>OV702292.1:367623071-370123071 GCA_916181665.1 Avena sativa | reverse complement strand
TAATAGATCTACTTCACCGACGACACCGTGCAGTACACCGGATCTCTTTCATCGGCCATCTTGTCAAGCAAGCCAGACCCATCAACAACCTCCATAGATCTTCTTCACAGACGCCACCGAGATCTATCTGCTTCAGCGCGACTCACCACTAACGGGCACCCTCGGCGTCCTTGACGTGACCCGCAAAGATGCGGTGTATGCGTAGATCATGCCGTGACCTAGGTAAATCAGGTCTGCTTGTTCATTTCAATATAGCAGGTATAAGCCTGTGACACTGAACTGCATTTCTGTATTGGTGGTAAATTCCTACCTCAATACTGGCTTAATTGATATCCCACTCTCCCTTGATAAATTCGGTGTAGTCTATGTTAAATCCAGGCGTTAAACTACTCCTTCTGTTTCGATATATAAGGCGTCCTTGTTATGCGTGTTTTTTCTTTGACCAACAATTACTCTTAAGATATATAAACAATTTTGGTAGTACAAAACTGACATCATTAGAGTTCATTGGTATTATGTAGTTCATGGCAAATGTTAATTCACTAAACATCTGAAGTTGCCTACCTGTTCTACAAGTTCGCAAGTTATGTCATCATAATGTGCATTTGCTTTGTTTGTTGCTACAATACCGACTATATATAATTTTGGAGTTCATTGGTAGTTTTAATCCAGTGAACATGTAGGTTAACATTCCCTGCTCTACAAGTTCAGAATTTATGCTATTTTAATTTCAATCTAGTTGTTCTAAGCAACCATAGTATGCATTCTCTTATGTAATCCATCGCAAATTTTATGTGATTGAACTTGTTGGTTTTGCATTCCCTCGGCAAGTTATACCATTATTATTTGTTTCAATTAAGCTCTGACAGTAGCTACCACCTATTGTGTAGTACTCCCTCCGTTTCAAAATATAAGATTTTTTAACTTTGTGAAAGGAGTGTATCTAGACATTATTTAGTGTGTAGGTTTACTCCAAATCTACATGAACCTACACACTAAAAGTGGTATAGATACACTTCTTTCGCAAATCTAAAACATCTTACATTTTGAAACAGAAGGAGTACTTCCATTCCATAAAAGAAGGCCTATACTTTTGAAAATTCAAACAATGATTAATTTTAACGCTTAGATAAAAATATATTAAGGGTTAATTTGTGGCATTTGCGTCTATGAAAATATATGCCTCGATGTATCGAATGGCGTTGGTTTGGCATGGTAGATATTCCTGGTATGTTCTAAAAACTTGGTCGAATTTTGCGTCGATTGAATTGCGAAAAATGTGTACGCCTTATTTACTTTGGATTGGATGTACTATTACATGGAATGTTTTAAGGCACTTAACATGATTATATGTATGCCCTGCTCTATAAATTCAAGTTTCTCAATTATAATTTCTAAAGCAGCAGTATCTACCTTCTATTATGTAGTTCATGACATTTTAAGTCACTTCACAGATGGGTTAGCATTCCTTGCTCTATAAGTTCACGAGATATAACATTGTAATTTCTATCGTGTTCGTCCAAATGTTAGTACAGTAATTGCCTGCGCTATAGATGGTGACAAATTTTATGGAACTTTTCATATTTTTTTGCAATCCTATTTCACAAGTTAAACCATTGTAATTTGTCTCTTGTTCGTACTAAGGAGTGATTGTAACTGCATTCTATTTTGTCGCCATGGTAATCTTTATGTCATTTAAATTTTTGTTTATATTTCGCCATTCCCTGCTCTATGTGTTCACAAGTGATTATACTATAATGTCTATCTAGTTCTTTGTAAACATCAATAGCCACTATCTAATATTATTTCTCTCACAAGGAACCCAGAGAATCGTAGAGTGAATCGCCCCTATAATCTTGTAAGTACCTGTTGCTTTCTATTGCTGAATGCAAATCTGTTTTATGTGAACGAGTGGCCTAAACCTATATGCATAGGAGCAACAATAAAGTAGATGGATCGTCTATCCAAGTACTGGATGCAGTGGATGTCTTCAAAGAACGAACTGACAACAGGATGTCCTCCAACGGGACTGCACAAAGAGAAATGTGCTTAGTGTCAGATGCTTGTTTGTATGAGGTACCACATGATTCGTCTAATGATTACAACAAGGTTGACCTTAAACAAGACTGGACAAAAACCAAACATAAATCCCTTGATTTATAATTCAATGTGCTCACTTGATTTTGGTGATGATCTATTCTTTATATATTTGACTTGTGTTCATCTATCTATATATCTACCTATATATATATGTTAACTAGACCATGATTAGATGGTGGTGATTTAAGTATATCCACTTTTATGCTATATTTTTCTCCTTTATAACAAAGACTAATTGTAAATCTCTCTATTTATAATCCATTTTTCTCACACAATCATTGTGATGATCTATTCTTTGCTATATTTGACACATCATCATATCTATCTATCTATATATGCATCAACTAGACTATGATTAGGTGGTGGTAATTTAATTATATCCACTTTTATGCTAATTTATAGTCTATTATAGTATTTTTCTACTATATTTAAGAGTTTGTATGCACTCTTGAGGTAGTCACATTGTCTAGTGTCGGCAGCACATGAGTTGGCCAATGATTAGAACAAGATGACCTTTAACGGTACTGCATAAAGACCAAACGTAAATCCCTTGATTTGTAATTCAATTTTCTCACTCAATCATGGTGGAGATATCTTTTTGCTATATTTGACTAATGATCTTCTATATATATACGTTAACTAGACCATGATTAGGTGGTGGTGATTGAAGTATATTCACTTTTATGCTAATCTATATTCTATTATAATATTAGAGATCGCCACCATGATTGAGCTTATATGCACTCTCGAGGTAGTAACATAGTCTAGTGTTATATGTATGAGACTAGTATAGATTACTTGGTCTTGGTGGGGAGTAACTTGGACTAGTAAAAATGCATACAATACTAGTCCAAGTTACTCTACCAACACTAAAGGGGGTCTAGATACATTCGTTTCACAAAAGCCATAACATTTTATATTTTGAAATGGAGGGAGTTCTATCTATACTACTCATAGTGACATTGTCATAGCTAGTATCATCTAATATGATCCCTAGTTACTATATATGTACTATGACCATCTTAATATGATCTGGAAGTCTATCGTGCACCGGGTGTTTGATTGCTTGATTCATTACCTCAATAGCTTCTCTACATGATGCGCATATAGATTCTATTGCCAATTTGATTCTTTAGTTTGCTCATGATTAAAGCAATGTAATGATTTTCTTAACTTAAATGGTCAGAGCACCGCCCTGTCAAGGCAGAAGCTACAGGTTAGAGCCCCATCAGTCCCAAACTAGGGATGGCAATTTTTGTGAGAAATACAATGTTTGATTAATAATAAACAAGAGATTTTCATCTATACATGATCATATGATCTTGCGAGTTTAATATTAGCCACCAGATGGTTCAATTGGTTATGGTTCCTGTGAATGTTTAGTTGACTTGTGATTGCATCAATGCTATATTTTGACGTGGTTCCTAGACATACATTGTTTAAATACTTCATTAACCTTGCAAGATGCACAATGTATCATTTGCTTGTTTGTCTACTGGATTTTCTTGCCTGGTTATATGTACAATGATACTGTCAGTAGTTGGAAATACAATAGCTATAGGCATTACAAAGAAGGTTTGTGCTACTTTTTGGATGCATCCAACCATTGTTTTGGCAACAAATGACCCATCTCTTTGTTTCTCTTCTTTTTTTATTTACTGGCCCGACGATCAAAATATTTGAATGATCTGGCTACTGAAAAGCAATGGTTGATATCTTGTTTATCTGAAATGATTCTAGTAGTCTATTTAAGACACACTTGATATATTGCTTGGTTTTCCAAGGTACTATCATAGTTCCTTGATGATTAAAGCTATGCCATCTTTTGTGGTTGGAGGTCACTTTTTTAGCTAGTTCATACTATAGACCATTTTTAAACGCTATTTTTATATTTTAGGTTAATGCTTTGTTATCCCGACCAGTTCTAAGCAGCTGAAAGAATCTCACACACCTCTTTTTGTTATATTTTATATATTTCCGTTATGTAGTGATATGATTAGTTTATGAGGTAAAGAGTCGAGTTTCTTGATTCCCTACATTCATTGCCACACTAGTTTAGTTAGTCTGCATGAGACACACATGTTGATGACTTGATTTATTATATTAGGACAATGCCAATTTTGAAATTCTTTGACAACAAACATGGTGTTTTTCCGCCTGCTTTGCTTCTCTGACTTAATATGTCTTAGTTTCAGCATACAAATAACCTGTACTGTTTGTTCTAGAGTGGCTATGATACTGGCACATGCACGCATTGGTCCAGGACATCGACAGTTTCTGTTATTCCAAAAATAGATGTACGAGGCACATCATTGATTGTTTCTGGCCAATGGTGAATTAGAATTATTTTACATATAAGATGGCGGCCAGTTAGCTGGTACGATGTGATTACTTGTTTTCTTTGTTTCAGGCTGCACATGAAGCTACGGGGGCAGAAGGGAGGAATCCTACGTTAAGTATTGAGGTCATTTCACAAAGCAGCAGTGACAGTGATTATTGCTTGCATCGGCCCACTGTCTCCAGCAGAAAGAGGTGTTACAGCTGCACTCCAAACAATTGATTTAATTGAACAAGAAACATAGGAAATAGATGGAATAATCACGATTACACGTGAATAAATACAGGAACTAAAAGATCAACAAGATTGGATGGACCGTCTACTTGATAATCTCTTTTGCAGGTGTCATGGTATACCAGTTGTTACTTGTATGGGGATGTATGCTCCGTAGCAAAAACCCTATTCCAACCCATGTCTAGCGATGTCTCTATAATGCTTCATCTTGTTTTTATTGAAATTCTGGTCTGTAATAAATATCATAAAAAATCTGTTGATGTAATAGGGTGATCCTAGCACGGCCATTAGCGAGATGAAATATTAACGGACTATTTAAAACCAGAATTGCGCCATAGTTATATAATACGCAAATATGTTGGCCAACAGATGTGCCCAATAAACAGTAAAAGGCCGTAAGTGGCAGGTCAGAATATTGGTGGGCCTCATAAGCGGCCAAGGCCCTGAAAATGTACAAGGCTGAACAGTAACATGCCAGAACAGTAAAAGGCCCGAACAGTAATGGGCCCGAAGATTAATAGACCTGAATAGTAAAAGACCTGAAATAGTAAAATGCATGAACAATAAAAGGCCTGCATAGTAGAGGGCCAGCAGAGCAAAACGAACAGATGAGTAAAAAGGCCTGAACAGTAAATGGCCGGAACAGGAAGCCCAGAACAGTAAATGGCCATAAGACTAAAAGACCTAAGCAGTGAATGGCCAGAACAATAAAAGGCCGGAACAGTAAAGGATCCTAACACTGGCAACCCAGAAATGTAAAAGGCCATAATAGTAAATAGGTTGAATAGGAGCGGACCCTACGGGCTATAGGAACAGTAACAGGCCGCCTGCAAGCCTTAATAGTGCCTAACCTACTGGCGCAGGCCCCGAATGGTCCGCCTATTATTCTAACGGGTCTGAAATCGTACGGGCCCTGGATGGATTCATTAATGGGCCACGTCAAACTATACATGACAAAAGAGTAAAGGGCTATAATCTTATTGGGATCTCCTCGTGGGCCGGCATACTTAACAATTAGCAGTCCTTGTCTAGGCCAGACTTCTGCCACGGTTTCTATGACATTAACAACAGTAACCGGCCATTAACGGGGGTGCCACGTGGCATTTTGCATGACGTTAGCAGTCAACACGACTGGCGAATAGATATACGATGGAACAAATTTTGGTGGCTGAAGGATGCGATCCGCCACGGTCAGAAAAAACCGTGGTAGATTCTTTTGTGATGGGACTTTTACCACGAAGGGCAACCATCGTAGAAGACTTTTTAGCCACGAAAAACGGGCCTTCAGCCACGAAAATCGTCCGTTATAAAAGCCATCTTTTCTTGTAGTGACATGTTACAATTCTTACACTCTTTAGAGGTGCGTTTCTTTACCCATAAGAGACCAAATCCTTGTTGCACAACCTGGCGTACTTTTCTGTCCACAATTCCTTGATGTGGGGCCTAGAAGTTGATCCAAGCCAATCAGTACCCTTCTTCATGACCCCGCATGAAGACACGACCCCCCAATCAGGAATACCTCCGTTAACCCCATATAGGCAGATATAATCCTGGCAACGCCTTGTATACTCTAGTGAGCAGATCATGTCCCTGACAACCCCCACCGTAGTGGCAGATATTCCCCTGACAGCCCCTCACGGATAGTCTAGACACCAATATCGCGAGGAACTAGAAGTCCCACCCATCTTCTGCATTCTCCATGAGAAATCTACAGCCTCATGATAAGGTCATCTGTCCATGCGAAAGGAACCAGATCCAGCTGACTTCTCTGTCCCATTCCAAATCTTATGGTTAACGCTTCATATACGATGCTAGAACCACTGATGTCATGGGTTATCAAGCCCTAGTTGTTCGGCAACTGGAATCCAAGATTCCATTGTTATTCATAGTATTTATCATCACTTAGGATGATAATAGCATTTCATTTGTTTGGGAAAATACTGCTTTTCTATCTCTTTTAGAATATAGGTGATAACACACAATTTTCAAATATTTTCATAGTGACTCTTCAAAGGGCATGAGCAAGTGATGAACTTGCCTTGTCACTGCAAGGTAGTGAAGTCGAATGCTTCCACCTGACCTTGAGATCTTATTTCTACAAAACACCATTATTGCCCGGTAAGGACAATATTTAAAGAAGCAATATGTAATGCATAGTAATTTCATGCAATGATTTATTATTTTGATTCTTTGCATGTTTTACCCACCTTATATAGGTTTTATATTTCTTTTAATTAATAAAAATAATGTAATAATCAAAGACTCCTAAATTTACATAATTCTTATATCTAATATTTTTGTGATAACTAGTAATATTCTAAGAGTTTAAAAATAATTTTATTTAATTTTTAACTCTATGTATAATTTTCTTAAAATTCCAATAATGAATAAAGATTTTATTTTTTTTAACAAACTTGACTTATTTTCCAAAACAATACAAATTAGTATTTTTTTTCTATAATAGTATATCTAGTTAGGATTTTAAAAGTGAATTTTATCCAATTTTAAGTATTTTATTTATTTATGTAAAATTCCAAAAGGAATATATATAATTACAATAATAGACATCAATTTAATTACTTAAAATTACTATCTATTATTTTTGTTGGGTATAGGATATTTTTGTGAATTCATAGATATATTATTTGTATTTGTAGGATTTTTATTTATTTTTCTATATCTCGTTTAGTTCTAGGGGTATATTTGTAATTAATAATTTTTAATCAAGCCCTTCTTTTTAATCACGGGCCTGGCCTACTGGGCTGGCCTGGCCCGACCTGACCCAGCCCATCTGGGCTAGTCAAACGCCCCTGGGCAGTACTGGGCTAGCCTCACCCGGCCAAGTACCCCCACTCTCTCCCTTTCTCTCTGACGATGCTCTCCCCTCCGAGGCGACCGATGCCGCCGTCGTCGTCGCGCCCAAATCCGGCCGCTCCCGGCCACCTTGGTTGCTGCCGAGGTGCTCACCGGCATAGATGACGACACCGCGCCTTCCTGTCCCATTCGATTCGACGTACATGCCCTCTACTGGCCACGATGACCCCTCTCTGTGGCTAGGGTTTGGGGTTCCGCCATGGCCTTGATGCTCCGACGACCCCCTAGCGATGACCTGGTGTCTGCAACGCTATTCTCCTCGGACGGCTGCCTCTGCTACGGTCTGGTGCGGGTTGTGGCGCCCCATCTAGCGGTGCTCCCCGTCGCACCGTGCTCCACATCATCGCCGGTCTCCTCCTCTGCTTCCTCTTCGATGTAAATGCGAGGTCCTCGAGTTAGTACTCCTCTACTCCCCCTCTATGCTTCCTATGTGCGCTCTCTCTGTGTTCTTGCAGAGAAGAACTTGGGTTCTTCCCTGGTACTAGGGTTCATCCTTTGTTACTTTGTGTAGTTAGAGATGATGAAATGATTCATGTCTTCTCCTATGATTAGCTATGTGGATTGATGATCTATCCTATTGTGGAATTGTTTATCTAAACTGTTGTGAAGTTTCTAACAGGGGTTACTATCAGTGTTGGCTACTGTCTGCACTTTTCTCAATGTCAGTGGTAATTAGCTTGGTTTCCTTGTTAGTTGCCTGGGCTAACCCCCTTGATGATGTCCTACTGTTGGTATTTGTTACCCTCTATTGATCATGCCCTTCTACTCTGTTCTCTATTAGAGAACACTCTGTAATTACCTAGTTGATTTCGGGTGGATGCTTAGGGTATCATTATTGTGGATCCACTCCTATGGAGTCGTGGAACACTATTGAGATGATTTAGTCTGTTTTGATACTATCTGTGAAGCACCTTTGTGAGCAAAGGCTTTGCTCAGGAACTTATCCTAGTACTGTGTAGAACTAAGGTGAATAATGCTTATTCTTCTCTATGTGATGATTTCTAGAATGATTCCTATATTCTTGTAGGAAAATGATTAAATTTAGTGGTTTCTGAAGTTTTGTATATTGGGACCAAGTGATCAGTGGTGTTTCCCTTGCTGTCTTTTCTAAATAAAGTGAATATGTATGATTCCTAAATCTTTTAGGAAGATGATTATGTGGGTTAAAGAAAGTGTACTTGAGCTTGTACTCAAGCAACATTGAATCTACTAGATATAGAGGTGCTACCCTCTTGGGATGTGCCCTGTAGCCTAGCAACTGTGGTTTATATTTATCTAATAATAACTAGATAATAGGGTTGATGATGCTGGTATGAAACCCTCTATATAAGAACACATGTTTTATACTGGCTATTTATTATATCCAATGATGCAGTATACACCCCACTTGGGTGTATCTCTGAGGATTCTTTTTATCTAACAGATCTTTACTTATTAAATCGATAAGAACAGATACAAAGCATGTTTGCTTTATGAATCACCAACCAGTTAGTATTTGGTAAAGAGCTGTGGTTGCTGCCTTGTCCTAGCCTTGCTGATGAGCTTGAAGATTAGCTTCTGGAACTGCTACTCCTCCTTGTCCTTGCTCTGCACTTCCTAAACCACCCCCATAAAGGTCACCATCTTGTTGATGATATGATTGGTTTTCTATTGTGAATGGTTGGTTTATCTTTTGGGGATCTGGCAAGATCTGAGGTGATGTTGGATGTGTTCTTGATAGCTTGTGATGATGTGAGACTGAGGTAAAAGCTAGCAACTATGCTGCGGCTGTGTGACCTCTTTTATGTGTATTGGGCTGTTGTTGCTATGTTGACAACACATAGCATGCATGCAGCGACCAAGCTGCTTACCAGTGGGCTCCACTGGACTCAAGTTTCAATGGCTCAAATATTTGTGTGTGGATTGGTTCAAATGGCAGTTGATATTATCCTCAGATTGTTATTTTGCCTCTGTTGAAATTGTGAAACTTGCCCTAGGCCAATGATGTTGTACTGAGGCTTAAACTTTGAAAATAACAGACTCTACACTTGATGGGTTTTGTCCCTTCTTTAAAAGATTTGGCTCAGTGATGTTTGGAAAACAGTGCATTACACTGTTAGAAAGTGAGAGCAAAACTAACACTAACCCCCTCTTTGTTTATTTCTTTTTCTGTCTTTGTTTGCAGGTACAAGACCAAGTGAAGAATAAGAAGATTAGTTTAGGACTAGTCTTCTATTTCTTCGATTGTAATATTTTGGTTTTTCTCCTTTATAAGAATAGTGTATTATCTATTCATTATTTACTAAAGCATTTATTTCTTTGAGAATGTTTCTTTAATGTTTTTACTTAAAATACGTTTGTATTCATTATTAATTGTTAAATAAAGGAAAGAATTAGGAAATATCCAATTTGGAGTTATTCATTTGTATTGTTGTAACACCCTCAAATCGGCCCTATGCAAGTTTTAGCCCTTCCCGCTAAACCCGCATAGAAACGATTCAATGACGCCCACCAGGCACTTTCGTGCGGGTGGGAAAACGAAGTAATACCATTACACAAAAGTCCCTGATGGGACCCACAGAGCAGATATATATACATCACGACTGCAAGAGTCAAGAATACAGATATACACTACAAAGATCCAAATAACCTTGAAGACGATACATCATCCGAGTACGGATAAGATGCAAATGGGGCTAAGAGCCCTAAAGAATAACCAATGGCGTCCATAACCCTGCCCAGGCCAAGCCGGAAGGGTAACCCTGCTAACGACGTCGATCTCGAACCTGCTAAAACCAAAGGGGTGCCGACAAAGGGCAAAGGAAAAGAGGAGCGTCAGTATTGAGGCCAGTACACGGCGAGGCTAGAATTCGGCGGCTCTCGTCTACATAGGTATGGTGGACTGAAGCGGCAGCGCAGCATGCACTAAACAACCTATAGAGACTCGATGCAACTGTCGGCTATGAGAGAGGGATAAGATAGACCTATTCGTGACCAACCTGATACTAACACCAATCATACCCATCCTGGTATTCCCCCTCGAGACCAAACGAGGAAGTCAAACCGAGGAACTCACACAGTTGGCAGTTTTATTCATTCCATTATAGTTGCAGCACTTACTAGTCAGATATAGATAGCATGACTCAACCTGAAGCATAAGTAGTGGGCAATTTTAATCACCATTCCGTTATAGTGCAAACATTTACTAGTCAGATATAATTGTCCTAAGGAATCCCAGAAGCCAACAGTTGTTGGCACTTTTTTCACATTCCGTTGGATTTGCAGTACTTACTAGGCAGATATCACAAAACAACCCAGGTCCACCAGTGGTTGGCATTTTTAATATTCATTCCGTTAGAGTGAAGCTGATTACTAGTCAGATATATCAAGTCAAATTTATAACACTACTTTAGTTATGCTTGTCTATGATCGAGATACTATGCTCCAAGTCGTCCATAACTGCGGACACGGTTTTCAGAAAGATTTACCCTGCAGGGGTGCACAAATAGCAACACACACACGATCAACCTCGGGAAAACCAAATCAAAAATCAACGAGGCTTTCACGACAAAGCAATCACAGGATTCATAAAATATTTTAGGGGGACACCCCACTAAGCTACCCGCAACGAAGTTGGCCGGCTTCGAGACGGACCCAGGGTTTGTGTCAATGGCTGTAAACGACTGGGAACTCGAAAGTGTGACTGGGCTTGTCGATACCGCAAAAACATTCCATGTACCCAAACAGTACAGGTGCTCCACGCACAATCGTAAATAAAGCAGTAAAGCATGGCATAAGTACAGGATAGTAATAAAGCCCCAATCTACTTTGTGGCCCCAAGAAATAAGAAATGAATCAAGCTCTGGCTAAGGGGATTCATGGTCCCATGTGCGGATAGTGCGATAGTCAAGGAACAGGTATCAAGTACTCGGGGTCCTACGGGACACAAGTGAGCGTGGAAGAACCAAATAACATCTATTCCCCACTGATGGCTCTTCATTAGTTATATCTAGCATTTTAATAGTTGTATTTAAAGTCATGATCATCTCCACCATAAACATTTGCCAGCATTCCAACAACTGTGGCACTTGAGAACACAAGATCGCACCTGAGCAAGCAACTACGACTCGCAAGTCCAGCTATCTACCAAACACAGGTAATAGGAGGTGTCCAAGGCAATATAGAGGCTGCACGGGATATAACTGGTGTACGGAAACTAAAGCATCGCGACACGGATAGCAATAGATCAATAGGAGGAAATAAAGACTATAAATGCAAAATAGGTAGAAGGGGAAGAGATGCTCGCCTGGGAAAACACTGCTGAAGGAGCATATCCGGAGAACTTGTCGATACTCGCATCAACTCATCAGCCTAATCCACGAAGAAGCAAAGCACTAAAAGAAACACCGGATGCAATATTTAATACTACGGCAGAAGATCCGGCATGCTTATGATATGATGCAGATGCGGTGCAATTAGGCAGTATTAAGCGGAACCGGGGTCCCGGCATTTAATTAGACGGTTCAAGTTATTTAAAACCCCGCAATTTAAATGTTGTATTCACAAGATAAAACATGGCATCGGTTCGCTACACCAATTTAAATGGAGTCCGGAATAAGACAAAGATATCCCGCATAGAGACTCCATATTTAATTAAGAGGTGAATCGGCATAATGCCCCCAAACCCAAAGAATATGAATGCGAGCATGAACAATTTACTAGGCAACAAATGATAATGTCATATTATAAAAAATAGGGGTCTCTAATAAAGGGTCACACATTGGAGGTCGAATATCTTGGGGTTCGATGTGACTCGGGGTTCAGTCCCAGGGATCTCGACGCCTTCGGCTCCAGGAGGGGGAACTTGGCATGGCGCCGGGAAGGAGGTCTTGGCGTTCGGGATGAAGAACTTGTCGTGCCAGGGGTCCGGATTCCGTGTCGACGATCTTGGCATCCGGGAATCTTCGGGTAGGAGATCGTGCCGCTCGGACTCGGAGAACTTGTCGGTTCCATGTCGGCGTACTTGGCGTTCCGGGGATCTTCGGAACCCATGAAGTAGATCTTGTCGCACGGTGTCCAGGTAGGCGAACTTGTCGGTTCCGCGGCTTCGATTGTCGGACTTGCTCCTCGGACGGTCGTCGTACTTGTCCGATGTAGATCTTGTGGTTCCATCCAAACCAGGAAGGAGATCTTGACGCATGTGAGTCATTATTGTATATATATCTGTTCTGTGGGTCCCATCGAGGACTGTTGTGTAATGGTATTACTTCATTTTCCACCCGCACGAAAGTGCCTGGTGGGCGTCCCTGAATCGTTTCTATGTGGGTTTGGCGGGAAGCGCTGAAACTTGCATAGGGCCGATTCGAGGGTGTTACAATTGTTTTCAATTTTCCTTATTGTTTTTTGTTAAATACTCAAACAATAATAACTAAATCTTGTTGGAAAACAATACAACACTAATTCTTTCTAATTTTCAATCTTTTCAAAATGATTCAAATTTCAAATATGAATTCAAATCATTTACAAAAATTCATAATAATTCCTAAGGATTACGTCAGAATTCATAGCAAACACTCCTAAGAGCTAAGTCCTAACTCAAAGTAGTGAAAGAAACTCTGATCTCCCCAGGGTTTTGTTTGGCGAAAATTTTACCCCAATTTTATAGATGAATGCATGCACATGCACACATTTCTATTTCTACCCTTCGTTGGTTCCTAAATGCTCGGATGTTACACCTTGGCTGTGAGTTACCTCACCCACAGTTCCTGACCCAGTTTTTATCCTTGCGACGGCTCGTGAGGCACTGTTCCTCCACAGCCTGAGCTCGTCAGGACCTAAAGTGTCGAGCTCTAAACTCGCGGCCTATCCCTCGGCTGTGACTTATCTCACCCATAGTTCCTGACCTAGTTTTTATCCTCGTGATGGCTCGTGAGGCACTGCACCTCCACGACATGAACTCATCAGGACCTAAAGTGTCGAGCTCTGAACACACAGCTCATCCCTCGGCTATGAGTTACCTCACCCACGGTTACTGGCCTAGTTTTTATCATCATGACGGCTCGTGAGGCACTGCACCTCCGTGGCATGAGCTCGTCAAGACCTAAAGTGTCGAGCTCTAAACTCATGGCTCATCCCTCGGTTGTGAGTTACCTAACCCATGGTTCTTGACCCAGTGTTTATCATCGTGACGGCTCGTGAGGCACTACCCCTCCATGGCCTAAGCTCTCCAGGACTTAAAGGGTCGAGCTCTGAACTTTCGGCCCACTCTCCGGGCGAAAGTTACCTCACCCATGGTCCCTAACCTTTACGAAACCAAATATCCTCGTGCTAACCTGACGACCTGCTCCTAGAGAGTTGCGGCGTGGCTCATGAGGCACCTACTCCTTAGGAGGCCAGGAAATTGCAGGGCCTAATGCGCTGGGCTCTAAACTTGTGGCCCGACCGCGGCGTTAAGTTACCTCACGCACGGCTCTCGATGCCCATAACTTGCCATGTAAGTTCGCTACAGAGCCTTCCCCGTAGTACACGTACCCTCCTCCACGGTCACCTCTTCAAGAGGCTCCATGAGGGACCCGCAAGGAAAACCCCTGTGGAGCCTCGATCACTGGACTGGTAGCCCAGAGAGAGCCTAACGGCGAGTCCCTTTACCAACGGTAAAACCCCCATGCAACAACGTGCCCCCCGTGAGGCTCGAGGTAACAACACGCGTACGCCTCTAGAGGGTAGCACCGCCCAAGAAGTCGAGCCCGGAGACACGCAGAGGCTCCTCGTGAGTCACCACACACGACCACTGATACAGCAAGCAGAACCACCGGCCTGAGGCACCCAGCGAGGGTACTGTCTCCTAATGCCGCTTCCGGAGGTCACCTAACTGGGCGTGGCCTCCGAAAGCCCCATACTCACGAGGCCTCGCTCCCTGACGCCAAACCAGGTGCAAGTCCATAGAAGGCCTGCAAGGCCCACTAGCCGTCACTAGCTTCGCCAGACCAGCTTCGTGCCATGAACGCTAGAACTCCAAGCGTCACAGCGAAGACATGCAAAAGGAGAAGTAATAGACATAGAGGTTCACGTACAGACAGCCATGATAGTCTTCGTTACAAACCTAGACAAAGACATGAAACTAGAGGAGGTCACGGCCCCTATTTTAACAGGGGCGTACAAACCCGGCGGCGACATTGTGGCTGAGTCCCCAACACCCTTGTCTCTTCAGAGGTCGAGGGGGTAATCCGCGCAGCATGACATGGGGTCGTACACCACCACCGTGAATCCTTTCTCGGCGTCGTGGCAGAACCTTAGCACCGAGCCACGCCCGACCTCGTGGTTGCAGAAGAAGATCTTCCAACTTGAGGCGAGGTGCACCTCCCCGGGCGCGGGAATCGCGAGCTCCATGGCCCACTAGTCACTGCCCCTTGAGTGCCTCAGAGGCATAGACTCCTGGATATGGGCCCCTGAAGTAAGGGTGAAGCACGATGGGAGTTGTACCTTTGTGGACTGGTCGTTGTCCTTCCGGACTAGGACAAAGTCGGTCACCGTCTTGGGCTCGCCTCCGCCTTTAGCTTTGATCCCTGATCAGGATGGCACATGGCCCAAGTTGACATTCGAATTGGAATGGTGGTCCTAACACCCACAATCCACACACACTCGGCCGCGCCTCCCGAGAGTGTTCCTCCCCGCCTCTGAAGTGACTTGGGTGGAGGTCCTCCCCATGGACGCGCGCTGGCCACTGGCCCGCGGCCACCCCCAGCCTCGCTTGGCTGAAGGGGTCTCCTCTACAGTCGTCGCCATGGCTTTTCCCTTCTCGGCGGCTGAGAAATTCTTGGGTGACATGGGGGATGAGTCCTCGCACAAGTGCCGCAGGGAGGGAGGGGAATAGTGGCGTAGGGAAAGAGCCCACGCATTCATGTCCCGGTATAAACGGGGCCGGATGAGAAGGTGTATGGCTGCCCCAGGCACACGATATAACCGCAAGGCCTCGCGTGCCATCACATCATGAGAACAACTCTTGGGGCCAGGGCGACATGCCCAAGATCCGCGGTTATAAACCCGCAGATGCTTCGAGTCCACGATCAAGACGGGGGTGTGGTAGGCCCATGGTTAACCGAGCAGGCACTAAGACCCACCAACCATCCTAGGCCGCTTGCCCCTTCGAGTCCATAAGGGGACACATGCATGCCAAATGCCCTGGGCTACTATAGGGGCCTTGGCAAACGGGGTGCCACGTCCCGATGGTTAGCAGTCCTGGCACCACGAGACAACGCGCCTTTGAGAGTTTTTTAAGAGTCCAGAGGCTGCATCGGTAGGAGAACCCTCGCGGGGGTCCGCTGCGTGAGGAGACTCTCCTCCCGGCAGGCCCCACTGTAGAACCCAACCTTGGATACTCCAACACATACTCCAGGGCTTACTGGTAACTGCACCACGCAACCAGCGGGTGAGGCAGGTCCCGACAGGGGCACGGTGATCCTGTGCCCTCTGTTTGCATCGGTAAAGGAAGGACCGATCCGCCCCCTTTTCTGCAAGGGAATGACAGTCGACCTCATCATGGCAGGCGCTCCACCCTGCCATTTGAGTGTTAAGGAGATAGCTAGTGGTGCTGGACGAAGCCAACGGGGGGAAAAGGAAGGCCGCTTTACCAACATATGGAGAAGCGCCCAACGCTTAAGACCTAGTCCATCAAAAAGCAGTCTTGTAGACCAGGACCCTAGGGAACGGCACTGTGGAGACCCTTCTACCTATAGACCGAGGGAAGAGGCCCGACGCCGCCCTATATAAGGAGCCCTTCTCCTACCTTGGAAGGGATCGATCCTTGAGATCTAAAACTCTAGACTTTCACCCTCCATTGTACCCTCGTGAAGCAAGCGAGCAATACAACCAAGCAGGAGTAGGGGCTTTACCTCCTCATGAGGGTCCCAAACCTGGGTAAAAAAACCCGGTGTCACCTCTTTGTCGTGCGCTTTCTCCATCGCCACCACCATGGACGTGTTCCTTCGTAACCGCATGTTTAGCCCCCACACGAACCAAGGGATTGTTGTACCCTAGTTCCTTCACGGGACAAATCTCCTAGAGAGAAGGAAGGTGACACGGGGGAGATAGAGTGGATGGGGATCGGAGGGGCGTCGGGGTCGTGATGCAGAGCAGGGTCACGGCGCGTCACAACAATGCTAGGATGGGGTCGGGTTGCGGGTGGGAAAGCGATGGGGTTAGCGGGGGTAGGTGGCGTGTCGATAATCGCGTGTGTGTCGGTGGGGCACTACAGGGCGCACTGGCATGTGGATACGACCAGTGTGGGGTTGCGGGTGCATGGTGTGTTGTGTGTGTGCTCGAGGAACATGTCGGGCGGCTGCTATGTGCGCTGCGTGTGCGTGTGCGTGCGGGGTGGTGGTGTTAGATGGTTAGGGTAGGTAGGGTGTGCCAGCATGATTGATTTAGAGCTAGGGTTTTCTATGGGGTGGTAGATAGGGTTATAGTAGCAACTGGGGTAGTAGGTGGCCTACGGCTAGGCCTTTGGGCCTGGCCATTTGGCTGCCTCCTCCGGGTTTTATAAAAGAATGTTTTTATTATTTATTTTTAAAACAAAACATTTTACAAGTAGATTTTAGACAAACCAAATATCCGGAGAGACCGGGTTTTATAATTTGAAATAAAGAGGGAGGATATGTAGAAAACAAAGATAGGCTTTTAGAGAAATAGATTTTAGGCAAACATGTGCATGATGGCATGATGATGCTCAAATGCAATGTGGCATGATGACCTGATCATGCGATCATGATGATGCACAAAACAAAACACCAATCGATTTTGTAGTAGTGGTTTTTCTCGGGGTGCTACACTCGTGAAAAGCATTGTTGGCCTACGGTGTCCAGATGAACTTATCTGACTTTTTCATTAACTGGTACAGAGGCAAAGCCTTTTCTCCCAGCCGACTAACAAAGCGACTCAATGATGCCAAGCAACCAGTGAACTTCTAGACATCGTTGAGACACTTCGGCAGTTCCATGTGCTAAATGGCTCGGATCTTAGTAGGATTTGCCTCGATACCTTGGCTTGACACGAGGAATCCGAGTAATTTTCCGTCCGGGACACCGAAGGTGCTTTTTTCCGGGTTAAGATTCATTTGTAATCTTCTCTAGTTCGCTTATGTTTGTCAGATATCATCTAGGAGAGTATGACTCTCCTTGGTTTTTATCACCACATCATCAACATACACTAGGACATTTTTTCCATTTTCATCATGCAAGCATTTTTTCATGCACCTTTGATATGTGGTACCTACATTACGTAAGCCGAATGGTATAGTGCGATAGCAATAAGCCCCGTACGAGGTAATAAAGGCAGTTTTTATTTAATCAACCGAGTATCTGGTGGAAACCAGAATAGATGTCTACAAATGATAAAATCTCACAACCAGCTATCGAGTCAATGACCTAATCTATTCATGGCAAAGGAAATGGATCCTTTGGACATGCCTTGTCCAAGTTGGTGTAGTCAATGCACATGCGCCACACCACAGCCACGTTTGGGTCATCCTTTTTCTTTTCCACCAGCACCGGATTAGACATCCAATCAGGCTGAAGTACCTCCATGATAAAACCGGCTTCAAGGAGCCGAGCTATCTCATCCCATATGATCTTTATCCTCTCCTTGCCAAAGCGGCGAAGAGGTTGCTTCACCTGCCTTGCATCAGGCCTGACATGCAAAGAGTGCTCAGCCAGCTCCCTCGGCACACCTTGCAGGTCCTGTGTGGACCAAGCAAAAATGTCCCGATTCACATGGAGGAAGCTGATGATCTCGCTTTCGTATTTGTCATTCAGGCCCGCACCAATAGTGACAGTGCACTCTAGGAATTGGTCGTCAATTGGAAGTTTCTTGGTATCCTTAGTCGGCTGGAATGATACACTCCCATGTGGGTTACTCAGTGCTGGCATATTGAACTATGTCGATTGAGTCAATGCCACAGCCTCCTGAATCCTCTTCTTTTCCTGCGCAATGACCAATGACTCGGCCAGATTTGATTCGGCCGAGGCGCATTCCATAGAACACCTAAAGTCCCCTACAATGGTGATTATCCCATTGGACCCTAGTATCTTCATCTTAAGGTAGCTGATGTGGGTACTGGCCATGGACTTGGATATTGCTAGCCTTCCCAGCAGTGCATGGTAGCAACTGTCTAGATCCACAACCTCAAACAATAAATTTTCCGTTCTACAATTCTCTCTTGTGCCGAATAAGATGTCTATTCGCCTGGAGCATGTTTTCTGAGATAGCTCTGGCACAATGCCATGAAAAGTGGTCTTAGTCGCCTAGAGCATGTTTTCCGAGATACCCAACTTGTGCATTGTCTCCTTGTACATTATATTGATACTGCTTCCATTGTCAATCAGTACCTTAGAGAACTTCACATTTATGTTTGGCTCGATAAATGTCAGGTCAAGCAATAGAGCATGTGAGCTTGGGATGATCCTTTATATATGCTCCAGGTGATCTCCTGGTCCAACCAATACATGTACTTCAGCACTGCCGGCATAACTAGGTTGACCTCCATGTGTCGCTTCTACACACTTTGCATGTCATTTTCTTCTGTGGTGAACACAACATAGCTCTGGTGATGCTCCATGTACTCATCCGGCCATCATTGCCGGGTTTCCATAGTTCCCTTGGTTCTGGTTGGCCACTTGGTGCACACCATCTCTACTTTCTTGGTTCTCATATCTCGGAGGAGGTGGAGGTAAAACTAGGTGCTAAGCATTTCCCCCTGTTAGTTGTGGCTGATGAGGCGCTAGAGGCAGACCCATGTCACCCATTGCACATTGCATCCATGCGCACTGCCGAGTCATATGTTTTGCTAGTTTACTCGGATTCTGCATGTGAAATTTACACGAATGATCTAGCATAGACTCATACATATATCTCGGTCTCTCCTGCCACTGTTTTTTCTGCTCATTGGTCCATGTTTTCTTGCCATCGGTTTTTCTGTGTCCGCTGCTGGGCACTATTCTTCTATCACTGGCTACTCCTAGCACCTGGCTGATCTTGGTTCACAGTAGCAACATGATTCGATCCATACCGATAATCCGGCCTTTCATATCTTATTTTTCCTCAGAAATCATTCCGCTAGGATGACCAGGCCCCGTCCCTGTAGTAGTACTCCTCATTCGGCTTAGCCGACATAAGCAAGGGTTGGGTCGGATCTCCCAATGCATATGAATCTGCAATCTTGATAGTCTCAGCCAAAGTAGTTGGCATATCTCTCTATAGCCTTTGCCATAGTACACTTGCATGTCTACACCCTTGTGCGAACCACGCAATCGCCTATGAGTCGATTACTCCTTCACATGAATTGTGTAGCGTACACCACCGAGTCAAAAACTCTCGGTCAATCTTATTTGGCCTCTGTTTACACATCGACAGGTGTTGCGGCCTATTCGGCCTCTTGTATGTACTGGTAAAGTTACTAATGAACATCTCCTCAAAATCTAGCCAATAATTGATACTTCCTATTAGAAGATTATTCAGCCAAACCCTTGCTGGACCTTCCAGCATCTGAGGAACATACATCACCGCCCATCTGAGATTGCACTGTGCGATGTGCATAGCTGTGGCATGTCAATCAACTTATCTTGCAGCTTGGTGCTGTCGTCATATGTCTTTGTTCCCCTGGCTAACTGAAAGTTCAGCGTAGGTGGCTCTGTCATGATCCGAGGTTAAAAACATGCAGGACCCAGAGGACCTTGTCCCTCCATCAGCTCTGACATATAAATTCTGTCCAGCTTTAACCTTGCATCATCCGGCTGTAGGTTACTGTTTCCCAGCCGAGATCCCATGGCATTTTCCATCATGTGATGATCTATCCTGGGAAACCCGATGATGGCCCAAATTATATCGAGCTCGTTGGGGAACCCCAAGAGGAAGGTATGATGAGCACAACAACAAGTTTTCCCTCAGTATGAAACCAAGGTTATCAATCCAGTAGGAGTAAGGAAACACCCCAAAGGTGTAGCTAGCTGAACGTTGGCAGGGCGCACTACCGGTTCCAGCAGCAACATGGAGACCTGCATAACACAACCACATAACTCTGTCCCCAACTTGTGATGAGGTTGTCAATCTCACCGCTTTTGTTGAAAACAAAGGATTAAACGTATCGAATGGAAGGAAGTAATAGTTTGCAGAAAGTAAACACAAAGTAGTAAACAATTTGTAGATTATATGTAAAAGAAAAGGATCGGGATCCATAGTTCACTAGAGGTGGCTCTCCTTAAGATATATAACATGCTGGGTGGAGAAATTACAACGAGGCAATTGACAAACATCGAGAAAGCAATACATGCATATACCAATCATCTTGACTCATTTGGAACTTGATTGGGCAGTACAACATTATACATAGACCGCCATCCAACTGCATCTATGACTAATAATCCACCTTCAGGTTATCATTCGAACCCCCTCCAGTATTAAGTTGCAAGCAACAGATTATTGCTTTACGAATTGCGTGTAATGTAAACAATACGATTGTTCTATGAACAAAGGATTGTTGTTTTCTCCCTAGTAGCAACAACACATCTAGTACCTTAGAGATTTCTGTCACTTCCCCAGATTACCAGAGGCATGAACCCACTATCGAGCATAAATACTAATTCTTGGAGTTGCTAGCATCTACTTGGCCAAGATAGCTACTAACAACGGAAAGCATGCAAGATCAAAAATAACAAAGACATGATAGAATCAATAATCAATCTGAAATAGCATCTCAATATCCATCGAATCCCCGCAAACACAACATGGAGAATTACAAATACATGATCTTGATCATAAACGGAGCTCACAAGATCTAGACATGAAAGCACAAAGGAGGAGAACGAACCATCTAGCTACTACATGGACCCGTAGTCCAGAGGTGATTTACTCACGCATCACACCGAAGGCTTGCATGATGATGAAGAAGGTCTCTAGGGTGAATTCCCCTCTCCGACAGGGTGCCAGGAAGAGCTTCAGATCCCTCCCGATCTAGGGATGGAGATGACGGCGGCTACACTCTTTCGTGGATTTTTTGATCGCGTACTTAGGGTTTTCGTCCCGAGGGAAATATATAGGCGGAAGGAGAGCCCGAGGGGGTGCCTGGGTTGGCCACACCACCCCCTGGCGCGGCCAGGTGGTGTGGTGGCCCCCTGGCTCCTCTCCGTCTCGTATTCTGGCATCTGATGACTTCTGGAAAAATAGGCACTTTGGCTTTTGTCCCGTCCAATTCCGAGAATATTCATTTTCTGGCTTTCCTGCAACCAAAAACAGCAGAAAACAGGCAGCTGGCACTATGGCTCTTGTTAATAGGTTATTCCAAGAAATCATATGAAAAGTACTCCAAAGTGTGGACAAAACACAAGAAAGTGGATAAAACCATGCATGGAGCATCAAAAATTATAGATACATTTGCAATGTATCAACTTCCCCAAGCTTAACTCCTGCTCATCCTCGAGTAGGTAAGTGATAAAAAGAAAGAATAATTTTTGAGGTGACATGCACCATGAAAGACTTGATCAAAGTATTTGTAAAACATTCAAAGCTAGGATCATAGTACTTCAATCATAACATGAAAGACAAAGTTCTAGAAATAAGACAAATAAACTATGATGCAACATGAAAAGGCACAAATAAAAGATTCATGAATAACAATGCTTTGCAAGACGTTTGTTTGTTTCACATAAAGAAAACATAGCCTAATAGTATTCAGCTTGTCCCTCATAGAGTAGAAAATATAAATGCATAGGACACCTTCAAAGTTCATAAGAGTGACTAGATACAAATAGTTTAAAACAAGCAATATCAAGTTATGCATCAATCAACTAGTCTTGGGACAATGCACATAGAACTAAGAATGGCCACTATGCTCTCAAAGTAAGTGCATAAAGGTAGAAGATGGAGACTCAATATAAGGGTGGAAGAAAGGCCTTCATAAAAGTTTCATAAAGAGATTCAAGTTTCATAAAGAGCTTCCAAAAATTATGGTACTTATAGCTTTCAGCTCTCATTGCCCCTATCATTAGCATATTGAAGTGATTAAGGTTAAAGTGAACAAACTATGGTGTATATGCTTGACGAAGTATAAGTTAGAAATCTCATGTCCCTTGGATACGAGGGCCGCTCCTCATGCTACTCAAGTTTAGTCACCGGTAAGTTCTTGTCATCGTAAGTACATGTGTATCATACAGAACCACCAACGGGTACCCCTTGCCCGATGATACGGAAGAATCCCCATATCAAAATGACAAGGCAAGCAGACAACGAGCATCTCAGCAATGTTCTTATTTACCATGGGAATATGGTGCTTTTTTTCTCTTTCCTCTTTTTTTCTCTTTTTCTCTTTTTTCTCAATATAGGACTCTTTTTTTATAAGAAGAATGCTTCATAGACAGCTCATTATGGTTACGCTGCAGGTTTCCACCATGTCAGCATGGATTAGACCAGTGGCCCAGGTGTTTCTCTAACACATATACATAACTCCATGGACTTACAAGCTCCCCTTTCATTTCACACCGACAACATCCATATACAAAATATCATGATATCAACTAGTACAAGTACCAAGTGCAATGTTGAAAGCGTTCCCCATGGCAGCATGGTTCTGCTAATTCCCAACAAATAATTGCAAGCATATACAACATAGATGACACAATGGTTCAAGTTTATTAAGGGCAAGAAAAGTAAAGTGTGCCATCAAGTTCGTGAGAGCTTTAATCACTAGTTTTCTCATAACAAGTTTAATTCAGAAGGTAAAAAAAGCACAAATATACTTGGAATAGCATAAGCTAGTAGGTAGGTATGGTGGACTCTTTGGAATAACTTGGTTTAGGGAGTTGGATGCATGAGTGGAACTCATACTTGGTTGTGGAGGCTAGCAAAAGACTGGGAGCGACAAACTGAGAGAGCAATAATGGCCATAATCATGTAGAGCAACAAAACATCATTGATCAAAGCATAAAGTGATACTACAAGTTGAAAGCTAAAGGATCATAAAGGCTATGGTGACTTGAGTTAGTCATAACATGGTGTGAGCATGCGTTAAGTCAACCCAAATAAAGCATCAAAGGAGAATACCACTATACTATGCTTTAATATGCTAAAACAACGCATGATTCATCCAAGGCACATTAAGCAATGTCAATTGTTTATAAAAAGTCATGCTACAGCAAAGAATACTAACCATAAAGCCAAAAAAATATCAAGCATGGCATGACAAAGCATAGGCCACAGTCAAAAACAAGCTCTTTTTACCACATAAGCATGAACTTTCCTACTCTTTTCCAAACCAAACCAAACTATTTGAAAACCAATGTATGAAAGAGGGGGTACAACCAATTTATTCAGAAAACTAAGCAAACCAAGCAAACGAAAAACCAAAATGAAAACGAAAAAGAAGACGCTACAAGAACAACACAACTATGCATGAAACAATAAAAAATGAAGCGTTTGGAAGAAACCTGGGATTTTTATTGATGAAGAGGGGGATGCCTTGGGCATCCCCAAGCTTTGACGCTTGTACTTATTGGATATTTCTTGGGGTGACACGCGTGGCATCCCCAAGCTTGATCTTTAGTCCATCCTTCATCTCGTTACTCATTCCTTCCATACACCTGAAATTTTTCCTTAATACAAAACTTCACACAATTTTTATTAGCAACATTAGTGCACTCAAGATAATAGGTCTTAAGGTTCAGTTCTAACAAAAAATAAACTTCCATTAGAACACTAGCTACTGAAGCACTTCTCTCAAAAATCTCAATTCCCCAAAAGAACTCAAAAAGGAACCAACAAGAAGCAAATGCAGAAAATGGCAGAAATCTGTCAACACAGACCAGCAGGTAAAGACGATTTTTTTCGAAGACCTTCTGTTGCTCAAATCAAAACATGTTGAACTAACGAAAGTTAGATAACAACCTGGGGCAGAAGCACAAAAATTCACGCCTACAAAAGACGTTCAGTGATTTTACACGAATTTTTACGGTGAAGCACATAAATCTATTTCAGGACAGCAACTTCCCCAATCATTACTTCTCTCTCATTAGAGGTTACTCTTGGCACAAAAAGCAAATAAAAAGGATAAGGAGCGGTTATTACTGAAGTAATAACTTCCAAGACTCATCTAAAACTTTTGGGTTATCTCCCAATAAGTACTTTTCTTTAACGCCTTTAAGTTAGGCATAAGAAGCAAGAAAGAATCAAGTGTTCTCAAATGAAGAAGCATTAAGACCAAATTTTGATTTCATAGGAGATGCAAAAGAAATCTTCTCTCTCTTCTTAGGGAAGTGTTCTATACCTTTCTTGAGTGGGAGTTGATATTTAATTGTGCCTTCTTTCATATCAATAATGGCACCAACAGTTCTAAGAAAATGTCTTCCCAAAGTAATAGGACAAGAAGCATTGCATTCAACATCCAAAACATAGAAATCAATAGGGACCCAAGCATTGTTAACCATAATAAGAAAATCATTAAGACTCCCCATGAGTTTCTTTTTAGCATTATCATCAAGTGGGACATTCAAATAACAATCTTCAAGTGGAGGCAAATCAAGCATATCATAAATCCTTCTAGGCATAATAGAAACACTACTATCAAGATCACATAAATCTTTGAAATCAAAGTCATTCACTTTCATATTAATGATGGGTTCCCACCATCTTCTTGTTTTATAGGAATAGAAGCTTTATGTTTCATCTTTTCTTCTTTAATCTTTATGAGAGCATCAGTAATGTGCTTTGTAAAGGCCATGTTCATAGCACTAGCATTAGGACTTTTAGCAAGCTTTTGTAGGAACTTAATAACTTCAGAGATATTGCGACCATCAAGATCAAAATCAAATTTATCATCTAAAGTAGTAGAACTATTACTAGCCTCAACACTAGTGGTGGTGATAGTAGAAACACTAATGTTTCTAGCAATTTCATCTTCTCTTTCCCACTTAGCATGTAATTCAGCTAATAGTCTAACATTTTCATCAATTCTTACTTGTATGGCATTAGTAGCTGCAAAGGGATTCTCATTAGTTTCAGGTTTAGCAGCCATTTTATTCAAAGAAGATTGAGCTTCAGCCAAAGATGCTATATTTCTTTCAGCATTAGAGAGTTTTTCCTCAATAGTTTTATTGAAAGCAGTTTGTTTACTAATAAAGTCCTTAAGCATAACTTCAAGTTCAGAGGGAGCACTCCTATTATTGTTGTAGGAACTTCCATAAGCATTACCATTGTTGGGAGGATATGGCTTATAATTGTTGTTACCAGAATTACTCCTATAAGCATTATTGCCAAAATTGTTATTTCTTATGAAGTTCACATCAACTTGCTCTTCTTGAGCAACCAAATAGGCTAAAGGAACATTATTTTGATCAATATGGGCTTCCCATTAACAAGCATAGACATAATATCATCAATCTTATCACTCAAGGAGGAGGTTTCCTCAACAGAATTTACCTCCTTACCTTGTGGAGCTCTTTTAGTATGCCATTCAAAATAATTAACCATCATATTGTCCAGGAATTCAACCATTCTTTAGCTTTTCCTCTCAAAGAGAAAGGAAACAATTTCAGCTTAATAATATCACCATCTACATCCCTATGCTTTTGCATCTGACCAAGTTCAACAAAGTTATTTAGATGGTCAGCAACATCTTCATTACCAATACCAAAAAATTGTTCTCTCATAACAAGATTGAGTAAAGCAGGTTTTATCTCAAATAAAGTATCTTTAGGCATAGGTGGAGCAATAGGTGTGCTCATAAAATCATTGTTGTTGGTGCTAGTGAAGTCACACAACTTAGTGTTTTCAAGAGTAGTCATTTTTTTGTGTTTTTGAGAAAGAAAGCAAACTTGTAAAACTAATTTTTTGTGTGTTTTTGATAAAGAAACAAGCAAACAAAGCAAAAAGAAACTAAGCAAAACAAAAATAACAAAGTAAAGAGATTGGTTATGACGGATGCCCCTAGTGAAGATGTCCTTGACTCCCCGGAAACGGCGCCAGAAAATATGATTGATGGCCCAAATTATATCGAGCTCGTTGGGGAACCCCAAGAGGAAGGTATGATGAGCACAACAACAAGTTTTCCCTCAGTATGAAACCAAGGTTATCAATCCAGTAGGAGTAAGGAAACACCCCAAAGGTGTAGCTAGATGAACGTTGGCAGGGCGCACTACCGGTTCCAGCAGCAACATGGAGACCTGCATAACACAACCACAGAACTCTGTCCCCAACTTGCGATGAGGTTGTCAATCTCACCGGTTTTGTTGAAAACAAAGGATTAAACATATCGAATGGAAGGAAGTAATAGTTTGCAGAAAGTAAACACAAAGTAGTAAACAATTTGTAGATTATATGTAAAAGAAAAGGACCAGGATCCATAGTTCACTAGAGGTGGCTCTCCTTAAGATAGATAACATGCTGGGTGGAGAAATTACAACGAGGCAATTGACAAACATCGAGAAAGCAATACATGCATATACCAATCATCTTGACTCCTTTGGAACTTGATTGGGCATTACAACATTATACATAGACCGCCATCCAACTGCATCTATGACTAATAGTCCACCTTCAGGTTATCATTCGAACCCCCTCCAGTATTAAGTTGCAAGAAACAGATTATTGCTTTACGAATTGCGTGTAATGTAAACAATACGATTGTTCTATGAACAAAGGATTGTTGTTTTCTCCCTAGTAGCAACAACACATCTAGTACCTTAGAGATTTCTGTCACTTCCCCAGATTACCAGAGGCATGAACCCACTATCGAGCATAAATACTAACTCTTGGAGTTGCTAGCATCTACTTGGCCAAGATAGCTACTAACAACGGAAAGCATGCAAGATCACAAATAACAAAGACATGATAGAATCAATAATCAATCTGAAATAGCATATCAATATACATCGGATCCCCGCAAACACAACATGCAGAATTACAAATAGATGATCTTGATCATAAACGGAGCTCACAAGATCTAGACATGAAAGCACAAAGGAGGAGAACGAACCATCTAGCTACTACATGGACCCGTAGTCCAGAGATGAACTACTCACGTATCACACTGGAGGCTTGCATGATGATGAAGAAGGCCTCTAGGGTGAATTCCCCTCTCCGGCAGGGTGTCGGGATGAGCTTCAGATCCCTCCCGATCTAGGGATGGAGATGACGGCGGCTACAGACTCTTTCGTGTATTTTTTGATCGGGTACTTAGGGTTTTCGTCCCAAGGGCAATATATAGGCGGAAGGAGAGGCCAAGGGGGTGCCTGGGCTGGCCACACCACCCCCTGGCGCGGCCAGGCCTGGCCCGCACGGCCAGGTGGTGTGGTGGCCCCTGGATCCTCTCCGTCTCGTATTCTGGCATCTGATGACTTCCGGAAAAATAGGCACTTTGGCTTTTGTCCCGTCCAATTCCGAGAATATTCATTTTCTGACTTTCCTGGAACCAAAAACAGGCAGCTGGCACTGTGGCTCTTGTTAATAGGTTAGTCCAAGAAATCATATGAAAAGTACTCCAAAGTGTGGACAAAACACAAGAAAGTGGATAAAACCAAGCATGGAGCAGCAAAAATTATAGATACATTTGCAATGTATCACCCGACATTGGCCTTAGCCGAATAACCATCATTGTATCTGTTCTATGCTGGATGAGCATACTAGTGTTGTATTGCTAGTCCAACACTTTGTTCTTGCTGAGGTATGTTTTGTTGTTCGTGCTACTTCGGTGGATATTACCCTGCTCTAGCCGAATTACGCTAGCCGACATTGCCGCGCCCTATATTTTCTTGACTCATATTGCCTTGACCAAGGTTCCCGTGACCACCATTACCTCGGCGAACACTTCCTCGATCAGCATTGCCCTGTACTGCTTTGCCTTTCCCGGTCACCTTCGGGTCATATGAGACCATCTGTTTGTTCCTTCTACCAGAGGTTGCACCCTCATCTCTCCTTGGGTCAGCACCAGGTGATGATGCTACCCGGATGATCTTGTAGGAGCGCCCCCAGCCGAATGAACGACATAGGAACTACCTGCTCTCGCTGTGTTAGTCCTGAGCAGTTCTTCATTCTGCTGGTTTGCAATGTGCACCAACTCAATGACTCTTTCCTGCTGCCTCTGCCAGGTCTTGCCGGTTAGAGCATCTAACTCGGCTGCTGCTGCATCTACAGCCCTGAGTTTCTTTGTCGGGGCACTGTACCTCAACAAGCCTACAGACATTGGGTTACCTGAATCTACTGACTTAGAAGCACATTCTTTATTTATCTCATAGATTAAGTTTCTTCCTCTAATCTTTACACCATCCATGCTAGTGGGACTAGTGTTTATCTTATTGGCCTTATTGTACCCACACAGGGTGATGTTCAACGCCTGTTGAGCCACAGCCACTTCCTTGGCCCCCTCAAGCACTTTCTATCGAGTTTCCTCCATCTTGGCCTGCGCCTGATCCAGATCTACTATGGGAGCTACTTGAGTAGTTAAACTCTTTCTGGCCTACTGATTATGTTTTGCGGTCTCTCCAGCAAAGGGAACCTCAAACAAGTTACCTTGGGAGTTGTGTCCCATTCCTCGGCTAGGCTCTTGCTAGAGCCAGGATCTAGCGCGGTCATCATCAACTCAATGTAGCTGGCGGGACGAGTGATATACAGACCGTGAGCCGCATAGAGAGGAGGATCTGCCACCACGATGACTCGTTGCTGAAACACACATGAGATGTCGACAATGACATAGGCCTTGTGCGCACGAAAGCTGACGAACTTGCCGTTGCACAGCAGAGGGCTATTGCCGAAGTTGCCCATGTTGTTGTTGACGAAGTCCAGCAAGCCGAATTGCTGGACCAAGCCAGAAACAATGCGCTCCCCCGAAGCAATGAAGTTTCCCGTTCGTATGAACACACCAGTTGGCGCCGCTAATGGCCCCATGGTGGGCGCCAACTGTCATGGTGGTGTCACGGCAGATGCCATGGGTAGGCTAAAGATGGGGCCAATGGACACTAGTGGTATCCGGGAAGGGATAGTGCGATGAATCCGCACACAAAGAACACACTTACTCAACACCTGATATACCTAGGTTTGAGGCTCTCCTATGGAGATAAAACCTCTACTCCTACTTCATATCTTATATTATGATCGTTGGACTAGTACAAGTGCTCATTGAGCTGTATCGAGAGGAGGAAGAAGATGAAGTGATTCTGCTCTCCCCTCCCTTTAGGGTTTACGCGTAGTGCTAATGGACCGACCCCCTCCTGGGAGGCCCTGGCTCACCTTATAAAGGGGTGGCTAGGTTACAACTAGGGCATACGTGGCCCGGATATTCCCTGGAGATGCTTGTCCCAAAATAGTACTTCGGCGCCATCCTTTCTTTAGTTGCTAGACTCTACACGGCAAGTTCCCAAAGTCCATGTTGTCTAATCCCCAATGGTGAGACACTGTCACGTCTGTGAACCTCTGACCTGACCTTGCTCCAGACACCCTTGTCCTTAGCGCTTGTCTCCCCCGGATTTCCAGGAGAGAGAGAAAAGCGCTGACCTTGGGGCTCGCTCACTCCTTCCTGAACACGCTAAGCCTTGAATCGGTATGATCTGGATGACTCGTCCTGGATGGTACCTGCACATGGAAAGCAACATAGATGTTGTGCCAACATACGGTATATGTCGGTCGGGTCTTGCCAGGCCGATCCGGCTTTGGGGTAATCCCGCCATTACTTGGTCGGCCCTTATGTACCTTGGACAACTTATGCCTTAGCTGGTTTATAGCTCGGTGGACTCTGTCCTTATACCATAGATTGACCCTACCTACGGTCATCCCCCCAATAGTTCTTCACTGTGGTGTGCCGTCGCACTGCAAGGATTCCGGATCCAGGAGATCTACTTCTGCACCCTCTGCTGGATTAGAGTCCAGGAGTCGTCGTCAAACACCGTATGTGTGCGACCCCCTACGAGGCACTGCACTTGTGGCACTCGACTCGTTTGAGCCATCAGAGTCATTAGAGCTGGTGGAACTGAAGCTGGGGGAGTCATTCAAGTCATTAGAGTCGGTATGACTATATCATCCACATTCTCCCAAACATTGACAAAGCTTTTCGGTCTTCAACTTGGGAAGTTCGTGAAAAGCCCCTCTTGTTACCCCATTACTCCTAGATAGATCCTGGAAGTCGGTGATTTGTGTAGGAAAAATTTATTGTTTTCAGGTGCTAAACCCCAACAGTGGTATCAGAGCCGATCCATGTGTAGATATGCTGGTACGGCTAGAACACATGTTGATTCTGTGGGAGTTGATCATATATTGTTACCCTCTCACGTGTACTTCTATATACTGCAACACTTCTTGATCGAAGTGGCCCCCAACTGACATTACACGTTCATTCGTGAGACTGGTACATGCTTGACATGCGGCTTGCACCGTATAAGTGTCTTGGGGGGTGTCAGTTTCTCACATATTAGTTGGTAAACCATTTACAACGGAGGGCCCCAAAAGGGGTGTAATAGGTACAATTATTTAATCAATGTTGTGGTTCATGTTCGTAGGTAAGAAATGGTTCTTGTGCGAAAGCTCTAGCAGCCACGCAAAATATGCAAAAGATAAAGTAGTTGCGTCTAACTTTATTTTGCAAGGGCTTGTGATATGATATGGTCAAAGTAGAAGATAAAGTAGTTTACTTTCATGTTGCTAAGTTGTAGTAATAGGATGGTGGCATCAAGGGATTGGCACCACACACCAAAGCTCACGATGAAGGTCATGGCACGACAATCTATGACCATGTCATGTCACACTTATTTATATTTTATGTTCAATTGTGTGCATCTTGTTTGTGCTAGTATTATATACTCGAAGGTAGCATTAATAGGATGATCCCTTCATATAATACCAATAATGTGTTCTGCCTTAGTGTGCATCACCAAGAAAGTTCTCCATTATGAGGCAAGCCATAACGATTGGGTATTAGACATATATGCATTCGCATACGGTGGGTGTAAGACATGTTGCTCTGCAAATACACTAGAGCTTGAATTGGCGATCCTAGCATGTACAAACATGGCCTCGGAATAGGGATGATCAAAATATCGAGCATGAGTCACATGATTGATGTGATTGCCATTGGAGAATGTCTACCTTTGCAGCTATGTTGTCGTTCATGACGATCGGGGGTGACATAGTGAATGGGGATCATGTAATCACTAAAACTTCTTTAGGGATGTTTGTTTTAGTGGGAGATCATTTGATGTAATGTGATTATAATTTGAACTCGCATATTATGAACTTAGTATAAATGTCTTTGCAATTTGTAAATCAAGTCAAAACTAATGTCTTGGTTTAGTTTTGAGGGTTTCATGGTTAGTTAGAAACTCAAAGCAGATGGGTCCAACTTCATAGACTGGTACCAACGCCTAAGGAACCTCCTCGTCTTCCATGATCTGTTCTATGTGCTACAAGAACAGCTAGGAGATTTTCCCGTGGGCTTCACCAGATTGCCCGATAATCATGATTATCATGCCCGATGTGATGCCTTCATGACAGTCAAATAGATTATGGTTCATGTCATGGAGCCTACTCCAGGAGCACCGTTCCATGAGATTGAGGCCTTCAGCCTGGCCAAAGGACTTAAGATGCTTTTTTCCATCTCAAGTCAGAATCATGGTGTTTGAATACATGGACATATTCTCTCAACCAAGATGAGGGAATACACCAAACTAGAAGACCACTTGGATATCATGGAAAGAATTCATGAGCGCCTTGTGGACATCATGGACTACTAGGTGAACGACAAATTTGTGATATATGTGGTGTTGCACTCGCTACCCCACAACTACAAATATGTTGATTTGAACTACCTCGTGGAAGGGAAAGATTTTACCTTTCTTGAGTTCATGGCTCATATGAGAACTCGGAATGTAGTGCTTGCTCCAGGAGCTATCATCAATAGGAAAGGTATATATTTGATATACAAAGTTATAAATATTTAATTTTCAAACACTTATAGAAGTTTATGAAGTATTTGATACTTGTGCTGTTTTGTGAAAATAGGATCCACTACTTCAGAAGTGATTGAAGGAGTGGGTGCGACAACGCGTGTTGATGGCAAACAAGATGCCAACGACACTCTCCTTCTAAAGTTATCATTTGTATTAGAATATTTGAATAAATTTGTAATCGATGAGAGTGAACTACATTAGTGTGTGTCTTGCATTTATAAGACAATTATTAATATGAATTTGAGAGAAATCAGTTGTTTTATTCCTATGAGTAATATCTTTTATGTTCACGGTTTTGATTATGAAAGGGTTATTCATATTTTGATCTTGATGATAGAAATTTAAATGTTTATAAGATTGTGAAGATGCGAAAAGACATTCAAACTTAATAATGACATTATTTTGAATTACACTAGTGTGGTAAGTCATAATGGTACATACGAAAGGTTTCATAAGTGATCAAACCAAGGTCTTAAAGATACTTGATCTTTTGACACATACAAACCATGCCCCTGTTAGGGAAAATGACTAAAACTCCATGTTCTAGTAAGACAGAGTGTGTGTTCAATAATTAGATATCATACATGATGATATTTTTTATTGTTCAACAAATGATGGATATCATTATTTTGTAAAACTTCATTGTGAATCTAAGCAAATAAATGTATTCGCTGAATGAGACACAAGTCTGAAACTATTTGGTATGAACCAATAATTTTAGAGTCAAGAAGAATACTCAATCAAGAAGAATATTAGTCTTTATTATTTGATCAAAATGACAGTATTTGAGTTGTGATTCAAGCATATAATAATTGTGAAAAGTGTTCCACAAATTACAATGCTAAGAACAATGTGTTGACATGTATAAAGAATTGTAATCATACCATATTTGATATCGTATGGTCTAAAGTAATATCTTATCGTGTTATCATTAGTATTTAGTTAAGATAAATTAGAATATAAAACACTTACTTATTGTATAAATAATCATCAATGATTCGTAGAAACAATGCCATAAGTGTATGGCACAATGTGGTTTTCAAAAATTCTAGAGTTATTTGATAATTCAGAATTAGAACGATTATAACTTTGTAGTGTGTTCCTAGGAAAATAAGAATACGTATTCCACAACTCAACCAAAGGGGTAAATTAGTATTGCTCAAAGTGGTGATTTATCGAGAATATTTTCTCAATAAAAGAGTTGATTGATAAAGGTGAATGCTCAAATAAGGTTGAGACCCTTGCCTCCAAATGTAAGAGTAGCACAACGGAATTGATTCTGGAAGAAAACTCTACAAATAGAGGCGAAACTAATAACAATTATCAAAAGTTTCAGTGGGAGATTTTACTAAAAGAATGTAGGATTCATGAATAAGTTCTTCCTCATTGCAGGATTGAATTCATGATTCACTTGTCACATTAACCGAACAATGACATACCTACGAACTACAAAGAAGCGATGGTGAACTCAAGTATGAGAAATGACTTAGAGTCATGAAATTTTGTACATTAAGTTACATTTAAGATGGTAAAGTAAAATGTTACTCGATCTTATCAAAGTAAAGATGTTTCTTGATCTTCCAAAGGGACTGCCAGAGTAAGTGATCATGGGGCAAGGTTGAAAGTATTCGTGCCACTGTGCCCAAGTTCATAGACTCTCTAGGTGAATCTCAAGGAAGAAGTGAAATTTAAAGTAAGACATAAATCTTGATTTGTGTCAAGATATGTCTTTAACAAATTCAAATGGTTGACTACAATGTGTAGTAATGCTTAAGTCGGACAAATGGAATCTTGTAGCTAGAATTATCAATTTGATGACTGATCAAAAGATTTTGGGATTGTGCCTAGAATATTGAGAAGATCCGCATTTACAATAAACTGAGTGAGAGCTAAGAGAGTTGCATACTCTTATATGTAACTGAAATATTTGAGTGGGAGCTTGATGAAACATTCTCATATGTGATTGACATATTGTGAATGGTATAGTTGGTATTAGGAATTATTAGAGAATATTAAGTAGATGAAGTTGAAAGAATATTGAACATTGAAATCTATTAGGATAGATTGATATGTTTAATATCATTAATACAGAATGTTTTCCTAGATTGGATTCTAAAGAAATTCAGAATGGAACAAGTTAAGAAGGAAGATCTTACTTTTCTAACTAGGTGAAGCATTGAGATTGTTTCGGTACGATGATGGTTAAAATAAGGAAAATATGTGTAACATCTACTATGCCTCAGTCATAGGTTCCATCCTATAAAACCATGTTTATACTCGACATAATATGACCCAAGTTCTCAATCAAAAGAACAGGTTCCGAAGTGATATCTGAGTGAATCACTGAACAAAAAGTTAAGTATAGTCTTCAGTGTCTAGAGAGAACTCAATGTATACATCTGATTTGTAAAGGATGGTGAACTTGATCGTAAAGGGGTTACGCTAGGAAGTTCCACCCAACCTAGATGATTGGAATTCTCACAACATTGAGTGCCTTAGAATAAGATAAGCATGGTTAGACATCAAAATGGTATTTATTGCACTGTCGATAAGATTTACATTGACATAAGAAGTATATGATTAGTTCAAAGGTAAAATATGCAATGTTACGGCTGGGGAAGTCCATCATTCCATAGAGTGTGTTCCTAATGCTCATGGCAATGAAAACATCATATTTTGATTGTTTAATTGGATGTCATGACAAAAGGAACAAAACAACACTCTGTCACCAAAACATAAATATTTACATCGCAAGGGTATCATGTGATGATAAGAAGAATGTCAAATTAGGTGACATTACCCATTCGCAAATACATAAGGATCTGTATAGTATAGTCCATAGACAAAACCTCTTCCATGAGCAAGCACGATCAAAACACCAAACATGTTATTGTGTCATGATTCGTATCAAATGCAGCTATTTTATTTGTACTCTAGTGCAAGTGGGAGACTATTGGAAATATGCCCTAGAGGCAAATAATAATATAGATTATTGAAATATTTCATTAAGTTCATAATAGGTTTTATATCATGCTATAACTATATTGATAGAAACGTCAATACACGTGTTATATGTAAACCACAAGAGTCCCTAGTGATCCTCTAGACACTAGTTCATTGGTCAATCGATGATCGACATTTCCCGATCATGGAAATTTATGCCAATTAACAATGGGGTCATTTCATTAGGTGAATGAAAGTGATGGACATACCCAACATAGTAATTTTAACATGATCAAGTCATGCAGTTCACTATTACAATGGCTAGAAAACGTAGTAATCAATTCCTTAGACTGTGAGACCATATTTAATCACTGTCACCCGAGAGTGCCTTGTTTGCATAAAACATCACTCAGTAAAATGGTGATCATAAAGGTTTCTTTAGATATTCAGAGGGGCATGCAGAGGAGTATGTGTCAAAAGCAGGATTTGTTTTTCCGCGTGACAGAGAGATACTCTAGGCCCACTCGGAGACATGACATCTCTAAAGCTACAGTGTATGGCTAGGTCACGGGGATGGCATAGCTCGAAATGAGTAAAGTTGTACTTGTCAGTAAAGAGATTGAACCAGGCATGGTGATGTGTTTGATCAAGTCTCAGATGAGTCAAGTATAAAAGTAATAAAGGGAAAAGGACTCTATGTTTAATGGTTCAATGACAAAGATTCTCGTGGAATGCACAGGGGTCATTATGGGCATCTAGGTCCCGCTAATGATCATTGGTCCGAGAGGGGTCTCGACCATGTCTGGAGTGCTCCCGAACCGTTAGGACAACACACTTAAGGATTTGACAATGCTCGGAGATCATTTTGGTATCATAGGAATTACTAAAGAAAACAGAAGGGGAAACCAGAAGGGTTTCGGGAAAGTCCGGCAGGTGTCTAGAGTTGTCGGGAAGGAGTTCCGGTGCAACAGGAGTTTAAAAATATGTAAATATATGTTAATTATTTCATTATACATATAAACTTATTTACTTAATGATTTAAATATGATTTAATGGGCATCGCATGCCTAATGGGCCAATTCCCTAAGGGGAAAAGGCCCAAGAGGGATGGCACCCAAAGGGGAGAGGGAAGGAGTGGCCGGTTGGTACCCTTGGTGCCCATGTGGGGCCCAAGGAGGCCTTGGACGGACGGCCAAGGTGGCCTCCCACCTCTGCCTCTCCTTTAGTCCCATATTGCTTAGGCATTGGACTTTGGGGCTCCCCTCCCCTATATAAAGGAGGGCAAATGGAGGGATTTAAACACACCAATAAATCTCAACCTTTGAGGCTTTCCCCTCCAAGTGCCCTCCTCTATCCCTCTCTCTCTTGTTACTGCGGCCACACTATAAGGGATGCGCGAATGAGAGAGTTCTTCACCGCGGAGCGCCGTCGCACTGCGGGGATTCCGGATCCAGGAGATATACTTCTGCAACCTCTGCTGGATCAGAGTCCAGGAGTCATCATAAAGCACTGTATGTGTGCGCCCCCCTACGAAATGCTTCACGTGTGGCGCTTGAGTCGTTCGAGCCATCGGAGTCAATATAGATAGTGGAACTGAAGCTGGTGGAGCCATCCGAGTTCAGAATGACCTTGTGGATGGCGTTGGTATGACTACATCATCCACTTTCTCCCGAACATTGACAAAGCTTTTCGGTCTTCAACTTGGTAAGTTCATGAAAATCCCCTCCTGTTATTGCATTACTCCTAGATATATCCTAGCAGTCAGTGGTTTGCGTAGGAAAAATTTATTGTTTTCAGGCGCTAAACCCCAACAAAGCCTCGGGTCGAGTTTGAAGAGGTTGCCAAAGATGTGGGTGGTCGTGGTGCCTAGGAGATCGTAATACTCTTCTTTGATTACTATTCTCAAGTCTAGATCGACCTCCTCCAAATTCTCCACAATCTATTCGAGAGGTCCAAGAACACTGTCAGTTCATAGTTCAGGTGCATGGGAGGAACCTGCAAGCTCCCCACACCGAGTCGCTCTATGGTATGGGCGGATGCTCGGCAAGGGCGCGGAACATGCATCACTCCCTCTTCATCATGGTCTCATGTAGCCTCTCGTCAAGAGCCACCCCCACAAGTTGAGCCACAAGGGCCCAACTGTTGCTATAGCGACTCAACATCCTCAGCGCACTCCTGTACCTGGGCGGACAGGTCATCACATGAGCGCTCTTCCTTCTTGAGGATGCGCGGATACCGGCCAGCTGTTTCTGCAAGGATTTTTGCTTCTGCTCATGGCGACGCTCTTGGGAGTCAAGCTTCTCTTAGTCCTCCTTGCCGGCCTTCACGAGTTTCGCCTTGTACTCCGCGGCGAACTTGTGGGTGACCTTCTTGGAGACCTTCTGTGAAATTTGCTCCCACATCTCCTGGTCCTTCTGGGTGAGCTTAGAGTTGGCCTGCTCGACCTAGACCTTCTACTTGGCCTTGCCCCTCTCGAACCCCCGCTCGTTCTCTATGAGCTTCTCTTCCATCTGCTCAATATGGGGCTCTCTAGGCTTAGTTTATTCTCATGGAGCGTGAGGTCTACCTCATGAGATGACAAGTCACTACCAAGATGGATATTCTTACTGTGGAGATCCTCCACCTCCATCCCCCGCTAGGAAACGGCCTCTTCACGGCCCTCTAAGGCTGTCGCACGACTGGCCAGAGCCTCTTCATCTGCAAGTAAGTCTCGCTAGCGAATGGTGAGGGACTCCTCATGGGCATTTGATGCGGCTTCATGGGATGCTAAAGTTGCTTCAAGGGATTCCAGGCCTCTCTCCCAGGAGGCTAGCTCCTCGTTCACCGCCTCGCTAGCCGCCCTCTCCCTAGCATCGTGCAAGATCTCCTCCACCTCCTGAAGGACATCTGTGTGGGTATGCTCTAGCTTCCCGAGGCCTCGGTGTGGCACGCGTGTTTGTATACCACTACCTCGCGCAACCTCTGATCCGCTACTGCTAGGTGGCTACGCTCCACGGCTAACCAGGACTCGTCGCTCTCCATCAAGACATTGAGTCAATCTAAGCCCGTGTGTAGGGATCGAATGGCCGATGAAGTGTAACTCTAATGGCTACCATCACGCCCGGACACCATCAATGCCTATTGAATTGGGGGTGGTCCTAGGGTGAACCTCCAGGAGTCCTCTAGCTCTTGATCATCCTCAGCGGCGACATGGGAACTCCCTTCTCCCGTCACATAGCGCAGGGGCTCGCGACGGGGTCCTCCGTTTTAGGCCCTCACTCTTCGGGTGGGTCGAGAATGAAGGGGTCTTCTAGGGTGGCCACCCGCTTCCCCTCTGCCATGATCACCCTCATCATGACCTAGTTCTCTTCCTCATGGTGGGTTTCCTCCCCAAGCCGCTCTGCTTCCTCGACTTGGGGGGAGTCGGCAATGGTGGATCGCTCTGCTGCCTCCTTCTCCTCTACGAGGCGTGAAGCCTCTATGAGCCGCTCCGCTTTCAATGAGTCATGTGCACTCTCTAGGGCTACATTGGAAGCTTGAAGGTTCATGCATTCACCCTTGGGGATAGACGCCTCCTGAGCCGCCACGGTGGGCTCCGTAGAGCCACCCACGTTAGGCGCCTCGATGCCAGAGCATGCTTCGGCGGGCTCATCGCCCTCAACAGGGCCGAAGACATCCAGCTCCACCTTGGACTTATTTTCCACCGGGAGGCTCCTACAAGGCCACAAGAATCAGGAGAAGGTAGTAAAAGAACGCTAGCCTAGGGGCTCGCTGAATAAGAACATACTCATCGGTGGCCTTCCAGCGCCTACACTTCACCACCCGGAGGCTATGAGTTACTCCCTCTCGATGTTCCCCCTGTCCAATCGCCCTCTTCACGAGAGAGGGCTCAAGGGTGGCTTTCGCCTCTAGCATTGCCACATCAGAATGGGCCGAGCGCCCCATGAGGTGTCTAGCCTCTGGTGTTCCTCCTCCTGATCCTCGCGAGGGAGCGCATGATCCTTTGTCCCTCACAGTGGCACTGCCCAAGATCATGGCTTCTGCGATGCGTTCGAACACTCAAGCGGCTATGTCATAACCTGTTGCTAGTCTCTCCAGGAGGTCCCCAAGTGTTCCCATTCATTGAAGACGGGCATCTCCGCCAGAATCTCGGCCCTCTGGGCCACCGACCGATGGTACAGTGGCACCGCTGTCCCCGAAGGGATGGTCATTGATTCTTCACCAAGATGAATCTTCACTGTTAGGTTAGTGACATCCAAGGATAGAGCCTCCGGGCGTAGCTTCATCTTATCACCGGGGCCAAAGTAAGCCCATGTCCCAAAAGGATGGTCTTTGAGTTCGGTGATGTGATGCATAACAAACTCCTTAAAGACAATGCCTACTATCAGGCCCCCATTACAAAGAACCCTGAGGCACCTCGCCACATCGTGAGCCTCCATTCTTGGGAACTAGAGGCATCCCCATGAGCTAGACTCCACAACTGCTGTCGTCGGAACTTCGAACTAGAGGTTCACCGCGCGAGTACCCATGTAGACCCAGCAGTAGCGGAAGTCACCCGCTGGGTCCCTACGGTGCATGGGATGTACATCGCCTCCATACCTTCGATGGCATGGAAGGAGACACACCCAAGCACTGATTCAGCATGACGAGGCATAACTAGTAAAAGTGCCAGAACATTGCCACAGAAGGCTTAATACCAAGGTAATCCTCATAGAAGAAAGCAAAGATAGTTGCGATAGCAATGGAGCCGGACTCCAAGTGAAGTCCAAGAATTTGGTAGTGCTCAAGAAGTGACAAGAAAAAGGGAAAGAATGGCGGAACCAGTCCCGCATAGATGAAGTGAAGGAAGAAGGGATAAGCGGAGGAAGGGAGAGTGGTCGGGTCCGTCACCCCGTGCCAGACATAAGTGAGCCCCAACTTGCTGCGCTCGCCAGCCAACAGAGATGCCAGAGTTTGTCGAGGCCTTCCTCATTGATAATCTCAGAGCTCTTCAAAGCGGGGTGTGAAATAACCAATGTGGTTGAGCTCCTCATGGCAGACCTTCCCTATTTGCACGCCATCACCGGTACGAGAGAGGAAGAGCGGATGGATTCAAGCTGGATGAAAGGAGACAGAGGAGCACTAGAGAAAAAGGTACGATAGTGGAAGAATGAAGGAATCAAAAACCCCAATGATAAGGATGCGCCTTTTGAAGCAGCGCGTGCCGTTTCCAAGGAAGCTTCGGTAGGGAGTCAGTTCCCAGATCCAACGATGCAGCATTCACTTGTTGTTTAGCTTCTACGGCAGAGATGAGGTGTTCGAGCCCCACGCTGCCACATGCAACTTCCCGCGTCCGACAGCTATTAAGGGCCCCTGGCCCATCACATCCAAGACGTGCGCGACCTAGGCACCTAGGGGCTACTTTCGGGCCAGTGGCTACCAGGGTGCCACGGCCCACCTACTGTCGGGCCTCTCCACAAGATGGGTCTCTTCAAGGAAAAGGCACTAGGAAATATCTCCAAGGGTTCTCTAGGAGAGAGTCCCTAGATAAGGGGAGGAATCTCATGAAGGAACCACTTGAAGCACTCCTAGGCGATAGCACCCTCGTGTTGAAGCGGAGGAAAAAAGGGACCACCAATCTACCCCTTGCCCAAGAAAAGGGTTTTTTCTCCCTCAAGACAGAAGTGGCTAACAAGTCCTACACTCGGTGGGGGGGCCCCCTCGACACTTCGCTAGAGGAGCATGTAGGAGACAGAGAGCAAGATGCTCACAGAACTTGGCGGTGGACCAGGTCCACAGTATAGAACATCTATGACTAGGTCCATAGGAAACTAAGTCATATGTAATTCAACCCTAACATCATTCACTCTACCTAAAGCATGCTTGGTAGAATCATCAGCAAGTAAGAGATCCATAGTGCATTTTCCATACTTTTTAGTTCAAGTAAGTCATACAATTCTTTTGACAAAACTGATACACTAGATCCTAGATCTAATATAGCATCGTGATTTTATTTGCCAATGGTGATTAATATCTCGGGGAACAAAACACTCCCCATGCTTTGGTGGTATCATAGCTTTATTATTATATCTTGTTATGTTTTCTTTTATCACATAGTTTGCTATGTATGATTGAAATCCTGCTTGATGAACTCTAATAGACAGATCATTAGAATTTTTATAATACATTGATGAGTTCAGGCAAGCTACATCTATCAAGATCTAGTAGATGTTCATTTACTCCATTAAGAATTTTAACTTCATCTATTGGCTTATCTTTATTTTCTTCATTAATCTCATCCATTATATTTCTTGTTTTGTTATCTTCCTCATCACTTTCATCTTCTCCAAAGTGGTTTACCAAGTCCTTAGCATAGCCTAAGAGACGACTCAGAAAAGTTATCTTGTTATGAACATTGTTAATTAGGCACGCTTTAGTTTTATGGTGTTCTATAACTTTCATGTCTTGACAACTGCATTAAAACCACCATGATGAGTTTTAAGCTTGGTTCTTGTGTGGGTGCGGACTTGATTTATATTATCCTTACTAGGAGCTGTCTTAATGGAGTCCTGTAAGTTGGTGCTAGCTTCTTCTAATGAATATTTTAGTTGTTGGAACTCAACATCTTATTTAGTTTTCTCGGGTTTTCCTAATAGGTTTGTTAAAGTAAGAGTTGAGAAAATGGTATCCCCTATGATGAAATGACCATTTGCTAAAATGTATATTTTATAACGAAAATCTAAACCAGCATGGAGTTTGCTAGTGATGACAACTTGGGAATAACTGTTAGGAAAATTATTCCTAATCTCATGCATTCTATACCAAGCTTCCATTAAAGATTCTCCAGGGTACTAGAAAAAGGGATTTATCTCATATTTACTAGGTAATTCCTTTGAAGTTAACATATTGCACACTAATTTTTATGGATTTTTGTGGATAGTAGAAAGGTAAAAAAGCCTAAAAGTAAACAAAAAATAAAAGACAACAAAAAAGACAAGCAAAGTGCTTTCTAAGTCTAAAAGAAAGGAAAATCTCACAATGGTGCAACCTCCCCAAGCTTAGGTGCTTGGACAGGTTGATGAAGATGGTGCTAGAAAATATTCTATCAATTAAAGTGGGAGTTTCACCACACTACAGCCACTGTGAAATATCTCTTGCAACTCCCCGACAATAGCGCCAGAAAATGTTTTTGATGGCAACAACTCTATGTGTACCAATTCGATGGGCCTCCAAGTGCAGAGTGTTGTAGCAAGCGTCTTTTTCTGACAAGGGTGACTCGAGGGTTTATATCGAACTGTTAGAGAATTGGGTTAAAAAACTTCTTTTTTTTCTTATTCAAGTAACCTACAAAACAAAGTATTTATCTTGTGTCCCCGACTCCACCATGTGGTTGTAAAGCACAAGGTTTTGTATTAGTAAAACTGAAATTAGTTATAAATAAATAAAAAGTAAAAGCAATCGATAACTAGATAAGAAAGTAAAAGCAACAAGGTAAAGGTCTTTTTGGGTTGTTGTTTGTGTTTGCTAATAGTGAAAGTTGTTTTGTTGTTTTAAGATTTAATTGATGTAGAAAATATAGAAGCAAAGAAAGTAAATAGAAGGTGTTTTCTTATAATAAAAGTTGGACCAGGTTTTCATGGGTTCACTTGTCTATTCCCTCATAAAGTGTAGTGGCATAAAACAATTAATAAGCAATACTGTATTGATAAAAACTTCATTATGTTTATAATAAGAATTCATATGGGAATCACGTCATATCTTTAATATGATGCAACACATCTCACTTATACTCCTCTAGAAAGGGAAAGTTCATGCAATGTAGAATTTAGAACAAACAGAGTATAGCCTTAGGTACTTCTACATGATGTTTGAATGGAAAATATACTACCTTGAACAAACAAGATCATCTGGGTTGTCACCAGATGATAATAACACATGCATTCGCTTTATCCCTAATGAGCTAACAAAAGAAAGGTAAAAACCATAGTAAATCTTGAATTTGTTGTCATGATCCAATCACCACAAACATGTTACTCCAACTAATACACATGTTCCCCCACACATGACCTCTCATACATGTTGGATCAAAACAAGTAATAAAGAACGTGGTACATAATATGCATCTACCGATACATCTCACACATAATAGAAATCCAATCCCAAATATCAACTCATAGAATAAAGATCCACCAAATAGGAATTACATATATGACCATAATCATGTTGGGCGGCTCGTATGGTACTAGATCAATGATAGATCAAGAGAGAAATAGATTAAACTACTGCCACAAACCCATAGTACAGAGGTGGACTACTCTCTCTTTATCATCGTGATGAAGCTTGAGATGTTGGAGAAGGTAGCGATCCCACCGACGGCAACTCCAGCAGCTTTTCCTCCTCCAATATTTGCTGGTTCTATGTCTTCTTCGGTGTTTCTATGTCACCTCCCTCGACATCATCCTAGGTGGTCTTTTAATTGGTGTTTTTAGGTCAAGAATTCGAGGCTGAGATGAATATGGATGGTTGTGGAGGCTCGAGGAGGAAATGACCTAGGGTGGTGCGGCTGATAACCCCCAAGAGCAGGGGATCACTTTAGTACCTCTAAATGTGGAAGTAGGGTATCGATCAGCAGTAGCGAGAATGAAATTCTATCTATTCTCTACAACTATAGTGTCACAAGTTTTAATCGTTTATGCACTAAACAATTTATCGTAATAAGGAGGTTGATTTAATTCTTGGGAGTGGAATGCAACAAAAAAATCTGAAAGTGTCCCAATCCTCTTCCATACAAGAGGAAAAGATAATGGTTTTCTCTTATAGGAACAATGGACATGGGTTCATGGGTTCACTCAATCATCTTTCTCCATCCATGGTGATAATCATGGTATAGATAAAAGTACACATAATTGACATATTTCAATGGTAACTGTATGACAGCTACATGTCCTAAAACAAATAGTTGAAGAAATACTCATGTGTGCTGCTAGGTCACCCTTGTAATAATGTTAGCACTGGTTGTTTTCACACCACACATCATACTTCTCCCTTTTTACCCCTAGATAAAGGATGTTTGGCTGCATTGTGTCACTCAATACATATGGTGCTGTCACTTGGCCACCCATTACCTACATACATCATACATCTTAATGGAAAACACTCCAAACACTAACACAATGATTTATTTGGTGTGTGTATTGTATTACCACATCTCTCTCATCTACCTCCACTTGGTGGTGTCAAACACCTCATGACATGGGTAAATAAGGCATTTTGCATAGATTAAACCATTACATTCATCATAGAATATTTCCAAAGTATGACAAGCCATAAAAGATCCAACACAATGGTAATGCATAACAAGTATTATCTCATCCCACAATATCCACCATATGAATTACAGAGATAGATACATAATCATGCAAGGCACATCATATGGACTTCAACAATGATTACAGATAGAGAGATTAGATAAAGTTACCACCATAAACCCATAGTCTAGGGGATGGAATACTCCCCTATAATCATAGAGTGATGAGGAGGAATTGGTGAAGGAGGAGAGATGACCGGAGGTGCTTCCGACAATGGTGCCCCCTCCAATCTTCCTCTAGAGGCAGCCAACAGACTGTTATCTTTGCATCTATATGTTATGAGACCATGTGGGGACCTTTATATAGGTGTTTTTAGATCAAGACAACTTCATGCGCGAAAGATTGAGGTGAATCAGCTGGCTGAGGGTCAACATAGGTTGGTGGTGCGTGCACTAGGGTGGGTCACGCCACCATACCTATTTCGATCTTCCTAGCCATTCTAGTGAGGTTCAAGTGCTCCAGGTTCTTCCTCTTTGCAAAATATTGACTTCCACATAATCCTAGCTCTGTTGACTTTGTTTAGGTTCTTGAAAGATAAAAGTACACAAACAGGTTTTTCTTGTCCTACAGAGTTATAAACAATATAAAGGGTGTCGTGGGAATAACCACAGTAGTCGCTACCAGGGGTAGCGATTGATAAGATTTGGGGCGAGAGCTGGCGGCCATCTGTAGTGCGATATGGGGGCGGATGCACGTGAGTTTACCCAGGTTCGCCCCCCGGAGGGTAAAGATCTACTCCTGCTAGATTCTATTGGCGGAGAACGAGTTATAGGGGTGGCGAATTCGCGTCTAAGCAACACGTCGCTTGAAGTGGTGTATGATCGAAAGTGAGTACACAAGGAACCCCAGGGAGGTTTATATAGGGGGTACTTCCCTAGGGTTTATAGTGTTTACAACCGAACTAGCTAAGTATTCGGAGGCTTTGACCTAATCTGACTGGGCTTCAACTACGCTTCTGGGCCTCCAGCCTCCAATCGCCGGGCTTGCTTCTCAGTCGTGTTCCAGTCGCCATCCTGCAGGCCCACTCATGAGGCCTTTGGCCCAAACGAAACGTCCTGCTGGGCATACCCCATTCGACATATCCCCATCAGTAGTCCCCGAGGCCAGTGTCGATTTAGCACATGGGTTCATTTGGCAGTCGGAGTAGGTGAGTCCAATTTTGACACCCAGTCGAATCGGTGATGGGCTCCCTCAATCAAGGAGGGAATTTCCCAACCAAATCTTCAGTCGCGGCATTGGCGAATGGATCTAAGCTCGAGTCGCCACCTTTGCCGAATGGGCCAGGCGTATCAACAAGCAAGTCTAATAGAAGAAGTTGGACCACCAACTCAGTAAAACTAGCCGTTGGGTAATCCAAAGGTAACTTCGGCGTAATTACCGCGGGTAACGGCTATCCTGAGATTGGAGCCTAGCGTTATCCTTATAAGGAGAATGGCGAGGAGGCTCACGAATCTTCTTCCGCATTCCTTACTCCTGTGCTCCCCAGTCTCTTTGTCTCCCTGCGATCTAGAATTTCTAGACCGAGCAACCTCATCTTCTCCCCAATAGCGCCTCCACGGGATCTGTGGGGGAAATCCAAGTGTACCGCCGTGCAACTCAAATCGTTCGAGGACGCGGGGGGTCTCTAAGAGGGGAATTGGCAAATTCGTGCGTCCTCCGAGACCGAGCCGAAGTGTCGCGCCGGCGAGTTCATATGCTTCTCGAGCCCCTGGAAAGGGGCTTGGGGTTCCCCACCTCCATCTTCTTCCGGCAATTCTGCACGTAATACGTGATCAAGCCGCCAGATCTTGGTCCGCACAGTATCGAGCAGTTGGCAATCTTCGTCACCTTCTGCGAGTGTTATCTTGGATGTCGCCCCTATTTCCCATTGTGGCTGGAGCTGTTCCATGGCCGCAACGGGCCCGATGGATCCAGTGGCCCTGTCTTGGCGGCAGGCGGCGTCACATTTCTGCTAAAGCCGAAGGTAAATTTCTTCAAGCTCCTGCTGCCAAAGAAGGTTGCGAGCGAGTGGAAGACGAGTTGGTTCTACGTGAAGGAAACCACCCCCTCCGGCGAAGTGGCGCTTCCCGAGTATGTCATGGAGAGGAGTGAACCTCGTCGGCTGATAGCGGCCAGGCTCCCCGACAATCAGAGGATGGCCGTCGAGGAGGTGATGGACCAGATCTAGGCGCTGAAGGACAATGGGTTGATGACGATCAATCTGTACAATTGCTGGCTCGGGCAGCGCTTGGTCCCATTGGCGACCCAGACCCACTGGATGTATGAATACACCGGGAAGAACGATCCTTCCCGGACCAGCAAGGAGGTGTGGGACGCCACAGACTACAAGACCGCCTTGAAGAAGATCACTGATGCGGAATTTACCACCACGTCGGCCGGGCTTGCCCCGTATGTGCCCGAGAAGAACGAGACTCCTATAGTAAGCCGTTCTCGTTACCTTTTTCTTCAATCATGACTCTCGCGGAGCAATTTGCAACTGTGGCTCGTAATGTTCACTTGTGGCCCCTAATCGGACCATTCTTTCTTGCTCATTCTCAGTTGTTTCAGGTCGTCGAAGGATGGCTTCCCCCTCTTGATGAAGAGGTTCCCAGAGAACTCGAGGAAGGGACCGAAGGGGAATCCTCCGAGAGTGAAGAAGAATAGAGGGAGGTTCCTCCCCCAGCGCCTACGACCCGCAAGACTCGCATGCAGAAACAGCACGAGATCGAGGCGAGTTGCAGTCTTGACGAACGCAATGAAGACAATGAAATCTTGCAGGAGCATAGTTCACGGCAAACGGCCACACCGGCTAAGCCCGCGCGAAAACCGAAGTTGCCCACGAAGAAGCCGGCTCCAAAGCCAGTGTCATGACCCAGGTCAGTGGTGGCGTTTGGCTCAGATGACGAGTCTGAAGATGAGGTGACCAAAACCTCGCCCGAGATCCCTGAGGGCACAACTCCGATGATGGGATCGGAAGCTATGGATGTGGTGGTGACGGAGGTTCCACTTGCAGCGATCGCGCCAACAGTCGCTGCTGCCTCAAAACTAGGTGATGCTGAAGCTACGGTGTCGAGGTCACTGCCGCCAGTAGGAATGACCGCGTCGTTAGGGCTGGAGGTTCCTGCAACCGCAACCTCGTCGTTGAAGAAGCCCGCAGTGTCATGGGCCGCGAGTGTCTTCGAGAAGGGGCTCTCGTGAAAGTTGGGCCCGGAGCTGGATAAGCCTGCTCGTATTAGCACGGGGCTGCATTTCATTCCTGTCGCCAAGTAAGTCTGACACTCTCTTTTCCGTGCCTTTGATGCTTTCTTGCATGATTTCTCTGATGACCGTGGTGATTTCGCAGGTCTGGCGCCAGGAAAATAGGTCGCCCTTCGGTGGCTAAGATTCCACCAGTCGATGCTGAGGGGAAGCCGATCCCTCCAAGAAGAGGAAACCTATTGCAGAAGACACGCCAGCTGAAGGCGCGAAGAAAAAGAAGAAGGGGGATGTCACTACTGCCATGACGGGGGGCAACACGGAAGAGGGTGACTCCGCTGCCCGTGCCGAAGAGGTGACGACCACCCAATTGGAACCACTCAAGGTGACCCCGTCATCAGAGCTATTGGCTCCAATGGCTAGCTCCCCGACGAGGGTGGCTGCGACATTTCCGCACTTCCTAGCAAAGGCGTTCCCTTCCATGGCGAAGGCACAGTCTCCGCCAATTCCAGAGATCGTTGATGAAGACGTCGGGTCGCGTCGCGGGCGTACATCCTTTGTGGTTCCTTCGACGGATGCTAGCGAACTTCATAACAAGCTTGGTGCCGCCATTTAGGTATGTCCAGTCCCCGAGCGCCTAATCGCTGAATTTCAGCGGTTGGGCGCTTAAATCTTCTAGTTCTCAGTCCCCGAGTGACGAGGGTTTAACTTGTCAATGCCCATTGTTATGGACTTGGGTTTTGGATAAGGAGGGAGCGTTGGAAGCATCAATCGGCTAGCAAACAAGCACACAGGGACGCAAGGTTTACCCAGGTTCAGGCCCCGTAGAGGTCCCTACTCCTGCTTGTCTGCTCGTGGAATTAACGAAGGAATCAAAGATTACAGGGGCGCGCAGATGCAATCTGGCGAGAGTTGTGGAAATTAGGGTTGCATGTATCCTCCTCGCCGCCCCCTCCTAGCATTTATATAGATAGGCCAGGTCTCGGGTAGCAGGCCAGTTCAGTTACAGATTAGGGTTATCCCTTCAGACTTTCTATCTCCAGACTTCTTCTTGTCTCGCAAGTCATCGAGAGTCCATGGGCCACTCGAAGTCTTCATTGGGCCGTGGCAACACCGTGGGATTCCACCTTATATAGACCGTATATACCAAACTCGAGTACCTGTAGGGTATACCCATGTCAGTAGCCCCCGAGTGCCTAGTGGAATCGCAGATTCGACCGAGGACTTTTACAAAGCCTTTCAAGTGCATGACTGAGTATTTTTCAAGTGTTCTGTTTATGTCATAGGGATTTTTGATATGCGTGCCTGATTTAACCGATGTATCGGTATTAGTTAACTACCTTAGGGCAAAACAACGCATTCTACTCGAACTCGAGTCCCCGGACTCGAATTCGGAAAAGTGCTGGTGTAATTCGACTCAAGCCGCGGAGGTCTTACAGGAGTCGAATTCCAGTATAAGGGTGTGAGCACTCAACGCGTCCGTCAAGGCATGTTCATTGTACCTGTAGGCATGGATATATTTCTGGTAGTACGCAGCAAATGTGTTGCCAGGCCTTATTCATGTCTTATCTTCGTGCTGCAAGCGTGGCATCCGAATTTTGTCATCGCGGAGATGATTCGGGTGACCCAGGAGACGTAGTCTCTTTGGAGGGAAAATATGGGGCGGTGTCGCCATAAAATTCGAGTGTAGATGTTATCAACACATAGTACGATGTACAAATAATCATAGGGTGCATGACCAGCTCTCCCTATGGGACTAGCCCCCGAGTACCTGGTTGAGTCGATGACTCAGGCAGGGACTAAAGAAATTTTGCGACTGCTGTCGTGTTTTGTTTGCTTGTTTCAGTCAAATTTATTTCCGGTGCTCCCTATGGGAGTAACCCATGATGCATAGCCGAATCGTAGCTTCGAGTGGTTGGGTATGCTTTGAAAGTCCATATTCCTGCATAAAAAAGAAAATCGTAGGGTGCGCGACCAGCGCTCCCTATGGGAGTAGCCCCCGAGTGCTTGGTGGAGTCGAAGACTCGAGCAAGGACTAAAGTAGTCAAAGTATTCTAGTGCTCTATATTTGATGACATCAGTGCTGAAGATGTGATGACCTCAGTTGCCCGCGTGAGCGGCTTTGATGGGACGTGACAAGTGGTGGGTCCCATTTTCTGACCCTGACTTGACTGGGCGTGCGTAATCTTTCGTTTTAACTGTGCCTCCTCGATTTCCGCGTGTAATGGAGGTAGCGGGGGACGATTCGTGCTTCAGGACTTCCACGTGTCGATCGCGATGTGTGCCATGCGTCCAATAGGGTTCCTGCTAGCCGTTGGATTGCATCCTCCAGGGGGTTAAGTAGCAGCGCAGCTGCGGTAATTTCCCATCTGCTATTTCTCTCCTTTGTGCCTCCATCGCCATTGCTGCTGCTCTCTGCCTCTGAGAGTTCATCCCGTTTGCGGCACTGGACCAACTCCGTGTGTTTCCGAGTTATTTTCTTCGCTCGCATCACCACCGCAAGATGGGGAAGAAGAAAGGACGCGCTGCCGCTGAGTCCGCCGCCACCATGGCTGCTGCCAAGAAGAAGGGCGGCTCCGCCGTTGCGGGCACCATCACCGCCGTCGCCGGGAAGAAGAAGGGCGCGGGCACCCGCGTCACCAGTGGTGCGTGGTGCGTGTCCATCATCAAATCGTTTGAGCTCCATCTTATGCGCCAAGATGGGGTTCTGTCTTCCGCGGTTGGTGACTCGCGAGTCCCAGTTGGAGAGGTAACCCCTTGTCCTCCTGCTGGTTTCCGGATGATGTTCCTAGCGGTCATCATCCGTGGTCTGTCTCTGCCCCTGCATCCTTTCTTCAGGGGCCTCCTTTGTTTTTATGGGCTTCAGCTGCATCAGCTGTCCCCCAACTCTATTCTCCACATCGCCTGCTATATTACACTTTGTGAGTGCTGGCTCGGAGTCGAGCCACACTTTAGTCTCTTCAAACGGCTTTTCAAGCTGAAGTGTCAGTCGGCATCTAGCTCTGTAGTCTACAATGTAGGAGGCTGCGGAATCCATGTCGACTCCTCCATCACATACTTCGATATCAAGCTCATGGTGTCCGTCCAAGGGTGGAGGGACAACTGGTTCTACATCCGTGACCAGAAGGCCGACGGAGAACACTTTGGACTCGCGTTTTTTGATCCCGGGACACCGTGTAGGAGGAGGCATTGTTGGAAGAACGTGGTGATGCCCGGCGAGTCTGAGGAGACAGATGTGTTGTACGAGCACGTCTGCGACCTCGAGAATTGCATGGGTAAAGAAGAGGGAGGTTACGCCCTCATTCGCACATGGTTGTGCTGTTGCATCCAGCCCCTGTAGGCCAGAATCCACCCTATGTTCTAGTGGGCTGGTGCGAACGATGTCACTCGTGTATCTACCGATGGCATTTCCGCGAGTGAAGTAGATAAGAGGGTGCGGCTACTGACCAAGTACACTACCAAGGATGTACTCCCCAGTGAACCAGTCGTACCTCCATTCGATGCTTCTAACCCTCCTCCTGAGGTATGATTGTGCTACGAAGTAGCTTTATTTGTTGAGTGCTTCATTTTCTTGACGTGTGCTGACTTGTTTTCTGTATGCAGGATTGGAAGGTGTCTCCCAGTTTGCCCCCTCTTCCTCGCGAAGTAGATGAAGAGGACGAGTCGGAATCGACCGTCTCATTTGAAGAGGAGGAGGAAGCCCCCGAGTCCAGCAGTCCGGACACTCGCAAGCGTTCGTGTAGCAAAGATTCGGATGTGTCATCTCCTTCAACTCTAGGAGGCCCAGCTATTGGTGCGGAGTCGCCAATTCCTGCTATTCCTATGAGTTCCATGGCACCATCTGCCCGCAAGAAGATGCGGCTGCCGAAGGAGTTGTCGGAGTCAGAGGACCAAACCTTCGATTTTGATAAGTTTGACTAGTAAGTATACAATTCTCATCTTGGTTATTTTTTGATTTGCATTTCCTGATGTTGGTTTTTTCGTAGTCAACCGGCATCGTCATCTTCTAGCGACGTCCAGTTTTTGAAAGAATATGGAGTCGCTGACTCCAAGGCCAAGGAAGTGGCTGAACGAACTCCTTCTCCTCCATTGGCGGCCCACTCCGGGCACAATTCATCAAGTTCTTCACACGCTGTGGAGCACCAGATGGTTGTCCAGACGACTGCACGACAATCGACTTCGGAGTATCTGGAGGAGCACGTATGTGTGATGTTGCTTTTACTTTCAGTCGAATTAGTCATCCATGCTATCTTCTGGTCCTTTTGTTTTTCTCCTTTTACAGCTTATTGTGAAGGAAGCTGCTTGCCTAGCGGAGCAAGTACTTTCAATGGGTCGCCAGCATGCATTGCTGGACAATCGCCATCGCATGGTTGAATATTAGTGCTTTTTGCTTCTTCTTCTTCATCATCCTTGTGATATTTTTATATACTCGACTGCCGGTCCATCTTGTGTGTTTTGCAGCTGAGCATAACAAGCTTCTTCGTGAAGCCACTTCCCTTGAAAAGACGCTCGCCGCAGCGGTGAAGAGTCGCGATGAGGCAGTCGCTGTGCTTGATGAATCGCGGAAACGCGAAGAGGATTTGCGCGCCTCCATCACTGCTAGGGAGAAGTTGTTCGAAGAACAGCTCTTCTCGATTGGCAAGGCTCTTTTAGGTATTCTTTCGTCTGGATTCCTGTTGCTTCCTTTCTTTCGACTTTGTTATTGTGCTGACTCTTTGCTAACACTTTGCTCTATGTAGATGCTGTTGGTCTGAGCTTCGACGCCCAGGCGCTTCATCACGATGATGCCTTGGAAGGTGCTGTCGCGGCAGTCGAAGACCGCAGTGCTTCCATTCAGGGAACGCTGACCAAAGCTAAGGGTGTACTCAGTCGCATCCCTGAGGAGCTGGCGCCTAAAGCTGAGCTGATCGAGAACGTGGATGACCTGGTGGAGTCCCTTGCTGGAGGTATTCCTGCGGACTTCAAGAACTCTCTTCATGCGGCTGGCGCTTCCATGTCACTCGCGATGGTTCAAGCCCATGGCATGGAGGTGGATCCCGCTGCGGTCTCCAAGGCGATGCCTGTGGGCGCAGATGGTCAACAGGTAGTGTTTGCCCCTTTTGCAACTGCCTGTGGCAAGTATGGGCCTCAACTCATCAACACAGTCGCCAAGTACTTTGAGGACCTGCAGCGAGCTAAGAAGGCGGCGAAGGCTGCGGCGTCAGGGGCCGGCAGGAAGTCTGTGGCGTCTGATACTACCACGGACTCGATGAGGCCCCCGAAACCGAAGTCCAAGTTGAAGAAGCAGGCTGCTCCTTAGTAGTTATATTTGTAATAGTTGATAGCTCGACTCCTTTTGTTGAATACATGCTGCTGGCCGAGTGTCTCTGTGAATACGTTTGCTACGTTTGAATTAGTTTTTGTCCATGTGTTGTTTGGTCCCTTATTTTCTCTTGCTTGGCTTGTGATAGGGTACATCGAGTGGTCCTTCGAGTGAGCCTCGGGATCCGCCATCCGCTGGTGATATCTTAGCGTAGTCTCACTCAAGGGTGGATGAGTTGTCCCTGCTTTTGCGACTACGCGATCGCGTTAAGCAGCTGGAACGCGAACTGCCCGTCCTCCGCGGTAACGTGGATGTATGGAAGTCGAGGGCGGAGAAGGCCACTGCCCGAGAGCAATATATGCTAGGGGAGGTGGCGCAGCTGGGTGACCAGTTCAAGTGTTAGTTTTCTGCCTCCTTATCTTTTCTTGTAGCCAATCGCGGTAGTTTGTTGTCTTCATACTTTTGCCTCTTGCTTGGTATAGTTGTCAGTGCGCGTCATCCGTAGGATGAGAAGGAGAGGATCACCATTCGCATGAATGACCTGAACCAAGAACAACTTCAGGCAAGTGAGTACTTCTGGGTGGATCATGATCACGCAATCGCACTTGCGACCCTGCAGGATCATGCCTCGCGAGTGCTTCATTTTCTGAAGAAGTCGCAATCATGCTTAAGGAATATTTATCAGACGATGTTTCCACTGGATGTCGTTCCCTCGAGCCTGCTGGCTCTCCTTGCTAAATTTCAAGACTTGAGTGCAGTTCGCGAGTGTTTGCGGCAATAGTTGGTGGCTGGTGCCAAGGCTGCGTTGTCGCTGGTGCGACTACATAGGCCTGATGTTGATGTTGCAGCTGTTGCTGCTGGTCCGCCGACTCCGCCGGCAGGTTCTACCTGGAATATGGTTCCTCATTACTAGGCGGTGGATCGCCCAGCGGAGGAAATTGTCGACTTCTTCGAGGAGAAGACAAACGTTCTTCTATTGCAACAATAGTGTTAACTTTGTATCTTGCATATAAATGTACCAGTGTTGTAAAGTTCATATATATATGCTATGTATAATTGATTAACATTGATGTGTAAAGAGCTTGTTAGCTCGTATGTTTTGCGAGTGTGTTGCACTATGCGATTCCCTTTCGTTAGCCTGACTTGTGCATTGCAGCTGGGTTGGTGTTTGTCAAGGGTTCGATTAATGCATCAGCTACTCAGGATATCGTGATTGGTTCATAGAACAGATGTGTAAAGGGTGGCGCAGCCCCCGAGTAGATAGATGGCAAAAAATAATAGAAAACATAGAGTTTGGGGCACTTAGCTTTATTTATCCGTAGAACAGTACGAGGTACAATGTGTGGCTAAGTAGCCTTGGCTGAATAGCCTTATTTGTAATGTAAGAAAGAAAAGACAACTAAGGGTCGAAGCACCGCAGCTGCGCGCCGTTCCAGGGGTTGGAGTACGTGACTCCTGTCTCGAAATCTTTGAGGCGATAGGCGCCACCTGGGATTACTTCTTAATCACGTATGGTTCTTCCCAAGGGGACTTGAGCTTGAGATGCCCTTGCTATTTCAGTCACAGGACCAGGTCTCCTTCGATGAAGGACCTAGGGCGTAGCCTTCTGCTGTGGTAGTTGCGTAGTTTATGCTGGTAGATCGTCGATCTTTCTGTTGCGATTTCCCGTGCCTCATCAAGGAGGTCGACGGAGTCTTCGAGTGCAAGAGTTGACTCCTGCTCGCTGTAAGCGACCACTCGTGGTGCTTTGTATCGTACCTCTACGGGTAGCACCGCTTCAGCACCATGTACCATGAAGAATGGGGTGTATCCTGTGGCACTGTTTGGGGTTGTGCGTAGGCTCCAGAGTACGGATTGTAGCTCGTCTGGCCAACATCCTACGACTTGTTCGAGTGGCCTAAGGAGTCGCTTCTTGACTGCGCCACAGACGAGCCCGTTGGCCTTTTCTACTTGACCATTGGTCCGTGGATGAGCTACGGAGGCATAGCTTATGTTTATTCCCAGGTTTTCGCAGAAACCCTGGAACTCCTTAGAGGTGAAGTTTGTTCCATTGTCCGTGATGATGCTGTGCGGCACTCCAAAGCGATAGACAATGGACTCGGAGAATTTGACTACACTGGCTCCTGACTGGTTAGTCACCGGCATGGCCTCTATCCACTTGGTGAATTTGTCGACTGCGACCAAGAGGTAGATGTAGCCTCCTCGTGAGGATTTTGGGAGCTTGCTGACCATGTCGAGTCCCCATTGCACGAAGGGCCAGGCTAGTGGTATTGGTCGGAGTTCCACGGCAGGTGCGTGCGGTTTGTCCGCGAATCGCTGGCAAGCGTTGCATCTTTGGACGATGTCCTTGGCGTCGTGCATGGCCGTGGGCCGGTCGAATCTAGCTCGTAGAGCTTTGGCGATGAGGGCGCGACTGCCGGTGTGGTGCCCGCAAGTCCCCTCATGGATGTCGAGGAGAACGGCCCTTCCATCAGCATTGGAGACGCACCGTTGGAGTACTCCTGTGATGCTGCGCTTGTATAGTTCGCCGTTGATGATGGCGAATGCCTTGGATCGTCGTGCGATGTGCCGCTCGTCAGTCGGGTCGTCCGGCAGCCTCTTGCTGAGAAGGTATGTGATGTAGGGTTGAGTCCAAGAGGGTTCGATCATCATGATCGCCATTGGTCCTTCGAGTCCTGTGTCGAGCTCCAGGTTGTCGAGTGCCATTGGCTCATTGGGTGGTGTAGCCCCCGAGTCCGTTGTTGCGCTTGTTTTCTTCTCTACGGCCTTTGTCTTGATGGAGCGTTCGCAGATACGCTCGAGAAATACACCAGGTGGTATGGGGGCGCAGGTAGAGCCAATGTTGGCGAGTGCATCTGCCTCTTCGTTGCTTTCGTGGCATACATGCCGTAGCTCACAGCCGTCGAAGTCCCCTTCGAGTGTGTCGTAGAGGTTGCGGTAGGCGATCATATTGTTATTCAGTGCGTCGCACTCGTGCATTGTCTGGTTGACGACCAGTTTGGAGTCACCGTAGATGATGAGCCTCTTGGCACCGCAGGCTTTTGCCATCCGCATACCATGCAACAGGGCCTCGTATTCAGCTTCATTGTTGGAGGTGGTGAACTACATTCGCAGGATGTATTTCATCTTGTCTCCTTGGGTCGATGTCAGTATGACGCCTGCGCTAGCCCCGTCCTTGTGCTTGGATCCGTCGAAGTGCATTGTCCAGAGGTAAGACATATATGGTTTTTGGGGAGCTGGTTCTCCATGCAGTGTACGAGGAAGTCAGGGAGGACTTGCGATTTGATCACGTCGCGCTTTTCATATGTAATGTCTCGTGGAGACAGTTCGATTCCCCAAAGTGTGACTCGCCCTATGGCGTCGGGGTTGTTGAGGATGTGTCCAAGTGGGGTGTCGTTGACCACCACGATTGGGTGCTCCTGGAAGTAGTGACGCAGTCGCCTGGCTGTCATGAAGACGCCATATGCCAACTTCTGGTAGTGCGGGTACCGCTGCTTTGTTGGCGTGAGCACCTCGCTGAGGTAGTGGACTGGGCGCTGCACCCCGTGGACCTTGTTTTCCTCGGCTCGCTCCACCACGAGCACCCTGCTGACCACCTGGTTAGTGGCAGAGATGTATAGCAACAGTGGTTCCCTTTCCCGTGGGTCACCAGTACTGGTGAGGTAGATAGTAGACGCTTGAGGTCTTTGAATGCTTCTTGTGCCTCATTGGTCCACTCGAACTTGAAAGTTTTGCGGAGAAGTTAGTAGAAGGGCAGTGCCTTTTCACCCATTTGACTGATGAATCGATTGAGCGCTGCAATTCGCCTAGCCAGCTGTTGGACGCCTCTTACGTTCTTTGGCTTCTCCATGGATAGTATGGCTTTTATTTTCTTCGGGTTTGCCTTGATCCCTCTTGCGGAGATGAGATACCCAAGTAGTTGTCCAGATGGTACGCCGAAGGTGCATTTGTCCTGATTGAGCTTGATCTGGTAGCGGTTGAGGTTTGTGAAGGTTTCCTGTAAATCGTCGATTAGCGAGGTCTCCTCTTTGGTCTTGATTATGATGTCATCAACATAAACTTGGATGTTGCGACCAAGTTGTTTCTTGAGGCAAGCCTGCATGCACCGCTGGTAGGTTGCTCCTACGTTTTTTAGCCCGAAATGCATTGTGTTGTAGCAGAACACACCAAAAGGCATTGTAAACGCTGTTTTCTCTTGATCTTCCTCCTTCATTCAGATTTTATTATAGCCTGAGTAGGCGTCAAGGAAGCAGAGACACTCACATCCTGTGGTGGAGTCGATGATCTGGTCGATTTGCGGTAGCGGAAAGTGATCCTTTGGGCAGTGCTTATTCAGAGAGGTGAAATCCACGCACATCCGTAGGATATCCGTGTCCTTTTTGGGTACCAGCACCATGTTGGCGAGCCAAGTACTTTCCTTGATCTCGCGTATGAATTTGGCGTCGAGGATTCTGTTGATCTCCATTCCGACCGCTTTTACTCTTGGCTCAGACAGTCGCCGAATTGTTTGTTTGACTGGCCTTGCGTCTGGGTTGACATTGAGTGCGTGCTCGGTGAATTCCCTAGGAACCCCTGGCATGTCTGCTGGACACCAGGCGAAGATTTCCTAGTGCTGACAAAGGAATTCGACGAGCGCGAGTTCCTATGCAGGACTCAAGTTGTTGGCGATGAGGGCCGTCTTGGTCGGGTCTGATGGGTGAACCTGAACTTTCTTTGTGTGCACCGGCGAGTCGAAGGACAGGTCGGGTGAACTTGGTCGGCTCAGGTGAGGCAGACTGTTGTCTGTCGACCCCTTCAATCTTGCAAGTTCCTCCTGCATGCCGAAAGACTGGGAAATTCTATTGAATTCCCCGTCGCAGCTGTCGGACCTCTCGAAGCTCCCGTTGATTGTGATGACGCTGTTTGGGCCTAGCATTTTCATCTGCAGGTAGGTGTAGTGTGGTACTGCCATGAACCTGGTGAACGCGGCGCGTCCAAGGATGCAGTGGTACTGTGAGGGCCAGTCGACGACTTCGAAGTCGATGCGTTCGCGTCGAAAGTTTTTTGGCGTGCCAAAGATGACGTCGAGGTTGATTTTTCCCAAGGGATATATGCCCTTGCCTGGGATGATGCCATGGAATGTCGTGTCTGAGACCTCTAGGCAGGTCAGAGGGATCCTCATCGCTCGCAAGGTACTTGCGAACATAAGTTTAATGCCGCTTCCACCATCCATGAATACGCGACTCATGTCGAAGCCTCTGATCTGTGCCTCGAGTACAAGGGGCTAGTGGCCTGGGCGAGGTACTTGGCGCGGGTGGTCACGTTTGTCGAAGGTGATGCAGGAGTCGCTTCCGCTGAGGTACTCAGTGGAGGATGGTGGTGAGTTTGTCGCCAAGTTGACTTGGCGACTGATGGCCTTCTATACCCGATTCGAGGGGCGTCCTTTTTGGATCATCATGTTGCCCACAACCCGTGGGTATGGCTCGCCGCCTTGATCGTGGACCGGTGCGGCCGCAGGTGGTGGCACTCCAGGTGGTGGAGGAGGAGCTCCATGTGCTATAGCGGCTGGGGCGACTCCGTAGCCCCTGTTGACTGCATCGTGATTCATCCACGCCAAACCCTGGTGGAGCTTGAGGAACTCGCGGCAGTCCTTGAGAAGGTGGCTGGTTTTGTTCTTGACGTCGTGCTTGTTGATGTAGAAGTGCACGTTGCACGGTCCGGACAATTTGTCCTCGATTGTTGTCATGGGTGCCTCTTCGCGAGTGCGGTGTTAACAAACCTACGTGGTTTTCCCAGAGTCGTGGTGTCCACCGCTGCGATAGCCGCTGTTGCGGTTGTCGTCGCGCCTGTCGGCATAGCCGGCTGCGACCATGTTGACGTCGTCACGATCATCGTAGATGCGCATTCGACGTTTGCTTCGGCGATCGCGTCTACGCTCGAGCTCTGCTTCGTCGTTGGAGTGAACGCGGTTTTTCACCGAGTCTTCTCCATCTGCCCACCGATTCGCGATTTCCATCAGGTGGTCAATTGTTTTGGGCTTCGAGTGGCCCAGCTCCTCCCTCAGCTCTATGTGATGAACACCGCTGTTGAATGCGTCAATTGCCCGATCCTCCGAGATATTTTCTGCGAAATTCTTGATGATGGACCACCTCTGGATGTACGAGCGTAGTGATTCGCCCGACCTTTGCTAGTAGCACCTTAGTTCTTCGATTGACACGCGCCTTTTGTAGGTGCCCTTGAAGTTGCGCACAAAGCTGTAAACCAGCTCATCCCAGCTGCGAATGGATCCGTGTGGGAGATTGTTGAGCCATGCTCGGGCGGCGCCCTGCAGCTGTAGCTACAGGCATTGCATGGCCGTGCTTCGACTCCCACCATGGAGCCTGATGGAGGAGATGTGGTCCTCCAACCAGATTTTCGGGTCCTGCGGGCCATCGAATTTTGGGTTCTCCGATGGGAGCTTGAACCCCTTGGGAATTCACTTTTGTCTGATGGCCCTGCTGAATCATTTGGCGCCACAGAGCTCCACATCTTCGTACTCTGAGTCAGTCGAGCGGGCATGCCGTTCCCTTGACCTGTCGATTTTGCGCTGCGTGATGTCATCACACGCGTCATAGTCGTGGTCGTGTCATTGTGAGCGGCGACGTTGAGACAAATCGTGACTGTCGTCGCTGGACGAGGGTGAGGAATAGTGTTTTGCCAGAGCCTTGCTTTTCTTCGACTCCGGCATTGGTTCTTTGTCGAGAGTGGCCTCGATTAACCCCAAGCCCGCGATCGTATATCGGTGCATGGAGGCTCGGGGATCTCCAAACGGCGGCTGGTTGTTGAGTAGGTACACGGTGGCCGCTATCACCGCTGCTTGTGGCGTCTTTGGGACCACGTTGCCCTGGGTATCAACTGTCATAGAGCTAAAGTCAAGGACTTTTACAGCTTCTATGCGCTCCTGCTCGGTGAGGTGGGCCACGTACTCGTTGCCCTTGGAGGAGGATCCTCCGTGGGAGGAGAGCCCGGCCCGTCGAAGGCTCGACTCATCCGCCGCCTTTTTACACGCTTCGAGTTGCGCGATCGATTGTAGGGGCATCTATACTCCTCCTTAAGTAGCCAATGGTAGCCCATCAGCATCTCCTGCGATGTGCCTGGAGGCAGAGGATTGCCTCGCAGAGCTTCTCGGCAACAGGCCCACTCGAGATCGTTGAGCCTGATCACGACACATTTGCCAGTGTGTTCGTTCACCATGTTTTGAGGTTCGACTGCCCCTCCGTTGTTGACGGGCGCGCCATTTCCACTGTTTGGGGGGGCCACCGTTGAAAGGTCTGCCATTAGGTATGCCACCGTTAGGCGGATCGGTGCCAGATCCATTGCCACCGTTTTCGCGATTAGCGGTGGACTCGCCAGTGTTGATGACGGCACACATGAAGTGGCTGGGGAAGCTGTTGCTCCTGCAACTTTCGGATCCGGAGCCGTAGACCCCATCTTCCGTTGCTAGGCCACCTAGATCAGATCCGCGACTGTTGTCGCTGTCCGTGCTCTCAGCTGTTGCTGAGGTGTTGAGCTTGCTGAGGGCGCCGATTCATGGTGGGAAACACGATGCTGGAGTAACCGTAGATGCTGTTGGCTGGTCAGGCATGCGAAGTGTGCACATCTGACCAACTTGGAAGAGGAAGCTCCCGATTGCCAGGCTGATTCCATCGCCCACGGACTCGAAAGCCGGGCGAGTGGCCAGCGTGTGGACGGTGAAGTCGAATGCGCCGAAGAGCTGGCGAATCTCTGCTGTTGCAGAGATGTAGATCGCGGTTGATGAGGCCGAAGAAGCCGCGACATTAGCACTCCTAATTCCCACAGACGGTGCCAATTGACAAGGGTTTAACTCATCAATGCCCACTGGTATGGACTTGGGTTTTGGAGAAGGAGGGAGCGCTGGAAGCATCAATAGGCTAGCAAACAAGCACACAAGGACGCAAGGTTTACCCTGGTTCAAGCCTCATAGAGGTCCCTACTCATGCTTGTCTGTTCTTGGAATTAACGAAGGAATCGAAGATTACAGGGGCGTGCAGATGCAATCTGGCGAGAGTTGTGGAAATTAGGGTTGCGTGTATCCTCCTCGCTGCGCCTCCTAGCCTTTATATAGATAGGCCAGGTCTCGGGTAGTAGGTCGAGTCGGTTACAGATTAGGGTTTTCCCTTCAGACTTTTTATCTCTAGACTTCTTCTTGTCTCGCAAGTCATCGAGAGTCCGTGGGCCACTCGAAGTCTTAATTGGGCCATGGCAACAACGTGGGCTTCCACCGTATCTAGACCGTATATACCAAACTCGAGTACCTGTAGGGTATACCCATGTCACCAAGTGTCTAGTCACTGAATTTCAGCGGCTAGGCATTTGATTTTTTGGTTGTCTAGTCCCCGAATGGCTAGTCGCTTAATTTCAGTGGCTAGGCACTTGAGTTTTTGGTTATGCAGTCGCTGAATGTCGTTCTGTTGGCAGGGCCTGCAGAGGGAATTGTACGATCGGCAAGCCGCGAAGGAGCGCCTAGAGCGTAACCTGCGGGCGACGCATGAGGCCAACCGACGACTCCAAGAAACTGCTAGTAAGTTGTTGTTCCGTTTGGCGATCTTGAGCGGTACTGCTTTTGTGAGAATAACTTGTGTTGCCGTTGCTTCATAGATGGACTTCCGGCTGTGATTGCCAAGGCCACGAGGGGTATGTTCTGGCTACTGAACTGGATACAGCAAAGGGGAGAATCGACTCGCTGTTGAGGGAGCTGAAGGAGGCAAAGGCATCGATGATATCTTCTAAATAGAGGGCCAAGGCCGTAGTCGCTGCGGCGAAGGAGGAGTGGAAGGCCACCGACTCGGTCATCCTCGGATTACAGGGTGACCTTGGTGCTCTTGAAAAGCATGTGACCGAGAACTGCCGTAAGCTTCTTGGTAAGTATCCCCTCTTTTCTTTTTGTACGCGGCGAGCCCCCAGGCGGGGTAGTCCTTAGTGACGCTGGGTTCCTGACATTGCAGCCCTGATAGGTCAAAGTGACCCGGTGGTGCAGACCTACAACGCCTCGCAATGCGTGACTGTAGTGGTGAATGCGGCCACTGCCTTAGCTCTGTGCATCCAGGCCGTGCTCCAAGGTATGTCCACCACCGAGGTTATTCCTGGTGGGTTGACTAAAGTCTGGCGCTATCTAGAGGAGGCACCTGCCGTCGTCGAGTGGATGGCACGGTTGGCCTTCAGGCACGGGGCCACCATGGCGTTGAGCCTTGGGCTCACTCATTTCCCCAACGACTTCGACCTCGACGATATTACCAGCGGCTATCCGTCGGCGATTGGCTTGGTGGAGATCTAGGAGGTCCCGAGGTTGACCGCCAAAGCTGCCCCGTTCGTGGAGCGGGTATGGGCGATGGGATATCTGTTACCTTACCAGGAGACGGTGGTGGCGCTGGGCAACCTCGAGCCGGAGCACCGAGACCCAAGTTGGAGCAGCCTTTCTAGTCGGCAGTGTCGAAGTCGCTGATGACGTACCCAACAAACCCGTGGGACCCGTATATCTGGGTCAAGGGTGATGGCGGCGCTTCCTCGTCAGAGCCTGCAAAATGAGTTGCAGCCCTAAGGGGCTTTTGTAAGTTATGCCGAGTGGCCACTTTTGTAATGTGAACAATACTTATGTATGGAAGTAAGGGGACTCAATCGACTCGCAATGCATGGTTAAACATGTTCTATGTTGATTTTTATGTGGGCGAGTCCCTGAGCGTGTCCGCCCTTTAGTGGGGTTTACCTCGTTTAAGTGCATGTGTGTTTAGCCGAGTCCCCGAGCGTGGTAATTAGCCGTTCTAGTCGCACGCCCATCGTAGGTGAGTATCTGATGCGTTGTTTATAACTTTCGTCTCTCCCCTGGCTCGGAAAGCCTGTCGCGTGGCGAATCCAAGGCATCTCTCTTACTTGGTGTGTTCCCGAGCCACGTGAGGTTTCCTGTTGCAAAGTCCCCGGGCGTGGTACTTAACTGTTCGAGTCGCTTTGCACGAGGATAGGAGGACAGGTCGCCGTGAGAAGCGTTTATAGGTCGTCTTGGCCCGGTAGGCCAGTCGAGCGAGGCGACTCCGATGGTGGTGTGTTCGTGGATGACGCAAGGCCTGAATATCTTCAGTGCCCTTGAGTCGCACTACTTAGCCGTCCTGTTCGCACGGCCAAGGGTTGACTTCCGTAGGTAGCGTATTGCGTACGAGTGCGAGTGGCACAAGAGGATGGAGAGTAGACACAATTTGTGTGGTCCGAAATGATTTCACTATATAGCAACTGAGTTCAAGTTTTAGTTCTATGTATAGAACTTCCGAAGGAGGTTTACATTCCATGGCATCCCAACCTCGAGCTGGCCATTGCCTTGTATGTCGATGAGGTAGTAGGCATCACTGCCGAGGACTCGCCATATGGCGAATGGCCCCTCCCATGGGGGAGAAAGTTTGTGCATGCCCTTCTTGTCCTAGACCAGTCGTAGGACCAGGTCACCTTCCTGGAAGGTGCGGGTCCGGACTCGGCGGAGTCCGTGCTGGTAGATGGTGGTGTGGGAGCAAGCTAGGTCACGTGCCTCGTCGAGCTGGTAGATTCCATCTTGGAGGGCGATCTTGTTTGCCGCCTCACATAGTTGGCAACCCGAGGTCAGTCATGCTCCAGGTCGGTTAGCATTACGGCCTCAGCACTGTACACCATGAAGAAGGGCGTGAACCCCGTGGAGAGATTGACGAATGTGTGGATGCCCCATATTACGGAGGGGAGCTCTTCGACCCAACATCCTAGGGTTCGCTCAAGGGGAACCTGAAGTCGCGGTTTGAGCCCATGGAGGACACTTTGATTGGTGCATTCCGCTTGGCCATTCGACTCCAGGTGGGCGACTGAGGCGAGGTCGAGTCGTATGCTATGCTCCTCACAGAATTCTGCCATGGCGCCCTTGGCGAAGATGGTGTTGTTGTCCATTATGATGTTGTGCGGGTAGCCGTATCGGTAGATGAGCTCACGGAGGAACTTGGTGGCGGTCTTGCCGTCGCACTTCTTGATCGGTTTGGCCTCGACCCACTTGGTGAACTTGTCGACCGCGACCAGGAGGTGGGTGAAGCCGGATGTGGCCTTCTTGAACGGTCCCACCATGTCCATGCCCCATACGGAAAATGGCCAGGTGATGGGGATGGTCTTGAGTGCCGAACTAGGGAGATGCGTCTGGTTGGCGTACTTCTAGCACCCGACGCATCGTTGGACGATGTCGATAGCATCGGCGTGCGTGGTGAGCCATAAGAAGCCATGTCACATGGCTTTGGCGACCAGCGACCTGGCGTTGGCGTGATGGCCGCAGTCGCCGGCGTGGATGTCTTGGAGAATCTTGCGTCCTTCTTTTGGTTGTATGCAGCGCTGGAACACGCCAGTCACGCTATGTTTGTGGAGCTTACCATTTATGATGACGAAGGATTTGCAATGGCGCATGATCATTCATGCTTCCGTCTCGTTTCTTGGAAGGACCTTGTGCTTGAGGAAGGCGACATATGGTGCGGTCCATTCGATGGGCTCAATGACCATGGCGACTAGGGATGGCTCAGGCTGCAGTGGTATCCTGATGTCGATCTCCTTAGGTGCGGAGACCGAAGGCTTGTGGATGATGTCGAGGAAGACTCCTGCGGGTGGCGTTTGCCGGGCCGACCCGATGCGGGAGAGGGTATCTACCTCCTCGTTTTTGCGCCTGTCGATCCACTCGACTGAGTAGCCAGCGAAGTGCCCTCCCAGCTGGTCTACTGCTTGGCGGTATGCTATCATTTTTGGGGAAACAGTCTTGCAGGTCCCCGCGACTTGGTTGGCGAATAGGTCGGAGTCTCCGTAGCACCATAGGCGATTGCCGTTCATCTCCTTAGCATCCCTCATTCCATGAAGGAGGGCCTCGTACTTGGCCATGTTGTTGTTGCAGGGCTTGAAGTCGAGGTGGAGCATGTAGCAGAGCTTGTCTCCCTTGGGGGAGGTCAGTATGACCCTGGCCCCGGTGCCATCGGCGTTCTTGGAACCGTCGAAGTGGAGCGACTAGTAATGGAGGTAGGAGAGCATCTCCGACTGTTGTGCTTCTTCCCAGTCAGCGAGGAAATCAGCCAAGGCTTGCGATTTGATTGCTTTGCGTGGCTCATATTTGATGTTGTGGACGCTGATTTCGATGACCCACTTGGCAACTCGCCCAGTCGCCTCACGGTTGCGGATGATGTCCTGTAGTGGCGCAGAGGAGACGACTATGATTGGTTGCTCCTGGAAGTAGTGGGCGAGTCACCACTGGGCTTGGAACACCGTGTATACCAGTTTCTCGTACTGCGGGTAGCGCTGCCTTGAGTCCGTCAGGACCTTGCCGATGTAGCAGATGGGGCGCTGTACGGGGCACTCCTTGCCCTCTTCTGGCTGTTCGACGACCATTACGGTGTTGATGACTCGAGTGGAGGCTGCGATGTAGACGACCATTGGTTCTTTGTTGATTGGGGTGGCGGGTAGTGGAGCCGCGAGTAGCACTTCTTTGAGTGCCTTGAGCGCGTTGTCTGCTTCTGCGTCCCATTGGAACGTGGGGTTCATGTGCATCACGCGGTAGAGGGGCATTGCCTTCTTGCCGAGCCGGGGCATGAAGCGACTGAGAGCCGCGACTCGCCTGGCCAACTTCTGGATGTCACATAGGCACTCGGGTTTCCCGAGCCACGTGATGGTGTCGATCTTGGTGGGGTTGGCCTTGATCCCTCGCTTGGAGAGCACGTACCCAGGAGCTATCCGGTGGGGACACCAAAGGTGCATTTCCCTGGGTTGAGCTTGATGATGTAACTTTGTAGATTTGCGAGTAGGTCGTCCTGGCGGGTGGATTTTACCACCACGTCGTCAATGTAGACGTGGATGTTGTGGCCAATTTGGCTCGCGAGGCACTTCTGCATGCACCTTTGGTAGGTGGCGCTGGTGTTCTTGAGGCCGAACATCATGGCCATGTAGCAGAAGGCACTGAATGGCGTGATGAACACCGTATTCTACTCATCCTCGACCGCCATTTTGATCTGGTTGTAGCCAGAATACGTGTTGAGGAAGCACAGCCACTCCGATCCCGTGGTCGAATCGATGATCTGGTCGATGCGCGGTAGGACGAACTCCTCCTTCGGGCAGGCGTTGTTGAGGTTGGTGTAGTTGATACACATTCTCCAGGTGTTGTTCTTTTTCATAACTAGGACTGGGTTTGCCAGCCACTTGGAGTACTTGATGGGCCGAATGAAGCCTGCGGCTAGCAGGCGCTGTACTTCTTCAGCAATTGCTCAGTGGCGCTCTTCAGTAAAGGGCCGCAACGACTTCTTCACTGGTCACACTTTGGGGTCGGCGTTGAGTTTGTGCTCAGCGAGTTCCCTCGAGACACCAGGCATGTCGGATGGTTTCCATGCAAAAATGTCATGATTCTCACGTTGGAACCCAATGAGCATGCTTTCCTATGCGGGGCTCATGTGCACCCCGATGGTAACGGTCTGGCTAGAGTCGCCTGGGACGAGCTCGACGGTGCGGGTGTGCATAGTTTCCTCGAAAGTAGAATTCACGGCGGTTGGCTTCTTCAGGATGGTGGGGTCGTCCTTGTTGATGCTACCCGCATGTTTCACGATCTCGTCCGTGTGGTCAGTCTCCGCGGTGATGACGGCCTCGGCGAGCTCGGCGCCTTTGTCCATGCATTCCACGGCCATGTCGGGGTCACCGTGCATGGTGATGATGCCGCCTGGCCCTGGGAGCTTCGTCATGTTGTAGGCATAGTGTGGGGTCGCCATGAATTTGGCAAACTCCTGGCACTCCAGGACGCAATGGTAGGGGCTACGGAAGTTCACCAGCTCGAAGACGATTCGCTCAGTGCGGTAGTTTGCTGGTGTGCCGAAGGTTACTGGCAGTGTCACTTTGCCAATCAGCTACGCCTTCCGACCGGGGATGATGCCGTGGAAGGTTGTCAGGGTTGGCTCGATCACTGACTCCGGGAGCTGGAGCCTCTTGAATGTGTCCAAGTACATGATGTTGATGGAGCTCCCACCATCCATTAATGACCCACAAGAATAGGGGGTGTATCGCAGTATTTTCGAGGGAAGTGAAACCCAATTTATTGATTCGACACAAGGGGAGCCAAAGAATATTTATAAGCCTTAACAACCGAGTTGTCAATTCAGCTGCACCTGGAAACAATCTTGCTCACAGCAGTTTATCACTAGCAACAGTTTTGTAGTAGCAATAGTAAAGTAACAGCAGTAGTAAAAGTAAAGACAATAGTAACAATTGCAGTAAATAGTAGGATTATAGCGCGGTAGGCACAGGGATGGATGGACGGGTGTTGCATGGAAAAGACAATTCATATGGCAATCAATACATAGGGCATTTGCAGATAAATAAGATAAATCATCCAAGTACTAAATAATCATAGGCATGTGTTCCATATATAGTCATACGTGCTCGCAATGAGAACTTGCACAACATCTTTTGTCCTGCTAGCCCATTTGCAGCGGGGCCTCAAGGGAACTACTAGCAATTAAGGTGATCCTTTTAAAAGAGCACCGGATCAAAGCATTAACACTCCGTGAACACATGTGATCCTCACATCAAAGCCATTCCCTCCGGTTATCCTGATTGCTGTCACTTCAGGGCCTTTGGTTCCGGACAAACAATATGTGTATACAACTTGCAGGTAAGACCATAAACAATACTATCATAATAAATCAATAACATGTTCAGATCTGAAATCATGGCACTCGGGCCCTAATGACAAGCATTAAGCATAACAAGTTGCAACAAAGTCAAAAAGCACTAATAATAGATACTGGGCACCATACCCTAACAATCTGATGCCATTACATGAATGATCTCATCTAATCCCTACCATCCCCATAGCTTATAGCGAGGGATTACTCACTCATGGATGGGGGAAACATGGATGATCTATGGAGAAGCGATGGTGATGATGATAGCGATGATCTCCTCCAATTCCCCGTCCCGGCAGGGTGCCAGAATGGAGTTTCTGGTTCCGAATTGCGGAATCTGGTGGTGGCGGCACAACGGAACTATTTCTGGAAAAACATCGAACCCCCCTTGGTTTTTAGGTCAAGAGGCAACTTATAGGTGAAGAGGGAGGCCGAGGGGGCAGCCGAGGTGGCCACACCACCCCTAGGCGCGGCCTGGCCTGGCCCGCGTGGCCAGGTGGTGTGGGCCCCTCGTGGCCCTACTCCGTCTCGTCTTCTGGCTCCATGAGTCTTCTGGTGAAATAGGATTTTTGGCATATTTTCCGGGATTTTTCCGGATAGTTGATTTTCTGCACAAAAACTAGACACCAAGGTAATTCTGCTGAAAACAGCGTCATTCCGTGTTAGTTGTATCCAAATCACACAAGTTTAGAGGAAAAACAATAGCAAAAGTGTTCCTCTTTTCTCATATCTCTTTTTTTCTTCTTTTTCTCAATAGCTATCTCTCTTTTTTTATAAGAAGAATGCTTCATAGATACTCATTATGGTTACGCTGTAGGTTTCCACCATGATTAGGCATGGATTAGACCGGCGGCCCATGCATTTCTCTAACACACATACATAACTCCATGGACTTACAAGATCCCCTTTCATTTCACACCGATGACATCCGCAAACAAAAGAGCATGATATCAACGGGGTATATATTTACAGGTGTTGAAAGTGTTCCCCTGACAGCACGGTTCTGCTAATCCCTAACCTAAAATTTGCAAGCATATAACTTTCATGGACAGTCACAATGGTTCAGGTTTATTAAGTGCAATAAATAAAGTGTGCCATCAAGTTCGTGAGAGCTTTACTAACTAACTTCGTCATAACAAGCAAATATTTTATTTGGAAGAAAACTAGGCATATTGAATATGCACGGAATAGCAAATGATGCTAATAGGTAGCTATGGTGGATATTTTGGCAATATTGGTTTTGGGGGAATGGAAACACGAGTAGAGCTCATACTCAGTGCAACTGAAGGCTAACAATAGTAAGGGAGCGACAAACGAGAGAGCAATAACTGTCATAATCATGCTTGCAACAAAACAGGACTAATCGTGCCTAAAAGTGATTCAAGACCCCTGAGGCAAAATAATTCATCGAGGCTTAACTGATTATTGTTTCAGTCATATGCATGCATGAGCATGTGACAAGTCAATTCAAGTGAAACATTCAGAGGAGGATAACACAGTGTCATACCAAGTTATGAATAGAGAAATGCAAGCAAACATTCATATGACATGCTACAAACTATTAGCAAGCTGGAGCTAATCATAAGAGAGCAAGAACTACTAAGCATCCATAAATAACATACACCCTCCATGAATAGACTAAGCATGCCCACAATGATGAGTATATGTACAAAAATGAAAACAAATAGAGTTCGTTACCAGCCTCTTACCACACCTCAAGTTGTCATTAATCCTCATTATTGCCCTTCACTTGTGTAGCTTGAATAATAACATGAAACCAAATTCCACTGAGGACTGCTGAACCCTGCAACGAACTTCACAAAACCAAAGAAGAACAACAAATATTTTTGGTGTTTTTGATTTTTAAAGGCAAGAACAAAAAGGAAGAAAAATCTTTTTGGGTTTTTCGAATAGTTCAAACAAAGCAAAAAGGAAAAAAGCAAACCAAGGAAAAAAGAAGCAAACAAAGAGAAACAAAGAAAATATTTTTGGTCTTTTTGTGTTTTAGAGAGCGAAGGTAAAGAAAGAACGGAAACTAAAAAGAGAATGAAACATGGATATACAAAGTACTGACTAAACATGATATGGAGATGAGTGTGATGTCGGTGTACCTCCCCCCAAGCTTAGGCTTTTGGCCTAAGTGGGTATCAATCCCAAGCTGGCCAAGATGGAGCGTCTCCGTAGTATGGCGAAGAGGTACCCTCGTCCTGGTACGAGCTCGAGGACGCCCCACCGTATTGCGCAGAGTAGTCGTAACAAGGCACATCCTCCTGGTGCTGCCTGTGGAAACCAAGCAAGCGGAGCTGCTCGTCCACCTCCTCCTTGGAACGTGACCATGGCCTCCTGTGAATACTGAACAAAGTAGGTTGCGGCAAAGGAATCTCCCTCTCGTCCCCATGAGTAAACAACATCCTGTATACTAAACCCTTCGTACTAGAGTTAGCAGTGACGAAGTGATGTGTTTTCATAGCAGCAAGATCAAGCCTTTGTGGTGCCAACACAGTGTCATTAGGATCCATAGAAAGTTCTAATGCAACAACCATACGTGAAGCAATAATGCCCCCATAAATAGGTCCCCTAGTAGCTAGGTGATGAGCAATGAGAGAGCCAAGATTGTACCGGGTATCATTATTAAGTGCAGCAGCGAGGAAGGCTAAATGATAATTAGAGATATTACTTGTGTTCTCCCTACAAAGAATGCGAGTGGCAAGATAATAAGCAAAATATCTAAGAGCTGGGAGTTGAATATTCCTTATCTTCCCACGCTGGGCTACGCAGTCATCATCATTTGTAACACTTCGATAGAGCTCCAGCAAATCAGCGGGTCGACCTTGGATCTTCTTCACTGTCCCCGTCATGCCTATACCTATAATGCTGCAAAATCTTTCCAATGACATGGCAATAGGCTGATTATAAATTCTGAAAGAAATAGTTGACTGATAAGGGGTGTTAGTGAAAACGAAACTCTCAACGAAAGTTTTGGTGAGCACGGCATATTGCTCACTCTCATCCTGCATGTAAGCGTTCAAACCGACCCTCTGAACCAGTAGTAAGAAATCATCGAGGATCCCTGCAGCTTGCAAAAATGTAAAACAAGGGAAAGTAGATGGGTGAGCATCCCCTGTTGGAGATATGCCCAAGAGGCAATAATAAAATGGTTATTATTATATCTTTGTGTTTATGATAAATGTTTACATCCCATGCTATAATTGTATTATAAGGAAACACTGATACATGTGTGTTTTGTAAACATAAAAGAGTCCCTAGTAAGCCTCTTGTGGAACTAGCTTGTTGATTAATTGATGATCATGGTTTCCTGATCATGGACATTGGATGTCATTAATAACAAGGTTATATCATTAGGAGAATGATGTGATTTACACACACCCATAGTAAGCGTAGCATAAGATCAAGTCAATAAGTTCGTATTGCTATAAGCTTTCAAATGCATAGTAACCTAATCCTTCGACCATGAGGTTATGTTTATCACCATCACCGGATGGGTAATTTGATGACATCAAACACCGCTTCATAACTGGGTGGTTATAAAGGTGTCATTGGGTATTCTGAAAGTATGTGTTGAAACGCATGGACCAAGATTGGGATTTGTCCATCCATATGACGGATAGATATGCTCTGGGCCCTCTCGGTGGAATGTCATCTAGTTAGCTTGCAAGCATGTGACTAGGTCACAAGGGATGACATAACATGGAACGAGCAAAGAGTACTTATCAGTAACGAGGTAGAACTAGGTATGGAGATACCAACGATCAAACCTCGGATAAGTAGAATATCGCGTGACAAAGGGAATTGGTTTCGTATGTTAATGGTTCTATCGATCACGAAGTCATCGTTGAGTATGTGGGAGCCATTATGGATCTCCAGATACCGCTGATGGTTATTGATCGGAGAGGTGTCTTCATCATGTCTGCATATTCACGAACCGTAGGGTGACAAACTTAAGGTTCGAAGTTGTTTTAAGTAGATATGGAATATGCGTTGGAGACCGAATGTTGTTCGGAATATTGGATTGGATCCGGGACATCACGAGGAGATCCGGAATTGTCCGGAGAATAAGATTCATATATTGGGGATCATTTTCTAAGTTAGGAAATGTTCCGGAGTATTTGTATGGGGATTCTAGAAGGTTTCAGAATGTTCCGGAAGGTTCTAGGAGATTTCCTGGAGTTTGCTTGAAAACCAAGAAAGGATCAAGGAGTCCTTGTGGGGCAAGACAAGAAGTCGTGGGAGAGGAGGACTCCTCCCCCTCCCAATCCGCCGGCCAAGGAAGGGAGGGGAGTCCTACTAGGACTCCCCCTCCCATGGCGCCTCCCTCCTTTAAATAGAGGGGTAGGGGCGCCACCCCCTAGCCCCCTCCACTCCAAGCCCTAGCTGTCGCCTCTCTCCTCCTCCTTCCCTCTGCTCAGGCTTAGGCGAAGCCCTGCAGAATTCTCTACTCCACCACTACCACCACACCGTCGTGCTGCTGGGATTCCGTGGAGAAGATCTACTACCTCCGCTGCTCGCTGGAACGGGGAGAGGACGGTCTGCTTCGACTCCGCACGTGTGACCGACTGCGGAAGCGCTGCCGGAACGCGGCACCGGAAGGATCGTCCACACGATCTTGAGATTGGCATGTGATCGACTACATCAACCACGAGATCCAATCTCGTAACGCTTTCGGATCTACAAGGGTTAGTACAGATCTATCTCGTTCCACATGTCTAATAGATTAGATCGTGGCTTTTATCTAGATTAGATCTGGGTTTTGTTCTTTCTTGCGGTAGAATTTTTTTGTTTTCCATGCTATGAACCCATCAGCGGTATCAGAGCCGTATCTATGCGTAGATCTGTTGCACGAGTAGAACACAGTGGTTTTGTGGGCGTTGGTGCTCGTGCCGTCTTTTGCTTTGTGTACTTTGCATCTTGCGGTATGGTGGGATGAAGCGGCTCGGGCTAACCTTACATGTCATCGCACATGAGACTTGCTCCACGCTTGACGTGTAACTTGCTTTGCACCAGTGGGTTTGCGGGTGTCTGTCTCTCCCACCATAGTATAGATCCAATCTACACTTTGCACTCGATAGCACTTGTATCAATGTTGTGGTTCAGTTTCGTAGGTAAGATCCGTTCTTATTCGAAAGCCCCAAACCACGTAAAACATGCAAAGAAAATTAGAGGCGTCTAACTTGTTTTTGCAGGGGTTTTGTGATGTGATATGGCCATCATGTGATTGTGATTATATTTGATGTATGCAATGATCCTTGTTGTAATATGGCAACCGGCAGGAGCCTAATAGTTGTCTTTAATTCTGTTAAGACCTGCGTGTCTATTCATCTTGTAATAGCTTTACTCCAAGTAGTTGTAATAGTTGCTGGTGATGATGGACAACCATGAAGCGGCGCCACTGACCTTGATGCAATGCTGGTGATGATGGAGATCATGTCCGTGCTTTGGAGATGGATATCAAAGGCATAAGAAGAAAGGGCCATATCATATCACATTAATTATGAATTGCCTGTGATGTTAATCCTTTATGCATCTTGTATTTCATAGATCGCGACGGTAGCATTATAAGATGATCCCTCTCACTAAATTTCAAGTAATAAAGTGTTCTTCCTTAGTTGGCACCGTTGCTAAGACTCGTCGTCTCGAAGCATCTCGTGATGATCGGGTGTGATAGATTCTACGTGTGCATACGACGGGTGCAAGCCATATTTGCACATGCAAATACTAAGGTTAATCTTGACGAGCCTAGCATGTACAGACATGGTCTCGGAACACAGAATACCGAAAGGTAAAGCATGAGTCATATGGATGATATGATGAACATGTTGATTGTTCGCCTTTAAAGCTACATCATCTCACTGATGATCGGACTTGGTGTAGTGGATTTGGTTCGTGTAGTCACTAAAACAACTTGAGGGATGTTGTTTTGAGTGGGAGTTCTTTTGTAATTTGGATTAGTCAAACTCAATTTATCATAAACACAATCAAAGTGAATTTGCATAGTTTGTTGTAGTCATTGGCAACCGTTCACCACCTTATGCTTAGTTATAGTTGAGATAGTAGAACTATAGAAATTCTGGATCTTTGCTTTACGAATTGGTATCGTATTGTTTTGAGTGTCAATCTAAAGTTTAAAAGTCATATTGCAAACTTTCAGCAAACTCCGTTTACTCTGTGAAGTTTAATAAACAGTATTAAATCAAGAGTAACAATTCCAGTGTTAGTATCTAATGTATCATGTTTGCCTCCATGATTCTTGATACTCAAAAGATTGCTTTTAATATCAAGTTTATCTAAGAGCTGAAAGCAATGTTTCAGAAACCATCATATGTGAAAGGTATTGCGATATCTAAAATAATGTGTTGGTTACAACATGATAGAGTATACATCCTCATATTTGATGAGAATTTGTGAAGATTGGAGACGCTAGTCGTCCTAATCCTCCAAAAGGTTTTGGAAAAGAAACATTATACTCGCAATTCACCTTTATAAGCTATAGCAGCTTGATCATGAAAATTGTCATGATAAGGATGAATAGAAGATGTAAGTAAAATGTTTACTACACTAAAAGATTACTAAAGAATGGAATTTTGAAAGAATGCTAAACATTTGCTGAAGGTGATCCACTTCAAAGTGCAAGTTCAAAGGTATTAGTATTTGACTATACACACTTTGTACTATGTGTCATCTGAATGACACCACTATTGATGTTGATAGATTCTTCTAAAAGAAAAGGAATTTTTGAAAGAGAATCTATAAAATATTTGGCAGAAAAGAAAAGATTGGAGATGTCCAATTTAGGTATATAGAAGATACATGTTATGGCTGTATTCCTTGGTTGTCAAACAATGTGGTTCTGCGGTATTGGATACCGAATTGGTTGGTATGAAGTGTCATACAGGACAACACAATTCATGAACTGCAATGGCCTAAGTAACTAGCAAGAGAATATGTGATAATGTTCATCGAAAACAAACAAAGGGTTGTTGTGTTGCTCGTTAACATCAAAGCTTGCCTTCAAGATTTGTTTCAATAATTGTTATTTTGATCAGGTATTATGACGACAAAAGGTTGTTCAAATAATTACCGTATTCCATAATAGATGGATGATATACAAGTCTGGTTGGAGAAATAACGACCATAAAACTAATGCTAAAATGTCGCAAGACAAATGATTGAAAGATCACTTGCGAAGTTACATCACCGTTTAAATTATAGTAGGGATACATGAAGAAACTCCATGTTGATGGATTTTTGGAGTCTTTGATTTTGATCAAATAACGCTTGTGATACTTTCCTAGAGATAATTAAAACTCCGTTCGTAGGCCAAAAGAGGAACGGGCGACTAACTGATTGGAATTTGTACATATTGATGTATATAGTCCATTATGTGTAGTCGTGGGCGATGGATTTCAACTTTTCTCCGAAGATTTGAGTGAGTATATGTATATACTTACTCAATAAGGAAGAAGTATGAAACATTTGAAAATGTTCAAAGACTTTCAAGATGAAGTGGAAAATTATTGTAACAAGAAAATAAAAAAAAAGTTTATTATTGGATCATAAAGATGTTTGAGTTACAAGTTTAGCAAAACACCTAAGATTTGAGGAATCGTTCCATGGATTTGCATTTCCCAAAACACCATAGGAGTATGGAGTGTTCAAGATATGTAATGAAACCTTGTTTCACATGGTAAGATCAAAGGTGTCATTTATAAAACTGCCATTGTATTTTAAAGATTAAAGCTTTTGTGACTACCGCTTTTACACTGAAAAGAGCTCCATCGTGATCCGTTGAAATGACACCATAGAAGTCATGGTTTGGGATAAAACCCAGGTTGTCCTTTCTTAAATTTTGGTATGCTAGGCATAAGTAAAATGTTTACAACCAAAGTCGGATGAGCATGTCATTGCAGGTTATTTCGAATAACCGTTGGGCATTCCTCCATAACACCGAAGACAAAATTGTTTGTCGCTTAGAGTGTCGAGTTTCTTGAGAAGGAATTTTTGGTGAAAAGTCAAGTGGGAGGACAATAGAACTTTGACAAGGTTGTTGAACCTTGGCTAATATGTGCTGAGTTGCGCAGCATCGGTAAGTGTCCCGGAGGTAGCAACAATGCTCATGGCTCACGTGCCTCAAAGGTTGTGGTCACGGAGATCTAAGTTCCTATTGAACCAAGTAGGTCGGGTAAGTAATCAAATGCCAAGATTTGAGAGTTAAATCATTGTTGTTTGACAATGATGAAGCGACTACATGCAAATAATCAATGATGGGCCCTGACTTCGTTAAGTGGCTTGAAGCCATAAAATCCATGATAATTCCATACACGAGAAATCAAGCTTTGAATTTGAAAGACCCTCTGGAAAGGTGCAAGACCTTATAGTCATATATGGATCTATAAAGAAATAGACATGGATGTTTCACATCTATGAAATAGTCGACATGTCGGAAAGATTTTACGACAATGTTCAAGGAATTGACTATGATAAGATTTGATCTTTCATAGCGATATTTAGTCTGGACGGATTAATGTAGCAACCACTACATATATTTTGGTATATGGTAGTTGAACAAACAAAACAAGTTCTTCTAATAGAATGGTTACCTAGGACGTGTACATGACATGATCCAAAGGTTTTTGTTAATTCAAAGGATGCTAAAAGAGTATGCAAAACTTCAATGGTTGAAGTGAGCATCGCGGAGTTGGAATCTTCACCGTGATGAAACCGTTAAAAGGTTTAATTTCATCAGAGACAATGAAGATGTTTGCATTTTGCAAGAAATTAAGTGGGAGCGCTAAGACATATTTCTAATACATTATGTGAAAGACATATTGTTGATTAGAAATGATGTATCTTTTATTGACACAGGTTAAGAATTTCATTTCGATGAAAGACTTAGGCATAACTTAAGAATTAGGCATCAATATCTATATGGATAGATTGAGGCGCTAATATGGTTTTGCCAAATGTACATAGATAAGATGTTGAATTAGTTCAATATGGAAACAACAAGAAAGGTTCTTGACGCACGGAAAGGACTGAATCAAAATTCAAGTGTGTTGACACGAGATTCAAGTGTTTTGACACTTGGTGAAATCACAAGAATATTTTGATCAATCTTTGAGATGTACACATCCAGATATGTCCTATGGTCTAAATGTTATGAGCATATACCAGAATAACTCATAAGATGATCATTGGACAATATTAGGGATATTCCTATGATCTTTGGAAGAACTAAGAATATATTATTTATATAGTGGTGACAAATAGTTCACTATAAATTGTTGCATTGATACTAGTTTTGTCACAAATTAAGTTTATCTCAATTTAAACTATGGGTGGCACAATGTAATGGAAAGGAAGTTCCATAACGGATTTGGTTGAGTACCAAAGTTAAAACATTGTGACATATACTACAACAAAAGGCTAAGTATATGACTGCTATTGTAGCAGCAAATGAGGGCATTTGCCTCAAGTAGTTTGTTATCAAACTAGGTGTGGTTCATAGCGGGATAATACTATGAAGATACATTGTACGACAATTGTGTCAACATGATTTAATCCCAAGGAACTAAAGGTCTCACCAAAGGACCAAATTTATACAATGCCATCTCATTGGAGAATGAGTAATGCGTAGAGACACAAGGACATGCAAATACCCACGGACCTGGAAGTGTCAGATCCGAAGATTATGTTTACCACTAGCAATAGTGTCTATACAACACCAGAAAGCCATAGGTGTTGAATGCACAAGTTTTTAACTAGATTATTGACTCTAGTGCAAGTGGGAGACTATTGGAGATATGCCCAAGAGGCAATAATAAAATGGTTATTATTATATCTTTGTGTTTATGATGAATGTTTACATCCCATGTTATAATTGTATTATAAGGAAACAGTGATACATGTGTGTTTTGTAAACATAAAAGAGTCCCTAGTAAGCCTCTTGTGGAACTAGCTTGTTGATTAATTGATGATCATGGTTTCCTGATCATGGACATTGGATGCCATTAATAACAAGGTTATATCATTAGGAGAATGATGTGATGGACACACACCCATAGTAAGCGTAGCATAAGATCAAGTCATTAAGTTCGTATTGCTATAAGCTTTCAAATGCATAGTAACCTAATCCTTCGACCATGAGGTTATGTTAATCACCATTACCGGATGGGTACTTTGATGACATCAAACACCGCTTCGTAACTGGGTGGTTATAAAGGTGTCATTGGGTATTCTGAAAGTATGTGTTGAAGCGCATGGACCAAGATTGGGATTTGTCCATCCATATGACGGATAGATATGCTCTGGGCCCTCTCGGTGGAATGTCATCTAGTTAGCTTGCAAGCATGTGACTAGGTCACAAGGGATGACATAACATGGAACGAGTAAAGAGTACTTATCAGTAACGAGGTAGAACTAGGTATGGAGATACCGATGATCAAACGAGGTAGAATATCGCGTGACAAAGGGAATTGGTTTCGTATGTTAATGGTTCTATCGATCACGAAGTCATCGTTGAGTATGTGGGAGCCATTATGGATCTCCAGATCCCGCTGATGGTTATTGATCGGAGAGGTGTGTTCATCATGTCTGCATATTCACGAACCGTAGGGTGACACACTTAAGGCTCGAAGTTGTTTTAAGTAGATATGGAATATGTGTTGGAGACCAAATGTTGTTCAGAATCTCGGATTGGATCTGGGACATCAAGAGGAGATCCGGAATTGTCCGGAGAATAAGATTCATATATTGGGGATCATTTTCTAAGTTAGGAAATGTTCCGGAGTATTTGTATGGGGATTCTAGAAGGTTTCGGAATGTTCCGGAAGGTTCTAGGAGATTTCTTGGAGTTTGCTTGAAAACCAAGAAAGGATCAAGGATTCCTTGTGGGGCAAGACAAGGAGTCGGGGGGGAGGAGGACTCCTCCCCCCTCCCAATCCGCCGGCCAAGGAAGGGAGGGGAGTCCTACTAGGACTCCCCGTCCCATGGCGCCTCCCTCCTTTAAATAGAGGGGTGGGGGCGCCACCCCCTAGCCCCCTCCACTCCAAGCCCTAGTCGCCGCCTCTCTCCTCCTCCTTCCCTCTGCTCAGGCTTAGGCGAAGGCCTGCAGAATTCTCTACTCCACCACTACCACCACACCATCGTGCTGCTGGGATTCCGTGGAGAAGATCTACTACCTCCGCTGCTCGCTGGAACAGGGAGAGGAAGGTCTGCTTCGACTCCGCACGTGTGACCGACTGCGGAAGCGCTGCCGGAACGCGGCGCCGGAAGGATCGTCCACACGATCTTGAGATTGGCAAGTGATCGACTACATCAACCACGAGATCCAATCTCGTAACGCTTTCGGATCTATGAGGGTTAGTACAGATCTATCTCGTTGCACATGTCTAATAGATTAGATCGTGGCTTTTATCTAGATTAGATCTGGGTTTTGTTCGTTCTTGCGGTAGAAGTTTTTTGTTTTCCATGCTATGAACCCATCATCCCCCTCATCTCCTTCATTGCCAAAGCGTGGTGCAATAAGGTCTTCATTGTATGAAGGCCTAAACTGAGAGGCTGATCTTGAGAGCCTTGACCTCCTAGGTGTGTCCCTCTCAAATATTTCTCCAAAGGTGTGGTTGCTCATCTTTGATATTCTGAAATTTAAACATCCATTATACAAGTGATTCCAAAGTGAATACATAATGAAGGGAACTACTCATAGCGACTTGTAAGAGGCCTAAACATGCATCAAAACAATATCTCTAAGCATTGAACAAGCTTACAAGCTCTCATAACCTGTCACCTACAGCAGCAAAATACTCAAGATATAAACCACTAAACACAAATCTACTTGGACAAGCGGAGGAGTCACATACCGGAGAAGAACAGCAAGAACGTGATTTCGAGCAATGAACTGGTGTTTTCTCGAGAGAGAGAGAGAGAGAGAGAGAGAGAGAGAGAGAGAGAGAGCAGTGGGAAGTGAGAGAGTGAGTGGAGGGTCAGGGGTGGCCCACACCATGGCCAGGCGCGCCCCTAGGCTGGCCGCGCCACCAGGTGGTGTGCCTGCCTGGTGGGTCCCCTGGTACTCTCCAGGGACTTCTTTGCCCCTTTTTTCACGTAAAAATTTAATATGAATTTTCTGGAATTTTTCGAGACACTTTATTTTTGAGCAATTTTCAGGTATAGATGAATGATTTTCTGACAGAAAGATGATTTTGGAACGATGCAATGACAAAACAAAGCCAAAACTTCAGAAGTTCTAAGACACTCTAATATGCAAGCAACTAACAACAAAAAGTAAACTAAACGAAAGAAAAAACTAAAATGGATAGAATAGAAGTAAGCGGAGATAATCATGGTGAAAACATTGTTTTGTTCATTAAAATCCCTTTGTTAACAAGGTTGATCAGGTCTTGTTACCAAAACAATTTTATATGAAACAAAACTTTGCATTCCACTAATGATTATGTTACCTCAACCTTGATAGAAATGGTCCCAATCATAATAGTTCATATTTTTCTCTTGGTATGGGACAATATATTTCTCCAACTTGGATGCCCTCAACATGTTCAATTGAATTTAAGCCATAAGTCCTATCAATCTTCTTAGGGAAATAGATAGTATGTTCCTTGTCATTAATATTGAAAGTCACCTTTCCTTGATTACAATTAATAACAGCTCCAGCAGTGTTAAGAAAAGGTCTCCCAAGAATAATAGACATATTATCATCTTCAGGCATTTCAAGCACAACAAAATCAGTTAATATCAAGCAATTATGAGCCACTTGAACAGGTACATTCTCACATATACCAACAGGAATAGTAGTCGATTTATCATCCATTTGCAAAGATATATCAGTTGGTATTAGTTTTTTTCAGTTGAAGTCTCTTATAGAGAGAAAAAGGCATAACACTAACTCCTGCTCCCAAATCACACAAAGCAGTTCTAACATAACTATTTTTAATAGAGCAATGAATGGTTGGAATCCCTGGGTCTCCAAGTTTCTTTGGAACCTTACCATTAAAGGAATAATTAGCAAGCAAAGTAGAAATTTCTTCATTAGAGATCTTCCTTTTATTCGAAACAATATCCTTCATATACTTTGAATAAGGAGGCAATTTAATAGCATCAGTCAAAGGAATCTACACGAATAAAGGTTTCATCCGCTCACAAAACTTATTATAGTGTTCATCTTCCTTTGACTTGTGTTTCTTGTCAAGGAAAGGCATAGGTTTTTGGACCCAAAGATCTCTTTCACTACCATGTTTCTTAGCAACAAAATCTTCTTTAGTGTATTTAGTATTCTTAGTGTGCCTTTCAGGTTCTTCTTCAACTTTTTCTTTATGAGGAACATCATTTTCTTCATTACCACTTTCAGTTTCAGCATCAGAGACAGATATGCTATTAGGATCTTTAGCAGGTTCAGAAGGTTCTACAGTAGTTTTATGTTTCTTTTTTCTTTTCTTAGGAGTAGTACCACTATTTTCAGCTTGTTGAGAATCCTACTCAATTCTTTTAGGATGACCCTCAGGATATAGAGGATCCTGGGTAGCAGCACCACTTCTAGTTCTAATTTCATAAGCATGTTTTTCTTTAGCAGCATTAACTAGCAAGTCTTTTTGTACCTTAATAAGCTGATCAATTTGAGTTTGAACCATTTGAAAAAATTTAACAAGCATTTTAACATCATTAGAGGTTCTTTCCGCAATACCTTTTAACTCAACAATAGCTCTAGAGTTTTTCATTAAATGATTTTGCACCCTTTTATTAAAATTATCTTGCTTAACAATAAAAACATCAAATTCTTCTAAGCATTGATCAGGAGGTTTAGAGTAAGGGATATCACCTTCATCAAAATGTTGGAGAGAGTGTACCTCAATAGTGGATGAGTGGGGTATTAGCTTACATAATTCTTCTATAGGAGGTAAATCTTGACATCTGCAGCTTTAATTCCCTGCTCCTTAAGACATTTCTTAGCTTCCTTCATCACTTCATCATTTAGTTCAATAACTCCCCTCTTCTTTGATGTTGGCATAGGCGCAGGTATAGCTGGTTCAGGTATAATTGTCTCAGGTATAGCTGGTTCAGGAGGAGTCCAATCTTCATAATTCTTGCTTATTTTAGCCATTAATTCCTCGGCTTCCTTGGGAGTCCTATTTCTGAAAACACAATCAGCACAACTATCTAGGTATGTCCTAAATTCTTCATTAGTCCATTATAAAATATATCAAGAAGCTCATTCTTAGGTAATGGACATCCAGCCTATGCATGAATCAAAGCACAAAACCTTTCCCATGATTCAGGCAATATCTCTTTTTCTCCCTGTTTAAAATCAAAAAGTTCCTGCAAAATAGCATGTCTAGCACTAGGAGGAAAATATTTCTGAAGGAAGGTACTAATCAAGCAATCAGGGATATCAATAGATCCAGGAGGTAAATTATTAAACCAAGTTTTAGGTTCTCCTTTCAACGAAAAAGGGAAAATTTTAGCAACAAAGTAAGTGCGCATCTTAATATCATCGGAAAACAGGCCACTCATTGTAGAAATATTAGTCATATGTGCTACCACACTTTCATTCTTAGTCCCACAAAAAGGTTCTTTCTGAACAATAGCTATGTAATATAGATCAATGAGAACGATTCCATTGTAAACATAGGTATCCTTTCCGGTTGCTAGAGTTTGCTATACCCCACCCCCAGCCGAGAGAAATCATAATCCTTATCTTTAATGTTTATGGGAGATGCAGCAAACTTAGCATTAGGAGACAATTTGGGTTTTATAGTACACCTCTCAAGGAGACTCTTAATAGCAGTCCTATCTTGGGTGTTTTGACATTCCTTAATAAATTCATCGGTTATCTCTATATAACCGTCCCCAATATCATAGCTCTCTCTAGACTCAGGTGAGCTGACAGGTGTAGTAGTGTCTTCATTAGGAGTTTTAGTATTTCCAGCAATAGTTCTAGCAATCGTAGCATGTAGGAAAGGACCTAATGAACCACTTTTATCAAGCACAATAGAAACAACATCATAAGTATTAGAAGTTTCAGATTCAGTAGTAGTAGGAGTGTGTGTAACATGTGTCTGTGGTGGTTTAAGGATCTTACTCATAATAGATGGTGAATCAAGAGCAACAGAGGTGTTCAGAACCGTACCTCTTCTTGTAGTGGATGGTAAAATAGGAACCTTACCATCACGAGACTTACCCATGATGGATGGATGGCAGCGAAAAATAGTGATTCCAAGTGAACTTGATAAATAGAGCTATGCTCCCCGGCAATGGTGCTAGAAAATCATCTTGATGACCCACAAGTATAGGGGTGTATCGTAGTATTTTCGAGGGAAGTGAAACCCAATTTATTGATTCGACACAAGGGGAGCTAGAGAATATTTATAAGCCTTAACAACTGAGTTGTCAATTCAACTACACCTAGAAACAATCTTGCTCATAGCAGTTTATCAGTAGCAATAGTTTTGTAGTAAGAATAGTAAAGTAACAACAGTAGTAAAAGTAAAGATAGTGGTAACAATTGCAATAAACAGTAGGATTATAGCGCGGTAGGCATAGGGATGGATGGACGGGTGTTACATGGACAAGAAAATTCATATGGCAATCAAGACATAGAGCATTTGTAGATAAATAAGATAAAGCATCCAAGTACTAAATAATCATAGGCATGTGTTCCATATATAGTCATACGTGCTCGCAATGAGAATTTGCACAACATCTTTTGTCCTGCCAGCCTGTTTGCAGCGGGGCATCAAGGGAACTACTGGCAATTAAGGTGCTCATTTCAATAGAGCACCAGAGCAAAGAATTAACACTCCATGAACACATGTGATCCTCACATCAAAGCCATTCCCTCCGGTTATCCCGATTGTTGTCACTTCGGGGCCTTTGGTTCCAGACAACAATATGTGTATACAAAATGCAGGTAAGATCATAAACAATACTATCATAATGAATCAATAACATGTTCAGATCTAAAATCATGGCACTCGGGCCCTAGTGACAAGCATTAAGCATAACAAGTTGAAACAAAGTCAAAGAGCACTAATAATAGATACTAGGCACCATGCCCTAACAATCTGATGCCATTACATGAACGATCTCATCCAATCCCTACCATCCCCATATCCTACAGCAGGGGATTACTCACTCATGGATGGGGAAAACATGGATGGTCGATGGAGAAGCGATGATGATGATGATGGTGGTGATATCCTGCAATTCCACGTCCCGGCAGGGTGCCAGAATGGAGTTTCTGGTTCCAAATTGCGGAATCTGGTGGTGGCGGCGCAGCGAAACTCTTTCTGGAAAAACATCAAACCCCCCTTGGTTTTTAGGTCAAGAGGAAACTTATAGGCAAAGAGGGAGGCCGAGGCGGCCACACCACCCCCAGGAGCGGCCTGGCCTGGCCCGCGCGGCCAGGTGGTGTGGGCCCCTCGTGGCCCTACTCCGTCTCGTCTTCTGGCTCCGTGAGTCTTCTGGTGAAATATGATTTTTGGCATATTTTACGAGATTTTCCTGATAGTAGATTTTCTGCACAAAAACTAGACACCAAGGTAATTCTGCTGAAAACAACATCAGTCAGTGTTAGTTATATCCAAATCACACAAGTTTAGAGGAAAAACAATAGCAAAAGTGTTCGGTAAAGTAGATACGTTTTGGACGTATCATCCATCAGCGTCTTGGGCAGCCAGTAGTCGGCCACTTTGGGCCTGACCACCAGGGCGACTCGCACTGGGTACTCGATCCTGGGCACGTGGTCTTGGCGACTCCAGGTGATGCTTTGCTTGGACCAGTTGAGGAAGTGTGGGATGTCGACCTGCGTCACCGCATTGACGGCGACTGCGTGGGCGAGCACCTTCTTCTCGCGCTTGGTGCCGAGCCCGGTGAAGGTGTGGAGCGATCCGACGGTGTTGCCGAAGCCGCCGGCGTTTCCGTTGTCCCTTGGCGGGTTGTTGTTGGGGTTGTCCCGTCCTCTCCTTGCCTTTTCAATCTCCTTGAGGGAGTGGCAGTCTGCGGTAGTGTGGGTGGCAGGCTTCCCCTCCCTGCTGTGGTAAACACAGGGCTGCTTGAGCAGCACGGCGGGGTCAAATTTTGGCCTTGTCATGTTGTTGGCGCGGTAATTTCCACTATCGCGGTAGTTTCCTCCATCGCGGCAGAAGTCAATTCGCCCATCACCTTGGCCCTTGCCGGTGAGGCGAGTGTTGCTGTAGCGCATGTCGTGATGTCGCCCGTTGTCGTGGCCGCTGGTGCGGCGTCTTCCTCCCGACTCTTCATCGGAGTCCTGGTTGGGGTCCTCCTCCGCGTACTGCTTGGAAATCTCGAGGAGGTCGGGGATGTTGTCAAGTGTCTGGTAGACCCTCTTGATCTTGGCGACCAGGGGCTCGTATCGGCACGCATTCTTAAAGCAGTGGATCGTCGTGTCCGGGTGGATGTCGGAGGCGTTGATCCACAATTCCTGCCACCTCTAGATCAAGTGGAGGGTCGACTCACGCTACCCCTGGATACATCGCTCTAGGTCCTCGATAGTGGTGGCGTGGGTCTAGGAGCCCTTGAAGTGCCTGATGAAGGCGTCATGCATCTCCTCCCACGAGTCGATGTTGTCGATGGGGGGTGTTGATCCACTGCCTCGTCACTCCCTCCATCATTAGGGAGAGGTAGCGAGCGACGAGCAGGTCGGTGTGGCCGGCGATTCCCATCGCCATGAGGTACGTGTCCAGCCACACCACTAGGTCGTATGTTAGATCGTACTTTTCGATCTCTTTGGGTGCCTTGAAGTTAGCGGCATACCTCTCACCTCGAATCATTGGTACGAAGCACTGGGGGTCGACTCGGCTTAGCGAGCCCCTTGGTTCGGGGTCCCCACGGTTGTTGAGGGTGTGCCTCAAGTCATTGGGCTGGCTCTCCCACTAGGCCTGGTTGTGGACGATGTGCGTGTGTGCGTCGACGGACTGACCATTGGCAGCGACCGTATTGTTTGCCAACCACGACTCATTGGTTGAGAGCACGGGGTTGGCGGCCCGCAGCTGGTGCGGTAATGGCTCTGGCGGTGGGCTGTTGGCAGAGTTAGCGACAGTTGGGTGGCCGCTTGAGGCCGCCCTGCTCGCTGATGAGCAGGAATACATCCTCCCTCGCGGGTCGACTCCCGCGGCTTGCTGCTCGATGGCCCTGGTGAGCAGGGACTTGGCGTACTAGATCTGTAGCGTGCCTTCTTCTTGGATGTCGAGGTGGGCAACCACGACGTCTGCCACAATGATGTTGTCCATGGGGGTGGAGTACATCGGGAGCCTGTTGGCGTCCCGGGCCTGCGTCGAGATGATGATTCGCGGCTGCTCCGGCGGAGGCGTGCGGCCTATGGGTGGTGGTGAGGCTCCGGTCGCCGGTGCGCGGGGTGGTGGGCAACTGCTGCCGCTGGGTGGTGCATTCTCACAGTATTCGCGCTCGCTCGCGCGTGTTGGGTTGCCCTCATCATTGAAGTTCAGGACGTGGCCCTGGACGTTGGAGTGCAGGCGGGTCCTAATGTGGCGTTGATGGTAGAGCGACAGCTCCTGCGCCGTTTCCCGCTGGAGGCGTAATTTCTCGCACTCGGCGAGCTCCCTGCGTGTCTCCTCCTCCACCTCCATCGCCGTGGCGGTTGGTGGGATCAGCATGGAGAATGGATCTGGCAGGGCGGTCGTGCTGCCCGCCATGTAGATCGTGTTGAAGCTATCGGATCTGGCACGGAAGTCCTCGGGGGACTCCGAGCCGGAGTCGGAGTTGAAGATCCCAAGGATGGAGGAATCCTCGAAGTCCTTAGGATTGGAGACCCGTGTGATGGAGTCCTCCCGTGACGCGGCGGTGATGGATCCGTCGACCGAGGCGAGGGTCGCGGAGTTGGCGTCATCATGGAGAGCCGCTTAGTCCATGGCAGAATTAGTCCCGACCGCGTTGCTGGCGGCCGAGTCGTACTCGGTGGCGAGGCGGCTGATGGAACGAACCTGCTCCTTCGACTGATCATCGTCCCTGCCGGGTCGACTGCGTCGGTGAAGCCGACAAACAAGTTGATGTTGCCGACCAGCATCACCGTGTTGTGGGTGATCGAGCGTGACGCCGGGATGTAGCTACTAGGCAGGATCTGGAGGATCCCGCCGCTGGCCATCATGCGGTCGGTGGCGATTGGCCGATCCATTAGCGAGTAGGGTCTCGCCGCATAACTCAGGCCAGTCGGGCTAGGCCCCATGTTGGGCGCCATTGTCGTGGGAATGACCACGAAAGTTGCTACCAGGGGTAGCGATTGATAAGATTGGGGGCGAGAGCTGGAGGCCATCTACGGTGCAAGATGGGGGCGGATGCACGTGAGTTTACCTAGGTTCGGCCCCCCAGAGGGTAAAGACCTACTCCTGCTAGATTGTATTGGCTAAGAGCGAGTTATAGGGGTGGCGAGCTCGACGTCTAAGCAGCGAGTCACTTGAAGGGGTGTATGCTCGAACGTGAGTACACAAGGAACCCTAGGGAGGTTTATATAGGGGGTACCTCGCTAGGGTTTATAGTGTTTACAACCGAACTAGATATGGATTCAGAGGCTTTGACCTAATCCTACTAGGCTTCAGCTACGCTTTTGGGCCTATAGTCTCCAATCGCCGGGCTTGCTTCTCAGTCGCGTTCAAGTCGTCGTCCTGCAGGCCCACACGCGAGGCCTTTGGCCCGAACGGATCGTCCTGCTGGGCATACCCCATTCGGCATATCCCCATCAAAGGGGATCATTGGTAAATCCCAAAAAATCAATATGAAACATGGATATAACATTATATATGTTGAAAAAATGTGGTAATATGTATCAATAAACTATAAAGTTCTTGTATGCATTTTGCATGCATCAACATCCCCAAGCTCAACCTATTCTCGTCCTCGAGCATGAAGATGATAAAACTAAACCTGGACTTTGGAGTTTATTGCTATGTTTCTTTTCATACATTATGTCATTTTCACACAAAGTTTACAAGGTTCAATCTTTAAAGAATAGCAATAAGAAAACTAGCTATAAAGTGTTATCTCTTATACACTACAAAAATGCTTAACAAAAAGTTGTTTTTGTATTGAAACAAATGAAGGTACCATGAACAATTAAGAATTCATATATGAATCTATAGAATTATGCAAGACTCTTTTATTTCTTTTTATCTTTTGACACTTTGGTAACAGAAACTAAGCAGGGAACACATATGCTAGTCCTTTAATAAAATAAAAGATATGTGGAGCATAAAATAAAGTTTGATATAAGTAGCTCAAGTCAACGGTAATCATAAGAGTGGGGTTTTATACATATTTTGTTGACAAAAGCAAGTATGGTTTATGTGTTTGACCACTTACAACTTGAATGTCACATGCCCCTTGACCATAAGTACCCACACCTCATCCTACTCGACTTAGGATCACTTAAGAAGTTTTTCCATTGTAAGCATATAGTTTCAAACAAGAGTGTCAACTAAGGTGCCTCTTGCCACTTTGCACAAGGACTACCTTTGTGAGGGTCTATCCATACTTAGATGACAAGACAAATAGACAAATGAATATCTCAACAATTTATTTTATTTACTATTTTCATAGCTTTTTATTAAAAATACTTCATAGAATATCCATGTTGAGGCACATCATATGGACTATAACAATTATTACAGATAGAGAGATTATATCAAGTTACCACCACAAAACTATAGTCTAGGGGGTGGACTACTACCCCTCATCATGGAGAGTGATGAGGATCCATTGGTGAAGGAGGAGAGATGAGCGGAGGTGATTTCAACAACGGTTCCCCCTCCAATCTTCCTCTAGCGGTGGCTAGCAAGCTCTCTGCTTTGGTATTTTTGATCTTTTCCTCTATATGTTATGATATCATGTCGGGGGACCTTTATATAGGCATTTTTAGGTCAAGACGAGTTTGTGGGCAAAATATTGATGTGAATCAGATGGCCAAGGGCCAAAAGAGGGTAGGTGGCGCGTGCACCAGTGTGGGTCATGCCACCATACCTAATTTGGGCTTCCTGGGCCTTTTGGTGACGTTCAAGTGCTCTAGGTCCTTTCTCCTCGCGAAATATTGACTTCCATAGGATCCTAGGTCCGTGGACTTTTTTTAGGTCCCTAATGGATAAAAGTACACAAAATAGGGATTTCCTGTCTACAGACTGATAACCAAAATAATGGGGACCATTGGTAAATCCCCAAAAATCAATATAACATGGATATAACATTATATATGTTGCAAAAATGTGGTAATTTGTATAAATAAACTACAAAGTTCTAGTATGCATTTTACATGCATCAACATCGCCAAGCTTAACCTATGCTCGTCCTTAAGCTTGAAGATGATAGAACTAAACATGGACTTTGGAGTTTGTTGCTATGTTACATGTCATACATTATGTCATTTTCACACAAAGTTTACGAGGTTCAATCTTTAAAGAATAGCAATAAGAAAATGAGCTATAAAGTGTTATCTCTTATACACTATAAACATGCTTAATAATAAGTTGTTTTTGTATTGAAACAAATGAAAGTACCATGAACAATTAAGCATTCATAGATGAATCTATAGAATTATGGAAGACTCTTTTCTTTCTTTCGTTTTAACTTTTGATACTTTGGTAATAGAAAGTAAGCAAGGAACACATGTGCTAGTCCTTCAATAAAATAAAAGATATGTGGGAGCATAAAATAATTTTTTGAGATAAGTAGCTCAAGTCAACGATAATCATAAGAGTGAGCTTCTAGACATATTTTGTTGACAAAAGTAAGTATGGTTTATATGTTTGACCCCTTACAAGTTGAATGTCTCATGCCCCTTGACCATAATTACCCACACCTCATGCTACTCAACTTAGGATCACTTACTTAAGCAGTTTTCTCATTGTAAACATAGTGTTTCAAATAAGAGCGTCAACTAACCTCCCTCTTGCCCCTTTGTAAGGGGAGTCCCTTTGTGAGGGTATATCCAAACTTAGATGGCAAACAAATGAACCTCTCAACACTTTATTTTATTTAATATTTTCATAGCTTTTTATTAAAAATACTTCATAGAATATTCATGCAAAAGGCACATCATATGGACTTCAACAATGATTACAGATAGAGAGATTAGATCAAGTTACCAACACAAACCCATAGTCTAGTGGTAGACTTCTCCCCCCTCATCATGGAGAGTGATGAGGAGGCATTGGTGCTGGAGGAGAGATCACCGGAGGTGATTTTTACAATGGTTACCCCTCCAATCTTCCTCTAGCAACGGCTAACAAACTCTCCGTTTTGGTGTTTTCGATCTTCGCCTTTGTATGCTAATAGATCATGTCGGGGGAGCTTTATATAGGAGTTTTTAGGTCAAGACGAGTTCGTAGGCAGAAGATTGAGGCAAATCGGATGGCCCAGGGCTAAAAGAGGGTAGGTGGTGCGTGCACCAGGTTGGGTCACACCACCATACCTATTTCGGGTTTCCTAGCCCTTATGGTGAGGTTCAAGTGCTACATGTCCATCCGCTTTGTGAAATATTGACTTTCATAAAATCCTAGATCCGTTGACTTTGTTTAGGTCCCTAAAAGATAAAATTACACAAAATAGGTTTTCCCTATCCTGTAGAGTTATAACCAAAATAAAGGGGATCATTAGTAAATCCCCAAAAATCAATCTAAAACATGGATATAACATTATATATGTTGCAAAATTGTGGTAATATGTATCAATAAAGTACAAAGTTCATGTATGCATTTTACATGCATCAACATCCCCAAGCTTAACATATGCTCGTCCTCGAGCATGAAGATGATAAAACTAGACATGGACTTTGGAGTTTGTTTCTATGTTTCATGTCGTACATTATGTCATTGTCACACAAAGTTTACAAGGTTCAATCTTTAAAGAATAGCAATAAGAAAATGAGCTATAAAGTGATATCTCTTATACACTACAAACATGCTTAATAAAAAGTTGTATTCATATTGAAACAAATGAATGTACCATGAACAATTAAAGATTCATAGATGAATCAATAGAATTATGGAAGTCTATTTTCTTTCTTTTTATCTTTTGATACTTTGATAACAGAAAGTAAGCAAGGAACATATGTGCTAGTCCTTCAATAAAATAAAAAATATGTGGGAGCATAAAATAAAGTTTTAAGATAAGTAGCTCAAGTCAACAGTAATCATAAGAGTGAGGTTCTAGACATATTTTGTTGACAAAAGTAAGTATGGTTATGTGTTTGACCCCTTACAAGTTGAATGTCTCATGCCCCTTGATAATAAGTACCCACACCTCATGCTAATCAACTTAGGATCACTTAAGCAGGTTTTTCATTGTAAGCATATAGTTTCAAATAAGAGCGTCAACTAAGGTACATCTTGCCCCTTTGTACGGGGAATCCCTTTGTAAGGGTCTATCCATACTTAGATGACAAGACGAATAGACAAATTAACCTCTCAACCTTTTAATTTATTTACTATTTTCATAGCTTTTTATGAAATATACTTCATAGAATATTCATGGTGAGGCACATCATATGGACTTCAACAATGATTACATATAGAGATATTAGATCAAGTTACCACCACAAACACATAGTCTAGGGAGTGGACTACTCCCCCCTCGCCATGGAGAGTGATGAGGAGTCATTGGTGAAGGAGGAGAGATGACAGGAGGTGATTCCGACAATGGTTACCCCTCTAATCGTCCCCTAGCGGCGGCTAGCAAACTCTCTATTTTGGTGATTTCGATCTTCGCCTTTGTATGCTATGATATCGCGTTGGGGGACCTTTATATAGGTGTTTTTAGGTCAAGTCTACTTCATTGGCAAAAGATTGAGGCGAATAGGATGGTTGAGGGCGAAAAGAGGGTAGGTGGCGCGTGCACTAGGGTGGGTCGCACCACCATACTTATTCCAGGCTTCCTGGCCCTTATAGTGAGGTTCAAGTGCTACAGGTCCTTCCATTTCACGAAAGATTGACTTCCACAAAATCCTAGCTCAGTTGACTTTGTTTAGATCCCTGAAGATAAAAGTACACAAAATAGGTTTTCTGTCCTACAGAGTTATAACCAAAATAAAGGGGATCATTGGTAAATCCCCAAAAATCAATCTAAACATGGATACAACATTATATATGTTGAAAAAATGTGTTAATGCGTATCAATAAACTACAAAGTTCATGTATGCATTTTACATGCATCAACATCCCCAAGCTTAACATCTGCTCGTCCTCGAGCATTAAGATGATAAAAGTAAACATGGACTTTGGAGTTTGTTGCTATGATTCATGTCATACATTATGTCATTGTCACACAAAGTTTAGAAGGTTCAATCTTTAAAGAATTGCAATAAGAAAATGATCTCTAAAGTGATATCTCTTATATACTACAAACATGCTTAACAATAAGTTGTTTTTGTATTGAAACAAATGAAAGTACCATGAACAATTAAGAATTCATAGATGAATCTATATAATTATGGAAGACACTTTTATTTATTTTTCTCTTTTGACACTTTGGTAATAGAAAGTAAGCAGGGAACACATATGCTAGTCCTTCAATAAAATAAAAGATATGTGGGAGCATAAAATAAAGTTTTGAGATAAGTAGCTCAAGTCAACGGTAATCATAAGTGTGAGGTTCTAGACATATTTTGTTGACAAAAGAAAGTATGGTTTATGTGTTTGACCACTTACAACTTGAATGTCCCATCCCCTTGACCATAAGTACCCACACCTCGTGCTACTCAACTTAGGATCACTAAAGCGGGTTTTTCATTGTCAGCATATAGTTTCAAACAAGAGCGTCAATAAAGGTACATCTTGACCCTTTGTACGAGGAGTCCCTTTGTGATGGTCTATCCATACTTAGATGAAAAGATGAACAGACAAATGAACCTCTCAACACTTTATTTTATTTACTATTTCCGTAGCTTTTTATTAAAAATACTTCTAGAATATTCATGCTGAGGCACATCATATGGACTTCAACAATGATTATAGATAGAGAGATTAGATCAAGTTACCACCACAAACCCGTAGTCTAGTTGGTGGAGTAGTCCCCCCACATCATGGAGAGTGATGAGGAGGAATTGGTGAAGGAGGAGAGATGACCGGAGGTGATTCCGACAACAGTTCCCCCTCCAATCTTCCTCTAGTGGCAGCCAACAAACTCTCTATTTTGGTGTTTTCGATCTTTGCCCTTGTATGTTACGAGATCATGTCGGGGACCTTTATATAGGCATTTTTAGGTCAATACGAGTTCATGGGAAAAATATTGAGGCGAATCGGATGTCAAGGGGCCAAAAGAGGGTAGGTGGCACGTGCACTAGGGTGGGTCGCGCCACCATACCCATTTCTGCCTTCCTGGCCCTTCTGGTGAGGTTCAAGTGCTCCATGTCCTTCCTCTTCACGATATAATGACATTCACATAATCCTAGGTCCATTGACTTTGTTTAGGTCCCTCAAGGATAAAAGTACACAAAACAGGTTTTCCCTGTCTTATAGAGTTATAACGAAATTAAAGGGGACCATTAGTGAATCCCCAAAAATCAATATAAAACATGGATATACCATTATATATGTTGCAAAAATGTGGTAATATGTATCAATAAACTACAAAGATTGTGTATGCATTTTACATGCATCAACATCCCCAAGCTTAACATGTGCTCGTCTCAAGCATGAAGATGATAGAACTAAACATGGAGTTTGGAGTTTGTTCCTATGTTTCATGTCATACATTATGACATTGTCACACAAAGTTTACAAGGTTCAGTCTTTAAAGAATAGCAATAAGCCAATGAGCTATAAAGTGTTATCTCTTATACACTACAAACATGCTTAATAATAAGTTGTTTTTGTATTGAAATAAATGAAAGTACCATGAACAATTAAGAATTCATAGATGAATCTATAGAATTATGGAAGACACTTTTATTTATTTTTAACTTTTGATACTTTGGCAAGAAAAAGTAAGCAAGGAACCGATGTGCTAGTCCTTCAATAAAATAAAAGATATGTGGGATCATAAAATAAAGTTTTGAGATAAGTAGCTCAAGTCAACGGTAATCATAAGAGTGAGGTTCTAGACATATTTTATTTACAAGAGTAAGTATGGATTATGTGTTTGACCCCTTACAAGTTGAATGTCTCATGCCCATTGATCATAAGTACCCACACCCCATGTTACTCAACTTAGGATCACTTAAGTGGTTTTTGCATTGTAAGCATATTGTTTCAAACAAGCGCGTCAACTAAGGTACCTCTTGGCCCTTTGTACGGGAGTCCCTTTTTGAGGGTCTATCCATACTTAGATCACAAGACTAACAGACAAATGAACCTCTCAACAATTTATTTTATTTAATAGTTTCATAGCTTTTTATTGAAAATAATTCATAGAATATTCATGTTGAGGCACATCATATGTACATCAACAATAATTACAGATAGACAAATTAGATCAAGGTACCACCACAAACCCATAGTATAGGGGGTGGACTACTCCCCCTCATCATGGAGAGTGATGAGGAGTGATACGTCCATTTTGCATCACTATTCTATATCATAATTTATTGTTATTCATTGATATATTTCATATTAAGAGATGATACTTATGTTATTTCATCTGTTTTTTCATGGTTGATGACTTTTGGAGCATGGACCGTTGAAGTCAGGATTCTGATGGAAAAGGTGCTATTTGGAGGCGAAATTCATGAAGGTCGGAAAATCCTGGAAAATATATGGAAAATTCTATTTTTCTAGAAGATGAAGGATGCCAGAAGGGGGAGTGGAGATGGGCCACAGGGGGCCCATACCACCCCCTGGTGCGGGCCACCCCTGGCCGTGCCACTAGGTGGTGTGGCCACCCTGGCCCACTCCTGGTTCTCCCCTTTGGCGTATATTATCCCCACGAAACCCTAAGCCTCGAGGAGCCACCAAAGAAAGATTTCGCTGCCTCTGCGGGGCGGAAAACTACAGAGAGAGAAAGATCTCTCCGGCAGACAGAATTCTGCCGGGGGAATTCCTTCCCGGAAAGGGGAGATCATCGCCATCAACACCACCATCAAGTTGGACTTCATCGCGATCATCATCATCATCACCATCATCATCTCCATCACCACCATCATCACCACTCCATACCGCTGTAACAATTGGGTTGAATCTTGCATAGTTCTTAGGGGAAACTTTCTCGGTGTTGATTACTCCTTGTAGTTGATGCTATTGAGTGAAACCGTTGAATTATTGTTCATGTTCAGTTTGTTACTGATCATTATTTCATCTCTGATCTTCATCCATATAATGGCTTGTGAGTAGTTCACTTTGTTCTTGAGGTCATGGGAGAAGTCATGTTGTTAGTAATGGAGTTGTGTTGAGAAAGATTCAATGGTTTGATATTTAAGTTGTGGTGTTATTCTTCTAGTGGTGTCTTGTGAACGTCGACTACATGACACTTCACCTATATGGGCCTAGGGGAATGCATTGTGTATTTGGCTACTAATCGTAGGGGTTGCCAGAGCGATAGAAACCTGAACCCCCGTTAGGAAACCTTTGCACAAGGGACATCAGGGTCTTAGAGTTTAAAACTGTGGTTAGGTTTTTATCTTAATTACTTTCTTGTACTTGCGGATACTTGCAAGGGGTATAATCACAAGTATGTATTAGTCCTAGGAAGGTCGGTACATTAGCACAGGTTCACCCACATAACACTTAGCAAACTAAAGAAGATTAATCAACTATAGGAAGCAAAAGCACTAGACGATATTCCCATGTGTCCTCGAGAACGTTTGGTCATCTTAAGTAACACAACCGGCTTGTCCTTTGCTGAAGAAAGGATTGGGCCACTTCTTGCATTTATTATTATTGTCTTTTATTTACTCGTACTTTATTTATCTACATTATCAAAAACCCCTAAAAATCCGTTTGCTAAGTATTTACAGAGAATTCCTGCTCCAAGCCACTCGTCAAGACCTTCTGCTCCTCGTTGGGTTTGACACTCTTACTTCTCGAAAATACTACGACACACCACCTATACTTGTGGGTCATCAAGATTATTTTCTGGCGCCGTTGCCGGGGAGTGAAGCGCTATTGGAGAGTGGAACTAGTAAAGGAAACTTCTACTGTGAGTATTGTTTATTTCTGTTAGTTACTTTATTTTCAATATGGATAATTCGCTGAGTTTCTTATTTCATAATGCTACTACCACTGCTAAGGTAGTAGATGAAGCACCACCTGCTGAGAATGATACTTTTAAAATACCTACAAGAATTATTGATCGTGTTATGGATAACTATTATGTTGGAGATGGAACTGTCCATCCCGGTGATCATTTGCTCTTTATACACGAATTATACAGGTTGTTCAAGTGTGCAGGTATTACAACAGATCAAGTCAAGAATAAGTTATTCTCATTATCACTAAAAGGAAGAGCTGAGGAATGGTATAAGCTGCTGAAGAATGGCCAATCTCTTGAATGGGAGGAAATAGTGCCTCTGTTTTATTCAAAAATTTATCCTCCTAGTGAGATTCATAAAGATCGGAATCAAATATACAACTTTTAGCCTCTTGATGGAGAGAGTACAGCTCAAGCTTGGGGGAGATAGAAGTTATTAATGCTCAAATGTCCTATTCATGAGCTCCCCAACAATATTATTATCAATAACTTTTATGCAAGACTTTCTCTTCATGATATGGATCTATTGGATGCTTCTTGCGCTGGATCATTTACACGCATGGAAGAATAAGCTAAATGGGATCTTCTAGACCGTATTCAAGACAATGCTGAAGCATGGGAGAATGATAAAGGAAGAAAGTCAGGTATAAATTATGATTATGAATGCATTGAGTCTTTTATGGGAACTGATGACTTTCAAAATATTAAAAATGCTTATGGTCTAGACTCTCAAGCTATTGCAACTTATTTTAAGGCTTTTGCTTCCTATATTGAAGTTCCTAAAAAGAAGTGGAATAAGTATCACGCACCTTATAAAGATATTGTTAATTGTGTTCCCGCAAGAAATACTGAAGTTTATACTGCTAATCATGTTTTACCTGAACCTTACATTTAGAAAATACCTTTCCTAGTTAAGATAAAGGAACATTCTATGGTATCTAGTATGGTTAATGAAAGTACAAATAAAGTTGTTCAACCTGATGAACAAGTAGATGTTGAACCTATGATAGCTAATGTGAAAGACTTTGTCACTAAATATGTGGAAGATGGAAACACTATTCCTTGTAAGGATACTTCTAGTATTTCACAAAGTAGTGTTATGAGAGCTAAAGTCCATGTGTTTTCTGGTAGGATAAGCGATCATTGTTACAATGGTTCTTGTGATAGTTATATTGTTAAATTTATGCATGCTACTGAAAGTTACTATGACAGAGGGAAAAGTGTTCTGATGCATCTCAATAATATTAAGTTTCCTCGCTTTATGCTGAAAATCTTTATGTTGCACTTGTTTTGCCTTTCTATGCCAGCAGCCTTTGGTTGGAACAATTTGTTTGCTTACAAAATTCCCTTGCATAGGAAGTGGGTTAGACTTAAACATGTGTATTTTTGCTTCTTGACGCTCTATTTTCCTTCAATTCATATTCCTATGTGAGCATCATTGAAATCATCATGCCCATCTTAATGGCTATAAAGAAAGAGCTTTTTGGGAGACAACCCAATATATTTGTGTTTTCAGTTTGTTTTTCATTTATTTGAGTCTTGGAAGTTATTACTCCGGTAATAACCTCTCCTTATCCTTTTTGTTTGGTTTTTGTGCCAAGATCAACCTCTAATGAGAGAGAAGTAAGATTTGGGGAAGTTGTTGTCTCGAAACAGATTTTTTGTGCTTCACCGTAAAAATTCGTGAAAGATCTCTGTACATCGGATTGAGTTGTAATTTTTTGTGATTCTGCCCCAGGTTGTTATTTAACTTTCGTTAGTTTTGCACTTTTTGATTTGAGCAACAGAAGATCTTAGAAACAATTGATCTTTACCTGCTGGTCTGTTTTGATAGACTTTTGCCACTCTTGCATTTGCCTCTTAAATCGATTTCCTTTTTGAATTCTTTTGGGATTTCAGAAGGAGTTGTTTCAGTAGCTTATGTTTTGATGGTTTTCAGTTGAAATTGAACTTAAAATGTTTATTACCTCGCTTATACTAATGTTGCTAATGATAATTGCGTGAAGTTTTGTGTGAAAGAAATTTCCAGGTTAGTGGAAAAAGGTGTAATAAGAAAGCGAAAGGTTTCATGACTCAAGCAATAAGTGTATGGAGATGAAGATAATGATGTTATTCAAGCAGTAACTCCGGTAAATTTATCAAAGACCAAGTTCAGAGACCTGCAGAGTCTGTTTTCGAATAGGTAACAGTTCTAGTAAGGAAAAGTCCGCGAAAACTCTGTCCAGTTATATTTTTGTAGTTTTTATCCAACAAGGAAAGCAACAAAGCGAAAGAGGGATGGAAATGGAGCCAGGGTGGCTCACACCACCCCCTGCCGTGGGCCCCCCTGGCCGCGCCACCAGGTGGTGTGGCCACCCCGGAGTCCGTCTCCGACCCGTTTTCTCCCATTACCTTCCTTTTGTTGTAAAAATTCGTAATATATAATCCCCTGGATCCCCTGAGGTTCGTATATAGTGTTCTCGTCGTGTTTTTGTTTCGATCTGTTTCTGCTAGGAATTATTCTTAAAGTTTAGAAGCACAATGGTCTCTACCAAGGATAAGGGAAAGGAGCCTGCGGAGGAGGATTCCCAAGACCCTGGGCAGGGGAAGGAGGTCAAGAGTAAAGATGAAGAAGAGGAAAAGAAAAGCCAGCATCCGCACATTGGCACCACCATTGCAAGCATTGGAGTGGTGGCAAACCTTGCCAGGATCAAAAGGACTGCACGGATGTCAACTGGAGGGAAGCCTCTGCCTCACTATTTGGCTCCACGGTCACCTTCTCCATGCACCAAGAATCCCTTCCATACCCTTATCCATGAGCATAAATTATAGAATATGCCCAAGGAGAAACTACCCTCTAATTGGGATATGCCTCATTCGAACCATGCACGAAAAGAAGACTTCAAGGAGGAAGAGTGGGGAAGAATCGTACGAGCTTGGATTCACAACCCGACATGATCATGCACCGCATCGAGCACAACTCGGAGTTGATTCGTACTCCCACCTTCGAGATTGAGGACTTGAGGAAATTGATCGAAAGGCTCATCGAGAGAACACCACCACCGAAGGAGTATTTCGTCATCGGGTTTTGGCATCCCCTTGGTTTGTTCCAAGCTTGGGGGAGTGCCGCGGTATCACATCACTATCTTCTAGCTTTTTACCTTTTTAGTAGAGTCATATCATGAATAGAGAAGTTATTATGTAGGATGGTTTGCATTATAGAAGTGTCCCCCCCTCTTGTTAGATATCTATGTATCCCTTGGTGTGAGTTGCCGTTATGGAATATTAATGAGAAGTTCTATCATTTACTCTTTTGCATATCTTATACTAGTTTTCAATTTATGTTATATGATTGATCTTGTTGTTAGTATTGGTATCACTTTGGGATCTTTAAGTAAATTTAGTTGGTTTTGGCAAACCTGGCTCGGTCAGTAGCAACACTATTTTGAGAATTGAATGAAAAAGATAAAAAGTACTCGTAGGAAATTAATTTCATCATCTTTCTTTCTTGATTTGCTCATAAGCTTAGTATTCTCTAGTTAAGATCTTTTGTGCTTCCAGGGAAGATTGCATGTTTGTTTGTTTCCTTCAACTCTTATGCTTGCTACCCAGCCTTGCTAGCCAAAAACCTGTACTGAGAGGGAATGCTTCTCGTGCATCCAATCCTTAAACCAAAACCTATGCCATTTGTGTCCACCATACCTACCTATTAGCACTATTGCTATTCCAAGCAAATTCATATTTTTATCTACCTTCCGAATTAAACTTGTTATGTGAAAACTAGTGATTAAAGCTCTCACGAACTTGATGGCACACTTTACTTTTCTGCACTTAATAAACTTGAACCATTGTGCCCATCGATGTTGCGTATATGCTTGCGCTTTATAAGTTGAGAGTTAGCAGAACCATGTTACCATGGGGAACGCTTTCAATGTTGCACTTATTTAGTTGATATCATGATTCTTTTGCTTATGGATCCCGGCGGTGTGAAATAAAAGGGGAACTTGTAAGATCATGGAGTTTGTATGTGTGTTAGAGAAATGCCTAGGCCGCTAGCCTAAGCCATGCCTAATCATGGTGAAAACTTGCAGCATAACCATAATGAGCATTCTATGAAGCATCCTCAATAAAAACCTATTCAAATAGCAAATAAAAAGATCGCTGAGATGCTCATTGTCTGCTTGCCTTGTCATATTGATTATGGGATAGCTCCTGTATCATGTGAAAGGGGTACCCCGTTGGCGGTTCTTTATGATTCATATGTACTTACAATGACAAGAGCTTACTCGTGACTAAAGTTGAGTAGCATGAGGTCCGATACTCGTAAGCATGGGGCATGAGAATTTCAACTTATAGCTTGTCAACCATATCCTCATATTTGTTCACTTTAACCTTAATCACCTAAAGATGCTTATGATAGGGGCAATGAGAGCTGAAAGCTAATAAGTACCATAATTTTTGGAAGCTCTTTATGAAACTTGAAATCCCTTCTTCCCTCTGTGAAGGGCCTATCTTTTACTTTTTAGTTGAGTCAGTAAAACCTATTCCCTTTTATCTCAGCAAGTATTTTGAGTTGTTGTGTTTCTTTCATTCATATGATGATTTATTCAATCATGTTCCTTATGTTCCTTGTTTTGCACATTGCTCTTATCTTAGTGTTTATTACTTTGAAAGCTATCATTGAAAACACGTTATGTTTGAACTCCTGCAAATTGTCAACTATTCTTCGACCAAGAGCCAAGTTTGCCATTACCAATTGTGATTTACTTTATGTATCTCTATTTGTGTTTCCTTTACTTATTGCAAGTTAAGTTATAAAATGGTGAGCTGTCTGCTATTATGATTTATGTATTGATGAATGTGATCCTTCTTGTCCGTATTCTTTTATCAACTCTTCACTCCATAAACCTGAGGTCATGTTTATTGAGCTCAGTTTTCGCTTGGGGACAAGCGAAGTCTAAGCTTGGGGGGAGTTGATACGTCCATTTTGCATCACTATTCTATATCATAATTTACTGTTATTCATTGATATATTTCATATTAAGAGATGATACTTATGTTATTTCATCTGTTTTTGCATGGTTGATGACTTTTGGAGCATGGACCGCTGAAGTCAGGATTCTGATGGAAAAGGTGTTGTTTGGAGGCAAAATTCGCGAAGATCAGAAAATCCCAGAAAATATATGGAAAATTCTATTTTTATAGAAGATGAAGGATGCCAGAAGGGGGAGTGGAGATGGGCTAGAGGGGGCCCACATCACCCACTGGCATGGGCCACCCCTGGTCGCGCCACCAGGTGGTGTGGCCACCCTGGCCCACTCCTGGCTCTCCCTTTGGCGTATATTATCCCCACGAAACCCTAAGCCTCGGAGAGCGACCACAGGAAGATTCCGCCGCCTCTGCGGGGCGGAAAACTACAGAGAGAGAAAGATCTCTTCGACAAACAGAATTCTGCCGGGGGAATTCCTTCCCAGAAAGGGGAGATCGTCGCCATCAACACCACCATCAAGCTGGACTTCATTGGGATCATCATCATCACCATCATCATCTCCATCACCACCATCATCACCACTCCATACCGCTATAACAATTGGGTTGAATCTTGCATAGTTCTTAGGGGAAACTTTCCCGGTTTTGATTACTCCTTGTAGTTGATGCTATTGAGTGAACCAATGAATTATTGTTCATGTTCAGTTTGTTACTTATCATTATTTCATCTCTGATCTTGATCCATATGATGTCTTGTAAGTCGTTCGTTTAGTTCTTGAGGACATGGGAGAAGTCATGTTGTTAGTAGTGGAGTTGTGTTGAGAAAGATTCAATAGTTTGACATTTAAGTTGTGGTGCTATTCTTCTAGTGGTGTCATGTGAACGTCGACTACATGACACTTCACCTATATGGGCCTAGGGGAATGCATTGTGTATTTGGCTACTAATCGTAGGGGTTGCCGGAGTAACACAAACCTGAACCCCCGTTAGGAAACACTTAGAGTTTAAAGTTGTGGTTAGGTTTTTATCTTAATTACTTTCATGTACTTGTGGATTCTTGCAAGGGGTATAATTACAAGTATGTATTAGTCCTAGGAAGGTTGGTACATTAGCATAGGTTCACACACACAACACTTAGCAAACTAAAAATATTAATCAACTATAGGAAGCGAAAGCACTTGACGATATTCCCGTGTGTCCTCGAGAACGTTTGGTCATCTTAAGTAACACAACCGGCTTGTCCTTTGCTAAAGAAAGGATTGGGCCAATTGCTGCATTTATTATTATTGTCTTTTATTTACTCATACTTTATTTATCTGCATTATCAACAACTCCTAAAAATCCGTTTGCTAAGTATTTACAGAGAATTCCTGCTCTGAGCCACTCGTCAACACCTTCTGCTCCTCGTTGGGTTCGACACTCTTACTTATCGAAAATACTGCGATACACCCCCTATACTTGTGGGTCATCAAGGAGGCATTGGTGAGGGAGGAGAGATGACCGGGGGTGATTCCACTACTAGGGAAACCCTTATTTGTGGCGCACGTAAATTGGTTTCTGTGGCACATGCCTCGTGCGCCATAGAATTTGCGCCACTAAATTGGTAATTCTCTGGCGCACGAGTCATGCGCCATAGAATTTGGGCTTTTTGTGGCGCATGTGGTCCCGTGCGCCATAGAAGTGTGCTTTCTGTGGCGCATATGCACACATGCGCCACAGAAACGTTTTAAGATGCGCCACAGAATGTTTTTTCGGTATTTTTTTTAATTTCTAACACAGCCCAAAATACAGTGCATATACAGGTTTTATATAGGATTTATACATAGATAGTAAATAATAATCTGGACAAACAGTAGATGCAAACATATACATTACTATGTCATCAAATATTAGATCCCAACATACATGCATACATATAGTCATAAGTGCCACATTTTTACACAAGTATAAATTAGTTCATCATCTAAAGTTACAAATGAAGTGGTCACCGCCACCTACACTATGATGAAATATAGTAGAGCCGCGACGATGGTGAGCAAGAGCATGAGCACGACCGCGGTCTTCATCTTGTTCTTGTTCTTCCTCGACCGGTAGTTCCTCCACTTGGCCTCCGCCTCCTCTCTAGTCGCGTATCCTTTGTAGCAGTTGCCGCTGAACTTGTGCACCTGTTTCTTATAGTCCTCCCACTCCTCGTAGATCCCTGGAACCCGACCCTCGAACACCACGTAGTACGTCATCTCTATAGACACAAGGCATATATTAGTGCATAATGCAACATATAAGACATATTGCATCGATATCACAGAAGCAAGTTCAACGATAAAATACGAGAAAACACACACACACACCCGTCGATACAAATTATCACAAAGCAATTATAGTTCACGACACCTGAGAACACGACACAATACACACATGTGTCCATGATCAATGAGCCTACTTGTCGGACGGCGCCGGGAACGGTTTGTAGCAGTCTTTCGTCGTCCACGTCCTTCGATCACCCTGCGCATCTAGGAGTTTTTCGATCGCCCTCTTAGACGGCTTCCAGCGTACGTTTAAGCACCCCCCATGGTTTCGACATCTTCCTTGATTATCTCCGATAACTTCCTTTGGATGCGATGGAAGTGTTCTCTAAGATCAGCATCGCTGATTTCCCCTATATATCTTGCAGACCACTCTCGGATAGTGTCTGGGCGCTTGATCTGCTCTGCATCCCGGACCAACCCGTGAAGGTGATGGAGGGCGTAGAAGCTATCCCTCATGCTGTCAGCCGGCTGCTTGATGCAGGGGAACTCGATCACGTGCTTGAACCCGTGTCTTTTATCCTTCTTGACAAATTCCCCTTTCTTTACGAAGGTGCCTCCCTTTTGGAAGTATCCCTCCATAGCATCATCGAGAACAGCTTTTATTCTGGCCCAGTTTTTCTTGTACGTGGTATTCGACGAGTCGAAATACTGGGCTACTGAATACGTCGGGTAAATGGCGATGGTTACAGAGTAGTAGTCCCTGCTCAACACAATTGAAACGAATGTTGGAAAGGATAAGCAATGGAAGAAATCTACAAGAAAGCATTAGTTACGACAGCGACGAACGGATGTGTGTGCTTACTCGGGAAAGACAGACAGAAGAATGGTGTTCTCTTTGTATCTGAGCATGAAATTCTGAAGGTACTCCACAGCCCGGGTCCGTGTCGCTGATCCTTCCACCAGCTGGCTGTCGCGCATGTAGTAGGGATCCGCTACCGCGACTTGCGGGAGTAACTCTCTCTTGATCTTCAACTGTTGATTGATCGAGAATAGGCGGACCAAGTTATAGTCCAGCCGTCTGAGGTGAAACAGTTTGAAGACATCCTCGTACGCTATGAAGAACAGACTTGCGGGTTCCTCATGGACAAAGTCTGGGTCCTCTAGAACAGACTTAACGATGCACACCGGGTAAGTTGGATCTTTCTCCTTGAGAAGGGTTTGCTCAACATATAAGATATGACTATGCAAAGAGTGCATTGATCCACTTGCCAAGCATAGCAGATCAGGAGGTAGTATCGGTTTCCCAGCTTCATGAACTCGCGTCAAGCCATCCGGACGGGGTGGTATCACACTATCATGCCGTATCTTTTGAGCTGGCTGGCTCATAGAGGCACCCGGGGCAGTTTTAGGTTTCCTCTTCCTGGCCTTCTTCTTCTTGTCAGCTTGTTCTAGGGGTGCTACCCCTACCTCGTTGACCGTCTTTTTCAGCATGGTAGGGCTGAAAATGGTAGCCGGTTTCTGTATAGCTGCATCGCCGGCCTCCGGAGACGTGTCTTCTTCCTGAGATAAACCCTTGAAGACTAGCTGGCGCTTCAAGGGTACTGCATTGGGATGCCTAGGTTCATCGTAGTGACCACGGAAGGCTTCTTCATCAACCTCAATAGGAGGCATATACACATCCTTGCTGCAAGCGCCAGTGTTGATGTAGGCATCGACGTCGACATCCTCATCCTGATCATTGTCATAGTTGTGGTCATCATTGTCATGGTAGTGGCCGTCATCATGATCAAGTGGTGCCATGTCAACATCCTTAGTTACTGGCAGCGGTTGCGATGCCGACGGTTGAGGTGCAACGGCCTTGGTTTTGGATGGTCGGCGCGGTAACGGTTTTCGTCCCAACAGTTCTTGGTGGCGGTTGGTGTTGGCGACGAGAACGGGTTCCTCCCGGGTGACGACGACCGACGGTACCTTAAGCTTCTTTTGGGTGGTGGTAGTGGCGGCGACCGCCGGTTCCTTCGGGGCGCGCTTCGCCGAGGGCCGGATGGGCATGGGCCGGCGGATCGAGGTGTCGCCCGTGGGAAGCTTTGGCCCCACAAGATCCCCCGCCCCCCCAAGACGAATTTGGGACTTCGGCCATGGCATGACCCAATTGGTGCATTCGTGGAGGGGAGTGTTCTCCTCGGCTCCTGGAGGGTTAAAGGGCGGGAGGATGTCGCGGTACTCCTGCACTATGTAAGTCAAACTGACCGTCATGATGTCTTTGCCCATTTTAACGTTGTGCATAACCTCCGTGCTCTTTGGGCGAATCACCTGGCCCGACGCAACCTCCTTCAACTCGCCGCCGGGCACCATGTAGGGGTTCGTAGCATGGAAAACAAAATTTTTCTATCGCATACAAACAAACAAGCCAAGATCTATCTACTAGATTGTAGCAACGAGTCGATAGAGGAACTCACCCTCGAAGATTCCAAAGCGGTTAACGAGAGCAGATTCTCGTGGGTGATGTAGTCGTACTCTTTCCGATCTCAAGATCGCGTAGACGATCCTTCCGGCGTCGCGTTCCCGCAGCGCTCCCGCAGTCGGTCACACGTTCGGTACTCGACGAAGACCTTCCTCTCCCTTGTTCCAGCAGGCAGCGGAGGTTGTAGCACTCTCCTCGCGATTCCGGCAGCACAACGGCATGGTACCGGAGGTAGAGGGGAAATCCCGCAGGGCTTCGCCTTAAGCCGGTGCGAGTATGGTGGAGCTTATGAGAGAGGCTATTAGTGGTCTAGTAATTAGACACACCAATTAGAGGGCTCTAAACCAATTAGAAAGCTCTAAACCGAATAGCTCTAAACCGGGGTCTAGATCTAGGGTTTAGTTTAGAGGATAGGAAACTTGTGTGTCTAGGAGGGGAGCCCTGCCCCTCCTTATATAGGTGGGAGGGTGTGGGCGCGCCAGGGGAGGGAGGGAGTCCCTCCCCAACTCGGCCTTGGGCTGGGCGCCGGCCTGGAGGAGTCCAACTCCTCCTCCAGGTTGGTTCCAACTCCTCTTGCTTGTTTCCCACAGTTTCTTGTTTTGGCAGTTTGACTTTCAAACTGGACATTTGACTTTTCTGTTTTAGGATTCAATTTAATCCTATATTTGGGACAGCAAGAACACTTAGTACATGATGCAATCATTCCAATATGTAATGACACATTCATGTACCCCTTCCCCCCCGGAGTGCCGGACAATCCGGAACCTTCTAGAATATCCCCGATGAAAACACCGGAATCATTCCCGAACTCCGAAACGGGACTTTCCTTATATGAATCTTATTCTCCGGACCATTCCGGATCACCTCGTGATATCCCGGATCCCATCCGAGACTCCGAACAACATTCGGTCTCTTTCTCATAATACCATAACTACTCAAACAACGTCGAATCCTTAAGTGTGTCTCCCTACGGTTCGTGAATTATGCGGACATGATCGAGACACTTCTCCGAACAATAACCAATAGAGGAATCTGGAAATTCATATGGCTCCCACATATTTCTACGATTACTTTGCGATCGAATGAACCACTTACATACGATACCAATTTCCCTTTGTCTCACGATATGTTACTTATCCGAGGTTATGATCGTCGGTATCTCTGCATACCTAGTTCAACCTCGATACTGATAAGTACTCTTTTCTCGTTCCCGTGATATGTGATCCCTTGTGACCAAGTCACATGCTTGCAAGCTAATTGGATGACATTTCACCGAGAGGGCCCAGAGAATATCTATCCGTCATGTGGATGGACAAATCCCACTCTTGATCCATGTGTTTCAACCAATACTTTCCGAACACTCAATGCCACTTTTATAGCCACCCTGTTACGGTGTGGTGTTTGATGACATCAAAGCATCCATCCAGTAAAGGTGATATGCATGATCTCATGGTCGAAGGAATTAGGTTACTATGTATCAGAAAGCATATAGCAATTGAACTATTGAAATGACTTGATCTTTATGCTACGCTTATCTATAGGAGTATGTCCACCATATCATTCTCCTAATGATATGATCCTGTTGTTAATAACATCTCTATGTTCATGATCAGGAAACCATGATCATATATTAACCAACAAGCTAGTTTAACAAGAGGCTTTACTAGGGACTCTTATTTTAGTTTACAAATCACACAAGTATTAATGTTTCCGGTTAATACAATTATAGCATGGTATGTAAACATTTATCATAAGTGTGAAGATATGATAATAACCACTTTATTATTGCCTCTTGGGCATATCTCCAACAGTCTCCCACTTGCACTAGAGTCAATAATCTAGTTTCAAATCTTTGTGTATTCAACACCTATGGCTTTCCGGTGTTGTATGTACACTATTGCTAGTGGTCAACTGATCTCCGGATCTGACACTTCCAGGTCCGTGTGTAATTGCATGTCTTTGCGTCTCTACGCATCACTCATTCTCTAATGAGATGGCTTTGTATAAATTTGGTCTTTCGGTGTGACCTTTAGCTCTTTGGGGTTAAAACATTTTGATAATATTGTCGCACAATATATCTTCATAGTATTATCCCACTGTGAACTACACCTAGTTTGATAACAAACTTCTTGACACAAATGCCCTCTTTTGCTGCTATAATAGCAGTCATATACTTAGCCTTTTGTTGTAGTATCTGTCACAATGTCTTAACTTTGGAAATCATCCAAATCCATTATGGAACTCACTTTCCATTATATTGTGCCACCCTTAGTTTAGATTGAGATAAACTTAATTTGTACTTTGTGACAAAGCTAGTATCAATGTAGTACTTTTACAATGAACTAACCATCTATTTGTCACTTCTACAAATATTATACTCTTAGTTCTTCCAAAAGATCATAAGAATATCCTTACTATTGTCCAATGATCATCTTACAAATCATTCTGGTATATGCTCACAACATTTAGAGCATAGGACATATCTGGATTTGTACATATCACAGTATGATTGATATAAATACTCTTTGTGATTTCATACATCAAGTATCAATCTATACTTGAATCTTTGTTTCACTTACCAAGTGCCAATACACTTGAATATATCATCAACATTGAACTCTTTCAATCCTTTCTGTGCAACAAGAACCTTTCTTGTAGTTTCTATATTGAATTCATTCAATATCTCGTCTATGTACTTCTGGCACAACCATATTAGCGTCTATTGATGCCAAATATTTGGGTTTTGCCTAAGTCTTTCATCGGGATGAAATTCTTAATATGTGTTAATAAAATATACATTATTTCCAATCAACAATATGTCTTCCACATAATGTATTAGAAACATGTCTTTACGCTCCCACTTAATTTCTTGCAAACGCAAGCATCTTCATTGTCTCTGATGAAATTAAACTCTTTTAACAGTTTCATCATAGTGAAGATTCCAACTCCGCTATGCTCACTCTAACCATTGAAGTTTGCATATGCTTTTAGCATCCTTTGAATTAACAAAACCCCATGGACCGTGTTATGCACATGTCCTAGGTAACGATTCTATTAGAAGAACTTGTTTTGTTTATTCAACTACCATATAACAAATTATATGTAGTGGTTGCTACATTAATCCGTCTAGACTAAATATCACTATGAAAGATCAAAATCTTGTCATAGTCAACCTTTGAACATTGTTGTGAACTCTTTCCCAACATGTCGACTAGATGTGAAACATCCATGTCTATTTCTTTATAGATCCAGACACAACTATAAGGTCTTACACCTTTCTCGAGGGTCCTTCAAGTTCAAAACTTGATTTCTCGTGTATGGAACTATCACGGATTTTATGGCTTCAAGCCATTTTACGGAGTCAGGGCCCATCATCGCTTCTCTGCATGTAGTCGGTTCATTATTCTCAAATAATGATTCAACCCTCAAATCTTGGTATTTGATTGTTCATCCGACCTACTTGTTTCAATAGGAACTTGGATCTCCGTGACCACAACCTTTTGAGGTACGTGAACAATGAGCATTGTTGCTGCCTCCGAAACACTTTTCGGCGCTGCGCAATTCTGCACATATAGCTAAGGTTCTTTTAACCTTATCAAAGTTTCTATTGTCCTCCCACTTAACTTTTCACGAAAAATTTCTTCTCAAAGAAACTTGACGTTCTAAGCAACAAACTCTTTTGTCTCCGGTGTTTTATGGAGGAACAGTTTATACAAAGACAGGTTCATCCGACTTTGGTTGCACACATCTTTCTTATGCATAGCATACCAATGTTTAAGAAAGGACAACTTGGGTTTTATCCCAAACCATAACCTTATATGGTGTCATTCCAACGGATTATGATGGAGCTCTTTTTAGTGGAAAAACGGTAATCTCTAAAGCTTTTAATCTTTAAAACACTATGGCAGTTTTATGAACTATACCTTTGATCTTACCATGTCAAACAAGGTTTAATTACATATCTCGAACGCTCCATACTCTTATGGTGTTTCGGGAAATGCAAATCCACGGAACGATTCCTTAAATCTTAGGTATTATGCTAAACTTGTAACTCAAATATCTTCCTTTATGATCTTTATCATAAACTATTTATATTCTTGTTACTATGATTTTGCACTTCATCTTGAAAGTCTTTGAACTTTTCAAGTGTTTCATACTTTATCCTTATTAAGTAAATATTCATATATTCACTCAAATTCTCGGAGAAAGCATATGAAGTTGAAATCCATCGCTTTTGACTACACATGATGTACTTTGTACAACAATATGTACAAGTTCAAATAAGCTAGTCATTCGTTCCCTTTTGGCCTATGAACGAAGTTTCAATTATCTCTAGGAAAGTTTCACAAGTGTCATTTGATCAAAATCAAAAGACTCCAAAATTCCATCCACATGGAGTTTCTTCATGTTTTCTTTCCATTATAATTTAAACGGCGATGTCACTTCCTAAGTGATCTTTCAATCAATTTGTCTTTCGACATTTTTAGCACTAGTTTTATGGATGTGATGTCTCCAACGAGATTTGCGAATCATCCATCTTTTATGGATTACGGCAATTATTTGAACAATCCTTTTGTTCTCATAATACCTGATAAAACAAATCTTTGAAGGCAAGCTTTGATGTTTTAACGAGCAACATAATAACCCTTTATTTGTTCTCGATGAACATCATCACATATTCTTTTGCTAGTTACTTAGGCCATTGTAGTTCATGAATTCTGTTGTTTCGTATGACGATTCATACCAACAAATTCAGTATCAAATACTTAAGAACCACATTGTTTAATAAGCAAAGAATATAGCCACAACATGTATATCATCTATATACTTAAACTGAACAATTCTAGTCTTTTCTTTTCTGCCATATATTTATGAGATTCTCTTTCAATATTTCCTTTTCTATTTGAAAGAATCTATCAATATCAATAGTGAAGTCATACATATGACATATAGTCCAAAGCGTGTATAATTAAATACCAATGTCTTTGGACTTGCACTTTGAAGTAGATCACCATCATCAAATATTTGGTGTTCTTTCAAATTCCTTTCTTTAGTAATCTCTTGGTGTAGTAAACATTTCACCTACATCAAATATTCACCCTTATCATGGAATCGTCCATGATCAAGCTACTTTTAGCTTATAACGATGAATTATGAGTATAATGTTGCTATCCAAAACCTTTTGGAGGATTAGGACAACAAGTGTCTCCAACCCTTTTGCAAATTCTCATCAAATATGAGAACATGACTTTTGCCATATTATACTCTATCATGTTGCAACCAAAACTTCGTTTCAGATATCACAATATCTTCCACACATCATGGTTTCTGAAACAACTCTTTCAGATCCTAGATAACTTTGATATTAAGGGAATCCTTTGAATATCAAGAATCATGGATACAAACATGATACTTATATACTAACACTTGGAATTGTTACTCTTGATTTAATACTAATTATTAAACTTCATGGAGTAACCGGAACTTACTGAAAGTTTGCAATAGGACTTTTAAATTTTAGATTAACACTTAAAACAATACGATACCAGTTCGTAAAGTATCTAACCAGAATTCTATAGTTCTATCATCTCAATTATAACTAAGCGCAAGGTGGTAAACGGATGCCAATGCCTACAACAACTATGCAAATTCACTTTGATTTAGTTTATGATAAATTGAGTTCTAATTAATAATTAAATTAATCTAGGTGAACTCCCACTCAAAACAATATCCCTCACATTGTTTTAGTGATCACACGAACCAAATCCCCCATATCAAAACCGATCATCACGAGAATTGATATAGCTTCAATGGCGAACAATCGACATGTTCATCATATCTGCTATATGATTCATGCTTTACCTTTCGGCGATCCGTGTTCCTGAGGCCATGTCTGTACATGCTAGGCTCGTCAAGATCAAACCTTAGCTACCGCATAAGCAAATCTGGCTTGCTTACGTTGTATTCACCCGCGGAATCAAAGACACCCGATCATCACGTGGTGCTTCGAAGCAACAAGCTTTGGCAACGGTGCATACTAAGGGTGAACACTTTAGAACTTGAAATTTATGTGCATGAGGGATCATCTTATAATGCTACCGTCGTCTACTAAGCAATACAAGATGCATAAAGGATTAACATCACATGCAATTCATAATATGTGATATGATATGGCCTTTCTTCTTTGTGCTTTCGATCTCCATCTTCAAGCACGAACATGATCTCCATCATCACCGGCATAGCATCAAGGTCAATGATGCTTCTTCATGGTTGTCGTCCACCAGCATCAACTATTACAACTATTTTGAATAGACACGCAGGTCTTAACAGAAATTAAAGACAACCATATGGCTCCTGCCGGTTGCCAACTTACAATAAGGAACATTGCATACATCAAATATAATCACAATCATGGCCATATCACATCACTGCACACCCCTGCAAAACAAAGTTAGACGCTTCTACTTTCTTTGCATATTTTACGTGGTTTGGGGCTTTCCATAAGTGTCGTTCTAACTTACGAACAAGAACCACAACATTGATACTAGCATTGTTGATTACCCGTTGTAAATTGGATCTTAACTATGCTAGGAGAAACAGGCACCCGCAAAGCCACTTATGCAATACAAGTTGCATGTCAAACGTGGAGCAAGTCTCATGAACGATGTCATGTAAGGTTAGCCCGGGCCGCTTCATCCCAACATACCGCAAGATGCAAAGTACACAAAAAGCAATCTACAATAAAAGCATCAACGCCCACAATGACCATTGTGTTCTACTCGTGCAACAGATCTACATATAGACACGGCTCTGATACCACTGTAGGGGTTCGTAGCATGGAAAACAAAATTTTTCTATCGCATACAAACAAACAAGCCAAGATCTATCTACTAGATTGTAGCAACGAGTCGATAGAGGAACTCACCCTCGAAGATTCCAAAGCGGTTAACGAGAGCAGATTCTCGTGGGTGATGTAGTCGTACTCTTTCCGATCTCAAGATCGCGTAGACGATCCTTCCGGCGCCGCGTTCCCGCAGCGCTCCCGCAGTCGGTCACACGTTCGGTACTCGACGAAGACCTTCCTCTCCCTTGTTCCAGCAGGCAGCGGAGGTTGTAGCACTCTCCTCGCGATTCCGGCAGCACAACGGCATGGTACCGGAGGTAGAGGGGAAATCCCGCAGGGCTTCGCCTTAAGCCGGTGCGAGTATGGTGGAGCTTATGAGAGAGGCTATTAGTGGTCTAGTAATTAGACACACCAATTAGAGGGCTCTAAACCAATTAGAAAGCTCTAAACCGAATAGCTCTAAACCGGGGTCTAGATCTAGGGTTTAGTTTAGAGGATAGGAAACTTGTGTGTCTAGGAGGGGAGCCCTGCCCCTCCTTATATAGGTGGGAGGGTGTGGGCGCGCCAGGGGAGGGAGGGAGTCCCTCCCCAACTCGGCCTTGGGCTGGGCGCCGGCCTGGAGGAGTCCAACTCCTCCTCCAGGTTGGTTCCAACTCCTCTTGCTTGTTTCCCACAGTTTCTTGTTTTGGCAGTTTGACTTTCAAACTGGACATTTGACTTTTCTGTTTTAGGATTCAATTTAATCCTATATTTGGGACAGCAAGAACACTTAGTACATGATGCAATCATTCCAATATGTAATGACACATTCATGTACCCCTTCCCCCCCGGAGTGCCGGACAATCCGGAACCTTCTAGAATATCCCCGATGAAAACACCGGAATCATTCCCGAACTCCGAAACGGGACTTTCCTTATATGAATCTTATTCTCCGGACCATTCCGGATCACCTCGTGATATCCCGGATCCCATCCGAGACTCCGAACAACATTCGGTCTCTTTCTCATAATACCATAACTACTCAAACAACGTCGAATCCTTAAGTGTGTCTCCCTACGGTTCGTGAATTATGCGGACATGATCGAGACACTTCTCCGAACAATAACCAATAGAGGAATCTGGAAATTCATATGGCTCCCACATATTTCTACGATTACTTTGCGATCGAATGAACCACTTACATACGATACCAATTTCCCTTTGTCTCACGATATGTTACTTATCCGAGGTTATGATCGTCGGTATCTCTGCATACCTAGTTCAACCTCGATACTGATAAGTACTCTTTTCTCGTTCCCGTGATATGTGATCCCTTGTGACCAAGTCACATGCTTGCAAGCTAATTGGATGACATTTCACCGAGAGGGCCCAGAGAATATCTATCCGTCATGTGGATGGACAAATCCCACTCTTGATCCATGTGTTTCAACCAATACTTTCCGAACACTCAATGCCACTTTTATAGCCACCCTGTTACGGTGTGGTGTTTGATGACATCAAAGCATCCATCCAGTAAAGGTGATATGCATGATCTCATGGTCGAAGGAATTAGGTTACTATGTATCAGAAAGCATATAGCAATTGAACTATTGAAATGACTTGATCTTTATGCTACGCTTATCTATAGGAGTATGTCCACCATATCATTCTCCTAATGATATGATCCTGTTGTTAATAACATCTCTATGTTCATGATCAGGAAACCATGATCATATATTAACCAACAAGCTAGTTTAACAAGAGGCTTTACTAGGGACTCTTATTTTAGTTTACAAATCACACAAGTATTAATGTTTCCGGTTAATACAATTATAGCATGGTATGTAAACATTTATCATAAGTGTGAAGATATGATAATAACCACTTTATTATTGCCTCTTGGGCATATCTCCAACAGGTTGCGTCGGGCCAGGTGATTCGCCCAAAGAGCACGGAGGTTATGCACAACGTTAAAATGGGCAAAGACATCATGACGGTCAGTTTGACTTACATAGTGCAGGAGTACCGCGACATCCTCCCGCCCTTTAACCCTCCAGGAGCCGAGGAGAACACTCCCCTCCACGAATGCACCAATTGGGTCATGCCATGGCCGAAGTCCCAAATTCGCCCCCGCCCCCCCAAGACGAATTTGGGACTTCGGCCATGGCATGACCCAATTGGTGCATTCGTGGAGGGGAGTGTTCTCCTCGGCTCCTGGAGGGTTAAAGGGCGGGAGGATGTCGCGGTACTCCTGCACTATGTAAGTCAAACTGACCGTCATGATGTCTTTGCCCATTTTAACGTTGTGCATAACCTCCGTGCTCTTTGGGCGAATCACCTGGCCCGACGCAACCTCTTTCAACTCGCCGCCGGGCACCACGCTATGCAGCACTACGCAAGGCGTGTCCTGAGTCAAAACATGTTTGGGATGATGAGATGACAGTCGTCAAAGGAATAGTTAAAAAAATTACACGCAGACTAACTAATTAGTTACCACTATGATGGCGTCGAGCTCGGCTAATGTGGGGACAAGGGCGGCGGGCGGCCTATCAATCTTCGGCTGCTCGGGTGCATCATCGTGCATCGCCGGCCTATCATCCTCGGCCGACTGGTCGGGTGCGTCCAACTGGAGGAGCGGCTGCGGCCCGGCGGCGTTGGGCTATGGGGTCATGAGTTCCGGCGAGGCGGGCCTGTTCCTGCTCGAGTTGCTGCTGGTGCAGGTGGGCACGTGTATCGGCCCCTGTTGACCTCTCGCATGCCAAGCACTTATCCCCTCCCACAAATTAGGGGGGATCAATGACTTTATCGTCTCGTTGACCTGGGACGCCACTATGTCAGGCAACTGCGCTTTGACCTGTTGTAGGTCCTCCACCTGCTTCTTCAGCTGCTCAACCTCGGCGCGTGCCGTGCCCGTCACCCTCCTCGCCATTTTGGACTTGGCGTCCGAATCGTAGTAGTCTCGTACCTTCATGTTCAAACCAAAGCCGGACACACGGCCAGATGACGTCGGCGGTAGATCTAACTTCCTTTTCTTCATCGCGTTCGTCGCCCGGTTGAAAGCCGTGTCCCACGGCTCCGTAGACCCCTCGGACGACTGCGGGTTCTTAGCCAAATCCTTCAACGCTTCGTCCTTCGGGAAAAGGAAATTAAGGTGAACCCAATTAGAAATTTGTCTCCATTATCTAATTAGATCAACTCGAGATATAATCGGTAATGAAATTCCTTACCAGCTTTTTCTCGAAGGCCTTCACGGTCGGATAGTTGGTAACAAATTCCCCGGTCTTCTAGTCAAGGAAGTAGCAGGACCGGACATAGTTCCTCGTCTGTACATCCGTTATTTTGTACCACGGGTTGTCTTTTCCCAGACGTATATACTCTTTGTCCTCCTTCTCCCAAATCGGCTGTTTTCCTCGGTAGCCACCGCTTCCGAGATGGTGCTTACCTATGTTCAGCTCTTGCATTTCCCTCCCCCAGGCGGTCCATTCTCGAGCCACCTCCGTGTTGAAGGACTCCTTCAATGCATCGAAGTCTTCTCTAGGGATATGCGGCTCTTCCTTACTTATCTTCTCCCAACTGTCACCCTTGTTAATCGTCTTCTTCACCCGGAATCTCCAGTTGCTCAAGGCGGTGCTCATCTTCATGATGGCATTAGCTTCCGCCCTTTTTTTGGAGTCCTCATCCAGGAACTTGTATCTTTGGTGAAGCTTATCGAGCATGGTTTGGAGTATAGCCGTATTCTCCGGGCTTCTGATGTCCTTAGTGTTGATTGAAACACTCTCCCGGACGATGCACCCTATTTGCATGCTGAACCCGGAGGCCGCCTTCTTCGGCTCTAATGGTAGGCCAGATTCCGAGACAGAAGTGAACTCATCTGTGACGTTGGCGAGCACTTGCGCCTTCCGGGGCCTCCTTGGCCTCGCCGCCTTCTTCCCGGCGGTCGGATTGGTGCCGCTACCACTTGCGCCGTGGTCGCCGCCATCGGTGGTGTCGTCGTCCTCCCGGCCATCGGTGGTGCCGTAATCATCGGTGGTTTCCTCCTGGCCACCCTCATAATCATCGGCGGCTTCCTCCCGGCCACCCTCATCGTAACCAGTAGCTCCGGCGGCGGCCTCCGCCTCCTCCATCTCCTCGTTCCAGAATGACTTGTTGTGCTCTCTCGCTTGTTCTTCAATGCTCATGTGCTTAGAAGTGTCGGGCTCATCCGCGTTTCGCGACATGTTTATTTGCGCTTTATATAATGACGCAAAAAGTTAGCACAAAAGGCAAAAAAATATAGTACAGTCCCATTTCTTCCAGAATGTTGATTAACTTCTGTTTCGGTTGAGAAATGGGCACTCCTAGGTAGTAGAATAATTAGCAAAGGTCATGCCCAAAAATTCAAAATTTCGGCATGACCTTTGCTAATTTTTCTACATAGGAGTGCCCATTTCTCAACCGAAACAGAAGTTAATCAACATTCCGGGAGAAACGGGACTCAATGAAATCCCTGCAAAAACATATCCCCCCAACATATATATATCACCCCATATGGTGCTCGGTAGCACCCCATATGGTGCTCAGTAGCACCCCAGGACTGCAAAAACATATCCCCCCAACATATATATATCACCCCATATGGTGCTCAGTAGCACCCCATATGGTGCTCAGTAGCACCCCAGGACTGCAAAAACATATCCCCCCAACATATATATATATATATATATATATATCACCCCATATGGTGCTCAGTAGCACCCCAGGACTGCAAAAACATATCCCCCCAACATATATATATATATATATATATATATATATATATATATCACCCCATATGGTGCTCAGTAGCACCCCATATGGTGCTCAGTAGCACCCCATAACAATGGACGAATCAGCAGACAACGATTGTAGTTCTCCCAAATATACCAAGTGATGATTTGATCATTAGAAAGAGAAGCATGTGACCAAAAATGAGCGAAAAGAAAAGCATTCTCACGCTTATATTGTAAAATGAGCAAAACATCAAAGTAGTCCTATACTCCTACCTAATAGATCCCTACAGTTGATAGGATGTTCAAGTTGAACAGTTCTAATATTCTCTAGCATTTTTTATCCGTGGAACTGTCCAGTCATTAAAGTTCAATCCCACTGTGGGCCATTGTTTATTTTGTGTCTGGCCATTTTGGTCACATCAGATTGAAGTTTAACAATTCAGTATACTGTGCTTATGCATCTTCTGGTGAATATGGTTGATTTGCTCCTTATGATTTCTTTGTTCCCATTAGCATTGTACATTTATCTACCTATGATTTGTGATGCACTGTTTGAGTTGGTTAGGATTCATAACAATTACATGTTAAGTTGCAGTTGATCCTAGGTTTGCTGTATTTTGGACATAACACATTTCTACAAATTGTTTCAAAAAAACCCAGAGAAATACAAGAGCATCTCATCTGGCTTTGGTGTCCTGTTAAAGGAGCAAGGAGCTCGGGGATTCTTCAGGGGATGGGTTCCTACCTTGCTTGGTTACAGTGCTCAGGGGGCCTACAAGTTTGGTTTCTATGAGTTCTTCAAGAATACATACTCCGATATGGCTTGCCCTGAGATTGCCATCAAGTACAAGACCCTGATTTACTTTGCAGGGTCAGCTTCTACTGAGCTGATTGCTGATGTTGCTCTCTGCCCCATGGAAGCCGTGAAAGTTCGTGTGCATGTGTATGCTTACAGTAGAGAATCAAGTAAGAGACCCTAACATCAATATGTATGTGTATGTGTATGCTTATAGTAGGCAGAAGACCTTTGATACCAAAAGAACCCTATCAAGAGCAAGAACCCTATCAAGATCAAGAACCCTAATAGAGAAGCCTAGCCGGAGAACCCTAATAGGAGGAGGGGGAGGAGGAAGGGGAAGGGGGCCTTACCGGCTGGTGCTCCGGCTGCGGGTGCGAGGTCGACGGCATGGGCCTCCTCCTGGTGCGGGCCTCCTCCCCCTCTCTCCTGCACAGGGATGGCGAGGAAGACGGCGTGGGCGTGGGCATAGATGGCGTGGTGCTCTTCCTCCGGTGGCGGCGTAGACGGTGTGGTGGGCCGCTACGGTGCTCCACCGGTGCGGCACGGGCTCCTTCGGTGGAGCGGGCTCCTCCGGTGGCGCGGGCTTCTTCGGTGGCGCGGGCTCCTCCGGTGATGGCGGCGTGGGAGGGGGACGGCGGCGTGGGATGACACAGAGTTGCAATGTTGATAGAGGGGGAGGGGAAGGGAGAGTGTGTCATTTTTTTGCTAAGTGTAAACATTTTGTGGCGCATCCAACCAATAGATGCTTCACAGAATTGTAGATTTCTGTGACGCATCCCAACAGTAGATGCGCCACAGAATTCTTTAACTAGGTTGAATAAAAAGAAAGTCATTGCTATATTGACAACAACAGAGAACTAACCCAGTGGTTTGTTGCCGTTAACCTGGAACCTGGGGTGGCTAGGTTCGAATCCTAGTTGCCCCACATTTTTTTAACTTTTTTTAAATTATTTTAGTTAATTACATTTAATGGAAGAAAACACTAGGGATGTAAACGAATCGGATCGGATATTTCTATTTCCATATCCTTAAATATCACTCACATACATATATCACTCACATACATATATGCTTGTTCTCTCACATAGACACACATGTGATACACAAAAAGTCTTTCTTCGTCCCGGTTCCAAGCTAGCTAGCTTTAGCGTCTCTTCGCAATCTTCTTGCCCTTCTTGTTGGCGGTTGAATACTTTATGCCAACCACCTTGAGATTTCTTCGCGTGAACGGACAACCTTTGGTGGGTAGGGAGGTCTTCCTTCTTACTTTACTAGTAGTAGGCATGTCAAAGTGCTTGTCGAATTCCTCCTCGGTCTTCGGATCACCGTTCTTATCCAAGTCTTCCTTGTTGGCGTCTCCTTGCATTCCGATGATGCTCCTCTTGCCCCTCCTCATGACAACATGGCTAGGTCTTGACGGGTCGGTGATGAAGAAGCATTGGTCAACTTGGCTGGCGAGTACCCATGGCTCATTTTTTGCGGATGCGTTCTTTGACTTGGCATCGGGTATAACCATGGTGGTGAAATACCGGCCTTCTTTTTCGACGTTCTTGGCCCATCTCACACGGAACATTGGCACCGTCTCTCCATAGTAGTTGAGCTCCCAAATCTCCTCGATCCTTCCGAAGTACCGTTCCTTGACAGTAGCCTCGTCATCGGTGAAAGATAGCATAGTTACTCTTGAGTTTTGGTATTCGCTATTCTTATCCTTTTCCTCGGTGCCGAATCTGTAACCGTTGATGTCGTACGCTTGATAGGTCTTTACATTTTGCCCGGGGCCCCGTGATAAGGCAAATATGAGTTTTTCTTCTTCCGTAGACGGTGTTATGGTCTTTGCGAGAAGCTCTTGTGTTTTCTTGAACCAGCGGCCGAAGCTCGAGTTGTGCTCTCTGGTTACATCTCCATTCTTCCTCGTTCGGCCCAGGTCGATGTTACTCTGCTCGACTATGCGTTTGTGCTCATTCACCCAAGGTTCGATCAATGTCAAGTGTTGTAGCATGACCCGGTGAGCCCTGTCAAAGTCGTCGCGTCGATTCTCGATGGCGACATGGAGTGAGCGGGACCCCTCACGGTGACCCTCTCCAGCGAGCCTACCGAGGTGTGTCCTGGTTGGCAGACCAACATCCTCGTTCTCGCTCCTTATATAATTCTGGCAGAAGGTGATGCACTCGTATGTTAGGAAGCCCTTGGCCATGCTTGCGTCTGGACAAGACCTGCTGCGAACGTATCCTTTCATGACACCGTTCTGCCTTTTGAACGGCATCATGTTGTGCAGGAATGTCGGGCCGAGATGCTTGATGTCATCAATGACATGGAGACATAGATGCACGCAAATATCACAGAATGCGGGCGGGAAGTAAATTTTGAGCTCGCATAGTATCACCACGATCTCCTCCTGTAGCCTTTGGAGCTGCCTCACGCTGATCGACTTCCTGGTGATGACGTCGAAAAAGTTGCATAGGCCAAACAGCATATCACGTACGTGCTCGTCCATTATCCCTCGGATCGCGACGGGTAGTATCTGCGTCATCAGCACGTGACAGTCGTGAGACTTCATCCCGGTGAACCTCTTCTTCGCTGCGTCGAGATATCTGCTTATCTTCGATGAGTAACCGTGAGGAACTTTGACTCCTAGGAGGCACCTGAAAAACTGATCGAGCTCCTCCGGACTAAGCGTGTAGCATGCAGCTGGAAGCACCATAGAGTTCTTCTTAGCCCTTTTGCGGAGACGTTGAGTCCCTTCCGTCTGATCATCATCATCATCATCGTCGGCTTCATCACCACTACTGGGGGCCTGTAGTTTTTTCCTAATGCCAAGATATTTCAGGTCGTATCTTGCTTTCGCCCCATCCTTGCCCTTTTCCGAATTGCAAAGAGTGCCAAGCAGACTCTACGTAATGTTCTTCGTAATGTGCATGACATCGAGGGAATGTGGCGTGTGGAGGTACTTCCAGTACTCCAAGTCGTGGAAAACAGACCTGGCTTTCCATACACCCAGCAACGGCTCTACCGCCCTCGGTCGCTTCATTTTTCCCGGCGAAGGGCACTCCTCCCAATTTTTCAAAAGCTCGTCGATTTCTATGCCACTCCTCGGCAGCGGGGCTCTGTCAGGCTCCTCTTTACCATTGAACAGATCACCGCGTTTCCTCCACACGTGATCCAAGCGAAGCCACCTTCGAGCACCTGGGAACATGGTTTTCGAAGACCCGGGATCCCTTGGTAGCTGGAGATGCGGGGTATATCCATGCACCTGACACAACCGCAGAATCCGTGGCCGACCTGGCAAGCTACATATGCGTAACCAGGATAGTCGTGCACCGTCGTGAGCAACGCGACTCTCATATCAAAATAATCTTCCTTGTAGGCGTCCCACGTACGGGGTGGATTATTCCACAACAATTCTAACTCCTCTTTCAGCAGCCCGAGATACAGATGTATGTCGACACCTGGTTGTTTCGGCCCCTGAATGAGAATACACATGTGTATGTACTTCTACTTCGTGCACAACCACGGGGGAAGATTGTACGGCCATACAAACACGGGCCAGGTGTTATGCGTGCTACTCTGGTTGCCAAACGGATTGAGTCCATCAGTGCTCATACCCAGCCTGACGTTCCTTACGTCATCCCCGAACTTCTGCGGGAAGGCGAGGTCCAATGCTTGCCACTGGGTGGCGTCTGCAGGGTGTGTCAGGATATAGCCCTTCTCCGGATCCTCTTCGGGCTTCTCCCTTTCTGCGTGCCATTGCATGAGCTTTGCTTCCTTAGGGTTCACGTAATACCGCTGCAGACGAGGAGTGATAGAAAAGTACCATACCACCTTTCGAGGAACCTTCTTTTTCCAACCTTGTACCGCCTATGGTCGCACTTCGGACATGTCGTGCTGTTCTCATACTCATCCCGATACATTATGCAATCATTGATGCAGGCGTGGTATCTCTTGTGAGGTAGGTCAAGAGGGCACACAACTTTCTTGGCCTCCTCGATACTACGTGGCAATGTGTTCCCCTCCGGAAGACGGTCGTGCCAGAATTCCATGTTCTCACTGAAGCTAGTGTCGGTCCATTTGTTATTCGACTTCAGCTCCAGAGCATCAAGCGTTACTTGCAAGCGTGTATCATGGGGCCGGCATCCAGGAAACAACGGAGTCATCCCGTCTTTCTTCATTTGCGCCAGCTTGGCTTTCTCCCTTTCAGCAGCCCTGGTGTTACTCGTCTGCTTGTGGAGCAGTTCTTGAACATGAATGTCCTAAAAGGCCGATCGAGGGATCTCCGTGTCCGCGGTTCCATCTTCTGCTTCATCATCTTCTACGTCATGATGATCTTCTCTGCTGGCATCTCCTTCATCATTATTATGGTCTTGACCGTCCTCGTCTTCACCCGCACCATTTGCTAGCGGCTCGAAGAAACCGCGTCCGAGCAGGTGCTGCTCTAGTATTCCAGAATCAGGGTCGATCCACCTATCGAGTTTGCATGATCGGCAGGGGCATCTTATCTGGCGCATGTTCCGCTGAATCATGTCTGCCTTCGTGTCTTTCTTGTATCTAGCGATTCGACCGGAGTCCATCCAAGAACCATGGTTAATTATTGCCTGCGAGAAAGTATGTTTATTAATACCGCAACATGCGTGTGCACACACACCCACATAACGACACACACACACGCATGCATATGCATGGTCGCCGGAAAAATTTGGCATGACCTCCCCTAAAACTAGGACATATGGGTGGTGCAAAAATTTGCTGAAACAAAAATGAATCAACATTTCGGCAAACATCCATGCACCACGCCAGCACAAGCAACAACAAAAAGAATATTCGCACATATCCAAATATGCATGCGCCACGCCAAAAGCTTCTTGCATAGCATAAGCATTGTATCACCATACGAATCCGGTCGCGCAAAACGCCCACGCGCGACAAGCTCTTCCCCTACAACAAACATACATACACACCGCCATGCCAAAACATGCATATGCATGTCTCTCCAAGCTATACTCACCTAGTAGATCCCGGACGAGAACGCGGTCCGTGAGATGTGGGAGAGGAGGAGATTATGGAGAGGCTCACCCTCACCAAATATATACCAACAAATCTAGGTTAAACACACAAAATAAAGCAAAATATGAGCAAAATGGCCTAGGAGAGAGAAAGGGGTCGAGCTAGCTAGAGGTAGGAGAAGGGGATGGAGTGGGTGGGAGTAGGTAGGAGATGCCACAGTTATTGGTCCATGTACGCAAATTCTGTGGTGCATTTGGGCCAGTGCGCCACAGAAGTGCACTTTTCTGTGGCGCACGTGGTTATATGCGCCACAGAAAAGCCACATTTCTATGGCGCACTGGCCCAGATGCGCCACAGAAGTTGGCTGCCTGGCCAGCGGCAATGATTGGAGTGGGGCCCTCTGGAATTCTGTGGCGCACGGGCACGGATGCGCCACAGAAGTGGCGCTTTCTGTGGCGCATCCGTGCCCGTGCGTCACAGAATTTGCTGCTTTCTGTGGCGCACTAGCACACGTGCGCCACAAAAATTAGTTTTTGTGGCGCATGGCCTTCCATGCGCCACAGAATAGGGGTTCACCTATAGCATGTTTCCTAGTAGTATTCCGACAACGGTTACCCCTTCAATCTTCCTCTAGCGGTAGCTAACAAACTCTCTATTTTGGTGTTTTCGACCTTTGCCTCTCTGTGCTATGAGATCATGTTGGGGAACATTTATATAGGCATTTTTAGGTCAAGACGAGTTCGTAGGCGAAAGATTGAGGCGAATCGGATGGCCGAGGGCCAAAAGAGGGTAGGTGGCACGTGCACCAAGGTGGGTCACGCCACCATACCTATTTAGGGCTTCCTGGCCATTCTGGTGAGGTTCAAGTATGCAGTGACCCAACATACGACTGCATGGTGTACTACACTATAATCGTTGATTAACACGAATGAAACACCGTTCCACTAGTATTACATCCCTTAGAGTGGTACAACAGAAACACATCAGGTCCAAGACATGACTATAGATTACAACTCGAATCTTTACAAAAGATCCAGAGAACATACTAGGCTAAGGAGGAATAAAGAAACTTCTTCTTATAAAGAAGAACCAGAAAGAACAACTCAGAACTATCTTGTGAATAAGACTAGTATCTACTCTATCTGGTTTGCAATTGCTGCTATAGCAATGCTCTATAGAAATAGGTTCTAGGGCTAGATATTGTACTCCTTTTTTAATCAGTAACTTTGTCTTCAGTTCCGTTGTTGTATATGATGACTCCATTGATGTCATTGAAGAACTTAGATTTCAATGTTGATTTGTTGAGCATAGATGGATGTTGACCTCGTCTTCATTGGCTTTAGAATCTAGCAAGGGTTAAGAAGATATGGTTTCGTACGAGCGTACTCAGCAAATTTGCCACCACCTCCAACGACCCACTCCTCCTAGCCCTCCTCAGCCACCACCACCACCACCACCTCCTGAAAAATAATCTATGGAGCATTTTCACCATATGCGCCATAGGAATTTGAGATCTGACACACCTTTTTTTGAATTTTGGAAAAACAATTTTGTGGCGCATATTGGCAATATGCGCCGCAGAAATTTGAGATATCTGTGGCGCATTTCAATATGCGCCACAGAAATAAAATTTAGTGGCGAGGTAACAGTGGCGCATCTAATATGTGCCACGGAATTCGAAAAATGTGTGCCACTGATATGCCTTTTCCAATTTGTGTAATTATGAAAATATGTTTTCTACCTTTTTGAAATGTAGGTGATGACTCAACAGTTTGCAAATATTTGATAGAAAATAATCAAAAGACATGAGCAAGTGTGAACATGCCTTTGTGATTACAAGATTATGCAATCACGGTCTTCGAGAAGATATAAGATCCAATATCTGAAAATAGTATCATTGGTCCAGTAAGGACTAATGTTTAAAGAAGCAATATGCTATTATGCATAAGTAATGTAATGCAGTTTGTAAAACCTCGAAATGATTTCCCAATAAAGTGGGTGTGTTAAACTTATGAGATGTCTTCAAGATTTGGTTACTTTTCGGTTTTACTTCAGAAGTCAAACACAATAATCATTTTAGATGGAAGTTAATTGCTAACTGGTAATTAGTATGAAATTTCATACGTTAGGTTGTTAAGAGTTGCATGACTTGTTATAGAGCTGTTGTTTTAAGTGGCAAAACGAATGAATTTTTAAGAAAAGGTTTCTTTTACAAGGTTTATACAATCGTGTATGTTCATTAGAATGTGATCGATGTCGTTTGCATTTGCTCAATAAATTTGGACTTGAGTTACTTTAAGATTTAATTAAAACAAACCAAAGTTAAACATAAATAAACTTCAGATAAGATGTGTATGACTATTTAGACCAAAGTTAACTATAAAACTAGAAGTGAATATTAAGGTGTAATGTGTTTAGAACATTATCACGTTTTAGGGTTTTGACAAGTATAATTATGGATGTGGGATCATTCACTTTCAATTTAAGTGAATGATGAGTTTAATAACATGAAACTTATTGATGGGAGTATAATTAGATGATCTTAGTAATTTGTTAGGATGTGAAGTCATGTTAACAATGATTAAGTGATAAAGATCATTCACCCACAATATAGATGAATGATGCATAGTGTTAGTTTAAAGTTTGTTTGTTTAAATTGGATTTAAAGTTCTAAGGAGTCTTATAAACGTAATAGTTTATACTTAAATTTTATCTTAATTATAGTTTTAGACTTGGTGATGAGACTTAAAATATTCTTTTTTAAGATAGTAATACTTTATAAAGACACATGACTATTTATGATTTAAGAAATGAGTCTAAAGAATTTACAAAACAGGGATCTCATTTTAATAAACCAATAAAGGTTTATTACTAGGAAACTTTAAAAATCTTCTAGAATAATGTACTTAGCATTTTTCTAGTAAATATACTTATTTAAGATCTTAAAAATAATTTTATTTATTTTTAAGTATCACCTTTGTTTATGTAAAATTGTACAAAGGATTATACTTTTTTAAATATTTTCTTTAAGTTTTATTTGTAAAAAATGAAATTAGTATTTTATAACGTAGTAGATTTATTTTTATATGCAAAAAATGATTTTTATTTAGTTTTTGGACTTTTCCTTATTTTATTAAATTTCACTTAGGATTTAATGGTGTTAATATCTATATGCATTTTATCTAAGTTGAACAAGCAAGGTTATATTTTTCTTAGGTAGATATTATTTTTGTGATTATTTAAACATATTAAATTTATTTTTAGAATTTTTATTTATTTTCCTAGAGAGTATTTAGTCACAGGGGTATTTTGGTCCTTTACTAAATAATTAGGGTTCCATTTTCTTTAAACCTAGGCCTGGCCCATTGGGCTGGCCCAGCCCAACCTAATGGGTCTGGCTCAACCCCAGCCAGCTGTCACTAGACCGACCCATCGGCCCAGTATGCTCTCTTCTCTCGCTCAGCCTCACCCGCTCGCTCCTCCCTCTAGCGATCGAGAGTCGCCTCACCGTTGCTACTTGATTCGACCATCTTTGACATTCCCGGCCGCCGCCGCAGTGCTGAATGGTGTGGATGGCAACACTGCGCCTGCCTGGCCAGTTCGATTTGTTGCTTGCGCTTCCTATCGTCCGTGTCGTCACCTCCTGGCACCTAGGGTTTCAATCCCCAACACCGAAGTGGTTCCCAGGTGGTGCCCTAGTGCTAGTGTGGTGGTGCTGCAATGTTGCGGTGTGCTATTCCCATCGTGCCTCTTTTGGTGGCTTCCATGTTTACGGCTTGGCATGGGTTGCAGCGCCCTCGTGTACTCCCCATGCTGTTGTGCCGTGGCCGCTGCCTCCTCTGCCACGTCGGGCTCTGCTTCCTCTTCTTGCTGAGAGAGGCTGTCGGGTAAGTTCTTTCTTCTCCCCTCACTAATCCTCTTCCCTTCTTCCTTGTACCCAACCCTGATTAGGGTTTCCTCCACTCTTTGGTGTATGATATTGGACAGTGTTTTACCTAGTGGATGGCTTCGAGCACATGAACCCTAGCTTGATTAAGTGATAGTGTTGTCGGTGATACATGGGGAATATACTGAAATGATTCCTAGAAATACTTTCTAGGAAACCGATTTGCTTTCTATCAAATCTGACTGTGTAATAATGTATAGGTTTGATTCTTAAAGTTACTGTTAGGAAAATGATAAATATTATTTGTGTATCATTTGTAAGTATAGATGGATGACCAATATGAATACTTTGTCCATGCGAAAAAAATAGTTTAATTGATTCCTTGTACCCTGAGAAGTAGATTATTTAATTGTTTGGATTCAGGGTTGGCCTTGGCTTGGATGGATGCCACTGTCATACCTCTTGCTGGATGGTACATAGTGGTAACCCCATATGCTGAGTTAGAACGATGATTTATCTCATGTGTATATGCTACACAATCATAGCTTGCATGTGCTTGTGATGTTGTTAATAGAACAGTATTCCTTTAGGAATGTCTAGATGATTTATCAAAGGAATATGATTTAAATTTATACTCTGAATGCTTGCAATGATTCCTGGCTAAACTAGCTAGGAAGATGATAAGAAATATATTTACTTCCATTTAGCACATGATATTAAGTGGCTTTTGTAGGTGGTCTAGCTGTTGTGGTAAAATATGATTACATGATACTATTCTTGTTTGCTGTCATTCTTGATAGTAATTGTATAAAGATCTGATTCCTAAGCTGGTTGTTAGGAAAATGATGAATTATATTTAGAAAGCTTTTACTAAATGATTAACTAGCCAATATATCATCTAATGGTTGTTTCTTGTACTGATGTCTTTGGCTACTAGTTTGATATCAGGTAGTTCTACTGGAGAGATGATTTGATACACTATTGTTGTTTGCAGGTAAAATGATGTACCATATGTGGGCTGCCCATATGCCACTGATTAATAAGATTCCTGGGTATATAATCAGGAGAATGATCAGTCACTAAATAATCTGTTTTAGCTTATCTTGCCTAGGTTATACTTGTGGTGCCTCCATAAAGGAGTGTGCACAATATAACTTTGTGTAGGATTATCTGCTTCTTATACAACAAAGCAAAATTATCTTAACCTGAATGCTTGTAATGCTGGTCTGAAGCATAGGTTCATATTTAAAATGGATGCTTCCCTTTATTACTTAGCCCTGTCAAGGATGCAAAGGTTGAGGCTTTGATGATATTTAAATACAACAGTGACTGCTTGCTTATGCAAACTATCAATGATGATTATAGTACTCCACTAGAGTACAGATCTGAGGATTTTCTGTTGCCCCCATCCATTTGCTAAGATGCAATGATAAGAACAGATACTTAAGCATGATATTATATGCATAACCTGTTGTTGTAGCTGATTTCTGATGTTGGTGATTTTGTTGGGATAAAATCTATTGTTATTTGCCTTGATTACTGATCCTTGTGGTAAGCTGCTCCTCCTAGTACCATTGCATTTCCCCTTCTTGATATGCTAGCCTTGTTCTTGTGGCTTGGCCTTGTCTGGAATTCAGGTAACTATGGTTATTGAAGTGGTTGGTTGATTGGTTTAGATGAGAACCAAAGTTGTTGGTGTGGTGGTTTAATCTGTGATGAAACTGGTGAAAACCAGTTGTGTTCTTGAGGAAGATGGATATGATTGTGAGGACTATTAAGCTTATATTGTGAGACTGTGTAGTGGAGTGTGTGTTTTTCCTAGCCTTTTATCTAGTTTTAGTGATTCATTCCTGTGTTGACAACACAACATGTGGATGTTGTGTGTATGCTGCTTGCAAGTGGGACCCCTTCAGGTCCAAGTTTCAATGGATACAGATCTTTCTCTAGTGGATGAGCTTAATTAGAAAATCAATATTTACTGCTATTTTACCTTTTTCCTTTTGATCTGACTTTGGTGAAACCTTGCCCCATGCCTATGATGTTGTGCTGAGGTTAAGGTGATGTGATAAGGACAGATACTATAATGTGGTCCCTTCTAATATTCAGCTCAATGATGAAACAAAATAGTGCATCACACTGTTAATATCTGAGAGCAATATATTACACTAACCCCCTTCCCTTAATTTCTTTTCTTCTCATTTGTTTTTGTTTTCTTGCAGGTGTAAAGGAAGATGAGCACATGCAGGATCGTAGTTTAGGAAATGTAGTTTAGGTTTTATTTTGTAAATTTCTACTTTACTATGAATATTGTAAATGATAGTGTATTATTTGTATGATGGTAATAAAGTTAAGTCTTATTTCTTTTTGTAATATCATTTTCTCTTGTAGTATATCTTATAAATGTGATTAATTATAAAATATATATTGTTTATTAATAATTGTGTTCCAATTATGAAAGGTTATAATTATCCCTAGCACAATTTTTATTTTTTTGCAAATCTAATAAGTTATTAAATACTTCATATTTCAAGTTGTGAATTTTCTAAATTCATTTGAATTCAAATTTGAAATTCAAATACATGTTCAAACTATTTTCCCTCAAAACACAAAGACTCAACAAAGGTCATGTTGAAATCTATCGCACATGCTATGATGTGCCCATCAGTACAAGAGAGATCTCAATCCCTCTATAGGTCTTTTAGTTTTGCGCGAAAATTCCCTAGATTTTCTTATGCATGAATGCAATGCAAACACATGTGGCCTCCCTATTTATAGGTGCTAATCCTAGGATGTTATAGTATCTCCCCCTTAAATTCAACTTTGTCCCTGATGTTCGTACTCTCTAACATGTCAGAAGGTAGGACTGACTTCTTCAGATTATGGTAATTCTTTAAATCCATGATGAGGATAATGGGTATCTCCTCATTCCTACTTTTCCTTGAATCCTCTTTTACCTTGACAATGGTCAACTGTTGATCTCTTTTGATATTAGGTCACTTTGAATTCAATTCTCCTACTTGATTAGGTCCTTTTTTGAGTGTCTTTGGATTAGGACAACTATTTGAGAAAAGTCTAAGTTCTAAAAAATCTTTACCAGGATAAGATCTAAGTTTAGACTTTAGTCATCTATAACCTTGACTCTAATATTAATCCATTATGGTATACTTAGTCCTTTATGGCTTACTAAGGATGTTTGGGACTCATTTAGTACAAATAATGAGTGGTTTCCTACACCTCGTTATGGGTCTAGGTTGGTATTCTGTATTTAAAACTAAGAGTATTTTGATTCTTAGTTATTTTGGTTTTCCACGGTTGAAACTACTTTATCCTCATTGAGAGATAGCCTAAAAGACCTCTTTTATGTCCAAACTGAATATTTTTGTCTTACTATCTTGACGTATAAGTCTCAATTTCCACATCGTCATACTTCCAGAAGTCATGTTAACCTTATGAAAATAAGGTCTATTTATATCATAATTTTATAATTTCTCCTTTACTCCAGATTTCACATCTCACTGCTTCTTTATGGTTCACTCTCCCCCTTGGGGTTTTCTAATACTTCCCAACTCCTGATTATACCACCATATGTTTGCATGGTTAGAACATTGGTCTATTTGCAAACCCGATTTCGCGAAGCGTCTCTAAAAACGATCACCTTAATTTCATACTTCTTTATTTCTTGCTTAACTTAGGACAAGTTTTATGCTCTCTAAATCGTACAAGATGATCTAGGCAATGAGAGTAGCAAAATACCCGATGCGGACCATTCTAGGTATATGGACTATGGATTACCCAATCGGCTTAAAAATTGCTACTGGAATTCTCTTTGAGCTAGAGTACCATTATTAATCCAAGACTTCTTCTTTACACCATTTCATGATACTTCCATGACCTAGTTATTACTACTTCATCATATTTTTAGCAATATCACCTATCTTGGGTGAGCTTAAGTTCATTACTTTAGGTTGCTTCATACCTTTTCTTCACTAATCTTCCTTCTTGTTGCCATCTAATACTAATTTTAAACTTATCCATTCTTCAATGTAAGATTGATACTCCTTATATTTGGTTTCCAGCTTCATACAAGTCTTCAACATGGCATTTGTATTTGTCACTTCCTTACACGAATTTCCTTGTTTATCTAGGTCCATAACGTCAAGTACCCACTTGATAATGCAACATGCATTTGCACATCAAGTCAAACTTCATGTACAGATCTAGTCACTCAAAAAGATCCAATAAAACCCAAGAAATCCAAATAATACTCAAACATATACCATGTATTAAACATAGGTCTTCTAAATATTACAACTCCCAACCATGACAAGACACTCCTTCTTTTACACTACCTCTTTATATTACAAGAGCTCTCTTGCCCATGTAAGCATGTTCTCACTTATTTCAGCAAGCCTGTCAAAAACTACAATACGCATTACCCAATATATACATTATTCAAGCACCCTATTTTACGGGTCACTTCTATTTCTTAATTTTATCTCCCTCTTCAGTGCTTTTTGGATTTTCGTTCATGATGGCGTGAAGTCCAACTACTACCTTCTGGTGCATAAGAACATACAATAGGTGCGTAATCTTAATTAGAAGTACCAAGGTTGAGATTAGCCATTGGAAAATGACTAGAATATGCATGATATTCTTTAGGATGTTCCTGACCATCTTCATGTGCATCTTCAAAGTAAGTAGTATTCTTCGCCTTTTCCTTAATCTAGTCATACATATTGGTATAATAACTACTAGGACACTCTTCCAGATCAATAGGGTTGAAGCTACCCCCATATGGACCATACGGCTCCATAACATTGTAGCTGGTCTCTACACTTTCACCAGAATCACAAGGAATAGGATTTCCAAAGGTTCCATCATAAGTCTGTTTTCCCATCCACTGTCATCCCTAATGGCATTACTTGGATTGTGTGTATTCCAAGCTTTCTGTTCTGCCTCATATTTAGTCCATGGGTATACTAGTTCCTGGGGTTCAACTTGATAATAGGCATAGATCTCGGATTGTGGATCATCAAACTTCGTTTCTTCAAACACCTCCCCTAAGAGGACAGTTTTAGGGTGCTTAGCTTCCTTATCTAACTTCTTTCTCTATGACATTGCTTTAGCAGGATCAGTGAAATCCTCAATGACAGTGTCCACCTCTTGGACAAGCACTTGGTGAGTGTTATGGAAGGTATTCAGTAAAGACCTATAACAATCCATATACTATATTGCCAGAGTAGGTTCAGTTCTTACCAGGGTATAATGGTCTATCTCAGGCTTAGAACTAAGGGTTTCATAAGGTATAGTAGTGTAGGTACTACCTACCAGTGCCTGGGATTTTTGTTCACTTATCACGATTATGGCTACTACTACTACTGCAATCTGATAGGCTGCCGACATACATCTAGCTTCTCCTGATGGCATTTCTCCATTCTCTCCCAACTTCTTGGGCAACATGATCATGACACGGTACTTAGCTAATACCTGACCATCATAGAAACTATAAACCTTGACGAGAAGTCGGGATTTACAATCCAGACTCCAAAGAAGTTGTCTAAGAGTATTGGTCCATTCACCTTCCTAATCATCTAGAGTCTGGTTCAGCACTTGGACATTCCGGTGTGGATACTTAGGTGCCATTTTACACTGTAGATCGCAAATTATCAGCAGTCAAATTGAGTTAAAACTCATCAGTATAATATAAAGATGCATCATAATAAAGAATTATCACACTAGCTACATGACAAGGCTATTCTCATTTGAATACTCATCACATCTCTAGAGAACTCTTTATCGTTACTAAAATCCTTCCTACAGGTTCTACCCCTTTACTTGGTTTCCAACCTAAGGTCAAAGAATATGCTTTGATACTAGCTGTGGTGACCAACATACCACTGCATGATGTAGTACACTATAGTCATTGATATAACACCAATGAAACACCGTTCCACTAGTATTACATCCCTCAGAGTGGTACAACAGAAACACAGTAGGTCGAAGACATGACTATAGATTACAACTTGACTCTTTACAAAAGATCCAGAGAACATACTAGGTTAAGGAGGAAGAAAGAAACTTCGTACAAAGAAGAACCAGAAATAACAACTCAGAACTATCTTGTGAATATGACTAGTATCTACTCTAGGTGGTTTGCAATTGCTGCTATAGCAATGCTCTACAGAAATAGGTTCTAGGGCTAGATATTGTTCTCCTTTCTAATCAGTAACTTTGTCTTCACTTCCGTTGATGTATATGATGTCTCCATTGACTTCATTGAAGAACTTGGCTTTCAATGTTGATTGCTTGAGCATAGATTGATGTTGACGTCGTCTTCATTGGCTTTAGAATCTAGCAAGGGTTAAGAAGATATAGTTGAGTACGAGCATACTCAGCAAGTTCACTAAAAAGGAGTGTATGATGCACTATCTACAGCCATAGACCATAGGTCGTACGCTATGCAGGTTTTAGTAAACATTTCTTCACAGGTTGCTTTTATTCTGAAAAGCTATGTCCGCAGCCTTCACAGGTTTACCAGAACTTTTGTGGAGTTCTTTTCCTGCCAAGTTCGAAGCTCCTTCCTAGAACAGGGAATAATGTAACATCCCAAAACTTAAATCCAAGGTTATTAAGATCCAAATCATCAAAATTAGGGATAACAAAAACTTTTCCATTTAAATTATCAAAGCATTCATATGTGTGTGCATTTAAATTAGGAGTTGATTTGAATTGCCATGTTTAAGTGATCCATTTCTTGTAAAATGATTTTTAGGTGAAATAAAAATCATCTAGATCATCCCCAAACAAATCCCAAAGAAAAACAAATCAAAATGAATAAAATAAGCAAATGGTCATTTGTGCCATTTTAATCAGCATGCCTACTTTGGCTATTCCTAGTACTCAAAACCTAATAGAAACAATTATGGATCTTTGCACCCCTTGATAGTACACATAATGTTGTACCAAGGCCCACTTTGTGATCTGCCAAAAACATTCAAACACTAAATTTAAATGGCATTTGAAAATTAAATCTATTTCATATGGGAAGATCCCACTATTTCAAAACCCCCTCAAACAAGCTCAAGTTTCAAAACCCAAGCACCCCCAGAATCTCAAGCTTAGTACTAGCACACCCACCAAAAATCTTTTCAAAATTCAAAAAGAAAGTTCTTGCGGCCATTTCATCAAACAGTTGGCATGCAGAGTTTAAACTCTAAAAATAGCTCACTATTTTCAATAGGGTTTTGCACCCAATTTTCCTCAAAAACCTCCCTCTGTCCCCAAATGATCTAACCATGCCATTTAAACCCCCTCCCCTACCCCCTAGTGGCAAGGCCAAGCCATGCCGAGCACCAACTCGCCGACAAACCTTGCCCTCACCCCAGCAGACCACCTCCCTCTCTCTCACCATGTCTAGCAGCTAGCTCACACCCCACCGCCACCCTCTGTCCCCTCCCCGAGCCGAGCCAGACCGTGGACGACCGAGGAACTGCCGCGCACTGCCTGTCTGCACCGTGCCGAGCACGCGCCAGAGCGCCGCGCCCGACATGCGTGCACAAGCCGCTGCTCGACCGCAGCCCACGCCCACCGCTCCGCCATAACCCTAGGAACACGCCAGACACGCCCATTCGCCGTCCAACGCCTCACAACCACCGCTCGCCGTGGAAGCTGCCGTCTCTGCCGCTCAGAGCGCCAGCTCCGCCGGACCGCATACCACTGCCCCTAGTCCCGCATTGATCACATAGAGCACCGCCAGGAGACCAGCAACCGTCCCCTACCTCGAGCCACGCCGCTAGCGCGCTGTGCATCCCTCGCCGGAGCCGCTTGCCCATCCCTCTCGGTCGCGTCGTCGTCCTATAAATAGAGGCCTCCCTAGCCATTTGCAGCACACCACTCACCTCTCCTCACCTCACTGACCATTCCCCACCTCTAGCTGGAGCAAGGTGAGCAGCTGTTCGCCGGAATTGCACCGGAGCAGGCCGCCTCTAGAGGAGAAGGGCGCCGCTGATTGCGACCACCCCTAGAGCTACCTCGACCGTCCCTGAGCTCGGCGTTGACCACCAGTTCGTTTGCCCGCCTCGCGGTTGTCGCTGGAGCCCTGGTATGCCCCCTATGAGTTAGAGCTTGCCGGCGACCAGTTCGTCGTCGACGACGATCCCCAGCCGTTGATCCCTGCTCTAATCCAATGACCCACATCGCCCCGTACCGCTTTGCGCGTTATGAGCTGACCGGTGGACCCCCCCTGTCAGTTGTGCTCCGCGCCGCGGAGTGTCACTGGGCCGGCCCGTTAGCGTTCCCCAGCAACCCAGTTAGTCTGAATTAGGATTTTTCTATTTTAGTTAAACCTAGTTCTGTCCCTTAGTTTAAAATTCAATTCCGAGAGATCTACAAATCTAAATGGAGTGATTCCAATTTTATGAGAAAGCTACTGAAAATATCTACCAAAGCCCGTTGGATTTAATTCAATTAGAGTTATAGATCTCTCCTAGTAAAAATAACAAGACAGAAGCTTTTGCACCTTGCAACATTTTTATAAAATCAACCATGATAGCTTTTGAGTTGATTCCAACTCTCAAATATCACATTTAACCATACCTATCTGAATATGTAATAATATTAGGGTTTACATGCAGTGACTTTGGACTTGTACCAAAATAGTGCTATATAGGCATTTCTAGTCACTTTAAATCATTAAATAATGAACTTAAACCAAAGTAATTATGAACCAACCTTTAAATCACATTGCCACATGTTAGAATATGTGGTGATGACATGTGTCCACATGATCCCATATTTTAAGTGGTGAATATTAAATCTTAGTTAATTTTCAATGAGTAGAAATTACCTTTCTAAAATAAAAAGAAGGAAACTAGTGAATAAAACTTGTGATGCTTGTGATGATAATAGATCATCAAATGTGTGCCTTAGAGTGCTAATTAGACTAGTTAATTATTGTTTGGTGATTGTGTATACCGTATGTATTTATAGAAGATAGTACCGACCAAGGTTAGGAGGAGGAGGAGTTCTACCAAGAGGCGGAAGTCAACTTCAACCACTACACCAACCAAGGCAAGCTACTATTGGCAAGCTAACCCTTGCAATCTAGATAACCCAAGCAAAGATGCTTTAGGCATGCTTTGATTATACCACTTTGACTAGTATTTACCCCAAGTCTTATTTTCAAGCTTTACTTCCTTTACTTTACCCAAAGTTCTCTACTTGTTTTGAAGGTAGCATAAAGAGTATAAAACTTGAACTATAGAGATAACTTAGATGTCATTCTATGGCATGAGATTGATCCCATATTTTCCACCTTGGTGAACACTCTTAACTTGAGTCACTTTAGATGGGAGCATTTGGTGAAAATGAATTATGAAAAACCTTGGAATGATGAGTAATTCTATTGAGATGTTTTGACATGTGTTGAGAAACACAAATGTTTTATGATGATGAAAATGTTGAGGCATGATCCTTAACCCTTTTATAAAACTGATGGTTGGATTCGGATGCGATACCATTCCAAATTTACCGTACAACCACATTACCTGAATTGGGTAAGGCTTAGCCGGAAGTTTATTTGCATTAGTATTAGTTCCCTCGCGGGAGAGGTTTGAGCTGAGGCTACCTCTCAATGTTGTCCACCTATGCAGTGCCCAAGATGACAGATGGTCATGGTTGGGAGGCCATGCTCATAGGAGAGGTGCTTATACTAGGGTGTGTAAAGGAAAGGTTATGTTTGATTATCTACATACTAAGTATGATGATTCAGGGTTATCCCTGACAGATGTATCGAATCTTGTGGTGAAAGTGTACCACCTCTACAGAGTGTCAAACTATTCGAATAGCTGCGTCCGTGGTTATGGACAGTTGGAATGGCCATACTGTTTCGTTGTCAGATATTTCCAAAATAACTTATGAAAGGAATGATGAATCTTGACTTGACCACAACAGGGTTGTGTTTATGACAATAGCTTCCTAGCTTAAGTGATTCTAGAACTTTATTTTATCTTTCTTTGCTTCAGAACTCAGCTTAGGTTTCAAACTTAACTTTATAGTTAAACATAGATTTAGCATTTTAACTTAGAACTATACTACTTGTTAGTGCTGGTTTGCGAGTACTTAAAAAGTACTCATGGCTTTTGTCCCTGGATATTCTCATGGCCAGACTATGAAGGAGACTACCAAGATGATGGCCAGCAGGACGGCTATGATAACTAGGACTATCTTCCTTCATCAGCATTGCCTATGCCCCTAAAGATGGACCCCACCGCTACGCTTATCTTTTATTCTGCTGCTTGTTGTATTAAGACTGGATCATGAGATCCTTATTGGTGTAAGACCTTATGTATGGTTTGTAATGGATGATGTACTGTGATATCCAATTCGTTATGTCTCGCAAAAATGGTAATCCTGGGATTGCAAGGTATGGCATAACGGGCATCTGGGATTAAAAATCCGGGTGTTGACAAGTTGGTATCAGAGCCTGATACATTGCAAATGTATCTATAATTTTTGATGTTCCATGCTTGGTTTATCTACTTTCTTATGTTTTGTACATAATTTGGAGTACTTTTCATATGATTTCTTGGACTAACCTATTAACAAGAGCCACAGTGCCAGTTGCCTGTTTTCTGCTGTTTTTGGTTCCAGGAAGTCAGAAAATGAATATTGTCGGAATTGGACGGGACAAAAGCCAAAGTTACTATTTTCTGGAAGACTCACAGAGCCAGAAGGAGAGTCGGAGAGGGGTCATAGGGTGGCCATACCACCCCTAGGCGCGGGTCCACCTAGGTCGCGCCAGGGCATGGTGTGGGCCCCCTGGCTGGCCACCGACCTTGCCTCCTTCGCCTATAAGAGCCTCCCGATACCAAAACCCTAAGTAGTCAATTAGAAATCCATGAAAAGTTCCGCAGCGCTGCCGCCACCGAAGGGGAAATTTGGGGGACAGAAAGTCTCTGTTCCGGCACCCTGCCGGGACGGGGAAGTGCCCCCGGAGCCATCTCCATCGATCTCCACCGCCATCTCCATCACCATTGCCGATTCCCATGATGAGGAGGGAGTAGTTCTCTCTCGAGGCTAAGGGTTCTACCGATAGCTATGTGTTCATCTCTCTCTATGCATGATCTTATTGAGATCATGAGCTTGTAATCTATAGATCTACCTTGCTACTCAAGTGCTTTAATAGATCTCTACTCTCCCCATGTGTGTGAAAGTGACAGCGTGTACACCATGGTGGCACTTAGGCTAAAGATTGCAAATACTTGTTATGAGTTATATTTGGAGTTGGATGTCTTTATTAAATTGTGGTGTTTGTTGGACTCATCTAGTACTCAAGGTGACAGTGTGGAGTTTCTAGATGGGAAAGATGAACTTTGAGGTGTGCTGTTATAGCCCTACCATGGATTAGAGTGTCCAACCGGAGAGTAGTTAAGAGTAGTATCATAAAGAGAAGATATTTATATGAGAGTGTTCACTAGTGAAAGTATGATCCCTAGGCCTTGTTTCTAAGTATTGAAACTTTGTTTGCTATTAGATCTGTTACATGTTTGCTTGCTTCCATCTTTATTTCAGTTTTACTTTAGTCTTTTCCACGCCACCAAGATATTCTCTATCACCATTACCACTTATAATTATCCATCCCACTTGTGTTTCACTATCTCTTTGCCGAACTAGTGCACCTATACACCTGACAAGTGTATTGGGTGTGTTAAGGACACAAGAGACTTCTTGTATCTTGATTGCAGGGTTGCTTGAGAGGGGATACATTTGACCACTTCCTCCCTGAGTTCGATAAACCTTGGGTGATCCACTTAAGGGAAAACTTGCTGCTGTTCTACGAACCTCTGCACTTGGAGGCCCAACAACTGTCTACAAGAATAGAAGTGCATAGACATCAGAGCCATCCTGACCATAGGAGACCCTAGTTAGAATGGACGTCCAAACAAAAAAAACTTAGTTTCAAAAACCAAAGTGAGTATTTATGAAAAACTATTTCCTCTCTTATCCTTGGGAATTCATTCTTTCTCTCAAAAATTCATGTTCCTCAAAATTCTTACACTACTACTTTAAATTTGACACACTTGATCACTTCACTAATTTTCTCATCCTAAATTCTTGTAGATGGAGACTCAGTTCAGCAAGTTCTACCAATTGGGAAACGGAGGTCAGCTGATCTTTGAGAGGGATCTGGATTCACTGTCAGAGTTACTAGGACGCCCACATCCGGAGTTTCTTGGAGCTCAGCTTCCAGGACCCCCAGGAGGAGATTTACAGTGGCTAGTCACCGCTGATCTTAGAGGAAGCATCGAAGCACCAACATCCGGGAGAATCCAATTCTCCGTGAGAGAGAACAACTGGCTAGATGGATTAGCTAGGGCAATGCATGAAGCTCTCGCACGTCTATGTGCCCTCAGCGTCAACCAACTCCAAGGAACCCGTTTTATTCACTATGCAAGACCTGACTTCATGGGAATGCCGATAGAGATGCCAAGTCACCCAGAGTTGAGGCGTCAAGTGGAGAATCTTAAATTCTTACTGCACGACACATAGCAGGAACTGGACAATGCTAGAGAGTTAGCCAACCAGAACCATGCCATTGCCGACCAGACGGCCCAGACTTTCGCACTGCTCATTCAGGATCACCAGTCTCTTTGCCGCCAGCGTGCAAAGAAGGATCGCACCATCACCCGTCTTCACGAGAAGGTGGCCGACCTCGAGAAGACCGTCAAGGAGCAGGAAGCTCAGCTTGCAACAAAGGAGGAAGAAGAGGAGGGTGAAGACATCCAGGGAGACATGGATTCTTATGTCAACAGTGATGATGACTTTCTGGAGGAGGATGCTGTGGACTTCTACACTGACGATGAGGACTCCGACTTCATCGATGATGAGTAGATGCGCTAGAGCACTGTCGTAGCATGAGATGTATCAGTCCCACTATATCATAGCTTGCAGAATGGTTCTTCAAACCATCTATTTTCCTTTGACTGTTGTGGTGTGTGTTGTATTGTGTGCTTGTTTGCATGAATGAAATTGTCGTGGTGGTGGCACGGCAGATGCCATGGGTAGGCTAAAGTTTGGGGCCAATGGATGCTAGTGGGATCTGGGGAGGGAAGATGTAGTTGATTCTACACACAGAAAGCTAACGCAAAGATCTTTATTTCTCCTTCCTCCGGCTACAAGTGCTCCTTGAGCTGTATACAAGGATAGAGAGAGAATTTTACCAGCCTAACGGTCCCAAGAATCAGTCGATCCCTTCCTTAGGGTCCAAGCCTCCCCTTATAAAGGAGAGCCCTGGGTTCTTCTAGGGCTGACGTGGCAAGCATATTCGAGGAATATGCTTGTCCCAATATAGTAGTTCGGCGCTCCTCTTTCCCTGTCGCCCTTCCCACTGCGGTAAGATTCCAGAGGGCCCCTCCTGCTTGCCTCGGGCTCCAGAATTGTCACCTCCGTGACCTCCTTCTTCCCCTTTGTCGTTCTGCACATTTGTCTTTAGTTCTTGGCTCTGCTCAGATTCCGTGACTAGGGTTTGACTTTGGGCTTCTCCTTCTCCTGCAAGCTTCATATCATTCGGCCCTTCCTCGCGTAACTCGGCATGTCCTTCACCTGCATTAAGATCATTCAGGCCAACCCGGCCGGCTTACGCCGTATCTCGGCCGGGTAATGCCTTGCCATCACTACTAAGGTCCTGCCTTTCCTTATCTCGGCCAACCTTTACAAGACCCGGCCATCTTAGAATATAACTCGGAAACTGGACGGGGAACAATCCTTTCGTCTTTCCCCGTCCTTACCCTATCCGGGGTTACCTCCCCAACATTAGTTCCCGAAGCTGATATGGTCCCGCCCGCCGGGTCGTATCAGTTTCATGATACACATTATGCATTCTTTCCGAGTTATCTTCCGCCCGCTCGTGGTAACACCGTATTTACTAGTGCACGCCTCTTCCCACGTGTCAATCTCATCATTGTTTCTCTAGTTTTTTGTTCCTCTACAGTATCTACTGACAAGCTACAGTTACTGCCGCGCCTGTCGCGCCGTTGCTGCGACGCCTCGTGCACCGTTCTCGTTGGGGATCGTGAGCTCCTTGGTCAATTGTGTGGCCTTCGGTGCGGTTCCGCTCAGCGACGCGTGGTCGTGCTGCGCACACGATCCGTGCTGCCCACTGCCACACCCACGATCCCACTACCTTGCTTGCGGCTAGGCTATAAAGTGGGGGCGCGGCGTCGGGGATTCACTTTCCCCTTCTCGTTCGCCTGCGCCCTTCTTCTTCCTCTCGCTCCTGCACTCGTTTGCGGTTCCGCCGTCGCGCGCTCAACTGGTTCTGCGACGAGGAGGACTCCGCCGCGCTGCTCCGTCTGCCTCGTCGCCGCTCACTTGCTCCGGCGTTGTCGCCGGTGAGTTCTTTTCGGCCTTGCCGCCTAGGCTTTCCTCTAGATTCCTTCGTTTCCTCTTTGTTCTTGCGCCGCGGTTCTGTCGTCGTTCTGCCGCCGTTTTTGCGTTGAATTGCGACGGGGCCTCGTAGCTCTATGTTTTCCTCCGCCGCGAGTTCTTCCTCCGGCGATCTTTCCGGCGAAACCATGTCTAGTTCCTTTAGCGGTGCCCTGGTAGAGGATGATGATGCTGGCTCCGGGCCCGAGCGAGGCTCGTGGCAGGGCTCCTCTGTTACCCGGCGGGAGATCGAGTGGCTCACTCGAACCCGGAGGATCCCCGCCGAGGTCTCTTGTCGTTTACCCGGCAACGAGTTATCTCCAGATGTTAGGGAGGGCGAATATGTAGTTTTTATGTCACATTTCTCGCGCGGCTTTGGTCTCCCTCTTAGCGATTTCGCAAGAGAGTTTCTCGACTACTTCGGCCTTCAGCCGCATCATCTTCCTGCGAATGCCATCGCTTCTCTTTCTGCATTCATCTCCGCCTCGGAGGGATACTTCGGCCGATGGCCGTCCGTGCACGTTTGGTCGAAATTCTTCCAGATTCGTTCTAATGTAGTCCCTGACAAGTCTCTGCACCCTTCCGAGAAACTGCTTACTCAGTGCGGGGCGGCGTCCATTACACCTCGGAGGAAATCCGTATTTCCTCGTGTCACCGGGCTTGAGTCGTGCAAGAAGTGGCAGAAATCCTTCTTTTATGTCAAGAACAGAGGGACGGAAGACAAGATTCGGCTCCCTGCCTTCTCCATTGGTCCGCCTTCCAAGGTGAATTGGACTTACAATCCGAGGAGGAGTCACGTCTTGGCCGAGCTTTTCGAGACTCGGCTCAAGGAGCTGATCCGGGCCGGGTTATGCGGCAAGGACTTGATGGCTACCTTCATCAGTAGCCGAGTTTGCCCATTCCAGAAAAGGACGCACAAACTTTGCTACATGAGTGGTCCACTTGATCCCAACCGAGTCTCGACCGTCGAGCTGGACAACTACCTCGTCTTCAAGCGTGTCCGAGCTATATTTAAGACGGATATGCCTGAAGATTGGACTTGGGGATTGAAACCTTATACCCGCGAGCATCCTCCTCCCGCAGTAAGTTCAATCATTAATGCTTTGATTTTCTATTGTTTTCATAACTTGTTTTCGCTAACCTTCCTTCTTTTTCGCCTCACAGAGGTTCGCCGAGCAAAAGGACGAGGATGCCGAGGTTTTGTCGCTTCCGTGGACTGCGGACCGGAATACCCCAGATGTTGGGGAGCCGGACTCCGAAGAATTCGTCCCTAAGTCGGATCCCGCTCCGGCCCGCGCTCGTGGCAAGACTTCGGTCCATGAGGAGGAAGGTGATTCGGACGAGGCCCAAGTTCTTGAGGTAGTTGCCGCAATGCCTATTTCTTATGCATTTCCGGCTTCTACTTTCCCAGCTAATCCGGCCGGTCAGGTTCACGACGCCGAGCCTATTGCTTCCCGGCCCCCAGTTACCTCGGGGAAACGCAGGGCTCCTGCCAGTGCCTCAGAGGCGGCCCCCAAGAAACGAATGAAGAAGTCTGCTCCGAATCCTCCCAGGCGCAAGACCATGCCTGGGGTCGCAGGGTAAGTTCCTTTTGCTCGTATTTCTCGTTCCTCTCTTTCTGTTTTTCATCTTGACACCCTTTTTTCTTTATTATTTTCGCAGTGCTCCGCTTTCCGTTAAACCTGGCGGTCCTAGCATGACTAGCCACCCGATTCGGCAGCCGTCTCCACCGCCCGTTGAAGATACTAGGATTCCCAGTCCTGCTCGTGTTGCCTCTCCTTCAGCTCCGAATCAGTCGCCCCCTCATCACGATGCGCCTGATACTCGTGTCTCCGAGATTTCTACCGAACCCGTTGCCCCTCCATTGAATCCGAGCATATCCACCGAGCCTCTTTCTACCTCGGTAGCTCCTGCAGTAACCCCAGCCTCCGCCGTGGTCGTTAATACCCGGCGTCCTCTGCGCCTGCGATCCCTCCTGCTCCTAAAGGCATTGTTCCCATTGCCGAGGTATCAGCTTCTGCTGGTGCCTCCTCCACAGTAAGAAAAACTGTTGCCACCAAAACTTCCACTTCCCAAAAAGGTCTCGCCGACTCTTCTCAGCCGAGTATTGCCGACGTGTTGCACAAAGGAACTGCGTCTACCAAAGCCTCTGTTACCTCGGCTGCCAGCACCCAGCTTGCTCTTCATACAAGCCCTGCGGCTGCAGTGGTTTCACAACATGTCCGAGGTAAAGTCTTAACCCGGACGGCTAGTGGGAACAGCCTCGGCTCGCTGGTGGAATATGCTCATAACTGGAATGCTGCTGATCAGCTTGAGGGCAATCGAAACACTCAGCCATTTCAACTTTCCGACATCAGCAGCCGTTTGGATTAAGCTGCCAAGATCATTCTGGATAGCAACAAGATGAACGAGGTAATTGCTACTTCTCGGGGTTTAGACTGATTCTCCATATGCTATATACATTAGTCCCCGAAACTTGCAAACGAGTAACTTGTTACTCGCTTGGAAGTTTTTATAGTGCTATACTTAACTCGACTTAATTTAGGGTTCGAGCCTATATCCGAGTAGATCTATCTTAAACTTTTGCTTAAATTTTATCTAGCTGTTCTTTGAATGTCTAGCCACATAGGTCTGGGTTAAGCTTTCGCCTGACTCGAATCTACTTTTGGCTTTGAATATCCAGCCACCTAGATCTGGGTTAAGTTTTCGCTTAACTCGGATCTGTTTTGGCTTTTAATATCCAGCCACCTAGAGCCGAGTTGAGTTTTAGCTTAACTCGGATCTGCTTTAGCTTCGAATATCCAGCCACCTAGATCCGGGTTAAGTTTTCTCTTAGCTCGGATCTGTTTTGGCTTTGAATATCCAGCCACCTAGATCTGGGTTAAGTTTTCTCTTAACTCGGATCTGTTTTGGCTTTGAATATCCAGCCACCTAGATCCGGGTTAAGTTTTCGCTTAGCTCGGATCTGTTTTGACTTTGAATATCCAACCACCTAGATCCGGGTTAAGTTTTCGCTTAGCTCGGATCTGTTTTGGCTTTGAATATCCAGCCACCTAGATCTGGGTTAAGTTTTCGCTTAACTCGGATCTGTTTTGGCTTTGAATATTTACTCACGGTTTGTTCTGTTGCTTAGGTTGCACATGACCGGTGGACTGCCGAATTTCAAAGACTGCTCTTCTCACACAGGAAGTTGGAAGAAAAATATGAAAAAGTTCTTCCTGTGGTGAAAAAAGTAGGTAAGTCGACCATTTTCCTTGTCATCTATGATATTGTCATTGTTTTGTATGCGGGGTGCCGGCTTACTTTGTGGGTTCACAGGTAACATCAATAACCTCAACATTCATCTTGAGAAGAAAGTCAAGAGCTTGGAAGGTTAGTTTCCCTCTTACCCTACACCTTTTCGCCCTTTAGAATATGCGCTAACCTTTTTTATTCCGTTTGGCTGTGGTAAAGCCGAGTTGCAAACCTTCGCAGCATCTCACCAAGATTGCACGCCTATGCCTGACGTGATGCTGCATTTTTTAGAACAAAGCGCTACTCATTCGGCGCAGCTAAAAGAAAAAGATGATGAAATAGCTCGCCTACGGGCCGAGGTGGAGACCCTTAAGCTCTCTCAGAAATCCGAACTAGAAAAGGTCGATCAGGAATTCTCCGAGGAGAAGAATCGGCTGGCTTTGGAGCTGCAGAAGAATAAAGAACTCCTCGAGGCTGCCGAACTGAAAACTCAGGAAATGAGCGAGGAAATTGCTTCGTTTGAGAAGAGCAAGATCATCTGGGCTAAAGACCTCCATAAAATGTTGAGTTATATTCATTGTAAGTTTCTTATCTCAGCCGAATTATATTCATTGTAAGTTTCTTATCTCCTGATACATTCGTGTTTTGCGCAGGTCATTTCCCAGAAGCTAAGCTTGTGAGCTCGAAAGCGGTTCTTGCAGCTCGTAAGCGCCGAGGTGTCCCTGTTGATTCGGAGTACTCGATGGAAGATTTCCTTGTCGCTGTCGGCGCTACTATTGGTCCGATGAAAATTATGGGCAGGGACTTGGTGCAGGCAGCTATTCGATCTTACCATGTTCTCTGGCCGAACACTTCTGGGACCCCCGATATCAATGAGGTCGAATTGCTGGTGAAAAGACTTATGGCATCTGAAAAACAACTAAGTCTCTGGAGGGAATCAGCTGGGCGAGCTGGCGTTGATATGGCCCTCACCGTTATCATGTCATGGTACGAAGACATCTCTCTTGATATCTTGAGAAATCTACGCACTGGTTCTTGTTGGGTTGAGGACCCCACTTTCGTCGCTCTCCGGCAAGCTCGCGCCTTTCAACTCGTCGAGTATGCCGACGTGCACACCTGGAATGAAGGGCCGAGTTTCCCTCCAAACCCGGACGAGGAGGTCGTAGTCGAGGATGCATCAGATGATGATTTAGCTGAGCAAGGGGGAGATGAAGATGACTCGGCCACTTCTGGTGACTCCGGTTCGAGCTCGGATGACAACGGCGACGCGCGATCCTCCTCCAAGGGTACCGGGCATTCCACTGCGCAAATTGATGCTCCTCAGCAGCCTCAGGCTTTGGCCGAGGTTGCACCTAGGTCTGCAGAGGGCGAGGTAATGTCGGCCGAAGTTCCTCCTACCTCGGATTCCCCAGTCCCTGACCAGGTTGCCGCCTCTCCAGCTGAAAACGTTTAAGTCATTTCCTATCCCTGGTATGCCGGGCGTACGATGTAGGTGAAACACTTGTTTATTCCCTATATGACCTGAATCTCCTTTTGCCGTACATTGCTGCGACATATAAGTTTGCAGTTATTATAACTTTGTTTAAGTGGGCTTCCATCCGAATTCTTGCTTTGGTAGTCTGCAATTTTGTTGTTGTTAGGATGTATCTTTGTCTTTGTTCTCTCGTTTTTTAGTCGAGTAATCTGGGTGTGAGCTTCACACATCATATGGGGTTAATCTGCTCTTATTTTGAAGTGTGATACCTTTTTTGTATCAAAGATTGACTGCCCCTTTGGAACAATATATGGCAGTCCCCGAGTGACTGCCTGTTCCGCTGAAGTCTAGTGTGTAAACTAAATTCTAGGAACGATATAAGATCACTGCCGAGGCGCTGCTCAGGGTGTCAAGTTTTGGTGCTCAACATAACCCTGGGGTGGTATATGGTAGTCCTCTAGTCGCCGCTTTGAGTGCCGAGGTTTAGTACATAAAACGGAATTTCCATAACATATAGTAGTCCCCGAGTCACCGCTCTGGATGCCGAGGTTTAGTACATAAGATGAAATTAAAATAACATATAGCAGTCCCCGAGTCACTGCTCTGGATGCCGAGGTTTAGTACATAAGATGAAATTGAAATAACATATAGCAGTCCCCGAGTCACTGCTCTGGATGCCGAGGTTTAGCACATAAGATGAAATTGAAATAACATATAGCAGTCCCCGAGTCACTGCTCTGGATGCCGAGGTTTTTAATACATAGTTGGTGCTTGATCGCAAGATACTACTTTGCAATGTGTGACCAAATGACCACTAAGAATAAAATGGACGAAGTAAAGCTACGTTCCATAGCCTCTTTGTTTCCTCGCCGGCTTTGTCTGCCTTGTTCCTTCCGGGGGATTGAGCGTCGATTAGATAATAGGCATCGTTATGTAATGCTTTGCTCACGATGAATGGTCCCTCCCATGGAGGTGACAGCTTGTGCATGCCGGCCGTGCGTTGCACCAGTCGGAGGACTAAATCTCCTTCTTTGAATACCCTTGGATTCACCTCCTTGCTGTGATATCATCGCAAGTTCTGCTGATAAATAGCTGATCGTGATAGTGCCAGTTCTCTAGCTTCTTCTAGCAGGTCTACAGTATCTTTCCGAGCTATTTCGTTTACCTCTGAGGTTGTATACTGAGTAACTCTTGGCGAGTCATGTACTATGTCGGCTGGAAGCACGGCCTCTGCCCCGTATACCAGAAAGAATGGTGTATAGCCTGTTGATCTATTCGGAGTAGTCCTGAGGCTCCATAATACGGCTGGGAGTTCCTCAATCCAACATCCTGCCGACCTTTGCAGTGGTTCAACAAGTCGTGGTTTTATTCCTGACAATACTAGTCCATTAGACCTCTCTACTTGCCCATTAGATGCTGGGTGAGCCACAGAGGCAACATCTAGTCTTATGTGTTTCTCTCTGCAAAATCTGGCGAAGGCTCCTTCTGCAAAATTTGTGCCATTATCCGTAATAATACTGTGCAGATACCCATATCTTAAAATAATATCTTTGAGAAATTTCACTGCTGTGGGACCATCGCATTTTTTTATTGATTTCACCTCAATCCATTTTGTGAACTTGTCCACCATAACCAATATGTGGGTCATTCCCCCTCGGGCCGGCTTAAATGGTCCCACCATATCTAAGCCCCACACAGAAAATGGCCAAGTGATGGGTATTGTTTTTAACTCGGCCGATGGCATATGTATCCTGGTTGCATATCTCTGACAACCATTGCATTTTTCAACCAACTCTTTGGCTTCTTTCAACGCCGTTGGCCAATAAAATCCATGCCTGAATGCTTTGGCTACCAAGGCACGAGATAAGGCATGGTGTCCACACTCTCCTTGATGTATATCCAGGAGGATCTCCTGGCCTTCTGCCGAACTCACACATTTCTGCAATACGCTTGTGACGCTTCTTTTATACAGCTCATTGTTTATGATTGTATAAGCTTTTGCTCTCCTTGCAGTTTGTCTAGCTAATACTTCATTATCCGGCAATATTGACTCTTTAAGGTAAGAGAATATGGGTTGCGCCCATGGCGGTGTGACTTTTTCTGGTGCACTCTCATTGTCTACTTCCATGTTTTCTGCCGACATATCCGTCTCGGCTTTCTTTATGATTGTGCTTACTTCTGCTGTCCTCCTCTTGGGGAGTTCCGAGTCATATTGCTGGTCTACTTCCATCGGCGCATTATCCTCTGCTGGATTTGCCGGAATAAAGATAGATTCGGATTCTGGTGACGGGATTATTGATGGTTTTCTGAGGTGTTCCAGGGCAATGCCCGGGGGAATTGACTGTCGGGTTGATCCGAGTTTTGACAATGTGTCTGCGGCATCATTTTCTGCCCGAGGTACGTGGTGAAATTCACATCCTTCAAAGTACCCACTGATCTTTTGCACATGAAATCTGTATAGAGCCATATTAGCGTCTAACGCATCCCAATTGCCTGAGACTTGCTGTACTACTAGATCCGAGTCCCCATAGCATAAGATTCGGCGTATGCCAATCTCTTTTGCTACTTTCAATCCATGGACCAGTGCTTCATATTCGGCTACGTTGTTGGATGCGGCAAAATGTATTTGTAGCACATATTTTAGCTGATCTCTTTTAGGCGAGGTTAACACTATTCCTGCCCCCAAACCAGTTCTTAGTTTGGAACCATCGAAATGCATCGTCCAATAATTTGGATCTGGTAATGGTGGCTCATATTGCACTTCGGCCCAATCTACGAAGAAGTAGGCGACTGCTTGAGATTTGATTGCATCTCTCCTATCAAATTGTGGAGCGTATGGTGACAATTCGATTGCCCATTTTGCTATTCGGCCACTTGCATCTTTGTTGCTCAATATGTCGGCTATGGGCGCTTCACAGATCACTCTGATGGGATGCTCTTCGAAATAGTGTTTAAGCTTTTTTGCCGACATATACACCCCATAAGCCATCTTCTGATAATGTGGGTAATTCTGTTTTGAAGTGGACAACACCTCACTTAAATAATATACCGGCCTCTGTACCGACTTATTATCTTCAAGTCGTTCTACTACGACTACAGCACTTACTACTCTATTGGTAGCCGCTATATAGAGTAACATAGGCTCTTTTGATAATGGAGAAGCCAAAATAGGTGCTGTGACCAACATTCTTTTCAACTCATGAAATGCGCTGTCCGCTTGTGGAGTCCAAACGAATTTATCTGATTTCTTCATCAGCTGATATAATGGTAGCGCCTTCTCTCCCAGCCGACATCAAACCGGCTGAGCGAGGCTAGACAACCCGTGAATTTTTGCACATCCTTTAAGCATCTTGGCAATTCCATTCTTTCTACTGCCTTTATTTTTGTTGGGTTGGCCTCTATACCTCGGCTAGATACAAGAAAACCGAGTAATTTTCCTGCCGGCACGCCAAACGTGCATTTTTCTGGGTTAAGCTTCATCCGGAACCTTCTCAGGTTCGCAAAAGTCTGCCGTATATCTTCCAGCAACGTTTTGCTTTCCTTGGTTTTGATGACCACGTCATCTACATATACTTGTACATTTTTTCCTATTTGATCGTGTAGACATTTTTGCATACATCTCTGATATGTTGCTCCTGCGTTTCGCAGGCCGAACGGCATTGTGCGATAGCAATAAGCCCCGTACGGGGTAATAAATGCAGTCTTTATTTGATCGGCCGGATTTAACGGTATCTGGTGGAAACCAGAGTACGCGTCTACAAATAATAATAACTCACAACCAGCGGTCGAATCAATGACTTGGTCTATTCTAGGCAATGGAAAAGGATCTTTTGGACACGCCTTGTTTAGGTTCGTGTAATCGATACACATTCGCCATACAATGGCTACATTGGGATCATCTTTCTTCTTTTCTACCAGCACCGAATTCGACAACCAATCCGGGTACAACACCTCCATGATGAACCCAGCTACGAGGAGCCGAGCTATTTCATCCCCTATTATTTTTCTCCTGTCTTCGGCGAAGCGGCGGAGAGGTTGCTTCACCGGCCTTGCTCCTGGCCTTACATTCAAAGAGTGCTCAGCCAACTCCCTCGGAACACCTTGCAGATCCTGAGTTGACCATGCAAATATGTCCCGATTCTCACAGAGGAAGTTGGTGAGCTCGATTTCCTATTTAGCGTCCACGCCTGCACCAATAGTAACAGTACGCTCCGGGTATTGCTCATCTATCTGAAACTTCTTCGTTTCTTTAGTCGACTGAAAAGAGACACTGCCATGCGGGTTGGCTAGTGCCGGCATGTTCAGCTATGCCGACTGAGCGAGGGCTGCTACCTCCTGAATCCTTCTTTTTTCTCTTGCTATAACCAATGACTCGGCCAAATTTGACCCGGCTGCTGCACACTCCATTGATTTCTTGTAATCCCCTGTTATAGTTATCACTCCTTGTGGTCCAGGTAGCTTCATTTTCAGATAACTTATATGACAGCTGCCCATGAATTTGGCCAACGCTGGTCGTCCGAGTAGAGCATGATAACAGCTCTCTAGATCCACCACTTCAAACTCTAAATTCTCTGCTCTGCAGTTATCTCTTGTGCCGAATAACACATCCACTCGGACCTTACCAATGGGTTCACATGAAAGCCCTGGCACTATCCCATGGAAAGTGGTCCTCGTGGATTGCAACATGTTCTGCGATATTCCGAGTTTATGCATGGTATCTTTGTACATGATATTGATACTACTTCCATTGTCTATGAGTACTTTTGAAAATTTGACATTGATGCTCGGTCCAACAAATGTCGGATCCAGCACAAGTGCATATGATCCGGGATTTGGCATTATCTTGGGATGATCCTTTATGCTCCAAGTTATCTCCTGATCTGACCAAGGCACATATCTTGGTACTACCGGCATTACTGCATTTACTTCCATATGCCGGCGCTGCACACTTTGTTTGTCTTGTTGTTCCGTTGTGAACACGCAATAGGACTGATGATGTTCTCTGTAATCATTGCGTCCGGTATTCGCCGGATTTGTTCTTCCATCCTGGACTTGGTTCATCACTTGATGCACCGCGTCTCTCCGATCCGAGTTATCGTACCTCGGGGGAGGGGGCGGTAACATCAGTTGCTGTGCATTTTCTCCAGTCAACTATGGCTGATGCTGCTGATGTACTTGATGGGGTGCCTGAACCCCTGCGGGGTTCCCCATTGCATTTTTCATCCATGCACATTGGCGGGTGGTATGGTTGGCTTGCCTAGATGGGTTTGACGTGTGAAATTTGCACGGCTGATCTAACATGGATTCGAATGTGTACTTCGGCCTCTCCTGCCACTGTTTCTTTTGTTCTGGGGTCCACTGCCTTTTTCCTTCATTTCTTGGTGTCCACTGTTGAGGACCATTCTTCTGCCGTTGAGTTGCTCCGTGACCCGGTGGGTCCTGCGCTACCGCCGCCACTTGGGTCGAATTATATCTATAATCCGGCCTTTCCTCTCTTCTTCTTCCTCTGAAATCACTGCGCCTGGATGACCCGGCCAAATCTCTTGCATAATGGTCCTGTTGCTCACGATGATCTGCCGACATTAACTCCGGTTGCGTTGGGTCTCCTAATGCGTAGGAGTCCGCTATTCTGATAGTTTCTGCCAGTGTGGTCGGCATATCTCTTTGCAGACGTTGCCACAATACGCTGCCATAACGGCATCCTTGCGTGAACCAAGCTATTGCTTGCGATTCTATGACTACTTCACATGAGTTTCTCAGGTTGCACCACCGAGTTAAAAATTCTCTATCTGTTTCATTCGGCCTCTGCTTGCACATGGCTAACTGTTGTGGCCTGTTTGGCCTCTTGTATGTACTGGTAAAGTTGCTGACAAACATTTCCTCAAAATCCAACCAACAGTTGATACTGCCGGCTGGTAGATTATTCAGCCACACCCTAGCTGGCCCTTCCAGCATTTGTGTTACATACCGTACTGCCCATCGTAAGTTCCCACCCGCTATTTTTACAGCAGTGGCATAGTCAATTAACCAGTCTTGTGGTTTGGTACTCCCATTATATGTTTTCGTGCCCCTTGCCAGCTGAAAGTTCGGCACAGGAGGTTCGCCCATGATCCGTGGTCCAAAGCATGTCGGCCCCGGTGGACCCTGTTCTTCCAACAACTCGGACCTGTATAGCCGGTCCAGCTTCACTCTTGCATCATTTGATGGCAAATCTCTGTACAGAACTCTGTCCTGTATTCCATAGTGATTGTTTCCGCCACGGATCGCATATTCCATCTCAGAATAACCATCATTGTATCTTTCATTAATTCGATCGTGGCGAGTTGGCCTCGTTTCTCTTTCCTGCCGGGGTTCATGCCTTGGTTGCGGGTTGAGTGGCAGTTCTCTCCTTACTTCGACCGGGGTATTGTTCTCCTGATTGCCTCTCGCGGGTTCTCTTCTGCCGAGGTCTCCGTTGCCTCGGCTTCCGCCATCCTTCTCCACACGGCCGTGGTTCCTCTCCCCACTGTTACCTCGGCTTGCATTGCCTCTGTTCTCATTTGCCTTTCCGGCCATTGCCGGATCATATGGGACAATCTGCTTGTTCCTTTTTCCCGAGGTTACTGCTTTGTCTCTTCGAGCATTATTTCCGGGTGAAGATGCTGCTGCCACGGACAAGGCAGGTGCTGCTCCTGCCGAATGAACCATTCGCGAGGCCCCTGGCCTCGCCGGGTTTTCTCTGAGCATTTCTTTGTTTTGCTGGTTCGCGATGCGCACCAGCTCGTTTACTCTTTCTTGCTGTTTCTGCCGGGCCTCGCCGGTCAACCCCTCTAACTCTAATGCTGCGGCATTTGCCGCTCTTAGGTTTTTTGCCGGGGTACTGTACCTCGGCAAACCCAAATCCACTGATTCTGCTTTATGAGCATCCTGCTCTTTATTGATATCATCCATGAGGTTTTTCCCTCTCAATCTTAATTCATCCACCCGTTCGGGTGCGACATCAAGCTTATTTGCTTTGGCATATTCTCGCAGGGTCCTGTTTAAGGACTCCCACAAGGCTGACACTTTTTTGGCCTCTACCAGCACCTTTTGTCTGGTTTCCTCCAACTCTGCCTGAGCATTCGCCGGATCAAGTATTGGCGCTACAGGCGTAGTCAAGTTTTCTATGGTCGCCTGAAGAATGTTCTCTAGCCTTTCCAGAGGTGGCCCTCTTACTCTTGGTGCCTTTGGGGTGGTGCCCTGCACCTCGGTTGGATTGGTCGCTGGCGGGATTACCTCGGCGGGTTGTGGCGCGGTCTGCCTGGGTGCGCCCTGTGCAGCGGTGGCGGGTTCTCTGCTTGACCCAGCAGCTGCTGCTCCAGTTTGTACTCCGGCCGCGACCATCACCTCGACGCTGCCTGCAGGATGTGCTCTGGGTGGACGGCTCGCAGCGTTAAGAGGTGGGTCTCCTGCAACAACAACTTGGTAAGGATAAACGCTGGAGATGTCGACGCCGACGTAGACCTTGTGCCCGCCCAGGCTGATGAAGACACCATTACGCGGGGGAGTTTTCCCCTGAAACTCCCTGCATTGTCGCTGACATAGTCACAGAGACCAAATCTCTGGACCAAACCAGAAACAACGCGCTCGCCAGTCTTGATGAAGTTTCCCGTCCGGATCATAACTCCAGCTAGCACCGCTGCTGGCCCCACGGTGGGCGCCAACTGTCGTGGTGGTGGCACGGCAGATGCCATGGGTAGGCTAAAGTTTGGGGCCAATGGATGCTAGTGGGATCTGGGGAGGGAAGATGTAGTTGATTCTACACACAGAAAGCTAACGCAAAGATCTTTATTTCTCCTTCCTCCGGCTACAAGTGCTCCTTGAGCTGTATACAAGGATAGAGAGAGAATTTTACCAGCCTAACGGTCCCAAGAATCAGTCGATCCCTTCCTTAGGGTCCAAGCCTCCCCTTATAAAGGAGAGCCCTGGGTTCTTCTAGGGCTGACGTGGCAAGCATATTCGAGGAATATGCTTGTCCCAATATAGTAGTTCGGCGCTCCTCTTTCCCTGTCGCCCTTCCCACTGCGGTAAGATTCCAGAGGGCCCCTCCTGCTTGCCTCGGGCTCCAGAACTGTCACCTCCGTGACCTCCTTCTGCCCCTCTGTCGTTCTGCACATTTGTCTTTAGTTCTTGGCTCTGCTCAGATTCCGTGACTAGGGTTTGACTTTGGGCTTCTCCTTCTCCTGCAAGCTTCGTATCATTCGGCCCTTCCTCGCGTAACTCGGCCTGTCCTTCACCTGCATTAAGATCATTCGGGCCAACCCGGCCGGCTTACGCCGTATCTCGGTCGGGTAATGCCTTTCCATCACTACTAAGGTCCTGCCTTTCCTTATCTCGGCCGACCTTTACAAGACCCGGCCAGCTTAGAATATAACTCGGAAACTGGACGGGGAATAATCCTTTCGTCTTTCCCCGTCCTTACCCTATCCGGGGTTACCTCCCCAACAGAAATGAAGTTAGTTGCAAAACCTGAGTCAAACTCAAAGTTTTAGCTTGAAACCAAAACCGTGAACCTTAGAACTTTCCTGCTTACCCCTTTATCTACCTCAATCTTTAGATGACTCATGGAAACCAAGGAGGGAGCAGCTCGTCGCAAGACCCAATGCTGCAGATCTTGCAGAATCTCATCACAGACCGTGAAGCAAGCAGGGCAGAGCGCCAAGCCAACTTAGCAACACTTCAACAGATCGCCAGATGGCTCTCAACAACCAAGGGCATGGAAATCAGGATCATCATGGATCCAAACTCAAAAACTTTCAGAACACCAATCCCCCAATCTTTAACCAAGCTGAAAACCCATTAGATGTTGATGACTAGTTGCAGACAATGGAAAACAACTTAGAAGTTGCAGGAGTTGACGAAAACGAGAAAGTTCTCTTCGCCACCCACTATCTGGTGGGAGATGCAAGAGCTTGGTGGACTAGTATCAGTAACATGAACCATCATTAAGTGATGACATGGGAAGTATTCAAAGTCAAGTTCAGCCACACCCACGTGCCGCAGGGTCTAGTCACCAGAATGAGGGGTGAGTTCCGCGACTTGAAGCAAGGCAGGATGACTGTGGTAGAATACCGTGACAGATTCCTATCACTTGCCAGATATGCACCTGACGAGATCAACACAGAGGCAAAGAAGAAGGAGAGATTCTTGAACAGACTGCATGATGAGATGCAGACTGTCCTCGTCAACATCCGTTTTCAGGATCTCGAAGAGCTAGTCGACTCTGCCATTCAGATGGAAGGGAAGATTAACCAGGCAAACGACAACCGCAAGCATCGTATGATGCAGCAATCTGGATCCAGCAGTCACCAGAAGTACCGTCCCAACCCCTCCCCAGGATATGCACCAAGGAACAACCAACCACCAATGTGTCACCCAAGCTACCCCAACTGTAGCGGAGGAAATGTGAAGTCTGGAGAAAACAATCACAACTCCGGCAATGCCAACAATTTCAACCGTGCCCCTCCCAAGAACAACAACAACAACAACACTGCACCCATAACTTGCAGCAATGATGTGCCTGTCGCAGCAAAGGACAAGTCCCAGATCACTTGTTTCGAGTGTGGAGTGAAGGGTCACTACTCCAATGAGTGTCCCAAGAAGACTGTAGCCACTGCCAATGTGAATGCCCCAGCTCAACAATAGCGTCGTGTTCAACCAGGGAGAAGGTTTCCCCCGGGAACCCTCACAACCACAACGGTCGTCTCTTCCACATGAACGCCGAAGAAGCCCAAGAAGCGCCAGATGTAGTGCTGGGTATGTTTTCTGTCAACTTAGTTTTAGCAAGGGTATTGTTTGATTCGAGAGCATCGCATTCATTTGTCACCGAAGAATTTGCATGCACTAGTAAGATTCACCCAACCAACTTGAAGCATGTCATGATAGTTCAAATCCCCGGTTCAACAACCAAAGCTAGAAAAATTTGCAAAGCTGTGCCTATCAGAATACATGGGATAGATTTTTACGCCAACCTTATAGTACTTGGAACCAAAGGATTGGAAGTAGTACTAGGTATGGACTGGATGTCAAGGCATAAAGGACTGATAGACTGTGCTAAGAAAGCCATCACCATGACCAGTAGTTCTGGAGTAACAGTAGAGCATATCTCTGAAACCTTACCTCGTCAATTCAAGTGCAACAAGAGTCTAGCCCTACCCACCATAGACCAGGTCAGAGTAGTCTGTGAATACCCCGACGTATTCCCAGATGAACTGCTAGGTATGCCCCGGATAGGGATATTGAGTTCATTATCGAACTAATCCCCGGAACCGGACCCATAGCCCAGAGACCCTATATTATGAACCCCTCAGAGTTAGTGGAACTAAAGAAGCAGTTAGATGCCATGTTAGCGAAAGGCTTGATTCAACCAAGCGCATCGCCATGGAGATCACTAGTGTTATTCGCCGACAAGAAAGATGGAGGCAATCATTTGTGCAGATTACAGAAAGTTGAATGACGTCACCATCAAGAACAAGTACCCCTTGCCAAAGATAGAGGATCTATTTGATCAGTTGACTGGAGCCTAGGTATTCTCAAAGATTGATCTTAGGACCGGTTATCACCAACTTAAGATTTGTGCAGCGGATATTCCGAAGACCGCCTTTACTACTCGTTATGGTTTATACGAGTATACGGTTATGTATTTTGGATTAACCAATGCCCCTGCTTATTTCATGAATCTCATGAATAAGATCTTTATGAATTTCCTAGATAAGTTTGTAGTTGTGTTTATCAACGACATCCTTATCTACTCCAAGTCAGAAGAAGAGCATGAGCAACATCTGAGAATCATCCTAGAAACCCTGAGAGAGCATCAGTTATATGCCAAGTTCAGCAAGTGTGAGTTTTGGCTGAAAGAAGTAGGATTCCTAGGACATATTGTGTCTTGCCGGAGGAGTCTCTGTTGATCCATCCAAGATCAAAGATGTCGAAGAATGGGAAGCCCCAAACACTCAAACCCAAGTCCGTGCATTTCTCGGATTAGCGGGATACTACCGCAAGTTCGTAGAAGGATTCTCGAGCATAGCCCGACCCATGACCCAATTGCTGAAGAAGGACAAGAAGTGTGAATGGACAGACAAATGTGAAGCTAGTTTCCAGGAGCTGAAGAAGAGATTGATATCATCCCCAATATTGACCATGCCAGACATCAAGAAGCCGTTTGATGTGTATTGTGATGCATCCAAGATTGGTCTAGGATGTGTATTGATGCAAGAAGGCAAAGCCATCGCGTATCTGTCTCGACAACTGAAGCAGCATGAGCAGAACTATCCGACCCATGATCTTGAATTAGCAGCCGTAGTTTTGGCATTGAAGACATGGCGTCATTATCTGATGGGTAATCGCTGTGAGATTTACTCGGATCACAAGAGCTTAAAGTATATTTTCACTCAGAAGGAGCTGAATATGAGGCAAAGGAGATGGATAGAGTTAATCAAGGATTATGACCTTGACATTCACTATCACCCCGGCAAAGCCAATGTGGTAGCAGATGCTCTTAGCAGATTGCCGTGTAGGCTAAACACCATGATCAAGGAGAAGCAGCCTCGTTTGTATGAGGAGTTGGAGCAGTTCAGGACTGAATTAGTTAGCAAAGGATTCTTAGCTAGCATTGAACTTCAACCCACTTTGATTAGCCAAATCAAGGAATCCCAGAAGGGAAATGAAAGTATCGACGAAATCAAACATCATATTGGTAAAGGGAAGGTACCTGGATTCACTGAAGACGAAGAAGGAGTACTTTGGTACAAGGGACGTATCTGTGTGCCAGCAGATTCGGAGTTGAAGCAAGTTATCATGAAGGAAGCTCATGATACTCTTTATTCTTCCACCCAGAGGAACGAATATGTATCATGATTTGAAAGAGCAATTTTGGTGGCACAAGATTAAGAGGGAAATTGGAAGCTACATCGCCAAGTGTGACATCTGTCAAAGAGTCAAAGCAGAGCACTAGAGACCTGCAGGACTGTTGCAACCATTGCAGATTCTGGAATGGAAGTGGGATTCCGTCGGAATGGACTTTATCACCGGTTTGCCTACTTCTAGTAGGGGAAATGACTCAATCTGGGTCATAGTTGATAGACTATCCAAGGTAGCTCACTTTATACCTGTCAAGACTACCTACCAGAGTGCGAAGCTAGCAGAGCTGTATATTGCTAGGGTGGTTAGTCTGCATGGAACCCCCAGGACCATAGTATCAGATCGAGGAATCTAGTTTACGTCAAGGTTTTGGCAGAAAGTCCAAGAAGGATTGGGAACCAAGTTGAACTTCAGCACCACTTATCACCCGCAAACTGATGGATAGACTGAGACAGTCAACCAGATCCTAGAGGATATGTCAAGAGCTTGTGTGTTGGAATACGGATCAAAATGGGAAGACTGCCTGCCTTTCGCGGAATTCTCATATAACAACAGTTATCAAGCTAGTTTGCAGATGGCACCATTTGAGTTCCTATACAGAAGAAAGTGTCGCACCCCTTTGAGGGAGAGAGTCAAATCTTTGGACCCGACATTCTCTGAGAAGCAGAAGAGAAGGTTCACAAAGTCCGTGAGCACCTAATGACCGCCCAGTCCAGACAGAAGAGTTATGCTGACAAGAGAAGGAGAGACCTGACTTTCAATGTCAGAGATTTTGTATATCTCGAGGTTTCACCATTGAAGGGAACTCAACGCTTTAGTTTGAAAGGAAAGTTAGCCCCCAGATATATCGGGCCCTTCAAGATTCTGAACCATCGAGGAGAAGTATCGTATCAACTAGAACTGCCTGAAGAGATGTCAGCCATCCATAATGTGTTCCATATCTCGTTACTTCGCAAATGCCTGGAACTGCCGGAGAAGACTGAAGTTTTCAAGAACATCGATCACAGAGTTGTGGAGATCAACAATGACCTGACGTATCGTGAAGTGCCCATCCGTATCTTAGAGGAAGCTTACAGAACCACCAGGACCAGGAGTATCAAGTTTCTCAAGATTCGGTGGAGCAACCATACCGAGGAGGAAGCCACTTGGGAGCGAGAAGACTACATTAGGACAGAGTTCCCAGATCTCTTTAGTTCCTAGTTTCTTTGTAAATCTCGGGACGAGATTTTGTTTAAGGGGGGAAGGTTTGTAACATCCCAAAACTTAAATCCAAGGTTATTAATATCCAAATCATCAAAATTAGGGTTAACAAAAACTTTTCCAATTAAATTTATCAAAGCATTGATATGTGTGTGCATTTAAATTAGGAGTTGATTTGAATTGCCATGTTTAAGTGATCCATTGCTTGTAAAATGATTCTTAGGTGAAATAAACATCATCTAGATCATCCCCAAACAAATCCCAAAGAAAAACAAATCAAACTGAATAAAATAAGCAAATGGTCATTTGTGCCATTTTAATCAGCATGCCTACTTTGGCTATTCCTAGTACTCAAAACCTACCAGAAACAATTATGGATCTTTGCACCCCTTGATAGTACACATAATGTTGTACCAAGGCCAACTTTGTGATCTGCCAAAAACATTCAAACACTATATTTAAATGGCATTTGAAAATTGAATCTATTTCATATGGGAAGATCCCACTATTTCAAAAACCCCTCAAACAAGCTCAAGTTTAAAAACCCAAGCACCCCCAGAATCTCAAGCTTAGTACTAGCACACCCACCAAAAATCTTTTCAAAATTCAAAAAGAAAGTTCTTGCGGCCATTTCATCAAACACTTGGCATGCAGAGTTTAAACTCTAAAAATAGCTCACTATTTGCAACAGGGTTTTGCACCCAATTTTCCTCAAAAACCTCCCTCTGTCCCCAAATGATCTAACCATGCCATTTAAACCCCTCCCCTACCCCCTAGTGGCAAGGCCAAGCCATGCCGAGCACCAACTCGCCGGCCAACCTTGCCCTCACCCCAGCAGACCACCTCCCTCTCTCTCACCATGTCTAGGAGCTATCTCACACCTCACCGCCACCCTCTGTCGCCTCCCGGAGCCGAGCCAGACCGTGGACCACCGAGGAACCGTCGCGCACTACCTGTCTGCGCCATGCCGAGCATGCGCCAGAGTGCCACGCCCGACACGCATGCACAAGCCGCCGCTCGACCGTAGCCCGCGCCCACCACTCCGCCATGACCCCAGGAACACGCCAGACACGCCCTTTCGCCGTCCAACACCTCACAGCCACCGCTCGTCGAGGAAGCTGCCGTCTCTACCGCTCAGAGCGCCAGCTCCGCCCGACCGCATACCACCACCCCTAGTCCCGCATTGATCACATAGAGCACCGCTAGGAGATCAGCGACCATCCCCTACCTTGAGCCACGCCGCTAGCGTGCTGTGCAGCCCTCGCCGAAGCCTCTTGCCCATCCCTCTCGGTCGCGTCGTCGTCCTATAAATAGAGGCCTGCCCTAGCCATTTGCAGCACACCACTCACCTCTCCTCACCTCACTGACCATTCCCCACCTCTAGCTGGAGAAAGGCGAGCAGCCGTTCGCCGGAATGGCACCGGAGCAGGCCGCCTCTAGAGGAGAAGGGCGTCGATGATTGCGACCACCCCCGGAGCTGCCTCGACCGTCCCTAAGCTCAGCGTCGACCACCAGTCCATTTTCCCGCCTCGCCTTCATTGCTGGAGCCCTGGTACGCCCCCTATGCACCTCCACCGAGCCGCTAGGGTTAGAGCTCGCCGGCGACCAGTTCGTCATCGACGACGATCCCCAGTCGTTGATCCCCGCTCTAATCCAACGACCCACATCGCCCCGTACCACTTCGCGTGTTATGATCTGCTGACCGATGGACCCCCTGTCAGTTGTGCCCCGCGCCGGGAGTGTCACTGGGCTGGCCCATTAGCGTTCCCGTGTAACCCAGTTAGTTTGAATTAGGATTTTTCTATTTTAGTTAAACTTAGTTCTGTCCCTTAGTTTAAAATTCAATTCAGAGAGATTTACAAATCCAAATGGAGTGATTCCAATTTTGTTAGAAAGCTACTGAAAAGATCTACCGAAGCCCATTGGATTTAGTTCAATTAGACTTAGAGATCTCTCCTAGTAAAAATAACAAGACAGAAGCTTTTGCACCTTGCAACATTTTTATAAAATCAACCATGATAGCTTTTGAGTTAATTCCAACTCTCAAAAATCACATTTAACCGTACCTATATGAATATGTAATAATATTAGGGTTTACATGCAGTGACTTTGGACTAGTACCAAAATAGTGCTATATAGGCATTTATAGTCACTTTAAATCATTAAATAATGAACTTAAACCAAAGTAATTATGAACCAACCTTTAAATCACATTCCCACATGTTAGAATATGTGGTGATGACATGTGTCCACATGATCCCATATTTTAAGTGGTGAATATTAAATCTTAGTTAATTTTCAATGAGTAGAAATTACTTTTCTAAAATAAAAATAAGGAAACTAGTGAATAAAACTTGTGATGCTTGTGATGATAATAGATCATCAAATGTGTGCCTTAGAGTGCTAATTAGACTAGTTAAGTATTGTTTGGTGATTGTGTATACCGTATGTATTTATAGAAGATAGTACCGACCAAGCTTACGAGGAGGAGGAGTTCTACCAAGAGGAGGAAGACAACTTCAACCACTGCACCAACCAAGCCAAGCTACTATTGGCAAGATAACCCTTGCAATCTAGATAACCCAAGCAAAGATGCTTTAGGCATGCTTTGATTATACCACTTTGACTAGTATTTACCCCAAGTCTTATTTTCAAGCTTTACTTCCTTTACTTTACCCAATGTTCTCTACTTGTTTTGAAGGTAGCATAAAGATTATAAAACTTGACCTATAGAGATAACTTAGATGTCATTCTATGGCATGGGATTGATCCCATCTTTTCCACCTTAGTGAGCACTCTTAACTTAGTAGTTTAGAGTAGATAAAAACTTGAGTCACTTTAGATGGGAGCACTTGGTGAAAATGAATTATGAAAAACCTTGGAATGATGAGTCATTCTATTGAGATGTTTTGACATGTGTTGAGAAACACAAATGGTTTATGATGATGAAAATGTTGAGGCATGAGCCTTAACCCTTTTATAAAACTGATGGTTGGATTCGGATGCAATACCATTCCAAATTTACCGTACAACCACATTGCCTGAATTGGGTAAGGCTTAGCCGGAAGTTTATATGCATTAGTATTAGTTCCCTCACGGGAGAGGTTTGAGCTGAGGCTACCCTCAATGTTGTCCACCTATGCAGTGCCCAAGATGATAGATGGTCATGGTTGGGAGGCCATGCTCATAGGAGAGGTGCTTATACTAGGGTGTGTAAAGGAAAGGTTATGTTTGATTATCTGCATACTAAGTATGATGATTCAGGGTTATCCCTAACAGATGTATCGAATCTTGTGGTGAAAGTGTACCACCTCTGCAGAGTGTCAAAGTATTCGAATAGCCGCGTCCGTGGTTATGGACAGTTGGAATAGCCATATTGTTTCGTTGTCAGATGTTTTCAAAATAACTTATGAAAGGAATGATGAATCTTGACTTGACCACAACAGGGTTGTGTTTATGACAATAGCTTCCCAACTTAAGTGATTCTAGAACTTTATTTTATCTTTCTTTGCTTCAGAACTCACCTTAGGTTTCAAACTTAACTTTATAGTTAAACATAGATTTAGCACTTTAACTTAGAACTATACTACTTGTTAGTGGTAGTTTGCGAGTACTTAAAAAGTACTCATGGCTTTTGTCCCTAGCTATTCTCATGGCAGACTATGAAGGAGACTACCAAGATGATGGCCAGCAGGACGGCTATGATAACTAGGACTATCTGCCTTCGACAGCATTACCTGTGCCCCTGAAGATGGACCCTACCGCTACGCTTATCTTTTATTCCGCTGCTTGTTGTATTAAGACTAGATCATGAGATTCTTATTTGTGTAAGACCTTATGTATGGTTTGTAATGGATGATGTACTGTGATATCCAATCCGTTATGTCTCGCAAAAATGGTAATCCTGGGATTGCGAGGTATGGCATAACGGGCATCTGGGATTAAAAATCCGGGTGTTGACAAGTAACATGTCACAGTTCTTACACTCTGCATAGGTGCATTGCTTTACCCATAAGAGATCAAATCCTTGTTGCACAACCAGGCGAATCTTTGCCATCCACACTTCCTTTGTGTGGGGCCTAGTAGATGATCCAAGCCAATCACTTCCCTTATCCATGACCCTGCATGAAGACACGACCCCCAGGACAAGCCAGACCTCTGTTAAGCCCCATTTGGGACCAGCTATAACTCTGGTAGGATCCTAAAGATTCGATGAGACGGTTGTGCCCCTGGCAAGCTCCATAAATGACCGACTATACCTCTAGTAGCTACTCATAGATAGTCTAGACACCAAAATCGCGGGGAGCTAAGGGGTCCCACCCATGCCGAGCCTTGTAAGGACACTAGCCACACGAGATGGTCATCCGTCCATTCGAAAGGAAGAAGATCCAGCTGACTTCTCCATCCCATTCCAAATCTTATGGTTAACACGTAATATACGGCGCTAGAATCACTAGCGACATTGGTTGTTAATTCCTAGATGATACATTCTTGTGCAATGCTGTTCCCATTGCCAATTATAATGTTGATTAGTTGATCACCCTAGATCAGTAATCGATACTTCAAGTTAATTATGAAAATATTGTTTTCGACCTTTACAAAATGCAGGTGATGCTCAACAGTTTGCAAATACTTGATAGAAAATAATCAAAAGACATGAGCAAGTGTGAACTTGCCTTTGTGATTACAAGATTATGCAATCATGATCTTCGAGACAATATAAGATCCAATATTTGAAAACAGCATCATTGGTATGGTAAGGACTAATGTTTAAAGAAGCAATATGTTATTATGCATGAGTAATGTAATGCAGTTTGTAAAAGCTTGAAATCATTCCCCAATAAAGTGGGTGTGTTAAACTTATGTGATGTCTTTAAGATTTGGTTACTTTTCGGTTTTACTTCACAAGTCAAACACAATAATCATTTAAGATGGAAGTTAATTGCTATTTGGTAAATACGATGAAAGTTCATACGTTAGGTTATTAAGAGTTGAATGACTTTTTATAGAGTTGTTGTTTTAAGTGGCAAAACGAATGACTTTTCAAGAAAAGGTTTCTTTGACAAGGTTTAGACAATCTTGTATGTTCATTACAATGTGATCGATGTCGATTGTGTTTGCTCGATAAATTTGGACTTGAGTTACTTTATGATTTAATTGAAACAAACCAAAGTTAAACATAAATAAACTTCAGAAAATATGTTTATGACTGTTTAGACCAAAGTTAACTATAAAACTAGAAGTGAATATTAAGGTGTAATGTGTTTAGAACATTATCACATTTTAGGGTTCTGACAAGTATAATTATGGATGTGGGATTATTCACTTTCAATATAAGTGAATGATGAGTTTAATAACATGCAACTTATTGATGGGAGTATAATTGGATGATCTTAGAAATTTGTTAGGATGTGAAGTCAAGTTAATAATGATTAAGTGATCAATATCATTCACCCACAATATAGATGAATGATGCATAGTGTTAGTTTAAAGTTTGTTGGTTTAAATTGGATTTAAAGTTCTAAAGGAGTATTATAAAGTTAATAGTTTATACCTAAATTTTATCTTAATTATAGTTTTATACTTGGTGATGAGACTTAAAAGATTCTTTTTTAGGATAGTAATACATTATAAAGACACGTGACTATTTCTGATTTAAGAAATGAGTCTAAAGAATTTACAAAACAGGGATCTCATTTTAATAAATCAATAAAGATGTATTACTAGGAAACTTTAAAAATCTTCTAGAATAATGTACTTACCAATTTTCTAGTAAAATATACTTATTTAAGATATTAAAAATGATTTTTATTTATTTTTAGGTATCACCTTTATTTATGTAAAATTGAACAAAGGATTATATGTTTTTTAAATATTTGCTTTAAGTTTTATTTGTAAAAAATGAAATTAGTATTTCATAACATAGTAGATTTATTTTTATATGCAAACAATGATTTTTATGTAGTTTTTGGACTTTTCCTTATTTTGTGAAATTTCACTTAGGATTTAATGGTGTTAATATCTATTTGCATTTTATCTAACTTGAACAAGCAAGCTTATATTTTTCTTAGGTAGATATTATTTTTGTGGTTATTTAAACATATTACATTTATCTTTAGGATTTTTATTTATTTTTCTAAAGCTTATTTAGTCATAGGGGTATTTTGGTCTTTTACTAAATAAATTAGGGTTCCATTTTCTTAAAACCTGGGCCTCGCCCATTGGGCTGGCCCAACCCAATGGGTCTGGGTAAACCCCACCAAGCTATCACTGGACTGGCCCACCATCCTAGTGCTCTATCTTCTCTCGCTCAACCTCACCCGCTCGTTCCTCCCTCTAGCGACCGAGAGTCACCTCTCCGTTGCCACTCGATTCCGACCATCTTTGACCTTCCCTGCCGCCGCCGTGGTGCTGAATGGTGTGGATGGCAACACCGTGCTTGCCTGGCTAATTCGATTTGTTTCTTGCGCTTCCTATCGGTCGTGTTTGCACCTCCCTGGTACCTAGGGTTTTAATCCCCAACGCCGGAGTGGTTCCCTGGCAGTGCCCTAGTGTTGGTGTGGTGGTGTTGCGGTGTGGCGGTGTGTGGTTCGCACCACACCTCTTTTGGTGACTGCTATGTTTACATCTTGGCGCGGGTTGCAGCACGCCCTCGGGTGCTCCCCGTGCCGCTGTGCCATGGCCGCCGCCTCCTCTGCCACACCGAGTTTTGCTTCCTCTTCTTGTTGAGCGAGGCCACCGGGTTAGTTCTTTCTTCTCCCCTCTTTACTCTTCTTCCCTTCTTCCTTATAGTCAACACATATTAGGGTTTCCTCCTCTCTTTGGTGTATGATATTGGATTGTGTTTTACCTAGTGAATGGCTTGAAGCACACGAACCCTAGCTTGATTCAGTGATAGTGTTGTTGGTGATACATGGGGAATATACTGAAATGATTCCTAGAAATACTTTCTAGGAAATTGATTTGCTTTCTGCCAAATCTGACAGTGTAATAATGTATAGGTTGGATTCCTAAATTTACTGCTAGGAAAATGATAAAGATTATTTGTGTATCATTTATAAGTAGAGATGGATGACCAATATGTACACCATGGTAACCCCATACGCTGAATTAGAAAGATGTTTTACCTCATGTGTATATGCTACGCAAGCATAGCTTGCCTGTGCTTGTGATGTTGCTAATAGAACAGTATTCCTTCAGGAATTTCTAGATGATTTATGAAAGGAATATGATTTAAATTTATACTCTGAGTGCTTGCAACGATTCATTGCTAAACTATCTAGGAAGAGGATAAGAAATAAATTTACTTCCATTTAGCACATGACCTTAAGTGGCTTCTACAGGTGGTTTGGCTGCTATGGTAAAATATGATTACATGATACTAATATTCTTGTCTGCTGTCATTCTTGGCAGTAATTGTATAAAGATCTGATTCCTAAGATGGTTGTTAGGACAATGATGAATACATTTAGAAAGATTTTACTAAATTATTAACTAGCCAATATATCATCTAATGGTTGTTTCTTATACTGATGTCTTTGGCTACTAGTTTGATCTCTAGTAGTTCTACTAGAGAGATGATTTTATACACTATTGTTGTTTGTAGGTAAAATGATGTGCCATATGTGGGTTGCCCATATGGCAATGATTAATAAGATTATTGGGTATATAATTAGGAAAATGATTAGTGCCTAAATAATCTATTTTAGTGGCTTCTCTTGCCTAGGTTATACTTGTGGTGCCTCCATAAAGGAGTGTGCATAGTATAACTCTAGGTAGGATGATCTGCTGCTTATACAACAAAGAAAAATTATCTTAACCTTAATGCTTGTGATGCTGGTCTGAAGCATAGGTTCAGATTTAAAATGGATGCTTCCCTTTATTACTTAGCCATGTCTAGGATGCAAAGGCTGAGGCTTTGATGATGTTTGAATACAACTTGTCTAGCCCAATCTAGCCATGTCTAGGATCGCCCCCATCCATTTCCTAAGATGCAATGATAAGAACAGATACTTAAGCATGATCTTAGATGGATAACTTGTTGTTGTAGCTTATTTCTGATGATGATGATTTTGTTGGGATACAATCTATTGTTATTGGCCTTGATTAATGATCCTTGTGGTAAGCTGCTCCTCCTAGTATCATCTCCTTCTTGATCTGCTAGCCTTGTTCTTGTGGCTTGGCCTTGTCTTGAATTCAGGGTACTATGGTTATTGAAGTGGTTGGTTGATTGGTTTAGCTGAGAACTAAAGTTGTTGGTTGGGTGGTTTCATATGTGATGAAACTAGTGAAAACCAGTGGTGTTCTTGTGGAAGATGGATATGGTTGTGAGGACTGTTAAGCTTATATAGTGAGACTGTGTAGTGGAGTGTGTGTTTTGCCTAGAAGCTTGCTGCTATGGTAGCACTCCCTTTTATCTAGTTTTCGTGATTCATTCCTATGTTGAAAACACAACATGTGCATGTTGTGTGTATGCTCCTTGCAAGTGGGACCCCTTCAGGTCTAAGTTTCAATGGATATAGATCTTTCTCTAGTGGATGAGCTCAAGTAGAAACTTGATATTTACTGCTATTTTACCTTTTGCCTTTTGATCTGACTTTGGTGAAACTTGCCCCATGCCTATGATATTGTGCTGAGTTTAAGCTGCTATGATAAGGACAGATACTATAATGTGTTCCCTTCTAATATTCAGCTCAATGATGAGAAAAAATAGTGCATCACACTGTTAATATCTGAGAGCAATATATTACACTAACCCCTTCCCTTAATTTCGTTTCTTATTTTTGTTTTGTTTTCTTGTAGGTGTAAACAAAGATGAGAAGATGTAGGATCTTAGTTTAGGAAATGTAGTTTAGGTTTTCTTTTGTAAATTTATACTTTACTATGAATATTGTTAATGACAGTGTATTATTTGTATGATGGTAATAAAGTTAAGTCTTCTTTATTTTTGTAATATCATTTTCTCTTGTAGCATATCTTATAAATGTGATTTAATTATAAAGTATATACTGTTTATTAATAATTGTGTTCCAATTATGAAAGGTTGTAATTATACCTAGCACAATTTTTATTTTGTTTCAAATCCAATAAGTTACTAAATACTTCATATTTCAATTTGTGAATTTTGTAAATTCATTTGAATTCAAATTTAAAATTCAAATACATGTTCAAACTATTTACCCCTCAAAACACAAAGATTAAACAAAGGTCACGTTGAAATCTATCGCACTTGCTCTGGTGTGCCCACCGGTACAAGAGAGATCTCAATCCCTCTATAGGTCTTTTAGTTTTTTGCGAAAATTCCCCGGATTTTCTTATGCATGAAAGCAATGCACACTCATGTGTCCTCCCTATTTATAGGTGCTAATCCTGGGATATTACAAAGTGCTACATGTCCTTCCACTTTGCGAAATATTGACTTTCACAAAATCCTAGCTCCATTGACTTTCACAAAATAAAGGGGATCATTGGTAAATCCCCAAAAATCAATCTAAAACATGGATATAACATTATATATGTTGCAAAAATGTGGTAATACGTATCAATAAACTACAAAGTACATGTATGCATTTTACATGCATCAACATCCCCAAGCTTAACCTATGCTTATCCTCGAGCATGAAGATGATAAAACTAAACATGGACTTTCGAGTTTGTTTCTATGTTTCATGTCATACATTTTGTCATTGTCACACAAAGTTTACAAGGTTCAATCTTTAAAGAATAGCAATAAGAAAATGAGCTATAAAGTGTTATCTCTTATACACTACAAACATGCTTAATAATAAGTTGTTTTTGTATTGAAACAAATGAAAGTACCATGAACAATTAAGCATTCATAGATGAATCTATAGAATTATGGAAGACTCTTTTATTTCTTTTTATCTTTTGATACTTTAGTAACATAAAGTAAGGAAGAAACATATGTGCTAGTCCTTCGATTAAATAGAAGATATGTGGGAGCATAAATTAAACTTTTGTGATAAGTAACTCAAGTCAATGGTAATCATAAGAGTGAGGTTATAGACATATTTTGTTGACAAAAGTAAGTATGGTTTGTGTGTTTAACCCCTTACAAGTTGAATGTCTCATGCCCCTTGACCATAAGTAGCCACACCTCATGCTACTCAACTTAGGATCACTTAAGCAGTTTTTTATTGTAAGCATATAGTTTCAAACAAGAGCGTCAACTAAGGTACCTCTTTCCCCTTTGTACGGGAAGTCCCTTTGTAAGGGTCTATCCATACTTAGATGACAAGACGAACATAAAAATGAACCTCTCAACACTTTATTTTATTTACTATTTTCATAGCTTTTTATTAAATATACTTCATAGAATATTCATGTTGAGGCACATCATATATACTTCAACAATGAGTACTGATGTGTTCGTCGTTCGACGTAGAGCTCGTTGGGAACCCCAAGAGGAAGGTATGATGAGCACAGCAGTAAGTTTTCCCTCAGTTATGAAACCAAGGTTTAATCGAACCAGTAGGAGCAAGGAAACACCCCAAAGGTGTTACTAGCTGAGCTTTGGCAGGCGCACTACCGGTGCTAGTAGCAACGTGGAGACCTGCACAACACAACCACAGAACTTTGTCCCCAACTTGCGATGAGGTTGTCAATATCACCGTGTTTTGCGGAAAACAAAGGATTAAACGTATCGAATGGAAAGAAGTAAAAGTTTGCAGAAAGTAAACACAAAGCAGTAAAAGATTGTAGATTGTATGTAAAAGACAAGGACCGGGATCCATAGTTCACTAGAGGTGGCTCTCCTTAGATAGATAACATGTTGGGTGAACAAATTACAGCGGGGCAATTGACAAACACCGAGAAAGCAATACATGCATATACTAATCATCTTGACTCATTTGAGACTTGATTGGGCATTACAACATAATACATAGACCGCCATCCAACTGCATCTATGACTAATAATCCACCTTCAGGTTATCATCCGAACCCCCTCCAGTATTAAGTTGCAAGAAACAGATTATTGCTTTATGAACTGCGTGTAAAGTAAACAATACGATTGTTCTATGAACAAAGGATTGTTGTTTTCTCCCTAGTAGCAACAACACATCTAGTACCTTAGAGATTTATGTCACTTCCCTAGATTACCAGAGGCATGAACCCACTATCGAGCATAAATACTAACTCTTGGAGTTGCTAGCATCTACTTGGCCGAGATAGCTACTAACAACGGAAAGCATGCAAGATCACAAATAACAAAGACATGATAGAATCAATAATTAATCTGAAATAGAATCTCAATATCCATCAGATCCCCGCAAACACAACTTGTATGATTTACAAATAGATGATCTTGATCATGAACAGAGCTCAGAAGATCTAAACATGAAAGCACAAAGGAGGAGAACCAGCCATCTAGCTACTAGATGGATCCGTAGTCCAAGGATTAACTACTCACGCATCACACCGGAGGCTTGCATGGTGATGAAGAAGGCCTCCAGGGTGAATTCCCCTCTCCGGCAGGCTGTCGGGAAGAGCTTCAGATCCCTCCCAATCTAGGGATGGAGATGATGGCGGCTACAGACTCTTTCGTGGATTTTTGATCGGGTCCTTAGGGTTTTCGTTCCGAGGGCAATATATAGGCGGAAGGAGAGGCTGACGGGGTGTCGGGAGCGGCCACACTACCCCCTGGCACGGGCCAGGCCTGGCCACGCGGCCAGGTGGTGTGTTGGCTCCCTGGCCCTTCTCCGTCTCATATTCTGGCACTTGATCCCTTCCGGAAAAATAGGCACTTTGGCTTTTGTCCCGTCCAATTCCGAGAATATTCATTTTCTGACTTTCCTGGAACCAAAAACAGCAGAAAACAGGCAGCTGGCATAGCGGCTCTTGTTAATAGGTTAGTCCAAGAAATCATATGAAAAGTACTCCAAAGTTGGAACAAAAAACAAGAAAGTGGATAAAACCAAGCATGGAACATCAAAAATTATAGATACATTTGTAATGTATCAATTACATATAGAGAGATTAGATCAAGTTACCACCACAAAATCATAGTCTAGGGCGTGGACTACTCCCCCCTTATCATGGAGAGTGATGAGGAGGCATTGGTGAAGGAGGAGAGATGACAGAAGGTGATTCCAACAATGGTTACCCCTCCAATCTTCCTCTAGTGGGGGCTAGCAAACTCTCTGTTTTGGTGTTTTTGATCTTCCCCACTGTATTCTGTGAGATCATTGTGGGGGACCTTTATGTAGGAGTTTTTAGGTCCATACTAGTTCATAGGCGAAATATTGAGGCGAATCAGATGGCCGACGGCCAAAAGAGGGTACGTGGCGTGTGCACCTGGGTGGGTCGCGCTGCCATACCTATTTTGGCCTTCATGGCCATTCTGGTGAGGTTCAAGTGCTACAGGTCCTTCCACTTAATGAATTATTGACTTTCACAAAATCCTAGCTCCGTTGACTTTGTTTAGGTCCCTGAAAGATAAAAGTACAAAAAACAGGTTTTTCCTGTCTGCAGAGTTATAACCAAAATAAAGGGGATCATTGGTAAATCCCCAAAAATCAATCTAAAACATGGATACAACATTTTATATGTTGGAAAAATGTGGTAATACGAATCCAATAAACTACAGAGTTCATGTATGCATTTTATATGCATCAACATCCCCAAGCCTAACCTATGCTCATCCTCGAGCATGAACATGATAAAACTAAACATGGACTTTGGAGTTTGTTTCTATGTTTCATGTCATACATTATGTCATTGTCACACAAAGTTTACAAGGTTCAATCTTTAAATAATAGCAATAAGCAAATGATCTATAAAGTTCTATCTCTTATACACTACAAACATGCTTAACAATAAGTTGTTTTTGTATTGAAACAAATGAAAGTACCATGAAGAATTAAGCATTCATAGAGGATTCTATAGAATTATGGAAGACTATTTTCTTTATTTTTATCTTTTGACACTCTGGTAACTGAAAGTAAACAGGGAACACATGTGCTAGTCCTTTAATAAAATAAAAGATATGTGGGAGCATAAAATAAAGTTTTGAGATAAGTATCTCAAGTCAACGGTAATCATAAGAGTGAGGTTCTAGGCATATTTTGTTGACAAAAGCAAGTATGGTTTTTGTGTTTGACCCCTTACAAGTTGAATGTCTCATGCCCCTTTACCATAAGTACCAACACCTCATACTACTCAGCTTAGGATCATATAAGCAGTTTTTTCATTGTAAGCGTATAGTTTTAAACAAGAGCATCAACTGAGGTACCTCTTCCCCTTTGTACAAGAATTACCTTTTTGAGGGTCTATCCATACTTATTAAAAATACTTCATAGAGTATTCATGATGTAAACTTCCACCATGATGCATAGCATGTCTTAGGTTGGTGGCCAAGGAGTCCCTCTAATTATATGCAAACTACAGATTTATTGATTGTTCCAATTTATTTCACGTCAATGAGCATCCACGGACAAAAGAACATGATATCAACAAAAAGTAGTGCAATGTTGAAAGCTTTCCCCATGATAGCATGGTTTGGCTAACAAACAACTTATAAAATGTCAAACGCATAACTTACATAATTCCAATTACCATGGGTCAAATTTTTGTTTGACATTTTGTTTTATTTCAAATAGTTGTGCTCTAGTGGTTTCACCCCACATCTTACTTTCTCATGAGATTTAAACTACACAAAAGAGATTATTTTGAAGTAATTGAAGGCATAGCACATATATTATACTTGGAGTAGAAACTGACGCATAGGTAGATATGGTGTATGTTGTTGGAGTTTAAGGTATTTGGATTTACAAGTGTTAGCTTGTTTGAGAATTTTGGGCTAGCAAAAAGACACTACAAGAAAAGTTTCCTTCCGCAACGACTTGGCCCGACGATCGTTGTAGAAGGCGTGTCTTCAGCGACAAAATTCTCCGCTCGGCCGTGGCCAATGGAAAACTTTTTTTCCGGTTTCACGACCCTCTACTACGACAGAACCACTATAAACATGGAGGAAGCTCGGTTGGCATGTGGCAGGAGCAAGATTTTCGTTTCCTCATGCGATGTTGACTCGCCGAAGTCTTTTGAGGCGTGTGGGTACCGGACGTTAGTGTCTCTAGCGGACCATACTCTTCGGTCGCACCTCCCTGATTGGAACTCGATAACGTTGCTCGATGCATCTGTCGTTTAGTCAGGCTGCTAAGTCCCACATGTCAACCTCTCATTAGAAGGATCGTGTGTATGATGGAATTTTTTTCCTTCGCTCGCGCTACCCTATTCTAAAGTTGATAGCGCTGCTCGATGCATCTACCGTTTAATCAACCTCCTGGGACCCACATGTTATCCTCTCATTACAAGAAACGTGTGTATAATGGAATTTTTCCCTTGGCTATTGCCTCCCTGATTTCAACACGATAACATTGCTCGATCTATCTGATGTCTAGTCACGCAGCTGAGTCCTCCATGTTAGCCTCATACTATAAGAATTGTGTGTATGATGGAATTTTTTCTTCGCTCATGCTACCCTGTTCCGAACTTGATAGCACTGATCGATGCATTTATCGTTTAATCAAACTTCTAAACCCCACATGTCATCCTCTTATTACAAGAAATGTGTGTATGATAGAATTTTTTCCCTCGGTCGCGCCTCCGTGTTTCGAACTTCATAGCGTTCCTCGCTGCATCTACCGTTTAATTATGATGCAGGGCCCCACATGTCATCCACTCATTAGAAGAAACGTGCGTATGATGGAATTTTTGCTCTCGGTCGTGCCTCCGTGTTTCGAACTTGATAGCGTTGCTCGATGCATCAACCGTTTTTTCCAAGCTGCTGGGTCCCCCATGTGAGCCTCTCATTAGAAGAAATGTGTGCATGCTGGACTTTTTTTCTCGCTCGCGCCTCCCTATTTCGAACTTGGCAACGTCGCTCGAGGCAGAACCTGTATAAGGACACGCTACTGGGTCCCAGATGCCGGTCTATCTATAAATCAAACTTGTGTATGATGGAATTTTTTCGGCCGTGTCCGCTGTTTTGACCTTGGCAACGTTGCTCGATGTAGAAGCCATGTATGGTCTTGCGGCTGAGGCCCCCATGTCAGCCTCTCCGGAATGTTCTAGCTTGTGGGTCCAAGATGCGGCCTCGTATGTTCTGGCGGGTGTGTCCCTGATGCCAGCCTCTCTGTACAAGTATTTAACTTTTTTTCAAACCTGACCATTAAACTCGAGGGATGCTGCAGACTGGTGCATCCGTGATGTTAGCCTCTCCGTAATATGATATTAAAAAGTAAACGTTTATCAAACAGAAGTAAACCCAAGATATATAAATATGTACACATAGGGGATTCGAACTAAAGACCTTCAAATCAAATCAAATAGACATAAACTGAGTGTTTTGCCACTACACCAAAGATACTTATAGAAATTGAATCATTAAACATGTATTAGTACTACAACTTATGTATCAGTCTTCTCAAAAATATTTTGTGTGTCTATATTATCTCTCTTACAATAAAAGAGCAGTGCTACTGGAACCTCGATTTATAAAAAGCCACATAATGGATTAGTTTCTTAAAAACATGGGTAGGCAGAGTTTTTTTAGAGGTGGGGGCAATGCCAAAAAGTCCAAATTAAAAAGTTTTTGGACTATGGTCAATGGGCTCCAATCTAAAATTTCAATAGGCTGTGGCTCGCCAGATTCAAACACAGACCTCATTGAGGGAGGAAAAAAAGCGATAATTCCTTTGACAGATATTCATGTAAAAGTATCTAATGAGCACACACCACATGCACCAAAATAGGGCCGGTATCCAATGACTTCACTTGGTGAAATCAAGCTGTATATCTTTACCCTCTCATCTCTATCCAAAATGCATCCAACGGTTCCAATGACACAAAGGCAAAAGCTCTAGAGCAAGTAGCAAGCAACAATGACAGAACTTTTGACAAATTCAATACCATTTGAAAGATTAAGGAGTATAGAATAATAAGACATAAAAAATCAACAGATTCCTAGTTCATATTCAGCAGCACTTGACTAATTCAGAAGCATTTCAAAGTGGCTGATTCAACAATACAGACACTAAAATTCAGTATCACTACAGAGAGAGACACTTCTTGTTTCAGCTCTAAAAACCATGCCACGCGATTAGTTTGCCCTTTTCTCCAAACACACTTGATCACTGGAACACAATCATTATCATAATATTTGGTCATATAGGGAACCATCATATAGATACAAATATACCATACTAGTACATACTAGTCATAGCTCCAATCCAGCAAAAGGTTATCATAGTTTTACCACTCATATATGATCAGTGGAGATAAGACAACCACAGAATTAATTACAATAGCATGCGGCAAAAGATCTAGACAGCTAGGAAGTTCGTGAATAGCATGCGGCATTCAGGGCATCCAGATACATCGACCTTGACCGTTCTTCCAATAGTAAGTTTGGCTGTTTTCCGGAACATGATCCACCTAGAAGTAGCTGTCAAGTGCCCATCAGTCGAGTTAATGGCGTAGTGTCCCTCAATTTGCAATCCTTACCTCTGTATCATGAAGACTATTGTGCCCTTTCGTTTGGCCCGGAGTTTCTTTGTGGCACTCTTAGGCAATTTTTGAGTCAAAGCAAGAGATAGACGCATAATTACTAAGAGCAATGCACTGAATCATGTGAAACTTGAGAAGACATTCAGAGCAGTTTATCTTCCGCCATATACTCACAAACATAATACGGTGCGACCTTGTGATGACACATGTGTAGGATATGGTCTGACAAGGTGTTGCCCGGGTGATGAAGGAGCTTGTGTTGGTGCCTGTGCTGGGGCTGATGCTGGTGTAGTAGATGGTGCCACTAATTGTAGAGGGGCTAGTGCAGGAGCCAGAAGGCCCAGAACCGGTGTCAGCTCCAGCGGCTTGATGCTAGATTCCTTCTGAGGGGTAGCTAAGCTAACTATAGGGATGGTAGAGGCAGATGATAAGTGTGTAAGAAAAATGGTCTCTTATACAACAATTACTCATAAGACAGTGATCAAAGGATATGATGAGTATACAAGCAAACTAAGTTACTACCTCCATTCTTTCTCCTTAGGTGAACATGTGACGGAGCACAAACTAGGGCCAGTGCCGTTGCGGGTGCCAGCAGCTTGATGCTGGTTACCTTCTGGGGGTAGGTAAGCGGACTGCAGGAGTGGTCAGAGAGGCATATGAGATGTGTCCAAGCAAAATGGTTTCTTATACAATAGTAACTCCTAGATAGAGATGAAAGTATATAAGAGAATTAAGTTACTACCTTTATTCTTTCTCCTACTGAGGTCAACAGGTGCCGTTGCAGGATCTAGGGCCGGTGCCGGTGCCAGCAGCTTGATGCTGGCACCCTTCTGGGTGGTACATAAGGGGAAGCAGACTGCATAAGTGGTCAGGGTAATATGATGAGTAAAGACAATGGTGCAGAACAATTAGTCCCAATAAAATCATTAGAGGTTGTGATGAGTACAGAAGCAAATTAATTAGTACTACCTCTGTTCTTGGTCCTTCGGTCAACAGGTGTACGATGGCGTGCAAGTATCTGCCCAGGCTTGCTAAAATCGAATGTTACCTCGTCCCCCTGCTTCAGACCATTCTCAAGGACATACTTGGACCAACCTTGGCCACCCAAATAGGTGTTGGCCATCGTCTTGGAGACATCCACATCATATAGTTGCCGCATGCCTTTAGGACCCTCGCTATACAGAGTTAGAAACTTGTCATTTCCGAACATCTTGTTTATAATGGGGCGAGCAACACAAGGGACAGCCTTCATGAGAAAATTGATAGAGAAGTAAGGCAACAGCAAAAAAAAGTGAGATACAAGATCTTACATCAAGTCGGTCTAAACCACTTGGAATCCATACCTGATACCATGGGTACCCTTTGCGAAGGGTGGCCATGCACCATTTTTATTCCCTCTGCCTTTGGAATGACATGCAGGGGCCCCCTTTCAATCAACAAGCTTGACAAGAGGAGGGTAGTAGAAAGGGCTAAGAACCTGGTGCGTGGTATTGATTGAAATTAAGTGGAAAGGTTAAATTATGTAAATAGCAAGTAAATCTAATAATATAAGACAAAACCATTGCATGTAAAGCAAACAGATTTTATTTTTGTGAACTTCTAATGAGCGTAAACATATAGTACTAGCTGATAACAATAACATGGAAAATCATAACATGTGAAATTATGGATTTCCAAATTATACCCACTTCTTAGAGAGGTCACTGCCCACCTGGGTACTAAGTTGGCGCTTCCTTGTTGTGTAGAGGATGTCCTATTTTGGTACGGGCATCAGAAATTTACTAGACTCTACAGCAGCCTCAGCTTTCACAGCAGCACCTTCAATCAGCATAAATAGCAACAGAGCTCAACAGTTCAATACTATGTAAAGTTTGACCATGTTTTTAGAAAAAAAATTATAATATGAATTATATATCCTTGGATACATCATGAAACATGTATTCACATCGTATGTATGTAATATCATAGTTCTTGATAGTTTTTGACATTTTTCAAAAGTTTGGTCAAACTTTCCATCGCTTGAATTCTTAAAAAATATATATGCCTAAGCCTTGGGACGGAGGGAGTACAGTACATAGTAGTCATATAATGACTGTATGAGATAGTCTGACAGATCTAGATCTGGATTCACATAAACACAGTGCCAGAATTAATAGAATCACACATATGTTTCTGAACATCTGATAAGCATGCATGACACCAAGCAGGTAATACTTAAATCTGACTACACCATGGTAATAAGGGTATTAAGAACAAATACCTTTATCTTTAAGCTGGGCCCTCCCAGCTGGTCGGTGGCCTTGTGCTTGTTTGGTGAGTAGTGGTACTGGCCAGATCATGCGGCATGTGGGGGTACCATCCTATTTGTCGCACCTGGAGCACCGCATGTTCGCAGGTATGTACCACCATGCTACAGTAATTTAAGAAGAGATGGTGTCACAGAGGCTTCCACAAAAAGAGGATGCAGACAGAGACAACTTTTAGCACAGGGATACATCCAGGTTGCAGCCAACCACTTTCAACATTGGAAAGAATGGAAGAACGCAATGAATATATTGCTACATTACCTTTTTTAGGCAACTTTTAAGGGAACTGACGGGACCATCCCTGTCTGTAGTGGCCATGCACGCCACTGACCCATAGTTCTCCATACAGAATCTGACGCAAAATCCATTGCACATTACGAGTAGAAACTAAAGTTTATAGAAATGAAGAACAGCGAAATCGAACCCGACCAAATGCCCCAATCAGAATAGTGTTGACCATGCCCTGATCCCGAATCCATACAAAATCAATACCACCTCCCCCACCCCCCATCCCCACCACCACCCCCACCCCACCCAATTGACACAATTGATCGGAGAAGAGGAAAAATATCCTGATTAGGTGATTCCGAGGTGAGAAATAAGCAAGAACTCCACAATCAAAGCATACCGAATACTACTACTAGTACTAATAGTACCCCCAATGGCCCAATCGGAAGCATAAGCAAAGCTAGATTTCGAGGTGAGCAAATACACCCACCTATTTCAACAAGAACTCCCCAATCTGAGGTTGCACCAGTTCCAACAGTTGCTTGTTGGATGGGAGCTAGCTAGTGATGGTTTATGTCTTGTCGTTGGTAGAAAGGCAGGGGCATGGGAGTAGTAGTAATAGTAGTAGTAGGGATGGGCAATACACTTTTTATACAGTAAGTATTTTTAAGTGGCAGTGGCTGGAACATTTTGCTAGGAGAGAATCCCAAATTTTTTATCCCAGCTATCACGTGGTGGCCTATAGCTGTTTCAAGCGGGACCCACATCAGGGGTGAGTTAAAGAGGGTCCCACATCAAGTGGCTGAGATAATTGACCGAGCCAACCTCCTCCTTCCCTTGATACTAATACTAGTTCTCCCGGGTTCCTCTCCAAGGACAGAGAAAATCGCCCCTCTTCAAATCAAATTGATCCCAACTTATTATCCTTTTACAGCATAGGGCACCAGTGCTGGAGCCTCAAAAATAGTTTAGGAACTGATAAAATGATAATTTCGGATTTCAGAATAGAAACACACAAACACACATATACTCCAATTACAGTTCTGCTAACAAAGGCCTAGAAATCATAATAAGGTAGCTCCACATTACCGAACTACGACAGTAGCGAACCAATCATGGGATAACTCTACACCCCAGGTGTTTTGCAGCTGGGCTAGTGGTCATGAGACTACCCAGACGGCACCAAAAGTACACCCCTGATGATCAGTAGCCATGCATCAAATCCATCTAGAAGCAGTCTACCCGATCCACAACCTCAGGTGCAGGATCATCAATGAACAGGTCATCGTCATTACCATCAAAGTCCTCTTCGGTCGTCTGCTTCTACAATTAGTAGATTACCAAATATGTTTATAGAGAAACATCAAAGACACACAACCTGAACATTTGTCGTTCTACAGATATACCTTGTCATCTGGCATAGAGGTAGTACCAGAAATGAAACCCATTTCATGCAGATTGCGCTTTTTCTCTCCTCCCCTTCCCCAAGTTGATCTAGATGCTCAGGAGTTGCCTCTGTCAGTTGATCAACATCTGCTTCCCCTACTTGATCTTGATGATAAAGATGTGCTTCCCCCAGTTCATATGGAGGATCATGTGGTTCACCATGAAATACCCATCTAACATATGTGCTTAGCATCCCAAATGTAAAAATATGGTCGTCCACTATAGTTTGAGGCAGCACCCTACAATTCACACACAACCGGCATGGGCAATGTACTTTTGACTGTCACAATGAGCTCTAACAAATCCCATAAATCGTAGAACATCAAGGATATGTTTAGCGCTGCCTAATGGAGCAACCTCTATCCAAAATTTGCCCATCTATTTAATTATGACATACAAGGTTGGTTATTATTAAAAGAAAAGCAGGAAACATATAGATGGAATAAACTTCCAACTAGATCGAGCTAGAGATAGAAGGACTACCGTGGGATCGACGTGCCCACTGGTGCGTCTCAAGAAGACCGACAGGTAGGGAAAGCTTCTTCGCGCATGGTGGTGATGAGAAGCGACTGTAAGCGTGTTTATTTTGTGGGGAAGGGGTGAGGGCCTAGGCGGCGGAGGTGGAAGTTAATACACAGCGCGAAGGGGTGCGGAGCGATAACTTTGGAAATTTTGACCTTGCTTTGGGCACCACCATATACGTGGCCCACCTGCCAGTCACCATAGATCAAAATTGATCCAAAACTTGTCAAAATACAAGTTTATGTTTTACCATGGAAACTAATGCACATAGCATTGCACTTTGCGAACGAATGGCTTTATTTCAACATATATTTAATTTCAACATCTTCAGCTAGGAAGCTTGGAAACTCATGAAAGTAGGGCATTATCCATCAAATCTAGAATCTCCTTTGTAAACAATTGCTTGAAATCAAAATATGCACCGATCTACCAAATATGGACACATTTGTAAGCTTGGTTGGGGAAGATGCTTCAATGTACTGAGTAGTACAAAACATGAAAAAGGTACAGAAACTATGGATGTGACCTTTCTCCTCTTGTTTGAAAGCCTTGAATTAATGTTCATTAATTTCGGCAAATGTCTATAAACTCATTAAATGCTGGAAAGCATACAGGCATGTGGGTCTATCCGACAGGGACAGCATCCCAAGTGGGAGTAGCGTACCTTAGAAGCTTCAACTTCAAAATTAAGGCAAAATGCTGAAATATCCGGCCCACCCATTCAAACATCTCACCCATCCATTCAAATATCCAGCCCCAAAAATTATTTTATTGCACAAATTTAACCTGGAAGCTTGAAAGGGCGTTATAAATTGTGTGAAAAAAGGGGGCGGTGGCATTTTGAGCCATCATCTTTGTAGTTGCTTCAGAACAAAACACATTGTTGTTACTTGGAAATTCGAAAACAAACTTGAAATTTGGAACCAGACATATTGGTTAATTTGCAAAGATGCACCGATCTACCAAATACGGACACGTCATCATAAACTATTTCCATGACCCTGGTCACCTTTTTTTGGACGATGGTCATCTTCTTGAAAGCCTTAAATTGTTCGAAAATTTCAGCAAATGCCTAGAAACTCGTTTAAATGCTGGGAAACAACTCTCGCTGGCGTGTGGGCCTAGACGGTGACAGCGCGTCTGAGAGGCCCCATGCCGGACTAGCGTATGCTAGAAGCTTCGACCTCATAATTTAGTACGGCGCCCAAACATCACACCCATACATTAAAATATCCCGCGCATCCATTCAAACATGCTTCACCTCTTTCTAGAATGCAAAATTCCTCTTCTATTCTTGTTCCGGAAACAAGAATCTAAGGGAGCACTGCAATAACAGAGGGATATAAGTGGTAAAATTTGGATTCTCCAGAGTACATCACCCCATCGACGTTTCCCAGCCCTTCTTCAATATTTACCTGCCTGCCCACTCTGACCTACACTGACTTTTTGGACCCACTATGCAAGTGACCCACATGTCAGTGAGCCAAAATTAAGGGAAGTAGAGATTCCCATCGCCTGTTGTTCAAAATTCAAACATTTTTTGCTAAACCAAGATAAAATCGTTAAAATCATCCAACCTGCTTATACTACCACTCCACTATGTTAGAGTAAAAGCTAAAAAAACAAAGCCAAAAACACGTTCCTAGCTTTATAAGCCAGAATTAGAGCCCAACCAAATAGCACCTAAATCTCAAGGAACTCTTGGTGTTTCTCCCTTGTTTTAGTACTTGTGTACCTTCAATTTTATCTAAAAAAAATGACCAACCAGGGTATCATCGACTTGTAGATCAATTTTTGAGATACTTTCATTAAATTACGGTAACACCATTCTGTTCCATGAATATATATAACCATAAAGTTTGAAAATATTATTGAGAATTCACGAAATCCTAAACCATAAAATCTAAACCCCTAAACCCTGACCAAGCAGGTATCATGCAACTATAGATCAAAATTTGAGATACTTTCGGTAAATTGGGTAACACCATTCTATTCCACGAATATACGCACAAATCTTGAACATTATTGAAAATTCCTAAAACCCTAATCCCTAGCTAAACCCCTAAAACCCAAATAAACCCTAAACCCCTATACCCCAAAACCTAATCAAGCACGTAGCATGCACTTATAGATAAAAAATTGAGATACTTTCATTAAATTGGGTAACGCCATTCTATTTGACAAATATAAGCATAAATTCTGAGCATTATCGAAAATTCCCTAAACCCTAAACCCTCAGCCCAAAAACCCTAACCAAGCAGGTGTCATGTACTAACAGATCAAAATGTGAGATACTTTCATTAAATCAGGTAACGACATTCTATTAGACGAATATAATCATAAATCTTGAGCATTACCAAAAATTCTCTAAACCCTAAACCGGAAACAACCCATAAAACTAAACTGTAAAACCCTAAACCCTCAACCCATAAACCCTAACCAAGCAGGTACCATGCACTTATGTATCAAAATTTGAGATACTTTCATTAAATTGCGGTAACGCCATTCTATTCCATGAATATAAGAATAAAGCTTGAACATTATTTAAAATTCCTGACACCCTAAAACCTAAACTCTAAACCCTAAATCCTTACCAAACACGTAGCATGCACTTATAGATCAAAATTTGATATATTTTCATTAAATTGGTAACTCCATTTTCAATAAATCTTGAGCATTATCAAAAATACCCTAAATCCTAAACAACCCCTAAAACCTAAACCTAAAATCCCAAACCCTCAACCCATAAACCCTAACCAAGCAGGTATCATGCACGTATAGATCAAATTTTGAGATACTTTCACTGAGTTAGGTAATGCCATATTCTATTCAGCGAATATAAGCATAAAGCTTGAGTATTATTAGAAATTCGCTAAACCCCCTAAACCGTATTCAGTACATAAAACCTAAACCGCAAAACCATAAAACCCTAAAACCCTAAACCCTCGACCCATATAAACCCTAACCAAGCAGGTACCGTGGACTTATAAATCAAAATCTGAGATTCTTTCATTAAATTGCGGTAACGCCATTCTATTCCACGAATATAACAATAAAGTTTGAACATTATTGAAAATGCCCTAAACCCTAAACCCTAAAACCCTCAACCCTCAACCCCGCCTAAACGACCTTGGCAAATGAGGTATCGCATGCACTTGTAGATGAAAATTTCAGATAAACTTTCCTCAAATTGTGCTAACACCATTCAATTCCATGAATATAAGCATATATAAAGCATCTTGAACATTATCGAAAATTCCCAAAAAAACCAAAACCCTAAAAACCTAAACCCCAAAAACCATAAACCCTAAACCCTCATCCCCTCAACACCTTACCAAGCAGGTATGATGCACTTATAGATCAAAATTCGAGATACATTCATTAAATTGCGATAACACCAGTCTATTCCACGAATATATATATAAGCATATATATATAAAGCTTGAACATTATTATTGAAAATTAATAAACCCTAAAACCTAGAAAATCCTAAAGCCTAAAACCCTAAACCCTAAATACCAACCTTAAACTCCTAAGCCCTAAACCCTAAAATCCTAAATCATATACCATAAACCCTAAACCCCTAAACCCTCAACCCCAAAAACACGAACCCTAAACCCCAGGCTATATATATATCTTGTGTAGAAACTAGGGCAGTGTGATTTTGAGCCATACTTATTTGTAGTTTCTTCATGATAAAAGCCATTGTCGTTGCTTGAAAATTGAAAATAACTTCAAATTAAGAAGCTTCCTTTGTAAATAATATTTTAAATGCCAATAATATGGACCAATCTACCAAATACAAACATGTTGTTATAAACTATAGCAAAGATATGGCCATGACCTTGGTCATCTGGTTTGAAAGCCATGCAAATTCATACATGGTACGCCATATATCATATGACAAAATTAAAGACATTATTATTGATTGGGGCTTTTAAAATAACTCCAAATATGGAAGCTCTTTTTGTAAACAATGTTGAAATACCAATATGCACCAATCGACCAAACATGGTTACATTATCATAAGCCAGAATTAGATCCCAACCAAACAGCGCCTAAATCTCAAGGAACTCGTGGTGTTTCTCCCTTGTTTTAGTACTTGGGTACCTTCAATTTTATTTAACAGAAAATATGACCAAGCGGGGTATCATCGACTTGTAGATCAATTTTTGAGATACTTTCATTAAATTGCGATAACACCATTCTGTTCCATGAATATATATAACCATAAAGTTTGAAAATATTATTGATAATTCACGGAATCCTAAACCATAAAATCTAAACCCCTAAACCCTGACCAAGCAGGTATCGTGCAACTATAGATCAAAATTTGAGATGCTTTCATTAAATTAGGTGACACCATTCTATTCCATGAATATAAGCATAAAGCTTGAACATTATTGAAAATTCCCGAAACCTTAAACCCCTAAAACCCAAATCCTAAACCCCTAAACCCTATAACCCTAAACCCTAAACCCTCACCAAGCACATAGCATGCACTTATAGATCAAAATTTAAGATAATTTTGTTAAATTGGGTAACGCCATTCTATTTGACGAATGTACGCATAAATCCTGAGCAATATCAAAAATTCCCTAAACCCTAAACAACCCCTAAAACTTAAACCCTAAATCCTAAAGCCCTAAACCCTCAGCCATAAACCCTAACCAAGCAGGTGTCATGCACACATTGATCAAAATTTGAGATACTTTCATTAAATCAGCAAACACCCATTATGTTCTACGAGTATAAGCATAAATCTTGAGCATTATTGAAAATTCGCTAAACCTAAACCCTAAACAACCCATAAAACTAAACCATAAAAACCTATAACCCTAAACCCTTGACCCATAAACCCTAACCAAAGCAGGTATCGTGCACTTATACATCAAAATTTGAGATACTTTCAATAAATTGATGTAATGGCATTCTATTCCACGAATATAAGTATAAAGCAACTTGAACATTATTGAAAATTCCTAAAACCCCAAACCCTAAACCCTTACCAAGCACGTAGCATGCACTTATAGATCAAAATTTGATATACTTTTGTTTAATTTGGTAACGCCATTTTATTCGACGAATATAAGAATAAATCTTGAGCATTATCGAAAATTACCTAAACCCTAAACAACCCCTAAAACCAAAACCCTAAAACCCCAAACCCTCAACCCATAAACACTAACCAAGTAGGTATCATGCACTTTATAGATCAAAATTTGAGATACTTTCAATAAATTAGGTAACGCCATTCTATTCGACGAATATAACCATAAATCTTGATCATTATTCTAAATTTGCTAAACTCTAAACCCTATACAACCATAAAACCTAAAACCTAAAACCCAAAACCCACGACCCATAAACCCTAACCAAGTAGGTATCATGCACTTATAGATCAACATTTGAGATACTTTCATTAAAGAAGGTAACACCATTCTATTCAACAAATATAAGAATAAATCTTTGAGAATTATTGAAAAATCGCTAATCCCTAAACCCTAAACAACCCATAAAACCTAAACCGTAAAACCCTAAATCCTTAACCCATAAACCCTAAACCAAGCAGGTGCCGTGCACTTATAGATCAAAATTTGAGATACTTTCATTAAATTGCGGTAACGCCATTCTATTCCATGAATATAAGCATAAAGCTTGAACATTATTGAAAATCAAAAGCCCTTAACTGTAAACCCTAATAACCTCCTAACCCTAGAACCCTAACTTCCTAACCCTAGAACTCTAAACCCTTACCAAGGAGGTATAAATAGATCAAGATTTGAAATACTTTCATTAAATTATGAAAACACCATTCTATTACATGAATATAACCATATATATAAAGCTTGAACATTATTATTAAAAATTGCCTAAACCCTAAAACCTAAACAATCATAAACCCTAAAACCCTGAACAACCCTAAACCCTAAATCATGAACCCTAAACCCCTAAACCCTAAAAGCCTAAACCCTAAAATCCTAAACCATAAACCATGAACCCTTAAACCCTCAACCCAAAATAAAACCCCGAACCCTAAACTTAACCCTACGCTACATATATACTTTGAGTGAACACTGGGGCAGTGGGATTTTAAGCCATATTTTGTAGTAGCTTCATGACAAAAGTCAATGTTGTGCCTTAGAAAATAGAAATAACTTCCAATTTGTAAGCTTCCTTTGTAAATAATATTTTAAATGCCAGTACACACCAACTAGCAAATATGGATAGGTTATTATAAATTATAGAAAAGATATGGCCATGACCTTGGTCATATGGTTTGAAAGCAATGCATATTCTTACATGGTACTCCATATATTGTGATACAATTTTTTCTCAAAAGTTATCAAATTTTAAGATTATATTTTTCCATGGAAACTAGCTAGTGCACATAGTGATAAATGAAGAGAGAAAATAATGGATGCATTTCTTTTTATATTTTGTTTTTTTGTATTTTTTTAACATGGCCAAAATTAGGTGTCATTACTATTCATATCAAAAAGTTAAATTTTGTGAAACTCTCAGTGGTTCTCCAATATTTGACTACTTGGTATCTTTGAATTATTTTAAAAAGTCAAGAGCAAGGTATATCACACACTTTCTAGTTCGAAATTAGACATACTTACTTCAGATTGTCAAAAAGTGATTTTATTGCATAGATTTAGCTAGAAAGTTTGGAAATTCATGAAACTTGGGCATTGTCCATCAAATCAAGAATCTTCTTTTGAAATGCCAAGATACAGCTATCTACGAGATATGGACACGCTATTATAAACTATAACAGAGATATGGTCGTGACCTTGGTCATCTTGTATGAAAGCCTTCAAAATATATTGTTTATCAATTTTGGAAAATGTGTGGAAACTCATTTATATGTTGGTAAGCATACTGTCGCTAGCGTGTGGGTCTAGACGGGGCCACACGTGAGAGCGGTCGCGTCGGAGTAGCATACGTCGGAAGATTCAACCTCAAAATTTCCGCATGATGCGGAAACATCTCGTGACACCCCCGAGATTAAGCCTGGACAAATCCCAGACCTCCATCTGATATAAGCCTAACCTAAATCTCGGAAGCATACAGAGAAAGAATCAATAACATTACAGTGACCCTATGAAACAAAAGTTATTACAGCAAACTCATAACTGAGCAGAGAACCAAATTATTACAAGCAGAGGTCACTAATCACAAACATCAAACAACGAAAGGCAAATTATGCTATTAAGTATAGCAAAGTTAACAAATGGCCTAAGAGGCCTAAAGAATAACAATGATATCCCAATCCATAGATTCCAGGCTGCCGACCGGGAACCCCAAACTACTCGTCGATGTCGATGGCGTAACGAACTCTTCTTCTATGGTAACACTTACCTGTTACAAAAGTATCAACAAAGCAAGGCTGGGTACATGGTGTACTCCGCAAGACTTATGGCTGGTGGAGTTATTTTGCATAAAGCTAACTTTCTTTGTAAAAGAGGTAGGAGAAGGTCGACTAAGTAGAACATTTGAAAGGGGATAAGAAAACGATATCACTAGCTTTGATCAACTTTGATATCCACCGAAACTTTATCAGCTGAACCTACTAACTAGGATTACCCCTCAAGCCCTGAGGAAGCATACTTAAGCACACTTCACTTCTCTTGTCAAATTTTACGGTTAGGTTATTCTTCTCTATGATCTTTGAATCCGTTCCCAAGTCGTCCATAACCGTGGACACGGCTTTTTGAAAAGATTATTATCCTACAGGGGTGCACAACTTTACCCACACGTACCAACCGATTCTTAGTGCCAGTTAACATTAGACCTCTTCCTTGGAAGGCCGGATGAGAGTGGTTGACCACGACCTTTACCTTGCATTCTCCGAGAACATGAGTCATGCCCTAAGGAGATGCCGCCATAACGGGTCAAGTCCCGAAGTCGGTCCCTAGAGATGTGAACAGTGTTTGAGATTACAGAGGTCGTGCCTCTCCCATTCCCTGCCACGCTTACCTACCTGTATGGATGCACCTCCTTCACCTCCTTCGAGAACGACAATAATGCATATGTCGAAAGGAACGCCCCTATGTGACTCATGGAATCTACTAGGCAAGTTAGTTGGTCGAGGGGGTTTCCAGGCCCCCGTGTGGCTGTACGTGATACATTGCAAATGTATCTATAATTTTTGATGTTCCATGCTTGGTTTTATCCACTTTCTTGTGTTTTGTTCCAACTTTGGAGTACTTTTCATATGATTTCTTGGACTAACCTATTAACAAGAGCCACAGTGCCAGCTGCCTGTTTTCTGCTGTTTTTGGTTCCAGGAAAGTTAGAAAATGAATATTCTCGGAATTGGACGGGACAAAAGCCAAAGTGCCTATTTTTCCGGAAGGGATCAAGTGCTAGAATACGAGACGGAGAGGGGCCAGGGGCCGGCCACACCACCTGGCCGAGCGGCCAGGCCTGGCCCGCGCCAGGGGGTGGTGTGGTGGCTCTCGACACCCCCTCGGCCTCTCCTTCCGCCTATATATTACCCTCGGGACGAAAACCTTAAGTGCCCGATCAAAAATCCACGAAAGAGTCTGTAGCCGCCATCATCTCCATCCCTAGATCGGAAGGGATCTGAAGCTCTTCCCGGCACCCTGCCGGAGAGGGGAATTCACCCTGGAGGCCTTCTTCATCACCATGCAAGCCTCCGGTGTGATGCGCGAGTAGTTCATCCTTGGACTACGGATCCATGTAGTAGCTAGATGGCTGGTTCTCCTCCTTTGTGCTTTCATGTTTAGATCTTGTGAGATCCGTTCATGATCAAGATCATCTTTTTCTAATCCATACATGTTGTGTTTGCGGGGATCCGATGGATATTGAGATGCTATTTCAGATTGATTATTGATTCTATCATGTCTTTGTTATTTGAGATCTTGCATGCTTTCCGTTGTTAGTAGCTATCTTGGCCAAGTAGATGCTAGCAACTCCAAGAGTTAGTATTTATGCTCGATAGTGGGTTCATGCCTCTGGTAATCTGGGGAAGTGACAGAAATCTCTACGGTACTAGATGTGTTGTTGCTACTAGGGAGAAAACAACAATCCTTTGTTCATAGAACAATCATATTGTTTACTTTACACATAGTTCATAAAGCAATAATCTGTTGCTTGCAACTTAATACTGGAGGGGGTTCGGATGATAACCTGAAGGTGGATTATTAGTCATAGATGCAGTTGGATGGCGATCTATGTATTATGTTGTAATGCCCAATCAAGTCTCAAAGGAATCAAGATGATTAGTATATGCATGTATTGCTTTCTCGGTGTTTGTCAATTGCCCCGCTGTAATTTGTTCATCCAGCATGTTATCTATCTAAGGAGAGCCACCTCTAGTGAACTATGGATCCCGGTCCTTGTATTTTACATGCAATCTACAATCTTTTACTGCTTTGTATTTACTTTCTACAAACTTTTACTTCTTTCCATTCGATACGTTTAATCCTTTGTTTTCCGCAAAACACGGTGAGATTGACAACCTCATCGCAAGTTGGGGACAAAGTTCTATGGTTGTGTTGTGTAGGTCTCCACGTTGCTACTAGCACCGGTAGTGCGCCCTGCCAAAGCTCAGCTAGTAACACCTTTGGGGTGTTTCCTTGCTCCTACTGGTTCGATTAAACCTTGGTTTTATAACTGAGGGAAACTTGCTGTTGTGCTCATCATACCTTCCTCTTGGGGTTCCCAACGAGCTCTACATCAACACCGCCATCAAGCTTTTTTCTGGGCGCCGTGCATTGAGCCATCGGTACGCTCGTCTTGGTTCAAGAGGCAAGAACTCAGGTCCTAGTGGTGGCAAGTACGGGACTGCAAAAACCACAACCCGACGTGGCCTCCCATACAAGCCCAAGCATGTTTAATTTTCATCTCTGATCATACCACATCATCCTGTCATTCTAGGTTCATTCGTAGCTCTAAATCATCAACCGGATGGATTAGCAGTAACATCTAAGCATGGCTAAGCACAACAGATACAAATATCTCTAGCGAAGCTCATAAGCCAAACCCTAGTTACGCTAGGAGTAGTGGATCAGGGAATATAGGCTACAAAGGGAAGATGCATCAGATATGATTACTATCGATAAAAGACTTTGGAATTGTATTCACATGACAAAAATGAAATACTTTGAAAGCATAGGATTATGTCATGTGTGGGGCTATGCTAGCCTTTGCATGTTGATACCCAACTATAGATATTTAGGTTCATCAGCTTGACTTGTTCGTCGATAACCTTCAATGGTGTTGATCTCAGGCTTCGATCTTGATCTCGATATCATATTCTACCAGGAAGAACCAAACACCGGAAAGAAAGGAAACAATCAACACATGGCATCAATACAATTCTCAAGTAAGGATGATGATATGACAATTTAAATAGAGCTCAAATGAAACCCTAGGGCATGCTTGGTAATTTAAGCAGCGTCCAAGGGGTACAAACCCTAAAATAGGGGGAACCTCGGAGTCACCTGCGGGGTTCAATTGGTTCTTCTAATTAAACTTGTAATTAAATTTATTGAACAATGCATGATTATGAGTCTATTGTGTAGATCTTATTTTTATGAACATTTTGATATATTATTTGTATTTTTATGACTTAAAATAAATTAGTTATGAATTTTCCCAATTTCAATACAATTTAAATCATTTTAAAAATAACTAAACATTTTTGGATTATATTAAATTATTTTCCAGCTGGCCCCACATGTCTGACTTTAATTAATTTCAGAAATAATTTCCAAAAAGATTAAAAACCTGACACTAGGGACCCACCTGTCAGCATTTTTATTTATTAAAACAATTACAGAAAACATTTAAATAAAAAGAAAAGGCAAAATGACGTGGGCATGACGTCATGCTGACGTCAGCCAAGCTTGATCCTCATATCGTCGATGGAACTGGCGATTGCGCGTGCGCGGGGCAGCGAGAGCGAGGGCGTTCGACACAGGGCGCTGAGCTGGACCTTATGCTGGCGGCACCGCTGCGGATTGGCCACCAGAGCAACAAGTGCGACGGCGAATAGCGGTAGCGGCGGCAGGTCGACGAGGAGCAGCGGCTACAACGCGCGAGAGAGAGGGTGAAGGGCACCAGGAGGTGGAGGAGCTCACCACGATTGTAGATAAGGGTTCGGGGAGACCGGGCGGGGTCGGAGGGCGTCGGAATCGGTGTCGGAGTGCGGTGACCGGCGTTAGGGATGGAGGGCTCGATTGAGGCGATTGGGGGCTTCTCTAGCTCAAGTGCTTATACTAGAAGAACGAGGAGACGGTGACGGTCACACCAGTGGCCTCAGAAGGGCGAGGGATGGTCGGGAACAGCAGGGCGCCGACGATGTCCGAGAGCTAGGGTTGGGCTCTTGCGGCCTGAGAGCGAGAAGGAAGAGGAGGTAGCAAAATAGGGCTCGGCTAGGTTTTTCTACGGTGGTGCGAGGGTCTTGTAGGCTATGGAGGCACGCATCTTGGCACGCACGATGGCAGACGGTGGGCGGCGTGCCAGCGACCTGCTTCCTCCGTCGGGGAAGAAGATGATGAACAGGGGAGGTGGGCGAAACGGTATTGGGCTAGGATTTGGGCCGCACGTGGGCTAGGTGGGCTGCAGGAAAGCTTGTAGGAAAGTAGTTGGCTACACGCTGCGCGGCAGTTAGTGGGAGGGTTAGCTGGGTTGCACGGCCTGTTAGGGTTAGAACTGTTTTTTCTTTTCTAAAAACATTTTCTAAATTCTGTTTTCTCCTTTCTATTTTGTAAAACCACTTTTAAACTGTTTTGAATATTTCTAAAATATCAGAGAGGTTTGTGAAACTATGAAAATATTGTGGGTCCCCTTTTTGTCCATTTGGGCTCCACTACTTGTATTCAAAATATTCAAAACCTTTTGAATTGATTTCAAAGAGGGAGGGAAAACTAGGGTTTTAGGGTTTTACTTTCTTTCTTTTGGATGCACTTTGAAAATATGATGCTCATGAATGCATAATCAAAACCCTAATTAATATTAGAAGAACTAGGGGTGTTACAGTTCTATCCCCCTTAACAGAATCTCGTCCCGAGATTCCTAGATAGAAAGATAGAAGGAACAGGGTTACACTAGACTACGACGATCATCTCGAAGAGGTTGATCCATGTCACCATTATTGAATGAATGAAGCGCTTCATTTTCTTCGAGGTAGCTGCACACACTAAAGAGGAGAGAGAGAAACACAAAACCACAAACAGAGTATCTCATGGTTAACTCATAGATAAATGTTTCACAACATCTCTGGAGCTAACGAGCATGAAACACGCCAAGGTGACTGAGAGAGCAAAGGAGATGGTTTCAAGGTGTTAGATAGCTGGTCTTCATAAGGATTGAGACCATAGAGCTTCAGAAGATTTTATCTTTTGAAAAAGAGAGCATACAATGAAAAAACACTACTACGGACTTCGAGAGAGGGACCTCTACTATACGGCTTAAGTAGAGCTTCCATGGATACAGAGATACGGATAACCAAGCTATTGAACTACTTTTGATACATAAGGATCACTTCTCATTCAACAGAAGGTCAAGATAGAAAGTTGTTTTGTGAAGAGGACTCATAAGAGTCACGAAGAACATATAACAAGAGGAACTGTTGATTATCAAAACCATAGTCGCTCTTCGAACACATTAGAGGAACCGAAGGAAACTCTTTATTCCTCGAGGTCTATCAAAATCTTTGCCATCGATCATGATATCACTTTACACCACTAGATGAATGAATAGGAAGATTCCCGATGATAGGAGGAAAAAGAAACTTCATTCTCAAACTTCAATTACTTGGCACAACAAGATGCTTGCCAACATAAAAGGGTCTGGAGAATCGACCGAGAGACATTTAGCAACACTTCTTTAAATGTTCTCCTTGATGTTCGAGACACGAAACATCAAGTAAAAGGTTGGACTTCGGATACAAAGGAAACCATATGAACAACTCCTATAGTATATCATTTAAGATGCCTCATAAAGAGTGGTTGTTATTGCTGAATCAAGATAATGTGACGAGAGGTCTTCCGGCTAATTGTGTCAACCATTACATCAATCTTGTTAAATTTTCAAAGAGATCTAGGTCAAGAACCTTTGATGAACACTATCCATCATATCTGCTTGAGATTCAGATTTGGTTAAGTAAAATAGATACTTCAGACTCAACATGTCTGAATAGAAAAGTTGCAACATTTACCATAGAGGTAAAGTTACTAGATTGTCAAAACATGGACTACAATGTCAAGCTCCAAAAGAATGAGCTAGGTTGCAAAACCCATGTGTTAGCAAGTTATCAAGAGATAATTTCCCCTACATGAATTGATTGCAACGAAACACAATCATATCCTTGTTGGGAACATTTAGGAAAATATTGAAGTTTGTAGGACTTCTTCTCTTTCATGACAAATCATTAGTGGCTTAGCGTGCTTAGAGGATATTCTCGAGATGTGAAGGTATCAACTTACCATATTAAGAATACTTCGCACATGCTTGACTAACTTGAAATGATTCTCGGGGAATAAAGATAACTCTACTCGAATCCACGGCGACAACTTTCAACTATTACACGTGAACCAAAGAAGGTTACTTCTAACATCCAGAACACATCCTTCGAGATAACATGAAGACGGTTCTCAAAAGTTTCCAATATTGATGCCAACTATTCTATATGAATCTTTTCTAGCATGGAGAAGATAAGGATGTCATCAATGGGCTCAATAACATACTTATCAATATACTCCAAAAACATAGACTCACATGTGGTATGAACAAAACAACAACATTGGTTAGACCAAAGGACATGAAGATGTACCTAGGTGAAATAGCATGAGTAAATACATCATGAGGATAGTCCTTGGAACTAAGTTTGATTTGACGATAACCCATATCAAATCAAAGGTGGGGACGATAAAATTTCCATGAAGAAAACACTATCTTTCTTCAGTACGAACAAATCTAGACATCCCATTAGAAGGAACAAGTCTGATAAAACTTTTGTCTTACAACTCTCCAAGTTGTTGTTTAAGCTTAGCCAACTAGTTCAGGGGTATCTAGTACGGATTTCTCGTAGAAAGGAGCAGTTCAGAGAACTTGCTTGCTCAAGAACATGACATCACGGTCATGTGGCAACATGGCGAAACTTCTAGAGAGACATATAGAATATAACGATCCACAGATATGTCTCTTAGTTCGAGAGGAAACTTGGTTGGTAAGTCAAGAAGACATAATCTTAGAGCTTCACCACAAGTCTAACTCTTTGATCGAAGAGAGTGTACCAGAATAATGGACTTGGTAGCACAATCATCCTTTGCTTAGTGACAGAATTTACTAATCCCGCTAAGAATGCCGCAAATGTCCTTGTTGAGGCCCAAAGAAATAATGATTGCTAAGAATCTCTGATGGCCACATTTTTACGCACACGCATCATTCACGAGCATGAAAGCTCGAAGGAAGGGTGGGTAAAGATGTATAAGAGTATCTCTTCAATAAGGGTCATGAAACTCAGCACGACCTCTTAGTATAAAGGAGTGTGATACCTTAAGGTGGGACAGATCAGAAGCTAATCAATGCTTATTGATTTGCGGATTACAACACTTTAACTTGGTCCTAGATATGACGAGGTACTGGAGTTTCTTTCTCCTAACATCTCGATATGGTTTGTGTTGACGGACCACAAGAGTATCTTGCATCAGAAGACACTGATGCACATTTACTACTTGGCTACCAACTGGTAGACAATGGTCGTAACAACAAGGAAAAAGCAACATGCTCAGGATAGAATCCTGAGAGGTGGATGCATAAGTCAACAATATTCCGAAGACCGATGTAGGAAAGGGGTGTGTGGCAGAGTCACGGATATAGAAGTGAGACTCACAAGGAGGACTCTTGTCGTGATCTATTTGGTTCTATTACAGAACATCTTCCATAGCATGTGGTAGGGGAAGTCCTTTATTTGTCACAATTCAATTGCGACAAATACCACAAGCTTGAAGGCTGTAATAGAAGGTACTAGCCATCCTGAGGTAATGTTTGAACATTAACAACAGGGATCAACAAAATGGATCTTGAGTTACAGGTCAGCTTCATGTACAAGATTCACAACACTAGAATGCAGCACAATCAGGGATCTTCGGTTCAAGTCCAAGGGTTAAAACCCAAAGAAAGGGGTAACTACTATCTTAGTAGTACAGAGGGTACTACAAGGTGGTAATCACGAGGTAGCTTCTAAGAGAAGATACAACTTCTGAAGTACCCAAACAACTGAAAAGGAGGTACACAAGGCGAAAGGAAACCTCGAGGCCTAGAACAGATCACTGTGGAACCATCAACATGACATTGTGGACCCACCAGATAGAGATATCATGATGGAAAGGAATCTCTCAGCTAAAGAAGAACAAAGGGAACAAGGAACACATACACTGACTCTGGAGAACTCAACGCTACGTCAACTGGTTTAGAAATGACTTGCCAAAAAGGCACCTAAGTTTTGAAAGACAAGACAAGATAGCAAAACTTTTCCAAATCAACACAAGATAAGATAACCCAGAGTTAGAGCGAAACTAGATAAGGAGAAAAAAGAAGCATACCAGAGTTTTTGCAAATACTTTTCAGCTTTAAAAATAGTTTTTCGTAAGCACTAGACTCAACATCGACCAATAGAAAGATTTTCCTACAGTTGGCACTGCTCTGATACCAAAACATGTGAAACCCCCAGGATTATGGCTAGACAAATCCCAGACCTCCATCTGATATAAACCTAACCTAAATATCGGAATCATACAGAGAAAGAATCGGTAACATTACAGTGACCCTATGACACAAAAGTTATTACAGCAAACTCATAACTAAGCAGAGAACCAAATTATTACAAGCAGAGGTCACTGACTACAAACATCAAACAACTAAAGGCAAATTATGCTATTAAGTATAGCAAACTTAACAAATGGCCTAAGAGGCCTGAAGCATAACGATGACATCCCAATCCATAGATTCTAGGCTATCGACCGGGAACCCCAAACTACTCGTCGATGTCGATGTCGTAATGAACTCTTCTTCTATGGTAACACTTACCTGCTGCAAAAGTATCAACAAAGCAAGGTTGAGTACAAGGTGTACTCCGCAAGACTTATGGCTAGTGGAGTTATTTTTGCATAAAGCTAACTTTCTTTGTAAAAGAGGTATTAGAAGCGCGACTAAGTAGAACAATTGAAAGGGGATAAGAAAACGATATCACTGGCTTTGATCAATATTGATATCCACCGAAACTTTACCAGCTGAACCTACTAACTAGGATCACCCCCTCAAGCCCTGAGGAAGCATACTTAAGCACACTTTACTTCTCTTGTCAAGTTTTACGGTTAGGTTATTCTTCTCTGTGATCGTTGAATCTGTTCCCAAGTCATCCATAACTGTGGACACGGCTTTTCAAAAAGATTATTACCCTACAGGGGTGCACAACTTTACCCATACGTACCAACCAATTCTCAGTGCCAGTTAACATTAGCCCTCTTCCTTGGAAGGTCGGCAGATAGTGGTTGACCATGATCTTTACCTTGCTTTCGCCGAGACCATGAGTCATGCCCTAAGGAGATGCCGCCAAAACAGGTCAAGTCCCGAAGTCGGTCCCTAGAGATGTGAATAGGATTTGAGATTAAGAAGGTCGTGCCTCACCCATTCCCTGCCATGCTTACCTACTTGTATGAATGCACCTCCTTCACTTCCTTCAAGAACGACCAGAATGCATATGTCGAATGGAACGCCCGAACTATGTGACTCATGGAATCTACTAGGAAAGTTAGTTGGTCGAGGGGGTTTCCAGGCCCCCGTTTGGCTGTACGCTCGTCTTGGTTCAAGTGGCAAGAACTCAAGTCCTAGTGGTGGCAAGTATGGGACTGCAAAAACCACAACCCGACATGGCCTCCCATACAAGCCTTAATATGTTTAACTTTCATCTCTGATCATACCACGTCATCCTATCATACTAGGTTCATTCGTAGCTCTGAATCATCAACCAGATGGATCAGCGGTAACAACTAAGCATGGCTAAGCACAACAGATACAAATAGCTCTAGCAAAGCTCATAAGCCAAACCCTGGTTATGCTAGGAGTAGTGGATCAGGGAATATAGGCTACAAAGGGAACATGCATCAGATAGGATTACTATCGATAAAAGACTTTGGAATCATATACGCATGACAAAAATGAAATACTTTGAAAGCATAGGATTATATCATGTGTGGGGCTATGCTTGCGTTTGCCTGTTGATACCCAACTATAGATCTTCAGGTTCATCATCTTGACTTGTTCGTCGATAACCTTCAATGGTGTTGATCTCAGGCTTCGATCTCGATGTCTATATCGTATTCTACAGGGAAGAACCAAACACCGGAAATAAAGAAAACAATCAACACATGGCATCAATGCAATGCTCAAGCAAGGATGATGATATGACAAGTTAAATAGGGATGACCCCTGGTATTGGGGAAATTTGCCGAAAAAAACGGACCCTCCTATGGCGCCTCCCACCTCCTTCCTCCTTCCTCTCCCTCTCCGGCGTCTCTCCACCCGGCGAGCATGAAGATCCTCCTTGATTCTGATCATGGATGTCCTACTTCTCTGGGATTTCTCACCCGGTCGTGTCATGGCAGATCAGGTGTGTCGTCGTTTCAAATCTTCGGTCCACTTCTCTCCCGACTGTGGCACCAAGGAATTCTTTTTGGTCGCGTGTTTCTCCTTCTCTTCGTTCTCCCTCTTGGAAGAGGCGGTTGCTGTAGCTTTGGAATGATGTTGTTTGGGTGGTGATGCAGCTGGATTTCATGTGGTTAAGTTGATTGATCGGAGATTTCGGTTCTCAGTGGCTTCTAACAAGGTGGGGCATTTCATCTATTCCCTTAGGGAAAGAGACTGGCCAGATTTCTTTTGGTCCTTTTCTTTGTTTAGAGGCGATGGTTATGCCTCCTGTTTTCTTCCTCATGTCAGTAACCCCTTTGTGGAAAAAAGTTCAACATGGTCTTCGGCTCACAGCAGGCGACATCCCAACATGGTTTATGTATCTCGTTTGAGGAAGAATTTAGCTCTTAATAACAGATCATTGGATTGCCTAAAAAAGAATGCATTTGATGGTTCTTCTGCATCTAAGTTGGCAAAATTTGGGTTTGATGAATCTTCTTTACGGCCTGATAATACTTTGTCGGTGGTTTCTTCTTCAAGTAAGGTCATGCAGTTTGACCTTTCTCCGGTGTCCGGCAAGGTTGCTTATACGGCGAACGACAAGGCTGCTTCTCCGGCATCTGGCAATGCAGTTTCGGGTTCAAATTTGCTGACTCTGATAGTGGGTGACGTGATATGTTCTAGTTTGGAAGCTAATCTTGATATTGGCCACATTAATTCTGGCCTACTATCACGCTGCTTTATTGGCCATAATTTCTCGAGGCCGGATTTTTGGCTTTCCCGTTTTGCCTCTGATCCGAAATTCACGCCCTTCAATTTGGAATGTGTTATTGACCATCGACAGGCGGGTTATTCAGACTTTGAAATTCAGCAATGTATAGCAAACGTACCCGTGCTTTGCACCGGGATAAACAAAAACTAAATCTCTCGAATGAACCATCCTTGGTGGTATTTCTATTTTGTGCCATTATCCTTGACACCACTTTTAACCGAACCACCCGGTAGGCCGGTGCACTCGAACACCAGAGTCAAGTGTCGCCACCTCTAGTCCATCACGCTCCCCGAAGGCATTCACCTTCCTCGAGATAGGAGATTAGGGGAAGCAACAAAAAGGGATTGGAAAACAGTCAGAATTCGGATTGATTGGATCATCCTAAATTGTCAGTGTACCTTTATAAATTACTTATGCCCGCATGGCCACATCTGGAGCCGCCAGATGCAGAGGAATCTTGCGTTTTGCTGGAGCCGTGCCATGGTCACGTTGAACCATACATCTAGATTGGTCCATCCCAACCATGGTCTTCTGAACATGCTGATTGTTGTTTAGAGAGGACTCTTCTGTTGTCTGAATTTTTGATTCAATAAGAGGAGATGCATCCAAAAATATCCAGAAATATCAGCTAGGAAAAACATATATTAAATCAGCAGATCCCATCTACATCCATGGAAAATATTCCTGCAAACATCACGCAACAAAACGATGACTTTAGTTTTTGGTTTATATATTTTTGAAATATATTTTAGGTTTTGCTTGAGATTTACTCCCTTGTTGCAATGCACATTATCAATCCTTTGGGACCTAATTATAATGGTAACAAAGTAACTTGTATATAATGCAAAAAAATTTAAGTATACATTTAATTATTATTGTTAAATTTTCTAAATTTCATGGCACAATCAGTACATAAACAAATGTTTCAAATCGTAATAAATTTAGTTTCACATGGGAAATTTCCAAGTTCCAAATACACACAAGTAAGGTGCACACACATCTCTTGCATTAATCTCAAAAAAGAAAGAGTAGCCTTGCATTGCCTGACGGGAACCATAGCGCCACGAACCAACGGGGGTGGTGCTCCCTGTTTTGTGCATGACGATCAAAAGATGGACAACGCTCTTTCGTGTCCGGTGATTTTTTACTCCTCTCTCATAAATATACTCTTTTCTCTCTCTCCCTCATATCACCGCTATAGCCTTGCCAGCTGCTCACCCCCACTGCCGCAACACATGCATGCATAGGTAGCGACGCCAGCTGGCCAACGCCACCCCTTTCCCCTCGTGTCCTGGGCCACCCTGTTCCCTCCCCCTTGTTTCTCTCTCGTCTCGCAAGCGCTCCACAGCCTCCCTAGCTCGCTCGCCCCCCGCTCTGCCGCCTCCTAGTGCCTCTCTGGTCGGGCGGGCCCGGGTACCTCGGCCACTGCTCCTCCCGCTCAATCTCTGTTCCTCCACTCTCTTTCCCCCTTGATCTAATCGCAGCGGCCACAAATACTATCTCTGTTCCTCCGCTCTCCCCCCCCCCCCCCCCCCCCACTTCTTCCTCCACCTCGGAAGTTGATAGCCCACGCGGCCCGTGAGAGAAAGCCCAACATCGCCGCGATGCCAGCGATCGATAAAGACCGGCGCTCTCGATTTCCGAAGCAGCGTTGACCAAGGAAAAATATCCATGATTTATGGGCTGCGTAGTGGGTAATTGTTCACAACTATGGGAGACAAATTTGTCCAAAAAAGAGTTGGACCGGAAGAAACAATCCGTCATTTATTATTACTAGCCGAATACCCGTGCATTGCTACGGCTTTCATTTTTTCGTCTCACATGTCACATGTCACATGTCCATGTGTAAACATAAAGTGCCTGCAAATATTCAGATACATAGAAAGATAGCCACATAATATTTTATATAATTTTATTTGTACTTTGCATAATTCAACATCATATATACTAAAAAGCAAGAACCTAACTAATAATACCTAAGATAGCAGAATACTCCATTAAGTGCTGAATAATGTACATTCAGAAGAGTCTCGTGTTTTGCATCGCTATCATTAGTCAAAGCTACTCCTTCTGTTAAGGTTTATAGGGCTAAATTACCAAAATGCCAAGACCTAGTTGGTTCTACATTGGTTATGAAAAAGAGTGAAACACACTAATTTAGTTTTGATGAATGCGCACAATTAAGAGACTACACGACCATGCAACAAGTTCACAGCGCATGCAAAGAAAAGACCACCATTTTTACACCGCATGCACACATGAAAAACCAACCGGAGGGGAAAATGGATCGTCAGAGTAATTGTAGAAAAGTAAATCAGGGCAATAAATGCATAAGTTAGCCTATTTTTTCGGAATTTTTCAAAAAACCGCTATTAGCCCTATAAACCCGGATGGAGAGAGTACTAATCTACGTACACTCTGCGCTTGCTGGCTTTTATCATCTCCGGAAACCATTAAAAACCCTTCATATCAATCCATTGCTACCAACTAAGGCTGTTATCGCCTTAGCACAAGCTGTGTTGTACGTTCACCACCCCAGCCAGTGATCCAACATCCATCCATCTATGCAAGCACTCAAGCACAAACGCAGCACTCGGCAGGTCAGTACGACAGCCAGCCCAGCAGGTACTAGCGAGAACCATATAGGCAATAAACAGAAGTACAACAGTTTATGTTGATGACAGTACGCCAAATTTATATAGGCAATTAAATGTATACTTAAAAGTTTTTGCATTATATACAAGTTACTTTGTTACCATTATAATTAGGTCCCAAAGGATTGATAATGTGCATTGCAACAAGGGAGTAAATCTCAAGCAAAACCTAAAATATATACAAGCAGGTGCCTATATGACAGTACGCCAAATTCATTCTAACAGCACAACAGTACACCAACGAGGTCTAATCTTGCATCAGTTTTAGGCGGTACAAATACAAAACTAACACAGAAAAATACACTTTATAATAAGAGCAGTATAGCTGTTTCAGTGTAATCGTAACTGCATCGTCATCAATCTCAATGGCTTCGTCTCCAAAAATGGGGCAAAGTTTGGTACTACTAAATCGTTGTTGTCGCACCTCACATCTGAAGAATAACATATGGAGACATGCAGTACAAACAGTTTGGGAACAGATCAATAGAGACAAAAGATTAAGAATAGAGTGTACTGACCTTGCACAGTTGCGCCAATGGTGATGATCAGTGTTACGAGAAATCAATCATCGCATTCCTCAAACTGTACAAAAGTAGAGCAAAACATGTTGTGCTGCTGGTGTAGAACAGAGCAAAATATCTACATAAAAAGAAATATTGGGGAGCGTGCTTGGACAGAGGATCCAACAGCCGGACTTGCTGTAAAGCTGGGACGAAGATAGATTGTTTTGTGCAGAGGAGCATGACTGCCTGCGACATTAAGGACGGCACCGGACAGATCTGCCGGTGATCTCAGATGGACCAACACCAATTACAAACCTTCATCGATCGGCCGCTCTGAACCACTTCCCCGGTTCCGATCTGCCGCTTCCTCCGTCTTGTCTAGCCATGCCGCAGCACGCGGCCTCAACTCCCGCTCTAATCGCCGCAACAAGCTTGCACGTCCACGGTGGGGCGGGACGTCGTTAGTAATATGGGGTTCGGTGGATTTTTGATTTTTTTTTTACTTACCGGTGGTGTTGATATAATATAGAGTTCGGTGGAAGGATAAATCTGTCCAAAAAAAAATATTGAACCGGGAGAAAAAATCCGTCATTTATTATTAGTAGGTATAGCTATAGATTGAGCTTTGGGGTTTGCCATCATCAAAAGTCATTAAAAAATTATTGACTCACCACCAGCCCGGTTCTTCTGAAGAATTTTGCTCTAATTGTCTAGGCCTGGGCCACACTCGGAGAGGCTGTTCATCTGTAGTGAGATGTCGCATTTGCAAGGAATTGGGTCATTTGGGTCGTATGTGTCCAGGGAGATGCAGACTATGCAAGATTAAAGATCATTCTTCGGCGAGTTGTCCGAGAAGAAAAGTTTGGAAAATTAAAGCTGGCCCATATCTGTCCGATTCCGTTCCCCGGGTGGCCGTTTCGTCTCCCACTAATCAGTTGTTTGTTACTGATCCTGTCTCAGGTCAGCGTATGCATTGGGTTAAAAAAGGCAATAATCTTCTGATTAACGAGAATAACAGACTGGATGATTCTTATTCTGGCCCTGTTACTGAGAAGGGTGTCTTTAGTTCTGCTAGGCCGTTTTCTCCACAGTTTCTCCCCTTTTCGTCCATAGCTCTGTCAACCCCGCCTCTGTCTGAAACTGAAGCTGCGACTGATCTCCTGGTTAATGCTTCAGGTGGTGGTCTTGATTGTGTGCGTATTAATAGTGTTAACTTGGCTATGGAGATTGGGAAAACTGTGGATACGCTCACTACTACTAATATTGTTCCCAATGCTACTGATGATACGCCCATTATCAGGTCTGTTGTGCTTGTGGAGATCGATGGGCTGCTATACAGTGTTAGAAACTTCAGTGCTATGATACTTTTCCTTAGTGCCAACATTTATCAGCATTCTCACCTTCTTGAAGCCCACTTTGTGAATTGTGCTGATCAGTATTCAGGGAAACAAGCTTGGTTGGTTTCTTCTCCTTTGGACGATCATAGTCTGAATAAAGATGACTTTGTTGGCTTTGGTTGCTATTTAAAATACATATTCTTTTCAGTCGTGTTAACTTTGGCGTTATCTGACTCTTTGATCACCGATCTGGCCACAAACACTGATTTAAAGCGTCTGCTATTCCCTCGCAAAAGATCATGGGCTGATTCATTGAAGTGCCTGGCTCTGAATAATGAGGGCAAGCTGATTTGGGTATCTGATAATGTTTCTTTCGTGTATTCTGAGGTTGAGGTTCTGTCGACTGTTTCTGGACTATTAGAGTTTGATAATATGATGCCTACACCTGTGAGGTTGGACCTGAACTGCAGCAGCTAGGCTTTGTTTCAGAGACTGAGCTGGGGTTTGGAAAGCAGAAAGCATTGGCTCTTTCAGAGGCAATGTGCATCTGGTCTAGCGTGCAAAACCCTCAGTCTGCTGATGACATTACTGTGAGCTCTCCCACACAGCAAGATCAGACTGTTATGGCTCTGTCTGCTTCTTTTGCCTCTGTGTCTATTGCTCCCTCTTCTGTTACAGGACCATCTAGAGCTCGCGGTCGTTCTCGCAAGTTTGATACGGTGGAGAATCAAGTCAGGCGTAGCATGCGTCAGCACAATGACGGCCATCTTTATGAGCTGCCCAACTGCCCCACTCGTCGCCGCGCTTCGTCTGTTCCAAGGGCTACACCTCCAACTGTTCTGCAGATTTCTGAAATGCAGCGTCTTGGCGTTGAAGATTGCCTTATTGATCCAGAGGAGCTTTCCGAAGAGCACCTTATGCAGGCCCGTAACTTCTGAACTTTGTTTCGATGTCACATCCTAGCAGACCTATGAATGTTAATCGAACTTGGTGTGTTTTAAATTAGAATATTCATGGTGTGAATTCCTCTGAGAAATGGCCTCTTGTTTAGAACAAAATTGAAGAAAGCATGGCTTCTATTGTTTGTCTCCAGGAAACAAAAAAAGAGGACTTTGATATCTATACCTAATAATAAAGTACGAAGTGTTTTTTACGGGTTCCGTTTTTTCTTAGACCAATTTACCATCCCAAAAATCACATGATACCACTAAGACACCGGTAAAACTAAAAAACGCTTAATTCGTTCGTACTTTGAAGATACATCCCGCAATCCCGCAACCCCTCTCTCTGATTCCAGCGTTTCCCGGATTCTACCTGTGATGGGCCGTCCTAAGTGGGCCAATGTAGTACCATTGAACCAAACCAGACCATCATCGATCAAACACACCAAACCAAAATTAAAAATTTTACTAAAAAAAAAACAAAATTAAAAAAAGAAACCAAGGCAAGTAAAAGAATGGTGTTGTATTGTGTTCCAATCCCAAACCAATAATTAAAAAATCATCCAAATCCAAATAAGAACGACGTGCTCATCAATATACACCAGGCCTAGCAAAGCACCAAGTCAGGACAATTCTATGTGTATTTACATGTTCTATGCGGCTCTGATTCCCTGATGATAAACAAGCAGCGTGTATGAACTCCTAGATATTGATTACGGCTTTGAGATATTTTCCGCCGAGTTGCAACCCTAGAAGCTAGCTAGATTTCAAGATTGACCGGATTTCAAATTTAGATGAAAAACTATTTATTTCAAAGCATTATAGTATACTTCACGTTTTATCTTGAATATTCATGATTAGATTAATTAGGTTAACTCAATTCCTTGGCTCTTAATCTATTCTCCTCCAAGCGATGCTTCTGTCAGAATATTTATAACTTAAATTGAGAGAAATATACATAATAATCACGTTGACTAAAATTTGGATGGCATATGCCTAAATCCTAAATCGTAGTGGTGGCATGGCTGGAGAGCCGAGGGACAAGCAAAGGGAGCAAAACAAATGGAAGATAATTTTGTGTTTTTTCGCGTTTGTAGATTTTTCTCGTCCGTTGCAACACACGAGTATGTTTCCTAGTTAACTTTATAAAAAAAATAGCCCCGAGACGTTTTGATAAGGATGCTTTTGTGCCCTCTGAGGGAACTTCTGGTGGGCTCTTAGTGCTTTGGGCTAGTAATATTTTCAGAGGCCATATTCTTTCACAAGAAAGTTTTGGGTTGGTAATTCAGTTACAGTCTACTTTGTCCGACGACCAATTCACCTTGGTTAATATTTATGGTCCCTGCAATGGTATTGACCGCGAAATTTTTGTGGCCTGGCTCTTTCACCTCGACATTCCTGATGACTCTCTCTGGTTATTACTGGGGGACTTCAACTTCTACAGATATTCAGATAATCGCAATAAACCAGATGCAAACTCCTCTGACATGGCTACATTCAATGAAATAATCAGTTACCTCGGTCTTATTGAACTCCCAATTAAAGGACGTGCGTTCACATGGAGTAACATGCAATCAGACCTTCTCCTCGAGCAAATTGACTGGTTCTTCACTTCCCCTGCTTGGACACTTCACTTCCCTAATACTATGGTCAATCCATTAGCTCGCCCTATCTCGAATCATGTGCCTTGTGTAGTCTCTGTTGGTACCTCTATCCCCAAGGCCCAAGTTTTTAGGTTTGAGAACCATTGGATCAAAATGCCAGGTTTTATGGATGTTGTCAACAGAATTTGGAATATTAATTGTCATGGCGATAGCGCAAAAATCTTGTCCTCCAAATTTAAATTGTTGAGAAAAGGGCTGAAAAACTGGAGCACTAGCATCTCTGTTATTAATAAGGTGGTGGTTGTGATGCTGGGGTTGTGATGATAGATAGCTCGGTTGGGTCGAGGCCATTTTCTCTACTGGTTTTTCATCGGTACTTCTTAATGGTGTACCCGGAAAAAAATTCCCTTGTAGGCCTGGAGTACGCCAAGGCGATCCCTTCTCGCCAATTCTTTTTGTGGCTGGTGCTGACCTCCTACAATCGATGGTTAATAGACTTGCAGATAATGGTGTCCTTGAGCCACCGCTCCCTATTCCTGGTACTGATTTTCCAATCGTACAATACGCTGACGATACCCTCCTTATACTCCAAGCATGTCCTCTGCAGATCTTGGCTCTGAAAGAACTCCTTCAGGTTTTCTCCAATGCTACTGGACATAAAGTCAATTTCTCAAAATCTTGCTTGATGCCAATTAATATTGATGAGCAACGCCTTTCTATGCTAGCAAATACCTTTGGTTGTACCACTGGGACACTTCCTTTTGCCTACTTAGGCCTGCCTCTAGGCACGACAAGACCAACTGTGCAAGACCTGACTCCGACGGTTGATCAGATTGAAAGACGGCTCAACGCTAGCGCACGTTTCCTTGACTATGGGGGCAGATTACAGTTGGTGAACTCGGTTCTCTCCTCGCTTCCAAATCATTATTTATCTTCACTTAAGATTCATAAAATGATCATCAATATCGCTGACCGATCTCGCCGTCGCTGCCTTTGGGCCAAGCAAGAAGACTCTAACTCGGCTCATTCTTTGGCATCATGGTCTCTTGTCTGTAGGCCCAAGAATCGTGGAGGTCTTGGGATCATCAACTTTGAACTTCAGAACAACGCTCTCCTCCTCAAGCAGTTACATAAATTCTACTGTAAGGCTGACTTGCCCTGGGTAAAGCTTGTATGATCGTTATATACACCTGGCACTGCTCCTCATGCACAATCTCGCCGTGGGTCCTTCTGGTGGCGTGACATCTTTAGCTTGATAGAAACATACAGGAGTATCACTACGTGCAACATAGTTGGTGGGGAGACTGTCTTATTCTGGAAGGACTTTTGGTGTGAAAATGAGCTTACGTGTAACAAATTTTCACGTTTGTTTTCCTATGCTATAAACCAAGACCTCACTGTCGCTCAGCTATTGCGCTCTCAGAATGTCTTTGATAATTTTGCTCTGCCACTCTCTGTCCAAGCATTTGAGGAACTAAATGAGGTCCAGGAGACTCTTCAAGGTCTTGCTCCCCTTCAGACAGATGTTGATACCCGTGTATTCCCTTGGGGCAGCACCATCTATACCTCTGCGAAATTCTATAAATTTGTGTTTGCAATAGTGTCGTCTGATCTATCGTTGAATGCAATTTGGAAGTCCAAATGCCTCCCTAAACTGAGGGTTTTTGCCTGGTTACTCCTAATGGATAGGTTGAATACTTAAGATCTGATGTTGAGGAAAAACTGTAAGATTGATGATGTCCCTAATTGTGTCCTATGTGCTAACCAAGATCTTGAGACAACTACTCATCTCTTCATTTGTTGTCCCTTTGCTCGGATCTGCTGGGAGTCTATTAATATGCAATGGGATTGTTCACTCCAAATGTCTCCTCGATTCACCACTGCCAAAAGTTTATTCATGGGACCTTGTTTTATGGAGATTGCTATTTGTGCAGCGTGGAATCTATGGAAAGAGAGGAATGATTATATTTTTAAACAACAGACTCCTTCCTTCGCTCGTTGGAGGGTTAAATTCCTGAGTGATTTATCTATACATCAACATAGAGTGAAGGCTTCCTTGGTTCAACCTCTTTTAGATTGGATCTCTTCTTATTCTTCATAATGTTTCTGCTCGTTCTTGTACATTTCTACCCCCTTGATGTAATCCGCCCTTCGTACTTTTTCCTATATATTTATATAAAATAGAAAATATACTGTAGGGGTTTTCCCCTACGGTCTCAAATAGAGCTCAAATGAAACCCTAGGGCATGCTTGGTAATTTAAGCGGCGTCCAAGGGGTACAAACCCTAAAATAGGGGGAATCTCGGAGTCACCTACGGGGTTCAATTGGTTCTTCTAATTAAACTTGTAATTAAAGTTATTAAATAATGCATGATTATGAGTCTATTGTGTAGATCTTATTTTTCTGAACATTTTGATATATTGCTTGTATTTTTTGACTTAAAATGAATTAGTTATGAATTTTCCCAATTTAAATCCGTTTTAAAAATAATTAAACATTTTTGGATTATATTAAATTATTTTTCAGTTGGCCCCACATGTCAGACTTTTATTAATTTCAAAAATAATTTCCAAAAAGATTAAAAACCTAACACTAGGGACCCACTTGTCAGCATTTTTATATATTAAAACAATTACAGAAAACATTTAAATAAAAAGAAAAGGAAAAATGATGAGGGCATGACGTCATGCTGACGTCAGCCGGGATTGATCCTCAGATCATCGCTGGAACTGGCGATTGCGCGCACGTGGGGCAGCGAGAGCGAGGGCGTTCGATGCAGGGCGCTGCGCTGGACCATATGCTGGCGGTGCCACTACGGATTGGCCACCGGAGCAAGCAGTGCGACAGCGGACAGCGGCGGCGGCGTCAGGTCGGCGAGGAGCGGCGGCTACAGCACACAAGGGAGAGTGTGAAGGGCACCAGGAGGTAGAGGAGCTCACCACAATTGCAGATAAGGGCTCGAGGAGACCGGGCGGGGTCGGAGGGCGCCAAAATCGGTGTCGGAGTGCGGTGACCGGTGTCGGGGATGGAGGGCTCGATTGAGGCGATTGGGGGCTTCTCTGGCTCAAGTGCTTATACTAGAAGAATGAGGAGATGGTGGCGGTCACCCCAGTGGCCTCAGAACAGAGAGGGGTGGTCGGGAACAGCGGGGCACCGATGATGTCCGAGAGCTAGGGTTGGGCTCTTGTGGCCTGAGAGCGAGAAGGAAGAGGAGGTAGAAAACTAGGGCTCGACTAGGGTTTTCCGCGGTGGTGCAATGGTCTTGTAGGCTGTGGAGGCACGCATCTTGGTGCGCACGACGGCGGACGGCAGGCGGCATGCCAGCGACCTTCTTCCTCCGTCAAGGAGGAAGACGATGAACAGGGGAGGTGGCCGAAACGGTATCGGGCTGGGATTTGGTCCACACGTGGGGTAGGTGGGCCGCGGGAAAGCTTGCAGGAAAGCAGCTAGTTGAGCGCTGAGCGGCGGTTAGTGGGAGGGTTAGCTGGGCTGCGCGGCCTGTTAGGGTTAGAACTATTTTTTCTTTTCTAAAAACATTTTCCAAATTCTATTTTCTCCTTTCTATTTTGTAAAACCACTTTTAAACTGTTTTGAATATTTCTAAAATATCAGAGATGTTTGTGAAACTATTAACATATTGTGGGGCCGCTTTTTGTCTATTTGGGCTCTACTACTTGTAGTTTTCAAAATATTCAAAACCTTTTGAATTGATTTCAAAGAGGGAGGGAAAACTAGGGTTTTAGGGTTTTACTTTCTTTCTTTTGGATGCACTTTGAAATATGATTACATGAATGCACAATCAAAACCCTAAATAATATTAGAAGAACTAGGGGTGTTAGACATCCCGCGCACATCTATTCAAATATCCCGTGCATCTATTCAAATATCCCGCCCCGCTTTTTGCAAATGGAAAATTCCTTTTCTATCCCTGCTCCGGAAACAAGGACCGTGGGAGTACTGCAACAATAGAGGGGTATAGGTCGTAAATGTGTGTCATCCAACCTATATTACCCCCATTGTCTCTTCCCCGCCCACACCCCTCCAACCTCGACCTTCCTCCAGCTGCTTCACTGTTGGCCCTCTCTTCCACGCCGGACCTCTTCCACTGCAGGCGCTCTTCACTAGAACTATTTCACCGACTCCCTCGCTGCACCGGATCTGCTTCGCCAATGCTGTCTTCTACCCTACCGGGCACGCTTCACTAAATGATTCGTTGCTGACCCTGAAATGCCGAGCCTCCGCCTCCGCCGCCCTCTTGCCCGTCCCACCCGTCCTCGCCGCGCAGCGGTAATTTCTCTTGCCCGTTTGCTATATTTTTGGTACTCGTAAGCTATGAAATCGTTAGGATGTTGCTCAATATCATGGATGCTATTGCCATTTAGTTTGCACCCTTCATCTTGTAGGTCCTATCCACATCATTAGCTTCTCGTTTTTGTTCCCTTTCTTGCATTCTCACGCTATCCGTTTAATCCTCCAACACCAACTCATAGATTCTATTCTTTCCGAGCGCTTGCATGGGTCATGCAAACATCTCATAGAGGATCCAACACTGACAATCTGACGCCTAGCAAGGCTGAATCGTGAGATTTCCTTGTGTTAGTTTCTTGTCATGTTAATTAGTTGTATAACCTGTATGCCTAATAAGTTAATAACTCATTCTACCTAAGAACTTGCCATGCCATTTTCATTTATGTTCTATTGTGAATCTATGTGTGAATGCTTAATTCGGAAAATATCCATCTAGTTTGAATGATATATCTGGTCATTTTTAATGCTATATGTTGGTGTTTTCACCTGCTTTCATCCTTCCAATCCAGCTATCTAGTTTGAAACATACATCTGGTAATTTTTAATGCTATGTTTTTGGTGTTTTTCAAGAGTTTTCATCATTCCAAACCAACTAACTTGGTTTCAAATGTCATGCAAAGAAATGACAATGGAGTACAAGGACCAGAGTTCCAACTGCTCTACTCAGATTCTTCTGGCAGATTGAGCAGGAGTCGCACCCGCACGAGAAGGAGCTACTGTCAGCCTAAACGTGCTACTATAAGCTCATACTTACTTTAAATGATCTCTACTTTATATAATACTACTTATTTTCCTTGTTCTTTGTTTTAACCTCTTTCACCGTATTTTAGCAAACTGCAGTTAAAACCTAGCAGGAGTCCTTGGAAGGCAGGACTAAAAGTTGTGATCCCTTGTCCCATTCATCCTCCCATTGCATTTCCAAAGCAAACAACTTACTTAATAGTCCACCTAGAACAACTCATGTAGGTGATAAATATATAAAGGTTGTATTGCGTGCAGAACGAAAGGGTGTAGTTGCTCTTAGATCTATAGCTGAAATGTTAAAGAAGAGGACAGATGATGCATTGAAGCGAATCGCCATGTACCGATATCTTATTGATGGTACCGACACATTGTAATCTTTTGGAAATAGAATCTTGTTTTATAACCTTTTGTAACAAACTTTTATTGTTGTGTAATAAGTAGTTTTAATTTCTGCGTGTTTATTAATTGATATCTTTATATTCACCTGTTCTGTGAAAAGTAGGCGCTAGCAAAAAAGGCCAAAACAGTAACAGGCCAGAGAAGTAGCATGCCGAATGTTGAAACAACATGCGCATGGATGGGCCAAAACAACCAGAACATTAAAAGGCCAGAACAATAGAAGGCATGTACAGTAAAAGGCCAGTACAGTAAAAGGACAGAACAGTAAAAGGCCATAGCAGTAAAAGGTCATAACAGTAAATGGCCAGAACAGTAAGAGGCCAGAATAGTAAGAGGACAAAACAGTAAAAGGCTCGAGCAATAAAAGGCCAGAAGAGTAGAAGGCCAGAACAGTAAAAAGGCCAGAACAGTAGAAGACCAGAGCAGAGAAAAGGCCGGAATAATGAAAGGCCAGAACCACGAAAGGTATCAACAGCAAAAGTCCAGTACAGTGGCAAGACAATACAGTAACATGCCGAACAGTGCCAGCCTGAATACTAAAGGGCCTAAACAGTACTGGGTCGAAATTCTTAAAAGGCTAGAATAGTAACAAGACTGAACAGTAAAAGGCTAGATTGGCAACTGGCCTGAATAGTGTCGGGTCGTCTTGGTGCAGGCCTCAACTGGCAGCACAGTGTTGGGCTAACCTAGGCCTTATATAGGCCGAAACAGTGTCAGGCCCGAAAGTGTACGGGCCACTGCTGGCTGCAGTACTGGGCTGATTCTAGGCTGTGCAGGACTAAATAGTAAAGGGTTATGTTCCTATTAGGCTCTCTACATGGGCCTGCCCATTTAGTTATTATAAGTCATTGGCTGGGCCTGGCTTTCACCATGGTTTCTGCGACCGTTAACGGTGGTAACTGGACGTTAATGGCGGCTGCCACGTGTCAGGTTGCGTGATGTCAGCAGTCATCGTGGCCGGGGAACAGATCTACGACAGAATAAGTTTTCGTGGCCGAAGGGTGCGATCCTCCACGGTCGAAAAAAATCATGGTTGATTCATTTGTGACGGGGCTTTAACCACGAAGGGCATCCGTCACGGAAGACTTTTAGCCATGAAAAACGGGCCTTTAACCACGAAAATCGTCTGTTGTAAAAGCCAACTTTTCTTGTAGTGAGAGATCTACAAGCATGATAAAGTGTCCATAGTGCTAATCATTTCTTATCAAACAAAGCTCCCAAAAAATTACCATCTATTCATGTGAACAAAAGGTAGCAATAAAATAAAACACTTGCAAATTATCATTCATTAAAGTATTTGAAACAAGTAACACTTAGCATAACTTGCATTTCAACCTTTTGTTTTCATTCCCTTTTTATTTTGATAGCATACAAATCAATTTATTTTTGGTTTTAGTAGCTATTTCTTAGGCATGGAAAACATCTATCATGGTGGTCTCATTTATTTCACAGGTAACATGCAAAACTAAATATAAAACTAGATAAAGATGCTCCAAGTTTTTATGATCATCTTATGTTGCTCGAAAAACAAAGTTTAGAGGTTTGCAAAACGAGAGTTTAATAGGTACAATGGGGTGCCTTAGTCATCCCAAGATTATGGTTTTCACCATTCTTGGATATTTGTGGTGTTCCTCCATTCCCTATCAAAAAACTCAACACAAAATTTTCTCATGTTTGTTTTCTATGGGGTGACATTAGTGGTACAAAGCTATGTTGCTAGCTGCCATATAATCCTTAAACAAAATTCATTTTTAGGTTTCTAGAAATTATATCATGTTGTATACATTCTTAGCATATCAAAGACTCATGGAAAATCATTTTGAGACTCAAAAGAAATGGCATAAACAATACAAGGCAGAATATGTCTAGATTTTCAACAGCCGCAAAACATATTTAATTCGTCCACTTAGGCATGTCAGTAATTTTAGCCATTTTTGTGCATCAGAACACGCAAGCCTCCTCCCTACTCTTTGTAAAATAAAAATGAAATTTGTAACTTTATTTTAAATATGAGCATAATACTGATACGTCGTAAACGTATCTATAATTTTTGATGCTCCATGCTTGTTTTATATCAACTTTCTTATGTTTTGTTTACACTTCGAGGTATTTTTATACATTTTCAGGAACTAACCTATTAATAGGATGTCGCAGTGCTAGTTGCCTGTTTTCTGCTGTTTTTGGTTTCAGAAAAGCTAGTAAGGAAATATTCTCGAAATTGGACGGAACAAAAGTGAAAGTCAATAGTTTACCAGAAGGAACACGGAGTCTGAAGGGCAGCCGAAGTGGGGCCACGAGGTGGCCACACCTAGGGCTGGTGCCACCACCCCCTAGGGTGCACCGCCCCATCATGTGGGCCCCTCGGGCGCCCACCGACCTTGCCCCTTTGCCTATAAAAGTATCTCGATGCAGAAACTCTAAGGACTCGATCAAAAATCCACAAAAGAGTCTGTAGCCACCGCCATCTCCATTCCTAGATCAGGTGGATCTGAAGCTCTTCCCGGCACCCTGCTGGAGGGGAGAGATCATCCCGGAGGCCTTCTTCATCACCATGCCAGCCTCCGGAGGTGATGCGTGAGTAGTTCACCCTTAGACTATGGGTCCATACAGTAGCTAGATGGTTGGTTCTCCTCCTTTGTGCTATCATGTTTAGATCTTGTGAGCTCCGTTCATGATCAAGATCATCTATTTGTAATCCTATATGTTGTGTTTGTGGGGATCCGATGGATATTGAGATACTATGTCAGATTGATTATTGATTCTATCATGTCTATGTTATTTGTGATCTTGCATGCTCTCCGTTGCTAGTAGCTATCTTGGCCAAGTAGATGCTTGGAACTCCAAGAGGGAGTATTTATGCTCGATAGTAGGTCCATGTCTCTAGTAATCTGGGGAAGTGATAGAAATCTCTAAGGTTGTAGATGTGTTGTTGCTACTAGGGAGAAAACAACAATCCTTTGTCCATGGGGCAATTGTATTGTTTACTTTACACACTTTGCTTAATGCAATTATCTGTTGCTTGCAACTTAATACTGGAAGGGGTTCGGATGATAACCTGAAGGTGGATTATTAGTCATAGATGTAGTTGGATTACGGTCTATGTATTATGTTGCAATGCCCAATCAAATCTCGTAGGAGTCAAGATGTCTAGTATATGCATTGTTATGCTTTCTCAATCTGTCAATTGCCCCGCTGTAATTTGTTCATCCAACATGCTATTTATCTTAAGGAGAAACACCTCTAGTGAACTGTGGACCCTAGTCCATTCCTTTACCATTAATATAGCATCTACCGTTTATTGTTTACTGTTTACTTTCTGCAAGCAATTACTATTTTCCACACTATACGTTTAATCCTTTATTTTCAGCAAAACTAGTGAGATTGACAACCTCATGTAAGTTGGGGCAAAGTTTGGTGGTTGTGTTGTGCAGGATTCCAAGTTGCTAGCAACACCTTGGAGTTGTTTCCTTACTCCTACTGGTTCGATAACCTTGGTTTCATAACTGAGGGAAACTTGTTGATGTTCTCATCATACCTTCCTCTTGGGGTTCCCAACAAGCTCTACATATCTTGAGCCGTCAAATAGGAGTTACAAGAAAAATCATAGAATGTTTCTACTAAATAGTGTTGTTGTAGGAATTTGCTACTCCATATGTTTTATCAACTTTATATCATCCAAATGGGTTCAACTCGGTACATTATTAAAACTACAGAGAATAAGTTTAAAAGAGATTCATTTTAATATAGCAAGGGTGGACAAAAATAAATAACCGGGTTGCCTCTCGAAAAGAGCTTTCTTTATAACCATATAGCTAAGCTTTACTTACTTGTTTAAGATAGGTGGACATCTTGTTGTGCTAGTATGTTGGTGCTAACTCCTTCTTCCCTGGAAAGTTTTCCATACATTATACCTAGGTACCATGGTGTTCTCATACCAATCAATGTAATAGTCAAGTTGAAACATGGTAGACAGCAACACAAAGTATAAACCCAATATCAATGAAGTCTAACTTTATTCCTATGCATTGCCATTTATATATGACTAAATCATAGTAAATAGAGACATTCCATTGCATATTATCATTAGGTGGCTTCAACATATAATTATTAGTGACATAAAGAGGCACTTATCACTGTTGGGGATATGCATAATGGGTATCACCATAGCATAGCTCTATTTCGGCTAACCCGAGTGGCCCACAGTTGGTAGCAAGGCCTATGGCCTGCTGGGCGGCCTAGTCAGGTGGATCTAGAAGGAAGATCCATGCCGGATGCAGGAAGGCTATGATACCAACATAGATGAAGTCGGCTAGTTGGACTACAAGACGCAAGGACTAGTTAGTATTAGTGTAGGACTCTGTAACTTGTCTGGTATGGACTTTACCCTATAACCCTAGGTTTGGGCGCCTTTATAATCCAAACATCTAGGAGCCTTTAGGGCAACAACACACAATCTTGCATAGCGAACCACATGATCCATCTGACTCGGCGTATTTTCCATTATAGTGATTTATGGTAGGAGTAGGATTCTTCCACGGTTGTAGGATCTGAACCTTGGTAAGCTATCTTACCTCATACCTGCTAATTCACCGCCTTACCCCACCTCTCTAAGCACGCTCTATGAGGAACCCACCATGGCGTACTTGGGTGTCAGTACTATGCAAGGCAACCACTTGTTCCACCGGAAGAAATGTGAACCATACCAATGACATGGCCGTTTGCAGTCTGGGGGCTTGACATGGTCGTACCCTTGAAGACAACACCTTGTGGGTTTAATCAAATACTATTAGCAGTTGATAAATTCACAAAATGGATTAAAGCTAAACCCATTAGAAAGCTTGATGGGGCAACCACCCTCAAGTTTGTTCGGGATCTCGTGGTGAGATTTGGTATCCCACATAGCATCATCACTGACAATGGCAGCAACCTATCACTCGGAGAAGTAAAGGCTTATTGTCATAAGAAAGGCATCCGCCTTGACTTAGCATTTTTGGCACATTCACAGTCTAACGGTTAAGGTGAAAAGGGACAATGGACTAATTTTGCAGGGAAATAAGCCACGCTTGGAGGCATTGCTACATAGAGCATCTGGAGCCTGGGAAGAGGAACTACCATCTGTGCAGTGGATTTTGCAAACAAATCCCAATAGATTAACCGGCTACACCCCTTTCTTTCATGGTTTATGGAGCAGAAGTAGTCCTTCCTAATGACACCCTCCACAATTCATCGCGAGTTGCCACCTACGACAAAGATGATGATGAAGAATCCAGACAGCTCTCTATGGACCTGCTCAAGGAAGAACACGTTCTGGCAACTCAGAGATCCTCCATCTACTAGCAGAAGTTACGCAGCTAGCATAGTCGCCGTGTTAGACATTGCTCGTTTAAGGAGGGTGATCTAGTGCTTCTCCTCAAGAAGAATAAGTCACACAAACTATCCCCGTCTTGGGACGTACCGTTCATCATAAGCAAAGCACTGCTCAATGGTTCATAGTACCTCGTTGATATTTGTGAGTTGAAAAATAGGTCAGGCAAAGAACGCAAATGTAAACAATGTGACCATGATGATCATTATCTGGAGACAGATCGTCCATGGAACATAGCACAACTACATCCTTTTTATACTTAGCATATTTCCCTTATGTAATATGCACCTTATATGATCAATGAAATAAAGCATGTGGTTCACTCATATTACGAGTCTTTTACCTCCTTTAGTTGTTCATTTTTACGTCATGTAAAATCTTTATACACAAGTTTGCTTTTGCACCAATGAAAATTCCGCCTTCAGGCGTTACCTTAAGTTTTCTGATCTATATGTTTCTATTGTTTTTATGTGGATTCTAGAGTAGTGAGTTTTTGACACTCAAAGTCGGCGGTTTTTCTCCTTAGGTTTTTGACAGTGTTATTAAGCATCATCACCTAAAGGCAAGGTTCTGTACTAAGAGTTTTCCATCTCATGAAAAGTGAAGCAGAAGAACCAGAATAATGGATAAACCAGCACTTGCTTAAAATAGATACATGTTAGCCTTAGTTAAGTAGCTGGAGGCTTGTACTCAAGTTTTATGCCTTAATACAAGTTTTTTCTGTGTTACAAAATATTCAGAGACATATTTGGTACAACATTATTTGTATGCCTCTAGTGCATGAGACTTCGACGTAGCGTCATCAGAAATGGGAGGAGTGTCCTAAAAAAGATTATGATTCATCGGGGATATCCTCTAGAAGAGTCTCGGTAGGAATGAAGACGTCCGACTTGACAAGCTTGGCGACACGATTGTCATATCCACAAAGAGAATTCCATATGGCAGAGCCATCAATCTCTTTGCCATCCTCGTCAATGGTAGGCATGTCGGAGGTGATTAAGTTTACATTGGCATCTTCGTAGTGGGCTTCGGTCAAGGCCAATGCCATTCTTTCTCCTTCCTAAATAGAAGAACTCTTCCAGCCTATAATCTTCTCGGGGGCTTGGTTGAGGATTTTGTAGAACTTTGTAGCAGAGTCTATCGCCTTGATGGTGATATCCTGGGACTTGGCTACCTCCTTCACTTGGATGATGATAGTGCTGATGAAGTTTCCAACAAGGCTCATTTGGCTCTTGAGATCTGGCGTGTTTGCTCCTATATCAGTTAAACCAAGGGGGGATACAAACAAAGGTGAATCAACATGCTATGAGTTTCAAGATATAAAAATTACCCAACTTACTGATGGAAAATATAGATAGGTGTTACCAAGCAAGCTTGTTTTTCTTCTTGTTGGCAAGCCTCCGCCAAGACATCATGATCCTTATGAAGTTTATTGAATGCTTCAAGGTTTAGAGAGTTTTGCTCTACAGTAGCATCGTTTCTCTCATTGAGAATTCCATTTTCCTTCTTGATCTTTTCGATCTTGGTATTGGCAGACTATTGCATAAACTAGATGACTTCCTCATGCATCTTGACAGCGTATTCCAGGCCCTTCTTCAAAATTTTATTCTCATCATCTAGCTCCTAGATATGTTTGGATTGCTCAACAATACCCTTGGCTCTGGTGACGACATATATAAATCGGAAAAAACAAGCGATTATTAGTACTTAGAGGAACAACTGTGTGGATATGATGACAAAGTGTGAGAAGATGACAGACATTTCACTTGGTAATATATATGTTCCTTCAGGAAGCAACCTTACCCTTCTCCTTGGTCAGCTCCACCTTTAGTTTGGCATACTTATCAGAAGCAGCCGCTCTCCGAGCATGCTCATTCTACAAAATACACATACTTTAGTTTCTCTGGAGCATCTAGTCGGAATTGTTTTTTAACTAAATGCTCAGGGGCTACTATGTGAGAATTTGATCTACATAGCTACTCTAAGAGTATATAGTCAAAAAAATAGATTTCAAACTATACATTGCGAAGTTTCACTTAGTTACTCTAACAACACTCAGGCCAAAAACTCATGGTTTTCCTCCTAAGCGCTTGGAGGATACAGTGGGATATATCTCAAGTGAAATGCAAAGTTTCAAGGACTCACTGTGGTAATAATATTCAAGTTGTTGACAACTCCGAAAATATTATTGTGCATAATTCTTGCATTACTTCACATGATCTTGGACTACCATAATAGATCCTCGACACTCAATGTCGTAGTAGTTGTCGTGGTGGATGGTGCCCCTGCCAATGGAACCAAAGAAGCCCTTTTTACTCTCTAATCTAATGACGTGGGAGCTAGCTGGGAACCTACTGCCTTATTGGTTGTCAGATTACTCGTTGCCATCACTTCCATCTCTTTGCCCCTTGGTGCAGCATCCTTAGCCAGAGCATCAACTGACTAAATTATAGGAGCACTTTCCTATGTACCTGAGTGCTAGGAGGAGTCACTTAAATGTCGACTGAAACTAAAGCATCCTGACTAGGATTGATATTTATCTCCATGGAGGATTATTCAGGACCAAAAGTGGTGGAAGTTCCTCCTAGGTCACCCGGCGCATTGACGGCAAGGGTGGTCGAAGCGGTCACTAGGGATGATTTCAGGTTCAAGTTCCTAATGTCCTTGGACGTGCATTTCATAGCAACATTCCTCTTCCTGAGGCATACAAGTTGAGAGTATAAGTACTGGAATGAGTAAGAACTAGAACAAAGTCGGAGTAAAGAAGTACTTACATAGCGGCAGGCACCTTGGTCAAAGGAATGTCGGTGCTTCTTGTTTTCTCTCCCTCTAGAGAGGAAGTAGATTTCTTGGAGGCCCTTCCCTTCATATTATTTTTCTTCTTTCCCTCAGTAGCAGCTTTAGGGGTAGCACCCTTTCTCTTTCTTGTTGCTAGGGCAGGGTGATCTATGGAGGCCTCGTCATTAGACAAGACCATCACGTCCTTGAGCTTGGGGTCGTAGACTTTGGAACCTAGGTCCAACTCGTCCAAACCCATGAGCTGACAGACGGTTTTGTTAGAGGTATGACTTATGGGCCCAAGTCAGAGAACTTTGGAGTATAAATAAGATGAGAAGCAAGTTACCTCTAGACATGTGTTGTTTTCAAACATGTCAAAGGTGATGGTGAAGATGCGCTTCCTATCCTTCACCTGGACCATATCCTTTATACAGATGTTGATGGAGTCACTAGAGAAGTTGTCTTGAGAAATTCGGAGTGGATCTTTCCTATCTCTAGTGTAATTGTGCAACAGATAGGGGAGATGCTATAGGGGCTGGATCCATCTTGTGAACCAGAGCATGGCTAGGTCCAAGCCAGTCAGACCCGTGTCTATGAGACACTCAATCTGCCTTATAATGCGGGAGGCTTCATTGTAGGAGGGGAGGATGGCTTTGGTCCTCCAGACAGTGGCCTTTGCGGTGGCACCATCGACAAATTTGGGGTATGTGGAGGTACGGCCAACGAGAGGAATGTCTAGGTTGTTGAACAGATGCATGGCTGATGATGTTGGGAAACCACCGGCTAGGATATATCTTGAAGCTGATGGTCCTACAGTTAGCAATATCATCCTTGCTAACGCCCGACTCCCTCTTGATGGTGGAAAAGTATATAAAAATATCTAACCTAGGCTTTACTCCTAGGTATCCCTCGAAAAAGCCACAAAGTTGCTAAGTACAAGGAGGCTATTCGGAGACAAGTTATGGGGAAGAACTCGGAAGTACGCTAGCACTTTGAGGAAGAAGTCGGAGACAGGAAGGGAAATGCCGCACACCAATTGGGCTTTGAGGTATACCATTTCCCCAACTTGGGGAGAAGGGGTGACCTCGTCGGTGAGTGCCAGCGCCAGTTGAGCCCCTCCATCAACGGGAGATATCCCTTGTAGATGAGGTCCTTGCGTTCCATGGCAGAGAGCTTTGACCCCTCCACACGCCATAGTGCGAATCGACATATTCTTCTTCTTCTTTGATGAGGCCATACACTACCACTTTGTGGTCATTGTCGGTGGCTTGTTTAACCACGGCAGTGACAGGAAGGACCAACCCTTATGTAGGGACGGCAACCTCCCTAGATGGCTTGATTTGAGAATCGGGCTGTGCCACATCCGATGGGCTACTAGAGCTCGCCATTGGAGGAAGAGAAGGTGACGAATGAGTTCGAGGTCTAGGGTTTGTTTCTCGGGAGCTCAAAACAGTGCCCTTTGGGAGGAAGAAGATGAAGTCTAGAGAAAGGTAGGTTAATGAAGATAATTACCATCACAGTAACCTATATAGCCCTAGCATCAAGATTCATGCAAGTGGAGATCTAACGTTACGAACGTGGGCAACATGTCGGAGAATGTGCGCGATAATTTCTCCACGACCCCGTAACTGCCACCAACATTTTCGACTTCTCACGGGGGAAAATCACAATGATTATTCACTAGCTGTTGTGAGTTTCGAGGTAGCGTAGGTTGTATCCTACGTCATCCTCCTAACAACGGGTGTGGGTATGTCATGTCTGAAGAATCTTTGGTGTGACCAGAAGATTACCGACTACCAAAGAAATGATTAAGAGCCAATAATCCTTTGGCTTATATATTGAAGATAGAGCATAAGATTTTTAGTGTTCTTTGGGAGGACTTCAAGAAGTTGCTTTCCAAGATTGCCAACATCGCCTAGACAGAGCATTCAAGAAATAAAGTGCAATACGGTGCAAGACCTTAAAGTTCTCCGGGGGATACTATTGGAGATATCTATAATGGGTATCACCATAGCATATCTCTATTCTGTCTAACTCGGGTGGCCCGTAGTTGGTAGCAAGGCCTATGTCCTGTTGGGCGTCGTAGTTAGGTGGATCTAAAAGGAGGCCCATACCGGATGCAGGAACCTTGGAGTACAAGACACGAGGACTAGTTAGTATTAGTGTAGGACTCTATAACCTGTCTAGTATGGACTTTACCCTATAACCCTAGGTTCTCGAGCCTTTATAAGCTGGACCTCTGGGAGCCTTTAGGGCAACAAAATACAATCTCGCATAGCGAACCACACATTCCCTATATCTCAGTGTATTTGCCATTATATTGATTTATAGCAGGAGTAGGATTCTGCCACCATTGTGGGATCTGAACCTAGGTAAGCTATTTTACCTCATACCCTCTAATTCACCGCCTTACCCCACCTCTCTAAAAATGCTCTATGAGGAACCCTTCATGGCATACTCGTCGACAATACCATAATAATCACCTCCACTTTCATAGTAGTTACAAGATCTAGAAGAAATTTTAACATTGTAACCATTTAAAGCATGAAAGTTTATAAAGTTTGTTATATAAAGAGGATCATTATAATTATCATGGTATTCATTGGCCTATTTTCCTCTTTCAAAATAGTTTCTAGTACAATCATCAATCTTAATGTCATGATTGCAATGAGGATTTTCAACAGAAGGTATATGCAAACCACATATATAATTCCTAGCAAGTTCACATTTGTCCACTATGGTGAAACTAGGAGAACTCAAGAATAATGTAGGACTCTTCCTAATAAATGCATCATCATGGATAACAAATGTATCATTTCTATCATCATGTATTATACATGGAGGGTTATCAAGAAGCATAGGACCATCATCTAAAGCATTATCATATAGCATATATAAGAAACACTCCTCATTATCAATAAATTTACTAGTAGCATTACTAGCAAGCAAAGGAGCATTATCATAATAGCATGGGTTTTCATAAATGTCCATAGAATTTTTAATTGGACAATTATCATAGCAATGATTCTCATAAATGACAAATGATTTTTGAGTTTGAGTGTTACTATCATCTTTGAGAGGTTCCCGTACACCCCCAAGCTCAGGTTAGACCATATCTTCTTATTCTTCATTCTTCTCCTATTCTTTGGGGTGCATGGGCATCCCCAAGATTAAGCTTTTGTCATCTTTTTCTTACAAAACATGAGTGCTTTCTATGGCACTTCATTTACAAGCATTAGTACAAGGGGAAGATTCAAGCTTTTAACATACCTAAATAATAATTCTCTCATATAGGTATTACTAGGATACTCCATTGTCTAGTGCACACAAGAATAAAATCTTAAGCGCTATGCTCCATGGCAACGATGCTAGAAAACTACTTGATAACCCCCAAGAGTAGGGGATCACTTTAGTAACTATCAATGTGGAAGTAGCGTATCGACCCACATGAGCAAGAATGAAAAGCTATCTATTCTCTACAACTAAAGTGTCACAAGTTTTAGTTATTTATGCACTAAGCAAGTTATTGTAATAAGGAGGTTGATTTTCATACTTGGGAGTGGAATGCAACAAAACAATAATGTGAAAGTGCCCAAATCCTCTTAAATACAAGAGGAAAACACAATGGTTTTCTCTTATAGGAACAATGGACATGGGTTCATGGGTTCACTCAATCCTCTCTCTCTATCTATGGTTATGATCATGTTATAGATAAAAGTACACACAATTGTCATGTTTCAACGGTAATTTTATGGCGGCTACATGTCCTAAAACACATAGTCAAAATAAATACTCATTTGTGCTACCAGGTCACCCTTTTAATAAGGCTAGTGTTGGTTCTTGTCACACCACACATCATACTTCTCCCTTTTTACCCCTAGATAAAGGATGTTTATATGCATTGTGTCACTCAATACATATGCTGCAATCATTCGGCCACCCATTACCTACATACATCATACTTGTTAATGGAAAACACTCCAAACACTAATACAATGATTTATTTGTTGTGTGTGTTACCATCTCTCTCTCTACCTCCAATTGATGGTGTCAAACACATTATCACATGGGTAAATAAGGCATTTTGCATAGATCAAACCATTACATGCATCATAAAATATTTTCAAAGTATGAAAATACATAAAAGATCCAACACAATGGTAAATGCATAGCAAGTATTATCTCATACCACAATATCCACCGTAGGAATTACATAGATAGATCCATAATCATGCAAGGCACATCATATGGATTTCAACAATGATCATACATAGAGAGATTAGATCAAGTTACCACCGCAAACCCATAGTCCAGGGGGTGAACTACTCCCCTTTCATCATGGAGAGTGATGAGGAGGTGTTGGTGAAGGAAGAGAGGTGGCCGGAGGCAATTCCGGCAGCGGTTCCCCCTCTAATCTTCCTCCGGTGGAGGCCAGTAGACTCTCTGTTTTGGTGTTCTCGATCGGCGCCTCTATATGTTCTGAGATCGTGTCGGGGAACCTTTATGTAGGAGTTTTTAGGTCAGGACAAATCCAGGGTGGGCTACACTGCCATACCTCTTTTAGGCTTTCTAGCCCTTCTGGTGAGGTTCAAGTGCTCTAGGTCCTTCCTCTTCGAGAAATATTGACTTTCCCAGAATCCTAGCTCTATTTTACTTTGTTTAGATCCTTGAAAGATAAAAATACACAAAATAGGGTTTTCATGTCCTGCATAATTATAACCCAAATAAAGGGACATGTTCGTCTGTGGTACCAAAGTTCCCGGGCGAGTGCACCGCGGTACCTAAGTTGCCTGAAATTGCCGAGTTTCGAAATGTTGGGCCGCCAACTACCGAGAAGGGCCATTTCGATGCAAACTCATCTCACCCCTACCAAATCCAAACATTCCGTGAAACTACCCCGTGAAGTAGATGGTCAGGACCCTCATGTTAGTAATATTTCCGTGACATGGGCGCCAACGCGGCAACCACGTAGGCAAAACGAGAGACTAAAGGAGCATGGTGCGTTGACCAAATTCACAAATCCACTCCCTCCCTCCTTTCGCATGAACCCTAGCACCAGCGGCGTCGAGATCCCCTCTCCAACCAGAATGATCTCTTCGGGCATTTGACTTCCGGCGCCAAGTTGCTGCGCCTACTCGCTGCTACCGAGCTCTAATGCCGAATGTCGTGCCAGCCGTTGCGACGATCTAGCCCGCCTCTACCGCCGGCGAGCTGAGCAGCGCGAAGGATGGTAGATCCATTTGCCCAGGAAGAAGTAGTTCTAGATAATTGCGGGTGAGCTACTCTTCTCTTTGCTATTCGCACTACCTGTAACCGCTAGCTGGCTATTGGCATTACAAAGATATATCGAACATAGAATTGTTTGCTAGCACGACGCTGACAAATAATTCTTATCTTTTGTCCCCAATTTTCTGTGAAGTAGGATCTCCGCTGAACCCAAATACACGGTTCTGGTCACCATCTGTGGCTACCACATTAAATTAGCAGATGGGTAGAGCACGTGGAATCAAGCTCACAATCTGAAGATGGAAGTAGCGCATGTGCAGTTATGCACTATCCCTGGTTGGGTTGCTGCTGTGCGTGAACTTGCTGAAATGAGGCCGGAGCAGACTGCACGGTTCAGCATCGTTGATGAACGGGGCTTCGAGGTTCCTATAGCGTGTGACAGTCAGCTAATTGGGTTGATGAAACCGTATGCTGGGCTTCGCGTGGTTATGCTAATTTGTAACATACTTGATGAGGAGGCTCCTGCTACTGGGAGTCGCACAGCTATTATTGGACAAGGAGGTCTAACTCGAACCCCTGTTGTTGTTGACCAAAATGTGGTTCCTCGTCCGTGACATGCTTTTGTCAGGCAACCTCCTCGTAGGAGTCCCCGTATTGCCGCTGTCGAAAACTCTGCTCTAGAATCTGCTGGTACTGGTCGTCCCCGTGGTGTTGTTTCTCCTGATGCTGCTGACCCAATCCATGCCGCTGTTCAGCAAACTAAGGCTTCCGGAGGCTGCCCCGCTGTTGTTGCCAAGACCACTGCCTTTTGTGCTGCTACTCCCCGAAACCGTCCTCAAGTTGTGGGAACTCGTGCTCTAGAATCTGCTGGTACTGGTTGTCCTCGTGTTGTTGTTGATCTGGCCGCTGTTGACCCAATCCCTACCGCTGTTGAGCAAACTAAGGATTCCAGAGGCTGCCTGTGTCCTCCTTGAACCCGTGCTCAGGTTCAGCGAGCTGCTGGTCTGGAGCTAGCTCATGGTCTGGACTCTGCTAGCACTCGAAACACTACTATTGTGGGAACTGCTCCTGATTGTCGATGTGGCATGGCAACAACTGATCCTATTGTGGCTGCCGTTAGAAGGGGCCCTGCCTGTCCACCATGTAATGTAGCTCCAGCTTCTAAGGGCCCTCACCTTGCTCCTGGTCCTGGTACTTCCACCGAGGTTGATCCAGCTAACGATGACGTTGGTGATGGCGATGGTGGCATTGGGGCTAGGTCTGATGGTGCCGCTCCACCTCTCGAACCTCTCAGAGGTTTCTATCCTAAAGAACCTGATGATGGCAAAGTAATCATTCGTATCTGTGTCGCGGATTATACTACAAAATTAGATGATGGCACAGAAAAATTCTATGACGAGCTTGATGTAATCCTTGGCAGATACGATCCTGAGGTGGTAGAGTTATCTGACTTGATGGCATCCTTACGTGTGAAGGTGTTGTGGTGGTCCTCCCAGGAAGCACGTTTGTTATATTTTGGTTACAGGAGCAAAAAGGCTATAGAAGTGAAAGATACCAGGGGTTTAGTCATAGCATTTACAAGGAAACATTATAGAGGTGAAGTGTACTTCCACTTGATAGTGCAAATGGTTGGAGAGGAATTGGAACTCGACAATAGAGATGATGGACTTTTAGAAGGCACGCGTGACCCGATCCATGGCATCACTAGGGCTAGTGCGACTGAGGGTAGCTTCGAAAAGAGGAGAGTCTTATAGAGGAGCGTCATAAAGAGGAGCAGGAAGAGCATCCCCAGAAAGGGCACCCCGAAGAAGAACGTCACCAAGGAGACCACGCCAGAGAATAGGACACCCAAGAGTCGCACGAAAAAAGGCACCACGCCGCAGAGTACACCCCTGAGATCCAGTCAAAATGCCACACCGAATGGTAGCACCAAAAACGCTAAGAGGGCTAGCACGGTGGTGAACACTCCCAGGAGTGGTAGCAAAGAGGCGAAGATGGCCAGCACGGAGGCTACCACACCTAGTGGGAGCAGAAAAAATACTAATTTGCAGCAGAACACGCCGCTGAGGTCAGGCAATAATGCCAGCACGAAGGAGAACACACCCAATAGTAGCAGCAAAAGGGCTAATTTGGAGCAGAACACGTCGCTGAGGTTAGGCAATAATGCCAGCACGAAGGAGAACACGCTGCAGAGGTCAGGCAATAATGCCAGCACCCTAGAGCCAACACCCATGAGGGGAGGCAGTAAGGAGATCACACCCAAGAGCGGCAGCAAAAATCCTAGTTCGATGGGGAATGGAACGCAGATGTCAAGCCCTATTGATACCATCAGGAAAGATTACATCAGGAAGGAGGATATACACAGGAAGAGCAAGAGGGTTCTGTACAGTCAAGATGAAATTGATTCTGACTGCTATTTTTCTACTGAAGTACCTAGGATGCGTGCAATCGTAATACCACCCCATGTGGTTGCAGCAGAACCAACCGAGTGTCTTGGAGAAAACAGAGTTGCCGGTGAGGTGGATTGGGGCAATGTTCCGGTCCATCCGGGTGGAGACGATGGTGCAGCCCCACCCATGGGAGTCAATATGATGTGTGCAGTACTAGGCATTAGAGACGATGGCGAGGATTCTGAATCAGATGAAGAAGAAGGCACTGTAGAGGATCAAGAATCTTGTGATGATGAAATAGACGAGGAACTTAACGATGAGGCTAGTATTCCAGTCGATGATTTGGGTGTTGAAGTAGAAGAAATGAAACATGACCACGAGTATCCTATAATTTCGGTCGGCACCGAGTTCAGGAGCATGCATGAGTTCAGGATGTTGTTATGGCATTTTTGTATCAAGGGGGAGTTCAACATTTATCGACTAAAGAACACTGCACAAGAGAAGCCGAGGACTTGCTCATCTTAAGGTTCTCCCGTCAACCAGCAGCAGCTGTGAGGTGGTCAATATGTCCAAGAGTGGAAAAAAGGATGTTGTGAACCTCCAGCTGCGATAATGCACCTGCTTAGAGTGGCAGCATACCGGGAAACCTTGCGACCACGCCTTGGCCTTCTTGGTGAAGAAAAGAACTCTACCACATTTGGATCAGTATTTGTCAGACTACTACTCTATGGAAAAGTTCAGAGCTGCGTACGCTGGATCCATCGAGCCATGTACAGACTCATCTCAGTGGCCTCAAGTCCAACTGTCTTTCGAGCTTTGCCAGCTAGTTACAAAAAGGGGCAGAGGAAGACCTCAGGTGAATAGGTTTAAGAATTTTCTCGAGAAGAAGGGTTCGACTTTCTGTTCTACCAAGAAGGGCAAAAACAGATGCAAGACCTACCATCTTATAGGCCATAGAGCAGCGGGTTATCCCCTTAATGCTCCCAAACCTAGGTATGAGATGGTACATTCACACAAAAAAATGTTTATAGTATGTAGATATAAGGTAGTAATCCATGTATTGTTTTTTTACAGGAAGCGCAAGGTAAAAAACAAGATAGCCGACTCAGTGATTTTGCTGCGGGAAGAAAACCAAAACGAGTGGAGTGATGATGCTGGACAAGATTCTGGTGCTGATTGGCCTGACTTCCCTTGACTCGGAGATGCAGGGTACGTGAAGGTAAGAAAATTGGCACCCAGGAAGAGGAAGAAGGTAGGAGATGAAGAAGCCAGTGGACGTGAAGGCAAGAGGAAGAAAGTTGGCACCCAAGCAGAGAAAGAAGGCTAGTAGTGTAGAAGCCTAATGATGTATTGAACTTGAACCTATATATGTAGTTTGGTTAAACTCTGGAGCTGTGTGCGTGGAACTTGTTGGGCGAAACAATCTGCCTCCCGTACTCGGAGTAAAATGTATCGCGACTTTAGGATTGGATACGGCCGAGGCCACTAGTTGAATCCAAAATTGTGACTGTGCCACTACTATATGAACAATCACGGTAGCTGAGCGGTTAAGGGGTCTCCAAAATCGATGGGTGTTAGTGGCACAGACATGAATTATTTATAGGCGCTTAATAAATCCCTGCTATTGGCATTACACTTATGATAAGTTTCTAGGCTGAAAAACAATTTCTAAGCTGGTTGCTACACTCCATGAAGCAGCAACTTATTTCAGCTGCTGGACAATGACATGGCAACATAAACTGCAAATGCAACACATAATGCCTAGATAATGAGGAAATTTTTTCCACTATCTGGCCTAATCTTGAGCCCGTCTATCTCACTACCTCCCTGCCCCTGCCTCGCCTGCACCTGGCAAAGCTCCGGGATCTCTCGCTCCATCGCACGAATCTCCTCTTTCTTATCCCACACAGCATCATGCAGATCCTGAACAAGCTCTTTGTGAAAACCTGTCAGTGGCTTTTCGATCCACACAAACTTGTCACAGCTAGTCCCCCTCCATTCCTGCAAAGTAGATCGAAGGAAACAAAAAAAAGAATTACATTACGCTTTCCGGATCCAGGTTACCATTGTACCTACATTACGAACTTACCGCTCTGATGCTGCAGTTCCTGAATTTTCCTGCAGTATTTTCGTCAGTCCATGAAATCCATCTCGGCATCTTCTCACCGTACAAACACAGCATATTGGGGTAGTAATCGTAGGGAGCCCTCCGGTACCTGATGGGGGAACCCGCCTGACGGCGTTGAGCCGACCCTGATTCCGCCCAAGACAAACTACATGAGCTGCGAGCCATGAGCGAGGGGAGCGAGGGTAGAGGAAAGAGGATCCTTTGGATGTCAGGGTAGTGGTGAAGCAGGATTTATCCCCACTTAATAACTCGGGCAGAATCCTACCATCCATATTCGGCTGACAGGTGGGGGACCTAGCGTGCAGACTTGTCAATGAAACCTCGCGCCTTCATGGTTCAAAGGCCCTCTCGCGCGCATTGGATGAAATTTTTTGGCACCTTGCCCGCGTACATATCACTGGGAGGCCTTGCTCAGGAACCAGACACGTCTGGCCCACAATCTTACTCCCTCCTAGGAACTTTTCATGGCTCGCGCCGGCAGATCCATCTGCTCCACCGCTTTCGGTAGGGCTCGCCGCGACGGATCCACCCCAAGATCCTACCGTCGCAGTATCAAATGGCCATGGTTTCTTGAGAGGAGCGATGACGCTACGTATCCGAGCTCGGCCCCTCCTACCTATAGAAGGACTGATGCGGCGTCGAGCTCGAGCAGGAGCCACCAGGCGCGACGGCGCTCGGTCCACGCCAACCCTGCCACCTTCGTCGGGACGAAGCTGTTCAGAATGCCATTGTTGCCTCCTTGGCGAAGGGCAAGCCACGGGCGGGAGTGGATGTCGCTGGGAAGGGCACGACGGTGTCACCAATCAAGGTGGACTCCGACGACAGCACTGTGATGTGGGTTTAGATGTTGTTTAGGATGGTTGCAATTTCGGTTGTGTTTAGTGCGAGTACAATTATTGTAATGGGTTTGTCGAGCTATATTGAGAAATATGTGCAATAGCAGCATGTGAGTGCTTCCACTTTAGAAATTGTGTCTGTGCCATTTGCATGTTGCATTATCAACATAGATTACATGTAAACAATCCAACAAAAATCAGATTACAACCATCAGACGGGAGTGGCAGGATGGAAGAGAAGTTGGGACAGTGGCTTCGAGGGGAAGGAAGAGAAGGGGGGTGTGACACTGGCAGGTGGGCCCACGGAACACGTGACACTGACATGCGGTGGCGGGAGCACACGGTATTGCCAGTCTGTCCAGAGAAAGCGAACTTTGCAACGTGACAATAGCAAGCTGATTGGGGTACATTTGCACAACACGTATGCTCTACGCACCTGAGAAGCATCGCTTAAGTCTAACAGTAACGACAACATAAGTACTACATTTCCCTGCCGGTCTTCTTGATAAAAATGTAGAAATGCAGCTGCCTGTTCGGTCCAGCACCGACAAGGTACTGAGATGGCACACATAGGATCGACCTTAGGTCCGCATACTCCACCTCCCGCGGTGTCGGGTAGCTCGGCGCCTCGGCTAGCACAAGAATGCTATCGGACGACAGCAACTAGGCGTTCGCGCACATGCTCACCGTGTATACGGGCCAGGTGCACGAGACCGACCTGACACATACCCCACACACGAAGGTGGGCCCAGCTCTGGTTCCCGGAACACCGGTGGTGATGGCCAGGACGAAAACAGAGCCGTCCCCCCTAGAAAATTAGCCGGCGGCATGCCGAGTCAGTGAACTGCACCTACTGTTGTAGAAGTTGGGCTTGCCCGTACGAGATCCTAATCACTTCGATCAAGTTCTCCTCTATACGGTGGACGACGAGCTCTGCCGGAGGGCCGGTGTAGTTGCAGCCCGGCTCCGTGCAGGAGCATGCGCCATGCGGGCACGCGAGCTCGTAGAGCGGGAGCTCGTGGTGGGAGTAACGGCGAAAGCATCCTGGGTGGGAGCACACGAGCGGGAACATCGCTGCGAAGTTGCGCGTGAGGATCTCCAGATTCTTGGGCTGCAGCATCTGCCACATCTGAAGTTCATCGACAAATTGGAAAAAAGATCAGCAGTTAGATCGGCGAATAGCAGGAATATGTAGGTTAAGTTCAAAGGCTTGTAAAATGATTTCTTAGCATGAAGGTAGCAACCCGAGAATTGGCGGATGTCGTCTGGGCACGGCGCACAAAATCCGGTGGCATCGTCTGGGCACAATGACGTGTGGTGGATGAGGGGAGAGGGGGCTGCGGAGTAGACGTGCTCACTCACGAGCTCTATGATATTACTAGTAGGCTATAGGGGAGTGGAAATAATAGTAATATAAGTGAAAATGTAAGCGTGGCCAATCATGTCGCGGAACAGCCAACTCGCGGATCGCTCTTACGAAGAACCATCTTATTAGTCCACGTGCCCCAATCGAACGGTCTGTGACAATCGGATCGGACAACTAGTTCTTCAGGGGGGGCTTCTAGAAGACGTGATCTTACGTGGTTTAGTGGAAAGAACACACATGCAATGACACTGGTTGATACATATGTGGGTTGTTAAAAGAATACACATGCAATGCCATTGGTTAATCCATGTGTGGTTTGTGAAAAGAACACACATGCAATGACTCTAGTGGATCCATATGTGGTTTGTGAAAAAAACACACATGCAATGACATTGGTTGATCCATGTGTGGTTTGTGGAAAGAACACACATGCAATGCCATTGGTTGATCCATGTGTGGTTTGTGAAAAGAACACACATGCAATGACATTGGTTGATCCATATGTGGTTTGTGGCAAGAACACACATGCAATGACATTGGTTGATCCATATGTGGTTTGTGACAATAACACACATACAATTACTCTAGTGGATACATATGTGGTTTGTGGAAAAGAACACACATGCAATGACTCTGGTGGGTCCATATGTGGTTTGTGAAAAGAACACACATGCAATGACTCTAGTGCTGGTTTTAGTATAAGAACACACATGCAATGACTCTAGTGGGTCCATATGTGGTTTGTGAAAAGAAGACACATGCAATGACTAGTGGATCCATGTGTGGTTTGTGGAAAGAACACACAAGCAATGACATTGGTTGATCCATATGTCATTTGTGACAATAACACACATGCAATGACATTGGTTGATCCATATGTGGTTTGTGGAAAGAACACACATGCAATGATACTGGTTGATCCATATGTGGGCTGTTAAAAGAACACACATGCAATGCCATTAGTTAATCCATGTGTGGTTTGTGAAAAGAACACACATGCAATGACTTTAGTGGATCCATGTGTGGTTTGTGAAAAGAACACACATCCAATGACATTGGTTGATCCATGTGTGGTTTGTGGAAAGAACACACATGCAATGACATTGGTTGATCCATGCGTGGTTTGTGAAAAGAACACACATGTAATAACATTGGTTGATCCATATGTGGTTTGTAACAATAACACACATACAATTACTCTAGTGGATACATATGTGGTTTGTGGAAAAGAACACACATGCAATGACTCTAGTGCTAGTTTTAGTATAAGAACACACATGGAATAACTCTAGTGGGTCCATATGTGGTTTGTGAAAAGAACACTCATGCAATGACTCTAGTGGATCCATATGTGGTCTGTGGAAAGAACACACATGCAATGACATTGGTTGATCCATATGTGGTTTTTCACAATAACACAAATGCAATGCCATGGGTTGATCCATATGTGGTTTGTGGAAATAAGACAACGGCAATGATACTGGTTGATCCATATGTGGGTTGTTAAAAGAACACACATGCAATGCCAATGGTTAATCCATGTGTGGTTTGTGAAAAGAACACACATGCAATGACTCTAGTGGATCCATGTGTGGTTTGTGAAAAGAACACACATGCAATGACATTGGTTGATCCATGTGTGGTTTGTGGAACGAACACACATGCAATGTCATTGGTTGATCCATGTGTGGTTTGTGAAAGGAACACACATGCAATGACAATGGTTGATCCATATGTGGTTTGTGGAAAGAACACACATGCAATGACATTGGTTGATCCATATGTAGTTTTTGACAATAACACGCATACAATTACTCTAGTGAATACATATGTGGTTTGTGGAAAAGAACACACATGGAATAACTCTGGTGGGTCCATATGTGGTTTCTGAAAAGAACACACATGCAATGACTCTAGTGCTGGTTTTAGTATAAGAATACACATCCAATGACTCTAGTGGGTCCATATGTGGTTTGTGAAATGAACACACATGCAATGACACTGGTGGATCCATATGTGGTTTGTGGAAAGAACACACATACAATGACATTGGTTGATCCATGTGTGGTTAGGGGAAAGAACGCGCATGCAATGGCACTGGTGGGTCCATATGTGGTTCATGGAAAGAACACACATGCAATGACTCTGGTGGATCCATGTGTGGTTTGTGAAAAGAGCACACATGGAATGCCATTGTTTGATCCATGTGTGGTTTGTGAAAAGAACACACATGCAATATGCCGTTGGTTGATCCGTGTGTGGTTTGTGAAAAGAATACACATGCAATGCCATTGGTTGATCCATGTGGCTTGTGGATAAGAACACACATGCAATGACATTGGTGGATCCATAAGTGGTTTGTGGAAAGAACACACATGCATTGAACACTGGTGGATCCATGTGTGGTTTGTTAAAAGAACACACATGGAATGCCATTGGAGGATCCATGTGTGGTTTGTGAAAAGAAGACACATACAATTACTCTTGTGGATACATATGTGATTTGTGGAAAAGAACACACATGCAATGACTCTGGTGGGTCTATATCTGGTTTGTGAAAAGAACACACATGCAATGACTCTAGTGGATCCATGTGTGGTTTGTGAAAAGAACACACATGCAATGAATCTAGTGGATACATATGTGGTTTGTGGAAAGAACACACATACAATGAACACTGGTGGATCCATATGTGGTTCATGACAGGAACACACATGCAATGACATTTGACATTGGTTGATACATATATGGTTTGTGACAATAACACACATGCAATGCCATTGGTTAATCCATTTGTGGTTTGTGCAAAGAACACACATGCAATGACTCTAGTGGATCCATATGTGGTTTGTAGAAAGAACACACATGCAATGACATTGGTTGATCCATATGTGGTTTGTGGAAAGAACACACATGCAATGACTCTAGTGGATCCATATGTGGTTTGTAGAAAGAACACACATGTAATGACATTGGTTGATCCATATGTGGTTTATGGAAAGAACACACATGCAATGACATTGTTTGATCCATTTGTGGTTTGTGACAATAACACACATGCAATTACTCTAGTGGATACATATGTGGTTTGTGGAGAAGAACACACACACAATGACTCTGGTGGGTCCATATGTGGTTCATGACTGGAATACACATGCAATGAGTCTAGTGGATCCATGTGTGGTTAGTGGAAAGAACACACATGCAATGACATTGGTGGATCCATATGTGGTTCATGGAAACAACACCCATGCAATGACATTGCTGGATCGATATGTGGTTCGTGAAAAGAACACACATGCAATGACTCTACTGGATCCATATGTGGTTTGTGGAAAGAACACACATGCAATGAGCACTGGTGGATCCATATGTGGTTCATGACAGGAACACACATGCAATGACATTGCTTGATCCATATGTGGTTTGTGAAAAGAACACACATGCAATGACTCTAGTGGATCCATGTGTGGTTAGTGGAAAGAACACACATGCAATTACATTGGTGGATCCATATGTGGTTCATGGAAAGAATACACATGGAATGACATTGGTGGACCCATATATTCTTTGCGAAAAGAACACACATGCAATGACATTTGTTGATCCATATGTGGTTTGTGAAAATAACACACATGCAATCACTCTAGTGGATCCATGCGTGGTTTGTGGAAAGAAAACACATGCAATGACTCTGGTGGATCCATGTGTCGTTTGTGAAAAGAACACACATGCAATAACTCTGGTGGATCTATGTGTGGTTTGTGGAAAGAACACACATGCAATGACTCTAGTGCTAGTTTGTGGAAAGAACACACATGCAATGACTCAAGTGGGTCCATATGTGGTTTGTGAAAAGAACACACATGCAATGACTCTACTGGATCCATATGTGGTTTGTAGAAAGAACACACATGCAATGACATTGGTTGATCCATATGTGGTTTGTGGAAAGAACACACATGCAATGACATTGATTGATCCATATGTGGTTTGTGAAAATAACACACATCCCATTACTCTAGTGGATACATATGTGGTTTGTGGAAAAGAACACACATGCAATGACTCTAGTGGATCCATGTGTGGTTAGTGAAAAGAACACACATGCAATGACATTGGTGGATCCATATGTGGTTCATGGAAAGAACACACATGCAATGACATTGGTGGATCCATATGTGGTTTGTTAAAAGAACACACATGCAATGACTCTAGTGGATCCATATGTGGTTTGTGGAAAGAACACACATGCAATGAACACTGGTGGATCCATATGTGGTTCATGACAGGAACACACTTGCAATTACTCTAGTGGATACATATGTGGTTCGTGGAAAAGAACACACATTCAATGACTCTGGTGGGTCCATATGTGGTTTGTGAAAATAACACACATGCAATGACTCTAGTGGATCCATGTGTGGTTTGTGAAAAGAACACACATGGAATGACTCTAGTGGATCCATGTGCGGTTTGTGGAAAGAACACACATGCAATGACTCTGGTGGATCCATCTGTGGTTTGTGGAAAGAACACACATGCAATGACTCTGGTGGATCCATGTGTGGTTTGTGAAAATAACACCCATGCAATGACTCTAGTGCTGATTTTAGTATAAGAACACACATGCAATGACTCTAGTGGGTCCATATGTGGTTTGTGAAAAGAACACACATGCAATGACTCTAGTGGATCCATATGTGGTTTGTGGAAAGAACACACATGCAATGACATTGGTTGATCCATATGTGGTTTGTGACAATAACACACATGTAATGCCTTTGGTTGATCCATACGTGGTTTGTGGAAAGAACACACATGCAATGTCCCTGGTTGATCCATATGTGGGTTGTTAAAAGAACACACATGCAATAGCATTGGTTAATCCATGTGTGGTTTGTGAAAAGAATACACATGCAATGACTCTAGTGTATCCATGTGTGGTTTGTGGAAAGAACACACATGCAATGACATTGGTTGATCCATGTGTGGTTTGTGGAAAGAACACATATACAATGATATTGGTTGATCCATGTGTGGTTTGTCGAAAGAACACACATGCAATGACATTGGTTGATCCATATGTGGTTTGTGACAATAACAAACATACAATTACTCTAGTGGATACATATTTGGTTTGTGGAAAAGAACACACATGCAATTACTCTGGTGGGTCTATATGTGGTTTGTGAAAAGAACACACATGCAATGACTCTAGTGGATACATATGTGGTTTGTGGAAAGAACAGACATGCAATGAACAATAGTGGATCCATATGTGGTTCATGATAGGAACACACATGCAATGACATTGGTTGATCCATATGTGGTTTGTGACAATAACACACATGTACTGCCATTGGTTAATCCATGTGTGGTTTCTAGAAAGAACACACATGCAATGACATTGGTGGATCCATATGTGGTTTGCGAAAACAACACACATGCAATGACTCTAGTGGATCCATATGTGGTTTGTGAAAAGAACACACATGCAATGAACACTGGTGGATCCATATGTGGTTCATGATAGGAACACACATGCAATGACATTGGTTGATCCATACGTGGTTTGTGAAAAGAACACACATGCAATGTCTCTAGTGGATCCATGTGTGGTTAGTGGAAAGAACACACATGCAATGACATTGGTGGATCCATATGTGGTTCATGGAAAGAACACACATGCAATGACATTGGTGGATCCATATATGGTTTGTGAAAAGAACACACATGCAATGACATTTGTTGATCCATATGTGGTTTGTGAAAATAACACACATGCACTCACTCTAGTGGATCCATGTGTGGTTTGTCGAAAGAACACACATGCAATCACTCTGGTGCATCCATGTGTGGTTTGTGAAAAGAATACACATGCAATGACTCTGGTGGATCCATATGTGGTTTGTGGAAAGAACACACATGCAATGACTCTAGTGCTTGTTTGTGTAAAGAACACACATGCAATGACTCAAGTGGGTCCATATGTGGTTTGTGAAAAGAACACACATGTAATGACTCTAGTGGATCCATGTGTGGTTAGTGGAAAGAACACACATGCAATGACATTGGTGGATCCATATGTAGTTCATGGACAGAACATACATGCAATGACATTGGTGGATCCATATATGGTTTTTGAAAAGAACACACATGCAATGACATTTGTTGATCCATATGTGGTTTGTGAAAATAACACACATGCAATCACTCTGGTGGATCCATGTGTGGTTTGTGGAAAGAACACACATGCAATCACGCTGGTGCATCCATGTCTGGTTCGTGAAAAGAACACACATGCAATGACTCTGGTGGATCCATATGTGGTTTGTGGAAAGAACACACATGCAATGACTCTAGTGCTGATTTGTGGAAAGAACACACATGCAATGACTCAAGTGGGACCATATGTGGTTTGTGAAAAGAACACACATGCAATGACTCTAGTGGAACCATATGTGTTTTCTAGAAAGAACACACATGCAATGACATTGGTTGATCCATATGTGGTTTGTGGAAAGAACACACATGCAATGACATTGGTTGATCCATATGTGATTTGTGACAATAACACACATGCAATTACTCTAGTGGATACATATGTGTTTTGTGGAAAAGAACACACATTCAATGACTCTGGTGGGTCCATATGTGGTTTGTGAAAAGAACACACATGCAATGACTCTAGTGGATCCATGTGTGGTTAGTGGAAAGAACACAGATGCAATGACATTGGTGGATCCATATGTGGTTTATGGAAAGAACACACATGCAATGACATTGGTGGATCCATATGTGGTTTGTGAAAAGAACACACATGCAATGACTCTAGTGTATTCATATGTGGTTTGTGGAATGAACACACATGCAATGAACACTGGTGGATCCATATGTGGTTCATGACAGGAACACACATGCAATGACTCTAGTGGAGACATATGTGGTTTGTGGAAAAGAGCACACATGGAATGACATTGGTGGAACCTTGTGTGGTTTGTGGAAACGAAAACACATGCAATGACATTGGTGGATACATATGTGGTTTGTGGAAAGAATACACCTGCAATGACATTGGTTGATTCATGTGTGGTTTGTGAAAAGAACACACATGCAATGACTCTAGTGGATACATATGTGGTTTGTGGAAAGAACACACATGCAATGAACACTGCTGGATCCATGTGTGGTTCAGGATAGGAACACACATGCAATGACACTGGTTGATCCATGTGTGGGTTGTTAAAAGAACACACATGCAATGCCATTGGTTAATCCATGTGTGGTTTGTGAAAAGAACACACATGCAATTACTTTGATGTATCCATGTGTGGTTTGTGAAAAGAACACACATGCAATGCCATTGGTTGATCCATGTGTGGTTTGTGAAAAGAACACACATGCAATGACATTGGTTGATCCATATGTGGTTTGTGGAAAGAACACTCATGCAATGACTCTAGTGGATCCATGTGTGGTTAGTGGAAAGAACACACATGCAATGACATTGGTGGATCCATATGTGGTTCATGGAAAGAACACATATGTAATGACATTGGTGGATCCGTATATGGTTTGTGAAAAGAACACACAAGCAATGACATTTGTTGATCCATATGTAGTTTGTGAAAATAACACACATGCAATCAATCTAGTGGATCCATGTGTGGTTTGTGGAAAGAACACACATGCAATCACTCTGGTGCATCCATGTGTGATTTGTGAAAAGAATACACATGCAATGACTCTGGTGGATCCATATGTGGTTTGTGGAAAGAACACACATGCAATGACTCTAGTGCTGGTTTGTGGAAAAACACACATGCAATGACTCAAGTGGGTCCATATGTGGTTTGTGAAAAGAACACACATGCAATGACTCTAGTGGAACCATATGTGGTTTATAGAATGAACACCCATGCAATGACATTGGTTGATCCATATGTGGTTTGTGGAAAGAACACATATGCAATGACATTGGTTGATCCATATGTGGTTTATGAAAATAACACACATGCAATTACTCTAGTGGATACATATGTCGTTTTTGGAAAAGAACGCACATGCAATGACATTGGTTGATCCATATGTGGTTTGTGAAAATAACACACATGCACTCACTCTAGTGGATCCATGTGTGGATTGTGGAAACAACACACATGCAATCACTCTGGTGCATCCATGTGTGGTTTGTGAAAAGAATACACATGCAATGACTCTGGTGGATCCATATGTGGTTTGTGGAAAGAACACACATGCAATGACTCTAGTGCTGGTTTGTGGAAAGAACACACATGCAATGACTCAAGTGGGTCCATATGTGGTTTGTGAAAAGAACACACATGTAATGACTCTAGTGGATCCATGTGTGGTTAGTGGAAAGAACACACGTGCAATGACATTGGTGGATCCATATGTAGTTCTTGGAAAGAACACACATGCAATGACATTGCTGGATCCATATATGGTTTTTGAAAAGAACACACATGCAATGGCATTTGTTGATCCATATGTGGTTTGTGAAGATAACACACATGCAATCACTCTGGTGGATCCATGTATGGTTTATGGAGAGAACACACATGCAATCACTCTAGTGCATCCATGTGTTTCATGAAAAGAACACACATGCAATGACTCTGGTGGATCCATATATGATTTGTGAAAAGAACACACTTGCAATGACTCTAGTGGATTCATATTTGGTTTGTGGAAAGAACACACATGCAATGAACACTGGTGGATCCATATGTGGTTCATGACAGGAACACACTTGCAATTACTCTAGTGGATACATATGTGGTTCGTGGAAAAGAACACACATTCAATGACTCTGGTGGGTCCATATGTGGTTTGTGAAAATAACACACATGCAATGACTCTAGTGGATCCATGTGTGGTTTGTGAAAAGAACACACATGCAATGACTCTAGTGGATCCATGTGCGGTTTGTGGAAAGAACACACATGCAATGACTCCGGTGGATCCATCTGTGGTTTGTGTAAAGAACACACATGCAATGACTCTGGTGGATCCATGTGTGGTTTGTGAAAAGAACACACATGCAATGACTCTAGTGCTGATTTTAGTATAAGAACACACATGCAATGACTCTAGTGGGTCCATATGTGGTTTGTGAAAAGAACACACATGCAATGATATTGGTTGATCCATATGTGGTTTGTGACAATAAAACACATGTAATGCCTTTGTTTGATCCTACGTGGTTTGTGGAAAGAACACACATGCAATGTCACTGGTTGATCCATATGTGGGTTGTTAAAAGAACACACATGCAATACCATTGGTTAATCCATGTGTGGTTTGTGAAAAGAATACACATGCAATGACTCTAGTGTATCCATGTGTGGTTTGTGGAAAGAACACGCATGCAATGCCATTGGTTGATCCACGTGTGGTTTCTGAAAAGAACACACATACAATGATATTGGTTGATCCATATGTGGTTTGTGGAAAGAACACACATGCAATGACATTGGTTGATCCATATGTGGTTTGTGACAATAACACACATACAATTACTCTAGTGGATACATATTTGGTTTGTGGAAAAGAACACACATGCAATTACTCTGGTGGGTCTATATGTGGTTTGTGAAAAGAACACACATGCAACGACTCTAGTGGATCCATGTGTGGTTTGTGAAAAGAACACACAAGCAATGACTCTAGTGGATCCATGTGTGGTTTGTGGAAAGAACACACATGCAATGAACAATAGTGGATCCATATGTGGTTCATGATAGGAACACACATGCAATGACATTGGTTGATCCATATGTGTTTGTGACAATAACACACATGCAATGCCATTGGTTAATCCATGTGTGGTTTCTGGAAAGAACACACATGCAATGACATTGGTGGATCCATATGTGGTTTGCGAAAAGAACACACATGCAATGACTCTAGTGGATCCATATGTGGTTTGTGAAAAGAACACACATGCAATGAACACTGGTGGATCCATATGTGGTTCATGATAGGAACACACATGCAATGACATTGGTTGATCCATATGTGGTTTGTGAAAAGAACACACATGCAATGTCTCTAGTGGATCCATGTGTGGTTAGTGGAAAGAACACACATGCAATGACATTGGTGGATCCATATGTGGTTCATGGAAAGAACACACATGCAATGACATTGGTGGATCCATATATGGTTTGTGAAAAGAACACACATGAAATGACATTTGTTGATCCATATGTGGTTTGTGGAAATAACACACATACACTAACTCTAGTGGATCCATGTGTGGTTTGTGGAAAGAACACACATGCAATCACTCTGGTGCATCCATGTGTGGTTTGTGAAAAGAATACACATGCAATGACTCTGGTGGATCCATATGTGGTTTGTGGAAAGAACACACATGCAATGACTCTAGTGCTGGTTTGTGGAAAGAACACACATGCAATGACTCAAGTGGGTCCATATGTGGTTTGTGAAAAGAACACACATGTAATGACTCTAGTGGATCCATGTGTGGTTAGTGGAAAGAACACACATGCAATGACATTGGTGGATCCATATGTAGTTCATGGACAAAACACACATGCACTGACATTTGTTGATCCATATGTGGTTTGTGAAAATAACACACATGCAATCACTCTGGTGGATCCATGTGTGGTTTGTGGAAAGAACACACATGCAATCACGCTGGTGCATCCATGCGTGGTTCGTGAAAAGAACACACATGCAATGACTCTGGTGGATCCATATGTGGTTTGTGGAAAGAACACACATGCAATGACTCTAGTGCTGATTTGTGGAAAGAACACACATGCAATGACTCAAGTGGGTCCATATGTGGTTTGTGAAAAGAACACACATGTAATGACTCTAGTGGATCCATGTGTGGTTAGTGGAAAGAACACACATTTAATGACATTGGTGGATCCATATGTAGTTCATGGACAGAACACACATGCAATGACATTGGTGGATCCATATATGGTTTTTGAAAAGAACACACATGCAATGACATTTGTTGATCCATATGTGGTTTGTGAAAATAACACACATGCAATCACTCTGGTGGATCCATGTGTGGTTTATGGAAAGAACACACATGCAATCACGCTGGTGCATCCATGTGTGGTTCGTGAAAAGAACACACATGCAATGACTCTGATGGATCCATATGTGGTTTGTGGAAAGAACACACATGCAATGACTCTAGTGCTGATTTGTGGAAAGAACACACATGCAATGACTCAAGTGGGTCCATACGTGGTTTGTGAAAAGAACACACATTCAATGACTCTAGTGGAGCCATATGTGTTTTCTAGAAAGAACACACATGCAATGACATTGGTTGATCCATATGTGGTTTGTGGAAAGAACACACATGCAATGACATTGGTTGATCCATATGTGATTTGTGACAATAACACACATGCAATTACTCTAGTGGATACATATGTGTTTTGTGGAAAAGAACACACATTCAATGACTCTGGTGGGTCCATATGTGGTTTGTGAAAAGAACATACATGCAATGACTCTAGTGGATCCATGTGTGGTTAGTGGAAAGAACACAGATGCAATGACATTGGTGGATCCATATGTGGTTTATGGAAAGAACACACATGCAATGACATTGGTGGATCCATATGTGGTTTGTGAAAAGAACACACATGCAATGACTCTAGTGGATTCATATGTGGTTTGTGGAATGAACACACATGCAATGAACACTGGTGGATCCATATGTGGTTCATGACAGGAACACACATGCAATGACTCTAGTGGAGACATATGTGGTTTCTGGAAAAGAACACACATGCAATGTGACGAGGTTTAATCTCGTCAATGCCCATTGTTATGGACTTGGGTTTTGGAGAAGATGGGGATGCTGGAAATCGTGGCACGGTTAACAGACAAGCAACCAGGGGACACGAGATTTACCCAGGTTCAGGCCCCTAGAGGGAAAACCCTACTCCTGCTTGTCTGCTCTTTGATTATGGCGGAACCGAAGGTTACAGGGTGCGCAGATTCGATCTGGCGTGGATGCGTGTGCGAAAGTATGAGTCGAGTTCCTAGATCTGTAGATCTGTTGTGGTCTAGTCTATCGGTGGGTTATGGCGTGTGTAGGTCGTGATCTATCCTCCTCGTTGGACCCTCCTAGCCTTTATATATGGGGAGGCTAGGTCTCGGGTGCCAATACGAGTAGGTTACAAGTTGTATTCAAACTCTAGTCTTGAGGTATCCTTGTCATGTGCTCTTTGGAGTCCGTGTCCATATGTGCTTCGTGCAGCCGAAACGTCTTGGGCGTCCTGGACCCTGGCAGGTCGTCGAGTGGGCCTTCCGTCGGGCTAGACCAAGTATGCTAACATCGGGTACCCGTAGGGCATATCCACATCTGTAGCCTCCAAGTGTCCATCCGAAACATAGATTCGGGTGGAGTCTTAGTTGTCTTGAACCTTGTATTTGGATGTCGGAGTCGAAAGTTGTGTCGAGTGCGAAGCACTTCACCCGGAAGTTCATCCGGTCAGCTGAATTTGTTCAGCTGTTGTAAAGGAATCGACATCATGGACATAGTCAACACAATGGACTATAGGGTGCGCGACCAGCGCTCCCTATGGGAGTAGCCCCCGAGTGTCTGTTCGAGTCGTAGACTCGAGGAGAGACTTTAATTCAGCCGTTGTTTGCTTCAGGTCCGTAGGACACAATTTTTTTTTCGGATGCTTGAATCAATCCTCCCTATGGGAGTAGCCCCCGAGTCCGTAGTGGAGTCGTAGACTCGGCGTGGGACTCAAAGATCTTGTGTGTGCGTGACCATCGCTCTAGTTTGGAGTAGCCTCCGAGTGTCTGGCGGAGTCGTAGACTCGGGCAGAGACTCGAGTCTTGTATCTTGTAGACGTAGTGGACAATCTCGCGGGCGTACCGCTGACCCGGAAGTACATCGGGTGCGCGACCAGCGCTCCTGATAGGAGTAGCCCCCGAGTGTCTAGTCGAGTCGCAGACTCGAGTGGAGACTCATGCGAGGACAAATCACTGACCCGGAAGTGCATCGAGTCAGCGTCTCATTCATAAGGAGCCAAGAATCAATGATGCAGTCGGAGTTGACGTGGCGGAGTCGTGCGGCGTTTAGCTGGAAGGACTCGACGTTGCGGATGAAGTCAACACCGTTGCTTCTGTCGGGTGAGCGACCAATGTCATGTCTTCGTAGCATCAAGCGATGCAACCATCCAAGGAGGGACTCGACTCGGGTCTTGATTGTATGGCGTAGCCAGCTCTTTTGTCGACTCCTGTTGGAGGACCTAATAGAATAGCTCGACGCGGTCGATGTCTTTGTAAGCTGCAGAAAACATAAAGAACTGTGAAGTACTTGTATCTTGTAAAGAATATTTGCCTGTCGGCTTGTACAGTAAGATTTTGGTGCCGATCGAGTCGACACTTTTGCACTGTATGCTAGGCCTTTTCGTTAGCCTGATTACCCTTAGTCTCAGTACCTTGCCGAGGCACTCGGAGTTCAAGGATTCGACGATCAGGCAGAATCAGCTACTCGAGCTATCGCGTTCGAGGTGCTCGAGTGCGTGGAGCCGATGGCACATTAGGTTACTCGAAGAGGGCGCAGCCCCCGACTGTTTCGAGTGCGAGTTAAAAAAGGAAATCAGCTCTGAGTAGAGGGAAACTTAGCTTTATTGGTAGTTGTCGTGGACGGAGTCGACGCGGTAGCGGGTCACACGGCGGACGTAGTCGACGCGGCGGACCACGGTCATAGCAGCGACGGGTTCCTGGGGTCGATGGCGGCAGCGAGTTCCACATCCGAAGATTGTTGCAATCGAAGACCGCACCGGGTCGCCGCATCCGAAGGATGTATCGGGTCACCGCAGCCGAAAGCCGTATTGGGTCGCCGATGTCGAGGGAGTTCCCACAGACGGCGCCAATTGACGAGGTTTAATCTCGTCAATGCCCATTGTTATGGACTTGGGTTTTGGAGAAGATGGGGATGCTGGAGATCGTGGCACGGTTAACAGACAAGCAACCAGGGGACACGAGATTTACCCAGGTTCAGGCCCCCGGAGGGAAAACCCTACTCCTGCTTGTCTGCTCTTTGATGACGGTGGAACCGAAGGTTACAGGGTGCGCAGATTCGATCTGGCGTGGATGCGTGTGCGAAAGTATGAGTCGAGTTCCTAGATCTGTAGATCTGTTGTGGTCTAGTCTATCGGTGGGTTATGGCATGTGTAGGTCGTGATCTATCCTCCTCGTTGGACCCTCCTAGCCTTTATATATGGGGAGGCTAGGTCTCGGGTGCCAATACGAGTAGGTTACAAGTTGTATTCAAACTCTAGTCTTGAGGTATCCTTGTCTTGTGCGCTTTGGAGTCCGTGTCCATATGTGCTTCGTGCAGCCGAAACGTCTTGGGCGTCCTGGACCCTGGCAGGTCGTCGAGTGGGCCTTCCGTCGGGCTGGACCAAGTCTGCTAACATCGGGTACCCGTAGGGCATATCCACGTCACAATGACATTGGTGGATCCATATGTGGTTTGTGGAAAGAACACACATGCAATGACATTGGTGGAACCATGTGTGGTTTGTGGAAAAGAACACACATGCAATGACATTGGTGGATCCATATGTGGTCTGTGGAAAGAATACACATGCAATGAAATTGGTTGATTCATGTGTGGTTTGTGAAAAGAACACACATGCAATGACTCTAGTGGATACATATGTGGTTAGTGGAAAGAACACACATGCAATGAACACTGCTGGATCCATGTGTGGTTCAGGATAGGAACACACATGCAATGACACTGGTTGATCCATGTGTGGGTTGTTAAAAGAACACACATGCAATGCCATTGGTTAATCCATGTGTGGTTTGTGAAAAGAACACACATGCAATGACTCTGATGTATCCATGTGTGGTTTGTGAAAAGAACACACATGCAATGCCATTGGTTGATCCATGTGTGGTTAGTAGAAAGAACACACATGCAATGACATTGGTTGATCCATATGTGGTTTATGACAATAACACACATGCAATTACTCTAGTGGATCCATGTGTGGTTAGTGGAAAGAACACACATGCAATGAACTTGGTGGATCCATATGTGGTTCATGGAAAGAATACACATGCAATGACTCTGGTGGATCCATATGTGGTTTGTGGAAAGAACACACATGCAATGACTCTAGTGCTGGTTTGTGGAAAGAACACACATGCAATGACTCAAGTGGGTCCATATGTGGTTTGTGAAAAGAACACACATGCAATGACTCTAGTGGAACCATATGTGGTTTGTAGAATGAACAGCCATGCAATGACATTGGTGGATCCATATGTGGTTCATGGAAAGAACACACATGCAATGATATTCGTGGATCCATATATGGTTTGTGAAAAGAACACACATGCAATGACATTTGTTGATCCATATGTGGTTTGTGGAAATAACACACATGCACTAACTCTAGTGGATCCATGTGTGGTTTATGGAAAGAACACACGTGCAATCACTCTGGTGCATCCATGTGTGGTTTTTGAAAAGAATACACATGCAATGACTCTGGTGGATCCATATTTGGTTTGTGGAAAGAACACACATGCAATGACTCTAGTGCTGGTTTGTGGAAAGAACACACATGCAATGACTCAAGTGGGTCCATATGTGGTTTGTGAAAAGAACACACATGTAATGACTCTAGTGGATCCATGTGTGGTTAGTGGAAAGAACACACATGCAATGACATTGGTGGATCCATATGTAGTTCATGGACAGAACACACATGCAATGACATTGGTGGATCCATATATGGTTTTTGAAAAGAACACACATGCAATGACATTTGTTGATCCATATGTGGTTTCTGAAAATAGCACACATGCAATCACTCTAGTGGATCCATGTGTGGTTTCTGGAAAGAACACACATGCAATCAGTCTGGTTCATCCATGTGTGATTTGTGAAGAGAATACACATGCAATGACTCTGGTGGATCCATATGTGGTCTGTGGAAAGAACACACATGCAATGACTCTAGTGCTGGTTTGTGGAAAAAACACACATGCAATGACTCAAGTGGGTCCATATGTGGTTTGTGAAAAGAACACACATGCAATGACTCTAGTGGAACCATATGTGGTTAGTGGAAAGAACACACATGCAATGACATTGGTGGATCCATATGTGGTTCATGGAAAGAACACACATGCAATGACATTGGTGGATGCATATGTGATTTGTGAAAAGAACACACATGCAATGAATCTAGTGGATTCATATGTGGTTCGTGGATAGAACACACATGCAATGAACACTGGTGGATCCATATGTGGTTCATGACAGGAACACACATGCAATAACTCTAGTGGATTCATATGTGGTTAGTGGAAAGAACACACATGCAATGACATTGGTGGATCCATATGTGGTTCATGGAAAGAACACATATGTAATGACATTGGTGGATCCGTATATGGTTTGTGAAAAGAACACACAAGCAATGACATTTGTTGATCCATATGTAGTTTGTGAAAATAACACACATGCAATCAATCTAGTGGATCCATGTGTGGTTTGTGGAAAGAACACACATGCAATCACTCTGGTTCATCCATGTGTGATTTGTGAAGAGAATACACATGCAATGACTCTGGTGGATCCATATGTGGTCTGTGGAAAGAACACACATGCAATGACTCTAGCGCTGGTTTGTGGAAAAACACACATGCAATGACTCAAGTGGGTCCATATGTGGTTTGTGAAAAGAACACACATGCAATGACTCTAGTGGAACCATATGTGGTTTGTAGAATGAACACCCATGCAATGACATTGGTTGATCCATATGTCGTTTGTGGAAAGAAGACACATGCAATGACATTGGTTGATCCATATGTGGTTTATGACAATAACACGCATGCAATTACTCTAGTGGATACATATCTGGTTTTTGGAAAAGAACACACATGCAATGACATTGGTTGATCCATATGTGGTTCGTGAAAAGAACACACATGTAATGACTCTAGTGGATCCATGTGTGGTTAGTGGAAAGAACACACATGCAATGACATTGGTGGATTCATATGTGGTTCATGGAAGTAACACACATGCAATGACATTGGTGGATCCATATATGGTTTGTGAAAAGAACAAACGTGCAATGGCATTTGTTGATCCATATGTGGTTTGTGAAAATAACACAGATGCACTCACTCTAGTGGATCCATGTGTGGATTGTGGAAAGAACACACATGCAATCACTCTGGTGCACCCGTGTGTGGTTTGTGAAAAGAATACACATGCAATGACTCTGGTGGATCCATATGTGGTTTATGGAAAGAACACACATGCAATGACTCTAGTGCTGGTTTGTGGAAAGAACACACATGCAATGACTCAAGTGGGTCCATATGTGGTTTGTGAAAAGAACACACATGTAATGACTCTAGTGGATCCACGTGTGGTTAGTGGAAAGAACACACATGCAATGACATTGGTGGATCCATATGTAGTTGTTGGAAAGAACACACATGCAATGACATTGCTGGATCCATATATGGTTTTTGAAAAGAACACACATGCAATGGCATTTGTTGATCCATATGTGGTTTGTGAAAATAACACACATCCAATCACTCTGGTGGAGCCATGTGTGGTTTGTGGAAAGAACACACATGCAATCACTCTGGTGCATCCATGTGTGGTTCGTGAAAAGAACACACATGCATTGACTCTAGTGGATCCATATGTGGTTTGTGAAAAGGACACACTTGCAATGACTCTAGTGGTTTCATATTTGGTTTGTGGAAAGAACACACATGCAATGAACACTGGTGGATCCATATGTGGTTCATGACAGGAACACACTTGCAATTACTCTAGTGGATACATATGTGGTTCGTGGAAAAGAACACACATTCAATGACTCTTGTGGGTCCATATGTGGTTTGTGAAAATAACACACATGCAATGACTCTAGTGGATCCATGTGTGGTTTGTGAAAAGAACACACATGCAATGACTCTAGTGGATCCATGTGCGGTTTGTGGAAAGAACACACATGCAATGACTCTGGTGGATCCATCTGTGGTTTGTGGAAAGAACACACATGCAATGACTCTGGTGGATCCATGTGTGGTTTGAGAAAAGAACACACATGCAATGACTCTAGTGCTGATTTTAGTATAAGAACACACATGCAATGACTCTAGTGGGTCCGTATGTGGTTTGTGAAAAGAACACACATGCAATGACTCTAGTGGATCCATATGTGGTTTGTGGAAAGAACACACATGCAATGACATTGGTTCATCCATATGTGGTTTGTGACAATAACACACATGTAATGCCTTTGTTTGATCCATACGTGGTTTGTGGAAAGAACACACATACAATGTCACTAGTTGATCCATATGTGGGTTGTTAAAAGAACACACATGCAATACCATTGGTTAATCCATGTGTGGTTTGTGAAAAGAATACACATGCAATGACTCTAGTGTATCCATGTGTGGTTTGTGGAAAGAACACACATGCAATGACATTGGTTGATCCATGTGTGGTTTGTGGAAAGAACACACATGCAATGCCATTGGTTGATCCATGTGTGGTTTCTGAAAAGAACACACATAAAATGATATTGGTTTATCCATATGTGGTTCATGGAAAGAATACACATGCAATGACTCTGGTGGATCCATATGTGGTTTGTGGAAAGAACAGACATGCAATGACTCTAGTGCTGGTTTGTGGAAAGAACACACATGCAATGACTCAAGTGGGTCCATATGTGGTTTGTGAAAAGAACACACATGCAATGACTCTAGTGGAGCCATATGTGGTTTGTAGAATGAACACCCATGCAATGACATTGGTGGATCCATATGTGGTTCATGGAAAGAACACACATGCAATGACATTGGTGGATCCATATATGGTTTGTGAAAAGAACACACATGCAATGACATTTGTTGATCCATATGTGGTTTGTGAAAATAACAGACATGCAATCACTCTAGTGGATCCATGTGTGGTTTATGGAAAGAACACACATGCAATCACTCTGGTGCATCCATGTGTGGTTTGTGAAAAGAATACACATGCAATGACTCTGGTGGATCCATATTTGGTTTGTGGAAAGAACACACATGCAATGACTCTAGTGCTGGTTTGTGGAAAGAACACACATGCAATGACTCAAGTGGGTCCATATGTGGTTTGTGAAAAGAACACACATGTAATGACTCTAGTGGATCCATGTGTGGTTAGTGGAAAGAACACACATGCAATGACATTGGTGGATCCATATGTAGTTCATGGACAGAACACACATGCAATGACATTGGTGGATCCATATATGGTTTTTGAAAAGAACACACATGCAATGGCATTTGTTGATCCATATGTGGTTTCTGAAAATAGCACACATGCAATCACTCTAGTGGATCCATGTGTGGTTTGTGGAAAGAACACACATGCAATCACTCTGGTTCATCCATGTGTGATTTGTGAAGAGAATACACATGCAATGACTCTGGTGGATCCATATGTGGTCTGTGGAAAGAACACACATGCAATGACTCTATCGCTGGTTTGTGGAAAAAACACACATGCAATGACTCAAGTGGGTCCATATGTGGTTTGTGAAAAGAACACACATGCAATGACTCTAGTGGAACCATATGTGGTTTGTAGAATGAACACCCATGCAATGACATTGGTTGATCCATATGTCGTTTATGGAAAGAAGACACATGCAATGACATTGGTTGATCCATATGTGGTTTATGACAATAACACACATGCAGTTACTCTAGTGGATACATATCTGGTTTTTGGAAAAGAACACACATGCAATGACATTTGTAGATCCATATGTGGTTTGTGAAAAGAACACATATGTAATGACTCTAGTGGATGCATGTGTGGTTTGTGGAAAGAACACACATGCAATCACTCTGGTGCATCCATGTGTGGTTTGTGAAAAGAATACACATGCAATGACTCAGGTGGATCCATATTTGGTTTGTGGAAAGAACACACATGCAATGACTCTAGTGTTAGTTTGTGGAAAGAACACACATGCAATGACTCAAGTGGGTCCATATGTGGTTTGTGAAAAGAACACACATGTAATGACTCTAGTGGATCCATGTGTGGTTAGTGGAAAGAACACACATGCAATGACATTGGTGGATCCATATGTAGTTCATGGACAGAACACACATGCAATGACATTGGTGGATCCATATATGGTTTTTGAAAAGAACACACATGCAATGGCATTTGTTGATCCATATGTGGTTTCTGAAAATAGCACACATGCAATCACTCTAGTGGATCCATGTGTGGTTTGTGGAAAGAACACACATGCAATCACTCTGGTTCATCCATGTGTGATTTGTGAAGAGAATACACATGCAATGACTCTGGTGGATCCATATGTGGTCTGTGGAAAGAACACACATGCAATGACTCTATCGCTGGTTTGTGGAAAAAACACACATGCAATGACTCAAGTGGGTCCATATGTGGTTTGTGAAAAGAACACACATGCAATGACTCTAGTGGAACCATATGTGGTTTGTAGAATGAACACCCATGCAATGACATTGGTTGATCCATATGTCGTTTATGGAAAGAAGACACATGCAATGACATTGGTTGATCCATATGTGGTTTATGACAATAACACACATGCAGTTACTCTAGTGGATACATATCTGGTTTTTGGAAAAGAACACACATGCAATGACATTGGTTGATCCATATGTGGTTTGTGAAAATAACACATGTGTAATGACTCTAGTGGATCCATGTGTGGTTAGTGGAAAGAACACACATGCAATGACATTGGTGGATCCATATGTGGTTCATGGAAAGAACACACATGCAATGACATTGGTGGATCCATATATGGTTTGTGAAAAGAACAAACGTGCAATGGCATTTGTTGATCCATATGTGGTTTGTGAAAATAACACACATGCACTCACTCTAGTGGATCCATCTGTGGATTGTGGAAAGAACACACATGCAATCACTCTGGTGCACCCATGTGTGGTTTGTGAAATGAATACACATGCAATGACTCTGGTGGATCCATATGTGGTTTGTGGAAAGAACACACATGCAATGACTCTAGTGCTGGTTTGTGGAAAGAACACACATGCAATGACTCAAGTGGGTCCATATGTGGTTTGTGAAAAGAACACACATGTAATGACTCTAGTGGATCCACGTGTGGTTAGTGGAAAGAACACACATGCAATGACATTGCTGGATCCATATATGGTTTTTGAAAAGAACACACATGCAATGGCATTTGTTGATCCATATGTGGTTTGTGAAAATAACACACATGCAATCACTCTGGTGGAGCCATGTGTGGTTTGTGGAAAGAACACACATGCAATCACTCTGGTGCATCCATGTGTGGTTCGTGAAAAGAACACACATGCAATGACTCTAGTGGATCCATATGTGGTTTGTGAAAATAACACACTTGCAATGACTCTAGTGGTTTCATATTTGGTTTGTGGAAAGAACACACATGCAATGAACACTGGTGGATCCATATGTGGTTTATGACAGGAACACACTTGCAATTACTCTAGTGGATACATATGTGGTTCGTGGAAAAGAACACACATTCAATGACTCTGGTGGGTCCATATGTGGTTTGTGAAAATAACACACATGCAATGACTCTAGTGGATCCATGTGTGGTTTGTGAAAAGAACACACATGCAATGACTCTAGTGGATCCATGTGCAGTTTGTGGAAAGAACACACATGCAATGACTCTGGTGGATCCATCTGTGGTTTGTGGAAAGAACACACATGCAATGACTCTGGTGGATCCATGTGTGGTTTGAGAAAAGAACACACATGCAATGACTCTAGTGTTGATTTTAGTATAAGAACACACATGCAATGACTCTAGTGGGTCCATATGTGGTTTGTGAAAAGAACACACATGCAATGACTCTAGTGGATCCATATGTGGTTTGTGGAAAGAACACACATGCAATGACATTGGTTCATCCATATGTGGTTTGTGACAATAACACACATGTAATGCCTTTGTTTGATCCATACGTGGTTTGTGGAAAGAACACACATGCAATGTCACTAGTTGATCCATATGTGGGTTGTTAAAAGAACACACATGCAATACCATTGGTTAATCCATGTGTGGTTTGTGAAAAGAATACACATGCAATGACTCTAGTGTATCCATGTGTGGTTTGTGGAAAGAACACACATGCAATGACATTGGTTGATCCATGTGTGGTTTGTGGAAAGAACACACATGCAATGCCATTGGTTGATCCATGTGTGGTTTCTGAAAAGAACACACATAAAATGATATTGGTTGATCCATATGTGGTTTGTGGAAAGAACACACATGCAATGACATTGGTTGATCCATATGTGGTTTGTGACAATAACACACATACAATTACTCTAGTGGATACATATTTGGTTTGTGGAAAAGAACACACATGCAATTACTCTGGTGGGTCTATATGTGGTTTGTGAAAAGAACACACATGCAATGACTCTAGTGGATCCATGTGTGGTTTGTGAAAAGAACACACAAGCAATGACTCTAGTGGATACATATGTGGTTTGTGGAAAGAACACACATGTAATGAACAATAGTGGATCCATATGTGGTTCATGATAGGAACACAATGCAATGACATTGGTTGATCCATATGTGGTTTGTGACAATAACACACATGCAATGCCATTGGTTAATCCATGTGTGGTTTCTGGAAAAACACACATGCAATGACATTGGTGGATCCATATGTGGTTTGTGAAAAGAACACACATGCAATGACCCTAGTGGATCCATATGTGGTTTGTGAAAAGAACACACATGCAATGAACACTGGTGGATCCATATGTGGTTTATGATAGGAACACACATGCAATGACATTGGTTGATCCATATGTGGTTTGTGAAAAGAACACAAATGCAATGTCTCTAGTGGATCCATGTGTGGTTAGTGGAAAGAACACACATGCAATGACATTGGTGGATCCATATGTAGTTCATGGAAAGAACACACAAGCAATGACATTGGTGGATCCATATATGGTTTGTGAAAAGAACACACATGCAATGATATTTGTTGATCCATATGTGGTTTGTGAAAATAACACACATGCACTAACTCTAGTGGATCCATGTGTGGTTTGTGGAAAGAACACACATGCAATCACTCTGGTGCATCCATGTGTGGTTTGTGAAAATAATAAACATGCAATGACTCTGGTGGATCCATATTTAGTTTGTGGAAAGAACACACATGCAATGACTCTAGTGCTGGTTTGTGGAAACAACACACATGCAATGACTCAAGTGGGTCCATATGTGGTTTGTGAAAAGAACACACATGTAATGAATCTAGTGGATCCATGTGTGGTTAGTGGAAAGAACACACATGCAATGACATTGTTGGATCCATATGTAGTTCATGGACAGAACACACATGCAATGACATTGGTGGATCCATATATGGTTTTTGAAAAGAACACACATGCAATGACATTTGTTGATCCATATGTGGTTTTTGAAAATAACACACATGCAATCACTCTGGTGGATCCATGTGTGGTTTATGGAAAGAACACACATGCAATCACGCTGGTGCATCCATGTGTGGTTCGTGAAAAGAACACACATGCAATGACTCTGGTGGATCCATATAAGGTTTGTGGAAAGAACACACATGCAATGACTCTAGTGTTGATTTGTGGAAAGAACACACATGCAATGACTCAAGTGGGTCCATATGTGGTTTGTGAAAAGAAAACACATGTAATGACTCTAGTGGATCCATGTGTGGTTAGTGGAAAGAACACACATGCAATGACATTGGTGGATCCATATGTAGTTCATGGACAGAACACACATGCAATGACATTGGTGGATCCATATATGGTTTTTGAAAAGAACACACATGCAATGACATTTGTTGATCCATATGTGGTTTGTGAAAATAACACACATGCAATCACTCTGGTGGATCCATGTGTGGTTTGTGGAAAGAACACACATGCAATCATGCTGGTGCATCCATGTGTGGTTCGTGAAAAGAACACACATGCAATGACTCTGGTGGATCCATATGTGGTTTGTGGAAAGAACACACATGCAATGACTCTAGTGCTGATTTGTGGAAAGAACACACATGCAATGACTCAAGTGGGTCCATATGTGGTTTGTGAAAAGAACACACATTCAATGACTCTAGTGGAACCATATGTGTTTTCTAGAAAGAACACACATGCAATGACATTGGTTGATACATATGTGGTTTGTGGAAAGAACACACATGCAATGACATTGGTTGATCCATATGTGATTTGTGACAATAACACACATGCAACTACTCTAGTGGATACATATGTGTTTTGTGGAAAAGAACACACATTCAATGACTCTGGTGGGTCCATATGTGGTTTGTGAAAAGAACACACATGCAATGACTCTAGTTGATCCATGTGTGGTTAGTGGAAAGAACACAGATGCAATGACATTGGTGGATCCATATGTGGTTTATGGAAAGAACACACATGCAATGACATTGGTGGATCCATATGTGGTTTGTGAAAAGAACACACATGCAATGACTCTAGTGGATTCATATGTGGTTTGTGGAATGAACACACATGCAATGAACACTGGTGGATCCATATGTGGTTCATGACAGGAACACACATGCAATGACTCTAGTGGAGACATATGTGGTTTGTGGAAAAGAACACACATGCAATGACATTGGTGGATCCATATGTGGTTTGTGGAAAGAACACACATGCAATGACATTGGTGGAACCATGTGTGGTTTGTGGAAAAGAACACACACGCAATGACATTGGTGGATCCATATGTGGTTTGTGGAAAGAATACACATGCAATGACATTGGTTGATCCATGTGTGGTTTGTGGAAAGAACACACATGCAATGCCATTGGTTGATCCATGTGTGGTTTATGACAATAACACACATGCAATTACTCTAGTGGATACATATCTGGTTTTTGGAAAAGAACACACATGCAATGACATTGGTTGATCCATATGTGGTTTGTGGAAAGAATACACATGCAATGACATTGGTTGATTCATGTGTGGTTTGTGAAAAGAACACACATGCAATGACTCTAGTGGATACATATGTGGTTAGTGGAAAGAACACACATGCAATGAACACTGCTGGATCCATGTGTGGTTCAGGATAGGAACACACATGCAATGACACTTGTTGATCCATGTGTGGGTTGTTAAAAGAACACACATGCAATGCCATTGGTTAATCCATGTGTGGTTTGTGAAAAGAACACACATGCAATGACTCTGATGTATCCATGTGTGGTTTGTGAAAAGAACACACATGCAATGCCATTGGTTGATCCATGTGTGGTTTGTGAAAAGAACACACATGCAATGACATTGGTTGATCCATATGTGGTTTGTGGAAAGAACACTCATGCAATGACTCTAGTGGATCCATGTGTGGTTAGTGGAAAGAACACACATGCAATGACATTGGTGGATCCATATGTGGTTCATGGAAAGAACACACATGCAATGACATTGGTGGATCCATATATGGTTTGTGAAAAGAACACACATGCAATGACATTTGTTGATCCATATGTGGTTTGTGAAAATAGCACACATGCAATCACTCTATTGGATACATGTGTGGTTTGCGGAAAGAACACACATGCAATCACTTTGGCGCATCCATGTGTGATTTGTGAAAAGAATACACATGCAATGACTCTGGTGGATCCATATGTGGTTTGTGGAAAGAACACACATGCAATGACTCTAGTGCTGGTTTGTGGAAAAACACACATGCAATGACTCAAGTGGGTCCATATGTGGTTTGTGAAAAGAACACACATGCAATGGCTCTAGTGGAACCATATGTGTTTTCTAGAAAGAACACACATGCAATGACATTGGTTGATCCATATGTGGTTTGTGGAAAGAACACACATGCAATGACATTGGTTGATCCATATGTGATTTGTGACAATAACACACATGCAATTACTCTAGTGGATACATATGTGTTTTGTGGAAAAGAACACACATTCAATGACTCTGGTGGGTCCATATGTGGTTTGTGAAAAGAACACACATGCAATGACTCTAGTGGATCCATGTGTGGTTAGTGGAAAGAACATAGATGCAATGACATTGGTGGATCCATATGTGGTTTATGGAAAGAACACACATGCAATGACATTGGTGGATCCATATGTGGTTTGTGAAAAGAACACACATGCAATGACTCTAGTGGATTCATATGTGGTTTGTGGAATGAACACACATGCAATGAACACTGGTGGATCCATATGTGGTTCATGACAGGAACACACATGCAATGACTCTAGTGGAGACATGTGGTTTGTGGAAAAGAACACACATGCAATGACATTGGTGGATCCATGTGGCACCCCGCAAGAACCACTACTAGAAAATCGCGTTGTTTTTGTGCATTGCATCATCATGACCGCATGCTCATGTCATCATGCCACATTGCATTTGAGCATCGTCATCATCATGCATTTGTTTGTCTGAAACTATTTCCGAAAAACATATCTGGTTTTCTAAATACCCCGCCTTTATTTCAAAATCCAAAACCCGGGTCTCCGGATTATTTTGTTTCGTCTACCAATGGATTTCAAAAGCCCCGTTTTAAATAATAAAATATTTATTTTATTTTTAGGGGCAGCCGTACCGGGCCGATCCGACCCAGTCGGCCACCCCCAGTACAAACCAGACTACCCAAACCTTTTCCTACCCCACCCTATTCTACACATCACCCTCCACATCACCCCGGCCAACCACCGCTCGCCACATCAGCCGACCACAAATCTCCACCCACTCCCAGCCTGCCACATCACACCGCCAGCCACCCACACGCACACTCCCGCCACGTCCCCACACCAACCCCACCCACACGCACTCACACACACCACGCACGCCAACCGCGCGCCCCACCCCGACCACCTCGGGCCGCTCTCCCGCTCACCTGGCCCCACCCCGACCCCGCTCTCTCCCCTGACTCTCTTCTCCCCTGCCTCGCCCCTCCCTCTCTTCCCCCGCGTCGGCGTCCCCTCCACCAACCGCACGCCGCCGCGCGACCCCCGCTCGGCCTCGATTCCTCCGTCGCCAAGAGCTTCCCTCCCGCCTCCTTCCTCCGGCCGCCACCGCTGGCCCGCGCCTCTGGCCGAGCTCCGGTTGCTGCCTGCTCCCTTCCCCTCGACCGCCTCCTCCGCCGTGCTCGGCCCTCCTCTTGAGCTCGCTCCGGCCGCCGCCGTGCCTCGTCTCCGCTCCCCCGACGCGACCCCGAGCTCCGTGGCGGCCCCCTCCTCCGATCGTCGCAGACCCCCGCCTCCGCGCCCTCTGCCTCGCCCGGTCCCGCGCTGACCCCGCCTCTGGCCGACCGCCGCCGTGAGCTTCTTCCTTCGACCGCCATCCCTCGAGCGCGCCGCCGCCGCGTCTGCAGCCCCGAGGCTGCCGCCAAGCACGCCTCGATCCGCGACCTCGCCGCCCGACCGCGCCCTCTGCCTCGCTGGTCCCGCGCCTCCCCGGCCGCCTCTCCCGGTGCAAGCTCCGCCACCTGGGCGCGACCACGCCGCCGGCCTCAACCATCCCTGGCCCGCGCGTCCTCCTCACCTTCCTGCAGCACCGACGCGGGCTCCCCTCCGCCCAGCCTCCTCCCGCATCGAGCCACACCTCCACGCCTCGCTGGCCGCGCCCTCGAGCAGAGCCGGCCTCGCCGACGCCCTTCTCCCGGTGCTCCGCCGTCCGCCGGTCTATCGCCTCATAGGCCTGCGCGTCTCCGCCTCACCGTGGTTCCCGGCCGACGTGCTTGTCTGCAGCCGTTGGACGTCGCCCAGGGCCCTCTCCTGGTTGGTTTCCTCGTCGAACGCAAGCAGGTGCGCCCCAGGGCGGGACCAAGCTATTCTAGTGGGGCCTCTGGTCTAGTTTCCGGTGGCTCCCCGAACCTTGATGTGGATTCCTGTTGGTGCTTCCCGAAGGGCACAAACGAGAACGGTGCAAACAACAAGATGTTCTATGTAAGATCGTCCCGAAGCCACCCTATCGACAAGATCTTCCCCTTCGAGAACCTGCGGTACCCGAAGATCGACACCGGACCCCGAAGACCGATCCCGCCGAACGCCAAGATCTTCAATCGGAATTCGAGGACGCCGAGACCCCGGTACGACAAGGCCGCCTTCCCGCACCGATGCCCGGGAGTCGGATGCCAAGTTCTACTTCCAACGAGTTGACCGATGATCGACAAGCACTTCGCCGCGGAACGCCAAGTTCTTCATCCCGGACGCCAAGACCGACCCGATACGCGGGCATGACAAGATCGACACCGACCAGGGCAAATCCGATGCGCCCCGACGCCGGACCAAGTCCTTCTTCGCGGAACGCCAAGATCTACTCTGTTATCCGAGAACGATCCCGCCGAGACCGAACCCCAGATCCGGACCCTGAGACCGACCCCGAACCCCTCGGAGCCCAAGTTCGCCGAACCCTAATGTGATTCCCTATCCGAGACCCCATTATTTTTATAATATGACATTATCGTCTGTCGCATATTAAATTGTTCATACTCGCATGCATATTTGTGTGGTTTGGGGGCATTATGCCGATTCACCTCATAATGCAATATGGAGACCATATGCGGACATTTCTAGTCTCATATTGGTTCCATTTAAATTTGTGTAGCGAACCGGTGATATAATTTTGCCTTGTTAAGACAACATTTAAATTGCAGGGTATCTAAATAACTTGAACCTATTAATTGGTTGTCGGGACCCCGGTTCCGCTTAATATTGCCTAATTGCATCGCACCTTTGCCATGTCATACATCATACATGCATCATGCCCGATTTTCTACCGTAGTATTAAATAGTGCATCCGGTGTTTCTTCTAGTGCTTTGCTTCTTCACGGATTAGGCCGATGAGTTGATGCGAGTGTCGACCCGATCTTCGGATGAACCTTCGGCAATGTTTTCCAGGCGAGCACCTCCCCCTTTCTACCTATCTTACTTTTATAGTATTTATTCCCTCCTGTTGATCTATTGCTATCTGTGTTGCGATGCTCTAGTTTTCGTACCCGTGATATCCCTTGCAGCCTTATATTGCCTTGGACACATCTTATTACCTGTTGTTTGGTAGATAGTTGGACTTGCGCATCGTAGTCGCTTGCTCAAGTGCTGTTGCGTGTCGTCAAGTACCACAGTTGTTGGAGTATTGCCGCATGTTTAATGTTGGAGATGATCATGGCTTTAATTATTGTTTAATCACTAAAATTGAAGTAGGTAAATAATGCAGAGGCACAGGTGGGCAATAGATGTTATTTGGTTGTTAACCGTCCACTTGTGTCCCGTAGGACCCCGAGTTCTTGACACCTGTTCCGAGATCAAGCGCGCTAACCACAGGTGGGGTGTGTGGGCACCCCCATCGATTAGTACCTGATTTCAAAGTATTGTACCGGGGGCCACAATTAGTTTGGGGCTTTATTACTATTCTGTACTTATGCCATGCTTTACTGCTTTATTTAAATTGTGCGAGGTACTGCACCTGTACTGTTTAGGATTGCGGAGTGTTTTCGCGGTATCGACAAGCCCAGTCACACTTTCGGGTTCCCAGTCGTTTACAGCCATTGACGCAAACCCTGAGTCCGTCTCGGAGACCGGCCGACTTCGTTGTGGGTAGCTTAGTGGGGTGGCCCCCATGTACTTGCTTTGGGTCTGGGAAACGTCATGACTTAGGCCCCGCCGACATACCGATGGGTGTATGTTAACTGATCTGGCAAAAAGGGTCGAAGTGCGTGTGGAAACTTTGGTGCACCCCTGCAGGGTTAAATCTTTTCGAAAAGCCGTGTCCGCGGTTATGGACGACTTGGAGCACAGTTCTCGATCATAGACAACTATAACTAAAGTTTACTATTATAATTTGACTTGTATCCGATATGACTAGTAAACAGCTCCACTGCAACGGAATGGCTAAATAAAAGTACCAACAACTGCTGGGTTTTGGGATATCTCATGTTAATTGTATCTGACTAGTAAGTGTTGCAACTACAACGGAATGGTTAACTAAATCTGCTCACTGCTTATTATATCAGGATGACTCATGCTATCTATATTTGACTAGTAATTACCGCAACTATAACGGAATAAATAAAACTGCCAACTGTGTGAGTTCCTCGGTTGACTTCCTCGTTTGGTATCGAGGGGGAAATACCAGGATGGGTATGCTTGGTGATAGTATTAGGGTGGTTCCGAATAGGTCTTTCTTATCCCTCTCTGATAGCCGCCAGTTATATTGAGTCTCTATAGGTTGATAGTGCATGCTGAGCTGCCGCTTCAGTCCACCATACCTATGTAGGCAAGGACCGCCGAATTCTAGCCACGCCGTGTACTGGCCTCAGTACTGACCGCTCTCTCTTTTTCCTTTGCCCTTTGTCAGCACCCCTTTTGTTTAAGCAGGTTTTGAGATCGACGTCGTTAGCAGGGTTACCCTTCCGGCTTGGCCTGGGCAGGGTTATGGACGCCATTGGTTATTCTCCAGGGCTCTTAGCTCAATTTGCATCTTGTCCGTACTCGGACGCTGTATCGATTTCAAGGTTATTTGGATCTTTGTATTGTATATCTGTATTCTTGACTCGTTGAGTCGTTGTTATATATATATGTTCTGTGGGTTCCATCGTGGACTATTGTGTAATGATATTACTTCGTTTTCCACCCGCACGAAAGTGCCTGGTGGGCACCTTTGAATCGTTTCTATGCGGGTTTTGGCGGGAAGCGCTGAAACTTGCATAGGGCCGATTCTAAGGGTGTTACAGAGTGGTATCAGAGCCCAGCAGTTGCGATACCCCACAAGTCCAGCCTGTAGGATAACCTAGCTAACGGCCGAAGTAGAGTGTCAAAACTATTTTTGAAAAATCGGATGGATAGTTCTGATTAGGTCTGATTTTACTCCTTACCCCTCTGCTGCTCTCCTCTCACCTCTGCGTGTTTTGAATCCGCTCTCTTCTCTCTCTTCGAGTCCAGGATTTCTCGTGGTTGGGTTCCATCGTACCTTCAGGGTTTCGCTTCCTCCTTTGGTAACGGTGTTGCTACATCTGGTCTTCATGCTATCCGAGGAATCCTTCGTCTGGTGGACTTCTCTTTGTTCCTTCTCGTGCCTTTCGGTGTTTTCCGACGCGACGACATCATCTACGACAGCTCCGATGCAGAGTCTGCATCACTCCTTTGTTTCTGAACCTCGATTGTCGAGATCTTCAGTCTGATTCCGAGAATGGTTGCACGCTTTTCTACTGATTGTACAGAGTAATAGTTTGGGTGCGTGATGGATTGGCCCCCATGCCGACAACCCCTTCTATTCGCTTTTGTACATTGAAGTGGATGAGAATGCATCGGTTCCCTCTTTCTATCGAAGCTAGAGGTGGCTTTATTGGTTGATACCTCTACCTTCGCCTTTGTTTCCCGGAGTGTTCTCTCGACGATCACGGACAACGACCTCTTGTTAGTGGTGTCGCGAGGATCTACATGAAGCGAGAAGACGCAGATCGCCGACCTTCGTTCCGGTACCCTGAGGCGGATCTCGAGGGCGAGATCCATTGTTAGTGGTGTCGAATTGTGGCACCCCGCAAAAACCACTAGTAGAAAATCGCGTTATTTTTGTGCATTGCATCATCATGACCGCATGCTCATGTCATCATGCCACATTGCATTTGAGCATCGTCATCATCATGCATTTGTTTGTCTGAAACTATTTCCGAAAAACATATCTGGTTTTCTAAATACCCCGCCTTTATTTCAAAATCCAAAACCCGGGTCTCCGGATTATTTTGTTTCGTCTACCAATGGATTTCAAAAGCCCCGTTTTAAATAATAAAATATTTATTTTATTTTTAGGGGCAGCCGTACCGGGCCGATCCGACCCAGTCGGCCACCCCCAGTACAAACCAGACTACCCAAACCTTTTCCTACCCCACCCTATTCTACCCATCACCCTCCACATCACCCCGGCCAACCACCGCTCGCCACATCAGCCGACCACAAATCTCCACCCACTCCCAGCCTGCCCATCACACCGCCGGCCACCCACACGCACACTCCCGCCACGTCCCCACACCAACCCCACCCACACTCACTCACACACACCACGCACGCCAACCGCGCGCCCCACCCCAACCACCTCGGGCCGCCCGCCCGCTCCCCTGGCCCCACCCCGACCCCGCTCTCTCCCCTGACTCTCTTCTCCCCTGCCCCGCCCCTCCCTCTCTTCCCCCGCATCGGCGTCCCCTCCACCAACCGCACGCCGCCGCGCGACCCCCACTCGGCCTCGATTCCTCCGCCGCCAAGAGCTTCCCTCCCGCCTTCTTCCTCCGGCCGCCACCACTGGCCCGCGCCTCTGGCCGAGCTCCGGTTGCTGCCTGCGCCCTTCCCCTCGACCGCCTCCTCCGCTGTGCTCGGCCCTCCTCTTGAGCTTGCTCCGGCCGCCGCCGTGCCTCGTCTCCGCTCCCCCGACGCGACCCCGAGCTCCGTGGCGGCCCCCTCCTCCGACCGTCGCAGACCCCCGCCTCCGCGCCCTCTGCCTCGCCCGGTCCCGCGCCGACCCCGCCTCTGGCCGACCGCCGCCGCGAGCTTCTTCCTCCGACCGCCATCCCTCGAGCGCGCCGCCGCCGCACCTTGTGCTCTGTAGCCCCGAGGCTGCCGCCAAGCACGCCTCGATCTGCGACCTCGCCGCCCGACCGCGCCCTCTGCCTCGCCGGTCCCGCCGCCCTGGCCGCCTCTCCCGGTGCGAGCTCCGCCGCCTGGGCGCGACCACGCCGCCGGCCTCAACCATCCCTGGCCCGCGCGTCCTCCTCACCTTCCTGCAGCACCGACGCGGGCGCCCCTCCGCCCAGCCTCCTCCCGCATCGAGCCACACCTCCTCGCCTCGCTGGCCGCGCCCTCGAGCAGAGACGGCCTCGCCGACGCCCTTCTCCCGGTGCTCCGCCGTCCGCCGGTCTATCGCCTCGTAGGCCTGCGCGTCTCCGCCTCACCGTGGTTTCCGGCCGACGTGCGCGTCTGCAGCCGTTGGACGTCGCCTAGGGCCCTCTCCTGGTTGGTTTCCTCGTCGAACGCAAGCAGGTGCGCCCCAGGGCGGCACCAAGCTATTCTAGTGGGGCCTCTGGTCTAGTTTCCAGTGGCTCCCCGAACCTTGATGTGGATTCCTGTTGGTGCTTCCCGAAGGGCACAAACGAGAACGGTGCAAACAACAAGATGTTTTCTATGTAAGATCGTCCCGAAGCCACCCTGTCGACAAGATCTTCCCCTTCGAGAACCTGCGGTACCCGAAGATCGACACCGGACCCCGAAGACCGATCCCGCCGAACGCCAAGATCTTCAATCGGAATTCGAGGATGCCGAGACCCCGGTACGACAAGGCTGCCTTCCCGCACCCATGCCCGGGAGTCGGATGCCAAGTTCTACTTCCAATGAGTTGACCGATGATCGAGATGGCACCCCAAGGTCTTCATCCCGGTACGACAAGCACTTCGCCGCGGAACGCCAAGTTCTTCATCCCGGACGCCAAGACCGACCCGATACGCGGGCATGACAAGATCGACACCGACCAGGGCAAATCCGATGCGCCCCGACGCCGAACCAAGTCCTTCTTCGCGGAACGCCAAGATCTACTCTGTTATCCGAGAACGATCCCGCCGAGACCGAACGCCGAGACCGAACCCCAGATCCGGACCCTGAGACCGACCCCGAACCCCTCGGAGCCCAAGTTCGCCGAACCCTAATGTGATTCCCTATCCGAGACCCCATTATTTTTATAATATGACATTATCGTCTGTCGCATATTAAATTGTTCATACTCGCATGCATATTTGTGTGGTTTGGGGGAATTATGCCGATTCACCTCATAATTAAATATGGAGACCATATGCGGACATTTCTAGTCTCATCATGGTTCCATTTAAATTTGTGTAGCGAACCGGTGATATAATTTTGCCTTGTTAAGACAACATTTAAATTGCAGGGTATCTAAATAACTTGAACCTATTAATTGGTTGTCGGGACCCCGGTTCCGCTTAATATTGCCTAATTGCATCGCACCTTTGCCATGTCATACATCATACATGCATCATGCCCGATTTTCTACCGTAGTATTAAATAGTGCATCCGGTGTTTCTTCTAGTGCTTTGCTTCTTCACGGATTAGGCCGATGAGTTGATGCGAGTGTCGACCCGATCTTCGGATGAACCTTCGGCAATGTTTTCCAGGCGAGCACCTCCCCCTTTCTACCTATCTTACTTTTATAGTATTTATTCCCTCCTGTTGATCTATTGCTATCTGTGTTGCGATGCTCTAGTTTTCGTACCCGTGATATCCCTTGCAGCCTTATATTGCCTTGGACACATCCTATTACCTGTTGTTTGGTAGATAGTTGGACTTGCGCGTCGTAGTCGCTTGCTCAAGTGCTGTTGCGTGTCGTCAAGTACCACAGTTGTTGGAGTATTGCCGCATGTTTAATGTTGGAGATGATCATGGCTTTAATTATTGTTTAATCACTAAAATTGAAGTAGGTAAATAATGCAGAGGCACAGGTGGGCAATAGATGTTATTTGGTTGTTAACCGTCCACTTGTGTCCCGTAGGACCCCGAGTTCTTGACACCTGTTCCGAGATCGAGCGCGCTAACCACAGGTGGGGTGTGTGGGCACCCCCATCGATTAGTACCTGATTTCAAAGTATTGTACCGGGGGCCACAATTAGTTTGGGGCTTTATTACTATTCTGTACTTATGCCATGCTTTACTGCTTTATTTAAATTGTGCGAGGTACTGCACCTGTACTGTTTAGGATTGCGGAGTGTTTTCGCGGTATCGACAAGCCCAGTCACACTTTCGGGTTCCCAGTCGTTTACAGCCATTGACGCAAACCCTGAGTCCGTCTCGGAGACCGGCCGACTTTGTTGCGGGTAGCTTAGTGGGGTGGCCCCCATGTACTTGCTTTGGGTCTGGGAAACATCATGACTTAGGCCCCGCCGACATACCGATGGGTGTATGTTAACTGATCTGGCAAAAAGGGTCGAAGTGCGTGTGGAAACTTTGGTGCACCCCTGCAGGGTTAAATCTTTTTGAAAAGCCGTGTCCGTGGTTATGGACGACTTGGAGCACAGTTCTCGATCATAGACAACTATAACTAAAGTTTACTGTTATAATTTGACTTGTATCCGATATGACTAGTAAACAGCTCCACTGCAACGGAATGGCTAAATAAAAGTACCAACAACTGCTGGGTTTTGGGATATCTCATGTTAATTGTATCTAACTAGTAAGTGTTGCAACTACAACGGAATGGTTAACTAAATCTGCTCACTGCACATTATATCAGGATGACTCATGCTATCTATATTTGACTAGTAATTACCGCAACTATAACGGAATAAATAAAACTGCCAACTGTGTGAGTTCCTCGGTTGACTTCCTCGTTTTGTATCGAGGGGGAAATTCCAGGATGGGTATGCTTGGTGATAGTATTAGGGTGGTTCCGAATAGGTCTTTCTTATCCCTCTCTGATAGCCGCCAGTTATATTGAGTCTCTATAGGTTGTTAGTGCATGCTACGCTGCCGCTTCAGTCCACCATACCTATGTAGGCGAGGACCGCCGAATTCTAGCCTCGCCGTGTACTGGCCTCAGTACTGACCGCTCTCTGTTTTTTCCTTTGCCCTTTGTCGGCACCTGACATGGTTATACCCGACGGATACATAACTTCAGCATACCTGGTCCAGCCAAGGAAGGCCCACAGCAGACATACGCTGGCCCATGAAGATTTTCGGGTGGCCAAGGCCCATGACGCCTTCGGATCCTTGGAGAGCAAGACTAGAGTTCGAATACAACTTGTAACCTACTCGTATCGGTACCTGAGACCTAGCCTCCTCATATATAAAGGCTAGGAGGGGCCAACGAGCAGGACAGATCCATACTTTCGTACACGCCTCCACGCCAGATCGAATCTGCGCACCCTGTAACTTTCGGTTCTGCCGTAATCAAAGAGCAGACAAGCAGGAGTAGGGTTTTCCCTCCGGGGGCCTGAACCTGGGTAAATCTCGTGTCCCCTGGTTGCTTGTCTGTTAACCGTGCCATGATCTATAGCATCCCCATCTTCTCCAAAACCCAAGTCCATAACAATGGGCATTGACGAGATGAAACCTCGTTAATTGGCGCCGTCTGACGGACTCGAAATTCTGTTCGGGAGCTTCTGCTTCCAGGTGGGACAAGCTGGCACCGTCCGCCTCCCCGAGCGGATGCCCGTGCCGCCGATCAGGCCCGCTTCATGGGATCCACACCGCGTGCTACGCACGTCACCATCAACAGATGAGTTCTACAGCAGCAGCTGCTGCAACTCCGATCTGTGTGATCCACCTTCGGATGAAGGGACCTACGGTTCCGAATCCGAAAGCTGCGGCAGCAGCCAACCAATCTGCATGCGCTATCTGTGCGCCGCAATCATCCAAACCGATGAAGACACGCCTAACCCGCCGCCCAAACCCAACCCGCACGGCGAAAACGGTGAAAACGGGGAAAACAGGGGCCACCTCATCCAACTTAGCAAAGAAGGATGGGCCGAAGCACGCCGCGCCGTCGCAGGCAAAATAGTCCTACCTCTGGACTCCCCACGTGATCTGCTGATGGCATACCACTACCTCCTCATCGAGGAGCACAAGAAGCAAGTCAAGATGCAGGAGACGCTCGACAAACGCAAGAAAGCAGCCTCTGAATCCAGTGCGCGACGAGCTGCGCTCTCCGCCATGGGACCCGGCTCCAGCACAAACGGAAATCAGGGAAACAAGCACCACTCTCGGGTGGAAAACATGGACCCGAAGGAGTGGCGTGACGTGACCCGAACCCTCCACACATCGTTCATGGATATGGACGCCGACGGCAACATCACCCCGAAGATGCCACAAGCCGCGATCATGGCAGCCACTGCGTATCTTGAGGCTCACCCACCTCCGGAGGGGGACCCGAAAAGGGCCATGCATAGGTCCGCACTCACCGGACTAGGACTAATCGGAGCCGCGCTCCACGAAGATGCTCCTACGGAGCCGAAGAAGAAAGCTCCGGCCAGGCGTGACCAGAGCCCCACCCCCTCATCCGAAGATGAAGAAGAACACGATCTTCCTCGAAGAAAGAAGAGCTCGCACCGCCATAAGCACGACTACGACGCCAGGGACAAGCTTACACAGCGCAAGATCGACAAAGCACGTGCCAAACGCGCATGCTCATCCGAATCTGAGATGGATGAAGACGAAGGAGAACTCTGCGGGGCTCGATGCTTCAGCAGATCCGTCCGGCGAACACAGATGCCACGCAACTTCAAGCTTCCTTCGGATACTCCGAAGTTCAACGGCACGCAAGATCCAAAGTCCTGGCTCAGTGACCATCTATCATCCGTTAAACTTCACGGAGGCAACAAAGAAACCGCCATGCAATGCCTTCAGCTGCAGCTGACAGGCGCGGCACGGGTCTGGCTCAGCAGCCTATCATCAGGATCCATCCGAAGCTGGGAGGAGCTCGCTTATAGCTTCATCCGAAATTTCAAAGGCACCAGCAAAAGGCTCGCCTCAATCGAAGAGTTGCGAGCCTGCACTCAGAGAACGGGTGAATCTATTCGCTCGTACATACTACGCTGGTCTACGACCAAGAACTCCGTAGCACACATCTCCGAAGAGCGGGCCATCGACGCCTTCAGGGACGGCGTCAAACGCCCAGACTTCAAGGAGAAACTTGGACGCGTAAAGCCCAAGACACTCGACTAGCTCATGGAAATCGCCAACAGTTGGGCAGATGGCGAAGATTGCATCCAGCGGGCGCAATCAGATGAAGAAGACGACTACGGCCGAAGACGCGAACGCCGCAGCAAGAGGAGACCGCGCGTCTACGAGGACCGCGACGGACCCGACATGGTCGCAGCCGGCTACGCCGACCGCCGTAACGACAACAGCCGCAGCAGCGGAGGATATCGCAGCGGAAACTTCCGCGACAACGGACGACCAACGCAGTCGTGGCAACGCCGCGACCGCGACAACGGACCTTCAGCATTCGACAAACTTTTGGGTCCATGCACCATCCACTTCTACATCGACAAACAAGATGGCAAAAAGAAAGCTAGCCACATGCTCAAGGACTGCCGCGAGTTCCAGAAACTCAGCGAAAGCATGGTACAGATGAGGCAACAAACTCCAATTCCTGCGTTCGGAAACGCACTTGCTCCAGGCGAAATAGCACACGGAGCTCCTCCACCGCCGCCTATCGGAGGCCCACATCAACCAGCCGCACCAGCGCAAAACAACGCCGGAGTCGCATACCCCCAACCAAAAGGAGCACTCAATATGATAAATAAGGGACACCCAACCAACAGGGTACAGAAGAAGATCACCCGCCAAATCAATATGGCCGTGACAACTCCACCTGCAATCCCTGAGTACCTCAGCGGATCGGAGTCCTGCATCACATTCACTCGCGCGGATCACCCTATTCAGATCCCTCGCCCAGGTCATGCTGCCCTGGTGCTGGAGGCGCAGATCGGAGGCTTCAAGATGAGTCGCGTCTTCATGGACGGCGGCAGCGGCATCAACCTAATGTTCGCAAGCACTCTAGCAGCTATGCAGATCCCGCAATGCAGCCTGGAACAATCAGACACAACGTTCCACGGCATTGTCCCAGGGAAGGGCATATTCCCCCTGGGCAAAATAGGGCTCGACGTCATCTTCGGGACACCGGACAACTTTCGGCAGGAGCGCCTCGAATTCGAAGTGGTGGACTGGCCGCCGCAATACCACGCCATCCTGGGACGCGTAGCATTCGCAAGGTTCCTGGCCGTCCCACACTATGCATACCTACTACTCAAGATGCCAGGACCAAGGGGCGTCATCACAGTCCACGGGAGCTTCACCCGATCAGACCAATGCGATAGGCATTTCAACAAAATCTCCTAGTCTTTCGGCATGCAAGACGAGCTTGTAAGGCTCCGCGAAGCGGCAGACAATGGGCTACCCCCAGTCACCAAGCAGAACGCACCTGATATGTCTTTCGACTCCACCATCAACACCAAAAAAGTACAGGTCCATCCAACGGATGCCTCCAAGACGGCGCTAATCGCCAACGACCTCAACACCGCATAGGAAAGCGCGCTCGTCGAATTCCTCCGTGAGCACTGGGAAATCTTCGCCTGGTGTCCTGCGGACATGCCAGGAGTTCCCAGGGAATTCGCTGAGCACGCACTCAATGTATTCCCAGACACCAAGCCAGTCAAACAGTCCATCCGAAGACTGTCGGAGCCACGAGCCGAAGCTATCGGCAAAGAGATCAACAGATTACTCACAGCAGACTTCATCCGGGAAATCAAGGAAAGCGAGTGGCTGGAAAACACAGTGATGGTCCCGAAGAAGGACATGGACATCCTACGGATGTGCGTAGACTTCACGTCACTGAACAAACACTGCCCTAAGGACCACTTCCCTCTCCCTCGGATCGACCAGATCATCGATTCGACTGCAGGTTGTGAGAAACTCTCCTTCCTCGACGCCTACTCAGGCTATAATCAGATTCGACTCAAGGTCGAAGATCAAGAGAAAAAGGCGTTCATCACACCGTTCGGAGTATACTGCTACAACACAATGCCTTTCGGGCTAAAGAACGCGGGTGCCACGTACCAGCGATGCATGCAGGCCTGCCTCAAGGACCAGATCGGTCGCAACGTCCAAGTCTATGTCGACGACATAGTCATCAAAACCAAGGAGGCAAGAACACTTATCGACGATCTCCGCGAGACGTTCGACAACCTTGATCGCTACACAATCAAGCTCATTCCAGAAAAGTGTGCCTTCGGCGTCCCCTCAGGTCAGCTGCTCGGATACTTCATCTCTCAACGAGGGATCGAAGCGAACCCGAAGAAAATCAAAGCTATCATGACAATGGAGAAGCCGAAAAACATCAAGGGCGTTCAGCAGCTCGCAGGGCGACTAGCGGCACTAAGCAGGTTCATCAGCCGCATGGGCGAGAAGGCCCTACCATTTTACCAACTGCTGCGCAAAGCAGACAAGTTCGAGTGGACACCAGAAGCCAACGACGCATTCAAAAACCTCAAGCGGCTCCTCTCCACCTCGCCCGTTTTGGTCACGCCAAAACAACGCGAGCCCCTGTTGCTGTACATAGCAGCCACACACCAGGTGGTCAGCACAGTACTCGTGGTCGAACGACTCGAAGAAGGCAAGACCCATGGGGTACAACGCCCAATTTACTACCTCAGCGAGGTTCTTACTCCAACAAAACAGCGGTACCCGCACTACCAGAAGCTGGCCTACGGCGTGTTCATGACGGCTCGACGACTGAGCCACTACTTCCAGGAGCATCAGGTGATGGTCGTCAACGAGGCACCCCTAAACAGCATCCTAAACAATCCAGAGGCCACAGGACGCGTGGCCCTGTGGGGCATCGAACTATCACCACTGGACATCATCTACGAGAAGCGACACGCAATCAAATCTCAAGTCCTTCCGGACTTTCTGGTGCACTGGATGGAGCTGCAGCTGCCTGACACCCCAGACATGTCGCAGTCCTGGACAATGCATTTTGACGGCTCCAAACACGAAGCCGGAGCAGGGGCAGGAGTCATACTGACCTCCCCGCAAGGTGATAAGATGAAGTACGTCCTTCGGATGAAATTCAGAGCCTCCAACAACGAGGCCAAATACGAAGCCCTCATCCATGGCATGAAGATGGCAAAAATATGCGGCGCAACGCGCCTGGTCATCTACGGTGACTCCAACCTTGTCGTCCAGCAGACGATGAATGAGTGCGACGCACACGCCGAAAACATGATAGCGTACCGCGCACTATACAACGCACTCGAAGGAGAATTCGACGGCTACGAACTTCGGCACGTCGGAAGAGAGAGAAACAAGGAGGCCGATAGACTCGCCAACATCGTCTCCACTTGTGCAAAAGTACCACCAGGTGTGTTCCTCGAATAGATCTGCGTGCCATCACCCGAAGAAGCAGAACACTCGGGGGCTACGCTACCCGAAGGTCATGAAGGACCCGAAAAGTTGGATACCGAAATCGCCATGGTCAACCTGATGCAGGTCATGGCAGTCGAAGAAACCTGGACACGTCCATACCTCCAATTCCTGCTAAACGGAAACTTACCAGACAACCCGACAGATGCCCGGCGCATATCTCGTCGGTCAAAAGCCTTCACCATCATCAACGACGAACTGTACAAACGCAGCATTACATGCGTCCTACAACGGTGCGTCACCATCAGCAATGGCAAGACCATACTCCAAGATATCCACGAGGGCATCTGCGGCCACCACGCAGGCAGCCGCTCCCTTGTCGCCAAAGCTCTACGAGCAGGATTCTATTGGCCAACGGCCATGAGCGACGCAAAGGACATCGTCCGAAGATGCAACGGGTGCCAATGGTTCGCCGATAAACCGCACGCACCTGGGTCCGAACTTCGACCCATACCCATAGCTTGGCATTTCGCTCAATGGGGCCTTGACATGATCGGCAAACTACCAAAATCCTCGAAGGGAGGACACGTCTTCCTCTTGGTCGCAGTCGACAAATTCACCAAGTGGATCGAGGCCATGCCAGTCACCAACCAGAAGGGCAAAACCGCCGTCAAATTCTTCGAATCCATTGTCTACCGATTTGGCGTACCACACAGCATCATCACCGACAACGGATCGAACTTCATCTCAGAAGAATTCCAGGACTTCTGCGAAGTCCTCGGGATCAATATCACATATGCCTCAGTGGCGCACCCACAAACAAACGGGCAAGTCGAAAAGGCCAACGGCCTAATCAGCGCTGGCATCAAGAAACGCCTCATGAGCTCACTCGAGCACAAAGCTGGCAACTGGACGAAAGAGCTACCGTCTGTCCTGTGGAGCTTACGAACTACGCCAAACAGCTCCACCGGCTACACACCGTTCTTCATGGTACACGGAGCTGAGGCTGTGCTACCAGCCAAAGTACGTCACCAGGCTCCACGAGTCGTCGCTTACAGCGAAGCCGAATCCACGGCCGCACTCGAAGATGCCGTCGACACACTCGACGAAGCACGGGATATAGCAGCAGCTAGATCCGCGGTGTACCAGCAAAGTCTCCGCAACTATCACAGCCGCCGGCTGCGCCCAAGGTCCTTCGTCGAAGGAGACCTCGTCTTGCGACTCAAGAAAAAGCGACCGAATAAACTCGAGTCGCCATGGGAAGGACCCTATGCCATCACCGAGGTCATCCCAGGTGGCGCCTATCGCCTCAAGCACGTGGAGTCTGGAGTCGCATACTCCAACCCATGGAACGTCTCGCACCTGCGACGATTCTACCCATAGCAATGGGCAATGTACCCTTTTTACTCTCAATAAGGCTTACGGCCAAGGCTACTCAGCCGAACCATGTACCTCCTCCATTACGCTACAAATAAAGCTAAGTGTCTCGCTCCCAACCTTCGGTTGACTATTTCTCTGCAACTTTGATTACATGCTACTAACGCACTCGGGGGCTCCCCCCACCTCACGATTTCATCGACTGAGGACAAAACGTGTACACCTGAGTAGCTGACCACGTCAGGCAAACGAAAAGGGCACGTACTAAATCAAAGCACTACGTGCTCGGGGGCTCCCCCCACCTCACGATTTCATCGACTGAGGACAAAACGTGTACACCTGAGTAGCTGACCATGTCAGGCAAACGAAAAGGGCACGTACTAAATCAAAGCACCGCGTGCTCGCTTACAAGCGAACCTTTACAACAAAGGGCACATACATGCCCAGCCGCAATATACAAATTTTACATCTATCTGTTTATTTTCAGGTCCTACCTATTCTAAAGAATAGCCTGAGCACGCTGCTCAAACAAATCTACAATCTGTTCGGCATACTGCCTTACAGCCGTGTAATGCGGACGCATATTCCACTCACCACCATCGGGTCGAGGAGGTGGCCCAATCGCCACAGCAGCCAAATCTACATCAGGGCGATGCACCCTCACAAGAGACAAGGCAGCCTTCACCCCTGCGACAAGCTGCTGCCGCACCAGCTCCTTGACATTGCTGGCACTCCGAAACTTCGCCAGAAGACCTGCAAGGGTCGTCGGCGCGCCATCCAATGGAAACATGACGTGCAACACCGAGGACAGCGATGTCTGCACCTGGCGGAGCACCCGCGAAACCTGGAAGACGCGATCCTGCACCGTCGCCAGAACCATGGCACGATCGCGATCCACCCAAAAGAAGCCACCGGCTTCCATGTCCTGTTGAGTCAAACAATTGATTCGAACAGCAATGCGCTCCTTTGCTTCCTTCGGCGCAAGATTCGCACCTGCGACAACAGAACAGAACAAGAGTAAGGCCAGCAGGCTCACCCGAAGAACTAAGCTATGGCCCGAAAGAAGGATCAACTTACACTGCAGCTGCTCGGACAGCCGACCCAGCTCTGCCATCAAGTATTCCTCTCTGGCTGCACTACGGTCTGCTTTGGACTTCCAAACGTCAGCACGACCACGTAGCCCAAGCAAATCCCTCTCCAAGCTGCGCACGCGATCCTGCAGAAAAGCGAGCTGCGAGGAATCATCCAACGATGCTCGCAAGGGCCTTTCGGATGAAGTACCAACTGGGTCAACACCCGAAGGAACCTAAAGCAGAAGAAAAAGAAGGCACACAGATACTCAGCCAAAGATAAAGCCCAACTCGGAGGAATTCATTAAATAAGGCCACTGCGTGGCTCAAGAATGGTGCTACAAAAGATATTTACAGCAAAAGTAAACTACACACTACCCTACATCTCCTATGCCTAAGGCGTAGGACACCGAGTCGCCTCAGAGCCAGACTGCCTAGCTTTGGCCTCGCCCTGCTGCCGCAGCGCGTACTCAGACAACAAGTCAATGAGCTTGGGCCCATATCGTCTGCAGCGAGCGGAGTAAGCAGCGAAGGCTACCTCTGATCCATCCGCAGCCGTCGGCATCCGAGAAGTGAGCTGGGGCAAGTCCAGCTCCGCCCCAGCCGCCATGGCCATCGCCAGCCCGACGGACGCGCCAATGCCCTTCTGCTTGCGCTTGTACGCTGCAGGCGCTTCGGCTGACAGAGCCTCTGCCAGAGCACCCACATCTTCAAGGGTTGCGCCCTTCGGGAAGAGCTCCTGGTAGAAGCGACCAAGGACCTCCTTTGCCTTGGCAAGGGAGTTGACGACGGTGCTGCAGCGGTCTTCGACTGCCACAGTGGCATCATCCAGAGCACTCCCGTGCTCTAGAGCACCACGGTCAAACTCGATGCCTGCGGCATCTGAGACAAAACAGAAGAAAACATGAAGAATAGCAACATAGAAGAGCACCCGAAGAAAAAGAAGCAAGTACAAAAGCTAGCACTCACCCGAAATATCCTTGGCAGCAGCCATGAGCTTCTCCGCTACTCCTACCTCACGACCTGCGGCTTCCTGCAGACGCTCTTTCGCTTCGACTGCCTTTGACAGCTCCAGCTCAAGGCGCTCTTTCGCCTCAGCGGCAGCTTCGGCCTTCTGCTCCAATTGGCCAAGGCTCTTCTTCAGAGCATCAACCTCACGAAGAGAGTCATTATGCTCCTCTGCATTCACAACAAGCCAGTTTCAACAAACAGGACAAGGATAAACAAAAAAGTACTACAAGGCAGACAAATACCTTGCAGCTATTGCAGTTTCACCTCCAGCGTCAGGTGCTCCTCCACCAGCCGCTTGGCCTCTCGGACACAAGGCTGCAGGAAAAAGCAATAGCAGTAAGAGCATGACTTGGGGGCTCCGCCCAAAAAAAAGAAGCAAACACAACATCAGCACACGAAGACGCCCGGGGGCTCCCCCCGTGACATGAAGCAGAAAAACTTACGTTCTCCGAAGGTGAACCCGCAGGCCCGCCTGCGAAATTCTGAGGCGCAACCACCAGCCTCTCCTGCACAAGAGGAACTGGTGCAACACCACCCGAAGTCGCCACCGTCTGCGGAGGCGGCGACGCAATGTTTGACTCCCCCATCATCTCGCGCGCTCAATCACTTGAGCCGTCGGAGGATTGCCTACATACGAATCAATCAACACAAGCGCAAAAATAACAAGTGAGCAAAAGACAACAGTGGCAAAAAGAACACTTACGATCCCAACGCGCTCAGGTCAAAGATAGGAGAAGCCCTCCGGGCCCTCTTCTCCTCCTTCTTCTCCTCCTTCTTCTCTTCCTTCTTCCGCTTTGCTGACGGGTGCGGAGCAACAGCTCGCACAGGAATGGCAGGAATGGGAGAGGAAGAACCCCCCTGAACATCATCATGACGCTCAAGACCCCGAGGATTCCTGGGAGTCGGAGGAGTCGAAGCATCCGAAGACTCGCTCGAGCTCCGTGATCGCTTGCTCGAATGATCCTCACCCGAATCATCGGCATCCTCCGCCGGAGATCGCGCCGAAGGAAGCTCGGACACGGAATCCACCACTTCATTATCCGGGGCATTCGGATACCTTTCGGGCAACGGTGGCGCCATGCCTGGCACTTTGAAGCTCTACAAGAGGAGAAGAAACTTTGTTAGCAAACAAAGGACACAAGTACACAACTGACGAAATAATAAGGGAAGCACTACGTGCGCAAATCTACACCTTTGGCACGGCCAACATCGACGAAAAGGGCGGAGTCAACGACTTCCCCGGGATTTCCTCGTTGGCCTTGAACTTCAACAGCACGCGAAGAGCCCTGTCAAGTTCCACGTCGGAGATTTTCTCACTCGAAACCCTCGTCGGATCACGGCGCCCAGAGTAAAGAAACATCGGGTGCGCTCTCGCCTGGAGCGGCTGCACCCGACGCTCAAGAAACACCCGGATGATGTCGACACCGTTCACCTCCTTCTCAGGAATCAATTGGAGCTCCTCCACCCGACGGTACAAGGCCTCTATCTCCGCCACCTCACCGTCTAAGATCTGATTTTTCCAGGACCTCTTCTTCACAATTAACTGGGAGGGGTCAAAAGGAACGAGACCAAAATCTTGCCCAGGCAGCACGGAGTCATGGATGTAAAACCATTTCCTCAGCCAGTACTGGACAGATTCGGACATGGAGAAGGAAAAGAATTGGACATCGGGACTAAGAGAGATGATGAAACCCCCAATGGGATACACACCATCCGAACCAGACTGCCTCCTCACGGAATACAGCTTCCGGAAGAGGCCAAAGTGCGGCTCAATGCCAAGCCAACACTCGCAAAGCGTGATAAAACACGCAATGTGGAGAAGGGAGTTGGGAGACTGATGATGGAGTTGAACCCCATAGAAAAAGAGTAGTCCACGAAGGAAGTCATGGACTGGATACGAAAACCCACGCAAAACAAAGGCGACGAACATAACCCGGTACCCAGATGGGGGACGGGGGATTACCTCATTGCCGGGGAGTCTCACGGTCATCGCGTCCTGCGGGATCAGGCTCCGCTCGCGCAGCTTGCGAAGATCGCTCTCCCGCGTCTCTGATCGCCGCCAGCCACCATCGGTGACACGAGCAGCGGCGGCGCCCTTCTTGCCTCCGGCAGCGCTGGTCCCAACTGCAGATGAGGATTTCTTCTTCCCCATGGCGCTACGGCGGTGGTGGCGTTGCCAACGACGAAGACAAAGGAAATGCGAAAGGAACTCTCAGCACGCAGCAAGAATCGCTCGAGCGGAAGGAAGCAATGGACAGATGAACTGCTGTGGTAAAAGACATACCACGATTTCACCACGGATTATAACAGCAAAGACGACGTACGCTGACCGTCCATCAAGAAGACCTAACGCCAACGGCAGATCTGGCCGTACACGTGTTAGCACCAAAACGAACCGTCGTTCCCACGACGTCCACTACGCGCGGAGATCGAGGAAACGCCGTAATCATCTCCACGCCGCGCGTGACCGGTCAATTCAAAGTCAGGAAGTGGGACCCACACTTCGTCAAGTCAAGTCATCTCTGGCGCAGCAGACGCTTGAGGTCATCGATCGTCAGCACTGACGTCATCAAAAGCTATACTAGAACCAACTTCGGCTACACAGCTAAGAGTACTCACTCGAATCTACGATTCGACTAAATAGTCGAGGGCTACTCCTATCAGGAGCGCTGGTCGCGCACCCGATGTACTTCCGGGTCAGCGGTACGCCCACGAGATTTTCCTACTACCGTTGCATGATACAAGACTCGAGTCTCTGCCCGAGTCTACGACTCTGCCAGACACTCGGGGGCTACTCCAAACTGGAGCGATGGCCGTTCACACACAAGAGCTTCGAGTCCTACGTCGAGTCCATGACTCCACTACGGACTCGGGGGCTACTCCTATAGGGAGGAAGGATTTCAGCATCCGAAAATTTTCGAGTCCTACGGACTAAACAACTGAGCAATGCTTGCACTAAAAGTCTCCGCTCGAGTCTACGACTCGAACAGACACTCGGGGGCTACTCCCATAGGGAGCACTGGTCGCACACCCTATGAAATCTTCGACTGCGATCTTCCGGATCCGCATGCAAAAACTTTTCGGCAACTCTGCCCCAATTAATGCTAAGTGAGTAACATCCTCCTTGGCCACCCGAAACACCTCCGCGGTGATAAACATTCGGATGCTGCGTCTGCGACGCAAAGATAAGACCTACAGATATCATCTGATGGCCTGGCAACGCACCTGACTGCGCTCTGCTAGTATGAATCCGTACCAGCAGGTACGATGAAAAATCCCGACGGACGCGTTGGGTACACCATTTAAAATCACTGGAATTCCACTCCTGTAAGTCCTCCGCGGCCTGAGTCGAATTACGCCAGCATATGTTCCGGGTTCGAGTCGAGGGACTTGCACCTGAAGAAGATCGTGTTGTTTTGTCCTAAGACGATTAACTTACCCTGATCCGTCGGGTGAGTCGGGCACACGCATCAACAATCCCTACACATTCTCTTGAAAGACAGAGTTACACCCGAAGGATTGAAGAGTCCTCAGCCGAATCTACGATTCGACTGAACACTCGGGGGCTACTGACATGGTTATACCCGACGGATACATAACTTCAGCATACCTGGTCCAGCCCAAGGAAGGCCCACAGCAGACATACGCTGGCCCATGAAGATTTTCGGGTGGCCAAGGCCCATGACGCCTTCGGATCCTTGGAGAGCAAGACTAGAGTTCGAATACAACTTGTAACCTACTCGTATCGGTACCTGAGACCTAGCCTCCTCATATATAAAGGCTAGGAGGGGCCAACGAGCAGGACAGATCCATACTTTCGTACACGCCTCCACGCCAGATCGAATCTGCGCACCCTGTAACTTTCGGTTCCGCCGTAATCAAAGAGCAGACAAGCAGGAGTAGGGTTTTCCCTCCGGGGGCCTGAACCTGGGTAAATCTCGTGTCCCCTGGTTGCTTGTCTGTTAACCGTGCCACGATCTCCAGCATCCCCATCTTCTCCAAAACCCAAGTCCATAACAATGGGCATTGACAAGATGAAACCTCGTCAGCACCCCTTTTGTTTAAGCAGGTTTTGAGATCGACGTCGTTAGAAGGGTTACCCTTCCGGCTTGGCCTGGGCAGGGTTATGGACGCCATTGGTTATTCTCCAGGGCTCTTAGCTCAATTTGCATCTTGTCCGTACTCGGACGCTGTATCGATTTCAAGGTGATTTTGATCTTTGTATTGTATATGTGTATTCTTGACTCTTTGAGTCGTTGTTATATATATATATGTTCTGTGGGTTCCATCGTGGACTATTGTGTAATGATATTACTTCATTTTCCACCCGCACGAAAGTGCCTGGTGGGCACCTTTGAATCGTTTCTATGCGGGTTTTGGCGGGAAGCGCTGAAACTTGCATAGGGCCGATTCTGAGGGTGTTACAATCCATATATGGTTTGTGGAAAGAACACACATGCAATGACGTTGGTGGAACCATGTGTGGTTTGTGCAAAAGAACACACATGCAATGACATTGGCGGATCCATATGTGGTTTGCGGAAAGAATACACATGCAATGACATTGGTTGATTCATGTGTGGTTTGTGAAAAGAACACACATGCAATGACTCTAGTGGATACATATGTGGTTAGTGGAAAGAACACAGATGCAATGAACACTGCTGGATCCATGTGTGGTTCAGGATAGGAACACACATGCAATGACACTGGTTGAGCCATGTGTGGGTTGTTAAAAGAACACACATGCAATGCCATTGGTTAATCCATGTGTGGTTTGTGAAAAGAACACACATGCAATGACTCTGATGTATCCATGTGTGGTTTGTGAAAAGAACACACGTGCAATGCCATTGGTTGATCCATGTGTGGTTTGTGAAAAGAACACACATGCAATGACTCTAGTGGGTCCATATGTGGTTCGTGAAAACAACACACATGCAATGACTCTAGTGGATCCATGTGTGGTTAGTGGAAAGAACACACATGCAATGACATCGGTGGATCCATATGTGGTTCATGGAAAGAACACACATGCAATGACATTGGTGGATCCATATATGGTTTGTGAAAAGAACACACATGCAATGACATTTGTTGATCCATATGTGGTTTGTGAAAATAACACACATGCAATCACTCTAGTGGATCCATGTGTGGTTTGTGGAAAGAACACACATGCAATCACTCTGGTGCATCCATGTGTGGTTTGTGAAGAGAATACACATGCAATGACTCTGGTGGATCCATATGTGGTCTGTGGAAAGAACACACATGCAATGACTATAGTGCTGGTTTGTGGAATAAACACACATGCAATGACTCAAGTGGGTCCATATGTGGTTTATGAAAAGAACACACATGCAATGACTCTGGTGGATCCATATGTGGTTTGTAGAATGAACACCCATGCAATGACATTGGTTGATCCATATGTGGTTTGTGGAAAGAGCACACATGTAATGACATTGGTTGATCCATTTTTACGTTTATGACAATAACACACATGCAATTACTCTAGTGGATACATATGTGGTTTTTGGAAAAGAACACACATGCAATGACATTGGTTGATCCATATGTGGTTTGTGAAAAGAACACACATGTAATGACTCTAGTGGATCCATGTGTGGTTAGTGGAAAGAACACACATGCAATGACATTGTTGGATCCATATGTGGTTCATGGAAAGAACACACATGAAATGACATTGGTGGATCCATATATGGTTTGTGAAAAGAACACACATGCAATGGCATTTGTTGATACATATGTGGTTTGTGAAAATAACACACATGCAATCACTCTAGTGGATCCATGTGTGGTTTGTGGAAAGAACAAACATGCAATCACTCTGGCGCATCCATGTGTGGTTTGTGAAAAGAATACACATGCGATGACTCTGGTGGATCCATATGTGGTTTGTGGAAAGAACACACATGCAATGACTCTAGTGGATCCATGTGTGGTTAGTGGAAAGAACACACATGCAATGACATTGGTGGATCCATATGTGGTTCATGGAAAGAACACACATGAAATGACATTGGTGGATCCATATATGGTTTGTGAAAAGAACACACATGCAATGGCATTTGTTGATACATATGTGGTTTGTGAAAATAACACACATGCAATCACTCTAGTGGATCCATGTGTGGTTTGTGGAAAGAACAAACATGCAATCACTCTAGCGCATCCATGTGTGGTTTGTGAAAAGAATACACATGCAATGACTCTGGTGGATCCATATGTGGTTTGCGGAAAGAACACACATGCAATGACTCTAGTACTGGTTTGTTGAAAAAACACACATGCAATGACTCAAGTGGGTCCATATGTGGTTTGTGAAAAGAACACACATGCAATGACTCTAGTGGAACCATATGTGGTTTGTAGAATGAACACCCATGCAATGACATTGGTTGATCCATATGTGGTTTGTGGAAAGAACACACATGCAATGACATTGGTTGATCCATATGTGGTTTATGACAATAACACACATGCAATTACTCTAGTGGATACATATGTGGTTTTTGGAAAAGAACACACATGCAATGACATTGGTTGATCCATATGTGGTTTGTGAAAAGAACACACATGTAATGACTCTAGTGGATCCATGTGTGGTTATTGGAAAGAACACACATGCAATGACATTGGTGGATACATATGTGGTTCATGGAAAGAACACACATGCAATAACATTGGTGGATCCATATATGGTTTGTGAAAAGAACACACATGCAATGGCATTTGTTGATCCATATGTGGTTTGTGAAAATAACACACATGCACTCACTCTAGTGGATCCATGTGTGTATTGTGGAAAGAACACACATACAATCACTCTGGTGCATCCATGTGTGGTTTGTGAAAAGAATACACATGCAATGACTCTGGTCGATCCATATGTGGTTTGTGGAAAGAACACACATGCAATGACTCTAGTGCTGGATTGTGGAAAGAACACACATGCAATGACTCAAGTGGGTCCATATGTGGTTTGTGAAAAGAACACACATGTAATGACTCTAGTGGATCCATGTGTGGTTAGTGGAAAGAACACACATGCAATGACATTGGTGGATCCATATGTAGGTCTTGGAAAGAACACACATGCAATGACATTGCTGGATCCATATATGGTTTTTGAAAAGAACACACATGCAATGGAATTTGTTGATCCATATGTGGTTTGTGAAAATAACACACATGCAATCACTCTGGTGGATCCATGTGTGGTTTGTGGAAATAACACACATGCAATCACTCTGGTGCATCCATGTGTGGTTTGTGAAAAGAACACACATGCAATGACTCTGGTGGATCCATGTGTGGTTTGTGAAAAGAACACACATGCAATAACTCTGGTGGATCCATGTGTGGTTTGTGAAAAGAACACACATGTAATGACTCTAGTGGATCCATGTGTGGTTATTGGAAAGAACACACATGCAATGACATTGGTGGATCCATATGTGGTTCATGGAAAGAACACACATGCAATGACATTGGTGGATCCATATATGGTTTGTGAAAAGAACACACATGCAATGGCATTTGTTGATCCATATGTGGTTTGTGAAAAAAAACATGCAATCACTCTAGTGGATCCATGTGTGGTTTGTGGAAAGAACACACATGCAATCACTCTAGTGCATCCATGTGTGGTTTGTGAAAAGAATACACATGCAATGACTCTGGTGGATCCATATGTGGTTTGTGGAAAGAACACACATGCAATGACTCTAGTGCTGGTGTGTGGAAAAAACACACATGCAATGACTCAAGTGGGTCCATATGTGGTTTGTGAAAAGAACACACATGCAATGACTCTAGTGGAACCATATGTGGTTTGTGTAATGAACACACATGCAATGACATTGGTTGATCCATATGTGGTTTGTGGAAAGAACACACATGCAATGACATTGGTTGATCCATATGTCGTTTATGACAATAACACACATGCAATTACTCTAGTGGATACATATGTGGTTTTTCGAAAAGAACAGACATGCAATGACATTGGTTAATCCATATGTGATTTGTGACAATAACACACATGCAATTACTGTAGTGGATACATATGTGGTTTGTGAAAACAACACACATGCAATGACTCTAGTGGATCCATGTGTGGTTTCTGAAAAGAAAACACATGCAATGACTCTAGTGGATCCATGTGCGGTTTGTGGAAAGAACACACATGCAACGACTCTGGTTGATCCATCTGTGGTTTGTGGAAAGAACACACATGCAATAACTCTGGTGGATCCATGTGTGGTTTATGAAAAGAACACACATGCAATGACTCTAGTGCTGATTTTAGTATGAGAACACACATGCAATGACTCTAGTGGGTCCATATGTGGTTGTGAAAAGAACACACATGCAATGACTCTAGTGGATCCATATGTGGTTTGTGGAAAGAACACACATGCAATGACATTGGTTCATCCATATGTGGTTTGTGACAATAACACACATGTAATGCCTTTGTTTGATCCATACGTGGTGTGTGGAAAGAACACACATGCAATGTCACTGGTTGATCCATATGTGGGTTGTTAAAAGAACACACATGCAATACCATTGGTTAATCCATGTGTGGTTTGTGAAAAGAATACACATGCAATGACTCTAGTGTATCCATTTGTGGTTTGTGGAAAGAACGCACATGCAATGACATTGGTTGATCCATGTGTGGTTTGTGGAAAGAACACACATGCAATGCCATTGGTCGATCAATGTGTGGTTTCTGAAAAGAACACACATAAAATGATATTGGTTGATCCATATGTGGTTTGTGGGAAGAACACACATGCAATGACATTGGTTGATCCATAGGTGGTTTGTGACAATAACACACATACAATTACTCTAGTGGATACATATTTGGTTTGTGGAAAAGAACACACATGCAATTACTCTGGTGGGTCTATATGTGGTTTGTGAAAAGAACACACATGTAATGACTCTAGTGGATCCATGTGTGGTTTGTGAAAAGAACACACAAGCAATGACTCTAGTGGATACATATGTGGTTTGTGGAAAGAACACACATGCAATGAACAATAGTGGATCCATATGTGGTTCATGATAGGAACACACATGCAATGACATTGGTTGATCCATATGTGGTTTGTGACAATAACACACATGCAATGACATTGGTTGATCCATGTGTGGTTTCTGGAAAGAACACACATGCAATGACATTGGTGGATCCATATGTGGTTTGCGAAAAGAACACACATGCAATGACTCTAGTGGATCCATATGTGGTTTGTGAAAAGAACACACATGCAATGAACACTGGTGGATCCATATGTGGTTTATGATAGGAACACACATGCAATGACATTGGTTGATCCATATGTGGTTTGTGAAAAGAACACACATGCAATGTCTCTAGTGGATCCATGTGTGGTTAGTGGAAAGAACACACATGAAATGACATTGGTGGATCCATATGTAGTTCATGGAAAGAACACACATGCAATGACATTGGTGGATCCATATATGGTTTGTGAAAAGAACACACATGCAATGACATTTGTTGATCCATATGTGGATTGTGAAAATAACACACATGCACTAACTCTAGTGGATCCATGTGTGTATTGTGGAAAGAACACACATGCAATCACTCTAGTGCATCCATGTGTGGTTTGTGAAAAGAATACACATGCAATGACTCTGGTGGATCCATATGTGGCTTGTGGAAAGAACACACATGCAATGACTCTAGTGCTGGATTGGGGAAAGAACACACATGCAATGACTCAAGTGGGTCCATATGTGGTTTGTGAAAAGAACACACATGTAATGACTCTAGTGGATCCATGTGTGGTTAGTGGAAACAACACACATGCAATGACATTGGTGGATCCATATGTAGTTCTTGGAAAGAACACACATGCAATGACATTGTTGGATCCATATATGGTTTTTGAAAAGAACACACATGCAATGGCATTTGTTGATCCATATGTGGTTTGTGAAAATAACACACATGCAATCACTCTGGTGGATCCATGTGTGGTTTGTGGAAATAACACACATGCAATCACTCTGGTGCATCCATGTGTGGTTTGTGAAAAGAACACACATGCAATGACTCTGGTGGATCCATGTGTGGTTTGTGAAAAGAACACACATGCAATAACTCTGGTGGATCCATGTGTGGTTTGTGAAAAGAACACACATGTAATGACTCTAGTGGATCCATGTGTGGTTATTGGAAAGAACACACATGCAATGACATTGGTGGATCCATATGTGGTTCATGGAAAGAACACACATGCAATGACATTGGTGGATCCATATATGGTTTGTGAAAAGAACACACATGCAATGGCATTTGTTGATCCATATGTGGTTTGTGAAAAAAAAACATGCAATCACTCTAGTGGATCCATGTGTGGTTTGTGGAAAGAACACACATGCAATCACTCTAGTGCATCCATGTGTGGTTTGTGAAAAGAATACACATGCAATGACTCTGGTGGATCCATATGTGGTTTGTGGAAAGAACACACATGCAATGACTCTAGTGCTGGTGTGTGGAAAAAACACACATGCAATGACTCAAGTGGGTCCATATGTGGTTTGTGAAAAGAACACACATGCAATGACTCTAGTGGAACCATATGTGGTTTGTGTAATGAACACACATGCAATGACATTGGTTGATCCATATGTGGTTTGTGGAAAGAACACACATGCAATGACATTGGTTGATTCATATGTGGTTTATGACAATAACACACATGCAATTACTCTAGTGGATACATATGTGGTTTTTCGAAAAGAACAGACATGCAATGGCATTGGTTAATCCATATGTGATTTGTGACAATAACACACATGCAATTACTGTAGTGGATACATATGTGGTTTGTGAAAACAACACACATGCAATGAGTCTAGTGGATCCATGTGTGGTTTCTGAAAAGAAAACACATGCAATGACTCTAGTGGATCCATGTGCGGTTTGTGGAAAGAACACACATGCAACGACTCTGGTTGATCCATCTGTGGTTTGTGGAAAGAACACACATGCAATAACTCTGGTGGATCCATGTGTGGTTTATGAAAAGAACACACATGCAATGACTCTAGTGCTGATTTTAGTATGAGAACACACATGCATTGACTCTAGTGGGTCCATATGTGGTTCTGAAAAGAACACACATGCAATGACTCTAGTGGATCCATATGTGGTTTGTGGAAAGAACACACATGCAATGACATTGGTTCATCCATATGTGGTTTGTGAAAATAACACACATGTAATGCCTTTGTTTGATCCATACGTGGTGTGTGGAAAGAACACACATGCAATGTCACTGGTTGATCCATATGTGGGTTGTTAAAAGAACACACATGCAATACCATTGGTTAATCCATGTGTGGTTTGTGAAAAGAATACACATGCAATGACTCTAGTGTATCCATTTGTGGTTTGTGGAAAGAACGCACATGCAATGACATTGGTTGATCCATGTGTGGTTTGTGGAAACAACACACATGCAATGCCATTGGTTGATCAATGTGTGGTTTCTGAAAAGAACAGACATAAAATGATATTGGTTGATCCATATGTGGTTTGTGGAAAGAACACACATGCAATGACATTGGTTGATCCATAGGTGGTTTGTGACAATAACACACATACAATTACTCTAGTGGATACATATTTGGTTTGTGGAAAAGAACACACATGCAATTACTCTGGTGGGTCTATATGTGGTTTGTGAAAAGAACACACATGTAATGACTCTAGTGGATCCATGTGTGGTTTGTGAAAAGAACACACAAGCAATGACTCTAGTGGATACATATGTGGTTTGTGGAAAGAACACACATGCAATGAACAATAGTGGATCCATATGTGGTTCATGATAGGAACACACATGCAATGACATTGGTTGATCCATATGTGGTTTGTGACAATAACACACAAGCAATGACATTGGTTGATCCATGTGTGGTTTCTGGAAAGAACCCACATGCAATGACATTGGTGGATCCATATGTGGTTTGCGAAAAGAACACACATGCAATGACTCTAGTGGATCCATATGTGGTTTGTGAAAAGAACACACATGCAATGAACACTGGTGGATCCATATGTGGTTTATGATAGGAACACACATGCAATGACATTGGTTGATCCATATGTGGTTTGTGAAAAGAACACACATGCAATGTCTCTAGTGGATCCATGTGTGGTTAGTGGAAAGAACACACATGAAATGACATTGGTGGATCCATATGTAGTTCATGGAAAGAACACACATGCAATGGCATTGGTGGATCCATATATGGTTTGTGAAAAGAACACACATGCAATGACATTTGTTGATCCATATGTGGTTTGTGAAAATAACACACATGCACTAACTCTAGTGGATCCATGTGTGGTTTGTGGAAAGAACACACATGCAATCACTCTGGTGCATCCATGTGTGGTTTGTGAAAAGAATACACATGCAATGACTCTGGTGGATCCATATTTGGTTTGCGGAAAGAACACACATGCAATGACTCTAGTGCTGGTTTGTGGACAGAACACACATGCAATGACTCAAGTGGGTCCATATGTGGTTTGTGAAAAGAACACACATGTAATGACTCTAGTGGATCCATGTGTGGTTAGTGGAAAGAACACACATGCAATGACATTGTTGGATCCATATGTAGTTCATGGACAGAACACACATGCAATGACATTGGTGGATCCATATATGGTTTTTGAAAAGAACACACATGCAATGACATTTGTTGATCCATATGTGGTTTGTGAAAATAACACACATGCAATCACTCTGGTGGATCCATGTGTGGTTTGTGGAAAGAACACACATGCAATCACGCTGGTGCATCCATGTGTGGTTCATGAAAATAACACACATGCAATGACTCTGGTGGATCCATATGTGGTTTGTGGAAAGAACACACATGCAATGACTCTAGAGCTGATTTGTGGAAAGAACACAAATGCAATGACTCAAGTGGGTCCATATGGGGTTTGTGAAAAGAAAACACATGTAATGACTCTAGTGGATCCATGTGTGGTTAGTGGAAAGAACACACATGCAATGACATTGGTAGATCCATATGTAGTTCATGGACAGAACACACATGCAATGACATTGGTGGATCCATATATGGTTTTTGAAAAGAACACACATGCAATGACATTTGTTGATCCATATGTGGTTTGTGAAAATAACACACATGCAATCACTCTGGTGGATCCATGTGTGGTTTGTGGAAAGAACACACATGCAATCACGCTGGTGCATCCATGTGTGGTTCGTGTAAAGAACACACATGCAATGACTCTGGTGGATCCATATGTGGTTTGTGGAAAGAACACACATGCAATGACTCTAGTGCTGATTTGTGGAAAGAACACACATGCAATGACTCAAGTGGGTCCATATGTGGTTTGTGAAAAGAACACACATTCAATGACTCTAGTGGATCCATATGTGTTTTCTAGAAAGAACACACATGCAATGATATTGGTTGATCCATATGTGGTTTGTGGAAAGAACACACATGCAATGACATTGGTTGATCCATATGTGATTTGTGACAATAACACACATGCAATTACTCTAGTGGATACATATGTGTTTTGTGGAAAAGAACACACATTCAATGACTCTGGTGGGTCCATATGTGGTTTGTGAAAAGAACACACATGCAATGACTCTAGTGGATCCATGTGTGGTTAGTGGAAAGAACAAAGATGCAATGACATTGGTGGATCCATATGTGGTTTATGGAAAGAACACACATGCAATGACATTGGTGAATCCATATGTGGTTTGTGAAAAGAACACACATGCAATGACTCTAGTGGATTCATATGTGGTTTGTGGAATGAACACACATGCAATGAACACTGGTGGATCCATATGTGGTTCATGACAGGAACACACATGCAATGACTCTAGTGGAGACATATGTGGTTTGTGGAAAAGAACACACATGCAATGACATTGGTGGATCCATATGTGGTTTGTGGAAAGAACACACATGCAATAACATTGGTGGAACCATGTGTGGTTTGTGGAAAAGAACACACATGCAATGACATTGGTGGATCCATATGTGGTTTGTGGAAAGAATACACATGCAATGACATTGGTTGATTCATGTGTGGTTTGTGAAAAGAACACACATGCAATGACTCTAGTGGATACATATGTGGTTAGTGGAAAAACACACATGCAATGAACACTGCTGGATCCATGTGTGGTTCAGGATAGGAACACACATGCAATGACACTGGTTGATCCATGTGTGGGTTGTTAAAAGAACACACACGCAATGCCATTGGTTAATCCATGTGTGGTTTGTGAAAAGAACACACATGCAATGACTCTGATGTATCCATGTGTGGTTTGTGAAAAGAACACACATGCAATCACTCTAGTGCATCCATGTGTGGTTTGTGGAAAGAACACACATGCAATCACTCTAGTGCATCCATGTGTGGTTTGTGAAAAGAATACACATGCAATGACTCTGGTGGATCCATATGTGGTTTGTGGAAAGAACACACATGCAATGACTCTAGTGCTGGTGTGTGGAAAAAACACACATGCAATGACTCAAGTGGGTCCATATGTGGTTTGTGAAAAGAACACACATGCAATGACTCTAGTGGAACCATATGTGGTTTGTGTAATGAACACACATGCAATGACATTGGTTGATCCATATGTGGTTTGTGGAAAGAACACACATGCAATGACATTGGTTGATTCATATGTGGTTTATGACAATAACACACATGCAATTACTCTAGTGGATACATATGTGGTTTTTCGAAAAGAACAGACATGCAATGGCATTGGTTAATCCATATGTGATTTGTGACAATAACACACATGCAATTACTGTAGTGGATACATATGTGGTTTGTGAAAACAACACACATGCAATGAGTCTAGTGGATCCATGTGTGGTTTCTGAAAAGAAAACACATGCAATGACTCTAGTGGATCCATGTGCGGTTTGTGGAAAGAACACACATGCAACGACTCTGGTTGATCCATCTGTGGTTTGTGGAAAGAACACACATGCAATAACTCTGGTGGATCCATGTGTGGTTTATGAAAAGAACACACATGCAATGACTCTAGTGCTGATTTTAGTATGAGAACACACATGCATTGACTCTAGTGGGTCCATATGTGGTTCTGAAAAGAACACACATGCAATGACTCTAGTGGATCCATATGTGGTTTGTGGAAAGAACACACATGCAATGACATTGGTTCATCCATATGTGGTTTGTGAAAATAACACACATGTAATGCCTTTGTTTGATCCATACGTGGTGTGTGGAAAGAACACACATGCAATGTCACTGGTTGATCCATATGTGGGTTGTTAAAAGAACACACATGCAATACCATTGGTTAATCCATGTGTGGTTTGTGAAAAGAATACACATGCAATGACTCTAGTGTATCCATTTGTGGTTTGTGGAAAGAACGCACATGCAATGACATTGGTTGATCCATGTGTGGTTTGTGGAAACAACACACATGCAATGCCATTGGTTGATCAATGTGTGGTTTCTAAAAAGAACAGACATAAAATGATATTGGTTGATCCATATGTGGTTTGTGGAAAGAACACACATGCAATGACATTGGTTGATCCATAGGTGGTTTGTGACAATAACACACATACAATTACTCTAGTGGATACATATTTGGTTTGTGGAAAAGAACACACATGCAATTACTCTGGTGGGTCTATATGTGGTTTGTGAAAAGAACACACATGTAATGACTCTAGTGGATCCATGTGTGGTTTGTGAAAAGAACACACAAGCAATGACTCTAGTGGATACATATGTGGTTTGTGGAAAGAACACACATGCAATGAACAATAGTGGATCCATATGTGGTTCATGATAGGAACACACATGCAATGACATTGGTTGATCCATATGTGGTTTGTGACAATAACACACAAGCAATGACATTGGTTGATCCATGTGTGGTTTCTGGAAAGAACCCACATGCAATGACATTGGTGGATCCATATGTGGTTTGCGAAAAGAACACACATGCAATGACTCTAGTGGATCCATATGTGGTTTGTGAAAAGAACACACATGCAATGAACACTGGTGGATCCATATGTGGTTTATGATAGGAACACACATGCAATGACATTGGTTGATCCATATGTGGTTTGTGAAAAGAACACACATGCAATGTCTCTAGTGGATCCATGTGTGGTTAGTGGAAAGAACACACATGAAATGACATTGGTGGATCCATATGTAGTTCATGGAAAGAACACACATGCAATGGCATTGGTGGATCCATATATGGTTTGTGAAAAGAACACACATGCAATGACATTTGTTGATCCATATGTGGTTTGTGAAAATAACACACATGCACTAACTCTAGTGGATCCATGTGTGGTTTGTGGAAAGAACACACATGCAATCACTCTGGTGCATCCATGTGTGGTTTGTGAAAAGAATACACATGCAATGACTCTGGTGGATCCATATTTGGTTTGCGGAAAGAACACACATGCAATGACTCTAGTGCTGGTTTGTGGACAGAACACACATGCAATGACTCAAGTGGGTCCATATGTGGTTTGTGAAAAGAACACACATGTAATGACTCTAGTGGATCCATGTGTGGTTAGTGGAAAGAACACACATGCAATGACATTGTTGGATCCATATGTAGTTCATGGACAGAACACACATGCAATGACATTGGTGGATCCATATATGGTTTTTGAAAAGAACACACATGCAATGACATTTGTTGATCCATATGTGGTTTGTGAAAATAACACACATGCAATCACTCTGGTGGATCCATGTGTGGTTTGTGGAAAGAACACACATGCAATCACGCTGGTGCATCCATGTGTGGTTCATGAAAATAACACACATGCAATGACTCTGGTGGATCCATATGTGGTTTGTGGAAAGAACACACATGCAATGACTCTAGAGCTGATTTGTGGAAAGAACACAAATGCAATGACTCAAGTGGGTCCATATGGGGTTTGTGAAAAGAAAACACATGTAATGACTCTAGTGGATCCATGTGTGGTTAGTGGAAAGAACACACATGCAATGACATTGGTAGATCCATATGTAGTTCATGGACAGAACACACATGCAATGACATTGGTGGATCCATATATGGTTTTTGAAAAGAACACACATGCAATGACATTTGTTGATCCATATGTGGTTTGTGAAAATAACACACATGCAATCACTCTGGTGGATCCATGTGTGGTTTGTGGAAAGAACACACATGCAATCACGCTGGTGCATCCATGTGTGGTTCGTGTAAAGAACACACATGCAATGACTCTGGTGGATCCATATGTGGTTTGTGGAAAGAACACACATGCAATGACTCTAGTGCTGATTTGTGGAAAGAACACACATGCAATGACTCAAGTGGGTCCATATGTGGTTTGTGAAAAGAACACACATTCAATGACTCTAGTGGATCCATATGTGTTTTCTAGAAAGAACACACATGCAATGATATTGGTTGATCCATATGTGGTTTGTGGAAAGAACACACATGCAATGACATTGGTTGATCCATATGTGATTTGTGACAATAACACACATGCAATTACTCTAGTGGATACATATGTGTTTTGTGGAAAAGAACACACATTCAATGACTCTGGTGGGTCCATATGTGGTTTGTGAAAAGAACACACATGCAATGACTCTAGTGGATCCATGTGTGGTTAGTGGAAAGAACAAAGATGCAATGACATTGGTGGATCCATATGTGGTTTATGGAAAGAACACACATGCAATGACATTGGTGAATCCATATGTGGTTTGTGAAAAGAACACACATGCAATGACTCTAGTGGATTCATATGTGGTTTGTGGAATGAACACACATGCAATGAACACTGGTGGATCCATATGTGGTTCATGACAGGAACACACATGCAATGACTCTAGTGGAGACATATGTGGTTTGTGGAAAAGAACACACATGCAATGACATTGGTGGATCCATATGTGGTTTGTGGAAAGAACACACATGCAATAACATTGGTGGAACCATGTGTGGTTTGTGGAAAAGAACACACATGCAATGACATTGGTGGATCCATATGTGGTTTGTGGAAAGAATACACATGCAATGACATTGGTTGATTCATGTGTGGTTTGTGAAAAGAACACACATGCAATGACTCTAGTGGATACATATGTGGTTAGTGGAAAAACACACATGCAATGAACACTGCTGGATCCATGTGTGGTTCAGGATAGGAACACACATGCAATGACACTGGTTCATCCATGTGTGGGTTGTTAAAAGAACACACACGCAATGCCATTGGTTAATCCATGTGTGGTTTGTGAAAAGAACACACATGCAATGACTCTGATGTATCCATGTGTGGTTTGTGAAAAGAACACACATGCAATGCCATTGGTTGATCCATGTGTGGTTTGTGAAAAGAACACACATGCAATGACATTGGTTGATCCATATGTGGTTTGTGGAAAGAACACTCATGCAATGACTCTAGTGGATCCATGTGTGGTTAGTGGAAAGAACACACATGCAATGACATTGGGGGATCCATATGTGGTTCATGGAAAGAACACACATGCAATGACATTGGGGGATCCATATATGGTTTGTGAAAAGAACACACATGCAATGACATTTGTTGATCCATATGTGGTTTGTGAAAATACCACACATGCAATCACTCTAGTGGATCCATGTGTGGTTTGCGGAAAGAACACACATGCAATCACTCTGGTGCATCCATGTGTGATTTGTGAAAAGAATACACATGCAATGACTCTGGTGGATCCATATGTTGTTTGTGGAAAGAACACACATGCAATGACTCTAGTGCTGGTTTGTGGAAAAAACACACATGCAATGACTCAAGTGGGTCCATATGTGGTTTGTTAAAAGAACACACATGCAATGACTCTAGTGGAACCATATGTATTTTCTAGAAAGAACACACATGCTATGACATTGGTTGATCCATATGTGGTTTGTGGAAAGAACACACATGCAATGACATTGGTTGATCCATATGTGATTTGTGACAATAACACACATGCAATTACTCTAGTGGATACATATGTGTTTTGTGGAAAAGAACACACATTCAATGACTCTGGTGGGTCCATATGTGGTTTGTGAAAAGAACACACATGCAATGACTCTAGGTGATCCATGTGTGGTTAGTGGAAAGAACACAGATGCAATGACATTGGTCGATCCATATGTGGTTTATGGAAAGAACACACATGCAATGACATTGGTGGATCCATATGTGGTTTGTGAAAAGAACACACATGCAATGACATTGGTTGATTCATGTGTGGTTTGTGAAAAGAACACACATGCAATGACTCTAGTGGATAAATATGTGGTTAGTGGAAAGAACACAGATGCAATGAACACTGCTGGATCCATGTGTGGTTCAGGATAGGAACACACATGCAATGACACTGGTTGATCCATGTGTGGGTTGTTAAAAGAACACACATGCAATGCCATTGGTTAATCCATGTGTGGTTTGTGAAAAGAACACACATGCAATGACTCTGATGTATCCATGTGTGGTTTGTGAAAAGAACACACATGCAATGCCATTGGTTGATCCATGTGTGGTTTGTGAAAAGAACACACATGCAATGACATTGGTTGATCCATATGTGGTTTGTGGAAAGAACACTCATGTAATGACTCTAGTGGATCCATGTGTGGTTAGTGGAAAGAACACACATGCAATGACATTGGTGGATCCATATGTGGTTCATGGAAAGAACACACATGCAATGACATTGGTGGATCCATATATGGTTTGTGAAAAGAATACACATGCAATGACTCTGGTGGATCCATATGTGGTTTGTGGAAAGAACACACATGCAATGACTCTAGTGCTGGTTTGTGGAAAAAACACACATGCAATGACTCAAGTGGGTCCATATGTGGTTTGTGAAAAGAACACACATGCAATGACTCTAGTGAACCATATGTGGTTTGTAGAATGAACACACATGCAATGACATTGGTTGATCCATATGTGGTTTGTGGAAAGAACACACATGCAATGACATTGGTTGATCCATATGTGGTTTATGACAATAACACACACGCAATTACTCTAGTGGATACATATGTGGTTTTTGGAAAAGAACACACATGCAATGACATTGGTTAATCCATATGTGACTTGTTACAATAACACACATGCAATTACTCTAGTGGATCCATATGTGTATTGTGAAAACAACACACATGCAATGACTCTAGTGGATCCATCTGTGGTTTGTGGAAAGAACACACATGCAATAACTCTGGTGGATCCATGTGTGGTTTATGAAAAGAACACACATGCAATGACTCTAGTGCTGATTTTAGTATGAGAACACACATGCAATGACTCTAGTGGGTCCATATATGGTTTGTGAAAAGAACACACATGCAATGACTCTAGTGGATCCATATGTGGTTTGTGGAAAGAACACACATGCAATGACATTGGTTCATCCATATGTGGTTTGTGACAATAACACACATGTAATGCCTTTGTTTGATCCATACGTGGTGTGTGGAAAGAACACACATGCAATGTCACTGGTTGATCCATATGTGGGTTGTTAAAAGAACACACATGCAATACCATTGGTTAATCCATGTGTGGTTTGTGAAAAGAATACACATGCAATGGCTCTAGTGTATCCATGTGTGGTTTGTGGAAAGAACACACATGCAATGCCATTGGTTGATCCATGTGTGGTTTCTGAAAATTACACACATAAAATGATATTGGTTGATCCATATGTGGTTTGTGGAAAGAACACACATGCAATGACATTGGTTGATCCATATGTGGTTTGTGACAATAACACACTTACAATTACTCTAGTGGATACATATTTGGTTTGTGGAAAAGAACACACATGCAATTACTCTGGTGGGTCTATATGTGGTTTGTGAAAAGAACACACATGCAATGACTCTAGTGGATACATCTGTGGTTTGTGGAAAGAACACAGATGCAATGAACAATAGTGGATCCATATGTGGTTCATGATAGGAACACACATGCAATGACATTGGTTGATCCATATGTGGTTTGTGACAATAACACACATGCAATGCCATTGGTTAATCCATGTGTGGTTTCTAGAAAGAACACACATGCAATGACATTGGTGGATCCATATGTGGTTTGCGAAAAGAACACACATGCAATGACTCTAGTGGATCCATATGTGGTTTGTGAAAAGAACACACATGCAATGTCTCTAGTGGATCCATGTGTGGTTAGTGGAAAGAACACACATGCAATGACATTGGTGGATCCATATGTAGTTCATGCAAAGAACACACATGCAATGACATTGGTGGATCCATATATGGTTTGTGAAAAGAACACACATGCAATGACATTTGTTGATCCATATGTGGTTTGTGAAAATAACACACATGCACTAACTCTAGTGGATCCATGTGTGGTTTGTGGAAAGAAAACACATGTAATCACTCTGGTGCATCCATGTGTGGTTTGTGAAAAGAATACACATGCAATGACTCTGGTGGATCCATATTTGGTTTGTGGAAAGAACACACATGCAATGACTCTAGTGCTGGTTTGTGGAAAGAACACACATGCAATGACTCAAGTGGGTCCATATGTGGTTTGTGAAAAGAACACACATGTAATGACTCTAGTGGATCCATGTGTGGTTCAGGATAGGAACACACATGCAATGACACTGGTTGATCCATGTGTGGGTTGTTAAAAGAATACACATGCAATTCCATTGGTTAATCCATGTGTGGTTGGTGAAAAGAACACACATGCAATGACTCTGATGTATCCATGTGTGTTTGTGAAAAGAACACACATGCAATGCCATTGGTTGATCCATGTGTGGTTTGTGAAAAGAACACACATGCAATGACATTGGTTGCTCCATATGTGGTTTGTGGAAAGAACACTCATGTAATGACTCTAGTGGATCCATGTGTGGTTAGTGGAAAGAACACACATGCAATGACATTGGTGGATCCATATGTGGTTCATGGAAAGAACACACATGCAATGACATTGGTGGATCCATATATGGTTTGTGAAAAGAATACACATGCAATGACTCTGGTGGATCCATATGTGGTTTGTGGAAAGAACACACATGCAATGACTCTAGTGCTGGTTTGTGGAAAAAACACACATGCAATGACTCAAGTGGGTCCATATGTGGTTTGTGAAAAGAACACACATGCAATGACTCTAGTGAACCATATGTGGTTTGTAGAATGAACACACATGCAATGACATTGGTTGATCCATATGTGGTTTGTGGAAAGAACATACATGCAATGACATTGGTTGATCCATATGTGGTTTATGACAATAACACACACGCAATTACTCTAGTGGATACATATGTGGTTTTTGGAAAAGAACACACATGCAATGACATTGGTTAATCCATATGTGACTTATGACAATAACACACATGCAATTACTCTAGTGGATACATATGTGGTTTGTGAAAACAACACACATGCAATGACTCTAGTGGATCCATGTGTGGTTTGTGAAAAGAGAACACATGCAACGACTCTAGTGGATCCATGTGCGGTTTGTGGAAAGAACACACATGCAATGACATTGGTTGATCCATCTGTGGTTTGTGGAAAGAACACACATGCAATAACTCTGGTGGATCCATCTGTGGTTTATGAAAAGAACACACATGCAATGACTCTAGTGTTGATTTTAGTATGAGAACACACATGCAATGACTCTAGTGGGTCCATATGTGGTTTGTGAAAAGAACACACATGCAATGACTCTAGTGGATCCATATGTGGTTTGTGGAAAGAACACACATGCAATGACATTGGTTCATCCATATGTGGTTTGTGACAATAACACACATGTAATGCCTTTGTTTGATCCATCTGTGGTGTGTGGAAAGAACACACATGCAATGTCACTGGTTGATCCATATGTGGGTTGTTAAAAGAACACACATGCAATACCATTGGTTAATCCATGTGTGGTTTGTGAAAAGAATACACATGCAATGACTCTAGTGTATCCATGTGTGGTTTGTGGAAAGAACACACATGCAATGACATTGGTTGATCCATGTGTGGTTTGTGGAAAGAACACACATGCAATGCCATTGGTTGATCCATGTGTGGTTTCTGAAAAGAACACACATAAAATGATATTGGTTGATCCATATGTGGTTTGTGGAAAGAACACACATGCAATGACATTGGTTGATCCATATGTGGTTTGTGACAATAACACACATAACATTACGCTAGTGGATACATATTTGGTTTGTGGAAAAGAACACACATGCAATTACTCTGGTGGGTCTATATGTGGTTTGTGAAAAGAACACACATGCAATGACTCTAGTGTATCCATGTGTGGTTTGTGAAAAGAACACACAAGCAATGACTCTAGTGGATACATATGTGGTTTGTGGAAAGAACACACATGCAATGAACAATAGTGGATCCATATGTGGTTCATGATGGGAACACACATGCAATGACATTGGTTGATCCATATGTGGTTTGTGACAATAACACACATGCAATACCATTGGTTAATCCATGTGTGGTTTCTAGAAAGAACACACATGCAATGACATTGGTGGATCCATATGTGGTTTGCGAAAAGAACACACATGCAATGACTCTAGTGGATCCATATGTGGTTTGTGAAAAGAACACACATGCAATGAACACTGGTGGATCCATATGTGGTTTATGATAGGAACACACATGCAATGACATTGGTTGATCCATATGTGGTTTGTGAAAAGAATACACATGCAATGACTCTGGTGGATCCATATTTGGTTTGTGGAAAGAACACACATGCAATGACTCTAGTGTTGGTTTGTGGAAAGAACACACATGCAATGACTCAAGTGGGTCCATATGTGGTTTGTGAAAAGAACACACATGTAATGACTCTAGTGGATCCATGTGTGGTTCAGGATAGGAACACACATGCAATGACACTGGTTGATCCATGTGTGGGTTGTTAAAAGAATACACATGCAATTCCATTGGTTAATCCATGTGTGGTTGGTGAAAAGAACACACATGCAATGACTCTGATGTATCCATGTGTGTTTGTGAAAAGAACACACATGCAATGCCATTGGTTGATCCATGTGTGGTTTGTGAAAAGAACACACATGCAATGACATTGGTTGATCCATATGTGGTTTGTGGAAAGAACACTCATGTAATGACTCTAGTGGATCCATGTGTGGTTAGTGGAAAGAACACACATGCAATGACATTGGTGGATCCATATGTGGTTCATGGAAAGAACACACATGCAATGACATTGGTGGATCCATATATGGTTTGTGAAAAGAATACACATGCAATGACTCTGGTGGATCCATATGTGGTTTGTGGAAAGAACACACATGCAATGACTCTAGTGCTGGTTTGTGGAAAAAACACACATGCAATGACTCAAGTGGGTCCATATGTGGTTTGTGAAAAGAACACACATGCAATGACTCTAGTGAACCATATGTGGTTTGTAGAATGAACACACATGCAATGACATTGGTTGATCCATATGTGGTTTGTGGAAAGAACATACATGCAATGACATTGGTTGATCCATATGTGGTTTATGACAATAACACACACGCAATTACTCTAGTGGATACATATGTGGTTTTTGGAAAAGAACACACATGCAATGACATTGGTTAATCCATATGTGACTTATGACAATAACACACATGCAATTACTCTAGTGGATACATATGTGGTTTGTGAAAACAACACACATGCAATGACTCTAGTGGATCCATGTGTGGTTTGTGAAAAGAGAACACATGCAACGACTCTAGTGGATCCATGTGCGGTTTGTGGAAAGAACACACATGCAATGACATTGGTTGATCCATCTGTGGTTTGTGGAAAGAACACACATGCAATAACTCTGGTGGATCCATCTGTGGTTTATGAAAAGAACACACATGCAATGACTCTAGTGCTGATTTTAGTATGAGAACACACATGCAATGACTCTAGTGGGTCCATATGTGGTTTGTGAAAAGAACACACATGCAATGACTCTAGTGGATCCATATGTGGTTTGTGGAAAGAACACACATGCAATGACATTGGTTCATCCATATGTGGTTTGTGACAATAACACACATGTAATGCCTTTGTTTGATCCATATGTGGTGTGTGGAAAGAACACACATGCAATGTCACTGGTTGATCCATATGTGGGTTGTTAAAAGAACACACATGCAATACCATTGGTTAATCCATGTGTGGTTTGTGAAAAGAATACACATGCAATGACTCTAGTGTATCCATGTGTGGTTTGTGGAAAGAACACACATGCAATGACATTGGTTGATCCATGTGTGGTTTGTGGAAAGAACACACATGCAATGCCATTGGTTGATCCATGTGTGGTTTCTGAAAAGAACACACATAAAATGATATTGGTTGATCCATATGTGGTTTGTGGAAAGAACACACATGCAATGACATTGGTTGATCCATATGTGGTTTGTGACAATAACACACATAACATTACGCTAGTGGATACATATTTGGTTTGTGGAAAAGAACACACATGCAATTACTCTGGTGGGTCTATATGTGGTTTGTGAAAAGAACACACATGCAATGACTCTAGTGTATCCATGTGTGGTTTGTGAAAAGAACACACAAGCAATGACTCTAGTGGATACATATGTGGTTTGTGGAAAGAACACACATGCAATGAACAATAGTGGATCCATATGTGGTTCATGATGGGAACACACATGCAATGACATTGGTTGATCCATATGTGGTTTGTGACAATAACACACATGCAATACCATTGGTTAATCCATGTGTGGTTTCTAGAAAGAACACACATGCAATGACATTGGTGGATCCATATGTGGTTTGCGAAAAGAACACACATGCAATGACTCTAGTGGATCCATATGTGGTTTGTGAAAAGAACACACATGCAATGAACACTGGTGGATCCATATGTGGTTTATGATAGGAACACACATGCAATGACATTGGTTGATCCATATGTGGTTTGTGAAAAGAACACACATGCAATGTCTCTAGTGGATCCATGTGTGGTTAGTGGAAAGAACACACATGCAATGACATTGGTGGATCCATATGTAGTTCATGGAAAGAACACACATGCAATGACATTGGTTGATCCATATATGGTTTGTGAAAAGACACCACACATGCAATGACATTTGTTGATCCATATGTGGTTTGTGGAAATAACACACATGCACTAACTCTAGTGGATCCATGTGTGGTTTGTGGAAAGAACACACATGAAATGACATTGGTGGATCCATATGTTGTTCATGGAAAGAACACACATGCAATGACATTGGTGGATCCATATATGGTTTGTGAAAAGAACACACATGCAATGACATTTGTTGATCCATATGTGGTTTGTGAAAATAACACACATGCACTAACTCTAGTGGATCCATGTGTGGTTTGTGGAAAGAACACACATGCAATCACTCTGGTGCATCCATGTGTGGTTTGTGAAAAGAATACACATGCAATGACTCTGGTGGATCCATATTTGGTTTGCGGAAAGAACACACATGCAATGACTCTAGTGCTGGTTTGTGGAAAGAACACACATGCAATGACTCAAGTTGATCCATATGTGGTTTGTGAAAAGAACACACATGTAATGACTCTAGTGGATCCATGTGTGGTTAGTGGAAAGAACACACATGCAACGACATTGTTGGATCCATATGTAGTTCATGGACAGAACACACATGCAATGACATTGGTGGATCCATATATGGTTTTTGAAAAGAACACACATGCAATGACATTTGTTGATCCATATGTGGTTTGTGAAAATAACACACATGCAATCACTCTGGTGGATCCATGTGTGGTTTGTGGAAAGAACACACATGCAATCACGCTGGTGCATCCATGTGTGGTTCGTGAAAAGAACACACATGCAATGACTCTTGTGGATCCATATGTGGTTTGTGGAAAGAACACACATGCAATGACTCTAGTGCTGATTTGTGGAAAGAACACACATGCAATGACTCAAGTGGGTCCATATGTGGTTTGTGAAAAGAAAACACATGTAATGACTCTAGTGGATCCATGTGTGGTTAGTGGAAAGAACACACATGCAATGACATTGGTGGATCCATATGTAGTTCATGGACAAAACACACATGCAATGACATTGGTGGATCCATATATGGTTTTTGAAAAGAACACACATGCAATGACATTTGTTGATCCATATGTGGTTTGTGAAAATAACACACATGCAATTGCTCTGGTGGATCCATGTGTGGTTTGTGGAAAGAACACACATGCAATCACGCTGGTGCATCCATGTGTGGTTCGTGAAAAGAACACACATGCAATGACTCTGGTGGATCCATATGTGGTTTGTGGAAAGAACACACATGCAATGACTCTAGTGCTGATTTGTGGAAAGAACACACATGCAATGACTCAAGTGGGTCCATATGTGGTTTATGAAAAGAACACACATTCAATGACTCTAGTGGATCCATATGTGTTTTCTAGAAAGAACACACATGCAATGACATTGGTTGATCCATATGTGGTTTGTGGAAAGAACACACATGCAATGACATTGGTTGATCCATATGTGATTTGTGACAATAACACACATGCAATTACTCTAGTGGATACATATGTGTTTTGTGGAAAAGAACACACATTCAATGACTCTGGTGGGTCCATATGTGGTTTGTGAACAGAACACACATGCAATGACTCTAGTGGATTCATGTGTGGTTAGTGGAAAGAACAAAGATGCAATGACATTGGTGGATCCATATGTGGTTTATGGAAAGAACACACATGCAATGACATTGGTGGATCCATATGTGGTTTGTGAAAAGAACACACATGCAATGACTCTAGTGGATTCATATGTGGTTTGTGGAATGAACACACATGCAATGAACACTGGTGGATCCATATGTGGTTCATGACAGGAACACACATGCAATGACTCTAGTGGAGACATATGTGGTTTGTGGAAAAGAACACACATGCAATGACATTGGTGGATCCATATGTGGTTTGTGGAAAGAACACACATGCAATGACATTGGTGGAACCATGTGTGGTTTGTGGAAAAGAACACACATGCAATGACATTGGTGGATCCATATGTGGTTTGTGGAAATAATACACATGCAATGACATTGGTTGATTCATGTGTGGTTTGTGAAAAGAACACACATGCAATGACTCTAGTGGATACATATGTGGTTAGTGGAAAGAACACACATGCAATGAACACTGCTGGATCCATGTGTGGTTCAGGATAGGAACACACATGCAATGACACTGGTTGATCCATGTGTGGGTTGTTAAAAGAACACACATGCAATGCCATTGGTTAATCCATGTGTGGGTTGTTAAAAGAACACACATGCAATGACATTGGTTCATCCATGTGTGGTTTGTGGAAAGAACACTCATGCAATGACTCTAGTGGATCCATGTGTGGTTAGTGGAAAGAACACACATGCAATGACATTGGTGGGTCCATATGTGGTTCATGGAAAGAACACACATGCAATGACATTGGTGGATCCATATATGGTTTGTGAAAAGAACACACATGCAATGACATTTGTTGATCCATATGTGGTTTGTGAAAATAACACACATGCACTCACTCTAGTGGATCCATGTGTGGATTGTGGAAAGAACACACATGCAATGACTCTAGTGGAACCATATGTGTTTTCTAGAAAGAACACACATGCAATGACATTGGTTGATCCATATGTGGTTTCTGGAAAGAACACACATGCAATGACATTGGTTGATCCATATGTGATTTGTGACAATAACACACATGCAATTACTCAAGTGGATACATATGTGTTTTGTGGAAAAGAACACACATTCAATGACTCTAGTGGGTCCATATGTGGTTTGTGAAAAGAACACACATACAATGACTCTAGTGGATCCATGTGTGGTTAGTGGAAAGAACACAGATGCAATGACATTGGTGGATCCATATGTGGTTTATGGAAAGAACACACATGCAATGACATTGGTGGATCCATATGTGGTTTGGGAAAAGAACACACATGCAATGACTCTAGTGGATTCATATGTGGTTTGTGGAATGAACACACATGCAATGAACACTGGTGGATCCATATGTGGTTCATGACAGGAACACACATGCAATGACTCTAGTGGAGACATGTGGTTTGTGGAAAAGAACACACATGCAATGACATTGGTGGATCCATATATGGTTTGTGGAAAGAACACACTTGCAATGACGTTGGTGGAACCATGTGTGGTTTGTGGAAAAGAACACACATGCAATGACATTGGTGGATCAATATGTTGTTTGTGGAAAGAATACACATGCAATGACATTGGTTGATTCATGTGTGGTTTGTGAAAAGAACACAGATGCAATGACATTGGTGGAACCTTGTGTGGTTTGTGGAAACGAAAACACATGCAATGACATTGGTGGATACATATGTGGTTTGTGGAAAGAATACACATGCAATGACATTGGTTGATTCATGTGTGGTTTGTGAAAAGAACACACATGCAATGACTCTAGTGGATACATATGTGGTTTGTGGAAAGAACACACATGCAATGAACACTGCTGGATCCATGTGTGGTTCAGGATAGGAACACACATGCAATGACACTGGTTGATCCATGTGTGGGTTGTTAAAAGAACACACATGCAATGCAATTGGTTAATCCATGTGTGGTTTGTGAAAAGAACACACATGCAATGACTCTTATGTATCCATGTGTGGTTTGTGAAAAGAACACACATGCAATGACTCTGATGTATCCATGTGTGGTTTGTGAAAAGAACACACATGCAATGCCATTGGTTGATCCATGTGTTGTTTATGAAAAGAACACACATGCAATGACATTGGTTGATCTATATGTGGTTTGTGGAAAGAACACTAATGTAATGACTCTAGTGGATCCATGTGTGGTTAGTGGAAAGAACACACATGCAATGACATTGGTGGATCCATATGTGGTTCATGGAAAGAACACACATGCAATGACATTGGTGGATCCATATATGGTTTGTGAAAAGAACACACATGCAATGGCATTTGTTGATACATATGTGGTTTGTGAAAATAACACACATGCAATCACTCTAGTGGATCCATGTGTGGTTTGTGGAAAGAACACACATGCAATCACTCTGGTGCATCCATGTGTGGTTTGTGAAAAGAATACACATGCAATGACTCTGGTGGATCCATATGTGGTTTGTGGAAAGAACACACATGCAATGACTCTAGTACTGGTTAGTGGAAAAAACACACATGCAATGACTCAAGTGGGTCCATATGTGGTTTGTGAAAAGAACACACATGCAATGACTCTAGCGGAACCATATGTGGTTTGTAGAATGAACACCCATGCAATGACATTGGTTGATCCATATGTGGTTTGTGGAAAGAACACACATGCAATCACTCTGGTGCATCCATGTGTGGTTTGTGAAAAGAATACACATGCAATGACTCTGGTGGATCCATATGTGGTTTGTGGAAAGAACACACATGCAATGACTCTAGTACTGGTTAGTGGAAAAAACACACATGCAATGACTCAAGTGGGTCCATATGTGGTTTGTGAAAAGAACACACATGCAATGACTCTAGTGGAACCATATGTGGTTTGTAGAATGAACACCCATGCAATGACATTGGTTGATCCATATGTGGTTTGTGGAAAGAACACACATGCAATGACATTGGTTGATCCATATGTGGTTTATGACAATAACACACATGCAATTACTCTAGTGGATACATATGTGGTTTTTAGAAAAGAACACACATGCAATGACATTGGTTGATCCATATGTGGTTTGTGAAAAGAACACACATGTAATGACTCTAGTGGATCCATGTGTGGTTTAGTGGAAAGAACACACATGCAATGACATTGGTGGATTCATATGTGGTTCATGGAAAGAACACACATGCAATGACATTGGTGGATCCATATATGGTTTGTGAAAAGAACACACATGCAATGGCATTTGTTGATCCATATGTGGTTTGTGAAAATAACACACATGCACTCAGTCTAGTGGATCCATGTGTGTATTGTGGAAAGAACACACATGCAATCACTCTGGTGCATCCATGTGTGGTTTGTGAAAAGAATACACATGCAATGACTCTGGTGGATCCATATGTGGTTTGTGGAAAGAACACACATGCAATGACTCTAGTGCTGGATTGTGGAAAGAACACACATGCAATGACTCAAGTGGGTCCATATGTGGTTTGTGAAAAGAACACACATGTAATGACTCTAGTGGATCCATGTGTGGTTAGTGGAAAGAACACACATGCAATGACATTGGTGGATCCATATGTAGTTCTTGGAAAGAACACACATGCAATGACATTGCTGGATCCATATATGGTTTTTGAAAAGAACACACATGCAATGGCATTTGTTGATCCATATGTGGTTTGTGAAAATAACACACATGCAATCACTCTGGTGGATCCATGTGTGGTTTGTGAAAAGAACACACATGCAATAACTCTGGTGCATCCATGTGTGATTTGTGAAAAGAACACACATGTAATGACTCTAGTGGATCCATGTGTGGTTAGTGGAAAGAACACACATGCAATGACATCGGTGGATCCATATGTGGTTCATGGAAAGAACACACATGCAATGACATTGGTGGATCTACATATGGTTTTTGAAAAGAACACACATGCAATGACATTTGTTGATCCATATGTGGTTTGTGAAAATAACACACATGCAATCACTCTGGTGGATCCATGTGTGGTTTGTGGAAAGAACACACATGCAATCACTCTAGTGCATCCATGTGTGGTTCGTGAAAAGAACACACATGCAATGACTCTGGTGGACCCATATGTGGTTTGTGGAAAGAACACACATGCAATGACTCTAGTGCTGGATTGTGGAAAGAACACACATGCAATGACTCAAGTGGGTCCATATGTGGTTTGTGAAAAGAACACACATGTAATGACTCTAGTGGATCCATGTGTGGTTAGTGGAAAGAACACACATGCAATGACATTGGTGGATCCATATGTAGTTCTTGAAAAGAACACACATGCAATGACATTGCTGGATCCATATATGGTTTTTGAAAAGAACACACATGCAATGGCATTTGTTGATCCATATGTGGTTTGTGAAAATAACACACATGCAATCACTCTGGTGGATCCATGTGTGGTTTGTGAAAAGAACACACATGCAATAACTCTGCTGGATCCATGTGTGATTTGTGAAAAGAAGACACATGTAATGACTCTAGTGGATCCATGTGTGGTTAGTGGAAAGAACACACATGCAATGACATCGGTGGATCCATATGTGGTTCATGGAAAGAACACACATGCAATGACATTGGTGGATCTACATATGGTTTTTGAAAAGAACACACATGCAATGACATTTGTTGATCCATATGTGGTTTGTGAAAATAACACACATGCAATCACTCTGGTGGATCCATGTGTGGTTTGTGGAAAGAACACACATGCAATCACTCTAGTGCATCCATTTGTGGTTCGTGAAAAGAACACACATGCAATGACTCTGGTGGACCCATATGTGGTTTGTGGAAAGAACACACATGCAATGACTCTAGTGCTGATTTGTGGAAAGAACACACATGCAATGACTCAAGTGGGTCCATATGTGGTTTGTGAAAAGAACACACATGCAATGACTCTAGTGGAACCATATGTGGTTTGTAGAATGAACACACATGCAATGACATTGGTTGATACATATGTGGTTTGTGGAAAGAACACACATGCAATGACATTGGTTGATCCATATGTGGTTTATGACAATAACACACATGCAATTACTCTAGTGGATACATATGTGGTTTTTGGAAAAGAACACACATGCAATGACATTGGTTAATCCATATGTGACTTGTGACAATAACACACATGCAATTACTCTAGTGGATACATATGTGGTTTGTGAAAACAACACACATGCAATGACTCTAGTGGATCCATGTCTGGTTTGTGAAAAGAAAACACATGCAATGACTCTAGTGGATCCATGTGCGGTTTGTGGAAAGAACACACATGCAACGACTCCGGTTGATCCATCTGTGGTTTGTGGAAAGAACACACATGCAATAACTCTGGTGGATCCATGTGTGGTTTATGAAAAGAACACACATGCAATGACTCTAGTGCTGATTTTAGTATGAGAACACACATGCAATGACTCTAGTGGGTCCATATGTTGTTTGTGAAAAGAACACACATGCAATGACTCTAGTGGATCCATGTGTGGTTAGTAGAAAGAACACACATGCAATGACATTCGTGGATCCATATGTGGTTCATGGAAAGAACACACATGCAATGACATTGGTGGATACATATGTGGTTTGTGAAAAGAACACACTTGCAATGACTCTGGTGGATTCATATGTGGTTTGTTGAAAGAACACACATGCAATGAACACTGGTGGATCCATATGTGGTTCATGACAGGAACACACATGCAATGACTCTAGTGGATACATATGTGGTTTCTGGAAAAGAACACACATGCAATGACATTGGTGGATCCATATGTGGTTTGTGGAAAGAACACACATGCAATGGCATTTGTTGATCCATATGTGGTTTGTGAAAATAACACACATGCACTCACTCTGGTGGATCCATGTGTGGTTTGTGAAAAGAACACACATGCAATAACTCTGGTGGATCCATGTGTGGTTTGTGAAAAGAACACACATGCAATAACTCTGGTGGATCCATGTGTGGTTTGTGAAAAGAACACACATGTAATGACTCTAGTGGATCCATGTGTGGTTAGTGGAAAGAACACACATGCAATGACATCGGTGGATCCATATGTGGTTCATGGAAAGAACACACATGCAATGACATTGGTGGATCTACATATGGTTTTTGAAAAGAACACACATGCAATGACATTTGTTGATCCATATGTGGTTTGTGAAAATAACACACATGCAATCACTCTGGTGGATCCATGTGTGGTTTGTGGAAAGAACACACATGCAATCACTCTAGTGCATCCATGTGTGGTTCGTGAAAAGAACACACATGCAATGACTCTGGTGGACCCATATGTGGTTTGTGGAAAGAACACACATGCAATGACTCTAGTGCTGATTTGTGGAAAGAACACACATGCAATGACTCAAGTGGGTCCATATGTGGTTTGTGAAAAGAACACACATGCAATGACTCTAGTGGAACCATATGTGGTTTGTAGAATGAACACACATGCAATGACATTGGTTGATACATATGTGGTTTGTGGAAAGAACACACATGCAATGACATTGGTTGATCCATATGTGGTTTATGACAATAACACACATGCAATTACTCTAGTGGATACATATGTGGTTTTTGGAAAAGAACACACATGCAATGACATTGGTTAATCCATATGTGACTTGTTACAATAACACACATGCAATTACTCTAGTGGATACATATGTGGTTTGTGAAAACAACATTCATGCAATGACTCTAGTGGATCCATGTGTGGTTTGTGAAAAGAAAACACATGCAATGACTCTAGTGGATCCATGTGCGGTTTGTGGAAAGAACACACATGCAACGACTCTGGTTGATCCATCTGTGGTTTGTGGAAAGAACACACATGCAATAACTCTGGTGGATCCATGTGTGGTTTATGAAAAGAACACACATGCAATGACTCTAGTGCTGATTTTAGTATGAGAACACACATGCAATGACTCTAGTGGGTCCATATGTTGTTTGTGAAAAGAACACACATGCAATGACTCTAGTGGATCCATGTGTGGTTAGTAGAAAGAACACACATGCAATGACATTCGTGGATCCATATGTGGTTCATGGAAAGAACACACATGCAATGACATTGGTGGATACATATGTGGTTTGTGAAAAGAACACACTTGCAATGACTCTGGTGGATTCATATGTGGTTTGTTGAAAGAACACACATGCAATGAACACTGGTGGATCCATATGTGGTTCATGACAGGAACACACATGCAATGACTCTAGTGGATACATATGTGGTTTCTGGAAAAGAACACACATGCAATGACATTGGTGGATCCATATGTGGTTTGTGGAAAGAACACACATGCAATGGCATTTGTTGATCCATATGTGGTTTGTGAAAATAACACACATGCACTCACTCTGGTGGATCCATGTGTGGTTTGTGAAAAGAACACACATGCAATAACTCTGGTGGATCCATGTGTGGTTTGTGAAAAGAACACACATGCAATAACTCTGGTGGATCCATGTGTGGTTTGTGAAAAGAACACACATGTAATGACTCTAGTGGATCCATGTGTGGTTAGTGGAAAGAACACACATGCAATGACATCGGTGGATCCATATGTGGTTCATGGAAAGAACACACATGCAATGACATTGGTGGATCTACATATGGTTTTTGAAAAGAACACACATGCAATGACATTTGTTGATCCATATGTGGTTTGTGAAAATAACACACATGCAATCACTATGGTGGATCCATGTGTGGTTTGTGGAAAGAACACACATGCAATCACTCTAGTGCATCCATGTGTGGTTCGTGAAAAGAACACACATGCAATGACTCTGGTGGACCCATATGTGGTTTGTGGAAAGAACACACATGCAATGACTCTAGTGCTGATTTGTGGAAAGAACACACATGCAATGACTCAAGTGGGTCCATATGTGGTTTGTGAAAAGAACACACATGCAATGACTCTAGTGGAACCATATGTGGTTTGTAGAATGAACACACATGCAATGACATTGGTTGATACATATGTGGTTTGTGGAAAGAACACACATGCAATGACATTGGTTGATCCATATGTGGTTTATGACAATAACACACATGCAATTACTCTAGTGGATACATATGTGGTTTTTGGAAAAGAACACACATGCAATGACATTGGTTAATCCATATGTGACTTGTTACAATAACACACATGCAATTACTCTAGTGGATACATATGTGGTTTGTGAAAACAACATTCATGCAATGACTCTAGTGGATCCATGTGTGGTTTGTGAAAAGAAAACACATGCAATGACTCTAGTGGATCCATGTGCGGTTTGTGGAAAGAACACACATGCAACGACTCTGGTTGATCCATCTGTGGTTTGTGGAAAGAACACACATGCAATAACTCTGGTGGATCCATGTGTGGTTTATGAAAAGAACACACATGCAATGACTCTAGTGCTGATTTTAGTATGAGAACACACATGCAATGACTCTAGTGGGTCCATTTGTTGTTTGTGAAAAGAACACACATGCAATGACTCTAGTGGATCCATGTGTGGTTAGTAGAAAGAACACACATGCAATGACATTCGTGGATCCATATGTGGTTCATGGAAAGAACACACATGCAATGACATTGGTGGATACATATGTGGTTTGTGAAAAGAACACACTTGCAATGACTCTGGTGGATTCATATGTGGTTTGTTGAAAGAACACACATGCAATGAACACTGGTGGATCCATATGTGGTTCATGACAGGAACACACATGCAATGACTCTAGTGGATACATATGTGGTTTCTGGAAAAGAACACACATGCAATGACATTGGTGGATCCATATGTGGTTTGTGGAAAGAACACAAATGCAATGGCATTTGTTGATCCATATGTGGTTTGTGAAAATAACACACATGCACTCACTCTCGTGGATCCATGTGTGGTTTGTGGAAAGAACACACATGCAATCACTCTGGTGCATCCATGTGTGGTTTGTGAAAAGAATACACATGCAATGGCTCTGGTGGATCCATATGTGGTTTGTGGAAAGAACACACATGCAATGACTCTAGTGCTGGTTTGTGGAAAGAACACACATGCAATGACTCAAGTGGGTCCATATGTGGTTTGTGAAAAGAACACACATGTAATGACTCTAGTGGATCCAAGTGTGGTTAGTGGAAAGAACACACATGCAATGACATTGGTGGATCCATATGTAGTTCATGGAAAGAACACACATGCAATGATATTGGTGGATCTATATATGGTTTCTGAAAAGGACACACATGCATTGACATTTGTTCATCCATATGTGGTTTGTGAAAATAACACACATGCAATCACTCTGGTGGATCCTTGTGTGGTTTGTGGAAAGAACACTCATGCAATCACTCTGGTGCATCCATGTGTGGTTCGTGAAAATAACACACATGCAATGACTCTGGTGGACCCATATGTGGTTTGTGGAAAGAACACACGTGCAATGACTCTAGTGCTGATTTGTGGAAAGAACACACATGCAATGACTCAAGTGGGTCCATATGTGATTTGTGAAAAGAACACACATGCAATGACTCTAGTGGAACCATATGTGTTTTCTAGAAAGAACACACATGCAATGACATTGGTTGATCCATATGTGGTTTCTGGAAAGAACACACATGCAATGACGTTGGTTGATCCATATGTGATTTGTGACAATAACACACATGTAATTACTATAGCGGATACATATGTGTTTTGTGGAAAAGAGCACACATTCAATGACTCTGGTGGGTCTATATGTGGTTTGTGAAAAGAACACACATGCAATGACTCTAGTGGATCCATGTGTGGTTAGTGGAAAGAACACACATGCAATGAAATTGGTGGATCCATATGTGGTTCATGGAAAGAACACACATGCAATGACATTGGTGGATCCATATGTGGTTTGTGAAAAGAACACACATGCAATGAATCTAGTGGATTCATATGTGGTTTGTGGAAAGAACACACATGCAATGACCACTGGTGGATCCATATGTGGTTCATGACAGGAACACACATGCAATGACTCTTGTGGAGACATATGTGGTTTGTGGAAAAGAACACACATGCAATGACATTGGTGGATCCATATGTGGTTTGTGGAAAGAACACACATGCAATGACATTGGTGGATCCATATATGGTTTGTGAAAAGAACACACATGCAATGACATTTGTTGATCCATATGTGGTTTGTGAAAATAACACACATGCAATCACTGTAGCAGATCCATGTGTGGTTTGTGGAAAGAACACACGTGCAATCACTCTGGTGCATCCATGTGTGGTTTGTGAAAAGAATACACATGCAATGACTCTGGTGGATCCATATGTGGTTTGTGGAAAGAACACACATGCAACGACTCTAGTTCTTGTTTGTGGAAAAACACACATGCAATGACTCAAGTGGGTACATATGTGGTTTGTGAAAAGAACACACATGCAATGACTCTAGTGGAACCATATGTGGTTTGTAGAATGAACACACATGCAATGACATTGGTTGATCCATATGTGGTTTGTGGAAAGAACACACATGCAATGACATTGGTTGATCCATATGTGGTTTATGACAATAACACACATGCAATTAATCTAGTGGATACATATGTGGTTTTTGGAAAAGAACCACATGCAATGACATTGGTTGATCCATATGTTGTTAGTGAAAAGAACACACATGTAATGACTCTAGTGGATCCATGTGTGGTTAGTGGAAAGAACACACATGCAATGACATTGGTGGATCCATATGTGGTTCATGGAAAGAACACACATGCAATGACATTGGTGGATCTATATATGGTTTTTGAAAAGAACACACATGCAATGACTCTGGTGGTGATTTGTGGAAAGAACACACATGCAATGACTCAAGTGGGTGTATATGTGGTTTGTGAAAAGAACACACATGAAAGGACTCTAGTGGAACCATATGTGTTTTGTAGAAAGAACACACATGCAATGACATTGGTTGATCCATATTTGGTTTGTGGAAAGAACACACATGCAATGACATTGGTTGATCCATATGTGACTTGTGACAATAACACACATGCAATTACTCTAGTGGATACATATGTGGTTTGTGAAAACAACACACATGCAATGACTCTAGTGGATCCATGTGTGGTTTGTGAAAAGAAAACACATGCAATGACTCTAGTGGATCCATGTGCGGTTTGTGGAAAGAACACACATGCAACGACTCTGGTGGATCCATCTGTGGTTTGTGGAAAGAACACACATGCAATAACTCTGGTGGATCCATGTGTGGTTTGTGAAAAGAACACACATGCAATGACTCTAGTGCTGATTTTAGTATGAGAACACACATGCAATGACTCTAGTGGGTACATATGTGGTTTGTGAAAACAACACACATGCAATGACTCTAGTGGATCCATGTGTGGTTAGTGGAAAGAACACACATGCAATGACATTGGTGGATCCATATGTGGTTCATGGAAAGAACACACATGCAATGACATTGGTGGATGCATATGTGATTTGTGAAAAGAACACACATGCAATGAATCTAGTGGATTCATATGTGGTTTGTGGATAGAACACACATGCAATGAACACTGGTGGATCCATATGTGGTTCATGACAGGAACACACATGCAATAACTCTAGTGGATACATATGTGGTTTGTCGAAAAGAACACACATGCAATGACATTGGTGGATCCATATGTGGTTTGTGGAAAGAACACACATGCAATGACATTTGTTGATCCATATGTGGTTTGTGAAAATAACACACATGAAATCACTCTAGTGGATCCATGTGTGGTTTGTGGAAAGAACACACATGCAATAACTCTGGTGCATCCATGTGTGGTTTGTGAAAAGAACAAACATGCAATGACTCTGGTGGATCCATGTGTGGTTTGTGAAAAGAACACACATGCAATAACTCTGGTGGATCCATGTGTGGTTTGTGAAAAGAACACACATGTAATGACTCTAGTGGATCCATGTCTGGTTAGTGGAAAGAACACACATGCAATGCCATTGGTGGATCCATATGTGGTTCATGGAAAGAACACACATGCAATGAAATTGGTGGATCCATATATGGTTTGTGAAAATAACACACATGCAATGATATTTGTTGATCCATATGTGGTTTGTGAAAATAACACACATGCAATCACTCTAGTGGATCCATGTGTGGTTTGTGGAAAGAACACACATGCAATCACTCTAGTGCATCCATGTGTGGTTTGTGAAAAGAATACACATGCAATGACTCTGGTGGATCCATATGTGGTTTGTCGAAAGAACACACATGCAATGACTCTAGTGCTGGTTTGTGGAAAAAACACACATGCAATGACTCAAGTGGGTCCATATGTGGTTTGTGAAAAGAACACACATGCAATGACTCTAGTGGAACCATATGTGGTTTGTAGAATGAATACACATGCAATGACATTGGTTGATCCATATGTGGTTTGTGGAAAGAACACACATGCAATGACATTGGTTGATCCATATGTGGTTTATGACAATAACACACATGCAATTAGTCAAGTGGATATATATGTGGTTTTTGGAAAAGAACACACATGCAATGACATTGGTTGATCCATATGTGACTTGTGACAATAACACACATGCAATTACTCTAGTGGATACATATGTGGTTTGTGAAAACAACACACATGCAATGACTCTAGTGGATCCATGTGTGGTTTGTGAAAAGAAAACACATGCAATAAATCTAGTGGATCCATGTGTGGTTTGTGGAAAGAACACACATGCAACGACTCTGGTGGATCCATATGTGGTTTGTGGAAAGAACACACATGCAATGACTCTAGTGCTTGTTTGTGGAAAAACACACATGCAATGACTCAAGTGGGTCCATATGTGGTTTGTGAAAAGAACACACATGCAATGACTCTAGTGGAACCATGGGTGGTTTGTAGAATGAACACACATGCAATGACATTGGTTGATCCATATGTGGTTTATGACAATAACACACATGCAATTACTCTAGTGGATACATATGTGGTTTTTGGAAAAGAACACACATGCAATGACTCTGGTGGGTCCATATGTGGTTTGTGAAAACAACACACATGTAATGACTCTAGTGGATCCATATGTGGTTAGTGGAAAGAACACAAATGCAATGACATTGGTGGATCCATATGTGGTTCATTGAAAGAACACACATGCAATGACATTGGTGGATCCATATATGGTTTGTGAAAAGAACACACATGCAATGACATTTGTTGATCCATATGTGGTTTGTGAAAATAACACACATGCAATCACTCTGGTGGATCCATGTGTGGTTTGTGGAAAGAACACACAAGCAATGACTCTAGTGGTGATTTGTGGAAAGAACACACATGCAATGACTCAAGTGGGTGTATATGTGGTTTGTGAAAAGAACACACATGAAAGTACTCTAGTGGAACCATATGTGTTTTGTAGAAAGAACACACATGCAATGACATTGGTTGATCCATATGTGGTTTGTGGAAAGAACACACATGCAATGACATTGGTTGATCCATATGTGACTTGTGACAATAACACACATGCAATTACTCTAGTGGATACATATGTGGTTTGTGAAAACAACACACATGCAATGACTCTAGTGGATCCATGTGTGGTTTGTGAAAAGAAAACACATGCAATGACTCTAGTGGATCCATGTGCGGTTTGTGGAAAGAGCACACATGCAACGACTCTGGTGGATCCATCTGTGGTTTGTGGAAAGAACACACATGCAATAACTCTGGTGGATCCATGTGTGGTTTGTGAAAAGAACACACATGCAATGACTCTAGTGCTGATTTTAGTATGAGAACACACATGCAATGACTCTAGTGGGTCCATATGTGGTTTGTGAAAACAACACACATGCAATGACTCTAGTGGATCCATGTGTGGTTAGTGGAAAGAACACACATGCAATGACATTGGTGGATCCATATGTGGTTCATGGAAAGAACACACATGCAATGACATTGGTGGATGCATATGTGATTTGTGAAAAGAACACACATGCAATGAATCTAGTGGATTCATATGTGGTTTGTGGATAGAACACACATGCAATGAACACTGGTGGATCCATATGTGGTTCATGACAGGAACACACATGCAATAACTCTAGTGGATACATATGTGGTTTGTCGAAAAGAACACACATGCAATGACATTGGTGGATCCATATGTGGTTTGTGGAAAGAACACACGTGCAATGACATTTGTTGATCCATATGTGGTTTGTGAAAATAACACACATGAAATCACTCTAGTGGATCCATGTGTGGTTTGTGGAAAGAACACACATGCAATAACTCTGGTGCATCCATGTGTGGTTTGTGAAAAGAACAAACATGCAATGACTCTGGTGGATCCATGTGTGGTTTGTGAAAAGAACACACATGCAATAACTCTGGTGGATCCATGTGTGGTTTGTGAAAAGAACACACATGTAATGACTCTAGTGGATCCATGTCTGGTTAGTGGAAAGAACACACATGCAATGCCATTGGTGGATCCATATGTGGTTCATGGAAAGAACACACATGCAATGAAATTGGTGGATCCATATATGGTTTGTGAAAATAACACACATGCAATGATATTTGTTGATCCATATGTGGTTTGTGAAAATAACACACATGCAATCACTCTAGTGGATCCATGTGTGTTTTGTGGAAAGAACACACATGCAATCACTCTAGTGCATCCATGTGTGGTTTGTGAAAAGAATACACATGCAATGACTCTGGTGGATCCATATGTGGTTTGTCGAAAGAACACACATGCAATGACTCTAGTGCTGGTTTGTGGAAAAAACACACATGCAATGACTCAAGTGGGTCCATATGTGGTTTGTGAAAAGAACACACATGCAATGACTCTAGTGGAACCATATGTGGTTTGTAGAATGAACACACATGCAATGACATTGGTTGATCCATATGTGGTTTGTGGAAAGAACACACATGCAATGACATTGGTTGATCTATATGTGGTTTATTACAATAACACACATGCAATTAGTCAAGTGGATATATATGTGGTTTTTGGAAAAGAACACACATGCAATGACATTGGTTGATCCATATGTGACTTGTGACAATAACACACATGCAATTACTCTAGTGGATACATATGTGGTTTGTGAAAACAACACACATGCAATGACTCTAGTGGATCCATGTGTGGTTTGTGAAAAGAAAACACATGCAATAAATCTAGTGGATCAATGTGTGGTTTGTGGAAAGAACACACATGCAACGACTCTGGTGGATCCATATGTGGTTTGTGGAAAGAACACACATGCAATGACTCTAGTGCTTGTTTGTGGAAAAACACACATGCAATGACTCAAGTGGGTCCATATGTGGTTTGTGAAAAGAACACACATGCAATGACTCTAGTGGAACCATGGGTGGTTTGTAGAATGAACACACATGCAATGACATTGGTTGATCCATATGTGGTTTATGACAATAACACACATGCAATTACTCTAGTGGATACATATGTGGTTTTTGGAAAAGAACACACATGCAATGACTCTTGTGGGTCCATATGTGGTTTGTGAAAACAACACACATGTAATGACTCTAGTGGATCCATATGTGGTTAGTGGAAAGAACACACATGCAATGACATTGGTGGATCCATATGTGGTTCATTGAAAGAACACACATGCAATGACATTGGTGGATCCATATATGGTTTGTGAAAAGAACACACATGCAATGACATTTGTTGATCCATATGTGGTTTGTGAAAATAACACACATGCAATCACTCTGGTGGATCCATGTGTGGTTTGTGGAAAGAACACACAAGCAATGACTCTAGTGGTGATTTGTGGAAAGAACACACATGCAATGACTCAAGTGGGTGTATATGTGGTTTGTGAAAAGAACACACATGAAAGGACTCTAGTGGAACCATATGTGTTTTGTAGAAAGAACACACATGCAATGACATTGGTTGATCCATATGTGGTTTGTGGAAAGAACACACATGCAATGACATTGGTTGATCCATATGTGACTTGTGACAATAACACACAAGCAATTACTCTAGTGGATACATATGTGGTTTGTGAAAACAACACACATGCAATGACTCTAGTGGATCCATGTGTGGTTTGTGAAAAGAAAACACATGCAATGACTCTAGTGGATCCATGTGCGGTTTGTGGAAAGAACACACATGCAACGACTCTGGTGGATCCATCTGTGGTTTGTGGAAAGAACACACATGCAATAACTCTGGTGGATCCATGTGTGGTTTGTGAAAAGAACACACATGCAATGACTCTAGTGCTGATTTTAGTATGAGAACACACATGCAATGACTCTAGTGGGTCCATATGTGGTTTGTGAAAACAACACACATGCAATGACTCTAGTGGATCCATGTGTGGTTAGTGGAAAGAACACACATGCAATGACATTGGTGGATCCATATGTGGTTCATGGAAAGAACACACATGCAATGACATTGGTGGATGCATATGTGATTTGTGAAAAGAACACACATGCAATGAATCTAGTGGATTCATATGTGGTTCGTGGATAGAACACACATGCAATGAACACTGGTGGATCCATATGTGGTTCATGACAGGAACACACATGCAATAACTCTAGTGGATACATATGTGGTTTGTCGAAAAGAACACACATGCAATGACATTGGTGGATCCATATGTGGTTTGTGGAAAGAACACACATGCAATGACATTTGTTGATCCATATGTGGTTTGTGAAAATAACACACATGAAATCACTCTAGTGGATCCATGTGTGGTTTGTGGAAAGAACACACATGCAATAACTCTGGTGCATCCATGTGTGGTTTGTGAAAAGAACAAACATGCAATGACTCTGGTGGATCCATGTGTGGTTTGTGAAAAGAACACACATGCAATAACTCTGGTGGATCCATGTGTGGTTTGTGAAAAGAACACACATGTAATGACTCTAGTGGATCCATGTCTGGTTAGTGGAAAGAACACACATGCAATGCCATTGGTGGATCCATATGTGGTTCATGGAAAGAACACACATGCAATGAAATTGGTGGATCCATATATGGTTTGTGAAAATAACACACATGCAATGATATTTGTTGATCCATATGTGGTTTGTGAAAATAACACACATGCAATCACTCTAGTGGATCCATGTGTGTTTTGTGGAAAGAACACACATGCAATCACTCTAGTGCATCCATGTGTGGTTTGTGAAAAGAATACACATGCAATGACTCTGGTGGATCCATATGTGGTTTGTCGAAAGAACACACATGCAATGACTCTAGTGCTGGTTTGTGGAAAAAACACACATGCAATGACTCAAGTGGGTCCATATGTGGTTTGTGAAAAGAACACACATGCAATGACTCTAGTGGAACCATATGTGGTTTGTAGAATGAACACACATGCAATGACATTGGTTGATCCATATGTGGTTTGTGGAAAGAACACACATGCAATGACATTGGTTGATCCATATGTGGTTTATGACAATAACACACATGCAATTAGTCAAGTGGATATATATGTGGTTTTTGGAAAAGAACACACATGCAATGACATTGGTTGATCCATATGTGACTTGTGACAATAACACACATGCAATTACTCTAGTGGATACATATGTGGTTTGTGAAAACAACACACATGCAATGACTCTAGTGGATCCATGTGTGGTTTGTGAAAAGAAAACACATGCAATAAATCTAGTGGATCCATGTGTGGTTTGTGGAAAGAACACACATGCAACGACTCTGGTGGATCCATATGTGGTTTGTGGAAAGAACACACATGCAATGACTCTAGTGCTTGTTTGTGGAAAAACACACATGCAATGACTCAAGTGGGTCCATATGTGGTTTGTGAAAAGAACACACATGCAATGACTCTAGTGGAACCATGGGTGGTTTGTAGAATGAACACACATGCAATGACATTGGTTGATCCATATGTGGTTTATGACAATAACACACATGCAATTACTCTAGTGGATACATATGTGGTTTTTGGAAAAGAACACACACGCAATGACTCTTGTGGGTCCATATGTGGTTTGTGAAAACAACACACATGTAATGACTCTAGTGGATCCATATGTGGTTAGTGGAAAGAACACACATGCAATGACATTGGTGGATCCATATGTGGTTCATTGAAAGAACACACATGCAATGACATTGGTGGATCCATATATGGTTTGTGAAAAGAACACACATGCAATGACATTTGTTGATCCATATGTGGTTTGTGAAAATAACACACATGCAATCACTCTGGTGGATCCATGTGTGGTTTGTGGAAAGAACACACAAGCAATGACTCTAGTGGTGATTTGTGGAAAGAACACACATGCAATGACTCAAGTGGGTGTATATGTGGTTTGTGAAAAGAACACACATGAAAGGACTCTAGTGGAACCATATGTGTTTTGTAGAAAGAACACACATGCAATGACATTGGTTGATCCATATGTGGTTTGTGGAAAGAACACACATGCAATGACATTGGTTGATCCATATGTGACTTGTGACAATAACACACATGCAATTACTCTAGTGGATACATATGTGGTTTGTGAAAACAACACACATGCAATGACTCTAGTGGATCCATGTGTGGTTTGTGAAAAGAAAACACATGCAATGACTCTAGTGGATCCATGTGCGGTTTGTGGAAAGAACACACATGCAACGACTCTGGTGGATCCATCTGTGGTTTGTGGAAAGAACACACATGCAATAACTCTGGTGGATCCATGTGTGGTTTGTGAAAAGAACACACATGCAATGACTCTAGTGCTGATTTTAGTATGAGAACACACATGCAATGACTCTAGTGGGTCCATATGTGGTTTGTGAAAACAACACACATGCAATGACTCTAGTGGATCCATGTGTGGTTAGTGGAAAGAACACACATGCAATGACATTGGTGGATCCATATGTGGTTCATGGAAAGAACACACATGCAATGACATTGGTGGATGCATATGTGATTTGTGAAAAGAACACACATGCAATGAATCTAGTGGATTCATATGTGGTTCGTGGATAGAACACACATGCAATGAACACTGGTGGATCCATATGTGGTTCATGACAGGAACACACATGCAATAACTCTAGTGGATACATATGTGGTTTGTCGAAAAGAACACACATGCAATGACATTGGTGGATCCATATGTGGTTTGTGGAAAGAACACACATGCAATGACATTTGTTGATCCATATGTGGTTTGTGAAAATAACACACATGAAATCACTCTAGTGGATCCATGTGTGGTTTGTGGAAAGAACACACATGCAATAACTCTGGTGCATCCATGTGTGGTTTGTGAAAAGAACAAACATGCAATGACTCTGGTGGATCCATGTGTGGTTTGTGAAAAGAACACACATGCAATAACTCTGGTGGATCCATGTGTGGTTTGTGAAAAGAACACACATGTAATGACTCTAGTGGATCCATGTCTGGTTAGTGGAAAGAACACACATGCAATGCCATTGGTGGATCCATATGTGGTTCATGGAAAGAACACACATGCAATGAAATTGGTGGATCCATATATGGTTTGTGAAAATAACACACATGCAATGATATTTGTTGATCCATATGTGGTTTGTGAAAATAACACACATGCAATCACTCTAGTGGATCCATGTGTGGTTTGTGGAAAGAACACACATGCAATCACTCTAGTGCATCCATGTGTGGTTTGTGAAAAGAATACACATGCAATGACTCTGGTGGATCCATATGTGGTTTGTCGAAAGAACACACATGCAATGACTCTAGTGCTGGTTTGTGGAAAAAACACACATGCAATGACTCAAGTGGGTCCATATGTGGTTTGTGAAAAGAACACACATGCAATGACTCTAGTGGAACCATATGTGGTTTGTAGAATGAACACACATGCAATGACATTGGTTGATCCATATGTGGTTTGTGGAAAGAACACACATGCAATGACATTGGTTGATCCATATGTGGTTTATGACAATAACACACATGCAATTAGTCAAGTGGATATATATGTGGTTTTTGGAAAAGAACACACATGCAATGACATTGGTTGATCCATATGTGACTTGTGACAATAACACACATGCAATTACTCTAGTGGATACATATGTGGTTTGTGAAAACAACACACATGCAATGACTCTAGTGGATCCATGTGTGGTTTGTGAAAAGAAAACACATGCAATAAATCTAGTGGATCCATGTGTGGTTTGTGGAAAGAACACACATGCAACGACTCTGGTGGATCCATATGTGGTTTGTGGAAAGAACACACATGCAATGACTCTAGTGCTTGTTTGTGGAAAAACACACATGCAATGACTCAAGTGGGTCCATATGTGGTTTGTGAAAAGAACACACATGCAATGACTCTAGTGGAACCATGGGTGGTTTGTAGAATGAACACACATGCAATGACATTGGTTGATCCATATGTGGTTTATGACAATAACACACATGCAATTACTCTAGTGGATACATATGTGGTTTTTGGAAAAGAACACACACGCAATGACTCTTGTGGGTCCATATGTGGTTTGTGAAAACAACACACATGTAATGACTCTAGTGGATCCATATGTGGTTAGTGGAAAGAACACACATGCAATGACATTGGTGGATCCATATGTGGTTCATTGAAAGAACACACATGCAATGACATTGGTGGATCCATATATGGTTTGTGAAAAGAACACACATGCAATGACATTTGTTGATCCATATGTGGTTTGTGAAAATAACACACATGCAATCACTCTGGTGGATCCATGTGTGGTTTGTGGAAAGAACACACAAGCAATGACTCTAGTGGTGATTTGTGGAAAGAACACACATGCAATGACTCAAGTGGGTGTATATGTGGTTTGTGAAAAGAACACACATGAAAGGACTCTAGTGGAACCATATGTGTTTTGTAGAAAGAACACACATGCAATGACATTGGTTGATCCATATGTGGTTTGTGGAAAGAACACACATGCAATGACATTGGTTGATCCATATGTGACTTGTGACAATAACACACATGCAATTACTCTAGTGGATACATATGTGGTTTGTGAAAACAACACACATGCAATGACTCTAGTGGATCCATGTGTGGTTTGTGAAAAGAAAACACATGCAATGACTCTAGTGGATCCATGTGCGGTTTGTGGAAAGAACACACATGCAACGACTCTGGTGGATCCATCTGTGGTTTGTGGAAAGAACACACATGCAATAACTCTGGTGGATCCATGTGTGGTTTGTGAAAAGAACACACATGCAATGACTCTAGTGCTGATTTTAGTATGAGAACACACATGCAATGACTCTAGTGGGTCCATATGTGGTTTGTGAAAACAACACACATGCAATGACTCTAGTGGATCCATGTGTGGTTAGTGGAAAGAACACACATGCAATGACATTGGTGGATCCATATGTGGTTCATGGAAAGAACACACATGCAATGACATTGGTGGATGCATATGTGATTTGTGAAAAGAACACACATGCAATGAATCTAGTGGATTCATATGTGGTTCGTGGATAGAACACACATGCAATGAACACTGGTGGATCCATATGTGGTTCATGACAGGAACACACATGCAATAACTCTAGTGGATACATATGTGGTTTGTCGAAAAGAACACACATGCAATGACATTGGTGGATCCATATGTGGTTTGTGGAAAGAACACACATGCAATGACATTTGTTGATCCATATGTGGTTTGTGAAAATAACACACATGAAATCACTCTAGTGGATCCATGTGTGGTTTGTGGAAAGAACACACATGCAATAACTCTGGTGCATCCATGTGTGGTTTGTGAAAAGAACAAACATGCAATGACTCTGGTGGATCCATGTGTGGTTTGTGAAAAGAACACACATGCAATAACTCTGGTGGATCCATGTGTGGTTTGTGAAAAGAACACACATGTAATGACTCTAGTGGATCCATGTCTGGTTAGTGGAAAGAACACACATGCAATGCCATTGGTGGATCCATATGTGGTTCATGGAAAGAACACACATGCAATGAAATTGGTGGATCCATATATGGTTTGTGAAAATAACACACATGCAATGATATTTGTTGATCCATATGTGGTTTGTGAAAATAACACACATGCAATCACTCTAGTGGATCCATGTGTGGTTTGTGGAAAGAACACACATGCAATCACTCTAGTGCATCCATGTGTGGTTTGTGAAAAGAATACACATGCAATGACTCTGGTGGATCCATATGTGGTTTGTCGAAAGAACACACATGCAATGACTCTAGTGCTGGTTTGTGGAAAAAACACACATGCAATGACTCAAGTGGGTCCATATGTGGTTTGTGAAAAGAACACACATGCAATGACTCTAGTGGAACCATATGTGGTTTGTAGAATGAACACACATGCAATGACATTGGTTGATCCATATGTGGTTTGTGGAAAGAACACACATGCAATGACATTGGTTGATCCATATGTGGTTTATGACAATAACACACATGTAATTAGTCAAGTGGATATATATGTGGTTTTTGGAAAAGAACACACATGCAATGACATTGGTTGATCCATATGTGACTTGTGACAATAACACACATGCAATTACTCTAGTGGATACATATGTGGTTTGTGAAAACAACACACATGCAATGACTCTAGTGGATCCATGTGTGGTTTGTGAAAAGAAAACACATGCAATAAATCTAGTGGATCCATGTGTGGTTTGTGGAAAGAACACACATGCAACGACTCTGGTGGATCCATATGTGGTTTGTGGAAAGAACACACATGCAATGACTCTAGTGCTTGTTTGTGGAAAAACACACATGCAATGACTCAAGTGGGTCCATATGTGGTTTGTGAAAAGAACACACATGCAATGACTCTAGTGGAACCATGGGTGGTTTGTAGAATGAACACACATGCAATGACATTGGTTGATCCATATGTGGTTTATGACAATAACACACATGCAATTACTCTAGTGGATACATATGTGGTTTTTGGAAAAGAACACACATGCAATGACTCTGGTGGGTCCATATGTGGTTTGTGAAAACAACACACATGTAATGACTCTAGTGGATCCATATGTGGTTAGTGGAAAGAACACACATGCAATGACATTGGTGGATCCATATGTGGTTCATTGAAAGAACACACATGCAATGACATTGGTGGATCCATATATGGTTTGTGAAAAGAACACACATGCAATGACATTTGTTGATCCATATGTGGTTTGTGAAAATAACACACATGCAATCACTCTGGTGGATCCATGTGTGGTTTGTGGAAAGAACACACAAGCAATGACTCTAGTGGTGATTTGTGGAAAGAACACACATGCAATGACTCAAGTGGGTGTATATGTGGTTTGTGAAAAGAACACACATGAAAGGACTCTAGTGGAACCATATGTGTTTTGTAGAAAGAACACACATGCAATGACATTGGTTGATCCATATGTGGTTTGTGGAAAGAACACACATGCAATGACATTGGTTGATCCATATGTGACTTGTGACAATAACACACATGCAATTACTCTAGTGGATACATATGTGGTTTGTGAAAACAACACACATGCAATGACTCTAGTGGATCCATGTGTGGTTTGTGAAAAGAAAACACATGCAATGACTCTAGTGGATCCATGTGCGGTTTGTGGAAAGAACACACATGCAACGACTCTGGTGGATCCATCTGTGGTTTGTGGAAAGAACACACATGCAATAACTCTGGTGGATCCATGTGTGGTTTGTGAAAAGAACACACATGCAATGACTCTAGTGCTGATTTTAGTATGAGAACACACATGCAATGACTCTAGTGGGTCCATATGTGGTTTGTGAAAACAACACACATGCAATGACTCTAGTGGATCCATGTGTGGTTAGTGGAAAGAACACACATGCAATGACATTGGTGGATCCATATGTGGTTCATGGAAAGAACACACATGCAATGACATTGGTGGATGCATATGTGATTTGTGAAAAGAACACACATGCAATGAATCTAGTGGATTCATATGTGGTTCGTGGATAGAACACACATGCAATGAACACTGGTGGATCCATATGTGGTTCATGACAGGAACACACATGCAATAACTCTAGTGGATACATATGTGGTTTGTCGAAAAGAACACACATGCAATGACATTGGTGGATCCATATGTGGTTTGTGGAAAGAACACACATGCAATGACATTTGTTGATCCATATGTGGTTTGTGAAAATAACACACATGAAATCACTCTAGTGGATCCATGTGTGGTTTGTGGAAAGAACACACATGCAATAACTCTGGTGCATCCATGTGTGGTTTGTGAAAAGAACAAACATGCAATGACTCTGGTGGATCCATGTGTGGTTTGTGAAAAGAACACACATGCAATAACTCTGGTGGATCCATGTGTGGTTTGTGAAAAGAACACACATGTAATGACTCTAGTGGATCCATGTCTGGTTAGTGGAAAGAACACACATGCAATGCCATTGGTGGATCCATATGTGGTTCATGGAAAGAACACACATGCAATGAAATTGGTGGATCCATATATGGTTTGTGAAAATAACACACATGCAATGATATTTGTTGATCCATATGTGGTTTGTGAAAATAACACACATGCAATCACTCTAGTGGATCCATGTGTGGTTTGTGGAAAGAACACACATGCAATCACTCTAGTGCATCCATGTGTGGTTTGTGAAAAGAATACACATGCAATGACTCTGGTGGATCCATATGTGGTTTGTCGAAAGAACACACATGCAATGACTCTAGTGCTGGTTTGTGGAAAAAACACACATGCAATGACTCAAGTGGGTCCATATGTGGTTTGTGAAAAGAACACACATGCAATGACTCTAGTGGAACCATATGTGGTTTGTAGAATGAACACACATGCAATGACATTGGTTGATCCATATGTGGTTTGTGGAAAGAACACACATGCAATGACATTGGTTGATCCATATGTGGTTTATGACAATAACACACATGTAATTAGTCAAGTGGATATATATGTGGTTTTTAGAAAAGAACACACATGCAATGACATTGGTTGATCCATATGTGACTTGTGACAATAACACACATGCAATTACTCTAGTGGATACATATGTGGTTTGTGAAAACAACACACATGCAATGACTCTAGTGGATCCATGTGTGGTTTGTGAAAAGAAAACACATGCAATAAATCTAGTGGATCCATGTGTGGTTTGTGGAAAGAACACACATGCAACGACTCTGGTGGATCCATATGTGGTTTGTGGAAAGAACACACATGCAATGACTCTAGTGCTTGTTTGTGGAAAAACACACATGCAATGACTCAAGTGGGTCCATATGTGGTTTGTGAAAAGAACACACATGCAATGACTCTAGTGGAACCATGGGTGGTTTGTAGAATGAACACACATGCAATGACATTGGTTGATCCATATGTGGTTTATGACAATAACACACATGCAATTACTCTAGTGGATACATATGTGGTTTTTGGAAAAGAACACACATGCAATGACTCTGGTGGGTCCATATGTGGTTTGTGAAAACAACACACATGTAATGACTCTAGTGGATCCATATGTGGTTAGTGGAAATAACACACATGCAATGACATTGGTGGATCCATATGTGGTTCATTGAAAGAACACACATGCAATGACATTGGTGGATCCATATATGGTTTGTGAAAAGAACACACATGCAATGACATTTGTTGATCCATATGTGGTTTGTGAAAATAACACACATGCAATCACTCTGGTGGATCCATGTGTGGTTTGTGGAAACAACACACAAGCAATGACTCTAGTGGTGATTTGTGGAAAGAACACACATGCAATGACTCAAGTGGGTGTATATGTGGTTTGTGAAAAGAACACACATGAAAGGACTCTAGTGGAACCATATGTGTTTTGTAGAAAGAACACACATGCAATGACATTGGTTGATCCATATGTGGTTTGTGGAAAGAACACACATGCAATGACATTGGTTGATCCATATGTGACTTGTGACAATAACACACATGCAATTACTCTAGTGGATACATATGTGGTTTGTGAAAACAACACACATGCAATGACTCTAGTGGATCCATGTGTGGTTTGTGAAAAGAAAACACATGCAATGACTCTAGTGGATCCATGTGCGGTTTGTGGAAAGAACACACATGCAACGACTCTGGTGGATCCATCTGTGGTTTGTGGAAAGAACACACATGCAATAACTCTGGTGGATCCATGTGTGGTTTGTGAAAAGAACACACATGCAATGACTCTAGTGCTGATTTTAGTACGAGAACACACATGCAATGACTCTAGTGGGTCCATATGTGGTTTGTGAAAACAACACACATGCAATGACTCTAGTGGATCCATGTGTGGTTAGTGGAAAGAACACACATGCAATGACATTGGTGGATCCATATGTGGTTCATGGAAAGAACACACATGCAATGACATTGGTGGATGCATATGTCATTTGTGAAAAGAACACACATGCAATGAATCTAGTGGATTCATATGTGGTTTGTGGATAGAACACACATGCAATGAACACTGGTGGATCCATATGTGGTTCATGACAGGAACACACATGCAATAACTCTAGTGGATACATATGTGGTTTGTCGAAAAGAACACACATGCAATGACATTGGTGGATCCATATGTGGTTTGTGGAAAGAACACACATGCAATGACATTTGTTGATCCATATGTGGTTTGTGAAAATAACACACATGAAATCACTCTAGTGGATCCATGTGTGGTTTGTGGAAAGAACACACATGCAATAACTCTGGTGCATCCATGTGTGGTTTGTGAAAAGAACAAACATGCAATGACTCTGGTGGATCCATGTGTGGTTTGTGAAAAGAACACACATGCAATAACTCTGGTGGATCCATGTGTGGTTTGTGAAAAGAACATACATGTAATGACTCTAGTGGATCCATGTGTGGTTAGTGGAAAGAACACTCATGAAATGCCATTGGTGGATCCATATGTGGTTCATGGAAATAACACACATGCAATGAAATTGGTGGATCCATATATGGTTTGTGAAAATAACACACATGCAATGACATTTGTTGATCCATATGTGGTTTGTGAAAATAACACACATGCAATCACTCTAGTGGATCCATGTGTGGTTTGTGGAAAGAACACACATGCAATCACTCTAGTGCATCCATGTGTGGTTTGTGAAAAGAATACACATGCAATGACTCTGGTGGATCCATATGTGGTTTGTGGAAAGAACACACATGCAATGACTCTAGTGCTGGTTTGTGGAAAAAACACACATGCAATGACTAAAGTGGGTCCATATGTTGTTTGTGAAAAGAACACACATGCAATGACTCTAGTGAACCATATGTGGTTTGTAGAATGAACACACATGCAATGACATTGGTTGATCCATATGTGGTTTGTGGAAAGAACATACATGCAATGACATTGGTTGATCCATATGTGGTTTATGACAATAACACACATGCAATTACTCTAGTGGATACATATGTGGTTTTTGGAAAAGAACACACATGCAATGACATTAGTTGATCCATATGTGACTTGTGACAATAACACACATGCAATTACTCTAGTGGATACATATGTGGTTTGTGAAAACAACACACATGCAATGACTCTAGTGGATCCATGTGTGGTTTGTGAAAAGAAGACACATGCAATAAATCTAGTGGATCCATGTGCGGTTTGTGGAAAGAACACACATGCAACGACTCTGGTGGATCCATATGTGGTTTGTGGAAAGAACACACATGCAATGACTCTAGTGCTTGTTTGTGGAAAAACACACATGCAATGACTCAAGTGGGTCCATATGTGGTTTGTGAAAAGAACACACATGCAATGACTCTAGTGGAACCATGGGTGGTTTGTAGAATGAACACACATGCAATGACATTGGTTGATCCATATGTGGTTTATGACAATAACACACATGCAATTACTCTAGTGGATACATATGTGGTTTTTGGAAAAGAACACACATGCAATGACTCTGGTGGGTCCATATGTGGTTTGTGAAAACAACACACATGTAATGACTCTAGTGGATCCATATGTGGTTAGTGGAAAGAACACACATGCAATGACATTGGTGGATCCATATGTGGTTCATGGAAAGAACACACATGCAATGACATTGGTGGATCCATATATGGTTTGTGAAAAGAACACACATGCAATGACATTTGTTGATCCATATGTGGTTTGTGAAAATAACACACATGCAATCACTCTGGTGGATCCATGTGTGGTTTGTGGAAAGAACACACATGCAATGACTATAGTGGTGATTTGTGGAAAGAACACACATGCAATGACTCAAGTGGGTATATATGTGGTTTGTGAAAAGAACACACATGAAAGGACTCTAGTGGAACCATATGTGTTTTGTAGAAAGAACACACATGCAATGACATTGGTTGATCCATATGTGGTTTGTGGAAAGAACACACATGCAATGACATTTGTTGATCCATATGTGACTTGTGACAATAACACACATGCAATTACTCTAGTGGATACATATGTGGTTTGTGAAAACAACACACATGCAATGACTCTAGTGGATCCATGTGTGGTTTGTGAAAAGAAAACACATGCAATGACTCTAGTGGATCCATGTGCGGTTTGTGGAAAGAACACACATGCAACGACTCTGGTGGATCCATCTGTGGTTTGTGGAAAGAACACACATGCAATAACTCTGGTGGATCCATGTGTGGTTTGTGAAAAGAACACACATGCAATGACTCTAGTGCTGATTTTAGTATGAGAACACACATGCAATGACTCTAGTGGGTCCATATGTGGTTTGTGAAAACAACACACATGCAATGACTCTAGTGGATCCATGTGTGGTTAGTGGAAAGAACACACATGCAATGACATTGGTGGATCCATATGTGGTTCATGGAAAGAACACACATGCAATGACATTGGTGGATGCATATGTGGTTTGTGAAAAGAACACACATGCAATGAATCTAGTGGATTCATATGTGGTTTGTAGAAAGAACACACATGCAATGAACACTAGTGGATCCATATGTGGTTCATGACAGGAACACACATGCAATGACTCTAGTGGATACATAAATGGTTTGTGGAAAAGAACACACATGCAATGACATTGGTGGATCTATATGTGGTTTGTGGAAAGAACACACATGCAATCACTCTGGTGCATCCATGTGTGGTTTGTGGAAAGAACACACATGCAACGACTCTGGTGGATCCATCTGTGGTTTGTGGAAAGAACACACATGCAATAACTCTGGTGGATCCATGTGTGGTTTGTGAAAAGAACACACATGCAATGACTCTAGTGCTGATTTTAGTATGAGAACACACATGCAATGACTCTAGTGGGTCCATATGTGGTTTGTGAAAACAACACACATGCAATGACTCTAGTGGATCCATGTGTGGTTAGTGGAAAGAACACACATGCAATGACATTGGTGGATCCATATGTGGTTCATGGAAAGAACACACATGCAATGACATTGGTGGATGCATATGTGATTTGTGAAAAGAACACACATGCAATGAATCTAGTGGATTCATATGTGGTTTGTGGATAGAACACACATGCAATGAACACTGGTGGATCCATATGTGGTTCATGACAGGAACACACATGCAATAACTCTAGTGGATACATATGTGGTTTGTGGAAAAGAACACACATGCAATGACATTGGTGGATCCATATGTGGTTTGTGGAAAGAACACACATGCAATGACATTTGTTGATCCATATGTGGTTTGTGAAAATAACACACATGAAATCACTCTAGTGGATCCATGTGTGGTTTGTGGAAAGAACACACATGCAATCACTCTGGTGCATCCATGTGTGGTTTGTGAAAAGAACAAACATGCAATGACTCTGGTGGATCCATGTGTGGTTTGTGAAAAGAACACACATGCAATAACTCTGGTGGATCCATGTGTGGTTTGTGAAAAGAACACACATGTAATGACTCTAGTGGATCCATGTGTGGTTAGTGGAAAGAACACACATGCAATGCCATTGGTGGATCCATATGTGGTTCATGGAAAGAACACACATGCAATGAAATTGGTGGATCCATATATGGTTTGTGAAAATAACACACATGCAATGACATTTATTGATCCATATGTGGTTTGTGAAAATAACACACATGCAATCACTCTAGTGGATCCATGTGTGGTTTGTGGAAACAACACACATGCAATCACTCTAGTGCATCCATATGTGGTTTGTGAAAAGAATACACATGCAATGACTCTGGTGGATCCATATGTGGTTTGTGGAAAGAACACACATGCAATGACTCTAGTGCTGGTTTGTGGAAAAAACACACATGCAATGACTCAAGTGGGTCCATATGTGGTTTGTGAAAAGAACACACATGCAATGACTCTAGTGGAACCATATGTGGTTTGAAGAATGAACACACATGCAATGACATTGGTTGATCCATATGTGGTTTGTGGAAAGAACACACATGCAATGACATTGGTTGATCCATATGTGGTTTATGACAATAACACACATGCAATTACTATAGTGGATACATATGTGGTTTTTGGAAAAGAACACACATGCAATGACATTGGTTGATCCATATGTGACTTGTGACAATAACACACATGCAATTACTCTAGTGGATACATATGTGGTTTGTGAAAACAACACACATGCAATGACTCTAGTGGATCCATGTGTGGTTTGTGAAAAGAAAACACATGCAATAAATCTAGTGGATCCATGTGCGGTTTGTGGAAAGAACACACATGCAACGACTCTGGTTGATCCATCTGTGGTTTGTGGAAAGAACACACATGCAATAACTCTGGTGGATCCATGTGTGGTTTGTGAAAAGAACACACATGCAATGACTCGAGTGCTGATTTTAGTATGAGAACACACATGCAATGACTCTAGTGGGTCCATATGTGGTTTGTGAAAAGAACACACATGCAATGACTCTAGTGGATCCATGTGTGGTTAGTGGAAAGAACACACATGCAATGACATTGGTGGATCCATATGTGGTTCATGGAAAGAACACACATGCAATGACATTGGTGGATACATATGTGGTTTGTGAAAAGAACACACTTGCAATGACTCTAGTGGATTCATATGTGGTTTGTGGAAAGAACACACATGCAATGAACACTGGTGGATCCATATGTGGTTCACGAAACGAACACACATGCAATGACTCTAATGGATACTTATGTGGTTTGTGGAAAAGAACACACATGCAATGACATTGGTGGATCCATATGTGGTTTGTGGAAAAAACACACATGCAATGACATTTGTTGATCCATATGTGGTTTGTGAAAATAACAGACATGCAATCACTCTAGTGGATCCATGTGTGGTTTGTGGAAAGAACACACATGCAATCACTCTAGTGCATCCATGTGTGGTTTGTGAAAAGAATACACATGCAATGACTCTGGTGGATCCATATGTGGTTTGTGGAAAGAACACACATGCAATCACTCTAGTGCTTGTTTGTGGAAAAACACACATGCAATGACTCAAGTGGGTCCATATGTGGTTTGTGAAAAGAACACACATGCAATGACTCTAGTGGAACCATATGTGGTTTGTATAATGAACACACATGCAATGACATTGGTTGATCCATTTGTGGTTTATGGAAAGAACACACATGCAATGACATTGGTTGATCCATATGTTGTTTATGACAATAACACACATGCAATTACTCTAGTGGATACATATGTGGTTTTTGGAAAAGAACACACATGCAATGACATTGGTTGATCCATATGTGACTTGTGACAATAACACACATGCAATTACTCTAGTGGATACATATGTGGTTTGTGGAAAAGAACACACATGCAATGACATTGGTGGATCCATATGTGGTTTGTGGAAAGAATACACATGCTATGACATTTGTTGATCCATATGTGGTTTGTGAAAATAACAGACATGCAATCACTCTAGTGGATCCATGTGTGGTTTGTGGAAAGAACACACATGCAATCACTCTGGTGCATCCATGTGTGGTTTGTGAAAAGAATACACATGCAATGACTCTGGTGGATCCATATGTGGTGTGTGGAAAGAACACACATGCAATGACTCTAGTGCTTGTTTGTGGAAAAACACACATGCAATGACTCAAGTGGGTCCATATGTGGTTTGTGAAAAGAACAAACATGCAATGACTCTAGTGGAACCATATGTGGTTTGTAGAATGAACACACATGCAATGACATTGGTTGATCCATTTGTGGTTTGTGGAAAGAACACACATGCAATGACATTGGTTGATCCATATGTGGTTTATGACAATAACACACATGCAATTACTGTAGTGGATACATATGTGGTTTTTGGAAAAGAACACACATGCAATGACATTGGTCGATCCATATGTGTTTTGTGAAAAGAACACACATGTAATGACTCTAGTGGATCCATGTGTGGTTAGTGGAAAGAACACACATGCAATGACATTGGTGGATCCATATGTGGTTCATGGAAAGAACACACATGCAATGACATTGGTGGATCCATATATGGTTTGTGAAAAGAACACACATTCAATGACATTTGTTGATCCATATGTGGTTTGTGAAAATAACACACATGCACTCACTCTCGTGGATCCATGTGTGGTTTGTGGAAAGAACACACATGCAATCACTCTGGTGCATCCATGTGTGGTTTGTGAAAAGAATACACATGCAATGACTCTGGTGGATCCATATGTGGTTTGTAGAAAGAACACACATGCAATGACTCTAGTGCTGGTTTGTGGAAAGAACACACATGCAATGACTCAAGTGGGTCCATATGTGGTTTGTGAAAAGAACACACATGTAATGACTCTAGTGGATCCAAGTGTGGTTAGTGGAAAGAACACACATGCAATGACATCGGTGGATCCATATGTAGTTCATGGAAAGAACACACATGCAATGACATTGATGGATCTATATATGGTTTTTGAAAAGGACACACATGCAATGACATTTGTTGATCCATATGTGGTTTGTGAAAATAACACACATGCAATCACTCTGGTGGATCCATGTGTGGTTTGTGGAAAGAACACACATGCAATCACTCTGGTGCATCCATGTGTGGTTCATGAAAAGAACACACATGTAATGACTCTGGTGGACCCATATGTGGTTTGTGGAAAGAACACACGTGCAATGACTCTAGTGCTGATTTGTGGAAAGAACACACATGCAATGACTCAAGTGGGTCCATATGTGGTTTGTGAAAAGAACACACATGCAATGACTCTAGTGGAACCATATGTGTGTTCTAGAAAGAACACACATGCAATGACATTGGTTGATCCACATGTGGTTTGTGGGAAGAACACACATGCAATGACGTTGGTTGATCCATATGTGATTTGTGACAATAACACACATGCAATTACTCTAGCGGATACATATGTGTTTTGTGGAAAAGAACACACATTCAATGACTCTGGTGGGTACATATGTGGTTTGTGAAGAGAATACACATGCAATGACTCTAGTGGATCCATGTGTGGTTAGTGGAAAGAACACACATGCAATGACATTGGTGGATCCATATGTGGTTCATGGAAAGAACACACATGCAATGACATTGGTGGATCCATATGTGGTTTGTGAAAAGAACACACATGCAATGACTCTAGTGGATTCATATGTGGTTTGTGGAAAGAACACACATGCAATGAACACTGGTGGATCCATATGTGGTTCATGACAGGAACACACATGCAATGACTATAGTGGAGACATATGTGGTTTGTGGAAAAGAACACACATGCAATGACATTGGTGGATCCATATGTGGTTTGTGGAAGGAACACACATGCAATGACATTGGTGGATCCATATCTGGTTTGTGAAAAGAACACACATGCAATCACATTTGTTGATCCATATGTGGTTTGTGAAAATAACACACATGCAATCACTGTAGTGGATCCATGTGTGGTTTGTGGAAAGAACACACATGCAATCACTCTGGTGCATCCATGTGTGGTTTGTGAAAAGAATACACATGCAATGACTCTGGTGGATCCATATGTGGTTTGTGGAAAGAACACACATGCAATGAATCTAGTGCTTGTTTGTGGAAAAACACACATGGAATGACTCAAGTGGGTACATATGTGGTTTGTGAAAAGAACACACATGCAATGACGCTAGTGGAACCATATGTGGTTTGTAGAATGAACACACATGCAATGACATTGGTTGATCCATATGTGGTTTGTGGAAAGAACACACATGCAATGACAATGGTTGATCCATATGTGGTTTATGACAATAACACACATGCAATTACTCTAGTGGATACATATGTGGTTTTTGGAAAAGAACACACATGCAATGACTCTGGTGGGTCCATATGTTGTTTGTGAAAAGAACACACGTGCAATGACTCTAGTGCTGATTTATGGAAATAACACACATGCAATGACTCAAGTGGGTCCATATGTGGTTTGTGAAAAGAACACACATGAGATGACTCTAGTGGAACCATATGTGTTTTCTAGAAAGAACACACATGCAATGACATTGGTTGATCCATATATGGTTTGTGAAAAGAACACACATGCAATGACATTTGGTGATCCATATGTGGTTTGTGAAAATAACACACATGCAGTCACTCTAGTGGATCCATGTGTGTTTTGTGGAAAGAACACACATGCAATCACTCTGGTGCATCCATGTGTGGTTCGTGAAATGAATACACATGCAACGACTCTGGTGGATCCATATGTGGTTTGTGGAAAGAACACACATGCAATGACTCTAGTGCTGGTTTGTGGAAAAAACACACATGTAATGACTCAAGTGGGTCCATATGTGGTTTGTGAAAAGAATACACATGCAATGACTCTAGTGGAACCATATGTGGTATGTAGAATGAACACACATGCAATGACATTGGTTGATCCATATGTCGTTTGTGGAAAGAACACACATGCAATGACATTAGTTGATCCATATGTGGTTTATGACAATAACACACATGCAATTACTCTAGTGGATACATATGTGGTTTTTCGAAAAGAACACACATGCAATGACTCTGGTGGGTCCATATGTTGTTTGTGAAAAGAACACACATGCAATGACATTTGTTGATCCATATGTGGTTTGTGAAAATAACACACATGCAATCACTCTGGTGGATCCATGTGTGGTTTGAAGAAAGAACACACATGCAATCGCTCTGGTGCATCCATGTGTGGTTTGTGAAAAGAACACACATGCAATGACTCTAGTGGATCCATATGTGGTTTGTGGAATGAACACACATGCAATGACTCTAGTGGTGATTTGTGGAAAGAACACACATGCAATGACTCTAGTGGGTCTATATGTGGTTTGTGAAAAGAACACACATGAAATGACTCTAGTGGAACCATATGTGTTTTGTAGAAAGAACACACATGCAATGACATTGGTTGATCCATATGTGGTTTGTGGAAAGAACACACATGCAATGACTCTGATGTATCCATGTGTGGTTTGTGAAAAGAACACACATGCAATGCCATTGGTTGATCCATGTGTGGTTTGTGAAAAGAACACACATGCAATGACATTGGTTGATCCATATGTGGTTTGTGGAAAGAACACTCATGCAATGACTCTAGTGGATCCATGTGTGGTTAGTGGAAAAGAACACACATGCAATGACTCTAATGGATACATATGTGGTTTGTGGAAAAGAACACACATGCAATGACATTGGTGGATCCATATGTGGTTTGTGGAAAGAACACACATGCAATGACATTTGTTGATCCATATGTGGTTTGTGAAAATAACACACATGCAATCACTCTAGTGGATCCTTGTGTGGTTTGTGGAAAGAACACACATGCAATCACTCTGGTGCATCCATGTGTGGTTTGTGAAAAGAATACACATGCAATGACTCTGGTGGATCCATATGTGGTTTGTGGAAAGAACACACATGCAATGACTCTATTGCTGGTTTGTGGAAAAACACACATGCAATGACTCAAGTGGGTCCATATGTGGTTTGTGCAAAGAACACACATGCAATGACTCTAGTGGAACCATATGTGGTTTGTAGAATGAACACACATGCAATGACATTGGTTGATCCATTTGTGGTTTGTGGAAAGAACACACATGCAATGACATTGGTTGATCCAAATGTGGTTTATGACAATAACACACATGCAATTACTCTAGTGGATACATATGTGGTTTTTGGAAAAGAACACACATGCAATGACATTGATTGATCCATATGTGACTTGTGCAATAACACACATGCAACTAGTGGATACAGATGTGGTTTGTGAAAACAACACACATGCAATGACTCTAGTGGATCCATGTGTGGTTTGTGAAAAGAAAACACATGCAATGACTCTAGTGGATCCATGTGCGGTTTGTGGAAAGAACACACATGCAACGAATCTGGTTGATCCATGTGTGGTTTGTGGAAAGAAGACACATGCAATAACTCTGGTGGATCCATGTGTGGTTTGTGAAAAGAACACACATGCAATGACTCTAGTGCTGATTTTAGTATGAGAACACACATGCAATGACTCTAGTGCTGATTTTAGTATGAGAACACACATGCAATGACTCTAGTCGGTCCATATGTGGTTTGTGAAAAGAACACACATGAAATGACTCTAGTGGATCCATGTGTGGTTAGTGGAAAGAACACACATGCAATGACATTGGTGGATCCATATGTGGTTTGTGAAAATAACACACATGCAATCACTCTGGTGGATCCATGTGTGGTTTGTGGAAACAACACACTTGCAATGACTCTAATGGATTCATATGTGGTTTGTGGAAAGAACACACATGCAATGAACACAGGTGGATCCATATGTGGTTCATGATAGGAACACACATGCAATGACTCTAGTGGATACATATGTGGTTTGTGGAAAAGAACACACATGCAATGACATTGGTGGATCCATATGTGGTTTGTGGAAAGAATACACATGCAATGACATTTGTTGATCCATATGTGGTTTGTGAAATAACAGACATGCAATCACTCTAGTGGATCCATGTGTGGTTTGTGGAAAGAACACACATGCAATCACTCTGGTGCATCCATGTGTGGTTTGTGAAAAGAATACACATGCAATGACTCTGGTGGATTCATATGTGGTTTGTGGAAAAACACACATGCAATGACTCAAGTGGGTCTATATGTGGTTTGTGAAAAGAACACACATGCAATGACTCTAGTGGAACCATATGTGGTTTGTAGAATGAACACACATGCAATGACATTGGTTGATCCATTTGTGGTTTGTGGAAAGAACACACATGCAATGACATTGGTTGATCCATATGTGGTTTATGACAATAACACACATGCAATTACTCTAGTGGATACATATGTGGTTTTTGGAAAAGAACACACATGCAATGACATTGGTCGATCCATATGTGGTTTGTGAAAGGAACACACATGTAATGACTCTAGTGGATCCATGTGTGGTTAGTTAAAAGAACACACATGCAATGACATTGGTGGATCCATATGTGGTTTGTGGAAAGAACACACATGCAATGACATTGGTGGATCCATATATGGTTTGTGAAAAGAACACACATGCAATAACATTTGTTGATCCATATGTGGTTTGTGAAAATAACACACATGCACTCACTCCCGTGGATCCATGTGTGGTTTGTGGAAAGAACACACATGCAATCACTCTGGTGCATCCATGTGTGGTTTGTGAAAAGAATACACATGCAATGACTCTGGTGGATCCATATGTGGTTTGTGGAAAGAACACACATGCAATGACTCTAGTGCTGGTTTGTGGAAAGAACACACATGCAATGACTCAAGTGGGTCCATATGTGGTTTGTGAAAAGAACACACATGTAATGACTCTAGTGGATCCAAGTGTGGTTAGTGGAAAGAACACACATGCAATGACATCGGTGGATCCATATGTAGTTCATGGAAAGAACACACATGCAATGACATTGGTGGATCTATATATTGTTTTTGAAAAGAACACACATGCAATGACATTTGTTGATCCATATGTGGTTTGTGAAAATAACACACATGCAATCACTCTGGTGGATCCATGTGTGGTTTGTGGAAACAACACACATGCAATCACTCTAGTGCATCCATGTGTGGTTCGTGAAAAGAACACACATGCAATGACTCTGGTGGACCCATATGTGGTTTGTGGAAAGAAAACACGTGCAATGACTCTAGTGCGGATTTGTGGAAAGAACACACATGCAATGACTCAAGTGGGTCCATATGTGGTTTGTGAAAAGAACACACATGCAATGACTCTAGTGGAACCATATGTGCTTTCTAGAAAGAACACACATGCAATGACATTGGTTGATCCATATGTGGTTTGTGGAAAGAACACACATGCAATGACGTTTGTTGATCCATATGTGATTCGTGACAATAACACACATGCAATTACTCTAGCGGATACATATGTGTTTTGTGGAAAAGAACACACATTCAATGACTCTGGTGGGTCGATATGTGGTTTGTGAAAAGAACACACATGCAATGACTCTAGTGGATCCATGTGTGGTTAGTGGAAAGAACACACATGCAATGACATTGGTGGATCCATATGTGGTTCATGGAAAGAGCACACATGCAATGACATTGGTGGATCCATATGTGGTTTGTGAAAAGAAAACACATGCAATGACTCTAGTGGATTCATATGTGGTTTGTGGAAAGAACACACATGCAATGAACACTGGTGGATCCATATGTGGTTCATGACAGGAACACACATGCAATGACTCTAGTAGAGACATATGTGGTTTGTGGAAAAGAACACACATGCAATGACATTGGTGGAACCATATGTGGTTTGTGGAAAGAACACACATGCAATGACATTGGTGGAACCATGTGTGGTTTGTGGAAAAGAACACACATGCAATGACATTGGCGGATCCATATGTGGTTTGTGGAAAGAATACACATGCAATTACATTGGTTGATTCATGTGTGGTTTGTGAAAAGAAACCACATGCATTGACTCTAGTGGATACATATGTGGTTAGTGGAAAGAACACACATGCAATGAACACTGCTGGATCCATATGTGGTTCATGATAGGAACACACATGCAATGACACTGGTTGATCCATATGTGGGTTGTTAAAATAACACACATGTACTGCTATTGGTTAATCCATGTGTGGTTTGTGAAAAGAACACACATGCAATGACTCTGATGTATCCATGTGTGGTTTGTGAAAAGAACACACATGCAATGCCATTGGTTGATCCATGTGTGGTTTGTGAAAAGAACACACATGCAATGATATTGGTTGATCCATATGTGGTTTGTGGAAAGAACACTCATGCAATGACTCTAGTGGATCCATGTGTGGTTAGTGGAAAAGAACACACATGCAATGACTCTAATGGATACATATGTGGTTCATGGAAAAGAACACACATGCAATGACATTGGTGGATCCATATGTGGTTTGTGGAAAGAACACACATGCAATGACATTTGTTGATCCATATGTGGTTTGTGAAAATAACACACATGCAATCACTCAAGTGGATCCTTGTGTGGTTTGTGAAAAGAACACACATGCAATCACTCTGGTGCATCCATGTGTGGTTTGTGAAAAGAATACACATGCAATGACTCTGGTGGATCCATATGTGGTTTGTGGAAAGAACACACATGCAATGACTCTAGTGCTTGTTTGTGGAAAAACACACATGAGATGACTCAAGTGGGTCCATATGTGGTTTGTGAAAAGAACACACATGCAATGACTCTAGTGGAACCATATGTGGTTTGTAGAATGAACATACATGCAATGACAATTGTTGATCCATATGTGGTTTGTGGAAAGAACACACATGCAATGACATTGGTTGATCCATATGTGGTTTATGACAATAACAAACATGCAATTACTCTAGTGGATACATATGTGGTTTTTGGAAAAGAACACACATGCAATGACATTGGTTGATCCATATGTGGTTTGTGAAAAGAACACACATGTAATGACTCTAGTGGATCCATGTGTGGTTAGTGGAAAGAACACACATGCAATGACATTGGTGGATCCATATGTGGTTTGTGGAAAGAACACACATGCAATGACATTGGTGGATCCATATATGGTTTGTGAAAAGAAAACACATGCAATGACATTTGTTGATCCATATGTGGTTTGTGAAAATAACACACATGCACTCACTCTAGTGGATCCATGTGTGGTTTGTGGAAAGAACACACATGCGATCACTCTGGTGCATCCATGTGTGATTTGTGAAAAGAATACACATGCAATGACTCTGGTCGATCCATATGTGGTTTGTGGAATGCAATGACTCTAGTGCTGGTTTGTGGAAAGAACACACATGCAATGACTCAAGTGGGTCCATATGTGGTTTGTGAAAAGAACACACATGTAATGACTCTAGTGGATCCAAGTGTGGTTAGTGGAAAGAACACACATGCAATGACATTGGTGGATCCATATGTAGTTCATGGAAAGAACACACATATAATGACATTGGTGGATCTATATATGGTTTTTGAAAAGAACACACATGCAATGACATTTGTTGATCCATATGTGGTTTGTGAAAATAACACACATGCAATCACTCTGGTGGATCCATGTGTGGTTTGTGGAAAGAACACACATGCAATCACTCTGGTGCATCCATGTGTGGTTCGTGAAAAGAACACACATGCAATGACTCTGGTGGATCCATATGTGGTTTGTGGAAAGAACACACGTGCAATGACTCTAGTGCTGATTTGTGGAAAGAACACACATGCAATGACATTGGTGGATCCATATATGGTTTGTGAAAAGAACACACATGCAATGACATTTGTTGATCCATATGTGGTTTGTGAAAATAACACACATGCACTCACTCCCGTGGATCCTTGTGTGGTTTGTGGAAAGAACACACATGCAATCACTCTGGTGCATCCATGTGTGGTTTGTGAAAAGAATACACATGCAATGACTCTGGTGGATCCATATGTGGTTTGTGGAAAGAACACACATGCAATGACTCTAGTGCTGGTTTGTGGAAAGAACACACATGCAATGACTCAAGTGGGTCCATATGTGGTTTGTGAAAAGAACACACATGTAATGACTCTAGTGGATCCAAGTGTGGTTAGTGGAAAGAACACACATGCAATGACATCGGTGGATCCATATGTAGTTCATGGAAAGAACACACATGCAATGACATTGGTGGATCTATATATTGTTTTTGAAAAGAACACACATGCAATGACATTTGTTGATCCATATGTGGTTTGTGAAAATAACACACATGCAATCACTCTGGTGGATCCATGTGTGGTTTGTGGAAACAACACACATGCAATCACTCTAGTGCATCCATGTGTGGTTCGTGAAAAGAACACACATGCAATGACTCTGGTGGACCCATATGTGGTTTGTGGAAAGAAAACACGTGCAATGACTCTAGTGCGGATTTGTGGAAAGAACACACATGCAATGACTCAAGTGGGTCCATATGTGGTTTGTGAAAAGAACACACATGCAATGACTCTAGTGGAACCATATGTGCTTTCTAGAAAGAACACACATGCAATGACATTGGTTGATCCATATGTGGTTTGTGGAAAGAACACACATGCAATGACGTTTGTTGATCCATATGTGATTCGTGACAATAACACACATGCAATTACTCTAGCGGATACATATGTGTTTTTGTGGAAAAGAACACACATTCAATGACTCTGGTGGGTCCATATGTGGTTTGTGAAAAGAACACACATGCAATGACTCTAGTGGATCCATGTGTGGTTAGTGGAAAGAACACACATGCAATGACATTGGTGGATCCATATGTGGTTCATGGAAAGAGGACACATGCAATGACATTGGTGGATCCATATGTGGTTTGTGAAAAGAACACACATGCATTGACTCTAGTGGATTCATATGTGGTTTGTGGAAAGAACACACATGCAATGAACACTGGTGGATCCATATGTGGTTCATGACAGGAACACACATGCAATGACTCTAGTAGAGACATATGTGGTTTGTGGAAAAGAACACACATGCAATGACATTGGTGGATCCATATGTGGTTTGTGGAAAGAACACACATGCAATGACATTGGTGGAACCATGTGTGGTTTGTGGAAAAGAACACACATGCAATGACATTGGTGGATCCATATGTGGTTTGTGCAAAGAATACACATGCAATTACATTGGTTGATTCATGTGTGGTTTGTGAAAAGAAACCACATGCAATGACTCTAGTGGATACATATGTGGTTAGTGGAAAGAACACACATGCAATGAACACTGCTGGATCCATATGTGGTTCATGATAGGAACACACATGCAATGACACTGGTTGATCCATATGTGGTTTGTGGAAAGAACACTCATGCAATGACTCTAGTGGATCCATGTGTGGTTAGTGGAAAAGAACACACATGCAATGACTCTAATGGATACATATGTGGTTTGTGGAAAAGAACACACATGCAATGACATTGGTGGATCCATATGTGGTTTGTGGAAAGAACACACATGCAATGACATTTGTTGATCCATATGTGGTTTGTGAAAATAACACACATGCAATCACTCTAGTGGATCCTTGTGTGGTTTGTGGAAAGAACACACATGCAATCACTCTGGTGCATCCATGTGTGGTTTGTGAAAAGAATACACATGCAATGACTCTGGTGGATCCATATGTGGTTTGTGGAAAGAACACACATGCAATGACGCTATTGCTGGTTTGTGGAAAAACACACATGCAATGACTCAAGTGGGTCCATATGTGGTTTGTGAAAAGAACACACATGCAATGACTCTAGTGGAACCATATGTGGTTTGTAGAATGAACACACATGCAATGACATTGGTTGATCCATTTGTGGTTTGTGGAAAGAACACACATGCAATGACATTGGTTGATCCAAATGTGGTTTATGACAATAACACACATGCAATTACTCTAGTGGATACATATGTGGTTTTTGGAAAAGAACACACATGCAATGACATTGATTGATCCATATGTGACTTGTGACAATAACACACATGCAACTAGTGGATACATATGTGGTTTGTGAAAACAACACACATGCAATGACTCTAGTGGATCCATGTGTGGTTTGTGAAAAGAAAACACATGCAATGACTCTAGTGGATCCATGTGCGGTTTGTGGAAAGAACACACATGCAACGACTCTGGTTGATCCATGTGTGGTTTGTGGAAAGAAGACACATGCAATAACTCTGGTGGATCCATGTGTGGTTTGTGAAAAGAACACACATGCAATGACTCTAGTGCTGATTTTAGTATGAGAACACACATGCAATGACTCTAGTGCTGATTTTAGTATGAGAACACACATGCAATGACTCTAGTGGGTCCATATGTGGTTTGTGAAAAGAACACACATGAAATGACTCTAGTGGATCCATGTGTGGTTAGTGGAAAGAACACACATGCAATGACATTGGTGGATCCATATGTGGTTTGTGAAAATAACACACATGCAATCACTCTGGTGGATCCATGTGTGGTTTGTGGAAACAACACACTTGCAATGACTCTAATGGATTCATATGTGGTTTGTGGAAAGAACACACATGCAATGAACACAGGTGGATCCATATGTGGTTCATGATAGGAACACACATGCAATGACTCTAGTGGATACATATGTGGTTTGTGGAAAAGAACACACATGCAATGACATTGGTGGATCCATATGTGGTTTGTGGAAAGAATACACATGCAATGACATTTGTTGATCCATATGTGGTTTGTGAAATAACAGACATGCAATCACTCTAGTGGATCCATGTGTGGTTTGTGGAAAGAACACACATGCAATCACTCTGGTGCATCCATGTGTGGTTTGTGAAAAGAATACACATGCAATGACTCTGGTGGATTCATATGTGGTTTGTGGAAAAACACATATGCAATGACTCAAGTGGGTCCATATGTGGTTTGTGAAAAGAACACACATGCAATGACTCTAGTGGAACCATATGTGGTTTGTAGAATGAACACACATGCAATGACATTGGTTGATCCATTTGTGGTTTGTGGAAAGAACACACATGCAATGACATTGGTTGATCCATATGTGGTTTATGACAATAACACACATCCAATTACTCTAGTGGATACATATGTGGTTTTTGGAAAAGAACACACATGCAATGACATTGGTCGATCCATATGTGGTTTGTGAAAGGAACACACATGTAATGACTCTAGTGGATCCATGTATGGTTAGTTAAAAGAACACACATGCAATGACATTGGTGGATCCATATGTGGTTTGTGGAAAGAACACACATGCAATGACATTGGTGGATCCATATATGGTTTGTGAAAAGAACACACATGCAATAACATTTGTTGATCCATATGTGGTTTGTGAAAATAACACACATGCACTCACTCCCGTGGATCCATGTGTGGTTTGTGGAGAGAACACACATGCAATCACTCTGGTGCATCCATGTGTGGTTTGTGAAAAGAATACACATGCAATGACTCTGGTGGATCCATATGTGGTTTGTGGAAAGAACACACATGCAATGACTCTAGTGCTGGTTTTTGGAAAGAACACACATGCAATGACTCAAGTGGGTCCATATGTGGTTTGTGAAAAGAACACACATGTAATGACTCTAGTGGATCCAAGTGTGGTTAGTGGAAAGAACACACATGCAATGACATCGGTGGATCCATATGTAGTTCATGGAAAGAACACACATGCAATGACATTGGTGGATCTATATATTGTTTTTGAAAAGAACACACATGCAATGACATTTGTTGATCCATATGTGGTTTGTGGAAACAACACACATGCAATCACTCTAGTGCATCCATGTGTGGTTCGTGAAAAGAACACACATGCAATGACTCTGGTGGACCCATATGTGGTTTGTGGAAAGAAAACACGTGCAATGACTCTAGTGCGGATTTGTGGAAAGAACACACATGCAATGACTCAAGTGGGTCCATATGTGGTTTGTGAAAAGAACACACATGCAATGACTCTAGTGGAACCATATGTGCTTTCTAGAAAGAACACACATGCAATGACATTGGTTGATCCATATGTGGTTTGTGGAAAGAACACACATGCAATGACGTTTGTTGATCCATATGTGATTCGTGACAATAACACACATGCAATTACTCTAGCGGATACATATGTGTTTTGTGGAAAAGAACACACATTCAATGACTCTGGTGGGTCGATATGTGGTTTGTGAAAAGAACACACATGCAATGACTCTAGTGGATCCATGTGTGGTTAGTGGAAAGAACACACATGCAATGACATTGGTGGATCCATATGTGGTTCATGGAAAGAGCACACATGCAATGACATTGGTGGATCCATATGTGGTTTGTGAAAAGAAAACACATGCAATGACTCTAGTGGATTCATATGTGGTTTGTGGAAAGAACACACATGCAATGAACACTGGTGGATCCATATGTGGTTCATGACAGGAACACACATGCAATGACTCTAGTAGAGACATATGTGGTTTGTGGAAAAGAACACACATGCAATGACATTGGTGGATCCATATGTGGTTTGTGGAAAGAACACACATGCAATGACATTGGTGGAACCATGTGTGGTTTGTGGAAAAGAACACACATGCAATGACATTGGTGGATCCATATGTGGTTTGTGGAAAGAATACACATGCAATTACATTGGTTGATTCATGTGTGGTTTGTGAAAAGAAACCACATGCATTGACTCTAGTGGATACATATGTGGTTAGTGGAAAGAACACACATGCAATGAACACTGCTGGATCCATATGTGGTTCATGATAGGAACACACATGCAATGACACTGGTTGATCCATATGTGGGTTGTTAAAATAACACACATGTACTGCTATTGGTTAATCCATGTGTGGTTTGTGAAAAGAACACACATGCAATGACTCTGATGTATCCATGTGTGGTTTGTGAAAAGAACACACATGCAATGCCATTGGTTGATCCATGTGTGGTTTGTGAAAAGAACACACATGCAATGACATTGGTTGATCCATATGTGGTTTGTGGAAAGAACACTCATGCAATTACTCTAGTGGATCCATGTGTGGTTAGTGGAAAAGAACACACATGCAATGACTCTAATGGATACATATGTGGTTCATGGAAAAGAACACACATGCAATGACATTGGTGGATCCATATGTGGTTTGTGGAAAGAACACACATGCAATGACATTTGTTGATCCATATGTGGTTTGTGAAAATAACACACATGCAATCACTCAAGTGGATCCTTGTGTGGTTTGTGGAAAGAACACACATGCAATCACTCTGGTGCATCCATGTGTGGTTTGTGAAAAGAATACACATGCAATGACTCTGGTGGATCCATATGTGGTTTGTGGAAAGAACACACATGCAATGACTCTAGTGCTTGTTTGTGGAAAAACACACATGCGATGACTCAAGTGGGTCCATATGTGGTTTGTGAAAAGAACACACATGCAATGACTCTAGTGGAACCATATGTGGTTTGTAGAATGAACATACATGCAATGACAATTGTTGATCCATATGTGGTTTGTGGAAAGAACACACATGCAATGACATTGGTTGATCCATATGTGGTTTATGACAATAACAAAGATGCAATTACTCTAGTGGATACATATGTGGTTTTTGGAAAAGAACACACATGCAATGACATTGGTTGATCCATATGTGGTTTGTGAAAAGAACACACATGTAATGACTCTAGTGGATCCATGTGTGGTTAGTGGAAAGAACACACATGCAATGACATTGGTGGATCCATATGTGGTTCATGGAAAGAACACACATGCAATGACATTGGTGGATCCATATATGGTTTGTGAAAAGAAAACACATGCAATGACATTTGTTGATCCATATGTGGTTTGTGAAAATAACACACATGCACTCACTCTAGTGGATCCATGTGTGGTTTGTGGAAAGAACACACATGCGATCACTCTGGTGCATCCATGTGTGATTTGTGAAAAGAATACACATGCAATGACTCTGGTCGATCCATATGTGGTTTGTGGAATGCAATGACTCTAGTGCTGGTTTGTGGAAAGAACACACATGCAATGACTCAAGTGGGTCCATATGTGGTTTGTGAAAAGAACACACATGTAATGACTCTAGTGGATCCAAGTGTGGTTAGTGGAAAGAACACACATGCAATGACATTGGTGGATCCATATGTAGTTCATGGAAAGAATACACATATAATGACATTGGTGGATCTATATATGGTTTTTGAAAAGAACACACATGCAATGACATTTGTTGATCCATATGTGGTTTGTGAAAATAACACACATGCAATCACTCTGGTGGATCCATGTGTGGTTTGTGGAAAGAACACACATGCAATCACTCTGGTGCATCCATGTGTGGTTCGTGAAAAGAACACACATGCAATGACTCTGGTGGATCCATATGTGGTTTGTGGAAAGAACATATGTGCAATGACTCTAGTGCTGATTTGTGGAAAGAACACACATGCAATGACATTGGTGGATCCATATATGGTTTGTGAAAAGAACACACATGCAATGACATTTGTTGATCCATATGTGGTTTGTGAAAATAACACACATGCACTCACTCCCGTGGATCCATGTGTGGTTTGTGGAAAGAACACACATGCAATCACTCTGGTGCATCCATGTGTGGTTTGTGAAAAGAATACACATGCAATGACTCTGGTGGATCCATATGTGGTTTGTGGAAAGAACACACATGCAATGACTCTAGTGCTGGTTTGTGGAAAGAACACACATGCAATGACTCAAGTGGGTCCATATGTGGTTTGTGAAAAGAACACACATGTAATGACTCTAGTGGATCCAAGTGTGGTTAGTGGAAAGAACACACATGCAATGACATCGGTGGATCCATATGTAGTTCATGGAAAGAACACACATGCAATGACATTGGTGGATCTATATATTGTTTTTGAAAAGAACACACATGCAATGACATTTGTTGATCCATATGTGGTTTGTGAAAATAACACACATGCAATCACTCTGGTGGATCCATGTGTGGTTTGTGGAAAGAACACACATGCAATCACTCTAGTGCATCCATGTGTGGCTCGTGAAAAGAACACACATGCAATGACTCTGGTGGAACCATATGTGGTTTGTGGAAAGAAAACACGTGCAATGACTCTAGTGCGGATTTGTGGAAAGAACACACATGCAATGACTCAAGTGGGTCCATATGTGGTTTGTGAAAAGAACACACATGCAATGACTCTAGTGGAACCATATGTGCTTTCTAGAAAGAACACACATGCAATGACATTGGTTGATCCATATGTGGTTTGTGGAAAGAACACACATGCAATGACGTTTGTTGATCCATATGTGATTCGTGACAATAACACACATGCAATTACTCTAGCGGATACATATGTGTTTTTGTGGAAAAGAACACACATTCAATGACTCTGGTGGGTCCATATGTGGTTTGTGAAAAGAACACACATGCAATGACTCTAGTGGATCCATGTGTGGTTAGTGGAAAGAACACACATGCAATGACATTGGTGGATCCATATGTGGTTCATGGAAAGAGCACACATGCAATGACATTGGTGGATCCATATGTGGTTTGTGAAAAGAACACACATGCATTGACTCTAGTGGATTCATATGTGGTTTGTGGAAAGAACACACATGCAATGAACACTGGTGGATCCATATGTGGTTCATGACAGGAACACACATGCAATGACTCTAGTAGAGACATATGTGGTTTGTGGAAAAGAACACACATGCAATGACATTGGTGGATCCATATGTGGTTTGTGGAAAGAACACACATGCAATGACATTGGTGGAACCATGTGTGGTTTGTGGAAAAGAACACACATGCAATGACATTGGTGGATCCATATGTGGTTTGTGCAAAGAATACACATGCAATTACATTGGTTGATTCATGTGTGGTTTGTGAAAAGAAACCACATCCAATGACTCTAGTGGATACATATGTGGTTAGTGGAAAGAACACACATGCAATGAACACTGCTGGATCCATATGTGGTTCATGATAGGAACACACATGCAATGACACTGGTTGATCCATATGTGGGTTGTTAAAAGAACACACATGTACTGCTATTGGTTAATCCATGTGTGGTTTGTGAAAAGAACACACATGCAATGACTCTGATGTATCCATGTGTGGTTTGTGGAAAGAACACACATGCAATGCCATTGGTTGATCCATGTGTGGTTTGTGAAAAGAACACACATGCAATGACATTGGTTGATCCATATGTGGTTTGTGGAAAGAACACTCATGCAATGACTCTAGTGGATCCATGTGTGGTTAGTGGAAAAGAACACACATGCAATGACTCTAATGGATACATATGTGGTTCATGGAAAAGAACACACATGCAATGACATTGGTGGATCCATATGTGGTTTGTGGAAAGAACACACATGCAATGACATTTGTTGATCCATATGTGGTTTGTGAAAATAACACACATGCAATCACTCTAGTGGATCCTTGTGTGGTTTGTGGAAAGAACACACATGCAATCACTCTGGTGCATCCATGTTTGGTTTGTGAAAAGAATACACATGCAATGACTCTGGTGGATCCATATGTGGTTTGTGGAAAGAACACACATGCAATGACTCTAGTGCTTGTTTGTGGAAAAACACACATGCGATGACTCAAGTGGGTCCATATGTGGTTTGTGAAAAGAACACACATGCAATGACTCTAGTGGAACCATATGTGGTTCATGGAAAAGAACACACATGCAATGATCTTGGTGGTTCCATATGTGGTTTGTGGAAAGAACACACATGCAATGACATTGGTTGATCCATATGTGGTTTGTGAAAATAACACACATGCACTCACTCCCGTGGATCCATGTGTGGTTTGTGGAAAGAACACACATGCAATCACTCTGGTGCATCCATGTGTGGTTTGTGAAAAGAATACACATGCAATGACTCTGGTGGATCCATATGTGGTTTGTGGAAAGAACACACATGCAATGACTCTAGTGCTGGTTTGTGGAAAGAACACACATGCAATGACTCAAGTGGGTCCATATGTGGTTTGTGAAAAGAACACACATGTAATGACTCTAGTGGATCCAAGTGTGGTTAGTGGAAAGAACACACATGCAATGAAATCGGTGGATCCATATGTAGTTCATGGAAAGAACACACATGCAATGACATTGGTGGATCTATATATTGTTTTTGAAAAGAACACACATGCAATGACATTTGTTGATCCATATGTGGTTTGTGAAAATAACACACATGCAATCACTCTGGTGGATCCATGTGTGGTTTGTGGAAAGAACACACATGCAATCACTCTAGTGCATCCATGTGTGGTTCGTGAAAAGAACACACATGCAATGACTCTGGTGGACCCATATGTGGTTTGTGGAAAGAAAACACGTGCAATGACTCTAGTGCGGATTTGTGGAAAGAACACACATGCAATGACTCAAGTGGGTCCATATGTGGTTTGTGAAAAGAACACACATGCAATGACTCTAGTGGAACTATATGTGCTTTCTAGAAAGAACACACATGCAATGACATTGGTTGATCCATATGTGGTTTGTGGAAAGAACACACATGCAATGACGTTTGTTGATCCATATGTGATTCGTGACAATAACACACATGCAATTACTCTAGCGGATACATATGTGTTTTGTGGAAAAGAACACACATTCAATGACTCTGGTGGGTCCATATGTGGTTTGTGAAAAGAGCACACATGCAATGACTCTAGTGGATCCATGTGTGGTTAGTGGAAAGAACACACATGCAATGACATTGGTGGATCCATATGTGGTTCATGGAAAGAGCACACATGCAATGACATTGGTGGATCCATATGTGGTTTGTGAAAAGAACACACATGCATTGACTCTAGTGGATTCATATGTGGTTTGTGGAAAGAACACACATGCAATGAACACTGGTAGATCCATATGTGGTTCATGACAGGAACACACATGCAATGACTCTAGTAGAGACATATGTGGTTTGTGGAAAAGAAAACACATGCAATGACATTGGTGGATCCATATGTGGTTTGTGGAAAGAACACACATGCAATTACATTGGTTGATTCATGTGTGGTTTGTGAAAAGAAACCACATGCAATGACTCTAGTGGATACATATGTGGTTAGTGGAAAGAACACACATGCAATGAACACTGCTGGATCCATATGTGGTTCATGATAGGAACACACATGCAATGACACTGGTTGATCCATATGTGGGTTGTTAAAAGAACACACATGTACTGCTATTGGTTAATCCATGTGTGGTTTGTGAAAAGAACACACATGCAATGACTCTGATGTATCCATGTGTGGTTTGTGGAAAGAACACACATGCAATGCCATTGGTTGATCCATGTGTGGTTTGTGAAAAGAACACACATGCAATGACATTGGTTGATCCATATGTGGTTTGTGGAAAGAACACTCATGCAATGACTCTAGTGGATCCATGTGTGGTTAGTGGAAAAGAACACACATGCAATGACTCTAATGGATACATATGTGGTTCATGGAAAAGAACACACATGCAATGACATTGGTGGATCCATATGTGGTTTGTGGAAAGAACACACATGCAATGACATTTGTGGATCCATATGTGGTTTGTGAAAATAACACACATGCAATCACTCTAGTGTATCCTTGTGTGGTTTGTGGAAAGAACACACATGCAATCACTCTGGTGCATCCATGTGTGGTTTGTGAAAAGAATACACATGCAATGACTCTGGTGGATCCATATGTGGTTTGTGGAAAGAACACACATGCAATGACTCTAGTGCTTGTTTGTGGAAAAACACACATGCGATGACTCAAGTGGGTCCATATGTGGTTTGTGAAAAGAACACACATGCAATGACTCTAGTGGAACCATATGTGGTTTGTAGAATGAACATACATGCAATGACAATTGTTGATCCATATGTGGTTTGTGGAAGGAACACACATGCAATGACATTGGTTGATCCATATGTGGTTTATGACAATAACACACATGCAATTACTCTAGTGGATACATATGTGGTTTTTGGAAAAGAACACACATGCAATGACATTGGTTGATCCGTATGTGGTTTGTGAAAAGAACACACATGCAATTACTCTAGTGGATACATATGTGGTTTGTGAAAAGAAAACACATGCAATGACTCTAGTGGATCCATGTGTGGTTCATGGAAAGAACACACATGCAATGACATTGGTGGATCCATATATGGTTTGTGAAAAGAACACACATGCAATGACATTTGTTGATCCATATGTGGTTTGTGAAAATAACACACATGCACTCACTCTAGTGGATCCATGTGTGGTTTGTGGAAAGAACACACATGCGATCACTCTGGTGCATCCATGTGTGATTTGTGAAAAGAATACACATGCAATGACTCTGGTCGATCCATATGTGGTTTGTGGAATGCAATGACTCTAGTGCTGGTTTGTGGAAAGAACACACATGCAATGACTCAAGTGGGTCCATATGTGGTTTGTGAAAAGAACACACATGTAATGACTCTAGTGGATCCAAGTGTGGTTAGTGGAAAGAACACACATGCAATGACATTGGTGGATCCATATGTAGTTCGTGGAAAGAACACACATATAATGACATTGGTGGATATATATATGGTTTTTGAAAAGAACACACATGCAATGACATTTGTTGATCCATATGTGGTTTGTGAAAATAACACACATGCAATGACTCTGGTGGATCCATGTGTGGTTTGTGGAAAGAACACACATGCAATCACTCTGGTGCATCCATGTGTGGTTCGTGAAAAGAACACACATGCAATGACTCTGGTGGATCCATATGTGGTTTGTGGAAAGAACACACGTGCAATGACTCTAGTGCTGATTTGTGGAAAGAACACACATGCAATGACTCAAGTGGGTCCATATGTGGTTTGTGAAAAGAACACACATGCAATGACTCTAGTGGAACCATATGTGTTTTCTAGAAAGAACACACATGCAATGACATTGGTTGATCCATATGTGGTTTGTGGAAAGAACACACTGCAATGAGGTTGGTTGACCCATATGTGATTTGTGACAATAACACACATGCAATTACTCTAGCGGATACATATGTGTTTTGTGGAAAAGAACACACATTCAATGACTCTGGTGGGTCCATATGTGGTTTGTGAAAAGAACACACATGCAATGACTCTAGTGGATCCATGTGTGGTTAGTGGAAAGAACACACATGCAATGACATTGGTGGATCCATATGTGGTTCATGGAAAGAACACACATGCAATGACATTGGTGGATCCATATGTGGTTTGTGAAAAGAACACACATGCAATGACTCTAGTGGATTCATATGTGGTTTGTGGAAAGAACACACATGCAATGAACACTGGTGGATCCATATGTGGTTCATGACAGGAACACACATGCAATGACTCTAGTGGAGACATATGTGGTTTGTGGAAAAGAACACACATGCAATGACATTGGTGGATCCATATGTGGTTGGTGGAAAGAACACACACGCAATGACATTGGTGGAACCATGTGTGGTTTGTGGAAAAGAACACAAATGCAATGACATTGGTGGATCCATATGTGGTTTGTGGAAAGAATACACATGCAATGACATTGGTTGATTCATGTGTGGTTTGTGAAAATAACACACATGCAATGACTCTAGTGGATACATATGTGGTTAGTGGAAAGAACACAAATGCAATGAACACTGCTGGATCCATATGTGGTTCATGATAGGAACGCACATGCAATGACACTGGTTGATCCATGTGTGCTTTGTGAAAAGAACACACATGCAATGCCATTGGTTAATCCATGTGTGGTTTGTGAAAAGAACACACATGCAATGACTCTGATGTATCCATGTGTGCTTTGTGAAAAGAACACACATGCAATGCCATTGGTTGATCCATGTGTGGTTTGTGAAAAGAACACGCATGCAATGACATTGGTTGATCCATATGTGGTTTGTGGAAAGAACACTCATGCAATGACTCTAGTGGATCCATGTGTGGTTAGTGGAAAGAACACACATGCAATGACATTGGTGGATCCATATGTGGTTCATGGAAAGAACACACATGCAATGACATTGGTGGATCCATATATGGTTTGTTAAAAGAACACACATGCAATGTCATTTGTTGATCCATATGTGGTTTGTGAAAATAACACACATGTAATCACTCTAGTGGATCCATGTGTGGTTTGTGGAAAGAACACACATGCAATCACTCTGGTGCATCCATGTGTGGTTTGTGAAAAGAATACACATGCAATGACTCTGGTGGATCCATATGTGGTTTGTGGAAAGAACACACATGCAATGACTCTAGTGCTGGTTTGTGGAAAAAACACACATGAAGTGACTCAAGTGGGTCCATATGTGGTTTGTGAAAAGAACACACATGTAATGACTCTAGTGGAACCATATGTGGTTTGTAGAATGAACACACATGCAATGACATTGGTGGATCCATATGTGGTTTGTGGAAAGAACACACATGCAATGACATTAGTTGATCCATATGTGGTTTATGACAATAACACACATGCAATTACTCTAGTGGATACATATGTGGTTTTTGGAAAAAGAACACACATTCAATGACTCTAGTGGGTCCATATGTGGTTTGTGAAAAGAACACACATGCAATGACGCTAGTGGATCCATGTGTGGTTAGTGGAAAGAACACACATGCAATGACATTGGTGGATCCATATGTGGTTCATGGAAAGAACACACATGCAATGACATTGGTGGATCCATATGTGGTTTATGAAAAGAACACACATGCAATGACTCTAGTGGATTCATATGTGGTTTGTGGAAAGAACACACATGCACTCACTCTAGTGGATCCATGTGTGGTTAGTGAAAAGAATACACATGCAATGACTCTGGTGGATCCATATGTGGTTTGTGGAAAGAACACACATGAAATGACTCTAGTGCTGGTTTGTGGAAAGAACACACATGCAATGACTCAAGTGGGTCCACATGTGGTTTGTGAAAAGAACACACATGCAATGACTCTAGTGGATCCATGTGTGGTTAGTGGAAAGAACACACATGCAATGACATTGGTGGATCCATATGTAGTTCATGCAAAGAACACACATGCAATGACATTGGTGGATCCATATATGGTTTTTGAAAAGAACACACATGCAATGACATTTGTTGATCCATATGTGGTTTGTGAAAATAACACACATGCAATCACTCTGGTGGATCCATGTGTGGTTTGTGGAAAGAACACACATGCAATCGCTCTGGTGCATCCATGTGTGGTTTGTGAAAAGAACACACATGCAATGACTCTAGTGGATCCATATGTGGTTTGTGGAATGAACACACATGCAATGACTCTAGTGGTGATTTGTGGAAAGAACACACGTGCAATGACTCTAGTGCTGATTTGTGGAAAGAACACACATGCAATGACTCAAGTGGGTCCATATGTGGTTTGTGAAAAGAACACACATGCAATGACTCTAGTGGAACCATATGTGTTTTCTAGAAAGAACACACATGCAATGACATTGGTTGATCCATATGTGGTTTGTGGAAAGAACACACTGCAATGAGGTTGGTTGATCCATATGTGATTTGTGACAATAACACACATGCAATTACTCTAGCGGATACATATGTGTTTTGTGGAAAAGAACACACATTCAATGACTCTGGTGGGTCCATATGTGGTTTGTGAAAAGAACACACATGCAATGACTCTAGTGGATCCATGTGTGGTTAGTGGAAAGAACACACATGCAATGACATTGGTGGATCCATATGTGGTTCATGGAAAGAACACACATGCAATGAAATTGGTGGATCCATATGTGGTTTGTGAAAAGAACACACATGCAATGACACTAGTGGATTCATATGTGGTTTGTGGAAAGAACACACATGCAATGAACACTGGTGGATCCATATGTGGTTCATGACAGGAACACACATGCAATGACTCTAGTGGAGACATATGTGGTTTGTGGAAAAGAACACACATGCAATGACATTGGTGGATCCATATGTGGTTTGTGGAAAGAACACACACGCAGTGACATTGGTGGAACCATGTGTGGTTTGTGGAAAAGAACACACATGCAATGACATTGGTGGATCCATATGTGGTTTGTGGAAAGAATACACATGCAATGACATTGGTTGATTCATGTGTGGTTTGTGAAAAGAACACACATGCAATGACTCTAGTGGATACATATGTGGTTAGTGGAAAGAACACAAATGCGATGAACACTGCTGGATCCATATGTGGTTCATGATAGGAACACACATGCAATGACACTGGTTGATCCATATGTGGGTTGTTAAAAGAACACAAATGCAATGCCATTGGTTAATCCATGTGTGGTTTGTGAAAAGAACACACATGCAATGACTCTGATGTATCCATGTGTGCTTTGTGAAAAGAACACACATGCAATGCCATTGGTTGATCCATGTGTGGTTTGTGAAAAGAACACACATGCAATGACATTGGTTGATCCATATGTGGTTTGTGGAAAGAACACTCATGCAATGACTCTAGTGGATCCATGTGTGGTTAGTGGAAAGAACACACATGCAATGACATTGGTGGATCCATATGTGGTTCATGGAAAGAACACACATGCAGTGACATTGGTGGATCCATATATGGTTTGTGAAAAGAACACACATGCAATGTCATTTGTTGATCCATATGTGGTTTGTGAAAATAAAACACATGTAATCACTCTAGTGGATCCATGTGTGGTTTGTGGAAAGAACACACATGCAATCACTCTGGTGCATCCATGTGTGGTTTGTGAAAAGAATACACATGCAATGACTCTGGTGGATCCATATGTGGTTTGTGGAAAGAACACACATGCAATGACTCTAGTGCTGGTTTGTGGAAAAAACACACATGCAATGACTCAAGTGGGTCCATATGTGGTTTGTGAAAAGAACACACATGCAATGACTCTAGTGGAACCATATGTGGTTTGTAGAATGAACACACATGCAATGACATTGGTGGATCCATATGTGGTTTGTGGAAAGAACACACATGCAATGACATTAGTTGATCCATATGTGGTTTATGACAATAACACACATGCAATTACTCTAGTGGATACATATGTGGTTTTTGGAAAAAGAACACACATTCAATGACTCTGGTGGGTCCATATGTGGTTTGTGAAAAGAACACACATGCAATGACGCTAGTGGATCCATGTGTGGTTAGTGGAAAGAACACACATGCAATGACATTGGTGGATCCATATGTGGTTCATGGAAAGAACACACATGCAATGACATTGGTGGATCCATATGTGGTTTATGAAAAGAACACACATGCAATGACTCTAGTGGATTCATATGTGGTTTGTGGAAAGAACACACATGCAATGAATACTGGGGGATCCATATGTGGTTCATGACAGGAACACACATGCAATGACTCTAGTGGAGACATATGTGGTTTGTGGAAAAGAACACACATGCAATGGCATTGGTGGATCCATATGTGGTTTGTGGAAATAACACACATGCAATGACATTGGTGGAACCATGTGTGGTTTGTCCAAAAGAACACACATGCAATGACATTGGTGGATCCATATGTGGTTTGTGGAAATAATACACATGCAATGACATTGGTTGATTCATGTGTGGTTTGTGAAAAGAACACACATGCAATGACTCTAGTGGATACATATGTGGTTAGTGGAAAGAACACACATGCAATGAACACTGGTGGATCCATATGTGGTTCATGATAGGAACACACATGCAATTACACTGGTTGATCCATATGTTGGTTGTTAAAAGAACACACATGCAATGCCATTGGTCAATCCATATGTGGTTCATGATAGGAACACACATGCAGTTACACTGGTTGATCCATATGTTGGTTGTTAAAAGAACACACATGCAATGCCATTGGTTAATCCATGTGTGGTTTGTGAAAAGAACACACATGCAATGACTCTGATGTATCCATGTGTGGTTTGTGAAAAGAACACACATGCAATGCCATTGGTTGATCCATGTGTGGTATGTGAAAAGAACACACATGCAATGACATTGGTTGATCTATGTGTGGTTTGTGGAATGAACACTCATACAATGACTCTATTGGATCCATGTGTGGTTAGTGGAAACAACACACATGCAATGACATTGGTGGATCCATATGTGGTTCATGGAAAGAACACACATGCAATGACATTAGTGGATCCATATATGGTTTGTGAAAAGAACACACATGCAATGACATTTGTTGATCCATATGTGGTTTGTGAAAATAACACACATGCAATCACTCTAGTGGATCCATGTGTAGTTTGTGGAAAGAACACACATGCAATCACTCTGGTGCATCCATGTGTGGTTTGTGAAAATAATACACATGCAATGACTCTGGTGGATCCATATGTGGTTTGTGGAAAGAACACACATGCAATGACTCTAGTGCTGGTTTGTGGAAAAAACACACATGCAATGAATCAAGTGGGTCCATATGTGGTTTGTGAAAAGAACACACATGCAATGACTCTAGTGGAACCATATGTAGTTTGTAGAATGAACACACATGCAATGACTCTAGTGGAACCATATGTGGTTTGTGGAAACAACACACATGCAATGACATTGGTTGATCCATATGTGGTTTATGACAATAACACACATGCAATTACTCTAGTGGATACATATGTGGTTTTTGGAAAAGAGAACACATGCAATGACATTGTTTGATCCATATGTGGTTTGTGAAAAGAACACACATGTAATGACTCTAGTGGATCCATGTGTGGTTAGTGGAAAGAACACACATGCAATGACATTGGTGGATCCATATGTGGTTCATGGAAAGAACACACATGCAATGAAATTGGGGGATCCATATATGGTTTGTGAAAAGAACACACATGCAATGAAATTTGTTGATGCATATGTGGTTTGTGAAAATAACACACATGCACTCACTCTAGTGGATCCATGTGTGGTTTGTGGAAAGAACACACATGCAATCACTCTGGTACATCCATGTGTGGTTTGTGAAAAGAATACACATGCAATGACTCTGGTGGATCCATATGTGGTTTGTGGAAAGAACACACATGAAATGACTCTAGTGCTGGTTTGTGGAAAGAACACACATGCAATGACTCAAGTGGGTCCATATGTGGTTTGTGAAAAGAACACACATGCAATGACTCTAGTGGATCCATGTGTGGTTAGTGGAAAGAACACACATGCAATGACATTGGTGGATCCATATGTACTTCATGCAAAGAACACACATGCAATGACATTGGTGGATCCATATATGGTTTTTGAAAAGAACACACATGCAATGACATTTGTTAATCCATATGTGGTTTGTGAAAATAACACACATGCAATAACTCTGGTGGATCCATGTGTGGTTTGTGGAAAGAACACACATGCAATCGCTCTGGTGCATCCATGTGTGGTTTGTGAAAAGAACACACATGCAATGACTCTAGTGGATCCATATGTGGTTTGTGGAATGAACACACATGCAATGACTCTAGTGGTGATTTGTGGAAAGAACACACATGCAATGACTCTAGTGGGTCTATATGTGGTTTGTGAAAAGAACACACATGAAAGGACTCTAGTGGAACCATATGTGTTTTGTAGAAAGAACACACATGCAATGACATTGGTTGATCCATATGTGGTTTGTGGAAAGAACACACATGCAATGACTCTGATGTATCCATGTGTGGTTTGTGAAAAGAACACACATGCAATGCCATTGGCTGATCCATGTGTGGTTTGTGAAAAGAACACACATGCAATGACATTGGTTGATCCATGTGTGGTTTGTGGAAAGAACACTCATGCAATGACTCTAGTGGATCCATGTGTGGTTAGTGGAAAAGAACACACATGCAATGACTCTAATTGATACATATGTGGTTTGTGGAAAAGAACACACATGCAATGACATTGGTGGATCCATATGTGGTTTGTGGAAAGAACACACATGCAATGACATTTGTTGATCCATATGTGGTTTGTGAAAATAACACACATGCAATCACTCTAGTGGATCCTTGTGTGGTTTGTGGAAAGAACACACATGCAATCACTCTGGTGCATCCATGTGTGGTTTGTGAAAAGAATACACATGCAATGAATCTGGTGGATCCATATGTGGTTTGTGGAAAGAACACACATGCAATGACTCTAGTGATTGTTTGTGGAAAAACACACATGCAATGACTCAAGTGGGTCCATATGTGGTTTGTGAAAAGAACACACATGCAATGACTCTAGTGGAACCATATGTGGTTTGTAGAATGAACACACATGCAATGACATTGGTTGATCCATTTGTGGTTTGTGGAAAGAACACACATGCAATGACATTGGTTGATCCATATGTGGTTTATGACAATAACACACATGCAATTACTCTAGTGGATACATATGTGGTTTTTGGCAAAGAACACACATGCAATGACATTGGTTGATCCATATGTGACTTGTGAAAATAACACACATGCAATTACTCTAGTGGATGCATATGTGGTTTGTGAAAACAACACACATGCAATGACTCTAGTGGATCCATGTGCGGTTTGTGGAAAGAACACACATGCAACGACTCTGGTTGATCCATGTGTGGTTTGTGAAAAGAAAACACATGCAATGACTCTAGTGGATCCATGTGCGGTTTGTGAAAAGAACACACATGCAACGACTCTGGTTGATCCATGTGTGGTTTGTGGAAAGAACACACATGCAATAACTCTGGTGGATCCATGTGTGGTTTGTGAAAAGAACACACATGCAATGACTCTAGTGCTGATTTTAGTATGAGAACACACATGCAATGACTCTAGTGGGTCCATATGTGGTTTGTGAAAATAACACACATGAAATGACTCTGGTGGATCCATGTGTGGTTAGTGGAAAGAACACACATGCAATGACATTGGTGGATCCATATGTGGTTCATGGAAAGAACACACATGGAATGACATTGGTGGATACATATGTGGTTTGTGAAAAGAACACACTTGCAATGACTCTAGTGGATTCATATGTGGTTTGTGGAAAGAACACACATGCAATGAACACTGGTGGATCCATATGTGGTTCATGATAGGAACACACATGCAATGACTCTAGTGGATACATATGTGGTTTGTGGAAAATAACACACATGCAATGACATTGGTGGATCCATATGTGGTTTGTGGAAAGAATACACATGCAATGACATTTGTTGATCCATATGTGGTTTGTGAAAATAACAGACATGCAATCACTCTAGTGGATCCATGTGTGGTTTGTGGAAAGAACACACATGCAATCACTCTGGTGCATCCATGTGTGGTTTGTGAAAATAATACACATGCAATGACTCTGGTGGATCCATATGTGGTTTGTGGAAAAACACAGATGCAATGACTCAAGTGGGTCCATATGTGGTTTGTGAAAAGAACACATATGCAATGACTCTAGTGGAACCATATGTGGTTTGTAGAATGAACACACATGCAATGACATTGGTTGATCCATTTGTGGTTTGTGGAAAGAACACACATGCAATGACATTGGTTGATCCATATGTGCTTTATGACAATAACACACATGCAATTACTCTAGTGGATACATATGTGGTTTTTGGAAAAGAACACACATGCAATGACATTGGTCGATCCATATGTGGTTTGTGAAAGGAACACACATGTAATGATTCTAGTGGATCCATGTGTGGTTAGTGGAAAGAACACACATGCAATGACATTGGTGGATCCATATGTGGTTTGTGGAAAGAACACACATGCAATGACATTGGTGGATCCATAGATGGTTTGTGAAAAGAACACACATGCAATGACATTTGTTGATCCATATGTGGTTTGTGAAAATAACACACATGCACTAACTCTCGTGTATCCATGTGTGGTTTGTGGAAAGAACACACATGCAATCACTCTGGTGCATCCATGTGTGGTTTGTGAAAAGAATACACATGCAATGACTCTGGTGGGTCCATATATGGTTTGTGGAAAGAACACACATGCAATGACTCTAGTGCTGGTTTGTCGAAAGAACACACATGCAATGACTCAAGTGGGTCCATATGTGGTTTGTGAAAAGAACACACATGTAATGCTCTAGTGGATCCAATTGTGGTTAGTGGAAAGAACACACATGCAATGACATCGGTGGATCCATATTTAGTTCATGGAAAGAACACACATGCAAGGACATTGGTGGATCTATATATGGTTTTTGAAAAGAACACACATGCAATGACATTTGTTGATCCATATGTGGTTTGTGAAAATAACACACATGCAATCACTCTGGTGGATCCATGTGTGGTTTGTGGAAAGAACACATGTAATCACTCAGTGCATCCATGTGTGGTTCGTGAAAAGAACACACATGCAATGACTCTAGTGGACCCATATGTGGTTTGTGGAAAGAACACACGTGCAATGACTCTAGTGCTGATTTGTGGAAAGAACACACATGCAATGACTCAAGTGGGTCCATATGTGGTTTGTGAAAATAACACACATGCAATGACTCTAGTGGAACCATATGTGCTTTCTAGAAAGAACACACATGCAATGACATTGGTTGATCCATATGTGGTTTGTGGAAAGAACACACATGCAACGACGTTTGTTGATCCATATGTGATTCGTGACAATAACACACATGCAATTACTCTAGCGGATACATATGTGTTTTGTGGAAAAGAACACACATTCAATGACTCTGGTGGGTCCATATGTGGTTTGTGAAAAGAACACACATGCAATGACTCTAGTGGATCCATGTGTGGTTAGTGGAAAGAACACACATGCAATGACATTAGTGGATCCATATGTGGTTCATGGAAAGAGCACACATGCAATAACATTGGTGGATCCAAATGTAGTTTGTGAAAAGAACACACATGCAATGACTCCAGTGGATTCATATGTGGTTTGTGGAAAGAACACACATGCAATGAACACTGGTGGATCCATATGTGGTTCATGACAGGAACACACATGCAATGACTCTAGTAGAGACATATGTGGTTTGTGGAAAAGAACACACATGCAATGACATTGGTGGATCCATATGTGGTTTGTGGAAAGAACACACATGCAATGACATTGGTGGATCCATATGTGGTTTGTGGAAAGAATACACGTGCAATTACATTGGTTGATTCATGTGTGGTTTGTGAAAAGAAACCACATGCAATGACTCTAGTGGATACATATGTGGTTAGTGGAAAGAACACACATGCAATGAACACTGTTGGATCCATATGTGGTTCATGATAGGAACACACATGCAATGACACTGGTTGATCCATATGTGGGTTGTTAAAAGAACACACATGTACTGCCATTGGTTAATCCATGTGTGGTCTGTGAAAAGAACACACATGCAATGACTCTGATGTATCCATGTGTGGTTTGTGGAAAGAACACACATGCAATGCCATTGGTTGATCCATGTGTGGTTTGTGAAAAGAACACACATGCAATGACATTGGTTGATCCATATGTGGTTTGTGGAAAGAACACTCATGCAATGACTCTAGTGGATCCATGTGTGGTTAGTGGAAAAGAACACACATGCAATGACTCTAATGGATACATATGTGGTTCATGGAAAAGAACACACATGCAATGACATTGGTGGATCCTTATGTGGTTTGTGGAAAGAACACACATGCAATGACATTTGTTGATCCATATGTGGTTTGTGAAAATAACACACATGCAATCACTCTAGTGGATCCTTGTGTGGTTTGTGGAAAGAACACACATGCAATCACTCTGGTGCATCCATGTGTGGTTTGTGAAAATAATGCACATGGAATGACTCTGGTGGATCCATATGTGGTTTGTGGAAAGAACACACATGCAATGACTCTAGTGCTTGTTTGTGGAAAAACATACATGCGATGACTCAAGTGGGTCCATATGTGGTTTGTGAAAAGAACACATATGCAATGACTCTAGGGGAACCATATGTGGTTTGTAGAATGAACATACATGCAATGACATTGGTTGATCCATATGTGTTTTGTCGAAAGAACACACATGCAATGACATTGGTTGATCCATATGTGGTTTATGACAATAACACACATGCAATTACTCTAGTGGATACATATGTGGTTTTTGGAAAAGAACACACATGCAATGACATTGGTTGATCCATATGTGGTTTGTGAAAAGAACACACATGTAATGACTCTAGTGGATCCATGTGTGGTTAGTGGAAAGAACACACATGCAATAACATTGGTGGATCCATATGTGGTTCATGGAAAGAACACACATGCAATGACATTGGTGGGTCCATATATGGTTTGTGAAAAGAAAACACATGCAATGACATTTGTTGATCCATATGTGGTTTGTGAAAATAACACACATGCACTCACTCTAGTGGATCCATGTGTGGTTTGTGGAAAGAACACACATGCGATCACTCTGGTGCATCCATGTGTGGTTTGTGAAAAGAATACACATGCAATGACTCTGGTCGATCCATATGTGGTTTGTGGAATGCAATGACTCTAGTGGTGATTTGTGGAAAGAACACACATGCAATGACTCTAGTGGGTCTATATGTGGGTTGTGAAAAGAACACACATGAAAGGACTCTAGTGGAACCATATGTGTTTTGTAGAAAGAACACACATGCAATGACATTGGTTGATCCATATGTGGTTTGTGGAAAGAACACACATGCAATGACTCTGATGTATCCATGTGTGGTTTGTGAAAAGAACACACATGCAATGCCATTGGTTGATCCATGTGTGGTTTGTGAAAAGAACACACCTGCAATGACATTGGTTGATCCATGTGTGGTTTGTGGAAAGAACACTCATGCAATGACTCTAGTGGATCCATGTGTGGTTAGTGGAAAAGAACACACATGCAATGACTCTAATGGATACATATGTGGTTTGTGGAAAAGAACACACATGCAATGACATTGGTGGATCCATATGTGGTTTGTGGAAAGAACACGCATGCAATGACATTTGTTGATCCATATGTGGTTTGTGAAAATAACACACATGCAATCACTCTAGTGGATCCTTGTGTGGTTTGTGGAAAGAATACACATGCAATCACTCTGGTGCATCCATGTGTGGTTTGTGAAAAGAATACACATGCAATGACTCTGGTGGATCCATATCTGGTTTGTGGAAAGAACACACATGCAATGACTCTAGTGCTTGTTTGTGGAAAAACACACATGCAATGACTCAAGTGGGTCCATATGTGGTTTGTGAAAAGAACACACATGCAATGACTCTAGTGGAACCATATGTGGTTTGTAGAATGAACACACGTGCAATGACATTGGTTGATCCATTTGTGGTTTGTGGAAAGAACACACATGCAATGACATTGGTTGATCCATATGTGGTTTATGACAATAACATACATGCAATTACTCTAGTGGATACATATGTGGTTTTTGGCAAAGAACACACATGCAATGACATTGGTTGATCCATATGTGACTTGTGAAAATAACACACATGCAATTACTCTAGTGGATACATATGTGGTTTGTGAAAACAACACACATGCAATGACTCTAGTGAATCCATGTGTGGTTTGTGAAAAGAAAACACATGCAATGACTCTAGTGGATCCATGTGCGGTTTGTGGAAAGAACACACATGCAACGACTCTGGTTGATCCATGTGTGGTTTGTGGAAAGAACACACATGCAATAACTCTGGTGGATCCATGTGTGGTTTGTGAAAACAACACACATGCAATGACTCTAGTGCTGATTTTAGTATGAGAACACACATGCAATGACTCTAGTGGGTCCATATGTGGTTTGTGAAAATAACACACATGAAATGACTCTGGTGGATCCATGTGTGGTTAGTGGAAAGAACACACATGCAATGACATTGGTGGATCCATATGTGGTTCATGGAAAGAACACACATGGAATGACATTGGTGGATACATATGTGGTTTGTGAAAAGAACACACTTGCAATGACTCTAGTAGATTCATATGTGGTTTGTGGAAAGAACACACATGCAATGAACACTGGTGGATCCATATGTGGTTCATGATAGGAACACACATGCAATGACTCTAGTGGATACATATGTGGTTTGTGGAAAATAACACACATGCAATGACATTGGTGGATCCATATGTGGTTTGTGGAAAGAATACACATGCAATGACATTTGTTGATCCATATGTGGTTTGTGAAAATAACAGACATGCAATCACTCTAGTGGATCCATGTGTGGTTTGTGTAAAGAACACACATGCAATCACTCTGGTGCATCCATGTGTGGTTTGTGAAAAGAATACACATGCAATGACTCTGGTGGATCCATATGTGGTTTGTGGAAAAACACAGATGCAATGACTCAAGTGGGTCCATATGTGGTTTGTGAAAAGAACACACATGCAATGACTCTAGTGGAACCATATGTGGTTTGTAGAATGAACACACATGCAATGACATTGGTTGATCCATTTGTGGTTTGTGGAAAGAACACACATGCAATGACATTGGTTGATCCATATGTGGTTTATGACAATAACACACATGCAATTACTCTAGTGGATACATATGTGGTTTTTGGAAAAGAACACACATGCAATGACATTGGTCGATCCATATGTGGTTTGTGAAAGGAACACACATGTAATGACTCTAGTGGATCCATGTGTGGTTAGTGGAAAGAACACACATGCAATGACATTGGTGGATCCATATGTGGTTTGTGGAAAGAACACACATGCAATGACATTGGTGGATCCATATATGGTTTGTGAAAAGAACACACATGCAACGACATTTGTTGATCCATATGTGGTTTGTGAAAATAACACACATGCACTCACTCTCGTGGATCCATGTGTGGTTTGTGGAAAGAACACACATGCAATCACTCTGGTGCATCCATGTGTGGTTTGTGAAAAGAATACACATGCAATGACTCTGGTGGGTCCATATGTGGTTTGTGGAAAGAACACACATGCAATGACTCTAGTGCTGATTTGTGGAAAGAACACACATGCAATGACTCAAGTGGGTCCATATGTGGTTTGTGAGAAGAACACACATGTAATGACTCTAGTGGATCCAATTGTGGTTAGTGGAAAGAACACACATGCAATGACATCGGTGGATCCATATGTAGTTCATGGAAAGAACACACATGCAATGACATTGGTGGATCTATATATGGTTTTTGAAAAGAACACACATGCAATGACATTTGTTGATCCATATGTGGTTTGTGAAAATAACACACATGCAATCACTCTGGTGGATCCATGTGTGGTTTGTGGAAAGAACACACATGCAATCACTCAGTGCATCCATGTGTGGTTCGTGAAAAGAACACACATGCAATGACTCTGGTGGACCCATATGTGGTTTGTGGAAAGAACACACGTGCAATGACTCTAGTGCTGATTTGTGGAAAGAACACACATGCAATGACTCAAGTGGGTCCATATGTGGTTTTTGAAAAGAACACACATGTAATGACTCTAGTGGAACCATATGTGCTTTCTAGAAAGAACACACATGCAATGACATTGGTTGATCCATATGTGGTTTGTGGAAAGAACACACATGCAATGACGTTTGTTGATCCATATGTGATTCGTGACAATAACACACATGCAATTACTCTAGCGGATACATATGTGTTTTGTGGAAAAGAACACACATTCAATGACTCTGGTGGGTCCATATGTGGTTTGTGAAAAGAACACACATGCAATGACTCTAGTGGATCCATGTGTGGTTAGTGGAAAGAACACACATGCAATGACATTAGTGGATCCATATGTGGTTCATGGAAAGAGCACACATGCAATGACATTGGTGGATCCATATGTGGTTTGTGAAAAGAACACACATGCAATGACTCCAGTGGATTCATATGTGGTTTGTGGAAAGAACACACATGCAATGAACACTGGTGGATCCATATGTGGTTCATGACAGGAACACACATGCAATGACTCTAGTAGAGACATATGTGGTTTGTGGAAAAGAACACACATGCAATGACATTGGTGGATCCATATGTGGTTTGTGGAAAGAACACACATGCAATGACATTGGTGGAACCATGTGTGGTTTGTGGAAAAGAACACACATGCAATGACATTGGTGGATCCATATGTGGTTTGTGGAAAGAATACACGTGCAATTACATTGGTTGATTCATGTGTGGTTTGTGAAAAGAAACCACATGCAATGACTCTAGTGGATACATATGTGGTTAGTGGAAAGAACACACATGCAATGAATACTGTTGGATCCATATGTGGTTCATGATAGGAACACACATGCAATGACACACATGCATGCAATCACTCTGGTGCATCCATGTGTGGTTTGTGAAAAGAATACACATGCAATGACTCTGGTGGATCCATATGTGGTTTGTGGAAAAACACAGATGCAATGACTCAAGTGGGTCCATATGTGGTTTGTGAAAAGAACACACATGCAATGACTCTAGTGGAACCATATGTGGTTTGTAGAATGAACACACATGCAATGACATTGGTTGATCCATTTGTGGTTTGTGGAAAGAACACACATGCAATGACATTGGTTGATCCATATGTGGTTTATGACAATAACACACATGCAATTACTCTAGTGGATACATATGTGGTTTTTGGCAAAGAACACACATGCAATGACATTGGTTGATCCATATGTGACTTGTGAAAATAACACACATGCAATTACTCTAGTGGATGCATATGTGGTTTGTGAAAACAACACACATGCAATGACTCTAGTGGATCCATGTGCGGTTTGTGGAAAGAACACACATGCAACGACTCTGGTTGATCCATGTGTGGTTTGTGAAAAGAAAACACATGCAATGACTCTAGTGGATCCATGTGCGGTTTGTGGAAAGAACACACATGCAACGACTCTGGTTGATCCATGTGTGGTTTGTGGAAAGAACACACATGCAATAACTCTGGTGGATCCATGTGTGGTTTGTGAAAAGAACACACATGCAATGACTCTAGTGCTGATTTTAGTATGAGAACACACATGCAATGACTCTAGTGGGTCCATATGTGGTTTGTGAAAATAACACACATGAAATGACTCTGGTGGATCCATGTGTGGTTAGTGGAAAGAACACACATGCAATGACATTGGTGGATCCATATGTGGTTCATGGAAAGAACACACATGGAATGACATTGGTGGATACATATGTGGTTTGTGAAAAGAACACACTTGCAATGACTCTAGTGGATTCATATGTGGTTTGTGAAAATAACACACATGAAATGACTCTAGTGGATCCATGTGTGGTTTGTGAAAAGAACACACATGCAATGACTCCAGTGGATTCATATGTGGTTTGTGGAAAGAACACACATGCAATGAACACTGGTGGATCCATATGTGGTTCATGACAGGAACACACATGCAATGACTCTAGTAGAGACATATGTGGTTTGTGGAAAAGAACACACATGCAATGACATTGGTGGATCCATATGTGGTTTGTGGAAAGAACACACATGCAATGACATTGGTGGATCCATATGTGGTTTGTGGAAAGAATACACGTGCAATTACATTGGTTGATTCATGTGTGGTTTGTGAAAAGAAACCACATGCAATGACTCTAGTGGATACATATGTGGTTAGTGGAAAGAACACACATGCAATGAACACTGTTGGATCCATATGTGGTTCATGATAGGAACACACATGCAATGACACTGGTTGATCCATATGTGGGTTGTTAAAAGAACACACATGTACTGCCATTGGTTAATCCATGTGTGGTCTGTGAAAAGAACACACATGCAATGACTCTGATGTATCCATGTGTGGTTTGTGGAAAGAACACACATGCAATGCCATTGGTTGATCCATGTGTGGTTTGTGAAAAGAACACACATGCAATGACATTGGTTGATCCATATGTGGTTTGTGGAAAGAACACTCATGCAATGACTCTAGTGGATCCATGTGTGGTTAGTGGAAAAGAACACACATGCAATGACTCTAATGGATACATATGTGGTTCATGGAAAAGAACACACATGCAATGACATTGGTGGATCCTTATGTGGTTTGTGGAAAGAACACACATGCAATGACATTTGTTGATCCATATGTGGTTTGTGAAAATAACACACATGCAATCACTCTAGTGGATCCTTGTGTGGTTTGTGGAAAGAACACACATGCAATCACTCTGGTGCATCCATGTGTGGTTTGTGAAAATAATGCACATGGAATGACTCTGGTGGATCCATATGTGGTTTGTGGAAAGAACACACATGCAATGACTCTAGTGCTTGTTTGTGGAAAAACATACATGCGATGACTCAAGTGGGTCCATATGTGGTTTGTGAAAAGAACACATATGCAATGACTCTAGGGGAACCATATGTGGTTTGTAGAATGAACATACATGCAATGACATTGGTTGATCCATATGTGTTTTGTCGAAAGAACACACATGCAATGACATTGGTTGATCCATATGTGGTTTATGACAATAACACACATGCAATTACTCTAGTGGATACATATGTGGTTTTTGGAAAAGAACACACATGCAATGACATTGGTTGATCCATATGTGGTTTGTGAAAAGAACACACATGTAATGACTCTAGTGGATCCATGTGTGGTTAGTGGAAAGAACACACATGCAATAACATTGGTGGATCCATATGTGGTTCATGGAAAGAACACACATGCAATGACATTGGTGGGTCCATATATGGTTTGTGAAAAGAAAACACATGCAATGACATTTGTTGATCCATATGTGGTTTGTGAAAATAACACACATGCACTCACTCTAGTGGATCCATGTGTGGTTTGTGGAAAGAACACACATGCGATCACTCTGGTGCATCCATGTGTGGTTTGTGAAAAGAATACACATGCAATGACTCTGGTCGATCCATATGTGGTTTGTGGAATGCAATGACTCTAGTGGTGATTTGTGGAAAGAACACACATGCAATGACTCTAGTGGGTCTATATGTGGGTTGTGAAAAGAACACACATGAAAGGACTCTAGTGGAACCATATGTGTTTTGTAGAAAGAACACACATGCAATGACATTGGTTGATCCATATGTGGTTTGTGGAAAGAACACACATGCAATGACTCTGATGTATCCATGTGTGGTTTGTGAAAAGAACACACATGCAATGCCATTGGTTGATCCATGTGTGGTTTGTGAAAAGAACACACCTGCAATGACATTGGTTGATCCATGTGTGGTTTGTGGAAAGAACACTCATGCAATGACTCTAGTGGATCCATGTGTGGTTAGTGGAAAAGAACACACATGCAATGACTCTAATGGATACATATGTGGTTTGTGGAAAAGAACACACATGCAATGACATTGGTGGATCCATATGTGGTTTGTGGAAAGAACACGCATGCAATGACATTTGTTGATCCATATGTGGTTTGTGAAAATAACACACATGCAATCACTCTAGTGGATCCTTGTGTGGTTTGTGGAAAGAACACACATGCAATCACTCTGGTGCATCCATGTGTGGTTTGTGAAAAGAATACACATGCAATGACTCTGGTGGATCCATATCTGGTTTGTGGAAAGAACACACATGCAATGACTCTAGTGCTTGTTTGTGGAAAAACACACATGCAATGACTCAAGTGGGTCCATATGTGGTTTGTGAAAAGAACACACATGCAATGACTCTAGTGGAACCATATGTGGTTTGTAGAATGAACACACGTGCAATGACATTGGTTGATCCATTTGTGGTTTGTGGAAAGAACACACATGCAATGACATTGGTTGATCCATATGTGGTTTATGACAATAACATACATGCAATTACTCTAGTGGATACATATGTGGTTTTTGGCAAAGAACACACATGCAATGACATTGGTTGATCCATATGTGACTTGTGAAAATAACACACATGCAATTACTCTAGTGGATACATATGTGGTTTGTGAAAACAACACACATGCAATGACTCTAGTGAATCCATGTGTGGTTTGTGAAAAGAAAACACATGCAATGACTCTAGTGGATCCATGTGCGGTTTGTGGAAAGAACACACATGCAACGACTCTGGTTGATCCATGTGTGGTTTGTGGAAAGAACACACATGCAATAACTCTGGTGGATCCATGTGTGGTTTGTGAAAACAACACACATGCAATGACTCTAGTGCTGATTTTAGTATGAGAACACACATGCAATGACTCTAGTGGGTCCATATGTGGTTTGTGAAAATAACACACATGAAATGACTCTGGTGGATCCATGTGTGGTTAGTGGAAAGAACACACATGCAATGACATTGGTGGATCCATATGTGGTTCATGGAAAGAACACATATGGAATGACATTGGTGGATACATATGTGGTTTGTGAAAAGAACACACTTGCAATGACTCTAGTAGATTCATATGTGGTTTGTGGAAAGAACACACATGCAATGAACACTGGTGGATCCATATGTGGTTCATGATAGGAACACACATGCAATGACTCTAGTGGATACATATGTGGTTTGTGGAAAATAACACACATGCAATGACATTGGTGGATCCATATGTGGTTTGTGGAAAGAATACACATGCAATGACATTTGTTGATCCATATGTGGTTTGTGAAAATAACAGACATGCAATCACTCTAGTGGATCCATGTGTGGTTTGTGTAAAGAACACACATGCAATCACTCTGGTGCATCCATGTGTGGTTTGTGAAAAGAATACACATGCAATGACTCTGGTGGATCCATATGTGGTTTGTGGAAAAACACAGATGCAATGACTCAAGTGGGTCCATATGTGGTTTGTGAAAAGAACACACATGCAATGACTCTAGTGGAACCATATGTGGTTTGTAGAATGAACACACATGCAATGACATTGGTTGATCCATTTGTGGTTTGTGGAAAGAACACACATGCAATGACATTGGTTGATCCATATGTGGTTTATGACAATAACACACATGCAATTACTCTAGTGGATACATATGTGGTTTTTGGAAAAGAACACACATGCAATGACATTGGTCGATCCATATGTGGTTTGTGAAAGGAACACACATGTAATGACTCTAGTGGATCCATGTGTGGTTAGTGGAAAGAACACACATGCAATGACATTGGTGGATCCATATGTGGTTTGTGGAAAGAACACACATGCAATGACATTGGTGGATCCATATATGGTTTGTGAAAAGAACACACATGCAACGACATTTGTTGATCCATATGTGGTTTGTGAAAATAACACACATGCACTCACTCTCGTGGATCCATGTGTGGTTTGTGGAAAGAACACACATGCAATCACTCTGGTGCATCCATGTGTGGTTTGTGAAAAGAATACACATGCAATGACTCTGGTGGGTCCATATGTGGTTTGTGGAAAGAACACACATGCAATGACTCTAGTGCTGATTTGTGGAAAGAACACACATGCAATGACTCAAGTGGGTCCATATGTGGTTTGTGAGAAGAACACACATGTAATGACTCTAGTGGATCCAATTGTGGTTAGTGGAAAGAACACACATGCAATGACATCGGTGGATCCATATGTAGTTCATGGAAAGAACACACATGCAATGACATTGGTGGATCTATATATGGTTTTTGAAAAGAACACACATGCAATGACATTTGTTGATCCATATGTGGTTTGTGAAAATAACACACATGCAATCACTCTGGTGGATCCATGTGTGGTTTGTGGAAAGAACACACATGCAATCACTCAGTGCATCCATGTGTGGTTCGTGAAAAGAACACACATGCAATGACTCTGGTGGACCCATATGTGGTTTGTGGAAAGAACACACGTGCAATGACTCTAGTGCTGATTTGTGGAAAGAACACACATGCAATGACTCAAGTGGGTCCATATGTGGTTTTTGAAAAGAACACACATGTAATGACTCTAGTGGAACCATATGTGCTTTCTAGAAAGAACACACATGCAATGACATTGGTTGATCCATATGTGGTTTGTGGAAAGAACACACATGCAATGACGTTTGTTGATCCATATGTGATTCGTGACAATAACACACATGCAATTACTCTAGCGGATACATATGTGTTTTGTGGAAAAGAACACACATTCAATGACTCTGGTGGGTCCATATGTGGTTTGTGAAAAGAACACACATGCAATGACTCTAGTGGATCCATGTGTGGTTAGTGGAAAGAACACACATGCAATGACATTAGTGGATCCATATGTGGTTCATGGAAAGAGCACACATGCAATGACATTGGTGGATCCATATGTGGTTTGTGAAAAGAACACACATGCAATGACTCCAGTGGATTCATATGTGGTTTGTGGAAAGAACACACATGCAATGAACACTGGTGGATCCATATGTGGTTCATGACAGGAACACACATGCAATGACTCTAGTAGAGACATATGTGGTTTGTGGAAAAGAACACACATGCAATGACATTGGTGGATCCATATGTGGTTTGTGGAAAGAACACACATGCAATGACATTGGTGGAACCATGTGTGGTTTGTGGAAAAGAACACACATGCAATGACATTGGTGGATCCATATGTGGTTTGTGGAAAGAATACACGTGCAATTACATTGGTTGATTCATGTGTGGTTTGTGAAAAGAAACCACATGCAATGACTCTAGTGGATACATATGTGGTTAGTGGAAAGAACACACATGCAATGAACACTGTTGGATCCATATGTGGTTCATGATAGGAACACACATGCAATGACACTGGTTGATCCATATGTGGGTTGTTAAAAGAACACACATGTACTGCCATTGGTTAATCCATGTGTGGTTTGTGAAAATAACACACATGCAATCACTCTGGTGGATCCATGTGTAGTTTGTGGAAAGAACACACATGCAATCACTCTAGTGCATCCATGTGTGGTTTGTGAAAAGAACACACATGCAATGACTCTGATGTATCCATGTGTGGTTTGTGAAAAGAACACACATGAATGCCATTGGTTGATCCATGTGTGGTTTGTGAAAAGAACACACATGCAATGACATTGGTTGATCCATATGTGGTTTGTGGAAAGAACACTCATGCAATGACTCTAGTGGATCCATGTGTGGTTAGTGGAAAAGAAAACACATGCAATGACTCTAATGGATACATATGTGGTTCATGGAAAAGAACACACATGCAATGACATTGGTGGATCCTTATGTGGTTTGTGGAAAGAACACACATGCAATGACATTTGTTGATCCATATGTGGTTTGTGAAAATAACACACATGCAATCACTCTAGTGGATCCTTGTGTGGTTTGTGGAAAGAACACACATGCAATCACTCTGGTGCATCCATGTGTGGTTTGTGAAAATAATACACATGGAATGACTCTGGTGGATCCATATGTGGTTTGTGGAAAGAACACACATGCAATGACTCTAGTGCTTGTTTGTGGAAAAACATACATGCGATGACTCAAGTGGGTCCATATGTGGTTTGTGAAAAGAACACACATGCAATGACTCTAGGGGAACCATATGTGGTTTGTAGAATGAACATACATGCAATGACATTGGTTGATCCATATGTGGTTTGTCGAAAGAACACACATGCAATGACATTGGTTGATCCATATGTGGTTTATGACAATAACACACATGCAATTACTCTAGTGGATACATATGTGGTTTTTGGAAAAGAACACACATGCAATGACATTGGTTGATCCATATGTGGTTTGTGAAAAGAACACACATGTAATGTCTCTAGTGGATCCATGTGTGGTTAGTGGAAAGAACACACATGCAATGACATTGGTGGATCCATATGTGGTTCATGGAAAGAACACACATGCAATGACATTGGTGGGTCCATATATGGTTTGTGAAAAGAAAACACATGCAATGGCATTTGTTGATCCATATGTGGTTTGTGAAAATAACACACATGCACTCACTCTAGTGGATCCATGTGTGGTTTGTGGAAAGAACACACATGCGATCACTCTGGTGCATCCATGTGTGGTTTGTGAAAAGAATACACATGCAATGACTCTGGTCGATCCATATGTGGATTGTGGAATGCAATGACTCTAGTGCTGGTTTGTGGAAAGAACACACATGCAATGACTCAAGTGGGTCCATATGTGGTTTGTGAAAAGAACACACATGTAATGACTCTAGTGGATCCAACTGTGGTTAGTGGAAAGAATACACATGCAATGACATTGGTGGATCGATATGTAGTTCATGGAAAGAACACACATATAATGACATTGGTGGATCTATATATGGTTTTTGAAAAGAACACACATGCAATGACATTTGTTGATCCATATGTGGTTTGTGAAAATAACACACATGCAATCACTCTGGTGGATCCATTGTGTGGTTTGTGGAAAGAACACACATGCAATCATCTGGTGCATCCATGTGTGGTTCATGAAAAGAACACACATGCAATGAGTCTGGTGGATCCATATGTGGTTTGTGGAAAGAACACACGTGCAATGACTCTAGTGCTGATTTGTGGAAAGAACACACATGCAATGACTCAAGTGGGTCCATATGTGGTTTGTGAAAAGAACACACATGCAATGACTCTAGTGGAACCATATGTGTTTTCTAGAAAGAACACACATGCAATGACATTGGTTGATCCATATGTGGTTTGTGGAAAGAACACACTGCAATGAGGTTGGTTGATCCATATGTGATTTGTGACAATAACACACATGCAATTACTCTAGGGGATACATATGTGTTTTGTGGAAAAGAACACACATTCAATGACTCTGGTGGGTCCATATGTGGTTTGTGAAAATAACACACATGAAATGACTCTAGTGGATCCATGTGTGGTTAGTGGAAAGACCACACATGCAATGACATTGGTGGATCCATATGTGGTTCATGGAAAGAACACACATGCAATGACATTGGTGGATCCATATGTGGTTTGTGAAAAGAACACACATGAAATGACTCTAGTGGATTCATATGTGGTTTGTGGAAAGAACACACATGCAATGAACACTGGTGGATCCATATGTGGTTCATGACAGGAACACACATGCAATGACTCTAGTGGAGACATATGTGGTTTGTCGAAAAGAACACACATGCAATGACATTGGTGGATCCATATGTGGTTTGTGGAAAGAACACACACGCAATGACATTGGTGGAACCATGTGTGGTTTGTGGAAAAGAACACACATGCAATGACATTGGTGGATCCCTATGTGGTTTGTGGAAAGGATACACATGCAATGACATTGGTGGATCCATATGTGGTTTGTGGAAAGGATACACATGCAATGACATTGGTTGATTCATGTGTGGTTTGTGAAAAGAACACACATGCAATGACTCTAGTGGATACATATGTGGTTAGTGGAAAGAACACACATGCAATGAACACTGCTAGATCCATATGTGGTTCATGATAGGAACACACATGCAATGACACTGGTTGATCCATATGTGGGTTGTTAAAAGAACACACATGCAATGCCATTGGTTAATCCATGTGTGGTTTGTGAAAAGAACACACATGCAATGACTCTGATGTATCCATGTGTGCTTTGTGAAAAGAACACACATGCAATGCCATTGGTTAATCCATGTGTGGTTTGTGAAAAGAACGCACATGCAATGACATTGGTTGATCCATATGTGGGTTGTGGAAAGAACACTCATGCAATGACTCTAGTGGATCCATGTGTGGTTAGTGGAAAGAACACACATGCAATGACATTGGTGGATCCATATGTGGTTCATGGAAAGAACACACATGCAATGACATTGGTGGATCCATATATGGTTTGTGAAAAGAACACACATGCAATGTCATTTGTTGATCCATATGTGGTTTGTGAAAATAACACACATGTAATCGCTCTAGTGGATCCATGTGTGGTTTGTGGAAAGAACACACATGCAATCACTCTGGTGCATCCATGTGTGGTTTGTGAAAAGAATACACATGCAATGACTCTGGTGGATCCATATGTGGTTTGTGGAAAGAACACACATGCAATGACTCTAGTGCTGGTTTGTGGAAAAAACACACATGCAATGACTCAATTGGGTCCATATGTGGTTTGTGAAAAGAACACACATGCAATGACTCTAGTGGAACAATATGTGGTTTGTAGAATGAACACACATGCAATGACATTGGTGGATCCATATGTGGTTTGTGGAAAGAACACACATGCAATGACATTAGTTGATCCATATGTGGTTTATGACAATAACACACATGCAATTACTCTAGTGGATACATATGTGGTTTTTGGAAAAAGAACACACATTCAATGACTCTGGTGGGTCCATATGTGGTTTGTGAAAAGAACACACATGCAGTGACGCTAGTGGATCCATGTGTGGTTAGTGGAAATAACACACATGCAATGACATTGGTGGATCCATATGTGGTTCATGGAAAGAACACACATGCAATGACATTGGTGGATCCATATGTGGTTTATGAAAAGAACACACATGCAATGACTCTAGTGGATTCATATGTGGTTTGTGGAAAGAACACACATGCAATGAATACTGGGGGATCCATATGTGGTTCATGACAGGAACACACATGCAATGACTCTAGTGGAGACATATGTGGTTTGTGGAAAAGAACACACATGCATTGGCATTGGTGGATCCATATTTGGTTTGTGGAAAGAACACAGATGCAATGACATTGGCAGAACCATGTGTGGTTTGTCCAAAAGAACACACATGCAATGACATTGGTGGATCCATATGTGGTTTGTGGAAATAATACACATGCAATGACATTGGTTGATTCATGTGTTGTTTGTGAAAAGAACACACATGCAATGACTCTAGTGGATACATATGTGGTTACTGGAAAGAACACACATGCAATGAACACTGGTGGATCCATATGTGGTTCATGATAGGAACACACATGCAATTACACTAGTTGATCCATATGTTGGTTGTTAAAATAACACACATGCAATGCCATTGGTTAATCCATGTGTGGTTTGTGAAAAGAACACACATGCAATGACTCTGATGTATCCATGTGTGGTTTGTGAAAAGAACACACATGCAATGCAATTGGTTGATCCATATGTGGTATGTGAAAAGAACACACATGCAATGACATTGGTTGATCTATATGTGGTTTGTGGAAAGAACACTCATGCAATGACTCTATTGGATCCATGTGTGGTTAGTGGAAACAACACACATGCAATGACATTGGTGGATCCATATGTGGTCCATGGAAAGAACACACATGCAATGACATTGGTGGATCCATATATGGTTTGTGAAAAGAACACACATGCAATGACATTTGTTGATCCATATGTGGTTTGTGAAAATAACACACATGCAATCACTCTAGTGGATCCATGTGTAGTTTGTGGAAAGAACACACATGCAATCACTCTGGTGCATCCATGTGTGGTTTGTGAAAATAATACACATGCAATGACTCTGGTGGATCCATATGTGGTTTGTGGAAAGAACACACATGCAATGACTCTAGTGCTAGTTTGTGGAAAACACACACATGCAATGACTCAAGTGGGTCCATATGTGGTTTGTGAAAAGAACACACATGCAATGACTCTAGTGGAACCATATGTAGTTTGTAGAATGAACACACATGCAATGACTCTAGTGGAACCATATGTGGTTTGTGGAAAGAACACACATGCAATGCAATTGGTTGATCCATATGTGGTATGTGAAAAGAACACACATGCAATGACATTGGTTGATCTATATGTGGTTTGTGGAAAGAACACTCATGCAATGACTCTATTGGATCCATGTGTGGTTAGTGGAAACAACACACATGCAATGACATTGGTGGATCCATATGTGGTTCATGGAAAGAACACACATGCAATGACATTGGTGGATCCATATATGGTTTGTGAAAAGAACACACATGCAATGTCATTTGTTGATCCATATGTGGTTTGTGAAAATAACACACATGTAATCACTCTAGTGGATCCATGTGTGGTTTGTGGAAAGAACACACATGCAATCACTCTGGTGCATCCATGTGTGGTTTGTGAAAAGAATACACATGCAATGACTCTGGTGGATCCATATGTGGTTTGTGGAAAGAACACACATGCAATGACTCTAGTGCTGGTTTGTGGAAAAAACACACATGCAATGACTCAAGTGGGTCCATATGTGGTTTGTGAAAAGAACACACATGCAATGACTCTAGTGGAACCATATGTGGTTTGTAGAATGAACACACATGCAATGACATTGGTGGATCCATATGTGGTTTGTGGAAAGAACACACATGCAATGACATTAGTTGATCCATATGTGGTTTATGACAATAACACACATGCAATTACTCTAGTGGATACATATGTGGTTTTTGGAAAAAGAACACACATTCAATGACTCTGGTGGGTCCATATGTGGTTTGTGAAAAGAACACACATGCAGTGACGCTACTGGATCCATGTGTGGTTAGTGGAAATAACACACATGCAATGACATTGGTGGATCCATATGTGGTTCATGGAAAGAACACACATGCAATGACATTGGTGAATCCATATGTGGTTTATGAAAATAACACACATGCAATGACTCTAGTGGATTCATATGTGGTTTGTGGAAAGAACACACATGCAATGAATACTGGGGGATCCATATGTGGTTCATGACAGGAACACACATGCAATGACTCTAGTGGAGACATATGTGGTTTGTGGAAAAGAACACACATGCAATGGCATTGGTGGATCCATATTTGGTTTGTGGAAAGAACACACATGCAATGACATTGGTGGAACCATGTGTGGTTTGTCCAAAAGAACACACATGCAATGACATTGGTGGATCCATATGTGGTTTGTGGAAATAATACACATGCAATGACATTGGTTGATTCATGTGTGGTTTGTGAAAAGAACACACATGCAATGACTCTAGTGGATACATATGTGGTTAGTGGAAAGAACACACATGCAATGAACACTGGTGGATCCATATGTGGTTCATGATAGGAACACACATGCAATTACACTGGTTGATCCATATGTTGGTTGTTAAAAGAACACACATGCAATGCCATTGGTTAATCCATGTGTGGTTTGTGAAAAGAACACACATGCAATGACTCTGATGTATCCATGTGTGGTTTGTGAAAAGAACACACATGCAATGCAATTGGTTGATCCATATGTGGTATGTGAAAAGAACACACATGCAATGACATTGGTTGATCTATATGTGGTTTGTGGAAAGAACACTCATGCAATGACTCTATTGGATCCATGTGTGGTTAGTGGAAACAACACACATGCAATGACATTGGTGGATCCATATGTGGTTCATGGAAAGAACACACATGCAATGACATTGGTGGATCCATATATGGTTTGTGAAAAGAACACACATGCAATGACATTTGTTGATCCATATGTGGTTTGTGAAAATAACACACATGCAATCACTCTAGTGGATCCATGTGTAGTTTGTGGAAAGAACACACATGCAATCACTCTGGTGCATCCATGTGTGGTTTGTGAAAATAATACACATGCAATGACTCTGGTGGATCCATATGTGGTTTGTGGAAAGAACACACATGCAATGACTCTAGTGCTGGTTTGTGGAAAAAACACACATGCAATGACTCAAGTGGGTCCATATGTGGTTTGTGAAAAGAACACACATGCAATGACTCTAGTGGAACCATATGTGGTTTGTGGAAAGAACACACATGCAATGACATTGGTTGATCCATATGTGGTTTATGACAATAACACACATGCAATTACTCTAGTGGATACATATGTGGTTTTTGGAAAAGAACACACATGCAATGACATTGTTTGATCCATATGTGGTTTGTGAAAAGAACACACATGTAATGACTCTAGTGGATCCATGTGTGGTTAGTGGAAATAACACACATGCAATGACATTGGTGGATCCATATGTGGTTCATGGAAAGAACACACATGCAATGACATTGGTGGATCCATATATGGTTTTTGAAAAGAACACACATGCAATGAAATTTGTTGATGCATATGTGGTTTGTGAAAATAACACACATGCACTCACTATACTGGATCAATGTGTGGTTTGTGGAAAGAACACACATGTAATCACTCTGGTACATCCATGTGTGGTTTGTGAAAAGAATACACATGCAATGACTCTGGTGGATCCATATGTGGTTTGTGGAAAGAACACACATGAAATGACTCTAGTGCTGGTTTGTGGAAAGAACACACATGCAATGACTCAAGTGGGTCCATATGTGGTTTGTGAAAAGAACACACATGCAATGACTCTAGTGGATCGATGTGTGGTTAGTGGAAAGAACACACATGCAATGACATTGGTGGATCCATATGTAGTTCATGCAAAGAACACACATGCAATGACATTGGTGGATCCATATATGGTTTTTGAAAAGAACACACATGCAATGACATTTGTTGATCCATATGTGGTTTGTGAAAATAACACACATGCAATCACTCTGGTGGATCCATGTGTTGTTTGTGGAAAGAACACACATGCAATCACTCTAGTGCATCCATGTGTGGTTCGTGAAATGAACACACATGCAATGACTCTGGTGGATCCATATGTGGTTTGTGGAAAGAACACACATGCAATGACTCTAGTTCTAATTTGTGGAAAGAACACACATGCAATGACTCAAGTGGGTCCATATGTGGTTTGTGAAAAGAACACACATGCAATGACTCTAGTGGAACCATATGTAGTTTGTAGAATGAACACACATGCAATGACTCTAGTGGAACCATATGTAGTTTGTGGAAAGAACACACATGCAATGACATTGGTTGATCCATATGTGGTTTATGACAATAACACACATGCAATTACTCTAGTGGATACATATGTGGTTTTTGGAAAAGAACACAAATGCAATGACATTGTTTGATCCATATGTGGTTTGTGAAAACAACACACATGTAATGACTCTAGTGGATCCATGTGTGGTTAGTGGAAAGAACAGACATGCAATGACATTGGTGGATCCATATGTGGTTCATGGAAAGAACACACATGCAATGACATTGGTGGATCCATATATGGTTTCTGAAAAGAACACACATGCAATGAAATTTGTTGATGCATATGTGGTTTGTGAAAATAACACACATGCACTCACTCTAGTGGATCCATGTGTGGTTTGTGGAAAGAACACACATGCAATCACTCTGGTACATCCATGCGTGGTTTGTGAAGAGAATACACATGCAATGACTCTGGTGGATCCATATGTGGTTTGTGGAAAGAACACACATGAAATGACTCTAGTGCTGGTTTGTGGAAAGAACACACATGCAATGACTCAAGTGGGTCCATATGTGGTTTGTGAAAAGAACACTCATGCAATGACTCTAGTGGATCCATGTGTGGTTAGTGGAAAGAACACACATGCAATGACATTGGTGGATCCATATGTAGTTCATGCAAAGAACACACATGCAATGACATTGGTGGATCCATGTATGGTTTTTGAAAAGAACACACATGCAATGACATTTGTTGATCCATATGTGGTTTGTGAAAATAACACACATGCAATCACTCTGGTGGATCCATGTGTGGTTTGTGGAAAGAACACACATGCAATAACTCTAGTGCATCCATGTGTGGTTCGTGAAATGAACACACATGCAATGACTCTGGTGGATCCATATGTGGTTTGTGGAAAGAACACACATGCAATGACTCTAGTGCTGGTTTGTGGAAAAAACACACATGCAATGACTCAAGTGGGTCCATATGTGGTTTGTGAAAAGAACACACATGCAATGACTCTAGTGGAACCATATGTGGTTTGTAGAATGAACACACATGCAATGACATTGGTGGATCCATATGTGGTTTGTGGAAAGAACACACATGCAATGACATTAGTTGATCCATATGTGGTTTATAACAATAACACACATGCAATTACTCTAGTGGATACATATGTGGTTTTTGGAAATAGAACACACATTCAATGACTCTGGTGGGTCCTTATGTGGTTTGTGAAAAGAACACACATGCAATGACGCTAGTGGATCCATGTGTGGTTAGTGGAAAGAACACACATGCAATGACATTGGCGGATCCATATGTGGTTCATGGAAAGAACACACATGCAATGACATTGGTGGATCCATATGTGGTTTGTGAAAAGAACACACATGCAATGACTCTAGTGGATTCATATGTGGTTTGTGGAAAGAACACACATGCAATGAATACTGGTGGATCCATATGTGGTTCATGACAGGAACACTCATGCAATGACTCTAGTGGAGACATATGTGGTTTGTGGAAAAGAACACACATGCAATGGCATTGGTGGATCCATATGTGGTTTGTGGAAAGAACACACATGCAATGACATTGGTGGAACCATGTGTGGTTTGTCGAAAAGAACACACATGCAATGACATTGGTGGATCCATATATGGTTTGTGGAAATAATACAAATGCAATGACATTGGTTGATTCATGTGTGGTTTGTGAAAAGAACACACATGCAATGACTCTAGTGGATACATATGTGGTTAGTGGAAAGAACACACATGCAATGAACACTGGTGGATCCATATGTGGTTCATGATAGGAACACACATGCAATTACACTGGTTGATCCATATGTTTGTTGTTAAAAGAACACACATGCAATGCGATTGGTTAATCCATGTGTGGTTTGTGAAAAGAACACACATGCAATGACTCTGATGTATCCATGTGTGGTTTGTGAAAAGAACACACATGCAATGCCATTGGTTGATCCATGTATGGTATGTGAAAAGAACACACATGCAATGCCATTGGTTGATCCATATGTGGTTTGTGGAAAGAACACTCATGCAATGACTCTATTGGATCCATGTGTGGTTAGTGGAAAGAACACACATGCAATGACATTGGTGGATCCATATGTGGTTCATGGAAAGAACACACATGCAATGACATTGGTGGATCCATATATGGTTTGTGAAAAGAACACACACGCAATGACATTTGTTGATCCATATGTGGTTTGTGAAAATAACACACATGCAATGACTCTACTGGATACATATGTGGTTAGTGGAAAGAACACACATGCAATGAACACTGCTGTATCCATATGTGGTTCATGATAGGAACACACATACAATGACACTGGTTGATCCATATGTGGGTTGTTAAAAGAACACACATGTACTGCTATTGGTTAATCCATGTGTGGTTTGTGAAAAGAACACACATGCAATGACTCTGATGTATCCATGTGTGCTTTGTGAAAAGAACACACATGCAATGCCATTGGTTGATCCATGTGTGCTTTGTGAAAAGAACACACATGCAATGACATTGGTTGATCCATATGTGGTTTGTGGAAAGAACACTCATGCAATGACTCTAGTGGATCAATGTGTGGTTAGTGGAAAGAACACACATGCAATGACATTGGTGGATCCATATGTGGTTCATGGAAAGAACACACATGCAATGACATTGGTGGATCCATATATGGTTTGTGAAAAGAACACACATGCAATGTCATTTGTTGATCCATATGTGGTTTGTGAAAATAACACACATGTAATCACTCTAGTGGATCCATGTGTGGTTTGTGGAAAGAACACACATGCAATCACTCTGGTGCATCCATGTGTGGTTTGTGAAAAGAATACACATGCAATGACTCTGGTGGATCCATATGTGGTTTGTGGAAAGAACACACATGCAATGACTCTAGTGCTGGTTTGTGGAAAAAACACACATGCAATGACTCAAGTGGGTCCATATGTGGTTTGTGAAAAGAACACACATGCAATGACTCTAGTGGAACCATATGTGGTTTGTAGAATGAACACACATGCAATGACATTGGTGGATCCATATGTGGTTTGTGGAAAGAACACCCATGCAATGACATTAGTTGATCCATATGTGGTTTATGACAATAACACACATGCAATTACTCTAGTGGATACATATGTGGTTTTTGGAAAAAGAACACACATTCAATGACTCTGGTGGGTCCATATGTGGTTTGTGAAAAGAACACACATGCAATGACGCTAGTGGATCCATGTGTGGTTAGTGGAAATAACACACATGCAATGACATTGGTGGATCCATATGTGGTTCATGGAAAGAACACACATGCAATGACATTGGTGGATCCATATGTGGTTTATGAAAAGAACACACATGCAATGACTCTAGTGGATTCATATGTGGTTTGTGGAAAGAACACACATGCAATGAATACTGGGGGATCCATATGTGGTTCATGACAGGAACACACATGCAATGACTCTAGTGGAGACATATGTGGTTTGTGGAAAAGAACACACATGCAATGGCATTGGTGGATCCATATTTGGTTTGTGGAAAGAACACACATGCAATGACATTGGTGGAACCATGTGTGGTTTGTCCAAAAGAACACACATGCAATGATATTGGTGGATCCATATGTGGTTTGTGGAAATAATACACATGCAATGACATTGGTTGATTCATGTGTGGTTTGTGAAAAGAACACACATGCAATGACTCTAGTGGATACATATGTGGTTAGTGGAAAGAACACACATGCAATGAACAGTGGTGGATCCATATGTGGTTCATGATAGGAACACACATGCAATTACACTAGTTGATACATATGTTGGTTGTTAAAAGAACACACATGCAATGCCATTGGTTAATCCATGTGTGGTTTGTGAAAAGAACACACATGCAATGACTCTGATGTATCCATGTGTGGTTTGTGAAAAGAACACACATGCAATGCCATTGGTTGATCCATATGTGGTATGTGAAAAGAACACACATGCAATGACATTGGTTGATCTATATGTGGTTTGTGGAAAGAACACTCGTGCAATGACTCTATTGGATCCATGTGTGGTTAGTGGAAACAACACACATTGTAAGGTCCCCAACCTTTAATAAGATTGAGCCCCCTGTGTTTACAATGCTAGTCCCTGGATCAATAGCTAGCATCCACAGTTCAGATGTAATATCAAGAAACAAAGGTCATAATACAACTTTATAACCAGGAATAACATAATTTTAATTACATCTTTACATAGCTCATTTGTCTATTACATTACATTGCAGCGGAATAACTATAGTCATGGATCCTTCATCTTCAAAGTGCCATGGGCAGACATGTTGGTTGTAGGCTTTGTAATCCTAATCAGTCAATCTTCACTAAAAACAATCAAACCTGCAACATAATAAGTTACAGCCACAAGGGTCAATACATTTGAATTGTATTGGCAAGTTTCACTTCTATGTGTAATATAGGTGGATCCTATCACTACATGCATATTTGGCTAAGTAGAGTTTAAGGCTCATTTGCATAAAGCAATATTTTATCCTATCTTTTCAAAAATGGTTTTTGGTCCTTTGTCAAATCTCCTTTCAAAAAAAAAATCTCTTGAACTCCTTGGTAAAAACCCAAGTGTTCAAGTCCTTGTCAAAAAACTCTTGAGCACCTTAGTAACTCCAAGTACATCAAGTTTTGTCAAAATCTCTTGAGCTTCTTGGTAACTCCAAGTGCATCAAGTTTTGTCAAAATCTCTTGAGTTCCTTGGTAACTCCAAGTGCAACAAGTTTTAAAAGTTTTCTTTTAGAAATTAGAATGTCGAGATCTTCCATAGCTTCAGGCCTTTAGTTGCTCAGTATTGTCCATAACCGGGGACACGGCTAAGTACTTAGATTTTATTATCTTCTGCAGAAGTTGTACACTTTACCCACATGTCACACTCTCATCTTGTTGCCACCAGTGGCCGCTGGATTAGTACTCACCAAGATGGAATACTGGCAGATTGAGAATATGACGAAGTCTTTCCAAAAGGTCCTCCCATACACCATTGCTAGCTTGTCTTTAGCCCCCATGAAGCATTCCAGATCCCCATGTCTGGTAACTAAAGACAATGTATGGGTCTTCCTAATGTAATTGACTAAGCCAGAGCCATAATAGCATGTGGTTGCACACGAAAGCCACAATTGGAGAAGCATGTTCAATCTCTAAGTTTCCTAGGTGGGTTTTCTTTTGGAGCACAACACAAAGAGATTTCCATAGAATGGTTCCTTTTGTTGCCACCTTCTCCAAAACTTAAAGTATCCTCCACCTAGGTGGTTCATTGAGTCCTTGTTTTATTATATAAAACACAAGTCCTTTTCTCAAATTTGTAAAATCTCAACATGTATCTCTTTTCAAAATATAGCATGGCTAAGCATGTACAACTACAAGGTTTTCACTAAGTAATGTAAGGGAATCCTATTAGGATTTAGCATAGCATAAGTATAAAATTGTTTTCATGCATGTTTTCAAAATCCACTAAGTATAATGAAAATAGTAGGACTTTTGTATGATAGTGTAACTTGCCTTTTTGGGTAGGGAATGATGGTTCACTCCTTGATCTTGCTAGTATCACACTTCTCTAACTTCACTACAAGTCAATCAAGCAAACACAAAATCAACTAACATTCCAAACAAAGTCAAACAAACAATTTCACACTCACAAAGCAATGGAATCTAAGTCATGCATAAGCATGCAAAGGTTGGTTCTATTGTAAGGATGGTCTCCACTAGGCTTCTAAACTTTGTAAGTTCCAATTTGGTCATTTACCAAAATGGCAAAGTCATTGGTTAGAGGGTTTTGCTCAAAAACCATTTTAGAATCCATTCATCAATTTATGTGGTGGAAAATATTTCTATTCAAGGCAAAACTTTTATGTTTTTCACCAAATGAGTTGCTATTGCAAAACTTGGTGTTTTGGGTCAGTAGGTTTGGTCCAAAACATTTTTCCAAGGTTTTCTTTATCAAAGCATTTTCATAAACAAAACAATGGTTCTTAATTAGCTAGAAATGGACTAAACTAATCAATCCATTCTAAACTTTTCCAAAATCATTTTTAACTCCATGGGTTGGTTCCTAGGGTCAGCAAGGTCACAACAAACCATTTTGCAAAGGTTTTAACCCTAAAATCATTTTTAAACAATTTTTTTAATGTTAGCAAGCACACAAAAGAATCTACAAAATCAAACAAGCTAATAGATACTATTTGCTAAACTAAGGGTAGGGTTAGTTAGAGCTTGCTCTCCTGAATCCAACGACATAAAATTTGTAAATTTTGGACGTGTGGATTCAAAGATACAAGGGTTTGAAAATGGCACTTAAATCTGTTTCAATTTCTGTTTTTAAAACATCTCTGGGCCACGTGTCTGTATCCTATTGGCTCATAACGGTTCGGTAGGATCGCGTGATGTGGACCGCAGGATTTAAGTGGGATTGTGCGGTGCAGATCAAACGTAACGGTTCAGGTTAAGTGATCTATCGTGTGCATAGGATCGTGATCTAACGGCTCACATCGTATCAGCCAGGAACTGGCGGCGGAGCGGTGGCTACCGGCGGCGGAGCGATCGGTCGGCGACGGAGGCGACGCTACAGGAGGCGAGGGAGAAAGGGAAGTTGCTCACCGTGCTCAGGAGGTTGCGGTGAAGCTCGACGTGCTGATGGCTCAACGAGGGGCGCACGGTGCTGTCAGGGATTGCTCGCCGGAGTGGAGGACGGCGTCGGGGGGTACTGCTCGCGGTCGGAGTCGAAGCTACAGATCACAAGGAAGCAAACCAAGGGTACTGTTAAACGCGCAAAGGCACGACAAATGTGTGGGCGTGAATGAGAAGGCGCGGGGCGGTCTGGTTCACCTGGGAGACGTCGTCGGAGAAGAAGCAGACACGGCGGCGCTCTGTGCTTGTCGTAGACGGCGTTCCGGGGCGCCCGCGGGTGAGCTGCGGTTGCAGAAGAGTCCGCTGAGGAATGCTGAGCACTGCTGCGTGCTCGAGGAGGAAGGAGGGGGCGTGTGCTGGCTGAAATCGGCCGGAGACGATGGTCGGAGCTATGGCGATGCGAGCTCGAATTACGGCAGCCTCGGGGCAGAGAGGGAGTGGCGTGTGAGGGGAAAGGAGGAGGGAACGCTGGCGCTTAAAAGGGTGAGGTCACGGCGAGGTTTAATGCACGGCTTTACTGCGAATTAAGCCGGAGGAATCAAAGCAGAAAACGGCGACGAGAGGAGGAAGAACTGGTCGCGGGGTGGGGAAGGAGAACAGTGGAAAGGGGGTCCAGTGGTCAGTGGGAATAGAAAGGAGGGGAGGTCCACCTGTTAGTCTCTGCGTGGGTTTCTTTCGCGGTGAAGAAAACGGTTCGGGGAGCGTGGGTGAGAGAGGTGGGGTCGTCTCGTCAGCGAGTGAGGGAGAGGAGGAGTAGGTCCACGCTGTCTGTCTCTGTCTGAGTAAGTTTCTGAGTAAGAAAAGATTTCTTCGGGGGAGAGGGAGAAGACTGGGCTGGTCTGGGCCTAGTGGGCTGAGTCTGTTGCACTATTTTTTTCTGTCTAAACTTTTTCCTTTTCTAAATCTATTTTCTGTTTTGCAATTTCAAACAATTAATCAAGCATTCAAACAACACTCAATCAATTCAAACAAACACTCAAACTTTTCATTTGAATTTGGTTCTGTTTTTTCGACATAATCCAAATCTCAAATAAAATAATATTTTTATTTAGTTTAGGATCCATTTAATAATTAAATAAAATGGATCTTTAGTTGTTTAATAGTGTTTGATTTATTTAATAAAATTTCCATTTGAAATCCAATTATTTTCAAAACCAAACCAGATGGTTTTATTTGAAAAATAAAAGAATACTTGGAAACTTATTTAAATAAATAAATAAGTTTTGGTGTTTAATTAAAATGGGAAAGCCTTTACTTAAATAAAATTGGATAATTAAATCCTTATTATTTTATTTAAATAATCCTTTACTCATTTTAATCAAAGCAAAACCTTTTAATAAAAGATTTCAAAGTAGTAATAAAATACTTGGTGTTCATTTAAAATGGGAAAAGCCTTTACTTAAATAAAATTGGATATTTAAATCCTTTATTTTATTTAAATAAACCTTTACTCATTTTATCAAAACAAAATATTTTATTTCAAAAGTTTGGCCAAAATTAATTTGGCTTATCTTTTCATTTGAAACCAAAGTCTTTTATTAAAAGATCTAAATCAGTGTTTCCAAAACAATTTATTTTCCTTTGATAAATGTTTATCTTTATAAATCCCTTTAGGATTATTTGCTCACCAAAGGGTATGGGTTTTTGGTAAGGGCTTTAAAGGCTTTGGAAATTCAATTTCCTTATCTTATTATACTCCTAAGATTTTGTTGATGGTTCCAAACTAAGTGAAACCAATCTCTAAGGTCTTTCTTGATCCTTTGTGAATATTTGTTGATCAATTTTTGGTATGGATCAATTCCATAGGTTTGGAGATACTTTGGAAAATGATTTCCTTCCATTAGGGTTAGGGATTTGGATTTATTTTCCAAGTGTTCAAATTTCCAGATACATTCATTGAGGAATGCATTTCCCTTGATTTGGATTTTTGTTGAATTCAAACTTTAGCCAAAGTTTGTTCAAGATGGGATTTTAAGTTTCCTTTTAGAAACAAAAGTTTCTTTTCACCCTGATTTTCAACAAAAATTTATTTTGTTTATTTATTTTTCACATTACAAGATTTGGAAAATCTTGGGATGTGACAGGCTACCACCCTTAAAAGAAATCTCGTCCCCGAGATTTGGGAAGGCTAGGGTTACAAGTTGGCTTGAAGGCAACTAGGGTACTACCACCCTTAAAAGTAAAGTCTTATAGGGTTACATTGATGGTTCTCTTGACTATAGGTTCAACACTTGATATTCAGACAAGGAATCCTTATTTGACTCAACTGAGTTATCTAAATACTGTCATCCACTTCTTCTATCTCTTCAACGTTTCCATCCATGTCAATGTGGTTCACATGTCCTTTCTGGGTCACATTGGAGTCATTTCCATTGGCTCTTCTAGCAGCCTTTTTCTTTTTCTTCTCAGGACAGTTTGATGCATAGTGTCCAAGTTCCTTGCAGGTATAGCACTGCAACTGGCTAATGTCTTTCTTCTTGAATTTGTCTTGTTGATTCTGACCAAGGTTATCTCCATTATCAATATCATCTCCATCATTATCACTTCCATTGCTGTGGTGGTGATACTGATGTAACTCAGAATCTTCATTGCTCTTTTTGAATGAATGCCTCTTCTTTGATGATCTTGAATAGTTCTTGAGTTTACGCTTCCTCTTTCTATTCTCAACTTGATTCATCTTGTTTTCCAAAATGATGGCTTTGTCACAGAGTGAATGATAAGTTGGGACATAGGCAACGACTAGCTGTAGGTTCAACTCATCATTAAGTCCTTCAAGAAATTTTTCTTTTCTCTTAGCATCTGTATCAACTTCGTCCGGTGCATAGCGTGCCAGATTATTGAATTCTTCAATATACTCAGCCACACTGAGGTGATGTTGTTTCAGATTGTGAAACTCCTTTTTCTTCAAGTACATTACTCCAGGTGAGATGTGAGTGGTTCTGAATCCATCCTCAAAAATAGCCCAAGTTACATCTTCAAGGGGAGTGGTGATTTGAAAGTTGTCCCACCATGTTGCTGCTGGTCCTTCAAGTAAAAATGCTGCAAACCTAACTTTTTCTCCATCGGTGCAACCAATAGTCACTAAGTCTTTGTTCACTGAACGTAACCAATCATCAGCTCCCTTTGGATCAGTTGTTCCAGAGAACCTTGCAGGCCTAAGTTTCAGAAACTTGGTGAGCATGTCAAGTGCTGGAGGATTATTCTGATCGTTGTTGTTGTTGTTGTTGTTGTTGTTATTCAAATTCTGTATGAATGTGGTCATCTGCTGCATCAACTGTGTCTGAGCTGCCATCATCTGTTGCATCTCAGGGGTGAAGTTGTTGTTGTTTTGGTTGGGGTTGGAACGACGGGGAGGCATCTGTTGGTTTGATAGGGATAAGTATTGGTGGATAGGTTTTTAAGAAGTCCTAACACACAACTCAAAACAATCAAGTTCAATCAAACAATCAAACCATCAAACATTCAACAAGCAATCAAGCACTTAACAACTTATGAGCTTAACTCATGAGTTGAAGTAAACAACAAGTTTCAAGCATATTTTTAGGCAACCAAAAATATTTTTGTTACACCACATAAGTTGGTGGGTTTGACTTAAACTAAATATGGTGGTCCATCTATATGGTTCACTTGAAATCTTTCCATCCTTCTTAGTTGATTCTTCTTGAAGGAGATCATGGTTTCCTTGGAAAAACTTCTTGGTTGCAATACTTCAATTGTGTTTCCTTATTCTTCAAGTCTTGTGCAATATTTCTTGTCTCTCTTGTAGTCCTTAGTAGTATCCAAGTTGGAAGTCTTGGTGAACATGCTGAAGATGTTGAAGTCATTAGAGTTGAAGAAGTCTTTTGCACATGGTGAAGTCTTTGGTCATGGGGTAGGCTTTTCCATTAAGTTTGAAGTAGAAGAGATGTAGAGTTGAAACCAAAATGGTTGAGGAAAGAGTTTACAAGATTGTTTGTAAATAAGTTTTTGGAACAAAATACAACTCCTATTTTTCTAAGGGGTTTTTGTCCAATCCTAGGGTTACAAATCCTACAGGCAACACAATGCTCTGATACCATCTGTAAGGTCCCCAACCTTTAATAAGATTGAGCCCCCTGTGTTTACAATGCTAGTCCCTGGATCAATAGCTAGCATCCACAGTTCAGATGTAATATCAAGAAACAAAGGTCATAATACAACTTTATAACCAGGAATAACATAATTTTAATTACATCTTTACATAGCTCATTTGGCTATTACATTACATTGCAGCGGAATAACTATAGTCATGGGTCCTTCATCTTCAAAGTGCCATAGGCAGACATGTTGGTTGTAGGCTTTGTAATCCTAATCAGTCAATCTTCACTAAAAACAATCAAACCTGCAACATAATAAGTTACAGCCACAAGGGTCAATACATTTGAATTGTATTGGCAAGTTTCACTTCTATGTGTAATATAGGTGGATCCTATCACTACATGCATATTTGGCTAAGTAGAGTTTAAGGCTCATTTGCATAAAGCAATATTTTATCCTATCTTTTCAAAAATGGTTTTTGGTCCTTTGTCAAATCTCCTTTCAAAAAAAAAATCTCTTGAACTCCTTGGTAAAAACCCAAGTGTTCAAGTCCTTGTCAAAAAACTCTTGAGCACCTTAGTAACTCCAAGTACATCAAGTTTTGTCAAAATCTCTTGAGCTTCTTGGTAACTCCAAGTGCATCAAGTTTTGTCAAAATCTCTTGAGTTCCTTGGTAACTCCAAGTGCAACAAGTTTTAAAAGTTTTCTTTTAGAAATTAGAATGTCGAGATCTTCCATAGCTTCAGGCCTTTAGTTGCTCAGTATTGTCCATAACCGGGGACACGGCTAAGTACTTAGATTTTATTATCTTCTGCAGAAGTTGTACACTTTACCCACATGTCACACTCTCATCTTGTTGCCACCAGTGGCCGCTGGATTAGTACTCACCAAGATGGAATACTGGCAGATTGAGAATATGACGAAGTCTCTCCAAAAGATCCTCGCATACACCATTGCTAGCTTGTCTTTAGCCCCCATGAAGCATTCCAGATCCCCATGTCTGGTAACTAAAGACAATGTATGGGTCTTCCTAATGTAATTGACTAAGCCAGAGCCATAATAGCATGTGGTTGCACACGAAAGCCACAATTGGAGAAGCATGTTCAATCTCTAAGTTTCCTAGGTGGGTTTTCTTTTGGAGCACAACACAAAGAGATTTCCATAGAATGGTTCATTTTGTTGCCACCTTCTCCAAAACTTAAAGTATCCTCCACCTAGGTGGTTCGTTGAGTCCTTGTTTTATTATATAAAACACAAGTCCTTTTCTCAAATTTGTAAAATCTCAACATGTATCTCTTTTCAAAATATACCATGGCTAAGCATGTACAACTACAAGGTTTTCACTAAGTAATGTAAGGGAATCCTATTAGGATTTAGCATAGCATAAGTATAAAATTGTTTTCATGCATGTTTTCAAAATCCACTAAGTATAATGAAAATAGTAGGACTTTTGTATGATAGTGTAACTTGCCTTTTTGGGTAGGGAATGATGGTTCACTCCTTGATCTTGATAGTCTCACACTTCTCTAACTTCACTAAAAGTCAATCAAGCAAACACAAAATCAACTAACATTCCAAACAAACAATTTCACACTCACAAAGCAATGGAATCTAAGTCATGCATAAGCATGCAAAGGTTGGTTCTATTGTAAGGATGGTCTCCACTAGGCTTCTAAACTTTGTAAGTTCCAATTTGGTCATTTACCAAAATGGAAAAGTCATTGGTTAGAGGGTTTTGCTCAAAAACCATTTTAGAATCCATTCATCAATTTATGTGGTGGAAAATATTTCTATTCAAGGCAAAACTTTTATGTTTTTCACCAAATGAGTTGCTATTGCAAAACTTGGTGTTTTGGGTCAGTAGGTTTGGTCCAAAACATTTTTCCAAGGTTTTCTTTATGAAAGCATTTTCATAAACAAAACAATGGTTCTTAATTAGCTAGAAATGGACTAAACTAATCAATCCATTCTAAACTTTTACAAAATCATTTTTAACTCCATGGGTTGGTTCCTAGGGTCAGCAAGGTCACAACAAACCATTTTGCAAAGGTTTTAACCCTAAAATCATTTTTAAACAATTTTTCTAATGTTAGCAAGCACACAAAAGAATCTGCAAAATCAAACAAGCTAATAGATACTATTTGCTAAACTAAGGGTAGGGTTAGTTAGAGCTTGCTCTCCTGAATCCAACGACATAAAATTTGTAAATTTTGGACGTGTGGATTCAAAGATACAAGGGTTTGAAAATGGCACTTAAATCTGTTTCAATTTCTGTTTTTAAAACATCTCTGGGCCACGTGTCTGTATCCTATTGGCTCATAACGGTTCGGTAGGATCGCGTGATGTGGACCGCAGTATTTAAGTGGGATTGTGCGGTGCAGATCAAACGTAACGGTTCAGGTTAAGTGATCTATCGTGTGCATAGGATCGTGATCTAACGGCTCACATCGTATCAGCCAGGAACTGGCGGCGGAGCGGTGGCTACCGGCGGCGGAGCGATCGGTCGGCGACGGAGGCGACGCTACAGGAGGCGAGGGAGAAAGGAAGTTGCTCACCGTGCTCAGGAGGTTGCGGTGAAGCTCGACGTGCTGATGGCTCAACGAGGGGCGCACGGTGCTGTCAGGGATTGCTCGCCGGAGTGGAGGACGGCGTCGGGGGGTACTGCTCGTGGTCGGAGTCGAAGCTACAGATCACAAGGAAGCGAACCAAGGGTACTGTTAAACGCGCAAAGGCACGGCAAATGTGTGGGCGTGAATGAGAAGGCGCGGGGCGGTCTGGTTCACCTGGGAGATGTCGTCGGAGAAGAAGCAGACACGGCGGCACTCTGTGCTTGTCGTAGACGGCGTTCCGGGGCGCCCGCGGGTGAGCTGCGGTTGCAGAAGAGTCTGCTGAGGAATGCTGAGCACCGCTGCGTGCTCGAGGAGGCAGGAGGGGGCGTGTGCTGGCTGGAATCGGCCGGAGACGGTGGTCGGAGCTATGGCGATGCGAGCTCGAATTACGGCAGCCTAGGGGCAGAGAGGGAGTGGCGTGTGAGGGGAAAGGAGGAGGGAACGCTGGCGCTTAAAAGGGCGAGGTCACGGCGAGGTTTAATGCACGGCTTTACTGCGAATTAAGCCGGAGGAATCAAAGCAGAAAACGGCGACGAGAGGAGGAAGAACTGGTCGCGGGGTGGGGAAGGAGAACGGTGGAAAGGGGGTCCAGTGGTCAGTGGGAATAGAAAGGAGGGGGAGGTCCACCTGTTAGTCTCTGCGTGGGTTTCTTTCGCGGTGAAGAAAACGGTTCGGGGAGCGTGGGTGAGAGAGGTGGGGTCGTCTCGTCAGCGAGTGAGGGAGAGGAGGAGTAGGTCCATGCTGTCTGTCTCTGTCTGAGTAAGTTTCTGAGTAAGAAAAGATTTCTTCGGGGGAGAGGGAGAAGACTGGGCTGGTCTGGGCCTAGTGGGCTGAGTCTGTTGCACTATTTTTTTTCTGTCTAAACTTTTTCCTTTTCTAAATCTATTTTCTGTTTTGCAATTTCAAACAATTAATCAAGCATTCAAACAACACTCAATCAATTCAAACAAACACTCAAACTTTTCATTTGAATTTGGTTCTGTTTTTTCGACATAATCCAAATCTCAAATAAAATAATATTTTTATTTAGTTTAGGATCCATTTAATAATTAAATAAAATGGATCTTTAGTTGTTTAATAGTGTTTGATTTATTTAATAAAATTTCCATTTGAAATCCAATTATTTTCAAAACCAAACCAGATGGTTTTATTTGAAAAATAAAAGAATACTTGGAAACTTATTTAAATAAATAAATAAGGTTTGGTGTTTAATTAAAATGGGAAAGCCTTTACTTAAATAAAATTGGATAATTAAATCCTTATTATTTTATTTAAATAATCCTTTACTCATTTTAATCAAAGCAAAACCTTTTAATAAAAGATTTCAAAGTAGTAATAAAATACTTGGTGTTCATTTAAAATGGGAAAAGCCTTTACTTAAATAAAATTGGATATTTAAATCCTTTATTTTATTTAAATAAACCTTTACTCATTTTATCAAAACAAAATATTTTATTTCAAAAGTTTGGCCAAAATTAATTTGGCTTATCTTTTCATTTGAAACCAAAGTCTTTTATGATCTAAATCAGTGTTTCCAAAACAATTTATTTTCCTTTGATAAATGTTTATCTTTATAAATCCCTTTAGGATTATTTGCTCACCAAAGGGTATGGGTTTTTGGTAAGGGCTTTAAAGGCTTTGGAAATTCAATTTCCTTATCTTATTATACTCCTAAGATTTTGTTGATGGTTCCAAACTAAGTGAAACCAATCTCTAAGGTCTTTCTTGATCCTTTGTGAATATTTGTTGATCAATTTTTGGTATGGATCAATTCCATAGGTTTGGAGATACTTTGGAAAATGATTTCCTTCCATTAGGGTTAGGGATTTGGATTTATTTTCCAAGTGTTCAAATTTCCAGATACATTCACTGAGGAATGCATTTCCCTTGATTTGGATTTTTGTTGAATTCAAACTTTAGCCAAAGTTTGTTCAAGATGGGATTTTAAGTTTCATTTTAGAAACAAAAGTTTCTTTTCACCCTGATTTTCAACAAAAATTTATTTTGTTTATTTATTTTTCACATTACAAGATTTGGAAAATCTTGGGATGTGACACACATGCAATGACATTGGTGGATCCATATGTGGTTCATGGAAAGAACACACATGCAATGACATTGGTGGATCCATATATGGTTTGTGAAAAGAACACACATGCAATGACATTTGTTGATCCATATGTGGTTTGTGAAAATAACACACATGCAATCACTCTAGTGGATCCATGTGTAGTTTGTGGAAAGAACACACATGCAATCACTTTGGTGCATCCATGTGTGGTTTGTGAAAATAATACACATGCAATGACTCTGGTGGATCCATATGTGGTTTGTGGAAAGAACACACATGCAATGACTCTAGTGCTGGTTTGTGGAAAAAACACACATGCAATGACTCAAGTGGGTCCATATGTGGTTTGTGAAAAGAACACACATGCAATGACTCTAGTGGAACCATATGTAGTTTGTAGAATGAACACACATGCAATGACTCTAGTGGAACCATATGTGGTTTGTGGAAAGAACACACATGCAATGACATTGGTTGATCCATATGTGGTTTATGACAATAACACACATGCAATTACTCTAGTGGATACATATGTGGTTTTTGGAAAAGAACACACATGCAATGACATTGTTTGATCCATATGTGGTTTGTGAAAAGAACACACATGTAATGACTCTAGTGGATCCATGTGTGGTTAGTGGAAAGAACACACATGCAATGACATTGGTGGATCCATATGTGGTTCATGGAAAGAACACACATGCAATGACATTGGTGGATCCATATATGGTTTGTGAAAAGAACACACATGCAATGAAATTTGTTGATGCATATGTGGTTTGTGAAAATAGCACACATGAACTCACTCTAGTGGATCCATGTGTGGTTTGTGGAAAGAACACACATGCAATCACTCTGGTACATCCATGTGAGGTTTGTTAAAAGAATACACATGCAAAGACTCTGGTGGATCCATATGTGGTTTGTGGAAAGAACACACATGAAATGACTCTAGTGCTGGTTTGTGGAAAGAACACACACGCAATGACTCAAGTGGGTCCATATGTGTTTTGTGAAAAGAACACACATGCAATGACTCTAGTGGATCCATGTGTGGTTAGTGGAAATAACACACATGCAATGACATTGGTGCATCCATATGTAGTTCATGCAAAGAACACACATGCAATGACATTGGTGGATCCATATATGGTTTTTGAAAAGAACACACATGCAATGACATTTGTTGATCCATATGTGGTTTGTGAAAATAACACACATGCAATCACTCTGGTGGATCCATGTGTGGTTTGTGGAAAGAACACACATGCAATCACTCTAGTGCATCCATGTGTGGTTCGTGAAATGAACACACATGCAATGACTCTGGTGGATCCATATGTGGTTTGTGGAAAGAACACACATGCAATGACTCTAGTGCTGATTTGTGGAAAGAACACACATGCAATGACTCAAGTGGGTCCATATGTGGTTTGTGAAAAGAACACACATGCAATGACTCTAGTGGAACCATATGTAGTTTGTAGAATGAACACACATGCAATGACTCTAGTGGAACCATATGTGGTTTGTGGAAAGAACACACATGCAATGACATTGGTTGATCCATATGTGGTTTATGACAATAACACACATGCAATTACTCTAGTGGATACATATGTGGATTTTGGAAAAGAACACACATGCAATGACATTGTTTGATCCATATGTGGTTTGTGAAAAGAACACACATGTAATGACTCTAGTGGATCCATGTGTGGTTAGTGGAAAGAACACACATGCAATGACATTGGTGGATCCATATGTGGTTCATGGAAAGAACACACATGCAATGACATTGGTGGATCCATATATGGTTTGTGAAAAGATCACATATGCAATGAAATTTGTTGATGCATTTGTGGTTTGTGAAAATAACACACATGCACTCACTCTAGTGGATCCATGTGTGGTTTGTGGAAAGAACACACATGCAATCACTCTGGTACATCCATATGTGGTTTGTGAAAAGAATACACATGCAATGACTCTGGTGGATCCATATGTGGTTTGTGGAAAGAACACACATGAAATGACTCTAGTGCTGGTTTGTGGAAAGAACACACATGCAATGACTCAAGTGGGTCCATATGTGGTTTGTGAAAAGAACACACATGCAATGACTCTAGTGGATTCATGTGTGGTTAGTGGAAATAACACACATGCAATGACATTGGTGGATCCATATGTAGTTCATGCAAAGAACACACATGCAATGACATTGGTGGATCCATATATAGTTTTTGAAAAGAACACACATGCAATGACATTTGTTGATCCATATGTGGTTTGTGAAAATTACACACATGCAATCACTCTAGTGGATCCATGTGTGGTTTGTGGAAAGAACACACATGCAATCACTCTAGTGCATCCATGTGTGGTTCATGAAATGAACACACATGCAATGACTCTGGTGGATCCATATGTGGTTTGTGGAAAGAACACACATGCAATGACTCTAGTGCTGGTTTGTGGAAAAAACACACATGCAATGACTCAAGTGGGTCCATATGTGGTTTGTGAAAAGAACACACATGCAATGACTCTAGTGGAACCATATGTGGTTTGTAGAATGAACACACATGCAATGACATTGGTAGATCCATATGTGGTTTGTGGAAAGAACACACATGCAATGACATTAGTTGATCCATATGTGGTTTATGACAATAACACACATGCAATTACTCTAGTGGATACATATGTGGTTTTTGGAAAAAGAACACACATTCAATGACTCTGGTGGGTCCCTATGTGGTTTGTGAAAAGAACACACATGCAATGACGCTAGTGGATCCATGTGTGCTTAGTGGAAAGAACACACATGCAATGACATTGGTGGATCCATATGTGGTTCATGGAAAGAACACACATGCAATGACATTGGTGGATCCATATGTGGTTTGTGAAAAGAACACACATGCAATGACTCTAGTGGATTCAAATGTGGTTTGTGGAAAGAACACACATGCAATGAATACTGGTGGATCCATATGTGGTTCATGATAGGAACACACATGCAATGACTCTAGTGGAGACATATGTGGTTTGTGGAAAAGAACACACATGCAATGGCATTGGTGGATCCATATGTGGTTTGTGGAAAGAACACAAATGCAATGACATTGGTGGAACCATGTGTGGTTTGTCGAAAAGAACACACATGCAATGACATTGGTGGATCCATATGTGGTTTGTGGAAATAATACACATGCAATGACATTGGTTGATTCATGTGTGGTTTGTGAAAAGAACACACATGCAATGACTCTAGTGGATACATATGTGGTTAGTGGAAAGAACACACATGCAATGAACACTGGTGGATTCATATGTGGTTCATGATAGGAACACACATGCAATTACACTGGTTGATCCATATGTTGGTTGTTAAAAGAACACACATGCAATGCCATTGGTTAATCCATGTGTGGTTTGTGAAAAGAACACACATGCAATGACTCTGATGTATCCATGTGTGGTTTGTGAAAAGAACACACATGCAATGCCATTGGTTGATCCATGTATGGTATGTGAAAAGAACACACATGCAATGACATTGGTTGATCCATATGTGGTTTGTGGAAAGAACACTCATGCAATGACTCTATTGGATCCATGTGTGGTTAGTGGAAAGAACACACATGCAATGACATTGGTGGATCCATATGTGATTCATGGAAAGAACACACATGCAGTGACATTGGTGGATCCATATATGGTTTGTGAAAATAACACACATGCAATGACATTTGTTGATCCATATGTGGTTTGTGAAAATAACACACATGCAATCACTCAAGTGGATCCATGTGTAGTTTGTGGAAAGAACACACATGCAATCACTTTGGTGCATCCATGTGTGGTTTGTGAAAATAATACACATGCAATGACTCTGGTGGATCCATATGTGGTTTGTGGAAAGAACACACATACAATGACTCTAGTGCTGGTTTGTGGAAAGAACACACATACAATGACTCTAGTGCTGGTTTGTGGAAAAAACACACATGCAATGACTCAAGTGGGTCCATATGTGGTTTGTGAAAAGAACACACATGCAATGACTCTAGTGGAACCATATGTAGTTTGTAGAATGAACACACATGCAATGACTCTAGGGGAACCATATGTGGTTTGTGGAAAGAACACACATGTAATAACATTGGTTGATCCATATGTGGTTTATGACAATAACACACATGCAATTACTCTAGTGGATACATATGTGGTTTTTGGAAAAGAACACACATGCAATGACATTGTTTGATCCATATGTGGTTTGTTAAAAGAACACACATGTAATGACTCTAGTGGATCCATGTGTGGTTAGTGGAAAGAACACACATGCAATGACATTGGTGGATCCATATGTGGTTCATGGAAAGAACACACATGCAATGACATTGGTGGATCCATATATGGTTTGTGAAAAGAACACACATGCAATGAAATTTGTTGATGCATATGTGGTTTGTGAAAATAACACACATGCACTCACTCTAGTGGATCCATGTGTGGTTTGTGGAAAGAACACACATGCAATCACTCTGGTACATCCATGTGTGGTTTGTGAAAAGAATACACATGCAATGACTCTGGTGGATCCATATGTGGTTTGTGGAAAGAACACACATGAAATGACTCTAGTGCTGGTTTGTGGAAAGAACACACATGCAATGACTCAAGTGGGTCCATTTGTGGTTTGTGAAAAGAACACACATGCAATGACTCTAGTGGATCCATGTGTGGTTAGTGGAAATAACACACATGCGATGACATTGGTGGATCCATATGTGGTTCACGGAAAGAACACACATGCAATGACATTGGTGGATCCATATATGGTTTGTGAAAAGAACACACATGCAATGACATTTGTTGATCCATATGTGGTTTGTGAAAATAACACACATGCAATCACTCTGGTGGATCCATGTGTAGTTTGTGGAAAGAACACACATGCAATCACTCTAGTGCATCCATGTGTGGTTTGTGAAATGAACACACATGCAATGACTCTGGTGGATCCATATGTGGTTTGTGGAAAGAACACACATGCAATGACTCTAGTGCTGATTTGTGGAAAGAACACACATGCAATGACTCAAGTGGGTCCATATGTGGTTTGTGAAAAGAACACACATGCAATGACTCTAGTGGAACCATATGTGTTTTCTAGAAAGAACACACATGCAATGACTCTAGTGGAACCATATGTGGTTTGTGGAAAGAACATACATGCAATGACATTGGTTGATCCATATGTGATTTGTGACAATAACACACATGCAATTACTCTAGTGGATACATATGTGTTTTGTGGAAAAGGACACACATTCAATGACTCTGGTGGGTCCATATGTGGTTTGTGAAAAGAACACACATGCAATGACTCTAGTGGATCCATGTGTGGTTAGTGGAAAGAACACACATGCAATGACATTGGTGGATCCATATGTGGTTCATGGAAAGAACACACATGCAATGATATTGGTGGATCCATATGTGGTTTGTGAAAAGAACACACATGCAATGACTCTAGTGGATTCATATGTGGTTTGTGGAAAGAACACACATGCAATGAACACTGGTGGATCCATATGTGGTTCATGACAGGAACACACATGCAATGACTCTAGTGGAGACATATGTGGTTTGTGGAAAAGAACACACATGCAATGACATTGGTGGATCCATATGTGGTTTGTGGAAAGAACATACATGCAATGACATTGGTGGAACCATGTGTGGTTTGTGGAAAACAACACACATGCAATGACATTCGTGGATCCATATGTGGTTTATGGAAAGAATACACATGCAATGACATTGGTTGATTCATGTGTGGTTTGTGAAAAGAACACACATGCAATGACTCTAGTGGATACATATGTGGTTAGTGGAAAGAACACACATGCAATGAACACTGGTGGATCCATATGTGGTTCATGATAGGAACACACATGCAATGATACTGGTTGATCCATATGTGGGTTGTTAAAAGAACACACATGCAATGCCATTGGTTAATCCATGTGTGGTTTGTGAAAATAACACACATGCAATGACTCTGATGTATCCATGTGTGGTTTGTGAAAAGAACACACATGCAATGTGATTGGTTGATCCATGTGTGGTTGGTGAAAAGAACACACATGCAATGACATTGGTTGATCTATATGTGGTTTGTGGAAAGAACACTCATGCAATGACTCTATTGGATCCATGTGTGGTTAGTGGAAAGAACACACATGCAATGACATTGGTGGATCCATATGTGGTTCATGGAAAGAACACACATGCAATGACATTGGTGGATCCATATATGGTTTGTGAAAAGAACACACATGCAATGACATTTGTTGATCCATATGTGGTTTGTGAAAATAACACACATGCAATCACTCTAGTGGATCCATGTGTGGTTTGTGGAAAGAACACACATGCAATCACTCTGGTGCATCCATGTGTGGTTTGTGGAATGAACACACATGCAATGACTCTAGTGGATCCATATGTGGTTTGTGGAAAGAACACACATGCAATGACTCTAGTGCTGATTTGTGGAAAGAACACACATGCAATGACTCAAGTGGGTCCATATGTGGTTTGTGAAAAGAACACACATGCAATGACTCTAGTGGAACCATATGTGTTTTCTAGAAAGAACACACATGCAATGACATTGGTTGATCCATATGTGGTTTGTGGAAAGAACACACATGCAATGACATTGGTTGATCCATATGTGATTTGTGACAATAACACACATGCAATTACTCTAGTGGATACATATGTGTTTTGTGGAAAAGAACACACATTCAATGACTCCGGTGGGTCCATATGTGGTTTGTGAAAAGAACACACATGCAATGACGCTAGTGTATTGTAACTACCTCGGTGAATTACGCTCCTAGTTACAAGCCTGGATGAACAGAAATGGTTGAAATAGTACGGTGGGGCCCAAATGCCACTCACAGGTAGACCTTTCGGCCGTCCCAACTATTTCCAAACATCGGGACAAGAACGGGCGGCGTAATCGGCAGGCGAAGGGATCAACTACATACACAAATGAGTATGTATGCAAGCCACCATACAACAGTACATCAGAGCCATTCCATCTAAAAAGAAAGGAAATATAGCAATGCCATACGACAAGATCCAAATATCCTAGATAGATATAATAGTTTAGGATATCTCCTCATACATCAATCGACAGAGTATCAAGCGGAAGACAAAATCCGAGTACGGATAAGAAGCAAATCGGCATAAGATGCCCCATAAATAAGCAGATCCCGCCCACAGATCTCACGGATCCCCGTTCCCGGAATCTCTACACCGAATGATCGTTGCCCACATCGTCCGTCTCTTCCACCCAATATCCATCTTGTGAGTGTACCTGTTCATCTAAACCAATAATTTATCGTGTGAGACCCTAGGGGTACTCAGCAAGTCTTTATGCCTCTAAAGGGGACACAACCTGGGGTGATGCAATTGCAGCAAAAGATAAAAACTAACAATTCTATAGATACTCGCTAACCATCCGCCTAACCAGAGATAGACGGATGTCCGTGAATTAATAACAGCAGTTATAATAGTTATAACGGTAATATCCATAGATCCATCCTCCTCCTCGCTTACCGACGAGGAAGCGGACGAACAACCCCCCATCCGTTGGCAGTTTTATTATCCATTCCGTGAGTGTTGCACTATTTACTAGTCAGGTACCTAGTCTAGTCAAATTAAAAGCGGTACTTTAGTTATGCTTGTCTATGATCGAGAAACTGTGCTCCAAGTCGTCCATAACCGCGGACACGGCTTTCAGAAAGTTTTACCCTGCAGGGGTGCACAAATAGCAACACACACTCGATATGCCTCGGAAAAACCAAATCAAAACCCAACGAGGCAGTCAAGACAAAGCGATCACAGGATTCAGAAATATTTCAGGGGGCCACCCCATTGAGCTACCCGCAACGAAGTTAGCTGACTCCGAGACGGCCTCAAGGTTTGCGCCAATGGCTGTGAACGACTGGGAACCCGAAAATGTGACTGGGCTTCTCGACACCGCGAAAACACTCCGCTTTCCTAAACAGTACAGTGTGCTCCTCGCACAATTTTAAATAAAGCAGTAAGCATGGCATAAGTACATGCTAGTAAATAAAACCTCAAACTAGTTTGTGGCCCTCAAGAAATAAGAATGAATCAAGCTCTGGCTCAGGGGGGGTCATAAGCCTCCCGGATGTGGATAGCACGAATATTCAAGGAACAGGAATCAAGTACTCGGGGTCCTACGGGACACAAGTGAGCCTGAAAAACCAAATAGCGAATATGGCTCACCGATGCCACTTTCATTAGTTATCCCATTACTAATCAGGTTGAGTTGTTTAGGTACCTCGTTTTCCATCAGACACTCACAAACCCTACACATGCTGTTCTATGACTCGCATGGCTCAAACAACTCCTGTAGTAATGGCTCACGGGATGGAGGAACAAGCTTCGGTGGGGTTTAAAAGTAAAAGCTATGCAATACTTGGGATTCAATTTAATGCAATCGCGACTCAATGATGCAAGAATAAGAAAGAGGCAATAGGTACTATATGTATGCAAGCATGTGGTAGTGCTTGCCTGGCAGCTCAGTTGAAGCAAGTGATGGATCTGGGTAGTGCTCCTGGTTCTCTTGATATATCCCCTGCTCAGCGTCTATTCGAAGAAGAACCAAACAAACAAGGGCCAACATAAATAAAGTGCACAAGCATAAGTATAAATGCATCAAGCAAACAATCATGCCATGATGAATGATGCACAATTGGCATGGCAATAAAGTAGCATGGCATGGGTGAGGTGTGGAATACAAGAATAAACCATTTTATGGGGTTTTATTCACATTTTATACTCATTTAAGTTGCTGTACCCATTATATTTATATGATGCATGCTTCAAATCAAACCAAGGAAAGCATAGACAGAAAGGTCTCGTCGAGCTAATCATTTTAGACATATTATTTATTAAATTTGGAGTTATAAAACAAAAGTTATTAATTATTTAAGACAAAAGGGCATTTTATTGTAATTTAAATAAACTTGGAATTTTAAATGTGCAAAATATATTTTGGATTGCATATTTGAATTCCTCATATTTTTCTGATTTGAAAACATATATTATTTGTTTAAATTGGATTTATATTTTAAAAGATATATTAAAACATATTTGAATTTTGAATTTGAATTAATTTGAAAAGATTTGAAATAAAACAGAAATCTAGAAAACCTTTTTATACCCAGACAGTTACAGTCACAGCCACTGACGGGTGGGGTCACTGGCTGACGCAGCAGCTCAGCGCGCAGAACAACTTTTCTCACCGCAGCCGGATCTAGCCTAGAGGGTGATAGGTGGGGCTAACTGGCTCGGGCCCAGGCGTCAGCGAACGGGCGCGTGGGGGCTGCCAGGCGGGGCCGAGCTGGAGCGCGGGTTGCGAACAGGAAACTCCGGGGGTTTTTCTGCAAAAGCGCGCAGCGGCTGGCAGGTGGGGTCCTAAGGAGCGCGGGTTGCGACGAGCAAAACAGCAGGGGGGTATTGGTAAAGTGGTAGCGGCTACTGTGGATCTTCCCCCGCGGACGGATTGGTGCTCGCACGCGCAGCGCGCGGCGCGCGGGGAACTCGAACCTGCGACCTGGGGCTCGCGCTCGGCGGCGGTTACCGCTGCGGTAGGCTAGGCTTGGTGTCAGGGAGATGGGCGAGGCCTAGATAGGGTTTCTGCGACGCTACAGCGAGGAGGACCGAGCGCGACGCCGGCGCACCGAGGGTGTTCGACGGAACAATCGGTGCGGCCAAGGCGAAACAGAGAGGCGGGCCATGTCCAGGAGGGTCGTGGGCTCACCGGGAGGTTGTCGGTGGAGGTGGATCGGGTCGGCGAGCAGCAAGGCGACGGTGATGCAGACGGACATATGAACTAGGGTTTGGCGTCGGCTCGTCGGAGTACTCCGGCGCTGGTCCTTCTCCTCCTCCGCGACAGGTACTGGTCGACGCAGAGAAGCCTCCTCGTACTCCTCGACCACCTCCACGTCGCGCGAACGGGCTGGATCGGAGAAGCGTCGGTGTAACCGACGGTGGCCAGCGATGATGAAGACGGTGGCGGAGAGGAAGGAGAGGAGAGCCAGGGCGCTGGGGCTGGATCTGGCGAGGCAGAGAGGAGAGCCGTGTGGTGGTGGTAAAGCAGAGAGGGGAGAGGAGGTGCCGTGGGGAGGGTAGATGGAAAAAGGTGGTCTCGGTGCCACCTTTCCCTACTTCCTCCTTCACGTGCGCGGTCGGGCAGGGGCAGGGCATGCAGGGGTGGGTGGCTACCAGGTGGGACCAGAGGGCGAGGCCAAGGGCAGGGCCAGGCTCGGGTGCCCCTTGTGGCAGAGAGAAAGGAGAGGGGAGAGGCTCGGGCTAGGGTAGGGTTTTGGAGCTAGGCTCGGGTTGGGACTTGGGTTAGCTAGGGCAGGGTGGGTGGCCAGGGAGAGAGGGTGGCCGGTGGGGCCAGCTGGGTCTGGTTTGGAGGGGTGTCTCGGCTAGGGAGGAGAGAAAGAGGGGGTACTTAGGGTTTGGTTTAGATTAGGTTATTGATTAGGGTTTAGGAGAGAGGGGTATGGTGATGATGGGGTAGATGATAGGGAGGATCTTAGCTAGAGGGTAAGAGAGAGAGAGAGAAAGAGGGAGGTGAGATGATCAAGCACATGATCAAGGACACACATGATCTAGCACATGGATTTTGGTGTATGGCAAGACCACACAAAAGAAACAAGCAAAAGAGGGTAAGGGAAAAAGGAAGATGATCCACTAAAAATCTAATAAAAACCAAATGACAAGCTAAAGGGGTACTTGCATGGCCCATGCAAAATTAATTAATGCCATGCTTGTTTTTATGAAACAATATTATCACATGGCATTATTATTATGCATTCCAAAATTGGAATAAAAGGCAAGCAAAAGAATTTAGAAGGAATTCCAAGTGGAGTAGATGGAGATGATCACATTGGAGTATAATTGGGAATTACTAGTGTGTATATTCCACTAGATGATTATTAGTCACAAAAATATTCCAACATGAGCATAATTCCATGATAATCCATATGGAAGCTAGGACAAAGGATTCCACTCACAAGGCATGCAAAGGTGGCCATGTGGCTCTCATACATCAATAATGTGAAAACAACATGATGCTAAGATGAGAGCATGTGGAGAAAGAATTGGATCCATCCCAACCCACATGAGCTAGAAGTAAAACCAATAAATGCCAAGATCATATTTAGTTGGATGGTGGAATTTATAAGGTGGTGAAGAAAAGGTGGTGGAGTTAATAATATATATGCCCCAACTCAACTTGGGCATTGAAACCATATATCAAGAACCAAATACAATATCAAGAGGCAAATACAATTAACAATGCATATGAGAGAAGAACCAAATCAAAAGGGTTTTATATGATGCTCAAATGCAAGGAGGCATGATGACATGAGCATGATATAAGTATGATGCAACAATTATATATTTAAAGTAGCCATTATATTACTAGACCAAGTAGCATTACAATTGTTAGACAATTGGGATGCTACATGGATCCATGTGTGGTTTGTGAAAAGAACACACATGCAATGACTCTAGTGGAACCATATGTGTTTTCTAGAAAGAACACACATGCAATGACATTGGTTGATCCATATGTGGTTTGTGAAAAGAACACACATGCAATGAATCTAGTGGATTCATATGTGGTTTGTGGAAAGAACACACATGCAATGAACACTGGTGGATCCATATGTGGTTCATGACAGGAACACACATGCAATGACTCTAGTGGAGACATATGTGGTTTGTGGAAAAGAACACACATGCAATGGCATTCGTGGATCCATATGTGGTTTGTGGAAAGAACACACATGCAATGACATTGGTGGAACCATGTGTGGTTTGTGGAAAAGAACACACATGCAATGACATTGGTGGATCCATATGTGGTTTGTGGAAATAATACACATGCAATGACATTGGTTGATTCATGTGTGGTTTGTGAAAAGAACACACATGCAATGACTCTAGAGGATACATATGTGGTTAGTGGAAAGAACACACATGCAATGAACACTGGTGGATCCATATGTGGTTCATGATAGGAACACACATGCAATTACACTGGTTGATTCATATGTGGGTTGTTAAAAGAACACACATGCAATGCCATTGGTTAATCCATGTGTGGTTTGTGAAAAGAAGACACATGCAATGAATCTGATGTATCCATGTGTGGTTTGTGAAAAGAACACACATGCAATGCCATTGGTTGATCCATGTGTGGTTTGCAAAAAGAACACACATGCAATGATATTGGTTGATCCATATGTGGTTTGTACAAAGAACACTCATGCAATGACTCTATTGAATCAATGTGTGGTTAGTGGAAAGAACACACATGCAATGACATTGGTGGATCCATATGGTGTTGATGGAAAGAACACACATGCAATGACATTGGTGGATCCATATATGGTTTGTGAAAAGAACACACATGCAATGACATTTGTTGATCCATATGTGGTTTGTGAAAATAACACACATGCAATCACTCTAGTGGGTCCATGAGTGGTTTGTGGAAAGAACACACATGTAATCACTCTGGTGCATCCATGTGTGGTTTGTGGAATTAACACACATGCAATGACTCTGGTGGATCCATATGTGGTTTGTGGAAAGAACACACATGCAATGACTCTAGTGCTGATTTGTGGAAAGAACACACATGCAATGACTCAAGTGGGTCCATATGTGGTTTGTGAAAAGAACACACATGCAATTACTCTAGTGGAACCATATGTGTTTTCTAGAAAGAACACACATGCAATGACATTGGTTTATCCATATGTGGTTTGTGGAAAGAACACACATGCAATGACTCTAGTGGATACATATGTGGTTAGTGGACAGAACACACATGCAATGAACACTGTTTGATCCATATGTGGTTCATGATAGGAACACACATGCAATGACACTGGTTGATCCATATGTGGGTTGTTAAAAGCACACACATGCAATGCCATTGGTTAATCCATGCGTGGTTTGTGAAAAGAACACACATGCAATGACTCTGATGTATCCATATGTGTTTTGTGAAAAGAACACACATGCAATGACATTGGTTGATCCATGTGTGGTTTGTGAAAAGAACACACATGCAATGACATTGGTTGATCCATATGTGGTTTGTGGAAAGAAAACTCATGCAATGACTCTATTGGATCCATGTGTGGTTAGTGGAATGAACACACATGCAATGACATTGGTGGATCCATATGTGGTTCATGGAAAGAACACACATGCAATGACATTGGTGGGTCCATATATGGTTTTGTGAAAAGAACACCCATGCAATGACATTTGTTGATCGATATGTGGTTTGTGGAAAGAACACACATGCAATGACTCTAGTGGATCCATGTGTGGTTAGTGGAAAGAACACACATGCGATGGCATTGGTGGATCCATATGTGGTTCATGGAAAGAATACACATGCAATGACATTGGTGGATCCATATATGGTTTGTGAAAAGAACACACATGCAATGAAATTTGTTGATCCATATGTGGTTTGTGAAAATAACACACATGCAATCACTCTAGTGGATCCATGTGTGGTTTGTGGAAAGAACACACATGTAATCACTCTGATGCATCCATGCGTGGTTTGTGAAAAGAATACACATGCAATGACTCTGGTGGATCCATATGTGGTTTGTGGAAATAACACACATGCAATGACTCTAGTGCTAGTTTGTGGAAAAAACACACATGCAATGACTCAAGTGGGTCCATATGTGGTTTGTGAAAAGAACACACATGCAATGACTCTAGTGGAACCATATGTGGTTTGTAGAATGAACACACATGCAATGACATTGGTTGATCCATATGTGGTTTGTGGAAAGAACACACATGCAATGATATTGGTTGATCCATATGTGGTTTGTGACAATAACACACATGCAATTACTCTAGTGGATACATATGTGGTTTTTGGAAAAGAACACACATGCAATGACTGTGGTGGGTCCATATGTGGTTTGTGAAAAAAACACACATGCAATGACTCTAGTGGATCCATGTGTGGTTAGTGGAAAGAACACACATGCAATGACATTGGTGGATCCATATGTGGTTCATGGAAAGAACACACATGCAATGACATTCGTGGATCCATATATGGTTTGTGAAAAGAACACACATGCAATGACATTGGTGGATCCATATGGTGTTGATGGAAAGAACACACATGCAATGACATTGGTGGATCCATATATGGTTTGTGAAAAGAACACACATGCAATGACATTTGTTGATCCATATGTGGTTTGTGAAAATAACACACATGCAATCACTCTAGTGGGTCCATGAGTGGTTTGTGGAAAGAACACACATGTAATCACTCTGGTGCATCCATGTGTGGTTTGTGGAATGAACACACATGCAATGACTCTGGTGGATCCATATGTGGTTTGTGGAAAGAACACACATGCAATGACTCTAGTGCTGATTTGTGGAAAGAACACACATGCAATGACTCAAGTGGGTCCATATGTGGTTTGTGAAAAGAACACACATGCAATTACTCTAGTGGAACCATATGTGTTTTCTAGAAAGAACACACATGCAATGACATTGGTTTATCCATATGTGGTTTGTGGAAAGAACACACATGCAATGACTCTAGTGGCTACATATGTAGTTAGTGGACAGAACACACATGCAATGAACACTGTTTGATCCATATGTGGTTCATGATAGGAACACACATGCAATGACACTGGTTGATCCATATGTGGGTTGTTAAAAGCACACACATGCAATGCCATTGGTTAATCCATGTGTGGTTTGTGAAAAGAACACACATGCAATGACTCTGATGTATCCATATGTGTTTTGTGAAAAGAACACACATGCAATGACATTGGTTGATCCATGTGTGGTTTGTGAAAAGAACACACATGCAATGACATTGGTTGATCCATATGTGGTTTGTGGAAAGAACACTCATGCAATGACTCTATTGGATCCATGTGTGGTTAGTGGAATGAACACACATGCAATGACATTGGTGGATCCATATGTGGTTCATGGAAAGAACACACATGCAATGACATTGGTGGGTCCATATATGGTTTTGTGAAAAGAACACCCATGCAATGACATTTGTTGATCGATATGTGGTTTGTGGAAAGAACACACATGCAATGACTCTAGTGGATCCATGTGTGGTTAGTGGAAAGAACACACATGCGATGGCATTGGTGGATCCATATGTGGTTCATGGAAAGAATACACATGCAATGACATTGGTGTATCCATATATGGTTTGTGAAAAGAACACACATGCAATGACATTTGTTGATCCATATGTGGTTTGTGAAAATAACACACATGCAATCACTCTAGTGGATCCATGTGTGGTTTGTGGAAAGAACACACATGTAATCACTCTGATGCATCCATGCGTGGTTTGTGAAAAGAATACACATGCAATGACTCTGGTGGATCCATATGTGGTTTGTGGAAATAACACACATGCAATGACTCTAGTGCTAGTTTGTGGAAAAAACACACATGCAATGACTCAAGTGGGTCCATATGTGGTTTGTGAAAAGAACACACATGCAATGACTCTAGTGGAACCATATGTGGTTTGTAGAATGAACACACATGCAATGACATTGGTTGATCCATATGTGGTTTGTGGAAAGAACACACATGCAATGATATTGGTTGATCCATATGTGGTTTGTGACAATAACACACATGCAATTACTCTAGTGGATACATATGTGGTTTTTGGAAAAGAACACACATGCAATGACTGTGGTGGGTCCATATGTGGTTTGTGAAAAAAACACACATGCAATGACTCTAGTGGATCCATGTGTGGTTAGTGGAAAGAACACACATGCAATGACATTGGTGGATCCATATGTGGTTCATGGAAAGAACACACATGCAATGACATTCGTGGATCCATATATGGTTTGTGAAAAGAACACACATGCAATGACATTTGTTGATCCATATGTGGTTTGTGAAAATAACACACATGCAATCACTCTGGTGGATCCATGTGTGGTTTGTGGAAAGAACACACATGCAATCACTCAGGTGCATCCATGTGTGGTTCGTGAAAAGAACACTCATGCAATGACTCTAGTGGATCCATATGTGGTTTGTGGAAAGAACACACATGCAATGACTCTAGTGCTGATTTGTGGAAAGAACACACATGCAATTACTCAAGTGGGGCCATATGTGGTTTGTGAAAAGAACACACATGAAATGACTCTAGTGGAACCATATGTGTTTTGTAGAAAGAACACAGATGCAATGGCATTGGTTGATCCATATGTGGTCTATGGAAAGAACACACATGCAATGACATTGGTTGATCCATATGTGATTTGTGACAATAACACACATGCAATTACTCTAGTGGATACATATGTGGTTTGTGAAAATAACACACATTGAATGACTCTAGTGGATCCATGTGTGGTTTGTGAAAAGAACACACATGCAATGACTCTACTGGATCCATGTGCGGTTTGTGGAAAGAACACACATGCAATGACTCTGGTGGATCCATCTGTGGTTTGTGGAAAGAACACACATGCAAGCAATGACTCTGGTGGATCCATGTGAGGTTTGTGAAAAGAACACACATGCAATGACTCTAGTGCTGATTTTCGTATAAGAACACACATGCAATGACTCAAGTGGGTCCATATGTGGTTTGTGAAAAAAAACACATGTAATGACTCTAGTGGAACCATATGTGGTTTGTAGAAAGAACACACATGCAATGACATTGGTTGATCCATATGTGGTTTGTGGAAAGAACACACATGCAATGACATTGGTTGATCCATATGTGATTTGTGACAGTAACACACATGCAATTACTCTAGTGGATACATATGTGTTTTGTGGAAAAGAACACACATGCAATGACTCTGATGGGTCCATATGTGGTTTGTGAAAAGAACACACATGCAATGACTCTAGTGGATCCATGTGTGGTTAGTGGAAATAACACATATGCAATGGCATTGGTGGATCCATATGTGGTTCATGGTAAGAACACACATGCAATGACATTGGTGGATCCATATGTGGTTTGTGAAAAGAACACACATGCAATGACTCTAGTGGATTCATATGTGGTTTGTGGAAAGAACACACATGCAATGAACACTGGTGGATCGATATGTGGTTCATGACAGGAACACACATGCAATGACTCTAGTGGATACATATGTGATTTGTGGAAAAGAACACACATGCAATGACATTGGTGGATCCATATGTGGTTTGTGGAAAGAACACACATACAATGACATTGGTGGAACCATGTGTGGTTTGTGGAAAATAAAACACATGCAATGACATTGGTGGATCCATATGTGGTTTGTGGAAAGAATACACATGCAATGACATTGGTTGATTCATGTGTGGTTTGTGAAAAGAACACACATGCAATGACTCTAGTGGATACATATGTGGTTAGTGGAAAGAACACACATGCAATGAACACTGGTGGATCCATATGTGGTTCATGATAGGAACACACATGCAATGACACTGGTTGATCCATATGTGGGTTGTTAAAAGACCACACATGCAATGCCATTGGTTAATCCATGTGTGGTTTGAGAAAAGAACACACATGCAATAACTATGATGTATCCATGTGTGGTTTGTGAAAAGAACACACATGCAATGCCATTGGTTCATCCATGTGTGGTTTGTGAAAAGAACACAAATGCAATGACATTGGTTGATCCATATGTGGTTTGTGGAAAGAACACACATGCAATGAATCTAGTGGATCCATGTGTGGTTAGTGGAAAGAACACACATGCAATGATATTGGTGGATCCATATGTGGTTGATGCCTCAATGCACGGCGCCCAGAAAAATGCTTGATGGCGGTGTTGATGTAGAGCTCGATGGGAACCCCAAGACGAAGGTATGATGATCACAACAGCAAGTTTCCCTCAGTTATGAAACCAAGGTTTAATCGAACCAGTAGGAGCAAGGAAACACCCCAAAGGTGTTACTAGCTGAGCTTTGGCAGGGCGCACTACCGGTGCTAGTAGCAACGTGGAGACCTACACAACACGACCACAGAACTTTGTCCCCAACTTGCGATGAGGTTGTCAATCTCACCGTGTTTTGCGGAAAACAAAGGATTAAACATATCGAATGGAAAGAAGTAAAAGTTTGCAGAAAGTAAACACAAAGCAGTAAAAGATTGTAGATTGTATGTAAAGTAAAGGACCAGGATCCATAGTTCACTAGAGGTGGCTCTCCTTAGATAGATAACATGCTGGGTGAACAAATTACAGCGGGGCAATTGACAAACACCGAGAAAGCAATGCATGCATATACTAATCATCTTGACTCCTTTGAGACTTGATTGGGCAAAACAACATAATACATAGACCGCCATCCAACTGCATCTATGACTAATAATCCACCTTCAGGTTATCATCCGAACCCCCTCCAGTATTAAGTTGCAAGCAACAGATTATTGCTTTACGAACTGCGTGTAAGGTAAACAATACGATTGTTCTATGAACAAAGGATCGTTGTTTTCTCCCTAGTAGCAACAACACATCTAGTACCTTAGAGATTTCTGTCACTTCCCTAGATTACCAGAGGCATGAACCCACTATCGAGCATAAATACTAACTCTTGGAGTTGCTACCATCTACTTGGCCAAGATAGCTACTAACAACGGAAAGCATGCAAGATCTCAAATAATAAAGACATGATAGAATCAATAATCAATCTAAAATAGCATCTCAATATCCATCGGATTCCCGCAAACCCAACATGTATGAATTACAAATATATGATCTTGATCATGAACGGAGCTCACAAGATCTAAACATGAAAGCACAAAGGAGGAGAAACCAGCCATCTAGCTACTACATGGATCCGTAGTCCAAGGATGAACTACTCACGCATCACACCGGAGGCTTGCATGGTGATGAAGAAGGCCTCCAGGGTGAATTCCCCTCTCCGGCAGGGTGCCGGGAAGAGCTTCAGATCCCTCCCGATCTAGGGATGGAGATGATGGCGGCTACAGACTCTTTCGTGGATTTTTGATCGGGCACCTAGGGTTTTTGTCCCGAGGGCAACTTATAGGCGGAAGGAGAGGCCGAGGGGGTGCTGGGGTTGGCCAGACCACCCCTGGCGCGGGCCAGGCCTGGCCGCGCGGCCAGGTGGTGTGGCCGGCCCCCAGCCCTTCTCCGTCTCGTATTCTCGCACTTGATCCCTTCCGGAAAAATAGGCACTTTGGCTTTTGTCCTGTCCAATTCCGAGAATATTCATTTTCTGACTTTTCTGGAACCAAAAACAACAGAAAATAGGCAGCTGGCACTGTGGCTCTTATTAATAGGTTAGTCCAAGAAATCATAATAAAAGTACTCCAAAGTTGGAACAAAACACAAGAAAGTGGATAAAACCAAGCATGGAACATCAAAAATTATAGATACATTTGCAATGTATCAACATCCCCAAGCTTAACTCCTGCTCGTCCTCGAGTAGGTAAGTGATAAAAAGAATAATTTTTGAGGTGACATGCACCATCAAAAACTTGATCAAAAGTATTTGCAAAACTCAAAGCTGGGATCAAAGTACTTCAATCATAACATGAAAGACAAAGTTCAAGCAATAAGCAAAGAAACTAAGATGCAACATGAAAAGGCACAAACAAAAGATTCATGAATAACATGCTTTGCAAGACGTTTGTTTGTTTCACATAAAGAAAATATAGCATAATAGTATTCAGCTTGTCCCTCAATAGAGTAGCAAATATAAATGCATAGGACACCTTCAAAGTTCATAAGAGTGACTAGATACAATAGTTTCAAACAAGCAATAACAAGTTATGCATCAATCAACTAGTCTTGGGACAATGCACATAGAACTAAGAATGGCCACTATTCTCTCAAAGTAGGTGCATAAAGATAGAAGGTGGAGACTCAATATAATGGTGGAAGAAAGGCCTTTTGTAAAAGGAAGTAGGGATTCAAGTCTCATAAAGAGCTTCCAAAAATTATGGTACTTATAGCTTTCAGCTCTCATTGCCCCTATCATAAGCATCTTGAAGGTGATTAAGGTTAAAGTGACACAACTAAGAGGATATGCTTGACAAGTTATAAACCGAAATCTCATGCCCCTTACTTACGAAGACCGAACCTCATGCTACTTAACTTCAGTCACGAGTAAGCTCTTGTCATTGTAAGTACATGTGTATCATTAAGAACCGCCGATGGGGTACCCATTGCACATGATACAGGAGCTTTCCCATAATCAAAATGACAAGGCAAGCAGACAATGAGCATCTCAGCGATCTTTTTATTTGCTATTTGCATAGGTTTTTATTGAGGATGCTTCATAGAGTGCTCATTATGGTGATGCTGCAAGTTTCCACCATGATTAGGCATGGCTTAGGCTAGAGGCCCAGGCGTTTCTCTAACACAAATAGAAACTCCATGATCTTACAAGTTCCACTTTTATTTCACACCGCCGGGATCCGTAAGCAAAAGAACATGATATCAACGGGGTACAAAGTACAAGTGCAATGTTGAAAGCGTTCCCCATGAAACATGGTTCTGCTAATTTCAACTTATAAATCGCAAGCATATACGCAACAAAGAAGGACCCAATGGTTCAAGTTTATTAGATGCAAAGAAGTAAAGTGTACCATCAAGTTCGTGAGAGCTTTAATCACTAGTTTTCTCATAACAAGTTTAGTTTGGAAGGTAAACAAAAGCATGAATATACTTGGAATAGCATAAGATAGTAGGTAGGTATTGTAACTACCTCGGTGAATTACGCTCCTAGTACAAGCCTGGATGTTCAGAAATGGTTGAAATAGTACGGTGGGGCCCAAATGCCACTCACAGGTAGACCTTTCGGCCGTCCCAACCATTTCCAAACATCGGGACAAGAACGGGCGGCGTAATCGGCAGGCGAAGGGATCAACTACATTCACAAATGAGTATGTATGCAAGCCACCATACAACAGTACATCAGAGCCATTCCATCTAAAAAGAAAAGAAATATAGCAACGCCATACGGCAAGATCCAAATATCCTAGATAGATATAATAGTTTAGGATATCTCCTCATACATCAATCAACAGAGTATCAAGCGGAAGCGGAGGACAAAATCCGAGTACGGATAAGAAGCAAATCGGCATAAGATGCCCCATAAATAAGCACATCCCGCCCACAGATCTCACGGATCCCCGTTCCCGGAATCTCTACACCGAATGATCGTTGCCCACATCGTCCGTCTCTTCTACCCAGTATCCATCTTGCGAGTGTACCTGTTCATCTGAACCAATAATTTATCGTGTGAGACCCTAGGGGTACTCAGCAAGTCTTTATGCCTCTAAAGGGGACACAACCTGGGGTGACGCAATTGCAGCAAAAGATAAACCCTAGCAATTCTATAGATACTCGCTAACCATCCGCCTAACCATAGATAGACGGATGTCCGTGAATTAATAACAACAGTTATAACAGTTATAACGGTAATCTCCACCGATCCATCCTCCTCCTCGCTTACCGACGAGGAAGCGGACGAACAACCCCCCATTCGTTGGCAGTTTTATTATCCATTCCGTGAGTATTGCATTATTTACTAGTCAGGTACCTAGTCTAGTCAGATTAAAAGCGGTACTTTAGTTATGCTTGTCTATGATCGAGAAACTGTGCTCCAAGTCGTCCATAACCGCGGACACAGCTTTCAGAAAGTTTTACCCTGCAGGGGTGCACAAATAGCAACACACACTCGATATGCCTCGGAAAAACCAAATCAAAACCCAACGAGGCAGCCACGACAAAGCAATTACAGGATTCAGAAATATTTCAGGGGGCCACCCCATTAAGCTACCCGCGACGAAGCTGGCCGGCTACGAGACGGACTCAAGGTTTGGGTGGACGGCTGTAAACGACTGGGAACCCGAAAGTGTGACTGGGCTTGTCGATACCGCGAAATCGTGTCCCGGCCCTAAATAGTACAGGTGCAGTACCTCGCACAATTTAAATAAAGCAGTAAAGCATGGCATAAGTACAGGATAGTAAATAAAACCTCAAACTAGTTTGTGGCCCCAAGAAATAAGAATGAATCAAGCTCTGGCTCAGGGGGGTTCATAAGCCTCCCGGATGTGGATAGCGCGAATATTCAAGGAACAGGAATCAAGTACTCGGGGTCCTACGGGACACAAGTGATACTGAAAAACCAAATAGCGAATATGGCTCACCGATGCCACTTTCATTAGTTATCCCATTACTACTCAGGTTAAGTTGTTTAGGTACCTCGTTATCCATCAGACACTCACATACCCTACACATGCTGTTCTACGACTCGCATGGCTCAAACAACTCCTGTAGTAATGGCTCATGGGATGGAGGAACAAGCTTCGGTGGGGTTTAAAAGTAAAAGCTATGCAATACTTGGGATTCAATTTAATGCAATCGCGACTCAATGATGCAAGAATAAGAAAGAGGCAATAGGTACTATATGTATGCAAGCATGTGGTAGTGCTTGCCTGGCAACTCAGTTGAAGCAAAGGATGGATCTGGGTAGTGCTCCTGGTTCTCTTGGTATATCCCCTGCTCAGCGTCTATTCGAAGAAGAACCAAACAAACAAGGGCCAACATAATTAAAGTGCGCAAGCATATGAATATAATGCATCAAGCAAACAATCATGCCATGATGAATGATGCACAAGTTGCATGGCAATAAAGTAGCATGGCATGGTGAGGTGTGGAAACAATAATAAAGCATTTTTATTGAGCTTTGGCCCCATTTTATTTCCATTTTAGTTGCTGTCCACATTATATTTATATGATGCATGCTTCAAAACAAACCAAGGAATGCATAAACGGAAAGGTCTCGTCGAGCTAATCATCTTAGACATATTATTTATTAAATTTGGAGTTTTAAAACAAAAGTTATTAATTATTAAAGTCAAAAGGGCAATTTATTGTAATTAAACCAACTTGGAATTTTAAAGTGCCCAAAATATATTTTGAATGGAAGATTTGAAATCCTCACATTTTTCTGATTTGAAAACATATATTATATGTATTATTTGGATTAATATTTGAAAAGTTATTTAAAAACAGAATTTAATTTGAATTTGAATTAATTTGGAAAAGATTTGAATTTAAACAGATAGACTGAATTACTTTTTATACTCAGGGTTAGCTAGCCACAGTCATAGACATGTGGGGCCACTGCTGACTGGACCAAACGCGCGCGGAAAAACTTCTGTCACCGCGAGCTCTTCTAGCCTTAGCGGATGACAGGTGGGGCCTGGGGTCTTCGTAGGCCCACGCGTCAGCGGGCGACCAAGGGGGTGCCACGCGGGATAGCGAGGACCGCGGGTTGAGGCGGTGGAACCCTGGGGGTTTTCTGTAAAAGCGGCAGCACGGCTGACTAGTGGGCCAGGCGGGAGCGCGGGATGATGCAGACAAAACGAGGGGGGGGGGGTATTTGCAAAACAGCGGCGGCTACTGTTTTTCTTCCATGCGCTGCAGAGGACAGATCTGTCTGCGACGCGCGGCGCGGCGAAGCGGGCTCGAACTCGCGACCTGGGGCTCGCGCGCGGGAACGGCTACCGCTGGGGTGGCTTGGCCTAGGTGACAGCGAGGTGGGCGCGGCCTAGCTAGGGCTTCTGCAACGCTACAGCGAGGCGGACCGAGCGCGACGCCGGCGCACAGAGCGTGCACGACGGAACGATCGGCGAGGCTAGGGCGAGACGGCGAAGGGGACCTTGTCAGGGAGGGAGAGGGGCTCACCGCGAGGCTGTCGGTGCAGTCGGAACGGGCAGGGGAGCAGGCGATCGGCGTCGAGGCAGAGGCCGGGCGATCTAGGGTTTGCGTCGGGCTCACGCTGGTACTGGCGGCTCCGGTCCTCCTTCTTCTCAATGGCGCGTATAGGGGTGGTTCCGGGGCTTGTCTTGGTCTCCTCGATCACCTCCCCGTCGTGCTCGTCGTCTGGAACGGTGGGGCGCGGTGGAGGCCGACGGTGGCCGGCGTGGGGTAGCGGCGGCGATGGAGAAGAAGGAAGGAGGGGAGGGCAGGCGCCTGGGTGGATCTGGGGATGGTCTGGCGAGGCAGAGAGGTGGTGGGGGATGGGATAAAGCAGCAATGCAGGTAGATGCCGTGGGCGAGTGGGAGATGGAAAAAGGTGGCTCGGTGCCACCTTTCCAACTCCTCGCTCAGGTGCACGGCAGGGCCAGACCAGGGCAGGAGCATGGGGGCTTACAGGTGGGCCCAGGGGCGAGGCCAAGGAGGCAGGGGCAGGTTCGGGCTGGGGGGCCCTAGGGCAGAGAGAGAGAGCTAGGGAGAGATAGGTGAGGCTCGGGTTGGGGGGGGTGGTAGCCTCGGGCTAGGGTTGGTGTAAGGGTTGGGGTAGCTAGGTGGGGTCAGGGAGAGGGGCCAGGTGGGGCCTGCATGGTAGAGAGAGGGGGAGGCTGAGAGAGAGAGAGGAGGGGACTTAGGGTTTAGGTGAGAGGGGTATGGGGGTTAAGGTTAGATGGGGTATGGTTAAAGAGGGGGGGTATGGTAGATTAGAGGAGATGGAGAGATTTGTAGCTAGGGTTTGCTATGGACAAGGACAAGCCAAGACTAACCCAGCTCAAACAAAAACAATACAAGAAAAGAGAGAGGGATGTGATGATAGGGTTTGAGCTAGATCAAATTAAGATCAAGCTAAAAGGAGTGAGAGATAGATGAGAGATGGCATGATCCAACCAAAAACAAGTAAAAACCAAATGACAAGCAAAAGGTGGTACTTGCATGGCCCATGCAAATATTTAATGCCATGTTGATTCTTGTGAAAACAATGTTATTACATGGCATTATTATTATGCATTCCCAAAATTGGAGTAAGGCCCAAGCAAAAGAATCTAGAAAGAATTCCAAGTGGAATAGATGGAGATAGCCATGTTTGAAATAGAATGGGACATGCTAGTGTGTATGTTCCACTAGATGATCAATAGTCCCAAAATATTCCAACATTAGCATAATTCCATGATGAACCATATGGAAGCTAGGAGAAAGGTTCCACTCACAAGGCATGCAAAGGTGGCCATGTGGCTCTCATGAACTAATATTGTGAAAACAACATGATGCTAAGATGAGAGCATGTGGTAAAAGAATTGGATCCATCCCAACCCACATGAGCTAGAAGTAAACCAATAAATGCCAAGCTCATATTTAGTTAGATGGTGGAAATATAAGGTGGTGAAAGAAAAAGATGGTGGAGTTAATAAAAGATATGCCCCCAACTCAACTTGGGCATTAAACAATATATCAAGACCCAAATACAATATCAAGAGGCACTTACAATTAACAATGCATATGAGAGAAGAACCAAATGGAAAAGGGTTTTATATGATGTTCAAATGCAAGGTGGCATGATGACATGGGCATGATATAATGATGATGCAACAATTATATATTTGAAGTAGCCATTATATTACTAGACCAAGTAGCATTACAATTGTTAGACAATTGGGATGCTACAACTCTCCCCCACTAAACAGGAATCTCGCCCCGAGATTCTAGGATGAAGAAGAAGACACAAAGAGGGTAGGATACTTGGCACGGAGCTCATCTTCACGTTCCCAAGTGGCTTCATCAACGGAATGGTGCGACCACTGCACCTTGCAGAACTTGATGGACTTGTTGCGAGTCCTTCTTTCTGCGACTTCAAGGATTTTTGTGGGGTGTTCTTGATAAGACAGGTCTTCTTGGAGATTGATAAGCTCATGGTCCACGGTCCTGCCGGGATCCTTGAAGCACTTCTTGAGCTGAGAGATGTGGAAAACATCATGGACCTTGAGTTTTTCCGGGAGCTCAAGAGCATAAGCAACTTCTCCTCTTCTTCCACGAACTTTGAAGGGACCGAAGTATCTAGGAGCCAGCTTTCCTTTGATACCAAAACGGTGCGTGCCTCTCATGGGAGTGACACGAAGGTAAACGAGATCACCAGGGACATACTCCATGTCCGTGTGCTTCCTGTCATAATTGCTCTTCTGGCGACTTTGAGCAATCCTCAGATTTTCAAGAATGATGTGAACCTTCTCCTCCGCTTGAGTCACAATGTCAGGGCCAAACAAGATTCTTTCACCTGCACCCGACCAACCAATCGGAGTTCTGCATTTGCGACCATAGAGAGCCTCAAATGGTGCCATCTTTAGACTTTTCTGGAAGCTGTTATTGTAAGAGAACTCAGCATAAGGAAGACATTCTTCCCACTTCATGCCAAACGAGATGACGCAAGCACGAAGCATATCCTCCAGAATCTGATTGATCCTTTCCACTTGTCCTTGCGACTGAGGGTGGTAAGCTGTGCTGAAGTTCAACTTTGTTCCCAAAGCATTTTGGAAACTCTCCCAGAACTTGGAAGTGAAGATGCTTCCACGGTCGGAACTGATCTCAAGCGGAACCCCATACAGAGAGACAATTCTGTTGATATAGAGCTCCGCCAACTGAATTGCAGAAATGGTTTCCTTGACAGGGAAGAAGTGAGCCACTTTAGAAAGCCTGTCAATGACAACAAAGATTGCATTGTTGCCCTTCTGCGACCTAGGAAAACCAGTGATGAAGTCCATCTCTACTTTCTCCCATTTCCATTCCGGGGGTTTCAATGGCTGTAGAAGACCGGAAGGTTTCTGATGGATAGCTTTCACTCTGCGGCGGACATCACACTCCGAGACATACTTGGCACAATATCTTTTCAATCCAGGCCACCAATATTGTGTTTTCAAGTCCATGTACATCTTTGTGCTGCCAGGGTGGATAGAAAGAACAGAATCATGCGCCTCCTTGAGAACTTGCTCTCTCAAACCCGGGTAGTTCGGAACAAACATCCGGTGTTCAAAGAAAAGCGTGCCTTGATCATCGACGTGGAAGGACTCATACTTTGGAAGCTGAATCCTGGAGATGATCTTTCTTGTGTACGGATCACCAAGCTGAGAAGAGCGAACCTTTTGTTCCAAGAGAGGTGTTGCTAGAAGGTTCTGGAGATACCCTTGTTCCACAATTTCCAGGTTGAGCTGACGGAATTCCTCGCACAAGAGAGGCTGTTGTTCTTCCATCATGAGGTTGTTGACATAAGCTTTGCGTCTGAGAGCATCTGCCATAACATTAGCTTTGCCCGGAGTGTAGTTGATGGTCAAATCGAAGTCATTGATTGCTTCAATCCATATCCTTTGCCGAAGGTTGAGATCAGGCTGAGTAAAGATATACTTCAGACTCTTGTGATCAGAAAAGATCTCACAACGGTTGCCAAGCAAGTAGTGCCTCCATACTTTCAAAGCAAACACAACTGCTGCGAGCTCGAGGTCATGTGTAGGATAGTTGATCTCATGCGTCTTCAACTATCGAGAGGCATAAGCAACAACTTGTTTTTCTTGCATGAGGACCGCACCCAATCCATGCAAAGAGGCGTCACAGAATATCTGAAACGGCTTGGATGTATCCGGAGGAACCAAGACTGGTGTGGAAGTGAGCTTCTCTTTGAGTGTCTCAAAGCTTGCTTGACATGCAGGAGTCCAAAGGTATTTCTTGCCTTTCTTCAGGAGATTGGTAAGAGGCTTCGCTATCTTCGAAAAGTTCTGAACGAAGCGACGGCAATTACTAGCCAAACCAAGGAAACTCCGCACTTCTTTGACATTTACAGGAGGAAGCCATTCAACAATTGTCTTCACGGTTTCCGGATTGACTGCAATGCCCTTGGCAGAGATGACATGACCAAGATAAGTTACTTGAGGCAGCCAAAACTCACACTTGGAGAACTTTGCATACAAGCGGTTCTCACGAAGCTTGCTTAGGACACACCGAAGGTGTTCTTCATGTTCTTCCTTCGACTTAGAGTAGACTAGGATGTCATCCAGATAGACCACAACGAACTTATCAAGATACTCCATGAAAACCGAGTTCATGAGCCTCGAGAAGGTGGCAGGTGCGTTGGTGAGACCGAAAGACATGACCGTGTACTCATACATGCCATAGCGGGTGGTGAAAGCTGTCTTAGGAACATCTTCCTTGCGAATCTTGATTTGGTGATAACCAATTCTCAAGTCAAGCTTAGAGAATACCACAGCTCCAGCTAGCTGATCAAAGAGATCATTAATCCGTGGAAGGGGATATTTATTCTTGATGGTTTTAGCATTGAGAGCCCGATAGTCAACACAAAGTCTATCAGTTTGGTCTCGCTTCTTCACAAAGAGAGTTGGGCTACCCCAGGAAGAAGTACTATGCTGAATGAAACCCAACTTCTCTTGTTCATCAAGCTGTCGTTTGAGTTCAGCCAACTCAGCAGGACCCATCTTATAAGGCCGCTTGGAGATAGGAGCGGTACCAGGTTCAAGCTCAATTACAAACTCAACCTGACGTTCCGGAGGCATACCTGGCAACTCTTCAGGAAAGACATCTGGGAACTCACAGACCACCGGAACACTCTGAATAGCTTCCATAGCATCAACATTCAGAGCCGCCAAAGAGAAAAGCTGGATAGCAGGAGTCAGACTTGGAGAATAGACTATATGGCCTTCAGGAATCTTCAGAGAAACCGAGCGTTCAGCACAATCAATCACAGCTGCATTTGCTGTCAGCCAATCCATGCCCAAGATGACATCAATGTCAGAATTGCCCAGAACAATTAAGGACGCCGAGAACGAAGAGCCACCAATCTCAATTTGATTGCCATGGCTGATATGAGCAGCCCTCATGTTTGAACCAGGAGATAGAACCATTAACCGCTTGAGGAGAGGATCCAACGCTAACTCATTCTCATTTGCAAACTTGTGAGAAACAAAAGAATGCGATGCCCCAGAATCAAACAAAACTCGTGCAGGGACTGAGTTAACGGGAAGCATACCCATCACAACTCCAGGTGCATGCTCAGCTTGAGCGGCGTTGATGCAGTTGGCACGAGCAACAGTAGACCCGGGCTTGGTGTTGATGTTGAGAGCCCGAGGTGGTGGTGCACGAACCAAAGGAGAGCTAGCCGCAGATCTTGCAGGTGGTGGAGGAAGAGCCTTGTTCTTCATCGGACAGTTCCATTGTTGATGCCCAGAGTCTCCACAAGTGTAACAAGCACCAGGTGGACGTGGAGCAACGTAGCCAGGGACTCCGCCAGGCGCTCCAGGGTAGTGGTGGTTGTAGCCCCTGGGAGCAGCAGTGAGGAAGTTTGGTGGCCTTGCCGCGTAGCTTGAAGGTCTAGGTGGAGCCGGGAGCGACGGTGGGGTGTTAGGAACCCAGACACGACGCTTAGAAGGAGCTGACATAGCTGAAGAGCTTGCTGCATCACGGCTGTGTTTCTTTGATTCCTCAAACACTTGCCTGCTTGCCTCTTCCTGCAGAGCTGTATGCTGAAGTTCCAGAAAAGATGCCGGCCTTGCATGTGTGATTGCATATTTAATCGATGCATTGAGCCCTTGCCTGAACCTCTTTTGCTTCTTCTTGTCATCAGAGATCTCATCGCCACCATAACGAGACAGGTTCATGAAGTTCCTGATGTAGGTGTTGACATTATCATTGCCCTGCTTGAGGTTGAGAAACACTTCCTTCATCCTCTCCATGACAATTTCTGACAGATACTGCTCTTTGAAAGCTCCAGTGAACTGTCCCCAAGTAGGCTGAAAACCAGTGCAGTTTGCCTTCAGGTAATTCTCCCACCAGAGAGCTACATCTCCCTTCAGAAGGTGAGTAGCACACTTTACCCATTCTTGCTCGGGAACATCAGCAGTTGCCAGTAACCTTGACATCTCACGCAACCAATCATCAGCATCAAGTGGTTGATCAGAAACATCAAACTGGCGAGGGTTGAACTTCAGGAAGCTCTTGATGTCTCCTCGCTTGGGAGGTGGAGGTAGCGGAACAAACTCATTCCTCCTGACACTTTCCTCAAACCGCTGCTGGTTCTGCTGCATTGCTGCCAAGGCATTGGCGATGCTTGACAACGCTGCCCCCAGTTCAGGTTGTATGTCCTCCTCAGAACGGCGTGGTGGTGCCATCCTGTTATTGATATAACACACAAGTCAGTACTATAATGGAGAATAATAATAATCCAAAATAGTACCAAAATGGAATTAATCAAGATTAAAGGATACAATTTACTAAGATGATATTAAAATATCAACAAAGTTCAAAGCACCTAGAAGATATTAAGCATATCGCACACGACTGAAAAGGAGTGTGGTACACAAATATATCAAAGAAATTTTTTCCACAAATTTCAGCATTAAAATACCAATAGATGCGCAAAATTACTTAACGAATCAAGATTAGTGACTCTACCAACTCAATATACAAGAGCAATAATAAAAGTAGTGGTATGGTCGCGACTCCATCCCGCACTCAAATCATTACTCCGCACATGAATAAGTAAAACACATATCTCAACACCTTCTTCTCACGATAACCTAAAGATTAGCAACTACGGAAACGAACACCACAAAGAAGATAACGTCGGATAACAAAGAGTAAGACAGATCGCGACGGTATACAACGAATCAGATGGATCGCGTCGGTTTGCAAAAGCCTGTCGGTATGGAATGTACCAACAGTTGATAACCAAAAGGCCGTTAAAATAACAACTTGGATGCAACAGATAGACAAGGGATTACACACACACACACTCACACACACAGATACACAACCTATGGTACTACGGAAACCCAGAACACGTGAATCCTAGTTTGGAATTTTAAGAAGAGGATTGAAAACGTTACACTTCCTTACCAGAAAAGGGTGGTGGGTGGGTAAGAAGAAAAGTGGAAGCAGTCCTACTCTTGCGTTTTGTTTTTCCCTAGTATACATAACTACCAAAATATTTGCTAGACAGACAACGACCATTTGGTGAGACCCGGAAGGTCGGGATGGCTCTGATACCAATTGTAACTACCTCGGTGAATTACGCTCCTAGTACAAGCCTGGATGTTCAGAAATGGTTGAAATAGTACGGTGGGGCCCAAATGCCACTCACAGGTAGACCTTTCGGCCGTCCCAACCATTTCCAAACATCGGGACAAGAACGGGCGGCATAATCGGCAGGCGAAGGGATCAACTACATACACAAATGAGTATGTATGCAAGCCACCATACAACAGTACATCAGAGCCATTCCATCTAAAAAGAAAAGAAATACAGCAACGCCATACGGCAAGATCCAAATATCCTAGATAGATATAATAGTTTAGGATATCTCCTCATACATCAATCAACGGAGTATCAAGCGGAAGCGGAGGACAAAATCCGAGTACGGATAAGAAGCAAATCGGCATAAGATGCCCCATAAATAAGCACATCCCGCCCACAGATCTCACGGATCCCCGTTCCCGGAATCTCTACACCGAATGATCGTTGCCCACATCGTCCGTCTCTTCTACCCAGTATCCATCTTGCGAGTGTACCTGTTCATCTGAACCAATAATTTATCGTGTGAGACCCTAGGGGTACTCAGCAAGTCTTTATGCCTCTAAAGGGAACACAACCTGGGGTGACGCAATTGCAGCAAAAGATAAACCCTAGCAATTCTATAGATACTCGCTAACCATCCGCCTAACCATAGATAGACGAATGTCCATGAATTAATAACAACAGTTATAACAGTTATAACGGTAATCTCCACCGATCCATCCTCCTCCTCGCTTACCGACGAGGAAGCGGACGAACAACCCCCCATCCGTTGGCAGTTTTATTATCCATTCCGTGAGTATTGCATTATTTACTAGTCAGGTACCTAGTCTAGTCAGATTAAAAGCGGTACTTTAGTTATGCTTGTCTATGATCGAGAAACTGTGCTCCAAGTCGTCCATAACCGCGGACACGGCTTTCAGAAAGTTTTACCCTGCAGGGGTGCACAAATAGCAACACACACTCGATATGCCTCGGAAAAACCAAATCAAAACCCAACGAGGCAGTCACGACAAAGCAATTACAGGATTCAGAAATATTTCAGGGGGCCACCCCATTAAGCTACCCGCGACGAAGCTGGCCGGCTACGAGACGGACTCAAGGTTTGGGTGGACGGCTGTAAACGACTGGGAACCCGAAAGTGTGACTGGGCTTGTCGATACCGCGAAATCGTGTCCCGGCCCTAAACAGTACAGGTGCAGTACCTCGCACAATTTAAATAAAGCAGTAAAGCATGGCATAAGTACAGGATAGTAAATAAAACCTCAAACTAGTTTGTGGCCCCAAGAAATAAGAATGAATCAAGCTCTGGCTCAGGGGGGTTCATAAGCCTCCCGGATGTGGATAGCGTGAATATTCAAGGAACAGGAATCAAGTACTCGGGGTCCTACTGGACACAAGTGAGCCTAAAAAACCAAATAGCGAATATGGCTCACCGATGCCACTTTCATTAGTTATCCCATTACTACTCAGGTTAAGTTTTTTAGGTACCTCGTTATCCATCAGACACTCACATACCCTACACATGCTGTTCTACGACTCGCATGGCTCAAACAACTCCTGTAGTAATGGCTCATGGGATGGAGGAACAAGCTTCAGTGGGGTTTAAAAGTAAAAGCTATGCAATACTTGGGATTCAATTTAATGCAATCGCGACTCAATGATGCAAGAATAAGAAAGAGGCAATAGGTACTATATGTATGCAATCATGTGGTAGTGCTTGCCTGGCAGCTCAGTTGAAGCAAAGGATGGATCTGGGTAGTGCTCCTGGTTCTCTTGGTATATCCCCTGCTCAGCGTCTATTCGAAGAAGAACCAAACAAACAAGGGCCAACATAATTAAAGTGCGCAAGCATATGAATATAATGCATCAAGCAAACAATCATGCCATGATGAATGATGCACAAGTTGCATGGCAATAAAGTAGCATGGCATGGTGAGGTGTGGAAACAATAATAAAGCATTTTTATTGAGCTTTGGCCCCATTTTATTTCCATTTTAGTTGCTGTCCACATTATATTTATATGATGCATGCTTCAAAACAAACCAAGGAATGCATAAACGGAAACGTCTCGTCGATCTAATCATCTTAGACATATTATTTATTAAATTTGGAGTTTTAAAACAAAAGTTATTAATTATTAAAGTCAAAAGGGCAATTTATTGTAATTAAACCAACTTGGAATTTTAAAGTGCCCAAAATATATTTTGAATGGAAGATTTGAAATCCTCACATTTTTCTGATTTGAAAACATATATTATATGTATTATTTGGATTAATATTTGAAAAGTTATTTAAAAACAGAATTTAATTTGAATTTGAATTAATTTGGAAAAGATTTGAATTTAAACAGATAGACTGAATTACTTTTTATACTCAGGGTTAGCTAGCCACAGTCATAGACATGTGGGGCCACTGCTACTGGACCAAACACGCGCGGAAAAACTTCTGTCACCGCGAGCTCTTCTAGCCTTAGCGGATGACAGGTGGAGCCTGGGGTCTTCGTAGGCCCACGCGTCAGTGGGCGACCAAGGGGGTGCCACGCGGGATAGCGAGGACCGCGGGTTGAGGCGGTGGAACCCTGGGGGTTTTCTGTAAAAGCGGCAGCACGGCTGACTAGTGGGCCAGGCGGGAGCGCGGCATGATGCAGACAAAACGAGGGGGGGTATTTGCAAAACAGCGGCGGCTACTGTTTTTCTTCCACGTGCTGCAGAGGACAGATCTGTCTGCGACGCGCGGCGCGGTGAAGCGGGCTCGAACTCACGACCTAGGGCTCGCGCGCGGGAACGGCTACCGCTGCGGTGGCTTGGCCTAGGTGACAGCGAGGTGGGCGCGGCCTAGCTAGGGCTTCTGCAACGCTACAGCGAGGCGGACCGAGCGCGACGCCGGCGCATAGAGCGTGCACGACGGAACGATCGGCGAGGCTAGGGCGAGACGGCGAAGGGGACCTTGTCAGGGAGGGAGAGGGGCTCACCGCGAGGCTGTCGGTGCGGTCGGAACGGGCAGGGGAGCAGGCGATCGGCGTCGAGGCAGAGGCCGGGCGATCTAGGGTTTGCGTCGGGCTCACGCTGGTACTGGCGGCTCCGGTCCTCCTTCTTCTCAACGGCGCGTATAGGGGTGGTGTCGGGGCTCGTCTTGGTCTCCTCGATCACCTCCCCGTCATGCTCGTCGTCTGGAACGGTGGGGCGCGGTGGAGGCCGACGGTGGCCGGCGTGGGGTAGCGGCAGCGATGGAGAAGAAGGAAGGAGGGGAGGGCAGGCGCCTGGGTGGATCTGGGGATGGTCTGGCGAGGCAGAGAGGTGGTGGGGGATGGGATAAAGCAGCGAGGCAGGTAGATGCCGTGGGCGAGTGGGAGATGGAAAAAGGTGGCTCGGTGCCACCTTTCCTCCTCCTCGCTCACGTGCACGGCAGGGCCAGACCAGGGCAGGAGCATGGGGGCTTACAGGTGGGCCCAGGGGCGAGGCCAAGGAGGCAGGGGCAGGTTCGGGCTGGGGGGCCCTAGGGCAGAGAGAGAGCTAGGGAGAGAGAGGTGAGGCTCGGGTTGGGGGGGGTGGTAGCCTCGGGCTAGGGTTGGTGTAAGGGTTGGGGGTAGCTAGGTGGGGTCAGGGAGAGGGGCCAGGTGGGGCCTGCATGGTAGAGAGAGGGGGAGGCCGAGAGAGAGAGGAGGGGACTTAGGGTTTAGGTGAGAGGGGTATGGGGGTTAAGGTTAGATGGGGTATGGTTAAAGAGGGGGGTATGGTAGATTAGAGTAGATGGAGAGATTTGTAGCTAGGGTTTGCTATGGACAAGGACAAGCCAAGACTAACCCAGCTCAAACAAAAACAAGACAAGAAAAGAGAGAGGGATGTGATGATAGGGTTTGAGCTAGATCAAATTAAGATCAAGCTAAAAGGAGTGAGAGATAGATGAGAGATGGCATGATCCAACCAAAAACAAGTAAAAACCAAATGACAAGCAAAAGGTGGTACTTGCATGGCCCATGCAAATATTTAATGCCATGTTGATTCTTGTGAAAACAATGTTATTACATGGCATTATTATTATGCATTCCCAAAATTGGAGTAAGGCCCAAGCAAAAGAATCTAGAAAGAATTCCAAGTGGAATAGATGGAGATAGCCATGTTTGAAATAGAATGGGACATGCTAGTGTGTATGTTCCACTAGATGATCAATAGTCCCAAAATATTCCAACATTAGCATAATTCCATGATGAACCATATGGAAGCTAGGAGAAAGGTTCCACTCACAAGGCATGCAAAGGTGGCCATGTGGCTCTCATGAACCAATATTGTGAAAACAACATGATGCTAAGATGAGAGCATGTGGTAAAAGAATTGGATCCATCCCAACCCACATGAGCTAGAAGTAAACCAATAAATGCCAAGCTCATATTTAGTTAGATGGTGGATTTATAAGGTGGTGAAAGAAAAAGATGGTGGAGTTAATAAAATATATGCCCCCAACTCAACTTGGGCATTAAACAATATATCAAGACCCAAATACAATATCAAGAGGCACTTACAATTAACAATGCATATGAGAGAAGAACCAAATGGAAAAGGGTTTTATATGATGTTCAAATGCAAGGTGGCATGATGACATGGGCATGATATAATGATGATGCAACAATTATATATTTGAAGTAGCCATTATATTACTAGACCAAGTAGCATTACAATTGTTAGACAATTGGGATGCTACAGGTATGGTGGACTCTTTGGAATAACTTGGTTTAGGGAGTTGGATGCATGAGTGGAACTCATACTTTGTTGTGGAGGCTAGCAAAAGACTGGGAGCGACAAACTAAGAGAGCAATAATGGCCATAATCATGCAGAGCGACAAAACATCATTGATCAAAGCATAAGATGATACTACAAGTTGAAAACTAAAGGATCATAAAGGCTTATGGTGACTTGAGATAGTCATAACATGGTGTGAGCATGCGCCAAGTCAACCCAAATAAAGCATCAAAGGATAATACCACTATACTATGCTTTAATATGCTAAAACAACGCATGATTCATCCAAGGCACATTAATAAATCTAAATTGTTTATAACAAGTCATGCTACAGCAAATAATACTAAGCATAAAGCCAAAACAATATCAAGCATGGCATGACAGAGCATAGGCCACAGTCAAAAACGAGCTCTTTTTACCACATAACCATGAACTTTCCTACTCTTTTCCAAACCAAACCAAACTATTTGCAAACCAATGTATGAAAGAGGGGGTCCAACCAATTTATTCATCAAACTAAGCAAACAAAATCAAACGAAAAACCAAAACAAAAACGAAAAAGAAGACGCTCCAAGAACAACACAACTGTGCATGAAACAATAAAAATGAAGCGGTTGGAAGAAACCTGGAATTTTATTGATGAAGAAGGGGATGCCTTGGGAATCCCCAAGCTTTGACGCTTGTACTTCTTGGATATTTCTTGGGGTGACACGCGTGGCATCCCCAAGCTTGAGCTTTAGTCAATCCTTCATCTCATTACTCATTCCTTCCATACACCTAAAAATTTTCCTTCATACAAAACTTCACACAATCTTTATTAGCAACATTAGTGCACTCAAGATAAATAAGTCTTAAGGTTCAGTTCTAACAACAAATAAACTTCCATTAGAACACTATCTACTGAAGCACTTCCCTCAAAAATCTCAATTCCCCAAAAGAACTGAGAAAGGAACCAACAAGAAGCAAATGCAGAAAATGGCAGAAATCTGTCAAAATAGACCAGCAGGTAAAGACGAATTTTTTCGAAGACCTTCTGTTTCTCAAATCAAAAAGTGTTGAACTAACGAAAGTTAGATAACAACCTGGGGCATAAGCACAAAACATTACAGCGCAATCCGATATACAAAGCTCTCTCACTAATTTTTATGGTGAAGCACAAAAATTTGTTTCGGGACAGCAACTTTCCCAATCATTACTTCTCTCTCATTAGAGGTTACTCTTGGCACAAAAAGCAAATAAAAGGATAATGAGAGGTTATTACAGAGGTAATAACTTCCAAGACTCATCTAAAACTTTTGGGTTATCTCCCAATAAGTACTTTTCTTTAACGCCTTTAAGTTAGGCATAAGAAGCAAGAAAAAGAATCAAGTGTTCTCAAATGAAGAAGCATTAAGATTAATACCAGAAATATCTTCAACAAGGTAAGGTATATCATCCAAATAAGTTCTAGAGGATCCTCTCTCAATGCTCTTAGGTTCACTATTCTCATCAAAAGGGTTTGCAGGAACAATCCAATCAAGATTCTTTTCTATGGCATCATGTATTGCTATTAGTTTAAAGGGTGTTGGTATCTTCGGTTCCTCCCCATTAGGTTCGGTTTTGTTCATCTTTGCTCATGTACCAACAACATATACACATGAGCCTAGCATATTGAAACGTTCAAAGACTTTCCTAGCTTCCTTGGCAACATCATAGAACTCCTTAAACAAAGTTTCTAAAATGAAATCCCTCTTTTCAGGATCCTTAATTTCTTTAAGCTTAAGAAACATTACTTGCATTAAGGGGTTGAGGTTACAAAACCTAGATTCTAACATGTGAATTAAAGAAGCTGCAGCAATCTCATAGTTTGGAGCAAGTTCTACAAGGGATCTATCCTCAGTATCTTCATGCTTACTAACATGATTAAAGAATTCTTCAATGTTATCTTTCCCAATTATAGAACCACTACCAATTGGAAGGTCTTTCAGGGTGAATGTAGGGATCAACATGGTGAGCTAAGGAAGAGGTGCCAACTAAAGGAGACTTAATTTTTTTGTGTTTTTGGTAAAGAAAGCAAACTAGTAAAACTAATTTTTTTGTGTTTTTGAAAACAAAACAAGAAAACAAAGCAAAAAGAAACTAAGCAAAACAAAAACAACAAAGTAAAGAGATTGGTTATGAGGGACTCCCCTTGTGAAGATGTCCTTGACTCCCCGGCAACGGCGCTAGAAAAATGTCTTTTAATGGCGTGTAGTTGACGCAGGAGTTTCTTCTTCTTCTTCGATCCTCGGCAACGGCGCTAGAAAAATGCTTGATGGCTCAATGCACGGCGCCTAGAAAAATGCTTGATGGCGGTGTTGATGTAGAGCTCGTTGGGAACCCCAAGAGGAAGGTATGATGAGCACAGCAGCAAGTTTCCCTCAGTTATGAAACCAAGGTTTAATCGAACCAGTAGGAGCAAGGAAACACCCCAAAGGTGTTACTAGCTGAGCTTTGGCAGGGCGCACTACCGGTGCTAGTAGCAACGTGGAGACCTGCACAACACAACCACAGAACTTTGTCCCCAACTTGCGATGAGGTTGTCAATCTCACCGTGTTTTGCGGAAAACAAAGGATTAAACGTATCGAATGGAAAGAAGTAAAAGTTTGCAGAAAGTAAACACAAAGTAGTAACAGTTTATAGATTGAATGTAAAAGCCAAGGACCGGCATCCATAGTTCACTAGAGGTGGCTCTCCTTAGTTAGATAACATGCTGGGTGAACAAATTACAGCGGGGCAATTGACAAACACCGAGAAATCAATACATGCATATACTAATCATCTTGACTCCTTTGAGACTTGATTGGGCATTACAACATTATACATAGACTGCCATCCAACTGCATCTATGACTAATAATCCACCTTCAGGTTATCATCCGAACCCTCTCCAGTATTAAGTTGCAAGCAACAGATTATTGCTTTACGAACTGCGTGTAAAGTAAACAGTACGATTGTTGTATGAACAAAGGATTGTTGTTTTCTCCCTAGTAGCAACATCACATCTAGTACCTTAGAGATTTCTGTCACTTCCCTAGATTACCAGAGGCATGAACCCACTATCGAACATAAATACTAACTCTTGGAGTTGCTACCATCTACTTGGCCAAGATAACTACTAACAACGGAAAGCATGCAAGATCACAAATAACAAAGACATGATAGAATCAATAATCAATCTGAAATAGCATCTCAATATCCATCGGATCCCTGCAAACACAACATGTAGAATTACAAATAGATGATCTTGATCATGAACGGAGCTCACAAGATCTAGACATGAAAGCACAAAGGAGGATAACCAGCCATCTAGCTACTACATGGATCCGTAGTCTAAGGATGAACTACTCACGCATCACACCGGAGGCTTGCATGGTGATGAAGAAGGCCTCCAGGGTGAATTCCCCTCTCCGGCAGGGTGCGGGAAGAGCTTCAGATCCCTCCCGATCTAGGGATGGAAATGATGGCGGCTATAGACTCTTTCATGGATTTTTGATCGGGAACTTAGGGTTTTCGTCCCGAGGGCAATATATAGTCGGAAGGAGAGGCCGAGGGGGTTCCAGGGGCCACCACACCACCCCCTGGCGCGGGCCCAGCCTGGCCGCGCGGCCAGATGGTGTGGCCGGCCTCTGGCCCTTCTCCGTCTCGTATTCTGGCACTTGATGAGTTCCGGAAAAATAAGCACTTTGGCTTTTGTCCCGTCCAATTCCGAGAATATTCATTTTTTGACTTTCCTGGAACCAAAAAATAGCAGAAAACAGGCAGCTGGCACTGTGGCTCTTGTTAATAGGTTAGTCCAAGAAATCATATGAAAAGTACTCCAAAGTTGGAACCAAACACAAGAAAGTGGATAAAACCAAGCATGGAACATCAAAAATTATAGATACATTTGTAATGTATCAGAGGTTCATGGAAAGAACACAAATGCAATGACATTGGTGGATCCATATATGCTTTGTGAAAAGAACACACATGCAATGACATTTGTTGATCCATATGTGGTTTGTGAAAATAACACAAATGAAATCACTCTAGTGGATCCATGTGTGGTTTGTGGAAAGAGCACACATGCAATCACTCGGGTGCATCCATGTGTGGTTTGTGAAAAGAATACACATGCAATGACTCTGGTGGATCCATATGTGGTCTGTGGAAAGAACACACATGCAATGACTCTAGTGCTGGTTTGTGGAAAAACACACATGCAATGACTCAAGTGGGTCCATATGTGGTTTGTGAAAAGAACACACATGCAATGACTCTAGTGGAACCATATGTGGTTTGTAGAATGAGAACACATGCAATGCCATTGGTTGATCCATATGTGGTTTGTGCAAAGAACACACATGCAATGACATTGGTTGATCCATATGTGGTTTGTGACAATAACACACATGCAATTACTCTAGTGGATACATATGTGGTTTTTAGAAAAGAACACACATGCAATGACTCTGGTGGGTCCATATGTGGTTTGTGAAAAGAACACACATGCAATGACTCTAGTGGATCCATGTGTGGTTAGTGGAAAAAACACACATGCAATGACATTGGTGGATCCATATGTGGTTCATGGAAAGAACACACATGCAATGACATTGGTGGATCCATATATGGTTTGTGAAAAGAACACACATGCAATGACATTTGTTGATCCATATGTGGTTTGTGAAAATAACACACATGCAATCACTCTGGTGGATCCATGTGTGGTTTGTGGAAAGAACACACATGCAATCACTCTGGTGCATCCATGTGTGGTTCGTGAAAAGAACACACATGCAATGACTCTAGTGGATCCGTATGTGGTTTGTGGAAAGAACACACATGCAATGACTCTAGTGCTGATTTGTGGAAAGAACACACATGCAATGACTCAAGTGGGTCCATATGTGGTTTGTGAAAACAACACACATGAAATGACTCTAGTGGAACTATATGTGTTTTGTAGAAAGAACACACATGCAATGACATTGGTTGATCCATATGTGGTTTGTGGAAAGAACACACATGCAATGACATTGGTTGATCCATATGTGATTTGTGACAATAACACACATGCAATTACTCTAGTGGATACATATGTGGTTAGTGGAAAAGAACACACATGCAATGACTCTGGTGGGTCCATATGTGTTTTGTGGAAAGAATACACATGCAATGACATTGGTTGATTCATGTGTGGTTTGTGAAAAGAACACACATGCAATGACAATAGTGGATACATATGTGGTTAGTGGAAAGAACACACATGCAATGAACACTGGTGGATCCATATGTGGTTCATGATAGGAACACACATGCAATGACACTGGTTGATCCATATGTGGGTTGTTAAAAGAACACACATGCAATGCCATTGGTTAATCCATGTGTGGTTTGTGAAAAGAACACACATGGAGTGACTCTGATGTATCCATGTGTGGTTTGTGAAAAGAACACACATGCAATTCCATTGGTTGATCCATGTGTGGTTTGTGAAAAGAACACACATGCAATGACATTGGTTGATCCATATGTGGTTTGTGGAAAGAACACACATGCAATGACTCTAGTGGATCCATGTGTGGTTAGTGGAAAGAACACACATGCAATGACATTGGTGGATCCATATGTGGTTCATGGAAAGAACACACATGTAATGACATTGGTGGATCCATATATGGTTTGTGAAAAGAACACACATGCAATGACATTTGTTGATCCATATGTGGTTTGTCAAAATAACACACAAGCAATCACTCTTGTGGATCCATCTGTGGTTTGTGGAAAGAACACACATGTAATCACTCTGGTGCATCCATGTGTGGTTTGTGAAAAGAATACACATGCAATGACTCTGGTGGATCCATATGTGGTTTGTGGAAAGAACACACATGCAATGACTCTAGTGCTGGTTTGTGGAAAAAAACACATGCAATGACTCAAGTGGGTCCAGATGTGGTTTGTGAAAAGAACACACATGCAATGACTCTAGTGGAACCATATGTGGTTTGTAGAATGAACATACATGCAATGACATTGGCTGATCCATATGTGGTTTGTGGAAAGAACACACATGCAATGACATTGGTTGATCCACATGTGGTTTGTGACAATAACACACATGCAATTACTCTAGTGGATGCAAATGTGGTTTTTTGGAAAGAACACACATGCAATGACTCTGGTGGGTCCATATGTGGTTTGTGAAAAGAACACACAAGCAATGACATTGGTGGATCCATATATGGTTTGTGAAAAGAACACACATGCAATGACATTTGTGGATCCATATGTGGTTCATGGAAAGAACACACATGCAATGACATTGGTGGATCCATATATGGTTTGTGAAAAGAACACACATGCAATGACATTTGTTGATCCATATGTGGTTTGTGAAAATAACACACATGCAATCACTCTGGTGGATCCATGTGTGGTTTGTGGAAAAAACACACATGCAATCACTCTGGTGCATCCATGTGGGTTCGTGAAAAGAACACACATGCAATGACTCTAGTGGATCCATATGTGGTTTGTGGAAAGAACACACATGCAATGACTATAGTGCTGATTTGTGGAAAGACCACACATGCAATGACTCAAGTGGGTCCATATGTGGTTTGTGAAAAGAACACAGATGAAATGACTCTAGTGGAACCATATGTGTTTTTTAGAAAGAGCACACATGCAATGACATTGGTTGATCCATATGTGGTTTGTGGAAATAACACACATGCAATGACATTGGTTGATCCATATATGATTTGTGACAATAACACACATGCAATTACTCTAGTGGATACATATGTGATTTGTGGGAAAGAACACACATGCAATGACTCTGGTGGGTCCATATGTTGTTTGTGAAAAGAACACACATGCCATTACTCTAGTGGATCCATGTGTGGTTAGTGGAAACAACACACATGCAATGACATTGGTGGATCCATATATGGTTCATGGAAAGAACACACATGCAATGACATTGGTGGATCCATATGTGGTTTGTGAAAAGAACACACATGCAATGACTGTAGTGGATCCATATGTGGTTTGTGGAAAGAACACACATGCAATGAACATTGGGGGATCCATATGTGGTTCATGACAGGAACACACATGCAATGACTCTAGTGGATACATATGTGGTTTGTGGAAAAGAACACACATGCAATGACATTGGTGGATCCATATGTGGTTTGTGGAAAGAACACACATGCAATGACATTGGTGGAACCATGTGTGGTTTGTGGAAAAGAAAAGACATGCAATGACATTGGTGGATCCATATGTGGTTTGTGGAAAGAATACACATGCAATGACATTGGTTGATTCATGTGTGGTTTGTGAAAAGAACACACATGCAATGACTCTAGTGGATACATATGTGGTTAGTGGAAAGAACACACATGCAATGAACACTGGTGGATCCATATGTGGTTCATGATAGGAACACACATGCAATGACACTAGTTGATCCATATGTGGGTTGTTAAAAGAACACAAATGCAATGCCATTGGTTAATCCATGTGTGGTTTGTGAAAAGAACACACATGCAATGACTCTGATGTATCCATGTGTGGTTTGTGAAAAGAACACACATGCAATGCCATTGGTTGATCCACGTGTGGTTTGTGAAAAGAACACACATGCAATGACATTGGTTGATCCATATGTGGTTTGTGGAAAGAACACACATGCAATGACATTGGTTGATCCATATGTGGTTTGTGACAATAACACACTTGAAATTACTCTAGTGGATACAGATGTGGTTTGTGGAAAAGAACACACATGCAATGACTCTGGTGGGTCCAAATGTGATTTGTGAAAAGAACACACATGCAATGACTCTAGTGGATCCATATGTGGTTTGTGGAAATAACACACATGCAATGACACTGGTTGATCCATATGTGGTTTGTGGAAAGAACACACATGCAATGAGTCTGGTGGATCCATGTGTGGTTTGTTAAAAGAATACACATGCAATGCCATTGGTTGATCCATGTGTGGTTTGTGAAAATAACACACATGCAATGCCATTGGTTGATCCATGTGTGGTTTGTGAAAAGAACACACATGCAATGCCATTGGTTGATCCATGTGGTTTGTGGAAAAGAACACACATGCAATGACATTGGTGGATCCATAAGTGGTTTGTGGAAAGAACACACATGCAGTGAACACTTGTGGATCCATGTGTGGTTTGTGAAAAGAACACACATGCAATGCCATTGGTTGATCCATGTGTGGTTTGTGAAAAGAACACACATGCAATGGCATTGGTTGATCCATGTGGTTTGTGGAAAAGAACACACATGCAATGACAATTGTGGATCCATATGTGGTTTGTGGAAAGAACACACATGCAATAACATTGGTTGATCCATGTGTGGTTTGTGAAAAGAACACACATTGAATTACTCTAGTCGATACATATGTGGTTTGTGGAAAGAACACACATGAAGTGAACACTAGTGGATCCATATGTGGTTCATGACAGGAACACACATGCAATGACTCTAGTGGATACATATGTGGTTTGTGGAAAGTACACACATGCAATGAACTCTAGTGGATCTATCTTGGCATAATTTGATGTATGTCGCGATGTATTTCATTGTAAAAGACACTCACTTTCCATTTTTATACTACTCAGCTTTGCCCTTGGCATTTTGATACTACCAAGTTTTTCCCCCTCTCTCTCTCTTTTGTAGAAGCCCAAACCTGTGCCCACTCTATCTGCTACACTCTGATTGGTTGTCACAGTTGTCACGCGGATCGTGCGCACCAACTGTTGATCCTATGGGATCCAATGAGGCTCGTTGTACACGCCGTGCCCTTCACAAGACAACACGAGACAGCACGGACGTCTCCCTCAGCGAGACTTCTACAAGAAGGAGCACGATACCGTCCATGGAAAAAGTCGTCGAGTGGTCATGTCATGTTTAATCTAGTCTGCAAAGGCTACAAGTCTACTACATGGCAACTGGTCATCCACGACCCATGGGTTGTACCATTTTTACTATGCAGCGCGCCTGCGCTCTCACTTCCGACAGGCCCCCACCACACGAACCTTCCACACGGCAGCCGCAGCCAGAAGAGCTGCCTACTGGGGCCCTCGAGGAGGCCTAAACATCCCCGCATTAAAAACCTAGCCTATCGGGTCCTCCATTCGCACTCATCCACTACTCTCTCTTCCCTATCTAGCAAAACCCCACAATCTTGAACATACATGCACGAACCTTCTCCATGAAACCAGTGCGTGGGGGTGAGTGTGCGGGCATCGCCGCCGGGGTGGTGCTTCACATGGCAGATCTGGAGGAGCATCACGTAGCACAAGGCGAGGAGGACATGAAGTTCAACCCCTTGGGGGACCATCTTCTCTCCGGTGCTGATGACTTCGGAGGCCCTGATGAGGGCGTGGAGTTCGACAAACACGCTCCGCTCGTGTACCCGGAGGTACATCTATTTCTACATGTTTCATATTTTCTGCTCGAGCTTAATCTATCCTGGCTTCATAAAAAATCTAGTCCTAATGATTAGATGCAACTTACGAACCGGTACATGGAGAGATCTAGTCTGTTCTGAATGAATCCACATTATTTATTTATTAATAAGTTATCAAGAACACAAACCACATTAATTTAGGAGCGAGCTGGGGAGACGGCCGTAATGAACTGCTGAACCTGTATAGACATGTTATTGCATCGAAAGTAACTCGGAATGGTGGAAGGAATATATATTTATTATTTTGCTCATTTTGGTTTGCATTCGATACATTACAGATAGATTCAAGTGAGATGGACTCTAACAAGGAGAATAGGGACAACAAGATCCTCCATGTCATGAAGAAGCTCAAGAGCGGGATAATCCCTTTCTGCACTCGACTTGGGGAGCTCAGGTGCCCTTTCTGTAAGAAAGGAGTCAACCCGAGGATTGCTAGCTTGATTCCGCATGCGGTTGGCATCGGTAAAAGCCTGGCTAGTAAACACAAGTCAGTGACCAAGGCTAAGAACGCTGCTTATGGCAAATTCCTGAGGGAGTATGTCAAGACTGGCCTAGTGTCCCCTTACTTAGGAATCAACAACTGCTAGCCGACCAACCCGTCACTGTGCTAGCCCAGCCACTAATAACATTTAGTTCTCTTACCGTATCTAGACCCTTAAACTATGGGGATTTCTATTTTCGTACCCTTCAAATTATATTCAAGTTCATCTTTTTATGGAGTTAAAGTTCCGGTGGCATACTGGTTATTTTGCATGGATAGAGGGGTGCCCCCGACAGATATAAGGGTTATCCTGTCCGCTAGATCATAGAGGATCAACGGTTGGTAGGCACGATCCGTGTGACAACTGTCTCGACCAATCAGAGCGTAGAAGCGAAGATGAGCACAAGTGCGAGAGATGGATACAAAGAGAGGGAAAAACCGAGTAGCACTTAAGAACCAAGGGAAAAACTGAGTAGAACTTAAAAATGAAGGGCAAAACTGAGTAGAACTTAAAAACCAAGGGAAAGAATGATAAAGGGATTCAAATAGAAAATAGAAAATGATTTAAAAAATTGAACCAAACCACTAGTGTTACGCTCGAGGGCAAAACTGAGTAGAACTGAATCGCCAGGGTTAGACGCGAGGGAAAAAAACGTGACTCACGGTATGCGTGTGCGGTGCACGGGGCGGTAGCGGACACGTGTGGCCATGCACGGTGCAGTAGCATACGCGGTGCATGGTAGTGCAACAAAACATCGCTTCCCTTCTCCTTTAATAGAGGCCTCCCCACTCCCACTCATCATGCACTCGCTCACTCAACCGTCTCCACTGTCCCATCACCTTCTGCAAACGCCCAACAAAACCCCAACCACGCCAGCGATGGAGAAGAACGGCACGGTGGCCATCGGCGCCTCCAAGGCCACCGGCGAGGAGCCCCCCATCCCCGTACATACCCCCGTCCCCGCATCCGCCGTAGCCGCCGGTGAGGAGGCCCCCTCCGGTCTTGGACAGATCCCGCTCGGCGGGACCCCTACGAGGAGGTTGTCTACATAAGGCCGGAGAACCCCTACGACACCAGCATCACCGACCCATGGTCGGAGGTAACCAGGGGTTTCTCTCCTTCCGTTGTTCTTCCCCCATTCCCATCGTTGGATGCTAAATCGTATGTTATTAGGGCTCGGTTGTTCGTATTTTTACAGTAGCTAATCCTCTTGTGTTAGATCTCGATTTTCGATGAATACCCCTGTTCATAGTTGGGATCAGTATTCGATTTGGTTGAGATTTGGGGAATAATCGGGAGATCTCAATCGGTTAATCTATGCAAATAATCAATCTCGATAATCAAAGTATCTCAATCATGTCCTTATTGCACTCTACTGTTTTTTTTCCAACAGGAGGATAGCAGCGATGTCCACAGCGATGACGAGTCGAAGGACACCAAGACTCGTCATGTGTTGAGGAGGCTAAAGTTCGGCCAGTACAACAACTTCTTTGCCGGCGACGTGTACAGGTGCCCCTTCTGTCCCACTAGGAGGCTCCGCGCCACAGACTTCAACTCCCTCATGAAGCATGCTGAGGACATGAGGACCTGCGGTGAGTCCATGAACATCCACGGCTTCATAGCCAAGCACTAGGAGCTTGGTCTTCACCTCTGCAACCTCTAGAAGGTGGCTATCGAGGAGGGGCGCATGCCCTCGATCAAACCCAAGGCGCCCAAGGTCAAGCGGTTGGGCAGCAAGAAGTGGAGGAGGCGCCAGAGGGAGGAGGCGGAGGCCCTCCTAGCAGAGGCCACGAGGGGCCACTGATCAGCTGCTGCTGTAAAGCAGCTTCTTTTGTCTTGTCTGTGTTGAACCTATCAGCTGCTTCTGCTGAGCAGCCTAATTATTGAACCTCGTTAAGTACCGTACTATATAACCTATATTAGCTGCTTTATCTACATCTGCTCTGTTTACTAAATTTATTTATGGTGCTGGTTAGTTTTGCTGCTCTAGATTTGCTACCAGATTGGGGAAAAACAAGGGCAAAAGGAACAATGAATGAAGAGAGAAGCTGCTCTAGATTCCCTATCTTTTTGGGCAAAAAAAACACAACTGTTAGCGAGAGAGGGGAAAATGCGCTCTTAAAAAGGCCAAATAACAAAAAAAACTTCCAATTTAGGCGTTAGGGCGCACGTAACGACCAAGCCTTTGACCATACGACACCCCCCCTCCGAGCGCATGTGAGGGCTTCAGAATATCGGGAGGGCAAAAGTTAGGACAAACAAGACACAATGTTGCTATAGCTAAATCTGACACAAAGCTGAATTTGGCTTTACCATGCAATTTGGCTAGAGCTCCACAATGTAGCTATTCTAAATTCCTAAACTATGTGGTGCGTTGAAACCTCATGCTTTTCCACCAACACGTGTGTTGCAAAGTTGCTTGATCGTGCATGCTTACACAAGTGGCCTACACAGAAACTTATAGAAGCATGGGAAAACGAGCTATAATTTGGAAAATTCTGGACAAAATCACCAAATTAAAGAAAGGAAATTGCAAGCTTTGCGTAATCGGCAGGCCTGATCGGCTGGGCGGCTGCCCCGGGGTGCAGGGATGCTAGGTCCCTGTCTATGCTTACACTTCTTAAACTTGTTAGGAATAATAGATGTACACTTCCTTCTGTCCTGTCACGTTACGTCGTGTCAGCACCGTGCACCCGCTGCGGATCGGCAACGGGACGGTGGTCTATGTGACAGGTCCCTGCCACGCCAAAGCCACATCACACACCCGTCCCATCGCCTATCGGGACGGATGCCAAATTTAATCGCTAGGATTAGAAACCAACGGTGCTCACCCGGTTAAACTTGCTTCCGCATGGGTATGACCAGAATATTACTAAACGCAATTTAAGCATCGCCTTCCGTCTCCTCAGCACATTACTATGCAAAAATCCCCAACTCATTCCTTCCGCCGCCGCCCCAGCCACCACAAGAACCACCGACGCTGCTGCAGGCAGCACCTCTGCCGGGCCATACCACCACAACAGATCACTCCACTGCCACGCCTAGTCCCAGCCACTGCTACCGACCCTAGGCCACCTTCGTCGCATTAGCTGCTGCCATGGACACAGAGTACGGCGTGTTCGGTGACGGGAGCGACTTCACGGACAAGTACACCATCACCGCCCATGGCACCACCAAGATGACGGTCGTTCACACAAATGCGTCAGCGGAGGTTGCCAAGGTCATCGCAATGTACGAGCGGTGGCTATAGGAGCCGATGGACAGGTACAAGATCATCGGCCTTAACCTCGAGTATACCGGAGATAGGAAGAGGATGGCGCTTTTGCAGATATCCATGCGCAACCACTGCCTCCTATACCACGTATGTAGGGCCAAATCTGTATGCCCGGAGCTTCGCAAGTTCCTACACAGGAGGGAGATCTACTTCGCTAGCGTCGACATCAAGAACTACACTCCGAAGCTAGAGCGGGATCTCCCTGTTCACGTCGTCAATAACGTCGATCTCCAACGTTTGTGGAGGTACACGGATGGCGATACAGGGAAAGCCGGCATGGCTAAACTCGCTGCCGACATCATCGACCACGAGTACGCTAGCATGAAAGTCGAGTTCCCGAAGCACCTGCACGAGCGATGGGAGTGGAGGCACCTGGATTACGATGCGATCAACTACGCAGCCAGGGACGCGTATGTCTGCTACGAGATGCTCAACAGGATCTGGCGGGTGGGTGAGTGTGTTGTTTACCACTACTAGTTTCGCATTTCGTTCCTAGTTTTATCTCGCCTGTATTTTATCTCGCATGTATTTTCTAAGCATTCTGCGTGTAAGAACCAAGCTCGTATGATCCCTGTGCTAACCTGTATGAATTACATTTCCCCCTTTTGTATGCTCAACATTCATTCTTACAAATTCTGTCTGTGCCATTTGCATGCGGCAGAATCCCGGACTGACATGCATAAGGTGTGATACAGTCATAAGTCATAACCAAACCCAGATTATAGCGAAGAATACAGTCATAACCAAACCTAGATTATAGTTCGACAAAGGTAATACACAGCAGTTCATAATTGCTCACATAGTGTACTTCTGAAATAACATGTTTTCATAAACATAACAAGCCCTGTACAAACACAACAATCATGCACTAAAAGTCTACATCCCAGCCTGTTGGAGAAGGCAACCGATCCCAGGATGCCTTCGGTCGCTTGGCCCGACTTGTAGATTCATCTACACTCCGGCATCTGGCGCAAACAACCTGCCTTGGTGGTGGTTCAATGATGCGATGCCTGGAATGAGATTTTACAATCTGGTGGTACAGCTCCTGGCTAACATGCCCGTCAATTGTAGCGTACTTCACATTAGGTTCAGAAAGCGGCTTATCCTCCCAGTAATCATGCCCTAAACGCCTCCATGAACATCTCGGTAGTTTTCCCTTCATGTCAGCGTACCACGGGTCGATGAGTTAGGAAGCAAGATTGGCCATCCTGGTCCTGCCGCCCTTCTTCCCTGGGATCCAGTAAATTTCCTGGATGTCCACTCTGCACTCCTTTGGGATTCTAATGTTGATAGTCGGGCTTTCAAGTAGTTTAGTGTCATTTGTGATGTTAACACTAGTAAATGTTATGTGCTGGTTCATGAGAAAGTCATGAAACAGATCCCTAATCATTTCGCCCCACCTGCATGAAAATGAATTCAGACAAATAATATAGCAATAACTTTTGTAAACAGACGGTTCAGGAACAAAAAGACAGCAAAGTATACCAGATCCCGTCATCCCCCTTCTCGCAAAAAGGCTGGTATACGAGGACGTGGCCCTTCATGGAGAGTTGCACCACGGCGATCCTATGGTGATCACGGCTGTACTCGAGGCCGAGACCTACGAACCTATTTTCTTTGAACCGCAACTAACTCATGTAATTACTCAGAGTGTTGCTCACCGTCCGAGGGTCGATGGTGTAGATGACATTGATCTTCTTCCCACCATGTACTTCTATGTCGAAGTACGCAGTTGCTTGTCTGCCGTTGTTTCGGACATCCGAAAAGTCCATGACTACAAGAAAGAGGGAAAGGATACGGAGGAAGAGGGTGATGCCGTGGCGGAGGAAATGGATGAGGCGGTGACGGAGGAAGACGATGAGGCCGTGGAGGAGGAAATGAGACGGAGAAGTGAAACTGCTTACTGCAAGATTGGAACTGCCCTTAATAATATCTGGAATGGTGCAGGACCGTTCGTAGTAGGGTGCAGGTGGAGAAAAACGACAGTTTTACACATCGACACTAGCGCTGCCTAAAATTTGTTCCGCGCCACTTGCATGCGGTGGAATCAAGGTCTGCCATGCACGATCCAAGTCAAACTAGTCACGTTTGTGCATGCCGACCTTCACTCACTGAAAGGCGGGCCGTACATTTCTCTCTCTTACGATTTATTTTTTCACTTCCTCTAGACGGTTCCGGTGCACGCCCTCAATAATTTATCCCCCCTTCCTTGTCTTCCATGCGGACGAGAACCGGCAGCGGCGGCGGTTCCTCACCGGGTCACTCCCTACTCGAACAACTGCCCCATCCCTGATTCCATCCCCTCTCGAATCCATCCGCCTCCTTATCAAAACGCTTCCATTAATCTACCGGATTCTGGACTCCATTCGCCGCTATGGGTAGAGCTTGGGGTAGCAGCAGGCTGAAGCAAAAGGCATACAATGATGACGCGGATGGCCAGGGCGACCGCCACCGCGAGGATTGGGCATGGCCAAACCTCAGCACCATGAACATACACAAGATCGCCATGGGGTTGGACATCATCTCTACCGGCCGCCTTGCTCGCTGCATCCCTAGCTACCGCTTCATGATGCGGGACATGGACGAACAACCGTTCGACACGCCAGGCCTTCTTTACCCTGATACCAACAAATGGCCAAACGACCGCGAGCCATGTAAGTTCGAGTATCTTGCTTATTGGTTCAGTCATATCGTTGATTCATATGTGCTGAACTCTCATTAGAATCCTATGTTCCTTTCGTCGAACATGTTGTGTGCACGCGCAGTTTGAACAAATTGAACCATTTAAGACTATTATGTACATCGGAAGCTCTGCTCGTACCTGATATCTGGTATTTTCATAGTGACACAGTCTTACTTTAGGTGATAGACGAGTTGTCAATTTCGATTTGCAATGGAATGCCTGCTAGGTGATATTCTGTTTCCTAAAATAAAAACAAACAGATTAGACGATTTAAGGTTGTTATGCCCCGAGCTATTTATGATCATCGTGAGGTGTTTGTTCTGGGGGCTCTACTCCTACTCCATATATTGGGTATCTTCGTAGTGATACAGGCATAATTTAGGCAATATCTGAGGAGACACTCGTATTTAGGCGATATTTTGTGTACTTTAATCTGAAGGTCCAGTTGTCAAATTGTATTTGCAATGGAATCCATGCTAGTGATTGTACCAACTGACAACAAACTCTGCAGAATATTCATGCAAAACTGATGCTGCTAGATAAGTGGTCAGAATCAGTAGTGGTGAATATCAAGGAACAAGAAGAGACGGAAATGGGAGATGACCAGAACTAGGTGGGTGGCAATGGCGAGTGGCTGGTCCTTTTATCCCAGGATGGGAGTACTTGGACTCTAAAAAATGGCTACAGATCATTGAGACTTATAGGTTCAACATGGCAGAACTTGAGCTCCTGAAGGTATAGCTCCCACATAGACCGCGGGAGGTGTGGAAGACCTGGGAGTACGACCTCTTAGCGGTGTTCGACAAGGCAATCACATTCATTAGATGCCCAGAAGACAAGGAATGGACAGTGTTGCATGACGACTTCCCGAGGCCGGAGAAGTATGTCGACGCTGCCTTCACCTGCAGCTACTATTCGTACAAACCACAACACATTTATGCGGTCGCTGAACCTAGCGGCGATGTGCGTGTTTGGGAGCCGTCCATTTGGGGTGAGTCATGATGTCATATAGCATGTAAAATCCCATTCAAAATTCTGCTTACTGACTGTAAGTAACACGCAGGTACCCACGCATCCCCGTGCATCATTCCAGCTCCGGTCATCAAAGATGCAGTAGTAGATGCTGAACTTGGGACACGGCGCTGGTTCCTGGGACCTCTCGAAGGTGACACGAAGCAGGATGTTGAACTCATGTGGATTCATATCAGGGGAGCACTAAACAGCGTTGGTGATACAACAAAACATATGGGGACACAACTTTCTTCATACCCATCGCTGCAGTGTCACGTTTTCTCGAGGTCCGCATGCCCATCCAAAGACCCAGTAGAGCAAATCTAGAGCAGAGTCGACAATCTGAAGGGACAATCTGTGTTTCTTGGGATCAACTACCCTTTCTTTGTCGGAGTCCCTGGAGCTGTTGAACCTGTAATTGCTCAGGCAACCCTGGCTCCTGATACTGCTGCTGGTAGTGGTGGTGGTGGTGGAGCTGATGAAGAACTAGCTGCTGCTGCTCCTAGTGAAGCTGACGAAATACTTGGTGATGCTGCTTCTGGTGAAGCTGACGAAATACTTGCTAATGCTGCTGCTGGTGAAGCTGACGAAATACCTGCTGAGGCTGCTGCTGGTGAAGCTGACGAAATACCCGCTGAGGCTACTGCCGGAGTCCAGGAAGAACATGCTGGTGTTGTTGCCGAGGTGTCAGCACTTCTAGTGTTTATAGCAGACTGTGTGTTTGCTGCACACTCACGCTCCTATCATGTTGACACTCCAGATCCGACGTGGAGCCAAATCCACATCAGGGGGAGGGGGCCTACAATTGGCTCATCTGTGGGGTCGTACGATTTGATGGAGAATGACAAATGGCCAAACGCATCATTCTGGTTTGTTCCAACGATACCACCAGCTCCAGGGACCTAGTGCTCATACTGGCAAATCCGATGAACCATTTATCTTTATCTTTATCATTAGTTACGCTTATTTGTGTAAAGACTAAGCTATGCTTATTTGTGTAAGACTAGGTTAGGCCTAACTGCGTAATATTCAGTGAAGCCCAGCTTTTCTTTCCACGCCCATAACAACAAAATTGCAACATAGAACATACAAAGGTAATGTGCATACTAGGCATTTTTGCTCAGGATAAAAACCACTTCAAGTAAATGATACATGGTGTACGCATTTGAAAGCATCACTAAAATGTGCCACCTATTGATGATTGATGACATGGATCTAGCTTTTCTGCGCATATTTGCATTGAATCGCTCATTGATTTGTTCACATATTTTTTGGCAATGGCCGATGAACTCCACTCTATTGGTAACATGTCTTGTCAGCGAGCACTTGTTGATGCAATGCAAAGTACAAAACATGATCATCATCGTCATTCCATTTAGGTTCTCTATGTTTTGTCATCACGGAGCTACTAATTTCAAATGAAAATCTAGTAAACAACATATGTGTACATTGTTAGAGTATGCTACGGCCATGGTACATACATGTTTTTCTACAATCACAAGAAGAAAACTTGATGCATTTTCACCTTGTTGCCGTTGTGCCGAATTGGGTGGATGTGGCTTTGGGGTTCGGAGAGGAAGGCGCCGTGGCTGGTGTGTGTGCGACCACGGCGACGTCCAGCTCGGATTCTAGAGGAGGCCAACAGGACCGAGCATGGTCGTCATGGTAACAGATCTCACCCGGGAATGAATTCATGTCCCCGCGCCGTGCCATGGGTACGTCCATGGTGAGGGTGAGCTCCAATTCAGGATAAGGAGAGCCGGGCCGAGCAGGTTCGTCCAAGTCCTAGCTCCGCCCCATGGCCGCGACCACAGATTGCCGCCCCGGAGGAAGAAGAAGACGTGTAAAGGATGCATGCGCCAATGCTGCAAGCCTACATTGCAGCCACGATGGCAGTGACATAAGGGCGAAAGCTGATAAGGGGGCCCAACTTGATGGCCGTCAGCCTAATATTTTGTATTGAAACGTAAAGTTGAATTCGTGCCGAAAAAGGCCCTTTGAGTATTTGGCACGCCAACTTTGGGCAACGCAGCTAATTGTAAGCAACTTGGGTACCGCGCTGCCTGGGCGACCCAACTTTCAGGCCTCAAAATTATATTCTCCAAATAAAGGGGATCATTGGTAAATCCCCAAAAGTCAATATAAAACATGGATATAACATTATATATGTATTGCAAATATGTGGGAATATGTATCAATAAACTACAAGTTCATGTATGCATTTTACATGTATCAGCAATCCAGGTGGGCCCGTGCCACCTGGGCTCATTTGGGCCTTGGGCCTCCCCTCTCGTGGTTCTTGTGCTCTAGATGCTTCTCTTCGCGAAAAATACTCCTAAAAAATCCCTAGGTTATTTGACATTGTTCATGTCACTGAAAGATACAAATACGTAAAACATGATTTTCCTGTCCTGCAGAGTTATAAACCAAATAAAGGGGATCACTGGTAATTCCTCATAAATCAATATGAAACATGAATATAACATCAAATAAGTTGCAAATATGTGAAATCATGTAGCAATAAACTACAAAGTTCATGCATGCATTTTATATGCATCACTTGGTTATAATGATCTTCATAAGGGGTATAAGTCTCTCGACATCTCTATTGCCTCTTGTATATTTCCCGCAATGTCATTTTCGACTAGTTGATTTTTCCTTTACCGATCTTCATCCTAATGCCGGCGCACAATTGCATGCTGAAATTTTACTTCTATCACTTGATCTTCATCTACCTATGGTTGGGGGTCCCAAATTACGATCTAGTGATGATGCTAATCCTAGTAATGATTTATTTGCTCAGAATATTGTGCAGGAACCCATTGATTTTATATCAAATGAGGTCTCTAGTGAGAATTCTGGAGATGTCTCACCTTATGTGGCAAGATTCGCCTCAGCATCGTCCGCCAAATCTGGGTCACGGTGATTGGGCTGGTATAAGGACATACACGGTTTTGTCTCCTCCTGGCAATGCGGCATCGGTTTCGTCTCCTCCTAGCCATGCGGCGTCGTCCAGTTCACCTAGGGCGCATGCGGGAGATTCTCTAGAGCCCGCGGCCATGATAGGTGCGGGTAAACCCATGACCGTGACAGGCGTGCAATGCTTGCAAGACGTGCAAGATGCTATTTTATCCTCTTCTTTGGGATATTTTGTGGTCACGGCTTCAAACTCAGGATACTCGACTTGATCATATGTGGCTACTGCATCTGCTAGTCCTGACAGCGTGAGATCTGCTGCCCATAGGTCCAGATTTCTGCACCTGTTGTTCCGGTGGCTCTTGCCGAGGGACCACGCACACGTTTGCAACATGGCATTATGAAATCAAATATAATTACCGATGGGCGTATTTGGTATGATAATGGTTGGTTTGTTAATTTTTGTGCTACAGGGGAACCGGGTAACTTGAAGGAAGCTCTTGTTGATCCTAATTGGAAGATGGTAATGGATGAGGAATTCTCATCTCTTATGCGTAATGATACGTGGCATATCGTTCCTGTTTCTTATGGGCACAATGTTATTGACTACAAGTGGGTGTATAATGTCTAAGAGGAAAGATGAAAGTACTATTGATTCGTACAAGGCTCATGTGGTTGTTAAGGGATTTAAGCAACATTATCGCATCGATTATGAGGATACATTTATCCCTATTGTTAAGCTGGCCACTATTTGCCTGGTTCTTGCGTTGGCTATTTCCCATAAATGGAAGCTACGACAACTTAATGTGAAGAACACATTTTTGCATGGTGTTTTGGAAGAAGATGTCTATATGTTTTGGAAGACGTTGTTGATTCTCTATTACATGATCTTGGTTTTCCTTTTCCTTGAAGGATCTGGGAGAATTGCACTATTTCTTGGGAATATAAGTAAGAAAGGCTTTAGATGGTATTAGCTTATCTCAAGAGAAATATGTGCATGTTTTGCTTGGTCATGTTAACATGAGGATGTGCAAACTAGTTGATACTCCTCTGTCAACTTCGAAAAAATTGTCCATGTTTGATGGTGTTATCTTGAGTACAGACGATTCTACTCGATACAGAAGCATTGTTTGAGCACTACAGTATATCACCTTGACTAGACCTGACATACATTTTTCAGTTAAAAAGGTCTATCAATTTTTACATGCTCCTACTACATTTCATTGGATAGTGGCAAGAGAATTTTTAGATAGTTGGGAGGGACTATATCAGTTGGCTTACGGATAAGAAAGTACTCCCTCTGTTTTATAATATAAGATGTTTTAGTTTTGTGAAGATAATGTATCTAGACACATTTTAGTGTGTAGGTTCGGAGAAAGGTGAAAAAACATAGTCACAAAATTTTCCCCTTGGATTTAGTGTTCTACACTAATTTGTGAATATCCTCTCAACATACTCCTTAGTTTATCTGTATTTTGCGGAGGTGATGGGGGTCAGGAAGACATTGACGGATGCAATTTTAGTGGCAACCACTCTAAGACTCAACCATTCGCTTGAGCAGATGAAGAAGATTTCTAAGCGCTTGCAGTCAACGGAGGAGAGCACGGCTCGTATTGCTCGCCTGCAGGTTCCCTAGGTGCCCATGGAGATGGGGGGCGCGGGTGTCCACAACAACTAGGCCATTGTCTGCCACGCCTACCATGGCAATCCTAAACTTCTCCCTCCAATGAGGAGCAAGGAAGGATGAGCTATCGAGCACCAACATCATTATTACATCATGTCCTTTCTGGGCATGAGACCCCTCTCCTTCAGCGGTTTCCGGCAACTAGACTTGAAGTGAGCGATCTTGCTGTAGTTATGACATCTTATTGTTAATGCCAAACTTCCTGCTTGGTGGAGTGTCATTCTCGTCCCCCCCTGCGATGCACATTTTCGCTGGGCGAGCAGCTTCTCTATCACTCCTGCTTCCGAATGTTTTATGACATTTCTCTTTGACGACCACTGTCTACCACTGGACACGCGGAATAATCACGCGCTCTTCTGGTTTGGTATCACCATAGGTGATCTTCTTCCACTCATTATGAGCCTTGAACCGTCCAATCAGATCATCCATAGTGAGAGTCTTGAGATCAATGCACTGGTCGATAGCCGATACCAACGATATGTAACGTGGCAGCTCTGCACGGGGTAAATGCCTTACGATCGAGATCTCGTCCAATTTCTCATCGAGCGTGCGAATTCCATTGACCAGTGTGGGTACCCTCGAGGCAAAAGCATCGAACATCTCATCTCCCCCCATCTCCAGATTTTTATACTTCTTTTGCAAGGGTTGTAAGACTCATGGAATAGGAAATCATCTTTGGCTGGGTGTGCCTTACTCAGTTTCCAATCTCTGTAAACTATTTGATTAATCCATAAAGTCTAGAAGGTTGTATAAAAAACTGGTCCGTGGAGGCACACGTATAGGGCATGGTCCATTCGTGAGGTAACATGTGCACCCCTTCCACTCATTTTCCTTGTTGTTCCTGTGATTAATGGAGCACCTTATGCATCTTATGCTGGTGCACGGAGTGTCTGAGTGTCGACCTATTTCTAGAATCCCCTCCCATTCCCAAACCTCTTGGGATGAAAATATAAGAGAGGTAAACAAGATCTTAGCGGGGAGAGAATTCCGCACAGAGTGTCGAGTGTCGACCTATTTTTGCTGTTCATCCTGGATAAGTATTTCCGGACATGTAGATTGACATACGCCTGCAGTGGGTGGAATAGTAGGACAAGGATATGATGAACACAATGGAAGACCCGCTCCACTACGGGAGAAACGTTCTTTGCCGTGTGGGCAAAACCACACGGCAAAAGCGACTAGAAACACGGAAAAGTCTTTGCCGTGTGTATACACACGACAAAAGTCACACGGCAGCATCTGCAACGGCAAAGGGGCTTTGCCGTGTGTCTAAGGCATAAAACATGGCAAAGGCTTTGCCGTGTGTCTGGCACGCGTACACGGCAAAGTAAAGTAACTTCACGGTTCCGTCCGTTTGACGGAGCCAGAGGGACTTTGTTGTGTGCTCACTTTGCCGTGTGTTTTTGTTCTTTGCCTGTGCTTTACCTTTGCCGTGTGCCGCCGCTGTGCCGTGGTTTGGGCCTTTGCCATGTGCCCTCTAAGAGTTACCACACGGCAAAGACTGTCGCTTTGCCATGTGTCGTAGCTGAAAAACACAAGGCAAAGATTGTCCCTTTGTCGTGTGCCTCTTCTAAATGGAACACGGCATAGCCTGTCTACCCAGCGCCGGCTGCACAGGCTGCTGCCACCTGTCACACGCCAAAGGGCCCAAGTTTTTTCACTTTTTTCTGTTGTTCTTTTATTTCCTGCATTTCAAAACACATAATGTATATATATGATCATATAGATCATCACCAACACAGAATACATGTATATGATCATAAGATCATCACCAACACCAAAATAACAATAATATGATCATATGTCATCACAAACACTACCAAAATCATATCATCACCACACAAGCAACAATGCAAACTTCACAAGAACAAGCGCACAAGCCATTCACAAATATTACAAGTTTATTCTTCTTCCCACCCACAAGACCATCACCACCAAGATCTCCACAAGCTCATGCTCCGAATCCATCGTGATATCCTACAAGTTCAAGAAACATACGTCAATATGGAAAGTAAAATCATGAATATGTACAAGTTTCTAGACAAGTTGATGGCAATGGCAATTACATGGAATTTTGACAAGTCTCATGGCCAAGTACATCACTATGACAAGTAAAATCATGAATATCTACGGGAGTCACATGAATAGTTGATGAAAATAGCAATTACATGTGATTTTGACAAGTCTCATGGTAAGGTGATGAAAATGACAAGTACAATTTGAGAATGGCATATAATTATCTACAAGTGTCATGGCATGGCTAAATTTTCTATAAGTCTCATGGCATGGCTAAATTTTCTACAAGTGTGATGGCATGACTAAATTTGACAAGTATAGCAGAACTAACCGTGATGCACACATGATGGCCACAACCTCAAAGCCCTCCTACAAGGTCAAAAGCACAATCATGAGACTCTCACAATCGATTTACAAGTGTATCGAGTATCGATATCGAGTGATGCACAAGGTAAAGTGTAGGAGAACTAACCTGGAGGACTCTGATCTAGCCTCCGGACGATCGACGGATTGTTGACGGTGAAAGGCGACTAGTTGTTCGATCCACCGTCTGACCCACTAGGCGGCGCCTGGTTGTTCGACCCACCAGGCGGCATCAAATTTGCCAACTACACCATGGGAAACTGTGAGCATTAGACAGTAAGAAAATATTGAAAATTACGAGCATTAGAGAATAAAGACATGTGATCACTTACCCACGGGAAGGCGAAAGGAGGAGTAGGAAGAGACCCTAGTGGAGTAGTCATGAGCATTTGGTGTGCCATCCACTGCGTCATCTGCTGTTGCTGCTCTAGCATCGCCTGCTGCTGGCTAAGCTGCTGCTCCAGCTGTAGCTGCCGCTGCTCGGCCGCCTCTCTGCTTGCCCTCTCAGCGGCCATCTCCTCCTACGTCGTGTAGCCGCGATGTCATGAACATTGCAATGTAAAACATGTAGTAAAACAAAGATGACTAAGGACGAAGAAGAACATACCCGTAACTGGTCGACATCTATAACCGAAGGCCGTGGACGGATCTCTACGGCAGGCATGGAGCTCGTCCTGCCACGCCGGATCTGGCGCATAGATGGAATGGTCCTAGGGTCGACGGACCCATCAACAATCCATAGGCGGCCATTCCTCTGGCCCTGTCCCGCCAGCACGACAACCTCAAGATCGAAGGGGGCGGTGTCAGGGTTGGAATCTTCGCCGTGCACCTACTTGTACTTCTCGGGGTACTTCGTACCCCGGATCCTGGCTCCCTCATTGATCCACGAGGAGCCGTCCACAGGCTCGTCCAAGGTGCGCATCTTCTTGCAAATGGCAAACATGGACGGCACCTCACCTGTCTTTACTTTCCGCAAATGAGAGGACAAAGATAAGTGAAGGGGGACTCCCTTGCGGAGTAAAGAATAACATGAGAAGCAAAAATAAAGAAAGCATTTGCTCACCTCTTTTTGCCTGACAAGGGCGAGCGGGATGCTGCCTTGGTGGTGTGATCCACCCTTCATCTCCTCTCGCCGCTTCTTTGCGGCCTCGTGTCTCTTGAGGTACTCGGCGTGTGTCCACCATGCTACCATCCCTGTGAAGCACCTCGTGTCATTACCGATAAACTGAGGAGGGTTCTACATCCACAAGGTATAGGTATTAGTACAACATGAAATAGAAGAAGGTCAAGAAATCAATAAAACAGAAACACAACTACTTGCAGGTACTGCCATGGCTCGAAGAGCATGTCCGGGCTTGACTCTTGTTCATTTAGATCTTACGATCGCCAAACCAGTTGTGGACAGAGTTCATGCATGCCTTGTAGTGCATGTATTGCACCTTCCTTTTGGCAAGCTCGTTCACGATCGCCATGCACTCCCTTCAGTCCTCCCTGTCCATGTCGAAGTAATTCTACAAGTATGCACACAGGAAAAAAGGAGTCAAAGCCACGAGTCAAAGCCGCGGTGATTTAATTATGACAAGTGAAACAAACTTACCCAGAACAGAACTAGAATCTTCTCCGCCATGTGGTTGTACTCTTTAGCCGGATCCGGGGCGTAGTGGTAATGCTTCCAAGTCCAAGCTACATCCGTATGACCATTTGGGAGAGTGACAATCCCAGGAAAAAACGCTCGAACCAGGGCTCCAAGGATGCTCGAGTAGCCACGATACGGCTTCATTCCATCCTCATATAAAAAGGAACTGCAAAATGAAAAATCATAATCAGTATGTGATGAAAATTCCAATATATGGTTAGCGGGTCAAATAATGTACCTCTTCCCAGTGGGTACGAGAACCTTATCCGCATAGGCATAAGGTAGATCGGGGAGTCTCGCAACCCCACGCCGATATGGAGCCTTGCTCCGTGGCGTAAGCCGCGGGTCCATGGCCGCGTATGCCTCAAGGTACGACGTCTCATCCTCCGGAGGCTCCCACCTCAAGGTCATGTCAAGATCGTAGGGTAAAGACACCAACCCCTCGTCCTCCGACTACTGCGACTGCGCCTCATCATCATCATCATCCGAGTGCGTCTCCTCCTCTTCTTGACGAACTGGCTCCTCCTCCTCCTCCTGGTCGTCCTCCTCCTCGTCCTGGTCCACCATGGCCGGTGGGGACTAGGATTCCTCCCACGCCTCCCACGCCCCCGGCGCTGTGAAGTGCAGGGTGGAGGACTAGCACGCTCTCTCGAAGCCGATGTTGAAGCTTTCGAACCACCCTTTTTTGAACCACCCTTTTTTGAACCACCACTCACAAGGTCAACCAAGCTTTTTAGCTTTTTTGTAACGCCCTTTCCCCCCGGCATCTTTCAATCACCTGCAAAACAGAATGAAAAGAGTAGTTTATTAGTACACATTAAAAGCAACAATGAACATAATTAGATGGATAATAGTAAAAGCAACACTGGTGAAAATAGATGAATATTAGTAAAAGCAACAACGATGAAAATTGATGGATATTAGTAAAAGCAACAAAATTTATTACATAGCATAGAGTTCTTACAAATACAATACCCCGACAAATAGTACTACATAGATTAGTCCCATATTATTACTACTACATACATCAGAAGCCTGTGTCGGGATTACGAATTTGAACACAGGTTTCATCATCGCTATCATTCTCGGGCCACCAATAATCATCCACGAAACCTGGAGGTGGTCCCTGTGGAGCGTTGACGTCAAGGCCTGCACGGAACGCCTTGAGCAAACTCACATCTTGTTGGTTGTGAACCTCCTCAACTTCATCTTGCACAATGTTTTCCTCCTCGGCTTCTTGGTCATCATCTACGACCATGTCACTATCGGCGGACAAGTTGATAGTGAATTGCCCGGGGAGCCCTTCTTCCTGGTAAAACTCTCCATCATTTATTGAAGGGTCTAGGCGGCCATAATCATCCTTGTTTGGCAAGGGCGGCCTGTTGCGTGTCAGTACCGTCATCACAACATCCTAGTCCTTTAGACGTTTTGTAGGGTTTTGGCATGGGTACAGAAGATAAAATACTTGGAAGGCCTGAGTAGCCAAAATATAGACATCATCTTCCGCATAAACGGAACTTCTCTTAACTTCGACCAGTCCAATTTCAGGATCCTGTTTCACCTAATGTGGGTCAAACCAATGGCATTTGAATACAATGGGATTTAGCCCTTTTCCAAAACCATAATTCAGCTCATATATACCCTCGACTCTTCCATAATACTGGAGGCCATCTGAGCCTTCACAAAAGACCCCGCTATTTGTTGTCTTCCGGTTGGGCCGGATAGTTGTGTATTCATGGGTATGGAAGCGATACCCATTCACATCATAAGCATTGAACATGTTGACTGAATGGTTAAAGCCCCTGGCAATATTTCTTAGCTCGGGTTGCATATCTTTGTCAGTATTTGCCTACAAGTTAGAACGAGAAGTTTAGCACAAGAAGTTGGATAGAATAGTACCAAACCATAGAACCAGCTGATGAAACCGAAACCACCACCCTTATCGAATAGATCATGCTCCTCTTTCGGGTTAGGATCCCTAACTGGATTCTTCCAATATGCACGCTTGAACCATCTATACCAATTTAAAGAAGAAGAGTTAGGCACGAACATAGGAGCAAATGTTTGCGAAAATCTAAAGGGTGAGCACTTACTCTATGTACGGCTTCACTTCCTCCATGGTGTTCAAGACATACGACTGGATCAACTCCCGCTCAGGTTTTTTCATTATGAACTGCTTCGTGCCACTTGATTTGCCACTAAGCCCTCTGAAGATACTAAGCTTGGGTACATCCTCAGGGTTGGTGGCATTGTAACGGGAGACTGGGTTGTGCTTTGTGGGAATGTTGGCATCATAGTGCTTGGTGGTGAAGTTTGCAACCTCCTCCTTAAGGACTGACTTAGCTATGGATGCCTCGATCTTGCATTTGTTGCCTGTTTTTGTATGAAGCCTCTATGTTTCTCTCTCCGGTGGATACTGCCAACGGGCCCACATAGGTCCCCCTTCAAATCCTCGTCCGCGAGATGCAAGATCATATGTTGCATCGGATTGAAGAACCCTGGCGGAAGGAGCATCTCTAGATCACAAAGCAACTCGGGTACCTGTTCATGTAGCTTATCAACCACTTTACGGTCTAACTCCCTAGCACAAATTTGGCGGAAGAAAAAGCTCAACCTCGATAGCACTCGCCAAGTCTCCTCATCGACATAGCCTCGAATCATCACCGACATTATTCGCTCAAGCAATACGTGGTAGTCATGACTCTTGAGCCCTTGTACTCGCTACGTTTGCATGTTCGCACCCCTCATCCAATTGGCTGCGTACCCATCAGGGAAAAACAAACTTTGTGTGATCCACTGGAAGATCTCCCTTTTTTGGGGCTTTGTTGGGCAGAACAGAGCCTTTGGCTTAGACCACCCTTTTCTGCCATTGGTTCCGGGTGGCTGCATTTTCAAATTTGGCCTATCGCACCATTGTTCTTGATCAATTCGAGCCTTGATGTTATCCTTCGACTTCTGAGTTTGCATTATGGTGCTCCAAAGGGCCTCGCCGATATTCTTTTCGGTGTGCATTACATCAATGTTATGCGGGAGCTCGAGATCCTCAAAGTAAGGGAGCTTCCATAAGCATTGAATGTGGGTCCACTGGTGCGTGTCCCCATATCCCATGAAACCATTCCCATCAGGCTTAGGCTGGAGAGCTTCTAACTCAGCCTTGATTTCCTTTCCCGTCTTCAGACGTGGCTTTGGATCATGGACAACACGACCTTTCTTGAACCTCTTTTTATCATTCCTGTACGGATGATTCAGCTCAAGGAACTTTCGATGTTCATCAAAGCAGGAATACTTGCCTCCCTTTGATAGCCAGAAGAAAGTTAGATCCTGCATGCACAATGGGCAAGGCCACTTCCCATGTGTACACCAGCCGCAGAACAACGCATGTGCTGGCAGGTCATGCAGGGAGGTGTGGTACCAGACATACATATCAAAGTGCTCCTTGTTTGCAGCGTCATATGTTCGGATCCCGCGACCTTCCCAGCCACAAAACAAGTCATCCACCAGTGGTTCTAGATACACATTCATGTTCTTACCAGGGTATTTCCATCCGGGGATTATCATCGACACAAACATGTTCTCTGATATCATGCAGACGCCAGGGGGAGGTTCAGGGGAATAACAAACACTGGCCAACAGCTATATACTGTAGCCGACATACCATATGGATTGAACCCATCGGTTAATATGGCAACTGCTACACTCCTCTTGACACTGGCTTTCTCAGGATATTTCTTGACAAAGTTCTTCCATGAACTACCATCCGACGGATGTATCATCTTGTCGGTGTATCTATTCCCTTCTACTTCCCACTACATCTGCTGGGCAGTATCCTCGGTCATGAAGAGCCATTGGATCCTCGGTAGCACTGGAAGATACCAGAGGATGTTTTGGGCAACCCTAGTCTTCCTCTTCTAACCATCACCATTGGGATCGACCTCAAAGTACCTAGAGGATTTGAAGTGGATACAATAATTTGTCTTAGCATGCTCCTTTCTGAATAGCATGCATCCCTTCGGACAAGCATGTATCGGCTCATATGACATCTTAAGGTCATGGAGGAGTTTGGTCGAATAGTAGAAGTTCTCTGGCAAGAAGCGCCCTTTCGGCAGAATGCTGCCAACAACGGCCAGCATATCATCGAAGTCATCTCTGGTCAAGTTCCTGTGGCTCTTGAAGGCCAAAAGGGCGTCCAGTTGGCTAACATCTGTATGTGCATGAAGGTGTCTCTGCGAGGCAAACAAAGTCTCGTAGTACTTCGCCGTGTTTTCCTCCGGCTCCTCACTTGTTTCCGCCTCCCGAGGTGTCTCCGCCTCTACATGAGGGCTTTCAGGCGCATTAGCATTCACAAAGTTGTCTATGCACCTATCAAAACCAGCATCAAATTCCCCTTTGGCTGACTTTGCTGTTGACTCTGCCGTGACTCCCTCCTAGCATGTTTCGCTAACTTTTCACCATGGAAAGTCCAAGTCTTGTAGGAAGGTGTGAACCCATAATTGACCAGGTGCCTACTAACATCATCCTTCAAATGTGTATTGAGGTTCTTGCATCTTGTACAGGGGCATCAAATTTTTCTGGGTCTAGTGGGGACAGCAACTGCCCGGTTCATGAAGTCCTCGGCCTTTTCTTTCCATTCCATGGTAAAGTACCACTTACTGACATAGCCCTCATACATCCAGTCACGATTCTCCATCCTCTAATCAGTACGAAAATAGACATATACAATGCTTTCAATTAATCATGCCATTAAATAAATCTGATATTAGTTCGGTTAATTTTAGCAAATATGGATTTTACGGCATGCATATATACACTTATCGCTCTAATAGGTAAAGAGGGTCCTAGCAACCGCCGGATCCATAGATTGAGTACGTTCTCCCTTCTCTACCCCTATCCAAGACCGAATTTCGGCAGCACATCCCCGCTGCTCTCCTGATACACATCTCGACAAAAATCCAAGAGGGATGTGCATCCGGAGAACAACGGAAAGACGCTGCTGAAATCATGTCTCAGGCCGGAGTAGAACAAGGAAAAGGTACCCTAACTGCAGGGACACACGGCAAAGGACCACCGGCTGTACCGATAAATACCGTAAGAGTTACGGTTCAAAATATGCGATACCACTAATGCATATTTATCAGCGTAACCCTTACGGCCGGGAAGAGACGCCTAGGTAACGCGACAAACTTGGTGATCTAGACACGAAAAAAACCTAATTACAAAAGAGGTGAACGGATTCTCACCCTCGAAGCGTGATCAACGGCCCGCGAAGAAGACCAATGACCCTCCGGCAAAATCCCCTCCGACCGGCGGTCCCCCTCAAACACAACGCATTTCCTGCATGAAAGAGAATAGTTCTATTTAACATACAATTCCTAGTACTTTGATAATGATCCTACTTTTAATTTACTACAAACCCAATAACGTAGCTAGGGGTATGCATAGCAATATTGTTGGACAAACTTAGCTACAAACTACCCCTAAATCCAATATATGACTAACTAAAACTACCCCTAAATGCAAAATATTACTAACTAAACTACCCCTAAATCCAATATATGACTAACTAAAACTAACCCTAAATCCAATATATTACTAACTAAAACTACCCCTAAATCCAAAATATTACTAACTAAACTACCCCTAAATCCAATATATGACTAACTAAAACTACCCCTAAATCCAATATATTACTAACTAAAACTACCCCTAAATATATATTACTAATTACTAACTGAATAAAAAGAAGAAGAAAAACTTACCTGTGCTCTCTGTGGAGGAGATGGACAGTTCGGTGGAGGAGGGGGCGGCCGGTGCCGCTCGGTGGAGGAGGTGGGTGGTCGGTGCCGCTCGATGGAGGAGGGGGGCGGCCGCGCCGGGCTCCACGACATCATCTAGTGGCGGCGGGCCACCATGGCAGAGTTGGGGGTGGAAGGGAGCAGGGGCAGCGGCGGGGATGGGGGGCTGGGTCGGGGCAGCATCTAGCGGCGGCGGAGCTGGGCGGCGGTGAAGCGGATGGGCGGCGGCTCTATGTTCGGGCGAGCGTCCAGCAACGAGGGAGCGAGTGGATAGGGCTCGCGTGGGCCCGCGATCCAACTAGTACACTGTCGTCTTTGCCGTATACATTGTGGTAACACACGGCAAAGGCATCTTTGCCGTGTACACTACGAATACACATGGCAAAGGACCCTTTGCCGTGTACCTTAGTAAAATACATGGCAAAGAACCCTTTGCCGTGTGTTTTTCCCTTTACCGTGTGTTTTGGCTAATTTATTATTTTCTTTCAATTATAGTTATTTTAAGTTTTTAGTTTACTTTTTGTTGACTATTTGTTAGTGAAAGAACATTTCATGTTTCCCTATGTTTTGCGTGTTAGATAACAATACTATCGAGACTTTTCATGTGTGCTAAGTGTGCAGGAAGTTTTGAGGGGGGCGGATAATCCGCCCCTCCAAGGGCCGGATAATCTGGCCTACCTCATCTCTCAAGGAAGCCAAGGTGCGTCACTATGTGTCCAGTCGGATTTTCTCCCGAAAAATCCGAACTGGGGCGGTTTTTCCTCCCTAGGCCGGATAATCCGGGTTTCACAAGGGCCGGATAATCTGGCCCCCAGTTTTCGAGCAAAGGAGCCAAGGCGCGTCGCTCGGTATTCGGTCGGATTTTCTACCGGAAAATCCGAACTGGGGCGATTTTTCTTCCCCAGGCCGGATAATCCGGCCTTCGCATATGGCCGGATAATCCGGCCCCCAGATGTTGATCAAAGGCAAGCTCGGCACGACGCTCAGATAGGGGGCGGTTTTTCTGCCAGATATTCCAAGTCTGGGGCGGAGTTTCCTCATACCGGATAATCCGGCCCTCACTTGGGCCGGATAATCCGGCCCCCAAAGTGTGCAACGGCTGGTTTTTGGAAGGGGGTATAAGTACCCATTCTTCCCCAACATCCAGAACTCTTGATTCATTCGAATTTGACCAGACCATGTGCAAGAGCTCTAAATCTCGATCTCCCACTTCAACCACCCTGAGGTCTTGACCTTTGGTGGAATTGAAGGAGGAGAAGTTCATCATCAACATCAAGAATCAAGCGCTCCAACTCCTCTCCATTCACTTGGAGAAATCCCTGATCTAGTATTCTCGTTAATACCTAGATCGTGTTATTGTATTTGACAACTTTGTTCTTGTGGCAGCTTGTTGTCACTTCGGGAGCCTCCAAGTTGTTGTGGAGTTATTGCCCCGCTAGTTGTGTAAAGGCGTCGGTGCCCGCCTCGAAGGGTACCTATAGTGGAAGGTGGATCAGGCCTGTTGTGGCGAGATCCATCGGAGAACAGGGTGAGGCCTTTTGTGGCGTGGTGGTCTTAGTACCGCCCACCCCTCCAACGCAGACGTACTTCCCTTAACAAGGAAGGAACTACGGTCAAACAAATCCTATGTCTCCGCGTGCTTCACTTCGGTTCACTCGTTCCTCTTCCACTCGCTCCTTACTCGCTAGTAGATAGGTTTGCATATAGGGAAATTCCACACATTAGTTTATCTAGAGAATTTACCTTTGTGCTAAGCCTAAAATTGAAAAAGAATTAAAAATTGGTGTAGCACCTATTCACCCCCCCTCTAGGTGCCCATACGATCCATTTCAATTGGTATCAGAGCCCCGGCTCTTAATTCGGGCTTAACCGCCTAAGAGTAGTATGTGTACCAGGGATGATGGAAATGAGGCTGTGGATAAGGTCACAATGGATGATCTCAAGTCATTGAAAACAGCCTTGTTGAAATCCTTTGAGGCCAAGATGGAGGAGATGAATCAAATGATTGCTCTCCTTACATCATCCATAGCCCCATCTCCATCCTCCTCTGAGGCTCCCTCACCATCATCTAAGGAAAAGGGTAACACCGGATCTAAGGATGATGATGTGGAAGGTGAAAAACTAAATGGTTCCACCTCCAAAAAGGGGAGTGGCAAGGAGGAATATAGTGAGGTTCGCCACGTATATTCCCCCGACCCACCTATCCCTCATCCTCATATAAACAATAGGGGTGATCCACCCAAGCTCACTGCATCTTCTTTTAACCAATGGGAATTTCTAATGAAATCTCATGTTTGCAGCTCCTCTATTGAATTGTGGAGGATCATTGAAGAAGGTCTTCATGTTGGAGATCAAACCAATCTAACAAGAAGAGAAGTTGTGGATAGCCAGTTGAATGCCACTGCTCTCCACATGATACAGCTGGGTGTGGGTCCCAAGGACATTCCACACATTGAACATCTCAACACGGCTAAAGAGGCGTGGGATGCTCTTACGGACCTTTTTTTTGGAAATGAAAGCATGAGAAGAAACCAGTATGATGTCCTTAGTAACGAAGCTGATGGATTCTACATGTTGGATGGTGAAAACCATGAGGACATGTATAGAAGACTCAAGGGCATCGCAACAACATTTCGGAAGCATGGGGCCACTCACATTGATGATGCATGGATAAAAAGGAAGTATGTGAGTGCCTTAATGCCTTTCGAACCGACAGATTTGAAGATCTTTCAAGGTAGACACAACTATCATCAAATGACATCCAATGAAGTCATGCAAGAAATGGCGTCATTCAAAGTGGCGGCAAAGAATGCTGAAGATGCCCGTGCTCGGGCCATTGGAATGCAAAAGGGTGTCAATGTGGCTCTTAAAGCCAATGTTGTTGAGCAACAGGATGATGAAGGAGCATTTGAGAGGATATCCATGGAGTGCCCCGATGAGGTCAAACATGCTCATGGTGAGTACATGGCATTCTATGCAAGGAACTTTTGGAAGGACCCTGCCAAAGCCAAGTCTGAACTTGAGCGCAAGAATGGGCCAAATGGAAGAAGAGAAAGTGGCCCAAGATTGAGAACTTGCTTCAACTGTGGAGATAGACTGCACTTTGTAGCCGAGTGTCCTTATGAAAATAGAGAAGACAATGGTGGCAGGCTCATTCTCAAAGAGAAATCCAAAGTTCCTAAGAAGAAGCCATTTGCTAAGAAGAATGGTCCTTTCAAGAAGCAACCCAAGATGGTCCTTCTAGCTCAAGAGGAATACTCCTCCGCAAGTGAATATGAAGAGGATGATGATAGTTCCCACGAAGTGGCTGCTATAGCCACCACATCGACTCCCTCCTCTCTCTTCGACTCGCCGAACGAGAACGCCATCAACAACAACGCCACTTGCCTAATGGCAAGAGGATCCGAGGGCTATGCTTCCGGTGGTTCTAAATGGGTACTTGATAGCGGTTGTACGAGTCATATGACCGAAAGCAAGGAGATCATCACGGAGATGTGGCCAAACCTTGATCACATTACCGTCTCCTATGGTGACAAGTCAAAATCTGAGGTATTGGGTCTCGGCAAAGTTGTGGTGGCTCACGATATCTCTCTCGTGGACGTCATGCTTGTTGAAACCCTCGGGTATAACTTACTTTCTGTTTGTTCCCTTGGTAAGATGGGCTTTGCAGCTTACATTGATGCTGATTTGGTGGTACTCTTGTGGAGCAAGTCTCTAAAAGTCGCTTTCATGGGATATGTCGAAAACGACCTATACGTGGTAGACTTTTCGGGGAAAACCACTACAGGTCCGATGTGTCTTTTTGGAAAGGCTGACGTGGGTTGGCTATGGCATCGCCGACTAGCCCACGTCAATATGAGAACTTTGCAAAGTCTCCACAAGGGTGGCCACATTCTTGGACTAAAAGAAAATGTCTCTTTTGCCAAAGATCGTGTTTGCAGGGCGTGTGTTGAAGGGAAAATGCATGATTCACCTCATCGAAGGAAAACCATTATCTCTTCAAAAAGGATCTTGGAGCTCCTTCATGTGGACCTCTTCGGACCTCCATCTCATGCAAGCCTCGGTGGGAAGAAGTATTGTCTAGTGATTGTTGATGATTACTCCAGATACACTTGGGTTTATTTCTTCAAGTTGAAGAGTGAAACTCAACAAACTGTCATCGACTTCGCCAACGAGGTTCAACGTCAACACAACGTCCCCATTCTGGCTATAAGGAGTGATAATGGCTCGGAGTTCAAGAACTACACCTTAAATGAGTTCCTAAGTGAAGAGGGGATAAGACATCAATATTCCGATGCGTACACCCCTCAACAAAATGGTGTAGCCGAGAGGAAGAATCGGACTCTAATGGACATGGCAAGATCAACGTTGGCTGAATTTAAATCTCCATATAACTTCTAGGCTGAAGAAATCTCTACTGCTTGTCATTCATCAAACCGGTTATACCTCCGCAAGATTTTGGACAAGACTCCATATGAAATACTTACCGGTAACAAGCCAAACATCTCATACTTTTGGGTATTCAGGTGTAAGTGTTTCTTTCTTATTAAAGGAGTTCGTTTATCTAAGTTTGAATCTAAGGATCTAGAAGGTATTTTTGTTGGTTATGGTGCCGAATCCCACGCTTATAGAGTCTACAATAAGCTCTCCGGAACTGTTGTAGAATCTTGTAGTGTGGTGTTCGAGGAAAATGACGGTTCCCGTACGGAGCAAGTTGGTGTTTGTGATGCAGATGTTGAAATACCCCAAGATGCCATAAGAAGAATGGGTGTGGGATTCTTCCGCCCCATTGAGGAACCCCTTGTGGCAGACCGGGAAGGACAATGCTCTACTCATATAGAGCCCTCATCTACACATACCCAACATGCTCCAACCACGGGGGCAACTTCTACACCATCTCCATCAACTGCTGAAGGTCAAGATGCTCCAGAAAGCTCCAGGACGGATTTTCCGGTGGATACCGGATTATCCGGCCACCCCGCTCCAGCTGTCCATGCAACTCCTGGTGGTGAAGATATCAACACAAGCTCCAGGCCGGATTTTCTGGCTGACCCCGGATTATCCGGCTCCTCGCCAGGTCAAGCATGTCCCAAGCTTCCTGATGATGCTGCTGCAAGTCCTACCAGACCGGATTATCCAGCCACTTCATCGGCCGGATTATCCGGCCCTGACTCTCCAGTTCTGCAGCCTCCTGTTATGGCTACGGACTCACCTCAAGGGCATGCATCTCCACCACCTTCTTTTGATGTTCCAGCTACTGATCAAGGCGGAGAAAATGCCTCCAATGAAGACTCAAGTGATGAATATCCTCCACCAAGAGACAACAAACTTATCGAACTTCGTCGCAAGGCTCGGGCTGATCGTAACCTTGAGTTGAGGGGTCACACTCTCGACAAGGTTGTTGGTGATCTTCGACGAAGGGTGTCTACTAGAAGAGAATTGGCCAGTTTTGGTGAGCATCAAGCTCATATCTCCATGGTGGAACCTAAGAAGGTCTTTGAAGCTCTTGAAGACCCAGACTGGGTTGTTGCTATGCATGAAGAATTGAATAATTTTGAGCGCAACAAAGTCTGGAAACTAGTGGAGAAACCCAAAGAGTTCCGCAATGTTATCGGCACCAAGTGGATTTTCAAGAACAAGCAGGATGAGAATGGCATTGTTGTGAGGAACAAGGCAAGATTTGTGGCACAAGGTTACTCACAAGTTGAGGGCATCGACTTCGGCGAGACTTATGCTCCTGTGGCTCGCCTTGAGTCCATCCGTATCCTACTTGCTTATGCTGCTCATAACAATTTTAAGTTGCAACAAATGGACGTCAAGAGTGCCTTCCTTAACGGTCCTCTACATGAGTTGGTATACATAAAGCAACCCCCGGGGTTTGAGGATCCTAACTTCCCGAACCATGTCTACAAACTCGATAAGGCACTCTATGGCCTTAAACAAGCCCCACGTGCGTGATATGAGCACCTTAAAGAGCTTTTGTTAGATCGTGGCTTCAAAGTTGGGCAAATTGACCCCACTCTTTTTACTAAGAAGGTTAAGGGGGAGCTCTTCATATGCCAACTATATGTAGACGATATCATTTTTGGTTCTACTAACAAAGCTTTTAACGATGAATTTTCAAAGCTTATGACTAACAGGTTTGAGATGTCTATGATGGGGGAATTACGGTTCTTTCTTGGATTCGAGATCAAGCAACTAAGAGAAGGAACCTTTATTAATCAAGCAAAGTACATCCAAGACATGCTCAAGAAATTCAAGATGACGGATCTAAATGGTGTCTCTACTCTGATGCAAACAAAGTGTCATCTCGAACTCAACCCTCATGGTAAAGATGTGGACCAAAAGGTATACCGGTCCATGATCGGCTCTCTTCTTTACCTCTTCTCATCTAGACCCGATATTGTGTTGAGTGTGGGAGTGTGTGCAAGGTATCAAGCAGCTCCTAAAGAAAGCCACTTAGTGGCGGTCAAGAGGATCTTTCAATATTTAGTGCATTCCCCCAACTTTGGTCTCTGGTATCCCAAGGGCTCCAATTTCTCTTTATGTGGTTATACTGACTCAGATTGGGCTGGTGATAAGGATGATCGGAAGTCAACTTCTGGATCTTGTCAATTCTTGGGAAGATCTCTTGTATGTTGGTCCTCCAAAAAGCAGAATTGTATATCTCTCTCCACCGCCAAAGCTGAATATGTTGCTGCGGACAGCGCTTGTACTCAATTATTGTGGATGAGGAAAACTTTGAAGGAATACAGTGTCAATTGTGACAGAGTGCCTCTTTTATGTGATAATGAAAGTGCTATCAAAATTGCGTACAATCCAGTTCAGTACACAAGGACAAAGCATATGGATATTCGGAATCATTTTATTCGTGACCATGTTGCTCGAGGCGATATTGATCTATCTTTTGTGAGCACGAAGAACCAATTGGCGGATATCTTTACAAAGCCACTTGATGAAGCAAGATTCTGCTATTTGAGGAATGAGCTAAATATCATTGATTCCAGGAGTTTGTCTTGATTACCCATGCACTCACTCGTACGTCTCAATCCTTGTTTGGTCTAGGTGTGGGCATGGATATAGGGGGAGTGTGGTCCTAACTTATTGGGCTAACCCTCCCCCATATGGCAATAACAAGTATATCATTTCTCTTAAGAGGGCGGTGGCCGAAGCCACCTTGTTGGAGTGTATGGTGTGACACCGTGAAGATATATCTTGGGTTCATGACCAATACTTATTGATGAGTATTGGTCGTGAACCCAAGATATATCTTCGCAGTGTCACACCATACACTCCAGCAAGGTGGCTTCGGCCACCGCCCTCTCCCTTGTGGAGAATTGGATCTTTTTGGATGTTATTTGCTACTCATGTTCTTATGGGAATCACACTCAATCTTGGCTTTTATTTGATTTGGATTTTGCAATTTTGAGTGTCTAGTACCATCTCAGTTTGGCATTCTCAATCCTAAGCCTTCCCTACCCCTAAGACATCTATTCTTGCACACAAGTCCCTTGTACACCTTGTGGGGGTGTTGTTTGGGGACGCGCGGGCCTGGTTCTGTGTATAACAGAATCCCAGATTTTAGGCCGGATAATCCAGCCCAAGTGTTGGCCGGATAATCCGACCCTGGCGGATTCGATCTTAAAGGGCAGGGCTCGGGGAAGGGCTCATATCGAGCAACACTTCTCCCCCAGCCCTCTCCTTCTCCCCAGCTGCCGCCTGCCGCCCCTCACCCTCCTCGGAGCCTCTCCGGCCACCGTATTTTCCGGGCCTTCCCGGATCTTCTTCTCCGTGCCTCCGGGTACCTTCTCCTCCGTGTTCTTCCTCCAATGAGTGAGGGTAACTCCCTCTCTCCCCATCTTTGGCTAGATGTGTATCTTGTTGGATGGAACGTTGTCTAGAAGGATGTGTTTTCACATAGAACTCGTAGTCTTACAGTTTCTAGGCCCGATCTACTTTTTTGCATGCATTCTTGGTGAAATCGAAAATTTCTGCCAGGGCCGGATTATCCGCTCCTGGCCAGGCCAGATAATCCGGCCTGATAGATTCATGTCTGCTTCAGTTTCACTATGGTGTATGTATTGCGTAGTTTTGACCTATGAATTTTTTGCCTACTTGTTCCAATGTCTCTCCTGGACTTGTGTGTATGTTTATCCCCTTGCTATTGCCCTTATTCTCCTCACAGGTGGTTCCGGTGTTCCCAAGACCTACAAGCGCCATCCTCGCGCCAAGTACTTTCGGGACGACGGTCAAGGTAGCCTAGTGGACGAAGTTGAATTGCGTAGAAAGAAGAACGAAGAGAGGCACATGGCTGAACAATCCAAGAGGACTAGGAAGGGTGTGTCCAAGAGGAAGGGCAAGGAGCCCAAGATCAACTACAGGGCTCTGGATGCGGTCTCCTTCTCTGCCATACGTCACCGTGACTTGTTTGCTAAGCTGCCTCATGATGATGAGCTGGGGATACCCGGTTTTGGTGTGCAGAACAGAAAGGGATTTATGAAGACATCTATGCCAGGCTGAACATTAGGCCTATGCACCCTCTGGTACTTGCTGATGCTTTGGAGAAGGCGCATCTTGTGGATGCGATGTATGTGGCTGAGAGGATGGGGCTGCACCATCTCATGTCCCTCCAGTGCTCCTTTGACTCTGAGGTGGTGAAGCAATTCTTCTCCACTCTGGTGATTTGTGGTGATGAGTGTCGCACTATGAAGTGGATGACTCATGACAGGCCCATGACTGCTGATTTTCACGTGTTTGCTGAGGTTTTGGGGTACTCCTTCCGCAGCAGGGATAGAGCCAGTGGCCACCGCATCATCACTCAGTTGAAGCCCAACAAGGATGCTGCTCTCTCTCCGTGCACTGTGAACAATGGAATTGTCGGTACTGTGGCTGGTCTTGCTCCCATCTATGCTGCATTGGTGGGCCTCTTCCGTGACTCTATCACACCGAGTGGGGGAAACAATGACAGCATCCAGGTCACCTTGTTCAGCTACTTCAATTTTCTCATGAGGTTGCTGTTGGGTCCGCAGCATAGAAAACAAAAAAATTCCTACGGTGTGAACTACACGCCAAGATCTATCTACTAGGTACAAAGCAACGGGTGGACATATATCCAACGAGAACTTACCCTCGTAGACAACGAGCTTTGTTAATGTGTAGGGACTCGTGGTTGATGTAGTCGTACACTTCCCGATCTCAAGATCGTGAGGAAGTCCAGTAGGTCCGTCTCCAGCACGTCCATCAGATCCAGCTCTAGCAGCACCAAGTCCAGCACCGCAAAGCAACGGTGCATCCGTGATCGCACACACGTCCGGTACCCCGACAACCTCCGTCCCTTGCTCTAGCAAAGCAGCGGAAGCAGCAACTCCTTTCCATATAAAGCCACCAGGAACATGTATCTCGCTAATCCGAGACCATGGGGAAATAATACTAGAGGGGGAGAGAGATCCTTCACAAGGAGGTGTGTGTGAGAAGTGAGGAGGGGGTGGCCTTTCATAGGAGGAGGGGGTGCCCCTCCTTCATGGCCGGCGCATGGAGGAGGTGACTCTTCACCTCCTCCATTCATGTGGTGGTAACTCCCTCCACATAAATTTGCCCCTTCACATTCTCTTTTAAAGTCTCCACTTTAAATGCATTAAATTTCTCCAAATTTAATGCTCTCTCATTTAATAAAACTCTTTTATTATTTTTATTCAGAATTTTGTTAATTACTTTAATTAACAAACATTCACATAAAACCCCCTGCAACATTTCAATATTACATGCAGAACCAATTTCAGCAATTTCACCCGAAACAGTTTCGGTGTCTATTGAAATAATTCCAGCGCTTTCTTAAATCTTTATCTGAAACATATTTGCTCCAAATGGTGTCGGTATCCCTTAAGTGTGTCACCCTACAGTTCGCGAATAATGCAGACATGATCGAGACCCCTCCCAGATCAATAATCAGAAGCGGGACCTGGAGATCCATACCGACTCCTACACATTCAACGATGACTTCTGTGATCGTGAGAACCTTTAACGCTAGTAGCTAAATCCCTTTGTCCCGTGATATATTACATGTCCGAGATTCGATCATCGGTATCTCCATACCTAGTTTGATCTCGTTACCGACATGCACTCTTTTCTCGTTCCCGTGATATAACATTCTAGTGATCACATCACTTGCTTGCAAGCTAACCAATGTGATATCACCGAGAGGGCCCAGAGTATATCTATCCGTCATCGGGATGGACAAATCCCACTCTTGATCCATGAGCCTCAACATAACACCTTTGTAGCACTGAACCCACCTTTATAGTCACCCTGTTACGATGTGACGTTTGATGTTATCAAGATACTCTTCCGATGTTAGCAATTAACATGATCTCATGGTCTAAGGACAAAGATTACTTCGTATGATGTTATAGCAATATAAACATAATGACTGTGATCGTAATGCTATACTTCAGATGAATGTTCATCACATCATTCCACCAATGTTGTGACCTCGTTATTAACAACATCCAATGTCCATGATCAGGAAACCTTGATCATCTTGTTAATCAACGAGCTAGTCTATAAGACAGGCATTACTAGGAACCCTTTTTGTTTATTAAACACACATGTATTGATGTTTCCGATCAATACAATTATAGCATGCAAAATAAACATTTATCATAAACATGGAATAAGATAATAACCACTTTATTATTGCCTCTCGGGCATATTCCCTTCAGTGTCCCACTTGCACTAGAGTCAATAATCTAGTTTGAAAAACTTTGCGCATTGAACACCCATGGCTTTCTGGTGTTGCATATACTCCATTGCTAGTGGTTAACATAATCTCCGGATCTGACAGTTTCAGGTCCGTGTGTATTTGCATGTCTCTGCGTCTCTACGCATCACCCATTCTCAAATGAGATGGCATTGTATAAATTTGGTCCTTTGGTGAGACCTTTCGTTCGTTCGGCTCAAAATATGTTGATATTATTGTCACATAATATATCTTCATAGTATTAGCCCACTTTGAACCACACCTAGTTTGATAACAAACTACTTAGCACAAATGCCCTCCTTTGCTGCTACTATAGCACTCATATACTTAGCCTTTTGTTGTAGTATCCGTCACAATGTCTCAACTTTGGAACTCATCCAAATCCATCATGGAACATCCTTTCCATTACATTGTGCCACCCATAGTCTAAATTGAGATAAATTTAATTTGTATCTTGTGACAAAACTAGTATCAATGTAACACTTTACAACGAACTACCTTTAACTATTTGTCACTTATACATTATATATTCTTAGTTCTTCCAAAGCTCATAAGAATATCTTTACTATTGTCCAATGATCATCTTATGAATCATTCTGGTATATGATCATACCATTTAGAGCATAGGACATTCTGGATATATACATATCATGGTATAATCGATCAAAATCTTCATGTGATTTTACTCACCAAGTGTTGAAACACTTGAATTTTGATACAATCCTTTCCATGCAGCAAGAACTTTTCTTGCTGTTTCCATATTGAACCCTTTCAATATCTCATATATGTATGTCTGGCACAACCATGTTAGCGCCTTAATCTATCCATATAGATATTGATGCCTAATATTCCGGGTTTGCCCAAGTCTTTCATCGAAATCTTATTTTAATGAAATTCTTAACTTTTGTCAATACAAGATACATCATTTCCAATCAACAATATGTCCTCTACATAATGTATTAGAAATATGTCTTAGCGCTCCCACTTAATTTCTTGCAAATGCAAGCATCTTCATCATCTCCGGTGAATTTAAACTCTTTTAACAGTTTCATCATGGTGAAGATTCCAACTCCGCTATGCTTACTTCAACTATTGAAGTTTACATGCCCTTTTAGCACCCTTTGAATTAACAAAACCCTTCAGACCATGTCATGTACATGTCCCATGCTATCGTTCTATTAGAAGAACCTTGTTTTGTTTATTCAACTACCATATACCAAATTATATGTAGTGGTTCCTACATTAATCCGTCAAGACTATATATCGCTATGAAAGATCAAATCTTGTCATAGTCAACTCCTTGAACATTGTCGTGAACTTCTTTCCGACATGACTATTTCATAGATGTTAAACATCCATATCTTATTTCTTTATAGATCCAAACATGACCGATAGGCTTCACGCCTTTCCGGAGGGTCTTCCAAGTTCAGAAACTTGTTTTCTCGTGTATGGATACTATCACGGATTCTATGACTTCTAGTCATTTTATGGAGTCAGGGCCCATCATCGCTTCTTTGCATGTAGTCGGTTCATCATTGTCAAAACAATAACGACTTGCTTTTCAAATCTTACTATTTGATTCTTACTGACCCACACGGTTCTATAGGAACTCTAATCTCTGAGATCACACCTTTTGTAATCACGAGAGCCATGAGCATTGTGGCCGCCACCGGGACATTTTCCGGCGCTGCGCTACTTAGCACATATAGCTAAGGTTCAACAACCTTATCAAAGTTCTATTGTCCTCCCACTTAACTTTTCATGAAAAATTCCTTCTCAAGCAACTTGACGTTCCAAGTAACAAACTCTTTTGTCCTCGGTGTTATGGAGAAATTCCCAACAAATTCTTTGGGATAACCTACAAAGATGTGCTTATCCGACTTTGGTTGTAAACATTTTACTTATGCATAGCATATCAAAATTTAAGAAAAGACAATTCGGGTTTTATCCCAAACCATAACTCATATGGTGTCATTTCAATGGATCACGATGGTGCTCTTTTTAGTGTAAAAGCGGTAGTCTCTAAAGCTTCAATCCTTAAAACATAATGGCAGTTTTATAAATGACACCCTTGATCTTACCATGTCAAACATGGTTTGATTTTATCTCTCGAATATGCCATACTCCTATGGTTTATCGGGAAACACAAATCATGGAACAATTCCTCAAGTCTTAGGTGTTTTTGCTAAACATGTAACTCAAATATCTTCCTTTATGATCGAATCATAAACTCTTTATTTTCTTGTTACAATGATTTTTCACTTCATCTTGAAAGTCTTTGAACAATTTTCAAATGTTTCATACTTCTTCCTTATTAAGTAAATATACAGATATATTCACTCAAATTTTCGGAGAAAACATATGAAGCAAAAAGATCCATCGCATATGGCTACGCATAATGGACTATGCACATCAGCATGCACAATTTCCAATAAGCTAGTCTTCCGTTCCTCTCTGGCCTATGGACGGAGTTTCAATTATCTCGAGGAAAGTCTCACATGCGTCAATTGATCAAAATCAAAGACACCAAAAATCCATCAACATGGAGTTTCTTCATGTTTTCTTTCAAATATAATTTAAACAACGATGTCACTTCATAAGTGATCTTTCAATCATTTGTCTTGCGACTTTTTAGCAATAGTGTTTATGGATGTGATTTCTCCAACTAGACTTGTAAAAGTTCATCCATCCTTTATGGAATACGGTAATTATTTGAACAGCCATTGTTCTCATGATACCGGAACAAAATAACAATTATTTAAACAAATCTTGAAAGCTTGGATTGGTGACAACGAAAAACACAATAACACTTTATTTGTTTTCGATGAACATCATCACTCATTCTCTTGCTGGTTATCTCTTGCTGGTTACTTAGGCCATTCTAGTTCATGAATTGCGTTGTCCTGTATGACACTTCATACCAACCAATTCGGTATCCAATACCGGTATCCAATACCTAAGAACCACATTGTTTAACAAGCAAGGAATATAGCAATAACATGTATATCTTCTATATACCTAAGTTGGACATCTCCAACCTTTTATTTTCTGCCAAATATTTTATAGATTCTCTTTCAGTAATTCCTTTTCTTTTAAAAGAATCTATCAACATCAATAGTGGTGTCATAAACATGACACATGGTACAAAGCGTATATAGTCAAATACTAATACCTTTGGACTTGTACTTTGCAGTGGATCACCATCATCAAATGTTTGGTGTTCTTTCAAAAATCCATTCTTTAGTAATCTATTAGTGTAGTAAACATTTTACTTACATCTTCTATTCATCCTTATCATGACAACTTTCATGATCAAGCTACTATAGCCTATAAGGAAGAATCGTGAGTATAATATCAGTTCCCAAAACCTTTTTGGTAGATTCGGATGCCTAGCATCTCCATCCTTCACAAATTCTCATACAATATGAGAACATGTATTTTGCTAAATTATACTCCATCATAATGCAATCAAAAACATTGTTTCAGATATCACAATATCTTTCACACAAGATGGTTTCTGAAACAATTTCCAGCTCCAATATAATCTTGATATTAAAACAACTTTTTGAATATCAATAATCATGGAGGCAAACATGATACTTTAGATACTAACATTGGAATTCTTACTCTTGATTTAATATTACTTATTAAACTTCATGGAGTAAATAGAGTTTGCTGAAAGTTTGCAATAGGACTTATAAACTTTAAATTGACATTCAAAACAATACGATACCAGTTCGTAATGTAAATATCCAGAATTCTATAGTTCTATTATCTCAAATAAAAACTAAGCATAAGGTAGAAAACGAATGCCAATGACTACAACAAACTATGCAAATTCACTTTGATTTAATTTATGACAAATTTGGTTCGACTAATCCAAATTAGAAATGAACTCCCACTCAAAAATGACATTCCTCGTGCCTTTTTGGTGATTACATGAACCAAATCCACTACACCAAGTCTGATCATCACGTGAGTTAATGTAGCTTCAAAGGCGAGCATCTATATGGGCATCATATCAACTATATGACTCATGCTTAACCTTTCGGTCCGTGTTCCGAGGCCATGTATGTACATGCTATGCTCGCCAAGTAAGAACCTTAGTACCCGCATGTGTAAAAATGTCTTACACCCGTTTGTATGAAAGCGTAGAGTCGAGTACACCCGATCATCACGTGATGTCTCAAAACACGATCCATAAAACGGTGCATACTTAAGGAAGAACACATTTTATCTTGATATTTAAATGAGGGATCATCTTATAATGCTACCAAAAACGCCAAACTAGCAGTATAAGATGCTAACATCTAATGTGTAAAGTGAGATGACATGGTCCATGCATTTGATCTCTATAACTTGCATCGTGGTATGATCTCTATCATTCCTTTGTGTGTAAGGCCAAGGTCTATGGAACTTACACGTTGAGTGTGTTGTAAGAGTATCTATCATACATCTACTTACAACAATACCATATCAATACACTAGCCCAGCAACGATCTAAACTAGACGCCTCTAATTTATCAATTGCAAGTTTTACGTGGCTTAGGGATTTCGGAAATAGAACCGTTCTTACCTACGAACATGGAACCACAACGAGGATAACCAAGTTATTAGCAACTCGTTGTAAATCAGATATTGACTATAGTAGGGGAGACAGACACCCGCCAACCACTTATGCAAAACAAGTTGCATGTCAGTCGTGGAACCGGTCTCATGTACGATGACATGTAAGGTTGGTCCGGGACGCTTCATCCCACTATGCCACCAATATCCAAAATACATGAAAGAAGCAATAACATGATCATCATCGCCCATATATAAACATATGTGTACTACCCGTGCAAAGCACCTACGCATAGATCAGGCTCTGATACCACTGTTGGGTCCGCAGCATAGAAAACAAAAAATTTCCTACGGTGTGAACTACACGCCAAGATCTATCTACTAGGTACAAAGCAACAGGTGGACATACATCCAACGAGAACTTACCCTCGTAGACAACGAGCTTTGTTAACGAGTAGGAACTCGTGGTTGATGTAGTCGTACACTTGCCGATCTCAAGATCGTGAGGAAGTCCAGCAGGTCCGGCTCCAGCACGTCCATCAGATCCAGCTCCAGCAGCACCAAGTCCAGCACCACAAAGCAGCGGTGCATCCGTGATCGCACACACGTCCGGTACCCCAACAACCTCCATCCCTCGCTCCAGCAAAGCAGCGGAAGCAGCAACTCCTTTCCAGATAAAGCCACCGGGAACATGTATCTCGCTAATCCGAGACCATGGGGAAATAATAGTAGATGGGGAGAGAGATCCTTCACAAGGAGGTGTGTGTGAGAAGTGAGGAGGGGGTGGCCTTTTATAGGAGGAGGGGGTGCCCCTGCTTCATGGCCGGCGCATGGAGGAGGTGACTCTTCACCTCCTCCATTCATGTGGTGGTAACTCCCTCCATATAAATTTGCCCCTTCACATTCTCTTTTAAAGTCTCCACTTTAAATGCATTAAATTTCTCCAAATTTAATGCTCTCTCATTTAATAAAACTCTTTTATTATTTTTATTCAGAATTTTGTTAATTACTTTAATTACCAAACATTCACATAAAACCCCCTACAACATTTCAATATTACATGCAGAACCAATTTCAGCAATTTCACCCGAAACAGTTTCGGTGTCTATTGAAATAATTCTAGTGCTTTCTTAAATCTTTATCTGAAATATATTTGCTCCAAATGGTGTCGGTATCCCTTAAGTGTGTCACCCTATGGTTCGCGAATAATGCAGACATGATCGAGACCCCTCTCAGATCAATAATCAGAAGCGGGACTGGAGATCCATACTGACTCCTAGACATTCAACGATGACTTCTGTGATCGTGAGAACCTTTAACGCTAGTAACTAAATCCCTTTGTCCCGCGATATATTACATTTCCGAGATTCGATCATCGGTATCTCCATACCTTGTTTGATCTCGTTACCGACATGCACTCTTTTCTCGTTCCCGTGATATAACATTCTAGTGATCACATCACTTGCTTACAAGCTAACCAATGTGATATCACCGAGAGGGCCCAGAGTATATCTATCCATCATCGGGATGGACAAATCCCACTCTTGATCCATGAGCCTCAACATAACACCTTTGTAGCACTGAACCCACCTTTATAGTCACCCTGTTACGGTGTGACGTTTGATGTTATCAAGATACTCTTCCGGTGTTAGCAATTAACATGATCTCATGGTCTAAGGACAAAGATTACTTCGTATGATGTTATAGCAATATAAACATAATGACTATGATCGTAATGCTATAATTCGGATGAATGTTCATCACATCATTCCACCAATGTTGTGACCTCGTTATTAACAACATCCAATGTCCATGATCAGGAAACCTTGATCATCTTGTTAATCAACGAGCTAGTTTATAAGAGAGGCATAACTAGGAACCCTTTTTGTTTATTAAACACACATGTATTGATGTTTTCGACCAATACAATTATAGCATGCAAAATAAACATTTATCATAAACATGGAATAAGATAATAACCACTTTTTTATTGCCTCTCGGGCATATTCCCTTCAGTTGCCTCCTGCGAGGACGAGTCAGTGCAGTACAAGCTGGATGTCATGGACTTCATTTACCATGAGTTGTGTGATGCTTTGTTCAACCGTCTGTCCATTCCCTATGCGCCCTACATTACGTTGCTCATCCGCCACCTGCTTCCTGCCGAGGAGTTCCACATTGACTCGATGCACAAGGCCAAGAAGATTTACAACAAGGTTCGGAAGACTGCTCACCCCTCCTCTGCTCCTGAGGGTCTCATGAGGGATGCTCGTAGGCCCCCAGTGCATCTCGTGGCCCGCGAGATCAAGCAGTTGAACTGGTTCTAGCGTCACATCCTCTGCATGGGCGTGGACACACGCAAGGGTCAGTATGAGGCCTACGGGCAGCGCCATGAGTTGGCTCACTCCCAGCAGCTCATTCTCCACCACGTGTATGGCGCTTCGGGTGCTCCTCCGGCTCCTACACCTCCCACTCCATATGCTCGGTGGAACTCTTCCTCCGGGCTAAACTATGGTGAGCTGGAGCATCACTTGTTCCCCTCTGTGCCTGCTACTGATGCTGATGATGAGGAAGGTGACACTGAGGAGCTTGAAGATGAGGATGAGGAAGAGCATGAGGACGAGGATGAGGACTACGATGAGTGATCCCCTAGGGCACTAGCATCGCTCTTCTCCCTTTTTGGTGTCTCGATGCCAAAGGGGGAGAAGTAGTTCTATTAGGTTGTCCGTGGATTTGCATGGGTCAGGCATAAACACTTGCACTTTTTATTCGTTATTTCTTGCTTATGCCCATTTAGCGTTGAACTTTTATATTCGTGGTTTGTGATTTGTGGTTGAGACTTTATATGGTTGTCTGGATGATACCTATGGACTTCAGATCATGGATTATGCTTATGGTTATATCTATTCATATCCTGTTGCTGGAGGTTTATCACGGAAGGCGCGCGCTCATAATGGTTATCCAATAATAATTGTGATTTATGTCAAGGCTGCCTATTCTCTACTTCGGTGGTATGTGTTTTTGCCCGTTTGTCTATGTAATAGATTCACCTATTTGTGTGCATTTGTATTCCAATGCAAAACTCTTTTATGCACACATTGAGGGGCAGTCCCTTTCAAAGTTATCTCTGTGTCTTGTGTCTTTTTCCTGCCAATCCTGGTATTGTCATCTAACACCAAAAAGGGGGAGATTCAAAGAACATTTCATGTTTCCCTATGTTTTGCGTGTTAGAGAACAATACTATGGAGACTTTTCATGTGTGCTAAGTGTGCAGGAAGTTTTGAGGGGGGCCGGATAATCCGCCCCTCCAAGGGCCGGATAATCCGGCCTACCTCATCTCTCAAGGAAGCCAAGGCGCGTCACTCTATGTCCAGTCAGATTTTCTCCCAGAAAATCTGAACTGGGGCGGTTTTTCCTCCCCAGGCCGGATAATCCGGGTTTCGCAAGGGCCAGATAATCCGGCCCCCAGTTTTTGAGCAAAAGGAGCCAAGGCGCGTCGCTCGGTATCCGGTCGGATTTTCTACCGGAAAATCCGAACTGGGGCGGTTTTTCTTCCCCAGGCCGGATAATCCGGCCTTCGCATAGGGCCGGATAATCCAGCCTTCGCATAGGGCCGGATAATCCAGCCCCAGAAGTTGATCAAGGGCAAGCTCGGCGCGACGCTCAGATAGGGGGCGATTTTTCTGCCGGATATTCTGAGTCTGGGGCGGAGTTTCCTCAGACCGGATAATCCGGCCCTCACTTGGGCCAGATAATCCGGCCCCCAAAGTGTGCAACGGCTGGTTTTTGGAAGGGGGTATAAGTATCCCTTCTTCCCCAACATCCAGAACTCTTGATTCATTCGAATTTGACCAGACCCTGTTGAAGAGCACTAAATCTCGATCTCCCACTTCAACCACCCCGAGGTCTTGATCTTTGGTGGAATTGAAGGAGGAGAAGTTCATCATCAACATCAAGAATCAAGCGCTCCAACTCCTCTCCATTCACTTGGAGAAATCCCTGATCTAGTATTCTCGTTAATACCTAGATCGTGTTATTGTATTTGACAACTTTGTTCTTGTGGCAGCTTGTTGTCACTTCGGGAGCCTTCAAGTTGTTGTGGAGTTGTTGCCCCGCTAGTTGTGTAAAGGCGCCAGTGCCCGCCTCGAAGGGTGCCTATAGTGGAAGGTGGATCAGGCCTATTGTGGCGAGATCCATCGGAGAACAGGGTGAGGCCTTTTGTGGCGTGGCCTCCAACGCAGACGTACTTCCCTTAACAAGGAAGGAACTGCGGTCAAACAAATCCTGTGTCTCCGCGTGCTTCACTTCGGTTCACTCGTTCCTCTTCCACTCGCTCCTTACTCGCTAGTAGATAGGTTTGCATATAGGGAAATTCCACACATTAGTTTATCTAGAGAATTTACCTTTGTGCTAAGCCTAAAATTGAAAAAGAATTAAAAATTGGTGTAGCACCTATTCACCCCCCCTCTAGGTGCCCATACGATCCATTTCAGTTAGTATTAGTTGTGACAATGTGTATACACATACTTGTTGCAACATGAAAAATAGTGTAATCTTCATGCCCCCCCCACATATCAGGGTTTCGGAGCGAAGGTCACTCGTATGTTAGGGTTCCACACGAAACCACGCTTCGGGGCAACGGAACACCTCCAAACCATGCATGTGACCCTAGCATGTGTAATGAAGTGTGGTGGCATGCTCAAAACTCCTAAACCTGGTTACCAAGTGTGACCCCCTTCGGAGACATGCGTTGTCCCCTAAAACAAAGTGTCTGCAATCTGACTATTAGGGGGTGACGAGGGTTTAACTCATCAATGCCCGTTGTTATGGACTTGGGTTTTGGAGAAGGAGGGAGCGCTGGAGACATCTATCGGCTAGCAAACAAGCACACAGGGGACTCGAAGATTTACCCAGGTTCAGGCCTCATAGAGGTCCCTACTCTTGCTTGTCTGCTCGTGGAATTATCAAAGAAATCGAGGATTACAATGGTGCACAGATGCAATCTGGCAAGGGTTGTGGAAACTAGGGTTGCCTGCATCCTCCTCGCCGCCCCTCCTAGCCTTTATATAGATAGGCTTGGTCTCGGGTAGCAGGTCGAGTCAGTTACAAGTTAGGGTTTTCCCCTTTGAACCTTCTATCTTTTTATCTTCTTCTTATTCTTCAAGCAACCGAGAGTCCGTAGGTTACTCGAGTTCCTCATTTGGGCTTTGGCAACACCGTGGGCCTCTACATATTCAGGCCGTATATACCATGCTCGAGTACCTATAGGGTATACCCATGTCAGTAGCCCCCGAGTGTCCAGTGGAATCGCAGATTCGACTAGAGACTTTATGAAGCCTTTTGAGTGCATGACTAAGTATATTTTTCGAGTGCTTTGTTTGTGTCATAGGGATTGTTGATGCGTGTGCCTGATTTAACCAATGTATCGGTATCAGTTAACTACCTTAGGGTAAAACAACGCCATCTACTCAAACTAGAGTCCCCGGACTCAAATCCGGAAAAGTGCTGGTGTAATTCGACTCAAGCCACGGAGGTCTTAGATGAGTCGAATTCCAGTATATAGGTGCGGCACTCGACGCGTCCGTCAAGGCATGTTCATCGTACATGTTGGCACGGATATATTTCTAGTAGTGCGCAGCAAATGCGTTGCCAGGCCTTATTCAGGTCCTATCTTCACGCTGTAAGCGCGGCATCCGAATGTTGTCATCGCGGAGACGATTCGGGTAACCCAGGAGACGCAGTCTCTTTGTAGGGAAAAGTCATGAGGTGGTGTAGCCATAAGCTTCGCGTGTGGACGTTATCAACACACAGTACTGTGTATAAATAATCATAGGGTGCGCGACCAACGCTCCCTATGGGAGTAGCCCCCGAGTGCCTGGTGGAGTCAAAGACTCAGGCAGGGACTAAAGAATTTTTGCGACTGTTGTCGTATTTTGTTTGCTTGTTTCAGTCGAATTTGCTTCCGACGCTCCCTATGTGAGTAACCCATGTCCATAGTCGAACCGTGTTTCGAGTGGTTGGGTTTGCTTTGATTGTCCATGTTCCTGCAAAAAGAAGAAGAAAAATCGTAGGGTGCGCGACCAGCGCTCCCTATGGGAGTAGCCCCCGAGTGCTTGGTGGAGTCGAAGACTCGAACAAGGACTAAAGTACTCGAAGTCTTCTGCTGCATAGTTTTTGATGATGTCAGTGCTGACGATTCCATGACCTCAGTTGCCCGCGTGAGCGAGTTTGACGGGATATGACGAGTGGTGGGTCCCATTTCCTGACTCTGATTTGACCGGGCGTGCATAATCTTTATTTTAACTGTGCCTCCTCGATTTTTGCGCGTAATGGGAGTAGTGGGGGACGGTTTGCGTTTCAGGTCCACCACGTGTCAAGCTGGATGAACGCCACGCATCTGGTAGGGTTTTTCTTAGCCGTTGGATTGTATCTTCCAGGGGGTTAAGTAGCAGTCCGGCGATGGTAAAATTCACATCTACTTCTTTTCATCATTTGCCTCCATCGCCATTGCCGCTGCTCCTCTGCTTCTTTGCGCTCATTTTCCTCCGTGGCGCTGGACCAGCTCCACGTATTTCCCAGCTACTTTCTCCGGTCACATCGCTGCCGCTGAATGGGGAAGAAAAAGGGAGGTGCTGCGGCCGATTCCGCTGCTGCCACTGTTGCGATGAAGAAGAAGGGCGGCTCCGACGCTGCAGCCACCAGCACCGCCGCCGGCAGAAAGAAAAAGGGCACGGGCACTCGCGTCACAAATGGCGCGTGGCGTCCATCTGTGATCAAGTCCTCAAAACTTCGTCTTCTTCGCCAAGACGGGGTTTTTGTCATCCGCAGTCGCCGACGCGCGCGTCCCTGGCGGCGAGGTAATCCCCTCTCCTCCTGCCGGTTTTTGGGTGATGTTCCTAGCGTTCATCATCCGTGGCCTCTCGTTGCCCCTGCATCCTTTCTTCAGGGGCATTCTCTGTTTTTATGGGCTCCAGCTCCATCAGCTGTCCCCCAATTCCATTCTCCACGTAGCTTGCTACATTACCCTTTGCGAGTGCTGGCTCGGAATCGAGCCGCACTTTGGCCTCTTCAAGCGCATCTTCAAGTTGAAGCGCCAATCGGCGTCTGGCTCCGTAGTCTACGATGTAGGCGGCTGCAGTATCCACGTTGACTCCTCCGCCACATACTTTGATATCAAACTCACGATGTTTGTCCAAGGATGGAGGGATAAGTGGTTCTACATCCGTGACCTGAAGGCCGACGGAGACCACTTCGGACTCGCGCCCTTCGACCCCACGACTCCGTGCAAGAGGAGGCGCTCCTGGAAGAATGTGATCATGCCCAGCGAGTCCATGGAGACAGATGTGCTGTACGAACGCGTCTGCGACCTCGAGAGTCGCATGGGCAAAGAGGAGGGAGGTTGCGCCCTCATTCGCACATGACTGCGTCGTCGCGTCCAGCCCCTGCAGGCCAGAGTCCACCCCATGTTCCAGTGGGCTGGTGCGGACGATGTCACTCGTGTGTCTGCCGATGAGGCCCCCAAAGCCAAAGTCGAAGTCAAAGAAACCAGTTGCTCCTCAGTAGCTTTGTAATAGTTGGATAGCTTATGTCTTTTGTCGAAAACATGCCTTTTGGCAAGTGTCTCTACTGATACTTTTGCTAATCTTGAATGCATTCGAATCTTTTGTCTGCACATCGATTTGGTCTTCTTATTGCTTCATGCTTGGCTTGTGATAGGGCACATCAAGTCATCCTTTGAGGGAACCTCAGGATTCGCCACCCCTTGATGACACTTTGGCACCACCGCGCTCCAGGGTGGATGAGCCGTCTCTACTCTCGCGACTCCATGATCGCGTGAAGCAGTTGGAGCGTGAATTGCCTGTACTCCGCGGTAATGCGGATGTATGGAAATCGAAGGCGGAGAAGGCCACCACCCGAGAACAATATCTATTGGGGGAGGTGACGCAGTTGGGCGACCACTTTAAATGTTAGCTTTCTTACTCTTATCTTTTCCTTGTAGTCACTCGCGATGGTGTGCTGTCCTCATGCTTCTGCTTTTGCCTTGTATAGTTGTTAGAGCGCGCCATCCGCAGGATGAGAAGGATCGAATTGCCATTCGTATGAATGACCTGATTCAGGAGCAACTTCAGGCGAGTGGGTACTTCTAGGTGGATCATGATCGTGCAATCGCACTGGCAACCCTGCAGGATCATGCGTCGCGAGTGCTGCACTTCCTGAAGAAGTCGCAACCATGCTTGAAGAACATTTATCGGACGATGTTCCCGCTAGATGTTGCTCCATCAAGCCTGCTGGCCCTCCTTGACAAATTCCAAGATTTGAATGTGGTACGCGAGTGCGTAAGACAGCGGTTGGTGGCTGGTGCCAAGGCCGCTCTGTCGTTGGTGCGACTGCATAGGCCTAATGTAGACGTTGCGGCAATTGCGGCTGGTCCACCTGTGCCACCAGCGGGCTCTGCTTGGATTATGGTGCCGCACTATCAGGCGGTGGATCGCCCAGCAGAGGAGATCATCGACTTCTTCGAGGAGCAAACCAACGTTCTCTTGTTGCAATAGTTGTTTAGTTTGTATCCTGCACATAATTGTATCAATGTTGTAAAGTTCGTATATATGTTGTGTATAATTGATGATGTATAAAAGAGCTTGTTAGCATGTATGTTTTGGTGAGTGCGTTGCACTATGCGACTCCTTTTCGTTAGCTTGGCCATGTATGTATCTCAGTCCCTTGTTAACCTGTCAGGTGCGTTGCAACTGGGTTGATGTTTGCCAAGGGTTTCTTGGTGTGCCAGCTACTCAGGATGTCGCGTTTTAGTTTGTAGAACATATATGTATAGGGTGGCGCAACCCCCGAGTGGATAAGTTGCGAAAACTAAAGGGAAACACGGAGTTTTGGGGCACTTAGCTTTATTTATTCGCAGGATAGTACGAAGTACAATGTGTGGCTAAGTAGCCTTGGCTGAGTAGCCTTATTTGCAATGTAAAAGTAAAAATGACTAAGGGTAGAAGCGTCGCAGCTGCGCGACGTTCGAAGGGTTGGAGTATGCGACTCCTGTCTCTAAATCTTGAAGGCAATAGGCGCCACCTAGGATTACTTCTGTAATCACGTATGGTCCCTCCCAGGGGGACTCGAGCTTGAGATGCCCTTGCTGCTTCAGTCGATGGACCAGGTCACCTGCGATGAAGGATCTGGGCCGTAGCCCCCTACTATGGTAGTTGTGCAGGTTCTGCTGGTAGATCGTTGATCTTTCCACAGCGATTTCCCTTGCCTCGTCTAGGAGGTCGACAGAGTCTTCGAGTGCCAAGGTTGACTCCTGCGTGCTGTAAGCGACCACGCGCGGTGCTTTGTATCGTACTTTGGCAGGTAGCACCGCTTCGGCCCCATGCACCATGAAGAACGGGTTGTACCCTGTAGCACTATTTGGGGTTGTGCGTAGGCTCCAGAGTACTGATTGTAGTTCGTCTGGCCAGCAACCCGCGGCTTGTTCGAGTGGCCAAAGGAGTCGCTTCTTGATGCCGCCGCAGACGATCCTGTTCGCTTTTTCGACCTGGCCGTTGGTCTGTGGATGTGCTACCGAGGCGTAGCTGATGTTGATTCCCAGATTCTCGCAGAATTCTTGGAACTCTTTGGATGCGAAGTTCGTCCCATTATCGGTGATGATGTTGTGCGGCACTCTGAAGCGGTAGACGATGGACTCGGAGAACTTGACTGCGATGTGTCCTGATTGATTGGTTACTGGCATGGCCTCTATACACTTGGTGAATTTGTCGACTGCGACCAGGAGGTAGATGTAGCCTCCTCGTGAGGACCTTGGGAGTTTGCCGATCATGTCGAGTCCCCATTGTGCAAAGGGCCATGCCAACGGAATTGGCCGGAGCTCTACGCCAACTGTGTGCGGCTTGTCCGCGAATCGCTGGCAAGCATTGCATTTTTGGACGATGTCCTTGGCGTCGCGCATGGCCGTAGGCCAATAGAATCCAGCACGTAGAGCTTTGACAACAAGGGCGCGACTGCCGGCATGGTGTCCGCAGGTTCCTTCATGGATGTCGAGGAGGACAGCTCTTCCATCGGCCGTGGAGACGCATCGTTGGAGTACTCCTGTGATGCTGCGCTTGTATAGTTCGCCGTTGATAACAACGAATGCCTTGGATCGCCACGCGATGTGCCGTGCATCAGTCGGATCGTCCGGTAGCCTTTTGCTGAGAAGGTACGTGATGTACGGTTGGGTCCAGGACTGCTCGATCATCATGATGCTCATTGGTCCTTCGAGTCCTGTGTCCAGTTCCAAGTCGTCAAGTGCTATTGGCTCATTGGGCGGCGTAGCCCCCGAGTCCGTTGCTGCGCTTGTTTTCTTCTCTGCGGCCTTTGGCTTGATGGAGCGTTCGCAGATGCGCTCGAGAAATACCCCAGGTGGTATGGGGGCGCATGTAGATCCTATGTTGGCGAGTGCATCCGCCTCTTCGTTGCTTTCGCGACCTATGTGCCGCAGCTCGCAGCCGTCGAATTCCCCTTCGAGTGTGTCGTAGAGGTCACGGTAGGCGATCATGTTGTCGTTCAGTGCGTCGCACTCGTCCATTGTCTGGTTGACGACCAGCTTGGAGTCACCATATATAGTGAGCCTTTTGGCGCCGCAGGCTTTTGCCATCCTCATCCCGTGTAGTAGGGCCTCATATTCAGCTTCGTTGTTGGAGGCGGTGAACTGCATTCGCAGGATATATTTCAGCTTGTCCCCCTGGGGCGATGTCAGTATGACACCTGCACCAGCTCCATCCTTCCGCTTGGATCCATCGAAGTGCATTGTCCAGAGGTAGGACATATCTGGTTTTTCGGGGAGCTGGTTCTCCATCCAGTGCACCAGGAAGTCAGGGAGAACTTGCGACTTGATTGCGTCATGTTTTTCATATGTGATGTCTCGTGGAGACAGTTCGATTCCCCAAAGTACGAATCGTCCGGTGGCATCGGGATTGTTGAGGATGTGCCCAAGCAGGGCATTGTTGACTACCACGATTGGGTGTTCTTGGAAGTAGTGGCGCGGTCGCCGAGCCGTCATGAAGACGTCGTACGCCAGTTTCTAGTAGTGCGGGTACAGCTGCTTTGTTGGCGTGAGTACCTCGCTGAGGTAGTAGACTGGTCGCTGTACCCCGTGGACCTTGTTTTCATCGGCTCGTTCGACTACGAGCACTGTGTTGACCACCTGGTTGGTGGCAGAGATGTATAGCAACAACGGTTCCCTTTCTCGTGGGGTCACCAGTACTAGCGAGGTGGATAGCAGGCGCTTGAGGTCTTCGAATGCTTCCTGCGCCTCATTGGTCCACCCGAACTTGTCAGCTTTGCGGAGGAGTTGGTAGAAGGGCAGTGCCTTTTCACCCATCCGACTGATAAATCGACTGAGAGCCACGATTCGCCCAGCCAGTTGCTGGACGCCCCTTATGTTTTTCGGCTTCTCCATGGCCAGTATGGCTTTTATTTTCTTCGGGTTCGCCTCGATCCCTCCCGCGGAGATGAGATACCCGAGTAGTTGCCTAGATGGTATGCTGAAGGCGCACTTGTCCAGATTGAGCTTGATCCGATAGCGATCGAGGTTGGCGAAGGTTTCGCGCAAATCGTCGATTAATGAGGCTTCCTCTTTGGTCTTGATTACTATGTCGTCGACATAAACTTGAATGTTGCGACCAAGTTGGTTCTTGAGGCAAGCTTGCATGCATCACTGGTAGGTGGCTCCTGCGTTCTTTAGCCCGAAGGGCATCGTGTTGTAGCAGAACACACCAAAAGGCGTTGTAAACGCTGTTTTTTCTTTATCTTCCTCCTTCATTCGAATATGGTTATAGCCTGAGTAGGCGTCGAGGAAGTAGAGGCGCTCGCACCCCGCGGTGGAGTCGATGATCTGGTCGATTCGTGGTAGCGGGAAGTGGTCCTTTGGACAATGCTTATTCAGAGAAGTGAAGTCCACCACATCCGCATCCTTTTTTGGCACTAGCACCGTGTTGGCGAGCCAAGTGCTTTCCTTGATCTCGTGTATGAATTTGGCGTCGAGGAGTCTATTGATCTCCATTCCGACTGCCTTTGCTCTTGGCTTAGATAATCGCCAGATTGTTTGCTTGACTGGCCTTGCGTCTGGGTTGACGTTGAGTGCGTGCTCGGCGAATTCCCTGGGAACCCCTGGCATGTCCGCTGGACACCATGCGAAAATTTCCCAGTGCTCACGGAGGAATTCGACGAGCGCGAGTTCCTGTGCGGGACTCATGTTGTTGGCGATGAGGGCCGTCTTGGCGGGATCCGATGGGTGGACCTGAACTTTCTTTGTGTGCACCGATGAGTCGAAAGATAGATCGGGTGAACTTGGTCGGCTTAGGGGAGGCAGACTGTTGTCTGTCGACTCCTTTAGTCTCGCAAATTCTTCCTGCATGCCGAAGGACTAGGAGATTCTGTTGAATTTCCTGTCGCAACTGTCGGATCTCTCAAAGCTCCCGTTGATTGTGATGACGCCATTAGGGCCTGGCATCTTCATTTGCAGATAGGCGTAGTGTGGCACTGCCATGAACCTAGCGAACGCGACACGTCCGAGGATGCAGTGGTACTGTGAGGGCCAATCGACGACCTCAAAGTCGATGCGCTCGTGCCGAAAGTTTTTCGGCGTGCCAAAGATGACGTCGAGGTTGATTTTGCCCATGGGGATACACGCCCTTGCCTAGGACGATGCCGTGGAATGTTGTGTCTGAGGCCTCTAAGCAAGTCAGAGGGATCCTCATTGCTCGCAAGGTACTCGCAATTATAAGGTTGATGCCGCTTTCGCCGTCCATGAAGACGCGGCTCATGTCGAAACCTCTGATTTTCACCTCGAGTACAAGGGGACAATGGCCCGGACGAGGTACTTGGGGCGGATGGTCGCGCTTGTCGAAGGTGATACAGGACTCGCTTCCACTGAGGTACTCAGTGGTAGATGGTGGCGAGTTTGTGGCCAAGTTGACTTGGTGAGTGATGGCCTTCTGCACCCTATTCGAGGGGAGTCCCTTTTGGATCATCATGGTACCCATGGCCCGTGGGTATGGTTCGCCTCCCTGGTTCTGGTCTGGCGCAGCTACATTTGGGGGTAGTCCAGGTGGCGGTGGCGGAGCGCCATGTGCCACGGCGCCTGGGGCGGCTCCATAGCCCCTTTCGACTATGTTGCGATTCATCCGAACCAGTCCCTCGTGTAGCTTGAGGAACTCGCGGTAGTCCTTGAGGAGGTGGCTAGACTTCTTCTTTCCATCATGCTTGTCGATGTAGAAGTGCACGGTGCATGGCCCGGATATCTTGTCTTCAATGGATGTTGTAGGTGCCTCATCGCGATTGCGGCGCTGCCACACTTGCATGATCTTTCCGGAGTCGCGGTATCCACTGCTGCGGTAGCCGCTATTGCGGTTGTCGTCGCGTTTGTCAGCGTAGCCGGCTGCGACCATGTTGACGTCGTCGCAGTCATTGTAGATGCGCAGGCGGCGTTTGCTTCGGCGGTCGCGTCTCCGTTCGAGTTCTGCCTCGTCGTCAGAGTGAACACGATTCTTCACCGAATCCTCTCCATCTGCCCAGAGATCGTGATCTCCATCAGGTGGTCGATGGTTTTGGGCTTCGAGCGGCCTAGCTCCTCCCTGAGCTCTATGCGGTGTACGCCGCCGTTGAATGCGTCAATCGCGTGATCCTCCGAGATGTTTTCTGTGGAGTTCTTGATGATGGCCCACCTCTGGATGTAGGAGCGTAGCGATTCGCCCGATCTTTGCTAGCATCATCTCAGCTCTTCGATTGATGCAGGCCGTTTGTACGTGCCCTTGAAGTTGCGCACGAAGCTGTATACCAGCTCTTCCCAACTGCGAATGGATCCGCGTGGGAGGTTGTTGAGCCAGTCTCGAGCGGCGCCCTGTAGCTATAGTTGTAAGCATTGCATGGCCGTGCTTCGACTTCCGCCGTGAAGCCTGACGAATGAGATGTGGTCCTCCAACCAGATCTTCGGGTCCTGTAGGCCATCAAACTTCGGGTTCTCCGATGGGAGTTTAAACCCTTTGGGCATTCGCTTTTGCCTGATGGCCCTGCTGAAGCATCTGGCGCCACAGAGCTCCACATCTTCGTCTTCTGAGTCAGTCGATCGAGCACATCGCGCCCTTGATTTGTCGATCTTGCGCTGCGTGAGGTCATCGCACGCGTCATAGTCATGGTCATGTCGCCGTGAGCAGCGACGTCGGGACAGGTCATGACTGTCGTCGCTGGATGAGGGCGAGGATTAGCGCTTTGCCTTTTTTCGGCACCGGTGTTGGCTCCTTGTCGAGGGCGGCCTCGATTATTCCCAAGCCCGCAATCATGGATCGGTGCATGGCAGCTTAGGGAACTCCAGCCGGCGGCTGGTTGTTGAGGAGGTACATGGTGGCTGATGTCACCGCAACCTGCGGCGTTTTGGGGACCACATTGCCCCATGTATCGACTGTCATAGAGCTGAAGTCGAGGACCTTTCGCAGCTTCTATGCATTCTTGCTCGGTGAGATGAGCCATCTGGGATCTCCTCTTGTTTGCGATGTACTCGTTGCCCTTTGAGGAGGATCCTCCGTGGGAGGAGAGCCCAGCTGGTCGGAGGCTTGATTCATCAGCCACCTTTTTTCGCGCCTCGAGTTGCGCGATTGTCTGTAGCTGGCGCTTGTATTCCTCCTTCAAGAGCCAGTGGTATCCCTTCAGCAGTTCTTGTGGGGAACCGAAAGGTAGAGGATGGCCTCGTAGGGCTTCACGGTAACGGGCCCACTCGAGATCGTTGAGCCTGATCACGCATGTTCGCCATTTTGCTCGTTTATCATGGTTGGAGGTTCGACTGCTCCTCCATTGTTGACGGGGGCACCGTTGGGGGGGCCGCCTTTTGGTGGTGGTCATCCATTGGGAATGCCGCCATTGGTTGGTCTGCCGTTTGGTGGGTCAGTTTCATGGCCACCGTTGCCTGTGTTGTCGCGATTGGCGGAGGTGTCGCCCGCGTTGATGACAGCGCACATGAAGTGGTTGGGGAAGCTGCTGCTCCCGCAACTCTCATATCCGGAGCCGTAGGCTCCATCTTCAGTTGCTAGATCACTCAGATCGGAGTCACGACTACTGTCGCTGACCGTATTCTCGACTATTGTCGGGTCGTTGAGCTCACTGAGGGTGCCGATCGGTGGAGGGAACCAAGATGCTAGAGCAATCGATGGTACCGTCGGCTGGTCAGGCATGCGAAGCGTGCCCACTTGACCAACTTGGAAGCGGAAACTCCCGATCGCCAGACTGATTCTGTCGCCCACGGACTCGAAAGCCGGGCGAGTGGCCGATGTGTGGACGGTGAAGTCGAACGCGCTGAAGATCTAGTGAATCTCCGCTGTTGCGGAGTTGTAGATCGTAGTTTATGGGGCCGAAGAAGCTGCAACATCTGCACTCCCAATTCCCACAGATGGCGCCAATTGACGAGGGTTTAACTCATCAATGCCCATTGTTATGGACTTGGGTATTGGAGAAGGAGGGAGCGCTGGAGACATCTGTCGGCTAGCAAACAAGCACACAGGGTACTCGAAGATTTACCCAGGTTCAGGCCTCGTAGAGGTCCCTACTCCTGCTTGTCTGCTCGTGGAATTATCAAAGGAATCGAGGATTACAATGGTGCGCAGATGCAATCTGGCGAGGGTTGTGGAAACTAGGGTTGCGTGTATCCTCCTCGCCGTCCCCTCCTAGCCTTTATATAGATAGGCTAGGTCTCGGGTAGCAGGTCGAGTCGGTTACAAGTTAGGGTTTTCCCCTTTGAACCTTCTATATTTAGCTTCTTCTTGTTCTTCAAGCAATCGAGAGTCCGTAGGTTACTCGAGTTCCTCATTTGGGCTTTGGCGACACCGTGGGCCTCTACATATTCAGGCTGTATATACCAAGCTCGAGTACCTGTAGGGTATACCCATGTCAGGGGGAAACTCCCTGTTTCGGTGAAACTAGGTAGATCTTGTCACAACATGTTCTCAAACATGGTTTTACATCATCACATGACCTAACCAAGAACAAAACAAGAGAGGGCTACACTGGGCTACCCCTTTCAGAAGAAAGTGTATGGGGGTAGACGATCCGAGACCCGCGGATCAGGGTTCCGCAGGAAGAAGCGCTTCGGGGCATCGGAACACCTCCAAACCATGCATGTGACCCTAGCATGTGTAATGAAGTGTGGTGACATGATCAAACCTCCTAAACCTGGTTCCCAAGTGTGACCCCCTTCGCAGACATGCACTGTCCCCTAAAAACGAAGTGTGTGCAATCTGACTATTAGGGGGAAACTCCCCATTTCGGTACAACCGGGGTAGATCTTGTCACAAAATGTTCCCAAACATGGTTTTACATCATCACATGACCTAAACAAGAGCAAAACAAGAGAGGGCTACACCGAGCTACCCCTGTCAGAAGAAAGTCTAGGGGGGTAGACGATCTGAGGCCCGCGGATCAGGGTTCCGCAGGAAGAAGCGCTTCGGGGCATCGGAATACCTACAAACCATGCATCTGACCCTAGCATGTGTAATGAAGTGTGGTGGCATGCTCAAACCTCCTAAACCTGGTTACCAAGTGTGACCCCCTTCGCAGACATGCGCTGTCCCCTAAAAATGAAGTGTCTGCAATCTGACTATTAGGGGGAAACTCCCAGTTTCAGTGAAACCGGGATAGATCTTGTGACAACATGTTCCCAAACATGGTTTTACATCATCACATGACCTAACCAAGAGCAAAACAAGAGAGGGCTACACCGGGCTACCCCTATCAGAAGAAAGTCTAGGGGGTAGACGATCCGAGACCCGTGGATCAGGGTTTCGTAGGAAGAAGCACTTCGGTGCATCAAAACACCTCCAAACCATGCATGTGACCCTAGCATGTGTAATGAAGTATGGTGGCAATCTCAAAACTCCAAAGCATGGTTACCAAGTGTGACCCCCTTCGTAGACATGCGTTGTCCCATAAAAACGAAGTGTCTGCAATCTGACTATTAGGGGGAAACTCCCCGTTTCGGTGAAACCGGGGTAGATATTGTCACAACAAGTTCCCAAACATGGTTGGACATCATCACATGACCTAACCAGTAGCAAAACATGAGAGGGCTACACCGGGCTACCCCTGTCAGAAGAAAGTCTAGGGGGTAGACGATTCGAGGTCCATGGATTAGGGTTCCGCAGGAAGAAGCGCTTCGGGGCATTGGAACACCTCCAAACCATGCATGTGCCCCTATAATATGTAATGAAGTGTGGTGGCATGCTCAAACCTCCTAAACCTGGTTCCCAAGTGTGACCCCCTTCGCAGACATGCGCTGTCCCCTACAAACAAAGTGTGTGCAATCAGACTATTAGGGGGAAACTCCCTGTTTCGGTGAAACCGGGGTAGATCTTGTCACAACATGTTCCCAAACAAGGTTTTACATCATCACATGACATAACCAAGAGCAAAAAAAGAGAGGGCTACACCGGGCTACCCCTGTCAGAAGAAAGTCTAGGGGGGTAGACGATCTGACGTCCGTGGATCAGGGTTCCGCAGGAAGAAGCACTTCGGGGTATCGGAACACCTACAAACCATGCATGTGACCCTATAATGTGTAATGAAGTGTGGTGGAATGCTCAAAACTCCTAAACCTGGTTACCAAGTATGACCCCCTTCGTAGACATGCGCTGTCCCCTAAAAACAAAGTGTGTGCAATCTGACTATTAGGGGGAAACTCCCCGTTTCGGTGAAACCGGGGTAGATCTTGACACAACATGTTCCCAAACATGGTTTTACATCATCACATGACCTAACCAAGAGCAAAACAAGAGAGGGCTACACCGGGCTACCCCTGTCAGAACAAAGTCTAGGGGGGTAGACGATCCGAGACCCTCGGATCAGGGTTCCGCAGGAAGAAGCGCTTCGGGGCATCGGAAGACCTACAAACCATGCATGTGAGCCTATCATGTGTGATGAAGTTTGGTGGGATTCTCAAAACTCCTAAACCTGGTTACCAAGTGTGACCCCCTTCGCAGACATGCGCTGTCCCCTAAAAACGAAGTGTCTGGAATCTGACTATTAGGGGGAGACTCCCCGTTTCGGTGAAACCGGGGTAGATCTTGTCACAACATGTTCCCAAACATGGTTTTACATCATCACATGACCTAACCAAGATCAAAACAAGAGAGGGATACACCGGGCTACCCCTGTCAGAAGAAAGTCTAGGGGGGTAGACGATCCGAGGCCCGCGGATCAGGGTTCCACAGGAAGAAGCGCTTCGTGGCATCGGAACAACTCCAAACCATGCATGTGACCCTATAATGTGTAATGAATTGTGTTGGCATGCTCAAAACTCCTAAACCTGGTTACCAAGTGTGACCCCCTTCGCAGACATGCGTTGTCCCCTAAATACGAAGTGTTTGCAATCTGACTATTAGGGGGAAACTCCCTGTTTCGGTGAAACCGGGGTAGATCTTGTCACAACATGTTCCCAAACATGGTTTTACATCATCACATGACCTAACCAAGAGCAAAACAAGAGAAGGCTACATCGGGCTACCCCTGTCAGAAGAAATTCAAGGGGGAAGACGATCTGACACCCACGAATCAGGGTTCCGCATGAAGAAGCACTTCGGGGCATCGGAATACCTCCAAACCATGCATGTGACCCTAGCATGTGTAATGAAGTGTGTTCGAATGCTCAAACCTCCTAAACCTGGTTACCAAGTATGACCCCCTTCGCAGACATGCGCTGTCCCCTACAAACAAAGTGTGTGCAATCAGACTATTAGGGGGAAACTCCCCGTTTCGGTGAAACCGGGGTAAATCTTGTCACAACATGTTCCCAAACATGGTTTTACATCATCACTTGACCTAACCAAGAGCAAAACAAGAGAGGGCTACACCGGGCTACCCATGTCAGAACAAAGTCTAGGGAGGTAGACGATCCGAGACCCACGGATCAGGGTTTTGCAGGAAGAAGTGCTTCGGGGCATCGGAAGAACTACAAACCATGCATGTGAGCCTATCATGTGTAATGAAGTGTGTTGTCATGCTCAAAACTCCAAAACCTGGTTACCAAGTGTGACCCCCTTCGCAGACATGCGCTGTCCCCTAAAAACGAAGTGTTTGCAATCTGACTATTAGGGGGAAACTCCCCGTTTCGGTGAAACCGGGGTAGATCTTGTCACAATATGTTCCCAAACATGGTTTTACATCATCACATGACCTAACCAATTGAAAAACAAGAGAGGGATACACCAGGATACCCCTGTCAGAATTAAGTCTAGGGAGTAGACGATCCGAGGCCCGCGGATCAGGGTTCCACAGGAAGAAGCGCTTCGTGGCATCGGAACAACTCCAAACCATGCATGTGACCCTATAATGTGTAATGAATTGTGGTGGCATGCTCAAAACTCCTAAACCTGGTTACCAAGTGTGACCCCCTTCGCAGACATGCGTTGTCCCCTAAATACGAAGTGTTTGCAATCTGACTATTAGGGGGAAACTCCCTGTTTCGGTGAAACCGGGGTAGATCTTGTCACAACATGTTCCCAAACATGGTTTTACATCATCACATGACCTAACCAAGAGCAAAACAAGAGAAGGCTACATCGGGCTACCCCTGTCAGAAGAAATTCAAGGGGGAAGACGATCTGACACCCACGAATCAGGGTTCCGCATGAAGAAGCACTTCGGGGCATCGGAATACCTCCAAACCATGCATGTGACCCTAGCATGTGTAATGAAGTGTGTTGGAATGCTCAAACCTCCTAAACCTGGTTACCAAGTATGACCCCCTTCGCAGACATGCGCTGTCCCCTACAAACAAAGTGTGTGCAATCAGACTATTAGGGGGAAACTCCCCGTTTTGGTGAAACCGGGGTAAATCTTGTCACAACATGTTCCCAAACATGGTTTTACATCATCACTTGACCTAACCAAGAGCAAAACAAGAGAGGGCTACACCAGGCTACCCATGTCAGAACAAAGTCTAGGGAGGTAGACGATCCGAGACCCACGGATCAGGGTTTTGCAGGAAGAAGTGCTTCGGGGCATCGGAAGAACTACAAACCATGCATGTGAGCCTATCATGTGTAATGAAGTGTGTTGTCATTCTCAAAACTCCAAAACCTGGTTACCAAGTGTGACCCCCTTCGCAGACATGCGCTGTCCCCTAAAAACGAAGTGTTTGCAATCTGACTATTAGGGGGAAACTCCCCGTTTCGGTGAAACCGGGGTAGATCTTGTCACAATATGTTCCCAAACATGGTTTTACATCATCACATGACCTAACCAATTGAAAAACAAGAGAGGGATACACCAGGATACCCCTGTCAGAATTAAGTCTAGGGAGTAGACGATCCGAGGCCCGTGGATCAGGGTTCCGCAGGACGAAGCGCTTCAGGGCATCGGAACACCTACAAACCATGCATGTGACCCTAGAATGTGTAATTAAGTGTGGTGGCATTCTCAAACCTACTAAACCTGGTTACCAAGTGTGACCCTCTTCGTAGATATGCGTTGTCCCCTAAAAACAAAGTGTCTGCAATTAGACTATTAGGGGTAAACTCCCCGTTTCTGTGAAACCGGGGTAGATCTTGTCACAACATGTTCCCAAACATTGTTTTACGTCATCACATGAACTCACCAAGAGCAAAACAAGAGAGGGCTACACCAGGCTAGGCCTGTCAGAAGAAAGTCTAGGGGGTAGACGATTCGAGGCCCGCGGATCAGGGTTCCGTAGGAAGAAGCGCTTCGGGGCATCGGAACACCTCCAAACCATGCATGTGACCCTAACATCTATAATGAAGTGTGGTGGAATGCTCAAACCTACTAAACCTGGTTACCAAGTGTGGCCCCTACGCACACATGTGCTGTCCCCTAAAAATGAGTGTCTGCAATCTGGCTATTAGGGGAAAACTCCCCGTTTCGGGGAAACCGGGGTAGATCTTGTCACAACATGTTCCAAAACATGGTTTTACATCAACACATGACCTAAACAAGAGCAAAGAAAGAGAGGGATACACCGGGCTACCTATGTTAGAAGAAACTCTTGGGGGGTAGACGATCCGAGACCCGCCGATCAGGGTTCCGCAGGAAGAAGCACTTCGGGGCATCGGAACACCTCCAAACCATGCATGCGACCCTAGAATGTGTAATGAAGTGTGGTGGCATGCTCAAACCTCCTAAACCTGGTTACCAAGTGTAACCCCCTTCGCAGACATGCGTTGTCCCCTAAAAACGAATTGTCTACAATCTGACTATTAGGGGGAACTCCCCGTTTCGGTGAAACCGGGGTAGATCTTGTCACAACATGTTCCCAAACATGGTTTTACATCATCACATGACCTAACCAAGAGCAAAACAAGAGAGGGCTACACCGGGCTACCCCTGTCAGAATAAAGTCTAGGGGAGTAGACGATCCGAGACCCGTGGATCAGGGTTCTGCAGGAAGAAGCGTTTCGGGGCATCGGAAGACCTACAAACCATTCATGTGAGCCTAGCATGTGTAATGATGTGTGGTGGCATGCTCAAAACTCCTAAACCTGGTTACCAAGTGTGACCCCCTTCGCAGACATGCGCTGTCCCCTAAAAACGAAGTGTCTGCAATCTGACTAGTAGGGGGAAACTCCCTGTTTCGGGGAAACCGTGGTAGATCTTGTCACAACATGTTCCAAAACATGGTTTTACATCATCACATGACCTAACCAAGAGCAAAAAAATAGAGGGATACACCGGGCTACCTCTATCAGAAGAAAGTCTAGGGGTAGACGGTCCGAGACCCGCGGATCAGGGTTCCGCAGGAAGAAGCACTCCGGGGCATCGGAACACCTCCAAACCATGCATTTGACCCTAGCATGTGTAATGAAGTGTGGTGGAATGCTAAAAACTCCTAAACCTGGTTACCAAGTGTGACCCCCTTCGCACACATGCGTTGTCCCCTAAAAACGAAGTGTCTACAATCTGACTATTAGGGAGAAACTCCCCATTTCGGTGAAACCGGGGTAGATCTTGTCACAACATGTTCCGAAACATGGTTTTACATCATCACATGACCTAACCAAGAGCAAAAAAAGAGAGGGCTACACCGGGCTACCCCTGTCAGAATTAAGTCTAGGGAGTAGACGATCCGAGGCCCGCGGATCAGGGTTCCGCAGGACGAAGCGCTTCGGGGCATCGGAACACCTAAAAACCATGCATGTGACCCTAGCATGTGTAATTAGGTGTGGTTGCATGCTAAAACCTCCTAAACCTAGTTACCAAGGGTGACCCTTTTTGTAGACATGCGCTGTCCCCTAAAAACGAAGTGTCTGCAATTAGACTATTAGGGGGAAACTCCCCGTTTCGGTGAAACCTGGGTAGATCTTGTCACAACATGTTCCCAAAGATGGTTTTACATCATCACATGAACTAAACAAGATCAAAACAAGAGAGGGCTACACCGGGCTACGTCTGTCAGAAGAAAGTCTAGGGGGTAGACGATTCGAGGCCCGCGGATCAGGGTTCCATAGGAACAAGCGCTTCGGGGCATCAGAACACCTCCAAACCATGCATGTGACCCTATCATGTGTAATGAAGTGTGGTGGAATGCTCATACCTCGTAAACCTGGTTACCAAGTGTGTCCCCTTCGCACACATGCGCTGTCCCCTAAAAATGAAGTGTCTGCAATCTGACTATTAGGGGAAAACTCCCCGTTTCGGGGAAACCGGGGTACATCTTGTCACAACATGTTCCAAAACATGGTTTTACATCAACACATGACCTTACCAAGAGCAAAGAAAGAGAGGGATACACCGGGCTAGTCATGTCAGAAGAATCTCTTTGGGGGTAGACGATCCGAGACCCGCGGATCAGGGTTCCGCAGGAAGAAGCGCTTCGGGGCATCGAAACACCTCCAAACCAAGCATGTGACCCTAGCATGTGTAATGAAGTGTGGTGGCATGATCAAACCTCCTAAACCTGGTTACCAAGTGTAACCCCCTTCGCAGACATGCGTTGTCCCCTAAAAACAAAGTGTCTGCAATTAGACTATTAGGGGTAAACTCCCCGTTTCTGTGAAACCGGGGTAGATCTTGTCACAACATGTTCCCAAACATTGTTTTACGTCATCACATGAACTAACCAAGAGAAAAACAAGAGAGGGCTACACCAGGCTAGGCCTGTCAGAAGAAAGTCTAGGGGGTAGACGATTCGAGGCCCGCGGATCAGGGTTCCGTAGGAAGAAGCGCTTCGGGGCATCGGAACACCTCCAAACCATGCATGTGACCCTAACATCTATAATGAAGTGTGGTGGCATGCTCAAACCTACTAAACCTGGTTACCAAGTGTGGCCCCTACGCACACATGTGCTGTCCCCTAAAAATGAGTGTCTGCAATCTGGCTATTAGGGGAAAACTCCCCGTTTCGGGGAAACCGGGGTAGATCTTGTCACAACATGTTCCAAAACATGGTTTTACATCAACACATGACCTAACCAAGAGCAAAGAAAGAGAGGGATACACCGGGCTACCTATGTTAGAAGAAACTCTTGGGGGGTAGACGATCCGAGACCCGCGGATCAGGGTTCCGCAGGAAGAAGCACTTCGGGGCATCGGAACACCTCCAAACCATGCATGCGACCCTAGAATGTGTAATGAAGTGTGGTGGCATGCTCAAACCTCCTAAACCTGGTTACCAAGTGTAACCCCCTTCGCAGACATGCGTTGTCCCCTAAAAACGAATTGTCTACAATCTGACTATTAGGGGGAACTCCCCGTTTCGGTGAAACCGGGGTAGATCTTGTCACAACATGTTCCCAAACATGGTTTTACATCATCACATGACCTAACCAAGAGCAAAACAAGAGAGGGCTACACCGGGCTACCCCTGTCAGAATAAAGTCTAGGGGAGTAGACGATCCGAGACCCGTGGATCAGGGTTCTGCAGGAAGAAGCGTTTCGGGGCATCGGAAGACCTACAAACCATTCATGTGAGCCTAGCATGTGTAATGAAGTGTGGTGGCATGCTCAAAACTCCTAAACCTGGTTACCAAGTGTGACCCCCTTCGCAGACATGCGCTGTCCCCTAAAAACGAAGTGTCTGCAATCTGACTAGTAGGGGGAAACTCCCTGTTTCGGGGAAACCGTGGTAGATCTTGTCACAACATGTTCCAAAACATGGTTTTACATCATCACATGACCTAACCAAGAGCAAAAAAATAGAGGGATACACCGGGCTACCCCTATCAGAAGAAAGTCTAGGGGTAGACGGTCCGAGACCCGCGGATCAGGGTTCCGCAGGAAGAAGCACTCCGGGGCATCGGAACACCTCCAAACCATGCATTTGACCCTAGCATGTGTAATGAAGTGTGGTGGAATGCTAAAAACTCCTAAACCTGGTTACCAAGTGTGACCCCCTTCGCAGACATGCGTTGTCCCCTAAAAACGAAGTGTCTACAATCTGACTATTAGGGAGAAACTCCCCATTTCGGTGAAACCGGGGTAGATCTTGTCACAACATGTTCCGAAACATGGTTTTACATCATCACATGACCTAACCAAGAGCAAAAAAAGAGAGGGCTACACCGGGCTACCCCTGTCAGAATTAAGTCTAGGGAGTAGACGATCCGAGGCCCGCGGATCAGGGTTCCGCAGGACGAAGCGCTTCGGGGCATCGGAACACCTAAAAACCATGCATGTGACCCTAGCATGTGTAATTAGGTGTGGTTGCATGCTAAAACCTCCTAAACCTAGTTACCAAGGGTGACCCTTTTTGTAGACATGCGCTGTCCCCTAAAAACGAAGTGTCTGCAATTAGACTATTAGGGGGAAACTCCCCGTTTCGGTGAAACCTGGGTAGATCTTGTCACAACATGTTCCCAAAGATGGTTTTACATCATCACATGAACTAAACAAGATCAAAACAAGAGAGGGCTACACCGGGCTACGTCTGTCAGAAGAAAGTCTAGGGGGTAGACGATTCGAGGCCCGCGGATCAGGGTTCCATAGGAACAAGCGCTTCGGGGCATCAGAACACCTCCAAACCATGCATGTGACCCTATCATGTGTAATGAAGTGTGGTGGAATGCTCATACCTCGTAAACCTGGTTACCAAGTGTGTCCCCTTCGCACACATGCGCTGTCCCCTAAAAATGAAGTGTCTGCAATCTGACTATTAGGGGAAAACTCCCCGTTTCGGGGAAACCGGGGTACATCTTGTCACAACATGTTCCAAAACATGGTTTTACATCAACACATGACCTTACCAAGAGCAAAGAAAGAGAGGGATACACCGGGCTAGTCATGTCAGAAGAATCTCTTTGGGGGTAGACGATCCGAGACCCGCGGATCAGGGTTCCGCAGGAAGAAGCGCTTCGGGGCATCGAAACACCTCCAAACCAAGCATGTGACCCTAGCATGTGTAATGAAGTGTGGTGGCATGATCAAACCTCCTAAACCTGGTTACCAAGTGTAACCCCCTTCGCAGACATGCGTTGTCCCCTAAAAACAAAGTGTCTGCAATTAGACTATTAGGGGTAAACTCCCCGTTTCTGTGAAACCGGGGTAGATCTTGTCACAACATGTTCCCAAACATTGTTTTACGTCATCACATGAACTAACCAAGAGAAAAACAAGAGAGGGCTACACCAGGCTAGGCCTGTCAGAAGAAAGTCTAGGGGGTAGACGATTCGAGGCCCGCGGATCAGGGTTCCGTAGGAAGAAGCGCTTCGGGGCATCGGAACACCTCCAAACCATGCATGTGACCCTAACATCTATAATGAAGTGTGGTGGCATGCTCAAACCTACTAAACCTGGTTACCAAGTGTGGCCCCTACGCACACATGTGCTGTCCCCTAAAAATGAGTGTCTGCAATCTGGCTATTAGGGGAAAACTCCCCGTTTCGGGGAAACCGGGGTAGATCTTGTCACAACATGTTCCAAAACATGGTTTTACATCAACACATGACCTAACCAAGAGCAAAGAAAGAGAGGGATACACCGGGCTACCTATGTTAGAAGAAACTCTTGGGGGGTAGACGATCCGAGACCCGCGGATCAGGGTTCCGCAGGAAGAAGCACTTCGGGGCATCGGAACACCTCCAAACCATGCATGCGACCCTAGAATGTGTAATGAAGTGTGGTGGCATGCTCAAACCTCCTAAACCTGGTTACCAAGTGTAACCCCCTTCGCAGACATGCGTTGTCCCCTAAAAACGAATTGTCTACAATCTGACTATTAGGGGGAACTCCCCGTTTCGGTGAAACCGGGGTAGATCTTGTCACAACATGTTCCCAAACATGGTTTTACATCATCACATGACCTAACCAAGAGCAAAACAAGAGAGGGCTACACCGGGCTACCCCTGTCAGAATAAAGTCTAGGGGAGTAGACGATCCGAGACCCGTGGATCAGGGTTCTGCAGGAAGAAGCGTTTCGGGGCATCGGAAGACCTACAAACCATTCATGTGAGCCTAGCATGTGTAATGAAGTGTGGTGGCATGCTCAAAACTCCTAAACCTGGTTACCAAGTGTGACCCCCTTCGCAGACATGCGCTGTCCCCTAAAAACGAAGTGTCTGCAATCTGACTAGTAGGGGGAAACTCCCTGTTTCGGGGAAACCGTGGTAGATCTTGTCACAACATGTTCCAAAACATGGTTTTACATCATCACATGACCTAACCAAGAGCAAAAAAATAGAGGGATACACCGGGCTACCCCTATCAGAAGAAAGTCTAGGGGTAGACGGTCCGAGACCCGCGGATCAGGGTTCCGCAGGAAGAAGCACTCCGGGGCATCGGAACACCTCCAAACCATGCATTTGACCCTAGCATGTGTAATGAAGTGTGGTGGAATGCTAAAAACTCCTAAACCTGGTTACCAAGTGTGACCCCCTTCGCAGACATGCGTTGTCCCCTAAAAACGAAGTGTCTACAATCTGACTATTAGGGAGAAACTCCCCATTTCGGTGAAACCGGGGTAGATCTTGTCACAACATGTTCCGAAACATGGTTTTACATCATCACATGACCTAACCAAGAGCAAAAAAAGAGAGGGCTACACCGGGCTACCCCTGTCAGAATTAAGTCTAGGGAGTAGACGATCCGAGGCCCGCGGATCAGGGTTCCGCAGGACGAAGCGCTTCGGGGCATCGGAACACCTAAAAACCATGCATGTGACCCTAGCATGTGTAATTAGGTGTGGTTGCATGCTAAAACCTCCTAAACCTAGTTACCAAGGGTGACCCTTTTTGTAGACATGCGCTGTCCCCTAAAAACGAAGTGTCTGCAATTAGACTATTAGGGGGAAACTCCCCGTTTCGGTGAAACCTGGGTAGATCTTGTCACAATATGTTCCCAAAGATGGTTTTACATCATCACATGAACTAAACAAGATCAAAACAAGAGAGGGCTACACCGGGCTACGCCTGTCAGAAGAAAGTCTAGGGGGTAGACGATTCGAGGCCCGCGGATCAGGGTTCCATAGGAACAAGCGCTTCGGGGCATCAGAACACCTCCAAACCATGCATGTGACCCTATCATGTGTAATGAAGTGTGGTGGAATGCTCATACCTCGTAAACCTGGTTACCAAGTGTGTCCCCTTCGCACACATGCGCTGTCCCCTAAAAATGAAGTGTCTGCAATCTGACTATTAGGGGCAAACTCCCCGTTTCGGGGAAACCGGGGTACATCTTGTCACAACATGTTCCAAAACATGGTTTTACATCAACACATGACCTAACCAAGAGCAAAGAAAGAGAGGGATACACCGGGCTAGTCATGTCAGAAGAATCTCTTGGGGGGTAGACGATCCGAGACCCGCGGATCAGGGTTCCGCAGGAAGAAGCGCTTCGGGGCATCGAAACACCTCCAAACCAAGCATGTGACCCTAGCATGTGTAATGAAGTGTGGTGGCATGATCAAACCTACTAAACCTGGTTACCAAGTGTAACCCCCTTCGCAGACATGCGTTGTCCCCTAAAAACAAAGTGTCTACAATCTGACTATTAGGGGGAAACTCCCCGTTTCGGTGAAACCGGGGTAGATGTTGTCACAACATGTTCCCAAACATGGTTTTACATCATCACATGACCTAACCAAGAGAAAAATAAGAGAGGGCAACACCGGGCTACCCCTGTCAGAAGAAAGTTTAGGGGGGTAGACGATCTGACGCCCGCGGATCAGGGTTCCGCAGGAAGAAGCACTTCGGGGTACCGGAACACCTACAAACCATGCATGTGACCCTAGCATGTGTAATGAAGTTTGGTGGAATTCTCAAAACTCCTAAACCTGGTTACCAAGTATGACCCCCTTCGCAGACATGTGCTATCCCCTAAAAACAAAGTGTGTGCAATCTGACTATTAGGGGGAAACTCCCCGTTTCGGTGAAACCGGGGTAGATCTTGTCACAACATGTTATCAAACATGGTTTTACATCATCACATGACCTAGCCAACAGCAAAACAAGAGGGGGCTTCACCGGGCTACCCCTGTCAGAAGAAAGTCTAGGGGGGTAGACGATCTGAGGCCCGCGGATCAGGGTTCCGTAGGAAGAAGCGCTTCGGGGCATCGGAACACCTCCAAACCATGCATGTGACCCTAGCATGTGTAATGAAGTGTGGTGGCATGCTCAAACCTCCTAAACCTGGTTACCAAGTGTGACCCCCTTCGCACACATGCGATGTCCCCTAAAAATGAAGTGTCTGCAATCTGACTATTAGGGGGAAACTCCCTGTTTCGGGGAAACCGTGGTAGATCTTGTCACAACATGTTCCAAAACATGGTTTTACATAATAACATGACCTAACCAAGAGCAAAAAAAGAGAGGGATACACCGGGCTACCCCTGTTAGAAGAAAGTCTAGGGGGTAGACGGTCCGAGACCCGCGGATCAGGGTTCCGCAGGAAGAAGCGCTTCGGGGCATCAGAACACCTCCAAACCATGCATGTGACCCTAGCATGTGTAATGAAGTGTGGTGGCATGCTCAAAACTCCTAAACTTGGTTAGCAAGTGTGACCCCCTTCGCACACATGCGATGTCCCCTAAAAACGAAGTGTCTGCAATGTGACTATTAGGGGGAAACTCCCTGTTTCGGGGAAACCGTGGTAGATCTTGTCACAACATGTTCCAAAACATGGTTTTACATCATCACATGACCTAACCAAGAGCAAAAAAAGAGAGGGATACACCGGGCTACCCCTGTCAGAAGAAAGTCTAAGGGGGTAGACGATCCGAGACCTGCGGATCAGGGTTCCACAAGAAGAAGCGCTTCGGGGCATCGGAACACCTCCAAACATTCCATGTGACCCTATAATGTATAATGAAGTGTGGTGGCATGCTCAAAACTCCTAAACCTGGTTACCAAGTGTGACCCCCTTTGCAGACATGCGTTGTCCCCTAAAGACGAAGTGTTTGCAATCTGACTATTAGGGGGAAACTCCCTGTTTCGGTGAAACCGGGGTAGATCTTGTCACAACATGTTCCCAAACATGGTTTTACATCATCACATGACCTAACCAAGAGCAAAACAAGAGAAGGCTACATCGGGCTACCCCTGTCAGAAGAAATTCAAGGGGGAAGACGATCTGACACCCACGAATCAGGGTTCCGCAGGAAGAAGCACTTCGGGGCATCGGAATACCTCCAAACCATGCATGTGACCCTAGCATGTGTAATGAAGTGTGTTGGCATGCTCAAACCTCCTAAAACTGGTTACCAAGTATGACCCCCTTCGCAGACATTCGCTGTCCCCTACAAACAAAGTGTGTGCAATCAGACTATTAGGGGGAAACTCCCCGTTTCGGTGAAACCGGGGTAAATCTTGTAACAACATGTTCCCAAACATGGTTTTACATCATCACTTGACCTAACCAAGAGCAAAACAAGAGAGGGCTACACCGGGCTACCCATGTCAGAACAAAGTCTAGGGAGGTAGACGATCCGAGACCCACGGATCAGGGTTTTGCAGGAAGAAGTGCTTCGGGGCATCGGAAGACCTACAAACCATGCATGTGAGCCTATCATGTGTAATGAAGTGTGTTGGCATGCTCAAAACTCCAAAACCTGGTTACCAAGTGTGACCCCCTTCGCAGACATGCGCTGTCCCCTAAAAACGAAGTGTTTGCAATCTGACTATTAGGGGGAAACTCCCCGTTTCGGTGAAACCGGGGTAGATCTTGTCACAATATGTTCCCAAACATGGTTTTACATCATCACATGACCTAACCAATTTAAAAACAAGAGAGGGATACATCAGGATACCCCCGTCAGAATTAAGTCTAGGGAGTAGACGATCCGAGGCCCGCGGATCAGGGTTCCGCAGGACGAAGCGCTTCGGGGCATCGGAACACCTACAAACCATGCATGTGACCCTAGAATGTGTAATTAAGTGTGGTGGCATTCTCAAACCTACTAAACCTGGTTACCAAGTGTGATCCTCTTCGTAGATATGCGTTGTCCCCTAAAAACAAAGTGTCTGCAATTAGACTATTAGGGGTAAACTCCCCGTTTCTGTGAAACCGGGGTAGATCTTGTCACAACATGTTCCCAAACATTGTTTTACGTCATCACATGAACTAACCAAGAGCAAAACAAGAGAGGGCTACACCAGGCTAGGCCTGTCAGAAGAAAGTCTAGGGGGTAGACGATTCGAGGCCCGCGGATCAGGGTTCCGTAGCAAGAAGCGCTTCGGGGCATCGGAACACCTCCAAACCATGCATGTGACCCTAACATCTATAATGAAGTGTGGTGGCATGCTCAAACCTACTAAACCTGGTTACCAAGTGTGGCCCCTACGCACACATGTGCTGTCCCCTAAAAATGAGTGTCTGCAATCTGGCTATTAGGGGAAACTCCCCGTTTCGGGGAAACCGGGGTAGATCTTGTCACAACATGTTCACAAACATGGTTTTACATCAACACATGACCTAACCAAGAGCAAAGAAAGAGAGGGATACACCGGGCTACCTATGTCAGAAGAAACTCTTGGGGGGTAGACGATCCGAGACCCGCGGATCAGGGTTCCGCAGGAAGAAGCACTTCGGGGCATCGGAACACCTCCAAACCATGCATGCGACCCTAGAATGTGTAATGAAGTGTGGTGGCATGCTCAAACCTCCTAAACCTGGTTACCAAGTGTAACCCCCTTCGCAGACATGCGTTGTCCCCTAAAAACGAATTGTCTACAATCTGACTATTAGGGGGAAACTCCCCGTTTCGGTGAAACCGGGGTAGATCTTGTCACAACATGTTCCCAAACATGGTTTTACATCATCACATGACCTAACCAAGAGCAAAACAAGAGAGGGCTACACCGGGCTACCCCTGTCAGAATAAAGTCTAGGGGAGTAGACGATCCGAGACCCGTGGATCAGGGTTCTGCAGGAAGAAGCGTTTCGGGGCATCGGAAGACCTACAAACCATTCATGTGAGCCTAGCATGTGTAATGAAGTGTGGTGGCATGCTCAAAACTCCTAAACCTGGTTACCAAGTGTGACCCCCTTCGCAGACATGCGCTGTCCCCTAAAAACGAAGTGTCTGCAATCTGACTATTAGGGGGAAACTCCCTGTTTCGGGGAAACCGTGGTAGATCTTGTCACAACATGTTCCAAAACATGGTTTTACATCATCACATGACCTAACCAAGAGCAAAAAAATAGAGGGATACACCGGGCTACCCCTATCAGAAGAAAGTCTAGGGGGGTAGACGGTCCAAGACCCGCGGATCAGGGTTCCGCAGGAAGAAGCACTCCGGGGCATCGGAACACCTCCAAACCATGCATTTGACCCTAGCATGTGTAATTAAGTGTGGTGGAATGCTAAAAACTCCTAAACCTGGTTACCAAGTGTGACCCCCTTCGCAGACATGCGTTGTCCCCTAAAAACGAAGTGTCTGCAATCTGACTATTAGGGAGAAACTCCCCATTTCGGTGAAACCGGGGTAGATCTTGTCACAACATGTTCCGAAACATGGTTTTACATCATCACATGACCTAACCAATAGCAAAAAAAGAGAGGGCTACACCGGTCTACCCCTGTCAGAATTAAGTCTAGGGAGTAGACGATCCGAGGCCCGCGGATCAGGGTTCCGCAGGACGAAGCGCTTCGGGGCATCGGAACACCTACAAACCATGCATGTGACCCTAGCATGTGTAATTAGGTGTGGTTGCATGCTCAAACCTCCTAAACCTAGTTACCAAGGGTGACCCTTTTTGTAGACATGCGTTGTCCCCTAAAAACGAAGTGTCTGCAATTAGACTATTAGGGGGAAACTCCCCGTTTCGGTGAAACCTGGGTAGATCTTGTCACAACATGTTCCCAAAGATGGTTTTACATCATCACATGAACTAAAAAAGATCAAAACAAGAGAGGGCTACACCGGGCTACGCCTGTCAGAAGAAAGTCTAGGGGGTAGACGATTCGAGGCCCGCGGATCAGGGTTCCATAGGAACAAGCGCTTCGGGGCATCAGAACACCTCCAAACCATGCATGTGACCCTATCATGTGTAATGAAGTGTGGTGGCATGCTCATACCTCGTAAACCTGGTTACCAAGTGTGTCCCTTCGCACACATGCGCTGTCCCCTAAAAATGAAGTGTCTGCAATCTGACTATTAGGGGCAAACTCCCCGTTTCGGGGAAACCGGGGTACATCTTGTCACAACATGTTACAAAACATGGTTTTACATCAACACATGACCTAACCAAGAGCAAAGAAAGAGAGGGATACACCGGGCTAGTCATGTCAGAAGAATCTCTTGGGGGGTAGACGATCCGAGACCCGCGGATCAGGGTTCCGCAGGAAGAAGCGCTTCGGGGCATCGAAACACCTCCAAACCAAGCATGTGACCCTAGCATGTGTAATGAAGTGTGGTGGCATGATCAAACCTCCTAAACCTGGTTACCAAGTGTAACCCCCTTCGCAGACATGCGTTGTCCCCTAAAAACAAAGTGTCTACAATCTGACTATTAGGGGGAAACTCCCCGTTTCGGTGAAACCGGGGTAGATCTTGTCACAACATGTTCCCAAACATGGTTTTACATCATCACATGACCTAAACAAGAGAAAAATAAGAGAGGGCTACACCGGGCTACCCCTGCAGAAGAAAGTTTAGGGGGGTAGACGATCTGACGCCCGCGGATCAGGGTTCCGCAGGAAGAAGCACTTCGGGGTATCGAAACACCTAAAAACCATGCATGTGACCCTAGCATGTGTAATGAAGTTTGGTGGAATTCTCAAAACTCCTAAACCTGGTTACCAAGTATGACCCCCTTCGCAGACATGCGCTATCCCCTAAAAACAAAGTGTGTGCAATCTGACTATTAGGGGGAAACTCCCTGTTTCGGTGAAACCGGGGTAGATCTTGTCACAACATGTTATCAAACATGGTTTTACATCATCACATGACCTAGCCAACAGCAAAACAAGAGGGGTCTTCACCGGGCTACCCCTGTCAGAAGAAAGTCTAGGGGGGTAGACGATCCGAGGCCCGCGGATCAGGGTTCCGTAGGAAGAAGCGCTTCGGGGCATCGGAACACCTCCAAACCATGCATGTGACCCTAGCATGTGTAATGAAGTGTGGTGGCATGCTCAAACCTCCTAAACCTGGTTACCAAGTGTGACCCCCTTCGCACACATGCGATGTCCCCTAAAAATGAAGTGTCTGTAATCTGACTATTAGGGGGAAACTCCCTGTTTCGGGGAAACCGTGGTAGATCTTGTCACAACATGTTCCAAAACATGGTTTTACATAATAACATGACCTAACCAAGAGCAAAAAAATAGAGGGATACACCGGGCTACCCCTGTTAGAAGAAAGTCTAGGGGGTAGACGGTCCGAGACCCGCGGATCAGGGTTCCGCAGGAAGAAGCGCTTCGGGGCATCAGAACACCTCCAAACCATGCATGTGACCCTAGCATGTGTAATGAAGTGTGGTGGCATGCTCAAAACTCCTAAACCTGGTTAGCAAGTGTGACCCCCTTCGCACACATGCGATGTCCCCTAAAAACGAAGTGTCTGCAATCTGACTATTAGGGGGAAACTCCCTGTTTCGGGGAAACCGTGGTAGATCTTGTCACAACATGTTCCAAAACATGGTTTTACATCATAACATGACCTAACCAAGAGCAAAAAAAGAGAGGGATACACCGGGCTACCCCTGTCAGAAGAAAGTCTAGGGGGGCAGACGATCCGAGACCTGCGGATCAGGGTTCCACAAGAAGAAGCGCTTCGGGGCATCGGAACACCTCCAAACATTCCATGTGACCCTATAATGTATAATGAAGTGTGGTGGCATGCTCAAAACTCCTAAACCTGGTTACCAAGTGTGACCCCCTTTGCAGACATGCGTTGTCCCCTAAAGACGAAGTGTTTGCAATCTGACTATTAGGGGGAAACTCCCCGTTTCGGTGAAACCGGGGTAGATCTTGTCACAACATGTTCCCAAACATGGTTTTACATCATCACATGACCTAACCAAGAGAAAAACAATAGAGGGCTACGTCGGGCTAACCCTGTCAGAAGAAAGTCTACGGGGGAAGACGATCTAACAGCCGCGGATCAGGGTTCCACAGGAAGAAGCACTTCGGGGCATCGGAACACCTGCAAACCATGCATGTGACCCTAGAATGTGTAATGAAATGTGGTGGCATGCTCAAACCTCCTAAACCTGGTTACCAAGTGTAACCCCCTTCGCAGACATGCGTTGTCCCCTAAAAACGAATTGTCTACAATCTGACTATTAGGGGGAAACTCCCCGTTTCGGTGAAACCGAGGTAGATCTTGTCACAACATGTTCCCAAACATGGTTTTACATCATCACATGACCTAACCAAGAGCAAAACAAGAGAGGGCTACATCGGGCTACCCCTGTCAGAATAAAGTCTAGGGGAGTAGACGATCTGAGACCCGTGGATCAGGGTTCTGCAGGAAGAAGCGTTTCGGGGCATCGGAAGACCTACAAACCATTCATGTGAGACTAGCATGTGTAATGAAGTGTGGTGGCATGCTCAAAACTCCTAAACCTGGTTAGAAAGTGTGACCCCCTTCGCACACATGCGATGTCCCCTAAAAACGAAGTGTCTGCAATCTGACTATTAGGGGGAAACTCCCTGTTTCGGGGAAACCGTGGTAGATATTGTCACAACATGTTCCAAAACATGGTTTTACATCATCACATGACCTAACCAAGAGCAAAAAAATAGAGGGATACACCGGGCTACCCCTATCAGAAGAAAGTCTAGGGGGGTAGACGGTCCAAGACCCGCGGATCAGGGTTCCGCAGGAAGAAGCACTCCGGGGCATCGGAACACCTCCAAACCATGCATTTGACCCTAGCATGTGTAATGAAGTGTGGTGGAATGCTAAAAACTCCTAAACCTGGTTACCAAGTGTGACCCCCTTCGCAGACATGCGTTGTCCCCTAAAAACGAAGTGTCTGCAATCTGACTATTAGGGAGAAACTCCCCATTTCGGTGAAACCGGGGTAGATCTTGTCACAACATGTTCCGAAACATGGTTTTACATCATCACATGACCTAACCAATAGCAAAAAAAAAGAGGGCTACACCGGTCTACCCCTGTCAGAATTAAGTCTAGGGAGTAGACGATCCGAGGCCCGCGGATCAGGGTTCCGCAGGACGAAGCGCTTCGGGGCATCGGAACACCTACAAACCATGCATGTGACCCTAGCATGTGTAATTAGGTGTGGTTGCATGCTCAAACCTCCTAAACCTAGTTACCAAGGGTGACCCTTTTTGTAGACATGCGCTGTCCCCTAAAAACGAAGTGTCTGCAATTAGACTATTAGGGGGAAACTCCCCGTTTCGGTGAAACCTGGGTAGATCTTGTCACAACATGTTCCCAAAGATGGTTTTACATCATCACATGAACTAAACAAGATCAAAACAAGAGAGGGCTACACCGGGCTACGCCTGTCAGAAGAAAGTCTAGGGGGTAGACGATTCGAGGCCCGCGGATCAGGGTTCCATAGGAACAAGCGCTTCGGGGCATCAGAACACCTCCAAACCATGCATGTGACCCTATCATGTGTAATGAAGTGTGGTGGCATGCTCATACCTCGTAAACCTGGTTACCAAGTGTGTCCCCTTCGCACACATGCGCTGTCCCCTAAAAATGAAGTGTCTGCAATCTGACTATTAGGGGCAAACTCCCCGTTTCGGGGAAACCGGGGTACATCTTGTCACAACATGTTCCAAAACATGGTTTTACATCAACACATGACCTAACCAAGAGCAAATAAAGAGAGGGATACACCGGGCTAGTCATGTCAGAAGAATCTCTTGGGGGGTAGACGATCCGAGACCCGCGGATCAGGGTTCCGCAGGAAGAAGCGCTTCGGGGCATCGAAACACCTCCAAACCAAGCATGTGACCCTAGCATGTGTAATTAAGTGTGGTGGCATGATCAAACCTCCTAAACCTGGTTACCAAGTGTAACCCCCTTCGCAGACATGCGTTGTCCCCTAAAAACAAAGTGTCTACAATCTGACTATTAGGGGGAAACTCCCCGTTTCGGTGAAACCGGGGTAGATCTTGTCACAACATGTTCCCAAACATGGTTTTACATCATCACATGACCTAACCAAGAGAAAAATAAGAGAGGGCTACACCGGGATACCCCTGTCAGAAGAAAGTTTAGGGGGGTAGACGATCTGACGCCCGCGGATCAGGGTTCCGCAGGAAGAAGCACTTCGGGGTATCGGAACACCTAAAAACCATGCATGTGACCCTAGCATGTGTAATGAAGTTTGGTGGAATTCTCAAAACTCCTAAACCTGGTTACCAAGTATGACTTCCTTCGCAGACATGCGCTATCCCCTAAAAACAAAGTGTGTGCAATCTGACTATTAGGGGGAAACTCCCTGTTTCGGTGAAACCGGGGTAGATCTTGTCACAACATGTTATCAAACATGGTTTTACATCATCACATGACCTAGCCAACAGCAAAACAAGAGGGGGCTTCACCGGGCTACCCCTGTCAGAAGAAAGTCTAGGGGGGTAGACGATCCGAGGCCCGCGGATCAGGGTTCCGTAGGAAGAAGCGCTTCGGGGCATCGGAACACCTCCAAACCATGCATGTGACCCTAGCATGTGTAATGAAGTGTGGTGGAATGCTCAAACCTCCTAAACCTGGTTACCAAGTGTGACCCCGTTCGCACACATGCGATGTCCCCTAAAAATGAAGTGTCTGCAATCTGACTATTAGGGGGAAACTCCCTATTTCGGGGAAACCGTGGTAGATCTTGTCACAACATGTTCCAAAACATGGTTTTACATAATAACATGACCTAACCAAGAGCAAAAAAAGAGAGGGATACACCGGGCTACCCCTGTAAGAAGAAAGTCTAGGGGGTAGACGGTCTGAGACCCGCGGATCAGGGTTCCGCAGGAAGAAGCGCTTCGGGGCATCAGAACACCTCCAAACCATGCATGTGACCCTAGCATGTGTAATGAAGTGTGGTGGCATGCTCAAAACTCCTAAACCTGGTTAGCTAGTGTGACCCCCTTCGCACACATGCGATGTCCCCTAAAAACGAAGTGTCTGCAATCTGACTATTAGGGGGAAACTCCCTGTTTCGGGGAAACCGTGGTAGATCTTGTCACAACATGTTCCAAAACATGGTTTTACATCATCACATGACCTAACCAAGAGCAAAAAAAGAGAGGGATACACCGGGCTACCCCTGTCAGAAGAAAGTCTAGGGGGGCAGACGATCCGAGACCTGCGGATCAGGGTTCCACAAGAAGAAGCGCTTCGGGGCATCGGAACACCTCCAAACATTCCATGTGACCCTATAATGTATAATGAAGTGTGGTGGCATGCTCAAAACTCCTAAACCTGGTTACCAAGTGTGACCCCCTTTGCAGACATGCGTTGTCCCCTAAAGACGAAGTGTTTGCAATCTGACTATTAGGGGGAAACTCCCCGTTTCGGTGAAACCGGGGTAGATCTTGTCACAACATGTTCCCAAACATGGTTTTACATCATCACATGACCTAACCAAGAGCAAAACAAGAGAGGGATACATCGGGCTAACCCTGTCAGAAGAAAGTCTACGGGTGAAGACGATCAAACAGCCGCGGATCAGGGTTCCGCAGGAAGAAGCACTTCGGGGCATCGGAACACCTGCAAACCATGCATGTGACCCTAGAATGTGTAATGAAGTGTGGTGGCATGCTCAAACCTCCTAAACCTGGTTACCAAGTGTAACCCCCTTCGCAGACATGCGTTGTCCCCTAAAAACGAATTGTCTACAATCTGACTATTAGGGGGAAACTCCCCGTTTCGGTGAAACCGGGGTAGATCTTGTCACAACATGTTCCCAAACATGGTTTTACATCATCACATGACCTAACCAAGAGCAAAACAAGAGAGGGCTACACCGGGCTACCCCTGTCAGAATAAAGTCTAGGGGAGTAGACGATCTGAGACCCGTGGATCAGGGTTCTGCAGGAAGAAGCGTTTCGGGGCATCGGAAGACCTACAAACCATTCATGTGAGACTAGCATGTGTAATGAAGTGTGGTGGCATGCTCAAAACTCCTAAACCTGGTTACCAAGTGTGACCCCCTTCGCAGACATGCGCTGTCCCCTAAAAACGAAGTGTCTGCAATCTGACTATTAGGGGGAAACTCCCTGTTTCGGGGAAACCGTGGTAGATCTTGTCACAACATGTTCCAAAACATGGTTTTACATCATCACATGACCTAACCAAGAGCAAAAAAATAGAGGGATACACCGGGCTACCCCTATCAGAAGAAAGTCTAGGGGGGTAGACGGTCCAAGACCCGCGGATCAGGGTTCCGCAGGAAGAAGCACTCCGGGGCATCGGAACACCTCCAAACCATGCATTTGACCCTAGCATGTGTAATGAAGTGTGGTGGAATGCTAAAAACTCCTAAACCTGGTTACCAAGTGTGACCCCCTTCGCAGACATGCGTTGTCCCCTAAAAACGAAGTGTCTGCAATCTGACTATTAGGGAGAAACTCCCCATTTCGGTGAAACCGGGGTAGATCTTGTCACAACATGTTCCGAAACATGGTTTTACATCATCACATGACCTAACCAATAGCAAAAAAAAAGAGGGCTACACCGGTCTACCCCTGTCAGAATTAAGTCTAGGGAGTAGACGATCCGAGGCCCGCGGATCAGGGTTCCGTAGGACGAAGCACTTCGGGGCATCGGAACACCTACAAACCATGCATGTGACCCTAGCATGTGTAATTAGGTGTGGTTGCATGCTCAAACCTCCTAAACCTAGTTACCAAGGGTGACCCTTTTTGTAGACATGCGCTGTCCCCTAAAAACGAAGTGTCTGCAATTAGACTATTAGGGGGAAACTCCCCGTTTCGGTGAAACCTGGGTAGATCTTGTCACAACATGTTCCCAAAGATGGTTTTACATCATCACATGAACTAAACAAGATCAAAACAAGAGAGGGCTACACCGGGCTACGCCTGTCAGAAGAAAGTCTAGGGGGTAGACGATTCGAGGCCCGCGGATCAGGGTTCCATAGGAACAAGCGCTTCGGGGCATCAGAACACCTCCAAACCATGCATGTGACCCTATCATGTGTAATGAACTGTGGTGGCATGCTCATACCTCGTAAACCTGGTTACCAAGTGTGTCCCCTTCGCACACATGCGCTGTCCCCTAAAAATGAAGTGTCTGCAATCTGACTATTAGGGGCAAACTCCCCGTTTCGGGGAAACCGGGGTACATCTTGTCACAACATGTTCCAAAACATGGTTTTACATCAACACATGACCTAACCAAGAGCAAATAAAGAGAGGGATACACCGGGCTAGTCATGTCAGAAGAATCTCTTGGGGGGTAGACGATCCGAGACCCGCGGATCAGGGTTCCGCAGGAAGAAGCGCTTCGGGGCATCGAAACACCTCCAAACCAAGCATGTGACCCTAGCATGTGTAATGAAGTGTGGTGGCATGATCAAACCTCCTAAACCTGGTTACCAAGTGTAACCCCCTTCGCAGACATGCGTTGTCCCCTAAAAACAAAGTGTCTACAATCTGACTATTAGGGGGAAACTCCCCGTTTCGGTGAAACCGGGGTAGATCTTGTCACAACATGTTCCCAAACATGGTTTTACATCATCACATGACCTAACCAAGAGAAAAATAAGAGAGGGCTACACCGGGCTACCCCTGTCAGAAGAAAGTTTAGGGGGGTAGACGATCTGACGCCCGCGGATCAGGGTTCCGCAGGAAGAAGCACTTCGGGGTATCGGAACACCTACAAACCATGGATGTGACCCTAGCATGTGTAATGAAGTTTGGTGGAATTCTCAAAACTCCTAAACCTGGTTACCAAGTATGACCCCCTTCGCAGACATGCGCTATCCCCTAAAAACAAAGTGTGTGCAATCTGACTATTAGGGGGAAACTCCCCGTTTCGGTGAAAACGGGGTAGATCTTGTCACAACATGTTATCAAACATGGTTTTACATCATCACATGACCTAGCCAACAGCAAAACAAGAGGAGGCTTCACCGGGCTACCCCTGTCAGAAGAAAGTCTAGGGGGGTAGACGATCCGACGCCCGCGGATCAGGGTTCCGTAGGAAGAAGCGCTTTGGGGCATCGGAACACCTCCAAACCATGCATGTGACCCTAGCATGTGTAATGAAGTGTGGTGGAATGCTCAAACCTCCTAAACCTGGTTACCAAGTGTGACCCCGTTCGCACACATGCGATGTCCCCTAAAAATGAAGTGTCTGCAATCTGACTATTAGGGGGAAACTCCCTGTTTCGGGGAAACCGTGGTAGATCTTGTCACAACATGTTCCAAAACATGGTTTTAAATAATAACATGACCTAACCAAGAGCAAAAAAAGAGAGGGATACACCGGGCTACCCCTGTTAGAAGAAAGTCTAGGGGGTAGACGGTCCGAGACCCGCGGATCAGGGTTCCGCAGGAAGAAGCGCTTCGGGGCATCAGAACACCTCCAAACCATGCATGTGACCCTAGCATGTGTAATGAAGTGTGGTGGCATGCTCAAAACTCCTAAACCTGGTTAGCAAGTGTGACCCCCTTCGCACACATGCGATGTCCCCTAAAAACGAAGTGTCTGCAATCTGACTATTAGGGGGAAACTCCCTGTTTCGTGGAAACCGTGGTAGATCTTGTCACAACATGTTCCAAAACATGGTTTTACATCATCACATGACCTAACCAAGAGCAAAAAAAGAGAGGGATACACCGGGCTACCCCTGTCAGAAGAAAGTCTAGGGGGCAGACGATCCGAGACCTGCGGATCAGGGTTCCACAAGAAGAAGCGCTTCGGGGCATCGGAACACCTCCAAACATTCCATGTGACCCTATAATGTATAATGAAGTGTGGTGGCATGCTCAAAACTCCTAAACCTGGTTACCAAGTGTGACCCCCTTTGCAGACATGCGTTGTCCCCTAAAGACGAAGTGTTTGCAATCTGACTATTAGGGGGAAACTCCCCGTTTCGGTGAAACCGGGGTAGATCTTGTCACAACATGTTCCCAAACATGGTTTTACATCATCACATGACCTAACCAAGAGCAAAACAAGAGAGGGATACATCGGGCTAACCCTGTCAGAAGAAAGTCTACGGGGGAAGACGATCTAACAGCCGCGGATCAGGGTTCCGCAGGAAGAAGCACTTCGGGGCATCGGAACACCTGCAAACCATGCATGTGACCCTAGAATGTGTAATGAAGTGTGGTGGCATGCTCAAACCTCCTAAACCTGGTAACCAAGTGTAACCCCCTTCGCAGACATGCGTTGTCCCCTAAAAACGAATTGTCTACAATCTGACTATTAGGGGGAAACTCCCCGTTTCGGTGAAACCGGGGTAGATCTTGTCACAACATGTTCCCAAACATGGTTTTACATCATCACATGACCTAACCAAGAGCAAAACAAGAGAGGGCTACACCGGGCTACCCCTGTCAGAATAAAGTCTAGGGGAGTAGACGATCTGAGACCCGTGGATCAGGGTTCTGCAGGAAGAAGCGTTTCGGGGCATCGGAAGACCTACAAACCATTCATGTGAGACTAGCATGTGTAATGAAGTGTGGTGGCATGCTCAAAACTCCTAAACCTGGTTACCAAGTGTGACCCCCTTCGCAGACATGCGCTGTCCCCTAAAAACGAAGTGTCTGCAATCTGACTATTAGGGGGAAACTCCCTGTTTCGGGGAAACCGTGGTAGATCTTGTCACAACATGTTCCAAAACATGGTTTTACATCATCACATGACCTAACCAAGAGCAAAAAAAGAGAGGGATACACCGGGCTACCCCTGTCAGAAGAAAGTCTAGGGGGGCAGACGATCCGAGACCTGCGGATCAGGGTTCCGCAGGAAGAAGCACTCCGGGGCATCGGAACACCTCCAAACCATGCATTTGACCCTAGCATGTGTAATGAAGTGTGGTGGAATGCTAAAAACTCCTAAACCTGGTTACCAAGTGTGACCCCCTTCGCAGACATGCGTTGTCCCCTAAAAACGAAGTGTCTGCAATCTGACTATTAGGGAGAAACTCCCCATTTCGGTGAAACCGGGGTAGATCTTGTCACAACATGTTCCGAAACATGGTTTTACATCATCACATGACCTAACCAATAGCAAAAAAAAAGAGGGCTACACCGGTCTACCCCTGTCAGAATTAAGTCTAGGGAGTAGACGATCCGAGGCCCGCGGATCAGGGTTCCGTAGGACGAAGCGCTTCGGGGCATCGGAACACCTACAAACCATGCATGTGACCCTAGCATGTGTAATTAGGTGTGGTTGCATGCTCAAACCTCCTAAACCTAGTTACCAAGGGTGACCCTTTTTGTAGACATGCGCTGTCCCCTAAAAACGAAGTGTCTGCAATTAGACTATTAGGGGGAAACTCCCCGTTTCGGTGAAACCTGGGTAGATCTTGTCACAACATGTTCCCAAAGATGGTTTTACATCATCACATGAACTAAACAAGATCAAAACAAGAGAGGGCTACACCGGGCTACGCCTGTCAGAAGAAAGTCTAGGGGGTAGACGATTCGAGGCCCGCGGATCAGGGTTCCATAGGAACAAGCGCTTCGGGGCATCAGAACACCTCCAAACCATGCATGTGACCCTATCATGTGTAATGAACTGTGGTGGCATGCTCATACCTCGTAAACCTGGTTACCAAGTGTGTCCCCTTCGCACACATGCGCTGTCCCCTAAAAATGAAGTGTCTGCAATCTGACTATTAGGGGCAAACTCCCCGTTTCGGGGAAACCGGGGTACATCTTGTCACAACATGTTCCAAAACATGGTTTTACATCAACACATGACCTAACCAAGAGCAAATAAAGAGAGGGATACACCGGGCTAGTCATGTCAGAAGAATCTCTTGGGGGGTAGACGATCCGAGACCCGCGGATCAGGGTTCCGCAGGAAGAAGCGCTTCGGGGCATCGAAACACCTCCAAACCAAGCATGTGACCCTAGCATGTGTAATGAAGTGTGGTGGCATGATCAAACCTCCTAAACCTGGTTACCAAGTGTAACCCCCTTCGCAGACATGCGTTGTCCCCTAAAAACAAAGTGTCTACAATCTGACTATTAGGGGGAAACTCCCCGTTTCGGTGAAACCGGGGTAGATCTTGTCACAACATGTTCCCAAACATGGTTTTACATCATCACATGACCTAACCAAGAGAAAAATAAGAGAGGGCTACACCGGGCTACCCCTGTCAGAAGAAAGTTTAGGGGGGTAGACGATCTGACGCCCGCGGATCAGGGTTCCGCAGGAAGAAGCACTTCGGGGTATCGGAACACCTACAAACCATGCATGTGACCCTAGCATGTGTAATGAAGTTTGGTGGAATTCTCAAAACTCCTAAACCTGGTTACCAAGTATGACCCCCTTCGCAGACATGCGCTATCCCCTAAAAACAAAGTGTGTGCAATCTGACTATTAGGGGGAAACTCCCCGTTTCGGTGAAAACGGGGTAGATCTTGTCACAACATGTTATCAAACATGGTTTTACATCATCACATGACCTAGCCAACAGCAAAACAAGAGGGGGCTTCACCGGGCTACCCCTGTCAGAAGAAAGTCTAGGGGGGTAGACGATCCGACGCCCGCGGATCAGGGTTCCGTAGGAAGAAGCGCTTTGGGGCATCGGAACACCTCCAAACCATGCATGTGACCCTAGCATGTGTAATGAAGTGTGGTGGAATGCTCAAACCTCCTAAACCTGGTTACCAAGTGTGACCCCGTTCGCACACATGCGATGTCCCCTAAAAATGAAGTGTCTGCAATCTGACTATTAGGGGGAAACTCCCTGTTTCGGGGAAACCGTGGTAGATCTTGTCACAACATGTTCCAAAACATGGTTTTAAATAATAACATGACCTAACCAAGAGCAAAAAAAGAGAGGGATACACCGGGCTACCCCTGTTAGAAGAAAGTCTAGGGGGTAGACGGTCCGAGACCCGCGGATCAGGGTTCCGCAGGAAGAAGCGCTTCGGGGCATCAGAACACCTCCAAACCATGCATGTGACCCTAGCATGTGTAATGAAGTGTGGTGGCATGCTCAAAACTCCTAAACCTGGTTAGCAAGTGTGACCCCCTTCGCACACATGCGATGTCCCCTAAAAACGAAGTGTCTGCAATCTGACTATTAGGGGGAAACTCCCTGTTTCGTGGAAACCGTGGTAGATCTTGTCACAACATGTTCCAAAACATGGTTTTACATCATCACATGACCTAACCAAGAGCAAAAAAAGAGAGGGATACACCGGGCTACCCCTGTCAGAAGAAAGTCTAGGGGGGCAGACGATCCGAGACCTGCGGATCAGGGTTCCACAAGAAGAAGCGCTTCGGGGCATCGGAACACCTCCAAACATTCCATGTGACCCTATAATGTATAATGAAGTGTGGTGGCATGCTCAAAACTCCTAAACCTGGTTACCAAGTGTGACCCCCTTTGCAGACATGCGTTGTCCCCTAAAGACGAAGTGTTTGCAATCTGACTATTAGGGGGAAACTCCCCGTTTCGGTGAAACCGGGGTAGATCTTGTCACAACATGTTCCCAAACATGGTTTTACATCATCACATGACCTAACCAAGAGCAAAACAAGAGAGGGATACATCGGGCTAACCCTGTCAGAAGAAAGTCTACGGGGGAAGACGATCTAACAGCCGCGGATCAGGGTTCCGCAGGAAGAAGCACTTCGGGGCATCGGAACACCTGCAAACCATGCATGTGACCCTAGAATGTGTAATGAAGTGTGGTGGCATGCTCAAACCTCCTAAACCTGGTAACCAAGTGTAACCCCCTTCGCAGACATGCGTTGTCCCCTAAAAACGAATTGTCTACAATCTGACTATTAGGGGGAAACTCCCCGTTTCGGTGAAACCGGGGTAGATCTTGTCACAACATGTTCCCAAACATGGTTTTACATCATCACATGACCTAACCAAGAGCAAAACAAGAGAGGGCTACACCGGGCTACCCCTGTCAGAATAAAGTCTAGGGGAGTAGACGATCTGAGACCCGTGGATCAGGGTTCTGCAGGAAGAAGCGTTTCGGGGCATCGGAAGACCTACAAACCATTCATGTGAGACTAGCATGTGTAATGAAGTGTGGTGGCATGCTCAAAACTCCTAAACCTGGTTACCAAGTGTGACCCCCTTCGCAGACATGCGCTGTCCCCTAAAAACGAAGTGTCTGCAATCTGACTATTAGGGGGAAACTCCCTGTTTCGGGGAAACCGTGGTAGATCTTGTCACAACATGTTCCAAAACATGGTTTTACATCATCACATGACCTAACCAAGAGCAAAAAAATAGAGGGATACACCGGGCTACCCCTATCAGAAGAAAGTCTAGGGGGGTAGACGGTCCAAGACCCGCGGATCAGGGTTCCGCAGGAAGAAGCACTCCGGGGCATCGGAACACCTCCAAACCATGCATTTGACCCTAGCATGTGTAATGAAGTGTGGTGGAATGCTAAAAACTCCTAAACCTGGTTACCAAGTGTGACCCCCTTCGCAGACATGCGTTGTCCCCTAAAAACGAAGTGTCTGCAATCTGACTATTAGGGAGAAACTCCCCATTTCGGTGAAACCGGGGTAGATCTTGTCACAACATGTTCCGAAACATGGTTTTACATCATCACATGACCTAACCAATAGCAAAAAAAAAGAGGGCTACACCGGTCTACCCCTGTCAGAATTAAGTCTAGGGAGTAGACGATCCGAGGCCCGCGGATCAGGGTTCCGCAGGACGAAGCGCTTCGGGGCATCGGAACACCTACAAACCATGCATGTGACCCTAGCATGTGTAATTAGGTGTGGTTGCATGCTCAAACCTCCTAAACCTAGTTACCAAGGGTGACCCTTTTTGTAGACATGCGCTGTCCCCTAAAAACGAAGTGTCTGCAATTAGACTATTAGGGGGAAACTCCCCGTTTCGGTGAAACCTGGGTAGATCTTGTCAGAACATGTTCCCAAAGATGGTTTTACATCATCACATGAACTAAACAAGATCAAAACAAGAGAGGGCTACACCGGGCTACGCCTGTCAGAAGAAAGTCTAGGGGGTAGACGATTCGAGGCCCGCGGATCAGGGTTCCATAGGAACAAGCGCTTCGGGGCATCAGAACACCTCCAAACCATGCATGTGACCCTATCATGTGTAATGAACTGTGGTGGCATGCTCATACCTCGTAAACCTGGTTACCAAGTGTGTCCCCTTCGCACACATGCGCTGTCCCCTAAAAATGAAGTGTCTGCAATCTGACTATTAGGGGCAAACTCCCCGTTTCGGGGAAACCGGGGTACATCTTGTCACAACATGTTCCAAAACATGGTTTTACATCAACACATGACCTAACCAAGAGCAAAGAAAGAGAGGGATACACCGGGCTAGTCATGTCAGAAGAATCTCTTGGGGGGTAGACGATCCGAGACCCGCGGATCAGGGTTCCGCAGGAAGAAGCGCTTCGGGGCATCGAAACACCTCCAAACCAAGCATGTGACCCTAGCATGTGTAATGAAGTGTGGTGGCATGATCAAACCTCCTAAACCTGGTTACCAAGTGTAACCCCCTTCGCAGACATGCGTTGTCCCCTAAAAACAAAGTGTCTACAATCTGACTATTAGGGGGAAACTCCCCGTTTCGGTGAAACCGGGGTAGATCTGGTCACAACATGTTCCCAAACATGGTTTTACATCATCACATGACCTAACCAAGAGAAAAATAAGAGAGGGATACACCGGGCTACCCCTGTCAGAAGAAAGTTTAGGGGGGTAGACGATCTGACGCCCGCGGATCAGGGTTCCGCAGGAAGAAGCACTTCGGGGTATCGGAACACCTACAAACCATGCATGTGACCCTAGCATGTGTAATGAAGTTTGGTGGAATTCTCAAAACTCCTAAACCTGGTTACCAAGTATGACCCCCTTCGCAGACATGCGCTATCCCCTAAAAACAAAGTGTGTGCAATCTGACTATTAGGGGGAAACTCCCCGTTTCGGTGAAACCGGGGTAGATCTTGTCACAACATGTTATCAAACATGGTTTTACATCATCACATGACCTAGCCAACAGCAAAACAAGAGGGGGCTTCACCGGGCTACCCCTGTCAGAAGAAAGTCTAGGGGGGTAGACGATCCGACGCCCGCGGATCAGGGTTCCGTAGGAAGAAGCGCTTCGGGGCATCGGAACACCTCCAAACCATGCATGTGACCCTAGCATGTGTAATGAAGTGTGGTGGAATGCTCAAACCTCCTAAACCTGGTTACCAAGTGTGACCCCGTTCGCACACATGCGATGTCCCCTAAAAATGAAGTGTCTGCAATCTGACTATTAGGGGGAAACTCCCTGTTTCGGGGAAACCGTGGTAGATCTTGTCACAACATGTTCCAAAACATGGTTTTACATAATAACATGACCTAACCAAGAGCAAAAAAAGAGAGGGATACACCGGGCTACCCCTGTTAGAAGAAAGTCTAGGGGGTAGACGGTCCGAGACCCGCGGATCAGGGTTCCGCAGGAAGAAGCGCTTCGGGGCATCAGAACACCTCCAAACCATGCATGTGACCCTAGCATGTGTAATGAAGTGTGGTGGCATGCTCAAAACTCCTAAACCTGGTTAGCAAGTGTGACCCCCTTCGCACACATGCGATGTCCCCTAAAAACGAAGTGTCTGCAATCTGACTATTAGGGGGAAACTCCCTGTTTCGGTGAAAACGGGGTAGATCTTGTCACAACATGTTCCCAAACATGGTTTTACATCATCACATGACCTAACCAAGAGCAAAACAAGATAGGGATACATCGGGCTAACCCTGTCAGAAGAAAGTCTACGGGGGAAGACGATCTAACAGCCGCGGATCAGGGTTCCGCAGGAAGAAGCACTTCGGGGCATCGGAACACCTGCAAACCATGCATGTGACCCTAGAATGTGTAATGAAGTGTGGTGGCATGCTCAAACCTCCTAAACCTGGTTACCAAGTGTAACCCCCTTCGCAGACATGCGTTGTCCCCTAAAAACGAATTGTCTACAATCTGACTATTAGGGGGAAACTCCCCGTTTCGGTGAAACCGGGGTAGATCTTGTCACAACATGTTCCCAAACATGGTTTTACATCATCACATGACCTAACCAAGAGCAAAACAAGAGAGGGATACACCGGGCTACCCCTGTCAGAATAAAGTCTAGGGGAGTAGACGATCTGAGACCCGTGGATCAGGGTTCTGCAGGAAGAAGTGTTTCGGGGCATCGGAAGACCTACAAACCATTCATGTGAGACTAGCATGTGTAATGAAGTGTGGTGGAATGCTCAAAACTCCTAAACCTGGTTACCAAGTGTGACCCCCTTCGCAGACATGCGTTGTCCCCTAAAAACGAAGTGTCTGCAATCTGACTATTAGGGGGAAACTCCCTGTTTCGGGGAAACCGTGGTAGATCTTGTCACAACATGTTCCAAAACATGGTTTTACATCATCACATGACCTAACCAAGAGCAAAAAAATAGAGGGATACACCGGGCTACCCCTATCAGAAGAAAGTCTAGGGGGGTAGACGGTCCAAGACCCGCGGATCAGGGTTCCGCAGGAAGAAGCACTCCGGGGCATCGGAACACCTCCAAACCATGCATTTGACCCTAGCATGTGTAATGAAGTGTGGTGGAATGCTAAAAACTCCTAAACCTAGTTACCAAGTGTGACCCCCTTCGCAGACATGCGTTGTCCCCTAAAAACGAAGTGTCTGCAATCTGACTATTAGGGAGAAACTCCCCATTTCGGTGAAACCGGGGTAGATCTTGTCACAACATGTTCCGAAACATGGTTTTACATCATCACATGACCTAACCAATAGCAAAAAAATAGAGGGCTACACCGGTCTACCCCTGTCAGAATTAAGTCTAGGGAGTAGACGATCCGAGGCCCGCGGATCAGGGTTCCGCAGGACGAAGCGCTTCGGGGCATCGAAACACCTACAAACCATGCATGTGACCCTAGCATGTGTAATTAGGTGTGGTTGCATGCTCAAACCTCCTAAACCTAGTTACCAAGGGTGACCCTTTTTGTAGACATGCGCTGTCCCCTAAAAACGAAGTGTCTACAATTAGACTATTAGGGGGAAACTCCCCGTTTCGGTGAAACCTGGGTAGATCTTGTCACAACATGTTCCCAAAGATGGTTTTACATCATCACATGAACTAAACAAGATCAAAACAAGAGAGGGCTACACCGGGCTACGCCTGTCAGAAGAAAGTCTAGGGGGTAGACGATTCGAGGCCCGCGGATCAGGGTTCCATAGGAACAAGCGCTTCGGGGCATCAGAACACCTCCAAACCATGCATGTGACCCTATCATGTGTAATGAAGTGTGGTGGCATGCTCATACCTCGTAAACCTGGTTACCAAGTGTGTCCCCTTCGCACACATGCGCTGTCCCCTAAAAATGAAGTGTCTGCAATCTGACTATTAGGGGCAAACTCCCCGTTTCGGGGAAACCGGGGTACATCTTGTCACAACATGTTCCAAAACATGGTTTTACATCAACACATGACCTAACCAAGAGCAAAGAAAGAGAGGGATACACCGGGCTAGTCATGTCAGAAGAATCTCTTGGGGGGTAGACGATCCGAGACCCGCGGATCAGGGTTCCGCAGGAAGAAGCGCTTCGGGGCATCGAAACACCTCCAAACCAAGCATGTGACCCTAGCATGTGTAATGAAGTGTGGTGGCATGATCAAACCTCCTACACCTGGTTACCAAGTGTAACCCCCTTCGCAGACATGCGTTGTCCCCTAAAAACAAAGTGTCTACAATCTGACTATTAGGGGGAAACTCCCCGTTTCGGTGAAACCGGGGTAGATCTGGTCACAACATGTTCCCAAACATGGTTTTACATCATCACATGACCTAACCAAGAGAAAAATAAGAGAGGGCTACACCGGGCTACCCCTGTCAGAAGAAAGTTTAGGGGGGTAGACGATCCGACGCCCGTGGACCAGGGTTCCGCAGGAAGAAGCACTTCGGGGTATCGGAACACCTACAAACCATGCATGTGACCGTAGCATGTGTAATGAAGTTTGGTGGAATTCTCAAAACTCCTAAACCTGGTTACCAAGTATGACCCCCTTCGCAGACATGCGCTATCCCCTAAAAACAAAGTGTGTGCAATCTGACTATTAGGGGGAAACTCCCCGTTTCGGTGAAACTGGGGTAGATCTTGTCACAACATGTTATCAAACATGGTTTTACATCATCACATGACCTAGCCAACAGCAAAACAAGAGGGGGATTCACCGGGCTACCCCTGTCAGAAGAAAGTCTAGGGGGGTAGACGATCCGAGGCCCGCGGATCAGGGTTCCGTAGGAAGAAGCGCTTCGGGGCATCGGAACACCTCCAAACCATGCATGTGACCCTAGCATGTGTAATGAAGTGTGGTGGCATGCTCAAACCTCCTAAACCTGGTTACCAAGTGTGACCCCCTTCGCACACATGCGATGTCCCCTAAAAATGAAGTGTCTGCAATCTGACTATTAGGGGGAAACTCCCTGTTTCGGGGAAACCGTGGTAGATCTTGTCACAACATGTTCCAAAACATGGTTTTACATAATAACATGACCTAACCAAGAGCAAAAAAAGAGAGGGATACACCGGGCTACCCCTGTTAGAAGAAAGTCTAGGGGGTAGACGGTCCGAGACCCGCGGATCAGGGTTCCGCAGGAAGAAGCGCTTCGGGGCATCAGAACACCTCCAAACCATGCATGTGACCCTAGCATGTGTAATGAAGTGTGGTGGCATGCTCAAAACTCCTAAACCTGGTTAGCAAGTGTGACCCCCTTCGCACACATGCGATGTCCCCTAAAAACGAAGTGTCTGCAATCTCACTATTAGGGGGAAACTCCCTGTTTCGGGGAAACCGTGGTAGATCTTGTCACAACATGTTCCAAAACATGGTTTTACATCATCACATGACCTAACCAAGAGCAAAAAAAGAGAGGGATACACCGGGCTACCCCTGTCAGAAGAAAGTCTAGGGGGTCAGACGATCCGAGACCTGCGGATCAGGGTTCCACAAGAAGAAGCGCTTCGGGGCATCGGAACACCTCCAAACATTCCATGTGACCCTATAATGTATAATGAAGTGTGGTGGCATGCTCAAAACTCCTAAACCTGGTTACCAAGTGTGACCCCCTTTGCAGACATGCGTTGTCCCCTAAAGACGAAGTGTTTGCAAACTGACTATTAGGGGGAAACTCCCCGTTTCGGTGAAACCGGGGTAGATCTTGTCACAACATGTTCCCAAACATGGTTTTACATCATCACATGACCTAACCAAGAGCAAAACAAGAGAGGGCTACATCGGGCTAACCCTGTCAGAAGAAAGTCTACGGGGGAAGACGATCTAACAGCCGCGGATCAGGGATCCGCAGGAAGAAGCACTTCGGGGCATCGGAACACCTGCAAACCATGCATGTGACCCTAGAATGTGTAATGAAGTGTGGTGGAATGCTCAAACCTCCTAAACCTGGTTACCAAGTGTAACCCCCTTCGCAGACATGCGTTGTCCCCTAAAAACGAATTGTCTACAATCTGACTATTAGGGGGAAACTCCCCGTTTCGGTGAAACCGGGGTAGATCTTGTCACAACATGTTCCCAAACATGGTTTTACATCATCACATGACCTAACCAAGAGCAAAACAAGAGAGGGATACACCGGGCTACCCCTGTCAGAATAAAGTCTAGGGGAGTAGACGATCTGAGACCCGTGGATCAGGGTTCTGCAGGAAGATGCGTTTCGGGGCATCGGAAGACCTACAAACCATTCATGTGAGACTAGCATGTGTAATGAAGTGTGGTGGCATGCTCAAAACTCCTAAACCTGGTTACCAAGTGTGACCCCCTTCGCAGACATGCGCTGTCCCCTAAAAACGAAGTGTCTGCAATCTGACTATTAGGGGGAAACTCCCTGTTTCGGGGAAACCGTGGTAGATCTTGTCACAACATGTTCCAAAACATGGTTTTACATCATCACATGACCTAACCAAGAGCAAAAAAATAGAGGGATACACCGGGCTACCCCTATCAGAAGAAAGTCTAGGGGGGTAGACGGTCCAAGACCCGCGGATCAGGGTTCCGCAGGAAGAAGCACTCCGGGGCATCGGAACACCTCCAAACCATGCATTTGACCCTAGCATGTGTAATGAAGTGTGGTGGAATGCTAAAAACTCCTAAACCTGGTTACCAAGTGTGACCCCCTTCGCAGACATGCGTTGTCCCCTAAAAACGAAGTGTCTGCAATCTGACTATTAGGGAGAAACTCCCCATTTCGGTGAAACCGGGGTAGATCTTGTCACAACATGTTCCGAAACATGGTTTTACATCATCACATGACCAAACCAATAGCAAAAAAAGAGAGGGCTACACCGGTCTACCCCTGTCAGAATTAAGTCTAGGGAGTAGACGATCCGAGGCCCGCGGATCAGGGTTCCGCAGGACGAAGCGCTTCGGGGCATCGGAACACCTACAAACCATGCATGTGACCCTAGCATGTGTAATTAGGTGTGGTTGCATGCTCAAACCTCCTAAACCTAGTTACCAAGGGTGACCCTTTTTGTAGACATGCGCTGTCCCCTAAAAACGAAGTGTCTACAATTAGACTATTAGGGGGAAACTCCCCGTTTCGGTGAAACCTGGGTAGATCTTGTCACAACATGTTCCCAAAGATGGTTTTACATCATCACATGAACTAAACAAGATCAAAACAAGAGAGGGCTACACCGGGCTACGCCTGTCAGAAGAAAGTCTAGGGGGTAGACGATTCGAGGCCTGCGGATCAGGGTTCCATAGGAACAAGCGCTTCGGGGCATCAGAACACCTCCAAACCATGCATGTGACCCTATCATGTGTAATGAAGTGTGGTGGCATGCTCATACCTCGTAAACCTGGTTACCAAGTGTGTCCCCTTCGCACACATGCGCTGTCCCCAAAAAATGAAGTGTCTGCAATCTGTCTATTAGGGGCAAACTCCCCGTTTCGAGGAAACCGGGGTACATCTTGTCACAACATGTTCCAAAACATGGTTTTACATCAACACATGACCTAACCAAGAGCAAAGAAAGAGAGGGATACACCGGGCTAGTGATCAGAAGAATCTCTTGGGGGGTAGACGATCCGAGACCCGCAGATCAGGGTTCCGCAGGAAGAAGCGCTTCGGGGCATCGAAACACCTCCAAACCAAGCATGTGACCCTAGCATGTGTAATGAAGTGTGGTGGCATGATCAAACCTCCTAAACCTGGTTACTAAGTGTAACCCCCTTCGCAGACATGCGTTGTCCCCTAAAAACAAAGTGTCTACAATCTGACTATTAGGGGGAAACTCCCCGTTTCGGTGAAATCGGGGTAGATCTTGTCACAACATGTTCCCAAACATGGTTTTACATCATCACATGACCTAACCAAGAGAAAAATAAGAGAGGGCTACACCGGGCTACCCCTGTCAGAAGAAAGTTTAGGGGGGTAGACGATCTGACGCCCGCGGATCAGGGTTCCGCAGGTAGAAGCACTTCGGGGTATCGGAACACCTACAAACCATGCATGTGACCCTAGCATGTGTAATGAAGTTTGGTGGAATTCTCAAAACTCCTAAACCTGGTTACCAAGTATGACCCCCTTCGTAGACATGCGCTATCCCCTAAAAACAAAGTGTGTGCAATCTGACTATTAGGGGGAAACTCCCCGTTTCGGTGAAACCGGGGTAGATCTTGTCACAACATGTTATCAAACATGGTTTTACATCATCACATGACCTAGCTAACAGCAAAACAAGAGGGGGCTTCACCGGGCTACCCCTGTCAGAAGAAAGTCTAGGGGGGTAGACGATCCGAGGCCCGCGGATCAGGGTTCCGTAGGAAGAAGCGCTTCGGGGCATCGGAACACCTCCAAACCATGCATGTGACCCTAGCATGTGTAATGAAGTGTGGTGGCATGCTCAAACCTCCTAAACCTGGTTACCAAGTGTGACCCCCTTCGCACACATGCGATGTCCCCTAAAAATGAAGTGTCTGCAATCTGACTATTAGGGGGAAACTCCCTGTTTCGGGGAAACCGTGGTAGATCTTGTCACAACATGTTCCAAAACATGGTTTTACATAATAACATGACCTAACCAAGAGCAAAAAAAGAGAGGGATACACCGGGCTACCCCTGTTAGAAGAAAGTCTAGGGGGTAGACGGTCCGAGACCCGCGGATCAGGGTTCCGCAGGAAGAAGCGCTTCGGGGCATCAGAACACCTCCAAACCATGCATGTGACCCTAGCATGTGTAATGAAGTGTGGTGGCATGCTCAAAACTCCTAAACCTGGTTAGCAAGTGTGACCCCCTTCGCACACATGCGATGTCCCCTAAAAACGAAGTGTCTGCAATCTCACTATTAGGGGGAAACTCCCTGTTTCGGGGAAACCGTGGTAGATCTTGTCACAACATGTTCCAAAACATGGTTTTACATCATCACATGACCTAACCAAGAGCAAAAAAAGAGAGGGATACACCGGGCTACCCCTGTCAGAAGAAAGTCTAGGGGGGCAGACAATCCGAGACCTGCGGATCAGGGTTCCACAAGAAGAAGCGCTTCGGGGCATCGGAACACCTCCAAACATTCCATGTGACCCTATAATGTATAATGAAGTGTGGTGGCATGCTCAAAACTCCTAAACCTGGTTACCAAGTGTGACCCCCTTTGCAGACATGCGTTGTCCCCTAAAGACGAAGTGTTTGCAATCTGACTATTAGGGGGAAACTCCCCGTTTCGGTGAAACCGGGGTAGATCTTGTCACAACATGTTCCCAAACATGGTTTTACATCATCACATGACCTAACCAAGAGCAAAACAAGAGAGGGATACATCGGGCTAACCCTGTCAGAAGAAAGTCTACGGGGGAAGACGATCTAACAGCCGCGGATCAGGGTTCCGCAGGAAGAAGCACTTCGGGGCATCGGAACACCTGCAAACCATGCATGTGACCCTAGAATGTGTAATGAAGTGTGGTGGCATGCTCAAACCTCCTAAACCTGGTTACCAAGTGTAACCCCCTTCGCAGACATGCGTTGTCCCCTAAAAACGAATTGTCTACAATCTGACTATTAGGGGGAAACTCCCCGTTTCGGTGAAACCGGGGTAGATATTGTCACAACATGTTCCCAAACATGGTTTTACATCATCACATGACCTAACCAAGAGCAAAACAAGAGAGGGCTACACCGGGCTACCCCTGTCAGAATAAAGTCTAGGGGAGTAGACGATCCGAGACCCGTGGATCAGGGTTCTGTAGGAAGAAGCGTTTCGGGGCATCGGAAGACCTACAAACCATTCATGTGAGACTAGCATGTGTAATGAAGTGTGGTGGCATGCTCAAAACTCCTAAACCTGGTTACCAAGTGTGACCCCCTTCGCAGACATGCGCTGTCCCCTAAAAACGAAGTGTCTGCAATCTGACTATTAGGGGGAAACTCCCTGTTTCGGGGAAACCGTGGTAGATCTTGTCACAACATGTTCCAAAACATGGTTTTACATCATCACATGACCTAACCAAGAGCAAAAAAATAGAGGGATACACCGGGCTACCCCTATCAGAAGAAAGTCTAGGGGGGTAGACGGTCCAAGACCCGCGGATCAGGGTTCCGCAGGAAGAAGCACTTCGGGGCATCGGAACACCTCCAAACCATGCATTTGACCCTAGCATGTGTAATGAAGTGTGGTGGAATGCTAAAAACTCCTAAACCTGGTTACCAAGTGTGACCCCCTTCGCAGACATGCGTTGTCCCCTAAAAACGAAGTGTCTGCAATCTGACTATTAGGGAGAAACTCCCCATTTCGGTGAAATCGGGGTAGATCTTGTCACAACATGTTCCGAAACATGGTTTTATATCATCACATGACCTAACCAATAGCAAAAAAAGAGAGGGCTACACCGGTCTACCCCTGTCAGAATTAAGTCTAGGGAGTAGACGATCCGAGGCCCGCGGATCAGGGTTCCGCAGGACGAAGCGCTTCGGGGCATCGGAACACCTACAAACCATGCATGTGACCCTAGCATGTGTAATTAGGTGTGGTTGCATGCTCAAACCTCCTAAACCTAGTTACCAAGGGTGACCCTTTTTGTAGACATGCGCTGTCCCCTAAAAACGAAGTGTCTGCAATTAGACTATTAGGGGGAAACTCCCCGTTTCGGTGAAACCTGGGTAGATCTTGTCACAACATGTTCCCAAAGATGGTTTTACATCATCACATGAACTAAACAAGATCAAAACAAGAGAGGGCTACACCGGGCTACGCCTGTCAGAAGAAAGTCTAGGGGGTAGACGATTCGAGGCCTGCGGATCAGGGTTCCATAGGAACAAGCGCTTCGGGGCATCAGAACACCTCCAAACCATGCATGTGACCCTATCATGTGTAATGAAGTGTGGTGGCATGCTCATACCTCGTAAACCTGGTTACCAAGTGTGTCCCCTTCGCACACATGCGCTGTCCCCAAAAAATGAAGTGTCTGCAATCTGACTATTAGGGGCAAACTCCCCGTTTCGGGGAAACCGGGGTACATCTTGTCACAACATGTTCCAAAACATGGTTTTACATCAACACATGACCTAACCAAGAGCAAAGAAAGAGAGGGATACACCGGGCTAGTCATGTCAGAAGAATCTCTTGGGGGGTAGACGATCCGAGACCCGCAGATCAGGGTTCCGCAGGAAGAAGCGCTTCGGGGCATCGAAACACCTCCAAACCAAGCATGTGACCCTAGCATGTGTAATGAAGTGTGGTGGCATGATCAAACCTCCTAAACCTGGTTACCAAGTGTAACCCCCTTCGCAGACATGCGTTGTCCCCTAAAAACAAAGTGTCTACAATCTGACTATTAGGGGGAAACTCCCCGTTTCGGTGAAACCGGGGTAGATCTTGTCACAACATGTTCCCAAACATGGTTTTACATCATCACATGACCTAACCAAGAGAAAAATAAGAGAGGGCTACACCGGGCTACCCCTGTCAGAAGAAAGTTTAGGGGGGTAGACGATCTGACGCCCGCGGATCAGGGTTCCGCAGGTAGAAGCACTTCGGGGTATCGGAACACCTACAAACCATGCATGTGACCCTAGCATGTGTAATGAAGTTTGGTGGAATTCTCAAAACTCCTAAACCTGGTTACCAAGTATGACCCCCTTCGCAGACATGCGCTATCCCCTAAAAACAAAGTGTGTGCAATCTGACTATTAGGGGGAAACTCCCCGTTTCCGTGAAACCGGGGTAGATCTTGTCACAACATGTTATCAAACATGGTTTTACATCATCACATGACCTAGCCAACAGCAAAACAAGAGGGGGCTTCACCGGGCTACCCCTGTCAGAAGAAAGTCTAGGGGGGTAGACGATCCGAGGCCCGCGGATCAGGGTTCCGTAGGAAGAAGCGCTTCGGGGCATCGGAACACCTCCAAACCATGCATGTGACCCTAGCATGTGTAATGAAGTGTGGTGGCATGCTCAAACCTCCTAAACCTGGTTACCAAGTGTGACCCCCTTCGCACACATGCGATGTCCCCTAAAAATGAAGTGTCTGCAATCTGACTATTAGGGGGAAACTCCCTGTTTCGGGGAAACCGTGGTTGATCTTGTCACAACATGTTCCAAAACATGGTTTTACATAATAACATGACCTAACCAAGAGCAAAAAAAGAGAGGGATACACCGGGCTACCCCTGTTAGAAGAAAGTCTAGGGGGTAGACGGTCCGAGACCCGCGGATCAGGGTTCCGCAGGAAGAAGCGCTTCGGGGCATCAGAACACCTCCAAACCATGCATGTGACCCTAGCATGTGTAATGAAGTGTGGTGGCATGCTCAAAACTCCTAAACCTGGTTAGCAAGTGTGACCCCCTTCGCACACATGCGATGTCCCCTAAAAACGAAGTGTCTGCAATCTGACTAATAGGGGGAAACTCCCTGTTTCGGGGAAACCGTGGTAGATCTTGTCACAACATGTTCCAAAACATGGTTTTACATCATCACATGACCTAACCAAGAGCAAAAAAAGAGAGGGATACACCGGGCTACCCCTGTCAGAAGAAAGTCTAGGGGGGCAGACGATCCGAGACCTGCGGATCAGGGTTCCACAAGAAGAAGCGCTTCGGGGCATCGGAACACCTCCAAACATTCCATGTGACCCTATAATGTATAATGAAGTGTGGTGGCATGCTCAAAACTCCTAAACCTGGTTACCAAGTGTGACCCCCTTTGCAGACATGCGTTGTCCCCTAAAGACGAAGTGTTTGCAATCTGACTATTAGGGGGAAACTCCCCGTTTCGGTGAAACCGGGGTAGATCTTGTCACAACATGTTCCCAAACATGGTTTTACATCATCACATGACCTAACCAAGAGCAAAACAAGAGAGGGATACATCGGGCTAACCCTGTCAGAAGAAAGTCTACGGGGGAAGACGATCTAACAGCCGCGGATCAGGGTTCCGCAGGAAGAAGCACTTCGGGGCATCGGAACACCTGCAAACCATGCATGTGACCCTAGCATGTCTAATGAAGTGTGGTGGCATGCTCAAACCTCCTAAACCTGGTTACCAAGTATGACCCCCTTCGCAGACATGCGGTGTCCCCTACAAACAAAGTGTGTGCAATCAGACTATTAGGGGGAAACTCCCTGCCTCGATGAAACCGGGGAAAATCTTGTCACAACATGTTCCCATTCTTGGTTTTACATCATCACATGACCTAACCAATAGCAAAACTAGAGTGGGCTACACCGGGCTACCCCTGTTAGAAGAAAGTCTAGGGGGGTAGACGATTCGAGGTCCGCGGATCAGGGTTCCGCAGGAAGAAGCGCTTCGGGCACTGGAACACCTCCAAACCATGAATGTGACCCTATCATGTGTAATGAAGTGTGGTGGAATGCTCAAACCTCCTAAACCTGGTTCCCAAGGGTGACCCCCTTCGCAGAGATGCGCTGTCCCCTACAAACGAAGTGTGTGCAATCAGACTATTAGGGGGAAACTCCCTGTTTCGGTGAAACCGGGGTAGATCTTGTCACAACATGTTCCCAAACATGGTTTTACATCATCACATGACCTAACCAAGAGCAAAACAAGAGAGGTCTACACCGGGATACCGCTGTCAGAAGAAAGTTTAGGGGGGTAGACGATCCGAGGCCCGCGGATCAGGGTTCCGCAGGAAGAAGCGCTTCGGGGCATCGGAACACCTCCAAACCATGCATTTGACCCTAGAATGTGTAATGAAGTGTGTGAAATCTGACTATTAGGGGGAAACTCCCCGTTTCGGTGAAACCGGGGTAGATATTGTCACAACATGTTCCCAAACATGGTTTTACATCATCACATGACCTAATGAAGGGCAAAACAAGAGAGGGGTACACCGGGCTCCCCCTGTCAGAAGAAAGTCTAGGGGAGTAGACGATCCGAGGCCCACAGATCAGGGTTTCGCAGAAAGAAGTGCTTCGGGGCATCGGAACACCTCCAAACCATGCATGTGACCCTATAATGTGTAATGAAGTTTGGTGTCATGCTAAAAACACCTGAACCTGGTTACCAAGTGTCACCCCCTTCGCAGACATGCGTTGTCCCCTAAATACGAAGTGTTTGCAATCTGACTATTAGGGGGAAACTCCCCGTTTCGGTGAAACCGGGGTAGATCTTGTCACAACATGTTCCCAAACATGGCTTCACATCATCACATGACCTAACCAAGAGCAAAAGAAGAGATGGATACACCGGGCTACCCCTGTCAGAAGAAAGTCTAGGGGGTAGACGATCCGAGACCCGCGGATCAGGGTTCCGCAGGAATAAGCGCTTCGGGGCATCGGAACACCTCAAAACCATGCATGTGACCCTATAATGTGTAATGAAGTGTGGTGGCATGCTCAAAACTCCTAAACCTGGTTACCAAGTGTGACCCCCTTCGCAGACATGCGCTGTCCCCTAAAAACGAAGTGTCTGCAATCTGACTATTAGGGGGAAACTCCCTGTTTCGGGGAAACCGTGGTAGATCTTGTCACAACATGTTCCAAAACATGGTTTTACATAATAACATGACCTAACCAATAGAAAAAAAAGAGGGATACACCGGGCTACCCCTATTAGAAGAAAGTCTAGGGGGTAGACGGTCCGAGACCCACGGATCAGGGTTCCGCAGGAAGAAGCGCTTCGGTTCATCGGAACACCTCCAAACCATGCATTTGACCCTAGCATGTGTAATGAAGTGTGGCGGCATGCTCAAACCTCCTAAACATGGTTACCAAGTGTGACCTCGTTCACAGACATGCGTTGTCCCCTAAAAACGAAGTGTCTGCAATCTGACTATTAGGGGGAAACTCCCCATTTCGGTGAAACCGGGGTAGATCTTGTCACAACATGTTCCGAAACATGGTTTTACATAATCACATGAACTAACCAAGAGCAAAACAAAAGAGGGATACAGTGGGGTACCCCTGTCAGAATTAAGTCTAGGGATTAGACGATCCGAGCCCCGCGGATCAGGGTTCCGCAAGAAGAAGCGCTTCGGGGCATCGGAACACCTACAAACCATGCATGTGACCCTAGAATGTGTAATTAAGTGAGGTGGCATGCTCAAACCTCCTAAAACTGGTTACAAAGTGTGACCCTCTTCGTAGACATGCGCTGTCCCCTAAAAACAAAGTGTCTGCAATCAGACTATTAGGGGAAACTCCCCGTTTCGGTGAAACCGGGGTAAATCTTGTCACAACAAGTTCCAAAACATGGTTTTACATCATCACATGACCTAACCAATAGAAAAACAAGAGTGGGCTACACCGGGCTACCCCTGTCAGAAGAAAGTCTAGGGGGTAGACGTTTCGAGGTCCGCGGATCAGGGTTCCGCAGGAAGAAGCGCCTCGGGGCATTGGAACACCTCCAAACTATGCATGTGACCCTATCATGTGTAATGAAGTGTGGTGGCATGCTCAAACCTCCCAAACCTGGTTCCCAAGTGTGACCCCCTTCGCGGACATGCGCTGTCCCCTACAAACGAAGTGTGTGCAATCAGACTATTAGGGGGAAACTCCCCGTTTCGGTGAAACCGGGGTAGATCTTGTCACAACATGTTCCCCAACATGGTTTTACATCATGACATGACCTAACCAAGCGCAAAAAAAGAGAGGGCTACACCGGGCTACCCCAGTCAGAAGAAAGTCTGGGAGGTAGACGATCTGAGGCCCGCGGATCAGGGTTTCGAAGGAAGAAGCGCTTCGGGGCATCGGAACACATCCAAACCATGCATGTGACCCTAGCATGTGTAATGAAGTGTCGTGGCATGCTCAAAACTCCTAAACCCGGTTACCAAGTATGACCCCCTTCGCAGACATGCGCTGTCCCCTAAATACGAAGTGTCTGCAATCTGACTATTATGTGGACACTCCCCGTTTCGGTGAAATCAGGGTAGATCTTATTACAACTTGTTCCAAAACATGGTTTTACATCATCACATGACCTAACCATGAGCAAAACGAGAGAGGGCTATACCGAGCTACCCTGTCAGAAGAAAGTCTAGGGGGGTACACGATCCGAGACCCGCAGATCAGGGTTCCGCAGGAAGAAGCGCTTCGGGGCATCGGAAGACCTACAAACCATGCATGTGACCCTAGAATGTGTAATGAAGTGTGGTGGCATGCTCAAAACTCCTAAACCTAGTTACCAAGTGTGACCCCCTTCGCAGACATGCGCTGTCCCCTAAGTACGATGTGTTTGCAATCTGACTATTAGGTGGAAACTCCCTGTTTCGGTGAAACCAGGGTAGATCTTGTCACAAAATGTTCCCAAACATGGATTTACATCATCAAATGACCTAAACAAGAGCAAAACAAGAGATGGCTACATCGGGCTACCCCTGTCAGAAGAAAGTCTAGGGGGTAGACGATCAGAGACCCGCGGATCAGGGTGCCACAGGAATAAGCGCTTTGGGGCATCGGAACACCTCCAAACCATTCATCTGACCCTAGCATGTGTAATGAAGTGTGGTGGCATGCTCAAGACTCCCACACCTGGTTACCAAGTGTGACCCCCTTCGCAGACATGCGCTGTCCACTAAAAACGAAGTGTCTGCAATCTGACTATTAGGGGGAAACTCCCTGTTTCAGGGAAACCGTGGTAGATCTTGTCACAAAATGTTCCAAAACATGGTTTTACATCATCACATGACCTAACCAAGAGCAAAAAAAGAGAGGGATACACCGGGCTACCCCTGTCAGAAGAAAGTCTAGGGGGGTAGACGGTCCGAGACCCGCGGATCAGGGTTCCGCAGGAAGAAGCGTTTCGGTGCATCGGAACACCTCCAAACCATGCTTTTGACCCTAGCATGTGTAATGAAGTGTGGCGGCATGCTAAAAACTCCTAAACCTGTTTACCAAGTGTGACCTCCTTCGCAGACATGCGCTGTCCCCTAAAAACGAAGTGTCTGTAATCTGACTATTAGGGGGAAACTCCCTGTTTCGGTGAAACCGGGGTAGATCTTGTCACAACATGTTCCCAAACATGGTTTTACACCATCACATGAACTAACCAAGAGCAAAACAAGAGAGGGCTACACAGGGCTACGCCTGTCAGAAGAAAGTCTAGGGGGTAGACGATTCGAGGCCCGGGATCAGGGTTCCGTAGGAAGAAGCGCTTCGGGGCATCGGAACACCTCCAAACCATGCATGTGACCCTAGCATGTGTAATAAAGTGTGGTGGAATGCGCAAACCTCCTAAACCTGGTTACAAAGTGTGGCCCCTTCGCACACATGCGCTGTCCTCTAAAAATGAAGTGTCTGCAATCTGACTATTAGGGGGAAACTACCCGTTTCGGGGAAACCTGTTGGAGATATGCCCAAGAGGCAATAATAAAAGTGGTTATTATTATATCTTTGTGTTTATGATGAATGTTTACATCCCATGCTATAATTGTATTATAAGGAAACACTGATACATGTGTGTTTTGTAAACATAAAGGAGTCCCTAGTAAGCCTCTTGTGGAACTAGCTTGTTGATTAAATGATGATCATGGTTTCCTGATCATGGACATTGGATGTCATTAATAACAAGGTTATATCATTAGGAGAATGATGTGATGGACACACCCCATAGTAAGCGTAGCATAAGATCAAGTCATTAAGTTCGTATTGCTGTAAGCTTTCAAATGCATAGTAACCTAATCCTTCGACCATGAGGTTATGTTAATCACCATCACCGGATGGGTACTTTGATGACATCAAACACCGCTTCATAACTGGGTGGTTATAAAGGTGTCATTGGGTATTCTGAAAGTATGTGTTGAAGCGCATGGACCAAGATTGGGATTTGTCCATCCATATGACGGATAGATATGCTCTGGGCTCTCTCGGTGGAATGTCATCTAGATAGCTTGCAAGCATGTGACTAGGCCACAAGGGATGACATAACATGGAACGAGTAAAGAGTACTTATCAGTAACGAGGAAGAACTAGGTATGGAGATACCGACGATCAAACCTCGGATAAGTAGAATATTGCGTGACAAAGGGAATTTGTTTCGTATGTTAATGGTTCTATCGATCACGAAGTCATTGTTGAATATGTGGGAGCCATTATGGATCTCCAGATCCCGCTAATGGTTATTGATCAGAGAGGTGTCTTCATCATGTCTGCATATTCACGAATCGTAGGGTGACACACTTAAGGTTCGAAGTTGTTTTAAGTAGATATGGAATATGCGTTGGAGACCGAATGTTGTTCGGAGTCTCGGATTGGATTCGGGACATCACGAGGAGATCCGGAATTGTCCGGAGAATAAGATTCATATATTGGGGATCATTTTCTAAGTTAGGAAATGTTCCGGAGTGTTTGTATGGAGATTCTAGAAGGATTCGGAATGTTCTGGAAGGTTCTAGAAGATTTCTTGGAGTTTGCTTGAAAACCAAGAAAGGATCAAGGAGTCTTTGTGGGGCAAGACACGGATTCGTGGGGGAGGAGGATTCCTCCCCCCCTCCCAATCCGCCGGCCAAGGAGGGAGGGGAGTCCTACTAGGACTCCCCCTGCCATGGCGCCTCCCTCCTTTAAATAGAGGGGAGGGGGCGCCAACCCCAAGACCTCTCCCATAACAAACCCTAGCCGCCGCCTCTCTCCTCCTCCTTCGCTGTGCTCCGGCTTAGGCGAAGCCCTGCAGAAATCTCTACTCCACCACCACCACCACGCCGTCGTGCTGCTGGGATTCCGTGGAGAAGATCTACTACCTCCGCTGCTCGCTGGAACAAGGAGAGGAAGGTCTGCTTAGACTCCGCACGTGTGACCGACTGCGGAAGCGCTGCCGGAACGTGGCGCCGGAAGGATCGTCCACACGATCTTGAGATCGACAAGTGATCGACTACATCAACCCCGAGATCTAATCTCGTAACACTTTCGGATCTACGAGGGTTAGTACAGATCTTTCTCGTTGCACATGTCTAATAGATTAGATCTTGGCTTTTATCTAGATTAGATCTGGGTTTTGTTCGTTCTTGCGGTAGAAATTTTTTGTTTTCCATGCTATGAACCCATCAGTGGTATCAGATCCGTATCTATGCGTAGATCTGTTGCACGAGTAGAACACAATGGTTTTGTGGGTGTTGGTGCTCGTGCCGTCTTTTGCTTTGTGTACTTTGCATCTTGCGGTATGGTGGGATGAAGCGGCTCGGGCTAACCTTACATGTCATCGCACATGAGACTTGCTCCACGCTTGACGTGTAACTTGCTTTGCACAAGTGGCTTTGCGGGTGTCTGTCTCTCCCATCATAGTATAGATCCAATCTACACTTTGCACTCGATAGCACTTGTATCAACGTTGTGGTTCAGTTTCGTAGGTAAGATCCGTTCTTATTCGAAAGCCCCAAACCACGTGAAACATGCAAAGAAAATTAGAGGCGTCTAACTTGTTTTTGCAGGGGTTTTGTGATGTGATATGGCCATCATGTGATTGTGATTATATTTGATGTATGCAATGATCCTTGTTGTAATATGGTAACCGGCAGGAACCTAATGGTTGTCTTTAATTCTGTTAAGACCTGCGTGTCTATTCATCTTGTAATAGCTTTATTCCAAGTAGTTGTAATAGTTGCTAGTGATGATGGACAACCATGAAGCGGCGCCACTGACCTTGACGCAGTGCTAGTGATGATGGAGATCATGTCCGTGCTTTGGAGATGGAGATCAAAGGCATAAGAAGAAAAGGCCATATCATATCATACTAATTATGAATTGCCTGTGATGTTAATCCTTTATGCATCTTGTATTGCTTAGATCGCGATGGTAGCATTATAAGATGATCCCTCTCACTAAATTTCAAGAAATAAAGTGTTCGTCCTTAGTTGGCACCGTTGCTAAGACTTGTCATCTCGAAGCATCTCGTGATGATCGGATGTGATAGATTCTATGTGTGCATACAACGGGTGCAAGCCAGATTTGCACATGCGGAAACTAAGGTTAATCTTGACGAGCCTAGCATGTACAGACATGGTCTCGGAACACGGAATAACGAAAGGTAGAGCACGAGTCATATAAGTGATATGATGAACATGAAGATTGTTCGCCGATGAAACTACATCCTCTCTCGTGAAGATCGGACTTGGTGTAGTGGACTTGGTTTGTGTAATCACTAAGACAATGTGAGGGATGTTGTTTTGAGTGGGAGTTCACCTAGTTAATTTAAGAATTAAAATTGAACTCAATTTATCATAAACTTAGTCTAAACTACTTGCAAATTTGTTGTAGATTATGGCGAATCTCTCCATCAATTTCAATGCATTCCTAGAGAAAGAAAAGCTTAAGAACAATGGAAGCAACTTCACGGAATGGCTCCGTGGTCTGAAGATTGTCCTCAGGGCTGGTCAGATGACCTATGTGCTCGAAGCACCGCTAGGTGACCCACCTGCAGATGATGCCACCGATGACGTAAATAATGTTTACGCCACTCGGAAAAATCATTACTTCACAGTTCAGTGTGCCATCCTGTACGGTTTAGAAATGGAGCTCCAGAAGCATTTTGAGCACCACGACCCGTTCGAGATCATTAAGGAGCTCAAGCTCATTTTTGAGACTCACGCGGCCGTGGAGAGCTATGAGGCCTCCGAAAAGTTCTTTACCTGCAAGATGGAAGAGGGAAGCTCCGTTAGCGAGCACGTGCTCACCATGTCTGGGCACGCAAACAAGCTCCAAGAGTTGGGGATAACAATTCCTAATGAGTTAGGGATTCACCGTGTCCTCCAAACACTGCCACCGAGTTATAAGAACTTTGTGATGAACTACAATATGCACTGCATGAACAAGACGTTGCCTGAACTATCGTCCATGCTGAAAACTGCTGAAGTGGAGATCAAGAAGGAGCACCAAGTGTTGATGGTCAATAAGACCACCAATTTCAAGAAACAGGGCAAGCCTAAGAAAATGGGCAACTTCAAGAAGGACGGCAAGAAAGCTACCGCACCTGCTAAGAAGCCCAAGGCTGGTCCTAAGCCTAAAACTGAATGCTTCTACTGCAAGGGTGCTGGTCACTGGAAGCTTAACTGCCCCAAGTACCTGGCGGATCTGAAGAACGGCAACATCAAGAAGAAAGGTATATTCGATATACATGTTATTGATGTGTATCTTACTAGTAGTCGTAGTAGTGCCTGGGTATTTGATACTGGTTCGGTTGCTCATATTTGTAACTCGAAACAGGAGCTGCGGAATAAACGAAGACTGGCAAGAGACGAGATGACGATGCACGTTGGAAATGGATCCAAGGTTGATGTGATCGCCGTCGGCACGCTCCCTCTACATCTACCTTCGGGATTAGTTTTAAATTTGAATAATTGTTATTTGGTGCCTGCGTTAAGCATGAACATTATATCTGGATCTTGTTTATTGCGAGACGGTTACTCTTTTAAGTCTGAGAATAAAGGTTGTTCGATTTATATGAGTAATATCTTTTATGGTAAAGCACCTGAGATGAATGGTTTATTCTTATTGAATCTCGATAGTAGTGATACACATGTTCACAACATAGATGCTAAACGAATAAAATTGAATGATAATTCTACATACATGTGGCACTGTCGTCTTGGTCACATTGGAGTGAAGCGTATGAATAAACTCCATTCTGATGGACTTCTTGAATCACTTGATTTTGAATCACTTGAAAGATTCGAAGCATGTCTAATGGGAAAAATGACTAAGACTCCATTCTCTGGAATAATGGAGCGAGCTACAGACTTATTAGAAATAATACATACCGATGTGTGCGGTCCAATGAGTGTAGCGTCGCGTGGTGGATATCGTTATGTTCTCACTTTCACGGATGACTTAAGTAGATATGGGTGTGTCTACTTTATGAAACATAAGTCCGAAACTTTCGAGAAGTTTAAGGAATTTCAAAGTGAAGTGGAAAATCATCGTATTGAGAAGATTAAGTTTCTGCGTTCTGACCGCGGAGGTGAATATCTGAGTTATGAGTTTGGCATGCATTTAAAGAAATGTGGAATACTTTCGCAGTTGAGACCGCTAGGAACACCACAGCATAATGGTGTGTCCGAACGTCGTAATCGAACTCTCTTAGATATGGTTCGGTCTATGATGTCTCTTACAGATTTACCACTATCGTTTTGGGGCTATGCATTAGAGACAGCCGCATTCACTTTAAATAGGGCACCATCTAAATCCGTTGAAACGACACTGTACGAATTGTGGTTTGGTAAGAAACCTAAGTTGTCATTCCTTAAAGTTTGGGGTTGCGAAGCGTATGTAAAGAAGTTACAGCCTGATAAGCTTGAACCCAAAGCGGAGAAATGCGTCTTCATAGGATACCCTAAAGAAACAATTGGGTATACCCTCTATCATAGATCCGAAGGCAAAGTTTTCGTTGCCAAGAATGGATCCTTTCTTGAGAAGGAGTTTCTCTCGAAAGAAGTGACTGGAAGGAAAGTAGAACTCGACGAGGTTATTGAACCTTCTCTCGGAATTGAGAGTAGCGCAGCACCGAAAGATGTTTTTGTGCCGCCTGCACCAATTGGAGAGGAAGCTAATGATGGTGATCATGAAACTTCGAACGAAGTTACTGCAGAACCTCGCAGGTCAACGAGGGTTCATACCACTCCTGAGTGGTATGACTCTGCCTTGAACGTCATGTTGGTGGACAACACTGATGACCCTGCGACGTATGAAGAAGCTATGGTGAGCCCAGATTCCGACAAATGGCTAGAAGCCATGAAATCCGAGATGGGATCCATGTACGAAAACCAAGTGTGGACTTTGGTGGACTTACCGGATGGCCGTAAGGTTGTCGAGAACAAATGGATTTTCAAAAGAAAAACAGATGTTGATGGTAATATTACCGTCTATAAAGCTCGACTTGTCGCGAAAGGGTTTCGACAAATTCAAGGAGTTGACTATGATGAGACTTTCTCACCAGTAGCGAAGCTAAAGTCTGTGAGGATTTTGTTAGCAATCGCTGCATATTTCGATTATGATATTTGGTAGATGGATGTCAAAACGGTGTTCCTTAATGGAGACATTGAGGAAGAGTTGTATATGGTACAACCCAAGGGTTTTGTCGATCCTAGTGATGCTGACAAGGTATGTAAACTTCAGCGCTCCATTTATGGACTGAAGCAAGAATCCCGGAGTTGGAATCAACGTTTTGATAAAGTAATCAGAAACTTTGGATTTATACAAACTTATGGAGAAGCTTGTATTTACAAGAAAGTGAGTGGGAGCTCTGTAGCATTCCTAGTACTATATGTAGATGACATATTGTTGATTGGGAATGATATAGAACTTCTTAATAGCGTCAAAACCTATTTGAATAATAGTTTTTCAATGAAGGATCTTGGCGAAGCGGCATATATTCTAGGCATCAAGATTTATAGAGATAGATCAAGACGCCTAATAGCGCTTTCACAAAGTACATACTTAGACAAAGTTCTAAAGAAGTTTAGAATGGAAGAGAGCAAGAAAGGGTTCGTGCCCATGTTGTCAGGTAAGACCTTGAGTAAGACTCAAAGTCCGGCTACGGCAGAAAATAGAGAAAAGATGAATAATATTCCCTATGCCTCGGCCATAGGTTCTATCATGTATGCTATGCTGTGTACAAGACCGGATATAGCACATGCTGTTAGTTTGACTAGCAGATATCAAAGTGATCCTGGAATGGAACACTGGACAGCGGTCAAGAATATCCTAAAGTACCTGAATAGGACTAAGGATATGGTTGTTTCTTATGGAGGTGATGAACAGCTTGTTGTAAACGGTTACACTGATGCTAGTTGGAACACCGATCCAGATGACTCGAAGTCACAGTCTGGATACGTATTTATTTTGAATGGTGCTACAGTGAGCTGGAGGAGTGCAAAGCAAAGCGTTGTGGCAAAATCTTCAACTGAATCGGAATACATAGCTGCTTCGGAGGCTGCACAAGAAGCCATATGGATGAAGGAGTTCATTACTGAACTTGGCGTGGTTCCCAGTGTGTTGGACCCGATGGCCATCTACTGTGACAACACAGGTGCCATAGCTAATGCACAGGAGCCAAGGTCACATAGCAAGCTGAAGGACATCAAGCTACGTTTCCATGTTATTCGCGAGTATGTCCGAGATGGTGACATAAAGATTTGCAAAGTACACGCTGATCTGAATGTGGCAGATCCGTTGACTAAACGTCTCCCTAGAGAAAAGCATGACCAACACCAGAACGCCATGGGTGTTAGGTATATTACCATGTAATCTAGATTATTGACTCTAGTGCGAGTGGGAGACTGTTGGAGATATGCCCAAGAGGCAATAATAAAAATGGTTATTATTATATCTTTGTGTTTATGATGAATGTTTACATCCCATGCTATGATTGTATTATAAGGAAACACTGATACATGTGTGTTTTGTAAACATAAAAGAGTCCCTAGTAAGCCTCTTGTGGAACTAGCTTGTTGATTAAATGATGATCATGGTTTCCTGATCATGGACATTGGATGTCATTAATGACAAGGTTATATCATTAGGAGAATGATGTGATGGACACACACCCATAGTAAGCGTAGCATAAGATCAAGTCATTAAGTTCGTATTGCTGTAAGCTTTCAAATGCATAGTAACCTAATCCTTCGACCATGAGGTTATGTTAATCACCATCACCGGATGGGTACTTTGATGACATCAAACACCGCTTCGTAACTCGGTAGTTATAAAGGTGTCATTGGGTATTCTGAAAGTATGTGTTGAAGCGCATGGACCAAGATTGGGATTTGTCCATCCATATGACGGATAGATATGCTCTGGGCCCTCTCGGTGGAATGTCATCTAGTTAGCTTGCAAGCATGTGACTAGGTCACATGGGATGACATAACATGGAACGAGTAAAGAGTACTTATCAGTAACGAGGAAGAACTAGGTATGGAGATACCGACGATCAAACCTCAGATAAGTAGAATATCGCGTGACAAAGGGAATTGGTTTCGTATGTTAATGGTTCTATCGATCACGAAGTCATTGTTAAATATGTGGGAGCCATTATGGATCTCCAAATCCCGCTAATGGTTATTGATCGGAGAGGTGTCTTCATCATGTCTGCATATTCACGAACCGTAGGGTGACACACTTAAGGTTCGAAGTTGTTTTAAGTAGATATGGAATATGCGTTGGAGACCGAATGTTGTTCGGAGTCTCGGATTGGATCCGGGACATCACGAGGAGATCCGGAATTGTCCGGAAAATAAGATTCATATATTGGGGATCATTTTCTAAGTTAGGAAATGTTCCGGAGTGTTTGTATGGAGATTCTAGAAGGTTTCGGAATGTTCTGGAAGGTTCTAGAAGATTTCTTGGAGTTTGCTTGAAAACCAAGAAAGGATCAAGGAGTCTTTGTGGGGCAAGACACGGATTCGTGGGGGAGGAGGATTCCTCCCCCCTCCCAATCCGCCGGCCAAGGAGGGAGGGGAGTCCTACTAGGACTCCCCCTCCCATGGCGCCTCCCTCCTTTAAATAGAGGGGAGGGGGCGCCAACCCCAAGACCTCTCCCATAACAAACCCTAGCCACCGCCTCTCTCCTCCTCCTTCGCTTTGCTCCGGCTTAGGCGAAGCCCTACAGAAATCTCTACTCCACCACCACCACCACCACCACACCGTCGTGCTTCTGTGATTCCGTGGAGAAGATCTACTACCTCTGCTGCTCGCTGGAACGGGGAGAGGAAGGTCTGCTTCAACTCCGCACATGTGACCGACTGCGGAAGCATTGCCGGAACATGGCGCCGGAAGGATCGTCCACACGATCTTGAGATCGGCAAGTGATCGACTACATCAACCCCGAGAACTAATCTCGTAACGCTTTCGGATCTACGAGGGTTAGTATAGATCTATCTCGTTGCACATGTCTAATAGATTAGATCTTGGCTTTTATCTAGATTAGATCTGGGTTTTGTTCGTTCTTGCGGTAGAATTTTTTTGTTTTCCATGCTACGAACCCATCAAAACCGGGGTAGATCTTGTCACAACATGTTCCAAAACATGGTTTTACATCATCACATGGCCTAACCAAGAGCAAAGAAAGAGAGGGATACATCGGGCTACCCATGTCAGAAGAAACTCTAGGGGGATAGACGATCCGAGACCCGCGGATCAGGGTTCCGCAGGAAGAAGCGCTTCGGGGCATTAGAACACCTCCAAACCATGCATGTCACCCTAGCATGTGTAATGAAGTGTGGTGGCATGCTCAAACCTCCTAAAGTTGGTTACCAAGTGTGACCCCCTTCGCAGACATGCGCTGTCACCTAAAAACAAAGTGTCTGCAATCTGACTATTAGGGGGAAACTCCCTGTTTTGGAGACACCGGGGTAGATCTTGTCAAAACATGTTCCCAAACATGGTTTTACATCATCACATGACCTAACCAAGCGCAAAACAAGAAGGGCTACACCGGGCTACCCCTGTCAGAAGAAAGTCTACGGGGGTAGACAATCTGAGACCCGCGGATCAGGGTTCCGCAGGAAGAAGCGCTTCGGGGCATCGGAACACCTGCAAACCATGTATGTGACCCTAGAATGTGTAATGAAGTATGGTGGCATGCTCAAAACTCCTAAGCCTGGTTACCAAGTGTGAACCCCTTCGCAGACATGCGTTGTCCCATAAAAACGAAGTGTCTGCAATCTGACTATTAGGGGGAAACTCCCCATTTCGATGAAACCGGGCTAGATCTTGTCACAACAAGTTCCAAAACATGGTTTTACATCATCACATTACCTAACCAATAGCAAAACAAGAGTGGGCTACACCGGGATACCCCTGTCAGAAGAAAGTCTAGGGGGTAGATGATTTGAGGTCCGCGGATCAGGGTTCCGCAGGACGAAGCGCTTCGGGGCATTGGAACACCTCCAAACCATGCATGTGACCCTATCATGTGTAATTAAGTGTGGTGGCATGCTCAAACCTCCTAAACCTGGTTCCCAAGTGTGATCCTCTTCACACACATGCGATGTCCCCTACAAACGAAGTGTGTGCAATCAGACTATTAGGGGGAAACTCCCCGTTTCGGTGAAACCGGGGTAGATCTTGTCACAATATGTTCCCAAACATGGTTTTACATCATCACATGACCTAACCAAGAGCAAAACAAGAGAGGGCTACACGGGGCTACCCCTGTCAGAAGAAAGTCTAGGGGGGTAGACGATCTGAGGCCCGCGGATCAGGGTTCCGCAGGAAGAAGCGCTTCGGGGCATCGGAACACCTCCAAACCATGCATGTGACCCTAGCAAGTGTAATGAAGTGTCGTGTCATGCTCAAAACTCCTAAACCCGGTTACCAAGTATGACCCCCTTCGCAGACATGCGTTGTCCCCTAAATACGAAGTGTCTGCAATCTGACTATTAGGCGGAAACTCCCTGTTTCGGTGAAATCAGGGTAGATATTGTCACAACATGTTCCCAAACATGGTTTTACATCATCACATGAACTAACCAAGAGCAAAACGAGAGAGGGCTACACCGAGCTACCCTGTCAGAAGAAAGTCTAGGGGGTAGACGATCTGAGACCCGCAGATCAGGGTTCCGCAGGAAGAGGCGCTTCGGGGCATCGGAAGACCTACAAACCATGCATGTTACCCTAGGATGTGTAATGAAGTGTGGTGGAATGCTCAAAACTCCTAAACCTGGTTACCAAGTGTGACCCCCTTCGCAGACATGCGTTGTCCCCTAAAAACAAAGTGTCTGCAATCTGGCTATTAGGGGGAAACTTCCTGTTTCGGTGAAACCGGGGTAGATCTTATCACAACATGTTCACAAACATGGTTTTACATCATCACATGACCTAACCAGGAGAAAAACAAGAGAGGGCTACACCGGGCTACCCCTGTCAGAAGAAAGTCTAGGGGGTAGACAATCTGAGGCCCGCAGATCAGGGTTTCGTAGGAAGAAGTGCTTCGGGGCATCGGAACACCTCCAAACCATGCATGTGACCCTATAATGTGTAATGAAGTGTGGTGGCATGCTCAAAACTCCTAATCCTGGTTACCAAGTGTGAACCCCTTCGCAGACATGCGCTGTCCCATAAAAACGAAGTGTCTGCAATCTGACTATTAGGGGGAAACTCCCCATTTCGATGAAACCGGGCTAGATCTTGTCACAACAAGTTCCAAAACATGGTTTTACATCATCACATGACCTAACCAATAGCAAAACAAGAGTGGGCTACACCGGGCTACCCCTGTCAGAAGAAAGTCTAGGGTGTAGATGATTCGAGGTCCACGGATCAGGGTTCCGCAGGAAGAAGCGCTTCGGGGCATTGGAACAACTCCAAACCATGCATGTGACCCTATCATGTGTAATTAAGTGTGGTGGCATGCTCAAACCTCCTAAACCTGGTTCCCAAGTGTGACTCTCGTCGCAGACATGCGCTGTCCCCTAAATACGAAGTGTCTGCAATCTGACTATTAGGCGGAAACTCCCTGTTTCGGTGAAATCAGGGTAGATCTTATCACAACATGTTACCAAACATGGTTTTACATCATCACATGAACTAGCGAAGAGCAAAACGAGAGAGGGATACACCGAGCTACCCTGTCAGAAGAAAGTCTAGGGGGGTAGATGATCCGAGACCCGCAGATCAGGGTTCCGCAGGAAGAAGCGCTTCGGGGCATCGGGAGACCTACAAACCATGCATGTGACCCTAGAAAGTGTAATGAAGTGTGGTGGCATGCTCAAAACTCCCAAACCTGGTTACCAAGTGTGACCCCCTTCGCAGACATGCGATGTCCCCTAAAAACAATGTGTCTGCAATCTGACTATTAGGGGGAAACTCCCTGTTTCGGTGAAACCGGGGTAGATCTTGTCACAACATGTTCCCAAACATGGTTTTACATCATCACATGACCTAACCATGAGAAAAAAAAGAGAGGACTACACCGGGCTACCCCTGTCAGAAGAAAGTCTAGGGGGGTAGACGATCCGAGGCCCGCGGATCAGGGTTTCGCAGGGAGGAGTGCTTCGAGGCATCGGAACACCTCCGAACCATGCATGTGACCCTATAATGTGTAATGAACTGTGGTGGCATGCTCAAAACTCCTAAACCTGGTTACCAAGTGTGACCCCTTTTGCAGACATGCGCTGTCCCCTAAATACGAAGTGTTTGCAATCTGACTATTAGGGGGGAAACTCCCTGTTTCGGTGAAACCGGGGTAGATCTTGTCACAACATGTTCCCAAACATGGCTTTACATCATCACATGACCTAACCAAGAGCAAAACAAGAGAGGGCTACACCGGGCTACCCCTGTCAGAAGAAAGTCTAGGGGGGTAGACGATCTGAGACCCGCAGATCAGGGTTCTGCAGGAAGAAGCGCTTCGGGGCATCGGAAGACCTACAAACCATGCATGTGACACTAGCATGTGTAATGAAGTGTGGTGGCATGCTCAAAACTCCTAAACCTGGTTACCAAGTGTGACTCCCTTCGCAGACATGCGTTGTCCCCTAAAAACAAAGTGTCTGCAATCTGACTATTAGGGGGAAACTCCCTGTTTCGGTGAAACCGGGGTAGATCTTATCACAACATGTTCCCAAACATGGTTTTACATCATCACATGACCTAACCAAGAGAAAAACAAGAGAGGGCTACACCGGGCTACCCCTGTCAGAAGAAAGTCTAGGGGGGTAGACGATCTGAGGCCCGCGGATCAGGTTTTCGCAGGAAGAAGTGCTTCGGGGCATCGGAACACCTCCAAACCATGCATGTGACCCTATAATGTGTAATGAAGTGTGGTGGCATGCTCAAAACTCCTAAGTTTGGTTACCAAGTGTGAACCCCTTCGCAGACATGCGCTGTCCCATAAAAACGAAGTGTCTGCAATCTGACTATTAGGGGGAAACTCCCCATTGCGTTGAAACCGGGCTAGATCTTGTCACAACAAGTTCCAAAACATGGTTTTACATCATCACATGACCTAACCAATAGCAAAACAAGAGTGGGCTACACCGGGCTACCCCTGTCAGAAGAAAGTCTAGGGTGTAGATGATTCGAGGTCCGCGGATCAGGGTTCCGCAGGAAGAAGCGCTTCGGGGCATTGGAACACCTCCAAACCATGCATGTGACGCTATCATGTGTAATTAAGTGTGGTGGCATGCTCAAACCTCCTAAACCTGGTTCCCAAGTGTGACTCCCTTCACAGACATGCGCTGTCCCCTACAAACGAAGTGTGTGCAATCAGACTATTAGGGGGAAACTCCCCGTTTCGGTGAAATCGGGGTAGATATTGTCACAACATGTTCCCAAACATGGTTTTACATCATCACATGACCTAACCAAGAGCAAAAAAAGAGAGGGCTACACCGGGCTACCCCTGTCAGAAGAAAGTCTACGGGGGTAGACGATCTGAGGGCCGCGGATTAGGGTTCCGCAAGAAGAAGCGCTTCGAGGCATCGGAACACCTCCAAACCATTCATGTGACCCTAGCATGTGTAATGAAGTGTCGTGGCATGCTCAAAACTCCTAAACCCGGTTACAAAGTATGACCCCCTTCGCAGACATGCGTTGTCCCCTAAATACGAAGTGTCTGCAATCTGACTATTAGGCGGAAACTCCCTGTTTCGGTGAAATCAGGGTAGATCTTGTCACAACATGTTGCCAAACATGGTTTTACATCATCACATGAACTAACCAAGAGCAAAACGAGAGAGGGCTACACCGAGCTACCCTGTCAGAAGAAAGTCTAGGGGGGTAGACGATCCGTGACCCGCAGATCAGGGTTCCGCAGGAAGAAGCGCTTCGGGGCATCGGAAGACCTACAAACCATGCATGTGACCCTAGAAAGTGTAATGAAGTGTGGTGGCATGCTCAAAACTCCTAAACCTGGTTACCAAGTGTGACCCCCTTCGCAGACATGCGTTGTCCCCTAAAAACAATGTGTCTGCAATCTGACTATTAGGGGGAAACTCCATGTTTCGGTGAAACCGGGGTAGATCTTGTCACAACATGTTCCCAAACATGGTTTTACATCATCACATGACCTAACCAAGAGAAAAACAAGAGATGGCTACACCGGGCTACCCCTGTCAGAAGAAAGTCTAGGGGGGTAGACGATCTGAGGCCCGCGGATCAGGGTTTCGCAGGGAGAAGTGCTTCGAGGCATCGGAACACCTCCAAACCATGCATGTGACCCTATAATGTGTAATGAACTGTGGTGGCATGCTCAAAACTCCTAAACCTGGTTACCAAGTGTGACCCCCTTCGTAGACATGCGCTGTCCCCTAAATACGAAGTGTTTGCAATCTGACTATTAGGGGGGAAACTCCCCGTTTCGGTGAAACCGGGGTAGATCTTGTCACAACATGTTCTCAAACATGGCTTTACATCATCACATGACCTAACCAAGAGCAAAACAAGAGAGGGCTACACCGGGCTACCCCTATCAGAAGAAAGTCTAGGGGGTAAACGATCTGAGACCCGCGGATCAGGGTTCCGTAGGAATAAGTGCTTCGGGGCATCGGAACACATCCAAACCATGCATGTGACCCTAGCATGTGTAATGAAGTGTGGTGGCATGATCAAAACTCCTAAACCTGGTTACCAAGTGTGACCCCCTTCGCAGACATGCGCTGTCCCCTTAAAACAAAGTGTCTGTAATCTGACTATTAGGGGGAAACTCCCTGTTTCGGTGAAACCGGGGTAGATCTTGTCACAACATGTTCCAAAACATGGTTTTACATCATCACGTGACCTAACCGAGAACAAAACAAGAGAGGGATTCACCGGGCTACCCATGTTAGAAGAAACTGTAGGGGGTAGACGATCCGAGACACGCGGATTAGGGTTCCGTAAGAAGAAGCGCTTTGGGGCATCGGAACACCTCCAAACCATGCATGTGACCCTAGCATGCGTAATGAAGTGTGGTGGCATGCTCAAACCTCCTAAACCTGGTTACCAAGTGTGACCCCCTTCGCAGACATGCGTTGTCCCCTAAAAACAAAGTGTCTGCAATCTGACTATTAGGGGGAAACTCCCTGTTTCGGTGAAACCGGGGTAGATCTTGTCACAACATTTTCCCAAACATGGTTTTACATCATCACATGACCTAACCGAGAGAAAAACAAGAGATGTCTACACCGGGCTACGCCTGTCAGAAGAAAGTCTAGGGGGGTAGACGATTCGAGTCCCGCAGATCTGGGTTCCGCAGGAAGAAGCGCTTTGGGGCATCGGAACACCTCCAAACCATGCATGTGACCCTAGAATGTGTAATGAAGTGTGGTGGCATGATCAAAACTCCTAAACCTAGACACCAAGTGTGACCCCTTCGCACACATCCGTTGTCCGCTAAAAATGAAGTGTCTGCAATCTGACTATTAGGGGAAACTCCCCTTTTTGGTGAAACCGGGGTAGATCTTGTCACAACATGTTCCAAAACATGGTTTTACATCATCACATGACCTAACCAAGAGCAAAGAAAGATAGGGCTACACCAGGCTACCCCTGTCAGAAGAAAGTCTAGGGTGGTAGACGATCCGAGAGCCGCGGATCAGGGTTCCGCAGGAAGAAGCACTTCGGGGCATCGGAACACCTCCAAACCATTCATGTGACCCTAGAATGTGTAATGAAGTGTGGTGGCATGGTCAAAATTCCTAAACCTGGTTACCAAGTGTGACCCCCTTCGCAGACATGCGTTGTCCCGTAAAAACGAAGTGTTTACAATCTGACTATTAGGGGGAAACTCCCCGTTTTGGTGACACCGGGGTAGATCTTGTCACAAAATGTTCCCAAACATGGCTTTACATCATCACATGACCTAACCAAGAGCAAAACAAGAGAGGGATACACTAGGTTACCCCTGTCAGAAGAAAGTCTAGGGGGGTAGATGATCTTAGACCCGCGGATCAGGGTTCCACAGGAAGAAGCGCTTCGGGTCATCAGAACACCTCCAAACCATGCATGTGACCCTAGCATGTGTAATGAAGTGTGGTGTCATGCTCAAAACTCCTCACCTTGGTTACCAAGTGTGACCCCCTTCGTAGACATGAGCTGTCCCCTAAAAACAAAGTGTTTGCAACCTGACTATTAGGGGGAAACTACCCGTTTTGGTGAAACCGGGGTAGATCATGGCACAACATGTTCCCTAACATGGTTTTACATCATCACATGACCTAACCAATAACAAAACAAGAGTGGGCTACACCGGGCTACCCCTGTCAGAAGAAATTCTAGGGGGTAGACGATCCGAGGCCCGCGGATCAGGGTTCCACAGGAAGAAGCGCTTCAGGGCATCGGAACACCTCCAAACCATGCATGTGACCCTAGCATGTGTAATTAAGTGTGGTGGCATGATCAAACCTCCTAAACATGCTTACCAAGTGTTACCCCCTTCGCAGACAAGCGCAGTCCCCTATAAATGAAGTGTCTGCAATCTGACTATTAGGGGGAAACTCCCCGTTTTGGTGAAACCGTGGTAGATCTTGTCACAACATATTCCAAAACATGGTTTTGCATCATCACATGACCTAACCAAGAGGAAAAAAGAGAGGGATACACCAGGATACCCCTGTGAGAAGAAAGTCTAGGGGGGTAGACGATCCGATACCCGCGGATCAGGGTTCCGCAGGAAGAAGCGCTTCGGGGCATCGGAACACCTCCAAACCATGCGTTTGACCCTAGAATGTGTAATGAAGTGTTGAGGCATGCTAAAAACTCCTAATCCTGGTTACCAAGTGTGACCCCCTTCGCAGACATGCGTTGTCCTCTAAAAACGAAGTGTCTGCAATCTGACTATTAGGGGGAAACTCCCCGTTTCAGTGAAACCAGTGTAGATCTTGTCATAACATGTTCCCAAACATGGTTTTACATCATCACATGACCTAACCAAGAGCAAAACAAGAGAGGGCTACACCGAGCTACCCCTGTCAGAAGAAAGTCTAGGGGGGTAGACGATTTGAGGCCCGCGGATCAGGGTTTCGCAGGAAGAAGTGCTTTGGGGCATCGGAACACCTCCAAACCATGCATGTGACCCTATAATGTCTAATGAAGTGTGGTGGCATGGTCAAACCTCCTAAACCTGGTTACCAAGTGTGACCCCCTTCGCAGACATGCGCTGTCCCCTAAAAACAAAGTGTGTGCAATCTGATTATTAGGCGGAAACTCCCTGTTTCGGTGAAATCAGGGTAGATCTTGTCACAACATGTTCCCAAACATGGTTTTACATAATCACATGAACTAACGAAGAGCAAAACGAGAGAGGGATACACCGAGCTACCCTGTCAGAAGAAAGTCTAGGGGGGTAGACGATCCGAGACCCGCAGATCAGGGTTCCGCAGGAAGAAGCGCTTCGGGGCATCGGGAGACCTACAAACCATGCATGTGACCCTAGAAAGTGTAATGAAGTGTGCTGGCATGCTCAAAACTCCTAAACCTGGTAACCAAGTGTGACCCCCTTCGCAGACGTGCGATGTCCCCTAAAAACAATGTGTCTGCAATCTGACAATTAGGGGGAAACTCCCTGTTTCGGTGAAACCGGGGTAGATCTTGTCACAACATGCTCCCAAACATGGTTTTACATCATCACATGCCCTAACCATGAGAAAAACAAGAGAGGGCTACACTGGGCTACCCCTGTCAGAAGAAAGTCTAGGGGGGCAGACGATCCGAGGCCCGCGGATCAGGGTTTCGCAGAGAGAAGTGCTTCGGGGCATCGGAACACCTCCGAACCATGCATGTGACCCTATAATGTGTAATGAACTGTGGTGGCATGCTCAAAACTCCTAAACCTGGTTACCAAGTGTGACCCCCTTCGCAGACATGCGCGGTCCCCTAAATACGAAGTGTTTGCAATCTGACTATTAGGGGGGAAACTCCCCGTTTCGGTGAAACCGGGGTAGATCATGTCACAACATGTTCCCAAACATGGCTTTACATCATCACATGACCTAACCAAGAGCAAAACAAGAGAGGGCTACACCGGGCTACCCCTGTAAGAAGAAAGTCTAGGGGGGTAGACGATCTGAGACCCGCAGATCAGGGTTCTGCAGGAAGAAGCGCTTCGGGGCATCGGAAGACCTACAAACCATGCATGTGACCCTAGCATGTGTAATGAAGTGTGGTGGCATGCTCAAAACTCCTAAACCTGGTTACCAAGTGTGACCCCCTTCGCAGACATGCGTTGTCCCCTAAAAACAAAGTGTCTGCAATCTGACTATTAGGGGGAAACTCCCTGTTTCGGTGAAACCGGGGTATATCTTATCACAACATGTTCCCAAACATGGTTTTACATCATCACATGACCTAACCAAGAGAAAAACAAGAGAGGGCTACACCGGGCTACCCCTGTCAGAAGAAAGTCTAGGGGGGTAGACGATCTGAGGCCCGCGGATCAGGGTTTCGCAGGAAGAAGTGCTTCGGGGCATCGGAACACCTCCAAACCATGCATGTGACCCTATAATGTGTAATGAAGTGTGGTGGCATGCTCAAAACTCTTAAGTTTGGTTACCAAGTGTGAACCCCTTCGCAGACATGCGCTGTCCCATAAAAACGAAGTGTCTGCAATCTGACTATTAGGGGGAAACTCCCCATTTCGATGAAACCGGGCTAGATCTTGTCACAACAAGTTCCAAAACATGGTTTTACATCATCACATGACCTAACCAATAGCAAAACAAGAGTGGGCTACACCGGGCTACCCCTGTCAGAAGAAAGTCTAGGGTGTAGATGATTCGAGGTCCGCGGATCAGGGTTCCGCAGGAAGAAGCGCTTCGGGGCATTGGAACACCTCAAACCATGCATGTGACCCTATCATGTGTAATTAAGTGTGGTGGCATGCTCAAACCTCCTAAACCTGGTTCCCAAGTGTGACTCCCTTCGCAGACATGCGCTGTCCCCTACAAACGAAGTGTGTGCAATCAGACTATTAGGGGGAAACTCCCCGTTTCGGTGAAACCGGGGTAGATATTGTCACAACATGTTCCCAAACATGGTTTTACATCATCACATGACCTAACCAAGAGCAAAACAAGAGAGGGCTACACCGGGCTACCCCTGTCAGAAGAAAGTCTAGGGGGGTAGACGATCTGAGGGCCGCGGATTAGGGTTCCGCAGGAAGAAGCGCTTCGGGGCATCAGAACACCTCCAAACCATTCATGTGACCCTAGCATGTGTAATGAAGTGTCGCGGCATGCTCAAAACTCCTAAACCCGGTTACAAAGTATGACCCCCTTCGCAGACATGCGTTGTCCCCTAAATACGAAGTGTCTGCAATCTGACTATTAGGCGGAAACTCCCTGTTTCGGTGAAATCAGGGTAGATCTTGTGACAACATGTTCCAAAACATGGTTTTACATCATCACATGAACTAACCAAGAGCAAAACGAGAGAGGGCTACACCGAGCTACCCTGTCAGAAGAAAGTCTAGGGGGGTAGACGATCCGTGACCCGCAGATCAGGGTTCCGCAGGAAGAAGCGCTTCGGGGCATGGGAAGACCTACAAACCATGCATGTGACCCTAGAAAGTGTAATGAAGTGTGGTGGCATGCTCAAAACTCCTAAACCTGGTTACCAAGTGTGACCCCCTTCGCAGACATGCGTTGTCCCCTAAAAACAATGTGTCTGCAATCTGATTATTAGGGGGAAACTCCCTGTTTCGGTGAAACCGGGGTAGATCTTGTCACAACATGTTCCCAAACATGGTTTTACATCATCACATGACCTAACCAAGAGAAAAACAAGAGAGGGATACACCGGGCTACCCCTGTCAGAAGAAAGTCTAGGGGGGTAGACGATCCGAGGCCCGCGGATCAGGGTTTCGCACGGAGAAGTGCTTCGGGGCATCGGAACACCTAAAAACCATGCATGTGACCCTATAATGTGTAATGAACTGTGGTGGCATGCTCAAAACTCCTAAACCTGGTTACCAAGTGTGACCCCCTTCGCAGACATGCGCTGTCCCCTAAATACGAAGTGTTTGCAATCTGACTATTAGGGGGGAAACTCCCCGTTTCGGTGAAACCGGGGTAGATCTTGTCACAACATGTTCCCCAAAATGGCTTTACATCATCACATGACCTAACCAAGAGCAAAACAAGAGAGGGCTACACCGGGCTACCCCTGTCAGAAGAAAGTCTAGGGGGTAAACGATATGAGACCCGCGGATCAGGGTTCCGCAGGAATAAGTGCTTCGGGGCATCGGAACACATCCAAACCATGCATGTGACCCTAGCGTGTGTAATGAAGTGTGGTGGCATGATAAAAACTCCTAAACCTGGTTACCAAGTGTGACCCCCTTCGCAGACATGCGCTGTCCCCTTAAAACAAAGTGTCTGTATTCTGACTATTAGGGGGAAACTCCCTGTTTCGGTGAAACCGGGGTAGATCTTGTCACAACATGTTCCAAAACATGGTTTTACATCATCACGTGACCTAACCGAGAACAAAACAAGAGAGGGATTCACCGGGCTACCCATGTTAGAAGAAACTGTAGGGGGTAGACGATCCGAGACACGCGGATTAGGGTTCCGTAAGAAGAAGCGCTTTGGGGCATCGGAACACCTCCAAACCATGCATGTGACCCTAGCATGCGTAATGAAGTGTGGTGGCATGCTCAAACCTCCTAAACCTGGTTACCAAGTGTGACCCCCTTCGCAGACATGCGTTGTCCCCTAAAAACAAAGTGTCTGCAATCTGACTATTAGGGGGAAACTCCCTGTTTCGGTGAAACCGGGGTAGATCTTGTCACAACATTTTCCCAAACATGGTTTTACATCATCACATGACCTAACCGAGAGAAAAACAAGAGATGTCTACACCGGGCTACGCCTGTCAGAAGAAAGTCTAGGGGGGTAGACGATTCGAGTCCCGCAGATCTGGGTTCCGCAGGAAGAAGCGCTTTGGGGCATCGGAACACCTCCAAACCATGCATGTGACCCTAGCATGTGTAATGAAGTGTGGTGGCATGCTCAAAACTCCTAAACCTAGAAACCAAGTGTGACCCCTTCGCACACATGCGCTGTCCCCTAAAAATGAAGTGTCTGCAATCTGACTATTAGGGGAAACTCCCCTTTTTGGTGAAACCGGGGTAGATCTTGTCACAACATGTTCCAAAACATGGTTTTACATCATCACATGACCTAACCAAGAGCAAAGAAAGAGAGGGCTACACCAGGCTACCCCTGTCAGAAGAAAGTCTAGGGTGGTAGACGATCCGAGAGCCGCGGATCAGGGTTCCGCAGGAAGAAGCACTTCGGGGCATCGGAACACCTCCAAACCATTCATGTGACCCTAGAATGTGTAATGAAGTGTGGTGGCATGGTTAAAACTCCTAAACCTGGTTACCAAGTGTGACCCCCTTCGCAGACATGCGTTGTCCCGTAAAAACGAAGTGCTTACAATCTGACTATTAGGGGGAAACTCCCCGTTTTGGTGAAACCGGGGTAGATCTTGTCACAAAATGTTCCCAAACATGGCTTTACATCATCACATGACCTAACCAAGAGCAAAACAAGAGAGGGATACACTGGGTTACCCCTGTCAGAAGAAAGTCTAGGGGGGTAGATGATCTTAGACCCGCGGATCAGGGTTCCACAGGAAGAAGCGCTTCGGGGCATCAGAACACCTCCAAACCATGCATGTGACCCTAGCATGTGTAATGAAGTGTGGTGGCATGCTCAAAACTCCTAACCTTGGTTACCAAGTGTGACCCCCTTCGTAGACATGAGCTGTCCCCTAAAAACGAAGTGTGTGCAACCTGACTATTAGGGGGAAACTACCCGTTTTGGTGAAACCGGGGTATATCTTGGCACAACATGTTCCCTAACATGGTTTTACATCATCACATGACCTAACCAATAGAAAAACAAGAGTGGGATACACCGGGCTACCCCTGTCAGAAGAAATTCTAGGGGGTAGACGATCCGAGGCCCGCGGATCAGGGTTCCACAGGAAGAAGCGCTTCGGGGCATTGGAACACCTCCAAACCATGCATGTGACCCTAGCATGTGTAATTAAGTGTGGTGGCATGCTCAAACCTCCTAAAAATGCTTACCAAGTGTTACCCCCTTCGCAGACAAGCGCTGTCCCCTATAAACGAAGTGTCTGCAATCTGACTATTAGGGGGAAACTCCCCGTTTTGGTGAAACCGTGGTAGATCTTGTCACAACATATTCCAAAACATGGTTTTTCATCATCACATGACCTAACCAAGAGGAAAAAAGAGAGGGATACACCGGGATACCCCTGTGAGAAGAAAGTCTAGGGGGGTAGACGATCCGATACCCGCGGATCAGGGTTCCGCAGGAAGAAGCGCTTCGGGGCATCGGAACACCTCCAAACCATGCGTTTGACCCTAGCATGTGTAATGAAGTGTTGAGGAATGTTAAAAACTCCTAATCCTGGTTACCAAGTGTGACCCCCTTCGCAGACATGCGTTGTCCTCTAAAAACGAAGTGTGTGCAATCTGACTATTAGGGGGAAACTCCCCGTTTCAGTGAAACCGGGGTAGATCTTGTCACAACATGTTCCCAAACATGGTTTTACATCATCACATGACCTAACCAAGAGAAAAACAAGAGAGGGCTACACCGAGCTACCCCTGTCAGAAGAAAGTGCTTTGGGGCATCGGAACACCTCCAAACCATGCATGTGACCCTATAATGTCTAATGAAGTGTGGTGGCATGGTCAAACCTCCTAAACCTGGTTACCAAGTGTGACCCCCTTCGCAGACATGCGCTGTCCCCTAAAAAAAAGTGTGTGCAATCTGACTATTAGGGGGAAACTCCCCGTTTCGGTGAAACCGGGGTAGATCTTGTCACAACATGTTCCCAAACATGGTTTTACATCATCACATGACCTAACCAAGATAAAAAAAAAGAGAGGGCTACATCGGGCTACCCCTGTCAGAAGAAAGTCTAGGGGGGTAGACGATCCGAGGCCCGCGGATTAGGGTTCCGCAGGAAGAAGCGCTTCGGGGCATTGAAACACCTCCAAACCATGCATGTGACCCTATAATGTGTAATGAAGTGTGGTGGCATGCTCAAAACTCCTAAACATGGTTACCAAGTGTGACCCCCTTCGCAGACATGCGCTGTCCCCTAAATACGAAGTGTTTGCAATTTGACTATTAGGGAGAAACACCCCGTTTTGGTGAAACCGGGGTAGATCTTGTCAAATCATGTTCCCAAGCATGGATTTACATCATCACATGACCTAACCTAGAGCAAAACAAGAGAGGGCTACACCGGGCTACCCCTGTTAGAAGAAAGTCTAAGGGGGTAGACGATCCGAGACCCGCGGATGAGGGTTCCGCAGGAAGAAGCGCTTTGGGGCATCGGAACACCTCCAAACCATGCATGTGACCCTAGCATGAGTAATGAAGTGTGGTGGCACGCTCAAACCTCCTAAACCTGGTTCCCAAGTGTGACCCCCTTCGCAGACATGCGTTGTCCCCTAAAAACAAAGTGTCTGCAATCTGACTATTAGGGGGAAACTCCCTGTTTCGGTGAAACCGGGGTAGATCTTGTCACAACATGTTCCAAAACATGGTTTTACATCATCATATGACCTAACCAAGAGCAAAGAAATAGAGGGCTACACCAGGCTACCCCTGTCAGAAGAAAGTCTAGGGTGGTAGACGATCCGAGACCCGCGGATCAGGGTTCCGCAAGAAGAACTTCGGGGCATCGGAACACCTCCAAACCATTCATGTGACCCTAGCATGTGTAATGAAGTGTGGTGGCATGCTCAAAACTCCTAAACCTGGTTACCAAGTGTGACCCCCTTCGCAGACATGCGTTGTCCCGTAAAAACGAAGTGTTTGCAATCTGACTATTAGGGGGAAACTCCCCGTTTTGGTGAAACCGGGGTAGATCTTGTCACAACATGTTCCCAAACATGGATTTACATCATCACATGACCTAACCAAGAGCAAAACAAGAGAGGGATACACCGGGTTACCCCTGTCAGAAGAAAGTCTAGGGGGATAGATGATCTTAGACCCGCGGATCAAGGTTCCACAGGAAGAAGCGCTTTGGGGCATCAGAACACCTCCAAACCATGCATGTGACCCTAGCATGTGTAATGAAGTGTGGTGGCATGCTCAAAACTCCTAACCTTGGTTACCAAGTGTGACCCCCTTCGCAGACATGCGCTGTCCCCTAAAAACGAAGTGTCTGCAATCTGACTATTAGGGGGAAACTCCCTGTTTTGGTGAAACCGGGGTAGATCTTGGCACAACATGTTCCGTAACATGGTTTTACATCATCACATGACCTAACCAATAGCAAAACAAGAGTGGGCTACACCGGGCTACCCCTGTTAGAAGAAAGTCTAGGGGGTAGACGATTCGAGGCCCGCGGATCAGGGTTCCGCAGGAAGAAGCGCTTCGCGGCATCAGAACACCTCCAAACCATGCATGTGACCCTAACATGTGTAATGAAGTGTGGTGGCATGCTCAAACATCCTAAACCTGGTTACCAAGTGTGACCCCCTTCGCACACATGCGCTGTCCCCTAAAAACAAAATGTTTGCAGTCTGACTATTAGGGGGAAACTCCGTGTTTCGGTGAAATCGTGGTAGATCTTGTCACAACATATTCCAAAACATGGTTTTACATCATCACATGACCTAACCAAGAGCAAAAAAGAGAGGAATACACCGGGATACCCCTGTTAGAAGAAAGTCTAGGGGGGTAGACGATCCGAGACCCGCGGATCAGGGTTCCGCAGGAAGAAGCGTTTCGGGGCATCGGAACACCTCCAAACCATGCATTTGACCCTAGCATGTGTAATGAAGTGTTGAGGCATGCTAAAAACTCCTAATACTGGTTACCAAGTGGGACCCCCTTCGCAGACATGCGTTGTCCCCTACAAACGAAGTGTGTGCAATCAGACTATTAGGGGGAAACTCCCCGTTTCGGTGAAACCGGGGTAGATCTTGTCACAACATGTTCCCAAACATGGTTTTACATCATCACATGACCTAACCAAGAGCAAAACAATAGAGGGATACACCGAGCTACCCCTGTCAGAAGAAAGTCTAGGGTGGTAGACAATTCGAGGCCCGCGGATCAAGGATTCGTAGGAAGAAGTGCTTCGGGGCATCGGAACACCTCCAAACCATGCATGTGACCCTATAATGTCTAATGAAGTGTGGTGGCATGGTCAAAACTCCTAAACCTGGTTACCAAGTGTGACCCCCTTCGCAGACATGCGCTGTCCCCTAAAAACAAAGTGTGTGCAATCTGACTATTAGGGGGAATCTCCCCGTTTCGGTGAAACCGGGGTAGATCTTGTCACAACATGTTCCCAAACATGGTTTTACATCATCACATGACCTAACCAAGAGAAAAAAAAGAGAGGGCTACATCGGGCTACCCCTGGCAGAAGAAAGTCTAGGGGGGTAGACGATCTGAGGCCCGCGGATCAGGGTTCCGCAGGAAGAAGCGCTTCAGGGCATTGAAACACCTCCAAACCATGCATGTGACCCTATAATGTGTAATGAAGTGTGGTGGCATGCTCAAAACTCCTAAACATGGTTACCCAGTGTGACCCCCTTCGCAGACATGCGCTGTCCCCTAAATACGAAGTGTTTGCAATTTGACTATTAGGGGGAAACACCCCGTTTTGGTGAAACCGGGGTAGATCTTGTCAAATCATGTTCCCAAGCATGGATTTATATCATCACATGACCTAACCTATAGCAAAACAAGAGAGGGCTACACCGGGCTACCCCTGTTAGAAGAAAGTCTAAGGGGGTAGACGATCCGAGACCCACGGATCAGGGTTCCGCAGGAAGAAGCGCTTCGGGGCATCGGAACACCTCCAAACCATGCATGTGACCCTAGCATGTGTAATGAAGTGTGGTGGCATGCTCAAGACTCCTAAACCTGGTTACCAAGTGTGACCCCCTTTGCAGACATGCGTTGTCCCCTAAAAACGAAGTGTCTGCAATCTGACTATTAGGGGGAAACTCCCTGTTTCGGTGAAACCGGGGTAGATCTTGTCACAAAATGTTCCCAAACATGGTTTTAAATCATCACATGACCTAACCGAGAACAAAACAAGAGAGGGCTACACCGGGCTACCCATGTCAGAAGAAATTCTAGGGGGGTAGACGATCCGAGACCCGCGGATCAGGGTTCTGCCGGAAGAAGTGCTTCGGGGCATCGGAACACCTCCAAACCATGAATGTGACCATAGAATGTGTAATGAAGTGTGGTGGCATGCTCAAGCCTCCTAAACCTGGTTCCCAAGTGTGACCCCCTTCGCAGACATGCGCTGTCCCCTAAAAACGAAGTGTTTGCAATCGGACTATTAGGGGGAAACTCCCTGTTTGGGTGAAACCGGGGTAGATCTTGTCACAACATGTTCCCAAACATGGATTTACATCATCACATGACCTTACCAAGAGGAAAACAAGAGAGGGCTACACCGTGTTACCCCTGTCAGAAGAAAGTCTAGGGGGGTAGACTATCCGAGACCCGCGGATCAGGGTTTCGCAGGAAGAAGCGCTTCGGGGCATCGGAACACCTCCAAACCATGCATGTGACCCTAGCATGTGTAATGAAGTGTTGTGGCATGCTCAAAACTCCTAAACCTGGTTACCAAGTGTGACCCCCTTCACAGACATGCGCTGTCCCCTAAAAACAAAGTGTCTACAATCGGACTATTAGGGGGAAACTCCATGTTTCGGTGAAACCGGGGTAGATCTTGTCACAACATGTTCCCAAACATGGTTTTAAATCATCACATGACCTAACCGAGAATAAAACAAGAGAGGGCTACACCGGGCTACCCCTGTCAGAAGAAATTCTAGGGGGTAGACGATCCGAGACCCACGGATCAGGGTTCCGCAGGAAGAAGTGCTTCGGGGCATCGGAACACCTCCAAACCATGCATGTGACCCTAGCATGTGTAATGAAGTGTGGTGGCATGCTCAAACCTCCTAAACCTTCTTACCAAGTGTTACCCCCTTCGCAGACATGTGGAATACTTTCGCAGTTGACACCGCTAGGAACACCACAGCATAATGGTGTGTCCGAACGTCGTAATCGAACTCTCTTAGATATGGTTCGGTCTATGATGTCTCTTATAGATTTACCACTATCGTTTTGGGGCTATGTATTAGAGACAACCGCATTCCTTAAAGTAGAACTCGACGAATTGTGGTTTGGTAAGAAACCTAAGTTGTCATTCCTTAAAGTTTGGGGATGCGAAGCGTATGTAAAGAAGTTACAGCCTGATAAGCTTGAACCCAAAGCGGAGAAATGCGTCTTCATAGGATACCCTAAAGAAACAATTGGGTATACCCTCTATCATAGATCCGAAGGCAAAGTTTTCGTTGCCAAGAATGGATCCTTTCTTGAGAAGGAGTTTCTCTCGAAAGAAGTGACTGGAAGGAAAGTAGAACTCGACGAGGTTATTGAACCTTCTCTCGGAATTGAGAGTAGCGCAGCACCGAAAGATGTTTTTGTGCCGCCTGCACCAATTGGAGAGGAAGCTAATGATGGTGATCATGAAACTTCGAACGAAGTTACTGCAAAACCTCGCAGGTCAACGAGGGTTCATACCACTCCTGAGTGGTATGACTCTGCCTTGAACGTCATGTTGGTGGACAACACTGATGACCCTGCGACGTATGAAGAAGCTATGGTGAGCCCAGATTCCGACAAATGGCTAGAAGCCATGAAATCCGAGATGGGATCCATGTATGAAAACCAAGTGTGGACTTTGGTGGACTTACCGGATGGCCGTAAGGTTGTCGAGAACAAATGGATTTTCAAAAGAAAAGCAGATGTTGATGGTAATGTTACCGTCTATAAAGCTCGACTTGTCGCGAAAGGGTTCCAACAAATTCAAGGAGTTGACTATGATGAGACTTTCTCACCAGTAGCGAAGCTAAAGTCTGTGAGGATTTTGTTAGCAATCGCTGCATATTTCGATTATGATATTTGGTAGATGGATGTCAAAACGGTGTTCCTTAATGGAGACATTGAGGAAGAGTTGTATATGGTACAACCCAAGGGTTTTGTCGATCCTAGTGATGCTGACAAGGTATGTAAACTTCAGCGCTCCATTTATGGACTGAAGCAAGAATCCCGGAGTTGGAATCAACGTTTTGATAAAGTAATCAGAAACTTTGGATTTATACAAACTTATGGAGAAGCTTGTATTTACAAGAAAGTGAGTGGGAGCTCTGTAGCATTCCTAGTACTATATGTAGATGACATATTGTTGATTGGGAATGATATAGAACTTCTTAATAGCGTCAAAACCTATTTGAATAATAGTTTTTCAATGAAGGATCTTGGCGAAGCGGCATATATTCTAGGCATCAAGATTTATAGAGATAGATCAAGACGCCTAATAGCGCTTTCACAAAGTACATACTTAGACAAAGTTCTAAAGAAGTTTAGAATGGAAGAGAGCAAGAAAGGGTTCGTGCCCATGTTGTCAGGTAAGACCTTGAGTAAGACTCAAAGTCCGGCTACGGCAGAAAATAGAGAAAAGATGAATAATATTCCCTATGCCTCGGCCGTAGGTTCTATCATGTATGCTATGCTGTGTACAAGACCGGATATAGCACATGCTGTTAGTTTGACTAGCAGATATCAAAGTGATCCTGGAATGGAACACTGGACAACGGTCAAGAATATCCAAAAGTACCTGAATAGGACTAAGGATATGGTTGTTTCTTATGGAGGTGATGAACAGCTTGTTGTAAACGGTTACACTGATGCTAGTTGGAACACCGATCCAGATGACTCGAAGTCACAGTCTGGATACGTATTTATTTTGAATGATGCTACAGTGAGCTGGAGGAGTGCAAAGCAAAGCGTTGTGGCGAAATCTTCAACTGAATCGGAATACATAGCTGCTTCGGAGGCTGCACAAGAAGCCATATGGATGAAGGAGTTCATTACTGAACTTGGCGTGGTTCCCAGTGTGTTGGACCCGATGGCCATCTACTGTGACAACACAGGTGCCATAGCTAATGCACAGGAGCTAAGGTCACATAGCAAGCTGAAGCACATCAAGCTACGTTTCCATGTTATTCGCGAGTATGTCCGAGATGGTGACATAAAGATTTGCAAAGTACACGCTGATCTGAATGTGGCAGATCCGTTGACTAAACGTCTCCCTAGAGAAAAGCATGACCAACACCAGAACGCCATGGGTGTTAGGTATATTACCATGTAATCTAGATTATTGACTCTAGTGCGAGTGGGAGACTGTTGGAGATATTCCCAAGAGGCAATAATAAAAATGGTTATTATTATATCTTTGTGTTTATGATGAATGTTTACATCCCATGCTATGATTGTATTATAAGGAAACACTGGTACATGTGTGTTTTGTAAACATAAAAGAGTCCCTAGTAAGCCTCTTGTGGAACTAGCTTATTGATTAAATGATGATCATGGTTTCCTGATCATGGACATTGGATGTCATTAATGACAAGGTTATATCATTAGGAGAATGATGTGATGGACACACACCCATAGTAAGCGTAGCATAAGATCAAGTCATTAAGTTCGTATTGCTGTAAGCTTTCAATTGCATAGTAACCTAATCCTTCGACCATGAGGTTATGTTAATCACCATCACCGGATGGGTACTTTGATGACATCAAACACCGCTTCGTAACTGCGTAGTTATAAAGGTGTCATTGGGTATTCTGAAAGTATGTGTTGAAGCGCATGGACCAAGATTGGGATTTGTCCATCCATATGACGGATAGATATTCTCTGGGCGCTCTCGGTGGAATGTCATCTAGTTAGCTTGCAAGCATGTGACTAGGTCACAAGGGATGACATAACATGGAACGAGTAAAGATTACTTATCAGTAACGCGGAAGAACTAGGTATGGAGATACCGACGATCAAACCTCGGATAAGTAGAATATCGCGTGACAAAGGGAATTGGTTTCGTATGTTAATGGTTCTATCGATCACGAAGTCATTGTTAAATATGTGGGAGCCATTATGGATCTCCAAATCCCGCTAATGGTTATTGATCGGAGAGGTGTCTTCATCATGTCTGCATATTCACGAACCGTAGGGTGACACACTTAAGGTTTGAAGTTGGTTTAAGTAGATATGGAATATGCGTTGGAGACCGAATGTTGTTCGGAGTCTCGGATTGGATCCGGGACATCACGAGGAGATCCGGAATTGTCCGGAGAATAAGATTCATATATTGGGGATCATTTTATAAGTTAGGAAATGTTCCGGAGTGTTTGTATGGAGATTCTAGAAGGTTTCGGAATGTTCTGGAAGGTTCTAGAAGATTTCTTGGAGTTTGCTTGAAAACCAAGAAAGGATCAAGGAGTCTTTGTGGGGCAAGACACGGAATCGTGGGGGAGGAGGATTCCTCCCCCCTCCCAATCCGCCGGCCAAGGAGGGAGGGGAGTCCTACTAGGACTCCCCCTCCCATGGTGCCTCCCTCCTTTAAATAGAGGGGAGGGGGCGCCAACCCCAAGACCTCTCCCATAACAAACCCTAGCCACCGCCTCTCTCCTCCTCCTTCGCTCTGCTCCGGCTTAGGCGAAGCCCTACAGAAATCTCTACTCCACCACCACCACACCGTCGTGCTGCTGGGATTCCGTGGAGAAGATCTACTACCTCTGCTGCTCGCTGGAACGGGGAGAGGAAGGTCTGCTTCAACTCCGCACATGTGACCGACTGCGGAAGCGCTGCCGGAACGTGGCGCCGGAAGGATCGTCCACACGATCTTGAGATCGGCAAGTGATCGACTACATCAACCCCGAGAACTAATCTCGTAACGCTTTCGGATCTACGAGGGTTAGTACAGATCTATCTCGTTGCACATGTCTAATAGATTAGATCTTGGCTTTTATCTAGATTAGATCTGGGTTTTGTTCGTTCTTGCGGTAGAAATTTTTTGTTTTCCATGCTACGAACCCATCAAAACCGGGGTAGATCTTGTCACAACATGTTCCAAAACATGGTTTTACATCATCACATGGCCTAACCAAGAGCAAAGAAAGAGAGGGATACACCGGGCTACGCATGTTAGAAGAAACTCTAGGGGGATAGACGATCCAAGACCCACGGATCAGGGTTCCGCAGGAAGAAGCGCTTCGGGGCATTAGAAAACCTCCAAACCATGCATGTCACCCTAGCATGTGTAATGAAGTGTGGTGGCATTCTCAAACCTCCTAAAGCTGGTTACCAAGTGTGACCCCCTTCGCAGACATGCGTTGTCCCCTAAAAACAAAGTGTCTGCAATCTGACTATTAGGGGGAAACTCCCCGTTTCGGTGACACCGGGGTAGATCTTGTCAAAACATGTTCCCAAACATGGTTTTACATCATCACATGACCTAACCAAGAGCAAAACAAGAAGGGCTACACCGGGCTACCCCTGTCAGAAGAAAGTCTACGGGGGTAGACAATCTGAGACCCGCGGATCAGGGTTCCGCAGGAAGAAGCGCTTCGGGGCATCGGAACACCTGCAAACCATGTATGTGACCCTAGAATGTGTAATGAAGTATGGTGGCATGCTCAAAACTCCTAAGCCTGGTTACCAAGTGTGAACCCCTTCGCAGACATGCGATGTCCCATAAAAACGAAGTGTCTGCAATCTGACTATTAGGGGGAAACTCCCCATTTCGATGAAACCGGGCTAGCTCTTGTCACAACAAGTTCCAAAACATGGTTTTACATCATCACATTACCTAACCAATAGCAAAACAAGAGTGGGCTACACCGGGATACCCCTGTCAGAAGAAAGTCTAGGGGGTAGATGATTCGAGGTCCGCGGATCAGGGTTCCGCAGGACGAACCGCTTCGGGGCATTGGAACACCTCCAAACCATGCATGTGACCCTATCATGTGTAATTAAGTGTGGTGGCATGCTCAAACCTCCTAAACCTGGTTCCCAAGTGTGATCCTCTTCGCACACATGCGATGTCCCCTACAAACAAAGTGTGTGCAATCAGACTATTAGGGGGAAACTCCCCGTTTCGGTGAAACCGGGGTAGATCTTGTCACAACATGTTCCCAAACATGGTTTTACATCATCACATGACCTAACCAAGAGCAAAACAAGAGAGGGCTACACCGGGCTACCCCTTTCAGAAGAAAGTCTAGGGGGGTAGACGATCTGAGGCCCGCGGATCAGGGTTCCGCAGGAAGAAGCGTTCGCGGCGTCGGAATACCTCCAAACCATGCATGTGACCCTAGAAAGTGTAATGAAGTGTCGTGGCATGCTCAAAACTCATAAACCCGGTTACCAAGTATGACCCCCTTCGCAGACATGCGTTGTCCCCTAAATACGAAGTGTCTGCAATCTGACTATTAGGCGGAAACTCCCTGTTTCGGTGAAATCAGGGTAGATCTTGTCACAACATGTTCCCAAACCTGGTTTTACATCATCACATGAACTAACCAAGAGCAAAACGACAGAGGGCTACACCGACCTACCCTGTCAGAAGAAAGTCTAGGGGTAGACGATCTGAGACCCGCAGATCAGGGTTCCGCAGGAAGAAGCGCTTCGGGGCATCGGAAGACCTACAAACCATGCATGTGACCCTAACATGTGTAATGAAGTGTGGTGGCATGCTCAAAACTCCTAAACCTGGTTACCAAGTGTGACCCCCTTCGCAGACATGCGTTGTCCCCTAAAAACAAAGTGTCTGCAATCTGACTATTAGGGGGAAACTCCCCGTTTCGGTGAAACCGGTGTAGATCTTATCACAACATGTTCACAAATATGGTTTTACATCATCACATGACCTAACCAAGAGAAAAACAAGAGAGGGCTACACCGGGCTACCCCTGTCAGAAGAAAGTCTAGGAGGGTAGACGATCTGAGGCCCGCGGGTCAGGGTTTCGCAGGAAGAAGTGCTTCGGGGCATCGGAACACCTCCAAACCATGCATGTGACCCTATAATGTGTAATGAAGTGTGGTGTCATGCTCAAAACTCCTAACCCTGGTTACCAAGTGTGAACCCCTTCGCAGACATGCGTTGTCCCATAAAAACGAAGTGTCTGCAATCTGACTATTAGGGGGAAACTCCCCATTTCGATGAAACCGGGCTAGATCTTGTCACAACAAGTTACAAAACATGGTTTTACATCATCACATGACCTAACCAATAGCAAAACAAGAGTGGGATACACCGAGCTACCCCTGTCAGAAGAAAGTGTAGGGTGTAGATGATTCGAGGTCCGCGGATCAAGGTTCCGCAGGAAGAAGCGCTTCGGGGCATTGGAACACCTCCAAACCATGCATGTGACCCTATCATGTGTAATTAAGTGTGGTGGCATGCTCAAACCTCCTAAACCTGGTTCCCAAGTGTGACTCCCTTCGCAGACATGCGCTGTCCCTTTCAAACGAAGTGTGTGCAATCAGACTATTAGGGGGAAACTCCCCGTTTCGGTGAAACCGGGGTAGATATTGTCACAACATGTTCCCAAACATGGTTTTACATCATCACATGACCTAAACAAGAGCAAAACAAGATAGGGCTACACCAGGCTACCCCTGTCAGAAGAAATTCTAGGGGGGTAGACGATCTGAGGGCCGCGGATTAGGGTTCCGCAGGAAGAAGCGCTTCGGGTATCGGAACACCTCCAAACCATGCATGTGACCCTAGCATGTGTAATGAAGTGTCGTGGCATGCTCAAAACTGCTAAACCCGGTTACAAAGTATGACCCCCTTCGCAGACATGCGTTGTCCCCTAAATACGAAGTGTCTGCAATCTGACTATTAGGCGGAAACTCCCTGTTTCGGTGAAATCAGGGTAGATCTTGTCACAACATGTTCCCAAACATGGTTTTACATCATCACATGAACTAACGAAGAGCAAAACGAGAGAGGGATACACCGAGCTACCCTGTCAGAAGAAAGTCTAGGGGGGTAGACGATCCGAGACCCGCAGATCAGGGTTCCGCAGGAAGAAGCGCTTCGGGGCATCAGAAGACCTACAAACCATGCATGTGACCCTAGAAAGTGTAATTAAGTGTGGTGGCATGCTCAAAACTCCTAAACCTGGTTACCAAGTGTGACCCCCTTCGCAGACATGCGATGTCCCCTAAAAACATTGTGTCTGCAATCTGACTATTAGGGGGAAACTCCCTGTTTCGGTGAAACCGGGGTAGATCTTGTCACAACATGTTCCCAAACATGGTTTTACATCATCACATGACCTAACCATGAGAAAAACAATAGAGGGCTACACCGGGCTACCCCTGTCAGAAGAAAGTCTAGGGGGTAGACGATCCGAGGCCCGCGGATCAGGGTTTCGCAGGGAGAAGTGCTTCGGGGCATCGGAACACCTCCGAACCATGCATGTGACCCTATAATGTGTAATGAACTGTGGTGGCATTCTCAAAACTCCTAAACCTGGTTACCAAGTGTGAGCTCCTTCGCAGACATGCGCTGTCCCCTAAATACGAAGTGTTTGCAATCTGACTATTAGGGGGGAGACTCCCCGTTTCGGTGAAACCGGGGTAGATCTTGTCACAACATGTTCCCAAACATGGCTTTACATCATCACATGACCTAACCAAGAGCAAAACAAGAGAGGGCTACACCGGGCTACCCCTGTCAGAAGAAAGTATAGGGGGGTAGACGATCTGAGACCCGCAGATCAGGGTTCCGCAGGAAGAAGCGCTTCGGGGCATCGGAAGACCTACAAACCATGCATGTGACCCTAGCATGTGTAATGAAGTGTGGTGGCATGCTCAAAACTCCTAAACCTGGTTATAAAGTGTGACCCCCTTCGCAGACATGCGTTGTCCCCTAAAAACAAAGTGTCTACAATCTGACTATTAGGGGGAAACTCCCCGTTTCGGTGAAACCGGGGTAGATCTTATCACAACATGTTCCCAAACATGGTTTTACATCATCACATGACCTAATCAAGAGAAAAACAAGAGAGGGCTACACCGGGCTACCCCTGTCAGAAGAAAGTCTAGGGGGGTAGACGATCTGAGGCCCGCGGATCAGTGTTTCGCAGGAAGAAGTGCTTCGGGGCATTGGAACACCTCCAAACCATGCATGTGACCCTATAATGTGTAATGAAGTGTGGTGGCATGCTCAAAACTCCTAAGCCTGGTTACCAAGTGTGAACCCCTTCGCAGACATGCGCTGTCCCATAAAAACGAAGTGTCTGCAATCTGACTATTAGGGGGAAACTCCCCATTTCGGTGAAACCGGGGTAGATATTGTCACAACATGTTCCCAACCATGGTTTTACATCATCACATGAACTAACCAAGAGCAAAACGAGAGAGGGCTACACCGAGCTACCCTGTCAGAAGAAAGTCTAGGGGGTAGACGATCCGTGACCCGCAGATCAGGGTTCCTCAGGAAGAAGCGCTTCGGGGCATCGGAAGACCTACAAACCATGCATGTGACCCTAGAAAGTGTAATGAAGTGTGGTGGCATGCTCAAAACTCCTAAACCTGGTTACCAAGTGTGACCCCCTTCGCAGACATGCGTTGTCCCCTAAAAACAATGTGTCTGCAATCTGACTATTAGGGGGAAACTCCCTGTTTCGGTGAAACCGGGGTAGATCTTGTCACAACATGTTCCCAAACATAGTTTTACATCATAACATGACCTAAACATGAGCAAAACAAGAGAGGGCTACACCGGGCTACCCCTGTCAGAAGAAAGTCTAGGGGGGTAGACGATCTGAGGGCCGCGGATTAGGGTTCCGCAGGAAGAAGCGCTTCGGGGCATCGGAACACCTCCAAACCATGCATGTGACCCTAGAATGTGTAATGAAGTGTCGTGGCATGCTCAAAACTCCTAAAACCGGTTACAAAGTATGACCCCCTTCGCAGACATGCGTTGTCCCCTAAATACGAAGTGTCTGCAATCTGACTATTAGGCGGAAACTCCCTGTTTTGGTGAAATCAGGGTATATCTTGTCACAACATGTTCCCAAACATGGTTTTACATCATCAAATGAACTAACCAAGAGCAAAACGAGAGAGGGCTACGCCGAGCTACCCTGTCAGAAGAAAGTCTAGGGGGGTAGACGATCCGTGACCCGCAGATCAGGGTTCCGCAGGAAGAAGCGCTTCGGGGCATCGGAAGACCTACAAACCATGCATGTGACCCTAGAAAGTGTAATGAAGTGTGGTGGCATGCTCAAAACTCCTAAACCTGGTTACCAAGTGTGACCCCCTTCGCAGACATGCGTTGTCCCCTAAAAACAAAGTGTCTGCAATCTGACTATTAGGGGGAAACTCCCCGTTTCGGTGAAACCGGGGTAGATCTTATCACAACATGTTCCCAAACATGGTTTTACATCATCACATGACCTAACCAAGAGAAAAACAAGAGAGGGCTACACCGGGCTACCCCTGTCAGAAGAAAGTCTAGGGGGGTAGACGATCTGAGGCCCGCGGATCAGAGTTTCGCAGGAAGAAGTGCTTCGGGGCATCGGAACACCTCCAAATCATGCATGTGACCCTATAATATGTAATGAAGTGTGGTGGCATGCTCAAAACTCCTAAGCCTGGTTACCAAGTGTGAACCCCTTCGCAGACATGCGCTGTCCCATAAAAACGAAGTGTCTGCAATCTGACTATTAGGGGGAAACTCCGCATTTCGATGAAACCGGGCTAGATCTTGTCACAACAAGTTCCAAAACATGGTTTTACATCATCACATGACCTAACCAATAGCAAAACAAGAGTGGGCTACACCGGGCTACCCCTGTCAGAAGAAAGTCTAGGGTGTAGATGATTCGAGGTCCGCGGATCAGGGTTCCGCAGGAAGAAGCGCTTCGGGGCATTGGAACACCTCCAAACCATGCATGTGACCCTATCATGTGTAATTAAGTGTGGTGGCATGCTCAAACCTCCTAAACCTGGTTCCCATGTGTGACTCCCTTCGCAGACATGCGCTGTTCCCTACAAACGAAGTGTGTGCAATCAGACTATTAGGGGGAAACTCCCCGTTTCGGTGAAACCGGGGTAGATATTGTCACAACATGTACCCAAACATGGTTTTACATCATCACATGACCTAACCAAGAGAAAACAAGAGAGGGCTACACCGGGCTACCCCTGTCAGAAGAAAGTCTAGGGGGGTAGACGATCTGAGGGCCGCGGATTAGGGTTCCGCAGGAAGAAGCGCTTCGGGGCATCGGAACACCTCCAAACCATGCATGTGACCCTAGAATGTGTAATGAAGTGTCGTGGTATGCTCAAAACTCCTAAACCCGGTTACAAAGTATGACCCCCTTCGCAGACATGCGTTGTCCCCTAAATACGAAGTGTCTGCAATCTGACTATTAGGCGGAAACTCCCTGTTTCGCTGAAATCAGGGTAGATCTTGTCACAACATGTTCCCAAACATGGTTTTACATCATCACATGAACTAACCAAGAGCAAAACGAGAGAGGGCTACACCGAGCTACCCTGTCAGAAGAAAGTCTAGGGGGTAGACGATCCGTGACCCGCAGATCAGGGTTCCGCAGGAAGAAGCGCTTCGGGGCATCAGAAGACCTACAAACCATGCATGTGACCCTAGAAAGTGTAATGAAGTGTGGTGGCATGCTCAAAACTCCTAAACCTGGTTACCAAGTGTGACCCCCTTCGTAGACATGCGTTGTCCCCTAAAAACAATGTGTCTGCAATCTGACTATTAGGGGGAAACTCCCTGTTTCGGTGAAACCGGGGTAGATCTTGTCACAACATGTTCCCAAACATGGTTTTACATCATCACATGACCTAACCAAGAGAAAAACAAGAGAGGGATACACCGGGCTACCCCTGTCAGAAGAAAGTCTAGGGGGGTAGACGATCTGAGGCCCGCGGATCAGGGTTCCGCAGGAAGAAGCGCTTCGGGGCATCGGAACACCTCCAAACCATGCATGTGACCCTAGCAAGTGTAATGAAGTGTCATGGCATGCTCAAGAATCCTAAACCCGGTTACCAAGTATGACCCCCTTCGCAGACATGCGTTGTCCCCTAAATACGAAGTGTCTGCAATCTGACTATTAGGCGGAAACTCCCTGTTTCGGTGAAATCAGGGAAGATCTTGTCACAACATGTTACCAAACATGGTTTTACATCATCACATTAACTAACCAAGAGAAAAACGAGAGAGGGCTACACCGACCTACCCTGTCAGAAGATAGTCTAGGGGGTAGACGATCTGAGACCCGCAGATCAGGGTTCCGCATGAAGAAGCGCTTCGGGGCATCGGAAGACCTACAAACCATGCATGTGACCCTAGCATGTGTAATGAAGTGTGGTGGCATGCTCAAAACTCCTAAACCTGGTTACCAAGTGTGACCCCCTTCGCAGACATGCGTTGTCCCCTAAAAACAAAGTGTCTGCAATCTGACTATTAGGGGGAAACTCCCCGTTTCGGTGAAACCGGGGTAGATCTTATCACAACATGTTCACAAACATGGTTTTACACCATCACATGACCTAACCAAGAGAAAAACAAGAGAGGGCTACACCGGGCTACCCCTGTCAGAAGAAAGTCTAGGAGGGTAGACGATCTGAGGCCCGCGGGTCAGGGTTTCGCAGGAAGAAGTGCTTTGGGGCATCGGAACACCTCCAAACCATGCATGTGACCCTATAATGTGTAATGAAGTGTGGTGGCATGCTCAAAACTCCTAACCCTGGTTACCAAGTGTGAACCCCTTCGCAGACATGCGTTGTCCCATAAAAACGAAGTGTCTGCAATCTGACTATTAGGGGGAAACTCCCCATTTCGATGAAACCGGGCTAGAACTTGTCACAACAAGTTCCAAAACATGGTTTTACATCATCACATGACCTAACCAATAGCAAAACAAGAGAGGGCTACACCGGGCTACCCCTGTCAGAAGAAAGTATAGGGGGGTAGACGATCTGAGACCCGCAGATCAGGGTTCCGCAGGAAGAAGCGCTTCGGGGCATCGGAAGACCTACAAACCATGCATGTGACCCTAGCATGTGTAATGAAGTGTGGTGGCATGCTCAAAACTCCTAAACCTGGTTATCAAGTGTGACCCCCTTCGCAGACATGCGTTGTCCCCTAAAAACAAAGTGTCTACAATCTGACTATTAGGGGAAACTCCCCGTTTCGGTGAAACCGGGGTAGATATTATCACAACATGTTCCCAAACATGGTTTTACATCATCACATGACCTAATCAAGAGAAAAACAAGAGAGGGCTACACCGGGCTACCCCTGTCAGAAGAAAGTCTAGGGGGGTAGACGATCTGAGGCCCGCGGATCAGTGTTTCGCAGGAAGAAGTGCTTCGGGGCATTGGAACACCTCCAAACCATGCATGTGACCCTATAATGTGTAATGAAGTGTGGTGGCATGCTCAAAACTCCTAAGCCTGGTTACCAAGTGTGAACCCCTTCGCAGACATGCGCTGTCCCATAAAAACGAAGTGTCTGCAATCTGACTATTAGGGGGAAACTCCCCCTTTCGGTGAAACCGGGGTAGATATTGTCACAACATGTTCCCAACCATGGTTTTACATCATCACATGAACTAACCAAGAGCAAAACGAGAGAGGGATACACCGAGCTACCCTGTCAGAAGAAAGTCTAGGGGGTAGACGATCCGTGACCCGCAGATCAGGGTTCCTCAGGAAGAAGCGCTTCGGGGCATCGGAAGACCTACAAACCATGCATGTGACCCTAGAAAGTGTAATGAAGTGTGGTGGCATGCTCAAAACTCCTAAACCTGGTTACCAAGTGTGACCCCCTTCGCAGACATGCGATGTCCCCTAAAAACAATGTGTCTGCAATCTGACTATTAGGGGGAAACTCCCTGTTTCGGTGAAACCGGGGTAGATCTTGTCACAACATTTTCCCAAACATGGTTTTACATCATCACATGACCTAACCATGAGAAAAACAATAGAGGGCTACACCGGGCTACCCCTGTCAGAAGAAAGTCTAGGGGGTAGACGATCCGAGGCCCGCGGATCAGGGTTTCGCAGGGAGAAGTGCTTCGGGGCATCGGAACACCTCCGAACCATGCATGTGACCCTATAATGTGTAATGAACTGTGGTGGCATGCTCAAAACTCCTAAACCTGGTTACCAAGTGTGAGCTCCTTCGCAGACATGCGCTGTCCCCTAAATACGAAGTGTTTGCAATCTGACTATTAGGGGGGAGACTCCCCGTTTCGGTGAAACCGGGGTAGATCTTGTCACAACATGTTCCCAAACATGGCTTTACATCATCACATGACCTAACCAAGAGCAAAACAAGAGAGGGCTACACCGGGCTACCCCTGTCAGAAGAAAGTATAGGGGGGTAGACGATCTGAGACCCGCAGATCAGGGTTCCGCAGGAAGAAGCGCTTCGGGGCATCGGAAGACCTACAAACCATGCATGTGACCCTAGCATGTGTAATGAAGTGTGGTGGCATGCTCAAAACTCCTAAACCTGGTTATCAAGTGTGACCCCCTTCGCAGACATGCGTTGTCCCCTAAAAACAAAGTGTCTACAATCTGACTATTAGGGGGAAACTCCCCGTTTCGGTGAAACCGGGGTAGATCTTATCACAACATGTTCCCAAACATGGTTTTACATCATCACATGACCTAATCAAGAGAAAAACAAGAGAGGGCTACACCGGGCTACCCCTGTCAGAAGAAAGTCTAGGGGGGTAGACGATCTGAGGCCCGCGGATCAGTGTTTCGCAGGAAGAAGTGCTTCGGGGCATTGGAACACCTCCAAACCATGCATGTGACCCTATAATGTGTAATGAAGTGTGGTGGCATGCTCAAAACTCCTAAGCCTGGTTACCAAGTGTGAACCCCTTCGCAGACATGCGCTGTCCCATAAAAACGAAGTGTCTGCAATCTGACTATTAGGGGGAAACTCCCCATTTCGGTGAAACCGGGGTAGATATTGTCACAACATGTTCCCAACCATGGTTTTACATCATCACATGAACTAACCAAGAGCAAAACGAGAGAGGGCTACACCGAGCTACCCTGTCAGAAGAAAGTCTAGGGGGTAGACGATCCGTGACCCGCAGATCAGGGTTCCTCAGGAAGAAGCGCTTCGGGGCATCGGAAGACCTACAAACCATGCATGTGACCCTAGAAAGTGTAATGAAGTGTGGTGGCATGCTCAAAACTCCTAAACCTGGTTACCAAGTGTGACCCCCTTCGCAGACATGCGTTGTCCCCTAAAAACAATGTGTCTGCAATCTGACTATTAGGGGGAAACTCCCTGTTTCGGTGAAACCGGGGTAGATCTTGTCACAACATGTTCCCAAACATAGTTTTACATCATAACATGACCTAAACATGAGCAAAACAAGAGAGGGCTACACCGGGCTACCCCTGTCAGAAGAAAGTCTAGGGGGGTAGACGATCTGAGGGCCGCGGATTAGGGTTCCGCAGGAAGAAGCGCTTCGGGGCATCGGAACACCTCCAAACCATGCATGTGACCCTAGAATGTGTAATGAAGTGTCGTGGCATGCTCAAAACTCCTAAAACCGGTTACAAAGTATGACCCCCTTCGCAGACATGCGTTGTCCCCTAAATACGAAGTGTCTGCAATCTGACTATTAGGCGGAAACTCCCTGTTTTGGTGAAATCAGGGTATATCTTGTCACAACATGTTCCCAAACATGGTTTTACATCATCAAATGAACTAACCAAGAGCAAAACGAGAGAGGGCTACGCCGAGCTACCCTGTCAGAAGAAAGTCTAGGGGGGTAGACGATCCGTGACCCGCAGATCAGGGTTCCGCAGGAAGAAGCGCTTCGGGGCATCGGAAGACCTACAAACCATGCATGTGACCCTAGAAAGTGTAATGAAGTGTGGTGGCATGCTCAAAACTCCTAAACCTGGTTACCAAGTGTGACCCCCTTCGCAGACATGCGTTGTCCCCTAAAAACAAAGTGTCTGCAATCTGACTATTAGGGGGAAACTCCCCGTTTCGGTGAAACCGGGGTAGATCTTATCACAACATGTTCCCAAACATGGTTTTACATCATCACATGACCTAACCAAGAGAAAAACAAGAGAGGGCTACACCGGGCTACCCCTGTCAGAAGAAAGTCTAGGGGGGTAGACGATCTGAGGCCCGCGGATCAGAGTTTCGCAGGAAGAGGTGCTTCGGGGCATCGGAACACCTCCAAATCATGCATGTGACCCTATAATATGTAATGAAGTGTGGTGGCATGCTCAAAACTCCTAAGCCTGGTTACCAAGTGTGAACCCCTTCGCAGACATGCGCTGTCCCATAAAAACGAAGTGTCTGCAATCTGACTATTAGGGGGAAACTCCGCATTTCGATGAAACCGGGCTAGATCTTGTCACAACAAGTTCCAAAACATGGTTTTACATCATCACATGACCTAACCAATAGCAAAACAAGAGTGGGATACACCGGGCTACCCCTGTCAGAAGAAAGTCTAGGGTGTAGATGATTCGAGGTCCGCGGATCAGGGTTCCGCAGGAAGAAGCGCTTTGGGGCATTGGAACACCTCCAAACCATGCATGTGACCCTATCATGTGTAATTAAGTGTGGTGGCATGCTCAAACCTCCTAAACCTGGTTCCCATGTGTGACTCCCTTCGCAGACATGCGCTGTTCCCTACAAACGAAGTGTGTGCAATCAGACTATTAGGGGGAAACTCCCCGTTTCGGTGAAACCGGGGTAGATATTGTCACAACATGTACCCAAACATGGTTTTACATCATCACATGACCTAACCAAGAGAAAACAAGAGAGGGCTACACCGGGCTACCCCTGTCAGAAGAAAGTCTAGGGGGGTAGACGATCTAAGGGCCGCGGATTAGGGTTCCGCAGGAAGAAGCGCTTCGGGGCATCGGAACACCTCCAAACCATGCATGTGACCCTAGAATGTGTAATGAAGTGTCGTGGTATGCTCAAAACTCCTAAACCCGGTTACAAAGTATGACCCCCTTCGCAGACATGCGTTGTCCCCTAAATACGAAGTGTCTGCAATCTGACTATTAGGCGGAAACTCCCTGTTTCGCTGAAATTAGGGTAGATCTTGTCACAACATGTTCCCAAACATGGTTTTACATCATCACATGAACTAACCAAGAGCAAAACGAGAGAGGGCTACACCGAGCTACCCTGTCAGAAGAAAGTCTAGGGGGTAGACGATCCGTGACCCGCAGATTAGGGTTCCGCAGGAAGAAGCGCTTCGGGGCATCAGAAGACCTACAAACCATGCATGTGACCCTAGAAAGTGTAATGAAGTGTGGTGGCATGCTCAAAACTCCTAAACCTGGTTACCAAGTGTGACCCCCTTCGCAGACATGCGTTGTCCCCTAAAAACAATGTGTCTGCAATCTGACTATTAGGGGGAAACTCCCTGTTTCGGTGAAACCGGGGTAGATCTTGTCACAACATGTTCCCAAACATGGTTTTACATCATCACATGACCTAACCAAGAGAAAAACAAGAGAGGGATACACCGGGCTACCCCTGTCAGAAGAAAGTCTAGGGGGGTAGACGATCTGAGGCCCGCGGATCAGGGTTCCGCAGGAAGAAGCGCTTCGGGGCATCGGAACACCTCCAAACCATGCATGTGACCCTAGCAAGTGTAATGAAGTGTCATGGCATGCTCAAGAATCCTAAACCCGGTTACCAAGTATGACCCCCTTCGCAGACATGCGTTGTCCCCTAAATACGAAGTGTCTGCAATCTGACTATTAGGCGGAAACTCCCTGTTTCGGTGAAATCAGGGAAGATCTTGTCACAACATGTTACCAAACATGGTTTTACATCATCACATTAACTAACCAAGAGCAAAACGAGAGAGGGCTACACCGACCTACCCTGTCAGAAGAAAGTCTAGGGGGTAGACGATCTGAGACCCGCAGATCAGGGTTCCGCATGAAGAAGCGCTTCGGGGCATCGGAAGACCTACAAACCATGCATGTGACCCTAGCATGTGTAATGAAGTGTGGTGGCATGCTCAAAACTCCTAAACCTGGTTACCAAGTGTGACCCCCTTCGCAGACATGCGTTGTCCCCTAAAAACAAAGTGTCTGCAATCTGACTATTAGGGGGAAACTCCCCGTTTCGGTGAAACCGGGGTAGATCTTATCACAACATGTTCACAAACATGGTTTTACACCATCACATGACCTAACCAAGAGAAAAACAAGAGAGGGCTACACCGGGCTACCCCTGTCAAAAGAAAGTCTAGGAGGGTAGACGATCTGAGGCCCGCGGGTCAGGGTTTCGCAGGAAGAAGTGCTTTGGGGCATCGGAACACCTCCAAACCATGCATGTGACCCTATAATGTGTAATGAAGTGTGGTGGCATGCTCAAAACTCCTAACCCTGGTTACCAAGTGTGAACCCCTTCGCAGACATGCGTTGTCCCATAAAAACGAAGTGTCTGCAATCTGACTATTAGGGGGAAACTCCCCATTTCGATGAAACCGGGCTAGAACTTGTCACAACAAGTTCCAAAACATGGTTTTACATCATCACATGACCTAACCAATAGCAAAACAAGAGTGGGCTACACCGGGCTACCCCTGTCAGAAGAAAGTGTAGGGTGTAGATGATTCGAGGTCCGCGGATCAGGGTTCCGCAGGAAGAAGCGCTTCGGGGCATTGGAACACCTCCAAACCATGCATGTGACCCTATCATGTGTAATTAAGTGTGGTGGCATGCTCAAACCTCCTAAACCTGGTTCCCAAGTGTGACTCCCTTCGCAGACATGCGCTGTCCCTTTCAAACGAAGTGTGTGCAATCAGACTATTAGGGGGGAACTCCCCGTTTCGGTGAAACCGGGGTAGATATTGTCACAACATGTTCCCAAACATGGTTTTAAATCATCACATGACCTAAACAAGAGAAAAACAAGAGAGGGATACACCAGGCTACCCCTGTCAGAAGAAAGTCTAGGGGGGTAGACGATCTGAGGGCCGCGGATTAGGGTTCCCTAGGAAGAAGCGCTTCGGGGCATCGGAACACCTCCAAACCATGCATGTGACCCTATCATGTGTAATGAAGTGTCGTGGCATGCTCAAAACTGCTAAAACCGGTTACAAAGTATGACCCCCTTCGCAGACATGCGTTGTCCCCTAAATACGAAGTGTCTGCAATCTGACTATTAGGCGGAAACTCCCTGTTTCGATGAAATCAGGGTAGATCTTGTCACAACATGTTCCCAAACATGGTTTTACATCATCACATGAACTAACGAAGAGCAAAACGAGAGAGGGATACACCGAGGTACCCTGTCAGAAGAAAGTCTAGGGGGGTAGACGATCCGAGACCCGCAGATCAGGGTTCCGCAGGAAGAAGCGCTTCGGGGCATCGGAAGGCCTACAAACCATGCATGTGACCCTAGAAAGTGTAATGAAGTGTTGTGGCATGCTCAAAACTCCTAAACCTGGTTACCAACTGTGACCCCCTTCGCAGACATGCGATGTCCCCTAAAAACAATGTGTCTGCAATCTGACTATTAGGGGGAAACTCCCTGTTTCGGTGAAACCGGGGTAGATCTTGTCACAACATGTTCCCAAACATGGTTTTACATCATCACATGACCTAACCATGAGAAAAAAAAAAGAGGGCTACACCGGGCTACCCCTGTTAGAAGAAAGTCTAGGGGGGTAGACGATCCGAGGCCCGCGGATCAGGGTTTCGCAGGGAGAAGTGCTTCGGGGCATCGAAACACCTCCGAACCATGCATGTGACCCTATAATGTGTAATGAACTGTGGTGGAATGCTCAAAACTCCTACACCTGGTTACCAAGTGTGACCCCCTTCGCAGACATGCGCTGTCCCCTAAATACGAAGTGTTTGCAATCTGACTATTAGGGGGGAAACTCCCCGTTTCGATGAAACCGGGGTAGATCTTGTCACAACATGTTCCCAAACATGGCTTTACATCATCACATGACCTAACCAAGAGCAAAACAAGAGAGGGCTACACCGGGCTACCCCTGTCAGAAGAAAGTCTAGGGGGGTAGACGATCTGAGACCCGGAGATCAGGGTTCCGCAGGAAGAAGCGCTTCGGGGCATCGGAAGACCTACAAACCATGCATGTGACCCTAGCATGTGTAATGAAGTGTGGTGGCATGCTCAAAACTCCTAAACGTGGTTACCAAGTGTGACCCCCTTCGCAGACATGCGTTGTCCCCTAAAAACAAAGTGTCTGCAATCTGACTATTAGGGGGAAACTCCCCGTTTCGGTGAAACTGGGGTAGATCTTATCACAACATGTTCCCAAACATGGTTTTACATCATCACATGACCTAACCAAGAGAAAAACAAGAGAGGGCTACACCGGGCTACCCCTGTCAGAAGAAAGTCTAGGGGGGTAGACGATCTGAGGCCCGCGGATCAGGGTTTCGCAGGGAGAAGTGCTTCGGGGCATCGGAACACCTCCAAACCATGCATGTGACCCTATAATGTGTAATGAACTGTGGTGGCATGCTCAAAACTCCTAAACCTAGTTACCAAGTGTGACCCCCTTCGCAGACATGCGTCGTCCCCTAAATACGAAGTGTTTGCAATCTGACTATTAGGGGGGAAACTCCCCGTTTCGGTGAAACCGGGGTAGATCTTGTCACAACATGTTCCCAAACATGGCTTTACATCATCACATGACCTAACCAAGAGCAAAACAAGAGAGGGCTACACCGGGCTACGCCTGTCAGAAGAAAGTCTAGGGGGTAAACGATGTGAGACCCGTGGATCAGGGTTCCGCAGGAATAAGCGCTTCGGGGCATCGGAACACATCCAAACCATGCTTGTGACCCTAGCATGTGTAATGAAGTGTGGTGGCATGATCAAAACTCCTAAACCTAGTTACCAAGTGTGACCCCCTTCGCAGACATGCGCTGTCCCCTTAAAACAAAGTGTCTGTAATCTGACTATTACGGGGAACTCCCTGTTTCGGTGAAACCGGGGTAGCTCTTGTCAGAACATGTTCCAAAACATGGTTTTACATCATCACGTGACCTAACCGAGAACAAAACAAGAGAGGGATTCACCAGGCTACCCATGTCAGAAGAAACTGTAGGGGGTAGACGATCCGAGACACGCGGATTAGGGTTCCGCAGGAAGAAGCGCCTCGAGGCATCAGAACACCTCCAAACCATTAATGTGACCCTAGACTGTGTAATGAAGTGTGGTGGCATGCTCAAAACTCCTAAACCTGGTTACCAAGTGTGACCCCCTTCGCAGACATGCGTTGTCCCGTAAAAACGAAGTGTTTATAATCTGACTATTAGGGGGAAACTCCCCGTTTTGGTGAAACCGGGGTAGATCTTGTCACAAAATGTTCCCAAACATGGCTTTACATGATCACATGACCTAACCAAGAGCAAAACAAGAGAGGGATACACTGGGTTACCCCTGTCAGAAGAAAGTCTAGGGGGGTAGATGATCTTAGACCCGCGGATCAGGGTTCCACAGGAAGAAGCGCTTCGGGGCATCAGAACACCTCCAAACCATGCATGTGACCCTAGCATGTGTAATGAAGTGTGGTGGTATGCTCAAAACTCCTAACCTTGGTTACCAAGTGTGACCCCCTTCGCAGACATGCGCTGTCCCCTAAAAACAAAGTGTTTGCAATCTGACTATTAGGGGGAAACTACCCGTTTTGGTGAAACCGGGGTAGATCTGGGCACAACATGTTCCCTAACATGGTTTTACATCATCACATGACCTAACCAATAGCAAAACAAGAGTGGGCTACACCGAGCTACCCCTGTCAGAAGAAATTCTAGGGGGTAGACAATCCGAGGCCCGCGGATCAGGGTTCCACAGGAAGAAGCGCTTCGGGGCATCGGAACACCTCCAAACCATGCATGTGACCCTAGCATGTGTAATTAAGCGTGGTGGCATGGTCAAACCTCCTAAACATGCTTACCAAGTGTTACCCCCTTCGCAGACAAGCGCTGTCCCCTATAAACGAAGTGTCTGCAATCTGACTATTAGGGGGAAACTCCCCGTTTTGGTGAAACCGTGGTAGATCTTGTCACAACATATTACAAAACATGGTTTTGCATCATCACATGACCTAACCAAGAGGAAAAAAGAGAGGGATACACCGGGATACCTCTGTGAGAAGGAAGTCTAGGGGGGTAGACGATCCGATACCCGCGGATCAGGGTTCCGCAGAAAGAAGCGCTTCGGGGCATCGGAACACCTCCAAACCATGCGTTTGACCCTAGCATTTGTAATGAAGTGTTTAGGCATGCTAAAAAATCCTAATCCTGGTTACCAAGTGTGAACCCCTTCGTAGACATGCGTTGTCCTCTAAAAACGAAGTGTCTGCAATCTGACTATTAGAGGGAAACTCCCCGTTTCAGTGAAACCGGGGTAGATCTTGTCACAACATGTTCCCAAACATGGTTTTACATCATCACATGACCTAACCAAGAGCAAAACAAGAGAGGGCTACACCAGGCTACCCCTGTCAGAAGAAAGTCTAGGGGGGTAGACGATTCGAGGCTCGCGGATCAGGGTTTCGCAGGAAGAAGTGCTTCGGGGCATCGGAACACCTCCAAACCATGCATGTGACCCTATAATGTCTAATGAAGTGTGGTGGCATGGTCAAAACTCCTAAACCTGGTTACCAAGTGTGACCCCCTTCGCAGACATGCGCTGTCCCCTCAAAACAAAGTGTGTGCAATCTGACTATTAGGGGGAAACTCCCCGTTTCGGTGAAACCGGGGTAGATCTTGTCACAACATGTTCCCAAACATGGTTTTACATCATCACATGACCTAACCAAGAGAAAAAAAAAGAGGGCTACATCGGGCTACCCCTGTCAGAAGAAAGTCTAGGGGGGTAGACGATCCGAGGCCCGCGGATCAGGGTTCCGCAGGAAGAAGCGCTTCGGGGCATTGAAACACCTCCAAACCATGCATGTGACCCTATAATGTGTAATGAAGTGTGGTGGAATGCTCAAAACTCCTAAACATAGTTACCAAGTGTGACCCCCTTCGCAGACATGCGCTGTCCTCTAAATACGAAGTGTTTGCAATTTGACTATTAGGGGGAAACACCCCGTTTTGGTGAAACCGGGGTAGATCTTGTCAAATCATGTTCCCAAGCATGGATTTACATCATCACATGACCTAACCTACAGCAAAACAAGAGAGGGCTACACCGGGCTACCCCTGTTAGAAGAAAGTCTAAGGGGGTAGACGATCCGAGACCCGCGGATCAGGGTTCCGCTGGAAGAAGCGCTTCGGGGCATCGGAACACCTCCAAACCATGCATGTGACCCTAGCATGTGTAATGAAGTGTGGTGGCATGCTCAAGACTCCTAAACCTGGTTACCAAGTGTGACCCCCTTTGCAGACATGCGATGTCCCCTAAAAACGAAGTGTCTGCAATCTGACTATTAGGGGGAAACTCCCTGTTTCGATGAAACCGGGGTAGATCTTGTCACAAAATGTTCCCCAACATGGTTTTAAATCATCACATGACCTAACCGAGAACAAAACAAGAGAGGGCTACACCGGGCTACCCATGTCAGAAGAAATTCTAGGGGGGTAGACGATCCGAGACCCGCGGATCAGGGTTCCGCCGGAAGAAGTGCTTCGGGGCATCGGAACACCTCCAAACCATGCATGTGACCCTAGAATGTGTAATGAAGTGTTGAGGCATGCTAAAAACTCCTAATCCTGGTTACCAAGTGTGACCCCCCTCGTAGACATGCGTTGTCCTCTAAAATTGAAGTGTCTGCAATCTGACTATTAGGGGGAAACTCCCCGTTTCAGTGAAACCGGGGTAGATCTTGTCACAACATGTTCCCAAACATGGTTTTACATCATCACATGACCTAACCAAGAGCAAAACAAGAGAGGGCTACACCGGGCTACCCCTGTCAGAAGAAATTCTAGGGGGTAGACGATTCGAGGCTCGCGGATCAGGGTTTCGCAGGAAGAAGTGCTTCGGGCCATCGGAACACCTCCAAACCATGCATGTGACCCTATAATGTCTAATGAAGTGTGGTGGCATGCTCAAAACTCCTAAACCTGGTTACTAAGTGTGACCCCCTTCGCAGACATGCGTTGTCCCCTTAAAAACGAAGTGTTTGCAATCTGACTATTAGGGGGAAACTCCCCGTTTTGGTGAAACCGGGGTAGATCTTGTCACAACATGTTCCCAAACATGGCTTTACATCATCACATGACCTAACCAAGAGCAAAACAAGAGAGGGATACACCGGGTTACCCCTGTCAGAAGAAAGTCTAGGGGGTAGATGATCTTAGACCCGCGGATCAAGGTTCCACAGGAAGAAGCGCTTCGGGGCATCAGAACACCTCCAAACCATGCATGTGACCCTAGCATGTGTAATGAAGTGTGGTGGCATGCTCAAAACTCCTAACCTTGGTTACCAAGTGTGACACCCTTCGCAGACATGCGCTGTCCCCTAAAAACAAAGTGTCTGCAATCTGACTATTAGGGGGAAACTCCCTGTTTTGGTGAAACCGGGGTAGATCTTGGCACAACATGTTCCATAACATGGTTTTACATCATCACATGACCTAACCAATAGCAAAACAAGAGTGGGCTACACCGGGCTACCCCTGTCAGAAGAAAGTCTAGGCGGGTAGACGATTCGATGCCCGCGGATCAGGGTTCCACAGGAAGAAGCGCTTCGGGGCATCAGAACACCTCCAAACCATGCATGTGACCCTAACATGTGTAATTAAGTGTGGTGGCATGCTCAAACATCCTAAACCTGGTTACCAAGTGTGACCCCCTTCGCACACATGCGCTGTCCCCTAAAAACATAGTGTCTGCAATCTGACTATTAGGGGGAAACCCCCTGTTTCGGTGAAACCGTGGTAGATCTTGTCACATCATATTCCAAAACATGGTTTTACATAATCACATGACCTAAACAAGAGCAAAAAAGAGAGGGATACACCGGGATACCCCTATCAGAAGAAAGTCTAGGGGGGTAGACGATCTGAGACCCGCGGATCAGGGTTCCGCAGGAAGAAGCGCTCCGGGGCATCGGAACACCTCCAAACCATGCATTTGACCCTAGAATGTGTAATGAAGTGTTGAGGCATGCTAAAAACTCCTAATCCTGGTTACCAAGTGTGACCCCCCTCGCAGACATGCGTTGTCCTCTAAAAACAAAGTGTCTGCAATCTGACTATTAGGGGGAAACTCCCCGTTTCAGTGAAACCGGGGTAGATCTTGTCACAACATGTTCCCAAACATGGTTTTACATCATCACATGACCTAACCAAGAGCAAAACAAGAGAGGGCTACACCGGGCTACCCCTGTCAGAAGAAAGTCTAGGGGGTAGACGATTCGAGGCCCGCGGATCAGGGTTTCGCAGGAAGAAGTGCTTCGGGCCATCGGAACACCTCCAAACCATGCATGTGACCCTATAATGTCTAATGAAGTGTGTTGGCATGCTCAAAACTCCTAAACCTGGTTACCAAGTGTGACCCCCTTCGCAGACATGCGTTGTCCCCTAAAAACGAAGTGTCTGCAATCTGACTATTAGGGGGAAACTCCCCGTTTTGGTGAAACCGGGGTAGATCTTGTCACAACATGTTCCCAAACATGGTTTTACATCATCACATGACCTGACCAAGAGAAAAACAAGAGAGGGATACACCGGGCTACCCCTGTTAGCAGAAAGTCTAGGGACGATCCGAGGCCCGCGGATCAGGGTTTCGCAGGAAGAAGTGCTTCGGGGCATCGGAACACCTCCAAACCATGCATGTGACCCTAGAATGTGTAATGAAGTGTGGTGGCATGCTCAAAACTCCTAAACCTGGTTACCAAGTGTGACCCCCTTCGCAGACAGGCGCTGTCCCCTAAATACGAAGTGTTTGCAATCTGACTATTAGGGGGGAAACTCCCCGTTTCGGTGAAACCGGGGTAGATCTTGTCACAACATGTTCCCAAACATGGATTTACATCATAACATGACCTAACCAAGAGCAAAACAAGAGAGGGCTACACCGGGCTACCCCTGTCAGAAGAAAGTGTAGGGGGTAAACGATCTGAGACCCGCGGATCAGGGTTCCACAGGAATAGGCGCTTAGGGGCATCGGAACACCTCAAAACCATGCATGTGACCCTAGCATGTGTAATGGAGTGTGGTGGCATGCTAAAAACTCCTAAACCTGGATACCAAGTGTGACGCCCTTCGCGGACATGCGCTGTCCCCTAAAAACAAAGTGTCTGCAATCTGACTATTAGGGGGAAACTCCCTGTTTCGGTGAAACCGGGGTAGATCTTGTCACAACATGTTCCAAAACATGGTTTTACATCATCACGTGACCTAACTGAGAACAAAACAAGAGAGGGATTCACCGGGCTACCCATGTCAGAAGAAACTCTAGGAGGGTAGACGATCCGAGACACGCGGATTAGGGTTCCGCAGGAAGAAGCGCTTTGGGGCACCGGAACACCTCCAAACCATGCATGTGACCCTAGCATGTGTAATGAAGGGTGGTGTAATGCTCAAACCTCCTAAACCTGGTTACCAAGTGTGACCCCCTTCGCAGACCTGCGTTGTCCACTAAAAACAAAGTGTTTGCAATCTGACTATTAGGGGGAAACTCCCCGTTTCGGTGAAACCGGGGTAGATCTTGTCACAACATGTTCCCAAACATGGTTTTACATCATCACATGACCTAACCAAGAGCAAAACAAGAGATGTCTACACCGGGATACGCCTGCCAGAAGAAAGTCTAGGGGGGTAGACGATTCTAGACTCGCAGATCTGGGTTCCGCAGGAAGAAGCGCTTTGGGGCATCGGAACACCTCCAAACCATGCATGTGACACTATCATGTGTAATGAAGTGTGGTGGCATTCTCAAAACTCCTAAACCTGGTTACCAAGTGTGACCCCTTCGCACACATGCGCTGTCCCCTAAAAATGAAGTGTCTGCAATCTGACTATTAGGGGGAAACTCCCCTTTTCGGTGAAACCGGGGTAGATCTTGTCACAACATATTCCAAAACATGGTTTTACATCATCACATGACCTAACCAAGAGCAAAGAAAGAGAGGGATACACCCGGCTACCCCTGTCAGAAGAAACTTTAGGGTGGTAGACGATCCGAGACCCGCGGATCAGGGTTTCGCAGGAAGAAGCGCTTCGGGGCATCGGAACACATCCAAACCATGCATGTGACCCTAGCATGTGTAATGAAGTGTGGTGGCATGCTAAAAACTCCTAAACCTGGTTACCAAGTGTGACCCCCTTCGCAGACATGCATTTTCCCGTAAAAACGAAGTGTTTGCAATCGGACTATTAGGGGCAAACTCCCCGTTTGGGTGAAACCGGGGTAGATCTTGTCACAACATGTTCCCAAACATGGCTTTACATCATCACATGACCTAACCAAGAGGAAAACAAGAGAGGGTTACACCGGGTTACCCCTGTCAGAAGAAAGTCTAGGGGGGTAGACGATCCGAGACCCGCGGATCAGGGTTCCGCAGGAAGAAGCGCTTTGGGGCATCGGAACACCTCCAAACCATTCATGTAGCCCTATAATGTGTAATTAAGTGTGGTGGCATGCTCAAAACTTCTAAACCTCGTTACCAAGTGTGACCCCCTTCGCAGACATGTGCTGTCCCCTAAAAACGAAGTGTCTGCAATCTGACTATTAGGGGAAACCTCCATGTTTCGGTGAAACCGGGGTAGATCTTGTCACAACATGTTCCCAAACATGGTTTTAAATCATCACATGACCTAACCGAAAATAAAACAAGAGAGGGCTACACCAGGCTACCCCTGTCAGAAGAAATTCTAGGGGGGTAGACGATCCGAGACCCACGGATCAGGGTTCCGCAGGAAGAAGTGCTTCGGGGCATCGGAACACCTCCAAACCATGCATGTGATCCTATCATGTGTAATGAAGTGAGGTGGAATTCTCAAAACTCCTAAACCTGCTTACCAAGTGTTACCCCCTTCGCAGACATGCGCTATCCCCTAAAACGAAGTGTCTGCAATCTGTCTATTAGGGGGGAAACTCCCTGTTTCGGTGAAACCTGGGTAGATCTTGTCACAACATGTTCCCAAACATGGTTTTACATCATGACATGACCTAACCAAGAGCAAAACAAGAGAGGTCTACACCGGGCTACCCCTGTCAGAAGAAAGTCTAGGGGGTTAGATGATCTTAGACCCGCGGATCAGGGTTCCATAGGAAGAAACGCTTCGGGGCATCAGAACACCTCCAAACGATGCATGTGACCGTAGCATGTGTAATGAAGTGTGGTGGCATGCTCAAAAATCCTAAACCTGGTTACCAAGTGTGACCCCCTTCGCAGACATGCGTTGTCCCCTAAAAACAAAGTGTCTGCAATCTGACTATTAGGGGGAAACTCCCCGTTTTGATGAAACCGGGGTAGATCTTGGCACAACATGTTCCCTAACATGGTTTTACATCATCACATGAACTAACCAAGAGCAAAACAAGAGAGGGCTACACCGGGCTACCCCTATCAGAAGAAAGTCTACAGGGGTAGACGATTCGAGGCCCGCGGATCAGGGTTCCGCAGGAAGAAGTGCTTCGGGGCATCGGAACACCTCCAAACCATGCATGTGACCCTAAAATGTGTAATGAAATGTGGTGGCATGCTCAAACCTCCTAAACCTGGTTACCAAGTGTGACCACCTTCGCACACATGCGCTGTCCCCTAAAAACAAAGTGTCTGCAATCTGACTATTAGGGGGAAACTCCCTGTTTCGGTGAAACCGTGGTAGATCTTGTCACAACATATTACAAAACATGGTTTTACATCATCACATGACCTAACCAAGAGCAAAAAAGAGAGGGATACACCGGTTTACCCCTGTTAGAAGAAAGTCTAGGGGGGTAGACGATCCGAGACCCGCGGATCAGGATTCCGCAAGAAGAAGCGCTCCGGGGCATCGGAACACCTCCAAACCATGCATGTGACCCTAGCATATGTAATGAAGTGTGGTGGCATGCTCAAATCTCCTAAACCTGGTTACCAAGTGTGACACCCTTCGCAGACATGCGTTGTCCCCTAAAAACAAAGTGTCTGCAATCTGACTATTAGGGGGAAACTCCCCGTTTCGGTGAAACCGAGGTAGATCTTGTCACAACATGTTCCCAAACATGGTTTACATCATCACATGACCTAACCAAGAGCAAAACAAGAGATGGCTACACCAGGCTACCCTTGTGAGAAGAAATTCTAGGGGGTAGACGATTCGAGGCCCGCGGATCAGGGTTCCGCAGGAAGAAGCGCTTCTGGGCATCGGAAGACCTACAAACCATGCATGTGACCCTAGCATGTGTAATGAAGTGTGGTGGCATGCTCAAAACTCCTAAACATGGTTACCAAGTGTGACCCCCGTCGCAGACATGCGCTGTCCCCTAAAAACAAAGTGTCTGCAATCTGACTATTAGGGGGAAACTCCCCGTTTCGGTGAAACCGGGGTAGATCTTGTCACAACATGTTCCCAAACATGGTTTTACATCATAACATGACCTAACCAAGAGAAAAAAGAGAGAGGTCTACACCGGGCTACCCCTGTCAGAAGAAAGTCTAGGGGGGTAGACGATCCGAGGCCCGTGGATCAGGGTTTCGCAGGAAGAAGTGCTTCGGGGCATCGGAACACCTCCAAACCATGCATGTGACCCTATAATGTGTAATGAAGTGTGGTGGCATGCTCAAAACTCCTAAACCTGGTTACCAAGTGTGACCCCCTTTGCAGACATGCGCTGTCCCCTAAATACGAAGTGTTTGCAATCTGACTATTATGGGGGAAACTCCCCGTTTCGGTGAAACCGGGGTAGATCTTGTCACAACATGTTCCCAAACATGGCTTTACATCATCACATGACCTAACCAAGAGCAAAACAAGAGAGGGCTACACCGGGCTACCCCTGTCAGAAGAAAGTCTAGGGGTAAACGATCTGAGACCCGCGGATCAGGGTTTCGCAGGAATAAGCGCTTCGGGGCATCGGAACACATCCAAACCATGCATGTGACCCTAGAATGTGTAATGAAGTGTGGTGGCATGCTCAAAACTCCTAAACCTGGTTACCAAGTGTGACCCCCTTCGCAGACATGCGCTGTCCCCTAAAAACGAAGTGTCTGCAATCTGACTATTAGGGGGAACTCCCTGTTTCGGTGAAAGCCGGGTAGATCATGTCACAACATGTTCCAAAACATGGTTTTACATCATCACGTGACCTAACCGAGAACAAAACAAGAGAGGGATTCACCAGGCTACCCATGTCAGAAGAAACTCTAGGGGGGTAGACGATCCGAGACACGCGGATTAGGGTTCCGCAGGAAGAAGCGCTTTGGGGTATCGGAACACCTCCAACCCATGCATGTGACCCTAGCATGTGTAATGAAGTGTGGTGGCATGCTCAAACCTCCTAAACCTGGTTACCAAGTGTGACCCCTTCGCAGACATGCGTTGTCCCCTAAAAACAAAGTGTCTGCAATCTGACTATTAGGGGGAAACTCCCCGTTTTGGTGAAACTGGGGTAGATCTTGTCACAACATGTTCCCAAACATGGCTTTACATCATCACATGACCTAACCAAGAGCATAACAAGAGAGGGCTACACCGGGTTACCCCTGTCAGAAGAATGTCTAGGGGGGTACACGATCCGAGACCCGCGAATCAGGGTTCCGCAGGAAGGAGCGCTTCGGGGCATCGGAACACCTCCAAACCATGCATGTGGCCCTATAATGTGTAATGAAGTGTGGTGGCATGCTCAAAACTCCTAAACCTGGTTACCAAGTGTGACCCCCTTCGCAGACATGCGCTGTCCCCTAAAAACGAAGTGTCTGCAATCTAACTATTAGGGGGAAACTCCATGTTTTGGTGAAACCGGGGTAGATCTTGTCACAACATATTCCAAAACATGGTTTTACATCATCACATGACCTAACCAAGAGCAAAAAAGAGACGGATACACCGGGATACCCCTGTCAGAAGAAAGTCTAGGGGGGTAGACGATCCGAGACCCGCGGATCAGGGTTCCGCAGGAAGAAGCGCTCCGGGGTATCGGAACACCTCCAAACCATGCATGTGACCCTAGCATGTGTAATGAAGTGTGGTGGCATGCTCAAAAGTCCTAAACCTGGTTACCAAGTGTGACCCCCTTCGCAGACATGCGTTGTCCCCTAAAAACGAAGTGTTTGCAATCTGACTATTAGGGGGAAACTCCCCGTTTTCGTGAAATCGGGGTAGATCTTGTCACAACATGTTCCCAACCATGGCTTTACATCATCACATGACCTAACCAAGAGAAAAACAAGAGAGGGCTACACCGGGTTATCCCTGTCAGAAGAAAGTCTAAGGGGGTAGACGATCCGAGACCCGCGAATCAGGGTTCCGCAGGAAGAAGCGCTTCGGGGCATCGGAACACCTCCAAACCATGCATGTGGCCCTAGAATGTGTAATGAAGTGTGGTGGCATGCTCAAAACTCCTAAACCTGGTTACCAAGTGTGACCCCCTCCGCAGACATGCGCTGTCCCCTAAAAACAAAGTGTCTGCAATCTGACTATTAGGGGGAAACTCCATGTTTCTGTGAAACGGGGGTAGATCTTGTCACAACATTTTCCCAGACATGGTTTTAAATCATCACATGACCTAACCGAGAACAAAACAAGAGAGGGCTACACCGGGTTACCCCTGTCAGAAGAAATTCTAGCGGGTAGACGATCCGAGACCCGCGGATCAGGGTTCCACAGGAAGAAGTGCTTCGGGGCATCGGAACACCTCCAAACCATGCATGTGACCATATCATGTGTAATGAAGTGTGGTGGCATGCTCAAGCATCCTAAACCTGGTTCCCAAGTGTGACCCACTTCGCACACATGCGCTGTCCCCTAAAAACGAAGTGTGTGCAATCTGACTATTAGGGGGAAACTCCCTGTTTTGGTGAAAACAGGGTAGATCTTGTCACAACATGTTCCCAAACATGGTTTTACATCATCACATGACCTAACCAAGAGAAAAACAAGAGATGGCTACACCGGGCTACCCTTGTCAGGTGAAATTCTAGGGGGTAGACGATTCGAGGCCCGCGGATCAGGGTTCCACAGGAAGAAGCGCTTCGGGGCATCGGAACACCTCCAAACCATGCATGTTATCCTATCATGTGTAATTAAGTGTGGTGGCATGCTCAAACCTCCTAAACCTGCTTACCAAGTGTTACCCCCTTCGCAGACATGCACTGTCCCTTAAAAACGAAGTGTCTGCAATCTGTCTATTAGGGGGGAACTCCCTGTTTCGGTGAAACCGGGGTAGATCTTGTCACAAAATGTTCCCAAACATGGTTTTACATCATGACATGACCTAACCAAGAGAAAAATAAGAGAGGGCTACACCGGGCTACCCCTGTCAGAAGAAAGTCTAGGGGGGTAGATGATCTTAGACCCACGGATCAGGGTTCCACAGGAAGAAGCGCTTCGGGGCATCAGAACACCTCCAAACCATGCATGTGACCCTAGCATGTGTAATGAAGTGTGGTGGCATGCTCAAAACTCCTAAACCTGGTTACCAAGTGTGACCCCCTTCGCAGACCTGCGCTGTCCCCTAAAAACAAAGTGTCTGCAATCTGACTATTAGGGGGAAACTCCCTGTTTTGGTGAAACCGGGGTAGATCTTGGCACAACATGTTCCCTAACATGGTTTTACATCATCACATGAACTAACCAAGAGTAAAACAAGAGATGGCTACACCGGGCTACCCCTGTCAGAAGAAAGTCTAGGGCGGTAGATGATCTGAGGCCCGCGGATCAGGGTTCCGCAGGAAGAAGCGCTTCGGGGCATCGGAACACCTCCTAACCATGCATGTGACCCTAACATGTGTAATGAAGTGTGGTGGCATGCTCAAACCTCCTAAACCTGGTTACAAAGTGTGACCCCCTTCGCAGACATGCGCTGTCCCCTAAAAACGAAGTGTCTGCAATCTGACTATTAGGAGGAAACTCCCTGTTTCGGTGAAACAGGGGTAGATCTTGTCACAACATGTTCGCAAATATGGTTTTAAATCTTCACATGACCTAACCGAGAACAAAACAAGAGAGGTCTACACCAGGCTACCCCTGTGAGAAGAAATTCTAGGGGGGTAGACGATCCGAGACCCACGGATCACGGTTCCGCAGGAAGAAGTGCTTCGGGGCATTGGAACACCTCCAAACCATGCATGTTGCCATAGCATGTGTAATGAAGTGTGGTGGCATGATCAAGCCTCCTAAACCTGGTTCCCAATTGTGACCCCCTTCGGAGACATGCGTTGTCCCCTAAATACGAAGTGTTTACAATCTGACTATTAGGGGGAACTCCCCGTTTTGGTGAAACCGGGGTAGATCTTGTCACAACATGTTCCCAAACATAGCTTTACATCATCAAATGACCTAACCAAGAGAAAAACAAGAGAGGGTTACACCGGGCTACCCCTGTCAGAAGAAAGACTAGGGGGGTAGACGATCCAAGACCCGCGGATCATGGTTCCGCAGGAAGAAGTGCTTCGGGGCATCGGAACACCTCCAAACCATGCATGTGACCATATAATGTGTAATGAAGTGTGGTGGCATGCTCAAGCATCCTAAACCTGGTTCCCAAGTGTGACCCACTTCGCACACATGCGCTATCCCCTAAAAACGAAGTGTGTGCAATCTGACTATTAGGGGGAAACTCCCTGTTTTGGTGAAAACAGGGTAGATCTTGTCACAACATGTTCCCAAACATGGTTTTACATCATCACATGACCTAACCAAGAGCAAAACAAGAGATGGCTACACCGGGCTACCCTTGTCAGGAGAAATTCTAGGGGGTAGACGATTCGAGGCCCGCGGATGAGGGTTCCACAGGAAGAAGCGCTTCGGGGCATCGGAACACCTCCAAACCATGCATGTTATCCTATCATGTGTAATTAAGTGTGGTGGCATGCTCAAACCTCCTAAACCTGCTTACCAAGTGTTACCCCCTTCGCAGACATGCACTGTCCCCTAAAAACGAAGTGTCTGCAATCTGTCTATTAGGGGGGAAACTCCCTGTTTCGGTGAAACCGGGGTAGATCTTGTCACAAAATGTTCCCAAACATGGTTTTACATCATGACATGACCTAACCAAGAGAAAAATAAGAGAGGGCTACACCGGGCTACCCCTGTCGGAAGAAAGTCTAGGGGGGTAGACGATCCGAGGCCCGCGGATCAGGGTTTCGCAGGAAGAAGTGCTTCGGGGCATCGGAACACCTCCAAACCATGCATGTGGCCCTAGAATGTGTAATGAAGTGTGGTGGCATGCTCAAAACTCCTAAACCTGGTTACCAAGTGTGACCCCCTCCGCAGACATGCGCTGTCCCCTAAAAACAAAGTGTCTGCAATCTGACTATTAGGGGGAAACTCCATGTTTCTGTGAAACGGGGGTAGATCTTGTCACAACATTTTCCCAGACATGGTTTTAAATCATCACATGACCTAACCGAGAACAAAACAAGAGAGGGCTACACCGGGTTACCCCTGTCAGAAGAAATTCTAGCGGGTAGACGATCCGAGACCCGCGGATCAGGGTTCCGCAGGAAGAAGCGCTTCGGGGCATCGGAACACCTCCTAACCATGCATGTGACCCTAACATGTGTAATGAAGTGTGGTGGCATGCTCAAACCTCCTAAACCTGGTTACCAAGTGTGACCCCCTTCGCAGACATGCGCTGTCCCCTAAAAACGAAGTGTCTGCAATCTGACTATTAGGAGGAAACTCCCTGTTTCGGTGAAACAGGGGTAGATCTTGTCACAACATGTTCGCAAACATGGTTTTAAATCATCACATGACCTAACCGAGAACAAAACAAGAGAGGTCTACACCGGGCTACCCCTGTCAGAAGAAATTCTAGGGGGGTAGACGATCCGAGACCCACGGATCACGGTTCCGCAGGAAGAAGTGCTTCGGGGCATTGGAACACCTCCAAACCATGCATGTTACCATAGCATGTGTAATGAAGTGTGGTGGCATGATCAAGCCTCCTAAACCTGGTTCCCAATTGTGACCCCCTTCGGAGACATGCGCTGTCCCCTAAATACGAAGTGTTTACAATCTGACTATTAGGGGGAACTCCCCGTTTTGGTGAAACCGGGGTAGATCTTGTCACAACATGTTCCCAAACATAGCTTTACATCATCAAATGACCTAACCAAGAGCAAAACAAGAGAGGGTTACACCGGGCTACCCCTGTCAGAAGAAAGACTAGGGGGGTAGACGATCCAAGACCCGCGGATCATGGTTCCGCAGAAAGAAGCGCTTCGGGGCATCGGAACACCTCGAAACCATGCATGTGACCATAGCATGTGTAATGAAGTGTGGTGTCATGCTCAAGCCTCCTCAACCTGGTTCCCAAGTGTGACCCCCTTCGCAGACATGCGTTGTCCGCTAAAAACAAAGTGTGTGCAATCTGACTATTAGGGGGAAACTCCCTGTTTCGGTGAAACCAGGGTAGATCTTGTCACAACATGTTCCCAAACATGGTTTTACATCATAACATGACCTAACCAAGAGCAAATCCGGGCTACCCCTGTCAGAAGAAATTCTAGGGGGTAGACGATCCGAGGCCCGCGGATCAGGGTTCCACAGGAAGAAGCGCTTCGGGGCATCGGAACAGCTCCAAACAATGCATGTGACCGTAGCATGTGTGATGAAGTGTGGTGGCATGATCAAACCTCCTAAACATGCTTACCAAGTGATACCCCCTTCGCATACATGCGCTGTCCCCTAAAAACGAAGTGTCTGCAATCTGACTATTAGGGGGGAATCTCGCTGTTTCGGTGAACCGGGGTAGATCTTGTCACAACATGTTCCCAAACATGATTTTACATCATCACATGACCTAACCAAGAGCAAAACAAGAGAGGGTTACACCGGGCTACCCCTGTCAGAAGAAAGTCTAGGGGGTAGATGATCCGAGACCCACGGATCAGGGTTCCACAGGAAGAAGCGCTTCGGGGCATCAAAACACCTCCAAACCATGCATGTGACCCTAGCATGTGTAATGAAGTGTGGTGGCATGCTCAAAACTCCTAAACCTGGTTACCAAGTGTGACCCCCTTCGCAGACATGCGCTGTCGCCTAAAAACGAAGTGTCTGCAATCTGACTATTAGGGGGAAACTCCTCGTTTTGGTGAAACCGGGGTAGACCTTGGCACAACATATTCACTAACATGGTTTTACATCATCACATGAACTAACCAAGAGCAAAACAAGACAGGGCTACACCAGGCTACCCCTGTCAGAAGAAAGTCTAGGGGGGTAGACGATTCGAGGCCCGCGGATAAGGGTTCCGCAAGAAGAAGCGCCTCGAGGCATCGGAACACCTCCAAACCATGCATGTGACCCTAGCATGTGTAATTAAGTGTGGTGGCATGCTCAAACCTCCTAAACCTGGTTACCAACTGTGACCCCCTTCGCACACATGTGCTGTCCCCTAAAAACGAAGTGTCTGCAATCTGACTATTAGGGGAAAACTCCCTGTTTCGGTGAAACCGTGGTAGATCTTGTCACAACATATTCCAAAACATGGTTTTGCATCATCACATGACCTAACCAAGAGCAAAAAAGAGAGGGATACACCGGGATACCCCTATGAGAAGAAAGTCTAGGGGGGTAGACGATCCGAGACTCGCGGATCAGGGTTCCGCAGGTAGAAGCGCTTCGGGGCATCGGAACACCTCCAAACCATGCATTTGACCCTAGCATGTGTAATGAAGTGTTGAGGCATCCTAAAAACTCCTAATCCTGGTTACCAGGTGTGACCCCCTTCGCAGACATGCGTTGTCCTCTAAAAACAAAGTGTCTGCAATCTGACTATTAGGGGGAAACTCCCCGTTTCAGTGAAACCGGGGTAGATCTTGTCACAAAATGTTCCCAAACATGGTTTTACATCATCACATGACCTAACCAAGAGAAAAACAAGAGAGGGCTACACCAGGCTACCCCTGTCAGAAGAAAGTCTAGGGGGGTAGACGATTCGACGCCCGCGGATCAGGGTTCCGCAGGAAGAAGCGCTTCGAGGCATCGGAACACCTAGAAACCATGTATGTGACCTTAGCATGTGTAATTAAGTGTGGTGGAATTCTCAAAACTCCTAAACCTGGTTACCAAGTGTGACCCCCTACGCAGACATGCGCTGTCCCCTAAAAATGAAGGTTGTGCAATCTGACTATTAGGGGGAAACTCCCCGTTTCGGTGAAACCGGGGTAGATCTTGTCACAACATGTTCCCAAACATGGTTTTACATTATCACATGACCTAACCAAGAGAAAAACAAGAGAGGGCTACACCGGGCTACCCGTGTCAGAAGAAAGTCTAGGGGGGTAGACGATCCGAGGCCCGCGGATCAGGGTTCCGCAGGAAGAAGCGCTTCGAGGCATCGAAACACCCCAAACCATGCATGTGACCCTATAATGTGTAATGAAGTGTGGTGGAATTCTCAAAACTCCTAAACCTGGTTACCAAGTGTGACCCCCTTCGCAGACATGCGCTGTCCCCTAAATACGACGTGTTTGCAATTTGACTATTAGGGGGAAACACCCCGTTTTGGTGAAACCGGGGTAGATCTTGTCAAATCATGTTCCCAAGCATGGCTTTACATCATCACATGACCTAAACTAGAGCAAAAAAAGAGAGGGATACACCGGGCTACCCCTGTTAGAAGAAAGTCTAAGGGGGTAGACGATCCGAGACCCGCGGATCAGGGTTCCGCAGGAAGAAGCGCTTCGGGGCATCGGAACACCTCCAAACCATGCATGTGACCCTAGCATGTGTAATGAAGTGTGGTGGCATGCTCAAACCTCCTAAACCTGGTTCCCAAGTGTGACCCCCTTCGCAGACATGCGCTGTCCCCTAAAAACGAAGTGTGTGCGATCTGACTATTAGGGGGAAACTCCCTGTTTCGGTGAAACCAGGGTAGATCTTGTCACAATATGTTCCCAAACATGGTTTTACATTATCACATGACCTAACCAAGAGCAAAGGAAGAGATGGCTACACCGGGCTACCCCTGTCAGAAGAAATTCTAGGGGTAGACGATCCGAGGCCCGCGGATCAGGGTTTCGCAGGAAGAAGCGCTTCGGGGCATCGGAACACCTCCAAACCATACATGTGACCCTAGAATGTGTAATGAAGTGTGGTGGCATGCTAAAACCTCCTAAACATGCTTACCAAGTGTTACCCCGTTCGCAGACATGCGCTGTCCCCTAAAAACGAAGTGTCTGCAATCTGACTATTAGGGGGGGGAACTCCCTGTTTCAGTGAAACCGGGGTAGATCTTGTCAAAACATTTTCCCAAACATGGAATTACATCATCACATGACCTAACCAAGAGCAAAACAAGAGAGGGCTACACCGGGCTACCCCTGTCAGAAGAAAGTCTAGGGGGTAGATGATCCGAGACCCACGGATCAGGGTTCCACAGGAAGAAGCGCTTCGTGGCATCAGCACACCTCCAAGCCATGCATGTGACCCTAGCATGTGTAATGAAGTGTGGTGGCATGCTCAAAACTCCTAAACCTGGTTACCAAGTGTGACCCCCTTCGCAGACATGCGTTGTCCCCTAAAAACGAAGTGTCTGGAATCTGACTATTAGGGGGAAACTCCGTGTTTTGGTGAAACCGGGGTAGATCTTGTCACAACGTGTTCCCAAACATGGTTTTACATCATCACATGACCTAACCAAGAGAAAAACAAGAGAGGGCTACCTCGGGCTACCCCTGTCAGAAGAAAGTCTAGGGGGTAGACGATCCGAGGCCCGCGGATCAGGGTTTCGCAGGAAGAAGTGCTTCGGGGCATCGGAACACCTCCAAACCATGCGCGTGACCCTAGCATGTGTAATGAAGTGTGGTGGTATGCTCAAAACTCCTAAACCTGGTTACCAAGTGTGACCTCCTTCGCAGACATGCGCTGTCCCCTAAAAACGAAGTGTTTGCAATCTGACTATTAGGGGGAAACTCCCTGTTTCGGAGAAACCGGGGTCGATCTTGTCACAACATGTTCCAAAACATGGTTTTACATCATCACGTGACCTAAACGAGAAGAAAACAAGAGAGGGATTCACCGGGCTACCCATGTCAGAAGAAACTCTAGGGGGGTAGACGATCCGAGACACGCGGATTAGGGTTCCGCAGGAAGAAGCGCTTTGGCGCATCGAAACACGTCCAAACCATGCATGTGACCCTAGCATGTGTAATGAAGTGTGGTGGCATGCTCAAACCTCCTAAACCTGGTTACCAAGTGTGAACCTCTTCGCAGACATGCGTTGTCCCCTAAAAACAAAGTGTCTGCAATCTGACTATTAGGGGGAAACTCCCTGTTTCGGTGAAACCGGGGTAGATCTTGTCACAACATGTTTCCAAACATGGTTTTACATCATCACATGACCTAACCAAGAGCAAAACAAGAGATGTATACACCGGGCTACGCCTATTAGAAGAAAGTGTAGGGTGGTAGACGATTCGAGTCCCGCAGATCTGGGTTCCGCAGGAAGAAGCGCTTTGGGGCATCGGAACACCTCCAAACCATGCATGTGACCCTAGCAAGTGTAATGAAGTGTGGTTGAATCCTCAAAACTCCTAAACCTGGTTACCAAGTGTGACCCCTTCGCACACATGCGCTGTCCCCTAAAAATGAAGTGTCTGCAATCTGACTATTAGGGGGAAACTCCCCTTTTCGGTGAAACCGGGGTAGATCTTGTCACAACATGTTCCAAAACATGGTTTTACATAATCACATGACCTAACCAAGAGCAAAGAAAGAGAGGGCTACACCGGGCTACCCCTGTCAGAAGAAACTCTAGGGTGGTAGACGATCCGAGACCCGCGGATCAGGGTTCCGCAGGAAGAAGCGTTTTGGGGCATCGGAACACCTCAAAACCATGCATGTGACCCTAGCATGTGTAATGAAGTGTGGTGGCATGCTAAAAACTTCTAAACCTGGTTACCAAGTGTGACCCCCTTCGCATACATGCGTTGTCCCGTAAAAACAAAGTGTTTGCAATCTGACTATTAGGGGGAAACTCCACGTTTTGGTGAAACCGGGGTAGATCTTGTCACAACATGTTCCGAAACATGGCTTTACATCATCACATGACCTAACCAAGATCAAAACAAGAGAGGGCTACACCGGGTTACCCCTGTCAGAAGAAATTCTTGGGGGGTAGACGATTCGAGACCCACGGATCAGGGTTCCGCAGGAAGAAGTGCTTCGGGGCATCGGAACACCTCCAAACCATGCATGTGGCCCTAGAATATGTAATGAAGTGTGGTGGCATGCTCAAAACTCCTAAACCTGGTTACCAAGTGTGACGCCCTTCGCAGACATGCGCTGTCCCCTAAAAACGAAGTGTGTGCAATCTGACTATTAGGGGGAAACTCCATGTTTTGGTGAAACCGGGGTAGATCTTGTCACAACATGTTCCCAAACATGGTTTTAAATCATCAAATCACCTAACCGAGAACAAAACAAGAGAGGGCTACACCGGGCTACCCCTGTCAGAAGAAATTCTAGGGGGGTAGACGATCCGAGACCCGTGGATCAGGGTTCCGCAGGAAGAAGTGCTTCGGGGCATCGTAACACCTCCAAACCATGCATGTGACCATATAATGTGTAATGAAGTGTGGTAGAATGCTCAAGCATCCTAAACCTGGTTCCCAAGTGTGACCCACTTCGCACACATGCGCTGTCCCCTAAAAACGAAGTGTGTGCAATCTGACTATTAGGGGGAAACTCCCTGTTTCGGTGAAACCGGGGTAGATCTTGTCACAACATGTTTCCAAACATGGTTTTACATCATCACATGACCTAACCAAGAGAAAAACAAGAGATGTCTACACCGGGCTACGCCTATTAGAAGAAAGTGTAGGGTGGTAGACGATTCGAGTCCCGCAGATCTGGGTTCCGCAGGAAGAAGCGCTTTGGGGCATCGGAACACCTCCAAACCATGCATGTGACCCTAGCAAGTGTAATGAAGTGTGGTGGCATCCTCAAAACTCCTAAACCTGGTTACCAAGTGTGACCCCTTCGCACACATGCGCTATCCCCTAAAAATGAAGTGTCTGCAATCTGACTATTGGGGGGAAACTCCCCTTTTCGGTGAAACCGGGGTAGATCTTGTCACAACATGTTCCAAAACATGGTTTTACATAATCACATGACCTAACCAAGAGCAAAGAAAGAGAGGGCTACACCGGGCTACCCCTGTCAGAAGAAACTCTAGGGTGGTAGACGATCCGAGACCTGCGGATCAGGGTTCCGCAGGAAGAAGCGTTTCGGGGCATCGGAACACCTCAAAACCATGCATGTGACCCTAGCATGTGTAATGAAGTGTGGTGGCATGCTAAAAACTTCTAAACATGGTTACCAAGTGTGACCCCCTTCGCATACATGCGTTGTACCGTAAAAACAAAGTGTTTGCAATCTGACTATTAGGGGGAAACTCCACGTTTTGGTGAAACCGGGGTAGATCTTGTCACAACATGTTCCGAAACATGGCTTTACATCATCACATGACCTAACCAAGATCAAAACAAGAGAGGGCTACACCGGGTTACCCCTGTCAGAAGAAATTCTTGGGGGGTAGACGATTCGAGACCCACGGATCAGGGTTCCGCAGGAAGAAGTGCTTCGGGGCATCGGAACACCTCCAAACCATGCATGTGGCCCTAGAATATGTAATGAAGTGTGGTGGCATGCTCAAAACTCCTAAACCTGGTTACCAAGTGTGACGCCCTTCGCAGACATGCGCTGTCCCCTAAAAACGAAGTGTGTGCAATCTGACTATTAGGGGGAAACTCCATGTTTTGGTGAAACCGGGGTAGATCTTGTCACAACATGTTCCCAAACATGGTTTTAAATCATCAAATCACCTAACCGAGAACAAAACAAGAGAGGGCTACACCGGGCTACCCCTGTCAGAAGAAATTCTAGGGGGGTAGACGATCCGAGAACCGTGGATCAGGGTTCCGCAGGAAGAAGTGCTTCGGGGCATCGTAACACCTCCAAACCATGCATGTGACCATATAATGTGTAATGAAGTGTGGTGGAATGCTCAAGCATCCTAAACCTGGTTCCCAAGTGTGACCCACTTCGCACACATGCGCTGTCCCCTAAAAACGAAGTGTGTGCAATCTGACTATTAGGGGGAAACTCCCTGTTTCGGTGAAACCGGGGTAGATCTTATCACAACATGTTTCCAAACATGGTTTTACATCATCACATGACCTAACCAAGAGAAAAACAAGAGATGTCTACACCGGGCTACGCCTATTAGAAGAAAGTGTAGGGTGGTAGACGATTCGAGTCCCGCAGATCTGGGTTCCGCAGGAAGAAGCGCTTTGGGGCATCGGAACACCTCCAAACCATGCATGTGACCCTAGCAAGTGTAATGAACTGTGGTGGCATCCTCAAAACTCCTAAACCTGGTTACCAAGTGTGACCCCTTCGCACACATGCGCTGTCCCCTAAAAATGAAGTGTCTGCAATCTGACTATTAGGGGGAAACTCCCCTTTTCGGTGAAACCGGGGTAGATCTTGTCACAACATGTTCCAAAACATGGTTTTACATAATCACATGACCTAACCAAGAGCAAAGAAAGAGAGGGCTACACCGGGCTACCCCTGTCAGAAGAAACTCTAGGGTGGTAGACGATCCGAGACCTGCGGATCAGGGTTCCGCAGGAAGAAGCGTTTCGGGGCATCGGAACACCTCAAAACCATGCATGTGACCCTAGCATGTGTAATGAAGTGTGGTGGCATGCTAAAAACTTCTAAACCTGGTTACCAAGTGTGACCCCCTTCGCATACATGCGTTGTACCGTAAAAACAAAGTGTTTGCAATCTGACTATTAGGGGGAAACTCCCCGTTTTGGTGAAACCGGGGTAGATCTTGTCACAACATGTTCCGAAACATGGCTTTACATCATCACATGACCTAACCAAGATCAAAACAAGAGAGGGCTACACCGGGTTACCCCTGTCAGAAGAAATTCTTGGGGGGTAGACGATTCGAGACCCACGGATCAGGGTTCCGCAGGAAGAAGTGCTTCGGGGCATCGGAACACCTCCAAACCATGCATGTGGCCCTAGAATATGTAATGAAGTGTGGTGGCATGCTCAAAACTCCAAAACCTGGTTACCAAGTGTGACGCCCTTCGCAGACATGCGCTATCCCCTAAAAACGAAGTGTGTGCAATCTGACTATTAGGGGGAAACTCCATGTTTTGGTGAAACCGGGGTAGATCTTGTCACAACATGTTCCCAAACATGGTTTTAAATCATCAAATCACCTAACCGAGAACAAAAAAAGAGAGGGATACACCGGGCTACCCCTGTCAGAAGAAATTCTAGGGGGGTAGACGATCCGAGACCCGCGGATCAAGGTTCCGCAGGAAGAAGTGCTTCGGGGCATCGTAACACCTCCAAACCATGCATGTGACCATATCATGTGTAATGAAGTGTGGTGGAATGCTCAAGCATCCTAAACCTGGTTCCCAAGTGTGACCCACTTCGCACACATGCGCTGTCCCCTAAAAACGAAGTGTGTGCAATCTGACTATTAGGGGGAAACTCCCTGCTTTGGTGAAACCAGGGTAGATCTTGTCACAACATGTTCCCAAACATGGTTTTACATCATCACATGACCTAACCAAGAGCAAAGGAAGAGATGGCTACACCGGGCTACCCCTGTTAGAAGAAATTCTAGGGGGTAGACGATCCGAGGCCCGCGGATCAGGGTTTCGCAGGAAGAAGCGCGTCGGGGCATCGGAACACCTCCAAACCATGCATGTGACCCTAGCATGTGTAATGAAGTGTGGTGCCATGCTCAAACCTCCTAAACATGCTTAGCAAGTGTTACCTCGTTCACAGACATGCGCTGTCCCCTAAAAACGAAGTGTCTGCAATCTAACTATTAGGAGGGGAAACTCCCTGTTTCAGTGAAACCGGGGTAGATCTTGTCACAACATGTTCCCAAACATGGATTTACATCATCACATGACCTAAACAAGAGAAAAACAAGAGAGGTATACACCGGGCTACCCCTGCCAGAAGAAAGTCTAGGGGGGTAGACGATCCGACGCCCGCGGATCAGGGTTTCGCAGGAAGAAGTGCTTCGGGGCATCGGAACACCTCCAAACCATGCATGTGACCCTAGCATGTGTAATGAAGTGTGGTGGCATGCTCAAAACTCCTAAACCTGGTTATCAAGTGTGACCCCCTTCGCAGACATGCGTTGTCCCCTAAAAACAAAGTGTCTGCAATCTGACTATTAGGAGGAAACTCCCCGTTTTGGTGAAACCGGGGTAGAGCTTGGCACAACATGTTCCCTAACATGGTTTTACATCATCACATGAACTAACCAAGAGAAAAACAAGAGAGGGCTACATCGGGATACCCCTGTCAGAAGAAAGTCTAGGGGGGTAGACGATTCAAGGCCCGCGGATCAGGGTTCCGCAGGAAGAAGCGCTTCGGGGCATCGAAACACCTCCAAACCATGCATGTGACCCTAACATGTGTAATGAAGTGTGGTGGCATGCTCAAACCTCCTAAACCTGGTTACCAAGTGTGACCCCCTTCGCACACATGCGTTGTCCCCTAAAAACAAAGTGTCTGCAATCTGACTATTAGGGGGAAACTCCCCATTTCGGTGAAACCAGGGTAGATCTTGTCACAACATGTTTCCAAACATGGTTTTACATCATCACATGACCTAACCAAGAGCAAAACAAGAGATGTCTACACCAGGCTACGCCTATCAGAAGAAAGTGTACGGTGGTAGACGATTCGAGTCCCGCAGATATGGGTTCCGCAGGAAGAAGCGCTTTGGGGCATCGGAACACCTCCAAACCATGCATGTGACCCTAGCAAGTGTAATGAAGTGTGGTGGCATGCTCAAAACTCCTAAACCTGGTTACCAAGTGTGACCCCTTCACACACATGCGCTGTCCCCTAAAAATGAAGTGTCTGCAATCTGACTATTAGGGGGAAACTCCCCTTTTCGGTGAAACCGGGGTAGATCTTGTCACAACATGTTCCAAAACATGGTTTTACATAATCACATGACCTAACCAAGAGAAAAGAAATAGAGGGCTACACCGGGCTACCCCTGTCAGAAGAAACTCTAGGGTGGTAGACGATCCGAGACCCGCGGATCAGGGTTCCGCAGGAAGAAGCGTTTCGGGGCATCGGAACACCTCAAAACCATGCATGTGAACCTAGCATGTGTAATGAAGTGTGGTGGCATGCTAAAAACTTCTAAACCTGGTTACCAAGTGTGACCCCCTTCGCAGACATGCGTTGTCCCGTAAAAACGAAGTGTTTGCAATCTGACTATTAGGGGGAAACTCCCCGTTTTGGTGAAACCGGGGTAGATCTTGTCACAACATGTTCCCAAACATGGCTTTACATCATCACATGACCTAACCAAGAGCAAAACAAGAGAGGGATACACCGGGTTACCCCTGTCAGAAGAAAGTCTAGGGGGGTAGACGATTCGAGACCCACGGATCAGGGTTCCGCAGGAAGAAGCGCTTCGGGGCACCGGAACACCTCCAAACCATGCATGTGGCCCTAGAATATGTAATGAAGTGTCGTGGCATGCTCAAAACTCCTAAATCTGGTTACCAAGTGTGACCCCCTTCGCAGACATGCGTTGTCCCCTAAGAACGAAGTGTGTGCAATCTGACTATTAGGGGGAAACTCCCTGTTTCGGTGAAACCGGGGTAGATCTTGTCACAACATGTTCCCAAACATGGTTTTAAATCATCAAATGACCTAACCGAGAACAAAACAAGAGAGGGATACACCGGGCTACCCTTGTCAGAAGAAATTCTAGGGGATAGACGATCCGAGGCCCGCGGATCAAGGTTTCACAGGAAGAAGCGCGTCGGGGCATCGGAACACCTCCAAACCATGCATGTGACCCTAGCATGTGTAACGAAGTGTGGTGGCATTCTCAAACCTCCTAAACATGCTTACCAAGTGTTACCCCGTTCACAGACATGCGCTGTCCCCTAAAAACGAAGTGTCTGCAATCTAACTATTAGGAGGGGAAACTCCCTGTTTCAGTGAAACCGGGGTAGATCTTGTCACAACATGTTCCCAAACATGGATTTACATCATCACATGACCTAAAAAAGAGAAAAACAAGAGAGGGCTACACCGGGCTACCCCTGTCAGAAGAAAGTCTAGGGGGGTAGACGATCCGACGCCCGCGGATCAGGGTTTCGCAGGAAGAAGTGCTTCGGGGCATCGGAACACCTCCAAACCATGCATGTGACCCTAGCATGTGTAATGAAGTGTGGTGGCATGCTCAAAACTCCTAAACCTGGTTACCAAGTGTGACCCCTTCGCACACATGCGCTGTCCCCTAAAAATGAAGTGTCTGCAATCTGACTATTAGGGGGAAACTCCATGTTTCTGTGAAACCGGGGTAGATCTTGTCACAACATGTTCCAAAACATGTTTTTACATAATCACATGACCTAACCAAGAGCAAAACAAGAGAGGGATACACCGGGCTACCCCTGTCAGAAGAAATTCTAGGGGGGTAGACGATGCGAGACCCGCGGATCAGGGTTCCGCAGGAAGAACTGCTTCGGGGCATCGTAACACCTCCAAACCATGCATGTGACCATATAATGTGTAATCAAGTGTGGTGGAATGATCAAGCATCCTAAACCTGGTTTCCAAGTGTGACCCACTTCGCACACATGCGCTGTCCCCTGAAAACGAAGTGTGTGCAATCTGACTATTAGGGGGAAATTCCCTGTTTTGGTGAAACCAGGGTAGATCTTGTCACAACATGTTCCCAAACATGGTTTTACATCATCACATGACCTAACCAAGAGGAAAACAAGAGATTGCTACACCGGGCTACCCCTGTCAGGTGAAATTCTAGGGGGTATACGATCCGAGGCCCGCGGATCAGGGTTCCACAGGAAGAAGTGCTTTGGGGCATCGGAACACCTCCAAATCATGCGTGTGATCCTATCATGTTTAATTAAGTGTGGTGGCATGCACAAACCTCCTAAACCTGCTTACCAAGTGTTACCCCCTTCGCAGACATGCGTTGTCCCCTAAAAACGAAGTGTTTGCAATCTGTCTATTAGGGGGGGGACTCCCTGTTTCGGTGAAACCGGGGTAGATCTTGTCACAACATGTTCCCAAACATGGTTTTACATCATGACATGACCTAACCAAGAGCAAAACAAGAGAGGGCTACACCGGGCTACCCTGTCAGAAGAAAGTCTAGGTGGGTAGATGATCTTAGACCCGCGGATCAGGGTTCCACAGGAAGAAGCGCTTCGGGGCATCAGAACACCTCCTAACCATGCATGTGACCCTAGTATGTGTAATGAAGTGTGGTGGCATTCTCAAAGCTCCTAAACCTGGTTACCAAGTGTGACCCCCTTCGTAGACATGCGTTGTCCCCTAAAAACAAAGTGTCTGCAATCTGACTATTAGGAGGAAACTCCCCGTTTTGGTGAAACCGGGGTAGATCTTGGCACAACATGTTCCCTAACATGGTTTTACATCATCAAATGAACTAACCAAGATCAAAACAAGAGAGGGATACATCGGGCTACCCCTGTCAGAAGAAAGTCTAGGGGGGTAGACGATTCAAGGCCCGCGGATCAGGGTTCCGCAGGAAGAAGCGCTTCGGGGCATCGGAACACCTCCAAACCATGCATGTGACCCTAACATGTGTAATGAAGTGTGGTGGCATGCTAAAACCTCCTAAACCTGGTTACCAAGTATGAACCCCTTCGCACACATGCGGTGTCCCCTAAAAACAAAGTGTCTGCAATCTGACTATTAGGGGGAAACTCCCTGTTTCGGTGAAACCGTGGTAGATCTTGTCACAACATATTCCAAAACATGGTTTTACATCATCACATGACCTAACCAAGAGCAAAACAAGAGAGGGTTACACCGGGCTACCCCTGTCAGAAGAAAGTCTAGGGGGGTAGACGATTCGAGGCCCGCGGATCAACGTTCCTCAGGAAGAAGCGCTTCGAGGCATCGGAACACCTACAAACCATGTATGTGAACTTATCATGTGTAGTTAAGTGTGGTGGCATGCAAAAACTCCTAAACCTGGTTACCAAGTGTGACCCCCTTCGCAGACATGCGCTGTCCCCTAAAACCGAAGTGTCTGCAATCTGACTATTAGGGGGAAACTCCTCGTTTCGGTGAAACTGGGTAGATCTTGTCACAACATGTTCCCAAACATGGTTTTACATCATCACATAAACTAACCAAGAGCAAAACAAGAGAGGGCTACACTGGGCTACCCCTGTCAGAAGAAAGTCTAGGGGGGTAGACGATCCGAGACCCGCGGATCAGGGTTCCGCAGGAAGAATCGCTTCGGGGCATCGAAACACCTCCAAACCATGCATCTGACCCTATAATGTGTAATGAAGTGTGGTGGGATGCTCAAAACTCCTAAACCTGGTTACCAAGTGTGACCCCCTTCACAGATATGCGTTGTCCCCTAAAGACGAAGTGTTTGCAATCTGACTATTAGGGGGAAACTCCCTGTTTTGGTGAAACCGGGGTAGATCTTGTCACAACATGTTCCCAAGAATGGCTTTACATCATCACATGACCTAACCAAGAGCAGAACAAGAGAGGGTTACACCGGGCTACCCCTGTCAGAAGAAAGTCTAGGGGGTAGACGATTCGAGACCCGCGGATCAGGGTTCCGCAGGAAGAAGCGCTTCGGGGCATCGGAACACCTCCAAACCATGAATGTGACCCTAGCATGTGTAATGAAGTGTGGTGGCATGCTCAAGACTCCTAAACCTAGTTACCAAGTGTGACCCCCTTCGCAGACATGTGCTGTCCCCTAAAAACGAAGTGTCTGCAATCTGACTATCAGGGGGAAACTCCCTGTTTCGATGAAACCGGGGTAGATCTTGTCACAACATGTTCCCAAACATGGTTTTACATCATCACATGACCTAACCGAGAACAAAACAAGAGAGGCCTACACCGGGCTACCTCTGTCAGAAGAAATTCTAGGGGGTAGACGATCCGAGACCCACGGATCAGGGTTCCGCAGGAAGAAGTGCTTCGGGGCATCGGAACACCTCCAAACCATGCATGTGACCATAGCATGTGTAATGAAGTGTGGTGGCTTGCTAAAGCCTCCTAAACCTGGTTCCCAAGTGTGACCCCCTTCACAAACATGCGCTGTCCCCTAAAAACGAAGTGTGTGCAATCTGACTATTAAGGGGAAACTCCCTGTTTCGGTGAAACCAGGGTAGATCTTGTCACAACATGTTCCCAAACATGGTTTTACATCATCACATGTTTCCAAACAAGAGAAGGATACACAAGGTTACCCCTGTCAGAAGGAATTCTAGGGGGTAGACGATCTGAGGCTCGTGGATCAGGGTTCCGCAGGAAGAAGCGCTTCGGGGCATCGGAACACCTCCAAACCATGCATGTGACCCTATCATATGTAATGAAGTGTGGTGGCATGCTCAAACCTTCTAAACCTGCTTACCAAGTGCTACCCCCTTTACAGACATGCGTTGTTCCCTAAAAACAAAGTGTCTGCAATCTGACTATTAGGGGGGGAAACTCCCTGTTTCGGTGAAACCAGGGTAGATCTTGTCACAACATGTTCCCAAACATGGTTTTACATCATCACATGACCTAACCAAGAGCAAAACAAGAGAGGGCTACACCGGGCTACCCCTGTCAGAAGAAAGTCTAGGGGGGTAGATGATCCGAGACCCACGGATCAAGATTCCACAGGAAGAAGCGCTTCGGGGCATCAGAACACCTCCAAACCATGCATGTGACCCTAGCATGTGTAATGAAGTGTGGTGGCATGCTCAAAACTCCTAAACCTAGTTACCGAGTGTGACCCCCTTCGCAGACATGCGCAGTCCCCTAAAAACGAAGTGTCTGCAATCTGCCTATTAGGGGGAAACTCCCTATTTTGGTGAAACCGTGGAAGGTCTTGTCACAACATGTTCCCAAACATGGTTTTACATCATCACATGACCTAACCAAGAGAAAAACAAGAGAGGGCTACACCAGGCTACCACTGTCAGAAGAAAGTCTAGGGGGTAGACGATCCGAGGCCCGCGGATCAGGGTTCCGCAGGAAGAAGTACTTCGGGGCATCGGAACACCTCCAAACCATGTATGTGACCCTATAATGTGTAATGAAGTGTGGTGGCATGCTCAAAAGTCCTAAACCTGGTTACCAAGTGTGACCCCCTTCGCAGACATGCGCTGTCCCCTAAATACGAAGTGTTTGCAATCTGACTATTAGGGGGAAACTCCCGGTTTTGGTGAAACCGGGGTAGATCTTGTCACAACATGTTCCCAAACATGGCTTTAGATCATCAAATGACCTAACAAAGAGCAAAACAAGAGAGGGCTACACCAGGCTACCCCTGTCAGAAGAAAGTCTAGGGGGTAGACGATCTAAGACCCGCGGATCATGGTTCCGCAGAAAGAAGTGCTTCGGGGCATCGGAACACCTCCAAACCATGCATGTGACCCTAGCATGTGTAATGAAGTGTGGTGGCATGCTCAAGCCTCCTCAACCTGGTTCCCAAGTGTGACCCCCTTCGCAGACAAGCGTTGTCCCCTAAAAACGAAGTGTGTGCAATCTGACTATTAGGGGGAAACTCCCTGTTTCGGTGAAACCAGGGTAGATCTTGTCACAACATGTTCCCAAACATGGTTTTACATCATCACATGACCTAACCAAGATAAAAACAAGAGAGGGCTACACCGGGCTACACCGGGCTACCCCTGCCAGAAGAAAGTCTATGGGGGTAGACGATTCGAGGCCCGCGGATCAGGGTTCCGCAGGAAGAAGCGCTTCGAGGCATCGGAACACCTACAAACCATGTATGTGACCTTAGCATGTGTAATTAAGTGTGGTGGCATGCTCAAAACTCCTAAACCTGGTTACCAAGTGTGACCCCCTTCGCAGACATGCGCTGTCCCCTAAAAACGAAGTGTGTGCAATCTGACTATTAGGGGGAAAATCCCCGTTTCGGTGAAACCGGAGTAGATCTTGTCACAACATGTTCCCAAACATGGTTTTACATCATCACATGACCTAACCAAGAGCAAAACAAGAGAGGGCTACACCGGGCTACACCGGGCTACCCCTGTCAGAAGAAAGTCTAGGGGGTAGATGATCCGAGACCCACGGATCAGGGTTCCACAGGAAGAAGCGCTTCGGGGCACCAGAACACCTCCAAACCATGCATGTGACCCTAGCATGTGTAATGAAGTGTGGTGGAATTCTCAAAACTCCTAAACCTGGTTACCAAGGGTGACCCCCTTCGCAGACATGCGCTGTCCCCTAAAAACGAAGTGTCTGCAATCTGACTGTTAGGGGGAAACTCCCCGTTTTGGTGAAACCGGGGTAGATCTTGGCACAACATGTTCACTAACATGGTTTTACATCATCACATGAACTAACCAAGAGCAAAACAAGAGAGGGCTACACCGGGCTACCCCTGTCAGAAGAAAGTCTAGGGGGTAGACGATTCTAGGCCCGCGGATCAGGGTTTCGCACGAAGAAGCGCCTCGGGGCATCGGAACACCTCCAAACCATGCATGTGACCCTAGCATGTGTAATGAAGTGTGGTGGCATGCTCAAACCTCCTATATCTGGTTACCAAGTGTGACCCCCATCGCACACATGCGCTGTCCCCTAAAAACGAAGTGTCTGCAATCTGACTATTAGGGGGAAACTCCCTATTTCGGTGAAACCGTGGTAGATCTTGTCACAACATATTCCAAAACATGGTTTTGCATCATCACATGACCTAACCAAGAGCAAAAAAGAGAGGGATACAACGGGATACCCCTGTGAGAAGAAAGTCTAGGGGGGTAGACGATCCGAGACCCGCGGATCAGGGTTCCGCAGGAAGAAGCGGTTCGGGACATCGGAACACCTCCAAACCATGCTTTTGACCCTAGCATGTGTAATGAAGTGTTGAGGCATGCTAAAATCTCCTAATCCTGGTTACCAAGTGTGACCCCCTTCACAGACATGCGTTGTCCTCTAAAAACAAAGTGTCTGCAATCTGACTATTAGGGGGAAACTCCCCGTTTCAGTGAAACCGGGGTCGATCTTGTCACAACATGTTCCCAAACATGGTTTTACATCACCACAGGACCTAACCAAGAGCAAAACAAGAGAGGGCTACATCGGGCTACCCCTGTCAGAAGAAAGTCTAGGGGGGTAGACGATTTGAGGCCCGCGGATCAGGGTTCCGCAGGAAGAAGCGCTTCGAGGCATCGGAACACCTACAAACCATGTATGTGAGCTTAGCATGTGTAATTAAGTGTGGTGGCATGCTCAAAACTCCTAAACCTGGTTACCAAGTGTGACCCCCTTCGCAGACATGCGCTGTCCCCTATAAACGAAGTGTGTGCAATCTGACTATTAGGGGGAAACTCCCCGTTTCGGTGAAACCGGGGTAGATCTTGTCACAAAAAGTTCCCAAACATGGTTTTACATCATCACATGACCTAACCAAGAGAAAAACAAGAGAGGGCTACACCGGGCTACCCCTGTCAGAATAAAGTCTAGGGGGGTAGACGATCCGAGGCCCGCGGATCAGGGTTCCACAGGAAGAAGCGCTTCGGGGCATCGAAACACCTCAAAACCATGCATGTGACCCTATAATGTGTAATGAAGTGTGGTGGCATGCTCAAAACTCCTAAACCTGGTTACCAAGTGTGACCCCCTTCACAGACATGCGTTGTCCCCTAAATACGATGTGTTTGCAATTTGACAATTAGGGGGAAACACCCCGTTTTGGTGAAACCGGGGTAGATCTTGTCAAATCATGTTCCCAAGCATGGATTTATATCATCACATGACCTAACCTAGAGCAAAACAACAGAGGGATACACCGGGCTACCCCTGTCAAAAGAAAGTCTAAGGGGGTAGACGATCCGAGACCCGCGGATCAGGGTTCCACAGGAAGAAGCGCTTCGGGGCATCGGAACACCTCCAAACCATGCATGTGACCCTAGCATGTGTAGTGAAGTGTGGTGGAATGCTCAAGACTCCTAAACCTAGTTACCAAGTGTGACCCCCTTCGCAGACACGCGTTGTCCCCTAAAAACAAAGTGTCTGCAATCTGACTATTAGGGGGAAACTCTCTGTTTCGGTGAAACCGGGGTAGATCTTGTCACAAAATGTTCCCAAACATGGTTTTAAATCATCACGTCACCTAAACGAGAACAAAACAAGAGAGGGCTACACCGGGCTACCCCTGTTAGAAGAAATTCTAGCGGGGTAGACGATCCGAGACCCGCGGATCAGGGTTCCGCCGGAAGAAGTGCTTCGGGGCATCGGAACACTTCCAAACCATGCATGTGACTATAGCATGTGTAATGAAGTGTGGTGGAATGCTCAAGCCTCCTAAACATGGTTCCCAAGTGTGACCCCCTTCGCAGACATGCGCTGTCCCCTAAAAACGAAGTGTGTGCAATCTGACTATTAGGGGGAAACTCCCTATTTCGGTGAAACCAGGGTAGATCTTGTCACACATGTTCAAACATGGTTTTACATCATCACATGACCTAACAAAGATAAAAACAAGAGAGGGCTACACCGGGCTACCCCTGTAAGAAGAAAGTCTAGGGGGGTAGATGATCCGAGACCCACGGATCAGGGTTCCACAGGAAGAAGCGCTTCGTGGCATCATAACACCTCACACCATGCATGTGACCCTAGAATGTGTAATGAAGTGTGGTGGCATGCTCAAAACTCCTAAACCTGGTTACCAAGTGTGACCCCCTTCGCAGACATGCGCTGTCCCCTATAAACGAAGTGTGTGCAATCTGACTATTAGGGGGAAACTCCCCGTTTCGGTGAAACCGGGGTAGATCTTGTCACAAAAAGTTCCCAAACATGGTTTTACATCATCACATGACCTAACCAAGAGAAAAACAAGAGAGGGCTACACAGGGCTACCCCTGTCAGAATAAAGTCTAGGGGGGTAGACGATCCGAGGCCCGCGGATCACGGTTCCACAGGAAGAAGCGCTTCGGGGCATCGAAACACCTCAAAACCATGCATGTGACCCTATAATGTGTAATGAAGTGTGGTGGCATGCTCAAAACTCCTAAACCTGGTTACCAAGTGTGACCCCCTTCACAGACATGCGTTGTCCCCTAAATACGATGTGTTTGCAATTTGATAATTAGGGGGAAACACCCCGTTTTGGTGAAACCGGGGTAGATCTTGTCAAATCATGTTCCCAAGCATGGATTTATATCATCACATGACCTAACCTAGAGAAAAACAACAGAGGGATACACCGGGCTACCCCTGTCAAAAGAAAGTCTAAGGGGGTAGACGATCCGAGACCCGCGGATCAGGGTTCCACAGGAAGAAGCGCTTCGGGGCATCGGAACACCTCCAAACCATGCATGTGACCCTAGCATGTGTAGTGAAGTGTGGTGGAATGCTCAAGACTCCTAAACCTAGTTACCAAGTGTGACCCCCTTCGCAGACACGCGTTATCCCCTAAAAACAAAGTGTCTGCAATCTGACTATTAGGGGGAAACTCTCTGTTTCGGTGAAACCGGGGTAGATCTTGTCACAAAATGTTCCCAAACATGGTTTTAAATCATCACGTCACCTAAACGAGAACAAAACAAGAGAGGGCTACACCGGGCTACCCCTGTTAGAAGAAATTCTAGCGGGGTAGACGATCCGAGACCCGCGGATCAGGGTTCCGCCGGAAGAAGTGCTTCGGGGCATCAGAACACTTCCAAACCATGCATGTGACTATAGCATGTGTAATGAAGTGTGGTGGCATGCTCAAGCCTCCTAAACCTGGTTCCCAAGTGTGACCCCCTTCGCAGACATGCGCTGTCCCCTAAAAACGAAGTGTGTGCAATCTGACTATTAGGGGGAAACTCCCTATTTCGGTGAAACCAGGGTAGATCTTGTCACAACATGTTCAAACATGGTTTTACATCATCACATGACCTAACAAAGATAAAAACAAGAGAGGGCTACACCGGGCTACCCCTGTAAGAAGAAAGTCTACGGGGGTAGATGATCCGAGACCCACGGATCAGGGTTCCACAGGAAGAAGCGCTTCGTGGCATCATAACACCTCACACCATGCATGTGACCCTAGAATGTGTAATGAAGTGTGGTGGCATGCTCAAAACTCCTAAACCTGGTTACCAAGTGTGACCCCCTTCGCAGACATGCGTTGTCCCCTAAAAACGAAGTGTCTGCAATCTGACTATTAGGGGGAAACTCCCCGTTTTGGTGAAACCAGGGTAGATCTTGTCACAACATGTTCCCAAACATGGTTTTACATCATCAAATGAACTAACCAAGAGAAAAACAAGAGAGGGCTACTCCGGGCTACCCCTGTCAGAAGAAAGTCTAGGGGCATAGACGATTCGAAGCCCGTGGATCAGGGTTCCGCAGGAAGAAGCGCTTCGAGGCATCGGAACACCTTCAAACCATGCATGTGACCCTAGCATGTGTAATTAAGTGTGGTGGCATGCTCAAACCTCCTAAAACTGGTTACCAAGTGTTACCCCCTTCGCACACATGCGCTGTCCCCTAAAAACAAAGTGTCTACAATTTGACTATTAGGGGGAAACTCCCTGTTTCGGTGAAACCGTGGTAGATCTTGTCACAATATGTTCCAAAACATGGTTTTACATAATAACATGACCTAACCAAGAGCAAAAAAGAGAGGGATACACCGGGATACCCCTATCAGAAGAAAGTCTAGGGGGGTAGACGATCCGAGACCCGCGGAGCAGGGTTCCACAGGAAGAAGCGCTCCGGGGCATCGGAACACCTCCAAACCATGCATTTGACCCTAGCATGTGTAATGAAGTGTGGCGGCATGCTAAAAACTCCTAAACCTGGTTACCAAGTGTGACCCCCTTCACAGACATGCGTTGTCCCCTAAAAACAAAGTGTCTGCAATCTGTCTATTAGGGGGAAACTCCCCATTTTAGTGAAACCGGGGTAGATCTTGTCACAACATGTTCCCAAACATGGTTTTACATCATCACATGACCTAACCAAGAGCAAAACAAGAGAGGGATACACCGGGCTACCCCTGTCAGAAGAAAGTCTAGGGGGGTAGATCATCCGAGACCCACGGATCAAGATTCCACAGGAAGAAGCGCTTCGGGGCATCAGAACACCTCCAAACCATGCATGTGACCCTAGCATGTGTAATGAAGTGTGGTGGCATGCTCAAAACTCCTAAACCTAGTTACCGAGTGTGACCCCCTTCGCAGACATGCGCAGTCCCCTAAAAACGAAGTGTCTGCAATCTGCCTATTAGGGGGAAACTCCCTATTTTGGTGAAACCGTGGAAGGTCTTGTCACAACATGTTCCCAAACATGGTTTTACATCATCACATGACCTAACCAAGAGAAAAACAAGAGAGGGCTACACCGGGCTACCACTGTCAGAAGAAAGTCTAGGGGGGTAGACGATCCGAGGCCCGCGGATCAGGGTTCCACAGGAAGAAGCGCTTCGGGGCATCGAAACACCTCAAAACCATGCATGTGACCCTATAATGTGTAATGAAGTGTGGTGGCATGCTCAAAACTCCTAAACCTGGTTACCAAGTGTGACCCCCTTCACAGACATGCGTTGTCCCCTAAATACGATGTGTTTGCAATTTGACAATTAGGGGGAAACACCCCGTTTTGGTGAAACCGGGGTAGATCTTGTCAAATCATGTTCCCAAGCATGGATTTATATCATCACATGACCTAACCTAGAGCAAAACAACAGAGTGATACACCGGGCTACCCCTGTCAAAAGAAAGTCTAAGGGGGTAGACGATCCGAGACCCGCGGATCAGGGTTCCACAGGAAGAAGCGCTTCGGGGCATCGGAACACCTCCAAACCATGCATGTGACCCTAGAATGTGTAGTGAAGTGTGGTGGAATGCTCAAGACTCCTAAACCTAGTTACCAAGTGTGACCCCCTTCGCAGACACGCGTTGTCCCCTAAAAACAAAGTGTCTGCAATCTGACTATTAGGGGGAAACTCTCTGTTTCGGTGAAACCGGGGTAGATCTTGTCACAAAATGTTCCCAAACATGGTTTTAAATCATCACGTCACCTAAACGAGAACAAAACAAGAGAGGGCTACACCGGGCTACCCCTGTTAGAAGAAATTCTAGCGGGGTAGACGATCCGAGACCCGCGGATCAGGGTTCCGCCGGAAGAAGTGCTTCGGGGCATCGGAACACTTCCAAACCATGCATGTGACTATAGCATGTGTAATGAAGTGTGGTGGCATGCTCAAGCCTCCTAAACCTGGTTCCCAAGTGTGACCCCCTTCGCAGACATGCGCTGTCCCCTAAAAACGAAGTGTGTGCAATCTGACTATTAGGGGGAAACTCCCTGTTTCGGTGAAACCAGGGTAGATCTTGTCACAACATGTTCAAACATGGTTTTACATCATCACATGACCTAACAAAGATAAAAACAAGAGAGGGCTACACCGGGCTACCCCTGTAAGAAGAAAGTCTAGGGGGGTAGATGATCCGAGACCCACGGATCAGGGTTCCACAGGAAGAAGAGCTTCGTGGCATCATAACACCTCACACCATGCATGTGACCCTAGAATGTGTAATGAAGTGTGGTGGCATGCTCAAAACTCCTAAACCTGGTTACCAAGTGTGACCCCCTTCGCAGACATGCGTTGTCCCCTAAAAACGAAGTGTCTGCAATCTGACTATTAGGGGGAAACTCCCCGTTTTGGTGAAACCAGGGTAGATCTTGTCACAACATGTTCGCAAGCATGGTTTTACATCATCAAATGAACTAACCAAGAGAAAAACAAGAGAGGGCTACTCCGGGCTACCCCTGTCAGAAGAAAGTCTAGGGGCATAGACGATTCGAAGCCCGTGGATCAGGGTTCCGCAGGAAGAAGCGCTTCGAGGCATCGGAACACCTTCAAACCATGGATGTGACCCTAGCATGTGTAATTAAGTGTGGTGGCATGCTCAAACCTCCTAAAACTGGTTACCAAGTGTTACCCCCTTCGCACACATGCGCTGTCCCCTAAAAACAAAGTGTCTACAATTTGACTATTAGGGGGAAACTCCCTGTTTCGGTGAAACCGTGGTAGATCTTGTCACAATATGTTCCAAAACATGGTTTTACATAATAACATGACCTAACCAAGAGCAAAAAAGAGAGGGATACACCGGGATACCCCTATCAGAAGAAAGTCTAGGGGGGTAGACGATCCGAGACCCGCGGAGCAGGGTTCCACAGGAAGAAGCGCTCCGGGGCATCGGAACACCTCCAAACCATGCATTTGACCCTAGCATGTGTAATGAAGTGTGGCGGCATGCTAAAAACTCCTAAACCTGGTTACCAAGTGTGACCCCCTTCACAGACATGCGTTGTCCCCTAAAAACAAAGTGTCTGCAATCTGTCTATTAGGGGGAAACTCCCCATTTTAGTGAAACCGGGGTAGATCTTGTCACAACATGTTCCCAAACATGGTTTTACATCATCACATGACCTAACCAAGAGCAAAACAAGAGAGGGATACACCGGGCTACCCCTGTCAGAAGAAAGTCTAGGGGGGTAGATCATCCGAGACCCACGGATCAAGATTCCACAGGAAGAAGCGCTTCGGGGCATCAGAACACCTCCAAACCATGCATGTGACCCTAGCATGTGTAATGAAGTGTGGTGGCATGCTCAAAACTCCTAAACCTAGTTACCGAGTGTGACCCCCTTCGCAGACATGCGCAGTCCCCTAAAAACGAAGTGTCTGCAATCTGCCTATTAGGGGGAAACTCCCTATTTTGGTGAAACCGTGGAAGGTCTTGTCACAACATGTTCCCAAACATGGTTTTACATCATCACATGACCTAACCAAGAGAAAAACAAGAGAGGGCTACACCGGGCTACCACTGTCAGAAGAAAGTCTAGGGGGGTAGACGATCCGAGGCCCGCGGATCAGGGTTCCACAGGAAGAAGCGCTTCGGGGCATCGAAACACCTCAAAACCATGAATGTGACCCTATAATGTGTAATGAAGTGTGGTGGCATGCTCAAAACTCCTAAACCTGGTTACCAAGTGTGACCCCCTTCACAGACATGCGTTCTCCCCTAAATACGATGTGTTTGCAATTTGACAATTAGGGGGAAACACCCCGTTTTGGTGAAACCGGGGTAGATCTTGTCAAATCATGTTCCCAAGCATGGATTTATATCATCACATGACCTAACCTAGAGCAAAACAACAGAGTGATACACCGGGCTACCCCTGTCAAAAGAAAGTCTAAGGGGGTAGACGATCCGAGACCCGCGGATCAGGGTTCCACAGGAAGAAGCGCTTCGGGGCATCGGAACACCTCCAAACCATGCATGTGACCCTAGAATGTGTAGTGAAGTGTGGTGGAATGCTCAAGACTCCTAAACCTAGTTACCAAGTGTGACCCCCTTCGCAGACACGCGTTGTCCCCTAAAAACAAAGTGTCTGCAATCTGACTATTAGGGGGAAACTCTCTGTTTCGGTGAAACCGGGGTAGATCTTGTCACAAAATGTTCCCAAACATGGTTTTAAATCATCACGTCACCTAAACGAGAACAAAACAAGAGAGGGCTACACCGGGCTACCCCTGTTAGAAGAAATTCTAGCGGGGTAGACGATCCGAGACCCGCGGATCAGGGTTCCGCCGGAAGAAGTGCTTCGGGGCATCGGAACACTTCCAAACCATGCATGTGACTATAGCATGTGTAATGAAGTGTGGTGGCATGCTCAAGCCTCCTAAACCTGGTTCCCAAGTGTGACCCCCTTCGCAGACATGCGCTGTCCCCTAAAAACGAAGTGTGTGCAATCTGACTATTAGGGGGAAACTCCCTGTTTCGGTGAAACCAGGGTAGATCTTGTCACAACATGTTCAAACATGGTTTTACATCATCACATGACCTAACAAAGATAAAAACAAGAGAGGGCTACACCGGGCTACCCCTGTAAGAAGAAAGTCTAGGGGGGTAGATGATCCGAGACCCACGGATCAGGGTTCCACAGGAAGAAGCGCTTCGTGGCATCATAACACCTCACACCATGCATGTGACCCTAGAATGTGTAATGAAGTGTGGTGGCATGCTCAAAACTCCTAAACCTGGTTACCAAGTGTGACCCCCTTCGCAGACATGCGTTGTCCCCTAAAAACGAAGTGTCTGCAATCTGACTATTAGGGGGAAACTCCCCGTTTTGGTGAAACCAGGGTAGATCTTGTCACAACATGTTCGCAAGCATGGTTTTACATCATCAAATGAACTAACCAAGAGAAAAACAAGAGAGGGCTACTCCGGGCTACCCCTGTCAGAAGAAAGTCTAGGGGCATAGACGATTCGAAGCCCGTGGATCAGGGTTCCGCAGGAAGAAGCGCTTCGAGGCATCGGAACACCTTCAAACCATGCATGTGACCCTAGCATGTGTAATTAAGTGTGGTGGCATGCTCAAACCTCCTAAAACTGGTTACCAAGTGTTACCCCCTTCGCACACATGCGCTGTCCCCTAAAAACAAAGTGTCTACAATTTGACTATTAGGGGGAAACTCCCTGTTTCGGTGAAACCGTGGTAGATCTTGTCACAATATGTTCCAAAACATGGTTTTACATAATAACATGACCTAACCAAGAGCAAAAAAGAGAGGGATACACCGGGATACCCCTATCAGAAGAAAGTCTAGGGGGGTAGACGATCCGAGACCCGCGGAGCAGGGTTCCACAGGAAGAAGCGCTCCGGGGCATCGGAACACCTCCAAACCATGCATTTGACCCTAGCATGTGTAATGAAGTGTGGCGGCATGCTAAAAACTCCTAAACCTGGTTACCAAGTGTGACCCCCTTCACAGACATGCGTTGTCCCCTAAAAACAAAGTGTCTGCAATCTGTCTATTAGGGGGAAACTCCCCGTTTTAGTGAAACCGGGGTAGATCTTGTCACAACATGTTCCCAAACATGGTTTTACATCATCACATGACCTAACCAAGAGCAAAACAAGAGAGGGCTACACCGGGCTACCCCTGTCAGAAGAAAGTCTAGGGGGGTAGATCATCCGAGACCCACGGATCAAGATTCCACAGGAAGAAGCGCTTCGGGGCATCAGAACACCTCCAAACCATGCATGTGACCGTAGCATGTGTAATGAAGTGTGGTGGCATGCTCAAAACTCCTAAACCTAGTTACCGAGTGTGACCCCCTTCGCAGACATGCGCAGTCCCCTAAAAACGAAGTGTCTGCAATCTGCCTATTAGGGGGAAACTCCCTATTTTGGTGAAACCGTGGAAGGTCTTGTCACAACATGTTCCCAAACATGGTTTTACATCATCACATGACCTAACCAAGAGAAAAACAAGAGAGGGCTACACCAGGCTACCACTGTCAGAAGAAAGTCTAGGGGGTAGACGATCCGAGGCCCGCGGATCAGGGTTCCGCAGGAAGAAGTACTTCGGGGCATCGGAACACCTCCAAACCATGAATGTGACCCTATAATGTGTAATGAAGTGTGGTGGCATGCTCAAAAGTCCTAAACCTGGTTACCAAGTGTGACCCCCTTCGCAGACATGCGCTGTCCCCTAAATACGAAGTGTTTGCAATCTGACTATTAGGGGGAAACTCCCCGTTTTGGTGAAACCGGGGTAGATCTTGTCACAACATGTTCCCAAACATGGCTTTACATCATCAAATGACCTAACAAAGAGCAAAACAAGAGAGGGCTACACCAGGCTACCCCTGTCAGAATAAAGTCTAGGGGGGTAGACGATCTAAGACCCGCGGATCATGGTTCCGCAGAAAGAAGTGCTTCGGGGCATCGGAACACCTCCAAACCATGCATGTGACCCTAGCATGTGTAATGAAGTGTGGTGGCATGCTCAAGCCTCCTCAACCTGGTTCCCAAGTGTGACCCCCTTCGCAGACAAGCGTTGTCCCCTAAAAACGAAGTGTGTGCAATCTGACTATTAGGGGGAAACTCCCTGTTTCGGTGAAACCAGAGTAGATCTTGTCACAACATGTTCCCAAACATGGTTTTACATCATCACATGACCTAACCAAGAGAAAAACAAGAGAGGGCTACACCGGGCTACACCGGGCTACCCCTGTCAGAAGAAAGTCTAGGGGGTAGATGATCCGAGACCCACGAATCAGGGTTCCACAGGAAGAAGTGCTTCGGGGCATCAGAACACCTCCAAACCATGCATGTGACCCTAGAATGTGTAATGAAATGTGGTGGCATGCTCAAAACTCCTAAACCTGGTTACCAAGTGTGACCCCCTTCGCAGACATGCGCTGTCCCCTAAAAACGAAGTGTCTGCAATCTGACTGTTAGGGGGAAACTCCCCGTTTTGGTGAAACCGGGGTAGATCTTGACACAACATGTTCCCAAACATGGTTTTACATCATCACATGACCTAACCAAGAGCAAAACAAGAGAGGGATACACCGGGCTACCCCTGTCAGAAGAAAGTCAAGGGGGGTAGACGATTCGAGGCCCGCGGATCAGGGTTCCGCAGGAAGAAGCGCTTCGAGGCATCGGAACACCTACAAACCATGTATGTGACCTGAGCATGTGTAATTAAGTGTGGTGGCATGCTCAAACCTCCTAAACCTTCTTACCAAGTGTTACCCCCTTCGCAGACATGCGCTGTCCCCTAAAAACGAATTGTCTGCAATCTGACTATGAGGGGGAAACTCCTCGTTTTGGTGAAACCGGGGTAGATCTTGGCACAACATGTTCACTAACATGGTTTTACATCATAACATGAACTAACCAAGAGCAAAACAAGAGAGGGCTACACCGGGCTACCCCTGTCAGAAGAAAGTCTAGGGGGTAGACGATTTGAGGCCCGCGGATCAGGGTTTCGCAGGAAGAAGCGCCTCGGGGCATCGGAACACCTCCAAACCATGCATGTGACCCTAGCATGTGTAATGAAGTGTGGTGGAATGCTCAAACCTCCTAAACCTGGTTGCCAAGTGTGACCCCATTCGCACACATGCGCTGTCCCCTAAAAACGAAGTGTTTGCAATCTGCCTATTAGGGGGAAACTCCCTATTTTGGTGAAACCGTGGAAGGTCTTGTCACAACATGTTCCCAAACATGGTTTTACATCATCACATGACCTAACCAAGAGAAAAACAAGAGAGGGATACACCGGGATACCCCTGTGAGAAGAAAGTCTAGGGGGGTAGACGATCCGAGACCCGCGGATCAGGGTTCCGCAGGAAGAAGCGCTTCGGGGCATCGGAACACCTCCAAACCATGCATTTGACCCTAGCATGTTTAATGAAGTGTTGAGGCATGCTAAAAACTCCTAATCCTGGTTACCAAGTGTGACCCCCTTCGCAAACATGTGTTGTCCTCTAAAAACGAAGTGTCTGCAATCTGACTATTAGGGGGAAACTCCCCGTTTCAGTGAAACCGGGGTAGATCTTGTCACAACATGTTCCCAAACATGGTTTTACATCATCACATGACCTAACCAAGAGCAAAACAAGAGATGGATACACCAGGCTACCCCTGTCAGAAGAAAGTCTAGGGGGGTAGACGATTCGAGGCCCGCGGATCAGGGTTCCGCAAGAAGAAGCGCTTCGAGGCATCGGAACACCTACAAACCATGTATGTGACCTTAGCATGTGTAATTAAGTGTGGTGGCATGCTCAAAACTCCTAAACCTGGTTACCAAGTGTGACCCCCTTCGCAGACATGCGCTGTCCCCTAAAAACGAAGTGTGTGCAATCTGACTATTAGGGGGAAACTCCCCGTTTCGGTGAAACCAGGGTAGATCTTGTCACAACATGTTCCCAAACATGGTTTTACATCATCACATGACCTAACCAAGAGCAAAACAAGAGAGGGCTACACCGGGCTACACCGGGCTACCCCTGTCAGAAGAAAGTCTAGGGGGTAGATGATCCGAGACCCATGAATCAGGCTTCCACAGGAAGAAGCGCTTCGGGGCACCAGAACACCTCCAAACCATGCATGTGACGCTAGCATGTGTAATGAAGTGTGGTGGCATGCTCAAAACTCCTAAACCTGGTTACCAAGTGTGACCCCCTTCGCAGACATGCGCTGTCCCCTAAAAACGAAGTGTCTGCAATCTGACTGTTAGGGGGAAACTCCCCGTTTTGGTGAAACCGGGGTAGATCTTGGCACAACATGTTCACTAACATGGTTTTACATCATCACATGAACTAACCAAGAGCAAAACAAGAGAGGGCTACACCGGGCTACCCCTGTCAGAAGAAAGTCTAGGGGGTAGACGATTCGAGGCCCACGGATCAGGGTTTCGCACGAAGAAGCGCCTCGGGGCATCGGAACACCTCCAAACCATGCATGTGACCCTAGCATGTGTAATGAAGTGTGGTGGCATGCTCAAACCTCCTAAATATGGTTACCAAGTGTGACCCCCATCGCACACATGCGATGTCCCCTAAAAACGAAGTGTCTGCAATCTGACTATTAGGGGAAACTCCCTATTTCGGTGAAACCGTGGTAGATCTTGTCACAACATATTCCAAAACATGGTTTTGCAGCATCACATGACCTAACCAAGAGCAAAAAAGAGAGGGATACAACGGGATACCCCTGTGAGAAGAAAGTCTAGGGGTGTAGACGATCCGAGACCCGCGGATCAGGGTTCCGCAGGAAGAAGCGGTTCGGGACATCGGAACACCTCCAAACCATGCTTTTGACCCTAGCATGTGTAATGAAGTGTTGAGGCATGCTAAAATCTCCTAATCCAGGTTACCAAGTGTGACCCCCTTCACAGACATGCGTTGTCCTCTAAAAACAAAGTGTCTGCAATCTGACTATTAGGGGGAAACTCCCCGTTTCAGTGAAACCGGGGTCGATCTTGTCACAACATGTTCCCAAACATGGTTTTACATCACCACAGGACCTAACCAAGAGCAAAACAAGAGAGGGCTACATCGGGCTACCCCTGTCAGAAGAAAGTCTAGGGGGGTAGACGATTTGAGGCCCGCGGATCAGGGTTCCGCAGGAAGAAGCGCTTCGAGGCATCGGAACACCTACAAACCATGTATGTGAGCTTAGCATGTGTAATTAAGTGTGGTGGCATGCTCCAAACTCCTAAACCTGGTTACCAAGTGTGACCCCCTTCGCAGACATGCGCTGTCCCCTATAAACGAAGTGTGTGCAATCTGACTATTAGGGGGAAACTCCCCGTTTTGGTGAAACCGGGGTAGATCTTGTCACAAAAAGTTCCCAAACATGGTTTTACATCATCACATGACCTAACCAAGAGAAAAACAAGAGAGGGCTACACCGGGATACCCCTGTCAGAATAAAGTCTAGGGGGGTAGACGATCCGAGGCCCGCGGATCAGGGTTCCACAGGAAGAAGCGCTTCGGGGCATCGAAACACCTCAAAACCATGCATGTGACCCTATAATGTGTAATGAAGTGTGGTGGAATGCTCAAAACTCCTAAACCTGGTTACCAAGTGTGACCCCCTTCACAGACATGCGCTGTCCCCTAAATACGATGTGTTTGCAATTTGACAATTAGGGGGAAACACCCCGTTTTGGTGAAACCGGGGTAGATCTTGTCAAATCATGTTCCCAAGCATGGATTTATATCATCACATGACCTAACCTAGAGCAAAACAACAGAGGGATACACCGAGCTACCCCTGTCAAAAGAAAGTCTAAGGGGGTAGACGATCCGAGACCCGCGGATCAGGGTTCCACAGGAAGAAGCGCTTCGGGGCATCGGAACACCTCCAAACCATGCATGTGACCCTAGAATGTGTAGTGAAGTGTGGTGGAATGCTCAAGACTCCTAAACCTAGTTACCAAGTGTGACCCCCTTCGCAGACACGCGTTGTCCCCTAAAAACAAAGTGTCTGTAATCTGACTATTAGGGGGAAACTCCCTGTTTCGGTGAAACCGGGGTAGATCTTGTCACAAAATGTTCCCAAACATGGTTTTAAATCATCAAATCACCTAAACGAGAACAAAACAAGAGAGGGCTACACCGGGCTACCCCTGTCAGAAGAAATTCTAGCGGGGTAGACGATCCGAGACCCGCGGATCAGGGTTCCGCCGGAAGAACTGCTTCGGGGCATCGGAACACTTCCAAACCATGCATGTGACCATAGCATGTGTAATGAAGTGTGGTGGAATGCTCAAGCCTCCTAAACCTGGTTCCCAAGTGTGACCCCCTTCGCAGACATGCGCTGTCCCCTAAAAACGAAGTGTGTGCAATCTGACTATTAGGGGGAAACTCCCTGTTTCGGTGAAACCAGGGTAGATCTTGTCACAACATGTTCCCAAACATGGTTTTACATCATCACATGACCTAACAAAGATAAAAACAAGAGAGGGCTACACCGGGCTACCCCTGTAAGAAGAAATTCTAGGGGGGTAGATGATCCGAGACCCACGGATCAGGGTTCCACAGGAAGAAGCGCTTCGTGGCATCATAACACCTCAAACCATGCATGTGACCCTAGAATGTGTAATGAAGTGTGGTGGCATGCTCAAAACTCCTAAACCTGGTTACCAAGTGTGACCCCCTTCGCAGACATGCGTTGTCCCCTAAAAACGAAGTGTCTGCAATCTGACTATTAGGGGAAACTCCCTATTTCGGTGAAACCGTGGTAGATCTTGTCACAACATATTCCAAAACATGGTTTTGCAGCATCACATGACCTAACCAAGAGCAAAAAAGAGAGGGATACAACGGGATACCCCTGTGAGAAGAAAGTCTAGGGGGGTAGACGATCCGAGACCCGCGGATCAGGGTTCCGCAGGAAGAAGCGGTTCGGGACATCGGAACACCTCCAAACCATGCTTTTGACCCTAGCATGTGTAATGAAGTGTTGAGGCATGCTAAAATCTCCTAATCCTGGTTACCAAGTGTGACCCCCTTCACAGACATGCGTTGTCCTCTAAAAACAAAGTGTCTGCAATCTGACTATTAGGGGGAAACTCCCCGTTTCAGTGAAACCGGGGTCGATCTTGTCACAACATGTTCCCAAACATGGTTTTACATCACCACATGACCTAACCAAGAGCAAAACAAGAGAGGGCTACATCGGGCTACCCCTGTCAGAAGAAAGTCTAGGGGGGTAGACGATTTGAGGCCCGCGGATCAGGGTTCCGCAGGAAGAAGCGCTTCGAGGCATCGGAACACCTACAAACCATGTATGTGAGCTTAGCATGTGTAATTAAGTGTGGTGGCATGCTCAAAACTCCTAAACCTGGTTACCAAGTGTGACCCCCTTCGCAGACATGCGCTGTCCCCTATAAACGAAGTGTGTGCAATCTGACTATTAGGGGGAAACTCCCCGTTTTGGTGAAACCGGGGTAGATCTTGTCACAAAAAGTTCCCAAACATGGTTTTACATCATCACATGACCTAACCAAGAGAAAAACAAGAGAGGGCTACACCGGGCTACCCCTGTCAGAATAAAGTCTTGGGGGTAGACGATCCGAGGCCCGCGGATCAGGGTTCCACAGGAAGAAGCGCTTCGGGGCATCGAAACACCTCAAAACCATGCATGTGACCCTATAATGTGTAATGAAGTGTGGTGGCATGCTAAAAACTCCTAAACCTGGTTACCAAGTGTGACCCCCTTCACAGACATGCGCTGTCCCCTAAATACGATGTGTTTGCAATTTGACAATTAGGGGGAAACACCCCGTTTTGGTGAAACCGGGGTAGATCTTGTCAAATCATGTTCCCAAGCATGGATTTATATCATCACATGACCTAACCTAGAGCAAAACAACAGAGGGATACACCGGGCTACCCCTGTCAAAAGAAAGTCTAAGGGGGTAGACGATCCGAGACCCGCGGATCAGGGTTCCACAGGAAGAAGCGCTTCAGGGCATCGGAACACCTCCAAACCATGCATGTGACCCTAGCATGTGTAGTGAAGTGTGGTGGAATGCTCAAGACTCCTAAACCTAGTTACCAAGTGTGACCCCCTTCACAGACACGCGTTGTCCCCTAAAAACAAAGTGTCTGCAATCTGACTATTAGGGGGAAACTCCCTGTTTCGGTGAAACCGGGGTAGATCTTGTCACAAAATGTTCCCAAACATGGTTTTAAATAATCACATCACCTAAACGAGAACAAAACAAGAGAGGGCTACACCGGGCTACCCCTGTCAGAAGGAATTCTAGCGGGGTAGACGATCCGAGACCCGCGGATCAGGGTTCCGCCGGAAGAAGTGCTTCGGGGCATCGGAACACTTCCAAACCATGCATGTGACCATAGCATGTGTAATGAAGTGTGGTGGCATGCTCAAGCCTCCTAAACCTGGTTCCCAAGTGTGACCCCCTTCGCAGACATGCGCTGTCCCCTAAAAACGAAGTGTGTGCAATCTGACTATTAGGGGGAAACTCCCTGTTTCGGTGAAACCAGGGTAGATCTTGTCACAACATGTTCCCAAACATGGTTTTACATCATCACATGACCTAACAAAGATAAAAACAAGAGAGGGCTACACCGGGCTACCCCTGTAAGAAGAAAGTCTAGGGGGGTAGATGATCCGAGACCCACGGATCAGGGTTCCACAGGAAGAAGCGCTTCGTGGCATCATAACACCTCAAACCATGCATGTGACCCTAGAATGTGTAATGAAGTGTGGTGGCATGCTCAAAACTCCTAAACCTGGTTACCAAGTGTGACCCCCTTCGCAGACATGCGTTGTCCCCTAAAAACGAAGTGTCTGCAATCTGACTATTAGGGGGAAACTCCCCGTTTTGGTGAAACCAGGGTAGATCTTGTCACAACATGTTCCCAAACATGGTTTTACATCATCAAATGAACTAACCAAGAGAAAAACAAGAGAGGGCTACTCCGGGCTACCCCTGTCAGAAGAAAGTCTAGGGGCGTAGACGATTCGAAGCCCGTGGATCAGGGTTCCGCAGGAAGAAGCGCTTCGAGGCATCGGAACACCTTCAAACCATGCATGTGACCCTAGCATGTGTAATTAAGTGTGGTGGCATGCTCAAACCTCCTAAAACTGGTTACCAAGTGTTACCCCCTTCGCACACATGCGCTGTCCCCTAAAAACAAAGTGTCTACAATTTGACTATTAGGGGGAAACTCCCTGTTTCGGTGAAACCGTGGTAGATATTGTCACAATATGTTCCAAAACATGGTTTTACATCATAACATGACCTAACCAAGAGCAAAAAAGAGAGGTATACACCGGGATACCCCTATCAGAAGAAAGTCTAGGGGGGTAGACGATCCGAGACCCGCGGAGCAGGGTTCCACAGGAAGAAGCGCTCCGGGGCATCGGAACACCTCCAAACCATGCATTTGACCCTAGCATGTGTAATGAAGTGTGGAGGCATGCTAAAAACTCCTAAACCTGGTTACCAAGTGTGACCCCCTTCACAGACATGCGTTGTCCCCTAAAAACAGTGTCTGCAATCTGTCTATTAGGGGGAAACTCCCCGTTTTAGTGAAACCGGGGTAGATCTTGTCACAACATGTTCCCAAACATGGTTTTACATCATCACATGACCTAACCAATAGAAAAACAAGAGAGGGATACACCGGGCTACCCCTGTCAGAAGAAAGTCTAGGGGGGTAGACGATTCGAGGCCCGCGGATCAGGGTTCCGCAGGAAAAAGCACTTCCAGGCATCGAAACACCTCCAAACCATGCATGTGACCCTAGCATGTGTAATGAAGTGTGATGGCATGCTCAAACCTCCTAAACCTGGTTACCAAGTGTGACCCCCTTCGCAGACATGCGCTGTCCCCTAAAAACTAAGTGTCTTCAATCTGACTATTAGGGGGAACTCCCCGTTTTGGTGAAACCGGGGTAGATCTTGGCACAACATGTTCACTAACATGGTTTTACATCATAACATGAACTTACCAAGAGCAAAACAAGAGAGGGCTACACCGGGCTACCCCTGTCAGAAGAAAGTCTAGGGGGGTAGATGATTCGTGGCCCGCGGATCAGGGTTTCGCAGGAAGAAGCGCCTCGGGGCATCTGAACACCTCCAAACCATGCATGTGACCCTATCATGTGTAATGAAGTGTGGTGGCATGCTCAAACCTCCTAAACCTGGTTACAAAGTGTGACCCCCTTCGCACACATGCGATGTCCCCTAAAAACAAAGTGTCTGCAATCTGACTATTAGGGGGAAACTCCCTGTTTCGGTGAAACCGTGGTAGATCTTGTCACAACATATTCCAAAACATGGTTTTTCATCATCACATGACCTAACCAAGAGCAACAAGGAGAGGGATACACCGGGATACCCCTGTGAGAAGAAAGTCTAGGGGTAGACGATCCGAGACCCGGGGATCAGGGTTTGACCTGTTGGGAATATGCCCTAGAGGCAATCATGGTTGATGATATTTCCCAAAGTATTCATAAAGTAAAGTTGTCCCTATATTAACATCATATATATATCATTGAATACGTGATTCAGTTGTGGAACTATGTATTCATGATTGTTCATATTAGATTGTCCTTGGTCGTTGAGGTTGTGCTGGGTACACAACTTAGACCAATGTGCATGTCGGCTGATGACACGGTTCCACTTGTCATAGGCATGGAGATGCTATTATGACTTACACTGATTCGGCTAAAGAGTTTAGCGAGTCGGACTGACCCACAGTTGAGATGCAACGAGCATGTTGCCATTTGCAGTCTCAAGCAATGGAATCCTTTGACCTGAGGTGATTGCATGATCCGAGTTGTGGATCGCCAACTTAGGTTCTATCAAACGTTGTTCCGTAAATGGGAAGTTATAAAGGTAGAGTTCGGGTTGGTTGTGAAGCAAGCTGTGTGACGTGGATTACCAAGATGGGATTTGCCCCTCCGTAATGGAGAGATATTCTCTGGGCCCTCTCGTGTGATAAGATTCGGAAGCATGGCCATGCGCTACTCAGTTAAGTGTTAACTGAGGAGTCGGACTAAGAGTTAGTCCATTGAATCACATATCATGGTACGAGAAGAGAGTTAAGATATTTAAGGGATGGAAACTACTCGCCTATAGCTTGACAGATATATCGTAAGGCAAAGGGACTTGGACGAAAGTCACATTGAAAGGTCCTTCTTCTGACTTTACGACACTTGGGAGTTGGCACGTCTTGCTAGAGGCCGCTACCATCTATCAACTTGAGACCGAGTGTTCATGGGAGTGAGTTGGACTCAAAACCATGACGGGATACTTGGAGGAGTAGCTCATGTCGTGTCCAGGTGTACGTGAACCTATAGGGTCACACACTTAAGGGTAAGGAGCCCATGTGGATTAGATCCATGTGGAGATTGGAGTACAGCCTAGATGGGCCTCAAGCGTTGAGCCCAACTAGGAGTGTATATAAGTGGAGTGACAAGGGATAGTCCCTGACTTAGCCGTCACTTTTCCACTTCCATTTCGGGATAGATTGGATCTAGCAATCCTCTGTCAGAAGCTCCTTCCTGTATGTGTGGATACCGGTAGAGGCGTTGCACGTGCAACGCTGGAGACGGGGAAGCTCGTGGGGATCTGGCGAAGGAGTTCGTGGGATCCGGTGTAGTTGTCCGTGGGATTTGGAGGGCTGTCCATGGGATCGTTCGGCACTGCTTCGACGCGCTACATCAACTTCCACATCTGTGCGTCTAGCGGTAATCTCGTGGCCTATAACCTGAGCTGGATCTTGGGAGTACCGCGTTAGGGAAAAAGTTTTGTTTATCTCTGCGTGGCCTAGCAGTGGTATCAGAGCGAAAGCTTCTGGTTTTAGGCTCTAGATCTATGCGTATGTGATATGCACGAGGTGGTGGATGAGATCCACTTAGGGTTTCGGTGGTCAATCTATGAGATAGATCAGTTTTATGCAAGATTGATTGGATCAATCGCACTCGGGGGTGCATGGAAGATCGGGTGCGGATGATCAATGAGATTGGTCAGATCTGCACAGGGATCGGGATTTGGGTAAAAGTGTTTTATCGAAGAAAGGAATCCATGGTTTGGGACCGCCGGCTTCGCCGTGTTGTAGCGCATTAGATGTCGTTGCGAGGTTCACAACGCCGGTAGATATCGTATCTATGCTTATTTTTGCAGGAAGTTGTGAATGGTATGGCTTATATGCATGTGATGTGTGTAATCCATATGTGATCTGTGTATCACGGGTTTGTCAGCTGGCTGGAGCCAAAGTGCTATCACTGTTATTGTATAACGACCTCTGTGTCGGCATGAGATGCCATCTTCTTGTATATTCCTTAGTGCTAGAGTAGCATGTTTGGAGGACTTGAAGGACACTGCAGCCAAAGGCATGACGAACAGGTTCATGGAGATGGAGATCGCCATGAAGGGAGCCATACCATTTCACATTATAATTGGATTATTGTGTGTTATTGTTATGTCTCTAGTTTTACCTCTATGAGATAGTGGTTAAACTTTAATCCCTCAAAGAAGGTCTAGTCGATCTCCCTGTCGGTGCTGCACCATCACAAGTCGGACATTCTTGGTAGTGGGCTCATAAAATTGAGGTGCTACCAATTCTCTTCGACTAGATGGGTTCGAGTCGGACTCTTACAGCGGAAGCACTTGGTAATCTAGACGGTTCTATCACAACGGTTGTGGGGCTTGGGGAGAGGGCGATCGGGAGCGAGGGCATGAGATGCCACCCGACCAACAGGAGTCGCATGAGATGCGATTGGCAAGGAGTTGCCTACCTAGATCACTTGACGGCTAGCGGTGATGCTAAAGCTCACTAGTCGGCTTGCTTATTCAGGATCCTGAATCACTAAGTAACCATCGGAGGGATGTTGGTTCTAGTGGGAGCATAAGTATTAAAATGTTTAATACGCCTGCTCTTTTATGAATACTTGTCTTAAGTGTTTTACATATTTCTGTTGTAGATAATGGCACCTAGTATCAGTCTCCCTCAGTTATCCAGTTTTGCGTTTAGGACCATCCTAGAGAAACATAAACTTAATGGAACAAACTTCACCAACTGGTATCGTAATTTGAGAGTAGTTCTCAAACAAGAAAAAAGGGACCATGTTCTAGATAACCCGCTTCCAGATGTGCTCGATGAGAATGCGAGTGTCGTAGCAACCAATGCCTATCGTAGAACATGTGATGAGTCTACAGAAATTAGCTGTCTTATGCTTTCTCACATGGAACCGGACTTGCAGCAGCAGTTCGAGAATGTTGAGGCCTACGATATGATCGAAAGCCTCAAAAGTATGTTCTATGCTCAGGCAAAGACCGAGAGATATCAAGTCTCTCAAGCTTTGCTGAGTTGTAAGCTTAAGGATGGTGATCCACTAAGTCCACATGTGATCAAGATGGATGGTTACGTGCAGTCTCTGGAAAGGCTTGGCTAACCCATTAGCGAAGAGTTCGCTACAGATATAATTCTGAACTCTCTTCCTAGTGTGTATGGTCAGTTCATATCGAACTACCACATGCATGGTATGGATAAGAAGCTCACTGAATTACATGGGATGCTTAAGCAGGCAGAGGTTGATCTCAAGAAAGGTACTAGCCAAGTGTTGGTGGTACAGAATAAGGCTAAGTTTAAGAAGAGTTCATGGACTAAGAAGAAGAAGGCTAAGTCAGGAGGTAATGCTCAAGATGAGATCCCAAGCGTTTCCTCAGGGACTAAGTCATCTCCTTCAGATGGTTCCACTTGCTTCTATTGCAAGGCGTATGGCCACTAGAAGAGGAATTGCAGCAAGTATTTGGCGGATAAAGCCAAGAGTGGAGGTGTGACTTCCAACTCAGGTACACTTGTTTGCAATGTTATAGACCTTTATCTTGTTGATGCACCCGGTAGTTCTTCGGTATATGATACTAGATCAGTCATTCATATCTGCAACTCATTGCAGGGACTGGTAAGAACTAGGGGCGTAGCAAGAGGCGAGGTTGACATTCGGGTCAGCAACAAAGCAAGAGTTGCTGCGTTGGAAGTCGGCAACAAAGCAAGAGTGTCTGCAATCTGACTATTAGGGGGAAACTCCCTGTTTCGGTGAAACCGTGGTAGATCTGGTCACAACATATTCCAAAACATGGTTTTGCATCATCACATGACCTAACCAAGAGCAAAAAAGAGAGGGATACACCGGGATACCCCTGTGAGAAGAAAGTCTAGGGGGTAGACGATCCGAGACCCGCGGATCAGGGTTCCGCAGGAAGAAGCGCTTCGGGGCATCGGAACACCTCCAAACCATGCATTTGACCCTAGCATGTGTAATGAAGTGTTGAGGCATGCTAAAAACTCCTAATCCTGGTTACCAAGTGAGACCCCCTTCGCAGACATGCGTTGTCCTCTAAAAACGAAGTGTCTGCAATCTGACTATTAGGGGGAAACTCCCCGTTTCAGTGAAACCAGGGTAGATATTGTCACAACATGTTCCCAAACATGGTTTTACATCATCACATGACCTAACCAAGAGCAAAACAAGATAGAGCTACACCGGGCTACCCCTGTCAGAAGAAAGTCTAGGGGGGTAGACGATTCGAGGCCCGCAGATCAGGGTTCCGCTGGAAGAAGCGCTTCGAGGCATCGGAACACCTACAAACCATGTATGTGACCTTACCATGTGTAATTAAGTGTGGTGGCATGCTCAAAACCCCTAAACCTGGTTACCAAGTGTGACCCCCTTCGCAGACATGCGCTGTCCCCAAAAAACGAAGTGTGTGCAATCTGACTATTAGGGGGAAACTCCCCGTTTCGGTGAAACCGGGGTAGATCTTGTCACAACATGTTCCCAAAAATGGTGTTACATCATCACATGACCTAAACAAGAGCAAAACAAGAGAGGGCTACACCGGGCTACCCCTGTCGGAAGAAAGTCTAGGGGGGTAGACGATCCGAGGCCCGCGGATCAGGGTTTCGCAGGAAGAAGTGCTTCGGGGCATCGGAACACCTCCAAACCATGCATGTGACCCTATCATGTGTAATGAAGTGTGGTGGCATGCTCAAAACTCCTAAACCTGGTTACCAAGTGTGACGCCCTTCGCAGACATGCGATGTCCCCTAAATACGAAGTGTTTGCAATTTGACTATTAGGGGGAAACACCCCGTTTTGGTGAAACCGGGGTAGATCTTGTCAAATCATGTTCCCAAGCATGGATTTACATCATCACATGACCTAACCTAGAGCAAAACAAGAGAGGGCTACACCGGGCTACCCCTGTTAGAAGAAAGTCTAAGGGGGTAGACAATCCGAGACCCGCGGATCAGGGTTCCGCAGGAAGAAGCGCTTCGGAGCATCGGAACACCTCCAAACCATGAATGTGACCCTAGCATGTGTAATGAAGTGTGGTGGCATGCTGAAGACTCCTAAACCTGGTTACCATGTGTGACCCCCTTCGCAGACATGCGCTGTCCCCTAAAAACGAAGTGTCTGCAATCTGACTATTAGGGGGAAACTCCCTGTTTCGGTGAGACCGGGGTAGATCTTGTCACAACATGTTCCCAAACATGGTTTTAAATCATCACATGACCTAACCGAGAACAAAACAAGAGAGGGATACACCGGGCTACCCCTGTCAGAAGAAATTCTAGGGGGGTAGACGATCCGAGACCTGCGGATCAGGGTTCCGCCGGAAGAAGTGCTTCGGGGCATCGGAACACCTCCAAACCATGCATGTGACCATAGCATGTGTAATGAAGTGTGGTGGCATGCTAAAAACTCCTAAACATGGTTCCCAAGTGTGACCCCCTTCGCAGACATGCGTTGTCCTCTAGAAACAAACTGTCTGCAATCTGACTATTAGGGGGAAACTCCCCGTTTCAGTGAAACCGGGGTAGATCTTGTCACAACATGTTCCCAAACATGGTTTTACATCATCACATGACCTAACCAAGAGCAAAACAAGAGAGGGCTACACCAGTCTACCCCTGTCAGAAGAAAGTCTAGGGGGGTAGACGATCCGAGGCCCGCGGATCAGGGTTTCGCAGGAAGAAGTGCTTCGGGGCATCGAAACACCGTCAAACCATGCATGTGACCCTAGAATGTGTAATGAAGTGTGGTGGAATGCTCAAAACTCCTAAACCTGGTTACCAAGTGTGACCCCCTTCGCAGACATGCGCTGTCCCCTAAATACGAAGTGTTTGCAATTTCACTATTAGGGGGAAACACCCCGTTTTGGTGAAACCGGGGTAGATCTTGTCAAATCATGTTCCCAAGCATGGCTTTACATCATCACATGACCTAACCTAGAGCAAAACAAGAGAGAGCTACACCGGGCTACCCCTGTTAGAAGAAAGTCTAAGGGGGTAGACGATCCGAGACCCGCGGATCAGGGTTCCGCAGGAAGAAGCGCTTCGGGGCATCGGAACACCTCCAAACCATGCATGTGACCCTAGCATGTGTAGTGAAGTGTGGTGGAATGCTCAAGACTCGTAAACCTGGTTACCAAGTGTGACCCCTTTCGCAGACATGCGCTGTCCCCTAAAAACGAAGTGTCTGCAATCTGAACATTAGGGAGAAACTTCCTGTTTCATTGAAGCCGGGGTAGATCTTGTCACAACATGTTCCCAAACATGGTTTTAAATCATCACATGACCAAACCGAGAACAAAACAACAGAGGGCTACACCGGGCTACCCCTGTCAGAAGAAATTCTAGGGGGGTAGACGAGCCGAGACCCGCGGATCAGGGTTCCGCCGGAAGAAGTGCTTCAGGGCATCAGAACACCTCCAAACCATGCATGTGACCATAGCATGTGTAATGAAGTGTGGTGGCATGCTCAAGCCTCCTAAACCTGGTTCCCAAGTGTGACCCCCTTCGCAGACATGCGCTGTCCCCTAAAAACAAAGTGTGTGCAATCTGACTATTAGGGGGAAACTCCCTGTTTCGGTGAAACCAGGGTAGATCTTGTCACAACATGTTCCCAAACATGGTTTTACATCATCACATGACCTAACCAAGAGCAAAGCAAGAGATGTCTACACCGGGCTACCCCTATCAGAAGAAATTCTAGGGGGTAGACGATCCGAGGCCCGCGGATCGGGGTTTCGCAGGAAGAAGCGCTTCGGGGCATCGGAACACCTCCAAACCATGCATTTGACCCTAGCATGTGTAATGAAGTGTGGCGGCATGCTAAAAACTCCTAAACCTGGTTACCAAGTGTGACCCCCTTCGCAGACATGCGTTGTCCCCTAAAAACGAAGTGTTTGCAATCTAACTATTAGGGGGAAACTCCCTGTTTTGGTGAAACCGGGGTAGATCTTGTCACAACATGTTCCCAAACATGGTTTTACATCATCACATGAACTAACCAAGAGAAAAACAAGAGAGGGCGACACCGGGCTACCCCTGTTAGAAGAAAGTCTAGGGGCGTAGACGATTCGAGGCCCGCGGATCAGGGTTCCGCAGGAAGAAGCGCTTTGAGGCATCGGAACACCTTCAAACCATGCATGTGACCCTAGAATGTGTAATGAAGTGTGGTGGCATGCTCAAACCTCCTAGACCTGGTTACCAAGTGTGACCCCCTTCGCACACATGCGCTATCCCCTAAAAACGAAGTGTCTGCAATCTGACTATTAGGGGGAAACTCCCTGTTTCGGTGAAACCGTGGTAGATCTTGTCACAACATATTCCAAAACATGGTTTTACATCATAACATGACCTAACCAAGAGAAAAAAAGAGAGGGATACACCGGGATACATGCGAATCCTGCCTTCTGGGCAAGATGACCAAGACACCTTTTGCAAGGAGTTGTGAAAGGGCGTCTGACCTATTGGGGCTAGTACATAGTGATGTATGTGATCCAATGAGCGCGACAGCCAGGGGTGGTTATGAGTACTTCATTACCTTCACTGATGATTTGAGTAGATATGGATATGTCTACTTGATGAAACATAAGTCGGAAGCCTTTGAAATGTTCAAAGAATTCCAGAATGAAGTACAGAATCAACTCGGCAAGAAAATAAAGTTTCTTCGGTCGGACCGAGGAGGCGAGTACATGAGCCACGAGTTTGATGACCATCTGAAGAGTTGTGGAATAGTTCCTCAGCTCACTCCGTCAGGTACACCGCAGAGGAACGGTGTGTCGGAACGGCGGAATCGGACCTTGTTGGACATGGTACGATCAATGATGAGTCAGACAGATCTACCTTTATCATTTTGGGGTTATTGTCTAGAAAGGGCGGTGTTCACACTAAACAGAGTACCATCAAAATCGGAAGAGAAGACACCACATGAGATGTGGACTGGCAAGAAGCCAAGTTTGTCTTTTCTTAAGATTTGGGGTTGTGAAGCATTTGTCAAGCGACTTCAGTCGGACAAGCTTGCAGCCAAGTCGGATAAGTGCATTTTCGTTGGGTATCCAAGGGAAACCTTGGGTTACTACTTCTATAACCGAGAAGAGGGCAAAGTGTTTGTCGCTCGGAACGGTGTCTTCCTTGAGAAAGAGTTTCTCGGTCGGGAAATCAGTGGAAGTGCGGTGCGGCTTGAAGAAGTTCGAGACGAACCGGTCAGTAGAGATTTGGTGAAAGCCTTGGAGGTTGAGCCAGTCATGGTAGCTGAGCCGGCAGCTGCACCTCCACTGCGAAGATCGGCAAGATTGTGAAGTTTTCGTGATGTGTTACTGTTGGACAGTGATGAGCCAGCAACTTATGGAAGCAATGGTGGGTTCTGATTCTGAGTCATGGCTTGGAGCCATGAGATCCGAATTAAAGTCCATGGATGATAATCAGGTTTGGAACTTGGTTGATCTGCCAGACGGTGCAAGACCCGTCGAGTGCAAATGGGTCGTTAAAAGAAAAACTGATATGGATGGAAACGTTTCTATCTATAAAGCACGGCTTGTCGCGAAGGGGTTCTGGCAGGTTCAAGGAGTTGACTACGATGAGACTTTCTCAGCCGTAGCGATGCTTAAATCAGTTTGGATCATCTTAGCTATAGCAGCCTATTTCGACTATGAGATATGGCAAATGGATGTCAAAACGGCTTTCCTTAATGGAAAATTAACCGAGGACGCGTATATGATACAACTCGAGGGTTTTGTCAATCCGGCTAATGCTGACAAGGTATGCAAACTTCATAAATCCATTTATGGGTTGAAGCAAGCATCTCGGAGTTGGAACATTCGCTTTGATGAGGTAGTCAAATCGTTTGGCTTCATCAAGAGTGATCATGATTCTTGTTTATACAAGAAGTTTAGTGGGAGCAAAGTAAATTTTCTGATCTTATATGTAGATGACATATTATTGATTGCAAATGATGTCCAGATGTTGCAAGAAACCAAGGAATCATTGGAAAGGAGTTTCTCAATGAAGGACTTGGGTGAGGCAACTTATATACTAGGAATCAGGATGTATAGAGATAGATCCAGGCGGCTCATTGGATTGACCCAAAGTACATATTTGGACAAAGTGTTGAAGAAGTTCAGCATGGAATCGTCTAAGAAGGGGTTCTTACCAATGTCCCATGGCATAAGACTTAGCAAGACTTAGTGTCCCTCGACAACTGATGAGCGAAGTAGGATGAGTACAATTCCGTATGCTTCGGCAGTCCGGTCCATCATGTATGCCATGATTTGTACTAGGCCAGATGTTTCCTATGCTCTAAGTGTTGTGATCAGATACCAGGCTGTCCCCTAAAAACGAAGTGTGTGCGATCTAACTATTAGGGGGAAACTCCCTGTTTCGGTGAAACCAGGGTAGATCTTGTCACAATATGTTCCCAAACATGGTTTTACATCATCACATGACCTAACCAAGAGCAAAGGAAGAGATGGCTACACCGGGCTACCCCTGTCAGAAGAAATTCTAGGGGTAGACGATCCGAGACCCGCGGATGAGGGTTTCGCAGGAAGAAGCGCTTCGGGGCATCGGAAGACCTCCAAACCATGCATGTGACCCTAGCATGTGTAATGAAGTGTGGTGGCATTCTCAAACCTCCTAAACATGCTTACCAAGTGTTACCCCGTTCGCAGACATGCGCTGTCCCGTAAAAACGAAGTGTCTGCAATCTGACTGTTAGGGGGGGAAACTCCCTGTTTCAGCGAAACCGGGGTAGATCTTCTCACAACATGTTCCCAAACATGGATTTACATCATCACATGACCTAACCAAGAGCAAAACAAGATAGGGCTACACCGGGCTACCCCTGTCAGAAGAAAGTCTAGGGGGTAGATGATCCGAGACCCACGGATCAGGGTTCCACAGGAAGAAGCGCTTCGTGGCATCAGAACACCTCCAAACCATGCATGTGACCCTAGCATGTGTAATGAAGTGTGGTGTCATGCTAAAAACTCCTAAACATGGTTACCAAGTGTGACCTCCTTCGCAGACATGCGTTGTCCCCTAAAAACGAAGTGTCTGCAATCTGACTATTAGGGGGAAACTCCCCGTTTTGGTGAAACCGGGGTAGATATTGTCACAACATGTTACCAAACATGGTTTTACATCATCAAATGACCTAAAAAAGATAAAAACAAGAGAGGGTTACACCGGGCTACCCCTGTCAGAAGAAAGTCTAGGGGGGTAGACGATCTGAGGCCCGCGGATCAGGGTTTCGCAGGAAGAAGTGCTTCGGGGCATCGGAACACCTCCAAACCATGCATGTGACCCTAGCATGTGTAATGAAGTGTGGTGGCATGCTCAAAACTCCTAAACCTGGTTACCAAGTGTGACCCCCTTCGCAGACATGCGCTGTCCCCTAAATACGAAGTGTTTGCAATTTGACTATTAGGGGGAAACACCCCGTTTTGGTGAAACCGGGGTAGATCTTGTCAAATCATGTTCCCAAGCATGGATTTACATCATCACATGACCTAACCTAGAGCAAAACAAGAGAGGGCTACACCGGGCTACCCCTGTTAGAAGAAAGTCTAAGGGGGTAGACGATCCGAGACCCGCGGATCAGGGTTCCGCAGGAAGAAGCGCTTCGGGGCATCGGAACACCTCCAAACCATGCATGTGACCCTAGCATGTGTAATGAAGTGTGGTGGCATGCTGAAGACTCCTAAACCTGGTTACCATGTGTGACCCCCTTCGCAGACATGCGCTGTCCCCTAAAAACGAAGTGTCTGCAATCTGACTATTAGGGGGAAACTCCCTGTTTGGGTGAAACCGGGGTAGATCTTGTCACAACATGTTCCCAAACATGGTTTTAAATCATCACATGACCTAACCGAGAACAAAACAAGAGAGGGATACACCGGGATACCCCTGTCAGAAGAAATTCTAGGGGGGTAGACGATCCGAGACCTGCGGATCAGGGTTCCGCCGGAAGAAGTGCTTCGGGGCATCGGAACACCTCCAAACCATGCATGTGACCATAGGATGTGTAATGAAGTGTGGTGGCATGCTCAAGCCTCCTAAACCTGGTTCCCAAGTGTGACCCCTTCGCAGAAATGCGCTGTCCCCTAAAAACGAAGTGTGTGCGATCTGACTATTAGGGGGAAACTCCCTGTTTCAGTGAAACCAGGGTAGATCTTGTCACAATATGTTACCAAACATGGTTTTACATCATCACATGACCTAACCAAGAGCAAAGGAAGAGATGGCTACACCGGGCTACCCCTGTCAGAACAAATTCTAGGGGGTAGACGATCCAAGGCCCGCGGATCAGGGTTTCGCAGGAAGAAGCGCTTCGGGGCATCGGAACACCTCCAAACCATGCATGTGACCCTAGAATGTGTAATGAAGTGTGGTGGCATGCTCAAACCTCCTAAACATGCTTACCAAGTGTTACCCCGTTCGCAGACGTGCGCTGTCCACTAAAAACGAAGTGTCTGCAATCTGACTATCACGGGGGGAAACTCCCTGTTTCAGTGAAACCGGGGTAGATCTTGTCACAACATGTTCCCAAACATGGATTTACATCATCACATGACCTAACCAAGAGCAAAACAAGAGAGGGCTACACCGGGCTACCCCTGTCAGAAGAAAGTCTAGGGGGTAGATGATCCGAGACCCACGGATCAGGGTTCCACAGGAAGAAGCGCTTCGTGGCATCAGAACACCTCCAAACCATGCATGTGACCCTATCATGTGTAATAAAGTGTGGTGGCATGCTCAAAACTCCTAAACCTGGTTACCAAGTGTGACCCCCTTCGCAGACATGCGTTGTCCCCTAAAAACGAAGTGTCTGCAATCTGACTATTAGGGGGAAACTCCCCGTTTTGGTGAAACCGGGGTAGATCTTGTCACAACATGTTCCCAAACATGGTTTTACATCATCACATGACCTAACAAAGAGAAAAACAAGAGAGGGCTACACCGGGCTACCCCTGTCAGAAGAAAGTCTAGGGGGTAGACGATCCGAGTTCCGCGGATCAGGGTTTCGCAGAAAGAAGTGCTTCGGGGCATCGGAGCACCTCCAAACCATGCATGTGACCCTAGCATGTGTAATGAAGTGTGGTGGAATGCTCAAAACTCCTAAACCTGGTTACCAAGTGTGACCCCCTTCGCAGACATGCGATGTCCCCTAAAAACGAAGTGTCTGCAATCTGACTATTAGGGGGAAACTCCCTGTTTCGGTGAAACCGGGGTAGATCTTGTCACAACATGTTCCCAAACATGGTTTTACATCATCACGTGACCTAACCGAGAACAAAACAAGAGAGGGATTCACTGGGCTACCCATGTCAGAAGAAACTCTAGGGGGGTAGACGATCCTAGACACACGGATTAGGGTTCCGCAGGAAGAAGCGCTTTGGGGCATCGAAACACGTCCAAACCATGCATGTGACCCTAGCATGTGTAATTAAGTGTGGTGGCATGCTCAAACCTCCTAAACCTAGTTACCAAGTGTGACCCCCTTCGCAGACATGCGTTGTCCCCTAAAAACAAAATGTCTGCAATCTGACTATTAGGGGAAACTCCCCGTTTCGGTGAAACCGGGGTAGATCTTGTCACAACATGTTCCCAAACATGGTTTTACATCATCACATGACCTAACCAAGAGAAAAACAAGAGATGTCTACACCGGGCTACGCCTGTCAGAAGAAAGTGTAGGGGGGTAGACGATTCGAGTCCCACAGATCTAGGTTCCGCAGGAAGAAGCGCTTTGGGGCATCGGAACACCTCCAAACCATGCATGTGACCATAGCAAGTGTAATGAAGTGTGGTGGCATGCTCAAAACTCCTAAACCTGGTTACCAAGTGTGACCCCTTCGCACACATGCGCTGTCCCCTAAAAATGAAGTGTCTGCAATCTGACTATTAGGGGGAAACTCCATGTTTCGGTGAAACCGGGGTAGATCTTGTCACAACATGTTCCAAAACATGGTTTTACATCATCACATGACCTAAATAAGAGCAAAACCAGAGAGGGCTACACCGGGCTACCCCTATCAGAAGAAAGTCTAGGGGGGAAGATGATCCGAGACCCACGGATCAGGGTTCCACAGGAACAAGCGCTTCGGGGCATCATAACACCTCCAAACCATGCATGTGACCCTCGAATGTGTAATGAAGTGTGGTGGCATGCTCAAAACTCCTAAACCTGGTTACCAAGTGTGACCCCCTTCGCAGACATGCGCTGTCCCCTAAAACGAATTGTCTGCAATCTGACTATTAGGGGGAAACTCCCTGTTTTGGTGAAACCGGGGTAGATCTTGGCACAACATGTTCACTAACATGGTCTTACATCATCATATGAACTAACCAAGAGCAAAACAAGAGAGGGCTACACCGGGCTACCCCTGTCAGAAGAATGTCTAGGGGGTAGACGATTTGAGGCCCGCGGATCAGGGTTTCGCAGGAAGAAGCGCCTCGGGGCATCGGAACACCTCCAAACCATGCATGTGACCCTAGCATGTGAAATGAAGTGTGGTGGCATGCTCGAACCTCCTAAACCTGGTTACCAAGTGTGACCCCCTTCGCACACATGCGCTGTCCCCTAAAAACGAAGTGTCTGCAACTTGACTATTAGGGGGAACTCCCTGTTTCGGTGAAACCGTGGTAGATCTTGTCACAACATATTCCAAAACATGGTTTTGCATCATCACATGACCTAACCAATAGCAAAAAAGAGAGGGATACCCCGGGATACCCCTGTGAGAAGAAAGTCTAGGGGGGTAGACGATCCGAGACCCGCGGATCAGGGTTCCGCAAGAAGAAGCGCTTCGGGGCATCGGAACACCTCCAAACCATGCATTTGACCCTAGAATGTGTAATGAAGTGTTGAGGCATGCTGAAAACTCCTAATCCTGGTTACCAAGTGTGACCCCCTTCGCAAACATGCATTGTCCTCTAAAAACGAAGTGTCTGCAATCTGACTATTAGGGGGAAACTCCCCGTTTCAGTGAAACCCGGATAGATCTTGTCACAACATGTTCCCAAACATGGTTTTACATCATCACATGACCTAACGAAGAGAAAAACAAGAGAGGGCTACACCGGGCTACCCCTGTCAGAAGAAAGTCTAGGGGGGTAGACAATTCGAGGCCCGCGGATCAGGGTTCCGCAGGAAGAAGCGCTTCGAGGCATCGGAACACCTACAAACCATGTATGTGACCTGAGCATGTGTAATTAAGTGTGGTGGCATGCTCATAACTCCTAAACCTGGTTACCAAGTGTGACCCCCTTCGCAGACATGCGCTGTCCCCTAAAAACGAAGTGTGTGTCATCTGACTATTAGGGGGAAACTCCCAGTTTCGGTGAAACCGGGGTAGATCTTGTCACAACATGTTCCCAAACATGGTTTTACATCATCAAATGACCTAACCAAGAGCAAAACATGAGAGGGCTACACCGGGCTACCCCTGTCAGAAGAAAGTCTAGGGGGGTAGATGATCGGAGACCCACGGATCAGGGTTCCACAGGAAGAAGCGCTTCGGGGCATCAGAACACCTCCAAACCATGCATGTGACCCTAGCATGTGTAATGAAGTGTGGTGGCATGCTCAAAACTCCTAAAACTGGTTACCAAGTGTGACCCCCTTCGCAGACATGCGCTGTCCCCTAAAAACGAAGTGTCTGCAATCTGACTGTTAGGGGGAAACTCCCCGTTTTGGTGAAACCGGGGTAGATCTTGGCAGACCATGTTCACTAACATGGTTTTACATCATCACATGAACTAACCAAGAGCAAAACAAGAGAGGGATACACCGGGCTACCCCTGTCAGAAGAAAGTCTAGGGGGTAGACGATTCGAGGCCCGCGGATTAGGGTTTCGCAGGAAGAAGCGCCTCGGGGCATCGGAACACCTACAAACCATGCATGTGACCCTAGCATGTGTAATGAAGTGTGGTGTAATGCTCAAACCTCATAAACCTGGTTACCAAGTGTGACCCCCTTCGCACACATGTGCTGTCCCCTAAAAACGAAGTGTCTGCAATCTGACTATTAGGAGGAAACTCCCCGTTTCAGTGAAACCGGGGTAGATCTTGTCACAACATGTTCCCAAACATGGTTTTACATCACCACATGACCTAACCAAGAGCAAAACAAGAGAGGGATACATCGGGCTACCCCTGTCAGAAGAAAGTCTAGGGGGGTAGACGATTCGAGGCCCGCGGATCAGGGTTCCGCAGGAAGAAGCGCTTCGAGGCATCAGAACACCTACAAACCATGTATGTGACCTTAGGATGTGTAATTAAGTGTGGTGGCATGCTCAAAACTCCTAAACCTGGTTACCAAGTGTGACCCCCTTCGCAGACATGCGCTGTCCCCTATAAACGAAGTGTGTGCAATCTGACTATTAGGGGGAAACTCCCCGTTTCGGTGAAACCGGGGTAGATCTTGTCACACATGTTCCCAAACATGGTTTTACATCATCACATGACGTAACCAAGAGAAAAACAAGAGAGGGCTACACCGGGCTACCCCTGTCAGAAGAAAGTCTAGGGGGGTAGACGATCCGAGGCCCGCAGATCAGGGTTCCACTGGAAGAAGCGCTTCGGGGCATCGAAACACCTCCAAACCATGCATGTGACCCTATAATGTGTAATGAAGTGTGGTGGCATGCTCAAAACTCCTAAACCTGGTTACCAAGTGTGACCCCCTTCGCATACATGCGCTGTCCCCTAAATACGATGTGTTTGCAATTTGACTATTAGGGGGAACACCCCGTTTTGGTGAAACCGGGGTAGATCTTGTCAAATCATGTTCCCAAGCATGGATTACATCATCACATGACCTAACCTAGAGCAAAACAAGAGAGGGATACACCGGGCTACCCCTGTCAGAAGAAAGTCTAAGGGGGTAGACGATCCGAGACTCGCGGATCAGGGTTCCGCAGGAAGAAGCGCTTCGGGGCATCGGAACACCTCCAAACCATGCATGTGACCCTATAATGTGTAGTGAAGTGTGGTGGCATTCTCAAGACTCCTAAACCTGGTTACCAAGTGTGACCCCCTTCGCAGACATGCGCTGTCCCCTAAAAACGAAGTGTCTGCAATCTGACTATTAGGGGGAAACTCCCTGTTTCGGTGAAACCGGGGTAGATCTTGTCACAACATGTTCCCAAACATGGTTTTAAATCATCACATGACCTAAACGAGAAAAAAACAAGAGAGGGCTACACCGGGCTACCCCTGTCAGAAGAAATTCTAGCGGGGTAGACGATCCGAGACCCGCGGATCAGGGTTCCGCCGGAAGAAGTGCTTCCGGGCATCGGAACACCTCCAAACCATGAATGTGACCATAGCATGTGTAATGAAGTGTGGTGGCATGCTCAAGCCTCCTAAACCTGGTTCCCAAGTGTGACCCCCTTCGCAGACATGCGCTGTCCCCTAAAAACGAAGTGTGTGCAATCTGACTATTAGGGGGAAACTCCCTGTTTCGGTGGAACCAGGGTAGATCTTGTCACAACATGTTCCCAAACATGGTTTTACAACACCACATGACCTAACCAAGAGCAAATCAAAAGATTTATACACCGGGCTACCCCTATCAGAAGAAATTCTAGGGGGTAGACGATCCGAGGTCCGCGGATCAGGGTTTCGCAGGCAGAAGCGCTTCGGGGCATCGGAACACCTCCAAACCATGCATGTGACCCTAGCATGTGTAATGAAGTGTGGTAGCATGCTCAAACCTCCTAAACATGCTTACCAAGTGTTACCCCGTTCGCAGACATGCGCTGTCCCCTAAAAACGAAGTGCCTGGAATCTGACTATTAGGGGGGAACTCCCTGTTTCCGTGAAACCGAGGTAGATCTTGTCACAACATGTTCCCAAACATGGATTTACATCATCACATGACCTAACCAAGAGCAAAACAAGAGAGGGCTACACCGGGCTACCCCTGTCAGAAGAAAGTCTAGGAGGGTAGATGATCCGAGACCCACGGATCAGGGTTCCACGGGAAGAAGCGCTTCGTGGCATCATAACACCTCCAAACCATGAATGTGACCCTAGCATGTGTAATGAAGTGTGGTGGCATGCTCAAAACTCCTAATCCTGGTTACCAAGTGTGACCCCCTTCGCAGACATGCGTTGTCCCCTAAAAACGAAGTGTCTGCAATCTGACTATTAGGGGGAAACTCCCCGTTTTGGTGAAACCAGGGTAGATCTTGTCACAACATGTTCCCAAAAATGGTTTTACATCATCACATGACCTAACCAATAACAAAACAAGAGAGGGCTACACCGGGCTACCCCTGTCAGAAGAAAGTCTAGGGGGGTAGACAATTCGAGGCCCGCGGATCAGGGTTCCGCAGGAAGAAGCGCTTCGAGGCATCGGAACTCCTACAAACCATGTATGTGACCTGAGCATGTGTAATTAAGTGTGGTGGAATGCTCATAACTCCTAAACCTGGTTAGCAAGTGTGACCCCCTTCGCAGACATGCGCTGTCCCCAAAAAACGAAGTGTGTGTAATCTGACTATTAGGGGGAAACTCCTGTTTCGGTGAAACCGGGGTAGATCTTGTCACAACATGTTCCCAAACATGGTTTTACATCATCACATGACCTAACCAAGAGAAAAACAAGAGAGGGCTACACCGGGCTACCCCTGTCAGAAGAAAGTCTAGGGGGGTAGATGATCCGAGACCCACGGATCAGGGTTCCACAGGAAGAAGCGCTTCGGGGCATCAGAACACGTCCAAACGATGCATGTGACCCTAGAATGTGTAATGAAGTGTGGTGGCATGCTCAAAACTCCTAAACCTGGTTACCAAGTGTGACCCCCTTCGCAGACATGCGCTGTCCCCTAAAAACGAAGTGTCTGCAATCTGACTGTTAGGGGGAAACTCCCCGTTTTGGTGAAACCGGGGTAGATCTTGTCAAATCATGTTCCCAAGCATGGATTACATCATCACATGACCTAACCTAGAGCAAAACAAGAGAGGGATACACCGGGCTACCCCTGTCAGAAGAAAGTCTAAGGGGCTAGACGATCCGAGACTCGCGGATCAGGGTTCCGCAGGAAGAAGCGCTTCGGGGCATCGGAACACCTCCAAACCATGCATGTGACCCTATAATGTGTAGTGAAGTGTGGTGGCATTCTCAAGACTCCTAAACCTGGTTACCAAGTGTGACCCCCTTCGCAGACATGCGCTGTCCCCTAAAAACGAAGTGTCTGCAATCTGACTATTAGGGGGAAACTCCCTGTTTCGGTGAAACCGGGGTAGATCTTGTCACAACATGTTCCCAAACATGGTTTTAAATCATCACATGACCTAAACGAGAAAAAAACAAGAGAGGGCTACACCGGGCTACCCCTGTCAGAAGAAATTCTAGCGGGGTAGACGATCCGAGACCCGCGGATCAGGGTTCCGCCGGAAGAAGTGCTTCCGGGCATCGGAACACCTCCAAACCATGAATGTGACCATAGCATGTGTAATGAAGTGTGGTGGCATGCTCAAGCCTCCTAAACCTGGTTCCCAAGTGTGACCCCCTTCGCAGACATGCGCTGTCCCCTAAAAACAAAGTGTGTGCAATCTGACTATTAGGGGGAAACTCCCTGTTTCGGTGGAACCAGGGTAGATCTTGTCACAACATGTTCCCAAACATGGTTTTACAACACCACATGACCTAACCAAGAGCAAATCAAAAGATTTATACACCGGGCTACCCCTATCAGAAGAAATTCTAGGGGGTAGACGATCCGAGGTCCGCGGATCAGGGTTTCGCAGGCAGAAGCGCTTCGGGGCATCGGAACACCTCCAAACCATGCATGTGACCCTAGAATGTGTAATGAAGTGTGGTAGCATGCTCAAACCTCCTAAACATGCTTACCAAGTGTTACCCCGTTCGCAGACATGCGCTGTCCCCTAAAAACGAAGTGCCTGGAATCTGACTATTAGGGGGGAACTCCCTGTTTCCGTGAAACCGAGGTAGATCTTGTCACAACATGTTCCCAAACATGGATTTACATCATCACATGACCTAACCAAGAGCAAAACAAGAGAGGGCTACACCGGGCTACCCCTGTCAGAAGAAAGTCTAGGAGGGTAGATGATCCGAGACCCACGGATCAGGGTTCCACGGGAAGAAGCGCTTCGTGGCATCATAACACCTCCAAACCATGAATGTGACCCTAGCATGTGTAATGAAGTGTGGTGGCATGCTCAAAACTCCTAATCCTGGTTACCAAGTGTGACCCCCTTCGCAGACATGCGTTGTCCCCTAAAAACGAAGTGTCTGCAATCTGACTATTAGGGGGAAACTCCCCGTTTTGGTGAAACCAGGGTAGATCTTGTCACAACATGTTCCCAAAAATGGTTTTACATCATCACATGACCTAACCAATAACAAAACAAGAGAGGGCTACACCGGGCTACCCCTGTCAGAAGAAAGTCTAGGGGGGTAGACAATTCGAGGCCCGCGGATCAGGGTTCCGCAGGAAGAAGCGCTTCGAGGCATCGGAACTCCTACAAACCATGTATGTGACCTGAGCATGTGTAATTAAGTGTGGTGGAATGCTCATAACTCCTAAACCTGGTTACCAAGTGTGACCCCCTTCGCAGACATGCGCTGTCCCCAAAAAACGAAGTGTGTGTAATCTGACTATTAGGGGGAAACTCCTGTTTCAGTGAAACCGGGGTAGATCTTGTCACAACATGTTCCCAAACATGGTTTTACATCATCACATGACCTAACCAAGAGAAAAACAAGAGAGGGCTACACCGGGCTACCCCTGTCAGAAGAAAGTCTAGGGGGGTAGATGATCCGAGACCCACGGATCAGGGTTCCACAGGAAGAAGCGCTTCGGGGCATCAGAACACGTCCAAACGATGCATGTGACCCTAGAATGTGTAATGAAGTGTGGTGGCATGCTCAAAACTCCTAAACCTGGTTACCAAGTGTGACCCCCTTCGCAGACATGCGCTGTCCCCTAAAAACGAAGTGTCTGCAATCTGACTGTTAGGGGGAAACTCCCCGTTTTGGTGAAAACGGGGTAGATCTTGGCAGAACATGTTCACTAAAATGGTTTTACATCATCACATGAACTAACCAAGAGAAAAACAAGAGAGGGATACACCGGGCTACCCCTGTCAGAAGAAAGTCTAGGGGTAGACGATTCGAGGCCCGCGGATCAGGGTTTCGCAGGAAGAAGCGCCTCGGGGCATCGGAACACCTCCAAACCATTTATGTGACCCTAGCATGTGTAATGAAGTGTGGTGGTATGCTCAAACCTCCTAAACCTGGTTACCAAGTGTGACCCCCTTCGCACACATGTGCTGTCCCCTAAAAACGAAGTGTCTGCAATCTGACTATTAGGGGGAAACTCCCTGTTTCGGTGAAACCGTGGTAGATCTTGTCACAACATATTCCAAAACATGGTTTTGCATCATCACATGACCTAACCAAGAGCAAAAAATAGAGGGATTCACGGGATACCCCTGTGAGAAGAAAGTCTAGGGGGGTAGACGATCCGAGACCCGCGGATCAGGGTTCCGCAGGAAGAAGCGCTTCGGGGCATCGGAACACCTCCAAACCATGCATTTGACCCTAGCATGTGTAATGAAGTGTGGCGGCATGCTAAAAACTCCTAATCCTTGTTACCAAGTGTGACCCCCTTCGCAGACATGCGTTGTCCTCTAAAAACAAAGTGTCTGCAATCTGACTATTAGGGGGAAACTCCCCGATTCAGTGAAACCGGGGTAGATCTTGTCAAAACATGTTCCCAAACATGGTTTTACATCACCACATGACCTAACCAAGAGCAAAACAAGAGAGGGATACATCGGGCTACCCCTGTCAGAAGAAAGTCTAGGGGGGTAGACGATTCGAGGCCCGCGGATCAGGGTTCCGCAGGAAGAACGCTTCGAGGCATCGGAACACCTACAAACCATGTATGTGACCTTAGGATGTGTAATTAAGTGTGGTGGCATGCTCAAAACTCCTAAACCTGGTTACCAAGTGTGACCCCCTTCGCAGACATGCGCTGTCCCCTAAACACGAAGTGTGTGCAATCTGACTATTAGGGGGACACTCCCTGTTTCGGTGAAACCGGGGTAGATCTTGTCACAACATGTTCCCAAACATGGTTTTACATCATCACATGACCTAACCAAGAGAAAAACAAGAGAGGGCTACACCGGGCTTCCCCTGTCAGAAGAAATTCTAGGGGATAGACGATCCGAGGCCCGCGGATCATGGTTTCGCAGGAAGAAGCGCTTCGGGGCATCGGAACACCTCCAAACCATGAATGTGACCCTATAATGTGTAGTGAAGTGTGGTGGCATGCTCAAGACTCCTAAACCTGGTTACCAAGTGTGACCCCCTTCGCAGACATGCGCTGTCCCCTAAACACGAAGTGTTTGCAATCTGACTATTAGGGGGAAATACCCCGTTTTGGTGAAACCGGGGTAGATCTTGTCACAACATGTTCCCAATCATGGATTTACATCATCACATGACCTAACCTAGAGCAAAACAAGAGAGGGCTACACCGGGCTACCCCTGTCAGAAGAAAGTCTAAGGGGGTAGACGATCCGAGGCCCGCGGATCAGGGTTTCGCAGGAAGAAGCGCTTCGTGGCATCAGAACACCTCCAAACCATGCATGTGACCCTAGCATGTGTAATGAAGTGTGGTGGCATGCTCAAAACTCCTAAACATGGTTACCAAGTGTGACCCCCTTCGCAGACATGCGTTGTCCCCTAAAAACGAAGTGTCTGCAATCTGACTATTAGGGGGAAACTCCCCGTTTTGGTGAAACCGGGGTAGATCTTGTCACAACATGTTACCAAACATGGTTTTACATCATCACATGACCTAAAAAAGATAAAAACAGAGGGTTACACCGGGCTACCCCTGTCAGAAGAAAGTCTAGGGGGGTAGACGATTCGAGGCCCGCAGATCAGGGTTCCGCTGGAAGAAGCGCTTCGAGGCATCGGAACACCTACAAACCATGTATGTGACCTTACCATGTGTAATTAAGTGTGGTGGCATGCTCAAAACCCCTAAACCTGGTTACCAAGTGTGACCCCCTTTGCAGACATGCGCTGTCCCCAAAAAACGAAGTGTGTGCAATCTGACTATTAGGGGGAAACTCCCCGTTTCGGTGAAACCGGGGTAGATCTTGTCACAACATGTTCCCAAACATGGTGTTACATCATCACATGACCTAAAAAAGAGCAAAAAAAGAGAGGGCTACACCGGGCTACCCCTGTCAGAAGAAAGTCTAGGGGGGTAGACGATCCGAGGCCCGCGGATCAGGGTTTCGCAGGAAGAAGTGCTTCGGGGCATCGGAACACCTCCAAACCATGCATGTGACCCTATCATGTGTAATGAAGTGTGGTGGCATGCTCAAAACTCCTAAACCTGGTTACCAAGTGTGACGCCCTTCGCAGACATGCGATGTCCCCTAAATACGAAGTGTTTGCAATTTGACTATTAGGGGGAAACACCCCGTTTTGGTGAAACCGGGGTAGATCTTGTCAAATCATGTTCCCAAGCATGGATTTACATCATCACATGACCTAACCTAGAGCAAAACAAGAGAGGGCTACACCGGGCTACCCCTGTTAGAAGAAAGTCTAAGGGGGTAGACGATCCGAGACCCGCGGATCAGGGTTCCGCAGGAAGAAGCGCTTCGGGGCATCGGAACACCTCCAAACCATGAATGTGACCCTAGCATGTGTAATGAAGTGTGGTGGCATGCTGAAGACTCCTAAACCTGGTTACCATGTGTGACCCCCTTCGCAGACATGCGCTGTCCCCTAAAAACGAAGTGTCTGCAATCTGACTATTCGGGGGAAACTCCTGTTTCGGTGAAACCGGGGTAGATCTTGTCACAACATGTTCCCAAACATGGTTTTAAATCATCACATGACCTAACCGAGAACAAAACAAGAGAGGGATACACCGGGCTACCCCTGTCAGAAGAAATTCTAGGGGGGTAGACGATCCGAGACCTGCGGATCAGGGTTCCGCCGGAAGAAGTGCTTCGGGGCATCGGAACACCTCCAAACCATGCATGTGACCATAGCATGTGTAATGAAGTGTGGTGGCATGCTAAAAACTCCTAAACCTGGTTCCCAAGTGTGACCCCCTTCGCAGACATGCGTTGTCCTCTAAAAACAAAGTGTCTGCAATCTGACTATTAGGGGGAAACTCCCCGTTTCAGTGAAACCGGGGTAGATCTTGTCACAACATGTTCCCAAACATGGTTTTACATCATCACATGACCTAACCAAGAGCAAAACAAGAGAGGGCTACACCGGTCTACCCCTGTCAGAAGAAAGTCTAGGGGGGTAGACGATCCGAGGCCCGCGGATCAGGGTTTCGCAGGAAGAAGTGCTTCGGGGCATCGAAACACCGTCAAACCATGCATGTGACCCTAGAATGTGTAATGAAGTGTGGTGGCATGCTCAAAACTCCTAAACCTGGTTACCAAGTGTGACCCCCTTCGCAGACATGCGCTGTCCCCTAAATACGAAGTGTTTGCAATTTCACTATTAGGGGGAAACACCCCGTTTTGGTGAAACCGGGGTAGATCTTGTCAAATCATGTTCCCAAGCATGGATTTACATCATCACATGACCTAACCTAGAGCAAAACAAGAGAGAGATACACCGGGCTACCTCTGTTAGAAGAAAGTCTAAGGGGGTAGACGATCCGAGACCCGCGGATCAGGGTTCCGCAGGAAGAAGCGCTTCGGGGCATCGGAACACCTCCAAACCATGCATGTGACCCTAGCATGTGTAGTGATGTGTGGTGGAATGCTCAAGACTCGTAAACCTGGTTACCAAGTGTGACCCCCTTCGCAGACATGCGCTGTCCCCTAAAAACGAAGTGTCTGCAATCTGAACATTAGGGAGAAACTTCCTGTTTCATTGAAGCCGGGGTAGATCTTGTCACAACATGTTCCCAAACATGGTTTTAAATCATCACATGACCAAACCGAGAACAAAACAACAGAGGGCTACACCGGGCTAACCCTGTCAGAAGAAATTCTAGGGGGGTAGACGATCCGAGACCCGCGGATCAGGGTTCCGCCGGAAGAAGTGCTTCGGGGCATCGGAACACCTCCAAACCATGCATGTGACCATAGAATGTGTAATGAAGTGTGGTGGCATGCTCAAGCCTCCTAAACCTGGTTCCCAAGTGTGACCCCCTTCGCAGACATGCGCTGTCCCCTAAAAACAAAGTGTGTGCAATCTGACTATTAGGGGGAAACTCCCTGTTTCGGTGAAACCAGGGTAGATCTTGTCACAACATGTTCCCAAACATGGTTTTACATCATCACATGACCTAACCAATAGCAAAGCAAGAGATGTCTACACCGGGCTACCCCTATAAAAAGAAATTCTAGGGGGTAGACGATCCGAGGCCCGCGGATCGGGGTTTCGCAGGAAGAAGCGCTTCGGGGCATCGGAACACCTCCAAACCATGCATTTGACCCTAGCATGTGTAATGAGGTGTGGCGGCATGCTAAAAACTCCTAAACCTGGTTACCAAGTGTGACCCCCTTCGCAGACATGCGTTGTCCCCTAAAAACGAAGTGTTTGCAATCTAACTATTAGGGGGAAACTCCCTGTTTTGGTGAAACCGGGGTAGATCTTGTCACAACATGTTCCCAAATATGGTTTTACATCATCACATGAACTAACCAAGAGAAAACAAGAGAGGGCTACACCGGGCTACCCCTGTCAGAAGAAAGTCTAGGGGCGTAGACGATTCGAGGCCCGCGGATCAGGGTTCCGCAGGAAGAAGCTCTTTGAGGCATCGGAACACCTTCAAACCATGCATGTGACCCTAGAATGTGTAATGAAGTGTGGTGGCATGCTCAAACCTCCTAGACATGGTTACCAAGTGTGACCCCCTTCGCACACATGCGCTATCCCCTAAAAACGAAGTGTCTGCAATCTGACTATTAGGGGGAAACTCCCTGTTTCGGTGAAACCGTGGTAGATCTTGTCACAACATATTCCAAAACATGGTTTTACATCATAACATGACCTAACCAAGAGAAAAAAAGAGAGGGATACACCGGGATACATGCGAATCCTGCCTTCTGGGCAAGATGACCAAGACACCTTTTGCAAGGAGTTGTGAAAGGGCGTCTGACCTATTGGGGCTAGTACATAGTGATGTATGTGATCCAATGAGCGCGACAGCCAGGGGTGGTTATGAGTACTTCATTACCTTCACTGATGATTTGAGTAGATATGGATATGTCTACTTGATGAAACATAAGTCGGAAGCCTTTGAAATGTTCAAAGAATTCCAGAATGAAGTACAGAATCAACTCGGCAAGAAAATAAAGTTTCTTCGGTCGGACCGAGGAGGCGAGTACATGAGCCACGAGTTTGATGACCATCTGAAGAGTTGTGGAATAGTTCCTTAGCTCACTCCGTCAGGTACACCGCAGAGGAACAGTGTGTCGGAACGGCGGAATCGGACCTTGTTGGACATGGTACGATCAATGATGAGTCAGACAGATCTACCTTTATCATTTTGGGGTTATTGTCTAGAAAGGGCGGTGTTCACACTAAACAGAGTACCATCAAAATCGGAAGAGAAGACACCACATGAGATGTGGACTGGCAAGAAGCCAAGTTTGTCTTTTCTTAAGATTTGGGGTTGTGAAGCATTTGTCAAGCGACTTCAGTCGGACAAGCTTGCAGCCAAGTCGGATAAGTGCATTTTCGTTGGGTATCCAAGGGAAACCTTGGGTTACTACTTCTATAACCGAGAAGAGGGCAAAGTGTTTGTCGCTCGGAACGGTGTCTTCCTTGAGAAAGAGTTTCTCGGTCGGGAAGTCAGTGGAAGTGCGGTGTGGCTTGAAGAAGTTCGAGACGAACCGGTCAGTAGAGATTTGGTGAAAGCCTTGGAGGTTGAGCCAGTCATGGTAGCTGAGCCGGCAGCTGCACCTCCACTGCGAAGATCGGCAAGATTGTGAAGTGTTCGTGATGTGTTACTGTTGGACAGTGATGAGCCGGCAACTTATGGAAGCAATGGTGGGTTCTGATTCTGAGTCATGGCTTGGAGCCATGAGATCCGAATTAAAGTCCATGGATGATAATCAGGTTTGGAACTTGGTTGATCTGCCAGACGGTGCAAGACCCGTCGAGTGCAAATGGGTCGTTAAAAGAAAAACTGATATGGATGGAAACGTTTCTATCTATAAAGCACGGCTTGTTGCGAAGGGGTTCTGGCAGGTTCAAGGAGTTGACTACGATGAGACTTTCTCAGCCGTAGCGATGCTTAAATCAGTTTGGATCATCTTAGCTATAGCAGCCTATTTCGACTATGAGATATGGCAAATGGATGTCAAAACGGCTTTCCTTAATGGAAAATTAACCGAGGACGCGTATATGATACAACTCAAGGGTTTTGTCGATCCGGCTAATGCTGACAAGGTATGCAAACTTCATAAATCCATTTATGGGTTGAAGCAAGCATCTCGGAGTTGGAACATTCGCTTTGATGAGGTAGTCAAATCGTTTGGCTTCATCAAGAGTGATCATGATTCTTGTTTATACAAGAAGTTTAGTGGGAGCAAAGTAAATTTTCTGATCTTATATGTAGATGACATATTATTGATTGCAAATGATGTCCAGATGTTGCAAGAAACCAAGGAATCATTGGAAAGGAGTTTCTCAATGAAGGACTTGGGTGAGGCAACTTATATACTAGGAATCAGGATGTATAGAGATAGATCCAGGCGGCTCATTGGATTGACCCAAAGTACATATTTGGACAAAGTGTTGAAGAAGTTCAACATGGAATCGTCTAAGAAGGGGTTCTTACCAATGTCCCATGGCATAAGACTTAGCAAGACTTAGTGTCCCTCGACAACTGATGAGCGAAGTAGGATGAGTACAATTCCGTATGCTTCGGCAGTCCGGTCCATCATGTATGCCATGATTTGTACTAGGCCAGATGTTTCCTATGCTCTAAGTGTTGTGATCAGATACCAGGCTGTCCCCTAAAAACGAAGTGTGTGCGATCTAACTATTAGGGGGAAACTCCCTGTTTCGGTGAAACCAGGGTAGATCTTGTCACAATATGTTCCCAAACATGGTTTTACATCATCACATGACCTAACCAAGAGCAAAGGAAGAGATGGCTACACCGGGCTACCCCTGTCAAAAGAAATTCTAGGGGTAGACGATCCGAGGCCCGCGGATGAGGGTTTCGCAGGAAGAAGCGCTTCGAGGCATCGGAACACCTCCAAACCATGCATGTGACCCTAGCATGTGTAATTAAGTGTGGTGGCATTCTCAAACCTCCTAAACATGCTTACCAAGTGTTACCCCGTTCGCAGACATGCGCTGTCCCCTAAAAACAAAGTGTCTGCAATCTGACTGTTAGGGGGGGGGGACTCCCTGTTTCAGTGAAACCGGGGTAGATCTTGTCACAACATGTTCCCAAACATGGATTTACATCATCACATGACCTAACCAAGAGCAAAACAAGATAGGGCTACACCGGGCTACCCCTGTCAGAAGAAAGTCTAGGGGGTAGATGATCCGAGACCCACGGATCAGGGTTCCACAGGAAGAAGCGCTTCGTGGCATCAGAACACCTCCAAACCATGCATGTGACCCTAGCATGTGTAATGAAGTGTGGTGGCATGCTCAAAACTCCTAAACATGGTTACCAAGTGTGACCCCCTTCGCAGACATGCGTTGTCCCCTAAAAACGAAATGTCTGCAATCTGACTATTAGGGGGAAACTCCCCGTTTTGGTGAAACCGGGGTAGATCTTGTCACAACATGTTACCAAACATGGTTTTACATCATCAAATGACCTAAAAAAGATAAAAACAAGAGAGGGCTACACCGGGCTACCCCTGTCAGAAGAAAGTCTAGGGGGGTAGACGATCTGAGGCCCGCGGATCAGGGTTTCGCAGGAAGAAGTGCTTCGGGGCATCGGAACACCTCCAAACCATGCATGTGACCCTAGCATGTGTAATGAAGTGTGCTGGCATGCTCAAAACTCCTAAACCTGGTTACCAAGTGTGACCCCCTTCGCAGACATGCGCTGTCCACTAAATACGAAGTGTTTGCAATTTGACTATTAGGGGGAAACACCCCGTTTTGGTGAAACCGGGGTAGATCTTGTCAAATCATGTTCCCAAGCATGGATTTACATCATCACATGACCTAACCTAGAGCAAAACAAGAGATGGCTACACCGGGCTACCCCTGTCAGAACAAATTCTAGGGGGTAGACGATCCGAGGCCCGCGGATAAGGGTTTCGCAGGAAGAAGCGCTTCGGGGCGTCGGAACACCTCCAAACCATGCATGTGACCCTAGCATGTGTAATGAAGTGTGGTGGCATGCTCAAACCTCCTAAACATGCTTACCAAGTGTTACCCCGTTCGTAGACGTGCGCTGTCCACTAAAAACGAAGTGTCTGCAATCTGACTATTACGGGGGGAAACTCCCTGTTTCAGTGAAACCGGGGTAGATCTTGTCACAACATGTTCCCAAACATGGATTTACATCATCACATGACCTAACCAAGAGCAAAACAAGAGAGGGATACACCGGGCTACCCCTGTCAGAAGAAAGTCTAGGGGGTAGATGATCCGAGACCCACAGATCAGGGTTCCACAGGAAGAAGCGCTTCGTGGCATCAGAACACCTCCAAACCATGCATGTGACCCTATCATGTGTAATAAAGTTTGGTGGCATGCTCAAAACTCCTAAACCTGGTTACCAAGTGTGACCCCCTTCGCAGACATGCGTTGTCCCCTAAAAACGAAGTGTCTGCAATCTGACTATTAGGGGGAAACTCCCCGTTTTGGTGAAACCGGGGTAGATCTTGTCACAACATGTTCCCAAACATGGTTTTACATCATCACATGACCTAACAAAGAGAAAAACAAGACAGGGCTACACCGGGCTACCCCTGTCAGAAGAAAGTCTAGGGGGTAGACGATCCGAGTTCCGCGGATCAGGGTTTCGCAGAAAGAAGTGCTTCGGGGCATCGGAGCACCTCCAAACCATGCATGTGACCCTAGCATGTGTAATGAAGTGTGGTGGAATGCTCAAAACTCCTAAACCTGGTTACCAAGTGTGACCCCCTTCGCAGACATGCGATGTCCCCTAAAAACGAAGTGTCTGCAATCTGACTATTAGGGGGAAACTCCCTGTTTCGGTGAAACCGGGGTAGATCTTGTCACAACATGTTACAAAACATGGTTTTACATCATCACGTGACCTAACCGAGAACAAAACAAGAGAGGGATTCACTGGGCTACCCATGTCAGAAGAAACTCTAGGGGGTAGACGATCCTAGACACACGGATTAGGGTTCCGTAGGAAGAAGCGCTTTGGGGCATCGAAACACGTCCAAACCATGCATGTGACCCTAGCATGTGTAATTAAGTGTGGTGGCATGCTCAAACCTCCTAAACCTAGTTACCAAGTGTGACCCCCTTCGCAGACATGCGTTGTCCCCTAAAAACAAAATGTCTGCAATCTGACTATTAGGGGAAACTCCCCGTTTCGGTGAAACCGGGGTAGATCTTGTCACAACATGTTCCCAAACATGGTTTTACATCATCACATGACCTAACCAAGAGAAAAACAAGAGATGTCTACACCGGGCTACGCCTGTCAGAAGAAAGTCTAGGGGGGTAGACGATTCGAGTCCCACAGATCTGGGTTCCGCAGGAAGAAGCGCTTTGGGGCATCGGAACACCTCCAAACCATGCATGTGACCATAGAAAGTGTAATGAAGTGTGGTGGCATGCTCAAAACTCCTAAACCTGGTTACCAAGTGTGACCCCTTCGCACACATGCGCTGTCCCCTAAAAATGAAGTGTCTGCAATCTGACTATTAGGGGGAAACTCCATGTTTCGGTGAAACCGGGGTAGATCTTGTCACAACATGTTCCAAAACATGGTTTTACATCATCACATGACCTAAACAAGAGCAAAACCAGAGAGGGCTACACCGGGCTACCCCTATCAGAAGAAAGTCTAGGGGGGAAGATGATCCGAGACCCACGGATCAGGGTTCCACAGGAACAAGCGCTTCGGGGCATCATAACACCTCCAAACCATGCATGTGACCCTAGAATGTGTAATGAAGTGTGGTGGCATGCTCAAAACTCCTAAACCTGGTTACCAAGTGTGACCCCCTTCGCAGACATGCGATGTCCCCTAAAAACGAATTGTCTGCAATCTGACTATTAGGGGGAAACTCCCTGTTTTGGTGAAACCGGGGTAGATATTGGCACAACATGTTCACTAACATGGTCTTACATCATCATATGAACTAACCAAGAGCAAAACAAGAGAGGGCTACACCGGGCTACCCCTGTCAGAAGAATGTCTAGGGGGTAGACGATTTGAGGCCCGCGGATCAGGGTTTCGCAGGAAGAAGCGCCTCGGGGCATCGGAACACCTCCAAACCATGCATGTGACCCTAGCATGTGTAATGAAGTGTGGTGGCATGCTCGAACCTCCTAAACCTGGTTACCAAGTGTGACCCCCTTCGCACACATGCGCTGTCCCCTAAAAACGAAGTGTCTGCAATCTGACTATTAGGGGGAACTCCCTGTTTCGGTGAAACCGTGGTAGATCTTGTCACAACATATTCCAAAACATGGTTTTGCATCATCACATGACCTAACCAATAGCAAAAAAGAGAGGGATACCCCGGGATACCCCTGTGAGAAGAAAGTCTAGGGGGGTAGACGATCCGAGACCCGCGGATCAGGGTTCCGCAAGAAGAAGCGCTTCGGGGCATCGGAACACCTCCAAACCATGCATTTGACCCTAGAATGTGTAATGAAGTGTTGAGGCATGCTGAAAACTCCTAATCCTGGTTACCAAGTGTGACCCCCTTCGCAAACATGCATTGTCCTCTAAAAACGAAGTGTCTGCAATCTGACTATTAGGGGGAAACTCCCCGTTTCAGTGAAACCGGGATAGATCTTGTCACAACATGTTCCCAAACATGGTTTTACATCATCACATGACCTAACCAAGAGCAAAACAAGAGAGGGCTACACCGGGCTACCCCTGTCAGAAGAAAGTCTAGGGGGGTAGACAATTCGAGGCCCGCGGATCAGGGTCCGCAGGAAGAAGCGCTTCGAGGCATCGGAACACCTACAAACCATGTATGTGACCTGAGCATGTGTAATTAAGTGTGGTGGCATGCTCATAACTCCTAAACCTGGTTACCAAGTGTGACCCCCTTCGCAGACATGCGCTGTCCCCTAAAAACGAAGTGTGTGTAATCTGACTATTAAAGGGAAACTCCCAGTTTCGGTGAAACCGGGGTAGATCTTGTCACAACATGTTCCCAAACATGGTTTTACATCATCAAATGACCTAACCAAGAGCAAAACAAGAGAGGGCTACACCGGGCTACCCCTGTCAGAAGAAAGTCTAGGGGGGTAGATGATCGGAGACCCACGGATCAGGGTTCCACAGGAAGAAGCGCTTCGGGGCATCAGAACACCTCCAAACCATGCATGTGACCATAGCATGTGTAATGAAGTGTGGCGGCATGCTCAAAACTCCTAAACCTGGTTACCAAGTGTGACCCCCTTCGCAGACATGCGCTGTCCCCTAAAAACGAAGTGTCTGCAATCTGACTGTTAGGGGGAAACTCCCCGTTTTGGTGAAACCGGGGTAGATCTTGGCAGACCATGTTCACTAACATGGTTTTACATCATCACATGAACTAACCAAGAGCAAAACAAGAGAGGGATACACCGGGCTACCCCTGTCAGAAGAAAGTCTAGGGGGTAGACGATTCGAGGCCCGCGGATTAGGGTTTCGCAGGAAGAAGCGCCTCGAGGCATCGGAACACCTCCAAACCATGCATGTGACCCTAGCATGTGTAATGAAGTGTGGTGTAATGCTCAAAACTCATAAACCTGGTTACCAAGTGTGACCCCCTTCGCACACATGTGCTGTCCCCTAAAAACGAAGTGTCTGCAATCTGACTATTAGGAGGAAACTCCCCGTTTCAGTGAAACCGGGGTAGATCTTGTCACAACATGTTCCCAAACATGGTTTTACATCACCAAATGACCTAACCAAGAGCAAAACAAGAGAGGGATACATCGGGCTACCCCTGTCAGAAGAAAGTCTAGGGGGGTAGACGATTCGAGGCCCGCGGATCAGGGTTCCGCAGGAAGAAGCGCTTCGAGGCATCAGAACACCTACAAACCATGTATGTGACCTTAGGATGTGTAATTAAGTGTGGTGGCATGCTCAAAACTCCTAAACCTGGTTACCAAGTGTGACCCCCTTCACAGACATGCGCTGTCCCCTATAAACGAAGTGTGTGCAATCTGACTATTAGGGGGAAACTCCCCGTTTCGGTGAAACCGGGGTAGATCTTGTCACACATGTTCCCAAACATGGTTTTACATCATCACATGACGTAACCAAGAGAAAAACAAGAGAGGGCTACACCGGGCTACCCCTGTCAGAAGAAAGTCTAGGGGGGTAGACGATCCGAGGCCCGCAGATCAGGGTTCCACTGGAAGAAGCGCTTCGGGGCATCGAAACACCTCCAAACCATGCATGTGACCCTATAATGTGTAATGAAGTGTGGTGGCATGCTCAAAACTCCTAAACCTGGTTACCAAGTGTGACCCCCTTCGCATACATGCGCTGTCCCCTAAATACGATGTGTTTACAATTTGACTATTAGGGGGAACACCCCGTTTTGGTGAAACCGGGGTAGATCTTGTCAAATCATGTTCCCAAGCATGGATTACATCATCACATGACCTAACCTAGAGCAAAACAAGAGAGGGCTACACCGGGCTACCCCTGTCAGAAGAAAGTCTAAGGGGGTAGACGATCCGAGACTCGCGGATCAGGGTTCCGCAGGAAGAAGCGCTTCGGGGCATCGGAACACCTCCAAACCATGCATGTGACCCTATAATGTGTAGTGAAGTGTGGTGGCATTCTCAAGACTCCTAAACCTGGTTACCAAGTGTGACCCCCTTCGCAGACATGCGCTGTCCCCTAAAAACGAAGTGTCTGCAATCTGACTATTAGGGGGAAACTCCCTGTTTCGGTGAAACCGGGGTAGATCTTGTCACAACATGTTCCCAAACATGGTTTTAAATCATCACATGACCTAAACGAGAAAAAACAAGAGAGGGCTACACCGGGCTACCCCTGTCAGAAGATATTCTAGCGGGGTAGACGATCCGAGACCCGCGGATCAGGGTTCCGCCGGAAGAAGTGCTTCCGGGCATCGGAACACCTCCAAACCATGAATGTGACCATATCATGTGTAATGAAGTGTGGTGGCATTCTCAAGCCTCCTAAACCTGGTTCCCAAGTGTGACCCCCTTCGCAGACATGCGCTGTCCCCTAAAAACGAAGTGTGTGCAATCTGACTATTAGGGGGAAACTCCCTGTTTCGGTGGAACCAGGGTAGATCTTGTCACAACATGTTCCCAAACATGGTTTTACATCACCACATGACCTAACCAAGAGCAAATCAAAAGATTTATACACCGGGCTACCCCTATCAGAAGAAATTCTAGGGGGTAGACGATCCGAGGTCCGCGGATCAGGGTTTCGCAGGCAGAAGCGCTTCGGGGCATCGGAACACCTCCAAACCATGCATGTGACCCTAGAATGTGTAATGAAGTGTGGTAGCATGCTCAAACCTCCTAAAAATGCTTACCAAGTGTTACCCCGTTCGCAGACATGCGCTGTCCCCTAAAAACGAAGTGCCTGGAATCTGACTATTAGGGGGGAACTCCCTGTTTCCGTGAAACCGAGGTAGATCTTGTCACAACATGTTCCCAAACATGGATTTACATCATCACATGACCTAACCAAGAGCAAAACAAGAGAGGGCTACACCGGGCTACCCCTGTCAGAAGAAAGTCTAGGAGGGTAGATGATCCGAGACCCACGGATCAGGGTTCCACAGGAAGAAGCGCTTCGTGGCATCATAACACCTCCAAACCATGAATGTGACACTAGCATGTGTAATGAAGTGTGGTGGCATGCTCAAAACTCCTAATCCTGGTTACCAAGTGTGACCCCCTTCGCAGACATGCGTTGTCCCCTAAAAACGAAGTGTCTGCAATCTGACTATTAGGGGGAAACTCCCCGTTTTGGTGAAACCGGGGTAGATCTTGTCACAACATGTTCCCAAACATGGTTTTACATCATCACATGACCTAACCAATAACAAAACAAGAGAGGGCTACACAGGGCTACCCCTGTCAGAAGAAAGTCTAGGGGGGTAGACAATTCGAGGCCCGCGGATCAGGGTTCCGCAGGAAGAAGCGCTTCGCGGCATCGGAAATCCTACAAACCATGTATGTGACCTGAGCATGTGTAATTAAGTGTGGTGGAATGCTCATAACTCCTAAACCTGGTTACCAAGTGTGACCCCCTTCGCAGACATGCGCTGTCCCCAAAAAACGAAGTGTGTGTAATCTGACTATTAGAGGGAAACTCCTGTTTCGGTGAAACCGGGGTAGATCTTGTCACAACATGTTCCCAAACATGGTTTTACATCATCACATGACCTAACCAAGAGAAAAACAAGAGGGGGCTACACCGGGCTACCCCTGTCAGAAGAAAGTCTAGGGGGGTAGATGATCCGAGACCCACGGATCAGGGTTCCACAGGAAGAAGCGCTTCGGGGCATCAGAACACGTCCAAACGATGCATGTGACCCTAGAATGTGTAATGAAGTGTGGTGGCATGCTCAAAACTCCTAAACCTGGTTACCAAGTGTGACCCCCTTCGCAGACATGCGCTGTCCCCTAAAAACGAAGTGTCTGCAATCTGACTGTTAGGGGGAAACTCCCCGTTTTGGTGAAAACGGGGTAGATCTTGGCAGAACATGTTCACTAAAATGGTTTTACATCATCACATGAACTAACCAAGAGAAAAACAAGAGAGGGATACACCGGGCTACCCCTGTCAGAAGAAAGTCTAGGGGGTAGACGATTCGAGGCCCGCGGATCAGGGTTTCGCAGGAAGAAGCGCCTCGGGGCATCGGAACACCTCCAAACCATTTATGTGACCCTATCATGTGTAATGAAGTGTGGTGGTATGCTCAAACCTCCTAAACCTGGTTACCAAGTGTGACCCCCTTCGCACACACGTGCTGTCCCCTAAAAACGAAGTGTCTGCAATCTGACTATTAGGGGGGAACTCCCTGTTTCGGTGAAACCGTGGTAGATCTTGTCACAACATATTCCAAAACATGGTTTTGCATCATCACATGAACTAACCAAGAGCAAAAAATAGAGGGATTCACGGGATACCCCTGTGAGAAGAAAGTCTAGGGGGGTAGACGATCCGAGACCCGCGGATCAGGGTTCCGCAGGAAGAAGCGCTTCGGGGCATCGGAACACCTCCAAACCATGCATTTGACCCTAGCATGTGTAATGAAGTGTGGCGGCATGCTAAAAACTCCTAATCCTTGTTACCAAGTGTGACCCCCTTCGCAGACATGCGTTGTCCTCTAAAAACAAAGTGTCTGCAATCTGACTATTAGGGGGAAACTCCCCGATTCAGTGAAACCGGGGTAGATCTTGTCAAAACATGTTCCCAAACATGGTTTTACATCACCACATGACCTAAACAAGAGCAAAACAAGAGAGGGATACATCGGGCTACCCCTGTCAGAAGAAAGTCTAGGGGGGTAGACGATTCGAGGCCCGCGGATCAGGGTTCCGCAGGAAGAACGCTTCGAGGCATCGGAACACCTACAAACCATGTATGTGACCTTAGGATGTGTAATTAAGTGTGGTGGCATGCTCAAAACTCCTAAACCTGGTTACCAAGTGTGACCCCCTTCGCAGACATGCGCTGTCCCCTAAACACGAAGTGTGTGCAATCTGACTATTAGGGGGACACTCCCTGTTTCGGTGAAACCGGGGTAGATCTTGTCACAACATGTTCCCAAACATGGTTTTACATCATCACATGACCTAACCAAGAGAAAAACAAGAGAGGGCTACACCGGGCTTCCCCTGTCAGAAGAAATTCTAGGGGGTAGACGATCCGAGGCCCGCGGATCATGGTTTCGCAGGAAGAAGCGCTTCGGGGCATCGGAACACCTCCAAACCATGCATGTGACCCTATAATGTGTAGTTAAGTGTGGTGGCATGCTCAAGACTCCTAAACCTGGTTACCAAGTGTGACCCCCTTCGCAGACATGCGCTGTCCCCTAAACACGAAGTGTCTGCAATCTGACTATTAGGGGGAAACACCCCGTTTTGGTGAAACCGGGGTAGATCTTGTCACAACATGTTCCCAATCATGGATTTACATCATCACATGACCTAACCTAGAGCAAAACAAGAGAGGGCTACACCGGGCTACCCCTGTTAGAAGAAAGTCTAAGGGGGTAGACGATCCGAGGCCCGCGGATCAGGGTTTCGCAGGAAGAAGCGCTTCGGGGCATCGGAACACCTCCAAACCATGCATTTGACCCTAGCATGTGTAATGAAGTGTGGCGTCATGCTAAAAACTCCTAAACCTGGTTACCAAGTGTGACCCCCTTCGCAGACATGCGCTGTCCCCTAAACACGAAGTGTCTGCAATCTGACTATTAGGGGGAAACTCCCTGTTTCGGTGAAACCGGGGTAGATCTTGTCACAACATGTTCCCAAACATGGTTTTAAATCATCACATGACCTAGCCGAGAACAAAACAAGAGAGGGCTACACCGGGCTACCCCTGTCAGAAGAAATTCTAGGGGGTAGACGATCTGAGACCCGCGGATCAGGGTTCCGCAGGAAGAAGCGCTTCGGGGCATCGGAACACCTCCAAACCATGCATGTGACCCTAGCATGTGTAGTGAAGTGTGGTGGCATGATCAAGACTCCTAAACCTGGTTACCAAGTGTGACCCCCTTCGCAGACATGCGCTGTCCCCTAAACACGAAGTGTCTGCAATCTGACTATTAGGGGGAAACTCCCTGTTTCGGTGAAACCGGGGTAGATCTTGTCACAACATGTTCCCAAACATGGTTTTAAATCATCACATGACCTAGCCGAGAACAAAACAAGTGAGGGCTACACCGGGCTTCCCCTGTCAGAAGAAATTCTAGGGGGGTAGACGATCCGAGACCCGCGGATCAGGGTTCCGCCGGAAGAAGTGCTTCGGGGCACGAGAACACCTCCAAACCATGCATGTGACCATAGCATGTGTAATGAAGTGTGGTGGCATGCTCAAGCCTCCTAAACCTGGTTCCCAAGTGTGACCCCTTCGCAGACATGCGCTGTCCCCTAAAACCGAAGTGTGTGCAATCTGACTATTAGGGGAAAACTCCCTGTTTCGGTGAAACCAGGGTAGATCTTGTCACAACATGTTCCCAAACATGGTTTTACATCATCACATGACCTAACCAAGAGAAAAGAAAGAGAAGTCTACACCGGGCTACCCCTATCAGAAGAAATTCTAGGGGGTAGACGATCCGAGGCCCGCGGATCAGGGTTTCGCAGGAAGAAGCGCTTCGAGGCATCGGAACACCTCCAAACCATGCATTTGACCCTACCATGTGTAATGAAGTGTGGCGTCATGCTAAAAACTCCTAAACCTGGTTACCAAGTGTGACCCCCTTCACAGACATGCGTTGTCCCCTAAAAACGAAGTGTCTGCAATCTGACTATTAGGGGGAAACTCCCCGTTTTGGTGAAACCGGGGTAGATCTTGTCACAACATGTTCCCAAACATGGTTTTACATCATCACATGAACTAACCAAGGGAAAAACAAGAGAGGGATACACCGGGCTACCCCTGTCAGAAGAAAGTCTAGGGGCATAGACGATTCGAGGCCCGTGGATCAGGGTTCCACAGGAAGAAGCGCTTCGAGGCATCGGAACACCTTCAAACCATGCATGTGACCCTAGCATGTGTAATTAAGTGTGGTGGCATGCTCAAACCTCCCAAACCTGGTTACCAAGTGTGACCCCCTTTGCACACATGCGCTGTCCCCTAAAAACAAAGTGTCTGCAATTTAATTATTAGGGGGAAACTCCCTGTTTCGGTGAAACCGTGGTAGATCTTGTCACAATATGTTCCAAAACATGGTTTTACATCATAACATGACCTAACCATGAGAAAAAAGGAGAGGGATACACCGGGATACCCCTGTCAGAAGAAAGTCTAGGGGGGTAGACGATCCGAGACCCGCGGATCAGGGTTCCGCAGGAAGAAGCGCTCCAGGGCATCGGAACACCTCCAAACCATGCATTTGACCCTAGCATGTGTAATGAAGTGTGGCGGCATGCTAAAAACTCCTAAACCTGCTTACCAAGTGTGACCCCCTTCGCAGACATGCGCTGTCCCCTAAAAACAAAGTGTCTGCAATCTGTCTATTAGGGGGAAACTCCCCGTTTCAGTGAAACCGGGGTAGATCTGGTCACAACATGTTCCCAAACATGGTTTTACATCATCACATGACCTAACCAAGAGCAAAGCAAGAGATGTCTACACCGGGCTACCCCTATCAGAAGAAATTCTAGGGGGTAGACGATCCGAGGCCCGCGGATCAGGGTTTCGCAGGAAGAAGCGCTTCGAGGCATCGGAACACATCCAAACCATGCATGTGACCCTATAATGTGTAATGAAGTGTGATGGCATGCTCAAACCTCCTAAACCTGGTTACCAAGTGTGACCCCCTTCGCAGACATGCACTGTCCCCTAAAAACTAAGTGTCTGCAATCTGATTATTAGGGGGAAACTCCCCGTTTTGGTGTAACCGGGGTAGATCTTGGCACAACATGTTCACTAACATGGTTTTACATCATAACATGAACTAACCAAGAGCAAAACAAGAGAGGGCTACACCGGGCTACCCCTGTCAGAAGAAAGTCTACGGGGTAGACGATTCGAGGCCCGCAGATCAGGGTTTCGCAGGAAGAAGCGCCTCGGGGCATCGGAACACCTCCAAACCATGCATGTGACCCTAGCATGTGTAATGAAGTGTGGTGGCATGCTCAAAACACCGAAACCTGGTTACCAAGTGTGACCCCCTTCGCACACATGCGCTGTCCCCTAAAAACGAAGTGTCTGCAATCTGACTATTAGGGGGAAACTCCCTGTTTCGGTGAAACCGTGGTAGATCTTGTCACAACATATTCCAAAACATGGTTTTGCATCATCACATGACCTAACCAAGAGCAAAAAAGAAAGGGATACACCGGGATACCCCTGTGAGAAGAAACTCTAGGGGGGTAGACGATCCGAGACCCGGGGATTAGGGTTTGACCTATTGGGAATATGCCCTAGAGGCAATCATGGTTGATGACATTTCCCAAAGTATTCATAAAGTAAAGTTGTCCCTATATGAACATCAGATATATATCACTGAATACGTGATTCAGTTGTGGAACTATGTATTCATGATTGTTCATATTAGATTGTCCTTGGTCGTTGAGGTTGTGCTGGGTACACAACTTAGACCAATGTGCATGTCGGCTGATGACACGGTTCCACTTGTCATGGGCATGGAGATGCTATTATGACTTACACTGATTCGGCTAAAGAGTTTAGCGAGTCGGACTGACCCACAATTGAGATGCAACGAGCATGTTGCCATTTGCAGTCTCAAGCAATGGAATCCTTTGACCTGAGGTGATTCCATGATCCGAGTTGTGGATCGCCAACTTAGGTTCTATAAAACGCTGTTCCGTAAATGGGCAGTTATAAAGGTAGAGTTCGGGTTGGTTGTGAAGCAAGCTGTGTGACGTGGATTACCAAGATGGGATTTGCCCCTCCGTAATGGAGGGATATTCTCTGGGCCCTCTCGTGTGATATGATTCGGAAGCATGGCCATGCGCTACTCAGTTAAGTGTTAACTGAGGAGTCGGACTAAGAGTTAGTCCATTGAATCACATATCATGGTACGAGAAGAGAGTTAAGATATTTAAGGGATGGAAACTACTCGCCTATAGCTTGACAGATATATTGTGAGGCAAATGGACTTGGACGAAAGTCACATTCAAAGGTCCTTGTTCTGACTTTACGGCACTTGGGAGTTGGCACGTCTTGCTAGAGGCCGCTACAATCTATCAACTTGAGACCGAGTGTTCATGGGAGTGAGTTGGACTCAAAACCATGAAGGGATACTTGGAGGAGTAGCTCATGTCGTGTCCAGGTGTACGTGAACCTATAGGGTCACACACTTAAGGGTAAGGAGCCCATGTGGATTAGATCCATGTGGAGATTGGAGTACAGCCTAGATGGGCCTCAAGCGTTGAGCCCAACTAGGAGTGTATATAAGTGGAGTGACAAGGGATAGTCCCTGACTTAGCTGTCACTTTTTCCACTTCCATTTCGGGATAGATTGGATCTAGCAATCCTCTGTCAGAAGCTCCTTCCTGTATGTGTGGATACCGGTAGAGGCGTTGCACGTGCAACCCTAGAGACGGGGAAGCTCGTGGGGATCTGGCGAAGGAGTTCGTGGGATCCGGTGTAGTTGTCCGTGGGATTTGGAGGGCTGTCCATGGGATCGTTCGGCACTGCTTCGACGCGCTACATCAACTTCCGCATCTATGCTTCTAGCGGTAATCTCGTGGCCTATAACCTGAGCTGGATCTTGGGAGTACCGCGTTAGGGAAAAAGTTTTGTTTATCTCTGCGTGGCCTAGCAGTGGTATTAGAGCGAAAGCTTCTGGTTTTAGGCTCTAGATCTATGCGTATGTGATATGCACGAGGTGGTGGATGAGATCCACTTAGGGTTTCGGTGGTCGATCTATGAGATAGATCAGTTTTGTGCAAGATTGATTGGATCAATCGCACTCGGGGGTGCATGGAAGATCGGGTGCGGATGATCAATGAGATTGGTCAGATCTGCACAGGGATCGGGATTTGGGTAAAAGTGTTTTATCGAAGAAAGGAATCCATGGTTTGGGACCGCCGGCTTCGCCGTGTCGTAGCGCATTAGATGTCGTTGCGAGGTTCACAACGCCGGTAGATATCGTATCTATGCATAAGTTATTTTTGCAGGAAGTTGTGAATGGTATGGCTTATATGCATGTGATGTGTGTAATCCATATGTGATCTGTGTATCACGGGTTTGTCAGCCGGCTGGAGCCCAAGTGCTGTCACTGTTATTGTATAACGACCTGCGTGTCGGCATGAGATGCCATCTTCTTGTATATTCCTTAGTGCTAGAGTAGCATGTTTGGAGGACTTGAAGGACACTGCAGCCAAAGGCATGACGAATAGGTTCATGGAGATGGAGATCGCCATGAAGGGAGCCATACCATTTCACATTATAATTAGATTATTGTGTGTTATTGTTATGTCTCTAGTTTTACCTCTATGAGATAGTGGTTAAACTTTAATCCCTCAAAGAAGGTCTAGTCGGTCTCCCTGCCGGTGCTGCACCACCACAAGTCGGACATTCTTGGTAGTGGGCTCATAAAATTGAGGTGCTACCAATTCTCTTCGACTAGATGGGTTCGAGTCGGACTCTTACAGCGGAAGCACTTGGTAATCTAGACGGGTCTATCACAACGGTTGTGGGGCTTGGGGAGAGGGCGATCGGGAGCCAGGGCATGAGATTCCACCCGACCAACAGGAGTCGCATGAGATGCGATTGGCAAGGAGTTGCCTACCTAGATCACTTGACGGCTAGCGGTGATGCTAAAGCTCACTAGTCGGCTTGCTTATTCAGGATCCTGAATCACTAAGTAACCATCGGAGGGATGTTGGTTCTAGTGGGAGCACAAGTATTAAAATGTTTAATACGCCTGCTCTTTTATGAATACTTGTCTTAAGTGTTTTACATATTTCTGTTGTAGATAATGGCACCTAGTAGCAGTCTCCCTCAGTTATCCAGTTTTGCGTTGAGGACCATCCTAGAGAAAGATAAACTTAATGGAACAAACTTCACCAACTGGTATCGTAATTTGAGAGTAGTTCTCAAACAAGAAGAAAGGGACCATGTTCTAGATAACCCGCTTCAAGATGTGTTGGATGAGAATGCGAGTGTCGCAGCAACCAATGCCTATCGTAGAACATGTGATGAGTCTACAGAAATTAGCTGTCTTATGCTTGCTCACATGGAACCGGACTTGCAGCAGCAGTTCAAGAATGTTGAGGCCTACGATATGATCGAAAGCCTCGAAAGTATGTTCTAGGCTCAGGCAAAGACTGAGAGATATCAAGTCTCTCAAGCTTTGCTGAGTTGTAAGCTTAAGGATGGTGATCCACTGAGTCCGCATGTGATCAAGATGGATGGTTACGTGCAGTCTCTGGAAAGGCTTGGCTAACCCATTAGCGAAGAGTTCGCTACAGATATAATTCTGAACTCTCTTCCTAGTGTGTATAGTCAGTTCATATCGAACTACCACATGCATGGTATGGATAAGAAGCTCACTGAATTACATGGGATGCTTAAGCAGGCAGAGGTTGATCTCAAGAAAGATACTAGCCAAGTGTTGGTGGTACAGAATAAGGCTAAGTTTAAGAAGAGTTCATGGACTAAGAAGAAGAAGGCTAAGTCAGGAGGTAATGCTCAGGATGAGATCCCAAGCGTTTCCTCAGGGACTAAGTCATCTCGTTCAGACGGTTCTGCTTGCTTCTATTGCAAGGCGTATGGCCACTAGAAGAGGAATTGCAGCAAGTATTGGCGGATAAAGCCAAGAGTGGAGGTGTGACTTCCAACTCAGGTACACTTGTTTGCAATGTTATAGACCTTTATCTTGTTGATGCACCCGGTAGTTCTTCGGTATATGATACTAGATCAGTCATTCATATCTGCAACTCATTGCAGGGACTGGTAAGAACTAGGGGCGTAGCAAGAGGCGAGGTTGACATTCGGGTCGGCAACAAAGCAAGAGTTGCTGCGTTGGAAGTCGGCACGATGCAACTTCATTTACCTTCAAGATTCTTAATGGAACTAAATAATTGTTATTATGTTCCAGTGCTTAGTCGAAACATCATTTCTGCCTCATGTTTGATGAGACAAGGCTATGAGTCTAATATTAAGAACAATGGTTGTTCTTTATATTTGAATGATATGTTTCACGGCTTTGCACCCGTTGAGAACGGGTTATTTATTTTGAATCTTGATGGTGGGTCGTTCTATAACATAAATGTGAAAATGTTGAAACCAAATGATCTGAATATGACTTACTTTTGGCACTGTCGACTTGGTCATATAAGTTGGAAACGCATGAAGAAGCTCCATGATGATGGACTCCTAACTTCGTTCGACTTGGAGTCGTTCGAGACATGCGAATGCTGCCTTCTGGGCAAGATGACCAAGACACCTTTTGCAAGGAGTTGTGAAAGGGCGTCTGACCTATTGGGGCTAGTACATAGTGATGTATGTGGTCCAATGAGCGCGACAGCCAGGGGTGGTTATTAGTACTTCATTACCTTCACTGATGATTTGAGTAGATATGGATATGTCTACTTGATGAAACATAAGTCGGAAGCCTTTGAAATGTTCAAAGAATTCCAGAATGAAGTACAAAATCAACTCGGCAAGAAAATAAAGTTTCTTCGGTCGGACCGAGGAGGGAGTACATGAGCCACGAGTTTGATGACCATCTGAAGAGTTGTGGAATAGTTCCTCAGCTCACTCCGTCGGGTACACCGCAGAGGAACGGTGTGTCGGAACGGCGGAATCAGACCTTGTTGGACATGGTACGATCAATGATGAGTCAGATAGATCTACCTTTATCATTTTGGGGTTATTGTCTAGAAACGGCGGTGTTCACACTAAATAGAGTACCATCAAAATCGGTAGAGAAGACACCACATGAGATGTGGACTGGCAAGAAGCCAGGTTTGTCTTTTCTTAATATTTGGGGTTATGAAGCATTTGTCAAGCGACTTCAGTCGGACAAGCTTGCAGCCAAGTCGGATAAGTGCATTTTCGTTGGGTATCCAAGGGAAACCTTGGGTAACTACTTTTATAACCGAGAAGAGGGCAAAGTGTTTGTCGCTCGGAACGGTGTCTTCCTTGAGAAAGTGTTTCTCGGTCGGGAAGTCAGTGGAAGTGCGGTGCGGCTCGAAGAAGTTCGAGAGGAACCGGTCAGTAGAGATTTGGTGAAAGCCTTGGAGGTTGATCCAGTCATGGTAGCTGAGCCGGCAGCTGCACCTCCACTGCGAAGATCGGCAAGATTGTGAAGTGTTCGTGATGTGTTACTGTTGGACAGTGATGAGCCGGCAACTTACTCGGAAGCGATGGTGGGTTCTAATTCTGAGTCATGGCTTGGAGCCATGAGATCCGAATTAAAGTCCATGGACGATAATCAGGTTTGGAACTTGGTTGATCTGCCAGACGGTGCAAGACCCGTCGAGTGCAAATGGGTCTTTAAAAGAAAAACTGATATGGATGGAAACGTTTCTATCTATAAAGCACGGCTTGTCGCGAAGGGGTTCTGGCACGTTCAAGGAGTTGACTACGATGAGACTTTCTCAGCCGTAGTGATGCTTAAATCAGTTTGGATCATCTTAGCTATAGCAGCCTATTTCGACTATGAGATATGGCAGATGGATGTCAAAATGGCTTTCCTTAATGGAAAATTAACCGAGGACGTGTATATGATACAACCTGAGGGTTTTGTCGATCCGGCTAATGCTGACAAGGTATGCAAACTTCATAAATCCATTTATGGGTTGAAGCAAGCATCTCGGAGTTGGAACATTCGCTTTGATGAGGTAGTCAAATCGTTTGGCTTCATCAAGAGTGATCATGATTCTTGTTTATACAAGAAGTTTAGTGGGAGCAAAGTAAATTTTCTGATCTTATATGTGGATGACATATTATTGATTGCAAATGATGTCTAGATGTTGCAAGAAACCAAGGAATCATTGGAAAGGAGTTTCTCAATGAAGGACTTGGGTGAGGCAACTTATATACTAGGAATCAGGATGTATAGAGATAGATCCAGGCGGCTCATTGGATTGACCCAAAGTACATATTTGGACAAAGTGTTGAAGAAGTTCAGCATGGAATCGTCTAAGAAGGGGTTCTTACGGATGTCCCATGGCATAAGACTTAGCAAGACTCAGTGTCCCTCGACAATTGATGAGCGAAGTAGGATGAGTACAATTCCGTATGCTTCGGCAATCCGGTCCATCATGTATGCCATGATTTGTACTAGGCCAGATGTTTCCTATGCTCTAAGTGTTGTGATCAGATACCAGGCTGACCCTGGAGAAATCCACTGGGAAGCAGTTAAGAACATTCTTAAGTACTTGAGAAGGACTAAGGATGTGTTCCTAGTTTATGGAGGTGAGGTTGAACTCAGTGTAAGGGGTTACACGGATGCGAGTTACCTTACTGACTCTAATGATTCCCGTTCGCAATCTAGGTACGTGTTCGTAATGAACGGAGGGGCTGTGAGCTGGAAGAGTTCCAAGCAAGAGACTGTGCCTGCATCTACAACATAAGCTTAGTATATTGCTGCCTCGGAGGCAGCAAAGGAAGCTGTTTCGATCAGGAACTTCCTGATTGATCTTGGTGTGGTTCAAGGCTCGTTCAATCCGTTAGACGTGTATTGTAACAACAATGTTGCTATTGCACAAGCCAAAGAACCTAGACAATGCCAGAAGAACAAGCATATACTCATGCGATACCACTTGATTCGCCAGTTCGTGGATCAAGGTGATAACAGGTTATGGAAGGTACACACGGATGCAAACGTTGCAGATCCGTTGACAAAGCCACTTCCACAGCCTAAGCATGAGGCGCACGCAAGAGCCATGGGAATTAGATGCCTAGACATATGATGTCGGATGATTGACTCTAGTGCAAGTAGGAGACTTTTGGTAATATGCCCTAGAGGCAATCATGGTTGATGATATTTCCCAAAGTATTCATAAAGTAAAGTTTTCCTTATATGAACATCAGATATATATCACTGAATACGTGATTCAGTTGTGGAACTATGTATTCATGATTGTTCATATTAGATTGTCCTTGATCGTTGAGGTTGTGCTGGGTACACAACTTAGACCAATGTGCAAGTCGGCTGATGACACGGTTCCACTTGTCATGGGCATGGAGATGCAATTCCGACTTACACTGATTCGGCTAAAGAGTTTAGCGAGTCGGACTGACCTACAGTTGAGATGCAACGAGCATGTTGCCATTTGCAGTCTCAAGCAATGGAATCCTTTGACCTGAGGTGATTGCATGATCCGAGTTGTGGATCGCCAACTTAGGTTCTATCAAACAATGTTCCGTAAATGGGCAGTTATAAAGGTAGAGTTCGGGTTGGTTGTGAAGCAAGCTGCGTGACGTGGATTACCAAGATGGATTTGCCCCTCTGTAATGAAGAGATATTCTCTGGTCCCTCTCGTGTGATATGATTCGGAAGCATGGCCATGCGCTACTCGGTTAAGTGTTAACTGAGGAGTCAGACTAAGAGTTAGTCCATTGAATCACATATCATGGTACGAGAAGAGAGTTAAGCTATTTAAGGGATGGAAACTAGTCGCCTATAGCTTGGCAGATATATCGTGAGGCAAAGGGACTTGGACGAAAGTCGCATTGAAAGGTTCGTCTTCTGACTTTACGGCACTTGGGAGTTGGCACGTCTTGCTAGAGGCCGCTACCATCTATCGACTTGAGACCGAGTGTTCATGGGAGTGAGTTGGACTCAAAGCCATGACGGGATACTTGGAGGAGTAGCTCATGTCGTGTCCAGGTGTACGTGAACCTACAGGGTCACACACTTAAGGGTAAGGAGCCCATGTGGATTAGATCCATGTGGAGATTGGAGTACAGCCTAGATGGGCCTCAAGGCGTTGAGCCCAACTAGGAGTGTATATAAGTGGAGTGACAAGGGATAGTCCCTGACCTATCCGTCACTTTCTCCACTGCCATTTCGGGCTAGACAGGATCTAGCAATCCTCTGTCCGAAGCTCCTTCATGTATGTGTGGATACCGATAGAAGCGTTGCACGTGCGGCGCTGGAGATAGGGAAGCTCGTGGGGATCTGGCGAAGGAGTTCGTGGGATCCGGTGTAGCTGTCCGTGGGATTCGGAGGGCTATCCATGGGATCGTTCGGCACTGCTTCGGCGCGCTACATCAACTTCCGCATCTGCGCGTCTACCGGTAATCTCGTGGCCTATAACCTGAGCTGGATCTCGGGAGTACCGTGTTAGGAAAAAAGTTTTGTTTATCTCTGCGTGGCCTAGCATGACCATAATTTTAAATGACCATAACTAATTCAAAAAAAATTAAAAAAATGCGAGACCTTCGCGTGGCATCATATTATCTGACTTAGTTGGGAGTAAAAATATTAAACTTGGTATATTGATTATGTCTCAAAAAAACCTTCACAAAATGGCCTATCTCATTCGAGGATTTCTCGCTTTTCGTTCAAATGACCAATGCTATGGCCAGAATCGCGACATAATTTGTGATAATATTACCATATTGTGCATGCATGTGCATAAATGGGATGGCAAACAATGTTGCAGGAGGAAGTTTTCCTTTTCATCGCACGGAAAAGCCATTTTCTATTTTCGGAGCGCAAAAATCTGGGCGTTTTGTGAAGCAACACCAAACGGTGAATACAAAAATGCTACCATCCATTTTTCAAAAATAGTACACCACCTTACATGGAAAATGTCCCAACCGGGTATTTGTAAAACTTTCCCGTCCACCCCTCGTGAAAAAGACAATTTTCCCGAATCGGCAGGAAATGGGTCAGATATGAACTGCAGGTACATGATCTGATGCTCATGTTTTTTTGTAAAAATCATTTTTAGGTTGACAATATGATGTTTCTTCAGAGATCCAATGCAAGTTTAGCCAGGCTCAGCCCCGAACTAAGAATCTTCGTACTCGTCATTTTGACCATAGATTGAAGGAGGTAAGAAATAAAAAAAGTTCCTTTGTTGTGTATGGTGCATAAAGCACACGGCAAAGGCATATCTTTGCCGTGTGTCTAACTGTAGGGACACATGACAAAGGACCACAGGCTATCCCGATAAATACCGCAAGAGTTACGGTTCAAAATATGTGAGACCACTAATGCATATTTATTAGTGTAACCCTTACGGCCGGGAAGAGATGCCTAGGTAACGCGACAAATTTGGTGATCTAGACACGAAAAAAAAACTAATTACAAAAGAGGTGAACAGATTCTCACCCTCGAAGCGTGATCGATGGCCCGCGATGAAGACCAGCGACCCTCTGGCAAAATCCCCTTCGACCGACGGTCCCCCTCAAACAAAACGCATTTCCTGCACGAAAGAGAATAGTTCCATTTAACATACAATTCCTAGTACTTTGATAATGATCCTACTTTTAATTTACTACAAACCCAATAACCTAGCTAGGTGTATGCATAGCAACATTGTTGGACAAACTTAGCTACAAACTACCCCTAAATCCAGTATATGACTAACTAAAACTACCCCTAAATCCAAAATATTACTAACTAAACTACCCCTAAATCCAATATATGACTAACTAAAACTAACCCTAAATCCAATATATTACTAACTGAAACTCCCCTAAATCCAAAATATTACTAACTAAACTACCCCTAAATCCAATATATGACTAACTAAAACTACCCCTAAATCCAGTATATTACTAACTAAAGCTACCCCTAAATATATATTACTAATTACTAACTGAATATAAAGAAGAAAAAACAAAAAAAACATACCTGTGCTCTGTGGAGGAGATGGACAGTTCGGTGGAGAAGGGGGCGGCCGGTGCCACTCGATGGAGGAGGGGGGCAGCCGCGCCGGGCTCCACGGTAGCGTCTAGCGGTGACGGGCCACCACAACAGCATCGGGGGTGGAAGGGAGCAGGGACTGCGGCGGGGATGGGGGGCTAGGTCGGCACAGCGTCTAGCGGCGGCACTAGGCAATGGCGAAGCGGACGGGCTGCTGGGCGACAGCGAAGCGGACGAGCGGCAGTGCTGTGTTCGGGCGGCAGCAGCGGCGCTGTGTTCGGGCGAGCGGCCAGCAACAAGGGAGCGAGTGGATAGGGCTCGCGTGGGCCCACGAGCCAACTAGTACACTATCGTCTTTGCCGTGTACATTGCGGTAACACACGACAAAGGCATCTTTGACGAGTACACTACGAATACACACGGAAAAGGACCCTTTGCCGTGTACCTTAGTAAAACACACGGCAAAGAACCCTTTGTCGTGTGCTTTTCCCTTTACCGTGTGATTTGGCTAATTTATTATTTTCTTTCAATTATAGTTATTTTATGTTTTTAGTTTACTTTTTGTTGACTCTTTGTTAGTATTAGTTGTGACAATATGTATACACATACTTCTTGCAACAAGGAAAATAGTGTAATCTTAATGTCCCCCCACAACGTGAAGAAAGAGTGGACACAATAAAAAAAGCCATACCCTACATAACTTAACTCTTCCTGGTTCAGGGTTTTCTGTTTCCGAAGACTAGTAAAATAGGCGGATTCTGGAACCCTAAGAATTAAATTACCCAATATGATTCGTGGAAGGAACATTTGGTTATGGTCTTGATACTCTATGTTCTTTTTTATGCGTTCTTAGTTCTATTTTTATTCTTTTAAACAAGAATCTAATAAAATAGAATTGAGTGAGTGGAAAAAAGGAGAGAAAGGGTTTCGGAGCGAAGGTCACTCGTATGTTAGGGTTCCACATGAAACCACGCTTCGGGGCATCGGAACACCTCAAAACCATGCATGTGACCCTAGCATGTGTAATGATGTGTCGTGGCATGCTCAAAACTCCTAAACCTAGTTACCAAGTGTGACCCCTTTCGCAGACATGCGATGTCCCCTAAAAACGAAGTGTCTGCAATCTGACTATTAGGGGGAAACTCTCCGTTTCGGTGAAACCGGGGTAGATGTTGTCACAACATGTTCCGAAACATGGTTTTACATCATAACATGACCTAACCAAGAACAAACCAAGATAGGGCTACACCGGGCTACCCCTTTTAGAAGAAAGTCTAGGGGGGTAGACGATCCGAGAACCGTGGATTAGTGTTCCGTAGGAAGAAGCGCTTCGGGCATCGGAACACCAACAAACCATTCATGTGACCCTAGCATGTGTAGTGAAGTGTGGTGGCATGCTCAAAACTCTTAAACCTGGTTACCAAGTGTGACCCCCTTCGCAGACATGCGCTGTCCCCTAAAAACAAAGTGTCTGCAATCTGACTATTAGGGGGAAACTCCCCGTTTCGGTGAAACCGGGGTAGATCTTGTCACAAAATGTTCCCAAACATGGTTTTACATCATCACATGACCTAACCAAGAGCAAAACAATAGAGGGCTACACCGGGATACCCCTGTCAGAAGAAAGTCTAGGGGGGTAGATGATCTGAGGCCCGCGGAAAAGTGTTCCGCAGGAAGAAGCGCTTCGGGGCATCGGAACACCTCCAAACCATGCATGTGACCCTAGAATGTGTGATGAAGTGTGGTGGCATTCTCAAACCTCCTAAACCTGGTTACCAAGTGTGACCCCCTTCGCAAACATGCACTGTCCCCCAAAAACAAAGTGTCTGCAATCAGACTATTAGGGGGAACTCCCCGTTTTGGTGAAACCGGGGTAGATCTTGTCACAACATGTTCGCAAACATAGTTTTACATCACCACATGACCTAACCAAGATAAAAACAAGAGATGGCTACACTGGGCTACCCCTGTCAGAAGAAAGTCTAGGGGGGTAGACGATCCGAGACCCGCGGATCAGGGTTCCGCATGAATAAGCGCATCGAGGCATCGGAACACCTCCAAACCATGCATGTGACCCTAGAATGTGTAATGTAGTATGGTGGCATGCTCAAAACTCCTAAACCTGGTTACCAAGTGTGAGCCCCTTCGTAGACATGCGATGTACCCTAAATACGAAGTGTCTGCAACTAGACTATTAGGGGGAACTCCCCGTTTCGGTGAAACCGGGGTAGATCTTGTCACAACATGTTCCAAAACATGGTTTTACATCATCACATGACCTAACCAAGAGCAAAACAAGAGAGGGCTACACCTGGCTACCCCTGTCAGAAGAAAGTATAGGGGGGTAGACGATCTGAGACCCGCGGATCAGGGTTCCGCAGGAATAAGCGCATCGAGGCATCGGAACACCTCCAAACCATGCATGTGACCCTAGCATGTGTAATGAAGTGTGGTGGCTTGCTCAAAACTCCTAAACCTGGTTACCAAGTGTGACCCCCTTCGTAGACATGCGCTGTCTGCTAAAAACGAAGTGTCTGCAATCTGACTATTAGGGGGAAACTCCCCGTTTCGGTGAAACCGGGGTAGATCTTGCCACAACATGTTCCCAAACCTGGTTTTACATCATCACATGACCTAACCAAGAACAAAACAAGCGAGGGATACACCAGGCTACCCCTGTCAGAAAAAATTCTAGTGGGTAGACAATCCGAGACCCGTGGATCATGGTTCCGCAGGAAGAAGCGCTTCAGGGCAATAGAACACCTCCAAACCATGCATGTGACCCTAGCATGTGTAATGCAGTATGGTGGCATGCTCAAACCTCATAAACCTGGTTCCCAAGTTTGACCCCCTTCGCAGACATGCGATGTCCCCTAAAAACATAGTGTGTGCAATCTGACTATTAGGGGGAAACTCCCTGTTTCGGTGAAACCGGGGTAGATCCTGTCACAACATGATCCCAAACATGGTTTTACATCATCACATGACCTAACCAAGAGCAAAACAAGAGAGGGCTACACCGGGCTACCCCTGTCAGAAGAAAGTCTAGGGGGTAGACGATCTGAGGCCCGCGGATCAGGGTTCCGCAGGAAGAAGCGCTTCGGGGCATTGGAACACCTCCAAACCTGGCATGTGACCCTAGCATGTGTAATGAAGTGTGGTAGCATGCTCAAAACTCCTAAACCTAGTTATCAAGTGTGACCCCCTTCGCAGACATGCGTTGTCCCCTAAAAACGAAGTGTCTCCAATCTGACTATTAGGGGGAAACTCCCCGTTTCGGTGAAACCGGGGTAGATCTTGTCACAACATGTTCCCAACCATGGTTTTACATCATCTCATGAACTAACCAAGAGCAAAACAAGAGAGGGCTACACCGGGCTACCCCTGTCAGAAGAAAGTCTAGGGGGTAGACGATTCGAGGCCCGCGAATCAGGGTTCCGAAGGAAGAAGCGCTTCGGGGCATCAGAACACCTCCAAACCATGCATGTGACCCTAGAATGTGTAATGAAGTGTGGTGGCATGCTCAAACCTCCAAAAAATGGTTACCAAGTGTGACCCCCTTCACAGACATGCGCTGTCCCGTAAAAACGAAGTGTCTGCAATCTGACTATTAGGGGGAAACTCCCTGTTTCAGTGAAACCGGGGTAGATCTTGTCACAACATGTTCCCAAAAATGGTTTTACATCATCACATGACCTAACCCAGAGCTAAACAAGAGAGGGCTACACCGGGCTACCCTTGTTAGAAGAAAGTCTAGTGGGTAGACGCTCCGAGATCCGAGGATCAGGGTTCCGCAGGAATAAGCGCTTCGGGGCATCGGAACACCTCAAAACCATGCATGTGACCCTGGCATGCGTAATGAAGTGTGGTGGCACGCTCAAACCTCCTAAACCTGGTAACCAAGTGTGACCCGCTTCGCAGACATGCGCTGTCTCCTAAAAACAAAGTGTCTGCAATCTGACTATTAGGGGGAAACTCCCCGTTTCGGTGAAACCAGGGTACATCTTGTCACAACATGTTCCCAAACATGGTTTTACATCATCACATGACCTAACCAAGAGAAAAACAAGAGAGGGATACACCGGGATACCCCTGTCAGAAGAAAGTCTAGGGGGGTAGATGATCTGAGGCCCGTGGATCAGTGTTCCGCAGGAAGAAGCGCTTCGGGGCATCGGAACACCTCCAAACCATGCATGTGACCCTAGCATGTGTGATGAAGTGTGTTTGCATTCTCAAACCTCCTAAACCTGGTTACCAAGTGTGGCCCCCTTCGCAAACATGCACTGTCCCCGAAAAACAAAGTGTCTGCAATCAGACTATTAGGGGGAAACTCCCCGTTTTGGTGAAACCGGGATAGATCTTGTCACAACATGTTCGCAAACATAGTTTTACGTCACCACATGACCTAACCAAGAGAAAAACAAGAGATGGCTACACTGGGCTACCCCTGTCAGAAGAAAGTCTAGGGGGGTAGATGATCCGAGACCCGCGGATCAGGGTTCCGCAGGAAGAAGCGCTTCGGGGCATCGGAACACCTCCAAACCATGCATGTGACCCTCGAATGTGTAATGTAGTGTGGTGGCATGCTCAAAACTCCTAAACCTGGTTACCAAGTGTGACCCCCTTCGTAGACATGCGATGTACCCTAAATACGAAGTGTCTGCAATCAGACTATTAGGGGGAACTCCCCGTTTCGGTGAAATCGGGGTAGATCTTGTCACAACATGTTCCAAAACATGGATTTACATCATCAGATGACCTAACCAAGAGCAAAACAAGAGAGGGTCACACCAGGCTACCCCTGTCAGAAGAAAGTCTAGGGGGGTAGACGATCCGAGACCCGCGGATCAGGGTTCCGCAGGAAGAAGCGCTTCGAGGCATCGGAACACCTCCAAACCATGCATGTGACCCTAGCATGTGTAATGAAGTGTGCTGGCTTGCTCAAAACTCCTAAACCTGGTTACCAAGTGGGACCCCCTTCATAGACATGCGCTGTCTCCTAAAAACGAAGTGTCTGCAATCTGACTATTAGGGGGAAACTCCCTGTTTCGGTGAAACCGGGGTAGATCTTGTCACAACATGTTACCAAACATGGTTTTACATCATCACATGACCTAACCAAGAACAAAACAAGCGAGGGATACACCAGGCTACCCCTGTCAGAAAAAAGTCTAGGGGGTAGACGGTCCGAGACCCGCGGACCAGGGTTCCGCAGGAAGAAGCGCTTCGGGGCAATAGAACACCTCCAAACCATGCATGTGACCCTAGCATGTGTAATGCGGTATGGTGGCATGCTCAAACCTCCTAAACCTGCTTCCCAAGTTTGACCCCCTTCGCAGACATGCGATGTCCCCTAAAAACATAGTGTGTGCAATCAGACTATTAGGGGGAAACTCCCTGTTTCGGTGAAACCGGGGTAGATCTTGTCACAACATGTTCCCGAACATGGTTTTACATCATCACATGATCTAACCAACAGAAAAACAAGAGAGGGATACACCGGGCTACCCCTGTCAGAAGAAAGTCTAGGGGGTAGACGATCTGAGGCCCGTGGATCAGGGTTCCGCAGGAAGAAGCGCTTCGGGGCATCAGAACACCTCCAAACCATGCATGTGACCCTAGCATGTGTAATGAAGTGTGGTGGCATGCTCACAACTCATAAACCGGGTTACCAAGTGTGACCCCCTTCGTAGACATGCGTTGTCTGCTAAAAACAAAGTGTCTGCAATCTGACTATTAGGGGGAAACTCCCCGTTTCGGTGAAACCGGGGTAGATCTTGTCACAACATGTTCCCAAACATGGTTTTACATCATCACATGACCTAACCAAGAACAAAACAAGTGAGGGCTACACCAGGCTACCCCTGTCAGAAAAAAGTCTAGGGGGTAGACGATCCGAGACCCGCGGATTAGGGTTCCGCAGGAAGAAGCGCTTCGGGGCAATAGAACCCCTCCAAACCATGCATGTGACCCTAGCATGTCTAATAAAGTATGGTGGTATGCTCAAACCTCCTAAACCTGGTTCCCACGTTTGACCCCCTTCGTAGACATGCAATGTCCCCTAAATACGAAGTGTTTGCAATCTAACTATTAGGGGGAAACACCCTGTTTCGGTGAAACCGTGGTAAATCTTGTCACAATATGTTCCCAAACATGGTTTTACATCATCACATGACCTAACAAACAGAAAACAAGAGAGGGCTACACCGGGCTACCCCTGTCAGAAGAAAGTCTAGAGGGTAGACGATCCGAGACCCGCGGATTAGGGTTCCGCAGGAAGAAGCGCTTTGGGGCATCAGAAGACCTACAAACCTTGCATCTGACCATAGCATGTGTAATGAAGTGTGGTGGCATGCTCAAAACTCCTAAACCTGGTTAGCAAGTGTGACCCCCTACGTAGACATGCGCTGTCCCCTAAAAACGAAGTGTTTGCAATATGACTATTAGGGGGAAACTCTCCGTTTCGGTGAAACCGGGGTAGATCTTGTCACAACATATTCCCAAACATGGTTTTACATCATCACGTGACCTAACCAAGAGCAAAACAAGAGAGGGCAACACCGGGATACCCCTGTCAGAAGAAAGTCTAGGGGGGTAGATGATCGGAGGCCGGCGGATCACGGTTCCGCAGGAAGAAGCTCTTCGGTGCATCGGAACACCTCCAAACCATGTATGTGACACTAGCATGCGTAATGAAGTGTGGTGGCATGCTCAAACCTCCTAAACCGGGTTACCAAGTGTGACCCCTTCGCAAACATGCGCGGTCCCCTAAAAACGAATTGTCTGCAATCAGACTATTAGGGGTAACTCCCCGTTTCGGTGAAACCGGGGCAGATCTTGTCACAACATGTTCCCAAACATGGTTTTACATCATCACATGATCTACCCAAGAGCAAAACAAGAGAGGGCTACACCGGGCTACCCCTGTCAGAAGAAAGTCTAGGGGGTAGACGATCCGGGCCCACGGACTAGAGTTCCGTAGGAAGAAGCGGGGCATCGGAACACCTCCAAACCATGCATGTGACCCTAGAATGTGTAATGAAGTGTGGTGGCATGCTCAAAACTCCTAAACCTGGTTACCAAGTGTGACCCCCTTCACAGACATGCGTTGTCCCCTAAATACGAAGTGTTTGCAATCTGACTATTAGGGGGAAATTCCCTGTTTCGATGAAACCTGGGTAGATCTTGTCACAACATGTTCCCAAACATGGTTTTACATCATCACATGACCTAACCAAGATCAAAAAAAGAGAGGGCTACACCGGGCTACCCCTGTCAGAAGAAAGTCTAGGGGGTAGACGATCCGAGACCCGCAGACCAGGGTTCCGCAGGAATAAGCGCTTCGGGGCATTGAAACACCTCTAAACCATGCATGTGACCCTAGAATGTGTAATGAAGTGTGGTGGCAAGCTCAAAACTCCTAAACCTGGTTACCAAGTGTGACCCCCATTCGCAGACATGCGTTGTCCCCTAAAAACAAAGTGTCTGCAATCTGACTATTAGGGGGAAACTCCTTGTTTCCGTGAAACCGGGGTAGATCTTGTCACAACATGTTCCCAAACATGATTTTAAATCATCACATGACATAACCAAGAACAAAACAAAAGAGGGGTAAACTAGGCTACCCCTGTCAGAAGAAAGTCTTGGGGGGTAGACGATCCGAGACCCGCGGATCAGGGTTATGTAGGAAGAAGCGGTTAGGGGCATTGGAACACCTCCAAACCATGCATGTGACTCTAGCATGTGTAATTAAGTTTGGTGGCACGCTCAAACCTCCTAAACCTGGTTCCCAAGTGTGACCCCCTTCGCAGACATGCGCTGTCCCGTAAAAACGATGTGTCTGCAATCAGACTATTAGGGGGAAACTCCCCGTTTCGGTGAAACCGGGGTAAATCTTGTCACAACATTTTCCCAAACATGGTTTTACATCATCACATGACCTAACCAAGAGAAAAACAAGAGAGGGCTACACCGGGCTACCCCTGTCAGAAAAAAGTCTAGGGGGTAGACGATCCGAGACCCGCAGATCAGGGTTCCGCAGGAAGAAGCGCTTCGGGGCATCAGAACACCTCCAAACCATGCATGTGACCCTAGCATGTGTAATGAAGTGTGGTGGCATGCTCAAACCTCCTAAACCTGGTTACCAAGTGTGACCCCCTTCGTAGACATGCACTGTCCCCTAAAAAAAGAAGTGTCCGCAATCTGACTATTAGGAGGAAACTCCCCGTTTCAGTGAAACCGGGGTAGATCTTGTCACAACATGTTCCCAAACATGGTTTTAAACCATCACATGACCTAAACAAGAACAAAACAAGAGAGGGCTACACCGGGCTACCCCTATCAGAAGAAAGTCTAGGGGGGTAGACGATCCGAGACCCGCGGATCAGGGTTCCGCAGGAAGAAGCGCTTCGGGGCATCAGAACACCTCCAAACCAAGCATGTGACCCTAGAATGTGTAATGAAGTGTGGTGGCATTCTCAAAACTCCTAAACCTGGTTACCAAATGTGACCCCCTTTGCAGACATGCGCTGTCCCCTAAAAACGAAGTGTCTTCAATATGACTATTAGGAGGAAACTCCCCGTTTCGGTGAAACCAGGGTAGATCTTGTCACAACATATTCCCAAACATGGTTTTACATCATCACATGACCTAACCAAGAGAAAAACAACAGAGGGCAACACCGGGACACCCCTGTCAGAAGAAAGTCTGGGGGGTAGATGATCCGAGGCCCGCAGATGAGGGTTCCGCAGGAAGAAGCTCTTCGGGGCATCGGAACACCTCCAAACCATGCATGTGACACTAGCATGTGTAATGAAGTGTGGTGGCATGCTCAAACCTCCTAAAACAGGTTACCAAGTGTGACCCCCTTCGCAAACATGCGCGGTCCCCTAAAAACGAAGTGTCTGCAATTAGACTGTTAGGGGGAACTCCCCGTTTCGGTGAAACCAGGGTAGATCTTTTCACAACATGTTCCCAAACATGGTTTTACATCATCACATGATCTAACCAAGAGCAAAACAAGAGAGGGATAACCGGGCTACCCCTGTCAGAAGAAAGTCTAGGGGGGTAGACGATCCGAGGTCCGCGGATTAGGGTTCCGCATGAAGAAGCGCTTCGGGGCATCGGAACACCTCCAAACCATGCATGTAATCCTAGAATGTGTAATGAAGTGTGGTGGCATTCTCAAAACTCCTAAACCTGGTTACCAAGTGTGCCCCCCTTCACAGACATGCGTTGTCCCCTAAATACGAAGTGTTTGCAATCTTACTATTAGGGGGAAATTCCCCGTTTCGGTGAGACCGGGGTAGATCTTGTCACAACATGTTCCCAAACATGGTTTTACATCATCACATGACCTAACCAAGAGCAAAACAACAGAGGGCAACACCGGGACACCCCTGTCAGAAGAAAGTCTAGGGGGGTAGATCTTGTCACAACATGTTCCCAAACATGGTTTTAAATCATCACATTACCTAACCAAGAACGGTTAGGGGCATCGGAACAGCTCCAAACCATGCATGTGACCCTAGCATGTGTAATGAAGTTTGGTGGCATGCTCAAACCTCCCAAACCTGGTTCCCAAGTGTGACCCCCTTCGCAGGCATGCGCTGTCCCCTAAAAAACGAAGTGTTTGCAATTAGACTATTAGGGGGAAATTCCCTGTTTCGGTGAAACCGAGGTAGATCTTGTCACAACATGTTCCCAAACTTGGTTTTACATCATCACATGACCTAACCAAGAGCAAAACAAGAGAGGGATACACCGGGCTACCCCTGTCATAAGAAAGTCTAGGGGGTAGACGATCCGAGATCCGAGAATCAGGGTTCCGCAGGAAGAAGCGCTTCGGGGTTTCAGAACACCTCCAAACCATGCATGTGACCATAGCATGTGTAATTAAGTCTAGTGGCATGATCAAACCACCTAAACCTGGTTACCAAGTGTGACCACCTTCGCAGACATGTGTTGTCCCCTAAAAACAAAGTGTGTGCAATCTGACTATTAGGGGGAAACTCCCAGTTTCGGTGAAACCGGGGTAGATCTTGTCACAACATGTTCCCAAACATGTTTTTACATTATCACATGACCTAACCAAGAGCAAAACAAGAGAGGGATACACCGGGCTACCCCTGTTAGAAGAAAGTCTAGGGGGTAGACGATCCGAGATCCGAGGATCAGGGTTCCGCAGGAAGAAGCGCTTCGGGGTTTCAGAACACCTCCAAATCATGCATGTGACCATATCATGTGTAATGAAGTGTGGTGGCATGATCAAACCACCTAAACCTTGTTACCAAGTGTGACCCCCTTCGCAGACATGCGCTGTCCCCTAAAAACCAAGTGTCTGCAATATGAGTATTAGGGGGAAACTCCCTGTTTCGGTGAAACCGGGGTAGATCTTGTCATAACATGTTCCCAAACATGTTTTTACATCACCACATGACCTAACCAAGAGAAAAACAAGAGAGGGCTACACCGGGCTACCCCTGTCAGAAAAAAGTCTAGGGGGGTAGACGATCTGAGACCCGCGGATCAGGGTTCCGCAGGAAGAAGCGCTTCGGGGCATCAGAACACCTCCAAACCATGCATGTGACCCTAGAATGTGTAATGAAGTGTGGTGGCATGCTCAAACCTCCTAAACCTGGTTAACAACTGTGACCCCCTTCGTAGACATGCGCTGTCCCCTAAAAAAAGAAGTGTCCGCAATCTGACTATTAGGAGGAAACTCCCCGTTTCAGTGAAACCGGGGTAGATCTTGTCACAACATGTTCCCAAACATGGTTTTAAATCATCACATGACCTAAACAAGAACAAAACAAGAGAGGGCTACACCGGGCTACCCCTGTCAGAAGAAAGTCTTGGGGGGTAGACGATCCGAGACCCGTGGATCAGGGTTCCGCAGGAAGAAGCGCTTCGGGGCATCGGAACACCTCCAAACCATGCATGTGACCCTAGCATGTGTAATGAAGTGTGGTGGCATGATCAAACCTCCTAAACCTGGTTACCAAGTGTGACCCCCTTCGCAAACATGCATTGTCCCGTAAAAAAAGAAGTGTCTGCAATTTGACTATTAGGGGGGGGACTCACCGTTGTGGTGACACGGGGGTAGATCATGTCACAACATGTTCCCAAACATGGTTTTACATCATCACATTACCTAATAAAGAGCAAAACAAGAGAGGGCTACACCGGGCTTCCCCTATCAAAAGAAAGTCTAGGGGGTAGACGATCCGAGACCCGCGGATCAGGGTTCCGCAGGAAGAAGCGCTTCGGGGCATCAGAACACCTCCAAACCAAGCATGTGACCCTAGAATGTGTAATGATGTGTGGTGGCATTCTCAAAACTCCTAAACCTGGTTACCAAGTGTGACCCCCTTTGCAGACATGCGCTGTCCCCTAAAAACGAAGTGTGTGCAATATGACTATTAGGGGGAAACTCCCCGTTTCGGTGAAACCAGGGTTGATATTGTCACAACATATTCCCAAACATGGTTTTACATCATCACATGACCTAACCAAGATAAAAACAATAGAGGGCAACACCGGGACAACCCTGTCAGAAGAAAGTCTAGGGGGGTAGATGATCCGAGGCCCGCGGATCAGGGTTCCGCAGGAAGAAGCTCTTCGGGGCATCGGAACACCTCCAAACCATGCATGTGACACTAGCATGTGTAATGAAGTGTGGTGGCATGCTCAAACCTCCTAAAACAGGTTACCAAGTGTGACCCCCTTCGCAAACATGCGCGGTCCCCTAAAAACGAAGTGTCTGCAATCAGACTATTAGGGGGAACTCCCCGTTTCGGTGAAACCAGGGTAGATCTTGTCACAACATGTTCCCAAACATGGTTTTACATCATCACATGATCTAACCAAGAGCAAAACAAGAGAGGGATACACCGGGATACCCCTGTCAGAAGAAAGTCTAGGGGGTAGACGATCCGAGGCCCGCGGATTAGGGTTCCGCAGGAAGAAGCGCCTCGGGGCATCGGAACACCTCCAAACCATGCATGTGACCCTAGAATGTGTAATGAAGTATGGTGGCATTCTCAAAACTCCTAAACCTGGTTACCAAGTGTGCCCCCCTTCACAGACATGCGTTGTCCCCTAAATACGAAGTGTTTGCAATCTTACTATTAGGGGGAAATTCCCCGTTTCGGTGAGACCGGGGTAGATCTTGTCACAACATGTTCCAAAACATGGTTTTACATCATCACATGACCTAACCAAGAGCAAAACAAGAGAGGGCAACACCGGGCTACCCCTGTCAGAAGAAAGTCTAGGGGGGTAGATCTTGTCACAACATGTTCCCAAACATGGTTTTTAATCATCACATTACCTAACCAAGAACGGTTAGGGGCATTGGAACAGCTCCAAACCATGCATGTGACCCTAGCATGTGTAATGAAGTTTGGTGGCATGCTCAAACCTCCAAAACCTGGTTCCCAAGTGTGACCCCCTTCGCAGACATGCGCTGTCCCCTAAATACGAAGTGTTTGCAATCTTACTATTAGGGGGAAATTCCCTGTTTCGGTGAAACCGGGGTAGATCTTGTCACAACATGTTCCCAAACTTGGTTTTACATCATCACGTGACCTAACCAAGAGCAAAACAAGAGAGGGATACACCGGGCTACCCCTGTCAGAAGAAAGTCTAGGGGGTAGACGATCCGAGATCCGAGGATCAGGGTTCCGCAGGAAGAAGCGCTTCGGGGTTTCAGAACACCTCCAAATCATGCATGTGACCATATCATGTGTAATGAAGTGTGGTGGCATGATCAAACCACCTAAACCTGGTTACCAAGTGTGACCCCCTTCGCAGACATGCGCTGTCCCCTAAAAACAAAGTGTCTGCAATCTGAATATTAGGGGGAAACTCCCTGTTTCGGTGAAACCGGGGTAGATCTTGTCACAACATGTTCCCAAACATGTTTTTACATCATCACATGACCTAACCAAGAGAAAAACAAGAGAGGTCTACACCGGGCTACCCCTGTCAGAAGAAAGTCTAGGGGGGTAGACGATCCGAGACCCGCGGATCAGGGTTCCGCAGGAAGAAGTGCTTTGGGGCATCAGAACACCTCCAAACCATGCATGTGACCCTAGCATGTGTAATGAAGTGTGGTGGCATGCTAAAAACTCCTAAACCTGGTTACCAAGTGTGACCCCCTTCGCAAACATGCATTGTCCCCTAAAAAAAGAAGTGTCTGCAATCTGACTATTAGGGGGGGGCTCCCTGTTTTGGTGAAACCGGGGTAGATCCTGTCACAACATGTTCCCAAACATGGTTTTACATGATCACATGACCTAACCAAGAGCAAAACAAGAGAGGTCTACACCGGGCTACCCCTGTCAGAAGAAAGTATAGGGGGTAGACGATCCGAGACCCGCGGATCAGGGTTCCGCAGGAAGAAGCGCTTCGGGGCATCAGAACACCTCCAAACCATGCATGTGACCCTAGCATGTGTGATGAAGTGTGGTGGCATTCTCAAAACTCCTAAACCTGGTTACCAAGTGTGACCCCCTTCGCAGACATGCGCTGTCCCCTAAAAACGAAGTGTCTGCAATATGACTATTAGGGGGAAACTCCCCGTTTCGGTGAAACCGGGGTAGATCTTGTCACAACATATTCCCAAACATGGTTTTACATCATAACGTGACCTAACCAAGAGCAAAACAAGAGAGGGCAACACCAGGCTACCCCTGTCAGAAGAGGGTCTAGGGGGGTAGATCTTGTCACAACATGTTCCCAAACATGGTTTTAAATCATCACATTACCTAACCAAGAGCAAAACAAGAGAGGGCGACACCGACCCCTGTCAGAAGAAAGTCTAGGGGGGTAGACGATCCGAGACCTGCGGATCAGGGTTGCGCAGGAAGAAGCGCTTCGGAGTATTAGAACACCTCCGAACCATTCATGTGACCCTAGCATGTGTAATGAAGTGTGGTGGCATGCTCAAAACTCCTAAACCTGGTTACCAAGTGTGACCCCCTTCGCAGACATGCGCTGTCCCCTAAAAACAAAGTATCTGCACTCAGACTATTAGGGGGAACTTCCCGTTTCGGTGAAACCGAGGTAGATCTTGTCACAACATGTTCCCAAACATGGTTTCACATCATAAAATGACCTAACCAAGAGAAAAACAAGAGCGGGCTACACTAGGCTACCCCTGTCAGAACAAAGTCTAGGGGGGTAGACGATCCGAGGCCCGCAGATCAGGGTTCCGCAGGAAGAAGCTCTCCGGGGCATCGGAACACCTCCAAACCATGCATGTGACACTAGCATGTGTAATGAAGTGTGGTGGCATGATAAAACCTCCTAAACCTGGTTACCATGTGTGACCCCCTTCGCAGACGTGCGTTGTCCCCTAAAAAAAGAAGTGTCTGCAATCTGACTATTAGGGGGGACTCCCCGTTTCGGTGAAACCGGGGTAGATCTTGTCACAACATGTTCCCAAACATGGTTTTACATCATCACGTGATCTAACCAAGAGAAAAACAAGAGAGGGCGACACCGGGCTACACCTGTCAGAAGAAAGTCTAGGGGGTAGACGATCCGAGGCCCGCGGATTAGGGTTCCGCAGGAATAAGCGCTTCCGGGCATCGGAACACCTCCAAACCATGCATGTGACCCTAGCATGTGTAATGAAGTGTGTTGGCATGATAAAACCTCCTAAACCTGGTTACCAAGTGTGCCCCCTTCGGAGACATGCGATGTCCCCTAAAAAACGAAGTGTCTACAATCTGACTATTAGGGGGGGACTCCCCGTTTTGGTGAAACCGGGGTAGATCTTGTCACAACATGTTCCCAAACATGGTTTTAAATCATCAAATTACCTAACCAAGAGAAAAACAAGAGAGGGCTACACCAGGCTACCCCTGTCAGAAGAAAGTCTAGGGGGGTAGACGATCCGAGACCCGCGGATCAGGGTTCCGCAGGAAGAAGCGCTTCGGGGCATCGGAACACCTCCAAACCATGGATGTGACCCTATAATGTGTAATGAAGTGTGGTGGAATGCTCAAAACTCCTAAACCTGGTTACCAAGTGTGACCCCCTTCGCAGACATGCGCTGTCCCCTAAAAACAAAGTGTCTGCAATCAGACTATTAGGGGGAAACTCCCTGTTTCCTTGTAACCGAGGTAGATCTTGTCACAACATGTTCCCAAACATGGTATCACATCATAAAATGACCTAACCAAGAGCAAAACAAGAGAGGGCTACACCGGGCTACCCCTGTTAGAACAAAGTCTAGGGGGGTAGACGATCCGAGGCCCGCGGATCAGGGTTCTACAGGAAGAAGCGCTTCGGGGCATCGAAACACCTACAAACCATGCATGTGACCCTAGCATATGTAATGAAGTGTGGTGGCATGCTCAAAACTCCTAAACCTGGTTACCAAGTGTGACCCCCTTCGCAGACATGTGCTGTCCCCTAAAAACGTTGTGTCTGCAATCTGACTATTAGGGGGAAACTCCCCGTTTCGGTGAAACCGGGGTAGATCTTGTCACAACATATTCCCAAACATGGTTTTACATCATCACATGACCTAAACAAGAGCAAAACAAGAGAGGGCTACACCGGGCTACCCCTGTCAGAAGAAAGTCTAAGGGGTAGACGATCCGAGATCCGAGGTTCAGGGTTCCGCAGGAAGAAGCGCTTCGGGGTTTCAGAACACCTCCAAATCATTCACGTGACCATATCATGTGTAATGAAGTGTGGTGGCATGATCAAACCACCTAAACCTGGTTACCAAGTGTGACCCCCTTCGCAGACATGCGCTGTCCCCTAAAAACAAAGTGTCTGCAATCTGAATATTAGGGGGAAACTCCCTGTTTCGGTGAAACCGGGGTAGATCTTGTCACAACATGTTCCCAAACATGTTTTTACATCATCACATGACCTAACCAAGAGAAAAACAAGAGAGGGCTACACCGGGCTACCCCTGTCAGAAGAAAGTCTAGGGGGGTAGACGATCCGAGACCCGCGGATCATGGTTCCGCAGGAAGAAGTGCTTTGGGGCATCAGAACACCTCCAAACCATGCATGTGACCCTAGCATGTGTAACGAAGTGTGGTGGCATGCTCAAAACTCCTAAACCTGGTTACCAAGTGTGACCCCCTTCGCAAACATGCATTGTCCCCTAAAAAAAGAAGTGTCTGCAATCTGACTATTAGGGGGGCTCCCTGTTTTGGTGAAACCGGGGTAGATCCTGTCACAACATGTTCCCAAACATGGTTTTACATGATCACATGACCTAACCAAGAGCAAAACAAGAGAGGTCTACACCGGGCTACCCCTGTCAGAAGAAAGTCTAGGGGGTAGACGATCCGAGACCCGCGGATCAGGGTTCCGCAGGAAGAAGCGCTTCGGGGCATCAGAACACCTCCAAACCATGCATGTGACCCTAGCATGTGTAATGAAGTGTGGTGGCATTCTCAAAACTCCTAAACCTGGTTACCAAGTGTGACCCCCTTCGCAGACATGCGCTGTCGCCTAAAAACGAAGTGTCTGCAATATGACTATTAGGGGGAAACTCCCCGTTTCGGTGAAACCGGAGTAGATCTTGTCACAACATATTCCCAAACATGGTTTTACATCATAACGTGACCTAACCAAGAGCAAAACAAGAGAGGGCAACACCGGGCTACCCCTGTCAGAAGAAAGTCTAGGGGGGTAGATCTTGTCACAACATGTTCCCAAACATGGTTTTAAATCATCACATTACCTAACCAAGAGCAAAACAAGAGAGGGCGACACCGACCCCTGTCAGAAGAAAGTCTAGGGGGGTAGACGATCCGAGACCTGCGGATCAGGGTTGCGCAGGAAGAAGCGCTTCGGAGTATCAGAACACCTCCGAACCATGCATGTGACCCTAGCATGTGTAATGAAGTGTGGTGGCATGCTCAAAACTCCTAAACCTGGTTACCAAGTGTGACCCCCTTCGTAGACATGCGCTGTCCCCTAAAAACAAAGTATCTGCACTCAGACTATTAGGGGGAACTTCCCGTTTCGGTGAAACCGAGGTAGATCTTGTCACAACATGTTCCCAAACATGGTTTCACATCATAAAATGACCTAACCAAGAGAAAAACAAGAGCGGGCTACACTAGGCTACCCCTGTCAGAACAAAGTCTAGGGGGGTAGACGATCCGAGGCCCGCAGATCAGGGTTCCGCAGGAAGAAGCTCTCCGGGGCATCGGAACACCTCCAAACCATGCATGTGACACTAGCATGTGTAATTAAGTGTGGTGGCATGATAAAACCTCCTAAACCTGGTTACCATGTGTGACCCCCTTCGCAGACATGCGCTGTCCCCTAAAAAAAGAAGTGTCTGCAATCTGACTATTAGGGGGGACTCCCCGTTTCGGTGAAACCGGGGTAGATCTTGTCACAACATGTTCCCAAACATGGTTTTACATCATCACGTGATCTAACCAAGAGAAAAACAAGAGAGGGCAACACCGGGCTACACCTGTCAAAAGAAAGTCTAGGGGGTAGACGATCCGAGGCCCGCGGATCAGGGTTCCGCAGGAATAAGCGCTTCCGGGCATCGGAACACCTCCAAACCATGCATGTGACCCTAGCATGTGTAATGAAGTGTGTTGGCATGATAAAACCTCCTAAACCTGGTTACCAAGTGTGCCCCCTTCGGAGACATGCGATGTCCCCTAAAAAACGAAGTGTCTACAATCTGACTATTAGGGGGGGACTCCCCGTTTTGGTGAAACCGGGGTAGATCTTGTCACAACATGTTCCCAAACATGGTTTTAAATCATAACATTACCTAACCAAGAGAAAAACAAGAGAGGGCTACACCAGGCTACCCCTGTCAGAAGAAAGTCTAGGGGGGTAGACGATCCGAGTCCCGCGGATCAGGGTTCCGCAGGAAGAAGCGCTTCGGGGCATCGGAACACCTCCAAACCATGGATGTGACCCTAGAATGTGTAATGAAGTGTGGTGGAATGCTCAAAACTCCTAAACCTGGTTACCAAGTGTGACCCCCTTCGCAGACATGCACTGTCCCCTAAAAACAAAGTGTCTGCAATCAGACTATTAGGGGGAAACTCCCTGTTTCCTTGTAACCGAGGTAGATCTTGTCACAACATGTTCCCAAACATGGTTTCACATCATAAAATGACCTAACCAAGAGCAAAACAAGAGCGGGCTACACCGGGCTACCCCTGTCAGAAGAAAGTCTAGGGGGGTAGACGATCCGAGGCCCGCGGATCAGGGTTCTGCAGGAAGAAGCGCTTCGGGGCATCGAAACACCTACAAACCATGCATGTGACCCTAGGATATGTAATGAAGTGTGGTGGCATGCTCAAAACTCCTAAACCTGGTTACCAAGTGTGACCCCCTTCGCAGACATGTGCTGTCCCCTAAAAACGTTGTGTCTGCAATCTGACTATTAGGGGGAAACTCCCCGTTTCGGTGAAACCGGGGTAGATCTTGTCACAACATATTCCCAAACATGGTTTTACGTCATCACAAGACCTAAACAAGAGCAAAACAAGAGAGGGCTACATCGGGCTACCCCTGTCAGAAGAAAGTCTAAGGGGTAGACGATCCGAGATCCGAGGATCAGGGTTCCGCAGGAAGAAGCGCTTCGGGGTTTCAGAACACCTCCAAATCATTCATGTGACCATATCATGTGTAATGAAGTGTGGTGGCATGATCAAACCACCTAAACCTGGTTACCAAGTGTGACCCCCTTCGCAGACATGCGCTGTCCCCTAAAAACAAAGTGTCTGCAATCTGAATATTAGGGGGAAACTCCCTGTTTCGGTGAAACCGGGGTAGATCTTGTCACAACATGTTCCCAAACATGTTTTTACATCATCACATGACCTAACCAAGAGAAAAACAAGAGAGGGCTACACCGGGCTACCCCTGTCAGAAGAAAGTCTAGGGGGTAGACGATCCGAGACCCGCGGATCATGGTTCCGCGGGAAGAAGTGCTTTGGGGCATCAGAACACCTCCAAAACATGCATGTGACCCTAGCATGTGTAACGAAGTGTGGTGGCATGCTCAAAACTCCTAAACCTGGTTACCAAGTGTGACCCCCTTCGCAAACATGCATTGTCCCCTAAAAAAAGAAGTGTCTGCAATCTGACTATTAGGGGGGCTCCCTGTTTTGGTGAAACCGGGGTAGATCCTGTCACAACATGTTCCCAAACATGGTTTTACATGATCACATGACCTAACCAAGAGCAAAACAAGAGAGGTCTACACCGGGCTACCCCTGTCAGAAGAAAGTCTAGGGGGTAGACGATCCGAGACCCGCGGATCAGGGTTCCGCAGGAAGAAGCGCATCGGGGCATCAGAACACCTCCAAACCATGCATGTGACCCTAGCATGTGTAATGAAGTGTGGTGGCATTCTCAAAACTCCTAAACCTGGTTACCAAGTGTGACCCCCTTCGCAGACATGCGCTGTCCCCTAAAAACGAAGTGTCTGCAATATGACTATTAGGGGGAAACTCCCCGTTTCGGTGAAACCGGGGTAGATCTTGTCACAACATATTCCCAAACATGGTTTTACATCATAACGTGACCTAACCAAGAGCAAAACAAGAGAGGGCAACACCGGGCTACCCCTGTCAGAAGAAAGTCTAGGGGGGTAGATCTGGTCACAACATGTTCCCAAACATGGTTTTAAATCATCACATTACCTAACCAAGAGCAAAACAAGAGAGGGCGACACCGACCCCTGTCAGAAGAAAGTCTAGGGGGGTAGACGATCCGAGACCCGCGGATCAGGGTTGCGCAGGAAGAAGCGCTTCGGAGTATCAGAACACCTCCGAACCATGCATGTGACCCTAGCATGTGTAATGAAGTGTGGTGGCATGCTCAAAACTCCTAAACCTGGTTACCAAGTGTGACCCCCTTCGCAGACATGCGCTGTCCCCTAAAAACAAAGTATCTGCACTCAGACTATTAGGGGGAACTTCCCGTTTCGGTGAAACCGAGGTAGATCTTGTCACAACATGTTCCCAAACATGGTTTCACATCATAAAATGACCTAACCAAGAGAAAAACAAGAGCGGGCTACACTAGGCTACCCCTGTCAGAACAAAGTCTACGGGGGTAGACGATCCGAGGCCCGCAGATCAGGGTTCCGCAGGAAGAAGCTCTCCGGGGCATCGGAACACCTCCAAACCATGCATGTGACACTAGCATGTGTAATGAAGTGTGGTGGCATGATAAAACCTCCTAAACCTGGTTACCATGTGTGACCCCCTTCGCAGACATGCGCTGTCCCCTAAAAACAAAGTGTCTGCAATCAGACTATTAGGGGGAAACTCCCTGTTTCCTTGTAACCGAGGTAGATCTTGTCACAACATGTTCCCAAACATGGTTTCACATCATAAAATGACCTAACCAAGAGAAAAACAAGAGCGGGCTACACCGGGTTACCCCTGTCAGAAGAAAGTCTAGGGGGGTAGACGATCCGAGGCCCGCGGATCAGGGTTCTGCAGGAAGAAGCGCTTCGGGGCATCGGAACACCTACAAACCATGCATGTGACCCTAGCATATGTAATGAAGTGTGGTGGCATGCTCAAAACTCCTAAACCTGGTTACCAAGTGTGACCCCCTTCGCAGACATGTGCTGTCCCCTAAAAACGTTGTGTCTGCAATCTGACTATTAGGGGGAAACTCCCCGTTTCGGTGAAACCGGGGTAGATCTTGTCACAACATATTCCCAAACATGGTTTTACATCATCACATGACCTAAACAAGAGCAAAACAAGAGAGGGCTACACCGGGCTACCCCTGTTAGAAGAAAGTCTAAGGGGTAGACGATCCGAGACCCGCCGATCAGGGTTCCGCAGGAATAAGCACTTCGGGGCATCAGAACACATCTAAACCATGCATGTGACCCTAGCATGCGTAATGAAGTGTGGTGGCAAGCTCAAAACTCCTAAACCTGGTTACCAAGTGTGACCCCCATTCGTAGACATGCGTTGTGCCCTAAAAACAAAGTGTCTGCAATCTGACTATTAGGGGGAAACTCCCTGTTTCCGTGAAACCGGGGTAGATATTGTCACAACATGTTCCCAAACATGGTTTTAAATCATCACATGACCTAACCAAGAACAAAACAAGAGAGGTCTACACCGGGCTACCCCTGTCAGAAGAATGTCTTGGGGGGCAGACGATCTGAGGCCCGCAGATTAGGGTTCCACAGGAAGAAGCGCTTCGGGGCATCGGAACACCTCCAAACCATGCATGTGACCCTAGCATGTGTAATGAAGTGTGGTGGCGTGCTCAAACCTCCTAAACCTGGTTACCATGTGTGACCCCCTTCGCAGACATGCGCTGTCCCCTAAAAAAAGAAGTGTCTGCAATCTGACTATTAGGGGGGGACTCCCCGTTTCGGTGAAACCGGGGTAGATCTTGTCACAACATGTTCCCAAACATGGTTTTACATCATCACGTGATCTAACCAAGAGAAAAACTAGAGAGGGCGACACCGGGCTACCCCTGTCAGAAGAAAGTCTAGGGGGAGACGATCCGAGGCCCGCGGATCAGGGTTCCGCAGGAATAAGCGCTTCCGGGCATCGGAACACCTCCAAACCATGCATGTGACCCTAGCATGTGTAATGAAGTGTGGTGGAAAGCTAAAAACTCCTAAACCTGGTTACCAAGTGTGACCCCCATTTGCAGACATGCGTTGTCCCCTAAAAACAAAGTGTCAGCAATCTGACTATTAGGGGGAAACTCCCTGTTTCTGTGAAACCGGGGTAGATCTTGTCACAACATGTTCCAAAACATGGTTTGAAATCATAACATGACCTAAACAAGAACAAAACAAGATAGGGCTACACCGGGCTACCCCTGTCAGAAGAAAGTCTTGGGGGTAGACGATTCGAGACCCGCAGATCAGGGTTCCATAGGAAGAAGTGCTTCGGGGCATTGGAACACCTCCAAACCATGAATGTGACCCTATAATGTGTAATGAAGTGTGGTGGCATGCTCAAACCTCATAAAACTGGTTCCCAAGTGTGACCCCCATTCGCAGACATGCGTTGTCCCCTAAAAACAAAGTGTCTGCAATCTGACTATTAGGGGGAAACTCCCTGTTTCCGTGAAACCGGGGTTGATCTTGTCACAACATGTTCCCAAACATGGTTTTAAATCATGACATGACCTAACCAAGAACAAAACAAAAGAGGGCTACACCGGGCTACCCCTGTCAGAAGAAAGTCTAGGGGGGTAGACGATCCGAGGCCCGCAGATCAGGGTTCCGCAGGAAGAAGTGCTTCGGGGCAGCGGAACACCTCCAAACCATGCATGTGACCCTAGCATGTGTAATGAAGTGTGGTGGCATGCTCAAACCTCCTAAACCTAGTTACCAAGTGTGCCCCCTTCGGAGACATGCGATGTCCCCTAAAAAACGAAGTGTCTACAATCTGACTATTAGGGGGGGACTCCCCGTTTTGGTGAAACCGGGGTAGATCTTGTCACAACATGTTCCCAAACATGGTTTTAAATCATCACATTACCTAACAAAGAGAAAAACAAGAGAGGGCTACACCAGGCTACCCCTCTTAGAAGAAAGTCTAGGGGGGTAGACGATCCGAGACCCGCGGATCAGGGTTCCGCAGGAAGAAGCGCTTCGGGGCATCAGAACACCTCCAAACCATGGATGTGACCCTAGAATGTGTAATGAAGTGTGGTGGCATGCTCAAAACTCCTAAACCTGGTTACCAAGTGTGACCCCACTTTGCAGACATGCGCTGTCCCCTAAAAACAAAGTTTCTGCAATCAGACTATTAGGGGGAACATCCCGTTTCGGTGAAACCGAGCTAGATCTTGTCACAACATGTTCCCAAACATGGTTTCACATCATAACATGACCTAACCAAGAGCAAAACAAGAGAGGGCTACACCGGGCTACCCCTGTCAGAAGAAAGTCTAGGGGGGTAGACGATCCGAGGCCCGGGATCAGGGTTCTGCAGGAAGAAGCGCTTTGGGGCATCGGAACACCTACAAACCATGCATGTGACCCTAGCATATGTAATGAAGTGTGGTGTCATGCTCAAAACTCCTAAACCTGGTTACCAAGTGTGACCCCCTTCGCAAACATGCGCTGTCCCCTAAAAACGCTGTGTTTGCAATCTGACTATTAGGGGGAAACTCCCCGTTTCAGTGAAACCGGGGTAGATCTTGTCACAACATATTCCCAAACATGGTTTTACATCATCACATGACCTAAACAAGAGCAAAACAAGAGAGGGCTACACCGGGCTACCCCTGTTAGAAGAAAGTCTAGGGGGTAGACGATCTGAGGCCCGCGGATTAGAGTTCCGTAGGAAGAAGCGCTTCGGGGCATCAGAACACCTCCAAACCATGCATGTGACCCTAGAATGTGTAATGAAGTGTGGTGGCATGCTCAAAACTCCTAAACCTGGTTACCAAGTGTGACCCCCTTCACAGACATGCATTGTCCCCTAAATACGAAGTGTTTGCAATCTGAATATTAGGGGGAAATTCCCCGTTTCGGTGAAACCTGGGTAGATCTTGTCACAACATGTTCCCAAACATGGTTTTACATCATCACATGACCTAACCAAGAGCAAAACAAGAGAGGGCTACACCGGGCTACCCCTGTCAGAAGAAAGTCTAGGGGGGTAGACGATCCGAGACCCGCAGATCAGGGTTCCGTAGGAATAAGCGCTTCGGGGAATCGGAACACCTCTAAACCATGCATGTGACCCTAGAATGTGTCATGAAGTGTGGTGGAAAGCTCAAAACTCCTAAACCTGGTTACCAAGTGTGACCCCCATTCACAGACATGCGTTGTCCCCTAAAAACAAAGTGTCTGCAATCTGACTATTAGGGGGAAACTCCCTGTTTCCGTGAAACCGGGGTAGATCTTGTCACAACATGTTCCCAAACATGGTTTTAAATCATCACATGACCTAACCAAGAACAAAACAAGAGAGGGATACACCGGGCTACCCCTGTCAGAAGAAAGTCTTGGGGGGTAGACGATCCGAGACCTGCAGATCAGGGTTCCATAGGAAGAAGTGCTTCGGGGCATTGGAACACCTCCAAACCATGCATGTGACCATAGAATGTGTAATTAAGTGTGGTGGCATGCTCAAAACTCATAAACCTGGTTCCCAAGAGTGACCCCCTTCGCAGACATGCGTTGTCCCCTAAAAACGAAGTGTGTGCAATCTGAATATTAGGGGGAAACTCCCTGTTTTGGTGAAACCGGGGTAGATCATGTCACAACATGTTCCCAAACATGGTTTTACATCATCACATGACCTAACCAAGAGCAAAACAAGAGAGGGCTACACCGGGCTACCCCTGTCAAAAGAAAGTCTAGGGGGGCAGACGATCTGAGGCCCGCGGATCAGGGTTCTGCAGGAAGAAGCGCTTCGGGGCATCGGAACACCTCCAAACCATGCATGTGACCCTAGCATGTGTAATGAAGTGTGGTGGCATGCTCAAACCTCCTAAACCTGGTTACCATGTGTGACCCCCTTCGCAGACATGCGCTGTCCCCTAAAAAAAGAAGTGTCTGCAATCTGACTATTAGGGGGGGACTCCCCGTTTCGGTGAAACCGGGGTAGATCTTGTCACAACATGTTACCAAACATGGTTTTACATCATCACGTGACCTAAACAAGAGCAAAACAAGAGAGGTCTACACCGGGCTACCCCTGTCAGAAGAAAGTCTAGGGGGGTAGACGATCCGAGACCCGCGGATCAGGGTTCCGCAGGAAGAAGCGCTTCGGGGCATCAAAACACCTTCAAACCATGCATGTGACCCTAGCATGTGTAATGAAGTGTGGTGGAATTCTCAAAACTCCTAAACCTGGTTACCAAGTGTGACCCCCTTCGCAGACATCCGCTGTCCCCTAAAAACGAAGTGTGTGCAATCTGAATATTAGGGGGAAACTCCCTGTTTTGGTGAAACCGGGGTAGATCATGTCACAACATGTTCCCAAACATGGTTTTACATCATCACATGACCTAACCAAGAGCAAAACAAGAGAGGGCTACACCGGGCTACCCCTGTCAAAAGAAAGTCTAGGGGGGCAGACGATCTGAGGCCCGCGGATCAGGGTTCTGCAGGAAGAAGCGCTTCGGGGCATCGGAACACCTCCAAACCATGCATGTGACCCTAGCATGTGTAATGAAGTGTGGTGGCATGCTCAAACCTCCTAAACCTGGTTACCATGTGTGACCCCCTTCGTAGACATGCGCTGTCCCCTAAAAAAAGAAGTGTCTGCAATCTGACTATTAGGGGGGGACTCCCCGTTTCGGTGAAACCGGGGTAGATCTTGTCACAACATGTTACCAAACATGGTTTTACATCATCACGTGACCTAAACAAGAGCAAAACAAGAGAGGGATACACCGGGTTACCCCTGTCAGAAGAAAGTCTAGGGGGTAGACGATCCGAGACCCGCGGATCAGGGTTCCGCAGGAAGAAGCGCTTCGGGGCATCAAAACACCTTCAAACCATGCATGTGACCCTAGCATGTGTAATGAAGTGTGGTGGCATTCTCAAAACTCCTAAACCTGGTTACCAAGTGTGACCCCCTTCGCAGACATCCGCTGTCCCCTAAAAACGAAGTGTCTGCAATATGACTATTAGGGGGAAACTCCCTGTTTCGGTGAAACCGGGGTAGATCTTGTCACAACATATTCCCAAACATGGTTTTAAATGATCACGTGACCTAACCAAGAGCAAAACAAGAGAGGGCAACACCGGGATACCCCTGTCAGAAGAAAGTCTAGGGGGTAGATGATCCGAGGCCCGCGGATCAGGGTTCCGCAGGAAGAAGCTCTTCGGTGCATCGGAACACCTCCAAACCATGCATGTGACACTAGAATGTGTAATGAAGTGTGGTGGCATGCTCAAACCTCCTAAACCGGGTTACCAAGTGTGACCCCCTTCGCAAACATGCGCAGTCCCCTAAAAACAAAGTGTCTGCAATCAGACTATTAGGGGGAACTCCCTGTTTCGGTGAAACCGGGGTAGACCTTGTCACAACATGTTCCCAAACATGGTTTTAGATAATGACATGATATAACCAAGAGCAAAACAAGAGAGGGCTACACCGGGCTACCCCTGTCAGAAGAAAGTCTAGGGGTTAGACGATCCGAGGCCCGCGGATTAGAGTTCCATAGGAAGAAGCGCTTCCGGGCATCGGAACACCTCCAAACCATGCATGTGACCCTAGAATGTGTAATGAAGTGTGGTGGCATGCTTAAAACTCCTAAACCTGGTTACCAAGTGTGACCCCGTTCACAGACATGCATTGTCCCCTAAATATGAAGTGTTTGCAATCTGACTATTAGGGGGAAATTCCCCGTTTCGGTGAAACCTGGGTAGATCTTGTCACAACATGTTCCCAAACATGGTTTTACATCATCACATGACCTAACCGAGAGCAAAACAAGAGAGGGATACACCGGGCTACCCCTGTCAGAAGAAAGTCTAGGGGGGTAGACGATCCGAGACCCGCAGATCAGGGTTCCGCAGGAATAAACGCTTCGGGGCATCGGAACACCTCCAAACCATGCATGTGACCCTAGAATGTGTAATGAAGTGTGGTGGCATGCTCAAACCTCATAAACCTGGTTTCCAAGTGTGACCCCCTTCGCAGACATGCGTTGTCCCCTAAAAACGAAGTGTCTGCAATCTGACTATTAGGGGGAAAGTCCCTCTTTCGGTGAAACCGGGGTAGATCTTGTCACAACAGGTTCCCAGACATGGTTTTACATCGTCACATGACCTAACCAAGAGCAAAACAAGAGATGGATACACCGGGCTACCCCTATTAGAAGAAAGTCTAGGGGGGTAGACGATCCGAGACCCGCGGATAAGGGTTCCGCAGGAAGAAGCGCTTCGGGGCATCAGAACACCTCCAAACCATGCATGCGACCCTAGCATGTATAATGAAGTGTGGTGGCATTCTCAAAACTCCTAAACCTGGTTACCAAGTGTGACCCCCTTCGCAGACATGCGCTGTCCCCTAAAAACGAAGTGTCTGCAATATGACTATTAGGGGGAAACTCCCTGTTTCGGTGAAACCAGGGTAGATCTTGTCACAACATATTCCCAAACATGGTTTTACATCATCACATGACCTAACCAAGAGCAAAACAAGAGAGGGCCACACCGGGACACCCTTGTCTGAAGAAAGTCTAGGGGGGTAGATGATCCGAGGCCCGCGGATCAGGGTTCCGCAGGAAGAAGCGCTTTGGGGCATCGGAACACCTCCAAACCATGCATGTGACACTAGAATGTGTAATGAAGTGTGTTGGCATGCTCAAAACTCCTAAACCTGGTTACCAAGTGTGACCCCCTTCACAGACATGCGTTGTCCCCTAAATACGAAGTGTTTGCAATGAGACTATTAGGGGGAAATTCCCCGTTTTGGTGAAACCGGGGTAGATCTTGTCACAACATGTTCCCAAAGATGGTTTTACATCATCACATGACGTAACCAAGAGCAAAACAAGAGAGGGCTACACCGGGCTACCCCTGTTAGAAGAAAGTCTAGGGGGGGTAGACGATCCGAGACCCGCAGATCAGGGTTCTGTAGAAATAAGCGCTTCGGGGCATCGGAACACCTCCAAACCATGCATGTGACCCTAGCATGTGTAATGAGGTGTGGTGGCATGCTCAAAACTCCTAAACCTGGTTACAAAGTGTGACCCCCATTCGCAGACATGCGCTGTCCCCTAAAAACGAAGTGTCTGCAATCTGACTATTAGGGGGAAACTCACTGTTTCCGTGAAACCGGGTAGATCTTGTCACAACGTGTTCCCAAACATGGTTTTACATCATCACATTACATAACCAATAGCAAAACAAGAGAGGTCTACACCGGGCTACCCCTGTCAGAAGAAAGTCTAGGGGGTAGACGATCTGAGGCCCGCGGATCAGGGTTCCGCAGGAAGAAGTGCTTCGGGGCATCGGAAGACCTCCAAACCATGCATGTGACCCTAGCATGTGTAATGAAGTGTGGTGGAATGCTCAAACCTCCTAAACCTGGTTACCAAGTGTGACCCCCTTAGCAGACATGCGCTGTCCCCTAAAAAAAGAAGTGTCTGCAATCTGACTATTAGGGGGGGACTCCCCGTTTTGGTGAAACCGGGGTAGATCTTGTCACAACATGTTTCCAAACATGGTTTTACATCATCACATGACCTAACCAAGAGCAAAACAAGAGAGGGATACACTAGGCTACCCCTGTCAGAAGAAAGTCTAGGATGTAGACGATCCGTGGCCCGCGGATTAGGGTTCCGCAGGAAGAAGCGCTTCGGGGCATCGGAACACCTCCAAACCATGCATGTGACCCTAGAATGTGTAATGAAGTGCGGTGGCATGCTCAAAACTCCTAAACCTGGTTACGAAGTGTGACCCCCTTCATAGACATGCGTTGTCCCCTAAATACAAAGTGTTTGCAATCTTACTATTAGGGGAAATTCCCCTTTCGGTGAAACCGGGGTAGATCTTGTCACAACATGTTCCCAAACATGGTTTTACATCATCACATGACCTAACCAAGAGCAAAACAAGAGAGGGATAACCGGGCTACCCCTGTCAGAAGAAAGTCTAGGGGGGTAGACGATCCGAGGTCCGCGGATTAGGGTTCCGCAGGAAGAAGCGCTTCGGGGCATCGGAACACCTCCAAACCATGCATGTGACCCTAGAATGTGTAATGAAGTGTGGTGGCATTCTCAAAACTCCTAAACCTGGTTACCAAGTGTGACCCCCTTCACAAACATGCGTTGTCCCCCAAATACAAAGTGTTTGCAATCTTACTATTAGGGGGAAATTCCCCCTTTCGGTGAAACCGGGGTAGATCTTGTCACAACATGTTCCCAAACAAGGTTTTACATCATCACATGACCTAACCAAGAGCAAAAAAAGAGAGGGCTACACCAGGCTACCCCTGTCAGAAGAAAGTCTAGGGGGTAGACGATCCGAGACCCGCAGATCAGGGTTCCGTAGGAATAAGCGCTTCGGGGCATCGGAACACCTCCAAACCATGCATGTGACCCTAGCATGTGTAATGAAGTTTGGTGGCATGCTCAAAACTCCTAAACCTAGTTACCAAGTGTGACCCCCATTCGCAGACATGCGCTGTCCCTTAAAAACGAAGTGTCTGCAATCTGACAATTAGGGGGAAACTCCCTGTTTCCGTGAAACCGGGGTAGATCTTGTCACAACATGTTCCCAAACATGGTTTTACATCACAACATTACATAACCAATAGCAAAACAAGAGAGGTCTACACCGGGCTACCCCTGTCAGAAGAAAGTCTAGGGGGGTAGACGATCTGAGGCCCGCGGATCAGGGTTCCGCAGGAAGAAGTGCTTCGGGGCATCGGAAGACCTCCAAACCATGCATGTGACCCTAGCATGTGTAATGAAGTGTGGTGGAATGCTCAAACCTCCTAAACCTGGTTACCAAGTGTGACCCCCTTAGCAGACATGCGCTGTCCCCTAAAAAAAGAAGTGTCTGCAATCTGACTATTAGGGGGGGGGGACTCCCCGTTTTGGTGAAACTGGGGTAGATCTTGTCACAACATGTTTCCAAACATGGTTTTACATCATCACATGACCTAACCAAGAGCAAAACAAGAGAGGGATACACTGGGCTACCCCTGTCAGAAGAAAGTCTAGGATGTAGACGATCCGAGGCCCGCGGATTAGGGTTCCGCAGGAAGAAACGCTTCGGGGCATCGGAACACCTCCAAACCATGCATGTGACCCTAGAATGTGTAATGAAGTGTGGTGGCATGCTCAAAACTCCTAAACCTGGTTACGAAGTGTGACCCCCTTCATAGACATGCGTTGTCCCCTAAATACAAAGTGTTTGTAATCTTACTATTAGGGGAAATTCCCCTTTCGGTGAAACCGGGGTAGATCTTGTCACAACATGTTCCCAAACATGGTTTTACATCATCACATGACCTAACCAAGAGCAAAACAAGAGAGGGATAACCGGGCTACCCCTGTCAGAAGAAAGTCTAGGGGGGTAGACGATCCGAGGTCCGCGGATTAGGGTTCCGCAGGAAGAAGCGCTTCGGAGCATCGGAACACCTCCAAACCATGCATGTGACCCTAGAATGTGTAGTGAAGTGTGGTGGCATTCTCAAAACTTTTCAACCTGGTTACCAAGTGTGACCCCCTTCACAAACATGCGTTGTCCCCTAAATACAAAGTGTTTGCAATCTTACTATTAGGGAGAAATTCCCCCTTTCGGTGAAACCGGTGTAGATCTTGTCGCGACATGTTCCCAAACATGGTTTTACATCATCACATGACCTAACCAAGAACAAAACAAGAGAGGGCTACACCGGGCTACCCATGTCAGAAGAAAGTCTAGGAGGGTAGACGATCCGAGGCCCGCCAATCAGGGTTCCGTAGGCAGAAGCGCTTCGGGGCATCGGAACACCTCCAAACCATGCATGTGACCCTAGATTGTGTAATGAAGTGTGGTGGTATGCTAAAACCTCCTAAACCCGGTTACCAAGTGTGACCCCCTTCACAGACATGCGTTGTCCCCTAAAAATGAAGTGTCTGCAATCTGACAATTAGGGGGAAACTCCCTGTTTCCGTGAAACCCGGGTAGATCTTGTCACAACATGTTCCCAAACATGGTTTTAAATAATCACATGACCTAAAAAAGAAGAAAATAAGAGAGGGCTACACCGGGCTACCCCTGTTAGAAGAAAGTCTTCGGGGGTAGACGATCCGAGACCCGCGGATCAGGGTTCCGCAGGAAGAAGCGCTTCGGGGCATCGGAACACCTCCAAACCATGCATGTGACACTAGCATGTGTAATGAAGTGTGGTGGCATGCTCAAACCTCCTAAACCTGGTTCCCAAGTGTGACCCCCTTCGCAGACATGCGCTGTCCCCTAAAAACGAAGTGTGTGCAATCTGACTATTAGGGGGAAACTCCCTGTTTCGGTGAAACCGGGGTAGATCATGTCACAACATGTTCCCAAACATGGTTTTACATTAGCACATGACCTAACCAAGAGCAAAACAAGAGAGGTCTACACCGGGCTACCCTTGTCAGAAGAAAGTCTAGGGGGGTAGACGATCTGAGGCCCGCGGATCAGGGTTCTGCAGGAAGAAGCGCTTCGGGGCATCGGAACACCTCCAAACCATGCATGTGACCCTAGAATGTGTAATGAAGTGTGGTGGCATTCTCAAACCTCCTAAACCTGGTTACCAAGTGTGACCCCCTTCGCAGACATGCACTGTCCCCTAATAAAAGAAGTGTCTGCAATCTGACTATTAGGGGGGGACTCCCTGTTTTGGTGAAACCGGGGTAGATTTTGTCACAACATGTTCCCAAACATGGTTTTACATCATCACATGACCTAACCAAGAGCAAAACAAGAGAGGGATACACCGGGCTATCCCTGTCAGAACAAAGTCTAGGGGGGTAGACGATCCGAGACCCGCGGATCAAGGTTCCGCTGGAAGAAGCGCTTCGGGGCATCAGAACACCTCCAAACCATTCATGTGACCCGAGCATGCGTAATGAAGTGTGGTGGCATTCTCAAAACTCCTAAACCTGGTTACCAAGTGTGACCCCCTTCGCAGACATGCGCTGTCCCCTAAAAAGGAAGTGTCTGCAGTATGACTATTAGGGGGAAACTCCTCGTTTCGGTGAAACCGGGGTAGATCTTGTCACAACATATTCCCAAATATGATTTTAAATCATCACGTGACCTAACCAAGAGCAAAACAAGAGAGGGCAACACCGGGATACCCCTGTCAGAAGAAAATCTAGGGGGGTAGATGATTCGAGGCCCGCGGATCAGGGTTCCGCAGGAAGAAGCTCTTCCGTGCATCGGAACACCTCCAAACCATGCATGTGACACTAGCATGCGTAATGAAGTGTGGTGGCATGCTCAAACCTCCTAAACCGGGTTACCAAGTGTGACCCCCTTTGCAAACATGCGCGGTCCCCTAAAAACGAAGTGTCTGCAATCAGACTATTAGGGGTAACTCCCCGTTTCGGTGAAACTGGGGTAGATCTTGTCACAACATGTTCCCAAACATGGTTTTACATCATAACATGATCTACCCAAGAGCAAAACAAGAGAGGGATACACCGGGTTACCCCTGTCAGAAGAAAGTCTAGGGGGTAGACGATCCGAGGCCCACGGATTAGAGTTCCGTAGGAAGAAGCGGGGCATCGGAACACCTCCAAACCATGCATGTGACCCTAGAATGTGTAATGAAGTGTGGTGGCATGCTCAAAACACCTAAACCTGGTTACCAAGTGTGACCCCCTTCACAGACATGCGTTGTCCCCTAAATACGAAGTGTTTGCAATCTGACTATTAGGGGGAAATTCCCTGTTTCGGTGAAACCTGGGTAGATCTTGTCACGACGTGTTCCCAAACATGGTTTTACATCATCACATGACCTAACCAATAGCAAAACAAGAGAGGGCTACACCGGGCTACCCCTGTCAGAAGAAAGTCTAGGGGGGTAGACGATCCGAGACCCGCGGATCAGGGTTTCGCAGGAATAAGCGCTTCGGGGCATCGAAACACCTCTAAACCATGCATGTGACCCTAGCATGTGTAATGAAGTGTGGTGGCAAGCTCAAAACTCCTAAACTTGGTTACCAAGTGTGACCCCCATTCGTAGACATGCGTTGTCCCCTAAAAACAAAGTGTCTGCAATCTGACTATTAGGGGGAAACTCCTTGTTTCCGTGAAACCGGGGTAGATCTTGTCACAACATGTTCCCAAACATGGTTTTAAATCATCACATGACCTAACCAAGAACAAAACAAAAGAGGGATACACCGGGCTACCCCTGTCAGAAGAAAGTCTTGGGGGGTAGACGATCCGAGACCCGCGGATCAGGGTTACGTAGGAAGAAGCGGTTAGGGGCATTGGAACACCTCCAAACCATGCATGTGACTCTAGCATGTGTAATTAAGTTTGGTGGCATGCTCAAACCTCCAAACCTGGTTCCCAAGTGTGACCCCCTTTGCAGACATGCGCTGTCCCCTAAAAACGAAGTGTTTGCAATCAGACTATTAGGGGGAAACTCCCTGTTTTCGTGAAACCGGGGTAGATCTTGTCACAACATGTTCCCGAACATGGTTTTACATCATCACATGACCTAATCAAGAGCAAAACAAGAAAGGGCTACACCGGCTACCCCTATCAGAAGAAAGTCTAGGGGGGTAGACGATGCGAGACCCGCGGATCAGGGTTCCGCAGGAAGAAGCGCTTCGGGGCATCAGAACACCTCCAAACCATGCATGTGACCCTAGAATGTGTAATGAAGTGTGGTGGAATTCTCAAAACTCCTAAACCTGGTTACCAAGTGTGACCCCCTTTGCAGACATGCGCTGTCCCCTAAAAACAAAGTGTCTGCAATATGACTATTAGGGGGAAACTCCCCGTTTCGGTGAAACGAGGGTAGATCTTGTCACAACATATTCCCAAACATGGTTTTACATCACCACATGACCTAACCAAGAGAAAAAACACCAGAGGGCAGCACTAGGACACCCCTGTCAGAAGAAAGTCTAGGGGGGTAGATGATCCGAGGTCCGCGGATCAGGGTTCCGCAGGAAGAAGCTCTTCGGGGCATCGGAACACCTCCAAACCATGCATGTGACACTAGCATGTGTAATGAAGTGTGCTGGCATGCTCAAACCTCCTAAAACCGGTTACCAAGTGTGACCCCCTTCGCAAACATGCGCGGTCCCCTAAAAACGAAGTGTCTGCAATCAGACTATTAGGGGGAACTCCCCGTTTCGGTGCAACCAGGGTAGATCTTGTCACAACATGTTCCCAAACATGGTTTTACATCATCGCATGATCTAACCAAGAGCAAAACAAGAGAGGGGTACACCGGGCTACCCCTGTTAGAAGAAAGTCTAGGGGGTAGACGATCCGAGGCCCGCGGATTAGGGTTCCGCAGGAAGAAGCGCTTCGGGGCATCGGAACACCACCAAACCATGCATGTGACCCTAGAATGTGTAATGAAGTGTGGTGGCATTCTCAAAACTCCTAAACCTGGTTACCAAGTGTGACCCCCTTCACATACATGCGTTGTCCCCTAAATACGAAGTGTTTGCAATCTTACTATTAGGGGGAAATTCCCTGTTTCGGTGAAACCGGGGTAGATCTTGTCACAACATGTTCCCAAACATGGTTTTACATCATCAAATGACCTAACCAAGAGCAAAACAAGAGAGGGCTACACCGGGCTACCCCTGTCAGAAGAAAGTCTAGGGGGGTAGACGATCCGAGACCCGCAGATCAGGGTTCCGCAGGAATAAACGCTTCGGGGCATCAGAACACCTCTAAACCATGCATGTGACTCTATCATGTGTAATGAAGTGTGGTGGCAAGCTCAAAACTCCTAAACCTGGTTACCAAGTGTGACCCCCATTCGCAGACATGCGTTGTCCCCTAAAAACAAAGTGTCTGCAATCTGACTATTAGGGGGAAACTCCCTGTTTCCGTGAAACCGGGGTAGATCTTGTCACAACGTGTTCACAAACATGGTTTTAAATCATCACATGACCTAACCAAGAGCAAAACAAGAGAGGGCTACATCGGGCTACCCCTGTCAGAAGAAAGTCTAGGGGGGTAGACGATCCGAGACCCGCAGATCAGGGTTCCGTAGGAATAAGCGCTTTGGGGCATTGGAACACCTCTAAACCATGAATGTGACCCAAGCATGTGTAATGAAGTGTGGTGGAAAGCTCAAAACTCCTAAACCTGGTTACCAAGTGTGACCCCCATTCGCAGACATGCGTTGTCCCCTAAAAACAAAGTGTCTGCAATCTGACTATTAGGGGGAAACTCCCTGTTTCCGTGAAACCGAGGTAGATCTTGTCACAACATGTTCCCACACATGGTTTGAAATCATAACATGACCTAACCAAGAACAAAACAAGAGAGGGCTACACCGGGCTACCGCTGTCAGAAGAAAGTCTTGGGGGGTAGACGATCCGAGACCCGCAGATCAGGGTTCGATGGGAAGAAGTGCTTCGGGGCATTGGAACACCTCCAAACCATGCATGTGACCCTAGAATGTGTAATGAAGTGTGGTGGCATGCTCAAACCTCATAAACCTGGTTCCCATGTGTGACCCCCTTCGGAGACATGCGTTGTCCCCTAAAAACGAAGTGTGTGCAACCTGACTATTAGGGGGAAACTCCCTGTTTCGGTGAAACCGGGGTAGATCATGTCACAACATGTTCCCAAACATGGTTTTACATCATCACATGACCTAAACAAGAGCAGAACAAGAGAGGGCTACACCAGGCTACCCCTATCAGAAGAAAGTCTAGGGGGGTAGACGATCCGCGGCCCGTAGATCAGGGTTCCGCAGGAATAAGCGCTTCGGGGCATCTAAACACATGCAAACCATGCATGTGACCCTAGCATGTGTAATGAAGTGTGGTGGCAAGCTCAAAACTCCTAAACTTGGTTACCAAGTGTGACCCCCATTCGCAGACATGCGTTGTCCCCTAAAAACAAAGTGTCTGCAATCTGACTATTAGGGGGAAACTCCTTGTTTCCGTGAAACCGGGGTAGATCTTGTCACAACATGTTCCCAAACATGGTTTTAAATCATCACATGACCTAACCAAGAACAAAACAAAAGAGGGATACACCGGGCTACCCCTGTCAGAAGAAAGTCTTGGGGGGTAGACGATCCGAGACCCGCGGATCAGGGTTACGTAGGAAGAAGCGGTTAGGGGCATTGGAACACCTCCAAACCATGCATGTGACTCTAGCATGTGTAATTAAGTTTGGTGGCATGCTCAAACCTCCAAACCTGGTTCCCAAGTGTGACCCCCTTTGCAGACATGCGCTGTCCCCTAAAAACGAAGTGTTTGCAATCAGACTATTAGGGGGAAACTCCCTGTTTTCGTGAAACCGGGGTAGATCTTGTCACAACATGTTCCCGAACATGGTTTTACATCATCACATGACCTAATCAAGAGCAAAACAAGAAAGGGCTACACCGGCTACCCCTATCAGAAGAAAGTCTAGGGGGGTAGACGATGCGAGACCCGCGGATCAGGGTTCCGCAGGAAGAAGCGCTTCGGGGCATCAGAACACCTCCAAACCATGCATGTGACCCTAGAATGTGTAATGAAGTGTGGTGGAATTCTCAAAACTCCTAAACCTGGTTACCAAGTGTGACCCCCTTTGCAGACATGCGCTGTCCCCTAAAAACGAAGTGTCTGCAATATGACTATTAGGGGGAAACTCCCCGTTTCGGTGAAACGAGGGTAGATCTTGTCACAACATATTCCCAAACATGGTTTTACATCACCACATGACCTAACCAAGAGAAAAAACACCAGAGGGCAGCACTAGGACACCCCTGTCAGAAGAAAGTCTAGGGGGGTAGATGATCCGAGGTCCGCGGATCAGGGTTCCGCAGGAAGAAGCTCTTCGGGGCATCGGAACACCTCCAAACCATGCATGTGACACTAGCATGTGTAATGAAGTGTGCTGGCATGCTCAAACCTCCTAAAACCGGTTACCAAGTGTGACCCCCTTCGCAAACATGCGCGGTCCCCTAAAAACGAAGTGTCTGCAATCAGACTATTAGGGGGAACTCCCCGTTTCGGTGCAACCAGGGTAGATCTTGTCACAACATGTTCCCAAACATGGTTTTACATCATCGCATGATCTAACCAAGAGCAAAACAAGAGAGGGGTACACCGGGCTACCCCTGTTAGAAGAAAGTCTAGGGGGTAGACGATCCGAGGCCCGCGGATTAGGGTTCCGCAGGAAGAAGCGCTTCGGGGCATCGGAACACCACCAAACCATGCATGTGACCCTAGAATGTGTAATGAAGTGTGGTGGCATTCTCAAAACTCCTAAACCTGGTTACCAAGTGTGACCCCCTTCACATACATGCGTTGTCCCCTAAATACGAAGTGTTTGCAATCTTACTATTAGGGGGAAATTCCCTGTTTCGGTGAAACCGGGGTAGATCTTGTCACAACATGTTCCCAAACATGGTTTTACATCATCAAATGACCTAACCAAGAGCAAAACAAGAGAGGGCTACACCGGGCTACCCCTGTCAGAAGAAAGTCTAGGGGGGTAGACGATCCGAGACCCGCAGATCAGGGTTCCGCAGGAATAAACGCTTCGGGGCATCAGAACACCTCTAAACCATGCATGTGACTCTATCATGTGTAATGAAGTGTGGTGGCAAGCTCAAAACTCCTAAACCTGGTTACCAAGTGTGACCCCCATTCGCAGACATGCGTTGTCCCCTAAAAACAAAGTGTCTGCAATCTGACTATTAGGGGGAAACTCCCTGTTTCCGTGAAACCGGGGTAGATCTTGTCACAACGTGTTCACAAACATGGTTTTAAATCATCACATGACCTAACCAAGAGCAAAACAAGAGAGGGCTACATCGGGCTACCCCTGTCAGAAGAAAGTCTAGGGGGGTAGACGATCCGAGACCCGCAGATCAGGGTTCCGTAGGAATAAGCGCTTTGGGGCATTGGAACACCTCTAAACCATGAATGTGACCCAAGCATGTGTAATGAAGTGTGGTGGAAAGCTCAAAACTCCTAAATCTGGTTACCAAGTATGACCCCCATTCGCAGACATGCGTTGTCCCCTAAAAACAAAGTGTCTGCAATCTGACTATTAGGGGGAAACTCCCTGTTTCCGTGAAACCGAGGTAGATCTTGTCACAACATGTTCCCACACATGGTTTGAAATCATAACATGACCTAACCAAGAACAAAACAAGAGAGGGCTACACCGGGCTACCGCTGTCAGAAGAAAGTCTTGGGGGGTAGACGATCCGAGACCCGCAGATCAGGGTTCGATGGGAAGAAGTGCTTCGGGGCATTGGAACACCTCCAAACCATGCATGTGACCCTAGAATGTGTAATGAAGTGTGGTGGCATGCTCAAACCTCATAAACCTGGTTCCCATGTGTGACCCCCTTCGGAGACATGCGTTGTCCCCTAAAAACGAAGTGTGTGCAACCTGACTATTAGGGGGAAACTCCCTGTTTCGGTGAAACCGGGGTAGATCATGTCACAACATGTTCCCAAACATGGTTTTACATCATCACATGACCTAAACAAGAGCAGAACAAGAGAGGGCTACACCAGGCTACCCCTATCAGAAGAAAGTCTAGGGGGGTAGACGATCCGCGGCCCGTAGATCAGGGTTCCGCATGAAGAAGTGCTTCGGGGCATCTAAACACATGCAAACCATGCATGTGACCCTAGCATGTGTAATTAAGTGTGGTGGCATTCTCAAAACTCCTAAACCTGGTTACCAACTGTGACCCCCTTCGCAGACATCCGCTGTCCCCTAAAAACGAAGGGTCTGCCATATGACTATTAGGGGGAAACTCCCCGTTTCGGTGAAACCGGGGTAGATCTTGTCACAACATATTCCAAACATGGTTTTAAATCATCACGTGACCTAACCAAGAGCAAAACAAGAGAGGTCAACACCGGGATACCCCTGTCAGAAGAAAGTCTAGGGGGTAGATGATCCGAGGCCCGCGGATCAGGGTTCCGCAGGAAGAAGCTCTTCGGTGCATCGGAACACCTCCAAACCATGCATGTGACACTAGCATGTGTAACGAAGTGTGGTGGCATGCTCAAACCTCCTAAACCGGGTTACCAAGTGTGACCCCCTTCGCAAACATGCGCAGTCCCCTAAAAACGAAGTGTGTGCAATCAGACTATTAGGGGGAACTCCCTGTTTCGGTGAAACCGGGGTAGATCTTGTCACAACATGTTCCCAAACATGGTTTTACATCATCACATGATATAATCAAGAGCAAAACAAGAGAGGGCTACACCGGGCTACCCCTGTCAGAAGAAAGTCTAGTGGGTAGACGATCCGAGGCCCGCGGATTAAAGTTCCATAGGAAGAAGCGCTTCCGGGCATCAGAACACCTCCAAACCATGCATGTGACCCTAGAATGTGTAATGAAGTGTGGTGGCATGCTTAAAACTCCTAAACCTGGTTACCAAGTGTGACCCCCTTCACAGACATGCGTTGTCCCCTAAATACGAAGTGTTTGCAATCTGACTATTAGGGGGAAATCCGTTTCGGTGAAACCTGGGTAGATCTTGTCACAACATGTTCCCAAACATGGTTTTACATCATCACATGACCTAACCAAGATCAAAACAAGAGAGGGATACAATGGGCTACCCCTGTCAGAAGAAAGTCTAGGAGGGTAGACGATCCGAGACCCGCGGATCAGGGTTCCGCAGGAATAAACGCTTCGGGGCATCGGAACACCTCTAAACCATGCATGTGACCCTAGCATGTGTAATGAAGTCTGGTGGCAAGCTCAAAACTCCTAAACCTGGTTACCAAGTGTGACCCCCATTCGCAGACATGCGTTATCCCCTAAAAACAAAGTGTCTGCAATCTGACTATTAGGGGAAACTCCCTGTTTCCGTGAAACCGGGGTAGATCTGGTCACAACATGTTCCCAAACATGGTTTTAAATAATCAAATGACCTAACCAAGAAGAAAACAAGAGAGGGATACACCAGGCTACCCCTGTCAGAAGAAAGTCTTGGGGGGTAGAAGATACGAGACTCTCGGATCAGGGTTCCGCAGGAAGAAGCGCTTCGGCGCATCGGAACACCTCCAAACCATGCATGTGACACTAGCATGTGTAATGAAGTGTGGTGGCATGCTCAAACCTCCTAAACCTGGTCCCCAAGTGTGACCCCCTTCACAGACATGCGCTGTCCCCTAAAAACAAAGTGTGTGCAATCTGACTATTAGGGGGAAACTCCCTGTGTCCGTGAAACCAGGGTAGATCATGTCACAACATGTTCCCAAACATGGTTTTACATCATCACATGACCTAACCAAGAGCAAAACAAGAGAGGGCTACACCGGGCTACCCCTGTCAGAAGAAAGTCTAGGGGGTAGACGATCCGAGGTCCGCGGATTAGAGTTCCATAGGAAGAAGCGCTTTCGGGCATCGGAACACCTCCAAACCATGCATGTGACCCTAGAATATGTAATGAAGTGTGGTGGCATGCTTAAAACTCCTAAACCTGGTTACCAAGTGTGACCCCCTTCACAGACATGCGTTGTCCCCTAAATACGAAGTGTTTGCAATCTGACTATTAGGGGGAAATTCCCCGTTTCGGTGAAACCTGGGTAGATCTTGTCACAACATGTTCCCAAACATGGTTTTACATCATCACATGACCTAACGAAGAGCAAAACAAGAGAGGGCTACATCGGGCTACCCCTGTCAGAAGAAAGTCTAGGGGGGTAGACGATCCGAGACCCGCAGATAAGGGTTCCGCAGGAATAAACGCTTCGGGGCATCGGAACACCTCTAAACCATGCATGTGACCCTAGCATGTGTAATGAAGTGTGGTGGCAAGCTCAAAACTCCTAAACCTGGTTACCAAGTGTGACCCCCATTCGCAGACATGCGTTGTCCCCTAAAAACAAAGTGTCTGCAATCTGACTATTAGGGAGAAACTCCATGTTTCCGTGAAACCGGGGTAGATGTTGTCACAACGTGTTCACAAACATGGTTTTAAATCATCACATGACCTAACCAAGAACAAAACAAGAGAGGTCTACACCGGGCTACCCCTGTCAAAAGAAAGTCTAGGGGGGTAGACGATCCGAGACCCGCGGATCAGGGTTCCGCAGGAAGAAGCGCTTCGGGGCATCAGAACACCTCCAAACCATGCATGTGACCCTAGAATGTGTAATGAAGTGTGGTGGCATGCTCAAAACTCCTAAACCTGGTTACCAAGTGTGACCCCCTTCCCAGACATGCGTTGTCCCCTAAATACGAAGTGTTTGCAATCTGAATATTAGGGGGAAACTCCCTGTTTCGGTGAAACCGGGGTAGATCATGTCACAACATGTTCCCAAACATGGTTTTACATCATCACATGACCTAACCAAGAGCAAAACAAGAGAGGGCTACACCGGGCTACCCCTGTCAGAAGAAAGTCTAGGGGGGTAGACGATCCGAGACCCGCGGATCAGGGTTCCGCAGGAAGAAGCGCTTCGGGGCATCAGAACACCTCCAAATCATGCATGTGACCCTAGAATGTGTAATGAAGTGTGGTGGCATGCTCAAAACTCCTAAACCTGGTTACCAAGTGTGACCCCCTTCCCAGACATGCGTTGTCCCCTAAATACGAAGTGTTTGCAATCTGAATATTAGGGGGAAACTCCCTGTTTCGGTGAAACCGGGGTAGATCATGTCACAACATTTTCCCAAACATGGTTTTACATCATCACATGACCTAACCAAGAGCAAAACAAGAGAGGGCTACACCGGGCTACCCCTGTCAGAAGAAAGTCTAGGGGGGTAGACGATCCGAGACCCGCGGATCAGGGTTCCGCAGGAAGAAGCGCTTCGGGGCATCAGAACACCTCCAAACCATGCATGTGACCCTAGCATGTGTAATGAAGTGTGGTGGAATTCTCAAAACTCCTAAACCTGGTTACCAAGTGTGACCCCCTTCGCAGACATGCGCTGTCCCCTAAAAACGAAGTGTCTCCAATATGCCTATTAGGGGGAAACTCCCCGTTTCGGTGAAACCGGGGTAGATCTTGTCACAACATGTTCCCAAACATGGTTTTACATCTTCACGTGACCTAACCAAGAGAAAAACAAGAGAGGGCAACACCGGGATACCCCTGTTAGAAGAAAGTCTAGGGGGGTAGATGATCCGAGGCCCGCGGATCAGGGTTCCGCAGGAAGAAGCGCTTCGGGGCATCGGAACACCTCCAAACCATGCATGTGACACTAGCATGTGTAATGAAGTGTGGTGGCATTCTCAAACCTCCTAAACTGGGTTACCAAGTGTGACCCCCTTCACAGACATGCGTTGTCCCATAAATACGAAGTGTGTGCAATCTGACTATTAGGGGGAACTCCCCGTTTCGGTGAAACCGGGATAGATCTTGTCACAACATGTTCCCAAACATGGTTTTACATCATCACATGATCTAACCAAGAGCAAAACAATAGAGGGCTACACCGAGCTACCCCTTTCAGAAGAAAGTGTAGGGGGTAGACGACCTGAGGCCCGCAGATTAGAGTTCCGTAGGAAGAAGCGCTTCGGGGCATCGGAACACCTCCAAACAATGCATGTGACCCTAGAATGTGTAATGAAGTGTGGTGGCATGCTCAAAACTCCTAGACCTGGTTACCAAGTGTGACCCCCTTCACAGACATGCGTTGTCCCCTAAATACGAAGTGTCTGCAATCTGACTATTAGGGGGAATTCCCTGTTTCGGTGAAACCTGGGTATATCTTGTCACAACATGTGCCCAAACATGGTTTTACATCATCACATGACCTAACCAAGAGCAAAACAAGAGAGGGCTACACCGGGCTACCCCTGTCAGAAGAAAGTCTAGGGGGGTAGACGATCCGAGACTCGCGGATCAGGGTTCCGCAGGAATAAGCGCTTCGGGACATCGGAACACCTCTAAACCATGCATGTGACACTAGCATGTGTAATGAAGTGTGGTGGCATGCTCAAACCTCCTAAACCTGGTTCCCAAGTGTGACCCCCTTCACAGACATGCGTTGTCCCCTAAATACGAAGTGTTTGCAATCTGACTATTAGGGGGAAACTCCCTGTGTCCGTGAAACCAGGGTAGATCTTGTCACAACATGTTCCCAAACATGGTTTTAAATCATCACATGACCTAACCAAGAACAAAACAAGAGAGGGCTGCACCGGGCTACCCCTGTCAGAAGAAAGTCTAGGGGGGTAGACGATCCGAGACCCGCGGATCAGGGTTCCGCGGGAAGAAGCGCTTCGGGGCATCGGAACACCTCCAAACCATGCAATCGACACTAGAATGTGTAATGAAGTGTGGTGGCATGCTCAAACCTCCTAAACCGGGTTACCAAGTGTGACCCCCTTCACAGACATGCGTTGTCCCATAAAAACGAAGTGTGTGCAATCTGACTATTAGGGGGAACTCCCCGTTTCGGTGAAACCGGGATAGATCTTGTCACAACATGTTCCCAAACATGGTTTTACATCATCACATGATCTAACCAAGAGGAAAACAATAGGGGGCTACACCGAGCTACCCCTTTCAGAAGAAAGTCTAGGGGGTAGACGACCTGAGGCCCGCAGATTAGAGTTCCGTAGGAAGAAGCGTTTCGGGGCATAGGAACACCTCCAAACAATGCATGTGACCCTAGAATGTGTAATGAAGTGTGGTGGCATGCTCAAAACTCCTAGACCTGGTTACCAAGTGTGACCCCCTTCACAGACATGCGTTGTCCCCTAAATACGAAGTGTTTGCAATCTGACTATTAGGGGGAATTCCCTGTTTCGGTGAAACCTGGGTATATCTTGTCACAACATGTGCCCAAACATGGTTTTACATCATCACATGACCTAACCAAGAGCAAAACAAGAGAGGGATACACCGGGCTACCCCTGTCAGAAGAAAGTCTAGGGGGTAGACGATCCGAGACCCGTAGATCAGGGTTCCGCAGGAATAAGCGCTTCGGGACATCGGAACACCTCTAAACCATGCATGTGACACTAGCATGTGTAATGAAGTGTGGTGTCAAGCTCAAAACTCCTAAACCAGGTTACCAAGTGTGACCCCCATTCGCAGACATCCGTTGTTCCCTAAAAACAAAGTGTCTGCAATCTGACTATTAGGGGGAAACTCCCTGTTTTCGTGAAACCGGGGTAGATCTTGTCACAACATGTTCCCAAATATGGTTTTAAATCATCACATGACCTAACCAAGAACAAAACAAGAGAGGGCTACACCGGGCTACCCCTGTCAGAAGAAAGTCTTGGGGGGTAGACGATCAGAGACCCGTAGATCAGGGTTCCATAGGAAGAAGTGCTTCGGGGCATCGGAACACCTCCAAACCATGCACGTGACCCTAGCATGTCTAATGAAGTGTGGTGTCATGCTCAAACCTAATAAACCTGGTTCCCAAGTGTGACCCCTTCGCAGACATGCGTTCTCCCCTTAAAACAAAGTGTGTGCAATCTGACTATTAGGGGGAACTCCCTGTTTCAGTGAAACCGGGGTAGATCATGTCACAACATGTTCCCAAACATGGTTTTACATCATCACAAGACCTAAACAAGAGCAAACCAAGAGAGGGCTACACCGGGCTACCCCTGTCAGAAGAAAGTCTTGGGGGTAGACGATCCGAGACCCGCAGATCAGGGTTCCATAGGAAGAAGTGCTTCGGGGCATCGGAACACCTCCAAACCATGCACGTGACCCTAGAATGTGTAATGAAGTGTGGTGGCATGCTCAAACCTAATAAACCTGGTTCCCAAGTGTGACCCCCTTCGCAGACATGCGTTGTCCCCTTAAAACAAAGTGTGTGCAATCTGACTATTAGGGGGAACTCCCTGTTTCAGTGAAACCGAGGTAGATCTTGTCACAAAATGTTCCCAAACATGGTTTCACATCATAACATGACCTCACCAAGAGAAAAACAAGAGCGGGCTAGACCGGGCTACCCCTATCAGAAGAAAGTCTAGGGGGGTAGACGATCTGAGGCCCGCGGATCAGTGTTCCGCAGGAAGAAGCGCTTCGGGGCATCGGAACACCTCCAAACCATGCATGTGACCCTAGCATGTGTAATGAAGTGTGCTGGCATGCTAAAAACTCCTAAACGTAGTTACCAAGTATGACCCCCTTCGCAGACATGTGCTATCCCCTAAATACGAAGGGTCTGCAATCTGACTATTAGGGGGAAACTCCCCGTTTCGGTGAAACCGGGGTAGATATTGTCACAACATGTTCCCAAACATGGTTTTACATCATCACATGACCTAACTAAGAGAAAAACAAGAGAGGGATACACCGGGCTACCCCTGTCAGAAGAAAGTCTAGGGGGGTAGACGATCCGAGACCCGCGGATCAGGGTTCCGCAGGAAGAAGCGCTTCGGGGCATCAGAACACCTCCAAACCATGCATGTGACCCTAGCATGTGTAATGAAGTGTGGTTGCATTCTCAAAACTCCTAAACCTTGTAACCAAGTGTGACCCCCTTCGTAGACATGCGTTGTCCCCTAAAAACGAAGTGTCTGCAATATGCCTATTAGGGGGAAACTCCCCGTTTCGGTGAAACCGGGGTAGATCTTGTCACAACATATTCCCAAACATGGTTTTACATCATCACGTGACCTAAACAAGAACAAAAAAAGAGAGGGCTACACCGGGCTACCCCTGTCAGAAGAAAGTCTAGGGGGTAGACGATCCGAGGCCAGCGGATTAGAGTTCCGTAGGAAGAAGCGCTTCGGGGCATCGGAACAGTTCCAAACCATGCATGTGACCCTAGAATGTGTAATGAAGTGTGGTGGCATGCTCAAAACTCGTAAACCTGGTTACCAAGTGTGACCCCCTTCACAGACATGCGTGGTCCCTAAATACGAAGTGTCTGCAATCTGACTATTACGGGGAAACTCCCGTTTCGGTGAAACCTGGGTAGATCTTGTCAAAACATGTTCCCAAACATGGTTTTACATCATCACATGACCTAACCAAGAGCAAAACAAGAGAGGGATATACCGGGCTACCCCTGTCAGAAGAAAGTCTAGGGGGGTAGACGATCCGAGACCCGCAGATCAGGGTTCCGCAGGAATAAGCGCTTCGGGGCATCGGAACACCTCTAAACCATGCATGTGACCCTAGCATGTGTAATGAAGTGTGGTGGCAAGCTCAAAACTCATAAACCTGGTTACCAAGCGTGACCCCCATTCGCAGACATGCGTTGTCCCCTAAAAACAAAGTGTCTGCAATCTGACTATTAGGGGGAAACTCCTTGTTTCCGTGAAACCGGGGTAGATCTTGTCACAACATGTTCCAAAACATGGTTTTAAATCATCACATGACCTAACCAAGAACAAAACAACAGAGGGCTACACTGGGCTACCTCTGTCAGAAGAAAGTCTCGGGGGTAGACGATCCGAGACCCGCAGATCAGGGTTCCATAGGAAGAAGTGCTTCGGGGCATCGGAACACCTCCAAACACTGCATGTGACCCTAGAATGTGTAATGAAGTGTGGTGGCATTCTCAAACCTCATAAACCTGGTTCCCAAGTATGACCCCCTTCGTAGACATGCGCTGTCCCCTAAAAACGAAGTGTGTGCAATCTGACTATTAGGGGGAAACTCCCTGTTTCGGTGAAAACCGGGGTAGATCATGTCACAAATGTTCCCAAACATGGTTTTACATCATAACATGACATAAACAAGAGCAAAACAAGAGAGGGCTACACCGGGATAGCCCTGTCAGAAGAAAGTCTAGGGGGTAGACGATCTGAGGCCTGCAGATCAGGATTCCGCAGGAAGAAGTGCTTCGGGGTATCGGAACACCTCGAAACCATGCATGTGACCCTAGAATGTGTAATGAAGTGTGGTGGCATGATCAAACCTCCTAAACCTGGTTACCAAGTGTGCCCCCCTTCGCAGACATGCGATGTCCCCTAAAAAACGAAGTGTCTGCAATCTGACTCTTAGGGGGGGACTCCCCGTTTTGGTGAAACCGGGGTAGATCTTGTCACAACATGTTCCCAAACATGGTTTTACATCATCACATTACCTAACCAAGAGCAAAACAAGAGAGGGATACACCAGGCTACCCCTGTCAGAAGAAAGTCTAGGGGGGTAGACGATCCGAGACCCGCGGATCAGGGTTCCACAGGAAGAAGCATTTCGGGGCATCAGAACACCTCCAAACCATGCATGTGACCCTAGAGTGTGTAATGAAATGCGGTGGCATGCTCAAAACTCCTAAACCTGGTTACCAAGTGTGACCCCCTTCGCATACATGCGTTGTCCCCTAAAAACAAAGTGTCTGCAATCAGACTATTAGGAGGAACTTCCCGTTTCGGTGAAACCGAGGTAGATCTTGTCACAACATGTTCCCAAACATGGTTTCACATCATAACATGACCTAACCAAGAGCAAAACAAGAGCGGGCTACACCGGGCTACCCCTCTCAGAAGAAAGTCTAGGGGGTAGACGATCCGAGGCCCGCGAATCAGGGTTCCGCAGGAAGAAGCGCTTCGGGGCATCGGAACACCTCCAAACCATGCTTGTGACCCTAGCATGTGTAATGAAGTGTGGTGGAATGCTAAAAACTCCTAAACCTGGTTACCAAGTATGACCCCCTTCGCGGACATGTGTTGTCCCTTAAATACGAAGTGTCTGCAATCTGACTATTAGGAGGAAACTCCCTGTTTCGGTGAAACCGGGGTAGATCTTGTCACAACATATTCCCAAACATGGTTTTACATCATCACATGACCTAAAAAAGATCAAAACAAGAGAGGGCCACACCGGGAAACCTCTGTTAGAAGAAAGTTTAGGGGGGTAGACGATACGAGGCCTGCGGATATGGGTTCCGCAGGAAGAAGCGCTTCGGGGCATCGGAACACCTCCAAACCATGCATGTGACCCTAGAATGTGTAATGAAGTGTGGTGGAATTCTCAAACATCCTAAACCTGGTTACCAAGTGTGACCCCCTTCCCAAACATGCGTGGTCCCTAAAAACGAAGTGTCTGCAATCAGACGATTACAGGGAAACTCCCGTTTCGGTGAAACCGGGGTATATCTTGTCAAAACATGTTCCCAAACATGGTTTTACATCATCACATGACCTAACCAAGAGCAAAACAAGAGAGGGCTACACCGGGCTACCCCTGTCAGAAGAAAGTCTAGGGGGGTAGACGATCCGAGGCCCGCGGATCAGGGTTCCATAGGAAGAAGTGCTTTGGGGCATCGGAACACCTCCAAAGCATGCATGTGACCCTAGAATGTGTAATGAAGTGTGGTGGCATACTCAATACTCCTAAACCTGGTTGCCAAGCGTGATCCCCTTCGCAGACATGCGTTGTCCCCTAAATACGAAGTGTTTGCAATCTGACTATTAGGGGGAAACTCCCCGTTTCGGTGAAACCGGGGTAGATCTTGTCACAACATATTCCCAAACATGGTTTTACATCATCACATGATCTAACCAAGAGAAAAACAAGAGAGGGCTACACTGGGCTACCCCTGTTAGAAGAATGTCTAGGGGGGTAGACGATCCGAGACCCGCGGTCCGCAGGAATAAGCGCTTTGGGGCATCAGAACACCTCCAAACCATGCATGTGACCCTAGCATGTGTAATGAAGTGTGGTGGCATGCTCAAAACTCATAAACCTGGTTACCAAGTGTGCCCCCCCTCACAGACATGCGCTGTGTAATGAAGTGTGGTGGCATGCTCAAAACTCATAAACCTGGTTACCAAGTGTGCCCCCCTTCACAGACATGCGCTGTCCCCTAAAAACAAAGTGTCTGCAATCTGACTATTAGAGGAAATTCCCTGTTTCGGTGAAACCAGGGTAGATCTTGTCACAACATGTTCCCAAACATTGTTTTAAATCATCACATGACCTAAACAATAACAAAACAAGAGAGGGATACACCGGTATACCCCTGTCAGAAGAAAGTCTAGGGGGGTAGACGATCTGAGGCCCAGGGATCAGGGTTCCACAGGAAGAAGTGCTTCGGGGCATCGGAACACCTACAAACCATGCATGTGACCCAAGCATGTGTAATGAAGTGTGGTGGCACGCTCAAACCTCCTAAACCTGGTTACCAAGTGTGACCCCCTTCGCAGACATGCGTTGTCCCCTAAAAAACGAAGTGTCTGCAATCTGACTATTAGGAGGGGGACTCCCCTGTTTGGTGAAACCGGGGTAGATCTTGTTACAACATGTTACCAAAAAAGGTTTTACATCATCACATGACCTAATCAAGAGAAAAATAAGAGAGGGCTACACCGGGCTACCCCTGTCAGAAGAAAGTCTAGGGGGGTAGACGATCCGAGACCCACGGATCAGGGTTCCGCAGGAAGAAGCGCTTCGGGGCATCAGAACACCTACAAACCATGCATGTGACCCTAGCATGTGTAATGAAGTGTAGTGGCATGCTCAAAACTCCTAAAGCTGGTTACCAAGTGTGACCCCCTTCGCAGACATGCGCTGTCCCCTAAAAACAAAGTGTCTGCAATCAGACTATTAGGGGGAACTCCCCGTTTTGGTGAAACCGAGGTAGATCTTGTCACAACATGTTCCCAAACATGGTTTAACATCATCACATGACCTAACCAAGAGCAAAAAAGATAGGGCTACACCGGGCTACCCCTGTCAGAAGAAAGTCTAGGGGGGTAGACGATCCGAGACCCGCGGATCAGGGTTCCGCAGGAAGAAGCGCTTCGGGGCATCGGAAGACATACAAACCATGCATGTGACCCTAGCATATGTAATAAAGTGTGGCGGCATGCTCAAAACTCCTAAACCTGGTTACCAAGTGTGACCCCCTTCGCAGACATGCGTTTCCCCCTAAAAACGATGCGTCTTCATTTTGACTATTAGGGGGAAACTCCCCGTTTCGGTGAAACCGGGGTAGATCTTGTCACAACATATTCCCAAACATGGTTTTACATCATCACATGACATAAACAAGAGCAAAAAAAGAGAGGGCTACACCGGGATACCCCTGTCAGAAGAAAGTCTAGGGGGGTAGATGATCCAAGGCCCGCGGATAAGGGTTCCGCAGGAAGAAGCGCTTCGTGGCATCGGAACACCTCCAAAAAATGCATGTGTCCCTAGAATGTGTAATGAAGTGTGGTGGCATGCTCTAACCTCCTAAACCTGGTTACCAAGTGTGACCCCCTTCGCAAAAATGTGTGGTCCCCTAAAAACGAAGTGTCTGCAATCAGACGATTAGGGGGAAACTCCCGTTTTGGTGAAACCGGGGTAGATCTTGTCACAACATGTTCCCAAACATGGTTTTAAATCATCACATGACCTAACCAAGAACAAAACAAGAGAGGTCTACACCAGGCTACCCCTATTAGAAGAAAGTCTAGGGGGTAGATAATCTGAGACTTGCGGTCCGCATGAATAAGCGCTTCGGGGCATCAGAACACCTCCAAACTATGCATGTGACCCTAGAATGTGTAATGAAGTGTGGTGGCATGCTCAAAACTCCTAAACCTGGTTACCAAGTGTGCCCCCCTTCGCAGACATGCGATGTCCCCTAAAAACGAAGTGTCTACAATTTGACTATTAGGGGGAAACTCCCTGTTTTGGTGAAACCGGGGTAGATCTTGTCACAATATGTTCCCAAACATTGTTTTAAATCATCACATGACCTAAACCACGAACAAAACAAGAGAGGGTTACACCGGGCTACCCCTGTCAGAAGAAAGTCTAGGGGGTAGACGATATGAGACCAGCGGATTAGGGTTCCACAGGAAGAACCGCATCGGGGCATCGGAACACCTGCAAACCATGCATGTGACCCTAGCATGTGTAATGAAGTGTGGTGGAATGCTCAAACCTCCTAAACCTGGTTCCCAAGTGTGACCCCCTTTGCAGACATGTGCTGTACCCTAAAAACAAAGTGTGTGCAATCTGACTATTAGGGGAAAACTCCCTATTTCGGTGAAACCGGGGTAGATCTTGTCACAACATGTTCCCAAACATGGTTTTACATCATCACATGACCTAACCAAGAGCAAAGCAAGAGAGGGATACACCGGTCTACCCCTGTCAGAAGAAAGTCTAGGGGGGTAGACGATCCGAGGCCCGCGGATCAGGGTTCCGTAGGAAGAAGCGCTTTGGGGCATCGGAACACCTCCAAACCATGCATGTGACCCTAGAATGTGTAATGAAGTGTGGTGGCATGCTCAAACCTCCTAAACCTGGTTACCAAGTGTGACCCCCCTTCGCAGACATGCGCTGTCCCCTAAAAACGAAGTGTCTGCAATCTGACTATTAGGGGGGAACTCCCCGTTTCGGTGAAACCGGGGTAGATCTTGTCACAATATGTTCCCAAACATGGTTTTACATGATCACATGACCTAACCAATAGAAAAACCAGAGAGGGCTACACCGGGCTACCCCTGTGAGAAGAAAGTCTAGGGGGGTAGACGATCCGAGACCCGCGGATCAGGGTTCCGCAGGAAGAAGCGCTTCGGGGCATCAGAACACCTGCAAACCATGCATGTGACCCTATCATGTGTAATGAAGTGTGGTGGCATGCTCAAAACTCCTAAACCTGGTTACCAAGTGTGACCCCCTTCGCAGACATCCGTTGTCCCCTAAAAACGAAGTGTGTGCAATCTGACTATTAGGGGGAAACTCCCTGTTTCGGTGAAACCAGGGTAGATCTTGTCACAACATGTTCCCAAACATGGTTTTACATCATCACATGAACTAACCAAGAGCAAAAAAGGAGAGGGCTACGCTGGTCTACCACTGCCAGAAGAAAGTCTAGGGGGTAGACGATTCGAGGCCCGCGGATCAAGGTTCCGCAGGAAGAAGCGCTTCGGGGCATCGGAACACCTCCAAACCATGCGTGTGACCCTAGCATGTGTAATTAAGTGTGGTGGCATGCTCAAACCTCCTAAACCTGGTTACCAACTATGACCCCCTTCGCAGACATGCGTTGTCCCCTAAAAACAAAGTGTGTGCGATCTGACTATTAGGAGGGAAATTTCCTGTTTCGGTGAAACCGGGGTAGATCTTATCACAACATGTTCCCAAACTTGGTTTTACATCATCACATGACCTAACCAAGATCAAAACAAGATAGGGCTACATCGGGGTACCTCTTTTAGAAGAAAGTCTAGGGGGTAGACGATCTGAGGCCCGCGGATCAGGGTTCCGCAGGAAGAAGCACTTCGGGGCATCGGAACACCTCAAAACCCTACATGTGACCCTAGCATGTGTAATGAAGTGTGGTGGCATGGTCAAAACTCATAAACCTGGTTACGAAGTGTGACCCCCTTCGCAGACATGCACGGTCCCCTAAAAATGAAGTGTCTGCAATCACACTACTAGGGGGAAACTCCCCCGTTTCGGTGAAACCGGGGTAGATCTTGTCACAACATGTTCCCAAACATGGTTTTACATCATCACATGACCTAACCAAGAGCAAAGCAAGAGAGGGATACACCGGTCTACCCCTGTCAGAAGAAAGTCTAGGGGGGTAGACGATCCGAGGCCCGCGGATCAGGGTTCCGTAGGAAGAAGCGCTTTGGGGCATCGGAACACCTCCAAACCATGCATGTGACCCTAGAATGTGTAATGAAGTGTGGTGGCATGCTCAAACCTCCTAAACCTGGTTACCAAGTGTGACCCCCCTTCGCAGACATGCGCTGTCCCCTAAAAACGAAGTGTCTGCAATCTGACTATTAGGGGGGAACTCCCCGTTTCGGTGAAACCGGGGTAGATCTTGTCACAATATGTTCCCAAACATGGTTTTACATGATCACATGACCTAACCAATAGAAAAACCAGAGAGGGCTACACCGGGCTACCCCTGTGAGAAGAAAGTCTAGGGGGGTAGACGATCCGAGACCCGCGGATCAGGGTTCCGCAGGAAGAAGCGCTTCGGGGCATCAGAACACCTGCAAACCATGCATGTGACCCTATCATGTGTAATGAAGTGTGGTGGCATGCTCAAAACTCCTAAACCTGGTTACCAAGTGTGACCCCCTTCGCAGACATCCGTTGTCCCCTAAAAACGAAGTGTGTGCAATCTGACTATTAGGGGGAAACTCCCTGTTTCGGTGAAACCAGGGTAGATCTTGTCACAACATGTTCCCAAACATGGTTTTACATCATCACATGAACTAACCAAGAGCAAAAAAGGAGAGGGCTACACTGGTCTACCACTGCCAGAAGAAAGTCTAGGGGGTAGACGATTCGAGGCCCGCGGATCAAGGTTCCGCAGGAAGAAGCGCTTCGGGGCATCGGAACACCTCCAAACCATGCGTGTGACCCTAGCATGTGTAATTAAGTGTGGTGGCATGCTCAAACCTCCTAAACCTGGTTACCAACTATGACCCCCTTCGCAGACATGCGTTGTCCCCTAAAAACAAAGTGTGTGCGATCTGACTATTAGGAGGGAAATTTCCTGTTTCGGTGAAACCGGGGTAGATCTTATCACAACATGTTCCCAAACTTGGTTTTACATCATCACATGACCTAACCAAGATCAAAACAAGATAGGGCTACATCGGGGTACCTCTTTTAGAAGAAAGTCTAGGGGGTAGACGATCCGAGGCCCGCGGATCAGGGTTCCGCAGGAAGAAGCACTTCGGGGCATCGGAACACCTCAAAACCCTACATGTGACCCTAGCATGTGTAATGAAGTGTGGTGGCATGGTCAAAACTCATAAACCTGGTTACGAAGTGTGACCCCCTTCGCAGACATGCACGGTCCCCTAAAAATGAAGTGTCTGCAATCACACTACTAGGGGGAAACTCCCCCGTTTCGGTGAAACCGGGGTAGATCTTGTCACAACATGTTCCCAAACATGGTTTTACATCATCACATGATCTAACCAAGAGCAAAACAAGAGAGGGCTACACCGGGCTACCCCTGTCAGAAGAAAGTCTAGGGGGTAGACGATCCGAGGCCCGCGGATCAGGGTTCCGCAGGAAGAAGCGCTTCGGGGCATCGGAACACCTCCAAACCATGCATGTGACCCTAGAATGTGTAATGAAGTGTGGTGGCATGCTCAAAACTCCTAAACCTGGTTACCAAGTGTGACCCCCTTCACAGACATGCGTTGTCCCCTAAATACGAAGTGTTTGCAATCTGACTATTAGGGGGAAACTCCCCGTTTCGGTGAAATCGGGGTAGATCTTGTCACAACATGTTCCCAAACATTGTTTTACATCATAACATGACCTAACCAAGAGCAAAACAAGAGAGGGCTACACCGGGATACCCCTGTCAGAAGCAAGTCTAGGGGGGTAGACGATCCGAGACCCGCAGATCAGGGTTCCGCAGGAATTAGCGCTTCGGGGCATCAGAACACCTCCAAACCATGCATGTGACCCTATCATGTGTAATTAAGTGTGGTGGCATGCTCAAAACTCCTAAACCTGGTTACCAAGTGTGACCCCCTTTGAAGACATGCGCTGTCCCCTAGAAACGAAGTGTCTGCAATCTGACTATTAGGGGGAAACTCCCTGTTTCGGTGAAACCGGGGTAGATCTTGTAACAACATGTTCCCAAACATGGTTTTAAATCGTCACATGACCTAACCAAGAACAAAACAGGAGAGGGCTACACCGGGCTACCCCTGTCAGAAGAAAGTCTAGGGGGGTAGATGATCCGAGGCCCGCGGATCAGGGTTCCGTAGGAAGAAGCGCTTCGGGGCATCGGAACACCTCCAAACCATGCATGTGACCCTAGCTTGTGTAATGAAGTGTGGTGGGATGCTCAAACCTCCTAAACCTGGTTACCAAGTGTGACCCCCTTCGCAGACATGCGTTGTCCCCTAAAAACAAAGTGTCTGCAATCTGACTATTAGGGGGGAAACTCCCCGTTTCGGTGAAACCGGGGTAGATCTTGTCACAACATGTTCCCAAACATGGTTTTACATCATCACATGACCTAACCAAGTGAAAAACAAGAGAGGGATACACCGGGATACCCCTGTCAGAAGAAAGTCTAGGGGGTAGATGATCCGAGGCCCGCGGATCAAGTATCCGCAGGAAAAAGCGCTTTGGGGCATCAGAACACCTCCAAATCATGCATGTGACACTAGCATGTGTAATGAAGTGTGGTGGCATGCACAAACCTCCTAAACCTGGTTACCAAGTGTGACCCCCTTCGCAAACATGCGCGGTCCCCTAAAAATGAAGTGTCTGCAATCACACTATTAGGGGGAAACTCCCCCGTTCTGGTGAAACCGGGGTAGATCTTGTCACAACATGTTACCAAACATGGTTTTAAATCATCACATGATCTAACCAAGAGCAAAACAAGAGAGGGCTACACCGGGCTATCCCTGTCAGAAGAAAGTCTAGGGGGTAGACGATCCGAGGCCCGCGGATCAGGGTTCCGCAGGAAGAAGCGCTTCGGGGCATCGGAACACCTCCAAACCATGCATGTGACCCTAGAATGTGTAATGAAGTGTGGTGGCATGCTCAAAACTCCTAAACCTGGTTACCAAGTGTGACCCCCTTCACAGACATGCGTTGTCCCCTAAATACGAAGTGTTTGCAATCTGACTATTAGGGGGAAACTCCCCGTTTCGGTGAAATCGAGGTAGATCTTGTCACAACATGTTCCCAAACATTGTTTTACATCATAACATGACCTAACCAAGAGCAAAACAAGAGAGGGCTACACCGGTCTACCCCTGTCAGAAGAAAGTCTAGGGGGGTAGACGATCTGAGACCTGTAGATCAGGGTTTCGCAGGAATTAGCGCTTCGGGGCATCGGAACACCTCCAAACCATGCATGTGACCCTAGCATGTGTAATGAAATGTGGTGGAATGCTCAAAACTCCTAAACCTGGGTACCAAGTGTGACCCCCTTCGGAGACATGCGCTGTCCCCTAGAAACGAAGTGTCTGCAATCTGACTATTAGGGGGAAACTCCCTGTTTCGGTGAAACCGGGGTAGATCTTGTCACAACATGTTCCCAAACATGGTTTTAAATCGTCACATGACCTAACCAAGAACAAAACAAGAGAGGGCTACACTGGGCTACCCCTGTTAGAAGAAAGTCTAGGGGGTAGACGATCTGAGGCCCGCGGATCAGGGTTCCGTAGGAAGAAGCGCTTCGGGGCATCGGAACACCTCCAAACCATGCATGTGACCCTAGCATGTGTAATGAAGTGTGGTGGCATGCTCAAAACTCCTAAACCTGGTTACCAAGTGTGACCCCCTTCGAAGACATGCGCTGTCCCCTAAAAACGAAGTGTCTGCAATCTGACTATTAGGGGGAAACTACCTGTTTCGGCGAAACCGGGGTAGATCTTGTCCCAAAATATTCCCAAACATGGTTTTACATCATCACATGACCTAAGAAAGAGAAAAATAAGAGGGGTCAACACCGGGATACCCCTGTCAGAACAAAGTCTAGGGGGGTAGATGATCCGAGGCCCGCGGATCAAGGTTCCGCAGGAAGAAGCGCTTTGGGGCATCGGAACACCTCCAAACAATGCATGTGACACTAGCATGAGTAATGAAGTGTTTTGGCATGCTCAAACCTCCTAAACCTGGTTACCAAGTGTGAGCCCCTTCTTAAACATGCGCGGTCCCCTAAAAATGAAGTGTCTGCAATCAGACTATTAGGGGGAAACTCCCCGGTTCGGGGAAACCGGGGTAGATCTTGTCACAACATGTTACCAAACATGGTTTTACATGATCACATGATCTAACCAAGAGCAAACCAAGAGAGGGCTACACCGGGCTACCCCTGTCAGAAGAAAGTCTAGGGGGTAGACGATCCGAGGCCCGCGGAATAGGGTTCCGCAGGAAGAAGCGCTTCAGGGCATCGGAACACCTCCAAACCATGCATGTGACCCTATAATGTGTAATGAAGTGTCTTGGAATGCTCAAAACTCCTAAACCTGGTTACCAAGTGTGACCCCCTTCACAGACATGCGTTGTCCCCTAAATACGAAGTGTTTGCAATCTGACTATTAGGGGGAAACTCCCCGTTTCGGTGAAATCGGGGTAGATATTGTCACAACATGTTCCCAAACATGGTTTTAAATCATCACATGACCTAACCAAGAACAAAACAAGAGAGGGCTACACCGGGCTACCCCTGTCAGAAGAAAGTCTAGGGGGGTAGACGATCCGAGACCCACGGATCAGGGTTCTGCAAAAAGAAGCGCTTCGGGGCATCAGAACACCTCCAAACCATGCATGTGACCCTAGCATGTGTAATGAAGTGTGGTGGCATGCTCAAAACTCCTAAACCTGGTTGCTAAGTCTGACCCCTTTCGCAAACATGCGTTGTCCCCTAAATACGAAGTGTTTGCAATCTAGCAATATGTTGGAAACTCCCCGTTTCGGTGAAACCGGGGTAGATCTTGTTACAACATATTCCCAAACATGGTTTTACATCATCACATGATCTAAGAAAGAGCTAAACAAGAGAGGGCTACACCGGGCTACCCCTGTCAAAAGAAAGTCTAGGGGGGTAAAGACGATCCGAGACCCGTGGTCCGCAGGAATAAGCGCTTCGGGGCATCAGAACACCTCCAAACCATGCATGTGAGCCTAGCATGTGTAATGAAGTGTGGTGGAATGCTCAAAACTCCTAAACCTGGTTACCAAGTTTGCCCCCCTACGCAGACATGCGATGTCCCCTAAAAATGAAGTGTCTGCAATCTGACTATTAGGGGGAAACTCCCCGTTTCGGTGAAACCGGGGTAGATCTTGTCACAACATGTTCCCAAAAATTGTTTTAAATCATCACTTGACCTAAACAAGAAAAAAACAAGAGAGGGCTACACCGGGCTACCCCTGTCAGAAGAAAGTATAGGGGGGTAGTCTATCCGTGACCCGCGGATCAGGGTTCCGCAGGAAGAAGCGCTTCGGGGCATCATAACACCTCCAAAACATGCATGTGACCCTAGCATGTGTAATTAAGTGTGGTGGCATGCTCAAAACTCCTAAACCTAGTTACCAAGTGTGACCCCCTTCGCAGACATGCGTTGTTGCCTAAAAACGAAGTGTCTACAATCTGACTATTAGGGGGAAACTCCCCGTTTCGGTGAAACCGGGGTAGATCTTGTCACAACATGTTCCCAAACATGGTTTTACATCATCACATGAACTAACCAAGAGCAAAACAAGAGAGGGCTACACTGGGCTACCCCTGTCAGATGAAGTCTAGGGGGGTAGACGATTCGAGGCCTGCGGATCAGGGTTCCGTGGGAAGAAGTGCTTCGGGGCATCGGAACACCTCCAAACCGTGCATGTGACCCTAGCATGTGTAATGCAGTATGGTGGCATGCTCAAACCTCGTAAAGCTGGTTCCCAAGTTTGACCCCCTTCGCAGACATGCGATGTCCCCTAAAAACAAAGTGTCTGCAATCTGACTATTAGGGGGAACTCCCTGTTTCGGTGAAACCAGGGTAGATCCTGTCAAAACATGATCCCAAACATGGTTTTACATCATCACATGACCTAAACAAGAGCAAAACAAGAGAGGGATACACCGGGCTACCCCTGTCAGAAGAAAGTCTAGGGGCTAGACGATCCGAGGCCCGCGGATCAGGGTTCCGCAGGAAGAAGCGCTTCAAGGCATCAGAACACCTCCAAACCATGCATGTGACCCTAGCATGTGTAATGAAGTGTGGTGGCATGCTCAAACCTCCTAAACCTGGTTACCAAGAGAGAGCTAGGGGGGTTAGACGATCCGAGACCCACGGATCAGGGTTCCGCAGCAAGAGGCGAGGTTGACATTCGGGTCGGCAACAAAGCAAGAGTTGCTGCGTTGGAAGTCGGCATGATGCAACTTCATTTGCCTTCAAGATTCTTAATGGAACTAAATAATTGTTATTATGTTCCAGTGCTTAGTCGAAACATCATTTCTGCCTCATGTTTGATGAGACAAGGCTATGAGTCTAATATTAAGAACAATGGTTGGTCTTTATATTTGAATGATATGTTTCACGGCTTTGCACCCATTGAGAACGGGTTATTTATTTTGAATCTTGATGGTGGGTCGGTCTATAACATAAATGTGAAAAGGTTGAAACCAAATGATCTGAATATGACTTACTTTTGGCACTGTCGACTTGGTCATATAAGTTGGAAACGCATGAAGAAGCTCCATGATGATGGACTCCTAACTTCGTTCTACTTGGAGTCGTTCGAGACATGCGAATCCTGCCTTCTAGGCAAGATGCCCAAGACACCTTTTGCAAGGAGTTGTGAAAGGGCGTCTGACCTATTGGGGCTAGTACATAGTGATGTATGTGGTCCAATGATCGCGACAGCCAGGGGTGGTTATGAGTACTTCATTACCTTCACTGATGATTTGAGTAGATATGGATATGTCCACTTGATGAAACATAAGTCGGAAGCCTTTGAAATGTTCAAAGAATTCCAGAATGAAGTACAAAATCAACTCGGCAAGAAAATAAAGTTTCTTCAGTCGGACAGAGGATGCGAGTACATGAGCCACGAGTTTGATGACCATCTGTAGAGTTGTGGAATAGTTCCTAAGCTCACTCCGTCGGGTACACCGCAGAGGAACGGTGTGTCGGAACAGCGGAATCGGACCTTATTGGACATGATACGATCAATGATGAGTCAGAAAGATCTACCTTTATCATTTTGGGGTTATTGTCTAGAAACGACGGCGTTCACACTAAACAGAGTACCATCAAAATCGGTAGAGAAGACACCACATGAGATGTGGACTAGCAAGAAGCCGAATTTGTCTTTTCTTAAGATTTGGGGTTGTGAAGCATTTGTCAAGCGACTTCAGTCGGACAAGCTTGCAGCCAAGTCGGATAAGTGCATTTTCGTTGGGTATCCAAGGGAAACCTTGGGTTTCTACTTCTACATCCGAGAAGAGGGCAAAGTGTTTGTCGCTCGGAACGGTGTCTTCCTTGAGAAAGAGTTTCTCAGTCGAGAAGTCAGTGGAAGTGTGGTGCGGCTCGAAGAAGTTCGAGAGGAACCGGTCAGTAGAGATTTGGTGAAAGCCTTGGAGGTTGAGCCAGTCATGGTAGCTGAGCCGGTAGCTGCACCTCCACTGCGAAGATCGGAAAGATTGTGAAGTGTTCGTGATGTGTTACTTTTGGACAGTGATGAGCCGGCAACTTATTCGGAAGCGATGGTGGGTTATGATTCTGAGTCATGCCTTGGAGCCATGAGATCCGAATTAAATTCCATGCATGATAATCAGGTTTGGAACTTGGTTGATCTGCCAGACGGTGCAAGACCCGTCGAGTGCAAATGGGTCTTTAAAAGAGAAACTGATATGGATGGAAACGTTTCTATCTATAAAGCACGGCTTGTCACGAAGGGGTTCCGACAGGTTCAAGGAGTTGACTACGATGAGACTTTCTCAGCCGTAGCGATGCTTAAATCAGTTCGGATCATGTTAGCTACAACACCCTATTTCGACTATGAGATATGGCAGATGGATGTCAAAACGGCTTTCCTTAATGGAAAATTAACCGAGGACGTGTATATGATGCAACCCGAGGGTTTTGTCGATCCGGCTAATGCTGACAAGGTATGCAAACTTCATAAATCCATTTATGGGTTGAAGCAAGCATCTCGGAGTTGGAACATTCGCTTTGATGAGGTAGTCAAATCGTTTGGCTTCATCAAGAGTGATCATGATTCTTGTTTATACAAGAAGTTTAGTGGGAGCAAAGTAAATTTTCTGATCTTATATGTGGATGACATATTATTGATTGCAAATGATGTCCAGATGTTGCAAGAAACCAAGGAATCATTGAAAAAGGAGTTTCTCAATGAAGGACTTGGGTGAGGCAACTTATATACTAGGAATCAGGATCTATAGAGATAGATCCAGGCGGCTCATTGGATTGACCCAAAGTACATATTTGGACAAAGTGTTGAACAAGTTCAGCATGGAATCGTCTAAGAAGGGGTTCTTACCGATGTCCCATGGCATAAGACTTAGCAAGCCTCAGTGTCCCTCGACAACTGATGAGTGAAGTAGGATGAGTACAATTCCGTATGCTTCGGCAGTCCGGTCCATCATGTATGCCATGATTTGTACTAGATCAGATGTTTCCTATGCTCTAAGTGTTGTGAGCAGATACCAGGCTGACCCTGGAGAAATCCACTTGGAAGCAGTTAAGAACATTCTTAAGTACTTGAGAAGGACTAAGGATGTGTTCCTAGTTTATGGAGGTGAGGTTGAACTCAGTGTAAGGGGTTACACGGATGCGAGTTACCTTACTGACTCTAATGATTCCCGTTCGCAATCTAGGTACGTGTTCGTAATGAATGGAGGGGCTGTGAGCTGGAAGAGTTCCAAGCAAGAGACTGTGTCTGCATCTACAACAGAAGCTGAGTGTATTGCTGCCTCGGAGGCAGCAAAGGAAGCTGTTTGGATCAGGAACTTCCTGATTGATCTTGGTGTGGTTCAAGGCTCGTCCAATCTGTTAGACGTGTATTGTGACAACAATGTTTCTATTGCACAAGCCAAAGAACCTAGACAATACCATAAGAACAAGCATATACTCATGCGATACCACTTGATTCGCCAGTTCGTGGATCAAGGTGATAACAGGTTATGGAAGGTACACACAGATGCAAACGTTGCAGATCCGTTGACAAAGCCACTTCCACAGCCTAAGCATGAGGCGCACGTAAGAGCCATGGGCATTAGATGCCTAGACATGTGATGTCGGATGATTGACTCTAGTGCAAGTGGGAGACTATTGGGAATATGCCCTAGAGGCAATCATGGTTGATGATATTTCCCAAAGTATTCATAAAGTAAAGTTGTCCCTATATGAACATCAGATATATATCACTGAATACGTGATTCAGTTGTGGAACTATGTATTCATGATTGTTCATATTAGATTGTCCTTGGTCTTTGAGGTTGTGCTAGGTACACAACTTAGACCAATGTGCAAGTCGGCTGATGACACGGTTCCACTTGTCATGGGCATGGAGATGCTATTCCGACTTACACTGATTCGGCTAAAGAGTTTAGCGAGTCGGACTGACCTACAGTTGAGATGCAACGAGCATGTTGCCATTTGCAGTCTCAAGCAATGGAATCCTTTGACCTGAGGTGATTGCATGATCCGAGTTGTGGATCGCCAACTTAGGTTCTATCAAACGATGTTCCGTAAATGGGCAGTTATAAAGGTAGAGTTCGGGTTGGTTGTGAAGCAAGCTGCGTGACGTGGATTACCAAGATGGGATTTGCCCCTCCGTAATGGAGAGATATTCTCTGGTCCCTCTCGTGTGATATGATTCGGAAGCATGGCCATGCGCTACTCAGTTAAGTGTTAACTGAGGAGTCAGACTAAGAGTTAGTCCTTTGAATCACATATCATGGTACGAGAAGAGAGTTAAGCTATTTAAGGGATGGAAACTACTCGCTTATAGCTTGGCAGATATATCGTGAGGCAAAGGGACTTGGACGAAAGTCACATTGAAAGGTTCGTCTTCTGACTTTACGGCACTTGGGAGTTGGTACGTCTTGCTAGAGGCCGCTACCATCTATCGACTTGAGACTGAGTGTTCATGGGAGTGAGTTGTACTCAAAGCCATGACGGGATACTTGGAGGAGTATCTCATGTCGTGTCCAGGTGTACGTGAACCTACAGGGTCACACACTTAAGGGTAAGGAGCCCATGTGGATTAGATCCATGTGGAGATTGGAGTACAGCCTAGATGGGCCTCAAGCGTTGAGCCCAACTAGGAGTGTATATAAGTGGAGTGACAAGGGATAGTCCCTGACCTAGCCATCACTTTATCAACTTCCATTTTGGGCTAGACAGGATCTAGCAATCCTCTGTCCGAAGCTCCTTCCTGTATGTGTGGATACCGGTAGAAGCGTTGCACGTGCGGCGCTGGAGACGGGGAAGCTCGTGGGGATCTGGCGAAGGAGTTCGTGGGATCCGGTGTAGCTGTCCGTGGGATTCGGAGGGCTATCCATGGGATCGTTCAACACTGCTTCGGCGCGCTACATCAACTTCCGCATCTGCGCATCTATCGGTAATCTCGTGGCCTATAACCTGAGCTAGATCTCGGGAGTACCGCGTTAGGGAAAAAGTTTTGTTTATCTCTGCGTGGCCTAGCATGACCATAATTTTAAATGACCATAACTAATTCAAAAAAAATTAAAAAAATGCGAGACCTTCGCGTGGCATCATATTATCTGACTTAGTTGGGAGTAAAAATATTAAACTTGGTATATTGATTATGTCTCAAAAAAAACCTTCACAAAATGGCCTATCTCATTCGAGGTTTTCTGGCTTTTCGTTCAAATGACCAATGCTGTGGCCAAAATCGCGACATAATTTGTGATCATATTACCATCTTGTGCATGCATGTGCATATATGGGATGGCAAACAATGTTGCAGGAGGAAGTTTTCCTTTTCATCACACGGAAAAGCCATTTTCTATTTTCGGAGCGCAAAAATCTGGGCGTTTTGTGAAACAACACCAAACGGTGAATACAAAAATGCTACCATCCATTTTTCAAACATAGTACACCACCTTACATGGAAAATGTCCCAACCGGGTATTTCTAAAACTTTCCCGTCCACCCCTCGTGAAAAAGACAATTTTCCCGAATCGGCAGGAAATGGGTCAGATATGAACTACAGGTACATGATCTGATGCTCATGTTTTTTGTAAAAATCATTTTTAGGTTGACAATATGATGTTTCTTCAGAGATCCAGTGCAAGTTTAGCCAGGCTCAGCCCCCAACTAAGAATCTTCGTACTCGTCATTTTGACCATAGATTGAAGGAGGTAAGAAATAAAAAAAGTTCCTTTGCCGTGTATGGTGCATAAAGCACACGACAAAGGCATATCTTTGCCGTGTGTATAACTGTAGGGACACATGACAAAGGACCACAGGCTGTCCCGATAAATACCGCAAGAGTTACGGTTCAAAATATGTGAGACCACTAATGCATATTTATCAGCATAACCCTTACGGCTGGGAAGAGACGCCTAGGTAACGCGACAAATTTGGTGATCTAGACACGAAAAAAAACCTAATTACAAAAGAGGTGAACGGATTCTCACCCTCGAAGCGTGATCGACGGCCCACGAAGAAGACCAACGACCCTCCGGCAAAATCCCCTCCGACCGACGGTCCCCCTCAAACACAACGCATTTCCTGCACGAAAGAGGATAGTTCCATTTAACATACAATTCCTAGTACTTTGTAATGATCCTACTTTTAATTTACTACAAACCCAATAACCTAGATACGTGTATGCATAGCAACATTGTTGGACAAACTTAGCTACAAACTACCCCTAAATCCAATATATGACTAACTAAAACTACCCCTAAATCCAAAATATTACTAACTAAACTACCCCTAAATCCAATATATGACTAACTAAAACTAACCCTAAATCCAATATATTACTAATTAAAACTCCCCTAAATCCAAAATATTACTAACTAAACTACCCCTAAATCCAATATATGACTAACTAAAACTACCCCTAAATCCAGTATATTACTAACTAAAACTACCCCTAAATATATATTACTAATTACTAACTGAATACAAAGAAGAAAAAACAAAAAAACATACCTGTGCTCTGTGGAGGAGATGGACAGTTCGGTGGAGGAGGGGGCGGCCGGTGCCACTCGATGGAGGAGGGGGGCGGCCGCGCCGGGATCCACGGTAGCGTCTAGCGGCGACAGGCCACCACGGCAGCATCGGGGGTGGAAGGGAGCAGGGGCTGCGGCGGGGATGGGGGGATAGGTCGGCACAGCGTCTAGCAGCGGCGGCACTGGGCGATGGCGAAGCGGACGGGCTGCTGGGCGGCAGCAGCGGCGCTGTGTTCGGGCGAGCGGCCAGCAACGAGGGAGCGAGTGGATAGGTCTCGCGTGGGCCCACGAGCCAACTAGTACACTGTCGTATTTGCCGTGTACATTGCGGTAACACACGACAAAGGCATCTTTGACGTGTACACTACGAATACACACGGAAAAGGACCCTTTGCCGTGTACCTTAGTAAAACACACGGCAAAGAACCCTTTGTCGTGTGTTTTTCCCTTTACCGTGTGTTTTGGCTAATTTATTATTTTCTTTCAATTATAGTTATTTTAAGTTTTTAGTTTACTTTTTGTTGACTATTTGTTAGTATTAGTTGTGACAATGTGTATACACATACTTGTTGCAACATGAAAAATAGTGTAATCTTCATGTCCCCCCACATATCAGGGTTTCGAAGCGAAGGTCACTCGTATGTCAGGGTTCCGCACGAAACCACGCTTCGGGGCATCGGAACACCTCCAAACCATGCATGTGACCCTAGCATGTGTAATGATGTGTGGTGGCATGCTCAAAACTCCTAAACCTGGTTACCAAGCGTGACCCCCTTCGCAGACATGCGCTGTCCCTTAAAAACGAAGTGTCTGCAATCTGACTATTAGGGGGAAATTCCCCGTTTCGGTGAAACCGGGGTAGATCTTGTCACAACATGTTCCCAAACATGGTTTTACATCATAACATGACCTAACCAAGAACAAAACAAGATAGGGCTACACCGGGCTACCCCTTTCAGAAGAAAGTCTAGGGGGGTAGACGATCCGAGACCCGCGGATCAGTGTTCCACTGGAAGAAGCGCTTCGGGGCATCGGAACACCTACAAACCATGCTTGTGAGCCTAGAATGTGTAATGAAGTGTGGTGGCATGCTCAAAACTCCTAAACCTGGTTACCAAGTGTGACCCCCTTCGAAGACATGCGCTGTCCCCTAAAAACAAAGTGTCTGCAATCTGACTATTAGGGGGAAACTCCCCGTTTCGGTGAAACCGGGGTAGATCTTGTCACAACATGTTACCAAACAAGGTTTTACATCATCACATGACCTAACCAAGAGCAAAACAAGAGAGGGCTACACCGGGATACCCCTGTCAGAAGAAAGTCTAGGGGGGTAGATGATCTGAGGCCCGCGGATCAGTGTTCCGCAGGAAGAAGCGCTTCGCGGCATCGGAACACCTCCAAACCATGCATGTGACCCTATCATGTGTAATGAAGTGTGGTGGCATGATCAAACCTCCTAAACCTGGTTACCAAGTGTGACCCCCTTTGTAAACATGCACTGTCCCCCAAAAACGAAGTGTCTGCAATCAGACTATTAGGGGGAAACTCCCCGTTTTGGTGAAACCGGGGTAGATCTTGTCACAACATGTTCCCAAACATAGTTTTACATCACCACATAACCTAACCAAGAGAAAAACAAGAGATGGCTACACTGGGCTACCCCTGTCAGAAGAAAGTCTAGGGGGGTAGACGATCTGAGACCCGCGGATCAGGGTTCCGCAGGAAGAAGGGCTTCGGGGCATCGGAACACCTCCAAACCATGCATGTGACCCTAGAATGTGTAATGTAGTGTGGTGGAATGCTCAAAACTCCTAAACCTGGTTACCAAGTGTGACCCCCTTCGTACACATGCGATGTCCCCTAAATACGAAGTGTCTGCAATCAGACTATTAGGGGGAACTCCCCGTTTCGGTGAAACCGGGGTAGATCCTGTCACAACATTATCCCAAACATGGTTTTACATCATCACATGACCTAAACAAGAGCAAAACAAGAGAGGGCTACACCGGGCTACCCCTGTCAGAAGAAAGTCTAGGGGGTAGACGATCCGAGGCCTGCGGATCAGGGCTCCGCAGGAAGAAGCGCTTCAGGGCATCGAAACACGTCCAAACCATGCATGTGACTCTAGCATGTGTAATGAAGTATGGTGGCATGATCAAACCTCCTAAACCTGGTTACCAAGTGTGACCCCCTTCGCATACATGCGCTGTCCCCTAAAAACGAAGTGTGTGCAATCTGACTATTAGGGGGGGAACTCCCTGTTTCGGTGAAACCGAGGTAGATCTTGTCACAACATGTTCCCAAACATGGTTTTACATCATCACATGACCTAACCAAGAGCAAAACAAGATAGGGCTACACCGGGCTACCTCTGCTAGAAGAAAGTCTAGGGGGGTAGACGATCTGAGGCCCGTGGATCAGGGTTCCGCAGGAAGAAGCGCTTCGTGGCATTGGAACACCTCCAAACCATGCATGTGACCCTAGAATGTGTAATGAAGTGTGGTAGCATGCTCAAAACTCCTAAACCTGGTTACCAACTGTGACCCCCTTCGCAGACATGCGTTGTCCCCTAAAAACGAAGTGTCTCCAATCTGACTATTAGGGGGAAACTCCCCGTTTCGGTGAAACCGGGGTAGATTTTGTCACAACATGTTCCCAAACATGGTTTTACATCATCACATGAACTAACAAAGAGCAAAACAAGAGAGGGCTACACCGGGCTACCCCTGTCAGAAGAAAGTCTAGGGCGTACACGATCTGAGGCCCGCGGATCAGGGTTCTGAAGGAAGAAGCGCTTCGGGGCATCATAACACCTCCAAACCATGTATGTGACCCTATAATGTGTAATGAAGTGTGGTGGCATGCTCAAACCTCCTAAACCTGGTTACCAAGTGTGAGCCCCTTCGCAGACATGCGTTGTCCCCTAAGAACGAAGTGTCTGCAATTTGACTATTAGGGGGGAACTCCCTGTTTTTGTGAAACCGGGGTAGATCTTGTCACAAAATGTTCCCAAACATGGTTTTACATCATCACATGACCTAACCAAGAGCAAAACAAGAGATGGCTACACCGGGCTACCCCTGTCAGAAGAAAGTCTAGGGGGTAGACGATCCGAGACCCACAGATCAGGGTTCCGCAGGAAGAAGTGCCTCGGGGCATCAGAACACCTCCAAACCATGCATGTGACCCTAGCATGTGTAATGAAGTGGGGTGGCATGCTCAAAACTCCTAAACCTGGTTACCAAGTGTGACCCCCTTCGCTGACATGCATTGTCCCCTAAAAACGAAATGTCTGCAATCTGACTATTAGGGGGAAACTTCCCGTTTCAGTGAAACCAGGGTAGATCTTGTCACAACATGTTCCCAAAAATGGTGTTACATAATCACATGAACTAACCAAGACCAAAACAAGAGAGGGATACACTGGGCCACCCCGGTCAGAAGAAAGTCTAGGGGGGTAGATGATTCGAGGCCCGCGGATCAGGGTTCTGCAGGAAGAAGCGCTTCGGGGCATCGGAACGCCTCCAAACCATGCATGTGACGCTAGCATGTGTAATGAAGTGTGGTGGCATGCTCAAACCTCCTAAACCTGGTTAGCAAGTGTGACCCCATTCGCAGACAAGCACTGTCCGCTAAAAACGAAGTGTGTGCAATCTGACTATTAGGGGGAACTCCCCGTTTTGGTGAAACCGTGGTAGATCTTGTCACAACATGTTCCCAAACAAGGTTTTACATCATCACATGACCTAACCAAGGGAAAAACAAGAGAGGGCTACACCGGTCTACCCCTGTCAGAAGAAAGTCTAGGAGGGTAGACGATCCGAGGCCCGCGGATGAGGGTTCCGCAGGAAGAAGCGCTTCGGGGCATCGGAACACCTCCAAACCATCCATGTGACCCTAGCATGTGTAATGAAGTGTGGTGGCATGCTCAAAACTCCTAAACCTGGTTACCAAGTGTGACGCCCTTCGCAGACATGTGTTGTCGCCTAAAAACGAAGTGTCTGCAATCTGACAATTAGGGGGAAACTCCCCGTTTCGGTGAAACCAGGGTAGATCTTGTCACAACATATTCCCAAACATGGTTTTACATCATTACATGACCTAACAAAGAGCAAAAAAAGAGAGGGAAACACCGGGATACCCTATCAGAAGAAAGTCTAGGGGGTAGATGATCCGAGGCCCGCGGATCAGGGTTCCACAGGAAGAAGCGCTTCGGGGCATCGGAACACCTCCAAACCATGCATGTGACACTAGCATGTGTAATGAAGTGTGGTGGCATGATCAAACCTCCTAAACATGGTTACCAAGTGTGACCCCCTTCGCAAACATGCGTGGTCCCCTAAAAACGAAGTGTCTGCAATCAGACTATTAGGGGGAAACTCCCCGTTTCGGTGAAACCGGGGTAGATCTTGTCACAAGATGTTCCCAAACATGGTTTTACATCATCACATGAACTAACCAAGAGCAAAACAAGAGAGGGCTACACTGGGCTACCCCTGTCAGAAGAAAGTCTAGGGGGGTAGACGATTCGAGGCCTATGGAGCAGGGTTCCGCGGGAAAAAGTGCTTCGGGGCATTGGAACACATCCAAACCATGCATGTGACCCTAGCATGTGTAATGAAGTGTGGTGGCATGCTCAAACCTCCTAAACCTGGTGACCAAGTGTGACCCCCTTCGCAGACATGCGCTGTCCCCTAAAAACAAAGTGTGTGCGATCTGACTATTAGGGGGGAAAGTCCCAGTTTCGGTGAAATCGGGGTAGATCTTGTCACAACATGTTCCCAAACATGGTTTTACATCATCACATGACCTAACCAAGAGCAAAACAAGATAGGGCTACACTGGGCTACCTCTGTTAGAAGAAAGTCTAGGGGGTAGACGATCCGAGGCCCGCAGATCAGGGTTCCATAGGAAGAAGCGCTTCGGGGCATCGGAACACCTCCAAACCATGCATGTGACCCTATCAGATGTAATGAAGCGTGGTGGCATGCTAAAAACTCCTAAACCTGGGTAACAAGTGTGACCCCCTTCGCAGACATGCGCTGTCCCCTAAAAACGAAGTGTGTGCAATCTGACTATTAGGGGAAAACTCCTTGTTTCGGTGAAACCGGGGTAGATCTTGTCACAACATATTCCCAAAAATGGTTTTACATCATCACATGACCTAACCAAGAGCAAAACAAGAGAGGGCAACACCGGGATACCCCTGTCAGAAGAAAGTCTAGGGGGGTAGATGATCCGAGGCCCGCGGATCAGGGTTCCATAGGAAGAAGCGCTTCGGGGCATCAGAACACCTCCAAACCATGCATGTGACACTAGCATGTGTAATGAACTGTGGTGGCATGCTCAAACCTCCTAAACCTGGTTACCAACTGTGACCCCCTTCGCAAACATGCGCGGTCCCCTAAAAATGAAGTGTTTGCAATAAGACTATTAGCGGGAAACTCCCCCGTTTCGGTGAAACCGGGGTAGATCTTGTCACAACATGTTCCCAAACATGTTTTTACATCATCACATGATCTAACCAAGAGAAAAACAAGAGAGGGATACACCGGGCTACCCCTGTCAGAAGAAAGTCTAGGGGGGTAGACGATCCGAGGCCCGCGGATTAGGGTTCCGCAGGAAGAAGCGCTTTGGGGCATCGGAACACCTCCAAACCATGCATGTGCCCCTAGAATGTGTAATGAAGTGTGGTGGCATGCTCAACACTCCTAAATCTGGTTACCAAGTGTGAACCCCTTCACAGGCATGCATTGTCCCCTAAATACGAAGTGTTTGCAATCTGACTATTAGGGGGAAACTCCACGTTTCGGTGAAATCGGGGTAGATCTTGTCACAATATGTTTCCAAACATGGTTTCACATCATCACATGACCAAACCAAGAGCAAAAAACAAGAGGGGGCTACACCAGGCTACCCCTGTCAGAAGAAAGTCTAGGGGGGTTGACGATCCGAGACCCGCAGATCAGGGTTCCGCAGGAAGAAGCGGTTAGGGGCATTGGAACACCTCCAAACCATGCATGTGACCTTGCATGTGTAATGAAGTTCTGTGGCATGCTCAAACCTCCTAAACCTGGTTCCCAAGTCTGCCCCCCTTCGCAGACATGCGCTGTCCCCTAAAAACGAAGTTTCTGCAATCAGACTATTAGGGGGAAACTCCCTGTTTCGGTGAAACCGGGGTAAATCTTGTCACAACATGTCCCCGAACATGGTTTTACATCATCACATGATCTAACCAAGAGCAAAAGAAGAGAGGGATACACCGGGCTACCCCTGTCGGAAGAAAGTCTAGGGGGGTAGACGATCTGAGGCCCGTGGATCAGGGTTCCGCAGGAAGAAGCGCTTCGGGGCATCGTAACACCTCCAAACCATGCATGTGACCCTAGCATGTGTAATGAAGTGTGGTGGCATGCTCAAAACTCATAAACCTGGTTAGCAAGTATGACCCCCTTCGCAGACATGCGCTGTCCCCTAAATACGAAGTGTCTGCAATCTGACTATTAGGGGGAAACACCCCGTTTCGGTGAAACCGGGGTAGATTTTGTCACAACATGTTCCCAAACATGGTTTTACATCATCACATGACCTAACCAAGAGCAAAACAAGAGAGGGCTACACCGGGCTACCCCTATTAGAAGAAAGTCTAGGGGGTAGACGATCCGAGACCCGTGATCAGGGTTCCGCAGGAAGAAGCGCTTCGGGGCATCAGAACACCACCAAACCATGCATGTGACCATAGAATGTGTAATTAAGTGTGGTGCCATTCTCAAAACACCTAAACCTGGTTACCAAGTGTGACCCCCTTCGCAGACATGCGTTGTCCCCTAAAAACGAAGTGTGTGCAATATGACTATAAGGGGGGAAACTCCTCGTTTCGGTGAAACCGGGGTAGATCTTGTCACAACATATTCCCAAACATGGTTTTACATCATCACATGACCTAACCAAGAACAAAACAGGAGAGGGCAACACTACCCCTATCAGAAGAAAGTCTAGGGGGTAGATGATCCGAGGCCCGCAGATCAGGGGTCCGCAAGAAGAAGCTCTTCGGGGCTTCGGAGCATGTGTAATGAAGAGTGGTTGCATGCTCAAACCTCCTAAACCGGGTTACCAAGTGTGACCCCCTTCGCAAACATGCGCGGTCCCCTAAAAACAAAGTGTCTGCAATCAGACTATTAGGTGGAACTCCCTGTTTCGGTGAGACCGGGGTAGATCTTGTCACAATATGTTCCCAAACATGGTTCTACATCATCAAATGATCTAACCAAGAGAAAAACAAGAGAGGGCTACACCGGGCTACCCCTGTCAGAAGGAAGTCTTGGGGGTAGACGACCCGAGGCCCGTGGATTAGGGTTCCGCAGGAAGAAGCGCTTCGGGGCATCGGAACACCTCCAAACCATGCATGTGACCCTAGATGTGCAATGAAGTTTGGTGGCATGCTCAAAACACCTAAACCTGGTTACCAAGTGTGAAACCCTTCACAGACATGCGTTGTCCCCTAAATACGAAGTGTTTGCAATCTGACTATTAGGGGGAAATTCCCCGTTTCGGTGAAACCGGGGTAGATCTTTTCACAACATTTTCCCAAACATTGTTTTACATCATCACATGACCTAACCAAGAGAAAAACAAGAGAGGGCTACACCGGGCTACCCCTGTCAGAAGAAAGTCTAGGGGGGTAGACGATCCGAGACCCGCAGATCAGGGTTCCGCAGGAATAAGCGCTTCGGGGCATCGGAACACCTCGAAACCATGCATGTGACCATAGAATGTGTAATTAAGTGTGGTGGCATGATCAAAACTCCTAAACCTGGTTACCAAGTGTGACCCCCTTCACAGACATGCGTTGTCCCCTAAATACGAAGTGTTTACAATCTGACTATTAGGGGGAAATCCCCCTTTTCGGTGAAACCGGGGTAGATTTGTCACAACATGTTCCCAAACATGGTTTTACATCATCACATGAACAAACCAAGAGCAAAACAAGAGAGGGCTACACCAGGCTACCCCTGTCAGAAGAAAGTCTAGGGGGGTAGACGATATGAGACCCGCAAATCAGGGTTCCGTAGGAAGAAGCGGTTAGGGGCATTGGAACACCTCCAAACCATGCATGTGACCCTAGAATGTGTAATGAAGCTTGGTGGCATGCTCAAACCTCCTAATCCTGGTTCCCAAGTGTGACCCCCATCGCAGACATGCGCTGTCCCCTAAAAACGAAGTGTCTGCAATCAGACTATTAGGGGGAAACTCCCTGTTTCGGTGAAACCGGGGTAAATCTTGTCACAACATGTTCCCGAACATGGTTTTACATCATCACATGATCTAACCAAGAACAAAACAAGAGAGGGATACACCGGGCTACCCCTGTTAGAAGAAAGTCTAGGGGGGTAGACGATCTGAGCCCCGCGGATCAGGTTCCGTAGGAAGAAGCGCTTCGGGGCATCGGAACACCTCCAAACCATGCATGTGACCCTAGCATGTGTAATGAAGTGTGGTGGAATGCTCAAAACTCATAAACCTGGTTAGCAAGTATGACCCCCTTCGCAGACATGCGTTGTCCCCTAAATACGAAGTGTCTGCAATCTGACTATTTGGGGGAAACACCCCGTTTCGGTGAAACCGGGGTAGATTTTGTCACAACATGTTCCCAAACATGGTTTTACATCATCACATGACCTAACAAAGAGCAAAACAATAGAGCGCTACATCGGGCTACCCCTGTCAGAAGAAAGTCTAGGGGGGTAAACGATTCGAGACCCGCAGATCAGGGTTCCGCAGGAATAAGCGCTTCGGGGCATCGGAACACCTCGAAACCATGCATGTGACCATAGAATGTGTAATGAAGTGTGGTGACATGCTCAAAACTCCTAAACCTGGTTACCAAGTGTGACCCCCTTCACAGACATGCGTTGTCCCCTAAATACGAAGTGTTTGCAATCTGACTATTAAGGGGAAATTCCCGGTTTCGTTGAAACCGGGGTAGATCTTGTCACAACATGTTACCAAACATGGTTTTACGTCATCAAATAACCTAACCAAGAGAAAAACAAGAGAGGGAAACACCGGGATACCCCTATCAGAAGAAAGTCTAGCGGGGTGGATGATCCGAGGCCCGCGGATCAGGGTTCCGCAAGAAGAAGCTCTTCGGGGCATCGGAACACCTCCAAACCATGCATGTGACACTAGCATGTACAATGAAGTTTGGTTGCATGCTCAACCGTCATAAACCGGGTTACCAAGTGTGACCCCCTTCGCAAACATGCGCGGTCCCCTAAAAACGAAGTGTCTGCAATCAGACTATTAGGGGGAACTCGCCGTTTCGGTGAACCCGGGGAAGACCTTTTCACAATATGTTCCCAAACATGGTTTTACATCATCACATGATATAACCAAGAGAAAAAAAAGAGAGGGCTACACCGGGCTACCCCTTTTAGAAGGAAGTCTTGGGGGTAAACGATCCGAGGCCCGTGGATTAGGGTTCTGCAGGAAGAAGCGCTTCGGGGCATCGGAACACCTCTAAACCATGCATGTGACCCTAGAATGTCCAATGAAGTGTGTTGGCATGATAAAAACTCCTAAACCTAGTTACCAAGTGTGAAACCCTTCACAGACATGCGTTGTCCCCTAAATACGAAGTGTTTGCAATCTGACTATTAGGGGGAAATTCCCTGTTTCGGTGAAACCGGGGTAGATCTTGTCATAACATGTTCCCAAACATTGTTTTACATCATAACATGACCTAACCAACAGCAAAGCAAGAGAGGGCTACACCGGGCTACCCCTGTCAGAAGAAAGTCTAGGGGGGTAGACGATCCGAGACCCGCAGATCAGGGTTCCGCAGGAATAAGCGCTTCGGGGCATCGGAACACCTCGAAACCATGCATGTGACCATAGAATGTGTAATGAAGTGTGGTGACATGCTCAAAACTCCTAAACCTGGTTACCAAGTGTGACCCCCTTCACAGACATGCGTTGTCCCCTAAATACGAAGTGTTTGCAATCTGACTATTAAGGGGAAATTCCCCGTTTCGGTGAAACCGGGGTAGATCTTGTCACAACATGTTACCAAACATGGTTTTACATCATCAAATAACCTAACCAAGAGCAAAACAAGAGAGGGATACACCGGGCTACCCCTGTCACAAGAAAGTCTAGGGCGTAGACGATCCGAGATCCGAGGATCAGGGTTCCGCAGGAAGAAGCGCTTCGGGGCATCGGAACACCTCCAAACCATGCATGTGACCCTAGCATGTGTAATGAAGTGTGGTGGAATGTTCAAACCACCTAAACCTGGTTACCAAGTGTGACCCCCTTCGCAGACATGCGTTGTCCCCTAAAGACGAAGTGTCTGCAACCAGACTATTAGGGGGAAACTCCCTGTTTCGATGAAACCGGGGTAGATCTTATCACAACATGTTCGTGAACATGGTTTTACATCATCACATGATCTAACCAAGAGAAAAACAAGAGAGGGCTACACCGGGCTACCCCTGTTAGAAAAAAGTAAGGGGGGTAGACGATCTGAGATCCGTGGATCAGGGTTCCGCAGGGAGAAGCGGTTAGGGGCATTGGAACACCTCCAAACTATGCATGTGACCCTAGCATGTGTAATGAAGTTTGGTGGCATGCTCAAACATCCTAAACCTGGTTCCCAAGTATGACCCCCTTCGCAGACATGCGCTGTCCCGTAAAAACAAAGTGTCTGCAATCAGACTATTAGGGGGAAACTCCCTGTTTCGGTGAAACCGGGGTAGACCTTGTCACAACATGTTCCCGAACATGGTTTTACATCATCACATGATCTAACCAAGAGCAAAACAAGACAGGGATACATCGGGCTACCCCTGTCAGAAGAAGGTCTAGGGGGGTAGACGATCTGAGGCCCGCAGATCAGGGTTCCGCAGGAAGAAGCGCTTCGGGGCATCGGAACATCTCCAAACCATGCATGTGACCCTAGCATGTGTAATGAAGTGTGGTGGCCTTATAAAAACTCATAAAACTGGTTACCAAGTATGATCCCCTTCGCAGACATGCGCTGTCCCCTAAATACGAAGTGTCTGCAATCTGACTATTAGGGGGAAACACCCTGTTTCGTTGAAACCGGGGTACATTTTGTCACAACATGTTCCCAAACATGGTTTTACATAATCACATGACCTAACCAAGAGAAAAACAAGAGAGGGATACACCGGGCTACCCCTGTGAGAAGAAAGTCTAAGGGGTAGACGATCCGAGACCCGCAGATCAGGGTTCCACAGGAAGAAGCGCTTCGGGGCATCAGAACACCACCAAACCATGAATGTGACCCTAGCATGTGTAATGAAGTGTGGTGCCATTATCAAAACTCCTAAACCTGGTTACTAAGTGTGACCCCCTTCGCAGACATGCGCTGTCCCCTAAAAACGAAGTGTGTGCAATATGACTATTAGGGGAAAACTCCCCGTTTCGGTGAATTCGGGGTAGATCTTGTCACAACATATTCCCAAACATGGTTTTACATCATCACATGACCTAACCAAGAGAAAAACAAGATAGGGCAACACTGGTATACCCCTATCAGAAGAAAGTCTAGGGGGGTAGATGATCCGAGGCCCGCGGATCAGGGTTCCGCAAGAAGAAGCTCTTCGGGGCATCGGAACACCTCCAAACCATGCATGTGACACTAGAATGTGTAATGAAGTGTGGTTGCATGCTAAAACCTCCTTAACCGGGTTACCAAGTGTGACCCCCTTCGCAAACATGCGCGGTCCCCTAAAAACGAAGTGTCTGCAATCAGACTATTAGGGGGAACTCCCCGTTTCGGTGAAACCGGGGTAGATCTTGTCACAATATGTTCCCAAACATGGTTTTACATCATCACATGATCTAACCAAGAGCAAAACAAGAGAGGGCTACACCGGGCTACCCCTGTCAGAAGGAAGTCTTGGGGGTTGACGATCCTACGCCCGTGGATTAGGGTTCCGCAGGAAGAAGCGCTTTGGGGCATCGGAACACCTCCAAACCATGCATGTGACCCTAGAATGTGTAATGAAGTGTGGTGGCATGCTCAAAACTCCTAAACCTGGTTACCAAGTGTGAAACGCTTCACAGACATGCGTTGTCCCCTAAATACGAAGTGTTTGCAATCTGACTATTAGGGGGAAATTCCCTGTTTCGGTGAAACCGGGTAGATCTTGTCACAACATGTTCCCAAACATGGTTTTACATCATCACATGACCTAACAAAGAGCACAAAAAGAGAGGGCTACACTGGGCTACCCCTGTCAGAAGAAAGTCTAGGGGGGTAGACGATCCGAGACCCGCAGATCAGGGTTCCGCAGGAATAAGCGCTTCGGGGCATCGGAACACCTCCAAACCATGCATGTGACCCTATAATGTGTAATGAAGTGTGGTGGCATGCTCAAAACTCCTAAACCTGGTTACCAAGTGTGAACCCCTTCACAGACATGTGTTGTCCCCTAAATACGAAGTGTTTGCAATCTGACTATTAGGGGGAAATTCCCCGTTTCGGTGAAACCGGGGTAGATCTTGTCACAACATGTTCCCAAACATGGTTTTACATCATCACATGACCTAACCAAGAGCAAAACTAGAGAGGGCTACATCGGGCTACCCCTGTCAGAAGAAAGTCTAGGGGGTAAATGATACGAGATCCGAGGATCAGGGTTCCACAGGAAGAAGCGCTTCGGGGCATTGGAACACCTCCAAACCATGCATGTGACCCTAGGATGTGTAATGAAGTGTGGTGGCGTGCTCAAACCTCCTAAACCAGGTTACCAAGTGTGACCCCCTTCGCAGACATGCGCTGTCCCCTAAAAACGAAGTGTGTGCAATATGACTATTAGGGGTAAACTCCCCGTTTCGGTGAAACTGGGGTAGATCTTGTCACAACATATTCCCAAACATGGTTTTACATCATCACATGACCTAACCAAGAGCAAAACAAGAGAGGGAAACACCGGGTTACCCCTGTCAGAAGAAAGTCTAGGGGGGTAGATGATCCGAGGCCCGCGGATCAGGGTTTCGCAAGAAGAAGCTCTTCGGGGCATCGGAACACCTCCGAACCATGCATGTGACACTAGCATATGTAATGAAGTGTGGTTGAATGGTAAAACCTCCTAAACCGGGTTACCAAGTGTGACCCCCTTCGCAAACATGCGCGGTCCCCTAAAAACGAAGTGTCTACAATCAGACTATTAGGGGGAACTCCCCGTTTCGGTGAAACCGGGGTAGATCTTGTCACAATATGTTCCCAAACATGGTTTTACATCATCACATGATCTAACCAAGAGCAAAACAAGAGAGGTCTACACCGGGCTACCCCTGTCAGAAGGAAGTCTTGGGGGTAGACGATCCGAGGCCCGTGGATCAGGGTTCCGCAGGAAGAAGCGCTTCGGGGCATCGGAACACCTCCAAACCATGCATATGACCCTAGAATGTGTAATGAAGTGTGGTGGCATGCTCAAAACTCCTAAACCTGTTTACCAAGTGTGAAACGCTTCACAGACATGCGTTGTCCCCTAAATACGAAGTGTTTGCAATCTGACTATTAGGGGGAAATTCCCTGTTTCGGTGAAACCGGGGTAGATCTTGTCACAACATGTTCCCAAACATGGTTTTACATCATCACATGACCTAACCAAGAGAAAAACAAGAGAGGGCTACACCGGGCTACCCCTGTCAGAAGAAAGTCTAGGGGGGTAGACGATCCGAGACCCGCAGATCAGGGATCCGCAGGAATAAGCGCTTCGGGGCATCGGAACACCTCGAAACAATGCATGTGACCCTAGAATGTGTAATGAAGTGTGGTGGCATTCTCAAAACTCCTAAACCTGGTTACCAAGTGTGACCCCCTTCACAGACATGCGTTGTCCCCTAAATACGAAGTGTTTGCAATCTGACTATTAGGTGGAAATTCCCCGTTTTGGTGAAACCGGGGTAGATCTTGTCACAACATGTTCCCAAACATGGTTTTACATAATCACATGACCTAACCAAGAGCAAAACAAAAGAGGGCTACACCGGGCTACCCCTGTCAGAAGAAAGTCTAGGGGGTAGACGATCCGAGATCCGAGGATCAGGGTTTCGCAGGAAGAAGCGCTTCGGGGCATCGGAACACCTCCAAACCATGCATGTGACCCTAGGATGTGTAATGAAGTGTGGTGGCATGCTTAAACCTCCTAAACCTGGTTACCAAGTGTGACCCGCTTCGTAGACATGCGCTGTCCCCTAAAAACAATTTGTCTGCAATCTGACTATTAGGGGGAAACTCCCTGTTTCGGTGAAACCGGGGTAGATCTTGTCAAAACATGTTCCGAAACATGGTTTTACGTCATCACATGACCTAACGAAGAGAATAACAAGAGAGGGCTACACTAGGCTACCCCTGTCAGAAAAAATTCTAGGGGGGTAGACGATCCGAGACCCACGGATCAGGGTTCCGCAGGAAGAAGCCGTTAGGGGCATTGGAACACCTCCAAACCATGCATGTGACCCTAGCATGTGTAATGAAGTTTGGTGGCATGCTCAAACCTCCAAAACCTGGTTCCCAAGTGTGACCCCCTTCACAGACATGCGTTGTCCCCTAAATACGAAGTGTTTGCAATCTGACTATTAAGGGGAAATTCCCGGTTTCGTTGAAACCGGGGTAGATCTTGTCACAACATGTTACCAAACATGGTTTTACGTCATCAAATAACCTAACCAAGAGAAAAACAAGAGAGGGAAACACCGGGATACCCCTATCAGAAGAAAGTCTAGCGGGGTGGATGATCCGAGGCCCGCGGATCAGGGTTCCGCAAGAAGAAGCTCTTCGGGGCATCGGAACACCTCCAAACCATGCATGTGACACTAGCATGTACAATGAAGTTTGGTTGCATGCTCAACCCTCATAAACCGGGTTACCAAGTGTGACCCCCTTCGCAAACATGCGCGGTCCCCTAAAAACGAAGTGTCTGCAATCAGACTATTAGGGGGAACTCGCCGTTTCGGTGAACCCGGGGTAGACCTTTTCACAATATGTTCCCAAACATGGTTTTACATCATCACATGATATAACCAAGAGAAAAAAAAGAGAGGGCTACACCGGGCTACCCCTTTCAGAAGGAAGTCTTGGGGGTAAACGATCCGAGGCCCGTGGATTAGGGTTCTGCAGGAAGAAGCGCTTCGGGGCATCGGAACACCTCTAAACCATGCATGTGACCCTAGAATGTCCAATGAAGTGTGTTGGCATGATAAAAACTCCTAAACCTAGTTACCAAGTGTGAAACCCTTCACATACATGCGTTGTCCCCTAAATACGAAGTGTTTGCAATCTGACTATTAGGGGGAAATTCCCTGTTTCGGTGAAACCGGGGTAGATCTTGTCATAACATGTTCCCAAACATTGTTTTACATCATAACATGACCTAACCAAGAGCAAAGCAAGAGAGGGCTACACCGGGCTACCCCTGTCAGAAGAAAGTCTAGGGGGGTAGACGATCCGAGACCCGCAGATCAGGGTTCCGCAGGAATAAGCGCTTCGGGGCATCGGAACACCTCGAAACCATGCATGTGACCATAGAATGTGTAATGAAGTGTGGTGACATGCTCAAAACTCCTAAACCTGGTTACCAAGTGTGACCCCCTTCACAGACATGCGTTGTCCCCTAAATACGAAGTGTTTGCAATCTGACTATTAAGGGGAAATTCCCCGTTTCGGTGAAACCGGGGTAGATCTTGTCACAACATGTTACCAAACATGGTTTTACATCATCAAATAACCTAACCAAGAGCAAAACAAGAGAGGGATACACCGGGCTACCCCTGTCACAAGAAAGTCTAGGGCGTAGACGATCCGAGATCCGAGGATCAGGGTTCCGCAGGAAGAAGCGCTTCGGGGCATCGGAACACCTCCAAACCATGCATGTGACCCTAGCATGTGTAATGAAGTGTGGTGGAATGTTCAAACCACCTAAACCTGGTTACCAAGTGTGACCCCCTTCGCAGACATGCGTTGTCCCCTAAAGACGAAGTGTCTGCAACCAGACTATTAGGGGGAAACTCCCTGTTTCGATGAAACCGGGGTAGATCTTATCACAACATGTTCGTGAACATGGTTTTACATCATCACATGATCTAACCAAGAGAAAAACAAGAGAGGGCTACACCGGGCTACCCCTGTTAGAAAAAAGTAAGGGGGGTAGACGATCTGAGATCCGTGGATCAGGGTTCCGCAGGGAGAAGCGGTTAGGGGCATTGGAACACCTCCAAACTATGCATGTGACCCTAGCATGTGTAATGAAGTTTGGTGGCATGCTCAAACATCCTAAACCTGGTTCCCAAGTATGACCCCCTTCGCAGACATGCGCTGTCCCGTAAAAACAAAGTGTCTGCAATCAGACTATTAGGGGGAAACTCCCTGTTTCGGTGAAACCGGGGTAGACCTTGTCACAACATGTTCCCGAACATGGTTTTACATCATCACATGATCTAACCAAGAGCAAAACAAGACAGGGATACATCGGGCTACCCCTGTCAGAAGAAGGTCTAGGGGGGTAGACGATCTGAGGCCCGCGGATCAGGGTTCCGCAGGAAGAAGCGCTTCGGGGCATCGGAACATCTCCAAACCATGCATGTGACCCTATCATGTGTAATGAAGTGTGGTGGCCTTATAAAAACTCATAAAACTGGTTACCAAGTATGATCCCCTTCGCAGACATGCGCTGTCCCCTAAATACGAAGTGTCTGCAATCTGACTATTAGGGGGAAACACCCTGTTTCGTTGAAACCGGGGTACATTTTGTCACAACATGTTCCCAAACATGGTTTTACATAATCACATGACCTAACCAAGAGAAAAACAAGAGAGGGATACACCGGGCTACCCCTGTGAGAAGAAAGTCTAAGGGGTAGACGATCCGAGACCCGCAGATCAGGGTTCCATAGGAAGAAGCGCTTCGGGGCATCAGAACACCACCAAACCATGAATGTGACCCTAGCATGTGTAATGAAGTGTGGTGCCATTCTCAAAACTCCTAAACCTGGTTACTAAGTGTGACCCCCTTCGCAGACATGCGCTGTCCCCTAAAAACGAAGTGTGTGCAATATGACTATTAGGGGAAAACTCCCCGTTTCGGTGAATTCGGGGTAGATCTTGTCACAACATATTCCCAAACATGGTTTTACATCATCACATGACCTAACCAAGAGAAAAACAAGATAGGGCAACACTGGTATACCCCTATCAGAAGAAAGTCTAGGGGGGTAGATGATCCGAGGCCCGCGGATCAGGGTTCCGCAAGAAGAAGCTCTTCGGGGCATCGGAACACCTCCAAACCATGCATGTGACACTAGAATGTGTAATGAAGTGTGGTTGCATGCTAAAACCTCCTTAACCGGGTTACCAAGTGTGACCCCCTTCGCAAACATGCGCGGTCCCCTAAAAACGAAGTGTCTGCAATCAGACTATTAGGGGGAACTCCCCGTTTCGGTGAAACCGGGGTAGATCTTGTCACAATATGTTCCCAAACATGGTTTTACATCATCACATGATCTAACCAAGAGCAAAACAAGAGAGGGCTACACCGGGCTACCCCTGTCAGAAGGAAGTCTTGGGGGTTGACGATCCTACGCCCGTGGATTAGGGTTCCGCAGGAAGAAGCGCTTTGGGGCATCGGAACACCTCCAAACCATGCATGTGACCCTAGAATGTGTAATGAAGTGTGGTGGCATGCTCAAAACTCCTAAACCTGGTTACCAAGTGTGAAACGCTTCACAGACATGCGTTGTCCCCTAAATACGAAGTGTTTGCAATCTGATTATTAGGGGGAAATTCCCTGTTTCGGTGAAACCGGGTAGATCTTGTCACAACATGTCCCCAAACATGGTTTTACATCATCACATGACCTAACAAAGAGCACAAAAAGAGAGGGCTACACTGGGCTACCCCTGTCAGAAGAAAGTCTAGGGGGGTAGACGATCCGAGACCCGCAGATCAGGGTTCCGCAGGAATAAGCGCTTCGGGGCATCGGAACACCTCCAAACCATGCATGTGACCCTATAATGTGTAATGAAGTGTGGTGGCATGCTCAAAACTCCTAAACCTGGTTACCAAGTGTGAACCCCTTCACAGACATGTGTTGTCCCCTAAATACGAAGTGTTTGCAATCTGACTATTAGGGGGAAATTCCCCGTTTCGGTGAAACCGGGGTAGATCTTGTCACAACATGTTCCCAAACATGGTTTTACATCATCACATGACCTAACCAAGAGCAAAACTAGAGAGGGCTACATCGGGCTACCCCTGTCAGAAGAAAGTCTAGGGGGTAAATGATACGAGATCCGAGGATCAGGGTTCCACAGGAAGAAGCGCTTCGGGGCATTGGAACACCTCCAAACCATGCATGTGACCCTAGGATGTGTAATGAAGTGTGGTGGCGTGCTCAAACCTCCTAAACCAGGTTACCAAGTGTGACCCCCTTCGCAGACATGCGCTGTCCCCTAAAAACGAAGTGTGTGCAATATGACTATTAGGGGTAAACTCCCCGTTTCGGTGAAACTGGGGTAGATCTTGTCACAACATATTCCCAAACATGGTTTTACATCATCACATGACCTAACCAAGAGCAAAACAAGAGAGGGAAACACCGGGTTACCCCTGTCAGAAGAAAGTCTAGGGGGGTAGATGATCCGAGGCCCGCGGATCAGGGTTTCGCAAGAAGAAGCTCTTCGGGGCATCGGAACACCTCCGAACCATGCATGTGACACTAGCATATGTAATGAAGTGTGGTTGAATGGTAAAACCTCCTAAACCGGGTTACCAAGTGTGACCCCCTTCGCAAACATGCGCGGTCCCCTAAAAACGAAGTGTCTGCAATCAGACTATTAGGGGGAACTCCCCGTTTCGGTGAAACCGGGGTAGATCTTGTCACAATATGTTCCCAAACATGGTTTTACATCATCACATGATCTAACCAAGAGCAAAACAAGAGAGGTCTACACCGGGCTACCCCTGTCAGAAGGAAGTCTTGGGGGTAGACGATCCGAGGCCCGTGGATCAGGGTTCCGCAGGAAGAAGCGCTTCGGGGCATCGGAACACCTCCAAACCATGCATATGACCCTAGAATGTGTAATGAAGTGTGGTGGCATGCTCAAAACTCCTAAACCTGTTTACCAAGTGTGAAACGCTTCACAGACATGCGTTGTCCCCTAAATACGAAGTGTTTGCAATCTGACTATTAGGGGGAAATTCCCTGTTTCGGTGAAACCGGGGTAGATCTTGTCACAACATGTTCCCAAACATGGTTTTACATAATCACATGACCTAACCAAGAGAAAAACAAGAGAGGGCTACACCGGGCTACCCCTGTCAGAAGAAAGTCTAGGGGGGTAGACGATCCGAGACCCGCAGATCAGGGATCCGCAGGAATAAGCGCTTCGGGGCATCGGAACACCTCGAAACAATGCATGTGACCCTAGAATGTGTAATGAAGTGTGGTGGCATTCTCAAAACTCCTAAACCTGGTTACCAAGTGTGACCCCCTTCACAGACATGCGTTGTCCCCTAAATACGAAGTGTTTGCAATCTGACTATTAGGTGGAAATTCCCCGTTTTGGTGAAACCGGGGTAGATCTTGTCACAACATGTTCCCAAACATGGTTTTACATAATCACATGACCTAACCAAGAGCAAAACAAAAGAGGGCTACACCTGGCTACCCCTGTCAGAAGAAAGTCTAGGGGGTAGACGATCCGAGATCCGAGGATCAGGGTTTCGCAGGAAGAAGCGCTTCGGGGCATCGGAACACCTCCAAACCATGCATGTGACCCTAGGATGTGTAATGAAGTGTGGTGGAATGCTTAAACCTCCTAAACCTGGTTACCAAGTGTGACCCGCTTCGTAGACATGCGCTGTCCCCTAAAAACAATTTGTCTGCAATCTGACTATTAGGGGGAAACTCCCTGTTTCGGTGAAACCGGGGTAGATCTTGTCAAAACATGTTCCGAAACATGGTTTTACGTCATCACATGACCTAACCAAGAGAATAACAAGAGAGGGCTACACTAGGCTACCCCTGTCAGAAAAAATTCTAGGGGGGTAGACGATCCGAGACCCACGGATCAGGGTTCCGCAGGAAGAAGCCGTTAGGGGCATTGGAACACCTCCAAACCATGCATGTGACCCTAGCATGTGTAATGAAGTTTGGTGGCATGCTCAAACCTCCAAAACCTGGTTCCCAAGTGTGACCCCCTTCGCAGAAATGCGCTGTCCCCTAAAAACGAAGTGTCTGCAATCAGACTATTAGGGGGAAACTCCCTGTTTTGGTGAAACCGGGGTAGATCTTCTCACACGATGTTCGCGAACATGGTTTTACATCATCACATGATCTAAGCAAGAGCAAACAAGAGAGGGATACACCGGGCTACCCCTGTCAGAAGAATGTCTAGGGGGGTAGACGGTCTGAGGCCCACGGATCAGGGTTCCGCAGGCAGAAGCGCTTCGGGGCATCGGAACACCTCCAAACCATGCATGTCACCCTAGCATGTGTAATTAAGTGTGGTGGCATGCTCAAAACTCATAAACCTGGTTACCAAGTATGACCCCCTTCGCAGACATGCGCTGTCCCCTAAATACGAAGTTTCTGCAATCTGACTATTAGGGTGAAACACCCCGTTTCGGTTAAACCGGGGTAGATTTTGTCACAACATGTTACCAAACATGGTTTTACATCATCACATGACCTAACCAAGAGCAAAACAAGATAGGGATACACCGGGCTACCCCTGTCAGAAGAAAGTTTAGGGGAGTAGATGATCCGAGACCCGCAGATCAGGGTTCCGCAAGAATAAGCGCTTCGGGGCATCAGAACACCACCAAACCATGCATGTGACCCTAGAATGTGTAATGAAGTGTGGTGCCATTCTCAAAACTCCTAAACCTGGTTACCAAATGTGACCCCCTTCGCAGACATGCGCTGTCCCCTAAAAACAAAGTGTGTGCAATATGACTATTAGGGGAAAACTCCCCGTTTCGGTGAAACCGGGGTAGATCTTGTCACAACATATTCCCAAACATGGTTTTACATCATCACATGACCTAACCAAGAGAAAAACAAGAGAGGGAAACACCGGGATACCCCTATCAGAAGAAAGTCTAGGGGGGTAGATGATCCGAGGCCCGCGGATCAGGGTTCCGCAGGAATAAGCGCTTCGGGGCATCGGAACACCTCAAAACAATGCATGTGACCCTAGAATGTGTAATGAAGTGTGGTGGCATGCTCAAAACTCCTAAACCTGGTTACCAAGTGTGAAACGCTTCACAGACATGCGTTGTCCCCTAAATACGATGTGTTTGCAATTTGACTATTAGGGGGAAATTCCCCGTTTCGGTGAAACCGGGGTAGTCTTATCACAACATGTTCCCAAACATGGTTTTACATCATCACATGACTTAACCAAGAGCAAAACATGAGAGGGCTACTCCGGGCTACCCTTGTCAGAAGAAAGTCTAGGGGGTAGATGATCCGAGATCTGAGGATCAGGGTTCCACAGGAAGAAGCACTTCAGGGCATCGGAACACCTCCAAACCCTAGGATGTGTAATGAAGTGTGGTGCCATGCTCAAACCTCCTAAACCTGGTTACCAAGTGTGACCCCCTTCGCAGACATGCACTGTCCCCTAAAAACAAAGTGTCTGCAATCTGACTATTAGGGGGAAACTCCCTGTTTTGGTGAAACCGTGGTATATTTTGTCACAACATGTTCCAAAACATGGTTTTACATCATCACATAACCTAAACAAGAGCAAAACAAGAGAGGGATACACCAGGCTACCCCTGTCAGGAGAAAGTTTAGGGGAGTAGACGATCCGAGACCCGCGGATCAGGGTTTCGCAGGAAGAAGCGGTTAGGGGCATCAGAACACCAGCTAACCATGCATGTGACCCTAGCATGTGTAATGAAGTGTGGTGACATGCTCAAACCTCCTAAACCTGGTTACCAAGTGTGACCCCCTTCGTAGACATGCGCTGTCCCCTAAAAACAAAGTGTCTACAATCTTACTATTAGGGGGAAACTCCCTGTTTTGGTGAAACCGGGGTAGATCTTGTCACAACATGTTCCAAAACATGGTTTTACATCATCACATGACCCAACCAAGAGCAAAACAAGAGAGGGATACACCAGGCTACCCCTGTCAGAAAAAAGTCTAGGGGGGTAGACGATCCGAGACCCGCGGATCAGGGTTCCGCAGGAAGAAGCGGTTAGGGGCATTGGAACACCTCCAAACCATGCATGTGACCCTAGCATGTGTAATGAAGTTTGGTGGCATGCTAAAACCTCCAAAACCTGGTTCCCAAGTGTGACCCACTTCGCAGACATGCGCTGTCCCCTAAAAACAAAGTGTCTGCAATTAGACTATTAGGGGGAAACTCCCTGTTTCGGTGAAACCGGGGTAGATCTTGTCACAACATGTTCGCGAAAATTGTTTTACATAATCACATGATCTAACCAAGAGCAAAACAAGAGAGGGATACACCAGACTACCCCTGTCAGAAGAAATTCTAGGGGTAGACGATCCGAGACCCGTGAATCAGGGTTCCGCAGGAAGAAGCGGTTAGGGGCATTGGAACACCTCCAAACCATGCATGTGACCCTAGCATGTGTAATGAAGTTTGGTGGCATGCTAAAACCTCCAAAACCTGGTTCCCAAGTGTGACCCGCTTCGCAGATATGCGTTGTCCCCTAAATACAAAGTTTCTGCAATCTGACTATTAGGGGGAAACACCCCGTTTCGGTGAAACCGGGGTAAATTTTGTCACAACATGTTACCAAACATGATTTTACATCATCACATGACCTAACCAAGAGCAAAACAAGATAGGGCTATACCGGGATACCCCTGTCAAAAGAAAGTCTAGGGGGGTAGACGATCCGAGGCCCGCGGAACAAGGTTCTGCAGGAAGAAGCGCTTCGGGGCATCGGAACACCTCCAAACCATGCATGTGACCCTAGAATGTGTAATGAAGTGTGGTGGCATGCTCAAACCTCCTAAACCTGGTTACCATGTGTGACCCCCTTCGCAGACATGCGCTGTCCCCTAAAAGAAGAAGTGTCTGCAATCTGACTATTAGGGGGGACTACCCGTTTTGGTGAAACCGGGGTAGATCTTGTCACAACATATTAACAAACATGGTTTTACATCATCACATGACCTAACCAAGAGCAAAAAAAGAGAGGGAAACACCGGGATACCCCTGTCAGAAGAAGGTCTAGGGGGTAGATGATCTGAGGCCCGCGGATCAGGGTTCCGCATGAAGAAGCGCTTCGAGGCATCGGAACACCTCCAAACCATGCAAGTGACCCTAGGATGTGTTATGAAGTGTGCTGGCATGCTCAAACCTCCTAAACCTGGTTACCAAGTGTGACCCCCTTCGCAGACATGCGTTGTCCCCTAAAAACAAAGTGTCTGCAATCTCACTATTAGGGGGAAACTCCCTGTTTCGGTGAACCGGCCTAGATATTGTCACAACATGTTCCCAAACATGGTTTTACATCATCACATGACATAACCAAGAGCAAAACAAGAGAGGGCTACACCGGGCTACCCCTGTCAGAAAAAAGTCTAGGGGGGTAGACGATCTAAGACCCGCGGATCATGGTTCTGTAGGAAGAAGCGGTTAGGGGCATTGGAACACCTCCAAACCATGCATGTGATCCTAGAATGTGTAATGAAGTTTGGTGGCATGCTAAAACCTCCTAAATCTGGTTCCCAAGTGTGACCCCCTTCGTAGACATGCGTTGTCCCCTAAAAACGAAGTGTCTGCAATCAGACTATTAGGGGGAAACTCCCTGTTTCGGTGAAACCGGGGTAGATCTTGTCACAACATGTTCCCGAAAATGGTTTTACATCATCACATGATCTAACAAAGATAAAAACAAGAGAGGGATACACCGGGCTACCCCTGTCAGAAGAAAGTCTAGGGGGGTAGATGATCTGAGGCCCACGGATCAGGGTTCCGCAGGAAGAAGCGCTTCGGGGCATCGGAACACATCCAAACCATGCATGTGACCCTAGGATGTGTAATGAAGTGTGGTGGCATGCTCAAAACTCATAAACCTGGTTACCAAGTATGACCCCCTTCGTAGACATGCGTTGTCCCCTAAATACGAAGTGTCTGCAATCTGACTATTAGGAGGAAACTCCCTGTTTCAGTGAAACCGGGATAGATCTTGTCACAACATGTTCCCAAACATGGTTTTAAATCAACACATGACCTAACCAAGAACAAAACAAGAGAGGGCTACACCGGGCTACCCCTGTCAGAAGAAAGTCTTGGGGGGTAGATGATCTAAGACCCGCGGATCAGGGTTCCGCAGGAAGAAGCGCTTCGGGGCATCGGAACACCTCCAAACCATGCATGTGACCCTAGCATGTGTAATGAGGTGTGGTGGCATGCTCAAACCTCCTAAACATGGTTACCAAGTGTGACCCCCTTCGCAGACATGCGTTGTCCCCTAAAAAAAGAAGTGTCTACAATCTGAATATTAGGGGGGGGGACTCCCTGTTTTGGTGAAACCGGTGTAGATCTTGTCACAGCATGTTCCCAAACATGGTTTACATCATCACATGACATAACCAAGAGCAAAACAAGAGAGGGCTACACCGGGCTACCCCTGTCAGAAAAAAGTCTAGGGGGTAGACGATATGAGACCCGCGGATCAGGGTTCCGTAGGAAGAAGCGGTTAGGGGCATTGGAACACCTCCAAACCATGCATGTGACGCTAGCATGTGCAATGAAGTTTTGTGGCATTCTCAAACCTCCTAAATCTGGTTCCCAAGTGTGACCCCCTTCGCAGACATGCGCTGTCCCCTAAAAATGAAGTGTCTGCAATCAGACTATTAGGGGGAAACTGCCTGTTTCGGTGAAACCGGGGTAGATCTTGTCACAACATGTTCCCGAACATGGTTTTACATCATCACATGATCTAACCAAGAGAAAAACAAGATAGGGATACACCGGGCTACCCCTGTCAGAAGAAAGTCTAGGGGGGTAGACGATCAGAGGCCCGCGGATCAGGGTTCCGCAGGAAGAAGCGCTACGGGGCATCGGAACACATCCAAACCATGCATGTGACCCTAGCATGTGTTATGAAGTGTGGTGGCATGCTCAAAACTCATAAACCTGGTTACCGAGTATGACCCCCTTCACAGACATGTGCTGTCCCCTAAATACGAAGTGTCTGCAATCTGACTATTAGGAGGAAACTCCCTGTTTCAGTGAAACCGGGGTAGATCTTGTCACAACATGTTCCCAAATTTGATTTTACATCATCACATGACCTAACCAAGATCAAAACAAGAGAGGGGCTACACCGGGCTACCCCTGTCAGAAGAAAGTCTAGGGGGGTGGACGATCCGAGACCCGCGGATCAGGGTTCCGCAGGAACAAGCGCTTCGGGGCATCAGAACACCTCCAAACCATGCATGTGACCCTAGCATGTGTAATGAAGTGTGGTGGCATTCTCAAAACTCCGAAACCTGGTTACCAAGTGTGACCCCCTTCGCAGACATGCGCTGTCCCCTAAAAACGAAGTGTCTACAATATGACTATTAGGGGGAAACTCCCCGTTTCGGTGAAACCGGGGTAGATCTTGTCACAACATATTCCCAAACATGGTTTTACATCATCACGTGACCTAACCAAGAGCAAAAGAGAGGGCAACACCGGGATACCCCTGTCAGAAGAAAGTCTAGGGGGTAGACGATCTGAGGCCCACGGATCAGGATTCCGCAGGAAGAAGCGCTTCGGGGCATCGGAACACCTCCAAACCATGCATGTGACCCTATCATGTGTAATGAAATGTGGTGGAATGCTCAAAACTCATAAACCTGGTTACCAAGTGTGACCCCCTTCGGAGACATGCGCTGTCCCCTAGAAACGAAGTGTCTGCAATCTGACTATTAGGGGGAAACTCCCTGTTTCGGTGAAACCGGGGTAGATCTTGTCACAACATGTTCCCAAACATGGTTTTAAATCGTCACATGACCTAACCAAGAACAAAACAAGAGAGGGCTACACTGGGCTACCCCTGTCAGAAGAAAGTCTAGGGGGTAGACGATATGAGGCCCGCGGATCAGGGTTCCGCAGGAAGAAGCTCTTCGGTGCATCGGAACACCTCCAAACCATGCATGTGACACTAGAATGTGTAATGAAGTGTGGTGGCATTCTCAAACCGCCTAAACCGGCTTACCAAGTGTGACCCCCTTCGCAAACATGCGTCGTCCCCTAAAAACAAAGTGTCTGCAATCAGACTATTAGGGGGAACTCCCCGTTTCGGTGAAACCGGGGTAGATCTTGTCACAACATGTACCAAACATGGTTTTACATCATCACATGATCTAACCAAGAGAAAAACAAGAGAGGGCTACACCGGGCTACCCCTGTCAGAAGAAAGTCTAGGGGGTAGACGATCCGAGGCCCGCGGATTAGAGTTCCGTAGGAAGAGGCGCTTCGGGGCATCGGAACGCCTCCAAACCATGCATGTGACCCTAGAATGTGTAATGAAGTGTGGTGGCATGCTCAAAACTCCTAAACCTGGTTGCCAAGTGTGACCCCCTTCACAGACATGCGTTGTCCCCTAAATACGTAGTGTTTGCAATCTGACTATTAGGGGGAAATTCCCTATTTCGGTGAAACCTGGGTAGATCTTGTCACAACATGTTCCCAAACATGGTTTTGCATCATCACATGACCTAACCAAGAGCAAAACAAGAGAGGGCCACACCGGGCTACCCCTGTCAGAAGAAAGTCTAGGGGGTAGACGATCCGAGAACCGCAGATCTGGGTTCCGCAGGAATAAGCGCTTCGGGGCATCGGAACACCTCTAAACCATGCATGTGACTCTAGCATGTGTAATGAAGTGTGGTGGCAAGCTCAAATCTCCTAAACCTGGTTACAAAGTGTGACCCCCATTCGCAGACATGCGTTGTCCCCTAAAAACAAAGTGTCTGCAATCTGACTATTAGGGGGAAACTCCCTGTTTTCGTGAAACCGGGGTAGATCTTGTCACAACATGTTCCCAAACATGGTTTTAAATCATCACATGGCCTAACCAAGAACAAAACAAAAGAGGGCTACACCGGGCTACCCCTATCAGAAGAATGTCTTGGGGGGTAGACGATCCGAGACCCGCAGATCAGGGTTCCATAGGAAGAAGTGCTTCGGGGCATCGGAACACCTCCAAACCATGAATGTGACCCTAGAATGTGTAATTAAGTGTGGTGGCATGCTCAAACCTCATAAACCTGGTTCCCAAGTGTGACCCCCTTCGCAGACATGCGTTGTCCCCTAAAAACGAAGTGTGTGCAATCCGACTATTAGGGGGAAACTCCCTGTTTCGGTGAAACAGGGGTAGATCATGTCACAACATGTTCCCAAACATGGTTTTACATGATCACATGACCTAAACAAGAGCAAAACAAGAGAGGGATACACCGGGATACCCCTGTCAGATGAAAGTCTAGGGGGGTAGACGATCCGAGGCCCGCAGATCAGGGTTCCGCAGGAAGAAGTGCTTCGGGACATCGGAACACCTCCAAACCATTCATGTGATCCTAGCATGTGTAATGAAGTGTGGTGGCATGCTCAAACCTCCTAAACCTGGTTACCAAGTGTGCCCCCTTCGCAGACATGCGATGTCCCCTAAAAAACGAAGTGTCTGCAATCTGACTATTAGGGGGGACTCCCCGTTTTGGTGAAACCAGGGTAGATCTTGTCACAACATGTTCCCAAACATGGTTTTACATCATCACATGACCTAACCAAGAGCAAAACAAGAGAGGGTTACACCGGGCTACCCCTGTTAGAAGAAAGTCTAGGGGGTAGACGATCCGAGACCCGCGGATCAGGGTTCCGCAGGAAGAAGCGCTTCGGGGCATCAGACCACCTCCAAACCATGCATGTGACTCTAGCATGTGTAATGAAGTGTGGTGGAATTCTCAAAACTCCTAAACCTGGTTACCAAGTGTGACCCCCTTCGCAGACATGCGCTGTCCCCTAAAAACAAAGTGTCTACAATCAGACTATTAGGGGAACTTCCCGTTTCGGTGAAACCGAGGTAGATCTTGTCACAACATGTTCCCAAACATGGTTTCACGTCATAACATGACCTAACCAAGAGCAAAACAAGAGCGGGGTACACTGGGCTACCCCTGTCAGAAGAAAGTCTAGGGGGGTAGACGATCCGAGGCCCGCGAATCAGGGTTTCGTAGGAAGAAGCGCTTCGAGGCATCGGAACACCTCCAAACCATGCTTGTGACCCTAGCATGTGTAATTAAGTGTGGTGGCATGATAAAAACTCCTAAACCTGGTTACCAAGTATGACCCCCTTCGCAGACATGTGTTGTCCCCTAAATACGAAGTGTCTGCAATATGACTATTAGGAGGAAACTCCCCGTTTCGGTGAAACCGGGGTAGATCTTGTCACAACATATTCCAAAACATGGTTTTACATCATCATGTGACCTAACCAAGAGCAAAACAAGAGAGGGCAACACCGGGATACCCCTGTCAGAAGAAAGTCTAGGGGGTAGATGATCTGTGGCCCGCGGATCAGGGTTCCGCAGGAAGAAGCACTTCGGTGCATCGGAACACCTCCAAACCATGAATTTTACACTAGCATGTGTAATGAAGTGTGGTGGCATGCTCAAACCTCCAAAACTGGGTTACCAAGTGTGACCCCCTTCGCAAACATGCGCGATCCCCTAAAAACGAAGTGTCTGCAATCTGACTATTAGGGGGAAACTCCCTGTTTCCGTGAAACCGGGGTAGATATTGTCACAACATGTTCCCAAACATGGTTTTAAATCATCACATGACCTAACAAAGAACAAAACAAGAGAGGGCTACACCGGGCTACCCCTGTCAGAAGAAAGTCTTGGGGGTTAGACGATCTGAGACCCGCAGATCAGGGTTCCATAGGAAGAAGTGCTTTGGGGCATCGGAACACCTCCAAACCATGAATGTGACCCTAGAATGTGTAATTAAGTGTGGTGGCATGCTCAAACCTCATAAACCTGGTTCCCAAGTGTGACCCCCTTCGCAGACATGCGTTGTCCCCTAAATACGAAGTGTTGCCAATCTGACTATTCGGGGGATATTCCCCGTTTCGGTGAAACCGGGGTAGATCTTGTCACAACATATTCCCAAACATGGTTTTACATCATCATGTGACCTAACCAAGAGAAAAACAAGAGAGGACAACACCGGGATACCCTTGTCAGAAGAAAGTCTAGGGGGGTAGATGATCCGAGGCCCGCGGATCAGGGTTTCGCAGGAAGAAGCACTTCGGTGCATCGGAACACCTCCAAACCATGCATGTGACACTAGCATGTGTAATGAAGTGTGGTGGCATGCTCAAACCTCCTAAACCGGGTTACCAAGTGTGACCCCCTTCGCAAACATGCGCGATCCCCTAAAAACAAAGTGTCTGCAATCAGACTATTAGGGGGAACTCCCCGTTTCGGTGAAACCGGGATAGATCTTGTCACAACATGTTCCCAAACATGGTTTTACATCATAACATGATCTAACCAAGAGCAAAACAAGATAGGGCTACACCGGGCTACCCCTTTCAGAAGAAAGTCTAGGGGGTAGACGATCTGAGGCCCGCGGATTAGCGTTCTGTAGGAAGAAGTGCTTCGGGGCATCGGAACACCTCCAAACCATGAATGTGACCCTAGAATGTGTAATTAAGTGTGGTGGCATGCTCAAACATCATAAACCTGGTTCCCAAGTGTGACCCCCTTCGCAGACATGCGTTGTCCCCTAAATACGAAGTGTTCGCAATCTGACTATTCGGGGGATATTCCCCGTTTCGGTGAAACCGGGGTAGATCTTGTCACAACATATTCCCAAACATGGTTTTACATCATCATGTGACCTAACCAAGAGAAAAACAAGAGAGGACAACACCGGGCTACCCCTTTCAGAAGAAAGTCTAGGGGGTAGACGATCCGAGGCCCGCGGATTAGCGTTCCGTAGGAAGAAGCGCTTCGGGGCATCGGAACACCTCCAAACCATGCATGTGACCCTAGAATGTGTAATGAAGTGTGGTGGCATGCTCAAAACTCCTAAACCTGGTTACTAAGTGTGACCCCCTTCACAGACATGCGTTGTCCCCTAAATACGGAGTGTTTGTAATCTGACTATTTGGGGGATATTCCCCGTTTCGGTGAACCCGGGGTAGATCTTGTCACAACATATTCCCAAACATGGTTTTACATCATAATGTGACCTACCCAAGAGAAAAACAAGAGAGGACAACACCGGGATACCCTTGTGAGAAGAAAGTCTAGGGGGGTAGATGATCCGAGGCCCGCGGATGAGGGTTCCGCAGGAAGAAGCACTTCGGTCCATCGGAACACCTCCAAACCATGCATGTGACACTAGCATGTGTAATGAAGTGTGGTGGCATGCTCAAACCTCCTAAACCGGGTTACCAAGTGTGACCCCCTTCGCAAACATGCGCGATCCCCTAAAAACAAAGTGTCTGCAATCAGACTATTAGGGGGAACTCCCCATTTCGGTGAAACCGGGATAGATCTTGTCACAACATGTTCCCAAACATGGTTTTACATCATCACATGATCTAACCAAGAGCAAAACAAGAGAGGGCTACACCGGGCTACCCCTTTCAGAAGAAAGTCTAGGGGGTAGACGATCTGAGGCCCGCGGATTAGCGTTCTGTAGGAAGAAGCGCTTCGGGGCATCGGAACACCTCCAAACCATGCATGTGACCCTAGAATGTGTAATGAAGTGTGGTGGCATGCTCAAAACTCCTAAACCTGGTTACTAAGTGTGACCCCCTTCACAGACATGCGTTGTCCCCTAAATACGAAGTGTTTGCAATCTGACTATTCGGGGGAAATTCCCCGTTTCGGTGAAACCTGGGTAGATCTTGTCACAACATGTTCCCAAACATGGATTTACATCATCGCATGACCTAACCAAGAGCAAAACAAGAGAGGGCTACACCGGGCTACCCCTGTCGGAAGAAAGTGTAGGGGGGTAGACGATCCGAGACCCGCAGATCAGGGTTTCGCCGGAATAAGCGCTTCGGGGCATCGAAACACCTCTAAACCATGGATGTGACCCTAGCATGTGTAATGAAGTGTGGTGGCAAGCTCAAAACTCCAAAACCTGGTTACCAAGTGTGACCCCCATTCGCAGACATGCGTTGTCCCATAAAAACAAAGTGTCTGCAATCTGACTATTAGGGGGAAACTCCCTGTTTCCGTGAAACCGGGGTAGATATTGTCACAACATGTTCCCAAACATGGTTTTAAATCATCACATGACCTAAAAAATAACAAAACAAGAGAGGGCTACACCGGGCTACCCCTGTCAGAAGAAAGTCTTGGGGGTTAGACGATTTGAGACCCGCAGATCAGGGTTCCATAGGAAGAAGTGCTTCGGGGCATCGGAACACCTCCAAACCATGAATGTGACCCTAGAATGTGTAATTAAGTGTGGTGGCATGCTCAAACCTCATAAACCTGGTTCCCAAGTGTGACCCCCTTCGCAGACATGCGTTGTCCCCTAAAAACGAAGTGTGTGCAATCCGACTATTAGGGGGAAACTCCCTGTTTCGGTGAAACAGGGGTAGATCATGTCACAAAATGTTCCCAAACATGGTTTTACATCATCACATGACCTAAACAAGAGCAAAAAAAGAGAGGGCTACACCGGGATACCCCTGTCAGAAGAAAGTCTAGGGGGGTAGACGATCCGAGGCCCGCAGATCAGGGTTCCGCAGGAAGAAGTGCTTCGGGACATCGGAACACCTCCAAACCATTCATGTGACCCTATCATGTGTAATGAAGTGTGGTGGCATGCTCAAACCTCCTAAACCTGGTTACCAAGTGTGCCCCCCTTCGCAGACATGAGATGTCCCCTAAAAAACGAAGTGTCTGGAATCTGACTATTAGGGGGGACTCCCCGTTTTGGTGAAACCAGGGTAGATCTTGTCACAACATGTTCCCAAACATGGTTTTACATCATCACATGACCTACACAAGGGCAAAACAAGAGAGGGTTACACCGGGCTACCCCTGTCAGAAGAAAGTCTAGGGGGTAGACGATCCGAGACCCGCGGATCAGGGTTCCGCAGGAAGAAGCCCTTCGGGGCATCAGAACACCTCCAAACCATGCATGTGACTCTAGCATGTGTAATTAAGTGTGGTGGAACTCTCAAAACTCCTAAACCTGGTTACCAAGTGTGACCCCCTTCGCAGACATGCGCTGTCCCCTAAAAACAAAGTGTCTGCAATCAAACTATTAGGGGGAACTTCCCGTTTCGGTGAAACCGAGGTAGATCTTGTCACAACATGTCCCCAAACATGGTTTCACATCATAACATGACCTAACCAAGGGCAAAACAAGAGCGGGCTACACCGGTCTACCCCTGTCAAAAGAAAGTCTAGGGGGGTAGACGATCCGAGGCCCGCGGATCAGGGTTTCGTAGGAAGAAGCGCTTCGAGGCATCAGAACACCTCCAAACCATGATTGTGACCCTAGAATGTGTAATGAAGTGTGGTGGCATGCTAAAAACTCCTAAACCTGGTTACCAAGTATGACCCCCTTCGCAGACATGTGTTGTCCTTTAAATACGAAGTGTCTGCAATCTGACTATTAGGGGGAAACTCCCTGTTTCGGTGAAACTGGGGTAGATATTGTCATAACATGTTCCCAAACATGGTTTTACATCATCATATGACCTAACCAAGAGCAAAACAAGAGAGGGCTACACCGGGCTACCGCTGTCAGAAGAAAGTCTAGGGGGGTAGACGATCCAAGACCCGCGGATCAGGGTTCCGTAGGAAGAAGCGCTTTGGGGCATCGGAACACCTACAAACCATGCATGTGACCCTAGAATATGTAATTAAGTGTGGTGGCATGCTCAAAACTCATAAACCTGGTTACCAAGTGTGACCCCCTTCGCAGACATGCGTTGTCCCCTAAAAATGATGTGTCTGCAATCTAACTATTAGGTGGAAACTCCCTGTTTCGGTGAAACCGGGGTAAATCTTGTCACAACATATTCCCAAACATGGTTTTAAATCATCACATGACCTAAACAAGAGAAAAACAAGAGAGGGCTACACCGGGCTACCCCTGTCAGAAGAAAGTCTAGGGGGTAGACGATCTGAGGCCCGCGGATTAGAGTTCCTAGGAAGAAGCGCTTCGGGGCATCGGAACACCTCCAAACCATGCATGTGACCCTAGAATGTGTAATGAAGTGTGGTGGAATGCTCAAAACTCCTAAACCTGGTTACCAAGTGTGACCCCCTTCACAGACATGCGTTGTCCCCTAAATACGAAGTGTTTGCAATCTGACTATTAGGGGGAAATTCCCCGTTTCGGTGAAGCCTGGGTAGATCTTGTCACAACATGTTCCCAAACATGGTTTTACATCATCACCTGACCTAACCAAGAGCAAAACAAGAGAGGGCTACACCGGGCTACCCCTGTCAGAAGAAAGTCTAGGGGGGTAGACGATCCGAGACCCGCAGATCAGGGTTCCGCAGGAATAAGCGCTTCGGGGCATCGGAACACCTCTAAATCATGCATGGGACCCTAGAATGTGTAATGAAGTGTGGTGGCAAGCTCAAACCTCATAAACCTGGTTACCAAGTGTGACCCCCATTCGCGGACATGCGTTGTCCCCTAAAAACGAAGTGTGTGCAATCTGACTATTAGGGGGAAACTCCCTGTTTCGGTGAAACCGGGGTAGATCATGTCACAACATGTTCCCAAAAATGGTTTTGCATCATCACATGACCTAAACAAGACCAAAACAAGAGAGGGCTACACCGGGCTACCCCTGTCAGAAGAAAGTCTAGGGGGGTAGACGATCTAAGACCCGCGGATCAGGGTTCCGCAAGAAGAAGCGCTTCGGGGCATCAGAACACCTCCAAACCATGCATGTGACCCTAGAATGTGTAATGAAGTGTGGTGGCATGCTCAAAACTCCTAAACCTGGTTACCAAGTGTGACCCCCTTCGCAGACATGCGCTGTCCCCTAAAAACAAAGTGTCTGCAATCAGACTATTAGGGGGAACTTCCCGTTTCGGTTAAACCGAGGTAGATCTTGTCACAACATGTCCCCAAACATGGTTTCACATCATAACATTAGCTAACCAAGAGCAAAACAAGAGAGGGCTACACCGGGCTACCCCTGTTAGAAGAAAGTCTAGGGGGGTAGACGATCCGAGACCCGCGGATCAGGGTTCCGCAGGAAGAAGCGCTTTGGGGCTTCGAAACACCTAGAAACCATGCATGTGACCCTAGCATATGTAATGAAGTTTGGTGGCATGCTAAAAACTCCTAAACCTGGTTACCAAGTGTGACCCCCTTCGCAGACATGCGTTGTCCCCTAAAAACAAAGTGTCTGCAATCAGACTATTAGGGGGAACTTCCCGTTTCGGTGAAACCGAGGTAGATCTTGTCACAACATGTTCCCAAACATGGTTTCACATCATAACATTACCTAACCAAGAGCAAAACAAGAGAGGGCTACACCGGGCTACCCCTATCAGAAGAAAGTCTAGGGGGGTAGACGATCCGAGGCCCGCGGATCAGGGTTCCGCAGGATGAAGCGCTTCGGGGCATCGGAACACCTCCATACCATGCTTGTGACCCTAGCATGTGTAGTGAAGTTTGGTGGAATGCTAAAAACTCCTAAACCTGGTTACCTAGTATGACCCCCTTCGCAGACATGTGCTGTCCCCTAAATACGAAGTGTCTGCAATCTGACTATTAGGGGAAAACTCCCCGTTTCGGTGAAACCGGGGTAGATCTTGTTACAACATGTTCCCAAACATGGTTTTACATCATCACATGACCTAACCAAGAGCAAAACAAGAGAGGACTACACCGGGCTACCCCTGTCAGAAGAAAGTCTAGGGGGGTAGATGATCCGAGACCCGCGGATCAGGGTTCCGCAAGAAGAAGCGCTTTGTGGCATCGAAACACCTACAAACCATGCATGTGACCCTAGAATATGTAATGAAGTGTGGTGGCATGCTCAAAACTCCTAAACCTGGTTACCAAGTGTGACCCCCTTCGCAGACATTCACTGTCCCCTAAAAACGATGTGTCTGCAATCTGACTATTAGGGGAAGCTCCCTGTTTCGGTGAAACCGGGGTAGATATTGTCATAACATGTTCCCAAACATGGTTTTACATCATCACATGACCTAACCAAGATCAAAAGAAGAGAGGGCTACACCGGGCTACCCCTGTCAGAAGAAAGTCTAGGGGGGTAGACGATCCGAGGCCTGCGGATCAGGGTTCCGTAGGAAGAAGCGCTTTGGGGCGTCAGAACACCTCCAAAACATGCATGTGACCCTATAATGTGTAATGAAGTGTGGTGGCATACTCAAAACTCCTAAACCTGGTTGCCAAGTGTGACCCCCTTGGTAGACATGCGTTGTCCCCTAAATACGAAATGTTTGCAATCTGACTATTAGGGGGAAACTCCCCATTTTGGTGAAACCGGGGTAGATCTTGTCACAACATATTCCCAAACATGGTTTTACATAGTCACATGATCTAACCAAGAGCAAAACAAGAGAGGTCTACACCGGGCTACCCCTGTCAGAATAAAGTCTAGGGGGGTAGACGATCTGAGGCCCGCGGATCAGGGTTCCGCAGGAAGAAGCGGTTAGGGGCATTGGAACACCTCCAAACCATGCATGTGACCCTAGCATGTGTAATGAAGTTTGGTGGCATTCTCAAACCTCCAAAAGCTGGTTCTCAAGTGTGACCCCCTTCGCAGACATGCGTTGTCCCCTAAAAACGAAGTGTCTGCAATCAGACTATTAGGGGGAAACTCCCTGTTTCGGTGAAACCGGGGTAGATCTTGTCACAACATGTTCGTGAAAATGGTTTTACATCATCACATGATCTAACCAAGAGCAAAACAAGAGAGGGATACACCGGGCTTCCCCTGTCAGAAGAAAGTCTAGGGGGGTAGACGATCTGAGGCCCGCGGATCAGGGTTCCGCAGGAAGAAGCGCTTCGGAGCATCGGAACACCTCCAAACCATGAATGTGACCCTAGCATGTGTAATGAAGTGTGGTGGCATGCTAAAAACTCATAAACCTGGTTACAAAGTATGACCCCCTTCGCAGACATGCGCTGTCCCCTAAATACAAAGTTTCTGCAATCTGACTATTAGGGGGAAACACCCTGTTTCGGTGAAACCGGGGTAGATTTTGTCACAACATGTTACCAAACATGATTTTACATCATCACATGACCTAACAAAGAGCAAAACAAGATAGGGATACACCGGGCTACCCCTGTCAGAAGAAAGTCTAGGGGGTAGACGATCCGAGACCCGCAGATCAGGGTTCCGCAGGAATAAGCGCTTCGGGGCATCGGAACACATCCAAACCATGCATGTGACCGTAGCATGTGTAATGAAGTGTGGTGGCATGCTCAAAACTCCTAAACCTGGTTACCAAGTGTGACCCCGATTCGTAGACATGCGCTGTCCCCTAAAAACGAAGTGTGCGCAATCTGACTATTAGGGGGAAACTCCCTATTTCGGTGATAACCGGGGTAGATCATGTCAGAACATGTTCACAAACATGGTTTTACATCATCACATGACCTAACCAAGAGCAAAACAAGAGAGGGCTACACCAGGCTACCCCTGTCAAAAGAAAGTCTAGGGGGGTAGACGATCCGAGGCCCGCGGATCAAGGTTCTGCAGGAAGAAGCGCTTCGGGGCATCGGAACACCTCCAAACCATGCATGTGACCCTAGCATGTGTAATGAAGTGTGGTGGCATGCTCAAACCTCCTAAACCTGGTTACCAAGTGTGACCCCCATTCGCAGACATGCACTGTCCCCTAAAAAAAGAAGTGTCTACAATCTGACTATTAGGGGGGGACTCCCCGTTTTGGTGAAATCGGGGTAGATCTTGTCACAACATATTACCAAACATGGTTTTACATCATCACATGACCTAACCAAGAGCAAAACAAGAGAGGGCAACACCAGGATACCCCTGTCAGAAGAAGTTCTAGGGGGGTAGATGATCCGAGGCCCGCGGATCAGGGTTCTGCAGGAAGAAGCGCTTCGGGGCATAGGAACACCTCCAAACCATGCATGTGACCCTAGGATGTGTAATGAAGTGTGGTGGCATTCTCAAACCTCCTAAACCTGGTTACCAAGTGTGACCCCCTTCGCAGACATGCGTTGTCCCCTAAAAACAAAGTGTCTCCAATCTCACTATTAGGGGGAAACACCCTGTTTCGGTGAAACCGGGCTAGATCTTGTCACAACATGTTCCCAAACATGGTTTTAAATCATCACATGACATAACCAAGAGCAAAACCAGAGAGGGCTACACCGGGCTACCCCTGTCTGAAAAAAGTCTAGGGCGGTAGACGATCTGAGACCCGCGGATTAGGGTTCCGTAGGAAGAAGCGGTTAGGGGCATTGGAACACCTCCAAACCATGCATGTGACCCTAGCATGTGTAATGAAGTTTGGTGGCATGCTCAAACCTCCTAAATCTGGTTCCCAAGTGTGACCCCCTTCGCAGACATGCGTTGTCCCCTAAAAACGAAGTGTCTACAATCAGACTATTAGGGGGAAACTCCCTGTTTCGGTGAAACCAGGGTAGATCTTGTCACAACATGTTCCCGAACTTGGTTTTACATCATCACATGATCTAACCAAGAGAAAAACAAGAGAGGGATACACCGGGCTACCCCTTTCAGAAGAAAGTCTAGGGGGGTAGACGATCTGAGGCCCGCGGATCAGGGTTCCGCAGGAAGAAGCGCTTCGGGGCATCGGAACACATCCAAACCATGCATGTGACCCTAGCATGTGTAATGAAGTGTGGTGGCATGCTCAAAACTCATAAACCTGGTTACCAAGTATGACCCCCTTTGCAGACATGCGATGTCCCCTAAATACGAAGTGTCTGCAATCTGACTATTAGGAGGAAACTCCCTGTTTTAGTGAAACCGGGGTAGATCTTGTCACAACATGTTCCCAAACTTGGTTTTAAATCAATACATGACCTAACCAAGAACAAAACAAGAGAGGGCTACACCGGGCTACCCCTGTCAGAAGAAAGTCTTGGGGGGTAGATGATCCGAGACCCGCGCATCAGGGTTCCGCAGGAAGAAGCGCTTCGGGGCATCAGAACACCTCCAAACCATGCATGTGACCCTAGCATGTGTAATGAAGTGTGGTGGAATGCTCAAACCTCCTAAACCTGGTTACCAGATGTGACCCCCTTCGCAGACACGCATTGTCCCCTAAAAAAAGAAGTGTCTGCAATCTGACTATTAGGGGGGGACTCCCCGTTTTGGTGAAACCGGGGTAGATCTTGTCACAACATGTTCCCAAACATGTTTTTACATCATCACATGACCTAACCAAGATAAAAACAAGAGAGGGCTACACCGGGCTACCCCTGTCCGAAGAATGTCTAAGGGGGTAGACGATCCGAGACCCGTGCATCAGGGTTCCGCAGGAAGAAGCGCTTCGGGGCATCAGAACACCTCCAAACCATTCATGTGACCCTAGGATGTGTAATGAAGTGTGGTGGCATTCTCAAAACTCCTAAACCTGGTTACCAAGTGTGACCCCCTTCGCAGACATGCGCTGTCCCCTAAAAACGAAGTGTCTACAATATGACTATTAGGGGGAAACTCCCCGTTTCGGTGAAACCGGGGTAGATCTTGTCACAACATATTCCCAAACATGGTTTTACATCATCACGTGACCTAACCAAGAGCAAAACAAGAGAGGGAAACACCAGGATACCCCTGTCAGAAGAAAGTCTAGGGAGGTAGATGATCTGAGGCCCTCGGATCAGGGTTCCACAGGAAGAAGCTCTTCGGTGCATCGGAACACCTCCAAACCATGCATGTGACACTAGCATGTGTAATGAAGTGTGGTGGCATTCTCAAACCTCCTAAACCGGGTTACCAAGTGTGACCCCCTTCGCAAACATGCGCGGTCCCCTAAAAACAAAGTGTCTGCAATCAAACTATTAGGGGGAACTCCCCGTTTCGGTGAAACCAGGGTAGATCTTGTCACAACATGTTCCCAAACATGGTTTTACATCATCACAAGATCTAACCAAGAGAAAAACAAGAGAGGGCTACACCGGGCTTCCCATGTCAGAAGAAAGTCTAGGGGGTAGACGATCTGAGGCCCGCGGATTAGAGTTTCGTAGGAAGAAGCGCTTCGGGGCATCGGAACACCTCCAAACCATGCATGTGACCATAGAATGTGTAATGAAGTCTGGTGGCATGCTAAAAACTCCTAAACCTGGTTACCAACTGTGACCCCCTTCACAGACATGCGTTGTCTCCTAAATACGAAGTGTTTGCAATCTGACTATTAGGAGGAAATTCCCCGTTTCGGTGAAACCTGGGTAGATCTTGTCACAACATGTTCCCAAACATGGTTTTACATCATCACATGACCTAACCAAGAGCAAAACAAGAGAGGGATACACCAGGCTACCCCTGTTAGAAGAAAGTCTAGGGGGTAGACGACCTGAGACCCGCAGATCAGGGTTCCGCAGGAATAAGCGCTTTGGGGCATCGGAACACCTCTAAACCATGCATGTGACCTTAGAATGTGTGATGAAGTGTGGTGACAAGCTCAAAACTCCTAAACCTGGTTACCAAGTGTGACCCCCATTCGCAGACATGCGTTGTCCCCTAAAAACAAAGTGTCTGCAATCTGACTATTAGGGGGAATCTCCCTGTTTCCGTTAAACCGGGGTAGATCTTGTCACAACATGTTCCCAAACATGGTTTTAAATCATCACATGACCTAACCAAGAACAAAACAAAACAGGGCTACACCGGGCTACCCCTGTCTGAAAAATGTCTAGGGGGTAGACGATCTGAGACCCGCGGATCAGGGCATTGGAACACCTCCAAACCATGCATGTGACCCTAGCATGTGTAATGAAGTTTGATGGCATGCTAAAACCTCCTAAATCTGGTTCCCAAGTGTGACCCCCTTCGCAGACATGCGTTGTCCCCTAAAAATGAAGTGTCTACAATCAGACTATTAGGGGGAAACTCCCTGTTTCGGTGAAACCAGGGTAGATCTTGTCACAACATGTTCCCGAACATGGTTTACATCATCACATGATCTAACCAAGAGAAAAACAAGAGAGGGATACACCGGGCTACCCCTGTCAGAAGAAAGTCTAGGGGGGTAGACGATCTGAGGCCCGCGGATCAGGGTTCCGCAGGAAGAAGCGCTTCGGGGCATCGGAACACATCCAAACCATGCATGTGACCCTAGAATGTGTAATGAAGTGTGGTGGCATGCTCAAAACTCATAAACCTGGTTACCAAGTATGACCCCCCTTCGCAGACATGCGATGTCCCCTAAATACGAAGTGTCTGCAATCTGACTATTAGGAGGAAACTCCCTGTTTCAGTGAAACCGGGGTAGATCTTGTCACAACATGTTCCCAAAATTGGTTTTAAATCAACACATGACCTAATCAAGAACAAAACAAGGGAGGGCTACACCGGGCTACCCCTGTCAGAAGAAAGTCTTGGGGGTTAGATGATCCGAGACCCGCGCATCAGGGTTCCGCAGGAAGAAGCGCTTTGGGGCATCGGAACACCTACAAACCATGCATGTGACCCTAGAATATGTAATGAAGTGTGGTGGCATGCTAAAAACTCCTAAACCTAGTTACCAAGTGTGACCCCCATAACCGGGGTAGATCTTGTCACAACATATTCCCAAACATGGTTTTACATCATCACATGACCTAAACAAGAGCAAAACAAGAGAGGGCTACACCGGGCTACCCCTGTCAGAAGAAAGTCTAGGGGGTAGACGATCTGAGGCCCGCGGATTAGAGTTCCGTAGGAAGAAGCGCTTCGGGGCATCGGAACACCTCCAAACCATGCATGTGACCCTAGAATGTGTAATGAAGTGTGGTGTCATGCTCAAAACTCCTAAACCTGGTTACCAAGTGTGACCCCCTTCACAGACATGCTTTGTCCCCTAAATACGAAGTGTTTGCAATCTGACTATTAGGGGGAAAATCCCCGTTTCGGTGAAACCAGGGTAGATCTTGTCACAACATGTTCCCAAACATGGTTTTACATCATCACATGACCTAACCAAGAGAAAAACAAGAGAGGGCTACACCGGGCTACCCCTGTCAGAAGAAAGTCTAGGGGGTAGACGATCCGAGACCCGCAGATCAGGGTTCCGCAGGAATAAGCGCTTCGGGGCATCGGAACATCTCTAAACCATGCATGTGACCCTAGCATGTGTAATGAAGTGTGGTGGCAATCTCAAAACTCAGAAAACTGGTTACCAAGTGTGACCCCTATTCGCAGACATGCGTTGTCCCCTAAAAACAAAGTGTCTGCAATCTGACTATTAGGGGGAAACTCCCTGTTTCTGTGAAACCGGGGTAGATCTTGTCACAACATGTTACCAAACATGGTTTTAAATCATCACATGACCTAACCAAGAACAAAACAAGAGAGGGCTACACTGGGCTACCCCTGTCAGAAGAAAGTCTTGGGGGGTAGACGATCCGAGAGCCGCAGATCAGGGTTCCATAGGAAGAAGTGCTTCGGGGCATTGGAACACCTCCAAACCATGCATGTGACCCTAGAATGTGTAATGAAGTGTGGTGGCATGCTCAAACCTCATAAACCTGGTTCCCAAGTGTGACCCCCTTCACAGACATGCGTTGTCCCCTAAATACGAAGTTTTTGCAATCTGACTATTAGGGGGAAAGTCCCCGTTTCGGTGAAACCGGGGTAGATCTTGTTACAACATGTTCCCAAACATGGTTTTACATCATCACATGACCTAACAAAGAGCAAAACAAGAGAGGGTTACACCGGGCTACCACTGTCAAAAGAAAGTCTAGGGGGTAGACGATCCGAGACCCGCAGATCAGGGTTCCGCAGGAATAAGCGCTTCGGGGCATCGGAACACCTCTATAACATGCATGTGACCCTAGCATGTGTAATGAAGTGTGGTGGCAATCTCAAAACTCCTAAACCTGGTTACCAAGTGTGACCCCCATTCGCAGACATGCGTTGTCCCCTAAAAACAAAGTGTCTGCAATCTGACTATTAGGGGGAAACTCCCTGTTTTCGTGAAACCGGGGTAGATCTTGTCACAACATGTTCCCAAACATGGTTTTAAATAATCACATGACCTAACCAAGAACAAAACAACGGAGGGCTACACCGGGCTACCCCTGTCAGAAGAAAGTCTTGGGGGGTAGACGATCCGAGACCCGCAGATCAGGGTTCCATAGGAAGAAGTGCTTCGGGGCATTGGAACACCTCCAAACCATGTATGTCACCCTAGAATGTGTAATGAAGTGTGGTGGAATGCTCAAACCTCATAAACCTGGTTCCCAAGTGTGACCCCCTTCGCAGACATGCATTGTCCCCTAAAAACGAAGTGTGTGCAATCTGACTATTAGGGGGAAACTCCCTGTTTCGGTGAAACCGGGGTAGATCATGTCACAACATGTTCCCAAACATGGTTTTACATCATCACATGACCTAAACAAGAGCAAAACAAGAGAGGGCTACACCTGGCTACCCCTGTCAGAAGAAAGTCTAGGGGGGTAGACGATCCGAGGCCCGTAGATCAGGGTTCCGCAGGAAGAAGTGCTTCGGGGCATCGGAACACCTCCAAACCATGCATGTGACCTTAGCATGTGTAATGATGTGTGGTCGCATGCTCAAACCTGCTAAACCTGGTTAACAAGTGTGCCCCCCCCCCTTTGCAGCCATGCGATGTCCCCTAAAAAACGAAGTGTCTGCAATCTGACTATTAGGGGGGGACTCCCCGTTTTGGTAAAACCGGGGTAGATCTTGTCACAACATGTTCCCAAACATGGTTTTACATCATCACATTACCTAACCAAGAGAAAAACAAGAGAGGGCTACACCGGGCTGCCCCTGTCAAAAGAAAGTCTAGGGGGGTAGACGATCCGAGACCCGCGGATCAGGGTTCCGCAGGAAGAAGCGCTTCGGGGCATCAGAACACCTCCAAACCATGCATGTGACCCTAGAATGTGTAATGAAGTGTGGTGGAATGCTCAAAACTCCTAAACCTGGTTACCAAGTGTGACACCCTTCCCAGACATGCGTTGTCCCCTAAAAACAAAGTGTCTGCAATCAGACTATTAGGGGGGACTTCCCGTTTCGGTGAAACCGGGGTAGATCTTGTCACAACATGTTCCCAAAAGTGGTTTCACATCATAAAATGACCTAACCAAGAGCAAAACATGAGCGGGCTACACCGGGCTACCCCTGTCAGAAGAAAGTCTAGGGGGTAGACGATCCGAGGCCCGCGGATCAGGGTTCCGTATGATGAAGCTCTTCGGGGCATCGGAACACCTCCAAACCATGCTTGTGACCCTAGCATGTGTAATGAAGTGTGGTGGCACACTAAAAACTCCTAAACCTGGTTACCAAGTATGACCCCCTTCGCAGACATGTGTTGTCCCCTAAATACGAAGTGTCTGCAATCTGACTATTAGGGGGAAACTCCCCGTTTCGGTGAAACCGGGATAGATCTTATCACAACATGTTCCCAAACATGGTTTTACATCATCACATGACCTAAACAAGAGCAAAACAAGAGAGGGCTACACCGGGCTACCAGTGTCAGAAGAAAGTCTAGGGGGTAGACGATACGAGACCCGCGGATCAGGGTTCCGTAGGAAGAAGCGCTTTGGGGCATCAGAACACCTACAAACCATGCATGTGACCCTAGCATATGTAATGAAGTGTGTTGGGATGCTAAAAACTCCTAAACCTGGTTACCAAGTGTGACCCCCTTCGCAGACATGTGCTGTCCCCTAAAAACGATGTTTCCGCAATCTGACTATTAGGGGGAAACTCCCCGTTTCGGTGAAACCGGGGTATATATTGTCACAACATATTCCCAAACATGGTTTTACATCATCACATGACCTAAACAAGAGCAAAACAAGAGAGGGCTTCACCGGGCTACCCCTGTCAGAAGAAAGTCTAGGGGGTAGACGATCTGAGTCCCGCGGATTAGAGTTCCGTAGGAAGAAGCGCTTCGGGGCATCGGAACACCTCCAAACCATGCATGTGACCCTAGAATGTGTAATGAAGTGTGGTGTCATGCTCAAAACTCGTAAACCTGGTTACCAAGTGTGACCCCCTTCGCAGACATGCGTTGTCCCCTAAAAACGAAGTGTGTGCAATCTGACTATTAGGGGGAAACTCCCTGTTTCGGTGAAACCAGGGTAGATCATGTAACAACATGTTCCCAAACATGGTTTTACATCATCACATGACCTAAACAAGAGCAAAACAAGAGAGGGCTACACCGGGCTACCCGTGTCAGAAGAAAGTCTAGGGGGTAGACGATCTGATGCCCGCAGATCAGGGTTCCGAAGGAAGAAGTGCTTCGGGGCATCAGAACACCTCCAAACCATGCATGTGACCCTAGCATGTGTAATGAAGTGTGGTGGCATGCTCAAACCTGCGAAACCTAGCTACCAAGTGTGCCCCCCCTTTGAAGACATGCGATGTCCCCTAAAAAACGAAGTGTCTGCAATGTGACTATTATGGGGGGACTCCCCGTTTTGGTGAAACTGGGGTAGATCTTGTCACAACATGTTCCCAAACATGGTTTTACATCATCACATTACCTAACAAAGAGGAAAACAAGAGAGGTCTACACCGGGTTACCCCTGTCAGAAGAAAGTCTAGGGGGGTAGACGATCCGAGACCCGCGGATCAGGGTTCCGCAGGAAGAAGCGCTTCGGGGCATCAGAACACCTCCAAACCATGCATGTGACCCTAGAATGTGTAATGAAGTGTGGTGGCATGCTCAAAACTCCTAAACCTGGTTACCAAGTGTGACACCCTTCGCAGACATGCGCTGTCCCCTAAAATCAAAGTGTACGCAATCAGACTATTAGGGGGAACTTCCCGTTTCGGTGAAATCGAGGTAGATCTTGTCACAACATGTTCCCAAACATGGTTTCACATCATCAAATGACCTAACCAAGAGCAAAACAAGAGCGGGTTACACCGGGCTACCCCTGTCAGAAGAATGTCTAGGGGGGTAGATGATCCGAGGCCCGCGGATCAGGGTTCCGCAGGAAGAAGCGTTTCGGGGCATCGGAACACCTCCAAACCATGCTTGTGACCCTATAATGTGTAATTAAGTGTGGTGGCATGCTAAAAACTCCTAAACCTGTTTACCAAGTATGACCCCCTTCGCAGACATGTGTTGTCCCCTAAATACGAAGTGTCTGCAATCTGACTATTAGGGGGAAACTACCCGTTTCGGGGAAACCGGGGTAGATCTTGTCACAACATGTTCCCAAACATGGTTTTACATCATCACATGACCTAACCAAGAGCAAAAAAAGAGAGGGCTACACCGGGCTACCCCTGTCAGAAGAAAGTCTAGGGGGTTAGACGATCCGAGACCCGCGGATCAGGGTTCCGCAGGAAGAAGCGCTTTGGGGCATCGGAACACCTACAAACCATGCATGTGACCCTAGCATATGTAATGAAGTGTGGTGGCATGCTCAAAACTCCTAAACCTGGTTACCAAGTGTGATCCCCTTCGCAGACATGCGCTGTCCCCTGAAAAGATGTGTCTGCAGGGTGACTATTAGGAGGAAACTCCCCGTTTCGGTGAAACCGGGGTAGATCTTGTCACAACATATTCCCAAACATGGTTTTACATCATCACATGACCTAAACAAGAGCAAAACAAGAGAGGGCTACACCGGGCTACCCCTGTCCGAAGAAAGTCTAGGGGGTAGACAATCCGAGGCCCGCGAATTAGAGTTCCGTAGGAAGAAGCACTTCGGGGCATCGGAACACCTCCAAACCATGCATGTGACCCTAGAATGTGTAATGAACTGTGGTGTCATGCTCAAAACTCCTAAACCTGGTTACCAAGTGTGACCCCCATTCGCAGACATGCGTTGTCCCCTAAAAACAAAGTGTCAGCAATCTGACTATTAGGGGGAAACTCCCTGTTTCCATGAAACCGGGGTAGATCTTGTCACAACATGTTCCCCAACATGGTTTTAAATCATCAAATGACCTAAACAAGAACAAAACAAGAGAGGGATACACCAGGCTACCCCTGTCAGAAGAAAGTATTGGGGGGTAGACGATCCGAGACCCGTAGATCAGGGTTTCATAGGAAGAAGTGCTTCGGGGCATCAGAACACCTCCAAACCATGCATGTGACCCTAGAATGTGTAATGAAGTGTGGTGGCATGCTCAAACCTCATAAACCTGGTTCCCAAGTGTGACCCCCTTCGCAGACATGCGTTGTCCCCTAGAAACGAAGTGTGTGCAATCTGACTATTAGGGGGAAACTCCCTGTTTCACTGAAACCGGGGTAGATCATGTCACAACATGTTCCCAAACATGGTTTTACATCATCACATGACCTAAACAAGAGCAAAACAAGAGAGGGCTACACCGGGCTACCCTGTTAGAAGAAAGTCTAGGGCGGTAGACGATCTGAGGCCCGCAGATCAGGGTTCCGCAGGAAGAAGTGCTTCGGGGCATCGGAACACCTCCAAACGATGCATGTGACCCTAGCATGTGTAATGATGTGTGGTGGCATGATCAAACCTGCTAAACCTGGTTACCAAGTGTGCTCCCCCTTTGCAGACATGCGATGTCCCCTAAAAAACGAAGTGTCTGCAATCTGACTATTATGGGGGGACTCCTCATTTGGGTGAAACTGGGGTAAATCTTGTCACAACATGTTCCCAAACATGGTTTTACATCATAACATTACCTAACCAAGATCAAAACAAGAGAGGGCTACACCGGGCTACCCCTGTCAGAAGAAAGTCTAGGGGGTAGACAATCCGAGACCCGCGGATCAGGGTTCCGCAGGAAGAAGTGCTTCGGGGCATCAGAACACCTCAAAACCATGCATGAGACCCTAGAATGTGTAATTAAGTGTGGTGGCATGCTCAAAACTCCTAAACCTGGTTACCAAGTGTGACACCCTTCGCAGACATGCGCTGTCCCCTAAAAACAGTGTCTGCAATCAGACTATTAGGGGGAACTTCCCGTTTCGGTGAAACCGAGGTAGATCTTGTCACAACATGTTCCCAAACATGGTTTCACATCATAAAATGACCTAACCAAGAGCAAAACAAGAGCGGGCTACACCGGGCTACCCCTGTCAGAAGAAAGTCTAGGGGGGTAGACGATCCTAGGCCCGCGGATCAGGGTTCCGCAGGAAGAAGCGCTTCGGGGCATCGGAACACCTCCAAACCATGCTTGTGACCCTAGCATGTGTAATGAAGTGTGGTGGCATGCTAAAAACGCCTAAACCTGGTTACCAAGTATGACCCCCTTCGCAGACATGTGCTGTCCCCTAAATACGAAGTGTCTGCAATCTGACTATTAGGGGGAAACTACCCGTTTCGGGGAAACCGGGGTAGATCTTGTCACAACATATTCCCAAACATGGTTTTACATCATCACATGACCTAACCAAGAGCAAAACAAGAGAGGGCTACACCGGGCTACCCCTGTCAGAAGAAAGTCTAGGGGGGTAGACGATCCGAGACCCGCGGATCAGGGTTCCACAGGAAGAAGCGCTTTGGGGCATCGGAACACCTACAAACCATGCATGTGACCCTAGCATATGTAATGAAGTGTGGTGGCATGCTCAAAACTCCTAAACCTGGTTACCAAGTGTGACCCCCTTCGCAGACATGTGCTGTCCCCTAAAAACGATGTGTCTATAGTCTGACTATTAGGGGGAAACTCCCCGTTTCGGTGAAACCGGGGTAGATCTTGTCACAACATATTCCCAAACATGGTTTTACATCATCACATGACCTAAACAAGAGCAAAACAAGAGAGGGCTACACTGGGCTACCCCTGTCCGAAGAAAGTCTAGGGGGTAGACGATCCGAGGCCGGCGGATTAGAGTTCCGTAGGAAGAAGCGCTTCGGGGCATCGGAACACCTCCAAACCATGCATGTGACCCTAGAATGTGTAATGAACTTTGGTGTCATGCTCAAAACTCCTAAACCTGGTTACCATGTGTGACCCCCTTCACAGACATGCGTTGTCCCCTAAATACGAAGTGTTTGCAATCTGACTATTAGGGGGAAATTCCCCGTTTCGATGAAACCTGGGTAGATGTTGTCACGACATGTTCCCAAACATGGTTTTACATCATTACATGACCTAACCAAGATCAAAACAAGAGAGGGATACACCGGGCTACCCCTGTCAGAAGAAAGTCTAGGGGGGTAGACGATCCGAGACCCGCAGATCGGGGTTCCGCAGGAATAAGCGCTTCGGGGCATCAGATCACCTCTAAACCATGCATGTCACCCTAGAATGTGTAATTAAGTGTGGTGGCAAGCTCAAAACTCCTAAACCTAGTTACCAAGTGTGACCCCCTTTCGCAGACATGCGTTGTACCCTAAAAACAAAGTGTCTACAATCTGACTATTAGGGGGAAACTCCCTGTTTCCGTGAAACCGGGGTAGATCTTGTCACAACATGTTCCCAAACATGGTTTTAAATAATCACATGAACTAACCAAGAACAATTTAAGAGAGGGATACACCTGGCTACCCCTGTCAAAAGAAAGTCTTGGGGGGTAGACGATCCGAGACCCGCAGATCAGGGTTCCATAGGAAGAAGTGCTTCGGGGCATCGGAACACCTCCAAACCATGCATGTGACCCTAGAATGTGTAATGAAGTGTGGTGGAATGCGCAAACCTCATAAACCTGGTTCCCAAGTGTGACCCCCTTCGCAGACATGTGTTGTCCCCTAAAAACGAAGTGTGTGCAATCTGACTATTAGGGGGAAACTCCCTGTTTTGGTGAAACCGGGGTAGATCATGTCACAACATGTTCCCAAAACATGGTTTTACATCATCACATGACCTAAACAAGAGCAAAACAAGAGAGGGCTACACCGGGATACCCCTGTCAGAAGAAAATCTAGGGGGTAGACGATCCGAGGCCCGTAGATCAGGGTTCCGCAGGAAGAAGTGCTTCGGGGCATCGGAACACCTCCAAACCATGCATGTGACCCTAGGATGTGTAATGATGTGTGGTGGCATGCTCAAACCTGCTAAACCTGGTTAACAAGTGTGCCCCCCTTTGCAGACATGCGATGTCCCCTAAAAAACGAAGTGTTTGCAATCTGACTATTAGGGGGGACTCCCCGTTTTGGTGAAACCGGGGTAGATCTTGTCACAACATGTTCCCAAACATGGTTTTACATCATCACGTTACCTAACCAAGAGCAAAACAAGAGAGGGCTACACCGGGATACCCCTGTCAGAAGAAAGTCTAGGCGGGTAGACGATCCGAGACCCGCGGATCAGGGTTCCGCAGGAAGAAGCGCTTCGGGGCATCAGAACACCTCCAAACCATGCATGTGACCCTAGAATGTGTAATGAAGTGTGGTGGCATGCTCAAAACTCCTAAACCTGGTTACCAAGTGTGACACCCTTCGCAGACATGCGATGTCCCCGAAAAAACAAAGTGTCTGCAATCTGACTATTAGGGGGGACTCCCCGTTTTGGTGAAACCGGGGTCGATATTGTCACAACATGTTCCCAAACATGGTTTTACATCATCACATGACCTAACCAAGAGCAAAACAACAGAGGGCTACACCGGGCTACCCCTGTCAGAAGAAAGTCTAGGGGGGTAGACGATCCGAGACCCGTGGATCAGGGTTCCGCAGGAAGAAGCGCTTCGGGGCATCAGAACACCTCCAAACCAGGCATGTGACCCTAGCATGTGTAATGAAGTGTGGTGGAATTCTAAAAACTCCTAAACCTGGTTACCAAGTGTGACCCCCTTCGCAGACATGCGCTGTCCCCTAAAAACGAAGTGTCTGCAATATGACTATTAGGGGGAAACTCCCCGTTTCGGTGAAACCGGGAAGATCTTGTCACAACATATTCCCAAAAATGGTTTTATATCATCATGTGACCTAACCAAGAGCAAAACAAGAGAGGGAAACACCGGGATACCCCTGTCAGAAGAATGTCTAGGGGGTAGATGATCCGAGGACCGCGGATCAGGGTTCCGCAGGAAGAAGCTCTTCGGTGCATCGGAACACCTCCAAACCATGCATGTGACACTAGCATGTGTAATGAAGTGTGGTGGCATGCTGAAACCTCCTAAACCGGGTTACCAAGTGTGACCCCCTTCGCAAACATGCGCGGTCCCCTAAAAACGAACTGTCTGCAATCAGACTATTAGGGGAACTCCCCGTTTCGGTGAAACTGGTGTAGATCTTGTCACAACATGTTACCAAACATGGTTTTACATCATCACATGATCTAACCAAGAGCAAAACAAGAGAGGGAAACACCGGGCTACCCCTGTCAGAAGAAAGTGTAGGGGGTAGACGATCCGAGACCCGCAGATCAGGGTTCCGCAGGAATAGGCGCTTCGGGGCATCGGAACACCTCTAAACCATGCATGTGACCCTAGCATGTGTAATGAAGTGTGGTGGCATGATCAAAACTCCTAAACCTGGTTACCAAGTGTGACCCCCTTCACAGACATGCGTTGTCCCCTAAATACGAAGTGTTTGCGATCTGACTATTAGGGGAAATTCCCCGTTTCGGTGAAACCTGGGTAGATCTTGTCACAACATGTTCCCAAACATGGTTTTACATCATAACATGACCTAACCAAGAGCAAAACAAGAGAGGGCTACACCGGGCTACCCCTGTCAGAAGAAAGTCTAGGGGTAGACGATCCGAGACTTGTAGATCAGGGTTCCGTAGGAATAAGCGCTTCGGGGCATCGGAACACCTCTAAACCATGCATGTGACCCTAGCATGTGTAATGAAGTGTGGTGGCAATCTTAAAACTTCTAAACCTGGTTACCAAGTGTGACCTCCATTCGCAGACATGCGTTGTCCCCTAAAAACAAAGTGTCTACAATCTGACTATTAGGGGGAAACTCCCTGTTTCCGTGAAACCGGGGTAGATCTTGTCACAACATGTTCCCGAACATGGTTTTAAATCATCACATGACCTAACCGAGAACAAAACAAGAGAGGGATACACCGGGCTACCCCTGTCAGAAGAAAGTCTTGGGGGGTAGACGATCCGAGACCCGCAGATCAGGGTTCCATAGGAAGAAGTGCTTCGGGGCATCGGAACACCTCCAAACCATGCATGTGACCCTAGAATGTGTAATGAAGTGTGGTGGCATGCTCAAACCTCATAAACCTGGTTCCCAAGTGTGACCCCCTTCACAGACATGCGTTGTCCCCTAAAAACGAAGTGTGTGCAATCTGACTATTAGGGGGAAACTCCCTGTTTCGGTGTAACCGGGGTAGATCATGTCACAAAATGTTCCCAAACATGGTTTTACATCATCACATGACCTAAACAAGAGCAAAAAAGAGAGGTCTACACCGGGCTTCCCCTGTCAGAAGAAAGTCTAGGGGGGTAGACGATCTGGGCCCACAGATCAGGGTTCCGCAGGAAGAAGCGCTTCGGGGCATCGGAACACCTCCAAACCATGCATGTGACAATAGAATGTGTAATGAAGTGTGGTGGCATGCTCAAACCTCCTAAACCTGGTTCCCAAGTGTGACCCCCTTCGCAGACATATGCTGTCCCCTAAAAACGAAGTGTGTTCAATCTGACTATTAGGGGGAAACTCACTGTTTCGATGAAACCGGGGTAGATCATGTCACAACTTGTTCCCAAACATGGTTTTAAATCATCACATGACCTAACCAAGAGCAAAACAAGAGAGGTCTACACCGGGCTACCCCTCTCAGAAGAAAGTCTAGGGGGGTAGACGATCTGAAGACCGCGGATCAGGGTTCTGCAGGAAGAAGCGCTTCGGGGCATCAGAACACCTCCAAACCATGCATGTGAACCTAGCATGTGTAATGAAGTGTGGTGGAATTCTCAAAACTCCTAAACCTGGTTACCAAGTGTGACCCCCTTCGCAGACATGCGCTGTCCCCTAAAAACGAAGTGTCTGCAATATGACTATTAGGGGGAAACTCCCTGTTTCGGTGAAACCGGGAAGATCTTGTCACAACATATTCCCAAACATGGTTTTATATCATCATGTGACCTAACCAAGAGCAAAACAAGAGAGGGAAACACCGGGATACCCCTGTCAGAAGAATGTCTAGGGGGTAGATGATCCGAGGACCGCAGATCAGGGTTCCACAGGAAGAAGCTCTTCGGTGCATCGGAACACCTCCAAACCATGCATGTGACACTAGCATGTGTAATGAAGTGTGGTGGCATGCTGAAACCTCCTAAACCGGGTTACCAAGTGTGACCCCCTTCGCAAACATGCGCGGTCCCCTAAAAACGAACTGTCTGCAATCAGACTATTAGGGGAACTCCCCGTTTCGGTGAAACCGGTGTAGATCTTGTCACAACATGTTACCAAACATGGGTTGACATCATCACATGACCTAACCAAGAGCAAAATAAAGAGAGGGCTACACCGGGGTACCCCTGTCAGAAGAAAGTCTAGGGGGTAGACGATCCGAGACTCGCAGATCAGGGTTCCGTAGGAATAAGCGCTTCGGGGCATCGGAACACCTCTAAACCATGCATGTGACCCTAGCATGTGTAATGAAGTGTGGTGGCAATCTTAAAACTCCTAAACCTGGTTACCAAGTGTGACCTCCATTCGCAGACATGCGTTGTCCCCTAAAAACAAAGTGTCTGCAATCTGACTATTAGGGGGAAACTCCCTGTTTCCGTGAAACCGGGGTAGATCTTGTCACAACATGTTCACAAACATGGTTTTAAATCATCACATGACCTAAACAAGAACAAAACAAGAGAGGGATACACCGGGATACCCCTGTCAGAAGAAAGTCTTGGGGGGTAGACGATCCGAGACTCGCAGATCAGGGTTCCATAGGAAGAAGTGCTTCGGGGCATCGGAACACCTCCAAACCATGCATGTGAACCTAGAATGTGTAATGAAGTGTGGTGGCATGCTCAAACCTCATAAACCTGGTTCCCAAGTGTGACCCCCTTCGCAGACATGCGTTGTCCCCTAAAAACGAAGTGTGTGCAATCTGACTATTAGGGGGAAACTCCCTGTTTCGGTGTAACCGGGGTAGATCATGTCACAACATTTTCCCAAACATGGTTTTACATCATCACATGACCTAAACAAGAGCAAAACAAGAGAGGTCTACACCGGGCTACCCCTGTCAGAAGAAAGTCTAGGGGGGTAGACGATCTGGGCCCACAGATCAGGGTTCCGCAGGAAGAAGCGCTTCGGGGCATCGGAACACCTCCAAACCATGCATGTGACACTAGAATGTGTAATGAAGTGTGGTGGCATGCTCAAACCTCCTAAACCTGGTTCCCAAGTGTGACCCCCTTCGCAGACATGCGCTGTCCACTAAAAACGAAGTGTGTTCAATCTGACTATTAGGGGGAAACTCCCTGTTTCGATGAAACCGGGGTAGATCATGTCACAAAATGTTCCCAAACATGGTTTTACATCATCACATGACCTAAACAAGAGCAAAAAAGAGAGGTCTACACCGGGCTTCCCCTGTCAGAAGAAAGTCTAGGGGGGTAGACGATCTGGGCCCACAGATCAGGGTTCCGCAGGAAGAAGCGCTTCGGGGCATCGGAACACCTCCAAACCATGCATGTGACAATAGAATGTGTAATGAAGTGTGCGGCATGCTCAAACCTCCTAAACCTGGTTCCCAAGTGTGACCCCCTTCGCAGACATGTGCTGTCCCCTAAAAACGAAGTGTGTTCAATCTGACTATTAGGGGGAAACTCACTGTTTCGATGAAACCGGGGTAGATCATGTCACAACTTGTTCCCAAACATGGTTTTAAATCATCACATGACCTAACCAAGAGCAAAACAAGAGAGGTCTACACCGGGCTACCCCTCTCAGAAGAAAGTCTAGGGGGGTAGACGATCTGAAGACCGCGGATCAGGGTTCTGCAGGAAGAAGCGCTTCAGGGCATCAGAACACCTCCAAACCATGCATGTGACCCTATCATGTGTAATGAAGTGTGGTGGAATTCTCAAAACTCCTAAACCTGGTTACCAAGTGTGACCCCCTTCGCAGACATGCGCTGTCCCCTAAAAACGAAGTGTCTGCAATATGACTATTAGGGGGAAACTTCCTGTTTCGGTGAAACCGGGAAGATCTTGTCACAACATATTCCCAAACATGGTTTTATATCATCATGTGACCTAACCAAGAGCAAAACAAGAGAGGGAAACACCGGGATACCCCTGTCAGAAGAATGTCTAGGGGGTAGATGATCCGAGGACCGCGGATCAGGGTTCCACAGGAAGAAGCTCTTCGGTGCATCGGAACACCTCCAAACCATGCATGTGACACTAGCATGTGTAATGAAGTGTGGTGGCATGCTGAAACCTCCTAAACCGGGTTACCAAGTGTGACCCCCTTCGCAAACATGCGCGGTCCCCTAAAAACGAACTGTCTGCAATCAGACTATTAGGGGAACTCCCCGTTTCGGTGAAACCGGTGTAGATCTTGTCACAACATGTTACCAAACATGGGTTGACATCATCACATGACCTAACCAAGAGCAAAACAAGAGAGGGATACACCGGGGTACCCCTGTCAGAAGAAAGTCTAGGGGGTAGACGATCCGAGACTCGCAGATCAGGGTTCCGTAGGAATAAGCGCTTCGGGGCATCGGAACACCTCTAAACCATGCATGTGACCCTAGCATGTGTAATGAAGTGTGGTGGCAATCTTAAAACTCCTAAACCTGGTTACCAAGTGTGACCTCCATTCGCAGACATGCGTTGTCCCCTAAAAACAAAGTGTCTGCAATCTGACTATTAGGGGGAAACTCCCTGTTTCCGTGAAACCGGGGTAGATCTTGTCACAACATGTTCCCAAACATGGTTTTAAATCATCACATGACCTAAACAAGAACAAAACAAGAGAGGGATACACCGGGATACCCCTGTCAGAAGAAAGTCTTGGGGGGTAGACGATCCGAGACTCGCAGATCAGGGTTCCATAGGAAGAAGTGCTTCGGGGCATCGGAACACCTCCAAACCATGCATGTGAACCTAGAATGTGTAATGAAGTGTGGTGGCATGCTCAAACCTCATAAACCTGGTTCCCAAGTGTGACCCCCTTCGCAGACATGCGTTGTCCCCTAAAAACGAAGTGTGTGCAATCTGACTATTAGGGGGAAACTCCCTGTTTCGGTGTAACCGGGGTAGATCATGTCACAACATTTTCCCAAACATGGTTTTACATCATCACATGACCTAAACAAGAGCAAAACAAGAGAGGTCTACACCGGGCTACCCCTGTCAGAAGAAAGTCTAGGGGGGTAGACGATCTGGGCCCACAGATCAGGGTTCCGCAGGAAGAAGCGCTTCGGGGCATCGGAACACCTCCAAACCATGCATGTGACACTAGAATGTGTAATGAAGTGTGGTGGCATGCTCAAACCTCCTAAACCTGGTTCCCAAGTGTGACCCCCTTCGCAGACATGCGCTGTCCCCTAAAAACGAAGTGTGTTCAATCTGACTATTAGGGGGAAACTCCCTGTTTCGATGAAACCGGGGTAGATCATGTCACAACTTGTTCCCAAACATGGTTTTAAATCATCACATGACCTAACCAAGAGAAAAACAAGAGAGGTCTACACCGGGCTACCCCTCTCAGAAGAAAGTCTAGGGGGGTAGACGATCTGACGACCGCGGATCAGGGTTCTGCAGGAATGCTTCGGGGCATCAGAACACCTCCAAACCATGCATGTGACCCTAGCATGTGTAATGAAGTGTGGTGGCATTATCAAAACTCCTAAACCTGGTTACCAAGTGTGACCCCCTTCGCAGACATGCGTTGTCCCCTAAATATGAAGTGTTTGCAATCTGACTATTAGGGGGAAATTCCCCGTTTCGGTGAAACCTGGGTAGATCTTGTCACAACATGTTCCCAAACATGGTATTACATCATCACATGACCTAACCAAGAGCAAAAAAAGAAAGGGCTACACCGGGCTACCCCTGTCAGAAGAAAGTCTAGGGGGTAGACGATCCGAGACCCACAGATCAGGGTTCCGTAGGAATAAGCGCTTCGGGGCATCGGACCACCTCTAAACCATGCATGTGACCCTAGCATGTGTAATGAAGTGTGGTGGCAATCTCAAAACTCCTAAACCTGGTTACCAAGTGTGACCCCAATTCGCAGACGTGCGTTGTCCCCTAAAAACAAAGTGCCTGCAATCTGACTATTAGGGGGAAACTCCCTGTTTCCGTGAAACCGGGGTAGATCTTGTCACAAAATGTTCCCAAACATGGTTTTAAATCATCACATTACCTAACCAAGAACAAAACAAGAGAGGGCTACACCGGGCTACCCCTGTCAGAAGAATGTCTTGGGGGGTAGACGATCCGAGACCCACAGATCAGGGTTCCATAGGAAGAAGTTCTTCGGGGCATCGGAACACCTCCAAACCATGCATGTGACCCTAGAATGTGTAATGAAGTGTGGTGGCATGCTCAAACCTCATAAACCAGGTTCCCAAGTGTGACCCCCTTCGCAGACATGCGTTGTCCCCTAAAAACGAAGTGTGTGCAATCTGACTATTAGGGGGAAACTCCCTGTTTCGGTGAAACCGGGGTAGATCATGTCACAACATGTTCCAAAACATGGTTTTACGTCATCACAAGACCAAAACAAGAGGAAAACAAGAGAGGTCTACATCGGGCTACCCCTGTCAGAAGAAAGTCTAGGGGCGTAGACGATCCGAGGCCCACAGATCAGGGTTCCCGCGGGAAGAAGTGCTTCGGGGCATCGGAACACCTCCAAACCATGCATGTGACACTAGCATGTGTAATGAAGTGTGGTGGCATGCTCAAACCTCCTAAACCTGGTTACCAAGTGTGACCCCCTTCGCAAACATGCGCGGTCCCCTAAAAACGAAGTGTCTGCAATCAGACTATTTGGGGGAACTCCCCGTTTCGGTGAAACCAGGGTAGATCTTGTCACAACATGTTCCAAAACATGGTTTTACATCATCACATGATCTAACCTAGAGCAAAACAAGAGAGGGCTACACCGGGTTACCCCTGTCAGAAGAAATTCTAGGGGGTAGACGATCCGACGCCCGCGGATTAGGGTTCCGCAGGAAGAAGCGCTTCGGGGCATTGGAACACCTCCAAACCATGCATGTGACCCTAGAATGTGTAATGAAGTGTGGTGGCATGCTCAAAACTCCTAAACCTGGTTACCAAGTGTGACCCTCTTCACAGACATGCATTGTCCCCTAAATACGAAGTGTTTGCAATCTGACTATTAGGGGGAAATTCCGCGTTTTGGTGACACCGGGGTAGATCTTGTCACAACATGTTCCCAAACATGGTTTTACATCATAACATGACCTAACAAAGAGAAAAACAAGAAAGGTCTACACCGGGCTACCCCTGTCAGAAGAAAGTCTAGGGGTTAGACGATCCGAGACCTGGAGATCAGGGTTCCATAGGAATAATTGCTTCGGGGCATCGAAACACCTCCAAACCATCAATGTGACCCTAGCATGTGTAATGAAGTGTGGTGGCATTCTCAAAACTCCTAAACCTAGTTACCAAGTGTGACCCCCATTCGCAGACATGCGACGTCCTCTAAAAACGAAGTGTCTGCACTCTGACTATTAGGGGGAAACTCCCTGTTTCCGTGAAACCGAGGTAGATCTTGTAACAACATGTTCCCAAACATGGTTTTAAATCATCACATGACATAACCAAGAACAAAACTAGAGAGGGCTACACCAGGCTACCCCTGTCAGAAGAAAGTCTTGGGGGGTAGACGATCCGAGACCCGCGGATCAGGGTTCCGCAGGAAGAAGCGCTTCGGGCATCGGAACACCTCCAAACCATGCGTGTGACACTAGCATGTGTAATGAAGTGTGGTGGCATGCTCAAACCTCCTAAACCTGGTTCCCAAGTGTGACCCCCTTCGCAGACATGCGCGGTCCCCTAAAAACGAATTGTGTGCAATCTGACTATTAGGGGGAAACTCCCTGTTTCAGTGAAACCGGGGTAGATCATGTCACTCATGTTCCCAAGCATGGTTTTACATCATCACATGACCTAACCAAGAGAAAAACAAGAGATGTCTACACCGGGCTACCCCTGTCAGAAGAAAGTCTAGGGGGGTAGACGATCTGAGGCCCGCGAATCAGGGTTCCGCAAGAAGAAGTGCTTCGGGGCATCGGAACACCTCCAAACCATGCATGTGACCCTATCATGTGTAATGAAGTGTGGTGGAATGCTCAAACCTCCTAAACCTGGTTACCAAGTGTGACCCCCTTCGTAGACATGCGCTGTCCCCTAAAAAAGAAGTGTCTACAATCTGACTATTAGGGGGGGGACTCCCTGTTTTGGCGAAACCAAGGTAGATCTTGTCACAACATGTTCCCAAACATGGTTTTACATCATCACATGACCTAACCAAGAGCAAAACAAGAGAGGGATACACCGGGCTACCCTTGTCAGAAGAAAGTCTAGGGGCGTAGACGATCTGAGACCCGCGGATCAGGGTTCCGCAGGAAGAAGCGCTTCGGGGCATCAGAACACCTCCAAACTATGCATGTGACCCTAGCATGTGTAATGAAGTGTGGTGGCATTCTCAAAACTCCTAAACCTGGTTACCAAGTGTGACCCCCTTCGCAGACATGCGCTGTCCCCTAATAACGAATTGTCTGCAATATGACTATTAGGGGGAAACTCTCCGTTTCGGTGAAACCAGGGTAGATCTTGTCACAACATATTCCCAAACATGGTTTTACATCATCACGTGACCTAACCAAGAGCAAAAAATAGAGGGCAACACCGGGACACCCCTGTCAAAAGAAAGTATAGGGTGTAGATGATTCGAGGCCCGCAGATTAGGGTTCCGCAGGAAGAAGCTCTTCGGGGCATCGAAACACCTCCAAACCATGCATGTGACACTAGGATGTGTAATGAAGTGTGGTGGCATGCTCAAACCTCCTAAAACGGGTTACCAAGTGTGACCCCCTTCGCAAACATGCGCGGTCCACTAAAAACGAAGTGTCTGCAATCAGACTATTAGGGGGAACTCCCCGTTTCGGTGTAACCAGGGTAGATCTTGTCACAACATGTTCCCAAACATGGTTTTACATCATCACATGATCTAACCAAGAGCAAAACAAGAGAGGGCTACACGAGGTTACCCCTATCAGAAGAAAGTCTAGGGGGTAGACGATCCGAGGCCCGCGGATCAGGGTTCCGTAGGAATAAGCGCTTCGAGGCATCGGAACAACTCTAAACCATGCATGTGACCCTAGAATGTGTAATGAAGTGTGGTGGCAATCTTAAAACTCCTAAACCTGGTTACCAAGTGTGACCCCCTTCACAGACATGCGTTGTCCCCTAAATACGAAGTGTTTGCAATCTGACTATTAGGGGGAAATTCTTCGTTTCGGTGAAACCAGAGTAAATCTTGTCACAACATGTTCCCAAACATGGTTTTACATCATCACATGACCTAACCAAGAGCAAAACAAGAGAGGGCTACACCGGGCTACCCCTGTCAAAAGAAAGTCTAGGGGGTAGACGATCCGAGACCCACAGATCAAGGTTCCGCAGGAATAAGCGCTTCGGGGCATCGAAACACCTCTAAACCATGCATGTGACCCTAGCATGTGTAATGAAGTGTGGTGGCATGCTCAAAACTCTTAAACCTGGTTACCATGTGTGACCCCCATTCGCAGACATGCGTTGTCCACTAAAAACAAAGTGTCTACAATCTGACTATTAGGGGGAAACTCCCTGTTTCCGTGAAACCGGGGTAGATCTTGTCACAACATGTTCCCAAACATGGTTTTAAATCATCACATGACCTAACCAAGAACAAAACAAGAGAGGGCTACACCGGGCTACCCCTGTCAGAAGAAAGTCTTGGGGGGTAGACGATCCGAGACCCGCAGATCAGGGTTCCATAGGAAGAAGTGCTTCGGGGCATCGGAACACCTCCAAACCATGCATGTGACCCTAGAATGTGTAATGAAGTGTGGTGGCATGCTCAAACCTCATAAACCTGGTTCCCAAGTGTGACCCCCTTCGCAGACATGCGTTGTCCCCTAAAAACGAAGTGTGTGCAATCTGACTATTAGGGGGAAACTCCCTGTTTCGGTGTAACCGGGGTAGATCATGTCACAACATGTTCCCAAACATGGTTTTACATCATCACATGACCTAAACAAGAGCAAAACAAGAGAGGTCTACACCGGGCTTCCCCTGTCAGAAGAAAGTCTAGGGGGGTAGACGATCTGGGCCCACAGATCAGGGTTCCGCAGGAAGAAGCGCTTCGGGGCATCGGAACACCTCCAAACCATGCATGTGACAATAGAATGTGTAATGAAGTGTGGTGGCATGCTCAAACCTCCTAAACCTGGTTCCCAAGTGTGCCCCCCTTCGCAGACATGCGATGTCCCCGAAAAACGAAGTGTTTGCAATCTGACTATTAGGGGGGGACTCCCCGTTTTAGTGAAACCGGGGTAGATCTTGTCACAACATGTTCCCAAACATGGTTTTACATCATCACATGACCTAACCAAGAGCAAAACAAGAGAGGGCTACACCGGGCTACCCCTGTCAGAAGAAAGTCTAGGGGGGTAGACGATCCGAGAACCGCGGATCAGGGTTCCATAGGAAGAAGCGCTTCGGGGCATCAGAACACCTCCAAACCATGAATGTGACCCTAGCATGTGTAATGAAGTATGGTGGCATTCTCAAAACTCCTAAACCTGGTTACCAAGTGTGACCCCCTTCGCAGACATGCGCTGTCCCCTAAAAGCGAAGTGTCTGCAATATGACTATTAGGGGGAAACTCCCCGTTTCGGTGAAACCGGATAGATCTTCTCACAACATATTCCCAAACATGGTTTTATATCATCATGTGACCTAACCAAGAGAAAAACAAGAGAGGGAAACACCGGGATACCCCTGTCAGAAGAATGTCTAGGGGGGTAGATGATCCGAGGCCCGCGGATCAGGGTTCCGCAGGACGAAGCTCTTCGGTGCATCGGAACACCTCCAAACCATGCGTGTGACACTAGCATGTGTAATGAAGTGTTGTGGCATGCTCAAACCTCCTAAACCGGGTTACCAAGTGTGACCCCCTTCGCAAACATGCGCGGTCCCCAAAAAACGAACGGTCTGCAATCAGACTATTTGGGGGAACTCCCCGTTTCGGTGAAACCGGTGTAGATCTTGTCACAACATGTTCCCAAACATGGTTTTACATCATCACATGATCTAACCAAGAGCAAAACAAGAGACGGCTACACCGGGTTACCCCTGTCAGAAGAAAGTCTAGGGGGTAGACGATCCGAGGCCCGCGGATTAGGGTTCCGCAGGAAGAAGCGCTTCGGGGCATCGGAACTCCTCCAAACCATGCATGTGACCCTAGAATGTGTAATGAAGTGTGCTGGCATGCTCAAAACTCCTAAACCTGGTTACCAAGTGTAACCCCCTTCACAGACATGCGTTGTCCCCTAAATACGAAGTGTTTGCGATCTGACTATTAGGGGGAAATTCCCTGTTTCGGTGAAACCTGGGTAGATCTTGTCACAACATGTTCCCAAACATGGTTTTACATCATCACATGACCTAACCAAGAGAAAAACAAGAGAGGGCTACACCGGGCTACCCCTGTCAGAAGAAAGTCTAGGGGGTAGACGATCCGAGACTCGCAGATCAGGGTTCCGTAGGAATAAGCGCTTCGGGGCATCGGAACTACTCTAAACCATGCATGTGACCCTAGCATGTGTAATGAAGTGTGGTGGCAATCTTAAAACTCCTAAACCTGGTTACCAAATGTGACCCCCATTCGCAGACATGCGTTGTCCCCTAAAAACAAAGTGTCTGCAATCTGACTATTAGGGGGAAACTCCCTGTTTCCGTGAAACCGGGGTAGATCTTGTCACAACATGTTCCCAAACATGGTTTTAAATCATCACATGACCTAACCAATAACAAAAGAAGAGAGGGATACACCGGGCTACCCCTGTCAGAAGAAAGTCTTGGGGGGTAGACGATCCGAGACCCGTAGATCAGGGTTCCATACGAAGAAGTGCTTCGGGGCATCGGAACACCTCCAAACCATGCATGTGACCCTAGAATGTGTAATGAAGTGTGGTGGCATGCTCAAACCTCATAAACCTGGTTCCCAAGTGTGACCCCCTTCGCAGACATGCGTTGTCCCCTAAAAACGAAGTGTGTGCAATCGGACTATTAGGGGGAAACTCCCTGTTTCGGTGTAACCGGGGTAGATCATGTCACAACATGTTCCCAAACATGGTTTTACATCATCACATGACCTAAACAAGAGCAAAACAAGAGAGGTCTACACCGGGCTACCCCTGTCAGAAGAAAGTCTAGGGGGGTAGACGATCTGAGGCCCGCAGATCAGGGTTCCGCAGGAAGAAGCGCTTCGAGGCATCGGAACACCTCCAAACCATGCATGTGACACTAGCATGTGTAATGAAGTGTGGTGGCATGCTGAAACCTCATAAACCTGGTTCCCAAGTGTGACCCCCTTCGCAGACATGCGCTGTCCCCTAAAAACGAAGTGTGTTCAATCTGACTATTAGGGGCAAACTCCCTGTTTCGTTGAAACCGGGGTAGATCATGTCACAACTTTTTCCCAAACATGGTTTTAAATCATCACATGACCTAACCAAGAGCAAAACAAGAGAGGTCTACACCGGGCTACCCCAGTGAGAAGAAAGTCTAGGGGGGTAGACGATCTGACGCCCGCGGATCAGGGTTTTGCAGGAAGAAGCGCTTCGGGGCATCAGAATACCTCCAAACCATGCATGTGACCCTAGCATGTGTAATGAAGTGTGGTGGCATTCTCAAAACTCCTAAACCTGGTTACCAAGTGTGACCCCCTTCGCAGACATGCGTTGTCCCCTAAATACGAAGTGTTTGCAATCTGACTATTAGGGGGAAATTCCCCGTTTCGGTGAAACCTGGGTAGATCTTGTCAGAACATGTTCCCAAACATGGTTTTACATCATCACATGACCTAACCAAGAGCAAAACAAGAAAGGGCTACACCGGGCTACCCCTGTCAGAAGAAAGTCTAGGGGGTAGACGATCCGAGACCCGCAGATCAGGGTTCCGCAGGAATAAGCGCTTCGGGGCATCGGAACACCTCTAAACCATGCATGTGACCCTAGCATGTGTAATGAAGTGTGGTGGCAATCTCAAAACTCCTAAACCTGGTTACCAAGTGTGACCCCCATCCGCAGACATGCGTTGTCCCCTAAAAACAAAGTGTCTGCAATCTGACTATTAGGGGGAAACTCCCTGTTTCCGTGAAACCGGGGTAGATCTTGTCACAACATGTTCCCAAACATAATTTTAAATCATCACATGACCTAACCAAGAACAAAACAAGAGAGGGCTACACCGGGCTACCCCTGTCAGAAGAATGTCTTGGGGGTAGACGATCCGAGACCCGCAGATCAGGGTTCCATAGGAAGAAGTGCTTCGAGGCATCGGTACACCTCCAAACCATGCATGTGACCCTAGAATGTGTAATGAAGTGTGGTGGCATGCTCAAACCTCATAAACCTGGTTCCCAAGTGTGACCCCCTTCGCAGACATGCGTTGTCCCCTAAAAACGAAGTGTGTGCAATCTGACTATTAGTGGGAAACTCCCTGTTTCGGTGAAACCGGGGTAGATCATGTCACAACATGTTCCCAAACATGGTTTTACATCATCACATGACCTAAACAAGAGCAAAACAAGAGAGGTCTACACCGGGCTACCCCTGTCAGAAGAAAGTCTAGGGGGGTAGACGATCCGAGGCCCACAGATCAGGGTTCCGCGGGAAGAAGTGCTTCGGGGCATCGGAACACCTCCAAACCATGCATGTGACACTAGAATGTGTAATGAAGTGTGGTGGCATGCTAAAACCTCCTAAACCTGGTTACCAAGTGTGACCCCCTTCGCAAACATGCGCGGTCCCCTAAAAACGAAGTGTCTGCAATCAGACTATTTGGGGGAACTCCCCGTTTCTGTGAAACCAGGGTAGATCTTGTCACAACATGTTCAAAACATGGTTTTACATCATCACATGATCTAACCAAGAGCAAAACAAGAGAGGGCTACACCGGGTTACCCCTGTCAGAAGAGAGTCTAGGGGGTAGACGATCCGAGGCCCGCGGATTAGGGTTCCGCAGGAAGAAGTGCTTCGGGGCATCGGAACACCTCCAAACCATGCATGTGACCCTAGAATGTGTAATGAAGTGTGGTGGCATGCTCAAAACTCATAAACCTGGTTACCAAGTGTGACCCCCTTCACAGACATGCGTTGTCCCCTAAATACGAAGTGTTTGCAATCTGACTATTAGGGGGAAATTCCCCGTTTTGGTGAAACCGGGGTAGATCTTGTCACAACATGTTCCCAAACATGGTTTTACATCATCACATGACCTAACCAAGAGCAAAACAAGAGAGGTCTACACCGGGCTACCCCTGTCAGAAGAAAGTCTAGGGGTTAGACGATCCAAGACCTAGAGATCAGGGTTCCATAGGAATAAGCGCTTCGGGGCATCGGAACACCTCCAAACCATGCATGTGACCATAGCATGTGTAATGAAGTGTGGTGGAATGGTCAAAACCCTTAAACCTAGTTACCAAGTGTGACCCCCATTCGCAGACATGCGATGTCCCCTAAAAACGAAGTGTCTGCAATCTGACTATTAGGGGGAAACTCCCTGTTTCCGTGAAACCGGGGTAGATCTTGTCACAACATGTTCCCAAAATTGGTTTTAAATCATCACATGACCTAAACAATAACAAAACAAGAGAGGGCTACACCGGGCTACCCCTATCAGAAGAAAGTCTTGGGGGGTAGACGATCCTAGACCCGCGGATCAGGGTTCCGTAGAAGAAGCGCTTCGGGGCATCGGAACACCTCCAAACCATGCATGTGACACTAGCATGTGTAATTAATTGTGGTGGCATGCTCAAACCTCCTAAACCTGGTTCCCAAGTGTGACCCCCTTCGCAGACATGCGCTGTCCCCTAAAAACGAAGTGTGTGCAATCTGACTATTAGGGGGAAACTCCCTGTTTCGGTGAAACCGGGGTAGTTCATGTCACAACATGTTCCCAAACATGGTTTTACATCATCACATGACCTAACCAAGAGCAAAACAAGAGAGGTCTTCAATGGGCTACCCCTGTCAGAAGAAAGTCTAGGGGGGTAGACGATCTAAGGCCCGCGGATAAGGCTTCCGCAGGAAGAAGTGCTTCGGGGCATCGGAACACCTCCAAACCATGCATGTGACCCTATCATCTGTAATGAAGTGTCGTGGCCTCCTCAAACCTCCTAAACCTGGTTACCAAGTGTGACCCCCTTCACAGACATGCGCTGCCCCCTAAAAAAGAAGTGTCTACAATCTGACTATTAGGGGGGGACTCCCTGTTTTGGTGAAACCGAGGTAGATCTTGTCAAAACATGTTCCGAAACATGGTTTTACATCATCACATGACCTAACCAAGAGCAAAACAAGGGAGGGATACACCAGGCTACCCCTGTCAGAAGAAAGTCTAGGGGGTAGACGATCCGAGACCCGCGGATCAGGGTTCCGCAGGAAGAAGCTCTTCGGGGCATCAGAACACCTCCAAACCATGCATGTGACCCTAGGATGTGTAATGAAGTGTGGTGGCATTCTCAAAACTCCTAAACCTGGTTACCAAGTGTGACCCCCTTCGCAGACATGCGTTGTGCCCTAATAACGAAGTGTCTCCAATATGACTATTAGGGGGAAACTCCCCGTTTCGGTGAAACCAGGGTAGATCTTGTCACAACATATTCCCAAACATGGTTTTACATCATCACGTGACCTAACCAAGAGAAAAAAAAGAGAGGGCAACACTAGGACACCCCTGTCAGAAGAAAGTCTAGGGGGTAGATGATCTGAGGCACGCGGATCAGGGTTCCGCAGGAAGAAGCTCTTCGAGGCATCGAAACACGTCCAAACCATGCATGTGACACTAGCATGTGTAATGAAGTGTGGTGGCATGCTCAAACCTCCTAAAACGGGTTACCAAGTGTGACCCCCTTCGCAAACATGCGCGGTCCCCTAAAAACGAAGTGTCTGCAATCAGACTATTTGGGGGAACTCCCCGTTTCTGTGAAACCAGGGTAGATCTTGTCACAACATGTTCAAAACATGGTTTTACATCATCACATGATCTAACCAAGAGCAAAACAAGAGACGGCTACACCGGGTTACCTCTGTCAGAAGAAAGTCTAGGGGGTAGACGATCCGAGGCCCGCGGATTAGGGTTCCGCAGGAAGAAGCACTTCGGGGCATCGGAACTCCTCCAAACCATGCATGTGACCCTAGAATCTGTAATGAAGTGTGCTGGCATGCTCAAAACTCCTAAACCTGGTTACCAAGTGTAACCCCCTTCACAGACATGCGTTGTCCCCTAAATACGAAGTGTTTACAATCTGACAATTAGGGGGAAATTCCCCGTTTCGGTGAAACCGGGGTAGATCTTGTCACAACATGTTCCCAAACATGGTTTTACATCATCACATGACCTAACCAAGAGCAAAACAAGAGAGGTATACACCGGGCTACCCCTGTCAGAAGAAAGTCTAGGGGTTAGACGATCCGAGACCTACAGATCAGGGTTCCATAGGAATGAGCGCTTCGGGGTATCGGAACACCTCCAAACCATGAATGTGACCCTAGCATGTGTAATGAAGTGTGGTGGCATTCTCAAAACTCCTAAACCTAGTTACCAAGTGTGACCCCCATTCGCAGACATGCGATGTCCCCTAAAAACGAAGTGTCTGCAATCTGACTATTAGGGGGAAACTCCTTGTTTCCGTGAAACCGGGGTAGATCTTGTCACAACATGTTCCCAAACATGGTTTTAAATCATCACATGACCTAACCAAGAACAAAACAAGAGAGGGCTACACCGGGCTACCCCTGTCAGAAGAAAGTCTTGGGGGTAGACGATCCGCGACCCGCGGATCAGGGTTCCGCAGGAAGAAGCGCTTCGGGGCATCGAAACACCTCCAAACCATGTATGTGACACTAGAATGTGTAATGAAGTGTGGTGGCATGCTCAAACCTCCTAAACCTGGTTCCCAAGTGTGACCCCCTTCGCAGACATGCGCTGTCCCCTAAAAACGAAGTGTGTGCAATCTGACTATTAGGGGGAAACTCCCTGTTTCGATGAAACCGGGGTAGATCATGTCACAACTTGTTCCCAAACATGGTTTTAAATCATCACATGACCTAACCAAGAGAAAAACAAGAGAGGTCTACACCGGGCTACCCCTCTCAGAAGAAAGTCTAGGGGGGTAGACGATCTGACGACCGCGGATCAGGGTTCTGCAGGAATGCTTCGGGGCATCAGAACACCTCCAAACCATGCATGTGACCCTAGCATGTGTAATGAAGTGTGGTGGCATTATCAAAACTCCTAAACCTGGTTACCAAGTGTGACCCCCTTCGCAGACATGCGTTGTCCCCTAAATATGAAGTGTTTGCAATCTGACTATTAGGGGGAAATTCCCCGTTTCGGTGAAACCTGGGTAGATCTTGTCACAACATGTTCCCAAACATGGTATTACATCATCACATGACCTAACCAAGAGCAAAAAAAGAAAGGGCTACACCGGGCTACCCCTGTCAGAAGAAAGTCTAGGGGGTAGACGATCCGAGACCCACAGATCAGGGTTCCGTAGGAATAAGCGCTTCGGGGCATCGGACCACCTCTAAACCATGCATGTGACCCTAGCATGTGTAATGAAGTGTGGTGGCAATCTCAAAACTCCTAAACCTGGTTACCAAGTGTGACCCCAATTCGCAGACGTGCGTTGTCCCCTAAAAACAAAGTGCCTGCAATCTGACTATTAGGGGGAAACTCCCTGTTTCCGTGAAACCGGGGTAGATCTTGTCACAAAATGTTCCCAAACATGGTTTTAAATCATCACATTACCTAACCAAGAACAAAACAAGAGAGGGCTACACCGGGCTACCCCTGTCAGAAGAATGTCTTGGGGGGTAGACGATCCGAGACCCGCAGATCAGGGTTCCATAGGAAGAAGTGCTTCGGGGCATCGGAACACCTCCAAACCATGCATGTGACCCTAGAATGTGTAATGAAGTGTGGTGGCATGCTCAAACCTCATAAACCAGGTTCCCAAGTGTGACCCCCTTCGCAGACATGCGTTGTCCCCTAAAAACGAAGTGTGTGCAATCTGACTATTAGGGGGAAACTCCCTGTTTCGGTGAAACCGGGGTAGATCATGTCACAACATGTTCCAAAACATGGTTTTACATCATCACAAGACCAAAACAAGAGGAAAACAAGAGAGGTCTACATCGGGCTACCCCTGTCAGAAGAAAGTCTAGGGGCGTAGACGATCCGAGGCCCACAGATCAGGGTTCCCGCGGGAAGAAGTGCTTCGGGGCATCGGAACACCTCCAAACCATGCATGTGACACTAGCATGTGTAATGAAGTGTGGTGGCATGCTCAAACCTCCTAAACCTGGTTACCAAGTGTGACCCCCTTCGCAAACATGCGCGGTCCCCTAAAAACGAAGTGTCTGCAATCAGACTATTTGGGGGAACTCCCCGTTTCGGTGAAACCAGGGTAGATCTTGTCACAACATGTTCCAAAACATGGTTTTACATCATCACATGATCTAACCTAGAGCAAAACAAGAGAGGGCTACACCGGGTTACCCCTGTCAGAAGAAATTCTAGGGGGTAGACGATCCGACGCCCGCGGATTAGGGTTCCGCAGGAAGAAGCGCTTCGGGGCATTGGAACACCTCCAAACCATGCATGTGACCCTAGAATGTGTAATGAAGTGTGGTGGCATGCTCAAAACTCCTAAACCTGGTTACCAAGTGTGACCCTCTTCACAGACATGCATTGTCCCCTAAATACGAAGTGTTTGCAATCTGACTATTAGGGGGAAATTCCGCGTTTTGGTGACACCGGGGTAGATCTTGTCACAACATGTTCCCAAACATGGTTTTACATCATAACATGACCTAACAAAGAGAAAAACAAGAAAGGTCTACACCGGGCTACCCCTGTCAGAAGAAAGTCTAGGGGTTAGACGATCCGAGACCTGGAGATCAGGGTTCCATAGGAATAATTGCTTCGGGGCATCGAAACACCTCCAAACCATCAATGTGACCCTAGCATGTGTAATGAAGTGTGGTGGCATTCTCAAAACTCCTAAACCTAGTTACCAAGTGTGACCCCCATTCGCAGACATGCGATGTCCTCTAAAAACGAAGTGTCTGCACTCTGACTATTAGGGGGAAACTCCCTGTTTCCGTGAAACCGAGGTAGATCTTGTCACAACATGTTCCCAAACATGGTTTTAAATCATCACATGACCTAACCAAGAACAAAACTAGAGAGGGCTACACCAGGCTACCCCTGTCAGAAGAAAGTCTTGGGGGGTAGACGATCCGAGACCCGCGGATCAGGGTTCCGCAGGAAGAAGCGCTTCGGGCATCGGAACACCTCCAAACCATGCGTGTGACACTAGCATGTGTAATGAAGTGTGGTGGCATGCTCAAACCTCCTAAACCTGGTTCCCAAGTGTGACCCCCTTCGCAGACATGCGCTGTCCCCTAAAAACGAATTGTGTGCAATCTGACTATTAGGGGGAAACTCCCTGTTTCGGTGAAACCGGGGTAGATCATGTCACTCATGTTCCCAAGCATGGTTTTACATCATCACATGACCTAACCAAGAGAAAAACAAGAGATGTCTACACCGGGCTACCCCTGTCAGAAGAAAGTCTAGGGGGGTAGACGATCTGAGGCCCGCGAATCAGGGTTCCGCAAGAAGAAGTGCTTCGGGGCATCGGAACACCTCCAAACCATGCATGTGACCCTATCATGTGTAATGAAGTGTGGTGGAATGCTCAAACCTCCTAAACCTGGTTACCAAGTGTGACCCCCTTCGTAGACATGCGCTGTCCCCTAAAAAAGAAGTGTCTACAATCTGACTATTAGGGGGGGACTCCCTGTTTTGGCGAAACCGGGGTAGATCTTGTCACAACATGTTCCCAAACATGGTTTTACATCATCACATGACCTAACCAAGAGCAAAACAAGAGAGGGATACACCGGGCTACCCTTGTCAGAAGAAAGTCTAGGGGCGTAGACGATCTGAGACCCGCGGATCAGGGTTCCGCAGGAAGAAGCGCTTCGGGGCATCAGAACACCTCCAAACTATGCATGTGACCCTAGCATGTGTAATGAAGTGTGGTGGCATTCTCAAAACTCCTAAACCTGGTTACCAAGTGTGACCCCCTTCGCAGACATGCGCTGTCCCCTAATAACGAATTGTCTGCAATATGACTATTAGGGGGAAACTCTCCGTTTCGGTGAAACCAGGGTAGATCTTGTCACAACATATTCCCAAACATGGTTTTACATCATCACGTGACCTAACCAAGAGCAAAAAAGAGAGGGCAACACCGGGACACCCCTGTCAAAAGAAAGTATAGGGTGTAGATGATTCGAGGCCCGCAGATTAGGGTTCCGCAGGAAGAAGCTCTTCGGGGCATCGAAACACCTCCAAACCATGCATGTGACACTAGGATGTGTAATGAAGTGTGGTGGCATGCTCAAACCTCCTAAAACGGGTTACCAAGTGTGACCCCCTTCGCAAACATGCGCGGTCCACTAAAAACGAAGTGTCTGCAATCAGACTATTAGGGGGAACTCCCCGTTTCGGTGTAACCAGGGTAGATCTTGTCACAACATGTTCCCAAACATGGTTTTACATCATCACATGATCTAACCAAGAGCAAAACAAGAGAGGGCTACACGAGGTTACCCCTATCAGAAGAAAGTCTAGGGGGTAGACGATCCGAGGCCCGCGGATCAGGGTTCCGTAGGAATAAGCGCTTCGAGGCATCGGAACAACTCTAAACCATGCATGTGACACTAGAATGTGTAATGAAGTGTGGTGGCAATCTTAAAACTCCTAAACCTGGTTACCAAGTGTGACCCCCTTCACAGACATGCGTTGTCCCCTAAATACGAAGTGTTTGCAATCTGACTATTAGGGGGAAATTCTTCGTTTCGGTGAAACCAGAGTAAATCTTGTCACAACATGTTCCCAAACATGGTTTTACATCATCACATGACCTAACCAAGAGCAAAACAAGAGAGGGCTACACCGGGCTACCCCTGTCAAAAGAAAGTCTAGGGGGTAGACGATCCGAGACCCACAGATCAAGGTTCCGCAGGAATAAGCGCTTCGGGGCATCGAAACACCTCTAAACCATGCATGTGACCCTAGCATGTGTAATGAAGTGTGGTGGCATGCTCAAAACTCCTAAACCTGGTTACCATGTGTGACCCCCATTCGCAGACATGCGTTGTCCCCTAAAAACAAAGTGTCTACAATCTGACTATTAGGGGGAAACTCCCTGTTTCCGTGAAACCGGGGTAGATCTTGTCACAACATGTTCCCAAACATGGTTTTAAATCATCACATGACCTAACCAAGAACAAAACAAGAGAGGGCTACACCGGGCTACCCCTGTCAGAAGAAAGTCTTGGGGGGTAGACGATCCAAGACCCGCAGATCAGGGTTCCATAGGAAGAAGTGCTTCGGGGCATCGGAACACCTCCAAACCATGCATGTGACCCTAGAATGTGTAATGAAGTGTGGTGGCATGCTCAAACCTCATAAACCTGGTTCCCAAGTGTGACCCCCTTCGCAGACATGCGTTGTCCCCTAAAAACGAAGTGTGTGCAATCTGACTATTAGGGGGAAACTCCCTGTTTCGGTGTAACCGGGGTAGATCATGTCACAACATGTTCCCAAACATGGTTTTACATCATCACATGACCTAAACAAGAGCAAAACAAGAGAGGTCTACACCGGGCTTCCCCTGTCAGAAGAAAGTCTAGGGGGGTAGACGATCTGGGCCCACAGATCAGGGTTCCGCAGGAAGAAGCGCTTCGGGGCATCGGAACACCTCCAAACCATGCATGTGACAATAGAATGTGTAATGAAGTGTGGTGGCATGCTCAAACCTCCTAAACCTGGTTCCCAAGTGTGCCCCCCTTCGCAGACATGCGATGTCCCCGAAAAACGAAGTGTTTGCAATCTGACTATTAGGGGGGGACTCCCCGTTTTAGTGAAACCGGGGTAGATCTTGTCACAACATGTTCCCAAACATGGTTTTACATCATCACATGACCTAACCAAGAGCAAAACAAGAGAGGGCTACACCGGGCTACCCCTGTCAGAAGAAAGTCTAGGGGGGTAGACGATCCGAGAACCGCGGATCAGGGTTCCACAGGAAGAAGCGCTTCGGGGCATCAGAACACCTCCAAACCATGAATGTGACCCTAGCATGTGTAATGAAGTATGGTGGCATTCTCAAAACTCCTAAACCTGGTTACCAAGTGTGACCCCCTTCGCAGACATGCGCTGTCCCCTAAAAGCGAAGTGTCTGCAATATGACTATTAGGGGGAAACTCCCCGTTTCGGTGAAACCGGATAGATCTTCTCACAACATATTCCCAAACATGGTTTTATATCATCATGTGACCTAACCAAGAGCAAAACAAGAGAGGGCAACACCGGGATACCCCTGTCAGAAGAATGTCTAGGGGGGTAGATGATCCGAGGCCCGCGGATCAGGGTTCCGCAGGACGAAGCTCTTCGGTGCATCGGAACACCTCCAAACCATGCGTGTGACACTAGCATGTGTAATGAAGTGTTGTGGCATGCTCAAACCTCCTAAACCGGGTTACCAAGTGTGACCCCCTTCGCAAACATGCGCGGTCCCCAAAAAACGAACGGTCTGCAATCAGACTATTTGGGGGAACTCCCCGTTTCGGTGAAACCGGTGTAGATCTTGTCACAACATGTTCCCAAACATGGTTTTACATCATCACATGATCTAACCAAGAGCAAAACAAGAGACGGCTACACCGGGTTACCCCTGTCAGAAGAAAGTCTAGGGGGTAGACGATCCGAGGCCCGCGGATTAGGGTTCCGCAGGAAGAAGCGCTTCGGGGCATCGGAACTCCTCCAAACCATGCATGTGACCCTAGAATGTGTAATGAAGTGTGCTGGCATGCTCAAAACTCCTAAACCTGGTTACCAAGTGTAACCCCCTTCACAGACATGCGTTGTCCCCTAAATACGAAGTGTTTGCGATCTGACTATTAGGGGGAAATTCCCTGTTTCGGTGAAACCTGGGTAGATCTTGTCACAACATGTTCCCAAACATGGTTTTACATCATCACATGACCTAACCAAGAGAAAAACAAGAGAGGGCTACACCGGGCTACCCCTGTCAGAAGAAAGTCTAGGGGGTAGACGATCCGAGACTCGCAGATCAGGGTTCCGTAGGAATAAGCGCTTCGGGGCATCGGAACAACTCTAAACCATGCATGTGACCCTAGCATGTGTAATGAAGTGTGGTGGCAATCTTAAAACTCCTAAACCTGGTTACCAAATGTGACCCCCATTCGCAGACATGCGTTGTCCCCTAAAAACAAAGTGTCTGCAATCTGACTATTAGGGGGAAACTCCCTGTTTCCGTGAAACCGGGGTAGATCTTGTCACAACATGTTCCCAAACATGGTTTTAAATCATCACATGACCTAACCAATAACAAAAGAAGAGAGGGATACACCGGGCTACCCCTGTCAGAAGAAAGTCTTGGGGGGTAGACGATCCGAGACCCGTAGATCAGGGTTCCATACGAAGAAGTGCTTCGGGGCATCGGAACACCTCCAAACCATGCATGTGACCCTAGAATGTGTAATGAAGTGTGGTGGCATGCTCAAACCTCATAAACCTGGTTCCCAAGTGTGACCCCCTTCGCAGACATGCGTTGTCCCCTAAAAACGAAGTGTGTGCAATCGGACTATTAGGGGGAAACTCCCTGTTTCGGTGTAACCGGGGTAGATCATGTCACAACATGTTCCCAAACATGGTTTTACATCATCACATGACCTAAACAAGAGAAAAACAAGAGAGGTCTACACCGGGCTACCCCTGTCAGAAGAAAGTCTAGGGGGGTAGACGATCTGAGGCCCGCAGATCAGGATTCCGCAGGAAGAAGCGCTTCGAGGCATCGGAACACCTCCAAACCATGCATGTGACACTAGCATGTGTAATGAAGTGTGGTGGCATGCTGAAACCTCATAAACCTGGTTCCCAAGTGTGACCCCCTTCGCAGACATGCGCTGTCCCCTAAAAACGAAGTGTGTTCAATCTGACTATTAGGGGCAAACTCCCTGTTTCGTTGAAACCGGGGTAGATCATGTCACAACTTTTTCCCAAACATGGTTTTAAATCATCACATGACCTAACCAAGAGCAAAACAAGAGAGGTCTACACCGGGCTACCCCAGTGAGAAGAAAGTCTAGGGGGGTAGACGATCTGACGCCCGCGGATCAGGGTTTTGCAGGAAGAAGCGCTTCGGGGCATCAGAATACCTCCAAACCATGCATGTGACCCTAGCATGTGTAATGAAGTGTGGTGGCATTCTCAAAACTCCTAAACCTGGTTACCAAGTGTGACCCCCTTCGCAGACATGCGTTGTCCCCTAAATACGAAGTGTTTGCAATCTGACTATTAGGGGGAAATTCCCCGTTTCGGTGAAACCTGGGTAGATCTTGTCAGAACATGTTCCCAAACATGGTTTTACATCATCACATGACCTAACCAAGAGCAAAACAAGAAAGGGCTACACCGGGCTACCCCTGTCAGAAGAAAGTCTAGGGGGTAGACGATCCGAGACCCGCAGATCAGGGTTCCGCAGGAATAAGCGCTTCGGGGCATCGGAACACCTCTAAACCATGCATGTGACCCTAGCATGTGTAATGAAGTGTGGTGGCAATCTCAAAACTCCTAAACCTGGTTACCAAGTGTGACCCCCATCCGCAGACATGCGTTGTCCCCTAAAAACAAAGTGTCTGCAATCTGACTATTAGGGGGAAACTCCCTGTTTCCGTGAAACCGGGGTAGATCTTGTCACAACATGTTCCCAAACATAATTTTAAATCATCACATGACCTAACCAAGAACAAAACAAGAGAGGGCTACACCGGGCTACCCCTGTCAGAAGAATGTCTTGGGGGTAGACGATCCGAGACCCGCAGATCAGGGTTCCATAGGAAGAAGTGCTTCGAGGCATCGGTACACCTCCAAACCATGCATGTGACCCTAGAATGTGTAATGAAGTGTGGTGGCATGCTCAAACCTCATAAACCTGGTTCCCAAGTGTGACCCCCTTCGCAGACATGCGTTGTCCCCTAAAAACGAAGTGTGTGCAATCTGACTATTAGTGGGAAACTCCCTGTTTCGGTGAAACCGGGGTAGATCATGTCACAACATGTTCCCAAACATGGTTTTACATCATCACATGACCTAAACAAGAGCAAAACAAGAGAGGTATACACCGGGCTACCCCTGTCAGAAGAAAGTCTAGGGGGGTAGACGATCCGAGGCCCACAGATCAGGGTTCCGCGGGAAGAAGTGCTTCGGGGCATCGGAACACCTCCAAACCATGCATGTGACACTAGCATGTGTAATGAAGTGTGGTGGCATGCTAAAACCTCCTAAACCTGGTTACCAAGTGTGACCCCCTTCGCAAACATGCGCGGTCCCCTAAAAACGAAGTGTCTGCAATCAGACTATTTGGGGGAACTCCCCGTTTCTGTGAAACCAGGGTAGATCTTGTCACAACATGTTCAAAACATGGTTTTACATCATCACATGATCTAACCAAGAGCAAAACAAGAGAGGGCTACACCGGGTTACCCCTGTCAGAAGAGAGTCTAGGGGGTAGACGATCCGAGGCCCGCGGATTAGGGTTCCGCAGGAAGAAGTGCTTCGGGGCATCGGAACACCTCCAAACCATGCATGTGACCCTAGAATGTGTAATGAAGTGTGGTGGCATGCTCAAAACTCCTAAACCTGGTTACCAAGTGTGACCCCCTTCACAGACATGCGTTGTCCCCTAAATACGAAGTGTTTGCAATCTGACTATTAAGGGGAAATTCCCCGTTTTGGTGAAACCGGGGTAGATCTTGTCACAACATGTTCCCAAACATGGTTTTACATCATCACATGACCTAACCAAGAGCAAAACAAGAGAGGTCTACACTGGGCTACCCCTGTCAGAAGAAAGTCTAGGGGTTAGACGATCCAAGACCTAGAGATCAGGGTTCCATAGGAATAAGCGCTTCGGGGCATCGGAACACCTCCAAACCATGCATGTGACCATAGCATGTGTAATGAAGTGTGGTGGAATGGTCAAAACCCTTAAACCTAGTTACCAAGTGTGACCCCCATTCGCAGACATGCGATGTCCCCTAAAAACGAAGTGTCTGCAATCTGACTATTAGGGGGAAACTCCCTGTTTCCGTGAAACCGGGGTAGATCTTGTCACAACATGTTCCCAAAATTGGTTTTAAATCATCACATGACCTAAACAATAACAAAACAAGAGAGGGCTACACCGGGCTACCCCTATCAGAAGAAAGTCTTGGGGGGTAGACGATCCTAGACCCGCGGATCAGGGTTCCGTAGAAGAAGCGCTTCGGGGCATCGGAACACCTCCAAACCATGCATGTGACACTAGCATGTGTAATTAATTGTGGTGGCATGCTCAAACCTCCTAAACCTGGTTCCCAAGTGTGACCCCCTTCGCAGACATGCGCTGTCCCCTAAAAACGAAGTGTGTGCAATCTGACTATTAGGGGGAAACTCCCTGTTTCGGTGAAACCGGGGTAGTTCATGTCACAACATGTTCCCAAACATGGTTTTACATCATCACATGACCTAACCAAGAGCAAAACAAGAGAGGTCTTCAATGGGCTACCCCTGTCAGAAGAAAGTCTAGGGGGGTAGACGATCTAAGGCCCGCGGATAAGGCTTCCGCAGGAAGAAGTGCTTCGGGGCATCGGAACACCTCCAAACCATGCATGTGACCCTATCATCTGTAATGAAGTGTCGTGGCCTCCTCAAACCTCCTAAACCTGGTTACCAAGTGTGACCCCCTTCACAGACATGCGCTGCCCCCTAAAAAAGAAGTGTCTACAATCTGACTATTAGGGGGGGACTCCCTGTTTTGGTGAAACCGAGGTAGATCTTGTCAAAACATGTTCCGAAACATGGTTTTACATCATCACATGACCTAACCAAGAGCAAAACAAGGGAGGGATACACCAGGCTACCCCTGTCAGAAGAAAGTCTAGGGGGTAGACGATCCGAGACCCGCGGATCAGGGTTCCGCAGGAAGAAGCTCTTCGGGGCATCAGAACACCTCCAAACCATGCATGTGACCCTAGGATGTGTAATGAAGTGTGGTGGCATTCTCAAAACTCCTAAACCTGGTTACCAAGTGTGACCCCCTTCGCAGACATGCGTTGTGCCCTAATAACGAAGTGTCTCCAATATGACTATTAGGGGGAAACTCCCCGTTTCGGTGAAACCAGGGTAGATCTTGTCACAACATATTCCCAAACATGGTTTTACATCATCACGTGACCTAACCAAGAGCAAAAAAAGAGAGGGCAACACCAGGACACCCCTGTCAGAAGAAAGTCTAGGGGGTAGATGATCCGAGGCACGCGGATCAGGGTTCCGCAGGAAGAAGCTCTTCGAGGCATCGAAACACCTCCAAACCATGCATGTGACACTAGCATGTGTAATGAAGTGTGGTGGCATGCTCAAGCCTCCTAAAACGGGTTACCAAGTGTGACCCCCTTCGCAAACATGCGCGGTCCCCTAAAAACGAAGTGTCTGCAATCAGACTATTAGGGGGAACTCCCCGTTTCGGTGAAACCAGGATAGATCTTGTCACAACATGTTCCCAAACATGGTTTTACATCATCACATGATCTAACCAAGAGCAAAACAAGAGACGGCTACACCGGGTTACCTCTGTCAGAAGAAAGTCTAGGGGGTAGACGATCCGAGGCCCGCGGATTAGGGTTCCGCAGGAAGAAGCACTTCGGGGCATCGGAACTCCTCCAAACCATGCATGTGACCCTAGAATCTGTAATGAAGTGTGCCGGCATGCTCAAAACTCCTAAACCTGGTTACCAAGTGTAACCCCCTTCACAGACATGCGTTGTCCCCTAAATACGAAGTGTTTACAATCTGACAATTAGGGGGAAATTCCCCGTTTCGGTGAAACCGGGGTAGATCTTGTCACAACATGTTCCCAAACATGGTTTTACATCATCACATGACCTAACCAAGAGCAAAACAAGAGAGGTCTACACCGGGCTACCCCTGTCAGAAGAAAGTCTAGGGGTTAGACGATCCGAGACCTGCAGATCAGGGTTCCATAGGAATGAGCGCTTCGGGGTATCGGAACACCTCCAAACCATGAATGTGACCCTAGCATGTGTAATGAAGTGTGGTGGCATTCTCAAAACTCCTAAACCTAGTTACCAAGTGTGACCCCCATTCGCAGACATGCGATGTCCCCTAAAAACGAAGTGTCTGCAATCTGACTATTAGGGGGAAACTCCTTGTTTCCGTGAAACCGGGGTAGATCTTGTCACAACATGTTCCCAAACATGGTTTTAAATCATCACATGACCTAACCAAGAACAAAACAAGAGAGGGCTACACCGGGCTACCCCTGTCAGAAGAAAGTCTTGGGGGTAGACGATCCGCGACCCGCGGATCAGGGTTCCGCAGGAAGAAGCGCTTCGGGGCATCGAAACACCTCCAAACCATGTATGTGACACTAGAATGTGTAATGAAGTGTGGTGGCATGCTCAAACCTCCTAAACCTGGTTCCCAAGTGTGACCCCCTTCGCAGACATGCGCTGTCCCCTAAAAACGAAGTGTGTGCAATCTGACTATTAGGGGGAAACTCCCTGTTTCGGTGAAACCGGGGTAGATCATGTCACAACATGTTCCCAAACATGGTTTTACATCATCACATGACCTAACCAAGATCAAAACAAGAAAGGTCTACACCGGGCTACCCCTGTCAGAACAAAGTCTAGGGGGTAGATGATCTGAGGCCCGCGGATCAGGGTTCCGCAGGAAGAAGTGCTTCGGGGCATCGAAACACCTCCAAACCATGCATGTGACCATATCATGTGTAATGAAGTGTGGTGGCATGCTCAAACTTCCTAAACCTGGTTACCAAGTGTGAACCCTTCGCAGACATGCGCCGTCCCCTAAAAAAGAAGTGTCTACAATCTGACTATTACGGGGGGACTCCCTGTTTTGGTTAAACCGGGGTAGATATTGTCACAACTTGTTCCCAAACATGGTTTTACATCATCACATGACCTAACCAAGAGCAAAACAAGAGAGGGCTACACCGGGCTACCCCTGTCAGAAGAAAGTCTAGGGGGGTAGACGATCCGAGACCCGCGGATCAGGGTTCCGCAGGAAGAAGCGCTTCGGGGCATCAGAACACCTCCAAACCATGCATGTGACCCTAGCATGTGTAATGAAGTGTGGTGGCATTCTCAAAACTCCTAAACCTGGTTACCAAGTGTGACCCCCTTCGCAGACATGCGCTGTCCCCTAATAACGAAGTGTCTGCAATATGACTATTAGGGGGAAACTCCCCGTTTTAGTGAAACCAGGGTAGATCTTGTCACAACATATTCCCAATAATGGTTTTACATCATCACGTGACCAAACCAAGAGAAAAAAAGGATAGGGCAACACCGGGACACCCCTGTCAGAAGAAAGTCTAGGGGGTAGATCATCCGAGGCCCGCGGATCAGGGTTCCGCAGGAAGAAGCTCTTCGGGGCATCGAAACACCTCCAACCATGCTTGTGACACTAGCATGTGTAATGAAGTGTGGTGGCATGCTCAAACCTCCTAAAACGGGTTACCAAGTGTGACCCCCTTCGCAAACATGCGCGGTCCCCTAAAAACGAAGTGTCTGCAATCAGACTATTAGGGGGAACTCCCCGTTTCAGTGAAACCAGGGTAGATCTTGTCACAACATGTTCCCAAACATGGTTTTACATCATCACATGATCTAACCAAGAGCAAAACAAGAGAGGGCTACACCGGGTTACCCCTGTCAGAAGAAAGTCTAGGGGGTAGACGATCTGAGGCTCGCAGATTAGCGTTCCGCCGAAAGAAGCGCTTCGGGGCATCGGTACACCTCCAAACCATGCATGTGACCCTAGAATGTGTAATGAAGTGTGGTGGCATGCTCAAAACTCCTAAACCTGGTTACCAAGTGTGACCCCCTTCACAGACATGCGTTGTCCCCTAAATACGAAGTGTTTGCAATCTGACTATTAGGGGGAAATTCCCCGTTTCGGTGAAACCGGGGTAGATCTTGTCAGAACATGTTCCCAAACATGGTTTTACATCATCACATGACCTAACCAAGATAAAAACAAGAGAGGGATACACCGGGCTACCCCTGTTAGAAGAAAGTCTAGGGGTTAGTCAATCCGAGACCTTCAGATCAGGGTTCCATAGGAATAAGCGCTTCAGGGCATCGGAACACCTCCAAACCATGCATGTGACCCTAGCATGTGTAATGAAGTGTGGTGGCATGCTAAAAACTCCTAAAACTAGTTACCAAGTGTGACCCCCATTCGCAGACATGCGCTGTCGCCTAAAAACGAAGTGTCTGCAATCAGACTATTAGGGGGAACTTCCCATTTCGGTGAAACCGAGGTAGATCTTGTCACAACATGTTCCCAAACATGGTTTCACATCATAACATGACCTAAAAAAGAGCAAAACAAGAGCGGGCTACACCGGGCTACCCCTGTCAGAAGAAAGTCTAGGGGGGTAGACGATCCGAGGCCCACGGATCAGGGTTCCATAGGAAGAAGTGCTTCGGGGCATCGGAACACCTACAAACCATGCATGTGACCCTAGAATGTGTAATGAAGTGTGGTGGCATGCTCAAACCTCATGAACCTGGTTCCCAAGTGTGACCCCCTTCGCAGACATGCGTTGTCCCCTAAAAACGAAGTGTGTGCAATCTGACTATTAGGGAAACTCCCCGTTTCGGTGAAATCGGGGTAGATCTTGTCACAACATGTTCCCAAACATTGTTTTACATCATCACATGACCTAACCAAGAGCAAAACAAGAGAGGGCTTCACTAGGCTACCCCTGTCAAAAGAAAGTCTAGGGGTGTAGACAATCCGAGACACGCGGTCCGCAGGAATAAGCGCTTTGGGGCATCAGAACACCTCCAAACCATGCATGTGATCCTATAATGTGTAATTAAGTGTGGTGGGATGCTCAAAACTCATAATCTTGGGTACCAAGTGTGCCCCCCTTCGCAGACATGCGCTGTCCCCTAAAAACGAAGTGTCTGGAATCTGACTATTAGGGGAAATTCCCTGTTTCGGTGAAATCGGGGTAGATCTTGTCACAACATGTTCCCAAAAATTGTTTTAAATCATCACATGACCTAAACAAGAACAAAACAAGAGAGGGATACACCGGTATACCCCTGTTAGAAGAAAGTCTAGGGGGGTAGACGATCCGAGGCCCACGGATCAGGGTTCCACAGGAAGAAGTGCTTCGGGGCATCGGAACACCTCCAAATCATGCATGTGACCGAAGAATGTGTAATGAAGTGTGGTGGCACGCTCAAACCTCCTAAACCTGGTTACCAAGTGTGACCCCCTTCGCAGACATGCACTGTCCAATAAAAAACGGAGTGTCTGCAATCTGATTATTAGGGGGGGACTCCCCGTTTTGGTGAAACCGGGGTAGATCTTGTCACAACATGTTCCCAAACATGGTTTTACATCATCACATGACCTAACCAAGAGCAAAACAAGAGAGGGATACACCGGTCTACCCTGTCAGAAGAAAGTCTAGGGGGTGGACGATCTGAGGCCCGCGGATTAGAGTTCCGTTGGAAGAAGCGCTTCGGGGCATGAGAACATCTCCAAACCATTCATGTGACCCTAGAATGTGTAATGAAGTGTAGTGGCATGCTGAAAACTCCTAAACCTGGTTACCAAGTGTGACCCCCTTCGCAGACATGCGCTGTCCCCTAAAAACAAAGTGTCTGCAATCAGACTATTAGGGGGAACTCCCCGTTTCGGTGAAACCAAGGTACATCTTGTCACAACATGTTCCCAAACATGGTTTCACATCATCACATGACCTAGCCAAGTGCAAAAATAAAGAGGGCTACACCGGGCTACCCCTGTCAGAAGAAAGTCCTGGGGGTAGACGATCCGAGGCCCGCGGATCAGGGTTCCGCAGGAAGAAGCGCTTCGAGGCATCGGAACACCTCCAAACCATGCTTGTGACCCTAGCATGTGTAATGAAGTGTGGTAGCATGCTAAAAACTCCTAAACCTGGTTCCCAAGTGTGACCCCCTTCGCAGACATGTGTTGTCCCCTAAATACGAAGTGTCTGCATTCTGACTATTAGGGGGAAACTCCCCGTTTCGGTGAAACCGGGCTAGATCATGTCACAACATGTTCCCAAGAAAGGTTTTACATCATCACATGACCTAACCAAGAGCAAAACAAGAGAGGGATACACCGGGATACCCCTGTCAGAAGAAAGTCTAGGGGGGTAGACGATCCGAGACCCGCGGATCAGGGTTCCGCAGGAAGAAGTGCTTCGGTGCATCGAAACACATCCAAACCATGCATGTGACCCTAGAATGTGTAATGAAGTGTGGTGGGATGCTCAAACCTCCTAAACATGGTTACCAAGTGTGCCCCCCCTTCGCAGACATGCGATGTCCCTGAAAAAATGAAGTGTCTGCAATCTGACTATTAGGGGGGGACTCCCCGTTTTGGTGAAACCGGGGTAGATCTTGTCACAACATGTTCCCAAACATGGTTTCACATCATCACATGATCTAACCAAGAGCAAAACAAGATAGGGCTACACCGGGCTACCCCTGTCAGAAGAAAGTCTAGGGGGTAGACGATCCGAGGCCCGCGGATTAGTGTTCCGTAGGAAGAAGCGCTTCGGGGCATCGGAACACCTCCAAACCATGCATGTGACCCTAGAATGTGTAATGAAGTGTGGTGGCATGCTCAAAACTCCTAAACCTGGTTACCAAGTGTGACCCCCTTCACAGACATGCGTTTTCCCCTAAATACAAAGTGTTTGCAATCTGACTATTAGGGGGAAATTCCCTGTTTCGGTGAAACCTGGGTAGATCTTGTCACAACATGTTCTCAAACATGGTTTTACATCATCACATGACCTAACCAAGAGAAAAATAAGAGAGGGCTACACCGGGCTACCCCTGTGAGAAGAAAGTCTAGGGGGGTAGACGATCCGAGACCCGCAGATCAGGGTTACGCAGGAATAAGCGCTTCGGGGCATCAGAACACCTCCAAACCATGCATGTGACCCTAGCATGTGTAATGAAGTGTGGTGGCATTCTAAAAACACCTAAAACTGGTTACCAAGTGTGACCCCCTTCACAGACATGCGTTGTCCCCTAAAAACAAAGTGTCTGCAATCTGACTATTAGGGGGAAACTCCCTGTTTCCGTCCAACCGGGGTAGATCTTGTCACAACATGTTCCCAAACATGGTTTTAAATCATCACATGACCTAACCAAGAACAACACAAGAGAGGGCTACACCGGGCTACCCATGTCAGAAGAAAGTCTTGGGGGGTAGACGATCTGAGGCCCGTAGATCAGGGTTCCGCAGGAAGAAGTGCTTCGGGGCATCGGAACAGCTCCAAACCATGTATGTGACCCTAGCATGTGTAATGAAGTGTGGTGGCATGCTCAAACCTCCTAAAACTGGTTACCAAGTGTGCCCCACTTCGCAGACATGCGCTGTCCCCTAAAAAAAGAAGTGTCTGCAATCTGACTATTAGGGGGGGGACTCCCCGTTTTGGTGAAACCGGGGTAGATCTTCTCACAACATGTTCCCAAACATGGTTTTACATCCTCACATGACCTAACCAAGAGCAAAACAAGAGAGGGCTACACCGGGCTACCCCTGTGAGAAGAAAGTCTAGGGGGGTAGACGATCCGAGACCCGCGGATCAGGGTTCCGCAGGAAGAAGCGCTTCGGGGCATCCTAACACCTCCAAACCATGCATGTGACCCTAGCATGTGTAATGAAGTGTGGTGGCATTCTCAAAACTCCTAAACCTGGTTACCAAGTGTGACCCCCTTCGCAGACATGCGTTGTCCCCTAAAAACGAAGTGTCTGCAATATGACTATTAAAGGGAAACTCCCCGTTTCGGTGAAACCGGGGTTGATCTTGTCACAACGTATTCCCAAACATGGTTTTACATCATCACGTGACCTAACCAAGAGCAAAAAAAAAGAGGGCAACACCGGGACACCCCTGTTAGAAGAAAGTCTAGGGGGGTAGATGATCCGAGGCCCGTAGATCAGGGTTCCGCAGGAAGAAGCTCTTCGGGGCATCGAAACACCTCCAAACCATGCATGTGACACTAGCATGTGTAATGAAGTGTGGTGTCATGCTCAAACCTCCTAAAACGGGTTACCAAGTGTGACCCCCTTCGCAAACATGCGCGGTCCCCTAAAAACGAAGTGTCTGCAATCAGACTATTAGGGGGAACTCCCCGTTTCGGTGAAACCAGGGTAGATCTTGTCCCAACATGTTCCCAAACATGGTTGTACATCATCACATGATCTAACCAAGAGAAAAACAAGAGAGGGCTACACCGGGTTACCCCTGTCAGAAGAAAGTCTAGGGGGTAGACGATCAGAGGCCCGCGGATTAGGGTTCCGCAGGAAGAAGCGCTTCGGGGCATCGGAACACCTCCAAACCATGCATGTCAGCCTAGAATGTGTAATGAAGTGTGGTAGCATGCTCAAAACTCCTAAACCTAGTTAGCAAGTGTGACCCCCTTCACAGACATGCGTTGTCCCCTAAATACGAAGTGTTTGCAATCTGACTATTAGGGGGAAATTCCCCGTTTCGGGGAAACCTGGGTAGATATTGTCACAACATGTTCACAAACAAGGTTTTACATCATCACATGACCTAACCAAGAGAAAAACAAGAGAGGGCTACACTGGGCTACCCCTGTCAGAAGAAAGTCTAGGGGGGTAGACGATCCGAGACCCGCAGATCAGGGTTCCATAGGAATAAGCGCTTCTGGGCATGGGAACACCTCCAAACCATGCATGTGACCCTAGCATGTGTAATGAAGTGTGGTGGCATTCTAAAAACACCTAAATCTGGTTACCAAGTGTGACCCCCTTCACAGACATGCGTAGTCCCCTAAAAACGAAGTGTCTGCAATATGACCATTTGGGGGAAAGTCCCCGTTTCGGTGAAACCGGGGTAGATCTTGTCACAACATATTCCCAAACATGGTTTTACATCATCACGTGACCTAACCAAGAGCAAAACAAGAGAGGTAAACACCGGGATACCCCTGTCAGAAGAAAGTCTAGGGGGGTAGATGATCCGAGGCCCACGGATCAGGGTTCCGCAGGAAGAACCTCTTCGGTGCATCGGAACACCTCCAAACCATGCATGTGACACTAGCATGTGTAATGAAGTGTGGTGGAATGCTCAAACCTCCTAAACCGGATTACCAAGTGTAACCCCCTTCACAAACATGCGTGGTCCCCTAAAAACGAAGTGTCTGCAATATGACTATTAGGGGGAAATTCCCCGTTTCGGTGAAACCTGGGTAGATCTTGTCACAACATGTTCCCAAACATGGTTTTACATCATCACATGACCTAACCAAGAGCAAAACAAGAGAGGGCTACACCGGGCTACCCCTGTCAGAAGAAAGTCTAGGGGGTAGACGATCTGAGACCCGCAGATCAGGGTTCCGCAGGAATAAGCGCTTCGGGGCATCGGAACACCTCTAAACCATGCATGTGACACTAGCATGTGTAATGAAGTATGGTGGAAAGATCAAAACTCCTAAACCTGGTTACCAAGTGTGACCCCCATTCGCAGACATGCGTTGTCCCCTAAAAACAAAGTGTCTGCAATCTGACTATTAGGGGGAAACTCCCTGTTTCCGTGAAACCGGAGTAGATCTTGTCACAAAATGTTCCCAAACATGGTTTTAAATCATCACATGACCTAACCAAGAACAAAACAAGAGAGGGCTACACCGGGCTAACCCTGTCAGAAGAAAGTCTTGGGGGGTAGACGATCCGAGACCCGCAGTTCAGGGTTCCATAGGAAGAAGTGCTTCGGGGCATCAGAACACCTCCAAACCATGCATGTGACCCTAGAATGTGTAATGAAGTGTGGTGGCATGCTCAATCCTCATAAACCTGGTTCCCAAGTGTGACCCCCTTCGCAGACATGCGTTGTCCCCTAAAAACGAAGTGTCTGCAATCTGACTATTAGGGGAAATTCCCTGTTTCGGTGAAACCGGGGTAGATCTTGTCACAACATCTTCCCAAACATTGTTTTAAATCCTCACATGACCTAAACAAGAAAAAAACAAGAGAGGTCTACACCGGTTTACCCCTGTCAGAAGAAAGTCTAGGGGGGTAGACGATCTGAGGCCCACGGATCAGGGTTCCACAAGAAGAAGTGCTTCGGGGCATCGGAACACCTCCAAACCATGCATGTGACCCAAGCATGTGTAATAAAGTGTGGTGGCACGCTAAAACCGCCTAAACCTGGTTACCAAGTGTGACCCCCTTCGCAGACATGCGCTGTCCCCTAAAAAACAAAGTGTCTGCAATCTGACTATTAGGGGGGGACTCCCCGTTTTGGTGAAACCGGGGTAGATCATGTCACAACATGTTCCCAAACATGGTTTTACATCATCAAATGACCTAACCAAGAGCAAAAAAAAGAGGGCTACACCGGGCTACCCCTGTCAGAAGAAAGTCTTGGGGGGTAGACGATCCGAGACCCGCAGATCAGGGTTCCACAGGAAGAAGTGCTTCGAGGCATCGGAACACCTCCAAACCATGCATGTGACCCTAGCATGTGTAATGAAGTGTGGTGGCATGCTCAAAAATCATAAACCTGGTTAGCAAGTATGTCCCCCTTCGCAGACATGCGCTGTCCCCTAAATATGAAGTGTCTGCAATCTGACTATTAGAGGGAAACACCCCGTTTCGGTGAAACCGGGGTAGATTTTGTCACAACATGTTCCCAAACATGGTTTTACCTTATCACATGACCTAACCAAGAGCAAAATAAGAGAGGGCTACACCGGGCTACCCCTGTCAGAAGAAAGTTTAGGGGGGTCGACGATCCGAGACCCGCAGATCAAGGTTCCGCAGGAAGAAGCGCTTCAGGGCATCAGAACACCACCAAACCATGCATGTGACCCTAGCATGTGTAATGAAGTGTGGTGGAATTCTCAAAACTCCTAAACCTGGTTACCAAGTGTGACCCCCTTCGCAGACATGCGCTGTCCCCTAAAAACGAAGTGTGTGCCATATGACTATTAGGGGGAAACTCCCCGTTTTGGTGAAACCGGGGTAGATCTTGTCACAACATATTCCTAAACATGGTTTTACATCATCACATGACCTAAACAAGAGCAAAACAAGAGAGGGCTACACCGAGATACCCCTGTCAGAAGAAAGTCTAGGGGGGTAGATGATCTGAGGCCCGCGGATCAGGGTTCCGTAGGAAGAAGCGCTTCGGGGCATCAGAACACCTCCAAACCATGCATGTGACCCTGGCATGTGTAATGAAGTGTAGTGGCACGCTCAAAACTCCTAAACCTGGTTACCAAGTGTGACCCCCTTCGCAGACATACGCTGTCCCCTAAAAACAAAGTGTCTGCAATGACTATTAGGGGGAACTCCCCGTTTGGGTGAAACCGAGGTAGATCTTGTCACAACATGTTCCCAAACATGGTTTCACATCATCACATGACCTAAACAAGAGTAAAACAAGAGAGGGATACACCGGGATACCCCTGTTAGAAGAAAGTCTAGGGGGTAGATGATCCGAGACCTACGGATATGGGTTCCGCAGGAAGAAGCGCTTCGGGGCATCGGAACACCTCCAAACCATGCATGTGACCCTAGAATGTGTAATGAAGTGTGGTGGCATGCTCAAACCTCCTAAACCTGGTTACCAAGTGTGACCCCCATCGCAAACATGCGTGGTCCCTAAAAACGAAGTGTCTGCAATAAGACGATTATGGGGAAACTCCCGTTTTGGTGAAATCGGGGTAGATCTTGTCAAAACATGTTCCCAAACATGGTTTTACATCATCACATGACCTAACCAAGAGCAAAACAAGAGAGGGATACACCGGGCTACCCCTGTCAGAAGAAAGTCTAGGGGGGTAGACGATCTGAGGCCCGTGGATCAGGGTTCCGTAGGAAGAAGCGCTTTGGGGCATCGGAACACCTCCAAAGCATGCATGTGACCCTAGAATGTGTAATGAAGTGTGGTGGAATACTCAAAACTCCTAAACCTGGTTGCCAAGTGTGACCCCCTTCGTAGACATGCGTTGTCCCCTAAATACGAAGTGTTTGCAATCTGACTATTAGGGGGAAACTCCCCGTTTCGGTGAAACCGGGGTAGGTCTTGTCACAACATATTCCCAAACATAGTTTTACATCATCACATGATCTAACCAAGAGCAAATCAAGAGAGGGCTACACCGGGCTACCCCTGTCAGAAGAAAGTCTAGGGGGGTAGACGATCCGAGACCCGCGGTCCGCAGGAATAAGCGGTTTGGGGCATCAGAACACCTCAAAACCATGCATGTGACCCTAGCATGTGTAATGAAGTGTGGTGGCATTCTGAAAACTGATAAACCTGGTTACCAAGTGTGCCCCCCTTCGCAGACATGCGCTGTCCCCTAAAAACGAAGTGTCTGCAATCTGACTATTAGGGGAAATTCCCTGTTCGGTGAAACCGGGGTAGATCTTGTCACAACATGTTCCCAAACATTGTTTTAAATCATCACATGACCTAAACAAGAAAAAAACAAGAGAGGGCTACACCGGTTTACCCCTCTCAGAAGAAAGTCTAGGGGGTAGACAATCCGAGGCCCACGGATCAGGGTTCCACAGGAAGAAGTGCTTCGGGGCATCGGAACACCTCCAAACCATGCATGTGACCCAACCATGTGTAATAAAGTGTGGTGGCACGCTAAAACCTCCTAAACCTGGTTACCAAGTGTGACCCCCTTCGCAGACATGCGCTGTCCCCTAAAAAACAAAGTGTCTACAATCTGACTATTAGGGGGGGGACTCCCCGTTTTGGTGAAACCGGGGTAGATCATGTCACAACATGTTCCCAAACATGGTTTTACATCATCACATGACCTAACCAAGAGCAAAAAAAAGAGGGCTACATCGGGGTACCCCTGTCAGAAGAAAGTCTTGGGGGGTAGACGATCCGAGACCCGCAGATCAGGGTTCCACAGGAAGAAGTGCTTCGGGGCATCGGAACACCTCCAAACCATGCATGTGACCCTAGCATGTGTAATGAAGTGTGGTGGCATGCTCAAAACTCATAAACCTGGTTAGCAAGTAGGTCCCCCTTCGCAGACATGCGTTGTCCCCTAAAAACGAAGTGTCTGCAATCTGACTATTAGGGGGAAACACCTCGTTTCGGTGAAACCGGGGTAGATTTTGTCACAACATGTTCCCAAACATGGTTTTACCTCATCACATGACCTAACCAAGAGCAAAACAAGAGAGGGCTACACCGGGCTACCCCTGTCAGAAGAAAGTCTAGGGGGGTAGACGATCCGAGACCCGCAGATCAGGGTTCCGCAGGAATAAGCGCTTCGGGGCATCGGAACACCTCTAAACCATGCATGTGACACTAGCATGTGTAATGAAGTATGGTGGAAAGACCAAAACTCCTAAACCTGGTTACCAAGTGTGACCCCCATTCGCAGACATGCGTTGTCCCCTAAAAACAAAGTGTCTGCAATCTGACTATTAGGGGGAAACTCCCTGTTTCCGTGAAACCGGGGTAGATCTTGTCAGAAAATGTTCCCAAACATGGTTTTAAATCATCACATGACCTAACCAAGAACAAAACAATAGAGGGCTACACCGGGCTAACCCTGTCAGAAGAAAGTCTTGAGGGGTAGACGATCCGAGACCCGCAGTTCGGGGTTCCATAGGAAGAAGTGCTTCGGGGCATCAGAACACCTCCAAACCATGCATGTGACCCTAGAATGTGTAATGAAGTGTGGTGGCATGCTCAATCCTCATAAACCTGCTTCCCAAGTGTGACCCCCTTCGCAGACATGCGTTGTCCCCCTAAAAACGAAGTGTCTGCAATCTGACTATTAGGGGAAATTCCCTGTTTCGGTGAAACCGGGGTAGATCTTGTCACAACATGTTCCCAAACATTGTTTTTAAATCCTCACATGACATAAACAAGAAAAAACAAGAGAGGGCTACACCGGGATACCCCTGTCAGAAGAAAGTCTAGGGGGGTAGATGATCTGAGGCCCGCGGATCAGGGTTCCGCAGGAAGAAGCGCTTCGGGGCATCAGAACACCTCCAAACCATGCATGTGACCCTGGCATGTGTAATGAAGTGTAGTGGCACGCTCAAAACTCCTAAACCTGGTTACCAAGTGTGACCCCCTTCGCAGACATACGCTGTCCCCTAAAAACAAAGTGTCTGCAATGACTATTAGGGGGAACTCCCCGTTTGGGTGAAACCGAGGTAGATCTTGTCACAACATGTTCCCAAACATGGTTTCACATCATCACATGACCTAAACAAGAGTAAAACAAGAGAGGGATACACCGGGATACCCCTGTTAGAAGAAAGTCTAGGGGGTAGATGATCCGAGACCTACGGATATGGGTTCCGCAGGAAGAAGCGCTTCGGGGCATCGGAACACCTCCAAACCATGCATGTGACCCTAGAATGTGTAATGAAGTGTGGTGGCATGCTCAAACCTCCTAAACCTGGTTACCAAGTGTGACCCCCATCGCAAACATGCGTGGTCCCTAAAAACGAAGTGTCTGCAATAAGACGATTATGGGGAAACTCCCGTTTTGGTGAAATCGGGGTAGATCTTGTCAAAACATGTTCCCAAACATGGTTTTACATCATCACATGACCTAACCAAGAGCAAAACAAGATAGGGATACACCGGGCTACCCCTGTCAGAAGAAAGTCTAGGGGGGTAGACGATCTGAGGCCCGTGGATCAGGGTTCCGTAGGAAGAAGCGCTTTGGGGCATCGGAACACCTCCAAAGCATGCATGTGACCCTAGAATGTGTAATGAAGTGTGGTGGCATACTCAAAACTCCTAAACCTGGTTGCCAAGTGTGACCCCCTTCGTAGACATGCGTTGTCCCCTAAATACGAAGTGTTTGCAATCTGACTATTAGGGGGAAACTCCCCGTTTCGGTGAAACCGGGGTAGGTCTTGTCACAACATATTCCCAAACATGGTTTTACATCATCACATGATCTAACCAAGAGCAAATCAAGAGAGGGCTACACCGGGCTACCCCTGTCAGAAGAAAGTCTAGGGGGGTAGACGATCCGAGACCCGCGGTCCGCAGGAATAAGCGGTTTGGGGCATCAGAACACCTCAAAACCATGCATGGTGGAAAGACTAAAACTCCTAAACCTGGTTACCAAGTGTGACCCCCATTCGCAGACATGCGTTGTCCCCTAAAAACAAAGTGTCTGCAATCTGACTATTAGGGGGAAACTCCCTGTTTCCGTGAAACCGGGGTAGATCTTGTCAGAAAATGTTCCCAAACATGGTTTTAAATCATCACCTGACCTAACCAAGAACAGAACAATAGAGGGCTACACCGGGCTAACCCTGTTAGAAGAAAGTCTTGAGGGGTAGACGATCCGAGACCCGCAGTTCGGGGTTCCATAGGAAGAAGTGCTTCGGGGCATCACGTGATCAAGGTTCCGCAGGAAGAAGCGCTTCAGCGCATCAGAACACCACCAAACCATGCATGTGACCCTAGCATGTGTAATGAAGTGTGGTGGCATTCTCAAAACTCCTAAACCTGGTTACCAAGTGTGACCCCCTTCGCAAACATGCGTTGTCCCCTAAAAACGAAGTGTGTGCCATATGACTATTAGGGGGAAACTCCCCGTTTTGGTGAAACCGGGGTAGATCTTGTCAAAATATATTCCCAAACATGGTTTTACATCATCACATGACCTAACCAAGAGCAAAACAAGAGAGGGCTACACCGGGATACCCCTGTCAGAAGAAAGTCTAGGGGGGTAGATGATCCGAGGCCCGCGGATCAGGGTTCCGCAGGAAGAAGCGCTTCGGGGCATCAGAACGCCTCCAAACCATGCATGTGACCCTAGCATGTGTAATTAAGTGTAGTGGCATACTGAAAACTCCTAAACCTGGTTACCAAGTGTGACCCTCTTCGCAGACATACGCTGTCCCCTAAAAACAAAGTGTCTGCAATGACTATTAGGGGGAACTCCCTGTTTTGGTGAAACCGAGGTAGATCTTGTCACAACATGTTCCCAAACATGGTTTCACATCATCACATGACCTAAACAAGAGCAAAACAAGAGAGGGCTACACCGGGATACCCTTGTTAGAAGAAAGTCTAGGGGGTAGATGATCCGAGGCCTACGGATATGGGTTCCGCAGGAAGAAGCGCTTCGGGGCATCGGAACACCTCCAAACCATGCATGTGACCCTAGAATGTGTAATGAAGTGTGGTGGCATGCTCAAACCTCCTAAACCTGGTTACCAAGTGTGACCCCCATCGCAAACATGCGTGGTCCCTAAAAACGAAGTGTCTGCAATCAGACGATTATGGGGAAACTCCCGTTTTGGTGAAATCGGGGTAGATCTTGTCAAAACATGTTCCCAAACATGGTTTTACATCATCACATGACCTAACCAAGAGCAAAACAAGAGAGGGATACACCGGGCTACCCCTGTCAGAAGAAAGTCTAGGGGGGTAGACGATCTGAGGCCCGCGGATCAGGGTTCTGTAGGAAGAAGCGCTTTGGGGCATCGAAACACCTCCAAAGCATGCATGTGACCCTAGAATGTGTAATGAGGTGTGGTGGCATACTCAAAACTCCTAAAACTGGTTGCCAAGTGTGACCCCCTTCGTAGACATGCGTTGTCCCATAAATACGAAGTGTTTGCAATCTGACTATTAGGGGGAACTCCCCGTTTCGGTGAAACCGGGGTAGGTCTTGTCACAACATATTCCCAAACATGATCTAACCAAGAGCAAATCAAGAGAGGGCTACACCGGGCTACCCCTGTCAAAAGAAAGTCTAGGGGGGTAGACGATCCGAGACCCGCGGTCCGCAGGAATAAGCGGTTTGGGGCATCAGAACACCTCAAAACCATGCATGTGACCCTAGCATGTGTAATGAAGTGTGGTGTCATGCTGAAAACTGATAAACCTGGTTACCAAGTGTGCCCCCCTTCGCAGACATGCGCTGTCCCCTAAAAACAAAGTGTCTGCAATCTGACTATTAGGGGAAATTCCCTGTTTCGGTGAAACCGGGGTAGATCTTGTCACAACATGTTCCCAAACATTGTTTTAAATCATCACATGACCTAAACAAGAAAAAAACAAGAGAGGTCTACACCGGTTTACCCCTGTCAGAAGAAAGTCTAGGGGGTAGACAATCCGAGGCCCACGGATCAGGGTTCCACAGGAAGAAGTGCTTCGGGGCATCGAAACAGCTCCAAACCATGCATGTGACCCAACCATGTGTAATAAAGTGTGGTGGCACGCTAAAACCTCCTAAACCTGGTTACCAAGTGTGACCCCCTTCGCAGACATGCGCTGTCCCCTAAAAAACAAAGTGTCTACAATCTGACTATTAGGGGGGGGGGGACTCCCCGTTTTGGTGAAACCGGGGTAGATCATGTCACAACATGTTCCCAAACATGGTTTTACATCATCACATGACCTAACCAAGAGCAAAAAAAAGAGGGCTACACCGGGCTACCCCTGTCAGAAGAAAGTCTTGGGGGGTAGACGATCCGAGACCCGCAGATCAGGGTTCCACAGGAAGAAGTGCTTCGGGGCATCGGAACACCTCCAAACCATGCATGTGACCCTAGCATGTGTAATGAAGTGTGGTGGCATGCTCAAAACTCATAAACCTGGTTAGCAAGTAGGTCCCCCTTCGCAGACATGCGCTGTCCCCTAAATACGAAGTGTCTGCAATCTGACTATTAGGGGGAAACACCTCGTTTCGGTGAAACCGGGGTAGATTTTGTCACAACATGTTCCCAAACATGGTTTTACCTCATCACATGACCTAACCAAGAGCAAAACAAGAGAGGGCTACACCGGGCTACCCCTGTCAGAAGAAAGTCCAGGGGGGTAGACGATCCGAGACCCGCAGATCAAGGTTCCGCAGGAAGAAGCGCTTCGGGGCATCAGAACACCACCAAACCATGCATGTGACCCTAGCATGTGTAATGAAGTGTGGTGGCATTCTCAAAACTCCTAAACCTGGTTACCAAGTGTGACCCCCTTCGCAGACATGCGTGTCCCCTAAAAACGAAGTGTGTGCAATATGACTATTAGGGGGAAACTCCCCGTTTCGGTGAAACCGGGGTAGATCTTGTCACAACATATTCCCAAACATGGTTTTACATCATCACATGACCTAACCAAGAGTAAAACAAGAGAGGGCTACACCGGGATACCTCTGTCAGAAGAAAGTCTATGGGGGTAGATGATCTGAGACCCGCGGATCAGGGTTCCGCAGGAAGAAGCGCTTCGGGGCATCAGAACACCTCCAAACCATGCATGTGACCCTAGAATGTGTAATGAAGTGTAGTGGCATGCTCAAAACTCCTAAACCTGGTTACCAAGTGTGACCCCCTTGGCAGACAGGCGCTGTCCCCTAAAAACAAAGTGTGTGCAATGACTATTAGGGGGAACTCCCCGTTTCGGTGAAACCGAGGTAGATATTGTCACAACATGTTCCCAAACATGGTTTCACATCATCACATGACCTAACCAAGATCAAAAAAAAAGAGGGCTACACCGGGCTACCCCTGTCAGAAGAAAGTCTAGGGGGGTAGACGATCCAAGGCCCGCGGATCAGGGTTCCGTAGGAAGAAGCGCTTCGGGGCATCGGAACACCTCCAAACCATGCTTGTGACCCTAGCATGTGTAATGAAGTGTGGTGGCATGCTAAAAACTCCTAAACCTGGTTACCAAGTATGACCCCCTTCGCAGACATGTGCTGTTCCCTAAATACGAAGTGTCTGCATTCTGACTATTAGGCGGAAACTCCCCGTTTCGGTGAAACCGGGGTAGATCTTGTCACAACATGTTCCCAAACATGGTTTTACATCATCACATGACCTAAACAAGAGCAAACAAAGAGAGGGCTACACCGGGCTACCCCTGTCAGAAGAAAGTCTAGGGGGGTAGACGATCCGAGACCCGCGGATCAGCGTTCCGCAGGAAGAAGCGCTTCTGGGCATCGAACACCTACAAACCATGCATGTGACCCTAGCATATGTAATGAACTGTGGTGGCATGCTAAAAACTCCTAAACCTGGTTACCAAGTGTGACCCCCTTCGCAGACATGCGCTGTCCCCTAAAAACGATGTGTCCGCAATCTGACTATTAGGGGGAAACTCCCTGTTTCCGTGTGAAACCGGGGTAGATCTTGTCACAACATGTTCCCAAACATGGTTTTAAATCATCACATGACCTAAACAAGAACAAAACAAGAGAGGGATACACCGGGCTACCCCTGTCAGAAGAAAGTCTTGGTTGGTAGACGATCCGAGACCCGCAGATCAGGGATCCATAGGAAGAAGTGCTTCGGGGCATCGGAACACGTCCAAACCATGCATGTGACCCTATAATGTGTAATGAAGTGTGGTGGCATGCTCAAACCTCATAAACCTGGTTCCCAAGTGTGACCCCCTTCGCAGACATACGTTGTCCCCTAAAAACGAAGTGTGTGCAATCTGACTATTAGGGGGAAACTCCCCGTTTCGGTGAAACCGGGGTAGATCTTGTCACAACATATTCCCAAACATGGTTTTACATCATCACATGACCTAAACAAGATAAAAACAAGAGAGGGCTACACCGGGATACCCCTGTCAGAAGAAAGTCTAGGGGGGTAGATGATCCAAGGCCGCGGATAAGGGTTCCGTAGGAAGAAGCGCTTCGGGGCATCGGAACACCTCCAAACCATGCATGTGTCCCTAGAATGTGTAATGAAGTGTGGTGGCATGATCAAACCTCCTAAACCTGGTTACCAAGTGTGACCCCCTTCGCAAACATGTGCGGTCCCCTAAAAACGAAGTGTCTGCAATCAGACGATTAGGGGGAAACTCCCGTTTCGGTGAAACCGGGGTATATCTTGTCAGAACATGTTACCAAACATGGTTTTACATCATAACATGACCTAACCAAGAGCAAAACAAGAGAGGGCTACACTGGGCTACCCCTGTCAGAAGAAAGTCTAGGGGGGTAGACGATCCGAGGCCCGAGGATCAGGGTTCCGCAGGAAGAAGCGCTTCGGGGCATCGGAACACCTCCAAACCATGCTTGTGACCCTATCATGTGTAATGAAGTGTGGTGGCATGCTAAAAACTCCTAAACCTGGTTACCAAGTGTGCCCCCCTTCGCAGACATGCGATGTCCCCGAAAAAACAAAGTGTTTGCAATCTGACTATTAGGAGGGGACTACCCGTTTTGGTGAAACCGGGGTAGATCTTGTCACAACATATTCCCAAACATGGTTTTACATCATCACATGACCTAACCAAGAGCAAAACAAGAGAGGGCTACACCGGGCTACCCCTGTCAGAAGAAAGTCTAGGGGGGTAGACGATACGAGACCTCGGTCCGCATGAATAAGCGCTTCGGGGCATCAGAACAACTCCAAACCATGCATGTGACCCTAGCTTGTGTAATTAAGTGTGGTGGCATGCTCAAAACTCCTAAAACTGGTTACCAAGTGTGACCCCCTTCGCAGACATGCGTTGTCCCGTAAAAACGAAGTGTTTGCAATCTGACTATTAGGGGGGAAACTCCCTGTTTCGGTGAAACCGGGGTAGATCTTGTCACAATATGTTCCCAAACATGGTTTTACATCATCACATGACCTAACCAATAGCAAAACAAGAGAGGGATACACCGGGCTACCCCTGTCAGAAGAAAGTCTAGGGGGGTAGACGATCCGAGACCCGCGGATCAGGGTTTCGCAGGAAGAAGCGCTTCGGGGCATCGGAACACCTCCAAACCATGCATGTGACCCTAGTATGTGTAATGAAGTGTGGTGGCATGGTCAAAACTCCTAAACCTGGTTACCAAGTGTGACCCCCTTCGTAGACATGCGCGGTCCCCTAAAAATGAAGTGTCTGCAATCACATTATTAGGGGGAAACTCCCACGTTTCGGTGAAACCGGGGTAGATCTTGTCACAACATGTTCCCAAACATGGTTTTACATCATCACATGACCTAACCAAGAACAAAACAAAAGAGGGCTACACCGGGATACCCCTGTAAGAAGAAAGTCTTAGGGGGTAGACGATCCGAGGCCCGCGGATTAGCGTTCCGTAGGAAGAAGCGCTTCGGGGCATCGGAACACCTCCAAACCATGCATGTGACCCTAGCATGTCTAATGAAGTTTGGTGGCATGCTCAAACCTCCTAAACCTGGTTCCCAAGTGTGACCCCCTTCACAGACATGCGCTGTCCCCTAAAAACGAAGTGTGTGTGCAATCTGACTTTTAGGGGGAAACTCCCTGTTTCGGTGAAACCGGGGTAGATCATGTCACAACATGTTCCCAAACATTGTTTTACATCATCACATGACCTAACCAAGAGCAAAAGAAGAGAGGTCTACACCGGGCTACCCCTGTCAGAAGAAAGTCTAGGGGGGTAGACGATCCGAGGCCCGCGGATCAGGGTTCTGCAGGAAGAAGCGCTTCGGTGCATCGGAACACCTCCAAACCATGCATGTGACCCTAGAATGTGTAATGAAGTGTGGTGGCATGCTCAAACCTCCTAAACCTGGTTACCAAGTGTGACCCCCTTCGCAAACATGCGTGATCCCCTAAAAACGAAGTGTCTGCAATCAGACTATTAGTGGGAACTCCCCGATTCGGTGAAACCGGGGTAGATCTTGTCACAAAATGTTCCAAAACATGGTTTTACATCATCACATGATCTAACCAAGAGAAAAAAAACAGAGGGCTACACCGGGCTACCCCTTTCAGAAGAAAGTCTAGGGGGTAGACGATCCGAGGCCCGCGGATTAGCGTTCCGTAGGAAGAAGCGCTTTGGGGCTTCGGAACACCTCCAAACCGTGCATGTGACCCTAGAATGTGTAATGAAGTGTGGTGGCATGCTCAAAACTCCTAAACCTGGTTACTAAGTGTGACCCCCTTCATAGACATGCGTTGTCCCCTAAATACGAAGTGTTTGCAATGAGACTATTCGGGGGAAATTCCCCGTTTCGGTGTAACCTGGGTAGATATTGTCACAACATGTTCCCAAACATGGTTTTACATCATCGCATGACTTAACCAAGAGCAAACCAAAAGAGAGGGCTACACCGGGCTACCCCTGTCAGAAGAAAGTCTAGGGGGGTAGACGATACGAGACCCGCAGATCAGGGTTCCGCCGGAATAAGCGCTTCGGAGCATCGGAACACCTCTAAACCATGGATGTGACCCTAGCATGTGTAATGAAGTGTGGTGGCAAGCTCAAAACTCCTAAACCTGGTTACCAAGTGTGACCCCCATTCGCAGACACGCGTTGTCCCCTAAAAACAAAGTGCCTGCAATCTGACTATTAGGGGGAAACTCCCTGTTTCCGTGAAACCGGGGTAGATCTTGTCACAACATGTTCCCAAACATGGTTTTAAATCATCACATGACCTAACCAAGAACAAAACAAGAGAGGGCTACACCGGGCTACCCCTATCAGAAGAAAGTCTTGGTGGGTAGACGATCCGAGACCCACAGATCAGGGTTCCATAGGAAGAAGTGCTTCGGGGCATCGGAACACCTCCAAACCATGAATGTGACCCTAGAATGTGTAATTAAGTGTGGTGGCATGCTCAAAGCTCATAAACCTTGTTCCCAAGTGTGACCCCCTTCGCAGACATGCGTTGTCCCCTAAAAACGAAGTGTGTGCAATCCGACTATTAGGGGGAAACTCCCTGTTTCGGTGAAACAGGGGTAGATCATGTCACAACATGTTCCCAAACATGGTTTTACATGATAAAATGACCTAAACAAGAGAAAAACAAGAGAGGGCTACACCGGGATACCCCTGTCAGATGAAAGTCTAGGGGGGTAGACGATCCGAGGCCCGCAGATCAGGGTTCCGCAGGAAGAAGTGCTTCGGGACATCGGAACACCTCCAAACCATTCATGTGACCTTAGCATGTGTAATTAAGTGTGGTGGCATGCTCAAACCTCCTAAACCTGGTTACCAAGTGTGCCCCCCTTCTTAGACATGCGATGTCCCCTAAAAAACGAAGTGTCTGCAATCTGACTATTAGGGGGGACTCCCCGTTTTGGTGAAACCAGGGTAGATCTTGTCACAACATGTGCCCAAACATGGTTTTACATCATCACATGACCTAACTAAGAGCAAAACAATAGAGGGTTACACCGGGCTAACCCTGTCAGAAGAAAGTCTAGGGGGTAGACGATCCGAGACCCGCGGATCAGGGTTCCGCAGGAAGAAGCGCTTCGGGGCATTAGACCACCTCCAAACCATGCATGTGACTCTAGCATGTGTAATGAAGTGTGGTGGAATTCTCAAAACTCCTAAACCTGGTTACCAAGTGTGTCCTCCTTCGCAGACATGCGCTGTCCCCTAAAAACAAAGTGTCTACAATCAGACTATTAGGGGGAACTTCTCGTTTCGGTGAAACCGAGGTAGATCTTGTCACAACATATTCCCAAACATGGTTTCACATAATAACATGACCTAACCAAGAGCAAAACAAGAGCGGGGTACACTGGGCTACCCCTGTCAGAAGAAAGTCTAGGGGGGTAGACGATCCGAGGCCCGCGGATCAGGGTTTCGTAGGAAGAAGCGCTTCGAGGCATCGGAACACCTCCAAACCATGCTTGTGACCCTATAAAGTGTAATGAAGTGTGGTGTCATGCTAAAAACTCCTAAACCTGGTTACCAAGTATGACCCCCTTCGCAGACATTGTCCCCTAAATACGAAGTGTCTGCAATATGACTATTAGGAGGAAACTCCCCGTTTCGGTGAAACCGGGGTAGATCTTGTCACAACATATTCAGAAACATGGTTTTGAATCATCATGTGACCTAAACAAGAGCAAAACAAGAGAGGGCAACACCGGGATACCCCTGTCAGAAGAAAGTCTAGGGGGGTAGATGATCTGAGGCCCGCAGATCAGGGTTCCGCACGAAGAAGCACTTCGGTGCATCGGAACACCTCCAAACCATGCATGTGACACTAGCATGTGTAATGAAGTGTGGTGGCATGCTCAAACCTCCAAAACCGGGTTACCAAGTGTGACCCCCTTGGCAAACATGCGCGATCCCCTAAAAACGAAGTGTCTGCAATCAGACTATTAGGGGGAACTCCCTGTTTCGGTGAAACCGGGGTAGATCTTGTCACAACATGTTCCCAAACATGGTTTTACGTCATCACATGATCTAACCAAGAGCAAAAGAAGAGAGGGCTCCACCGGGCTACCCCTTTCAGAAGAAAGTCTAGGGGGTAGACGATCCGAGGCCCGCGGATTAGCGTTCCGTAGGAAGAAGCGCTTCGGGGCATCGGACCACCTCCAAACCATGCATGTGACCCTAGAATGTGTAATGAAGTGTGGTGGCATGCTCAAAACTCCTAAACCTGGTTACTAAGTGTGACCCCCTTCACAGACATGCGTTGTCCCCTAAATACGAAATGTTTGCAATCTGACTATCGGGGGATATTCCCCGTTTCGGTGAAACCGGGGTAGATCTTGTCACAACATATTCCCAAACATGGTTTTACATCATCATGTTACCTAACCAAGAGCAAAACAAGAGAGGACAACACCGGGATACCCTTGTCAGAAGAAAGTCTAGGGGGGTAGATGATCCGAGGCCCGCGGATCAGGGTTCCGCAGGAAGAAGCACTTCGGTGCATCGGAACACCTCCAAACCATGCATGTGACACAAGAATGTGTAATGAAGTGTGGTGGCATGCTCAAACCTCCTAAACCGGGTTACCAAGTGTGACCCCCTTCGCAAACATGCGCGATCCCCTAAAAACGAAGTGTCTGCAATCAGACTATTAGGGGCAACTCCCCGTTTTGGTGAAACCGGGATAGATCTTGTCACAACATGTTCCCAAACATGGTTTTACATCATCACATGATCTAACCAAGAGCAAAACAAGAGAGGGCTACACCGAGCTACCCCTTTCAGAAGAAAGTCTAGGGGGTAGACGATCCGAGGCCCGCGGATTAGCGTTCCATAGGAAGAAGCACTTCGGGGCATCGGAACACCTCCAAACCATGCATGTGACCCTAGAATGTGTAATTAAGTGTGGTGGCATGCTCAAGACTCCTAAACCTGGTTACTAAGTGTGACCCCCTTCACAGACATGCGTTGTCCCCTAAATACAAAGTGTTTGCAATCTGACTATTCGGGGGAAATTCCCCGTTTCGGTGAAACCTGGGTAGATCTTGTCACAACATGTTCCCAAACATGGTTTTACATCATCGCATGACCTAACCAAGAGCAAAACAAGAGAGGGCTACACCGGGCTACCCCTGTCACAAGAAAGTCTAGGGGGGTAGACAATCTGAGACCCGTAGATTAGGGTTCCGCCGGAATAAGCGCTTCGGGGCATCGGAACACCTCTAAACCATGGATGTGACCCTAGCATGTGTAATGAAGTGTGGTGGCAAGCTCAAAACTCCTAAACCTGGTTACCAAGTGTGACCCCCATTCACAGACATGCGTTGTCCCCTAAAAACAAAGTGTCTGCAATCTGACTATTAGGGGGAAACTCCCTGTTTCCGTGAAACCGGGGTAGATATTATCACAACATGTTCCCAAACATGGTTTTAAATCATCACATGAGCTAACAAAGAACAAAACAAGAGAGGGCTACACCGGGCTACCCCTGTCAGAAGAAAGTCTTGGGGGGTAGACGATCTGAGACCCGCAGATCAGGGTTCCATAGGAAGAAGTGCTTCGGGGCATCGGAACACCTCCAAACCATGAATGTGACCCTAGAATGTGTAATTAAGTGTGGTGGCATGCTCAAACCTCATAAACCTGGTTCCCAGGTGTGACCCCCTTCGCAGACATGCGTTGTCCCCTAAAAACGAAGTGTGTGCAATCCGACTATTAGGGGGAAACTCCTTGTTTCGGTGAAACAGGGGTAGATCATGTCACAACATGTTCCCAAACATGGTTTTACGTCATCACATGGCCTAAACAAGATCAAAACAAGAGAGGGCTACACCGGGATACCCCTGTCAGAAGAAAGTCTAGGGGGGTAGACGATCCGAGGCCCGCAGATCAGGGTTCCGCAGGAAGAAGTGCTTCGGGACATCGGAACACCTGCAAACCATTCATGTGACCCTATCATGTGTAATGAAGTGTGGTGGCATGCTCAAACCTCCTAAACCTGGTTACCAAGTGTGCCCCCCTTCGCAGACATGAGATGTCCCCTAAAAAACGAAGTGTCTACAATCTGACTATTAGGGGGGACTCCCCGTTTTGGTGAAACCAGGGTAGATCTTGTCACAAAATGTTCCCAAACATGGTTTTACATCATCACATGACCTACCCAACAGCAAAACAAGACAGGGTTACACCAGGCTACCCCTGTCAGAAGAATGTCTAGGGGGTAGACGATCCGAGACCCGCGGATCAGGGTTCCGCAGGAAGAAGCCCTTCGGGGCATCAGAACTCCTCCAAACCATGCATGTGACTCTAGCATGTGTAATGAAGTGTGGTGGAACTCTCAAAACTCCTAAACCTGGTTACCAAGTGTGACCCCCTTCGCAGACATGCGCTGTCCCCTAAAAACAAAGTGTCTGCAATCAGACTATTAGGGGGAACTTCCCGTTTCGGTGAAACCGAGGTAGATCTTGTCACAACATGTCCCCAAACATGGTTTCACATCATAACATGACCTAACCAAGAGCAAAACAAGAGCGGGCTACGCCTGTCAGAAGAAAGTCTAGGGGGGTAGACGATCCGAGGCCCGCGGATCAGGGTTTCGTAGGAAGAAGCGCTTCGAGGCATCGGAACACCTCCAAACCATGATTGTGACCCTAGCATGTGTAATGAAGTGTGGTGGCATGCTAAAAACTCCTAAACCTGGTTACCAAGTATGACCCCCTTCGCAGACATGTGTTGTCCTTTAAATACGAAGTGTCTGCAATCTGACTATTAGGGGGAACTCCCTGTTTCGGTGAAACTGGGGTAGATATTGTCATAACATGTTCCCAAACATGGTTTTACATCATCATATGACCTAACCAAGAGCAAAACAAGAGAGGGCTACACCGGGCTACCGCTGTCAGAAGAAAGTCTAGGGGGGTAGACGATCCGAGACCCGCGGATCAGGGTTCCGTAGGAAGAAGCGCTTTGGGGCATCGGAACACCTACAAACCATGCATGTGACCCTAGCATATGTAATTAAGTGTGGTGGCATGCTCAAAACTCATAAACCTGGTTACCAAGTGTGACCCCCTTCGAAGACATGCGCTGTCCCCTAAAAATGATGTGTCTGCAATCTAACTATTAGGGGGAAACTCCCCGTTTCGGTGAAACCGGGGTAAATCTTGTCACAACATATTCCCAAACATGGTTTTAAATCATCACATGACCTAAACAAGAGAAAAACAAGAGAGGGATACACCGGGCTACCCCTGTCAGAAGAAAGTCTAGGGGGTAGACGATCTGAGGCCCGCGGATTAGAGTTCCGTAGGAAGAAGCGCTTCGGGGCATCGGAACACCTCCAAACCATGCATGTGACCCTAGAATGTGTAATTAAGTGTGGTGGAATGCTCAAAACTCCTAAACCTGGTTACCAAGTGTGACCCCCTTCACAGACATGCGCTGTCCCCTAAATACGAAGTGTTTAAAATCTGACTATTATAGGGAAATTCCCCGTTTCGGTGAAACCTGGGTAGATCTTGTCACGACATGTTCCCAAACATGGTTTTACATCATCACATGACCTAACCAAGAGCAAAACAAGAGAGGGCTACACCGGGCTACCCCTGTCAGAAGAAAGTCTAGGGGGGTAGACGATCCGAGACCCGCAGATCAGGGTTCCGCAGGAATAAGCGCTTCGGGGCATCGGAACACCTCTAAACCATGCATGGGACCCTAGCATGTGTAATGAAGTGTGGTGGCAATCACAAACCTCATAAACCTAGTTACCAAGTGTGACCCCCATTCGCGGACATGCGTTGTCCCCTGAAAACGAAGTGTGTGCAATCTGACTATTAGGGGGAAACTCCCCGTTTCGGTGAAACCGGGGTTGATCATGTCACAACATGTTCCCAAAAATGGTTTTGCATCATCACATGACCTAAACAAGATCAAAACAAGAGAGCGCTACACCGGGCTACCCCTGTCAGAAGAAAGTCTAGGGGGGTAGACGATCCAAGGCCCGCAGATCAGGGTTCCGCAGGAAGAAGTGCTTCGGGGCATCAGAACGCCTCCAAACCATGCATGTGACCCTAGCATGTGTAATGAAGTGTGGTGGAATGCTCAAACCTCCTAAACCTGGTTACCAAGTGTGCCCCCCTTCGCATACATGCGATGTCCCCTAAAAAACGAAGTGTCTGCAATCTGACTATTAGGGGGGACTCCCCGTTTTGGTGAAACCGGGGTAGATCTTGTCACAACATGTTCCCAAACATGGTTTTTCATCATCACATTACCTAACCAAGAGAAAAACAAGAGAGGGATACACCGGGCTACCCCTGTCAGAAGAAAGTCTAGGGGGGTAGACGATCCGAGACCCGCGAATCAGGGTTCCGCAGGAAGAAGCGCTTTGGGGCATCAGAACACCTCCAAACCATGCATGTGACCCTAGAATGTGTAATGAAGTGTGGTGGCATGCTCAAAACTCCTAAACCTGGTTACCAAGTGTAACCCCCTTCGCAGACATGCGCTGTCCCCTAAAAACAAAGTGTCTGCAATCAGACTATTAGGGGGAACTTCCCGTTTCGGTGAAACCGAGGTAGATCTTGTCACAACATGTCCCCAAACATGGTTTCACATCATAACATTACCTAACCAAGAGCAAAACAAGAGAGGGCTACACCGGGCTACCCCTGTTAGAAGAAAGTCTAGGGGGGTAGACGATCCGAGACCCGCGGATCAGGGTTCCGCAGGTAGAAGCGCTTTGGGGCATCGAAACACCTACAAACCATGCATGTGACCCTAGCATATGTAATGAAGTTTGGTGGCATGCTCAAAACTCCTAAACCTGGTTACCAAGTGTGACCCCCTTCGCAGACATGCGTTGTCCCCTAAAAACAAAGTGTCTGCAATCAGACTATTAGGGGAAACTTCCCGTTTCGGTGAAACCGAGGTAGATCTTGTCACAACATGTTCCCAAACATGGTTTCACATCATAACATTACCTAACCAAGAGCAAAACAAGAGAGGGCTACACCGGGATGACCCCTATCAGAAGAAAGTCTAGGGGGGTAGACGATCCGAGGCCCGCGGATCAGGGTTCCGCAGGAAGAAGCGCTTCGGGGCATCGGAACACCTCCAAACCATGCTTGTGACCCTAGCATGTGTAGTGAAGTTTTGTGGAATGCTAAAAACTCCTAAACCTGGTTACATAGTATGACCCCCTTCGCAGACATGTGCTGTCCCCTAAATACGAAGTGTCTGCAATCTGACTATTAGGGGGAAACTCCCCGTTTCGGTGAAACCGGGGTAGATCTTGTTACAAAATGTTCCCAAACATGGTTTTACATCATCACATGACCTAACCAAGAGCAAAACAAGAGAGGACTACACCGGGCTACCCCTGTCAGAAGAAAGTCTAGGGGGTAGATGATCCGAGACCCGCGGATCAGGGTTCCGCAAGAAGAAGTGCTTTGTGGCATCGAAGCACCTACAAGCCATGCATGTGACCCTAGCATATGTAATGAAGTGTGGTGGCATGCTCAAAACTCCTAAACCTGGTTACCAAGTGTGACCCCCTTCGCAGACATGCGCTGTCCCCTAAAAACGATGTGTCTGCAATCTAACTATTAGGGGGAAACTCCCTGTTTCGGTGAAACCGGGGTAGATATTGTCATAACATGTTCCCAAACATGGTTTTACATCATCACATGACCTAACCAAGAGCAAAACAAGAGAGGGATACACCGGGATACCCCTGTCAGAAGAAAGTCTAGGGGGGTAGACGATCCGAGGCCCGCGGATCAGGGTTCCGTAGGAAGAAGCGCTTCGGGGCATTGGAACAATTCCAAAACATGCATGTGACCCTATAATGTGTAATGAAGTGTGGTGGCATACTCAAAACTCCTAAACCTGGTTGCCAAGTGTGACCCCCGTGGCAGACATGCGTTGTCCCCTAAATACGAAATGTTTGCAATCTGACTATTAGGGGGAAACTCCCCGTTTCGGTGAAACCGGGGTAGATCTTGTCACAACATATTCCCAAACATGGTTTTACATAGTCACATGATCTAACCAAGAGCAAAACAAGAGAGGGCTACACCGGGCTACCCCTGTCAGAAAAAAGTCTAGGGGGGTAGATGATCTGAGGCCCGCGGATCAGGGTTCCGCAGGAAGAAGCGGTTAGGGGCATTGGAACACCTCCAAACCATGCATGTGACCCTAGCATGTGTAATGAAGTTTGGTGGCATGCTCAAACCTCCAAAACCTGGTTCTCAAGTGTGACCCCCTTGGCAGACATGCGCTGTCCCCTAAAAACGAAGTGTCTGCAATCAGACTATTAGGGGGAAACTCCCTGTTTCGGTGAAACCGGGGTAGATCTTGTCACAACATGTTCGTGAAAATGGTTTTACATCATCACATGATCTAACCAAGAGCAAAACAAGAGAGGGATACACCGGGCTTCCCCTGTCAGAAGAAAGTCTAGGGGGGTAGACGATCTGAGGCCCGCGGATCAGGGTTCCGCAGGAAGAAGCGCTTCGGAGCATCGGAACACCTCCAAACCATGCATGTGACCCTAGCATGTGTAATGAAGTGTGGTGGCATGCTAAAAACTCATAAAGCTGGTTACTAAGTATGACCCCCTTCGCAGACATGCGCTGTCCCCTAAATACAAAGTTTCTGCAATCTGACTATTAGGGGGAAACACCCTGTTTCGGTGAAACCGGGGTAGATTTTGTCACAACATGTTACCAAACATGATTTTACATCATCACATGACCTAACCAAGAGCAAAACAAGATAGGGATACACCGGGCTACCCCTGTCAGAAGAAAGTGTAGGGGGGTAGACGATCCGAGACCCGCAGATCAGGGTTCCGCAGGAATAAGCGCTTCGGCGCATCGGAACACATCCAAACCATGCATGTGACCGTAGCATGTGTAATGAAGTGTGGTGGCATGCTCAAAACTCCTAAACCTTGTTACCAAGTGTGACCCCCATTCGTAGACATGCGCTGTCCCCTAAAAACGAAGTGTCTGCAATCTGACTATTAGGAGGAAACGCCCTGTTTCAGTGAAATCGGGGTAGATCTTGTCACAACATGTTCCCAAACATGGTTTTAAATCATCACATGACCTAACCAAGAACAAAACAAGAGAGGGCTACACCGGGCTACCCCTGTTAGAAGAAGGTCTTGGGGGGTAGACGATCCGAGACCCGCGGATCAGGGTTCCGCAGGAAGAAGTGCTTCGGGGCATCGGAACACCTCCAAACCATGGATGTGACCCTAGCATGTTTAATGAAGTGTGGTGGCATGCTAAAACCCCTAAACCTGGTTCCCAAGTGTGACCCCCTTCACAGACATGCGCTGTCCCCCAAAAACGAAGTGTGCGCAATCTGACTATTAGGGGGAAACTCCCTGTTTCGGTGATAACCGGGGTAGATCATGTCAGAACATGTTCCCAAACATGGTTTTACATCATAACATGACCTAACCAAGAGCAAAACAAGATAGGGCTACACCGGGCTACCCCTGTCAAAAGAAAGTCTAGGGGGGTAGACGATCCGAGGCCCGCGGATCAAGGTTCTGCAGGAAGAAGCGCTTCGGGGCATCGGAACACCTCCAAACCATGCATGTGACCCTAGCATGTGTAATGAAGTGTGGTGGCATGCTCAAACCTCCTAAAACTGGTTACCAAGTGTGACCCCCATTCGCAGACATGTGCTGTCCCCTAAAAAAAGAAGTGTCTGCAATCTGACTATTAGGGGGGGACTCCCCGTTTTGGTGAAACCGGGGTAGATCTTGTCACAACATATTACCAAACATGGTTTTACATCATCACATGACCTAACCAAGAGCAAAACAGGAGAGGGCAACACCGGGATACCCCTGTCAGAAGAATGTCTAGGGGGGTAGATGATCCGAGGCCCGCGGATCAGGGTTCCGCAGGAAGAAGCGCTTCGGGGCATCGGAACACCTCCAAACCATGCATGTGACCCTAGGATGTGTAATGAAGTGTGGTGGCATTCTCAAACCTCCTAAACCTCGTTACCAAGTGTGACCCCCTTCGCAGACATGCGTTGTCCCCTAAAAACAAAGTGTCTGCAATCTCACTATTAGGGGGAAACACCCTGTTTCGGTGAAACCGGGCTAGATCTTGTCACAACATGTTCCCAAACATGGTTTTAAATCATCACATGACATAACCAAGAGCAAAACCAGAGAGGGCTACACCGGGCTACCCCTGTCTGAAAAAAGTCTAGGGCGGTAGACGATCTGAGACCCGTGGATCAGGGTTCCGTAGGAAGAAGCGGTTAGGGGCATTGGAACACCTCCAAACCATGCATGTGACCCTAGCATGTGTAAGGAAGTTTGGTGGCATGCTCAAACCTCCTAAACCTGGTTACCAAGTATGACCCCCTTCGCAGACATGCGATGTCCCCTAAATACGAAGTGTCTGCAATCTGACTATTAGGAGGAAACTCCCTGTTTTAGTGAAACCGGGGTAGATCTTGTCACAACATGTTCCCAAATTTGGTTCTAAATCAATACATGACCTAACCAAGAACAAAACAAGAGAGGGCTACACCGGGCTACCCCTGTCAGAAGAAAGTCTTGGGGGGTAGATGATCCGAGCCCCGCGCATCAGGGTTCCGCAGGAAGAAGCGCTTCGGGGCATCGGAACACCTCCAAACCATGCATGTGACCCTATCATGTGTAATGAAGTGTGGTGGAATGCTCAAACCTCCTAAACCTGGTTACCAAGTGTGACCCCCTTCGCAGACATGCATTGTCCCCTAAAAAAAGAAGTGTCTGCAATCTGACTATTAGGGGGGGACTCCCCGTTTTGGTGAAACCGGGGTAGATCTTGTCACAACATGTTCCCAAACATGTTTTTACATCATCACATGACCTAACCAAGATAAAAACAAGAGAGGGCTACACCGGGCTACCCCTGTCAGAAGAATGTCTAAGGGGGTAGACGATCCGAGACCCGTGGATCAGGGTTCCGCAGGAAGAAGCGCTTCGGGGCATCAGAACACCTCCAAACCATGCATGTGACCCTAGCATGTGTAATGAAGTGTGGTGGCATTCTCAAAACTCCTAAACCTGGTTACCAAGTGTGACCCCCTTCGCAGACATGCGCTGTCCCCTAAAAACGAAGTGTCTGCAATATGACTATTAGGGGGAAACTCCCCATTTCGGTGAAACCGGGGTAGATCTTGTCACAACATATTCCCAAACATGGTTTTACATCATCACGTGACCTAACCAAGAGCAAAACAAGAGAGGGAAATACCAGGATACCCCTGTCAGAAGAAAGTATAGGGGTAGATGATCTGAGGCCCACGGATCAGGGTTCCGCAGGAAGAAGCTCTTCGGTGCATCGGAACACCTCCAAACCATGCATGTGACACTAGCATGTGTAATGAAGTGTGGTGGCATTCTCAAACCTCCTAAACCGGGTTACCAAGTGTGACCCCCTTCGCAAACATGCGCGGTCCCCTAAAAACAAAGTGTCTACAATCAGACTATTAGGGGGAACTCCCCGTTTCGGTGAAACCAGGGTAGATCTTGTCACACCATGTTCCCAAACATGGTTTTACATCATCACAAGATCTAACCAAGAGAAAAACAAGAGAGGGCTACACCGGGCTACCCATGTCAGAAGAAAGTCTAGGGGGTAGACGATCCGAGGCCCGCGGATTAGAGTTCCGTAGGAAGAAGCGCTTCGGGGCATCGGAACACCTCCAAACCATGCATGTGACCCTAGAATGTGTAATGATGTCTGGTGGCATGCTAAAAACTCCTAAACCTGGTTACCAAGTGTGACCCCCTTCACAGACATGCGTTGTCTCCTAAATACGAAGTGTTTGCAATCTGACTATTAGGAGGAAATTCCCCGTTTCGGTGAAACCTGGGTAGATCTTGTCACAAAATGTTCCCAAACATGGTTTTACATCATCACATGACCTAACCAAGAGCAAAACAAGAGAGGGCTACACCAGGCTACCCCTGTCAGAAGAAAGTCTAGGGGGGTAGACGATCTGAGACCCGCATATCAGTGTTCCGCAGGAATAAGCGCTTTGGGGCATCGGAACACCTCTAAACCATGCATGTGACCTTAGCATGTGTAATGAAGTGTGGTGGCAAGCTCAAAACTCCTATACCTGGTTACCAAGTGTGAACCCCATTCGCAGACATGCGTTGTCCCCTAAAAACAAAGTGTCTGCAATCTGACTATTAGGGGGAATCTCCCTGTTTCCGTTAAACCGGGGTAGATCTTGTCACAACATGTTCCCAAACATGGTTTTAAATCATCACATGACCTAACCAAGAACAAAACAAAAGAGGGCTACACCGGCTACCCCTGTCTGAAAAAAGTCTAGGGGGTAGACGATCTGAGACCCGCGGATCAGGGTTCCGTAGGAAGAAGCGGTTAGGGGCATTGGAACACCTCCAAACCATGCATGTGACCCTAGCATGTGTAATGAAGTTTGGTGGCATGCTAAAACCTCCTAAATCTGGTTCCCAAGTGTGACCCCCTTCGCAGACATGCGTTGTCCCCTAAAAACGAAGTGTCTACAATCAGACTATTAGGGGGAAACTCCCTGTTTCGGTGAAACCAGGGTAGATCTTGTCACAACATGTTCCCGAACATGGTTTTACATCATCACATGATCTAACCAAGAGAAAAACAAGAGAGGGATACACCGGGCTACCCCTGTCAGAAGAAAGTCTAGGGGGGTAGACGATCTGAGGCCCGCGGATCAAGGTTCCGCAGGAAGAAGCGCTTCTGGGCATCGGAACACATCCAAACCATGCATGTGACCCTAGCATGTGTAATGAAGTGTGGTGGCATGCTCAAAACTCATAAACCTGGTTACCAAGTATGACCCCCTTCGCAGACATGCGATGTCCCCTAAATACGAAGTGTCTGCAATCTGACTATTAGGAGGAAACTCCCTGTTTCAGTGAAACCGGGGTAGATCTTGTCACAACATGTTCCCAAACTTGGTTTTAAATCAACACATGACCTAATCAAGAACAAAACAAGAGAGGGATACACCGGTCTACCCCTGTCAGAAGAAATTCTTGGGGGGTAGATGATCCGAGACCCGCGCATCAGGGTTCCATAGGAAGAAGAGCTTCGGGGCATCGGAACACCTCCAAACCATGCATGTGACCCTAGAATGTGTGATGAAGTGTGGTGGAATGCTCAAACCTCATAAACCTGGTTCCCAAGTGTGACCCCCTTCGCAGACATGCGTTGTCCCCTAAAAACGAAGTGTGTGCAATCTGACTATTAGGGGGAAACTCCCTGTTTCGGTGAAACCGGGGAAGATCATGTCACAACATGTTCCCAAACATGGTTTTACATCATCACATGACCTAAAAAAGAGCAAAACAAGAGAGGGCTACACCGGGCTACCCCTGTCAGAAGAAAGTCTAGGGGGGTAGACGATCCGAGGCCCGTAGATCAGGGTTCCGCAGGAAGAAGTGCTTCGGGGCATCGGAACACCTCAAAACCATGCATGTGACCCTAGCATGTGTAATGATGTGTGGTGGCATGCTCAAACCTGCTAAACCTGGTTAAAAAGTGTGCCCCCCCTTTGCAGACATGCGATGTCCCCTAAAAAACGAAGTGTCTGCAATCTGACTATTAGGGGGGGGGGGACTCCCCGTTTTGGTGAAACAGGGGTAGATCTTGTCACAACATGTTCCCAAACATGGTTTTACATCATCACATTACCTAACCAAGAGCAAAACAAGAGAGGGCTACACCGGGCTACCCCTGTCAGAAGAAAGTCTAGGGGGGTAGACGATCCGAGACCCGCGGATCAGGGTTCCGCAGGAAGAAGCGCTTCGGGGCATCAGAACACCTCCAAACCATGCATGTGACCCTAGAATGTGTAATGAAGTGTGGTGCCATGCTCAAAACTCCTAAACCTGGTTACCAAGTGTGACACCCTTCACAGACATGCGCTGTCCCCTAAAAACAAAGTGTCTGCAATCAGACTATTAGGGGGAACTTCCCGTTTCGGTGAAACCGGGTAGATCTTGTCACAACATGTTCCCAAACATGGTTTCACATCATAAAATGACCTAACCAAGAGCAAAACAAGAGCGGGCTACACCGGGCTACCCCTGTCAGAAGAAAGTCTTGGGGGTAGACGATACGAGGCCCGCGGATCAGGGTTCCGTAGGATGAAGCTCTTCGGGGCATCGGAACACCTCCAAACCATGCTTGTGACGCTAGCATGTGTAATGAAGTGTGGTGGCACGCTAAAAACTCCTAAACCTGGTTACCAAGTATGACCCCCTTCGCAGACATGTGTTGTCCCCTAAATACGAAGTGTCTGCAATCTGATTATTAGGGGGAAACTCCCCGTTTCGGTGAAACCGGGATATATCTTGTCACAACATGTTCCCAAACATGGTTTTACATCATCAAATGACCTAAACAAGAGCAAAACAAGAGAGGGCTACACCGGGCTACCCCTATCAGAAGAAAGTCTAGGGGGGTAGACGATCCGAGACCCGCGGATCAGGGTTCCACAGGAAGAAGCGCTTCGGGGCATCAGAACACCTCCAAACCATGCATGTGACCCTAGGATGTGTAATGAAGTGTGGTGGCATTCTCAAACCTCCTAAACCTGGTTACCAAGTGTGACCCCCTTCGCAGACATGCGTTGTCCCCTAAAAACAAAGTGTCTGCAATCTCACTATTAGGGGGAAACACCCTGTTTCGGTGAAACCGGGCGAGATCTTGTCACAACATGTTCCCAAACATGGTTTTAAATCATCACATGACATAACCAAGAGCAAAACCAGAGAGGGCTACACCGGGCTACCCCTGTCTGAAAAAAGTCTAGGGCGGTAGACGATCTGAGACCCGCGGATCAGGGTTCCATAGGAAGAAGCTGTTAGGGGCATTGGAACACCTCCAAACCATGGATGTGACCCTAGAATGTGTAATGAAGTGTGGTGGCATGCTCAAACCTCATAAACCTGGTTCCCAAGTGTGACCCCCTTCGCAGACATGCGTTGTCCCCTAAAAACGAAGTGTGTGCAATCTGACTATTAGGGGGAAACTCCCTGTTTCACTGAAACCGGGGTAGATCATGTCACAACATGTTCCCAAACATGGTTTTACATCATCACATGACCTAAACAAGAGCAAAACAAGAGAGGGATACACCGGGCTACCCCTGTTAGAAGAAAGTCTAGGGCGGTAGACGATCTGAGGCCCGCAGATCAGGGTTCCGCAGGAAGAAGTGCTTCGGGGCATCGGAACACCTCCAAACCATGCATGTGACCCTAGCCTGTGTAATGATGTGTGGTGGCATGCTCAAACCTGCTAAACCTGGTTACCAAGTGTGCCCCCCCCCTTTGCAGACATGCGATGTCCCCTAAAAACGAAGTGTCTGCAATCTGACTATTAAGGGGGGACTCCCCGTTTTGGTGAAACCGGGGTAGATCTTGTCACAACATGTTACCAAACATGGTTTTACATCATCACATTACCTAACCAAGAGCAAAACAAGAGAGGGCTACACCGGGCTACCCCTGTCAGAAGAAAGTCTAGGGGGGTAGACGATCCGAGACCCGCGGATCAGGGTTCCGCAGGAAGAAGCGCTTCGGGGCATCAGAACACCTCCAAACCATGCATGTGACCCTAGAATGTGTAATGAAGTGTGGTGGCATGCTCAAAACTCCTAAACCTGGTTACCAAGTGGGACACCCTTCGTAGACATGCGTTGTCCCCTAAAAACAAAGTGTCTGCAATCAGACTATTAGGGGAAACTTCCCGTTTCGGTGAAACCGAGGTAGATCTTGTCACAAAATGTTCCCAAACATGGTTTCGATCATAAAATGACCTAACCAAGAGCAAAACAAGAGCGGGCTACACCGGGCTACCCCTGTCAGAAGAAAGTCTAGGGGGTAGACGATCCGAGGCCCGCGGATCAGGGTTCCGTAGGAAGAAGCGCTTCGGGGCATCGGAACACCTCCAAACCATGCTTGTGACCCTAGCATGTGTAATGAAGTGTGGTGGCACGCTAAAAACTCCTAAACCTGGTTACCAAGTATGACCCCCTTCGCAGACATGTGTTGTCCCCTAAATACGAAGTGTCTGCAATCTGACTATTAGGGGGAAACTCCCCGTTTCGGTGAAACCGGGATAGATCTTGTCACAACATGTTCCCAAACATGGTTTTACATCATCACATGACCTAAACAAGAGCAAAACAAGAGAGGGCTACACCGGGCTACCCCTGTCAGAAGAAATTCTAGGGGGTAGACGATCCGAGACCCGCGGATCAGGGTTCTGCAGGAAGAAGCGCTTCGGGGATCGGAACACCTACAAACCATGCATGTGACCCTAGCATATGTAATGAAGTGTGGTGGCATGCTAAAAACTCCTAAACCTGGTTACCAAGTGTGACCCCCATCGCAGACATGCGCTGTCCCTGAATAGCGATGTGTCCGCAATCTGACTATTAGGGGGAAACTCCCCGTTTCGGTGAAACCGGGGTATATCTTGTCACAACATATTCCCAAACATGGTTTTACATCATCACATGACCTAAACAAGAGAGGGCTACACCGGGCTACCCCTGTCAGAAGAAAGTCTAGGGGGTAGACGATCTGAGGCCCGCAGATCAGGGTTCCGCAGGAAGAAGTGCTTCGGGGCATAGGAACACCTCCAAACCATGCATGTGACCCTAGCATGTGTAATGAAGTGTGTTGGCATGCTCAAACCTTCTAAACCTGGTTACCAAGTGTGCCCCCCCTTTGCAAACATGCGATGTCCCCGAAAAAACGAAGTGTCTGCAATCTGACTATTATGGGGGGACTCCTCGTTTTGGTGAAACTGGGGTAGATCTTGTCACAACATGTTCCCAAACATGGTTTTACATCATCACATTACCTAACCAAGATAAAAACAAGAGAGGGCTACACCGGGCTACCCCTGTCAGAAGAAAGTCTAGGGGGGTAGACAATCCGAGACCCGCGGATCAGGGTTCCGGAGGAACAAGCGCTTCGGGGCATCAGAACACCTCAAAACCATGCATGTGACCCTAGAATGTGTAATGAAGTGTGGTGGCATGCTCAAAACTCCTAAACCTGGTTACCAAGTGTGACACCCTTCGCAGACATGCGTTGTCCCCTAAAAACAGTGTCTGCAATCAGACTATTAGGGGGAACTTCCCGTTTCGGTGAAACCGAGGTAGATCTTGTCACAACATGTTCCCAAACATGGTTTCACATCATAAAATGACCTAACCAAGAGCAAAACAAGAGCGGGATACACCGGGCTACCCCTGTCAGAAGAAAGTTTAGGGGGGTAGACGATCCGAGGCCCGTGGATCAGGGTTCCGCAGGAAGAAGCGCTTCGGGGCATCGGAACACCTCCAAACCATGCTTGTGACCCTAGCATGTGTAATGAAGTGTGGTGGAATGCTAAAAACGCCTAAACCTGGTTACCAAGTATGACCCCCTTCGCAGACATGTGGTGTCCCCTAAATACGAAGTGTCTGCAATCTGACTATTAGGGGGAAACTACCCGTTTCGGGGAAACCGGGGTAGATCTTGTCACAACATGTTCCCAAACATGGTTTTACATCATCACATGACCTAACCAAGAGCAAAACAAGAGAGGGCTACACCGGGCTACCCCTGTCAGAAGAAAGTCTAGGGGGGTAGACGATCCGAGACCCGCGGATCAGGGTTCCGCAGGAAGAAGCGCTTTAGGGCATCGGAACACCTACAAACCATGCATGTGACCCTAGCATATGTAATGAAGTGTGGTGGCGTGCTCAAAACTCCTAAACCTGGTTACCAAGTGTGACCCCCTTCGCAGACATGTGCTGTCCCCTAAAAACGATGTGTCTACAGTCTGACTATTAGGGGGAAACTCCCCGTTTCGGTGAAACCGGGGTAGATCTTGTCAAAACATATTCCCAAACATATTTTTACATCATCACATGACCTAAACAAGAGCAAAACAAGAGAGGGATACACCGGGCTACCCCTGTCCGAAGAAAGTCTAGGGGGTAGACGATCCGAGGCCCGCGGATAAGAGTTCCGTAGGAAGAAGCGCTTCAGGGCATCAGAACACCTCCAAACCATGCATGTGACCCTAGAATGTGTAATGAACTGTGGTGTCATGCTCAAAACTCCTAAACCTGGTTACCAAGTGTGACCCCCTACACAGACATGCGTTGTCCCCTAAATACGAAGTGTTTGCAATCTGACTATTAGGGGGAAATTCCCCGTTTCGATGAAACCTGGGTAGATGTTGTCACAACATGTTCCCAAACATGGTTTTACATCATTACATGACCTAACCAAGAGCAAAACAAGAGAGGGCTACACCGGGCTACCCCTGTCAGAAGAAAATCTAGGGGGGTAGACGATCCGAGACCCGCAGATCAGGGATCCGCAGGAATAAGCGCTTCGGGGCATCAGATCACCTCTATACCATGCATGTGACCCTAGAATGTGTAATGAAGTGTGGTGGCAAGCTCAAAACTCCTAAACCTGGTAGACATGCGTTTTACCCTAAAAACAAAGTGTCTACAATCTGACTATTAGGGGGAAACTCCCTGTTTCCGTGAAACCGGGGAAGATCTTGTCACAACATGTTCCCAAACATGGTTTTAAATCATCACATGACCTAACCAAGAACAAATTAAGAGAGGGATACACCTGGCTACCCCTGTCAAAAGAAAGTCTTGGGGGGTAGACGATCCGAGACCCGCAGATCAGGGTTCCATAGGAAGAAGTGCTTCGGGGCATCGGAACACCTCCAAACCATGCATGTGACCGTAGAATGTGTAATGAAGTGTGGTGGAATGCTCAAACCTCATAAACCTGGTTCCCAAGTGTGACCCCCTTCGCAGACATGCGTTGTCCCCTAAAAACGAAGTGTGTGCAATCTGACTATTAGGGGGAAACTCCCTGTTTCGGTGAAACCGGGGTAGATCATGTCACAACATGTTCCCAAACATGGTTTTACATCATCACATGACCTAAACAAGAGCAAAACAAGAGAGGGCTACACCGGGCTACCCCTGTCAGAAGAAAGTCTAGGGGGGTAGACGATCCGAGGCCCGTAGATCAGGGTTCCGCAGGAAGAAGTGCTTCGGGGCATCGGAACACCTCCAAACCATGCATGTTACCCTAGCATGTGTAATGATGTGTGGTGGCATGCTCAAACCTGCTAAACCTGGTTAACAAGTGTGCCCCCCCTTTGCAGACATGCGATGTCCCCTAAAAAATGAAGTGTCTGCAATCTGACTATTAGGGGGGACTCCCCGTTTTGGTGAAACCAGGGTAGATCTTGTCACAACATGTTCCCAAACATGGTTTTACATCATCACATTACTAACCAAGAGCAAAACAAGAGAGGGCTACACCGGGCTACCCCTGTCAGAAGAAAGTCTAGGGGGGTAGACGATCCGAGACCCGCGGATCAGGATTCCGCAGGAAGAAGCGCTTCGGGGCATCAGAACACCTCCAAACCATGCATGTGACCCTAGAATGTGTAATGAAGTGTGGTGGCATGCTCAAAACTCCTAAACCTGGTTACCAAGTGTGACACCCTTCGCAGACATGCGATGTCCCCGAAAAAACAAAGTGTCTGCAATCTGACTATTAGGGGGGGACTCCCCGTTTTGGTGAAACCGGGGTAGATATTGTCACAACATGTTCCCAAACATGGTTTTACATCATCACATGACCTAACCAAGAGCAAAACAACAGAGGGCTACACCGGGCTACCCCTGTCAGAAGAAAGTCTAGGGGGTAGACGATCCGAGACCCGCGGATCAGGGTTCCGCAGGAAGAAGCGCTTCGGGGCATCAGAACACCTCCAAACCATGCATGTGACCCTAGAATGTGTAATGAAGTGTGGTGGAACGCTCAAAACTCCTAAACCTGGTTACCAAGTGTGACACCCTTCGCAGACATGTGTAATGAAGTGTGGTGAGATGCGCTGTCCCCTAAAAACAAAGTGTCTGCAATCAGACTATTAGGGGGAACTTCCCGTTTCGGTGAAACCGGGATAGATCTTGTCACAACATGTTCCCAAACATGGTTTTACATCATCACATGACCTAAACAAGAGAAAAACATGAGAGGGCTACACCGGGCTACCCCTGTCAGAAGAAAGTCTAGGGGGGTAGACGATCCGAGACCCGCGGATCAGGGTTCCGCAGGAAGAAGCGCTTTGGGGCATCAGAACACCTACAAACCATGCATGTGACCCTAGCATATGTAATGATGTGTGGTGGCATGCTAAAAACTCCTAAACCTGGTTACCAAGTGTGACCCCCTTCGCAGACATGTGCTGTCCCCTAAAAACGATGTGTCCGCAATCTGACTATTAGGGGGAAACTCCCCGTTTCGGTGAAACCGGGGTATATCTTGTCACAACATATTCCCAAACATGGTTTTACATCATCACATGACCTAAAAAAGAGTAAACCAAGAGAGGGCTACACCGGGCTACCCCTGTCAGAAGAAAGTCTAGGGGGTAGACGATCTGAGGCCCGCGGATTAGAGTTCCGTAGGAAGAAGCGCTTCAGGGCATCGGAACACCTCCAAACCATGCATGTGACCCTAGAATGTGTAATGAAGTGTGGTGTCATGCTCAAAACTCCTAAACCTGGTTACCAAGTGTGACCCCCTTCGCAGACATGCGTTGTCCCCTAAAAACGAAGTGTGTGCAATCTGACTATTAGGGGGAAACTCCCTGTTTCGGTGAAACCGGGGTAGATCTTGTCACAACATGTTCCCAAACATGGTTTTACATCATCACATGACCTAACCAAGAGAAAAACAAGAGAGGGATACACCGGGCTACCCCTGTCAGAAGAAAGTCTTGGGGGGTAGACGATCCGATGCCCGTAGATCAGGGTTCCATAGGAAGAAGTGCTTCGGGGCATCGGAACACCTCCAAACCATGCATGTGACCCTAGAATGTGTAATGAAGTGTGGTGGTATGCTCAAACCTCATAAACCTGGTTCCCAAGTGTGACCCCCTTCGCAGACATGCGTTGTCCCCTAAAAACGAAGTGTGTGCAATCTGACTATTAGGGGGAAACTCCCTGTTTCACTGAAACCGGGGTAGATCATGTCACAACATGTTCCCAAACATGGTTTTACATCATCACATGACCTAAACAAGAGCAAAACAAGAGAGGGCTACACCGGGCTACCCCTGTTAGAAGAAAGTCTAGGGCGGTAGACGATCTGAGGCCCGCAGATTAGGGTTCTGCAGGAAGAAGTGCTTCGGGGCATCGGAACACCTCCAAACCATGCATGTGACCCTAGCATGTGTAATGATGTGTGGTGGCATGCTCAAACCTGCTAAACCTGGTTACCAAGTGTGCCCCCCCCTTTGCAGACATGCGATGTCCCCTAAAAACGAAGTGTCCGCAATCTGACTATTAAGGGAGGACTCCCTGTTTTGGTGAAACCGGGGTAGATCTTGTCACAACATGTTCCTAAACATGGTTTTACATCATCACATTACCTAACCAAGAGCAAAACAAGAGAGGGCTACACCGGGCTACCCCTGTCAGAAAAAGTCTAGGGGGTAGACGATCCGAGACCCGCGGATCAGGGTTCCGCAGGAAGAAGCGCTTCGGGGCATCAGAACACCTCCAAACCATGCATGTGACCCTAGAATGTGTAATGAAGTGTGGTGGCATGCTCAAAACTCCTAAACCTGGTTACCAAGTGGGACACCCTTCGTAGACATGCGTTGTCCCCTAAAAACAAAGTGTCTGCAAACAGACTATTAGGGGAAACTTCCCGTTTCGGTGAAACCGAGGTAGATCTTGTCACAACATGTTCCCAAACATGGTTTCACATCATAAAATGAGCTAACCAAGAGCAAAACAAGAGCGGGCTACACCGGGCTACCCCTGTCAGAAGAAAGTCTAGGGGGTAGACGATCCGAGGCCCGCGGATCAGGGTTCCGTAGGAAGAAGCGCTTCGGGGCATCGGAACACCTCCAAACCATGCTTGTGACCCTAGCATGTGTAATGAAGTGTGGTGGCACGCTAAAAACTCCTAAACCTGGTTACCAAGTATGACCCCCTTCGCAGACATGTGTTGTCCCCTAAATATGAAGTGTCTGCAATCTGACTATTAGGGGGAAACTCCCTGTTTCGGTGAAACCGGGGTAGATCTTTTCACAACATGTTCCCAAACATGGTTTTACATCATCACATGACCTAAACAAGAGCAAAACAAGAGAGGGCTACACCGGGCTACCCCTGTCAGAAGAAAGTCTATGGGGTAGACGATCTGATGCCCGCAGATCAGGGTTCCGCAGGAAGAAGTGCTTCGGGGCATAGGAACACCTACAAACCATGCATGTGACCCTAGCATGTGTAATGAAGTGTGTTGGCATGCTCAAACCTTCTAAACCTGGTTACAAAGTGTGCCCCCCCTTTGCAAACATGCGATGTCCCCGAAAAAACGAAGTGTCTGCAATCTGACTATTATGGGGGACTCCTCAATTTGGTGAAACTGGGGTACATCTTGTCACAACATGTTCCCAAACATGGTTTTACATCATCACATTACCTAACCAAGATCAAAACAAGAGAGGGCTACACCGGGCTACCCCTGTCAGAAGAAAGTCTAGGGGGGTAGACAATCCGAGACCCGCGGATCAGGGTTCCGCAGGAAGAAGCGCTTCAGGGCATCAGAACACCTCAAAACCATGCATGTGACCCTAGAATGTGTAATGAAGTGTGGTGGCATGCTCAAAACTCCTAAACCTGGTTACCAAGTGTGACACCCTTCGCAGACATGCGCTGTCCCCTAAAAACAGTTTCTGCAATCAGACTATTAGGGGGAACTTCCCGTTTCGGTGAAACCGAGGTAGATCTTGTCACAACATGTTCCCAAACATGGTTTCACATCATAAAATGACCTAACCAAGAGCAAAACAAGAGCGGGCTACACCGGGCTACCCCTGTCAGAAGAAAGTCTAGGGGGTAGACGATCCGAGGCCCGTGGATCAGGGTTCCGCAGGAAGAAGCGCTTCGGGGCATCGGAACACCTCCAAACCATGCTTGTGACCCTAGCATGTGTAATGAAGTGTGGTGGCATGCTAAAAACGCCTAAACCTGTTTACCAAGTATGACCCCCTTCGCAGACATGTGCTGTCCCCTAAATACGAAGTGTCTGCAATCTGACTATTAGGGGGAAACTACCCGTTTCGGGGAAACCGGGGTAGATCTTGTCACAACATGTTCCCAAACATGGTTTTACATCATCACATGACCTAACCAAGAGCAAAACAAGAGAGGGCTACACCGGGCTACCCCTGTCAGAAGAAAGTCTAGGGGGGTAGACGATCCGAGACCCGCGGATCAGGGTTCCGCAGGAAGAAGCGCTTTGGGGCATCGGAACACCTACAAACCATGCATGTGACCCTAGAATATGTAATGAAGTGTGGTGGCGTGCTCAAAACTCCTAAACCTGGTTACCAAGTGTGACCCCCTTCGCAGAAATGTGCTGTCCCCTAAAAACGATGTGTCTACAGTCTGACTATTAGGGGGAAACTCCCCGTTTCGGTGAAACCGGGGTAGATCTTGTCACAACATATTCCCAAACATGGTTTTACATCATCACATGACCTAAACAAGAGCAAAACAGTTTGAGGGCTACACCGGGCTACCCCTGTCCGAAGAAAGTCTAGGGGGTAGACGATCCGAGGCCCGCGGATTAGAGTTCCGTAGGAAGAAACGCTTCGGGGCATCGGAACACCTCCAAACCATGCATGTGACCCTAGAATGTGTAATGAACTGTGGTGTCATGCTCAAAACTCCTAAACCTGGTTACCAAGTGTGACCCCCTTCACAGACATGCGTTGTCCCCTAAATACGAAGTGTTTGCAATCTGACTATTAGGGGGAATTCCCCGTTTCGATGAAACCTGGGTAGATGTTGTCACAACATGTTCCCAAACATGGTTTTACATCATTACATGACCTAACCAAGAGCAAAACAAGAGAGGGCTACACCGGGCTACCCCTGTCAGAAGAAAGTCTAGGGGGGTAGACGATCCGAGACCCGCAGATCAGGGTTCCGCAGGAATAAGCGCTTTGGGGCATCAGATCACCTCTAAACCATGCATGTGACCCTAGAATGTGTAATGAAGTGTGGTGGCAAGCTCAAAACTCCTAAACCTGGTTACCAAGTGTGACCCCCATTCGTAGACATGCGTTGTACCCTAAAAACAAAGTGTCTACAATCTGACTATTAGGGGGCTCCCTGTTTCCGTGAAACCGGGGTAGATCTTGTCACAACATGTTCCCAAACATGGTTTTAAATCATCACACGACCTAACCAAGAACAAATTAAGAGAGGGATACACCTGGCTACCCCTGTCAAAAGAAAGTCTTGGGGGGTAGACGATCCGAGACCCGCAAATCAGGGTTCCATAGGAAGAAGTGCTTCGGGGCATCGGAACACCTCCAAACCATGCATGTGACCGACGAATGTGTAATGAAGTGTGGTGGAATGCTCAAACCTCATAAACCTGGTTCCCAAGTGTGACCCCCTTCGCAGACATGCGTTGTCCCCTAAAAACGAAGTGTGTGCTATCTGACTATTAGGGGGAAACTCCCTGTTTCGGTGAAACCGGGGTAGATCATGTCACAACATGTTCCCAAACATGGTTTTACATCATCACATGACCTAAACAAGAGCAAAACAAGAGAGGGCTACACCGGGCTACCCCTGTCAGAAGAAAGTCTAGGGGGGTAGACGATCCGAGACCCGCGGATCAGGGTTCCGCAGGAAGAAGCGCTTTGGGGCATCGGAACACCTACAAACCATGCATGTGAAACTAGCATATGTAATGAAGTGTGGTGGCGTGCTCAAAACTCCTAAACCTGGTTACCAAGTGTGACCCCCTTCGCAGACATGTGCTGTCCCCTAAAAATGATGTGTCTACAGTCTGACTATTAGGGGGAAACTCCCCGTTTCGGTGAAACTGGGGTAGATCTTGTCACAACATATTCCCAAACATGGTTTTACATCATCACATGACCTAAACAAGAGCAAAACAAGAGAGGGCTACACCGGGCTACCCCTGTCCGAAGAAAGTCTAGGGGGTAGACGATCCGAGGCCCGCGGATTAGAGTTCCGTAGGAAGAAGAGCTTCGGGCATCGGAACACCTCCAAACCATGCATGTGACCCTAGAATGTGTAATGAACTGTGGTGTCATGCTCAAAACTCCTAAACCTGGTTACCAAGTGTGACCCCCTTCACAGACATGCGTTGTCCCCTAAATACGAAGTGTTTGCAATCTGACTATTAGGGGGAAATTCCGCGTTTCGATGAAACCTGGGTAGATGTTGTCACAACATGTTCCCAAACATGGTTTTACATCATTACATGACCTAACCAAGAGCAAAACAAGAGAGGGCTACACCGGGCTACCCCTGTCAGAAGAAAGTCTAGGGGGGTAGACGATCCGAGACCCGCAGATCAGGGTTCCGCAGGAATAAGCGCTTCGGGGCATCAGATCACCTCCTATCCATGCATGTGACCCTAGAATGTGTAATGAAGTGTGGTGGCAAGCTCAAAACTCCTAAACCTGGTTACCAAGTGTGACCCCCATTCGTAGACATGCGTTGTACCCTAAAAACAAAGTGTCTACAATCTGACTATTAGGGGGAAACTCCCTGTTTCCGTGAAACCGGGGTAGATCTTGTCACAACATGTTCCCAAACATGGTTTTAAATCATCACACGACCTAACCAAGAACAAATTAAGAGAGGGATACACCTGGCTACCCCTGTCAAAAGAAAGTCTTGGGGGGTAGACGATCCAAGACCCGCAGATCAGGGTTCCATAGGAAGAAGTGCTTCGGGGCATCGGAACACCTCCAAACCATGCATGTGACCGACGAATGTGTAATGAAGTGTGGTGGAATGCTCAAACCTCATAAACCTGGTTCCCAAGTGTGACCCCCTTCGCAGACATGCGTTGTCCCCTAAAAACGAAGTGTGTGCAATCTGACTATTAGGGGGAAACTCCCTGTTTCGGTGAAACCGGGGTAGATCATGTCACAACATGTTCCCAAACATGGTTTTACATCATCACATGACCTAAACAATAGCAAAACAAGAGAGGGCTACACCGGGCTACCCCTGTCAGAAGAAAGTCTAGGGGGGTAGACGATCCGAGGCCCGTAGATCCGGGTTCCGCAGGAAGAAGTGCTTCGGGGCATCGGAACACCTCCAAACCATGCATGTGACCCTAGCATGTGTAATGATGTGTGGTGGCATGCTCAAACCTGCTAAACCTGGTTAACAAGTGTGCCCCCCCTTGCAGACATGCAATGTCCCCTAAAAAACGAAGTGTCTGCAATCTGACTATTAGGGGGGGACTCCCCGTTTTGGTGAAACCGGGGTAGATCTTGTCACAACATGTTCCCAAACATGGTTTTACATCATCACATTACCTAACCAAGAGCAAAACAAGAGAGGGCTACACCGGGCTACCCCTGTCAGAAGAAAGTCTAGGGGGGTAGACGATCCGAGACCCGCGGATCAGGGTTCCGCAGGAAAAAGCGCTTCGGGGCATCATAACACCTCCAAACCATGCATGTGACCCTAGAATGTGTAATGAAGTGTGATGGCATGCTCAAAACTCCTAAACCTGGTTACCAAGTGTGACACCCTTCGCAGACATGCGATGTCCCCGAAAAAACAAAGTGTCTGCAATCTGACTATTAGGGGGGGGACTCCCCGTTTTGGTGAAACCGGGGTAGATATTGTCACAACATGTTCCCAAACATGGTTTTACATCATCACATGACCTAACCAAGAGCAAAACAACAGAGGGCTACACTGGGCTACCCATGTCAGAAGAAAGTCTAGGGGGGTAGACGATCCGAGACCCGCGGATCAGGGTTCCGCAGGAAGAAGCGCTTCGGGGCATCAGAACACCTCCAAACCAGGCATGTGACCCTAGCATGTGTAATGAAGTGTGGTGGAATTCTCAAAACTCCTAAACCTGGTTACCAAGTGTGACCCCCTTCGCAGACATGCGTTGTCCCCTAAAAACGAAGTGTCTGCAATATGACTATTAGGGGGAAACTCCCCGTTTCGGTGAAACCGGGAAGATCTTGTCACAACATATTCCCAAACATGGTTTTATATCATCATGTGACCTTACCAAGAGCAAAACAAGAGAGGGCAACACCGGGATACCCCTGTCAGAAGAATGTCTAGGGGGTAGATGATCCGAGGACCGCGGATCAGGGTTCCGCAGGAAGAAGCTCTTCGGTGCATCGGAACACCTCCAAACCATGCATGTGACACTAGCATGTGTAATGAAGTGTGGTGGCATGCTGAAACCTCCTAAACCGGGTTACCAAGTGTGACCCCCTTCGCAAACATGCGTGGTCCCCTAAAAACGAACTGTCTGCAATCAGACTATTAGGGGGAACTCCCCGTTTCTTTGAAATCGGTGTAGATCTTGTCACAACATGTTACCAAACATGGTTTTACATCATCACATGATCTAACCAAGAGCAAAACAAGAGAGGGCTAAACCGGGCTACCCCTGTCAGAAGAAAGTGTAGGGGGTAGACGATCCAAGACCCGCAGATCAGGGTTCCGCAGGAATAGGCGCTTCGGGGAATCGGAACACCTCCAAACCATGCATGTGACCCTAGCATATGTAATGAAGTGTGGTGGCATGCTCAAAACTCCTAAACCTGGTTACCAAGTGTGACCCCCTTCACAGACATGCGTTGTCCCCTAAATACGAAGTGTTTGCGATCTGACTATTAGGGGGAAATTCCCCGTTTCGGTGAAACCTGTGTAGATCTTGTCACAACATGTTCCCAAACATGGTTTTACATCATCGCATGACCTAACCAAGAGCAAAACAAGAGAGGGCTACAGCGGGCTACCCCTGTCAGAAGAAAGTCTAGGGGGTAGACGATCCGAGACTCGCAGATCAGGGTTCCGTAGGAATAAGCGCTTCAGGGCATCGGAACACCTCTAAACCATGCATGTGACCCTAGCATATGTAATGAAGTGTGGTGGCATGCTCAAAACTCCTAAACCTGGTTACCAAGTGTGACCCCCTTCGCAGACATGCGTTGTCCCCTAAAAACAAAGTGTCTGCAATCTGACTATTAGGGGGAAACTCCCTGTTTCCGTGAAACCGGGGTAGATCTTGTCACAACATGTTCCCAAACATGGTTTTAAATCATCACATGACCTAACCAAGAACAAAACAAGAGAGGGATACACCGGTCTACCCCTGTCAGAAGAAAGTCTTGGGGGGTAGACGATCCGAGACCCGCAGATCAGGGTTCCATAGGAAGAAGTGCTTCGGGGCATCGGAACACCTCCAAACCATGCATGTGACCCTAGAATGTGTAATGAAGTGTGTTGGCATGCTCAAACCTCATAAATCTGGTTCCCAAGTGTGACCCCCTTCGCAGACATGCGTTGTCCCCTAAAAACGAAGTGTGTGCAATCTGACTAATAGGGGGAAACTCCCTGTTTCGGTGTAACCGGGGTAGATCATGTCACAACATGTTCCCAAACATGGTTTTACATCATCACATGACCTAAACAAGAGCAAAACAAGTGAGTTCTACACCGGGCTTCCCCTGTCAGAAGAAAGTCTAGGGGGGTAGACGATCTGGGCCCACAGATCAGGGTTCCGCAGGAAGAAGCGCTTCGGGGCATCGGAACACCTCCAAACCATGCATGTGACAATAGAATGTGTAATGAAGTGTGGTGGCATGCTCAAACCTCCTAAACCTGGTTCCCAAGTGTGACCCCCTTCGCAGACATGCGCTGTCCCCTAAAAATGAAGTGTGTTCAATCTGACTATTAGGGGGAAACTCCCTGTTTCGATGAAACCGGGGTAGATCATGTCACAACTTGTTCCCAAACATGGTTTTAAATCATCACATGAACTAACCAAGAGCAAAACAAGAGAGGTCTACACCGGGCTACCCCTCTCAGAAGAAAGTCTAGGGGGGTAGACGATCTGACGACCGCGGATCACGGTTCTGCAGGAAGAAGCGCTTCGGGGCATCAGAACACCTCCAAACCATGCATGTGACCCTAGCATGTGTAATGAGGTGTGGTGGCATTATTAAAATTCCTAAACCTGGTTACCAAGTGTGACCCCCTTCGCAGACATGCGTTGTCCCCTAAATATGAAGTGTTTGCAATCTGACTATTAGGGGAAATTCCCTGTTTCGGTGAAACCTGGGTAGATCTTGTCACAACATGTTCCCAAACATGGTATTACATCATCACATGACCTAACCAAGAGCAAAACAAGAAAGGGCTACACCGGGCTACCCCTGTCAGAAGAAAGTCTAGGGGTAGACGATCCGAGACCCGCAGATCAGGGTTCCGCAGGAATGAGCGCTTCGGGGCATCGGAACACCTCTAAACCATGCATGTGACCCTAGCATGTGTAATGAAGTGTGGTGGCAATCTTAAAACTCCTAAACCTGGTTACCAAGTGTGACCCCCATTCGCAGACATGCGTTGTCCCCTAAAAACAAAGTGTCTGCAATCTGACTATTAGGGGGAAACTCCCTGTTTCCGTGTGAAACCGGGGTAGATCTTGTCACAACATGTTCCCAAACATGGTTTTAAATCATCACATGACCTAAACAAGAACAAAACAAGAGAGGGATACACCGGGCTACCCCTGTCAGAAGAAAGTCTTGGTTGGTAGACGATCCGAGACCCGCAGATCAGGGATCCATAGGAAGAAGTGCTTCGGGGCATCGGAACACGTCCAAACCATGCATGTGACCCTATAATGTGTAATGAAGTGTGGTGGCATGCTCAAACCTCATAAACCTGGTTCCCAAGTGTGACCCCCTTCGCAGACATACGTTGTCCCCTAAAAACGAAGTGTGTGCAATCTGACTATTAGGGGGAAACTCCCTGTTTCGGTGTAACCGGGGTAGATCATGTCACAACATGTTCCCAAAAATGGTTTTACATCCTCACATGACCTAAACAAGAGCAAAACAAGAGAGGTCTACACCGGGCTACCCCTGTCAGAAGAAAGTCTAGTGGGGTAGACGATCTGGGCCCACAGATCAGGGTTCCGCAGGAAGAAGCGCTTCGGGGCATCGGAACACCTCCAAACCATGCATGTGACACTAGTATGTGTAATGAAGTGTGGTGGCATGCTCAAACCTCCTAAACCTTGTTCCCAAGTGTGACCCCTTCGCAGACATGCGCTGTCCCCTAAAAACGAAGTGTGTTCAATCTGACTATTAGGGGGAAACCCCTTGTTTCGGTGAAACCTGGGTAGATCTTGTCACAACATGTTCCCAAACATGGTATTACATCATCACATGACCTAACCAAGAGCAAAACAAGAAAGGGCTACACCGGGCTACCCCTGTCAGAAGAAAGTCTAGGGGGTAGACGATCCGAGACCCGCAGATCAGGGTTCCGTAGGAATTACCGCTTCGGGGCATCGGAACACCTCTAAACCATGCATGTGACCCTAGCATGAGTAATGAAGTGTGGTGGAAATCTCAAAACTCCTAAACCTGGTTACCAAGTGTGACCCCCATTCGCAGACATGCGTTGTCCCCTAAAAACAAAGTGTCTGCAATCTGACTATTAGGGGGAAAGTCCCTGTTTCCGTGAAACCGGGGTAGATCTTGTCACAACATGTTCCCAAACATGGTTTTAAATCATCAGATGACCTAACCAAGAACAAAACAAGAGAGGGCTACACCGGGTTACCCCTGTCAGAAGAATGTCTTGGGGGGTAGACGATCCGACGCCCGCTAATTAGGGTTCCGCACGAAGAAGCGCTTCGGGGCATTGGAACACCTCCAAACCATGCATGTGACCCTATAATGTGTAATGAAGTGTGGTGGCATGCTCAAAACTCCTAAACCTGGTTACCAAGTGTGACCCCCTTCACAGACATGCGTTGTCCCCTAAATACGAAGTGTTTGCAATCTGACTATTAGGGGGAAATTCCCCGTTTTGGTGACACCGGGGTAGATCTTGTCACAACATGTTCCCAAACATGGTTTTACATCATAACATGACCTAACAAAGAGCAAAACAAGAAAGGTCTACACCGGGCTACCCCTGTCAGAAGAAAGTCTAGGGGTTAGACTATCCGAGACCTGGAGATCAGGGTTCCATAGGAATAAGCGCTTCGGGGCATCGGAACACCTCCAAACCATCAATGTGACCCTAGCATGTGTAATGAAGTGTGGTGGCATGCTCAAAACTCCTATACCTAGTTACCAAGTGTGACCCCCATTCGCAGACATGCGATGTCCTCTAAAAACAAAATGTCTGCAATCTGACTATTAGGGGGAAACTCCCTGTTTCCGTGAAACCGAGGTAGATCTTGTCAAAACATGTTCCCAAGCATGGTTTTAAATCATCACATGACCTAACCAAGAACAAAACTAGAGAGGGCTACACCAGGCTACCCCTGTCAGAAGAAAGTCTTGGGGGGTAGACGATCCGAGACCCGCGGATCAGGGTTCCGCAGGAAGAAGCGCTTCAGGGCATCGGAACACCTCCAAACCATGCGTGTGACACTAGCATGTGTAATGAAGTGTGGTGGAATGATCAAACCTCCTAAACCTGGTTCCCAAGTGTGACCCCCTTCGCAGACATGCGCTGTCCCCTAAAAACGAAGTGTGTGCAATCTGACTAATAGGGGGAAACTCCCTGTTTCGGTGAAACCGGGGTAGATCATGTCACAACATGTTCCCAAGAATGGTTTTACATCATCACATGACCTAACCAAGAGCAAAACGAGAGATGTCTACACCGGGCTACCCCTGTCAGAAGAAAGTCTAGGGGGTAGACGATCTGAGGCCCGCAGATCAGGGTTCCGCAAGAAGAAGTGCTTCGGGGCATCGGAACACCTCCAAACCATGCATGTGACCCTATCATGTGTAATGAAGTGTGGTGGAATGCTAAAACCTCCTAAACCTGGTTACCAAGTGTGACCCCCTTCGTAGACATGCGCTGTCCCCTAAAAAAGAAGTGTCTACAATCTGACTATTAGGGGGGGACTCCCTGTTTTGGCGAAACCGGGGTAGATCTTGTCACAACATGTTCCCAAACATGGTTTTACATCATCACATGACCTAACCAAGAGCAAAACAAGAGAGGTATACACCGGGCTACCCTTGTCAGAAGAAAGTCTAGGGGCGTAGACGATCCGAGACCCGCGGATCAGCGTTCCGCAGGAAGAAGCGCTTCGGGGCATCAGAACACCTCCAAACTATGCATGTGACCCTAGCATGTGTAATGAAGTGTGGTGGCATTCTCAAAACTCCTAAACCTAGTTACCAAGTGTGACCCCCTTCGCAGACATGCGATGTCCCCTAATAACGAAGTGTCTGCAATATGACTATTACGGGAAACTCCCCGTTTCGGTGAAACAAGGGTAGATCTTGTCACAAAATATTCCCACACATGGTTTTACATCATCACGTGACCTAACCAAGAGCAAAAAAAAGAGGGCAACACCGGGGCACCCCTGTCAAAAGAAAGTATAGGGTGTAGATGATCCGAGGCCCGCAGATTAGGGTTCTGCAGGAAGAAGCTCTTCGGGGCATCGAAACACCTCCAAACCATGCATGTGACACTAGTATGTGTAATGAAGTGTGGTTGCATGCTCAAACCTCCTAAAACGGGTTACCAAGTGTGACCCCCTTCGCAAACATGCGCGGTCCACTAAAAACGAAGTGTCTGCAATCAGACTATTAGGGGGAACTCCCCGTTTCGGTGTAACCAGGGTAGATCTTGTCACAACATGTTCCCAAACATGGTTTTACGTCATCACATGATCTAACCAAGAGCAAAACAAGAGAGGGCTACACCAGGTTACCCCTATCAGAAGAAAGTCTAGGGGGTAGACGATCCGAGGCCCGCGGATTAGGGTTCCGCAGGAAGAAGCGCTTCGGGGCATCGGAACTCCTCCAAACCATGCATGTGACCCTAGAATGTGTAATGAAGTGTGGTGGCATGCTCAAAACTCCTAAACCTGGTTACCAAGTGTGACCCCCTTCACAGACATCCGTTGTCCCCTAAATACGAAGTGTTTGCAATCTGACTATTAGGGGGAAATTCTTTGTTTCGGTGAAACCGGGGTAAATCTTGTCACAACATGTTCCCAAACATGGTTTTACATCATCACATGACCTAACCAAGAGCAAAACAAGAGAGGGCTACACCGGGCTACCCCTGTCAAAAGAAAGTCTAGGGGGTAGACGATCCGAGACCCGCAGATCAGGGTTCCGCAGGAATAAGCGCTTCGGGGCATCAGAACACCTCTAAACCATGCATGTGACCCTAGCATGTGTAATGAAGTGTGGTTGCATGCTCAAAACTCCTAAACCTGGTTACCATGTGTGACCCCCATTCATAGACATGCGTTGTCCCCTAAAAACAAAGTGTCTGCAATCTGACTATTAGGGGGAAACTCCCTGTTTCCGTGAAACCGGGGTAGATCTTGTCACAACATGTTCCCAAACATGGTTTTAAATCATCACATGACCTAACCAAGAACAAAACAAGAGAGGGATACACCGGGCTACCCCTGTCAGAAGAAAGTCTTGGGGGGTAGACGATCCGAGACCCGCAGATCAGGGTTCCATAGGAAGAAGTGCTTCGGGGCATTGGAACACCTGCAAACCATGCATGTGACCCTAGAATGTGTAATGAAGTGTGGTGGCATGCTCAAACCTCATAAACCTGGTTCCCAAGGGTAGATCTTTTCACAACATGTTCCCAAACATGGTTTTACATCATCACATGACCTAAACAAGAGAAAAACAAGAGAGGGCTACACCGGGCTACCCCTGTCAGAAGAAAGTCTAGGGGGTAGACGATCCGATGCCCGCAGATCAGGGTTCCGCAGGAAGAAGTGCTTCGGGGCATAGGAACTCCTCCAAACCATGCATGTGACCCTAGAATGTGTAATGAAGTGTGGTGGCATGCTCAAAACTCCTAAACCTGGTTACCAAGTGTGACCCCCTTCACAGACATCCGTTGTCCCCTAAATACGAAGTGTTTGCAATCTGACTATTAGGGGGAAATTCTTTGTTTCGGTGAAACCGGGGTAAATCTTGTCACAACATGTACCCAAACATGGTTTTACATCATCACATTACCTAACCAAGATCAAAACAAGAGAGGGCTACACCGGGCTACCCCTGTCAGAAGAAAGTCTAGGGGGGTAGACAATCCGAGACCCGCGGATCAGGGTTCCGCAGGAACAAGCGCTTCGGGGCATCAGAACACCTCAAAACCATGCATGTGACCCTAGAATGTGTAATGAAGTGTGGTGGCATGCTCAAAACTCCTAAACCTGGTTACCAAGTGTGACACCCTTCGCAGACATGCGTTGTCCCCTAAAAACAGTGTCTGCAATCGGACTATTAGGGGGAACTTCCCGTTTCGGTGAAACCGAGGTAGATCTTGTCACAACATGTTCCCAAACATGGTTTCACATCATAAAATGACCTAACCAAGAGCAAAACAAGAGCGGGATACACCGGGCTACCCCTATCAGAAAAAAGTTTAGGGGGGTAGACGATCCGAGGCCCGCGGATCAGGGTTCCGCAGGAAGAAGCGCTTCGGGGCATCGGAACACCTCCAAACCATGCTTGTGACCCTAGAATGTGTAATGAAGTGTGGTGGAATGCTAAAAACGCCTAAACCTGGTTACCAAGTATGACCCCCTTCGCAGACATGTGCTGTCCCCTAAATACGAAGTGTCTGCAATCTGACTATTAGGGGGAAACTACCCGTTTCGGGGAAACCGGGGTAGATCTTGTCACAACATGTTCCCAAACATGGTTTTACATCATCACATGACCTAACCAAGAGAAAAACAAGAGAGGGCTACACCGGGCTACCCCTGTCAGAAGAAAGTCTAGGGGGGTAGACGATCCGAGACCCGCGGATCAGGGTTCCGCAGGAAGAAGCGCTTTAGGGCATCGGAACACCTACAAACCATGCATGTGACCCTAGCATATGTAATGAAGTGTGGTGGCGTGCTCAAAACTCCTAAACCTGGTTACCAAGTGTGACCCCCTTCGCAGACATGTGCTGTCCCCTAAAAACGATGTGTCTACAGTCTGACTATTAGGGGGAAACTCCCCGTTTCGGTGAAACCGGGGTAGATCTTGTCACAACATATTCCCAAACATGGTTTTACATCATCACATGACCTAAACAAGAGCAAAACAAGAGAGGGCTACACCGGGCTACCCCTGTCCGAAGAAAGTCTAGGGGGTAGACGATCCGAGGCCCGCGGATAAGAGTTCCATAGGAAGAAGCGCTTCAGGGCATCGGAACACCTCCAAACCATGCATGTGACCCTAGAATGTGTAATGAACTGTGGTGTCATGCTCAAAACTCCTAAACCTGGTTACCAAGTGTGACCCCCTACACAGACATGCGTTGTCCCCTAAATACGAAGTGTTTGCAATCTGACTATTAGGGGGAAATTCCCCGTTTCGATGAAACCTGGGTAGATGTTGTCACAACATGTTCCCAAACATGGTTTTACATCATTACATGACCTAACCAAGAGCAAAACAAGAGAGGGCTACACCGGGCTACCCCTGTCAGAAGAAAGTCTAGGGGGGTAGACGATCCGAGACCCGCAGATCAGGGTTCCGCAGGAATAAGCGCTTCGGGGCATCAGATCACCTCTAAACCATGCATGTGACCCTAGAATGTGTAATGAAGTGTGGTGGCAAGCTCAAAACTCCTAAACCTGGTTACCAAGTGTGACCCCCATTCATAGACATGCGTTTTACCCTAAAAACAAAGTGTCTACAATCTGACTATTAGGGGGAAACTCCCTGTTTCCGTGAAACCGGGGAAGATCTTGTCACAACATGTTCCCAAACATGGTTTTAAATCATCACATGACCTAACCAAGAACAAATTAAGAGAGGGATACACCTGGCTACCCCTGTCAAAAGAAAGTCTTGGGGGGTAGACGATCCGAGACCCGCAGATCAGGGTTCCATAGGAAGAAGTGCTTCGGGGCATCGGAACACCTCCAAACCATGCATGTGACCGTAGAATGTGTAATGAAGTGTGGTGGAATGCTCAAACCTCATAAACCTGGTTCCCAAGTGTGACCCCCTTCGCAGACATGCGTTGTCCCCTAAAAACGAAGTGTGTGCAATCTGACTATTAGGGGGAAACTCCCGGTTTCGGTGAAACCGGGGTAGATCATGTCACAACATGTTCCCAAACATGGTTTTACATCATCACATGACCTAAACAAGAGCAAAACAAGAGAGGGCTATACCGGGCTACCCCTGTCAGAAGAAAGTCTAGGGGGGTAGACGATCCGAGGCCCGTAGATCAGGGTTCCGCAGGAAGAAGTGCTTCGGGGCATCGGAACACCTCCAAACCATGCATGTGACCCTAGAATGTGTAATGATGTGTGGTGGCATGCTCAAACCTGCTAAACCTGGTTAACAAGTGTGCCCCCCCTTTGCAGACATGCGATGTCCCCTAAAAAACGAAGTGTCTACAATCTGACTATTAGGGGGGACTCCCCATTTTGGTGAAACCAGGGTAGATCTTGTCACAACATGTTCCCAAACATGGTTTTACATCATCACATTACCTAACCAAGAGCAAAAAAAGAGAGGGCTACACCGGGCTACCCCTGTCAGAAGAAAGTCTAGGGGGGTAGACGATCCGAGACCCGCGGATCAGGGTTCCGCAGGAAGAAGCGCTTCGGGGCATCAGAACACCTCCAAACCATGCATGTGACCCTAGAATGTGTAATTAAGTGTGGTGGCATGCTCAAAACTCCTAAACCTGGTTACCAAGTGTGACACCCTTCGCAGACATGCGATGTCCCCGAAAAAACAAAGTGTCTGCAATCTGACTATTAGGGGGGGACTCCCCGTTTTGGTGAAACCGGGGTAGATATTGTCACAACATGTTCCCAAACATGGTTTTACATCATCACATGACCTAACCAAGAGCAAAACAACAGAGGGCTACACCGGGCTACCCCTGTCTGAAGAAAGTCTAGGGGGTAGACGATCCGAGACCCGCGGATCAGGGTTCCGCAGGAAGAAGCGCTTCGGGGCATCAGAACACCTCCAAACCATGCATGTGACCCTAGAATGTGTAATGAAGTGTGGTGGAACGCTCAAAACTCCTAAACCTGGTTACCAAGTGTGACACCCTTCGCAGACATGTGTAATGAAGTGTGGTGACATGCGCTGTCCCCTAAAAACAAAGTGTCTGCAATCAGACTATTAGGGGGAACTTCCCGTTTCGGTGAAACCGGGATAGATCTTGTCACAACATGTTCCCAAACATGGTTTTACATCATCACATGACCTAAACAAGAGCAAAACAAGAGAGGGCTACACCGGGCTACCCCTGTCAGAAGAGAGTCTAGGGGGGTAGACGATCCGAGACCCGCGGATCAGGGTTCCGCAGGAAGAAGCGCTTTGGGGCATCAGAACACCTACAAACCATGCATGTGACCCTAGCATATGTAATGATGTGTGGTGGCATGCTAAAAACTCCTAAACCTGGTTACCAAGTGTGACCCCCTTCGCAGACATGTGCTGTCCCCTAAAAACGATGTGTCCGCAATCTGACTATTAGGGGGAAACTCCCCGTTTCGGTGAAACCGGGGTATATCTTGTCACAACATATTCCCAAACATGGTTTTACATCATCACATGACCTAAACAAGAGCAAAACAAGAGAGGGCTACACCGGGCTACCCCTGTCAGAAGAAAGTCTAGGGGGTAGACGATCTGAGGCCCGCGGATTAGAGTTCCGTAGGAAGAAGCGCTTCGGGGCATCGGAACACCTCCAAACCATGCATGTGACCCTAGAATGTGTAATGAAGTGTGGTGTCATGCTCAAAACTCCTAAACCTGGTTACCAAGTGTGACCCCCTTCGCAGACATGCGTTGTCCCCTAAAAACGAAGTTTGTGCAATCTGACTATTAGGGGGAAACTCCCTGTTTCGGTGAAACCGGGAAAGATCTTGTCACAACATGTTCCCAAACATGGTTTTACATCATCACATGACCTAACCAAGAGAAAAACAAGAGAGGGATACACCGGGCTACCCCTGTCAGAAGAAAGTCTTGGGGGGTAGACGATCCGATGCCCGTAGATCAGGGTTCCATAGGAAGAAGTGCTTCGGGGCATCGGAACACCTCCAAACCATGATTGTGACCCTAGAATGTGTAATGAAGTGTGGTGGTATGCTCAAACCTCATAAACCTGGTTCCCAAGTGTGACCCCCTTCGCAGACATGCGTTGTCCCCTAAAAACGAAGTGTGTGCAATCTGACTATTAGGGGGAAACTCCCTGTTTCACTGAAACCGGGGTAGATCATGTCACAACATGTTCCCAAACATGGTTTTAAATCATCACATGACCTAAACAAGAGCAAAACAAGAGAGGGCTACACCGGGCTACCCCTGTTAGAAGAAAGTCTAGGGCGGTAGACGATCTGAGGCCCGTAGATCAGGGTTCTGCAGGAAGAAGTGCTTCGGGGCATCGGAACACCTCCAAACCATGCATGTGACCCTAGCATGTGTAATGATGTGTGGTGGCATGCTCAAACCTGCTAAACCTGGTTTCCATGTGTGCCCCCTCTTTGCAGACATGCGATGTCCCCTAAAAACGAAGTGTCCGCAATCTGACTATTAAGGGAGGACTCCCCGTTTTGGTGAAACCGGGGTAGATCTTGTCACAACATGTTCCTAAACATGGTTTTACATCATAACATTACCTAACCAAGAGCAAAACAATAGAGGGCTACACCGGGCTACCCCTGTCAGAAAAAGTCTAGGGGGGTAGACGATCCGAGACCCGCGGATCAGGGTTCCGCAGGAAGAAGCGCTTCGGGGCATCAGAACACCTCCAAACCATGCATGTGACCCTAGAATGTGTAATGAAGTGTGGTGGCATGCTCAAAACTCCTAAACCTGGTTACCAAGTGGGACACCCTTCGTAGACATGCGTTGTCCCCTAAAAACAAAGTGTCTGCAAACAGACTATTAGGGGAAACTTCCCGTTTCGGTGAAACCGAGGTAGATCTTGTCACAACATGTTCCCAAACATGGTTTCACATCATAAAATGACCTAACCAAGAGGAAAACAAGAGCGGGCTACACCGGGCTACCCCTGTCAGAAGAAAGTCTAGGGGGTAGACGATCCGAGGCCCGCGGATCAGGGTTCCGTAGGAAGAAGCGCTTCGGGGCATCGGAACACCTCCAAACCATGCTTGTGACCCTAGCATGTGTAATGAAGTGTGGTGGCACGCTAAAAACTCCTAAACCTGGTTACCAAGTATGACCCCCTTCGCAGACATGTGTTGTCCCCTAAATATGAAGTGTCTGCAATCTGACTATTAGGGGGAAACTCCCCGTTTCGGTGAAACCGGGGTAGATCTTTTCACAACATGTTCCCAAACATGGTTTTACATCATCACATGACCTAAAAAAGAGCAAAACAAGAGAGGGCTACACCGGGCTACCCCTGTCAGAAGAAAGTCTATGGGGTAGACGATCTGATGCCCGCAGATCAGGGTTCCGCAGGAAGAAGTGCTTCGGGGCATAGGAACACCTACAAACCATGCATGTGACCCTAGCATGTGTAATGAAGTGTGTTGGCATGCTCAAACCTTCTAAACCTGGTTACCAAGTGTGCCCCCCCTTTGCAAACATGCGATGTCCCCGAAAAAACGAAGTGTCTCCAATCTGACTATTATGGGGGACTCCTCGTTTTGGTGAAACTGGGGTAGATCTTGTCACAACATGTTCCCAAACATGGTTTTACATCATCATATTACCTAACCAAGATCAAAACAAGAGAGGGCTACACCGGGCTACCCCTGTTAGAAGAAAGTCTAGGGGGGTAGACAATCCGAGACCCGCGGATCAGGGTTCCGCAGGAAGAAGCGCTTCAGGGCATCAGAACACCTCAAAACCATGCATGTGACCCTAGAATGTGTAATGAAGTGTGGTGGCATGCTCAAAACTCCTAAACCTGGTTACCAAGTGTGACACCCTTCGCAGACATGCGCTGTCCCCTAAAAACAGTGTCTGCAATCAGACTATTAGGGGGAACTTCCCGTTTCGGTGAAACCGAGGTAGATCTTGTCACAACATGTTCCCAAACATGGTTTCACATCATAAAGTGACCTAACCAAGAGCAAAACAAGAGCGGGCTACACCGGGCTACCCCTGTCAGAAGAAAGTCTAGGGGGTAGACGATCCGAGGCCCGTGGATCAGGGTTCCGTAGGAAGAAGCGCTTCGGGGCATCGGAACACCTCCAAACCATGCTTGTGACCCTAGCATGTGTAATGAAGTGTGGTGGCATGCTAAAAACGCCTAAACCTGTTTACCAAGTATGACCCCCTTCGCAGACATGTGTTGTCCCCTAAATACGAAGTGTCTGCAATCTGACTATTAGGGGGAAACTACCCATTTCGGGGAAACCGGGGTAGATCTTGTCACAACATGTTCCCAAACATGGTTTTACATCATCACATGACCTAACCAAGAGCAAAACAAGAGAGGGCTACACCGGGCTACCCCTATCAGAAGAAAGTCTAGGGGGTAGACGATCCGAGACCCGCGGATCAGGGTTCCGCAGGAAGAAGCGCTTTGGGGCATCGGAACACCTACAAACCATGCATGTGACCCTAGCATATGTAATGAAGTGTGGTGGCGTGCTCAAAACTCCTAAACCTGGTTACCAAGTGTGACCACCTTCACAGACATGTGTTGTCCCCTAAAAACGATGTGTCTACAGTCTGACTATTAGGGGGAAACTCCCCGTTTCGGTGAAACCGGGGTAGATCTTGTCACAACATATTCCCAAACATGGTTTTACATCATCACATGACCTAAACAATAGCAAAACAAGAGAGGGCTACACCGGGCTACCCCTGTCCGAAGAAAGTCTAGGGGGTAGACGATCCGAGGCCCGCGGATTAGAGTTCCGTAGGAAGAAACGCTTCGGGGCATCGGAAAACCTCCAAACCATGCATGTGACCCTAGAATGTGTAATGAACTGTGGTGTCATGCTCAAAACTCCTAAACCTGGTTACCAAGTGTGACCCCCTTCACAGACATGCGTTGTCCCCTAAATACGAAGTGTTTGCAATCTGACTATTAGGGGGAAATTCCCCGTTTCGATATTACCTGGGTAGATGTTGTCACAACATGTTCCCAAACATGGTTTTACATCATTACATGACCTAACCAAGAGCAAAACAAGAGAGGGCTACACCGGGCTACCCCTGTCAGAAGAAAGTCTAGGGGGGTAGACGATCCGAGACCCGCAGATCAGGGTTCCGCAGGAATAAGCGCTTCGGGGCATCAGATCACCTCTAAACCATGCATGTGACCCTAGAATGTGTAATGAAGTGTGGTGGCAAGCTCAAAACTCCTAAACCTGGTTACCAAGTGTGACCCCCATTCGTAGACATGCGTTGTACCCTAAAAACAAAGTGTTTACAATCTGACTATTAGGGGGAAACTCCCTGTTTCCGTGAAACCGGGGTAGATCATGTCACAACATGTTCCCAAACATGGTTTTACATCATCACATGACCTAAACAAGAGCAAAACAAGAGAGGGCTACACCGGGCTACCCCAGTCAGAAGAAAGTCTAGGGGGGTAGACGATCCGAGACCCGCGGATCAGGGTTCCGCAGGAAGAAGCTCTTCGGTGCATCGGAACACCTCCAAACCATGCATGTGACACTAGCATGTGTAATGAAGTGTGGTGGCATGCTGAAACCTCCTAAACCGGGTTACCAAGTGTGACCCCCTTCGCAGACATGCGTGGTCCCCTAAAAACGAACTGTCTGCAATCAGACTATTAGGGGGAACTCCCCGTTTCTTTGAAACCGGTGTAGATCTTGTCACAACATGTTACCAAACATGGTTTTACATCATCACATGATCTAACCAAGAGCAAAACAAGAGAGGGCTAAACCGGGCTACCCCTGTCAGAAGAAAATGTAGGGGGTAGACGATCCAAGACCCGCAGATCAGGGTTCCGCAGGAATAGGCGCTTCGGGGAATCGGAACACCTCCAAACCATGCATGTGACCCTAGCATAGGTAATGAAGTGTGGTGGCATGCTCAAAACTCCTAAACCTGGTTACCAAGTGTGACCCCCTTCACAGACATGCGTTGTCCCCTAAATACGAAGTGTTTGCGATCTGACTATTAGGGGGAAATTCCCCGTTTCGGTGAAACCTGTGTAGATCTTGTCACAACATGTTCCCAAACATGGTTTTACATCATCACATGACCTAACCAAGAGCAAAACAAGAGAGGGCTACACCGGGCTACCCTTGTCAGAAGAAAGTCTAGGGGGTAGACGATCCGAGACTCGCAGATCAGGGTTCCGTAGGAATAAGCGCTTCGGGGAATCGGAACACCTCTAAACCATGCATGTGACCCTAGCATGTGTAATGAAGTGTGGTGGCAATCTTAAAACTCCTAAACCTGGGTACCAAGTGTGACCCCCATTCGCAGACATGCGTTGTACCCTAAAAACAAAGTGTCTGCAATCTGACTATTAGGGGGAAACTCCCTGTTTCCGTGAAACCGGGGTAGATCTTGTCACAACATGTTCCCAAACATGGTTTTAAATCATCACATGACCTAACCAAGAACAAAACAAGAGAGGGATACACCGGTCTACCCCTGTCAGAAGAAAGTCTTGGGGGGTAGACGATCCGAGACCCGCAGATCAGGGTTCCATAGGAAGAAGTGCTTCGGGGCATCAGAACACCTCCAAAACATGCATGTGACCCTAGAATGTGTAATGAAGTGTGTTGGCATGCTCAAACCTCATAAATCTGGTTCCCAAGTGTGGCCCCCTTCGCAGACATGCGTTGTCCCCTAAAAACGAAGTGTGTGCAATCTGACTATTAGGGGGAAACTCCCTGTTTCGGTGTAACCGGGGTAGATCATGTCACAACATGTTCCCAAACATGGTTTTACATCATCACATGACCTAAACAAGAGCAAAACAAGAGAGTTCTACACCGGGCTTCCCCTGTCAGAAGAAAGTCTAGGGGGGTAGACGATCTGGGCCCACAGATCAGGGTTCCGCAGGAAGAAGCGCTTCGGGGCATCGGAACACCTCCAAACCATGCATGTGACAATAGAATGTGTAATGAAGTGTGGTGGCATGCTCAAACCTCCTAAACCTGGTTCCCAAGTGTGACCCCCTTCGCAGACATGCGCTGTCCCCTAAAAATGAAGTGTGTTCAATCTGACTATTAGGGGGAAACTCCCTGTTTCGATGAAACCGGGGTAGATCATGTCACAACTTGTTCCCAAACATGGTTTTAAATCATCACATGAACTAACCAAGAGCAAAACAAGAGAGGTCTACACCGGGCTACCCCTCTCAGAAGAAAGTCTAGGGGGGTAGACGATCTGACGACCGTGGATCAGGGTTCTGCAGGAAGAAGCGCTTCGGGGCATCAGAACACCTCCAAACCATGCATGTGACCCTAGCATGTGTAATGAGGTGTGGTGGCATTATTAAAACTCCTAAACCTGGTTACCAAGTGTGACCCCCTTCGCAGACATGCGTTGTCCCCTAAATATGAAGTGTTTGCAATCTGACTATTAGGGGGAAATTCCCTGTTTCGGTGAAACCTGGGTAGATCTTGTCACAACATGTTCCCAAACATGGTATTACATCATCACATGACCTAACAAAGAGCAAAACAAGAGAGTTCTACACCGGGCTTCCCCTGTCAGAAGAAAGTCTAGGGGGGTAGACGATCTGGGCCCACATATCAGGGTTCCGCAGGAAGAAGCGCTTCGGGGCATCGGAACACCTCCAAACCATGCATGTGACAATAGAATGTGTAATGAAGTGTGGTGGAATGCTCAAAACTCCTAAACCTGGTTCCCAAGTGTGACCCCCTTCGCAGACATGCGCTGTCCCCTAAAAATGAAGTGTGTTCAATCTGACTATTAGGGGGAAACTCCCTGTTTCGATGAAACCGGGGTAGATCATGTCACAACTTGTTCCCAAACATGGTTTTAAATCATAACATGAACTAACCAAGAGCAAAACAAGAGAGGTATACACCGGGCTACCCCACTCAGAAGAAAGTCTAGGGGGTAGACGATCTGACGACCGTGGATCAGGGTTCTGCAGGAAGAAGCGCTTCGGGGCATCAGAACACCTCCAAACCATGCATGTGACCCTAGCATGTGTAATGAGGTGTGGTGGCATTATTAAAACTCCTAAACCTGGTTACCAAGTGTGACCCCCTTCGCAGACATGCGTTGTCCCCTAAATATGAAGTGTTTGCAATCTGACTATTAGGGGGAAATTCCATGTTTCGGTGAAACCTGGGTAGATCTTGTCACAACATGTTCCCAAACATGGTATTACATCATCACATGACCTAACCAAGAGCAAAACAAGAAAGGGCTACACCGGGCTACCCCTGTCAGAAGAAAGTCTAGGGGTAGACGATCCGAGGCCCGCGGATAAGAGTTCCATAGGAAGAAGCGCTTCAGGGCATCGGAACACCTCCAAACCATGCATGTGACCCTAGAATGTGTAATGAACTGTGGTGTCATGCTCAAAACTCCTAAACCTGGTTACCAAGTGTGACCCCCTACACAGACATGCGTTGTCCCCTAAATACGAAGTGTTTGCAATCTGACTATTAGGGGGAAATTCCCCGTTTCGATGAAACCTGGGTAGATGTTGTCACAACATGTTCCCAAACATGGTTTTACATCATTACATGACCTAACCAAGAGCAAAACAAGAGAGGGCTACACCGGGCTACCCCTGTCAGAAGAAAGTCTAGGGGGGTAGACGATCCGAGACCCGCAGATCAGGGTTCCGCAGGAATAAGCGCTTCGGGGCATCAGATCACCTCTAAACCATGCATGTGACCCTAGAATGTGTAATGAAGTGTGGTGGCAAGCTCAAAACTCCTAAACCTGGTTACCAAGTGTGACCCCCATTCATAGACATGCGTTTTACCCTAAAAACAAAGTGTCTACAATCTGACTATTAGGGGGAAACTCCCTGTTTCCGTGAAACCGGGGAAGATCTTGTCACAACATGTTCCCAAACATGGTTTTAAATCATCACATGACCTAACCAAGAACAAATTAAGAGAGGGATACACCTGGCTACCCCTGTCAAAAGAAAGTCTTGGGGGGTAGACGATCCGAGACCCGCAGATCAGGGTTCCATAGGAAGAAGTGCTTCGGGGCATCGGAACACCTCCAAACCATGCATGTGACCGTAGAATGTGTAATGAAGTGTGGTGGAATGCTCAAACCTCATAAACCTGGTTCCCAAGTGTGACCCCCTTCGCAGACATGCGTTGTCCCCTAAAAACGAAGTGTGTGCAATCTGACTATTAGGGGGAAACTCCCGGTTTCGGTGAAACCGGGGTAGATCATGTCACAACATGTTCCCAAACATGGTTTTACATCATCACATGACCTAAACAAGAGCAAAACAAGAGAGGGCTATACCGGGCTACCCCTGTCAGAAGAAAGTCTAGGGGGGTAGACGATCCGAGGCCCGTAGATCAGGGTTCCGCAGGAAGAAGTGCTTCGGGGCATCGGAACACCTCCAAACCATGCATGTGACCCTAGAATGTGTAATGATGTGTGGTGGCATGCTCAAACCTGCTAAACCTGGTTAACAAGTGTGCCCCCCCTTTGCAGACATGCGATGTCCCCTAAAAAACGAAGTGTCTACAATCTGACTATTAGGGGGGACTCCCCATTTTGGTGAAACCAGGGTAGATCTTGTCACAACATGTTCCCAAACATGGTTTTACATCATCACATTACCTAACCAAGAGCAAAAAAAGAGAGGGCTACACCGGGCTACCCCTGTCAGAAGAAAGTCTAGGGGGGTAGACGATCCGAGACCCGCGGATCAGGGTTCCGCAGGAAGAAGCGCTTCGGGGCATCAGAACACCTCCAAACCATGCATGTGACCCTAGAATGTGTAATTAAGTGTGGTGGCATGCTCAAAACTCCTAAACCTGGTTACCAAGTGTGACACCCTTCGCAGACATGCGATGTCCCCGAAAAAACAAAGTGTCTGCAATCTGACTATTAGGGGGGGACTCCCCGTTTTGGTGAAACCGGGGTAGATATTGTCACAACATGTTCCCAAACATGGTTTTACATCATCACATGACCTAACCAAGAGCAAAACAACAGAGGGCTACACCGGGCTACCCCTGTCTGAAGAAAGTCTAGGGGGTAGACGATCCGAGACCCGCGGATCAGGGTTCCGCAGGAAGAAGCGCTTCGGGGCATCAGAACACCTCCAAACCATGCATGTGACCCTAGAATGTGTAATGAAGTGTGGTGGAACGCTCAAAACTCCTAAACCTGGTTACCAAGTGTGACACCCTTCGCAGACATGTGTAATGAAGTGTGGTGACATGCGCTGTCCCCTAAAAACAAAGTGTCTGCAATCAGACTATTAGGGGGAACTTCCCGTTTCGGTGAAACCGGGATAGATCTTGTCACAACATGTTCCCAAACATGGTTTTACATCATCACATGACCTAAACAAGAGCAAAACAAGAGAGGGCTACACCGGGCTACCCCTGTCAGAAGAGAGTCTAGGGGGGTAGACGATCCGAGACCCGCGGATCAGGGTTCCGCAGGAAGAAGCGCTTTGGGGCATCAGAACACCTACAAACCATGCATGTGACCCTAGCATATGTAATGATGTGTGGTGGCATGCTAAAAACTCCTAAACCTGGTTACCAAGTGTGACCCCCTTCGCAGACATGTGCTGTCCCCTAAAAACGATGTGTCCGCAATCTGACTATTAGGGGGAAACTCCCCGTTTCGGTGAAACCGGGGTATATCTTGTCACAACATATTCCCAAACATGGTTTTACATCATCACATGACCTAAACAAGAGCAAAACAAGAGAGGGCTACACCGGACTACCCCTGTCAGAAGAAAGTCTAGGGGGTAGACGATCTGAGGCCCGCGGATTAGAGTTCCGTAGGAAGAAGCGCTTCGGGGCATCGGAACACCTCCAAACCATGCATGTGACCCTAGAATGTGTAATGAAGTGTGGTGTCATGCTCAAAACTCCTAAACCTGGTTACCAAGTGTGACCCCCTTCGCAGACATGCGTTGTCCCCTAAAAACGAAGTGTGTGCAATCTGACTATTAGGGGGAAACTCCCTGTTTCGGTGAAACCGGGAAAGATCTTGTCACAACATGTTCCCAAACATGGTTTTACATCATCACATGACCTAACCAAGAGAAAAACAAGAGAGGGATACACCGGGCTACCCCTGTCAGAAGAAAGTCTTGGGGGGTAGACGATCCGATGCCCGTAGATCAGGGTTCCATAGGAAGAAGTGCTTCGGGGCATCGGAACACCTCCAAACCATGATTGTGACCCTAGAATGTGTAATGAAGTGTGGTGGTATGCTCAAACCTCATAAACCTGGTTCCCAAGTGTGACCCCCTTCGCAGACATGCGTTGTCCCCTAAAAACGAAGTGTGTGCAATCTGACTATTAGGGGGAAACTCCCTGTTTCACTGAAACCGGGGTAGATCATGTCACAACATGTTCCCAAACATGGTTTTAAATCATCACATGACCTAAACAAGAGCAAAACAAGAGAGGGCTACACCGGGCTACCCCTGTTAGAAGAAAGTCTAGGGCGGTAGACGATCTGAGGCCCGTAGATCAGGGTTCTGCAGGAAGAAGTGCTTCGGGGCATCGGAACACCTCCAAACCATGCATGTGACCCTAGCATGTGTAATGATGTGTGGTGGCATGCTCAAACCTGCTAAACCTGGTTTCCATGTGTGCCCCCCCTTTGCAGACATGCGATGTCCCCTAAAAACGAAGTGTCCGCAATCTGACTATTAAGGGAGGACTCCCCGTTTTGGTGAAACCGGGGTAGATCTTGTCACAACATGTTCCTAAACATGGTTTTACATCATAACATTACCTAACCAAGAGCAAAACAATAGAGGGCTACACCGGGCTACCCCTGTCAGAAAAAGTCTAGGGGGGTAGACGATCCGAGACCCGCGGATCAGGGTTCCGCAGGAAGAAGCGCTTCGGGGCATCAGAACACCTCCAAACCATGCATGTGACCCTAGAATGTGTAATGAAGTGTGGTGGCATGCTCAAAACTCCTAAACCTGGTTACCAAGTGGGACACCCTTCGTAGACATGCGTTGTCCCCTAAAAACAAAGTGTCTGCAAACAGACTATTAGGGGAAACTTCCCGTTTCGGTGAAACCGAGGTAGATCTTGTCACAACATGTTCCCAAACATGGTTTCACATCATAAAATGACCTAACCAAGAGGAAAACAAGAGCGGGCTACACCGGGCTACCCCTGTCAGAAGAAAGTCTAGGGGGTAGACGATCCGAGGCCCGCGGATCAGGGTTCCGTAGGAAGAAGCGCTTCGGGGCATCGGAACACCTCCAAACCATGCTTGTGACCCTAGCATGTGTAATGAAGTGTGGTGGCACGCTAAAAACTCCTAAACCTGGTTACCAAGTATGACCCCCTTCGCAGACATGTGTTGTCCCCTAAATATGAAGTGTCTGCAATCTGACTATTAGGGGGAAACTCCCCGTTTCGGTGAAACCGGGGTAGATCTTTTCACAACATGTTCCCAAACATGGTTTTACATCATCACATGACCTAAAAAAGAGCAAAACAAGAGAGGGCTACACCGGGCTACCCCTGTCAGAAGAAAGTCTATGGGGTAGACGATCTGATGCCCGCAGATCAGGGTTCCGCAGGAAGAAGTGCTTCGGGGCATAGGAACACCTACAAACCATGCATGTGACCCTAGCATGTGTAATGAAGTGTGTTGGCATGCTCAAACCTTCTAAACCTGGTTACCAAGTGTGCCCCCCCTTTGCAAACATGCGATGTCCCCGAAAAAACGAAGTGTCTCCAATCTGACTATTATGGGGGACTCCTCGTTTTGGTGAAACTGGGGTAGATCTTGTCACAACATGTTCCCAAACATGGTTTTACATCATCATATTACCTAACCAAGATCAAAACAAGAGAGGGCTACACCGGGCTACCCCTGTTAGAAGAAAGTCTAGGGGGGTAGACAATCCGAGACCCGCGGATCAGGGTTCCGCAGGAAGAAGCGCTTCAGGGCATCAGAACACCTCAAAACCATGCATGTGACCCTAGAATGTGTAATGAAGTGTGGTGGCATGCTCAAAACTCCTAAACCTGGTTACCAAGTGTGACACCCTTCGCAGACATGCGCTGTCCCCTAAAAACAGTGTCTGCAATCAGACTATTAGGGGGAACTTCCCGTTTCGGTGAAACCGAGGTAGATCTTGTCACAACATGTTCCCAAACATGGTTTCACATCATAAAGTGACCTAACCAAGAGCAAAACAAGAGCGGGCTACACCGGGCTACCCCTGTCAGAAGAAAGTCTAGGGGGTAGACGATCCGAGGCCCGTGGATCAGGGTTCCGTAGGAAGAAGCGCTTCGGGGCATCGGAACACCTCCAAACCATGCTTGTGACCCTAGCATGTGTAATGAAGTGTGGTGGCATGCTAAAAACGCCTAAACCTGTTTACCAAGTATGACCCCCTTCGCAGACATGTGTTGTCCCCTAAATACGAAGTGTCTGCAATCTGACTATTAGGGGGAAACTACCCATTTCGGGGAAACCGGGGTAGATCTTGTCACAACATGTTCCCAAACATGGTTTTACATCATCACATGACCTAACCAAGAGCAAAACAAGAGAGGGCTACACCGGGCTACCCCTATCAGAAGAAAGTCTAGGGGGTAGACGATCCGAGACCCGCGGATCAGGGTTCCGCAGGAAGAAGCGCTTTGGGGCATCGGAACACCTACAAACCATGCATGTGACCCTAGCATATGTAATGAAGTGTGGTGGCGTGCTCAAAACTCCTAAACCTGGTTACCAAGTGTGACCACCTTCACAGACATGTGTTGTCCCCTAAAAACGATGTGTCTACAGTCTGACTATTAGGGGGAAACTCCCCGTTTCGGTGAAACCGGGGTAGATCTTGTCACAACATATTCCCAAACATGGTTTTACATCATCACATGACCTAAACAATAGCAAAACAAGAGAGGGCTACACCGGGCTACCCCTGTCCGAAGAAAGTCTAGGGGGTAGACGATCCGAGGCCCGCGGATTAGAGTTCCGTAGGAAGAAACGCTTCGGGGCATCGGAAAACCTCCAAACCATGCATGTGACCCTAGAATGTGTAATGAACTGTGGTGTCATGCTCAAAACTCCTAAACCTGGTTACCAAGTGTGACCCCCTTCACAGACATGCGTTGTCCCCTAAATACGAAGTGTTTGCAATCTGACTATTAGGGGGAAATTCCCCGTTTCGATATTACCTGGGTAGATGTTGTCACAACATGTTCCCAAACATGGTTTTACATCATTACATGACCTAACCAAGAGCAAAACAAGAGAGGGCTACACCGGGCTACCCCTGTCAGAAGAAAGTCTAGGGGGGTAGACGATCCGAGACCCGCAGATCAGGGTTCCGCAGGAATAAGCGCTTCGGGGCATCAGATCACCTCTAAACCATGCATGTGACCCTAGAATGTGTAATGAAGTGTGGTGGCAAGCTCAAAACTCCTAAACCTGGTTACCAAGTGTGACCCCCATTCGTAGACATGCGTTGTACCCTAAAAACAAAGTGTTTACAATCTGACTATTAGGGGGAAACTCCCTGTTTCCGTGAAACCGGGGTAGATCATGTCACAACATGTTCCCAAACATGGTTTTACATCATCACATGACCTAAACAAGAGCAAAACAAGAGAGGGCTACACCGGGCTACCCCAGTCAGAAGAAAGTCTAGGGGGGTAGACGATCCGAGACCCGCGGATCAGGGTTCCGCAGGAAGAAGCTCTTCGGTGCATCGGAACACCTCCAAACCATGCATGTGACACTAGCATGTGTAATGAAGTGTGGTGGCATGCTGAAACCTCCTAAACCGGGTTACCAAGTGTGACCCCCTTCGCAGACATGCGTGGTCCCCTAAAAACGAACTGTCTGCAATCAGACTATTAGGGGGAACTCCCCGTTTCTTTGAAACCGGTGTAGATCTTGTCACAACATGTTACCAAACATGGTTTTACATCATCACATGATCTAACCAAGAGCAAAACAAGAGAGGGCTAAACCGGGCTACCCCTGTCAGAAGAAAATGTAGGGGGTAGACGATCCAAGACCCGCAGATCAGGGTTCCGCAGGAATAGGCGCTTCGGGGAATCGGAACACCTCCAAACCATGCATGTGACCCTAGCATAGGTAATTAAGTGTGGTGGCATGCTCAAAACTCCTAAACCTGGTTACCAAGTGTGACCCCCTTCACAGACATGCGTTGTCCCCTAAATACGAAGTGTTTGCGATCTGACTATTAGGGGGAAATTCCCCGTTTCGGTGAAACCTGTGTAGATCTTGTCACAACATGTTCCCAAACATGGTTTTACATCATCACATGACCTAACCAAGAGCAAAACAAGAGAGGGCTACACCGGGCTACCCTTGTCAGAAGAAAGTCTAGGGGGTAGACGATCCGAGACTCGCAGATCAGGGTTCCGTAGGAATAAGCGCTTCGGGGAATCGGAACACCTCTAAACCATGCATGTGACCCTAGCATGTGTAATGAAGTGTGGTGGCAATCTTAAAACTCCTAAACCTGGGTACCAAGTGTGACCCCCATTCGCAGACATGCGTTGTACCCTAAAAACAAAGTGTCTGCAATCTGACTATTAGGGGGAAACTCCCTGTTTCCGTGAAACCGGGGTAGATCTTGTCACAACATGTTCCCAAACATGGTTTTAAATCATCACATGACCTAACCAAGAACAAAACAAGAGAGGGATACACCGGTCTACCCCTGTCAGAAGAAAGTCTTGGGGGGTAGACGATCCGAGACCCGCAGATCAGGGTTCCATAGGAAGAAGTGCTTCGGGGCATCAGAACACCTCCAAAACATGCATGTGACCCTAGAATGTGTAATGAAGTGTGTTGGCATGCTCAAACCTCATAAATCTGGTTCCCAAGTGTGGCCCCCTTCGCAGACATGCGTTGTCCCCTAAAAACGAAGTGTGTGCAATCTGACTATTAGGGGGAAACTCCCTGTTTCGGTGTAACCGGGGTAGATCATGTCACAACATGTTCCCAAACATGGTTTTACATCATCACATGACCTAAACAAGAGCAAAACAAGAGAGTTCTACACCGGGCTTCCCCTGTCAGAAGAAAGTCTAGGGGGGTAGACGATCTGGGCCCACAGATCAGGGTTCCGCAGGAAGAAGCGCTTCGGGGCATCGGAACACCTCCAAACCATGCATGTGACAATAGAATGTGTAATGAAGTGTGGTGGCATGCTCAAACCTCCTAAACCTGGTTCCCAAGTGTGACCCCCTTCGCAGACATGCGCTGTCCCCTAAAAATGAAGTGTGTTCAATCTGACTATTAGGGGGAAACTCCCTGTTTCGATGAAACCGGGGTAGATCATGTCACAACTTGTTCCCAAACATGGTTTTAAATCATCACATGAACTAACCAAGAGCAAAACAAGAGAGGTCTACACCGGGCTACCCCTCTCAGAAGAAAGTCTAGGGGGGTAGACGATCTGACGACCGTGGATCAGGGTTCTGCAGGAAGAAGCGCTTCGGGGCATCAGAACACCTCCAAACCATGCATGTGACCCTAGCATGTGTAATGAGGTGTGGTGGCATTATTAAAACTCCTAAACCTGGTTACCAAGTGTGACCCCCTTCGCAGACATGCGTTGTCCCCTAAATATGAAGTGTTTGCAATCTGACTATTAGGGGGAAATTCCCTGTTTCGGTGAAACCTGGGTAGATCTTGTCACAACATGTTCCCAAACATGGTATTACATCATCACATGACCTAACAAAGAGCAAAACAAGAGAGTTCTACACCGGGCTTCCCCTGTCAGAAGAAAGTCTAGGGGGGTAGACGATCTGGGCCCACATATCAGGGTTCCGCAGGAAGAAGCGCTTCGGGGCATCGGAACACCTCCAAACCATGCATGTGACAATAGAATGTGTAATGAAGTGTGGTGGAATGCTCAAAACTCCTAAACCTGGTTCCCAAGTGTGACCCCCTTCGCAGACATGCGCTGTCCCCTAAAAATGAAGTGTGTTCAATCTGACTATTAGGGGGAAACTCCCTGTTTCGATGAAACCGGGGTAGATCATGTCACAACTTGTTCCCAAACATGGTTTTAAATCATAACATGAACTAACCAAGAGCAAAACAAGAGAGGTATACACCGGGCTACCCCACTCAGAAGAAAGTCTAGGGGGTAGACGATCTGACGACCGTGGATCAGGGTTCTGCAGGAAGAAGCGCTTCGGGGCATCAGAACACCTCCAAACCATGCATGTGACCCTAGCATGTGTAATGAGGTGTGGTGGCATTATTAAAACTCCTAAACCTGGTTACCAAGTGTGACCCCCTTCGCAGACATGCGTTGTCCCCTAAATATGAAGTGTTTGCAATCTGACTATTAGGGGGAAATTCCATGTTTCGGTGAAACCTGGGTAGATCTTGTCACAACATGTTCCCAAACATGGTATTACATCATCACATGACCTAACCAAGAGCAAAACAAGAAAGGGCTACACCGGGCTACCCCTGTCAGAAGAAAGTCTAGGGGTAGACGATCCGAGACCCGCAGATCAGGGTTCCGCAGGAATAAGCGCTTCGGGGCATCGGAACACCTCTAAACCATGCATGTGACCCTAGCATGTGTAATGAAGTGTGGTGGAAATCTTAAAACTCCTAAATCTGGTTACCAAGTGTGACCCCCATTCGCAGACATGCGTTGTCCCCAAAAAACAAAGTGTCTGCAATCTGACTATTAGGGGGAAACTCCTTGTTTCCGTGTGAAACCGGGGTAGATCATGTCACAACATGTTCCCAAAAATGGTTTTACATCATCACATGACCTAAACAAGAGAAAAACAAGAGAGGTATACACCGGGCTACCCTTGTCAGAAGAAAGTCTAGGGGGGTAGACGATCTGGGCCCACAGATCAGGGTTCCGCAGGAAGAAGCGCTTCGGGGGATCGGAACACCTCCAAACCATGCATGTGACACTAGAATGTGTAATGAAGTGTGGTGGCATGCTCAAACCTCCTAAACCTTGTTCCCAAGTGTGACCCCTTCGCAGACATGCGCTGTCCCCTAAAAACGAAGTGTGTTCAATCTGACTATTAGGGGGAAACTCCTTGTTTCAGTGAAACCTGGGTAGATCTTGTCACAACATGTTCCCAAACATGGTATTACATCATCACATGACCTAACCAAGAGCAAAACAAGAAAGGGCTACACCGGGCTACCCCTGTCAGAAGAAAGTCTAGGGGGTAGACGATCCGAGACCCACAGATCAGGGTTCCGTAGGAATTACCGCTTCGGGGCATCGGAACACCTCTAAACCATGCATGTGACCCTAGCATGAGTAATGAAGTGTGGTGGCAATCTCAAAGCTCCTAAACCTGGTTACCAAGTGTGACCCCCATTCGCAGACATGCGTTGTCCCCTAAAAACAAAGTGTCTGCAATCTGACTATTAGGGGGAAAGTCCCTGTTTCCGTGAAACCGGGGTAGATCTTGTCACAACATGTTCCCAAACATGGTTTTAAATCATCACATGACCTAACCAAGAACAAAACAAGAGAGGGCTACACTGGGCTACCCCTGTCAGAAGAATGTCTTGGGGGGTAGACGATCCGAGACCCGCAGATCAGGGTTCCATAGGAAGAAGTGCTTCGGGGCATCGGAACACCTCCAAACCATGCATGTGACCCTAGAATGTGTAATGAAGTGTGGTGGCATTCTCAAACCTCATAAACCTGGTTCCCAAGTGTGACCCCCGTCGCAGACATACGTTGTCCCCTAAAAACGAAGTGTGTGCAATCTGACTATTAGGGGGAAACTCCCTGTTTCGGTGAAACCGGGGTAGATCATGTCACAACATGTTCCAAAACATGGTTTTACATCATCACAAGACCAAAACAAGAGCAAAACAAGAGAGGTCTACACCGGGCTACCCCTGTCAGAAGAAAGTCTAGGGGGGTAGATGATCCGAGGCCCACAGATCAGGGTTCCGCGGGAAGAAGTGCTTCGGGGCATCGAAACACCTCCAAACCATGCATGTGACACTAGCATGTGTAATGAAGTGTGGTGGCATGCTCAAACCTCCTAAACCTGGTTACCAAGTGTGACCCCCTTCGCAAACATGCGCGGTCCCCTAAAACGAAGTGTCTGCAATCAGACTATTTGGGGGAACTCCCCGTTTCGGTGAAACCAGGGTAGATCTTGTCACAACATGTTCCAAAACATGGTTTTAAATCATCACAAGATCTAACCAAGAGCAAAACAAGAGAGGGCTACACCAGGTTACCCCTGTTAGAAGAAAGTCTAGGGGGTAGACGATCCGACGCCCGCGGATTAGGGTTCCGCACGAAGAAGCGCTTCGGGGCATTGGAACACCTCCAAACCATGCATGTGACCCTAGAATGTGTAATGAAGTGTGGTGGCATGCTCAAAACTCCTAAACCTGGTTACCAAGTGTGACCCCCTTCACAGACATGTGTTGTCCCCTAAATACGAAGTGTTTGCAATCTGACTATTAGAGGGAAATTCCCCGTTTTGGTGACACCGGGGTAGATCTTGTCACAACATGTTCCCAAACATGGTTTTACATCATAACATGACCTAACAAAGAGCAAAACAAGAAAGGTCTACACCGGGCTACCCCTGTCAGAAGAAAGTCTAGGGGTTAGACTATCCGAGACCTGGAGATCAGGGTTCCATAGGAATAAGCGCTTCGGGGCATCGGAACACCTCCAAACCATCAATGTGACCCTAGCATGTGTAATGAAGTGTGGTGGCATGCTCAAAACTCCTAAACCTAGTTACCAAGTGTGACCCCCATTCGCAGACATGCGATGTCCTCTAAAAACGAAGTGTCTGCAATCTGACTATTAGGGGGAAACTCCCTGTTTCCGTGAAACCGAGGTAGATCTTGTCAAAACATGTTCCCAAACATGGTTTTAAATCATCACATGACCTAACCAAGAACAAAACTAGAGAGGGCTACACCAGGCTACCCCTGTCAGAAGAAAGTCTTGGGGGGTAGACGATCCGAGACCCGCGGATCAGGGTTCCGCAGGAAGAAGCGCTTCGGGGCATCGGAACACCTCCAAACCATGCGTGTGACACTAGCATGTGTAATGAAGTGTGGTGGAATGCTCAAACCTCCTAAACCTGGTTCCCAAGTGTGACCCCCTTCGCAGACATGCGCTGTCCCCTAAAAACGAAGTGTGTGCAATCTGACTATTAGGGGGAAACTCCCTGTTTCGGTGAAACCGGGGTAGATCATGTCACAACATGTTCCCAAGCATGGTTTTACATCATCACATGACCTAACCAAGAGCAAAACGAGAGATGTCTACACCGGGCTACCCCTGTCAGAAGAAAGTCTAGGGGGGTAGACGATCTGAGGCCCGCAGATCAGGGTTCCGCAAGAAGAAGTGCTTCGGGGCATCGGAACACCTCCAAACCATGCATGTGACCCTATCATGTGTAATGAAGTGTGGTGGAATGCTAAAACCTCCTAAACCTGGTTACCAAGTGTGACCCTCTTCGTAGACATGCGCTGTCGCCTAAAAAAGAAGTGTCTACAATCTGACTATTAGGGGGGACTCCCTATTTTGGCGAAACCGGGGTAGATCTTGTCACAACATGTTCCCAAACATGGTTTTACATCATCACATGACCTAACCAAGAGCAAAACAAGAGAGGGATACACCGGGCTACCCTTGTCAGAAGAAAGTCTAGCGGCGTAGACGATCCGAGACCCGCGGATCAGGGTTCCGCAGGAAGAAGCGCTTCGGGGCATCAGAACACCTCCAAACTATGCATGTGACCCTAGCATGTGTAATGAAGTGTGGTGGCATTCTCAAAACTCCTAAACCTGGTTACCAAGTGTCACCCCCTTCGCAGACATGCGCTGTCCCCTAATAACGCAGTGTCTGCAATATGACTATTAGGGGAAACTCCCCGTTTCGGTGAAACAAGGGTAGATCTTGTCACAAAATATTCCCACACATGGTTTTACATCATCACGTGACCTAACCAAGAGCAAAAAAAGAGGGCAACACCGGGACACCCCTGTCAAAAGAAAGTATAGGGTGTAGATGATCCGAGGCCCGCAGATTAGGGTTCCGCAGGAAGAAGCTCTTCGGGGCATCGAAACACCTCCAAACCATGCATGTGACACTAGGATGTGTAATGAAGTGTGGTTGCATGCTCAAACCTCCTAAAACGGGTTACCAAGTGTGACCCCCTTCGCAAACATGCGCGGTCCACTAAAAACGAAGTGTCTGCAATCAGACTATTAGGGGGAACTCCCCGTTTCGGTGTAACCAGGGTAGATCTTGTCACAACATGTTCCCAAACATGGTTTTACGTCATCACATGATCTAACCAAGAGCAAAACAAGAGAGGGCTACACCAGGTTACCCCTATCAGAAGAAAGTCTAGGGGGTAGACGATCCGAGGCCCGCGGATTAGGGTTCCGTAGGAAGAAGCGCTTCGGGGCATCGGAACTCCTCCAAACCATGCATGTGACCCTAGAATGTGTAATGAACTGTGGTGGCATGATCAAAACTCCTAAACCTGGTTACCAAGTGTGACCCCCTTCACAGACATCCGTTGTCCCCTAAATACGAAGTGTTTGCAATCTGACTATTAGGGGGAAATTCCCCGTTTCGGTGAAACCTGGGTAGATCTTGTCACAACATGTTCCCAAACATGGTTTTACATCATCACATGACCTAACCAAGAGAAAAACAAGAAAGGGCTACACTGGGCTACCCCTGTCAGAAGAAAGTCTAGGGGGTAGACGATCCGAGACCCGCAGATCAGGGTTCCGCAGGAATAAGCGCTTCGGGGCATCGGAACACCTCTAAACCATGCATGTGACCCTAGCATGTGTAATGAAGTGTGGTTGCATGCTCAAAACACCTAAACCTGGTTACCATGTGTGACCCCCATTCACAGACATGCGTTGTCCCCTAAAAACAAAGTGTCTGCAATCTGACTATTAGGGGGAAACTTCCTGTTTCCGTGAAACCGGGGTAGATCTTGTCACAACATGTTCCCAAACATGGTTTTAAATCATCACATGACCTAACCAAGAACAAAACAAGAGAGGGATACACCGGGCTACCCCTGTCAGAAGAAAGTCTTGGGGGGTAGACGATCCGAGACCCGCAGATCAGGGTTCCATAGGAAGAAGTGCTTCGGGGCATTGGAACACCTCCAAACCATGCATGTGACCCTAGAATGTGTAATGAAGTGTGGTGGCATGCTCAAACCTCATAAACCTGGTTCCCAAGTGTGACCCCCTTCGCAAACATGCGTTGTCCCCTAAAAATAAAGTGTGTGCAATCTGACTATTAGGGGGAAACTCCCTGTTTCGGTGAAACCGGGGTAGATCATGTCAGAACATGTTCCCAAGAATGGTTTTACATCATCACATGACCTAAACAAGAGCAAAACAAGAGAGGGCTACACCGGGCTACCCCTGTCAGAAGAAAGTCTAGGGGGTAGACGATCCGATGCCCGTAGATCAGGGTTCCGCAGGAAGTGCTTCGGGGCATCGGAACACATCCAAACCATGCATGTGACCCTAGCATGTGTAATGAAGTGTGGTGGCATGCTCAAACCTCCTAAACCTGGTTACCAAGTGTGCCCCCTTCGCAGACATGCGATGTCCCCGAAAAAACAAAGTGTTTGCAATCTGACTATTAGGGGGGGACTACCCGTTTTGGTGAAACCGGGGTAGATCTTGTCACAACATGGTCCCAAACATGGTTTTACATCATCACATGACCTAACCAAGAGCAAAACAAGAGAGGGCTACACCGGGATACCCCTGTCAGAAGAAAGTCTAGGGGGGTAGACGATCCGAGAACCGCGGATCAGGGTTCCACAGGATGAAGCGCTTCGGGGCATCAGAACACCTCCAAACCATGAATGTGACCCTAGCATGTGTAATGAAGTGTGGTGGCATTCTCAAAACTCCTAAACCTGGTTACCAAGTGTGACCCCCTTCGCAGACATGCGCTGTCCCCTAAAAACGAAGTGTCTGGAATATGGCTATTAGGGGGAAACTCCCCGTTTCGGTGAAACCGGATAGATCTTCTCACAACATATTCCCAAACATGGTTTTATATCATCATGTGACCTAACCAAGATCAAAACAAGAGAGGGCAACACCGGGATACCCCTGTCAGAAGAATGTCTAGGGGGGTAGATGATCCGAGGCCCGCGGATCAGGGTTTCGCAGGACGAAGCTCTTCGGTGCATCGGAACACCTCCAAACCATGCGTGTGACACTAGCATGTGTAATGAAGTGTTGTGGAATGCTCAAACCTCCTAAACCGGGTTACCAAGTGTGACCCCCTTCGCAAACATGCGCGGTCCCTTAAAAACGAACGGTCTGCAATCAGACTATTAGGGGGAACTCCCCGTTTCGGTGAAACCGGTGTAGATCTTGTCACAACATGTTACCAAACATGGTTTTACATCATCACATGATCTAAACAAGAGCAAAACAAGAGAGTGCTACACCGGGCTACCCCTGTCAGAAGAAAGTCTAGGGGGTAGACGATCCGAGGCCCGCGGATTAGAGTTCCGTAGGAAGAAGCGCTTCGGGGCATCGGAACACCTCCAAACCATGCATGTGACCCTATAATGTGTAATGAAGTGTGGTGGCATGCTCAAAACTCCTAAACCTGGTTACCAAGTGTGACCCCCTTCACAGACATGCGTTGTCCCCTAAATACGAAGTGTTTGCGATATGACTATTAGGGGGAAATTCCCCGTTTCGGTGAAACCTGGGTAGATCTTGTCACAACATGTTCCCAAACATGGTTTACATCATCACATGACCTAACCAAGAGAAAAACAAGAGAGGGCTACACCGGGGTACCCTTGTCAAAAGAAAGTCTAGGGGGTAGACGATCCGAGACTCGCAGATCAGGGTTCCGTAGGAATAAGCGCTTCGGGGCATCGGAACAACTCTAAACCATGCATGTGACCCTAGCATGTGTAATGAAGTTTGGTGGCAATCTTAAAACTGCTAAACCTGGTTACCAAGTGTGACCCCCATTCAGAGACATGCGTTGTCCCCTAAAAACAAAGTGTCTGCAATCTGACTATTAGGGGGAAACTCCCTGTTTCCGTGAAACCGGGGTAGATCTTGTCACAACATGTTCCCAAACATGGTTTTAAATCATCACATGACCTAACCAAGAACAAAAGAAGAGAGGGATACACCGGGCTACCCCTGTTGGAAGAAAGTCTTGGGGGGTAGACGATCCGAGACCCGCAGATCAGGGTTCCATACGAAGAAGTGCTTCGGGGCATCGGAACACCTCCAAACCATGCATGTTACCCTAGAATGTGTAATGAAGTGTGGTGGCATGCTCAAACCTCATAAACCTGGTTCCCAAGTGTGACCCCCTTCGCAGACATGCGTTGTCCCCTAAAAACGAAGTGTGTGCAATCTGACTATGAGGGGGAAACTCCCTGTTTCGATGAAACCGGGGTAGATCATGTCACAACTTGTTCCCAAACATGGTTTTAAATCATCACATGACCTCACCAAGAGAAAAACAAGAGAGGTCTACACCGGGCTACCCCTGCGAGAAGAAAGTCTAGGGGGGTAGACGATCTGACGCCCGCGGATCAGGGTTCTGCAGGAAGAAGCGCTTCGGGGCATCAGAATACCTCCAAACCATGCATGTGACCCTAGAATGTGTAATGAAGTGTGGTGGCATTCTCAAAACTCCTAAACCTGGTTACCAAGTGTGACCCCCTTCGCAGACATGCGTTGTCCCCTAAATACGAAGTGTTTGCAATCTGACTATTAGGGGGAAATTCCCCGTTTCGGTGAAACCTGGGTAGATCTTGTCACAACATGTTCCCAAACATGGTTTTACATCATCACATGACCTAACCAAGAGAAAAACAAGAAAGGGCTACACTGGGCTACCCCTGTCAGAAGAAAGTCTAGGGGGTAGACGATCCGAGACCCGCAGATCAGGGTTCCGCAGGAATGAGCGCTTCGGGGCATCGGAACACCTCTAAACCATGCATGTGACCCTAGCATGTGTAATGAAGTGTGGTTGCATGCTCAAAACACCTAAACCTGGTTACCATGTGTGACCCCCATTCACAGACATGCGTTGTCCCCTAAAAACAAAGTGTCTGCAATCTGACTATTAGGGGGAAACTTCCTGTTTCCGTGAAACCGGGGTAGATCTTGTCACAACATGTTCCCAAACATGGTTTTAAATCATCACATGACCTAACCAAGAACAAAACAAGAGAGGGATACACCGGGCTACCCCTGTCAGAAGAAAGTCTTGGGGGGTAGACGATCCGAGACCCGCAGATCAGGGTTCCATAGGAAGAAGTGCTTCGGGGCATTGGAACACCTCCAAACCATGCATGTGACCCTAGAATGTGTAATGAAGTGTGGTGGCATGCTCAAACCTCATAAACCTGGTTCCCAAGTGTGACCCCCTTCGCAGACATGCGTTGTCCCCTAAAAATAAAGTGTGTGCAATCTGACTATTAGGGGGAAACTCCCTGTTTCGGTGAAACCGGGGTAGATCATGTCAGAACATGTTCCCAAGAATGGTTTTACATCATCACATGACCTAAACAAGAGCAAAACAAGAGAGGGCTACACCGGGCTACCCCTGTCAGAAGAAAGTCTAGGGGGTAGACGATCCGATGCCCGTAGATCAGGGTTCCGCAGGAAGTGCTTCGGGGCATCGGAACACATCCAAACCATGCATGTGACCCTATCATGTGTAATGAAGTGTGGTGGCATGCTCAAACCTCCTAAACCTGGTTACCAAGTGTGCCCCCCTTCGCAGACATGCGATGTCCCCGAAAAAACAAAGTGTTTGCAATCTGACTATTAGGGGGGGACTCCCCGTTTTGGTGAAACCGGGGTAGATCTTGTCACAACATGTTCCCAAACATGGTTTTACATCATCACATGACCTAACCAAGAGCAAAACAAGAGAGGGATACACCGGGCTACCCCTGTCAGAAGAAAGTCTAGGGGGGTAGACGATCCGAGAACCGCGGATCAGGGTTGCACAGGATGAAGCGCTTCGGGGCATCAGAACACCTCCAAACCATGAATGTGAACCTAGCATGTGTAATGAAGTGTGGTGGCATTCTCAAAACTCCTAAACCTGGTTACCAAGTGTGACCCCCTTCGCAGACATGCGCTGTCCCCTAAAAACGAAGTGTCTGCAATATGACTATTAGGGGGAAACTCCCCGTTTCGGTGAAACCGGATAGATCTTCTCACAACATATTCCCAAACATGGTTTTATATCATCATGTGACCTAACCAAGAGAAAAACAAGAGAGGGCAACACCGGGATACCCCTGTCAGAAGAATGTCTAGGGGGGTAGATGATCCGAGGCCCGCGGATCAGGGTTCCACAGGACGAAGCTCTTCGGTGCATCGGAACACCTCCAAACCATGCGTGTGACACTAGCATGTGTAATGAAGTGTTGTGGAATGCTCAAACCTCCTAAACCGGGTTACCAAGTGTGACCCCCTTCGCAAACATGCGCGGTCCCTTAAAAACGAACGGTCTGCAATCAGACTATTAGGGGGAACTCCCCGTTTCGGTGAAACCGGTGTAGATCTTGTCACAACATGTTACGAAACATGGTTTTACATCATCACATGATCTAAACAAGAGCAAAACAAGAGAGTGCTACACCGGGCTACCCCTGTCAGAACAAAGTCTAGGGGGTAGACGATCCGAGGCCCGCGGATTAGAGTTCCGTAGGAAGAAGCGCTTCGGGGCATCGGAACACCTCCAAACCATGCATGTGACCCTATAATGTGTAATGAAGTGTGGTGGCATGCTCAAAACTCCTAAACCTGGTTACCAAGTGTGACCCCCTTCACAGACATGCGTTGTCCCCTAAATACGAAGTGTTTGCGATCTGACTATTAGGGGGAAATTCCCAGTTTCGGTGAAACCTGGGTAGATCTTGTCACAACATGTTCCCAAACATGGTTTACATCATCACATGACCTAACCAAGAGAAAAACAAGAGAGGGCTACACCGGGCTACCCCTGTCAAAAGAAAGTCTAGGGGGTAGACGATCCGAGACTCGCAGATCAGGGTTCCGTAGGAATAAGCGCTTCGGGGCATCGGAACAACTCTAAACCATGCATGTGACCCTAGCATGTGTAATGAAGTTTGGTGGCAATCTTAAAACTGCTAAACCTGGTTACCAAGTGTGACCCCCATTCAGAGACATGCGTTGTCCCCTAAAAACAAAGTGTCTGCAATCTGACTATTAGGGGGAAACTCCCTGTTTCCGTGAAACCGGGGTAGATCTTGTCACAACATGTTCCCAAACATGGTTTTAAATCATCACATGACCTAACCATGAACAAAAGAAGAGAGGTCTACACCGGGCTACCCCTGCGAGAAGAAAGTCTAGGGGGGTAGACGATCTGACGCCCGCGGATCAGGGTTCTGCAGGAAGAAGCGCTTCGGGGCATCAGAATACCTCCAAACCATGCATGTGACCCTAGAATGTGTAATGAAGTGTGGTGGCATTATCAAAACTCCTAAACCTGGTTACCAAGTGTGACCCCCTTCGCAGACATGCGTTGTCCCCTAAATACGAAGTGTTTGCAATCTGACTTTTAGGGGGAAATTCCCCGTTTCGGTGAAACCTGGGTAGATCTTGTCACAACATGTTCCCAAACATGGTTTTACATCATCACATGACCTAACCAAGAGCAAAACAAGAAAGGGCTACACTGGGCTACCCCTGTCAGAAGAAAGTCTAGGGGGTAGACGATCCGAGACCCGCAGATCAGGGTTCCGCAGGAATAAGCGCTTCGGGGCATCGGAACACCTCTAAACCATGCATGTGACCCTAGCATGTGTAATGAAGTGTGGTGGCATGCTCAAACCTCATAAACATGGTTCCCAAGTGTGACCCCCTTCGCAGACATGCGTTGTCCCCTAAAAACGAAGTGTGTGCAATCTGACTATTAGGGGGAAACTCCCTGTTTCGGTGAAACCGGGGTAGATCATGTCACAACATGTTCCCAAACATGGTTTTACATCATCACATAACCTAAACAAGAGCAAAACAAGAGAGGTCTACACCGGGCTACCCCTGTCAGCAGAAAGTCTAGGGGGGTAGACGATCCGAGGCCCACAGATCAGGGTTCCGCGGGAAGAAGTGCTTCGGGGCATCGGAACACCTCCAAACCATGCATGTGACACTAGCATGTGTAATGAAGTGTGGTCGAATGCTCAAACCTCCTAAACCTGGTTACCAAGTGTGACCCCCTTCGCAAACATGCGGGGTCCCTTAAAAACGAAGTGTCTGCAATCAGACTATTTGGGGGAACTCCCCGTTTCGGTGAAACCAGGGTAGATCTTGTCACAACATGTTCCAAAACATGGTTTTACATCATCACATGATCTAACCAATAGAAAAACAAGAGAGGGCTACACCGGGTTACCCCTGTCAGAAGAAAGTCTAGGGGGTAGACGATCCGAGGCCCGCGGATTAGGGTTCCGCAGGAAGAAGTGCTTCGGGGCATCGGAACACCTCCAAACCATGCATGTGACCCTAGAATGTGTAATGAAGTGTGGTGGCATGCTCAAAACTCCTAAACCTGGTTACCAAGTGTGACCCCCTTCACAGACATGCGTTGTCCCCTAAATACGAAGTGTTTGCAATCTGACTATTAGGGGGAAATTCCCCGTTTCGGTGAAACCGGGGTAGATCTTGTCACAACATGTTCCCAAACATGGTTTTACATCATCACATGACCTAACCAAGAGCCAAACAAGAGAGGTCTACACCGGGCTACCCCTGTCAGAAGAAAGTCTAGGGGTTAGACGATCCGAGACCTAGAGATCAGGGTTCCATTGGAATAAGCGCTTCGGGGCATCGGAACACCTCCAAACCATGAATGTGACCGTAGCATGTGTAATGAAGTGTGGTGGAATGCTCAAAACCCCTAAACCTAGTTACCAAGTGTGACCCCCATTCGCAGACATGCGATGTCCCTAAAAACGAAGTGTCTGCAATCTGACTATTAGGGGGAAACTCCCTGTTTCCGTGAAACCGGGGTAGATCTTGTCACAACATGTTCCCAAACTTGGTTTTAAATCATCACATGACCTAACCAAGAAAAAAACAAGAGAGGGCTACATCGGGCTACCCCTGTCAGAAGAAAGTCTTGGGGGGTAGACGATCCGAGACCCGCGGATCAGGGTTCCGCAGGAAGAAGCGCTTCGGGGCATTGGAACACCTCCAAACCATGCATGTGACACTAACATGTGTAATTAAGTGTGGTGGCATGCTCAAACCTCCTAAACCTGGTTCCCAAGTGTGACCCCCTTCGCAGACATGCGCTGTCCCCTAAAAACGAAGTGTGTGCAATCTGACTATTAGGGGGAAACTCCCTGTTTCGGTGAAACCGGGGTAGGTCATGTCACAACATGTTCCCAAACATGGTTTTACATCATCACATGACCTAACCAAGAGCAAAACAAGAGAGGTCTTCAACGAGCTACCGCTGTCAGAAGAAAGTCTAGGGGGGTAGACGATCTAAGGCCCGCGGATAAGGCTTCCGCAGGAAGAAGTGCTTCGGGGCATCGGAACACCTCCAAACCATGCATGTGACCCTAGCATGTGTAATGAAGTGTGGTGGCCTCCTCAAACCTCCTAAACCTGGTTACCAAGTGTGACCCCCTTCGCAGACATGCGCTGCCTCCTAAAAAAGAAGTGTCTACAATCTGACTATTAGGGGGGGACTCCCTATTTCCGTGAAACCGGGGTAGATCTTGTCAAAACATGTTCCAAAACATGGTTTTACATCATCACATGACCTAACCAAGAGCAAAACAAGGGAGGGATACACCAGGCTACCCCTGTCAGAAGAAAGTCTAGGGGGTAGACGATCCGAGACCCGCGGATCAGGGTTCCGCAGGAAGAAGCGCTTCGGGGCATCAGAACACCTCCAAACCATGCATGTGACCCTAGCATGTGTAATGAAGTCTGGTGGCATTCTCAAAAGTCCTAAACCTGGTTACCACGTGTGACCCCCTTCACAGACATGCACTGTGCCCTAATAACGAAGTGTCTCCAATATGACTATTAGGGGGAAACTCCCTGTTTCGGTGAAACCAGGGTAGATCTTGTCACAACATATTCCCAAACATGGTTTTACATCATAACGTGACCTAACCAAGAGCAAAAAAAGAGAGGGCAACACCGGGTTACCCCTGTCAGAAGAAAGTCTAGGGGGTAGACGATCCGAGGCCCGCGGATTAGGGTTCCGCAGGAAGAAGTGCTTCGGGGCATCGGAACTCCTCCAAACCATGCATGTGACCCTAGAATGTGTAATGAAGTGTGGTGGCATGCTCAAAAGTCCTACACCTGGTTACCAAGTGTAACCCCCTTCACGGACATGCGTTGTCCCCTAAATACGAAGTGTTTACAATCTGACATTTAGGGGGAAATTCCCTGTTTCGGTGAAACCAGGGTAGATCTTGTCACAACATGTTCCCAATCATGGTTTTACGTCATCGCATGACCTAACCAAGAGCAAAACCAGAGAGGTCTACACCGGGCTACCCCTGTCAGAAGAAAGTCTAGGGGTTAGAAGATCCGAGACCTGCAGATCAGGGTTCCATAGGAATAAGCGCTTCGGGGCATCGGAACACCTCCAAACCATGCATGTGACCCTAGCATTTGTAATGAAGTGTGGTGGCATTCTCAAAACTCCTAAACCTTGTTACCAAGTGTGACCCCCATTCGTAGACATGCGATGTCCCCTAAAAACGAAGTGTCTGCAATCTGACTATTAGGGGGAAACTCCTTGTTTCCGTGAAACCGGGGTAGATCTTGTAACAACATGTTCCCAAACATGGTTTTAAATCATCACATGACCTAACCAAGAACAAAACAAGAGAGGGCTACACCGGGCTACCCCTGTCAGAAGAAAGTCTTGGGGGTAGACGATCTGCGACCCGCGGATCAAGGTTCCGCAGGAAGAAGTGCTTCGGGGCATCGGAACACCTCCAAACCATGCATGTGACACTATCATGTGTAATGAAGTGTGGTGGCATGCTCAAACCTCCTAAACCTGGTTCCCAAGTGTGACCCCCTTCGCAGACATGCGCTGTCCCCTAAAAACGAAGTGTGTGCAATCTGACTATTAGGGGGAAACTCCCTGTTTCGGTGAAACCGGGGTAGATCATGTCACAACATGTTCCCAAACATGGTTTTACATGATCACATGACCTAACCAAGATCAAAACAAGAAAGGTCTACACTGGGCTACCCCTATCAGAGGAAAGTCTAGGGGGTAGATGATCTGAGGCCCGCGGATCAGGGTTCCGCAGGAAGAAGTGCTTCGGGGCATCGGAACACCTCCAAACCATGCATGTGACCATATCATGTGTAATGAAGTGTGGTGGCATGCTCAAACCTCCTAAACCTGGTTACCAAGTGTGACCCCCTTCGCAGACATGCGCCGTCCCCTAAAAAAAAGTGTCTACAATCTGACTATTACGGGGGGACTCCCTGTTTTGGTAAAACCGGGGTAGATATTGTCACAACATGTTCCCAAACATGGTTTTACATCATCACATGACCTAACCAAGAGCAAAACAAGAGAGGGCTACACCGGGCTACCCCTGTCAGAAGAAAGTCTAGGGGGAAGACGATCCGAGACCCGCGGATCAGGGTTCCGCAGGAAGAAGCGCTTCGGGGCATCAGAACACTCCAAACCATGCATGTGACCCTAGCATGTGTAATGAAGTGTGGTGGCATTCTCAAAACTCCTAAACCTGGTTACCAAGTGTGACCCCCTTCGCAGACATGCGCTGTCCCCAAATAACGAAGTGTCTGCAATATGACTATTCGGGGGAAACTCCCCGTTTCAGTGAAACCAGGGTAGATCTTGTCACAACATATTCCCAAACATGGTTTTACATCATCACGTGACCAAACCAAGAGAAAAAAAGAGAGGGCAACACCGGGACACCCCTGTCAGAAGAAAGTCTAGGGGGTAGATGATCTGAGGCCCGTGGATCAGGGTTCCGCAGGAAGAAGCTCTTCGGGGCATCGAAACACCTCCAAACCATGCATGTGACACTAGCATGTGTAATGAAGTGTGGTGGCATGCTCAAACCTCCTAAAACAGGTTACCAAGTGTGACCCCCTTTGCAAACATGCGCGGTCCCCTAAAAACGAAGTGTCTGCAATCAGACTATTAGGGGGAACTCCCCGTTTCAGTGAAACCAGGGTAGATCTTGTCACAACATGTTCCCAAACATGGTTTTACATCATCACATGATCTAACCAAGGGCAAAACAAGAGAGGGCTACACCGGGTTACCCCTGTCAGAAGAAAGTCTAGGGGGTAGACGATCTGAGGCCCGCAGATTAGCGTTCCGCCGGAAGAAGCGCTTCGGGGCATCAGTACACCTCCAAACCATGCATGTGACCCTAGAATGTGTAATGAAGTGTGGTGGCATGCTCAAAACTCCTAAACCTGTTTACCAAGTGTGACCCCCTTCACAGACATGCGTTGTCCCCTAAATACGAAGTGTTTGCAATCTGACTATTAGGGGGAAATTCCCCGTTTCGGTGAAACCGGGGTAGATCTTGTCACAACATGTTCCCAAACATGGTTTTACATCATCACATGACCTAACCAAGAGCAAAACAAGAGAGGGCTACACCAGGCTACCCCTGTTAGAAGAAAGTCTAGGGGTTAGTCGATCCGAGACCTTCAGATCAGGGTTCCTTAGGAATAAGCGCTTCAGGGCATGGGAACACCTCCAAACCATGCATGTGACCCTAGCATGTGTAATGAAGTGTGGTGTCATGCTAAAAACTCCTAAAACTAGTTACCAAGTGTGACCCCCATTCGCAGACATGCGCTGTCGCCTAAAAACGAAGTGTATGCAATTAGACTATTAGGGGGAACTTCCCGTTTCGGTGAAACCGAGGTAGATCTTGTCACAACATGTTCCCAAACATGGTTTCACATCATAACATGACCTAACAAAGAGCAAAACAAGAGCGGGCTACACCGGGCTACCCCTGTCAGAAGAAAGTCTAGGGGGGTAGACGATCCGAGGCCCGCGGATCAGGGTTCCATAGGAAGAAGTGCTTCGGGGCATCGAAACACCTACAAACCATGCATGTGACCCTAGAATGTGTAATGAAGTGTGGTGGCATGCTCAAACCTCATGAACCTGGTTCCCAAGTGTGACCCCCTTCGCAGACATGCGTTGTCCCCTAAAAACGAAGTGTGTGCAATATGACTATTAGGGGGAAACTCCCCGTTTCGGTGAAACCGGGGTAGATCATGTCACAACATGTTCCCAAACATTGTTTTACATCATCACATGACCTAAACTAGAGCAAAACAAGAGAGGGCTACACAGGGCTACCCCTGTCAAAAGAAAGTCTAGGGGGGTAGACGATCCGAGGCCCGCAAATCTTGGTTCCACAGGAAGAAGTGTTTCGGGGCATCGGAACACCTCCAAACCATGCATGTGACCCTAGCATGTATAATGAAGTGTGGTGGCATGCTCAAACCTCCTAAACCTGGTTACCAAGTGTGCCCCCCTTCGCAGACATGCGATGTCCCCTAAAAAACGAAGTGTCTGCAATCTGACTATTAGGGGGGACTCCCGCTTTGGTGAAACCGGGGTATATCTTGTCACAACATGTTCCTAAACATGGTTTTACATCATCACATTACCAAACCAAGAGCAAAACAAGAGAGGGATACACCGGGCTACCCCTGTCAGAAGAATGTCTAGGGGGGTAGACGATCCGAGGCCCGCGGATCAGGGATCCGCGAGAAGAAGCGCTTCGGGGCATCAGAACACCTCCAAACCATTCATGTGACCCTAGCATGTGTAATGAAGTGTGGTGGCATTCTCAAAACTCCTAAACCTGGTTACCAAGTGTGACCCCCTTCGCAGACATGCCCTGTCCCCTAAAAACAAAGTGTCTGCAATCAGACTATTAGGGGGAACTTCCCGTTTCGGTGAAACCGAGGTAGATCTTGTCACAACATGTTCCCAAACATGGTTTCACATCATAACATTACCTAACCAAGATAAAAACAAGAGAGGGCTACACCGGGCTACCCCTGTCAGAAGAAAGTCTAGGGGGGTAGACGATCCAGGACCCGCGGATCAGGGTTCCGCAGGAAGAAGCGCTTCGGGGCATCAGAACACCTCCAAACCATGCATGTGACCCTAGCATGTGTAATGAAGTCTGGTGGCATGCTCAAAACTCCTAAACCTGGTTACCAAGTGTGACCCCCTTCGCAGACATGCGCTGTCCCCTAAAAATGTGTCTGCAATCAGACGATTAGGGGGAAACTCCCTGTTTCGGTGAAACCGGGGTAGATATTGTCATAACATGTTCCCAAACATGGTTTTACATCATCACATGACCTAACCAAGAGAAAAACAAGAGAGGGCTACACCAGGCTACCCCTGTCAGAAGAAAGTCTAGGGGGTAGACGATCTGAGGCCCGCGGATCAGGGTTCCGTAGGAAGAAGCGCTTTGGGGCATCGGAACACCTCCAAAGCATGCATGTGACCCTAGAATGTATAATGAAGTGTGGTGGCATACTCAAAACTCCTAAACCTGGTTGCCAAGTGTGACCCCCTTCGTAGACATGCGTTGTCCCCTAAATACGAAGTGTTTGCAATCTGACTATTAGGGGGAAACTCCCCGTTTCGGTGAAACCGGGGTAGATCTTGTCACAACATATTACCAAACATGGTTTTACATAGTCACATGATCTAACCAAGATCAAAACAAGAGAGGGCAACACCGGGCTACCCCTGTCAGAAGAAAGTCTAGGGGGGTAGACGATCCGAGACCCGCGGTCCGCAGGAATAAGCGCTTTGGGGCATCAGAACTCCTCCAAACCATGCATGTGACCCTAGCATGTGTAATGAAGTGTGGTGGCATGCTCAAAACTCATAAACCTTGTTACCAAGTGTACCCCCCTTCGCAGACATGCGCTGTCCCCTAAAAACAAATTGTCTGCAATCTGACTATTAGGGGAAATTCCCTGTTTTGGTGAAACCGGGGTAGATCTTGTCAGAACATGTTCCCAGACATTGTTTTAAATCATAACATTACCTAAAAAAGAACAAAACAAGAGAGTGCTACACCGGTATACCCCTGTCAGAAGAAACTCTAGGGGGGGAGATGATCCGAGTCCCACGGATTAGGGTTCCACATGAAGAAGTGCTTCGGGGCATCAGAGCACCTCCAAACCATGCATGTGACCCAAGCATGTGTAATGAAGTGTGGTGGCACGCTAAAACCTCCTAAACCTCGTTACCAAGTGTGACCCCCTTCGTAGACATGCGCTGTCCCCTAAAAAACGAAGTGTCTACAATCTGACTATTAGGGGGGGGGGGACTCCCCATTTTGGTGAAACCGGGGTAGATCATGTCACAAAATGTTCCCAAACATGGTTTTACATCATCACATGACCTAACCAAGAGCAAAACAAAAGAGGGCTACACCGGGCTACCCCTGTCAGAAGAAAGTCTTGGGGGGTAGACGATCCGAGACCCGCAGATCAGGGTTCCACAGGAAGAAGTGCTTCGGGGCATCGGAACACCTCCAAACCATGCATGTGACCCTAGCATGTGTAATGAAGTGTGGTGGCATGCTCAAAACTCATAAACCTGGTTAGAAAGTATGACCCCCTTCGGAGACATGCGCTGTCCCCTAAATACGAAGTGTCTACAATCTGACTATTAGGGGGAAACACCCCGTTTCGGTGAAACCGGGGTAGATTTTGTCACAACATGTTCCCAAACATGGTTTTACATCATCACATGACCTCACCAAGAGCAAAACAAGAGAGGGATACACCAGGCTACCCCTGTCAGAAGAAAGTCTAGGGGGTAGACGATCCGAGACCCGCAGATCAGGGTTCCGCAGGAAGAAGCGCTTCGGGGCATCAGAACACCACCAAACCATGCATGTGACCCTAGCATGTGTAATGAAGTGTGGTGGCATTCTCAAAACTCCTAAACCTGGTTACCAAGTGTGACCCCCTTCGCAGACATGCGCTGTCCCCTAAAAACGAAGTGTGTGCAATATGACTATTAGGGGGAAACTCCCCGTTTCGGTGAAACCGGGGTAGATCTTGTCACAACATATTACCAAACATGGTTTTACATCATCACATGACCTAACCAAGAGCAAAACAATAGAGGGCTACACCGGGATACACCTGTCAGAAGAAATCTAGGGGGGTAGATGATCTGAGGCCCGCGGATCAGGGTTCCGCAGGAAGAAGCGCTTCGGGGCATCAGAACACCTCCAAACCATGCATGTGACGCTATCATGTGTAATGAATTGTAGTGGGATTCTCAAAACTCCTAAACCTGGTTACCAAGTGTGACCCCCTTCGCAGACATGCGCTGTCCCCTAAAAACAAAGTGTCTGGAATCAGACTATTAGGGGGAACTCCCCGTTTCGGTGAAACCGAGGTAGATCTTGTCACAACATGTTCCCAAACATGGTTTCACATCATCACATGACCTAACCAAGATCAAAAAAATAGAGGGCTACACCGGGCTACCCCTGTCAGAAGAAAGTCTAGGGGGGTAGACGATCTGAGGCCCGCGGATCAGGTTTCCACAGGAAGAAGCGCTTCGGGGCATCGGAACACCTCCAAACCATGTTTGTGACCCTAGCATGTGTAATGAAGTGTGGTGGCATGCTAAAAACTCCTAAACCTGGTTACCAAGTATGACCCCCTTCGCAAACATGTGCTGTCCCCTAAATACGAAGTGTCTGCATTTTGACTATTAGGGGGAAACTCCCCGTTTCGGTGAAACCGGGGTAGATCTTGTCACAACATGTTCCCAAACATGGTTTCACATCATCACATGACCTAACCAAGAGCAAAACAAGAGAGGGCTACACCGGGCTACCCCTGCAGAAGAAAGTCTAGGGGGGTAGGCGATCCGAGACCCGCTGATCAGGGTTCCGCAGGAAGAAGCGCTTCGGGGCATCGGAACACCTACAAACCATGCATGTGACCCTAGCATATGTAATGAAGTGTGGTGGCATGCTCAAACCTCATAAACCTGGTTACCAAGTGTGACGCCCTTCGCAGACATGCGTTGTCCCCTAAAAACGATGCGTCTGCAATCTGACTATTAGGGGGAAACTCCACGTTTCGGTGAAACCGGGGTAGATATTGTCACAACATATTCCCAAACATGGTTTTAAATCATCACATGACCTAAACAAGAGCAAAACAAGAAAGGGCTACACCGGGATACCCCTGTCAGAAGAAAGTCTAGGGGGGTAGACGATCTGAGGCCCGCGGATAAGGGTTCCGCAGGAAGAAGCGCTTCGGGGCATCGGAACACCTACAAACCATGCATGTGTCCCTAGAATGTGTAATGAAGTGTGGTGGCATGCTCAAAACTCCTAAACCTGGTTGCCAAGTCTGACCCCCTTCGCAGACATGCGTTGTCCCCTAAAAACAAAGTGTCTACAATCTGACTATTAGGGGGAAACTCCCTGTTTCGGTGAAACCGGGGTAGATCATGTCACAAAATGTTCCCAAACATTGTTTTAAATCATCACATGACCTAAACAAGAACAAAACAAGAGAGGGTTACACCGGGCTACCCCTGTCAGAAGAAAGTCTAGGGGGTAGACGATATAAGACCAACGGATTAGGGTTCCACAGGAAGAAGCACTTCGGGGCATCGGAACACCTCCAAAACATGCATGTGACCCTAGCATATGTAATGAAGTGTGGTGGCATGCTCAAACCTCCTAAACCTGGTTCCCAAGTGTGACCCCCTTCGCAGACATGCGCTGTGCCCTAAAAACGAAGTGTGTGCAATCTGACTATTAGGGGAAAACTCCCTGTTTCGGTGAAACCGGGGTAGATCATGTCACAACATGTTACCAAACAAGGTTTTACATCATCACATGACCTAACCAAGAGAAAAACAAGAGAGGGCTACACCGGTCTACCCCTGTCAGAAGAAAGTCTAGGGGGGTAGACAATCCGAGGCCCGCGGATCAGGGTTCCGTAGGAAGAAGCGCTTCAGGGCATTGGAACACCTCCAAACCATGCATGTGACACTAGCATGTGTAATGAAGTGTGGTGGCATGCTCAAACCTCCTAAACCTGGTTGCCAAGTGTGACCCCCTTCGCAGACATGCGCTGTCCCCTAAAAATGAAGTGTCTGCAATCTGACTATTAGGGGGAAAACTCCCCGTTTCGGTGAAACCGGGGTAGATCTTATCACAATATGTTCCCAAACATGGTTTTACATCATCACATGACCTAACCAATAGCAAAACAAGATAGGGCTACACCGGGCTACCCCTGTCAGAAGAAAGTCTAGGGGGGTAGACGATCCGAGACCCGCGGATCAGGGTTCCGCAGGAAGAAGCGCTTCGGGGTATCAGAACACCTCCAAACCATGCATGTGACCCTCGAATGTGTAATGAAGTGTGGTGGCATGCTCAAAACTCCTAAACCTGGTTACCAAGTGTGACCCCGTTCGCAGACATGCGTCGTCCCCTAAAAAACGAAGTGTCTACAATCTGACTATTAGGGGGGGGGACTCCCCATTTTGGTGAAACCGGGGTAGATCATGTCACAAAATGTTCCCAAACATGGTTTTACATCATCACATGACCTAACCAAGAGCAAAACAAAAGAGGGCTACACCAGGCTACCCCTGTCAGAAGAAAGTCTTGGGGGGTAGACGATCCGAGACCCGCAGATCAGGGTTCCACAGGAAGAAGTGCTTCGTGGCATCGGAACACCTCCAAACCATGCATGTGACCCTAGCATGTGTAATGAAGTGTGGTGGCATGCTCAAAACTCATAAACCTGGTTAGAAAGTATGACCCCCTTCGGAGACATGCGTTGTCCCCTAAATACGAAGTGTCTACAATCTGACTATTAGGGGGAAACACCCCGTTTCGGTGAAACCGGGGTAGATTTTGTCACAACATGTTCCCAAACATGGTTTTACATCATCACATGACCTCACCAAGAGCAAAACAAGAGAGGGATACACCAGGCTACCCCTGTCAGAAGAAAGTCTAGGGGGTAGACGATCCGAGACCCGCAGATCAGGGTTCCGCAGGAAGAAGCGCTTCGGGGCATCAGAACACCACCAAACCATGCATGTGACCCTAGCATGTGTAATGAAGTGTGGTGGAATTCTCAAAACTCCTAAACCTGGTTACCAAGTGTGACCCCCTTCGCAGACATGCGCTGTCCCCTAAAAACGAAGTGTGTGCAATATGACTATTAGGGGGAAACTCCCTGTTTCGGTGAAACCGGGGTAGATCTTGTCACAACACATTACCAAACATGGTTTTACATCATCACATGACCTAACCAAGAGCAAAACAATAGAGGGCTACACCGGGATACCCCTGTCAGAAGAAATCTAGGGGGGTAGATGATCTGAGGCCCGCGGATCAGGGTTCCGCAGGAAGAAGCGCTTCGGGGCATCAGAACACCTCCAAACCATGCATGTGACGCTAGCATGTGTAATGAAGTGTAGTGGGATTCTCAAAACTCCTAAACCTGGTTACCAAGTGTGACCCCCTTCGCAGACATGCGCTGTCCCCTAAAAACAAAGTGTCTGGAATCAGACTATTAGGGGGAACTCCCCGTTTCGGTGAAACCGAGGTAGATCTTGTCACAACATGTTCCCAAACATGGTTTCACATCATCACATGACCTAACCAAGATCAAAAAAAGAGAGGGCTACACCGGGCTACCCCTGTCAGAAGAAAGTCTAGGGGGGTAGACGATCCGAGGCCCGCGGATAAGGTTTCCACAGGAAGAAGCGCTTCGGGGCATCGGAACACCTCCAAACCATGTTTGTGACCCTAACATGTGTAATGAAGTGTGGTGGCATGCTAAAAACTCCTAAACCTGGTTACCAAGTATGACCCCCTTCGCAGACATGTGATGTCCCCTAAATACGAAGTGTCTGCATTTTGACTATTAGGGGGAAAGTCCCCGTTTCGGTGAAACCGGGGTAGATCTTGTCACAACATGTTCCCAAACATGGTTTCACATCATCACATGACCTAACCAAGATCAAAACAAGAGAGGGCTACACCGGGCTACCCCTGTCAGAAGAAAGTCTAGGGGGGTAGACGATCCGAGACCCGCGGATCAGGGTTCCGCAGGAAGAAGCGCTTCGGGGCATCGGAACACCTCCAAACCATGTTTGTGACCCTAGCATGTGTAATGAAGTGTGGTGGCATGCTAAAAACTCCTAAACCTGGTTACCAAGTATGACCCCCTTCGCAGACATGTGCTGTCCCCTAAATACGAAGTGTCTGCATTTTGACTATTAGGGGGAAACTCCCCGTTTCGGTGAAACCGGGGTAGATCTTGTCACAACATGTTCCCAAACATGGTTTCACATCATCACATGACCTAACCAAGATCAAAACAAGAGAGGGCTACACCGGGCTACCCCTGCAGAAGAAACTCTAGGGGGGTAGGCGATCCGAGACCCGCGGATCAGGGTTCCGCAGGAAGAAGCGCTTCGGGGCATCGGAACACCTACAAACCATGCATGTGACCGTAGCATATGTAATGAAGTGTGGTGGCATGCTCAAACCTCATAAACCTAGTTACCAAGTGTGACGCCCTTCGCAGACATGCGTTGTCCCCTAAAAACGATGCGTCTGCAATCTGACTATTAGGGGGAAACTCCACGTTTCGGTGAAACCGGGGTAGATCTTGTCACAACATATTCCCAAACATGGTTTTACATCATCACATGACCTAAACAAGAGCAAAACAAGAAAGGGCTACACCGGGATACCCCTGTCAGAAGAAAGTCTAGGGGGGTAGACGATCTGAGGCCCGCGGATAAGGGTTCCGCAGGAAGAAGCGCTTCGGGGCATCGGAACGCCTACAAACCATGCATGTGTCCCTAGAATGTGTAATGAAGTGTGGTGGCATGCTCAAAACTCCTAAACCTGGTTGCCAAGTCTGACCCCCTTCGCAGACATGCGTTGTCCCCTAAAAACAAAGTGTCTACAATCTGACTATTAGGGGAAACTCCCTGTTTCGGTGAAACCGGGGTAGATCATGTCACAAAATGTTCCCAAACATTGTTTTAAATCATCACATGACCTAAACAAGAACAAAACAAGAGAGGGTTACACCGGGCTACCCCTGTCAGAAGAAAGTCTAGGGGGTAGACGATCTGAGACCAACGGATTAGGGTTCCACAGGAAGAAGCACTTCGGGGCATCGGAACACCTCCAAAACATGCATGTGACCCTAGCATATGTAATGAAGTGTGGTGGCATGCTCAAACCTCCTAAACCTGGTTCCCAAGTGTGACCCCCTTCGCAGACATGCGCTGTGCCCTAAAAACAAAGTGTGTGCAATCTGACTATTAGGGGAAAACTCCCTGTTTCGGTGAAACCGGGGTAGATCTTGTCACAACATGTTACCAAACAAGGTTTTACATCATCACATGACCTAACCAAGAGAAAAACAAGAGAGGGCTACACCGGTCTACCCCTGTCAGAAGAAAGTCTAGGGGGGTAGACAATCCGAGGCCCGCAGATCAGGGTTCCGTAGGAAGAAGCGCTTCAGGGCATTGGAACACCTCCAAACCATGCATGTGACACTAGCATGTGTAATGAAGTGTGGTGGCATGCTCAAACCTCCTAAACCTGGTTGCCAAGTGTGACCCCCTTCGCAGACATGCGCTGTCCCCTAAAAATGAAGTGTCTGCAATCTGACTATTAGGGGGAAAACTCCCCGTTTCGGTGAAACCGGGGTAGATCTTATCACAATATGTTCCCAAACATGGTTTTACATCATCACATGACCTAACCAATAGCAAAACAAGATAGGCCTACACCGGGCTACCCTTGTCAGAAGAAAGTCTAGGGGGGTAGACGATCCGAGACCCGCGGATCAGGGTTCCGCAGGAAGAAGCGCTTCGGGGTATCAGAACACCTCCAAACCATGCATGTGACCCTCGAATGTGTAATGAAGTGTGGTGGCATGCTCAAAACTCCTAAACCTGGTTACCAAGTGTGACCCCGTTCGCAGACATGCGTCGTCCCCTAAAAAACGAAGTGTCTACAATCTGACTATTAGGGGGGGGACTCCCCATTTTGGTGAAACCGGGGTAGATCATGTCACAAAATGTTCCCAAACATGGTTTTACATCATCACATGACCTAACCAAGAGCAAAACAAAAGAGGGCTACACCATGCTACCCCTGTCAGAAGAAAGTCTTGGGGGGTAGACGATCCGAGACCCGCAGATCAGGGTTCCACAGGAAGAAGTGCTTCGGGGCATCGGAACACCTCCAAACCATGCATGTGACCCTAGCATGTGTAATGAAGTGTGGTGGCATGCTCAAAACTTATAAACCTGGTTAGAAAGTATGACCCCCTTCGGAGACATGCGCTGTCCCCTAAATACGAAGTGTCTACAATCTGACTATTAGGGGGAAACACCCCGTTTCGGTGAAACCGGGGTAGATTTTGTCACAACATGTTCCCAAACATGGTTTTACATCATCACATGACCTCACCAAGAGCAAAACAAGAGAGGGATACACCAGGCTACCCCTGTCAGAAGAAAGTCTAGGGGGTAGACGATCCGAGACCCGCAGATCAGGGTTTCGCAGGAAGAAGCGCTTCGGGGCATCAGAACACCACCAAACCATGCATGTGACCCTAGCATGTGTAATGAAGTGTGGTGGAATTCTCAAAACTCCTAAACCTGGTTACCAAGTGTGACCCCCTTCGCAGACATGCGCTGTCCCCTAAAAACGAAGTGTGTGCAATATGACTATTAGGGGGAAACTCCCTGTTTCGGTGAAACCGGGGTAGATCTTGTCACAACACATTACCAAACATGGTTTTACATCATCACATGACCTAACCAAGAGCAAAACAATAGAGGGCTACACCGGGATACCCCTGTCAGAAGAAATCTAGGGGGGTAGATGATCTGAGGCCCGCGGATCAGGGTTCCGCAGGAAGAAGCGCTTCGGGGCATCAGAACACCTCCAAACCATGCATGTGACGCTAGCATGTGTAATGAAGTGTAGTGGGATTCTCAAAACTCCTAAACCTGGTTACCAAGTGTGACCCCCTTCGCAGACATGCGCTGTCCCCTAAAAACAAAGTGTCTGGAATCAGACTATTAGGGGGAACTCCCCGTTTCGGTGAAACCGAGGTAGATCTTGTCACAACATGTTCCCAAACATGGTTTCACATCATCACATGACATAACCAAGCTCAAAAAAAGAGAGGGCTACACCGGGCTACCCCTGTCAGAAGAAAGTCTAGGGGGGTAGACGATCCGAGGCCCACGGATCAGGGTTCCACAGGAAGAAGCGCTTCGGGGCATCGGAACATCTCCAAACCATGTTTGTGACCCTAGCATGTGTAATGAAGTGTGGTGGCATGCTAAAAACTCCTAAACCTGGTTACCAAGTATGACCCCCTTCGCAGACATGTGTTGTCCCGTAAATACGAAGTGTCTGCATTTTGACTATTAGGGGGAAACTCCCCGTTTCGGTGAAACCGGGGTAGATCTTGTCACAACATGTTCCCAAAAATGGTTTCACATCATCACATGACCTAACCAAGAGCAAAACAAGAGAGGGCTACACCGGGCTACCCCTGCAGAAGAAAGTCTAGGGGGGTAGGCGATCCGAGACCCGCGGATCAGGGTTCCGCAGGAAGAAGCGCTTCGGGGCATCGGAACACCTACAAACCATGCATGTGACCCTAGCATATGTAATGAAGTGTGGTGGCATGCTCAAACCTCATAAATCTGGTTACCAAGTGTGACGCCCTTCGCAGACATGCGCTGATCCCTAAAAACGATGCGTCTGCAATCTGACTATAAGGGGGAAACTCCACGTTTCGGTGAAACCGGGGTAGATCTTGTCACAACATATTCCCAAACATGGTTTTACATCATCACATGACCTAAACAAGAGCAAAACAAGAGAGGGCTACACCGGGATACCCCTGTCAGAAGAAAGTCTAGGGGGGTAGACGATCTGAGGCCCGCGGATAAGGGTTCCGCAGGAAGAAGCGCTTCGGGGCATCGGAACACCTACAAACCATACATGTGTCCCTAGAATGTGTAATGAAGTGTGGTGGCATGCTCAAAACTCCTAAACCTGGTTGCCAAGTCTGACCCCCTTCGCAGACATGCGTTGTCCCCTAAAAACAAAGTGTCTACAATCTGACTATTAGGGGGAAACTCCCTGTTTCGGTGAAACCGGGGTAGATCTTGTCACAAAATGTTCCCAAACATTGTTTTAAATCATCACATGACCTAAACAAGAACAAAATAAGAGAGGGTTACACCGGGCTACCCCTGTCAGAAGAAAGTCTAGGGGGTAGACGATCTGAGACCAACGGATTAGGGTTCCACAGGAAGAAGCACTTCGGGGCATCGGAACACCTCCAAACCATGCATGTGACCCTAGCATATGTAATGAAGTGTGGTGGAATGCTCAAACCTCCTAAACCTGGTTCCCAAGTGTGACCCCCTTCGCAGACATGCGCTGTCCCCTAAAAACGAAGTGTGTGCAATCTGACTATTAGGGGAAAACTGCCTGTTTCGGTGAAACCGGGGTAGATCTTGACACAACATGTTACCAAACAAGGTTTTACATCATCACATGACCTAACCAAGAGAAAAACAAGAGAGGGCTACACCGGTCTACCCCTGTCAGAAGAAAGTCTAGGGGGGTAGACAATCCGAGGCCCGCAGATCAGGGTTCCGTAGGAAGAAGCGCTTCGGGGCATTGGAACACCTCCAAACCATGCATGTGACTCTAGCATGTGTAATGAAGTGTGGTGGCCTGCTCAAACCTCCTAAACCTGGTTGCCAAGTGAGACCCCCTTCGCAGACATGCGCTGTCCCCTAAAAATGAAGTGTCTGCAATCTGACTATTAGGGGGAAAACTCCCCGTTTCGGTGAAACCGGGGTAGATCTTATCACAATATGTTCCCAAACATGGTTTTACATCATCACATGACCTAACCAATAGCAAAACAAGATAGGGCTACACCGGGCTACCCCTGTCAGAAGAAAGTCTAGGGGGGTAGACGATCCGAGACCCGCGGATCAGGGTTCCGCAGGAAGAAGCGCTTCGGGGTATCAGAACACCTCCAAACCATGCATGTGACCCTAGAATGTGTAATGAAGGGTGGTGGCATGCTCAAAACTCCTAAACCTGGTTACCAAGTGTGACCCCGTTCGCAGACATGCGTCGTCCCCTAAAAGCGAAGTGTGTGCAATCTGACTATTAGGAGGGAAACTCCCCGTTTCGGTGAAACCGGGGTAGATCTTGTCACAACATGTTCCCAAACATATTTTTACATCATCACATGACGTAACCAAGAGAAAAACAAGATAAGGCTACATCGGGCTACCTCTGTTAGAAGAAAGTCTAGGGGGTAGACGATCCGAGGCTTGCGGATCAGGGTTCCGCAGGAAGAAGCGCTTCGGGGCATCGAAACACCTCCAAACCATGCATGTGACCCTAGAATGTGTAATTAAGTGTGGTGGCATGCTCAAAACTCCTAAACCTGGTTACCAAGTGTGACCCCCTTCACAGACATGCGTTGTCCCATAAATACGAAGTGTTTGCAATCTGACTATTAGGGGGAAATTCCCGTTTCAGTGAAATCGGGGTAGATCTTGTCACAACATGTTACCAAACATTGTTTTACATCATCACATGATCTAAACAAGAGCAAAACAAGAGAGGGCTACATTGGGCTACCCCTGTCAGAAGAAAGTCTAGGGGGTAGACGATCCGAGACCCGCGGTCCGCAGGAATAAGCGCTTTGGGGCATCAGAACACCTCCAAACCTTGCATGTGACCCTAGCATCTGTAATGAAGTCTGGTGGCATGCTAAAAACTCATAAACATGGTTAGCAAGTGTGCCCCCCTTCACAGACATGCGTTGTCCCCTAAAAACGAAGTGTCTAGAATCTGACTATTAGGGGAAATTCCCTGTTTCGGTGAAACCGGGGTAGATCTTGTCACAACATGTTCCCAAGCATTGTTTTAAATCACCACATGACCTAAACAAGAACAAAACAAGAGAGGTCTACACCGGTATACCCCTGTTAGAAGAAAGTCTAGGGTGGTAGACGATCCGAGGCCCACGGATCAGGGTTCCACAGGAAGAAGTGCTTCGGGGCATCGGAACACCTCCAAACCATGCATGTGACCCTAGAATGTGTAATGAAGTGTAGGGGCATGCTCAAAACTCCTAAACCTGGTTACCAAGTGTGACCCCTTCGCAGACATGCGTTGTCCCCTAAAAACAAAGTGTCTGCAATCAGACTATTAGGGGGAACTCCCCGTTTCGGTGAAACCGAGGTAGATCTTATCACAACATGTTCCCAAACATTGTTTCACATCATCACATGACCTAACCAAGAGCAACAAAAGAGAGGTCTACACCGGGCTACCCCTGTCAGAAGAAAGTCTACGGGGGTAGACGATCCAAGGCCCGCGGATCAGGGTTCCGCAGGAAGAAGCGCTTCGGGGCATCGGAACACCTCCAAACCATGCTTGTGACCCTATCATGTGTAATGAAGTGTGGTGGCATGCTAAAAACTCCTAAACCTGGTTACCAAGTATGACCCCCTTCGCAGACATGTGATGTCCCCTAAATACGAAGTGTCTGCATTTTGACTATTAGGGGGAAACTCCCCGTTTCGGTGAAACCGGGGTAGATCTTGTCACAACATGTTCCCAAACATGGTTTTACATGATGACATGACCTAACCAAGAGAAAACAAAGAGAGGGATACACCGGGCTACCCCTGTCAGAAGAAAGTCTAGGGGGTAGACGATCCGAGACCCGCGGATCAGGGTTCCGCAGGAGGAAGCGCTTCGGGGCATCGGAACAACTACAAACCATGCATGTGACCCTAGCATATGTAATGAAGTGTGGTGGCATGCTCAAAACTCCTAAACCTGGTTACCAAGTGTGACCCCCTTCGCAGACATGCGCTGTCCCCTAAAAACGATGCGTCTGCAATCTGACTATTAGGGGGAAACTCACCATTTCGGTGAAACCGGGGTAGATCTTGTCACAACATATTCCCAAACATGGTTTTACATAATCACATGAGCTAAACAAGAGCAAAACAAGAGAGGGCTACATCGGGATACCCCTGTCAGAAGAAATCTAGGGGGGTAGATGATCCAAGGCCCGCGGATAAGGGTTTCGCAGGAAGAAGCGCTCCGGGGCATCGGAACACCTCCAAACCATGAATGTGTCCATAGAATGTGTAATGAAGTGTGGTGGCATGATCAAACCTCCTAAACCTGGTTACCAAGTGTGACCCCCTTCGCAAACATGTGCGGTCCCCTAAAAACGAAGTGTCTGCAATCAGACGATTAGGGGGAAACTCCTGTTTCGGTGAATTCTTGGTAGATCTTGTCACAACATGTTTCCAAACATGGTTTTTCATCATCACATGAACTAACCAAGAGCAAAACAAGAGAGGGCTACACCGGGCTACCCCTGTCAAAAGAAAGTCTAGGGGGGTAGACGATCCGAGGCCCACGGATCAGGGTTCCGTAGGAAGAAGTGCTTCGGGGCATCGGAACACCTCCAAACCATGCATGTGACCGAAGAATGTGTAATGAAGTGTGGTGGCACGCTCAAACCTCCTAAACCTGGTTACCAAGTGTGACCCCCTTCGCAGACATGCACTGACCCCTAAAAAACAGAGTGTCTGCAATCTGACTATTAGGGGGGGACTCCCCGTTTTGGTGAAACCGGGGTAGATCTTGTCACAACATGTTCCCAAACATGGTTTTACATCATCACATGACCTAACAAAGAGCAAAACAAGAGAGGGCTACACCGGTCTACCCTGTCAGAAGAAAGTCTAGGGGGTGGACGATCCGAGGCCCGCAGATTAGAGTTCCGTCGGAAGAAGCGCTTCGGGGCATGAGAACACCTCCAAACCATTCATGTGACCCTAGAATGTGTAATGAAGTGTAGTGGCATGCTGAAAACTCCTAAACCTGGTTACCAAGTGTGACCCCCTTCGCCGACATGCGCTGTCCCCTAAAAACAAAGTGTCTGCAATCAGACTATTAGGGGGAACTCCCCGTTTCGGTGAAACCAAGGTAGATCTTGTCACAACATGTTCACAAACATGGTTTCACATCATCACATGACCTAGACAAGTGCAAAAATAAAGAGGGCTACACCGGGCTACCCCTGTCAGAAGAAAGTCCTGGGGGGTAGACGATCCGAGGCCCGCGGATTAGGGTTCCGCAGGAAGAAGCGCTTCGGGGCATCAGAACACCTCCAAACCATGCTTGTGACCCTAGCATGTGTAATGAAGTGTGGTAGCATGCTAAAAACTCCTAAACCTGGTTCCCAAGTGTGACCCCCTTCGCAGACATGTGCTGTCCCCTAAATACGAAGTGTCTGCATTGTGACTATTAGGGGGAAACTCCCCGTTTTGGTGAAACCGGGCTAGATCATTTCACAACATGTTCCCAAGAATGGTTTGACATCATCACATGACCTAACCAAGAGCAAAACAAGAGAGGGATACACCGGGCTACCCTTGTCAGAAGAAAGTCTAGGGGGGTAGACGATCCGAGACCCACGGATCAGGGTTCCGCAGGAAGAAGTGCTTCGGGGCATCGAAACACATCCAAACCATGCATGTGACCCTAGAATGTGTAATGAAGTGTGGTGGGATGCTCAAACCTCCTAAACCTGGTTACCAAGTGTGCCCCCCTTCGCAGACATGCGATGTCCCCGAAAAAACGAAGTGTCTGCAATCTGACTATTAGGGGGGGACTCCCCGTTTTGGTGAAACCGGGGTAGATCTTGTCACCACATGTTCCCAAACATGGTTTTACATCATCACATGATCTAACCAAGAGCAAAACAAGAGAGGGCTACACCGGGCTACCCCTGTCAGAAGAAAGTCTAGGGGGTAGACGATCCGAGGCCTGCGGATTAGTGTTCCGTAGGAAGAAGCGCTTCGGGGCATCGGAACACCTCCAAACCATGCATGTGACCCTAGAATGTGTAATGAAGTGTGGTGGCATGCTCAAAACTCCTAAACCTGGTTACCAAGTGTGACCCCCTTCACAGACATGCGTTGTCCCCTAAATACAAAGTGTTTGCAATCTGACTATTAGGGGGAAATTCCCTGTTTCGGTGAAACCTGGGTAGATCTTGTCACAACATGTTCTCAAACATGGTTTTACATCATCACATGACCTAACCAAGATCAAAATAAGAGAGGGCTACACCGGGCTACCCCTGTGAGAAGAAAGTCTAGGGGGGTAGACGATCCGAGACCCGCAGATCAGGGTTATGCAGGAATAAGCGCTTCGGGGCATCAGAACACCTCCAAACCATGCATGTGACCCTAGCATGTGTAATGAAGTGTGGTGGCATTCTAAAAACACCTAAACCTGGTTACCAAGTGTGACCCCCTTCACAGACATGCGTTGTCCCCTAAAAACAAAGTGTCTGCAATCTGACTATTAGGGGGAAACTCCCTGTTTCCGTGAAATCGGGGTAGATCTTGTCACAACATGTTCCCAAACATGGTTTTAAATCATCACATGACCTAACCAAGAACAACACAAGAGAGGGCTACACCGGGCTACCCATGTCAGAAAAAAGTCTTGGGGGGTAGACGATCCGAGACCCGCAGATCAGGGTTCCATAGGAAGAAGTGCTTCGGGGCATCGGAACACCTCCAAACCATGCATGTGACCCTAGAATGTGTAATTAGGTGTGGTGGCATGCTCAAACCTCATAAACCTGGTTCCCAAGTGTGACCCCCTTCGCAAACATGCGTTGTCCCCTAAAAACAAAGTGTGTGCAATCTGACTATTAGGGGGAAACTCCCCGTTTCGGTGAAACCGGGGTAGATCATGTCACAACATGTTCCTAAACATGGTTTTACATCATCACATGACCTAAACAAGAGCAAAACAAGAGAGGGATACACCGGGCTACCCCTGTCATAAGAAAGTCTAGGGGGGTAGACGATCCGAGGCCCGTAGATCAGGGTTCCGCAGGAAGAAGTGCTTCGGGGCATCGGAACAGCTCCAAACCATGTATGTGACCCTAGCATGTGTAATTAAGTGTGGTGGCATGCTCAAACCTCCTAAACCTGGTTACCAAGTGTGCCCCCCTTCGCAGACATGCGCTGTCCCCTAAAAAAAGAAGTGTCTGCAATCTGACTATTAGGGGAGGGACTCCCCGTTTTGGTGAAACCGGGGTAGATCTTCTCACAACATGTTCCCAAACATGGTTGTACATCATCACATGATCTAACCAAGAGAAAAACAAGATAGGGCTACACCGGGTTACCCCTGTCAGAAGAAAGTCTAGGGGGTAGACGATCCGAGGCCCGCGGATTAGGGTTCCGCAGGAAGAAGCGCTTCGGGGCATCGAAACACCTCCAAACCATGCATGTGACCCTAGCATGTGTAATGAAGTGTGGTGGCATTCTAAAAACACCTAAACCTGGTTACCAAGTGTGACCCCCTTCACAGACATGCGTAGTCCCCTAAAAACGAAGTGTCTGCAATATGACTATTAGGGGGAAAGTCCCCGTTTCGGTGAAACCGGGGTAGATCTTGTCACAACATCTTCCCAAACATTGTTTTACATCATCACGTGACCTAACCAAGAGAAAAAAAGAGAGGGCTACACCGGGCTAACCCTGTCAGAAGAAAGTCTTGGGGAGTAGACGATACGAGGCCCGCAGTTCAGGGTTCCATAGGAAGAAGTGCTTCGGGGCATCAGAACACCTCCAAACCATGCATGTGACCCTAGAATGTGTAATTAAGTGTGGTGGCATGCTCAATCCTCATAAACCTGGTTCCCAAGTGTGACCCCCTTCGCAGACATGCGTTGTCCCCTAAAAACGAAGTGTCTGCAATCTGACTATTAGGGGAAATTCCCTGTTTCGGTGAAACCGGGGTAGTTCTTGTCACAACATGTTCCCAAACATTGTTTTAAATCCTCACATGACCTAAACAAGAAAAAAACAAGAGAGGGCTACACCGGTTTACCCCTGTCAGAAGAAAGTCTAGGGGGTAGACGATCCAAAGCCCACGGATCAGGGTTCCACAGGAAGAAGTGCTTCGGGGCATCGGAACACCTCCAAACCATGCATGTGACCCAACCATGTGTAATAAAGTGTGGTGGAACGCTAAAACCTCCTAAACCTGGTTACCAAGTGTGACCCCCTTCGCAGACATGCGCTGTCCCCTAAAAAACAAAGTGTCTACAATCTGACTATTAGGGGGGGACTCCCCGTTTTGGTGAAACCGGGGTAGATCATGTCACAACATGTTCCCAAACATGGTTTTACATCATCACATGACCTAACCAAGAGCAAAAAAAAGAGGGCTACACCGGGCTACCCCTGTCAGAAGAAAGTCTTGGGGGGTAGACGATCCGAGACCCGCAGATCCGGGTTCCACAGGAAGAAGTGCTTCAGGGCATCGGAACACCTCCAAACCATGCATGTGACCCTAGCATGTGTAATGAAGTGTGGTGGCATGCTAAAAACTCATAAACCTAGTTAGCAAGTAGGTCCCCCTTCGCAGACATGCGCTGTCCCCTAAATACGAAGTGTCTGCAATCTGACTATTAGGGGGAAACACCTCGTTTCGGTGAAACCGGGGTAGATCTTGTCACAACATATTCCCAAACATGGTTTTACATCATCACATGACCTAACCAAGAGAAAATTAAGAGAGGGCTACACCGGGATACCCCTGTCAGAAGAAAGTCTAGGGGGGTAGATGATCTGAGGCCCGCGGATCAGGGTTCCGCAGGAAGAAGCGCTTCGGGGCATCAGAACACCTCCAAACCATGCATCTGACCCTAGCATGTGTAATGAAGTGTAGTGGCATGCTCAAAACTCCTAAACCTGGTTACCAAGTGTGACCCCCTTCGCAGACATACGCTGTCCCCTAAAAACAAAGTGTCTGCAATGACTATTAGGGGGAACTCCCCATTTCGGTGAAACCGAGGTAGTTCTTCTCGCAACATGTTCCCAAACATGGTTTCACATCATCACATGACCTAAACAAGAGCAAAACAAGAGAGGGCTACACCGGGATACCCCTGTTAGAAGAAAGTCTAGGGGGTAGATGATCCGAGGCCTACGGATATGGGTTCCGCAGGAAGAAGCGCTTCGGGGAATCGGAACACCTCCAAACCATGCATGTGACCCTAGAATGTGTAATGAAGTGTGGTGGCATGCTCAAACCTCCTAAACCTGGTTACCAAGTGTTACCCCCTTCGCAAACATGCGTGGTCCCTAAAAACAAAGTGTCTGCAATCAGACAATTATGGGGAAACTCCCGTTTTGGTGAAATCGGGGTAGATCTTGTCAAAACATGTTCCCAAACATGGTTTTACATCATCACATGACCTAACCAAGAGCAAAACAAGAGAGGGATACACCGGGCTACCCCTGTCAGAAGAAAGTCTAGGGGGGTAGAAGATCTGAGGCCCGCGGATCAGGGTTCCGTAGGAAGAAGCGCTTTGGGGCATCGGAACACCTCCAAAGCATGCATGTGACCCTAGAATGTGTAATGAAGTGTGGTGGCATACTCAAAACTCCTAAACCTGGTTGCCAAGTGTGACCCCCTTCGTAGACATGCGTTGTCCCCTAAATACGAAGTGTTTGCAATCTGACTATTAGGGGGAAACTCCTCGTTTCGGTGAAACCGGGGTAGGTCTTGTCACAACATATTCCCAAACATGGTTTTACATCATCACACGATCTAACCAAGAGCAAAACAAGAGAGGGATACACCGGGCTACCCCTGTCAGAAGAAAGTCTAGGGGTAGACAATCCGAGACCCGCGGTCCGCAGGAATAAGCGGTTTGGGGCATCAGAACACCTCAAAACCATGCATGTGACCCTAGCATGTGTAATGAAGTGTGGTGGCATGCTGAAAACTCATAAACCTGGTTACCAAGTGTGCCCCCCTTCGCAGACATGCGCTGTCCCCTAAAAACAAAGTGTCTGCAATCTGACTATTCGGGGAAATTCCCTGTCTCGGTGAAACCGGGGTAGATCTTGTCACAACATGTTCCCAAACATTGTTTTAAATCATCACATGACCTAAACAAGAAGAAAACAAGAGAGGGCTACACCGGTTTACCCTTGTCAGAAGAAAGTCTAGGGGGTAGACGATCCAAAGCCCACGGATCAGGGTTCCACAGGAAGAAGTGCTTCGGGGCATCGGAACACCTCCAAACCATGCATGTGACCCAACCATGTGTAATAAAGTGTGGTGGAACGCTAAAACCTCCTAAACCTGGTTACCAAGTGTGACCCCCTTCGCAGACATGCGCTGTCCCCTAAAAAACAAAGTGTCTACAATCTGACTATTAGGGGGGGACTCCCCGTTTTGGTGAAACCGGGGTAGATCATGTCACAACATGTTCCCAAACATGGTTTTACATCATCACATGACCTAACCAAGAGCAAAAAAAAGAGGGCTACACCGGGCTACCCCTGTCAGAAGAAAGTCTTGGGGGGTAGACGATCCGAGACCCGCAGATCCGGGTTCCACAGGAAGAAGTGCTTTAGGGCATCGGAACACCTCCAAACCATGCATGTGACCCTAGCATGTGTAATGAAGTGTGGTGGCATGCTCAAAACTCATAAAACTAGTTAGCAAGTAGGTCCCCCTTCGCAGACATGCGCTGTCCCCTAAATACGAAGTGTCTGCAATCTGACTATTAGGGGGAAACACCTCGTTTCGGTGAAACCAGGGTAGATTTTGTCACAACATGTTCCCAAACATGGTTTTACCTCATCACATGACCTAACCAAGAGCAAAACAAGAGAGGGCTACACCGGGCTACCCCTGTCATAAGAAAGTCTAGGGGGGTAGACGATCCGAGACCCGCAGATCAGGGTTCCGCAGGAATAAGCGCTTCGGGGCATCGGAACACCTCTAAACCATGCATGTGACACTAGCATGTGTAATGAAGTATGGTGGAAAGACCAAAACTCCTAAACCTGGTTACCAAGTGTGACCCCCATTCGCAGACATGCGTTGTCCCCTAAAAACAAAGTGTCTGCAATCTGACTATTAGGGGGAAACTCCCTGTTTCCGTGAAACCGGGGTAGATCTTGTCACAAAATGTTCCCAAACATGGTTTTAAATCATCACATGACCTAACCAAGAACAAAACAAGAGAGGGCTACACCGGGCTAACCCTGTCAGAAGAAAGTCTTGGGGGGTAGACGATCCGAGACCTGCAGTTCAGGGTTCCATAGGAAGAAGTGCTTCGGGGCATCAGAACACCTCCAAACCATGCATGTGACCCTAGAATGTGTAATGAAGTGTGGTGGCATGCTCAATCCTCATAAACCTGGTTCCCAAGTGTGACCCCCTTCGCAGACATGCGTTGTCCCCTAAAAACGAAGTGTCTGCAATCTGACTATTAGGGGAAATTCCCTGTTTCGGTGAAACCGGGGTAGATCTTGTCACAACATGTTCCCAAACATTGTTTTAAATCCTCACATGACCTAAATAAGAAAAAAACAAGAGAGGGCTACACCGGTTTACCCCTGTCAGAAGAAAGTCTAGGGGGGTAGACGATCTGAGGCCCACGGATCAGGGTTCCACAGGAAGAAGTGCTTCGGGGCATCGGAACACCTCCAAACCATGCATGTGACCCAAGAATGTGTAATAAAGTGTGGTGGCACGCTAAAACCGCCTAAAACTGGTTACCAAGTGTGACCCCCTTCGCAGACATGCGCTGTCCCCTAAAAAACAAAGTGTCTGCAATCTGACTATTGGGGGGGACTCCCCGTTTTGGTGAAACCGGGGTAGATCATGTCACAACATGTTCCCAAACATGGTTTTACATCATCACATGACCTAACCAAGAGCAAAAAAAAAAGAGGGCTACACCGGGCTACCCCTGTCAGAAGAAAGTCTTGGGGGTAGACGATCCGAGACCCGCAGATGAGGGTTCCACAGGAAGAAGTGCTTCGGGGCATCGGAACACCTCCAAAACATGCATGTGACCCTAGCATGTGTAATGAAGTGTGGTGGCATGATCAAAACTCATAAACCTGGTTAGCAAGTATGTCCCCCTTCGCAGACATGCGCTGTCCCCTAAATACGAAGTGTCTGCAATCTGACTATTAGAGGGAAACACCCCGTTTCGGTGAAACCGGGGTAGATTTCGTGACAAAATGTTCCCAAACATGGTTTTACCTTATCACATGACCTAACCAAGAGCAAAATAAGAGAGGGATACACCGGGCTACCCCTGTCAGAAGAAAGTCTAGGGGGGTAGACGATCCAAGACCCACAGATCAAGGTTTCGCATGAAGAAGCGCTTCAGGGCATCAGAACACCACCAAACCATGCATGTGACCCTAGCATGTGTAATGAAGTGTGGTGGCATTCTCAAAACTCCTAAACCTGGTTACGAAGTGTGACCCCCTTCGTAGACATGCGCTGTCCCCTAAAAACGAAGTGTGTGCCATATGACTATTAGGGGGAAACTCCCCGTTTTGGTGAAACCGGGGTAGATCTTGTCACAACATATTCCCAAACATGGTTTTACATCATCACATGACCTAACCAAGAGCAAAACAAGAGAGGGCTACACCGGGATACCCCTGTCAGAAGAAAGTCTAGGGGGGTAGATGATCTAAGGCCCGCGGATCAGGGTTCCGCAGGAAGAAGCGCTTCGGGGCATCAGAACACCTCCAAACCATGCATGTGACCCTAGCATGTGTAATGAAGTGTAGTGGCATGCTCAAAACTCCTAAACCTGGTTACCAAGTGTGACCCCCTTCGTAGACATACGCTGTCCCCTAAAAACAAAGTGTCTGCAATGACTATTAGGGGGAACTCCCCGTTTCGGTGAAACCGAGGTAGATCTTGTCACAACATGTTACCAAACATGGTTTCACATCATCACATGACCTAAACAAGAGCAAAACAAGAGAGGGCTACACCGGGATACCCCTGTTAGAAGAAAGTCTAGGGGGTAGATGATCCGAGGCCTACGGATATGGGTTCCGCAGGAAGAAGCGCTTCGGGGCATCGGAACACCTCCAAACCATGCATGTGACCCTAGAATGTGTAATGAAGTGTGGTGGCATGCTCAAACCTCCTAAACCTGGTTACCAAGTGTTACCCCCTTCGCAAACATGCGTGGTCCCTAAAAACAAAGTGTCTGCAATCAGACGATTATGGGGAAACTCCCGTTTTGGTGAAATTGGGGTAGATCTTGTCAAAACATGTTCCCAAACATGGTTTTACATCATCACATGACCTGACCAAGAGCAAAACAAGAGAGGGATACATCGGGCTACCCCTGTCAGAAGAAAGTCTAGGGGGGTAGACGATCTGAGGCCAGCGGATCAGGGTTCCGTAGGAAGAAGCGCTTTGGGGCATAGGAACACCTCCAAAGCATGCATGTGACCCTAGAATGTGTAATGAAGTGTGGTGGCATACTCAAAACTCCTAAACCTGGTTGCCAAGTGTGACCCCCTTAGTAGACATGCGTTGTCCCCTAAATACGAAGTGTTTGCAATCTGACTATTAGGGGGAAACTCCCCGTTTCGGTGAAACCGGGGTAGGTCTTGTCACAACATATTCCCAAACATGGTTTTACATCATCACATGATCTAACCAAGAGCAAATCAAGAGAGGGCTACACCGGGCTACCCCTGTCAGAAGAAAGTCTAGGGGGGTAGACGATCCGAGACCCGCGGTCCGCAGGAATAAGCGGTTTGGGGCATCAGAACACCTCAAAACCATGCATGTGACCCTAGCATGTGTAATGAAGTGTGGTGGCATGCTGAAAACTCTTAAACCTGGTTACCAAGTGTGCCCCCTTCGCAGACATGCGCTGTCCCCTAAAAACGAAGTGTCTGCAATCTGACTATTAGGGGAAATTCCCTGTTTTGGTGAAACCGGGGTAGATCTTGTCACAACATGTTCCCAAACATTGTTTTAAATCATCACATGACCTAAACAAGAAAAAAACAAGAGAGGGCTACACCGGTTTACCCCTGTCAGAAGAAAGTCTAGGGGGTAGACGATCCGAGGCCCACGGATCAGGGTTCCACAGGAAGAAGTTCTTCGGGGCATCGGAACACCTCCAAACCATGCATGTGACCCAAACATGTGTAATAAAGTGTGGTGGCACGCAAACACTTCCTAAACCTGGTTACCAAGTGTGACCCCCTTCGCAGACATGCGCTGTCCCCTAAAAAACAAAGTGTCTACAATCTGACTATTAGGGGGGGGACTCCTCGTTTTGGTGAAACCGGGGTAGATCATGTCACAACATGTTCCCAAACATGGTTTTACATCATCACATGACCTAACCAAGAGCAAAAAAAAGAGGGCTACACCGGGCTACCCCTGTCAGAAGAAAGTCTTGGGGGGTAGACGATCCGAGACCCGCAGATCAGGGTTCCACAGGAAGAAGTGCTTCGGGGCATCGGAACACCTCCAAACCATGCATGTGACCCTAGCATGTGTAATGAAGTGTGGTGGCATGCTCAAAACTCATAAACCTGGTTAGCAAGTAGGTCCCCCTTCGCAGACATGCGCTGTCCCCTAAATACGAAATGTCTGTAATCTGACTATTAGGGGGAAACACCTCGTTTCGGTGAAACCGCGGTAGATTTTGTCACAACATGTTCCCAAACATGGTTTTACCTCATCACATGACCTAACCAATAGCAAAACAAGATAGGGCTACACCGGGCTACCCCTGTCAGAAGAAAGTCCAGGGGGGGTAGACGATCCGAGACCCGCAGATCAGGGTTCCACAGGAAGAAGTGCTTCGGGGCATCAGAACACCTCCAAACCATGCATGTGACCCTAGCTTGTGTGATTAAGTGTGGTGGCATGCTCAAAACTCCTAAAACTGGTTACCAAGTGTGCCCCCCTTCGCAGACATGCGCTGTCCCCTAAATACGAAGTGTCTGCAATGACTATTAGGGGGAACTCCCCGTTTCGGTCAAACCGAGGTAGATCTTGTCACAACATGTTCCCAAACATGGTTTCACATCATCACATGACCTAAACAAGAGCAAAACAAGAGAGGGCTACACCGGGATACCCCTGTTAGAAGAAAGTCTAGGGGGTAGATGATCCGAGGCCTACGGATATGGGTTCCGCAGGAAGAAGCGCTTCGGGGCATCGGAACACCTCCAAACCATGCATGTGACCCTAGAATGTGTAATGAAGTGTGGTGGCATGCTCAAACCTCCTAAACCTGGTTACCAAGTGTTACCCCCTTCGCAAACATGCGTGGTCCCTAAAAACAAAGTGTCTGCAATCAGACAATTATGGGGAAACTCCCGTTTTGGTGAAATCGGGGTAGATCTTGTCAAAACATGTTCCCAAACATGGTTTTACATCATCACATGACCTAACCAAGAGCAAAACAAGAGAGGGATACACCGGGCTACCCCTGTCAGAAGAAAGTCTAGGGGGGTAGACGATCTGAGGCCCGCGGATCAGGGTTCCGTAGGAAGAAGCGCTTTGGGGCATCGGAACACCTCCAAAGCATGCATGCGACCCTAGAATGTGTAATGAAGTGTGGTGGCATACTCAAAACTCCTAAACCTGGTTGCCAAGTGTGACCCCCTTCGTAGACATGCGTTGTCCCCTAAATACGAAGTGTTTGCAATCTGACTATTAGGGGGAAACTCCTCGTTTCGGTGAAACCGGGGTAGGTCTTGTCACAACATATTCCCAAACATGGTTTTACATCATCACATGATCTAACCAAGAGCAAAACAAGAGAGGGCTACACCGGGCTACCCCTGTCAGAAGAAAGTCTAGGGGGTAGACAATCCGAGACCCGCGGTCCGCAGGAATAAGCGGTTTGGGGCATCAGAACACCTTAAAACCATGCATGTGACCCTAGCATGTGTAATGAAGTGTGGTGGCATGCTGAAAACTCATAAACCTGGTTACCAAGTGTGCCCCCCTTCGCAGACATGCGCTGTCCCCTAAAAACAAAGTGTCTGCAATCTGACTATTAGGGGAAATTCCCTGTCTCGGTGAAACCGGGGTAGATCTTGTCACAACATGTTCCCAAACATTGTTTTAAATCATCACATGACATAAACAAGAAGAAAACAAGAGAGGGCTACACCGGTTTACCCCTGTCAGAAGAAAGTCTAGGGGGTAGACGATCCAAAGCCCACGGATCAGGGTTCCACAGGAAGAAGTGCTTCGGGGCATCGGAACACCTCCAAACCATGCATGTGACCCAAACATGTGTAATAAAGTGTGGTGGAACGCTAAAACCTCCTAAACCTGGTTACCAAGTGTGACCCCCTTCGCAGACATGCGCTGTCCCCTAAAAAACAAAGTGTCTACAATCTGACTATTAGGGGGGGACTCCCCGTTTTGGTGAAACCGGGGTAGATCATGTCACAACATTTTCCCAAACATGGTTTTACATCATCACATGACCTAACCAAGAGCAAAAAAAAGAGGGCTACACCGGGCTACCCCTGTCAGAAGAAAGTCTTGGGGGGTAGACGATCCGAGACCCGCAGATCCGGGTTCCACAGGAAGAAGTGCTTTAGGGCATCGGAACACCTCCAAACCATGCATGTGACCCTAGCATGTGTAATGAAGTGTGGTGGCATGCTCAAAACTCATAAACCTAGTTAGCAAGTAGGTCCCCCTTCGCAGACATGCGCTGTCCCCTAAATACGAAGTGTCTGCAATCTGACTATTAGGGGGAAACACCTCGTTTCGGTGAAACCGGGGTAGATCTTGTCACAACATGTTCCCAAACATGGTTTTACCTCATCACATGACCTGACCAAGAGCAAAACAAGAGAGGGCTACACCGGGCTACCCCTGTCATAAGAAAGTCTAGGGGGGTATACGATCCGAGACCCGCAGATCAGGGTTCCGCAGGAATAAGCGCTTCGGGGCATCGGAACACCTCTAAACCATGCATGTGACACTAGCATGTGTAATGAAGTATGGTGGAAAGACAAAAACTCCTAAACCTGGTTACCAAGTGTGACCCCCATTCGCAGACATGCGTTGTCCCCTAAAAACAAAGTGTCTACAATCTGACTATTAGGGGGAAACTCCCTGTTTCCGTGAAACCGGGGTAGATCTTGTCACAAAATGTTCCCAAACATGGTTTTAAATCATCACATGACCTAACCAAGAACAAAACAAGAGAGGGCTACACCGGGCTACCCCTGTCAGAAGAAAGTCTAGGGGGGTAGACGATCCGAGACCCGCGGTCCGCAGGAATAAGCGGTTTGGGGCATCAGAACACATCAAAACCATGCATGTGACCCTAGCATGTGTAATGAAGTGTGGTGGCATGCTGAAAACTCTTAAACCTGGTTACCAAGTGTGCCCCCTTTGCAGACATGCGCTGTCCCCTAAAAACGAAGTGTCTGCAATCTGACTATTAGGGGAAATTCCCTGTTTTGGTGAAACCGGGGTAGATCTTGTCACAACATGTTCCCAAACATTGTTTTAAATCATCACATGACCTAAACAAGAAAAAAACAAGAGAGGGCTACACCGGTTTACCCCTGTCAGAAGAAAGTCTAGGGGGTAGACGATCCGAGGCCCACGGATCAGGGTTCCACAGGAAGAAGTTCTTCGGGGCATCGGAACACCTCCAAACCATGCATGTGACCAAACCATGTGTAATAAAGTGTGGTGGCACGCAAACACTTCCTAAACCTGGTTACCAAGTGTGACCCCCTTCGCAGACATGCGCTGTCCCCTAAAAAACAAAGTGTCTACAATCTGACTATTAGGGGGGGGACTCCTCGTTTTGGTGAAACCGGGGTAGATCATGTCACAACATGTTCCCAAACATGGTTTTACCTCATCACATGACCTAACCAATAGCAAAACAAGAGAGGGATACACCGGGCTACCCCTGTCAGAAGAAAGTCCAGGGGGGTAGACGATCCGAGACCCGCAGATCAAGGTTCCGCAGGAAGAAGCGCTTCGGGGCATCAGAACACCACCAAACCATGCATGTGACCCTAGCATGTGTAATGAAGTGTGGTGGCATTCTCAAAACTCCTAAACCTGGTTACCAAGTGTGACCCCCTTCGCAGACATGCGCTGTCCCCTAAAAACGAAGTGTGTGCAATATGACTATTAGGGGGAAACTCCCCGTTTCGGTGAAACCGGGGTAGATCTTGTCACAACATATTCCCAAACATGGTTTTACATCATCATATGACCTAACCAAGAGTAAAACAAGAGAGGGCTACACCGGGATACCCCTGTCAGAAGAAAGTCTAGGGGGGTATATGATCTGAGGCCCGCGGATCAGGGTTCCGCAGGAAGAAGCGCTTCGGGGCATCAGAACACCTCCAAACCATGCATCTGACCCTAGCATGTGTAATGAAGTGTAGTGGCATGCTAAAAACTCCTAAACGTGGTTCCCAAGTGTGACCCCTTCGCAGACATGCGCTGTCCCCTAAAAACGAAGTGTGTGCAATCTGACTATTAGGGGTAAACTCCCTGTTTCGGTGAAACCGGGGTAGATCTTGTCACAAAATGTTCCTAAACATGGTTTTACATCATCACCTGACCTAACCAAGAGCAAAAAAAAGAGGGCTACACCGGGCTACCCTTGTTAGAAGAAAGTCTAGGGGGGTAGACGATCCAAGGCCCGCGGATCAGGGTTCCGTAGGAAGAAGCGCTTCGGGGCATCGGAACACCTCCAAACTATGCTTGTGACCCTAGCATGTGTAATGAAGTGTGGTGGCATGCTAAAAACTCCTAAACCTGGTTACCAAGTATGACCCCCTTCCCAGACATGTGCTGTTCCCTAAATACGAAGTGTCTGCATTCTGACTATTAGGGGGAAACTCCCCGTTTCGGTGAAACCGGGGTAGATCTTGTCACAACATGTTCCCAAACATGGTTTTACATCATCACATGACCTAAACAAGAGCAAACAAAGAGAGGGCTACACCGGGCTACCCCTGTTGAAAGAAAGTCTAGGGGGGTAGACGATCCGAGACCCGCGGATCAGCGTTCCGGAGGAAGAAGCGCTTCGGGGCATCGGAACACCTACAAACCATGCATGTGACCCTAGCATATGTAATTAAGTGTGGTGTCATGCTCAAAACTCCTAAACCTGGTTGCCAAGTCTGACCCCCTTCGCAGACATGCGCTGTCCCCTAAAAACGATGCGTCTGCAATCTGACTATTAGGGGGAAACCCCGTTTCGGTGAAACCGGGGTAGATCTTTTCACAACATATTCCCAAACATGGTTTTACATCATCACATGACCTAAACAAGAGCAAAACAAGAGAGGGCTACACCGGGATACCCCTGTCAGAAGAAAGTCTAGGCGGGTAGATGATCCAAGGCTGCGGATCAGGGTTCCGTAGGAAGAAGCGCTTCGGGGAATCGGAACACCTCCAAACCATGCATGTGTCCCTAGAATGTGTAATGAAGTGTGGTGGCATGCTCAAACCTCCTAAACCTGGTTACCAAGTGTGACCCCCTTCGCAAACATGTGCGGTCCCCTAAAAACGAAGTGTCTGCAATCAGACGATTAGGGGGAAACTCCTGTTTCGGTGAAACTGGATATATCTTGTCAGAACATGTTACCAAACATGGATTTACATCATCACATGACCTAACCAAGAGCAAAACAAGAGAGGGCTACACCGGTCTACCCCTGTCAGAAGAAAGTCTAGGGGGGTAGACGATCCGAGGCCCGCGGATCAGGGTTCCGCAGGAAGAAGCGCTTTGGGGCATAGGAACACCTCCAAAGCATGCATGTGACCCTAGAATGTGTAATGAAGTGTGGTGGCATTCTCAAAACTCCTAAACCTGGTTGCCAAGTCTGACCCCCTTCACAGACATGCGCTGTCCCCTAAATACGAAGTGTTTACAATCTGACTATTAGGGGGAAACTCCCCGTTTCGGCGAAACCGGGCTAGATCTTGTCACAACATATTCCAAAACATGGTTTTACATCATCACATTATCTAACCAAGAGCAAAACAAGAGAGGGCTACACCGGGCTACCCCTGTCAGAAGAAAGTCTAGGGGGTAGATGATCCGAGACCTGCGGTCCGCATGAATAAGCGCTTCGGGGCATCAGAACACCTCCAAACCATGCATGTGACCCTAGCATGTGTAATGAAGTGTGGTGGCATGCTCAAAACTCCTAAACCTGGTTACCAAGTGTGCCCCCTTCGCAGACATGCGATGTCCCCTAAAAACGAAGTGTCTACAATCTCACTATTAGGGGGAAACTCCCTGTTTCGGTGAAACCGGGGTAGATCTTGTCACAACATGTTCCCAAACATTGTTTTAAATCATCACCTGACCTAAAAAAGAACAAAACAAGAGAGGGTTACACCGGGCTACCCCTGTCAGAAAAAGTCTAGGGGGTAGACGATCTGAGACCAGCGGATTAGGGTTCCACAGGAAGAAGCGCTTCGAGGCATCGGAACACCTCCAAACCATGCAGGTGACCCTAGCATCTGTAATTAAGTGTGGTGGCATGCTCAAACCTCCTAAACCAGACATGCGCTGTCCCCTAAAAACGAAGTGTGTGCAATCTGACTATTAGGGGAAAACTCCCTGTTTTGGTGAAACCGGGGTAGATCTTGTCACAACATATTCCCAAACATGGTTTTACATCATCACATGACCTAACCAAGAGCAAAACAAGAAAGGTCTACACCAGGATACCCCTGTCAGAAGAAAGTCTAGGGGGTAGATGATCCAAGGCCCGCGGATAAGGGTTCCGTAGGAAGAAGCGCTTCGGGGCATCGGAACACCTCCAAACCATGCATGTGTCCCTAGAATGTGTAATGAAGTGTGGTGGCATGCTCAAACCTCCTAAACCTGGTTAGCAAGTGTGACCACCTTCGCAAACATGTGCAGTCCCCTAAAAACGAAGTGTCTGCAATCAGACGATTAGGGGGAAACTCCCGTTTCGGTGAAACCGGGGTAGATATTGTCACAACATGTTACCAAACATGGTTTTACATCATCACATGACCTAACCAAGAGCAAAACAAGAGAGGGATACACCGGGCTACCCCTGTCAGAAGAAAGTCTAGGGGGGTAGACGATCCGAGGCCCGCAAATCAGGGTTCCGCAGGAAGAAGTGCTTTGGGGCATAGGAACACCTCCAAAGCATGCATGTGACCCTAGAATGTGTAATGAAGTGTGGTGGCATGCTCAAAACTCCTAAACCTAGTTGCCAAGTCTGACCCCTTCGCAGACATGCCCTGTCCCCTAAATACGAAGTGTTTGCAATCTGACTATTAGGGGGAAACTCCCCGTTTCGGTGAAACCGGGCTAGATCTTGTCACAACATATTCCCAAACATGGTTTTACATCATCACATTATCTAACCAAGAGCAAAACAAGAGAGAGTTCAACCGGGCTACCCCTGTCAGAAGAAAGTCTAGGGGGTAGATGATCCGAGACCTGCGGTCCGCATGAATTAGCGCTCCGGGGCATCAAAACACCTCCAAACCATGCATGTGACCCTAGCATGTGTAATGAAGAGTGGTGGCATGCTCAAAACTCCTAAACCTGGTTACCAAGTGTGCCCCCCTTCGCAGACATGCGATGTCCCCTAAAAACGAAGTGTTTGCAATCTGACTATTAGGGGGAAACTCCCTGTTTCGGTGAAACCGGGGTAGATCTTGTCACAACATGTTCCCAAACATTGTTTTAAATCATCACATGACCTAAACAAGAACAAAAGAAGAGAGGGTTACACCGGGCTACCCCTGTCAGAAGAAAGTCTAGGGGGTAGACGATCTGAGACCAGCGGATTAGGGTTCCACAGGAAGAAGCGCTTCGGGGCATCGGAACACCTCCAAACCATGCATGTGACCCTAGCATGTGTAATTAAGTGTGGTGGCATGCTCAAACCTCCTAAACCTGGTTCCCAAGTGTGACCCCCTTCGCAAACATGCGCTGTCCCCTAAAAACGAAGTGTGTGCAATCTGACTATTAGGGGAAAACTCCCTATTTCGGTGAAACCGGGGTAGATCTTGTCACAACATGTTCCTAAACATGGTTTTACATCATCACATGACCAAACCAAGAGCAAAACAAGAGAGGGCTACACCGGTCTACCCCTGTCAGAAGAAAGTCTAGGGGGGTAGACGATCCGAGGCCCGCGGATCAGGGTTCCGTAGGAAGAAGCGCTTCGGGGCATCGGAACACCTCCAAACCATACATGTGACCCTACCATGTGTAATGAAGTGTGGTGGCATGCTCAAACCTCCTAAACCTGGTTACCAAGTGTGACCCCCTTCGCAGACATGCGCTGTCCCCTAAAAACGAAGTGTCTGCAATCTGACTATTAGGGGGGAAACTCCCCGTTTCGGTGAAACCGGGGTAGATCTTGTCACAATATGTTCCCAAACATGGTTTTACATCATCACATGACCTAACCAATATTAAAACAAGAGAGGGCTACACCGGGCTACCCCTGTCAGAAGAAAATATAGGGGGGTAGACGATCCGAGACGCGCGGATCAGGGTTCCGCAGGAAGAAGCGCTTTGGGGCATAGGAACACCTCCAAAGCATGCATGTGACCCTAGCATGTGTAATGAAGTGTGGTGGCATGCTCAAAACTCCTAAACCTGGTTGCCAAGTCCGACCCCCTTCGTAGACATGCGCTGTCCCCTAAATACGAAGTGTTTACAATCTGACTATTAGGGGGAACTCCCCGTTTCGGTGAAACCGGGCTAGATGTTGTCACAACATATTCCCAACATGGTTTTACATCATCACATTATCTAACCAAGATCAAAACAAGAGAGGGCTACACCGGGCTACCCCTGTCAGAAGAAAGTCTAGGGGATAGATGATCCGAGACCTGCGGTCCGCATGAATAAGCGCTTCGGGGCATCAGAACACCTCCAAACCATGCATGTGACCCTAGCATGTGTAATGAAGTGTGGTGGCATGCTCAAAACTCCTAAACCTGGTTACCAAGTGTGCCCCCCTTCGCAGACATGCGATGTTCCCTAAAAACGAAGTGTCTGCAATCTGACTATTAGGGGGAAACTCCCTGTTTCGGTGAAACCGGGGTAGATCTTGTCACAACATGTTCCCAAACATTGTTTTAAATCATCACATGACCTAAACAAGAACAAAACAAGAGAGGATTACACCGGGCTACCCCTGTCAGAAGAAAGTCTAGGGGGTAGACGATCTGAGACCAGCGGATTAGGGTTCCACAGGAAGAAGCGCTTCGGGGCATCGGAACACCTCTAAACCATGCATGCGACCCTAGAATGTGTAATGAAGTGTGGTGGCATGCTCAAACCTCCTAAACCTGGTTCCCAAGTGTGACCCCCTTCGCAGACATGCGCTGTCCCCTAAAAACGAAGTGTGTGCAATCTGACTATTAGGGGAAAACTCCCTGTTTCTGTGAAACCGGGGTAGATCTTGTCACAACATGTTCCTAAACATGGTTTAACATCATCACATGACCTAACCAAGAGCAAATTAAGAGAGGGATACACCAGTCTACCCCTGTCAGAAGAAAGTCTAGGGGGTAGACGATTCGAGGCCCGCGGATCAGGGTTCCGTAGGAAGAAGCGCTCCGGGGCATCGAAACACCTCCAAACCATGCATGTGACCCTAGCATGTGTAATGAAGTTTGGTGGCATGCTCAAACCTCCTAAACCTGGTTACCAAGTGTGACCCCCTTCGCAGACATGCGTTGTCCCCTAAAAACGAAGTGTCTGCAATCTGACTATTAGGGGGGAAACACCCCGTTTCGGTGAAACCGGGGTAGATCTTGTCATAATATGTTCCCAAACATGGTTTTACATCATCACACGACCTAACCAATAGCAAAACAAGAGAGGGCTACATCGGGCTACCCCTGTCAGAAGAAAGTCTAGGGGGTAGACGATCCGAGACCCGCGGATCAGGGTTCCGCAGGAAGAAGCACTTTGGGGCATCAGAACACCTCCAAACCATGCATGTGACCCTAGCATGTGTAATGAAGTGTGGTGGCATGGTCAAAACTCCTAAACCTGGTTACCAAGTGTGACCCCCTTCACAGACATGCGTTGTCCCCTAAAAACGAAGTGTGTGCAATCTGACTATTAGGAGGGAAACTCCCCGTTTTGGTGAAACTAGGGTAGATCTTGTCACAACATGTTCCCAAACATATTTTTACTTCATCACATGACCTAACCAAGAGCAAAACAAGATAGGGCTACATCGGGCTACCTCTGTTAGAAGAAAGTCTAGGGGGTAGACGATCCGAGGCCCGCGGATCAGGGTTCCGCAGGAAGAAGCGCTTCGGGGCATCGGAACACCTCCAAACCATGAATGTGTGCCTAGAATATGTAATGAAGTGTGGTGGCATGCTCAAACCTCCTAAACCTGGTTACCAAGTGTGACCCTCTTCGCAAACATGTGCGGTCCCCTAAAAACCAAGTGTCTGTAATCAGACGATTAGGGGGAAACTCCTGTTTTGGTGAAACCGGGGTAGATCTTGTCAGAACATGTTCCCAAACATGGTTTTACATCATCACATGACCTAATCAATTGCAAAACAAGAGAGGGATACACCGGGCTACCCCTGTCAGAAGAAAGTCTAGGGGGTAGACGATCCGAGGCCCGCGGATCAGGGTTCCGCAGGAAGAAGCGCTTCGGGGCATCGGAACACCTCCAAACCATGCATGTTACCCTAGAATGTGTAATGAAGTGTGGTGGCATGCTCAAAACTCCTAAACCTGGTTACCAAGTGTGCCCCCTTCCCAGACATGCGATGTCCCCTAAATACGAAGTGTTTGCAATCTGACTATTAGGGGGAACTCCCTGTTTCGGTGAAATCATGGTAGATCTTGTCACAACATGTTCCCAAAAATTGTTTTACATCATCACATGACCTAAAAAAGAGCAAAACAAGAGAGGGCTACACTGGGCTACCCCTGTCAGAAGAAAGTCTAGGGGGGTAGACGATCCGAGACCCGCGGTCCGCAGGAATAAGAGCTTTGGGGCATCAGAACACCTCCAAACCATGAATGTGACCCTAGCATGTGTAATGAAGTGTGGTGGAATGATCAAAACTCATAAACTTGGTTTCCAAGTGTGCCCCCCTTCGCAGACATGCGCTGTCCCCTAAGAACGAAGTGTCTGGAATCTGACTATTAGGTGAAATTCCCTGTTTTGGTGAAACCGGGATAGATCTTGTCACAACATGTTCCCAAACATTGTTTTAAATCATCACATGACCTAAACAAGAACAAAACAAGAGAGGGATACACCGGTATACCCCTGTCAGAAGAAAGTCAAGGGGGTAGACGATCCGAGGCCCACGGATCAGGGTTCCACAGGAAGAAGTGCTTCGGGGCATCGGAACACCTCAAAACCATGCATGTGACCCAAGCATGTGTAATGAAGTGTGTTGGCACGCTCAAACCTCCTAATCCTGGTTACCAAGTGTGACCCCTTTCGCAGACATGCGCTGTCCCCTAAAAAACAAAGTGTCTGCAATCTGACTATTAGGGGGGGACTCCCCGTTTTGGTGAAACCGGGGTAGATCTTGTCACAACATGTTCCCAAACATGGTTTTACATCATCACATGACCTAACCAAGAGAAAAAAAAGAGAGGGCTACACCGGGATACCCATGTCAGAAGAATGTCTAGGGGGGTAGATGATCTGAGGCCCGCGGATCAGGGTTCCGCAGGAAGAAGCGCTTCGGGGCATCAGAACACCTCCAAACCATGCATGTGATCCTAGCATGTGTAATGAAGTGTAGTGGGATGCTCAAAACTCCTAAACCTGGTTACCAAGTGTGACCCCCTTCACAGACATGCGCTGTCCCCTAAAAACAAAGTGTCTGCAATGACTATTAGGGGGAACTCCCCGTTTCGGTGAAACCGAGTTAGATCTTGTCACAACATGTTCCCAAACATGGTTTCGCATCATCACATGACCTAACCAAGATCAAAAAAAAGAGAGGGCTACACCGGGCTACCCCTGTCAGAAGAAAGTCTAGGGGGGTAGACGATCCGAGGCCCGCGGATCAGGCTTCCGCAGGAAGAAGCGCTTCGGGGCATCGGAACACCTCCAAACCATGCTTGTGACCCTAGCATGTGTAATGAAGTGTGGTGGCATGCTAAAAACTCCTAAACCGGGTTACCAAGTATGGCCCCCTTCGCAGACATGTGTTGTCCCCTAAATACGAAGTGTTTACATTTTGACTATTAGGGGGAAACTCCCCGTTTCGGTGAAACCGGGGTAGATCTTGTCACAACATGTTCCCAAACATGGTTTTACATCATCACATGACCTAACCAAGAGCAAAACAAGATAGGGCTACACCGGGCTACCCCTGTCAGAAGAAAGTCTAGGGGGGTAGACGATCCGAGACCCGCAGATCAGGGTTCCGCAGGAAGAAGCGCTTCGGGGCATCGGAACACCTACAAACCATGCATGTGACCCTAGAATATGTAATGAAGTGTGGTGGCATTCTCAAAACTCCTAAACCTGGTTACCAAGTGTGACCCCCTTCGCAGACATGCGCTGTCCCCTAAAAACGATGTGTCTGCAATCTGACTATTAGGGGGAAACTCCCCGTTTCGGTGAAACCGGGGTAGATCTTGTCACAACATATTCCGAAACATGGTTTTACATCATCACATGACCTAAACAAGATCAAAACAAGAGAGGGCTACACCGGGATACCCCTGTCAGAAGAAAGACTAGGGGTGTAGATGATCCAAGGCCCGCGTATAAGGGTTTCGCAGGAAGAAGCGCTTCGGGGCATGGGAACACGTCCAAACCATGCATGTGTCCCTAGAATGTGTAATGAAGTGTGCTGGCATGCTCAAACCTCCTAAACCTGGTTACCAAGTGTGACCCCCTTCGCAAACATGTGCGGTCCCCTAAAAACAAAGTGTCTTCAATCAGACGATTAGGGGGAAACTCCCGTTTCGGTGAAACCGGGGTAGATCTTGTCACAACATGTTACCAAACATGGTTTTACATCATCACATGACCTAACCAAGAGCAAAACAAGAGAGGGCTACCCCTGTCAGAAGAAAGTCTAGGGGCGTAGACGATCCGAGGCCCGCGGATCAGGGTTCCGCAGGAAGAAGCGCTTTGGGGCATAGGAACACCTCCAAAGCATGCATGTGACCCTAAAATGTGTAATGAAGTGTGGTGGCATGCTCAAAACTCCTAAACCTGGTTGCCAAGTCTGACCCCCTTCGCAGACATGCGCTGTCCCCTAAATACGAAGTGTTTGCAATCTGACTATTAGGGGGAAACTCCCCGTTTCGGTGAAACCTAGGTAGATCTTGTCACAACATATTCCCATACATGGTTTTACATCATCACATGATCTAACCAAGAGAAAAACAAGAGAGGGCTACACCGAGCTACCCCTGTCAGAAGAAAGTCTAGGGGGGTAGATGATCCGAGACCTGCGGTCTGCATGAATAAGCGCTTCGGGGCATCAGAACACCTCCAAACCATGCATGTGACCCTATCATGTGTAATGAAGTGTGGTGGCATGGTCAAAACTCCTTAACCTGGTTACCAAGTGTGACCCCCTTCACAGACATGCGTTGTCCCCTAAAAACGAAGTGTGTGCAATCTGACTATTAGGAGGGAAACTCCCCGTTTTGGTGAAACTAGGGTAGATCTTGTCACAACATGTTCCCAAACATATTTTTACTTCATCACATGACCTAACCAAGAGCAAAACAAGATAGGGATACATCGGGCTACCTCTGTTAGAAGAAAGTCTAGGGGGTAGACGATCCGAGGCCCGCGGATCAGGGTTCTGCAGGAAGAAGCGCTTCGGGGCATCGGAACACCTCCAAACCATGCATGTGACCCTAGCATGTGTAATGAAGTGTGGTGGCATGGTCAAAACTCCTAAACCTGGTTAACAAGTGTGACCCCCTTCGTAGACATGCGCGGTCCCCTAAAAATGAAGTGTCTACAATCACACTATTAGTGGGAAACTCCCCCGTTTCGATGAAACCGGGGTAGATCTTGTCACAACATGTTCCCAAACATGGTTTTACATCATCACATGATCTAACCAAGAGCAAAACAAGAGAGTGATACACCGGGCTACCCCTGTAAGAAGAAAGTCTAGGGGGGTAGACGATCCGACCCCCGCGGATCAGGGTTCCGCAGGAAGAAGCGCTTCAGGGCATCGGAACACCTCCAAACCATGCATGTTACCCTAGAATGTGTAATGAAGTGTGGTGGCATGCTCAAAACTCCTAAACCTGGTTACCAAGTGTGCCCCCTTCCCAGACATGCGATGTCCCCTAAATACGAAGTGTTTGCAATCTGACTATTAGGGGGAACTCCCTGTTTCGGTGAAATCATGGTAGATCTTGTCACAACATGTTCCCAAACATTGTTTTACATCATCACATGACCTAAAAAATAGCAAAACAAGTGAGGGCTACACTGGGCTACCCCTGTCAGAAGAAAGTCTAGGGGGGTAGACGATCCGAGACCCGCGGTCCGCAGGAATAAGAGCTTTGGGGCATCAGAACACCTCCAAACCATGAATGTGACCCTAGCATGTGTAATGAAGTGTGGTGGAATGCTCAAAACTCATAAACTTGGTTTCCAAGTGTGCCCCCCTTCGCAGACATGCGCTGTCCCCTAAAAACGAAGTGTCTGGAATCTGACTATTAGGGGAAATTCCCTGTTTTGGTGAAACCGGGGTAGATCTTGTCACAACATGTTCCCAAACATTGTTTTAAATCAGCACATGACCTAAACAAGATCAAAGCAAGAGAGGGATACACCGGTATACCCCTGTCAGAAGAAAGTCAAGGGGGTAGACGATCCGAGGCCCACGGATCAGGGTTCCACAGGAAGAAGTGCTTCGGGGCATCGGAACACCTCAAAACCATGCATGTGACCCAAGAATGTGTAATGAAGTGTGGTGGCACGCTCAAACCTCCTAATCCTGGTTACCAAGTGTGACCCCTTTCGCAGACATGCGCTGTCCCCTAAAAAACAAAGTGTCTGCAATCTGACTATTAGGGGGGACTCCCCGTTTTGGTGAAACCGGGGTAGATCTTGTCACAACATGTTCCCAAACATGGTTTTACATCATCACATGACCTAACCAAGAGCAAAAAAAGAGAGGGCTACACCGGGATACCCATGTCAGAAGAATGTCTAGGGGGGTAGATGATCTAAGGCCCGCGGATCAGGGTTCCGCAGGAAGAAGCGCTTCGGGGCATCAGAACACCTCCAAACCATGCATGTGACCCTATCATGTGTAATGAAGTGTAGTGGGATGCTCAAAACTCCTAAACCTGGTTACCAAGTGTGACCCCCTTCGCCGACATGCGCTGTCCCCTAAAAACAAAGTGTCTGCAATGACTATTAGGGGGAACTCCCCGTTTCGGTGAAACCGAGTTAGATCTTGTCACAACATGTTCCCAAACATGGTTTCACATAATCACATGACCTAACCAAGATCAAAAAAAAGATAGGGCTACACCGGGCTACCCCTGTCAGAAGAAAGTCTAGGGGGGTAGACGATCCGAGGCCCGCGGATCAGGCTTCCGTAGGAAGAAGCGCTTCGGGGCATCGGAACACCTCCAAACCATGCTTGTGACCCTAGGATGTGTAATGAAGTGTGGTGGCATGCTAAAAACTCCTAAACCGGGTTACCAAGTATGGCCCCCTTCGCAGACATGTGCTGTTCCCTAAATACGAAGTGTTTGCATTTTGACTATTAGGGGGAAACTCCCCGTTTCGGTGAAACCGGGGTAGATCTTGTCACAACATGTTCCCAAACATGGTTTTACATCATCACATGACCTAACCAAGAGCAAAACAAGATAGGGCTACACCGGGCTACCCCTGTCAGAAGAAAGTCTAGGGGGGTAGACGATCCGAGACCCGCAGATCAGGGTTCCGTAGGAAGAAGCGCTTCGGGGCATCGGAACACCTACAAACCATGCATGTGACCCTAGAATATGTAATGAAGTGTGGTGGCATGCTCAAAACTCCTAAACCTAGTTACCAAGTGTGACCCCCTTCGCAGACATGCGCTGTCCCCTAAAAACGATGTGTCTGCAATCTGACTATTAGGGGGAAACTCCTCGTTTCGGTGAAACCGGGGTAGATCTTGTCACAACATATTCCGAAACATGGTTTTACATCATCACATGACCTAAACAAGATCAAAACAAGAGAGGGCTACACCGGGATACCCCTGTCAGAAGAAAGACTAGGGGGGTAGATGATCCAAGGCCCGCGTATAAGGGTTTCGCAGGAAGAAGCGCTTCGGGGCATCGGAACACGTCCAAACCATGCATGTGTCCCTAGAATGTGTAATGAAGTGTGCTGGCATGCTCAAACCTCCTAAACCTGGTTACCAAGTGTGACCCCCTTCGCAAACATGTGCGGTCCCCTAAAAACGAAGTGTCTTCAATCAGACGATTAGGGGGAAACTCCCGTTTCGGTGAAACCGGGGTAGATCTTGTCACAACATGTTACCAAACATGGTTTTACATCATCACATGACCTAACCAAGAGCAAAACAAGAGAGGGCTACCCGGGCTACCCCTGTCAGAAGAAAGTCTAGGGGCGTAGACGATCCGAGGCCCGCGGATCAGGGTTCCGCAGGAAGAAGCGCTTTGGGGCATAGGAACACCTCCAAAGCATGCATGTGACCATAAAATGTGTAATGAAGTGTGGTGGCATGTTCAAAACTCCTAAACCTGGTTGCCAAGTCTGACCCCCTTCGCAGACATGCGCTGTCCCCTAAATACGAAGTGTTTGCAATCTGACTATTAGGGGGAAACTCCCCGTTTCGGTGAAACCGGGGTAGATCTTGTCACAACATATTCCCATACATGGTTTTACATCATCACATGATCTAACCAAGAGAAAAACAAGAGAGGGCTACACCGAGCTACCCCTGTCAGAAGAAAGTCTAGGGGGGTAGATGATCCGAGACCTGCGGTCTGCATGAATAAGCGCTTCGGGGCATCAGAACACCTCCAAACCATGCATGTGACCCTAGCATGTGTAATGAAGTGTGGTGGCATGCTCAATATTCCTAAAACTGGTTACCAAGTGTGCCCCCCTTCGCAGACATGCGATGTCCCCTAAAAACGAAGTGTCTGCAATCTGACTATTAAGGGGGAAATCCCTGTTTTGGTGAAACCGGGGTAGATCTTGTCACAACATGTTCCCAAACATTGTTTTAAATCATCACATGACCTAAAAAAGAACAAAACAAGAGAGGGTTACACCGGGCTACCCCTGTCAGAAGAAAGTCTAGGGGGTAGACGATCTGAGACCAGCGGATAGGGTTCCACAGGAAGAAGCGCTTCGGGGCATCGGAACACCTCTAAACCATGCATGCGACCCTAGAATGTGTAATGAAGTGTGGTGGCATGCTCAAACCTCCTAAACCTGGTTCCCAAGTGTGACCCCCTTTTTTAGACATGCGCTGTCCCCTAAAAACGAAGTGTGTGCAATCTGACTATTAGGGGAAAACTCCCTGTTTCGGTGAAACCGGGGTAGATCTTGTCACAACATGTTCACAAACATGGTTTTACATCATCACATGACCTAACCAAGAGATAAACAAGAGAGGGCTACACCGGTCTACCCCTGTCAGAAGAAAGTCTAGGGGGGTAGACGATCCGAGGCCCGCGGATCAGGGTTCCTTTGGAAGAAGCGCTTCGGGGCATCGGAACACCTCCAAACCATGCATGTGACCCTAGAATGTGTAATGAAGTGTGGTGGCATGCTCAAAACTCCTAAACCTGGTTACCAAGTGTGACCCCCTTCGCAGACATGCGCTGTCCCCTAAAAACGAAGTGTCTGCAATCTGACTATTAGGAGGGAAACTCCCCGTTTTGGTGAAACCGGGGTAGATCTTGTCACAATATGTTCCCAAACATGGTTTTACATCATCAAATGACCTAACCAATAGCAAAACAAGAGAGGGATACATCGGGCTACCCCTGTCAGAAGAAAGTCTAGGGGGTAGACGATCCGAGACCCGCGGATCAGGGTTCTGGAGGAAGAAGCGCTTCGGGACATCAGAACACCTCCAAACCATGCATGTGACCCTAGCATGTGTAATGAAGTGTGGTGGCATGCTCAAAACTCCTAAACCTGGTTACCAAGTGTGACCCCCTTCGCAGACATGCGTTGTCCCCTAAAAACGAAGTGTGTGCAATCTGACTATTAGGAGGGAAAGTCCCCTTTTCGGTGAAACCGGGGTAGATCTTGTCACAACATGTTCCCAAACATATTTTTACATCATCACATGACCCAACCAAGAGAAAAACAAGATAGGGCTACATCGGGCTACCTCTGTTAGAAGAAAGTCTAGGGGTAGACGAGCTGAGGCCCGCGGATCAGGGTTCCGCAGGAAGAAGCGCTTCGGAGCATCGGAACACCTCCAAATCATGGATGTGACCCTAGCATGTGTAATGAAGTGTGGTGGCATGGTCAAACCTCCTAAACCTGGTTACCAAGTGTGACCCCCTTCGCAGACATGCGCGGTCCCCTAAAAATGAAGTGTCTATAATCACACTATTAGGGGGAAACTCCCCCGTTTCGGTGAAACCGGGGTAGATATTGTGACAACATGTTCCCAAACATGGTTTTACATCATCACATGATCTAACCAAGAGGAAAACAAGAGAGGGCTACACCGGGCTACCCCTGTCAGAAGAAAGTCTAGGGGGGTAGACGATCCGAGGCCCGCGGATCAGGGTTCCGCAGGAAGAAGCGCTTCGGGGCATCGGAACACCTCCAAACCATGCATGTTACCCTAAAATGTGTAATGAAGTGTGGTGGCATGCTCAAAACTCCTAAACCTGGTTACCAAGTGTGACCCCCTTCGCAGACATGCGTTGTCCCCTAAATACAAAGTGTTTGCAATCTGACTATTAGGGGGAAACTCCCTGTTTTGGTGAAACCGGGGTAGATCTTGTCACAACATGTTCCCAAACATTGTTTTACATCATCACATGACCTAACCAAGAGCAAAAAAAGAGAGGGTTAAACTGGGCTACCCCTGTCAGAAGAAAGTCTAGGGGGTAGACGATCCGAGACCCGCGGTCCGCAGGAATAAGCGCTTTGGGGCATCAGAACACCTCCAAACCATGCATGTGACCCTAGCATGTGTAATGAAGTGTGGTGGCATGCTCAAAACACATAAACTTGGTTACCAAGTGTGCCCCCTTCGCAGACATGCGCTGTCCCCTAAAAACGAAGTGTCTGGAATCTTACTATTAGGGGAAATTCCCTGTTTCGGTGAAACCGGAGTAGATCTTGTCACAACATGTTCCCAAACATTGTTTTAAATCATCACATTACCTAAACAAGAACAAAACAAGAGAGGGCTACATCGGGCTACCTCTGTTAGAAGAAAGTCTAGGGGGGTAGACGATCCGAGGCCCACGGATCAGGGTTCCACAGGAAGAAGTGCTTCGGGGCATCGGAACACCTCCAAACCATGCATGTGACCCAAGCATGTGTAATGAAGTGTGGTGGCACGCTCAAACCTCCTAAACCTGGTTACCAAGTGTGACCCCCTTCGTAGACATGCGTTGTCCCCTAAAAAACTAAGTGTCTGCAATCTGACTATTAGGGGGGGGGACTCCCCGTTTTGGTGAAACCGGGGTAGATCTTGTCACAACATGTTCCCAAATATGGTTTTACATCATCACATGACCTAACCAAAAGAAAAACAAGAGAGGGCTAAACCAGGCTACCCCTGTCAGAAGAAAGTCTAGGGGGTAGACGATCCGAGACCCACGGATCAGGGTTCCGCAGGAAGAAGCACTTTGGGGCATCAGAACACCTCCAAACCATCCATGTGACCCTAGCATGTGTAATGAAGTGTAGTTGCATGCTCAAAACTCCTTAACCTGGTTACCAAGTGTGACCCCCTTCGCAGACATGCGTTGTCCCCTAAAAACAAAGTGTCTGCAATCAGACTATTAGGGGGAACTCCCCGTTTCGGTGGAACCGAGGAAGATCTTATCACAACATGTTCCCAAACATGGTTTCACATCATCACATGACCTAACCAAGAGCAAAAAAAGAGAGGGCTACACCGGCTACCCCTGTCAGAAGAAAGTCTAGGGGGGTAGACGATCCGAGGCCCGCGGATCAGGGTTCCGCAGGACGAAGCGCTTCGGGGCATCGGAACACCTCCAAACCATGCTTGTGACCCTAGCATGTGTAATGAAGTGTGGTGGCATGCTAAAAACTCCTAAACATGGTTACCAAGTATGACCCCCTTCGTAGACATGTGTTGTCCCCTAAATACGAAGTGTCTGGATTCTGACTATTAGGGGGAAACTCCCTGTTTCGGTGAAACCGGGGTAGATCTTGTCACAACATGTTCCCAAACATGGTTTTAGATCATCACATGACCTAACCAAGAGCAAAACAAGAGAGGGCTACACCGGGCTACCCATGTCAGAAGAAAGTCTAGGGGGGTAGACTATCTGAGACCCGCGGATCAGGCTTCCGCAGGAAGAAGCGCTTCGGGGCATCGGAACACCTACAAACTATGCATGTGACCCTAGCATATGTAATGAAGTGTGGTGGCATGATAAAAACTCCTAAACCTGGTTACCAAGTGTGACCCCCTTCGCAGACATGCGCTGTACCCTAAAAACGATGCGTCTGCAATCTGACTATTAGGGGGAAACTCCCCATTTCGGTGAAACCGGGGTAGATCTTGTCACAACATATTCGCAAACATGGTTTTACATCATCACGTGACCTAAACAAGAGCAAAACAAGAGAGGGCTACACCGGGATACCCCTGTCAGAAGAATGTCTAGGGGGGTAGACTATCCGAGGCCCCCGGATCAGGGTTCCGCAGGAAGAAGCGCTTTGGGGCATAGGAACACCTCCAAAGCATGCATGTGACCCTAGAATGTTTAATGAAGTGTGGTGGCATGCTCAAAACTCCTAAACCTGATTGCCAAGTGTGACCCCCTTCGCAGACATGCGTTGTCCCCTAAATACTAAGTGTTTGCAATCTGACTATTAGGGGGAAATTGCCCATTTCGGTGAAACCGGGGTAGATCTTGTCACAACATATTCCCAAACCTGGTTTTACATCATCACATGATCTAAAAAGAGGAAAACAACAGAGGTCTACACCGGGTTACCCCTGTCAGAAGAATGTCTAGGGGGGTAGATGACCCGAGACCTGCGGTCCGCATGAATAAGCGCTTCGGGGCATCAGAACACCTCCAAACCATGCATGTGACCCTAGCATGTGTAATGAAGTGTGGTGGCATGCTCAAAACTCCTAAACCTGGTTACCAAGTGTTCCCCCCTTCGCAGACATGCGATGTCCCCTAAAAACGAAGTGTCTGCAATCAGACTATTAGGGGGAAACTCCCTGTTTCGGTGAAACCGGGGTAGATCTTGTCAAAAAATGTTCCCAAACATTGTTTTAAATCATCACATGACCTAAACAAGAACAAAACAAGAGAGGGTTACACCGGGCTACCCCTCTCAGAAGAAAGTCTAGGGTGTAGACGATCTGAGACCAGCGGATTAGGGTTCCACAGGAAGAAGCGCTTCGGGGCATCGGAACACCTCCAAACCATGCATGTGACCCTAGCATATGTAATGAAGTGTGGTGGCATGCTCAAACCTCCTAAACCTGGTTACCAAGTGCGACCCCCTTCGCGGACATGCGCTGTCCCCTAAAAACAAAGTGTGTGCGATCTGACTATTAGGAGGGAAACTCCCCGTTTCGGTGAAACCGGGGTAGATCTTGTCACAACATGTTCCCAACCATGGTTTTACATCATCACATGACCTAACCAAGAGCAAAACAAGAGAGGGCTACATCGGGCTACCCCTGTCAGAAGAAAGTCTAGGGGGGTAGACGATCCGAGACCCACGGATCAGGGTTCCGCAGGAAGAAGCGCTTTGGGGCATCAGAACACCTCCAAACCATCAATGCGACCCTAGCATGTGTAATGAAATGTAGTGGCATGCTCAAAACTGCTAAACCTAGTTACCATGTGTGACCCCCTTCGCAGACCTGCGCTGTCCCCTAAAAACAAAGTGTCTGCAATCAGACTATTAGGGGGAACTCCCCGTTTCGGTGAAACCGAGGTAGATCTCGTCACAACATGTTCCGAAACATGGTTTCACTTCATCACATGACCTAACCAAGAGCAAAAAAAGAGAGGGCTACACTGGGCTACCCCTGTCAGAAGAAAGTCTAGGGGGGTAGACGATCCGAGGCCCGCGGATCAGGGTTCCGCAGGAAGAAGCGCTTCGGGGCATCGGAACACCTCCAAACCATGCTTGTGACCCTAGCATGTGTAATGAAGTGTGGTGGAATGCTAAAAACTCCTAAACATGGTTACCAAGTATGACCCCCTTCGCAGAGATGTGTTGTCCCCTAAATACGAAGTGTCTGCATTCTGACTATTAGGGGGAAACTCCTCGTTTCGGTGAAACCGGGGTAGATCTTGTCACAACATGTTCCCAAACATGGTTTTACATCATCACATGACCTAACCAAGAGCAAAACAAGATAGGGCTACACCGGGCTACCCCTGTTAGAAGAAAGTCTAGGGGGGTACACGATCCGAGACCCGCGGATCAGGGTTCCGCAGGAAGAAGCTCTTCGGGGCATCGGAACACCTACAAACCATGCATGTGACCCTAGAATGTGTAATGAAGTGTGGTGGCATGCTCAAAACTCCTAAACCTGGTTACCAAGTGTGACCCCCTTCGCAGACATGCGTTGTCCCCTAAAAATGACGCGTCTGCAATCTGACTATTAGGGGGAAACTCCCCATTTCGGTGAAACCAGGGTAGATCTTGTCACAACATATTCCTAAACATGGTTTTACATAATGACATGACCTAAACAAGAGCAAAACAAGAGAGGGCTACACCGGGATACCCCTGTCAGAAGAAAGTCTAGGGGGGTAGATGATCCAAGGCACGCGGATAAGGGTTCCGCAGGAAGAAGCGCTTCGGAGCATCGGGACACCTCCAAACCATGAATGTGTGCCTAGAATATGTAATGAAGTGTGGTGGCATGCTCAAACCTCCTAAACCTGGTTACCAAGTGTGACCCTCTTCGCAAACATGTGCGGTCCCCTAAAAACCAAGTGTCTGTAATCAGACGATTAGGGGGAAACTCCTGTTTTGGTGAAACCGGGGTAGATCTTGTCAGAACATGTTCCCAAACATGGTTTTACATCATCACATGACCTAATCAATTGCAAAACAAGAGAGGGCTACACCGAGCTACCCCTGTCAGAAGAAAGTCTAGGGGGTAGACGATCCGAGGCCCGCGGATCAGGGTTCCGCAGGAAGAAGCGCTTTGGGGCATAGGAACACCTCCAAAGCATGCATGTCACCCTAGAATGTGTAATGAAGTGTGGTGGCATGCTCAAACCTCCTAAACCTGGTTGCCAAGTGTGACCCCCTTCGCAGACATGCGCTGTCCCCTAAATACGAAGTGTTTGCAATCTGACTATTAGGGGGAAACTCCCCATTTCGGTGAAACTGGGGTAGATCTTGTCACAACATATTCCCAAACATGGTTTTACATCATCACATGATATAACCAAGAGCAAAACAACAGAGGGCTACACCGGGCTACCCCTGTCAGAAGAAAGTCTAGGGGGTAGATGACCCGAGACCTGCGGTCCGCATGAATAAGCGCTTCGGGGCATCAGAACACCTCCAAACCATGCATGTGACCCTAGCATGTGTAATGAAGTGTAGTGGATGCTCAAAACTCCTAAACCTGGTTACCAAGTGTGCCCCCCTTCGCTGACATGCGATGTCCCCTAAAAACGAAGTGTCTGCAATCTGACTATTAGGGGGAAACTCCCTATTTCGGTGAAACCGGGGTAGATCTTGTCACAAAATGTTCCGAAACATTGTTTTAAATCATCACATGACCTAAACAAGAACAAATAAGAGAGGGTTACACCGGGCTACCCCTGTCAGAAGAAAGTCTAGGGGGTAGACGATCTGAGACCAGCGGATTAGGGTTCCACAGGAAGAAGCGCTTCGGGGCATCGGAACACCTCCAAACCATGCATGTGACCCTAGCATGTGTAATGAAGTGTGGTGGCATGCTCAAACCTCCTAAACCTGGTTCCCAAGTGTGACCCCCTTCGCAGACATGCGTTGTCCCCTAAAAACGAAGTGTGTGCAATCTGACTATTAGGGGGAAACTCCCTGTTTCGGTGAAACCGGGGTAGATCTTGTCACAACATGTTCCCAAACATGGTTTTACATCATCACATGACCTAACCAAGAGAAAAACAAGAGAGGGCTACACCGGTCTACCCCTGTCAGAAGAAAGTCTAGGGGGGTAGACGATCCGACGCCCGCGGATCAGGGTTCCATAGGAAGAAGCGCTTCGGGGCATCGGAACACCTCCAAACCATTCATTTGACCCTAGCATGTGTAATGAAGTGTGGTGGCATGCTCAAACCTTCTAAACCTGGTTACCAAGTGTGACCCCCTTCGCAGACATGCGTTGTCCCCTAAAAACGAAGTGTGTGCAATCTGACTATTAGGGGGAAACTCCCTGTTTCGGTGAAACCGGGGTAGATCTTGTCACAACATGTTCCCAAACATAGTTTTACATCATCACATGACCTAATCAAGAGCAAAACAAGAGAGGGCTACACCGGGCTACCCCTGTCAGAAGAAAGTCTAGGGGGTAGACGATCCGAGACCCACGGATCAGGGTTCCGCAGGAAGAAGCGCTTCGGGGCATCAGAACACCTCCAAACCATCCTTGTGACCCTAGCTTGGGTAATGAAGTGTAGTGGCATGCTCAAAACTCCTAAACCTGGTTACCATGTGTGACCCCCTTCGCAGACCTGCGCTGTCCCCTAAAAACAAAGCGTCTGCAATCAAACTATTAGGGGGAACTCCCCGTTTCGGTGAAACCGAGGTAGATCTCGTCACAACATGTTCCTTAACATGGTTTCACATCATCATATGACCTAACCAAGAGCAAAAAAAAAGAGGGCTACACCGGGCTACCCCTGTTAGAAGAAAGTCTAGGGGGTAGACGATCCGAGGCCCGCGGATCAGGGTTGCGCAGGAATGAAGCGCTTCGGGGCATCGGAACACCTCCAAACCATGCTTGTGACCCTAGCATGTGTAATGAAGTGTGGTGGCATGCTAAAAACTCCTAAACATGGTTACCAAGTATGACCCCCTTCGCAGACATGTGTTGTCCCCTAAATACAAAGTGTCTGCATTCTGACTATTAGGGGGAAACTCCTCGTTTCGGTGAAACCGGGGTAGATCTTGTCACAACATGTTCCCAAACATGGTTTTACATCATCACATGACCTAACCAAGAGCAAAACAAGAGAGGGCTACACCGGGCTACCCCTGTTAGAAGAAAGTCTAGGGGGGTAGACGATCAAAGACCCGCGGATCAGGGTTCCGCAGGAAGAAGCTCTTCGGGGCATCGGAACACCTACAAACCATGCATGTGACCCTAGCATATGTAATGAAGTGTGGTGGCATGCTCAAAACTCCTAAACCTGGTTACCAAGTGTGACCCCCTTCGCAGACATGCGTTGTCCCCTAAAAATGACGCGTCTGCAATCTGACTATTAGGGGGAAACTCCCCATTTCGGTGAAACCGGGGTAGATCTTGTCACAACATATTCCCAAACATGGTTTTACATCATGACATGACCTAAACAAGAGCAAAACAAGAGAGGGCTACACCGGGATACCTCTATCAGAAGAAAGTCTAGGGGGGTAGATGATCCAAGGCCCGCGGATAAGGGTTCCGCAGGAAGAAGCGCGTCGGGCATCAGAACACCTCCAAACCATGAATGTGTCCCTAGAATATGTAATGAAGTGTGGTGGCATGCTCAAACCTTCTAAACCTGGTTACCAAGTGTGACCCCCTTCGCAAACATGTGCGGTCCCCTAAAAACGAAGTGTCTGTAATCAGACGATTAGGGGGAAACTCCTGTTTCGGTGAAACCGGGGTAGATCTTGTCAGAACATGTTCCCAAACATGGTTTTACATCGTCACATGACCTAATCAAGTGCAAAACAAGAGAGGGCTACACCGGGCTAGCCCTGTCAGAAGAAAGTCTAGGGGGGTAGACGATCCGAGGCCCGCGGATCAGGGTTCCGCAGGAAGAAGCGCTTTGGGGCATAGGAACACCTCCAAAGCATGCATGTCACCCTAGAATGTGTAATGAAGTGTGGTGGCATGCTCAAAACTCCTAAACCTGGTTGCCAAGTGTGACCCCCTTCGCAGACATGCGCTGTCCCCTAAATACGAAGTGTTTGCAATCTGACTATTAGGGGGAAACTCCCCATTTCGGTGAAACTGGGGTAGATCTTGTCACAACATATTCCCAAACATGGTTTTACATCATAACATGATATAACCAAGAGCAAAACAACAGAGGGCTACACCGGGCTACCCCTGTCAGAAGAAAGTCTAGGGGGTAGATGACCCGAGACCTGCGGTCCGCATGAATAAGCGCTTCGGGGCATCAGAACACCTCCAAACCATGCATGTGACCCTAGCATGTGTAATGAAGTGTGGTGGATGCTCAAAACTCCTAAACCTGGTTACCAAGTGTGCCCCCCTTCGCTGACATGCGATGTCCCCTAAAAACGAAGTGATGCAATCTGACTATTAGGGGGAAACTCCCTGTTTCGGTGAAACCGGGGTAGATCTTGTCACAAAATGTTCCCAAACATTGTTTTAAATCATCACATGACCTAAACAAGAACAAATAAGAGAGTGTTACACCGGGCTACCCCTGTTAGAAGAAAGTCTAGGGGGTAGACGATCTGAGACCAGCGGATTAGGGTTCCACAGGAAGAAGCGCTTCGGGGCATCGGAACACCTCCAAACCATGCATGTGACCCTAGCATGTGTAATGAAGTGTGGTGGCATGCTCAAACCTCCTATACCTGGTTCCCAAGTGTGACCCCCTTCGCAGACATGCGTTGTCCCCTAAAAACGAAGTGTGTGCAATCTGACTATTAGGGGGAAACTCCCTGTTTCGGTGAAACCGGGGTAGATCTTGTCACAACATGTTCCCAAACATGGTTTTACATCATCACATGACCTAACCAAGAGCAAAACAAGAGAGGGCTACACCGGTCTACCCCTGTCAGAAGAAAGTCTAGGGGGGTAGACGATCCGACGCCCGCGGATCAGGGTTCCGTAGGAAGAAGCGCTTCGGGGCATCGGAACACCTCCAAACCATTCATGTGACCCTAGCATGTGTAATGAAGTGTGGTGGCATGCTCAAACCTCCTAAATCTGGTTACCAAGTGTGACCCCCTTCGCAGACATGCGTTGTCCCCTAAAAACGAAGTGTGTGCAATCTGACTATTAGGGGGAAACTCCCTGTTTCGGTGAAACCGGGGTAGATCTTGTCACAACATGTTCCCAAACATAGTTTTACATCATCACATGACCTAATCAAGAGCAAAACAAGAGAGGGCTACACCGGGCTACCCCTGTCAGAAGAAAGTCTAGGGGGTAGACGATCCGAGACCCACGGATCAGGGTTCCGCAGGAAGAAGCGCTTCGGGGCATCAGAACACCTCCAAACCGTCCTTGTGACCCTAGCTTGTGTAATGAAGTGTAGTGGCATGCTCAAAACTCCTAAACCTGGTTACCATGTGTGACCCCCTTCGCAGACCTGCGCTGTCCCCTAAAAACAAAGCGTCTGCAATCAAACTATTAGGGGGAACTCCCCGTTTCGGTGAAACCGAGGTAGATCTCGTCACAACATGTTCCTTAACATGGTTTCACATCATCACATGACCTAACCAAGAGCAAAAAAAAGAGGGATACACCGGGCTACCCCTGTCAGAAGAAAGTCTAGGGGTAGACGATCCGAGGCCCGCGGATCAGGGTTCCGCAGGAATGAAGCGCTTCGGGGCATCGGAACACCTCCAAACCATGCTTGTGACCCTATCATGTGTAATGAAGTGTTGTGGCATGCTAAAAACTCCTAAACATGGTTACCAAGTATGACCCCCTTCGCAGACATGTGTTGTCCCCTAAATACGAAGTGTCTGCATTCTGACTATTAGGGGGAAACTCCTCGTTTCGGTGAAACCGGGGTAGATCTTGTCACAACATGTTCCCAAACATGGTTTTACATCATCACATGACCTAACCAAGAGCAAAACAAGAGAGGGCTACACCGGGCTACCCCTGTTAGAAGAAAGTCTAGGGGGGTAGACGATCAAAGACCCGCGGATCAGGGTTCCGCAGGAAGAAGCTCTTCGGGGCATCGGAACACCTACAAACCATGCATGTGACCCTAGCATATGTAATGAAGTGTGGTGGCATGCTCAAAACTCCTAAACCTGGTTACCAAGTGTGAACCCCTTCGCAGACATGCGTTGTCCCCTAAAAATGACGCGTCTGCAATCTGACTATTAGGGGGAAACTCCCCATTTCGGTGAAACCGGGGTAGATCTTGTCACAACATATTCCCAAACATGGTTTTACATCATGACATGACCTAAACAAGAGCAAAACAAGAGAGGGCTACACCGGGATACCCCTATCAGAAGAAAGTCTAGGGGGGTAGATGATCCAAGGCCCGCGGATAAGGGTTCCGCAGGAAGAAGCGCGTCGGGCATCAGAACACCTCCAAACCATGAATGTGTCCCTAGAATATGTAATGAAGTGTGGTGGCATGATCAAACCTTCTAAACCTGGTTACCAAGTGTGACCCCCTTCGCAAACATGTGCGGTCCCCTAAAACCGAAGTGTCTGTAATCAGACGATTAGGGGGAAACTCCTGTTTCGGTGAAACCGGGGTAGATCTTGTCAGAACATGTTCCCAAACATGGTTTTACATCGTCACATGACCTAATCAAGTGCAAAACAAGAGAGGGATACACCGGGCTAGCCCTGTCAGAAGAAAGTCTAGGGGGGTAGACGATCCGAGGCCCGCGGATCAGGGTTCCGCAGGAAGAAGCGCTTTGGGGCATAGGAACACCTCCAAAGCATGCATGTCACCCTAGAATGTGTAATGAAGTGTGGTGGCATGCTCAAAACTCCTAAACCTGGTTGCCAAGTGTGACCCCCTTCGCAGACATGCGCTGTCCCCTAAATACGAAGTGTTTGCAATCTGACTATTAGGGGGAAACTCCCCATTTCGGTGAAACTGGGGTAGATCTTGTCACAACATATTCCCAAACATGGTTTTACATCATCACATGATATAACCAAGAGCAAAACAACAGAGGGCTACACCGGGCTACCCCTGTCAGAAGAAAGTCTAGGGGGTAGATGACCCGAGACCTGCGGTCCGCATGAATAAGCGCTTCGGGGCATCAGAACACCTCCAAACCATGCATGTGACCCTAGCATGTGTAATGAAGTGTGGTGGATGCTCAAAACTCCTAAACCTGGTTACCAAGTGTGCCCCCCTTCGCTGACATGCGATGTCCCCTAAAAACGAAGTGTCTGCAATCTGACTATTAGGGGGAAACTCCCTGTTTCGGTGAAACCGGGGTAGATCTTGTCACAAAATGTTCCCAAACATTGTTTTAAATCATCACATGACCTAAACAAGAACAAATAAGAGAGGGTTACACCGGGCTACCCCTGTCAGAAGAAAGTCTAGGGGGTAGACGATCTGAGACCAGCGGATTAGGGTTCCACAGGAAGAAGCGCTTCGGGGCATCGGAACACCTCCAAACCATGCATGTGACCCTAGCATGTGTAATGAAGTGTGGTGGCATGCTCAAACCTCCTAAACCTGGTTCCCAAGTGTGACCCCCTTCGCAGACATGCGTTGTCCCCTAAAAACGAAGTGTGTGCAATCTGAATATTAGGGGGAAACTCCCTGTTTCGGTGAAACCGGGGTAGATCTTGTCACAACATGTTCCCAAACATGGTTTTACATCATCACATGACCTAACCAAGAGCAAAACAAGAGAGGGCTACACCGATCTACCCCTGTCAGAAGAAAGTCTAGGGGGGTAGACGATCCGACGCCCGCGGATCAGGGTTCCGTAGGAAGAAGCGCTTCGGGGCATCGGAACACCTCCAAACCATTCATGTGACCCTAGCATGTGTAATGAAGTGTGGTGGCATGCTCAAACCTCCTAAACCTGGTTACCAAGTGTGACCCCCTTCGCAGACATGCGTTGTCCCCTAAAAACGAAGTGTGTGCAATCTGACTATTAGGGGGAAACTCCCTGTTTCGGTGAAACCGGGGTAGATCTTGTCACAACATGTTCCCAAACATAGTTTTACATCATCACATGACCTAATCAAGAGCAAAACAAGAGAGGGCTACACCGGGCTACCCCTGTCAGAAGAAAGTCTAGGGGGTAGACGATCCGAGACCCACGGATCAGGGTTCCGCAGGAAGAAGCGCTTCGGGGCATCAGAACACCTCCAAACCATCCTTGTGACCCTAGCTTGTGTAATGAAGTGTAGTGGCATGCTCAAAACTCCTAAACCTGGTTACCATGTGTGACCCCCTTCGCAGACCTGCGCTGTCCCCTAAAAACAAAGCGTCTGCAATCAAACTATTAGGGGGAACTCCCCGTTTCGGTGAAACCGAGGTAGATCTCGTCACAACATGTTCCTTAACATGGTTTCACATCATCACATGACCTAACCAAGAGCAAAAAAAAAGAGGGGTACACCAGGCTACCCCTGTCAGAAGAAAGTCTAGGGGGTAGACGATCCGAGGCCCGCGGATCAGGGTTCCGCAAGAATGAAGCGCTTCGGGGCATCGGAACACCTCCAAACCATGCTTGTGACCCTAGCATGTGTAATGAAGTGTGGTGGCATGCTAAAAACTCCTAAACATGGTTACCAAGTATGACCCCCTTCGCAGACATGTGTTGTCCCCTAAATACGAAGTGTCTGCATTCTGACTATTAGGGGGAAACTCCTCGTTTCGGTGAAACCGGGGTAGATCTTGTCACAACATGTTCCCAAACATGGTTTTACATCATCACATGACCTAACCAAGAGCAAAACAAGAGAGGGCTACACCGGGCTACCCCTGTTAGAAGAAAGTCTAGGGGGGTAGACGATCAAAGACCCGCGGATCAGGGTTCCGCAGGAAGAAGCTCTTCGGGGCATCGGAACACCTAAAAACCATGCATGTGACCCTAGCATATGTAATGAAGTGTGGTGGCATGCTCAAAACTCCTAAACCTGGTTACCAAGTGTGACCCCCTTCGCAGACATGCGTTGTCCCCTAAAAATGACGCGTCTGCAATCTGACTATTAGGGGGAAACTCCCCATTTCGGTGAAACCGGGGTAGATCTTGTCACAACATATTCCCAAACATGGTTTTACATCATGACATGACCTAAACAAGATCAAAACAAGAGAGGGCTACACCGGGATACCCCTATCAGAAGAAAGTCTAGGGGGGTAGATGATCCAAGGCCCGCGGATAAGGGTTCCGCAGGAAGAAGCGCGTCGGGCATCAGAACACCTCCAAACCATGAATGTGTCCCTAGAATATGTAATGAAGTGTGGTGGCATGCTCAAACCTTCTAAACCTGGTTACCAAGTGTGACCCCCTTCGCAAACATGTGCGGTCCCCTAAAAACGAAGTGTCTGTAATCAGACGATTAGGGGGAAACTCCTGTTTCGGTGAAACCGGGGTAGATCTTGTCAGAACATGTTCCCAAACATGGTTTTACATCGTCACATGACCTAATCAAGTGCAAAACAAGAGAGGGCTACACCGGGCTAGCCCTGTCAGAAGAAAGTCTAGGGGGGTAGACGATCCGAGGCCCGCGGATCAGGGTTCCGCAGGAAGAAGCGCTTTGGGGCATAGGAACACCTCCAAAGCATGCATGTCACCCTAGAATGTGTAATGAAGTGTGGTGGCATGCTCAAAACTCCTAAACCTGGTTGCCAAGTGTGACCCCCTTCGCAGACATGCGCTGTCCCCTAAATACGAAGTGTTTGCAATCTGACTATTAGGGGGAAACTCCCCATTTCGGTGAAACTGGGGTAGATCTTGTCACAACATATTCCCAAACATGGTTTTACATCATCACATGATATAACCAAGAGCAAAACAACAGAGGGCTACACCGGGCTACCCCTGTCAGAAGAAAGTCTAGGGGGTAGATGACCCGAGACCTGCGGTCCGCATGAATAAGCGCTTCGGGGCATCAGAACACCTCCAAACCATGCATGTGACCCTAGCATGTGTAATGAAGTGTGGTGGATGCTCAAAACTCCTAAACCTGGTTACCTCGCTGACATGCGATGTCCCCTAAAAACGAAGTGTCTGCAATCTGACTATTTGGGGGAAACTCCCTGTTTCGGTGAAACCGGGGTAGATCTTGTCACAAAATGTTCCCAAACATTGTTTTAAATCATCACATGACCTAAACAAGAACAAATAAGAGAGGGTTACACCGGGCTACCCCTGTCAGAAGAAAGTCTAGGGGGTAGACGATCTGAGACCAGCGGATTAGGGTTCCACAGGAAGAAGCGCTTCGGGGCATCGGAACACCTCCAAACCATGCATGTGACCCTAGCATGTGTAATGAAGTGTGGTGGCATGCTCAAACCTCCTATACCTGGTTCCCAAGTGTGACCCCCTTCGCAGACATGCGTTGTCCCCTAAAAACGAAGTGTGTGCAATCTGACTATTAGGGGGAAACTCCCTGTTTCGGTGAAACCGGGGTAGATCTTGTCACAACATGTTCCCAAACATGGTTTTACATCATCACATGACCAAACCAAGGGCAAAACAAGAGAGGGCTACACCGGTCTACCCCTGTCAGAAGAAAGTCTAGGGGGGTAGACGATCCGACGCCCGCGGATCAGGGTTCCGTAGGAAGAAGCGCTTCGGGGCATCGGAACACCTCCAAACCATTCATGTGACCCTAGCATGTGTAATGAAGTGTGGTGGCATGCTCAAACCTCCTAAACCTGGTTACCAAGTGAGACCCCCTTCGCAGACATGCGTTGTCCCCTAAAAACGAAGTGTGTGCAATCTGACTATCAGGGGGAAACTCCCTGTTTCGGTGAAACCGGGGTAGATCTTGTCACAACATGTTCCCAAACATAGTTTTACATCATCACATGACCTAAGCAAGAGCAAAACAAGATAGGGCTACACCGGGCTACCCCTGTCAGAAGAAAGTCTAGGGGGTAGACGATCCGAGACCCACGGATCAGGGTTCCGCAGGAAGAAGCGCTTCGGGGCATCAGAACACCTCCAAACCATCCTTGTGACCCTAGCTTGTGTAATGAAGTGTAGTGGCATGCTCAAAACTCCTAAACCTGGTTACCATGTGTGACCCCCTTCGCAGACCTGCGCTGTCCCCTAAAAACAAAGTGTCTGCAATCAAACTATTAGGGGGAACTCCCTGTTTTGGTGAAACCGAGGTAGATCTCGTCACAACATGTTCCTTAACATGGTTTCACATCATCACATGACCTAACCAAGAGAAAAAAAAAGAGGGCTACACCGGGCTACCCCTGTCAGAAGAAAGTCTAGGGGGTAGACGATCCGAGGCCCGCGGATCAGGGTTCCGCAGGAATGAAGCGCTTCGGGGCATCGGAACACCTCCAAACCATGCTTGTGACCCTAGCATGTGTAATGAAGTGTGGTGGCATGCTAAAAACTCCTAAACATGGTTACCAAGTATGACCCCCTTCGCAGACATGTGTTGTCCCCTAAATACGAAGTGTCTACATTCTGACTATTAGGGGGAAACTCCTCGTTTCGGTGAAACCGGGGTAGATCTTGTCACAACATATTCCCAAACATGGTTTTACATCATCACATGACCTAACCAAGAGCAAAACAAGAGAGGGCTACACCGGGCTACCCCTGTTAGAAGAAAGTATAAGGGGGTAGACGATCTGAGACCCGCGGATCAGGGTTCCGCAGGAAGAAGCTCTTCGGGGCATCGGAACACCTACAAACCATGCATGTGACCCTAGCATATGTAATGAAGTGTGGTGGCATGCTCAAAACTCCTAAACCTGGTTACCAAGTGTGACCCGCTTCGCAGACATGCGTTGTCCCCTAAAAATGATGCGTCTGCAATCTGACTATTAGGGGGAAACTCCCCATTTCGGTGAAACCGGGGTAGATCTTGTCACAACATATTCCCAAACAAGGTTTTACATCATGACATGACCTAAACAAGAGCAAAACAAGAGAGGGCTACACCGGGATACCCCTGTCAGAAGAAAGTCTAGGGGGGTAGATGATCCAAGGCCCGCGGATAAGGGTTCCACAGGAAGAAGTGCTTCGGGGCATCGGAACACCTCCAAACCATGAATGTGTCCCTATAATATGTAATGAAGTGTGGTGGCATGCTCAAACCTTCTAAACCTGGTTACCAAGTGTGACCCCCTTCGCAAACATGTGCGGTCCCCTAAAAACGAAGTGTCTGTAATCAGACGATTAGGGGGAAACTCCTGTATCGGTGAAACCGGGGTAGATCTTGTCAGAACATGTTCCCAAACATGGATTTACATCATCACATGACCTAATCAAGTGCAAAACAAGAGAGGGCTACACCGGGCTACCCCTGTCAGAAGAAAGTCTAGGGGGTAGAGGATCCGAGGCCCGCGGATCAGCGTTCCGCAGGAAGAAGCGCTTTGGGGCATAGGAACACCTCCAAAGCATGCATGTCACCCTAGAATGTGTAATGAAGTGTGGTGGCATGCTCAAAACTCCTAAACCTGGTTGCCAAGTGTGACCCCCTTCCCAGACATGCGCTGTCCCCTAAATACGAAGTGTTTGCAATCTGACTATTAGGGGGAAACTCCCCATTTCGGTGAAACTGGGGTAGATCTTGTCACAACATATTCCCAAACATGGTTTTACATCATCACATGATATAACCAAGAGCAAAACAACAGAGGGCTACACCGGGCTACCCCTGTTAGAAGAAAGTCTAGGGGTAGATGACCCGAGACCTGCGCTCCGCATGAATAAGCGCTTCGGGGCATCAGAACACCTCCAAACCATGCATGTGACCCTAGCATGTGTAATGAAGTGTGGTGGCATGCTCAAACCTCCTAAACCTGGTTACCAAGTGTGACCCCCTTCGCGGACATGTGCTGTCCCCTAAAAACAAAGTGTCTGCAATCTGACTATTAGGAGGGAAACTCCCCGTTTCGGTGAAACCGGGGTAGATCTTGTCACAACATGTTCCCAAACATGGTTTTACATCATCACATGACCTAACCAAGAGAAAAACAAGATAGGGCTACATCAGGCTACCTCTGTAAGAAGAAAGTCTACGGGGTAGACGATCCGAGGCCCGCGGATCAGGGTTCCGCAGGAAGAAGCGCTTCGGGGCATCGGAACACCTCCAAACCATGCATGTGACCCTAGCATGTGTAATGAAGTGTGGTGGCATGGTCAAAACTCCTAAAACTGGTTACCAAGTGTGACCCCCTTCGCAGACATGCGCGGTCCCCTAAAAATGAAGTGTCTGCAATCACACTATTAGGGGGAAACTCCCCCGTTTCAGTGAAACTGGGGTAGATCTTGTCACAACATGTTCCCAAACATGGTTTTACATCATCACATGATCTAACCAAGACCAAAACAAGAGAGGGATACATCGGGCTACCGCTGTCAGAAGAAATGCTAGGGGGGTAGACGATCCGAGGCCCGCGGATCAGGGTTCCGTAGGAAGAAGCGCTTCGGGGCATCAGAACACCTCCAAACCATGCATGTGACCCTAGCATGTGTAATGAAGTGTGGTGGCATGCTCAAACCTCCTAAACCTGGTTACCAAGTGTGACCCTCTTCGTAGACATGCGTTGTCCCCTAAAAACAAAGTGTCTGCAATTTGACTATTAGGGGGGAAACTCCTTGTTTCGGTGAAACCGGGGTAGATCTTGTCACAACATGTTCCCAAACATGGTATTACATTATCACATGACCTAACCAAGAGCAAAACAAGAGAGGGCTACACCGGGATACCCCTGTCAGAAGAAAGTCTAGGGGGGTAGATGATCCGAGGCCCGCGGATCATGTATCCGCAGGAAGAAGCGCTTCGGGGCACCAGAACACCTCCAAACCATGCATGTGACACTAGCATGTGTAATGAATTGTGGTGGCATGCTCAAACATCCTAAACCTGGTTACCAAGTGTGACCCATTCGCAAACAAGCGCTTTCCCCTAAAAATGAAGTGTCTGCAATCACAACATGCTCCCAAACATGGTTTTACATCATCACATGATCTAACCAAGAGCAAAAAAAAGAGGGCTACACCGGGCTAACCCTGTTAGAAGAAAGTCTAGGGGGATAGACGATCCGAGGCCCGCGGATCAAGGTTCCGCAGGAATAAGCGCTTCGGGGCATTGGAACACCTCAAAACCATGCATGTCACCATATAATGTGTAATGAAGTGTGGTGGCATGCTCAAAACTCCTAAACCTGGTTACCAAGTGTGACCCCCTTCACAGACATGCGTTGTCCCCTAAATACGAAGTGTTTGCAATCGGACTATTAGGGGGAAACTCCCTGTTTCGGTGAAATCGGGGCAGATCTTGTCACAACATGTTCCCAAAAATTGTTTTACATCATCACATGACCTAACCAAGAGCAAAACAAGAGAGGGCTACACCGGGCTACCCCTGTCAGAAGAAAGTCTAGGGGGGTAGACGATCCGAGACCCGCAGATCAGGGTTCCGCAGGAATTAGCCCTTCGGGGCATCGGAACACCTCCAAACCATGCATGTGACCCTAGAATGTGTAATGAAGTGTGGGGGAATGCTCAAAACTCCTAAACCTGGTTACCAAGTGTGACCCCTTCGCAGACATGCGCTATCCCCTAGAAACGAAGTGTCTACAATCTGACTATTAGGGGGAAACTCCCTGTTTCGGTGAAACCGGGGTAGATCTTCTCACAACATGTTCCCAAACATGGTTTTAAATCGTCACATGACCTAATCAAGAACAAAACAAGAGAGGTCTACACCGGGCTACCCCTGTCAGAAGAAAGTCTAGGGGGGTAGATGATCCGAGGCCCGCGGATCAGGGTTCCGTAGGAAGAAGCGCTTCGGGGCATCAAAACACCTCCAAACCATGAACGTGACCCTAGCATGTGTAATGAAGTGTGGTGGCATGCTCAAACCTCCTGAATCTAGTTACCAAGTGTGACCTCCTTCGCAGATATGCGTTGTCCCCTAAAAACGAAGTGTCTACAATCTGACTATTAGGGGGGAAACTCCCCGTTTCGGTGAAACCGGGGTAGATCTTATCACAACATGTTCCCAAACATGGTTTCAAATCATCACATGACCTAACCAAGAGCAAAACAAGAGAGGGATACACCGGGCTACCCCTGTCAGAAGAAAGTCTAGAGGGGTAGACGATCCGAGACCCACAGATCAGGGTTCTGCAGGAAGAAGCGCTTCAGGGCATCAGAACACCTACAAACCATGCATGTGACCCTACCATGTGTAATGAACTGTGGTGGCATGCTCAAAACTCCTAAACCTGGTTGCCAAGTCTGACCCCCTTCGCAGACATGCATTGTCCCCTAAATACGATGTGTTTGCAATCGGACTATTAGGGGAAAACTTCCTGTTTCGGTGAAATCGGGGTAGATCTTGTCACAACATATTCCCAAACATTGTTTTACATCATCACATGACCTAACGAAGAGCAAAACAAGAGAGGGCTACACCGGGCTACCCCTGTCAGAAGAAAGTCTAGGGGGTAGACGATCCGAGTCCCGCAGATCAGGGTTCCGCAGGAATTAGCCCTTCGGGGCATCGGAACACCTCCAAACCATGCATGTGACCCTAGCATGTGTAATGAAGTGTGGTGGCATGCTCAAAACTCCTAAACCTGGTTACCAAGTGTGACCCCCTTCGCAGACATACGTTGTCCCCTAAAAACGAAGTGTGTGCAATCTGACTATTAGGAGGGAAACTCCCCGTTTTGGTGAAACTAGGGTAGATCTTGTCATAACATGTTCCCAAACATATTTTTACTTCATCACATGACCTAACCAAGCGCAAAACAAGATAGGGCTACATCAGGCTACCTCTGTTAGAAGAAAGTCTAGGGGGTAGACGATCCAAGGCCCGCGGATCAGGGTTCCGCAGGAAGAAGCGCTTCGGGGCATCGGAACACCTCCAAACCATGCCTGTGACCCTAGCATGTGTAATGAAGTGTGGTGGCATGGTCAAAACTCCTAAACCTGGTTACCAAGTGTGACCCCCTTCGTAGACATGCGCGGTCCCCTAAAAATGAAGTGTCTACAATCACACTATTAGTGGGAAACTCCCCCGTTTCGGTGAAACCGGGGTAGATCTTGTCACAACATGTTCCCAAACATGGTTTTACATCATCACATGATCTAACCAAGAGCAAAACAAGAGAGGGATACACCGGGCTACCCCTGTCAGAAGAAAGTCTAGGGGGGTAGACGATCCGACCCCCGCGGATCAGGGTTCCGCAGGAAGAAGCGCTTCGGGGCATCGGAACACCTCCAAACCATGCATGTTACCCTAGAATGTGTAATGAAGTGTGGTGGAATGCTCAAAACTCCTAAACCTGGTTACCAAGTGTGCCCCCTTCCCAGACATGCGATGTCCCCTAAATACGAAGTGTTTGCAATCTGACTATTAGGGGGAAACTCCCTGTTTCGGTGAAATCATGGTAGATCTTTTCACAACATGTTCCCAAACATTGTTTTACATCATCACATGACCTAAAAAAGAGCAAAACAAGAGAGGGCTACACTGGGCTACCCCTGTCAGAAGAAAGTCTAGGGGGGTAGACGATCCGAGACCCGCGGTCCGCAGGAATAAGAGCTTTGGGGCATCAGAACACCTCCAAACCATGAATGTGACCCTAGCATGTGTAATGAAGTGTGGTGGAATGCTCAAAACTCATAAACTTGGTTTCCAAGTGTGCCCCCATTCGCAGACATGCGCTGTCCCTTAAAAACGAAGTGTCTGGAATCTGATTATTAGGGGAAATTCCCTGTTTTGGTGAAACTGGGGTAGATCTTGTCACAACATGTTCCCAAACATTGTTTTAAATCATCACATGACCTAAACAAGAACAAAACAAGAGAGGGATACACCGGTATACCCCTGTCAGAAGAAAGTCAAGGGGGTAGACGATCCGAGGCCCACGGATCAGGGTTCCACAGGAAGAAGTGCTTCGGGGCATCGGAACACCTAAAAACCATGCATGTGACCCAAGCATGTGTAATGAAGTGTGGTGGCACGCTCAAACCTCCTAAACCTGGTTACCAAGTGTGACCCCTTTCGCAGACATGCGCTGTCCCCTAAAAAACAAAGTGTCTATAATCTGACTATTAGGGGGGACTCCCCGTTTTGGTGAAACCGGGGTAGATCTTGTCACAACATGTTCCCAAACATGATTTACATCATCACATGACCTAACCAAGAGCAAAACAAGAGAGGGCTACACCGGGATACCCCTTCAGAAGAAAGTCTAGGGGGGTAGATGATCTGAGGCCCGTGGATCAGGGTTCCGCAGGAAGAAGCGCTTCGGGGCATCAGAACACCTCCAAACCATGCATGTGACCCTAGCATGTGTAATGAAGTGTAGTGGCATGCTCAAAACTCCTAAACCTGGTTACCAAGTGTGACCCCCTTCGCCGACATGCGCTGTCCCCTAAAAACAAAGTGTCTGCAATGACTATTAGGGGGAACTCCCCGTTTCGGTGAAACCGAGTTAGATCTTGTCACAACATGTTCCCAAACATGGTTTCACATCATCACATGACCTAACCAAGATCAAAAAAAAAGAGGGCTACACCGGGCTAACCCTGTCAGAAGAAAGTCTAGGGGGGTAGACGATCCGAGGCCCGCGGATCAGGCTTCCGCAGGAAGAAGCGCTTCGGGGCATCGGAACACCTCCAAACCATGCTTGTGACCCTAGCATGTGTAATGAAGTGTGGTGGCATGCTAAAAACTCCTAAACCGGGTTACCAAGTATGGCCCCCTTCGCAGACATGTGCTGTCCCCTAAAAACGATGTGTCTGCAATCTGACTATTAGGGGGAAACTCCCCGTTTCGGTGAAACCGGGGTAGATCTTGTCACAACATATTCCGAAACATGGTTTTACATCATCACATGACCTAAACAAAATCAAAACAAGAGAGGGCTACACCGGGATAACCCTGTCATAAGAAAGACTAGGGGGGTAGATGATCCAAGGCCCGCGTATAAGGGTTTCGCAGGAAGAAGCGCTTCGGGGCATCGGAACACGTCCAAACCATGCATGTGTCCCTAGAATGTGTAATGAAGTGTGCTGGCATGCTAAAACCTCCTAAACCTGGTTACCAAGTGTGACCCCCTTCGCAAACATGTGCGGTCCCCTAAAAACGAAGTGTCTTCAATCAGACGATTAGGGGGAAACTCCTATTTCGGTGAAACCGGGGTAGATCTTGTCACAACATGTTACCAAACATGGTTTTACATCATCACATGACCTAACCAAGAGCAAAACAAGATAGGGCTACACCGGGCTACCCCTGTCAGAAAAAAGTCTAGGGGCGTAGACGATCCGAGGCCCGCGGATCAGGGTTCCGCAGGAAGAAGCGCTTTGGGGCATAGGAACACCTCCAAAGCATGCATGTGACCCTACAATGTGTAATGAAGTGTGGTGGCATGCTCAAAACTCCTAAACCTGGTTGCCAAGTCTGACCCCCTTCGCAGACATGCGCTGTCCCCTAAATACGAAGTGTTTGCAATCTGACTATTAGGGGGAAACTCCCCGTTTCGGTGAAACCGGGGTAGATCTTGTCACAACATATTCCCATACATGGTTTTACATCATCACATGATCTAACCAAGAGCAAAACAAGAGAGGGCTACACCGAGCTACCCCTGTCAGTAGAAAGTCTAGGGGGGTAGATGATCCGAGACCTGCGGTCCGCATGAATAAGCGCTTCGGGGCATCAGAACACCTCCAGACCATGCATGTGACCCTAGCATGTGTAATGAAGTGTGGTGGCATGCTCAATATTTCTAAAACTGGTTACCAAGTGTGCCCCCCTTCGCAGACATGCGATGTCCCCTAAAAACGAAGTGTCTACAATCTGACTATTAGGGGGAAACTACCTGTTTTGGTGAAACCGGGGTAGATCTTGTCACAACATGTTCCCAAACATTGTTTTAAATCATCACATGACCTAAAAAAGAACAAAACAAGAGAGGGTTACACCGGGCTACCCCTGTCAGAAGAAAGTCTAGGGGGTAGACGATCTGAGACCAGCGGATTAGGGTTCCACAGGAAGAAGCGCTTCAGGGCATCAGAACACCACCAAACCATGCATGTGACCCTAGCATGTGTAATGAAGTGTGGTGGAATGCTCAAACCTCCTAAACCTGGTTCCCAAGTGTGACCCCCTTCGCAGACATGCGCTGTCCCCTAAAAACGAAGTGTGTGCAATCTGACTATTAGGGGAAAACTCTCTGTTTCGGTGAAACCGGGGTAGATCTTGTCACAACATGTTCCCAAACATGGTTTTACATCATCACATGACCTAACCAAGAGAAAAACAAGAGAGGGCTACACCGGTCTACCCCTGTCAGAAGAAAGTCTAGGGGAGTAGACGATCCGAGGCCCGCGGATCAGGGTTCCTTTGGAAGAAGCGCTTCGGGGCATCGGAACACCTCCAAACCATGCATGTGACCCTAGAATGTGTAATGAAGTGTGGTGGCATGCTCAAACCTCCTAAACCTGGTTACCAAGTGTGACCCCCTTCGCAGACATGCGCTGTCCCCTAAAAACGAAGTGTCTGCAATCTGACTATTAGGAGGGAAACTCCCCGTTTCGGTGAAACCGGGGTAGATCTTGTCACAATATGTTCCCAAACATGGTTTTACATCATCACATGACCTAACCAATAGCAAAACAAGAGAGGGATACACCGGGCTACCCCTGTCAGAAGAAAGTCTAGGGGGTAGACGATCCGAGACCCGCGGATCAGGGTTCCGCAGGAAGAAGCGCTTCGGGGCATCGGAACACCTCCAAACGATGGATGTGACCCTAGCATGTGTAATGAAGTGTGGTGGCATGGTCAAAACTCCTAAACCTGGTTACCAAGTGTGACCCCCTTCGCAGACATGCGCGGTCCCCTAAAAATGAAGTGTCTACAATCACACTATTAGGGGGAAACTCCCCCGTTTCGGTGAAACCGGGGTAGATCTTGTGACAACATGTTCCCAAACATGGTTTTACATCATCACATGATCTAACCAAGAGGAAAATAAGAGAGGGCTACACCGGGCTACCCTTGTCAGAAGAAAGTCTAGGGGGGTAGACGATCCGAGGCCCGCGGATCAGGGTTCCGCAGGAAGAAGCGCTTCGGGGCATCGGAACACCTCCAAACCATTCATGTTACCCTAAAATGTGTAATGAAGTGTGGTGGCATGCTCAAAACTCCTAAACCTGGTTACCAAGTGTGCCCCCCTTCGCAGACATGCGTTGTCCCCTAAATACGAAGTGTTTGCAATCTGACTATTAGGGGGAAACTCCCTGTTTTGGTGAAACCGGGATAGATCTTGTCACAACATGTTCCCAAACATTGTTTTACATCATCACATGACCTAACCAAGAGCAAAACAAGAGAGGGTTACACTGGGCTACCCCTGTCAGAAGAAAGTCTAGGGGGTAGACGATCCGAGACCCGCGGTCCGCAGGAATAAGCGCTTTGGGGCATCAGAACACCTCCAAACCATGCATGTGACCCTAGCATGTGTAATGAAGTGTGGTGGCATGCTAAAAACTCATAAACTTGGTTACCAAGTGTGCCCCTTTCGCAGACATGCGCTGTCCCCTAAAAACGAAGTGTCTGGAATCTGACTATTAGGGGAAATTCCCTGTTTCGGTGAAACCGGAGTAGATCTAGTCACAACATGTTCCCAAACATTGTTTTAAATCATCACATTACCTAAACAAGAACAAAACAAGAGAGGGCTACATCGGGTTACCTCTGTTAGAAGAAAGTCTAGGGGGGTAGACGATCCGAGGCCCACGGATCAGGATTCCACAGGAAGAAGTGCTTCGGGGCATCGGAACACCTCCAAACCATGGATGTGACCCAAGCATGTGTAATGAAGTGTGGTGGCATGCTCAAACCTCCTAAACCTGGTTACCAAGTGTGAACCCCTTTGTAGACATGCGATGTCCCCTAAAAAACTAAGTGTCTGCAATCTGACTATTAGGGGGGGGACTCCCCGTTTTGGTGAAACCGGGGTAGATCTTGTCACAACATGTTCCCAAACATGGTTTTACATCATCACATGACCTAACCAAGAGAAAAACAAGAGAGGGCTAAACCAGGCTACCCCTCAGAAGAAAGTCTAGGGGGTAGACGATCCGGTTCCGCAGGAAGAAGCGCTTCGGGGCATCAGAACACCTCCAAACCATCCATGTGACCTAGCATGTGTAATGAAGTGTAGTGTCATGCTCAAAACTCTTTAACCTGGTTACCAAGTGTGAACCCCTTCGCAGACATGCGCTGTCCCCTAAAAACAAAGTGTCTGCAATCAGACTATTAGGGGGAACACCCCGTTTCGGTGAAACCGAGGTAGATCTTATCACAACATGTTCCCAAACATGGTTTCACATCATCACATGACCTAACCAAGATCAAAAAAAGAGAGGGCTACACCGGGCTACCCCTGTCAGAAGAAAGTCTAGGGGGGTAGACGATCCGAGGCCCGCGGATCAGGGTTCCGCAGGACGAAGCGCTTCGGGGCATCGGAACACCTCCAAACCATGCTTGTGACCCTAGCATGTGTAATGAAGTGTGGTGGCATGCTAAAAACTCCTAAACATGGTTACCAAGTATGACCCCCTTCGTAGACATGTGTTGTCCCCTAAATACGAAGTTTCTGCATTCTGACTATTAGGGGGAAACTCCCCGTTTCGGTGAAACTGGGGTTGATCTTGTCACAACATATTCGCAAACATGGTTTTACATCATCACGTGACCTAAACAAGAGCAAAACAAGAGAGGGCTACACCAGGATACCCCTGCCAGAATGAAGTCTAGGGGGGTAGATGATCCAAGGCCCGCGGATAAGGGTTCCGCAGGAAGAAGTGCTTCGGGGCATCGGAACACCTCCAAACCATGATTGTGACCCTAGAATGTGTAATGAAGTGTGGTGGCATGCTAAAAACTCCTAAACATGGTTACCAAGTATGACCCCCTTCGTAGACATGTGTTGTCCCCTAAATACGAAGTGTCTGCATTCTGACTATTAGGGGGAAACTCCCCGTTTCGGTGAAACCGGGGTAGATCTTATCACAACGTGTTCCCAAACATGGTTTTACATCATCACATGACCTAACCAAGAGCAAAACAAGAGAGGGATACACCGGGCTACCCATGTTAGAAGAAAGTCTAGGGGGGTAGACGATCCGAGACCCGCGGATCAGGGTTCCGCAGGAAGAAGCGCTTCGGGGCATCGAAACACCTACAAACCATGCATGTGACCCTAGCATATTTAATGAAGTGTGGTGTCATGATCAAAACTCATAAACCTGGTTACCAAGTGTGACCCCCTTCGCAGACATGCGCTGTCCCCTAAAAACGATGCGTCTGCAATCTGACTATTAGGGAGAAACTCCCCATTTCGGTGAAACCGGGGTAGATCTTGTCACAACATATTCGGAAACATGGTTTTACATCATCACATGACCTAAACAAGAGCAAAACAAGAGAGGGCTACACCGGGATACCCCTGTCAGAAGAAAGTCTAGGGGGGTAGATGATCCAAGGCCCGCGGATAAGGGTTCCGCAGGAAGAAGCGCTTCGGGGCATCGGAACACCTCCAAACCATGCATGTGTCCCTAGAATATGTAATGAAGTGTGGTGGCATGCTCAAACCTCCTAAACCTAGTTACCAAGTGTGACCCCCTTCGCAGACATCTGCGGTCCCCTAAAAACGAAGTGTCTGTAATCAGACGATTAGGGGGAAACTCCCGTTTCGGTGAAACCGGGGTAGATCTTGTCACAACATGTTCCCAAACATGGTTTTACATCATCACATGACCTAATCAAACGCAAAACAAGAGAGGGCTACATCGGGCTACCCCTGTCAGAAGAATGTCTAGGGGGGTAGACGATCCGAGGCCCCCGGATCAGGGTTCCGCAGGAAGAAGCGCTTTGTGGCATAGGAACACCTCCAAAGCATGAATGTGACCCTATAATGTGTAATGAAGTGTGGTGGCATGCTCAAAACTCCTAAACCTGATTGCCAAGTGTGACCCCCTTCGCAGACATGCGCTGTCCCCCAAATACGAAGTGTTTGCAATCTGACTATTAGGGGGAAATTGCCCATTTCGGTGAAACCGGGGTATATCTTGTCACAACATATTCCCAAACATGGTTTTACATCATCACATGATCTAAAAAGAGCAAAACAACAGAGGGCTACACCGGGTTACCCCTGTCAGAAGAATGTCTAGGGGGGTAGATGACCCGAGACCTGCGGTCCGCATGAATAAGCGCTTCGGGGCATCAGAACACCTCCAAACCATGCATGTGACCCTAGCATGTGTAATGAAGTATGGTGGCATGCTCAAAACTCCTAAACCTGGTTACCAAGTGTGCTCCCCTTCGCAGACATGCGATGTCCCCAAAAAACGAAGTGTCTGCAATCTGACTATTAGGGGGAAACTCCATGTTTCGGTGAAACCGGGGTAGATCTTGTCACAAAATGTTCCCAAACATTGTTTTAAATCATCACATGACCTAAACAAGAACAAAACAAGAGAGGGTTACACCGGGCTACCACTCTCAGAAGAAAGTCTAGGGGGTAGATGATCTGAGACCAGCGGATTAGGGTTCCACAGGAAGAAGCGCTTCGGGGCATCGGAACACCTCCAAACCATGCATGTGACCCTATCATGTGTAATGAAGTGTGGTGGCATGCTCAAACCTCCTAAACCTGGTTACCAAGTGCGACCCCCTTCGCGGACATGCGCTGTCCCCTAAAAACAAAGTGTGTGCGATCTGACTATTAGGAGGGAAACTTCCCGTTTCGGTGAAACCGGGGTAGATCTTGTGACAACATGTTCCCAAACATGGTTTTACATCATCACATGATCTAACCAAGAGGAAAACAAGAGAGGGCTACACCGGGCTACCCCTGTCAGAAGAAAGTCTAGGGGGGTAGACGATCCGAGACCCATGGATCAGGGTTCCGCAGGAAGAAGCGCTTCGGGGCATCAGAACACCTCCAAACCATCCATGCGACCCTAGCATGTGTAATGAAGTGTAGTGGAATGCTCAAAACTCCTAAACCTGGTTACCATGTGTGACCCGCTTCGTAGACCTGCGATGTCCCCTAAAAACAAAGTGTCTGCAATCAGACTATTAGGGGGAACTCCCCGTTTCGGTGAAACCGAGGTAGATCTCGTCACAACATGTTCCGAAACATGGTTTCACATCATCACATGACCTAACCAAGAGCAAAAAAAGAGAGGGCTACACCGGGCTACCCCTGTCAGAAGAAAGTCTAGGGGGGTAGACGATCCGAGGCCCGCGATTCAGGGTTCCGCAGGAAGAAGCGCTTCGGGGCATCGGAACACCTCCAAACCATGTTTGTGACCCTAGCATGTGTAATGAAGTGTGGTGGCATGCTAAAAACTCCTAAACATGGTTACCAAGTATGACCCCCTTCGCAGACATGTGTTGTCCCCTAAATACGAAGTGTCTGCATTCTGACTATTAGGGGGAAACTCCTCGTTTCGGTGAAACCGGGGTAGATCTTGTCACAACATGTTCCCAAACATGGTTTTACATCATCACATGACATAACCAAGAGCAAAAAAAAAGAGGGCTACACCGGGCTACCCCTGTTAGAAGAAAGTCTAGGGGGGGTAGACGATCCGAGACCCGCGGATCAGGGTTCCGCAGGAAGAAGCTCTTCGGGGCATCGGAACACCTACAAACCATGCATGTGACCCTAGCATATGTAATGAAGTGTGGTGGAATGCTCAAAACTCCTAAACCTGGTTACCAAGTCTGACCCCCTTCGCAGACATGTGTTGTCCCCTAAAAATGACGCGTCTGCAATCTGACTATTAGGGGGAAACTCCCCAATTCGGTGAAACCAGGGTAGATCTTGTCACAACATATTCCTAGACATGGTTTTACATCACGACATGACCTAAACAAGAGCAAAACAAGAGAGGGCTACACCGGGATACCCCTGTCAGAAGAAAGTCTAGGGGGGTAGATGATCCAAGGCCCGCGGATAAGGGTTCCACAGGAAGAAGCGCTTCGGGGCATCGGAACACCTCCAAACCATGAATATGTCCCTAGAATATGTAATGAAGTGTGGTGGCATGCTCAAACCTCCTAAACCTGGTTACCAAGTGTGACCCCCTTCGCAAACATGTGCGGTCCCCTAAAAACGAAGTGTCTGTAATCAGACGATTAGGGGGAAACTCCTGTTTCGGTGAAACCGGGGTAGATCTTGTTAGAACATGTTCCCAAACATGGTTTTACATCATCACATGACCTAATCAAGTGCAAAACAAGAGAGGGCTACACCGGGCTACCCCTGTCAGAAGAAAGTCTAGGGGGGTAGAATATCCGAGGCCCGCGGATCAGGGTTCCGTAGGAAGAAGCGCTTTGGGGCATAGGAACACCTCCAAAGCATGCATGTCACCCTAGAATGTGTAATGAAGTGTGGTGGCAGGCTCAAAACTCCTAAACCTGGTTGCCAAGTGTGACCCCCTTCGCAGACATGCGCTGTCCCCTAAATACGAAGTGTTTGCAATCTGACTATTAGGGGGAAACTCCCCATTTCGGTGAAACTGGGGTAGATCTTGTCACAACATATTCCCAAACATGGTTTTACATCATCACATGATATAACCAAGAGCAAAACAACAGAGGGCTACACCGGGCTACCCCTGTTAGAAGAAAGTCTAGGGGGTAGATGACCCGAGACCTGCGGTCCGCATGAATAAGCGCTTCGGGGCATCAGAACACCTCCAAACCATGCATGTGACCCTAGCATGTGTAATGAAGTGTGGTGGCATGCTCAAAACTCCTAAACCTGGTTACCAAGTGTGTCCCCCTTCGCTGACATGCGATGTCCCCTAAAAACGAAGTGTCTGCAATCTGACTATTAGGGGGAAACTCCCTGTTTCGGTGAAACCGGGGTAGATCTTGTCACAAAATGTTCCCAAACATTGTTTAAAATCATCACATGACCTAAACAAGAACAAATAAGAGAGGGTTACACCGGGCTACCCCTGTCAGAAGAAAGTCTAGGGGGTAGACGATCTGAGACCAGCGGATTAGGGTTCCACAGGAAGAAGCGCTTCGGGGCATCGGAACACCTCCAAACCATGCATGTGACCCTAGCATGTGTAATGAAGTGTGGTGGCATGCTCAAACCTCCTAAACCTGGTTCCCAAGTGTGACCCCCTTCCCAGACATGCGTTGTCCCCTAAAAACGAAGTGTGTGCAATCTGACTATTAGGGGGAAACTCCCTATTTCGGTGAAACCGGGGTAGATCTTGTCACAACATGTTCCCCAACATGGTTTTACATCATCACATGACCTAACCAAGAGCAAAACAAGAGAGGGATACACCGGGCTACCCCTGTCAGAAGAAACTCTAGGGGGTAGACGATACGAGACCCACGGATCAGGGTTCCGCAGGAAGAAGCGCTTCGGGGCATCAGAACACCTCCAAACCATCCATGTGACCCTAGATTGTGTAATGAAGTGTAGTGGCATGCTCAAAACTCCTAAACCTGGTTACCATGTGTGACCCCCTTCGCAGACCTGCGATGTCCCCTAAAAACAAAGTGTCTGCAATCAGACTATTAGGGGGAACTCCCCATTTCGGTGAAACTGAGGTAGATCTCGTCACAACATGTTCCGAAACATGGTTTCACATCATCACATGACCTAACCAAGAGGAAAAAAGAGAGGGCTACACCGGGCTACCCCTGTCAGAAGAAAGTCTAGGGGGTAGACGATCCGAGGCCCGCGGATCAGGGTTCCGCAGGAAGAAGCGCTTCGGGGCATTGGAACACCTCCAAACCATGCTTGTGACCCTAGCATGTGTAATGAAGTGTGGTGGCATGCTAAAAACTCCTAAACATGGTTACCAAGTATGACCCCCTTCGCAGACATGTGTTGTCCCCTAAATACGAAGTGTCTGCATTCTGACTATTAGAGGGAAACTCCTCGTTTCGGTGAAACCGGGGTAGATCTTGTCACAACATGAACCCAAACATGGTTTTACATCATCACATGACCTAACCAAGAGCAAAACAAGAGAGGGCTACACCGGGCTACCCCTGTTAGAAGAAAGTCTAGGGGGGTAGACGATCCAAGACCCGCGGATCAGGGTTCCGCAGGAAGAAGCTCTTCGGGGCATCGGAACACCTACAAACCATGCATGTGACCCTAGCATATGTAATGAAGTGTGGTGGCATGCTCAAAACTCCTAAACCTGGTTACCAAGTGTGACCCCCTTCGTAGACATGTGTTGTCCCCTAAAAATGACGCGTCTGCAATCTGACTATTAGGGGGAAACTCCTCATTTCGGTGAAACCAGGGTAGATCTTGTCACAACATATTCCTAAACATGGTTTTACATCATGACATGACCTAAACAAGAGCAGAACAAGAGAGGGCTACACCGGGATACCCCTGTCAGAAGAAAGTCTAGGGGGGTAGATGATCCAAGGCCCGCGGATAAGGGTTCCGCAGGAAGAAGGGCTTCGGGGCATCGGAACACCTCCAAACCATGAATATGTCCCTAGAATATGTAATGAAGTGTGGTGGCATGCTCAAACCTCCTAAACCTGGTTACCAAGTGTGACCCCCTTCGCAAACATGTGCGGTCCCCTAAAAACGAAGTGTCTGTAATCAGACGATTAGGGGGAAACTCCTGTATCGGTGAAACCGGGGTAGATCTTGTCAGAACATGTTCCGAAACATGGTTTTACATCATCACATGACCTAATCAAGTGCAAAACAAGAGAGGGCTACACCGGGATACCCCTGTCAGAAGAAAGTCTAGGGGGGTAGACGATCCGAGGCCCGCGGATCAGGGTTCCGCAGGAAGAAGCGCTTTGGGGCATAGGAACACCTCCAAAGCATGCATGTCACCCTAGAATGTGTAATGAAGTGTGGTGGCATGATCAAAACTCCTAAACCTGGTTGCCAAGTGTGACCCCCTTCGCAGACATGCGCTGTCCCCTAAATACGAAGTGTTTGCAATCTGACTATTAGGGGGAAACTCCCCATTTCGGTGAAACTGGGGTAGATCTTGTCACAACATGTTCCCAAACATGGTTTTACATCATCACATGATATAACCAAGAGCAAAACAACAGAGGGCTACACCAGGCTACCCCTGTCAGAAGAAAGTCTAGGGGGTTGATGACCCGAGACCTGCGCTCCACATGAATAAGCGCTTCGGGGCATCAGAACACCTCCAAACCATGCATGTGACCCTAGCATGTGTAATCAAGTGTGGTGGCATGCTCAAAACTCCTAAACCTGGTTACCAAGTGTGCCCCCCTTCGCTGACATGCGATGTCCCCTAAAAACGAAGTGTCTGCAATCTGACTATTAGGGGGAAACTACCTGTTTCGGTGAAACCGGGGTAGATATTGTCACAAAATGTTCCCAAACATTGTTTTAAATCATCACATGACCTAAACAAGAACAAATAAGAGAGGGTTACACCGGGCTACCCCTGTCAGAAGAAAGTCTAGGGGGTAGACGATCTGAGACCAGCGGATTAGGGTTCCACAGGAAGAAGCGCTTCGGGGCATCGGAACACCTGCAAACCATGCATGTGACCCTAGCATGTGTAATGAAGTGTGGTGGCATGCTCAAACCTCCTAAACCTGGTTCCCAAGTGTGAACCCCTTCGCAGACATGCGCTGTCCCCTAAAAACGAAGTGTGTGTAATCTGACTATTAGGGGGAAACTCCCCATTTCGGTGAAACTGGGGTAGATCTTGTCACAACATATTCCCAAACATGGTTTTACATCATCACATGATATAACCAAGAGCAAAACAACAGAGGGCTACACCGGGCTACCCCTGTCAGAAGAAAGTCTAGGGGGTAGATGACCCGAGACCTGCGGTCCGCATGAATAAGCGCTTCGGGGCATCAGAACACCTCCAAACCATGCATGTGACCCTAGCATGTGTAATGAAGTGTGGTGGCATGCTCAAAACTCCTAAACCTGGTTACCAAGTGTGTCCCCCTTCGCTGACATGCGATGTCCCCTAAAAACGAAGTGTCTGCAATCTGACTATTAGGGGGAAACTCCCTGTTTCGGTGAAACCGGGGTAGATCTTGTCACAAAATGTTCCCAAAAATTGTTTAAAATCATCACATGACCTAAACAAGAACAAATAAGAGAGGGTTACACCGGGCTACCCCTGTCAGAAGAAAGTGTAGGGGGTAGACGATCTGAGACCAGCGGATTAGGGTTCCACAGGAAGAAGCGCTTCGGGGCATCGGAACACCTCCAAACCATGCATGTGACCCTAGAATGTGTAATGAAGTGTGGTGGCATGGTCAAACCTCCTAAACCTGGTTCCCAAGTGTGACCCCCTTCCCAGACATGCGTTGTCCCCTAAAAACGAAGTGTGTGTAATCTGACTATTAGGGGGAAACTCCCTATTTCGGTGAAACCGGGGTAGATCTTGTCACAACATGTTCCCCAACATGGTTTTACATCATCACATGACCTAACCAAGAGCAAAACAAGAGAGGGATACACCGGGCTACCCCTGTCAGAAGAAACTCTAGGGGGTAGACGATACGAGACCCACGGATCAGGGTTCCGCAGGAAGAAGCGCTTCGGGGCATCAGAACACCTCCAAACCATCCATGTGACCCTAGCTTGTGTAATGAAGTGTAGTGGCATGCTCAAAACTCCTAAACCTGGTTACCATGTGTGACCCCCTTCGCAGACCTGCGATGTCCCCTAAAAACAAAGTGTCTGCAATCAGACTATTAGGGGGAACTCCCCATTTCGGTGAAACTGAGGTAGATCTCGTCACAACATGTTCCGAAACATGGTTTCACATCATCACATGACCTAACCAAGAGGAAAAAAGAGAGGGATACACCGGGCTACCCCTGTCAGAAGAAAGTCTAGGGGGTAGACGATCCGAGGCCCGCGGATCAGGGTTCCGCAGGAAGAAGCGCTTCGGGGCATTGGAACACCTCCAAACCATGCTTGTGACCCTAGCATGTGTAATGAAGTGTGGTGGCATGCTAAAAACTCCTAAACATGGTTACCAAGTATGACCCCCTTCGCAGACATGTGTTGTCCCCTAAATACGAAGTGTCTGCATTCTGACTATTAGAGGGAAACTCCTCGTTTCGGTGAAACCGGGGTAGATCTTGTCACAACATGAACCCAAACATGGTTTTACATCATCACATGACCTAACCAAGAGCAAAACAAGAGAGGGCTACACCGGGCTACCCCTGTTAGAAGAAAGTCTAGGGGGGTAGACGATCCAAGACCCGCGGATCAGGGTTCCGCAGGAAGAAGCTCTTCGGGGCATCGGAACACCTACAAACCATGCATGTGACCCTAGCATATGTAATGAAGTGTGGTGGCATGCTCAAAACTCCTAAACCTGGTTACCAAGTGTGACCCCCTTCGCAGACATGTGTTGTCCCCTAAAAATGACGCGTCTGCAATCTGACTATTAGGGGGAAACTCCTCATTTCGGTGAAACCAGGGTAGATCTTGTCACAACATATTCCTAAACATGGTTTTACATCATGACATGACCTAAACAAGAGCAGAACAAGAGAGGGCTACACCGGGATACCCCTGTCAGAAGAAAGTCTAGGGGGGTAGATGATCCAAGGCCCGCGGATAAGAGTTCCGCAGGAAGAAGGGCTTCGGGGCATCGGAACACCTCCAAACCATGAATGTGTCCCTAGAATATGTAATGAAGTGTGGTGGCATGCTCAAACCTCCTAAACCTGGTTACCAAGTGTGACCCCCTTCGCAAACATGTGCGGTCCCCTAAAAACGAAGTGTCTGTAATCAGACGATTAGGGGGAAACTCCTGTATCGGTGAAACCGGGGTAGATCTTGTCAGAACATGTTCCGAAACATGGTTTTACATCATCACATGACCTAATCAAGTGCAAAACAAGAGAGGGCTACACCGGGATACCCCTGTCAGAAGAAAGTCTAGGGGGGTAGACGATCCGAGGCCCGCGGATCAGGGTTCCGCAGGAAGAAGCGCTTTGGGGCATAGGAACACCTCCAAAGCATGCATGTCACCCTAGAATGTGTAATGAAGTGTGGTGGCATGATCAAAACTCCTAAACCTGGTTGCCAAGTGTGACCCCCTTCGCAGACATGCGTTGTCCCCTAAATACGAAGTGTTTGCAATCTGACTATTAGGGGGAAACTCCCCATTTCGGTGAAACTGGGGTAGATCTTGTCACAACATGTTCCCAAACATGGTTTTACATCATCACATGATATAACCAAGAGCAAAACAACAGAGGGCTACACCAGGCTACCCCTGTCAGAAGAAAGTCTAGGGGGTTGATGACCCGAGACCTGCGCGCCACATGAATAAGCGCTTCGGGGCATCAGAACACCTCCAAACCATGCATGTGACCCTAGCATGTGTAATCAAGTGTGGTGGCATGCTCAAAACTCCTAAACCTGGTTACCAAGTGTGCCCCCCTTCGCTGACATGCGATGTCCCCTAAAAACGAAGTGTCTGCAATCTGACTATTAGGGGGAAGCTACCTGTTTCGGTGAAACCGGGGTAGATATTGTCACAAAATGTTCCCAAACATTGTTTTAAATCATCACATGACCTAAACAAGAACAAATAAGAGAGGGTTACACCGGGCTACCCCTGTCAGAAGAAAGTCTAGGGGGTAGACGATCTGAGACCAGCGGATTAGGGTTCCACAGGAAGAAGCGCTTCGGAGCATCGGAACACCTGCAAACCATGCATGTGACCCTAGCATGTGTAATGAAGTGTGGTGGCATGCTCAAACCTCCTAAACCTGGTTCCCAAGTGTGAACCCCTTCGCAGACATGCGCTGTCCCCTAAAAACGAAGTGTGTGTAATCTGACTATTAGGGGGGAACTCCCTGTTTCGGTGAAACCGGGGTAGATCTTGTCACAACATGTTCCCAAACATGGTTTTACATCATCACATGACCTAACCAAGAGCAAAAAAAGAGAGGGCTACACCGGGCTACCCCTGTCAGAAGAAAGTCTAGGGGGTAGACGATCCGAGGCCCGCGGATCAGGGTTCCGCAGGAAGAAGCGCTTCGGGGCATCGGACCACCTCCAAACCATGCTTGTGACCCTAGCATGTGTAATGAAGTGTGGTGGCATGCTAAAAACTCCTAAACATGGTTACCAATTATGACCCCCTTCGCAGACATGTGTTGTCCCCTAAATACGAAGTGTCTGCATTCTGACTATTAGGGGGAAACTCCCCATTTCGGTGAAACCGGGGTAGATCTTGTCACAACATATTCCCAAACATGGTTTTACATCATGACATGACCTAAACAAGAGCAAAACAAGAGAGGGCTACACCGGGATACCCCTGTCAGAAGAAAGTCTAGGGGGTAGATGATCCAAGGCCCGCGGATAAGGGTTCCGCAGGAAGAAGCGCTTCGGGGCATCGGAACACCTCCAAACCATGAATGTGTCCCTAGAATATGTAATGAAGTGTGGTGGCATGCTCAAACCTTCTAAACCTGGTTACCAAGTGTGACCCCCTTCGCAAACATGTGCGGTCCCCTAAAAACGAAGTGTCTGTAATCAGACGATTAGGGGGAAACTCCTGTTTCGGTGAAACCGGGGTAGATCTTGTCAGAACATGTTCCCAAACATGGTTTTACATCATCACATGACCTAATCAAGTGCAAAACAAGAGAGGGCTACACCGGGATACCCCTGTCACAAGAAAGTCTAGGGGGTAGACGATCTGAGACCAGCGGATTAGGGTTCCACAGGAAGAAGCGCTTCGGGGCATCGGAACACCTCCAAACCATGCATGTGACCCTAGCATGTGTAATGAAGTGTGGTGGCATGCTCAAACCTCCTAAACCTGGTTCCCAAGTGTGACCCCCTTCGCAGACATGCGCTGTCCCCTAAAAACGAAGTGTGTGCAATCTGACTATTAGGGGGAAACTCCCCCGTTTCGGTGAAACCAGGGTAGATCTTGTCACAACATGCTCCCAAACATGTTTTTACATCATCACATGATCTAACCAAGAGCAAAAAAAAGAGGGCTACACCGGGCTAACCCTGTTAGAAGAAAGTCTAGGGGGATAGACGATCCGAGGCCCGCGGATCAGGGTTCCGCAGGAATAAGCGCTTCGGGCCATTGGAACACCTCAAAACCATGCATGTGACACTATAATGTGTAATGGAGTGTGGTGGCATGCTCAAAACTCCTAAACCTGGTTACCAAGTGTGACCCCCTTCACAGACATGCGTTGTCCCCTAAATACGAAGTGTTTGCAATCAGACTATTAGGGGGAAACTCCCTGTTTCGGTGAAATCGGGGCAGATCTTGTCACAACATGTTCCCAAAAATTGTTTTACATCATCACATGACCTAACCAAGAGCAAAACAAGAGAGGGCTACACCGGGCTACCCCTGTCAGAAGAAAGTCTAGGGGGGTAGACGATCCGAGGCCCGCGGATCAGGGTTCCGTAGGAAGAAGCGCTTCGAGGCATCAAAACACCTCCAAACCATGAACGTGACCCTAGCATGTGTAATGAAGTGTGGTGGCATGCTCAAACCTCCTAAACCTAGTTACCAAGTGTGACCCCCTTCGCAGATATGCATTGTCCCCTAAAAACAAAGTGTCTACAATCTGACTATTAGGGGGGAAACTCCCCGTTTCGGTGAAACCGGGGTAGATCTTGTCACAACATGTTCCCAAACATGGTTTCAAATCATCACATGACCTAACCAAGAGCAAAACAAGAGAGGGATACACCGGGCTACCCCTGTCAGAAGAAAGTCTAGAGGGGTAGACGATCCGAGACCCACAGATCAGGGTTCCGCAGGAAGAAGCGCTTCGGGGCATCAGAACACCTACAAACCATGCATGCGACCCTACCATGTGTAATGAAGTGTGGTGGCATGCTCAAAACTCCTAAACCTGGTTGCCAAGTCTGACCCCCTTCGCAGACATGTGTTGTCCCCTAAATACGAAGTGTTTGCAATCGGACTATTAGGGGGAAACTCCCTATTTCGGTGAAATCGGGGTAGATCTTGTCACAACATGTTCCCAAACATTGTTTTACATCATCACATGACCTAACGAAGAGCAAAACAAGAGAGGGCTACACCGGGCTACCCCTGTCACAAGAAAGTCTAGGGGGGTAGACGATCCGAGTCCCGCAGATCAGGGTTCCGCAGGAATTAGCCCTTCGGGGCATCGGAACACCTCCAAACCATGCATGTGACCCTAGCATGTGTAATGAAGTGTGGTGGCATGCTCAAAACTCCTAAACCTGGTTACCAAGTGTGACCCCCTTCGCAGACATGCGTTGTCCCCTAGAAACGAAGTGTCTGCAATCTGACTATTAGGGGGAAACTCCCTGTTTCGGTGAAACCGGGGTAGATCTTGTCACAACATGTTCCCAAACATGGTTTTAAATCGTCACATGACCTAACCAAGAACAAAACAAGAGAGGGTTACACCGGGCTACCCCTGTCAGAAGAAAGTCTAGGGGGGTAGACGATCCGAGGCCCGCGGATCAGGGTTCCGTAGGAAGAAGCGCTTCGGGGCATCAGAACACCTACAAACCATGCATGTGACCCTACCATGTGTAATGAAGTGTGGTGGCATGCTCAAAACTCCTAAACCTGGTTGCCAAGTCTGACCCCCTTCGCAGACATGCGTTGTCCCCTAAATACGAAGTGTTTGCAATCTGACTATTAGGGGGAAACTCCCCGTTTCGGTGAAACCGGGGTAGATCTTGTTACACCATATTCCCAAACATGGTTTTACATCATCACATGATCTAACCAAGAGCAAAACAAGAGAGGGCTACACCGGGCTACCCCTGTCAGAAGAAAGTCTAGGAGTGTAGACGATCCGAGACCCGCGGTCCGCAGGAATAAGCGCTTCGGGGCATTAGAACAACTCCAAACCATGCATGTGACCCTAGCATGTGTAATGAAGTATGGTGGCATGCTCAAAAATTCTAAACCTGGTTACCAAGTGTGCCCCCCTACGCAGACATGCGCTGTCCCCTAAAAACAAAGTGTCTGCAATCTGACCATTAGGGGGAAACTCCATGTTTCGGTGAAACCGGGGTAGCTCTTGTCGAAACATGTTCCCAAACATGGTTTTACATCATCACATGACCTAACCAAGAGCAAAACAAGAGAGGGCTACACCGGGCTACCCCTGTCAGAAGAAATTCTAGGGGGGTAGACGATTCGAGGCCCGCGGATCAGGGTTCCGCGGGAGGAAGCGCTTCGGGGCATCGGAACACCTCCAAACCATGCATGTGACCCTAGCATGTGTAATGAAGTGTGGTGGCATGCTCAAACCTCCGAAACCTGGTTACCAAGTGTGACCCCCTTCGCAGACATGCGTTGTCCCCTAAAAACGAAGTGTGTGCGATCTGACTATTAGGGGGGAAACTCCTCGTTTCGGTGAAACCGGGGTAGATCTTGTCACAACATGTTCCCAAACCTGGTTTTACATCATCAAATTACCTAACCAATACCAAAACAAGATAGGGCTACACCGGGCTACCTCTGTTATAAGAAAGTCTAGGGGGTAGACGATCCGAGGCCCGCGGATCAGGGTTCCGCAGGAAGAAGCGCTTCGGGGCATCGGAACACCTCCAAACCATGCAGGTGACCCTAGCATGTGTAATGAAGTGTGGTGGCATGCTCAAAACTCCTAAACCTGGTTACCAAGTGTGACCCCCTTCATAGACATGCGTTGTCCCCTAAATACGAAGTGTTTGCAATCTGACTATTAGGGGGAAACTCCCCGTTTCGATGAAATCGGGGTAGATCTTGTCACAACATGATTCCAAACATGGTTTCACATCATCACATAACAAAACCAAGAGCAAAAAAGGAGAGGGCTACACCGGGCTACCCCTGTCCGAAGAAAGTCTAGGGGGGTAGACGATCCGAGACCCGTAGATCAGGGTTCCGCAGGAATTAGCGCTTCGAGGCATCGGAACACCTCCAAACCATGCATGTGACCGTAGCATGTGTAATGAAGTGTGGTGGCATGCTCAAAACTCCTAAACCTAGTTACCAAGTGTGACCCCCTTCGTAGACATGCGTTCTCCCCTAGAAACGAAGTATCTGCAATCTAACTATTAGGGGGAAACTCCCTGTTTCGGTGAAACCGGGGTAGATCTTGTCCCAACATGTTCCCAAACATGGTTGTAAATCATCACATGACCTAACCAAGAACAAAACAAGAGAGGGCTACACCGGGCTACCCCTGTCAGAAGAAATTCTAGGGGGGTAGACGATTCGAGGCCCGCGGATCAGGGTTCCGCGGGAAGAAGCGCTTCGGGGCATCGGAACACCTCCAAACCATGCATGTGACCCTAACATGTGTAATGAAGTGTGGTGGCATGCTCAAACCTCTAAAACCTGGTTACCAAGTGTGACCCCCTTCGCAGACATGCGTTGTCCCCTAAAAACGAAGTGTGTGCGATCTGACTATTAGGGGGGAAACTCCTCGTTTCGGTGAAACCAGGGTAGATCTTGTCACAACATGTTCCCAAACCTGGTTTTACATCATCAAATTACCTAACCAATACCAAAACAAGATAGGGCTACACCGGGCTACCTCTGTTATAAGAAAGTCTAGGGGGTAGACGATCCGAGGCCCGCGGATCAGGGTTCCGCAGGAAGAAGCGCTTCGGGGCATCGGAACACCTCCAAACCATGCAGGTGATCCTAGCATGTGTAATGAAGTGTGGTGGCATGCTCAAAACTCCTAAACCTGGTTACCAAGTGTGCCCCCCTTCATAGACATGCGTTGTCCCCTAAATACGAAGTGTTTGCAATCTGACTATTAGGGGGAAACTCCCCGTTTCGGTGAAATCGGGGTAGATCTTGTCACAACATGATTCCAAACATGGTTTCACATCATCACATAACCAAACCAAGAGCAAAAAAGGAGAGGGCTACACCGGGCTACCCCTGTCAGAAGAAAGTCTAGGGGGTAGACGATCCGAGACCCGTAGATCAGGGTTCCGCAGGAATTAGCGCTTCGAGGCATCGGAACACCTCCAAACCATGCATGTGACCGTAGCATGTGTAATGAAGTGTGGTGGCATGCTCAAAACTCTTAAACCTGGTTACCAAGTGTGACCCCCTTCGTAGACATGCGTTCTCCCCTAGAAACGAAGTGTCTGCAATCTAACTATTAGGGGGAAACTCCCTGTTTCGGTGAAACCGGGGTAGATCTTGTCACAACATGTTCCCACACATGGTTGTAAATCATCACATGACCTAACCAAGAACAAAACAAGAGAGGGCTACACCGGGCTACCCTTGTCAGAAGAAAGTCTAGGGGGGTAAACAATCCGAGTCCCGCGGATCAGGGTTCCGTAGGAAGAAGCGCTTCGGGGCATCGGAACACCTCCAAACCATGCATGTGACCCTAGAATGTGTAATGAAGTGTGGTGGCATGCTGAAACCTCCTAAACCTGGTTACCAAGTGTGACCCCCTTCGCAGACATGCGCTGTCCCCTAAAAACGAAGTGTGTCCGATCTGACTATTAGGAGGGAAACTCCCTGTTTCGGTGAAACCGGGGTAGATCTTGTCACAACATGTTCCCAAACATGGTTTTACATCATCACATGACCTAACCAAGAGCAAAACAAGAAAGGGCTACACCAGGATACCTCTGTTAGAAGAAAGTCTAGGGGCTAGACGATCCGAGGCCCGTGGATCAGGGTTCCGCACGAAGAAGCGCTTCGGGGCATCGGAACACCTCAAAACCATGCATGTGACCCTAGTATGTGTAATGAAGTGTGGTGGCATGATCAAAACTCCTCAACCTGGTTACCAAGTGTGACCCCCTTCGCAGACATGCGTTTTTCCCTAAAAACGAAGTGTCTGCAATCTGACTATTAGGGGGAAACTCTCCGTTTCGGTGAAACCGGGGAAGATCTTGTCACAACATATTCCCAAACATGGTTTTACATCATCACATGACCTAACCAAGAGAAAAACAAGAGAGGTCAACACCGGGATACCCCTGTCAGAAGAAAGTCTAGGGGGGTAGATGATCCGAGGCCCGCAGATCAGGGTTCCGCAGGAAGAAGCGCTTTGGGGCATCGGAACACCTCCAAACCATGCATGTGACAATAGAATGAGTAATCAAGTGTGGTGGCATGCTCAAACCTCCTAAACCTGGTTACCAAGTGTGACCCCCTTCTGAAACATGCGAGGTCCCCTAAAAATGAAGTGCCTGCAATCAGACTGTTAGGGGGAAACTCCCCCGTTTCGGTGAAACTAGGGTAGATCTTGTCACAACATGTTACCAAACATGGTTTTACATGATCACATGATCTAACCAAGAGAAAAACAAGAGAGGGCTAGACCGGGCTACCCCTGTCAGAAGAAAGTCTAGGGGGTAGACGATCTGAGGCCCGTAGATCAGGGTTCCGTAGGAAGAAGCGCTTCGGGGCATCGGAACACCTCCAAACCATGCATGTGACACTAGCATGTGTAATGAAGTGTGGTGGCATGCTCAAACCTCCTAAACCTGGTTACCAAGTGTGACCCCCTTCGTAGACATGGGTTGTCCCCTAAAAACGAAGTGTCTGCAATCTGACTATTAGGGGGGGGGACTCCCCATTTCGGTGAAACCGGGGTAGATCTTGTCACAACATGTTCCCAAACATGGCTTTACATCATCACATGACCTAACCAAGAGAAAAACAAGAGAGGGCTACACCGGGCTACCCCTGTCAGAAGAAAGTCTAGGGAGGTAGACGATCCGAGACCCACGGATTAGGGTTCCGCAGGAAGAAGCGCTTCGGGGCATCAGAACACCTCCAAACCATGCATGTGACCCTAGCATGTGTAATGAAGTGTGGTGGCATGCTCAAAACTCCTAAACCTGGTTGCCAAGTCTGACCCCCTTCGTAGACATGCGCTGTCCCCTAAATACGAAGTGTTTGCAATCTGACTATTAGGGGGAAACACCCCGTTTCGGTGAAACCGGGGTAGATCTTGTCACAATATATTCCCGAACATGGTTTTACATCATCACATGATATAACCAAGAGCAAAACAAGAGAGGGCTACACCGGGCTACCCCTGTCAGAAGAAAGTCTAGGGGGTAGACGATCCGAGACCCGCGGTCCGCATGAATAAGCACTTCGAGGCATCAGAACACCTCCAAACCATGCATGTGACCCTAGCATGTGTAATGAAGTGTGGTGGCATGCTCAAAACTCCTAAACCTGGTTACCAAGTGTGCCCCCCTACGCAGACATGCGATGTCCCCCAAAAATGAAGTGTCTGCAATCTGACTATTAGGGGGAAACTCCATGTTTCGGTGAAACCGGGGTAGATCTTGTCACAACATGTTCCCAAACATTGTTTTAAATCATCACATGACCTAAACAAGAACAAAACAAGAGAGGGTTACACCAGGCTACCCCTGTCAGAAGAAAGTCTAGGGGGTAGACGATCCGAGGCCCGCGGATCAGGGTTCCGTAGGAAGAAGCGCTCCGGGGCATCAGAACACCTACAAACCATGCATGTGACCCTACCATGTGTAATGAAGTGTGGTGGCATGCTCAAAACTCCTAAACCTGGTTGCCAAGTCTGACCCCCTTCGCAGACATGCGTTGTCCTATAAATACAAAGTGTGTGCAATCTGACTATTAGGGGGAAACTCCCTGTTTCGGTGAAACCGGGGTAGATCTTGTTACACCATATTCCCACACATGGTTTTACATCATCACATGATCTAACCAAGAGCAAAACAGGAGAGGGCTACACCGGGCTACCCCTGTCAGAAGAAAGTCTAGGGGTGTAGACGATCCGAGACCCGCGGTCCGCAGGAATAAGCGCTTCGGGGCATCAGAACACCTCCAAACCATGCATGTGACCCTAGCATGTGTAATGAAGTGTGGTGGCATGCTCAAAAATTCTAAACCTGGTTACCAAGTGTGCCCCCCTATGCAGACATGCGCTGTCCCCTAAAAACAAAGTTTCTGCAATCTGACTATTAGGGGGAAACTCCATGTTTCGGTGAAACCGGGGTAGATCTTGTCGAAACATGTTCCCAAACATGGTTTTAAATCATCACATGACCTAACCAAGAGCAAAACAAGAGAGGGCTACACCGGGCTACCCCTGTCAGAAGAAATTCTAGGGGGGTAGACGATTCGAGGCCCGCGAATCAGGGTTCCGCGGGAAGAAGCGCTTCGGGGCATCGGAACACCTCCAAACCATGCATGTGACCCTAGCATGTGTAATGAAGTGTGGTGGCATGCTCAAACCACCGAAACCTGGTTACCAAGTGTGACCCCCTTCGCAGACATGCGTTGTCCCCTAAAAACGAAGTGTGTGCGATCTGACTATTAGGGGGGAAACTCCTCGTTTCGGTGAAACCGGGGTAGATCTTGTCACAACATGTTCCCAAACCTGGTTTTACATCATCACATTACCTAAACAACACCAAAACAAGATAGGGCTACACCGGGCTACCTCTGTTATAAGAAAGTCTAGGGGGTAGACGATCCGAGGCCCGCGGATCAGGGTTCCGCAGGAAGAAGCGCTTCAGGGCATCAGAACACCTCCAAACCATGCAGGTGACCCTAGCATGTGTAGTGAAGTGTGGTGGCATGCTCAAAACTCCTAAACCTGGTTACCAAGTGTGACCCCCTTCACAGACATGCGTTGTCCCCTAAATACGAAGTGTTTGGAATCTGACTATTAGGGGGAAACTCCCCGTTTCGGTGAAATCGGGGTAGATCTTGTCACAACATGATTCCAAACATGGTTTCACATCATCACATAACCAAACCAAGAGCAAAAAAGGAGAGGGCTACACCGGGCTACCCCTGTCAGAAGAAAGTCTAGGGGGGTAGACGATCCGAGACCCGGAGATCAGGGTTCCGCAGGAATTAGCGCTTCGAGGCATCGGAATACCTCCAAACAATGCATGTGACCGTAGCATGTGTAATGAAGTGTGGTGGCATGCTCAAAACTCCTAAACCTAGTTACCAAGTGTGACCCCCTTCGTAGACATGCGTTCTCCCCTAGAAACGAAGTGTCTGCAATCTAACTATTAGGGGGAAACTCCCTGTTTCGGTGAAACCGGGGTAGATCTTGTCACAACATGTTCCCAAACATGGTTGTAAATCATCACATGACCTAACCAAGAACAAAACAAGAGAGGGCTACACCGGGCTACCCCTGTCAGAAGAAATTCTAGGGGGGTAGACGATCCGAGACCCGTAGATCAGGGTTCCGCAGGAATTAGCGCTTCGAGGCATCGGAATACCTCCAAACAATGCATGTGACCGTAGCATGTGTAATGAAGTGTGGTGGCATGCTCAAAACTCCTAAACCTATTTACCAAGTGTGACCCCCTTCGTAGACATGCGTTCTCCCCTAGAAACGAAGTGTCTGCAATCTAACTATTAGGGGGAAACTCCCTGTTTCGGTGAAACCGGGGTAGATCTTGTCACAACATGTTCCCAAACATGGTTGTAAATCATCACATGACCTAACCAAGAACAAAACAAGAGAGTGCTACACCGGGCTACCCCTGTCAGAAGAAATTCTAGGGGGTAGACGATTCGAGGCCCGCGGATCAGGGTTCCGCAGGAAGAAGCGCTTCGGGGCATCGGAACACCTCCAAACCATGCATGTGACCCTAGCATGTGTAATGAAGTGTGGTGGCATGCTCAAACCTCCGAAACCTGGTTACCAAGTGTGACCCCCTTCGCAGACATGCGTTGTCCCCTAAAAACGAAGTGTGTGCGATCTGACTATTAGGGGGAAACTCCTCGTTTCGGTGAAACCGGGGTAGATCTTGTCACAACATGTTCCCAAACCTGGTTTTACATCATCACATTACCTAAACAACACCAAAACAAGATAGGGCTACACCGGGCTACCTCTGTTATAAGAAAGTCTAGGGGGTAGACGATCCGAGGCCCGCGGATCAGGGTTCCGCAGGAAGAAGCGCTTCGGGGCATCAGAACACCTCCAAACCATGCAGGTGACCCTAGCATGTGTAATGAAGTGTGGTGGCATGCTCAAAACTCCTAAACCTGGTTACCAAGTGTGACCCCCTTCACAGACATGCGTTGTCCCCTAAATACGAAGTGTTTGCAATCTGACTATTACGGGGAAACTCCCCGTTTCGGTGAAATCGGGGTAGATCTTGTCACAACATGATTCCAAACATGGTTTCACATCATCACATAACCAAACCAAGAGCAAAAAAGGAGAGGGCTACACCGGGCTACCCCTGTCAGAAGAAAGTCTAGGGGGGTAGACGATCCGAGACCCGTAGATCAGGGTTCCGCAGGAATTAGCGCTTCGAGGCATCGGAACACCTCCAAACCATGCATGTGACCGTAGCATGTGTAATGAAGTGTGGTGGCATGCTCAAAACTCCTAAACCTAGTTACCAAGTGTGACCCCCTTCGTAGACATGCGTTCTCCCCTAGAAACGATGTGTCTGCAATCTAACTATTAGGGGGAAACTCCCTGTTTCGGTGAAACCGGGGTAGATCTTGTCACAACATGTTCCCAAACATGGTTGTAAATCATCACATGACCTAACCAAGAACAAAAAAAGAGAGGGCTACACCGGGCTACCCCTGTCAGAAGAAATTCTAGGGGGGTAGACGATTCGAGGCCCGCGGATCAGGGTTCCGCGGGAAGAAGCGCTTCGGGGCATCGGAACACCTCCAAACCATGCATGTGACCCTAGCATGTGTAATGAAGTGTGGTGGCATGCTCAAACCTCCGAAACCTGGTTACCAAGTGTGACCCCCTTCGCAGACATGCGTTGTCCCCTAAAAACGAAGTGTGTGCGATCTGACTATTAGGGGGGAAACTCCTCGTTTCGGTGAAACCGGGGTAGATCTTGTCACAACATGTTCCCAAACCTGGTTTTACATCATCACATTACCTAACCAACACCAAAACAAGACAGGGCTACACCGGGCTACCTCTGTTATAAGAAAGTCTAGGGGGTACACGATCCGAGGCCCGCGGATCAGGGTTCCGCAAGAAGAAGCGCTTCGGGGCATCGGAACACCTCCAAACCATGCAGGTGACCCTAGCATGTGTAATGAAGTGTGGTGGCATGCTCAAAACTCCTAAACCTGGTTACCAAGTGTGACCCCCTTCACAGACATGCGTTGTCCCCTAAAGACGAAGTGTTTGCAATCTGACTATTAGGGGGAAACTCCCCGTTTCGGTGAAATCGGGGTAGATCCTGTCACAACATGATTCCAAACATGGTTTCACATCATCACATAACCAAACCAAGAGCAAAAAAAGAGAGGGCTACACCGGGCTACCCCTGTCAGAAGAAAGTCTAGGGGGTAGACGATCCGAGACCCGTAGATCAGGGTTCCGCAGGAATTAGCGCTTCGAGGCATCGGAACACCTCCAAACCATGCATGTGACCGTAGCATGTGTAATGAAGTGTGGTGGCATGCTCAAAACTCCTAAACCTAGTTACCAAGTGTGACCCCCTTCGTAGACATGCGTTCTCCCCTAGAAACGAAGTGTCTGCAATCTAACTATTAGGGGGAAACTCCCTGTTTCGGTGAAACCGGGGTAGATCTTGTCACAACATGTTCCCAAACATGGTTGTAAATCATCACATGACCTAACCAAGAACAAAACAAGAGAGGGCTACACCGGGCTACCCTTGTCAGAAGAAAGTCTAGGGGGGTAGACAATCCGAGTCCCGCGGATCAGGGTTCCGTAGGAAGAAGCGCTCCGGGGCATCGGAACACCTCCAAACCATGCATGTGACCATAGAATGTGTAATGAAGTGTGGTGGCATGCTGAAACCTCCTAAACCTGGTTACCAAGTGTGACCCCCTTCGCAGACATGCGCTGTCCCCTGAAAACGAAGTGTGTCCGATCTGACTATTAGGAGGGAAACTCCCTGTTTCGGTGAAACCGGGGTAGATCTTGTCACAACATGTTCCCAAACATGGTTTTACATCATCACATGACATAACCAAGAGCAAAACAAGAAAGGGCTACACCAGGAATACCTCTGTTAGAAGAAAGTCTAGGGGCTAGACGATCCGAGGCCCGTGGATCAGGGTTCCGCACGAAGAAGCGCTTCGGGGCATCGGAACACCTCCAAACCATGCATGTGACCCTAGTATGTGTAATGAAGTGTGGTGGAATGCTCAAAACTCCTCAACCTGGTTACCAAGTGTGACCCCCTTCGCAGACATGCGTTTTTCCCTAAAAACGAAGTGTCTGCAATCTGACTATTAGGGGGAAAACTCTCCGTTTCGGTGAAACCGGGGAAGATCTTGTCACAACATATTCCCAAACATGGTTTTACATCATCACATGACCTAACCAAGAGAAAAACAAGAGAGGTCAACACCGGGATACCCCTGTCAGAAGAAAGTCTAGGGGGGTAGATGATCCGAGGCCCGCAGATCAGGGTTCCGCAGGAAGAAGTGCTTTGGGGCATCGGAACACCTCCAAACCATGCATGTGACAATAGAATGAGTAATGAAGTGTGGTGGCATGCTCAAACCTCCTAAACCTGGTTACCAAGTGTGACCCCCTTCTGAAACATGCGCGGTCCCCTAAAAATGAAGTGCTTGCAATCAGACTGTTAGGGGGAAACTCCCCCGTTTCGGTGAAACCAGGGTAGATCTTGTCACAACATGTTACCAAACATGGTTTTACATGATAACATGATCTAACCAAGAGAAAAACAAGAGAGGTCTAGACCGGGCTACCCCTGTCAGAAGAAAGTCTAGGGGGTAGACGATCCGAGGCCCGCAGATCAGGGTTCCGTAGGAAGAAGCGCTTCGGGGCATCGGAACACCTCCAAACCATGCATGTGACACTAGCATGTGTAATGAAGTGTGGTGGCATGCTCAAACCTCATAAACCTGGTTACCAAGTGTGACCCCCTTCGTAGACATGCGTTGTCCCCTAAAAACGAAGTGTCTGCAATCTGACTATTAGGGGGGGGGGACTCCCCGTTTCGGTGAAACCGGGGTAGATCTTGTCACAACATGTTCCCAAACATGGCTTTACATCATCACATTACCTAACCAAGAGAAAAACAAGAGAGGGCTACACCGGGTTACCCCTGTCAGAAGAAAGTCTAGGGAGGTAGACGATCCGAGACCCACGGATTAGGGTTCCGCAGGAAGAAGCGCTTCGGGGCATCAGAACACCTCCAAACCATGCATGTGACCCTAGCATGTGTAATGAAGTGTGGTGGAATGCTCAAAACTCCTAAACCTGGTTGCCAAGTCTGACCCCCTTCGTAGACATGCGCTGTCCCCTAAATACGAAGTGTTTGCAATCTGACTATTAGGGGGAAACACCCCGTTTCGGTGAAACCGGGGTAGATCTTGTCACAATATATTCCCGAACATGGTTTTACATCATCACATGATCTAACCAAGAGCAAAACAAGAGAGGGCTACACCGGGCTACCCCAGTCAGAAGAAAGTCTAGGGGTAGACGATCCGAGACCCGCGGTCCGCAGGAATAAGCACTTCGAGGCATCAGAACACCTCCAAACCATGCATGTGACCCTAGCATGTGTAATGAAGTGTGGTGGCATGCTCAAAACTCCTAAACCTGGTTACCAAGTGTGCCCCCTTACGCAGACATGCGATGTCCCCTAAAAATGAAGTGTCTGCAATCTGACTATTAGGGGGAAACTCCATGTTTCGGTGAAACCGGGGTAGATCTTGTCACAACATGTTCCCAAACATTGTTTTAAATCATCACATGACCTAAACAAGAACAAAACAAGAGAGGGTTACACCAGGCTACCCCTGTCAGAAGAATGTCTAGGGGGTAGACGATCTGAGACCCGCGGATTAGGGTTCCATAGGAAGAAGCGCTTCGGGGCATCGGAACACCTCCAAACCATTAATGTGACCCTAGCATGTGTAATGAAGTGTGGTGGCATGATCAAACCTCCTAAACCTGGTTCCCAAGTGTGACCCCCTTCGCAGACATGCGCTGTCCCCTAAAAACAAAGTGTGTGCAATCTGACTATTAGGGGGAAACTCCCCGTTTCGGCGAAACCGGGGTAGATCTTGTCACAACATATTCCCAAACATGGTTTTACATCATCACATGACCTAACCAAGAGCAAAAAAAGAGAGGGCAACACCGGGATACCTCTATTAGAAGAAAGTCTAGGGGGTAGACGATCCGAGGCCCGCGGATAAGGGTTCCGCAGGAAGAAGCGCTTCGGGGCATCGGAACACCTACAAACCATGCATGTGACCCTAGAATGTGTAATGAAGTGTGGTGGCATGCTAAAAACTCCTAAACCTTGTTACCAAGTGTGACCCCCTTCGGAGACATGCGCTGTCCCCTAAAAACGAAGTGTCTGCAATCTGACTATTAGGGGGAAACTCCCCGTTTCGGTGAAACCGGGGTAGATCTTGTCACAAGATATTCCCAAACATGGTTTTACATCATCACATGACCTAACCAAGAGAAAACCAAGGGAGGGCAACACCGGGATACCCCTGTCAGAAGAAAGTCTAGGGGGGTAGATGATTCGAGGCCCGCGGATCAAGGTTCCAAATGAAGAAGCGATTGGGGCATCGGAACACCTCCAAACCATGCATGTGACACTAGCATGTATAATGAAGTGTGGTGGCATGCTCAAACCTCCTAAACCTGGTTACCAAGTGTGACCCCCTTCGCAAACATGCGCGGTCCCCTAAAAATGAAGTGTCTGCAATCATACTATTATGGGGAAACTCCCCCGTTTCGGTGAAACCGCGGTAGATCTTGTCACAACATGTTCCCACACATGGTTTTACATGATCACATGATCTAACCAAGAGCAAAACAAGAGAGGGATACACCGGGCTACCCCTATCAGAAGAAAGTCTAGGGGGTAGACTATCTGAGGCCCGCAGATTAGAGTTCCGTAGGAAGAAGCGCTTCGGGGCATCGGAACACCTCCAAACCATGCATGTGACCCTAGAATGTGTAATGAAGTGTGGTGGCATGCTCAAAACTCCTAAACCTGGTTTCCAAGTGTGACCCCCTTCGCAGACATGCGTTGTCCCCTAAAAACGAAGTGTCTGCAATCTGACAATTACGGGGGGAATTCCCCGTTTCGGTGAAATCGGGGTAGATCTTGTCACAACATGTTTCCAAACATGGTTTTACATCATCACATGACCAAACCAAGAGCAAAACAAGAGAGGGCTACACCGGTCTAACCCTGTCAGAAGAAAGTCTAGGGGGGTAGACGATCCGAGACCCGCAGATCAGGGTTCCGCAGGAATTAGCGATTTGGGGCATCGGTACACCTCCAAACCATGCATCTGACCCTACATGTGTAATGAAGTGTGGTGGCATGCTCAAAACTCCTAAACCTGGTTACCAAGTGTGACCCCCTTCGAAGACATGCGCTGTCCCCTAGAAACGAAGTGTCTGTAATCTGACTATTAGGGAGAAACTCCCTATTTCGGTGAAATCGGGGTAGATCTTGTCACAACATGTTCCCAAACATGGTTTTAAATCATCACATGACCTAACCAAGAAAAAACAAGAGAGGGCTACACCGGGCTACCCTTGTTAGAAGAAAGTCTAGGGGGTAGACGATCCGAGGCCCGCGGATCAGGGTTCCGAAGGAAGAAGCGCTTCGGGGCATCAGAACACCTCCAAACCATGCATGTGACCCTAGAATGTGTAATGAAGTGTGGGGGAATGCTCAAACCTCCTAAATCTGGTTACCAAGTGTGAGACCCTTCGCAGACATGCGTTGTCCCCTAAAAACGAAGTGTCTGCAATCTGACTATTAGGGGGGGAACTCCCTGTTTCTGTGAAACCGGGGTAGATCTTGTCACAACATGCTCCCAAACATGGTTTTACATCATCACATGACCTAACCAAGATCAAAACAAGAGAGGGCTACCCTGGGCTACCCCTGTCAGAAGAAAGTCTAGGGGGGGTAGACGATCCGAGACCCACGGATCAGGGTTCCGCAGGAAGAAGCGCTTCGGGGCATCAGAACACCTCCAAACCATGCATGTGACCCTAGCATGTGTAATGAAGTGGGGTGTCATGCTCAAAACTCCTAAACATGGTTACAAAGTGTGACCCCCTTCACAGACATGCGCTGTCCCCTAAAAACGAAGTGTCTCCAATCTGACTATTAGGGGGAAACTTCCCGTTACGGTGAAACCAGTGTAGATCTTGTCACAACATGTTCACAAACTTGGTTTTACATCATCACATGAACTAACCAAGAGAAAAACAAGAGAGGGATACACTGGGCTACCCCTGTCAGAAGAAAGTCTAGGGGGGTAGACGATTCGAGGCCCGCGGCTCAGGGTTCCGCAGGAAGAAGCGCTTCGGGGCATCGGAACACCTCCAAACGATGCATGTGACCCTAGCATGTGTAATTAAGTGTGGTGGCATGCTCAAAACTCCTAAACCTGGTTACCAAGTGAGACCCCCTTCGCAGACATGCGCTGTCCCCTAAAAACGAAGTGTCTGCTATCTGACTATTACGGGGAAACTCCCTGTTTCGGCGAAACCGGGGTAGATCTTGTCACAACATATTCCCAAACATGGTTTTACATCATCACATGACCTAACAAAGAGCAAAAAAACAGAGGGCAACACCGGGATACCCCTGTCAGAAGAAAGTCTAGGGGGTAGATGATCCGAGGCCCGCGGATCAGGGTTCCGCAGGAAGAAGCGCTTCGGGGCATCGGAACACCTCCAAACCATGCATGTGACACTAGCATGTGTAATGAAGTGTGGTGGCATGCTCAAACCTCCTAAACCTGGTAACCAAGTGTGACCCCCTTCGCAAACATGCGCGGTCCCCTAAAAACAAAGTGTTTTCAATCAGATTATTAGGGGGAAACTCCCCGTTTCGGTGAAAACGGGTAGATCTTGTCACAACATGTTCCCAAACATGGTTTTACATCATCACATGAACTAACCAAGAGCAAAACAAGAGAGGGATACACTGGGTTACCCCTGTCAGAAGAAAGTCTAGGGGGGTAGACGATTTGAGGCCTACGGATCAGGGTTCCGCGGGAAGAAGCGCTTCGGGGCATCGGAACACATCCAAACCATGAATGTGACCCTAGCATGTGTAATGAAGTGTTGTGGCATGATCAAACCTCCTAAACCTGGTTACCAAGTGTGACCCCCTTCGCAGACATGCGCTGTCCCCTAAAAACGAAGTGTGTGCGATCTGACTATTACGGGGGAAACTCCCCGTTTCGGTGAAACCGGGGTAGATCTTGTCACAACATGTTCCCAAACATGGTTTTACATCATCACATGACCTAACCAAGAGCAAAACAAGATAGGGCTACACCGGGCTACCTCTGTTAGAAGAAAGTCTAGGGGGTAGACGATCCGAGGCCCGCAGATCAGGGTTCCGCAGGAAGAAGCGCTTCGGGGCATCGAAACACCACCAAACCATGTATGTGACCCTAGAATGTGTAACGAAGTGTGGTGGCATGCTCAAAACTCCTAAACCTGGTTACCAAGTGTGACCCCCTTCGCAGACATGCGCTGTCCCCTAAAAACGAAGTGTCTGCAATCTGACTATTAGGGGGAAACTCCTTGTTTCGGTGAAACCGGGGTAGATATTGTGAAAACATGTTCCCAAACTTGGTTTTAAATCATCACATGACCTAACCAAGAACAAAACAAGAGAGGGCTACACCGGGATACCCCTGTCAGAAGAAAGTCTAGGGGGCTAGACGATCCGAGGCCCACGGATCAGGGTTCCGTAGGAAGAAGCGCTTCGGGGCATCGGAACACCTCCAAACCATGCATGTGACCCTAGCATGTGTAATGTAGTGTGGTGGAATGATCAAACCTCCTAAACCTGGTTACCAAGTGTGCCCCCCTTCGCAGACATGCGTTGTCCCCTAAAAACGAAGTGTCTGCAATCTGACTATTAGGGGGGGAAACTCCCTGTTTCGGTGAAACCGGGGTAGATCTTGTCACAACATGTTCGCAAACTTGGTTTTACATCATCACATGACCTAACCAAGAGCAAAACAAGAGAGGGCTACACCGGGCTACCCCTGTCAGAAGAAAGTCTAGGGGGGTAGATAATCTGAGACCCACGGATCAGGGTTCCGCAGGAAGAAGCGCTTCGGGGCATCAGAACACCTCCAAACCATGCATGTGACCCTAGAATGTGTAATGAAGTGGGGTGGCATGCTCAAAACTCCTAATCCTGGTTACCAAGTGTGTCCACTTCGCAGACATGCGTTGTCCCCTAAAAACGAAGTGTCTGCAATCTGACTATTAGGGGGAAACTTCCCGTTTCGGTGAAACCGGGGTAGATGTTGTCACAACATGTTCCCAAACATGGTTTTACGTCATCACATGAACTAACAAAGAGCAAAACAAGATAGGGCTACACTAGGCTACCCCTGTTAGAAGAAAGTCTAGGGGGGTAGACGATTCGAGGCCCGCGGATTAGGGTTCCGCAGGAAGAAGCGCTTCGGGGCATCGGAACACCTCCAAACCATGAATGTGACCCTAGCATGTGAAATGAAGTGTGGTGGCATGCTAAAACCTCCTAAACCTGGTTAGCAAGTGTGACCCCCTTCGCAGACATGCGCTGTCCCCTAAAAACGAAGTGTGCGCAATCTAACTATTAGGGGGCAAACTCCCTGTTTTGGTGAAGCCGGGGTAGATCTTGTCACAACATGTTCCCAAAAATGGTTTTACATCATCACATGACCTAACCAAGAACAAAACAAGATAGGGCTACACCGGGCTACCTCTGTTAGAAGAAAGTCTAGGGGGTAGATGATCTCAGGCCCGCGGATCAGGGTTTCACAAGAAGAAGCGCTTCGGGGCATCAGAACACCTCCAAAACATGCATGTGACCCTAGCATGTGTAATGAAGTGTGGTGGCATGCTCAAACCTCCTAAACCTGGTTCCCAAGTGTGACCCCCTTCGCAGGCATGCGCTATCCCCTAAAAACGAAGTGTGTGCAATCTGACTATTAGGGGGAAACTCCCTGTTTCGGTGAAACCGGGGTAGATCATGTCACAACATGTTCCCAAACATGGTTTTACATCATCACATAACTTAACCAAGAGAAAAACAAGAGAGGGCTACACCGGGCTACCCCTGTTAGACGAAAGTCTAGGGGGTAGACGATGCGAGACCCGCAGATCAGGGTTCCGCAGGAAGAAGTGCTTCGAGGCATCGGAAGACCTACAAACCATGCATGTGACCCTAGCATGTGTAATTAAGTGTGGTGGCATGCTCAAACCTCCTAAACCTGGTTACCAAGTGTGACCCCCTTCGCAGACATGCGTTGTCCCCTAAAAACGAAGTGTCTGCAATCTGACTATTAGGGGGGATCCCCGTTTTGGTGAAATCGAGGTAGATCTTGTCACAACATGTAACCAAACATGGTTTTACATAATCACATGACCTAACCAAGAGCAAAACAAGAGAGGGCTACACCGGGCTACCCCTGTTAGAAGAAAGTCTAGGGGGTAGACGATGCGAGACCCGCAGATCAGGGTTCCGCAGGAAGAAGTGCTTTGAGGCATCAGAAGACCTACAAACCATGCATGTGACCCTAGCATGTATAATGAATTGTGGTGGCATGCTCAAAAATCCTAAACCTGGTTACCAAGTGTGACCACCTTCGCAGACATGCGTTGTCCCCTAAAAACAAAGTGCCTGCAATCTGACTATTAGGGGGAAACTCCCTGTTTCGGTGAAACCGAGGTAGATCTTGTCACAACATATTCCGAAACATGGTTTTAAATCATCACATGACCTAACCAAGAGCAAAACAATAGAGGGCAACACTGGGATACCCCTGTCAGAAGAAAGTCTAGGGGGGTAGATGATCCGAGGCCCACGGATAAGGGTTCCGCAGGAAGAAGCGCTTCGGGGCATCGTAACACGTCCAAACCATGCATGTGACCCTAGCATGTGTAATGCAGTGTGGTGGCATACTCAAACCTCCTAAACCTGGTTCCCAAGTGTGACCCCCTTCGCAGACATGCGCTGTCCCCTAAAAACAAAGTGTCTGCAATGAGACTATTAGGGGGAAACTCCCCTGTTTCGGTGACATCGGCTTGATCTTGTCATAATATGTTCCCAAACATGGTTTTACATCATCACATGACCTAACCAAGAGCAAAACAAGAGAGGGCTACACCGGGCTACCCCTGTCAGAAGAAAGTCTAGGGGGTAGACGATCCGAGACCCGCGGATCAGGGTTCTGCAGGAAGAAGCGCTTCGGGGCATCAGAACACCTCCAAAACATGCTTGTGACCCTAGCATGTGTAATTAAGTGTGGTGGCATGCTCAAAACTCCTAAACCTGGTTACCAAGTGTGACCCCCTTCGCAGACATGCGCTGTCCCCTAAAAACGAAGTGTCTGCAATCTGACTATTAGGGGGAACTCCCTGTTTCGGTGAAACCGGGGTAGATCTTGTCACAAAATGTTCCCAAACATTGTTTTAAATCATCACATGACCTAAACAAGAACAAAACAAAAGAGGGTTACACCGGGCTACCCCTGTCAGAAGAAAGTCTAGGGGGTAGACGATCTGAGACTAGCGGATTAGGGTTCCACAGGAAGAAGCGCTTCGGGGCATCGCAACACCTCCAAACCATGCATGTGACCCTAGCATGTGTAATGAAGTGTGGTGGCATGCTCAAACCTCCTAAACCTGGTTCCCAAGTGTGACCCCCTTCGCAGACATGCGCTGTCCCCTAAAAACGAAGTGTGTGCAATCTGACTATTAGGGGGAAACTCCCTGTTTTGGTGAAACCGGGGTAGATCTTGTCACAACATGTTCCCAAACATGGTTTTACATCATCACATGACCTAACCAAGAGCAAAACAAGAGAGGGATACACCGGCTACCCCTGTCAGAAGAAAGTCTATGGGGGCAGACGATCCGAGGCCCGCGGATTAGCGTTCCGTAGGAAGAAGCGCTTCGGGGCATCGGAACACCTCCAAACCATTCATGTGACCCTAGCATGTGTAATGAAGTGTGGTGGCATGCTCAAACCTCCTAAACCTGGTTACCAAGTGTGACCCCCTTCGTAGACATGCACTGTCCCCTAAAAACGAAGTGTCTGCAATCTGACTATTAGGGGGCAAACTCCCCGTTTTGGTGAAACCGGGGTAGATCTTATCACAATATGTTCCCAAACATGGTTTTACATCATCACATGACCTAACCAAGAGCAAAACAAGAGAGGGCTACACCGGGCTACCCCTGTCAGAAGAAAGTCTAGGGGGGTAGACGATCCGAGACCCGCGGATCAGGGTTCCGCAGGAAGAAGCGCTTCAGGAATCAGAACACCTCCAAACCATGCATGTGACCCTAGAATGTGTAATGAAGTCTGGTGGCATGCTCAAAACTCGTAAACCTGGTTACCAAGTGTGACCCCCTTCGCAGACATGCGTTGTTTCCTAAAAACGAAGTGTGTGCAATCTGACTATTAGGGCGAAACTCCCTGTTTCGGTGAAACCCGGGTAGATCTTGTCACAACATGGTTTTACATCAACACAAGAACTAACCAAGAGCAAAACAAGAGAGGGCTACACTAGGCTACTCCTGCCAGAAGAATGTCTAGGGGGGTAGACGATTCGAGGCCCGCGGATCAAGGTTCCGCAGGAAGAAGCGGTTCGGGGTATCAGAACACCTCCAGACCATGCATGTGACCCTATCATGTGTAATGAAGTGTGGTGGTATGCTCAAACCTCCTAAACCTGGTTACCAAGTGTGACCCCCTTCGCGGACATGCGCTGTCCCCTAAAAACAAAGTGTGTGCGATCTGACTGTTAGGAGGGAAACTCCCTGTTTCGGTGGAACCGGGATAGATCTTGTCACAACATGTTCCCAAACATGGTTTTACATCATCACATGACCTAACCAAGAGAAAAACAAGACAGGGCTACATCGGGTTACCTCTATAAGAAGAAAGTCTACGGGGTAGACGATCCGAGGCCCGCGGATTAGGGTTCCGCAGGAAGAAGCGCTTCGGGGCATCGGAACACCTCCAAACCATGCATGTGACCCTAGCATGTGTAATGAAGTGTGTTGGAATGGTCAAAACTCCTAAACCTGGTTACCAAGTGTGACCCCCTTCGCAGACATGCGCGGTCCCCTAAAAATGAATTGTCTGCAATCACACTATTAGGGGGAAACTCCCCCGTTTCGGTGAAACCGGGGTAGATCTTGTCACAACATGTTCCCAAACTTGGTTTTACATCATCACATGATCTAACCAAGAGCAAAACAAGAGAGGTCTACACCGGGCTACCGCTGTCAGAAGAAATTCTAGGGGGGTAGACGATCCGAGGCCCGCAGATCAGGGTTCCATAGGAAGAAGCGCTTCGGGGGATCGGAACACCTCCAAACCATGCATGTGACCCTAGCATGTGTAATGAAGTGTGGTCGCATGCTCAAACCTCCTAAACCTGGTTACCAAGTGTGACCCCTTCGTAGACATGCGTTGTCCCCTAAAAACAAAGTGTCTGCAATCTGACTATTAGGGGGGAAACTCCTTGTTTCGGTGAAACCGGGGTAGATCTTATCACAACATGTTCCCAAACATGGTTTTACATCATAACATGACCTAACCAAGAGCAAAACAAGAGAGGGTTACACCGGGATACCCCTGTCAGGAGAAAGTCTAGGGGGGTAGATGATCTGAGGCCCGCGGATCATGTATCCACAGGAAGAAGCGCTTCGGGGAATCAGAACACCTCCAAACCATGCATGTGACACTAGCATGTGTAATGAAGTGTGGTGGCATTCTCAAACATCCTAAACCTGGTTACCAAGTGTGACCCATTCGCAAACAAGCGCTTTCCCCTAAAAATGAAGTGTCTGCAATCACACTATTAGGGGGAAACTCCCCCGTTTCGGTGAAACCGGGGTAGATCTTGTCACAACATGTTCCCAAACATGGTTTTACATCATCACATGATCTAACCAAGAGCAAAAAAAGAGAGGGTACACCGGGCTACCCCTGTTAGAAGAAAGTCTAGGGGGGTAGACGATCAGGAGCCCGCGGATCAGGGTTCCGCAGGAAGAAGCGCTTCGCGGCATTGGAACACCTCCAAACCATGCATGTGACCCTATAATGTGTAATGAAGTGTGGTGGCATGCTCAAAACTCCTAAACATGGTTACCAAGTGTGACCCCCTTCGCAGACATGCGCTGTCCCCTAGAAACGAAGTGTCTGCAATCTGACTATTAGGGGGAAACTCCCTATTTCGGTGAAACCGGGGTAGATCTTGTCACAACATGTTCCCAAACATGGTTTTAAATCGTCACATGACCTAACCAAGAACAAAACAAGAGAGGGATACACCGGGCTACCCCTGTCAGAAGAAAGTCTAGGAGGGTAGACGATCCGAGGCCCACGGATCAGGGTTCCGTAGGAAGAAGCGCTTCGGGGCATCAAAACACCTCCAAACCATGAATGTGACCCTAGCATGTGTAATGAAGTGTGGTGGCATGCTCAAACCTCCTAAACCTAGTTACCAAGTGTGACCCCCTTCGCAGACATGCGTTGTCCCCTAAAAACGAAGTGTCTACAATCTGACTATTAGGGGGGGGGGACTCCCCGTTTAGGTGAAACCGGGGTAGATCTTGTCACAACATGTTCCCAAACATGGCTTTTCATCATCACATGACCTAACCAAGAGAAAAACAAGAGAGGGATACACCGGGCTACCCCTGTCAGAAGAAAGTCTAGGGGGTAGCCGATCCGAGACCCACGGATCAGGGTTCCGCAGGAAGAAGCGCTTCGGGGCATCAGAACACCTACAAAACATGCATGTGACCCTACCATGTGTAATGAAGTGTGGTGGCACGCTCAAAACTCCTAAACCTGGTTGCCAAGTCTGACCCCCTTCGCAGACATGCGCTGTCCCCTAAATACCAAGTGTTTGCAATCTGACTATTAGGGGGAAACACCCCGTTTCGGTGAAACCGGGGTAGATCTTGTCACAACATATTCCCAAACATGGTTTTACATCATCACATGATCTAACCAAGAGCAAAATAAGAGAGGGCTACATCGGGCTACCCCTGTCAGAAGAAAGTCTAGGGGGGTAGACGATTCGAGGCCCGCGGATCAAGGTTCTGCAGGAAGAAGCGGTTCGGGGCATCAGAACACCTCCAGACCATGCATGTGACCCTAGCATGTGTAATGAAGTGTGGTGGTATGCTCAAACCTCCTAAACCTGGTTACCAAGTGTGACCCGCTTCGCGGACATGCGCTGTCCCCTAAAAACAAAGTGTGTGTGATCTGACTATTAGGAGGGAAACTCCCTGTTTCAGTGGAACCGGGGTAGATCTTGTCACAACATGTTCCCAAACATGGTTTTACATCATCACATGACCTAACCAAGAGAAAAACAAGATAGGGCTACATCGGGTTACCTCTATAAGAAGAAAGTCTACGGGGTAGACGATCCGAGGCCCGCGGATTAGGGTTCCGCAGGAAGAAGCGCTTCGGGGCATCGGAACACCTCCAAACCATGCATGTGACCCTAGAATGTGTAATGAAGTGTGTTGGAATGGTCAAAACTCCTAAATCTGGTTACCAAGTGTGACCCCCTTCGCAGACATGCGCGGTCCCCTAAAAATGAATTGTCTGCAATCACACTATTAGGGGGAAACTCCCCCGTTTCGGTGAAACCGGGGTAGATCTTGTCACAACATGTTCCCAAACTTGGTTTTACATCATCACATGATCTAACCAAGAGCAAAACAAGAGAGGTCTACACCGGGCTACCGCTGTCAGAAGAAATTCTAGGGGAGTAGACGATCCGAGGCCCGCGGATCAAGGTTCCATAGGAAGAAGCGCTTCGGGGGATCGGAACACCTCCAAACCATGCATGTGACCCTAGCATGTGTAATGAAGTGTGGTCGCATGCTCAAACCTCCTAAACCTGGTTACCAAGTGTGACCCCCTTCGTAGACATGCGTTGTCCCCTAAAAACAAAGTGTCTGCAATCTGACTATTAGGGGGGAAACTCCTTGTTTCGGTGAAACCGGGGTAGATCTTGTCACAACATGTTCCCAAACATGGTTTTACATCATAACATGACCTAACCAAGAGCAAAACAAGAGAGGGTTACACCGGGATACCCCTGTCAGAAGAAAGTCTAGGGGGGTAGATGATCTGAGGCCCGCGGATCATGTATCCATAGGAAGAAGCGCTTCGGGGCATCAGAACACCTCCAAACCATGCATGTGACACTAGCATGTGTAATGAAGTGTGGTGGCATGCTCAAACATCCTAAACCTGGTTACCAAGTGTGACCCATTCGCAAACAAGCGCTTTCCCCTAAAAATGAAGTGTCTGCAATCACACTATTAGGGGGAAACTCCCCAGTTTCGGTGAAACCGGGGTAGATCTTGTCACAACATGTTCCCAAACATGGTTTTACATCATCACATGATCTAACCAAGAGCAAAAAAAGATAGGGTACACCGGGCTACCCTTGTTAGAAGAAAGTCTAGGGGGGTAGACGATCCGAGTTCCGCGGATCAGGGTTCCGCAGGAAGAAGCGCTTCGGGGCATTGGGACACCTCCAAACCATGCATGTGACCCTAGAATGTGTAATGAAGTGTGGTGGCATGCTCAAAACTCCTAAACATGGTTACCAAGTGTGACCCCCTTCGCAGACATGCGCTGTCCCCTAGAAACGAAGTGTCTGCAATTTGACTATTAGGGGGAAACTCCCTATTTCGGTGAAACCGGGGTAGATCTTGTCACAACATGTTCCCAAACATGGTTTTAATTCGTCACATGACCTAACCAAGAACAAAACAAGAGAGGGCTACACCGGTCTACCCCTGTCAGAAGAAAGTCTAGGAGGGTAGACGATCCGAGGCCCGCGGATCAGGGTTTCGTAGGAAGAAGCGCTTCGGGGCATCAAAACACCTCCAAACCATGCATGTGACCCTAGCATGTGTAATGAAGTGTGGTGGCATGCTCAAACCTCCTAAACCTAGTTACCAAGTGTGACCCCCTTCGCAGACATGCGTTGTCCCCTAAAAACGAAGTGTCTACAATCTGACTATTAGGGGGGGAACTCCCCGTTTCGGTGAAACCGGGGTAGATCTTGTCACAACATGTTCCCAAACATGGCTTTACATCATCACATGACCTAACCAAGAGAAAAACAAGAGAGGGATACACCGGGCTACCCCTGTCAGAAGAAAGTCTAGGGGGTAGACGATCCGAGACCCACGGATCAGGGTTCCGCAGGAAGAAGCGCTTCGGGGCATCAGAACACCTACAAAACATGCATGTGACCCTACCATTTGTAATGAAGTGTGGTGGCACGCTCAAAACTCCTAAACCTGGTTGCCAAGTCTGACCCCCTTCGCAGACATGCGCTGTCCCCTAAATACCAAGTGTTTGCAATCTGACTATTAGGGGGAAACACCCCGTTTCGGTGAAACCGGGGTAGATCTTGTCACAACATATTCCCAAACATGGTTTTACATCATCACATGATCTAACCAAGAGCAAAACAAGAGAGGGCTACATCGGGCTACCCCTGTCAGAAGAAAGTCTAGGGGGTAGACAATCCGAGACCCGCGGTCCGCAGGAATAAGCGCTTCGGGGCATCAGAACACCTCCAAACCATGCATGTGACCCTAGAATGTGTAATGAAGTGTGGTGGCATGCTCCAAACTCCTAAACCTGGTTACCAAGTGTGCCCCCCTACGCAGACATGCGCTGTCCCCTAAAAACAAAGTGTCTGCAATCTGACTATTAGGGGGAAACTCCATGTTTCGGTGAAACCGGGGTAGATCTTGTCAAACCATGTTCCCAAACATGGTTTTAAATCATCACATGACCTAACCAAGAGAAAAACAAGAGAGGTCAACACCGGGATACCCCTGTTAGAAGAAAGTCTAGGGGGTAGATGATCTGAGGCCCGCGGATCAAAGTTCCGCAGGAAGAAGCGCTTTGGGGCATCAGAATACCTCCAAACCATTAATGTGAGAATATCATGAGTAATGAAGTGTGGTGGAATGCTCAAACCTCCTAAACCTGGGTACCAAGTGTGACCCCCTTCTCAAACATGCGCGGTCCCCTAAAAATGAAGTGCCTACAATCAGACTGTTAGGGGGAAACTCCCCCGTTTCGGTGAAACCGGGGTAGATCTTGTCACAACATGTTACCAAACATGGTTTTACATGATCACATGATCTAACCAAGAAAGGGCTACACCGGGCTACCCCTGTCAGAAGAAAGTCTAGGGGGGTAGACGATCCGAGGCCCGCGGATCAGGGTTCCGCAGGAAGAAGCGCTTCGGGGCATCGGAACACCTCCAAACCATGCATGTGACCCTAGAATGTGTAATGAAGTGTGGTGGTATGCTCAAAACTCCTAAAACTGGTTACCAAGTGTGACAACCTTCACAGACATGCGTTGTCCCCAAAATACGAAGTGTTTGCCATCGGACTATTAGGGGGAAACTCCCTGTTTCGGTGAAATCGGGGTAGATCTTGTCACAACATGTTCCCAAACATCGTTTTACATCATCACATGACCTAACCAAGAGCAAAACAAGAGAGGGATACACCGGGCTACCCCTGTCATAAGAAAGTCTAGGGGGGTAAACGATCCGAGACTCGCAGATCAGGGTTCCGCAGGAATTAGCCCTTCGGGGCATCGGAACACCTCCAAACCATGCATGTGACCCTAGCAAGTGTAATGAAGTGTGGTGGCATGCTCAAAACTCCTAAACCTGGTTACCAAGTGTGACCCCCTTCGCAGACATGCGCTGTCCCCTAGAAACGAAGTGTCTGCAATCTGACTATTAGGGGGAAACTCCCTATTTCGGTGAAACCGGGGTAGATCTTGTCACAACATGTTCCCAAACATGGTTTTAAATCGTCACATGACCTAACCAAGAACAAAACAAGAGAGGGCTACACCGGGCTACCCCTCTCAGAAGAAAGTCTAGGAGGGTAGACGATCCGAGGCCCGCGGATCAGGGTTCCGTAGGAAGAAACGCTTAGGGGCATCAAAACACCTCCAAACCATGCATGTGACCCTAGAATGTGTAATGAAGTGTGGTGGCATGCTCAAACCTCCTAAACCTAGTTACCAAGTGTGACCCCCTTCGCAGACATGCGTTGTCCCCTAAAAACGAAGTGTCTACAATCTGACTATTAGGGGGGGAAACTCCCCGTTTCGGTGAAACCGGGGTAGATCTTGTCACAACATGTTCCCAAACATGGCTTTACAACATCACATGACCTAACCAAGAGAAAAACAAGAGAGGGATACACCGGGCTACCCCTGTCAGAAGAAAGTCTAGGGGGGTAGACGATCCGAGACCCACGAATCAGGGTTCCGCAGGAAGAAGCGCTTCGGGGCATCAGAACACCTACAAAACATGCATGTGACCCTACCATGTGTAATGAAGTGTGGTGGCATGCTCAAAACTCCTAAACCTGGTTGCCAAGTCTGACCCCCTTCGCAGACATGCGCTGTCCCCTAAATACCAAGTGTTTGCAATCTGACTATTAGGGGGAAACACCCCGTTTTGGTGAAACCGGGGTAGATCTTGTCAAAACATATTCCCAAACATGGTTTTACATCATCACATGATCTAACCAAGAGAAAAACAAGAGAGGGCTACATCGGGCTACCCCGGTCAGAAGAAAGTCTAGGGGGTAGACAATCCGAGACCCGCGGTCCGCAGGAATAAGCGCTTCGGGGCATCAGAACTCCTCCAAACCATGCATGTGACCCTAGCATGTGTAATGAAGTGTGGTGGCATGCTCAAAACCCCTAAACCTGGTTACCAAGTGTGCCCCCCTACGCAGACATGCGCTGTCCCCTAAAAACAAAGTGTCTGCAATCTGACTATTAGGGGGAAACTCCATGTTTCGGTGAAACCGGGGTAGATCTTGTCGAAACATGATCCCAAACATGGTTTTACATCATCACATGAAATAACCAAGAGCAAAACAAGAGAGGGCTACACTGGGCTACCCCTGTCAGAAGAAATTCTAGGGGGGTAGACGATTCGAGGCCCGCGGATCAGGGTTCCGCGGGAAGAAGCGCTTCGGGGCATCGGAACACCTCCAAACCATGCATGTGACCCTAGCATGTGTAATGAAGTGTGGTGGCATGCTAAAACCTCCAAAACCTGGTTACCAAGTGTGACCCCCTTCGCAGACATGCGCTGTCCCCTAAAAACGAAGTGTGTGCGATCTGACTATTAGGGGGGAAACTCCCCGTTTCGGTGAAACCGTGGTAGATCTTGTCACAACATGTTACCAAACATGGTTTACATCATCACATGACCTAACCAAGAGCAAAACAAGATAGGGCTACACCGGGCTACCTCTGTTAGAAGAAAGTCTAGGGGGTAGACGATCCGAGGCCCGCAGATCAGGGTTCCGCAGGAAGAAGCGCTTCGAGGCATCGGAACACCTCCAAACCATGCAGGTGACCATAGCATGTGTAATGAAGTGTGGTGGCATGCTCAAATCTCCTAAACCTTGTTACCAAGTGTGACCCCCTTCACAGACATACGTTGTCCCCTAAATACGAAGTGTTTGCAATCTGACTATTAGGGGGAAACTCCCCGTTTCGGAGAAATCGGGGTAGATCTTGTCACAACATGTTTCCAAACATGGATTTACATCATCACATAACCAAACCAAGAGCAAAAAAGGAGAGGGCTACACCGGGCTACCCCTGTCAGAAGAAAGTCTAGGGGGGTAGACGATCCGAGACCCGTATATCAGGGTTCCGCAGGAATTATCGCTTCGGGGCATCGGAACACCTCCAAACCATGCATGTGACCGTAGAATGTGTAATGAAGTGTGGTGGCATGCTCAAAACTCCTCAACCTGGTTACCAAGTGTGAGCCCCTTCGTAGACATGCGTTGTCCCGTAGAAACGAAGTGTCAGCAATCTGACTATTAGGGGGAAACTCCCTGTTTTGGTGAAACCGGGGTAGATCTTGTCACAACATGTTCCCAAACATGGTTGTAAATCATCACATGACCTAACTAAGAACAAAACAAGAGAGGGCTACACCGGGCTACCCTTGTCAGAAGAAAGTCTAGGGGGGTAGACAATCCGAGTCCAGCGGATCAGGGTTCCGTAGGAAGAAGCACTTCGGGGCATCGGAACACCTCCAAACCATGCATGTGACCCTAGAATGTGTAATGAAGTGTGGTGGCATGCTCAAACCTCCTAAACCTGGTTACCAAGTGTGACCCCCTTCGCAGACATGCGCTGTCCCCTAAAAACGAAGTGTGTCCGATCTGACTATTAGGAGGGAAAGTCCCTGTTTCGGTGAAACCGAGGTAGATCTTGTCACAACATGTTCCCAAACATGGTTTTACATCATCACATGACCTAACCAAGAGCAAAACAAGAAAGGGCTACACCAGGATACCTCTGTTAGAAGAAAGTCTAGGGGCTAGACGATCCGAGGCCCGTGGATCAGGGTTCCGCACGAAGAAGCGCTTTGGGGCATCGGAACATCTCCAAACCATGCATGTGACCCTAGCATGTGTAATGAAGTGTGGTGGCATGCTCAAAACTCCTCAACCTAGTTACCAGGTGTGACCCCCTTCGCAGACATGCGTTGTCCCCTAAAAACGAAGTGTCTGCAATCTGACTATTAGGGGGAAACTCTCCGGATCGGCGAAACCGGGGAAGATCTTGTCACAACATATTCCCAAACATGGTTTTACATCATCACATGACCTAACCAAGAGAAAAACAAGAGAGGGCAACACCGGGATACCCCTGTCAGAAGAAAGTCTAGGAGGGTACATGATCCGAGGCCCGCGGATCAAAGTTCCGCAGGAAGAAGCTCTTTGGGGCATCGGAATACCTCCAAACCATGAATGTGACAATAGAATGAGTAATGAAGTGTGGTGGAATTCTCAAACCTCCTAAACCTGGTTACCAAGTGTGACCCCCTTCTCAAACATGCGCGGTCCCCTAAAAATGAAGTGCCTACAATCAGACTGTTAGGGGGAAACTCCCCCGTTTCGGCAAAACCGGGGTAGATCTTGTCACAACATGTTACCAAACATGGTTTTACATGATAACATGATCTAACCAAGAGAAAAACAAGAAAGGGCTACACCGGGCTACCCCTATCAGAAGAAAGTCTAGGGGGTAGACGATCCGAGGCCCGCGAATCAGGGTTCCGCAGGAAGAAGCGCTTCGGGGCATCGGAACACCTCCAAACCATGCATGTGACCCTAGAATGTGTAATGAAGTGTGGTGGTATGCTCAAAACTCCTAAACCTGGTTACCAAGTGTGACAACCTTTACAGACATGCGTTGTCTCCTAAATACGAACTGATTGCAATCTGACTATTAGGGGGAAACTCCTCGTTTCGGTGAAATCGGGGTAGATCTGGTCACAACATGTTCCCAAACATGGTTTTAAATCATCACATGACCTAACCAAGAACAAAACAATAGAGGGCTACACCAGGCTACCCCTGTCAGAAGAAAGTCTAGGGGGTAGACGATCTGAGGCCCGCAGAAAAGGGTTCCGTAGGAAGAAGCGCTTCGGGGCATCGGAACACCTCCAAACCATGCATGTGACACTAGCATGTGTAATGAAGTGTGGTGGAATGCTCAAACCTCATAAACCTGGTTACCAGGTGTGACCCCTTCGCAGACATGCGTTGTCCCCTAAAAACGAAGTGTCTGCAATCTGACAATTAGGGGGGGGCACTCCCCGTTTCGGTGAAACCGGGGTAGATCTTGTCACAACATGTTCCCAAACATGGCTTTACATCATCACATCACCTAACCAAGAGAAAAACAAGAGAGGGTTACACCGGGCTACCCCTGTCAGAAGAAAGTCTAGGGGGGTAGACGATCCGAGACCCACTGATCAGGGTTCCGCAGGAAGAAGCGCTTCGGGGCATCAAAACACCTCCAAACCATGCATGTGACCCTAGAATGTGTAAGGAAGTGTGGTGGCATGCTCAAACCTCCTAAACCTAGTTACCAAGTGTGACCCCCTTCGCAGACATGCGTTGTCCCCTAAAAACGAAGTGTTTGCAATCTGACTATTAGGGGGGAAACTCCCCGTTTCGGTGAAACCGGGGTAGATCTTGTCACAACATGTTCCCAAACATGGCTTTACATCATCACATGACCTAACCAAGAGAAAAACAAGAGAGGGCTACATCGGGCTACCCCTGTCAGAAGAAAGTCTAGGGGGTAGACAATCCGAGACCCGCGGTCCGCAGGAATAAGCGCTTCGGGGCATCAGAACACCTCCAAACCATGCATGTGACCCTAGCATGTGTAATGAAGTGTGGTGGCATGCTCAAAACTCCTAAACCTGGTTAACAAGTGTGCCCCCCTACGCAGACATGCGATGTCCCCTAAAAATGAAGTGTCTGCAATCTGACTATTAGGGGGAAAATCCATGTTTCGGTGAAACCGGGGTAGATCTTGTCACAACATGTTCCCAAACATTGATTTAAATCATCACATGACCTAAACAGGAACAAAACAAGAGAGGGTTACACCGGGCTACCCCTGTCAGAAGAAAGTCTAGGGGGTAGACGATCCGAGACCCGCGGATTAGGGTTCCACAGGAAGAAGCGCTTCGGGGCATCGGAACACCTCCAAACCATTAACGTGACCCTAGCATGTGTAATGATGTGTGGTGGCATGCTCAAACCTCCTAAACCTGGTTCCCAAGTGTGACCCCCTTCGCAGACATGCGCTGCACCCTAAAAACGAAGTGTGTGCAATCTGACTATTAGGTGGAAACTCCCTGTTTCGGTGAAACCGGGGTAGATCTTGTCACAACCTGTTCCCAAACATGGTTTTACATAATCACATGACCTAATCAAGAGCAAAACAAGAGAGGTCTATACCGGTCTACCCCTGTCAGAAGAAAGTCTAGGAGTGTAGACGATCCGAGGCCCGCGGATCAGGGTTCCGTAGGAAGAAGCGCTCCGGGGCATCGGAACACCTCCAAACCATGCATGTGACCCTAGCATGTGTAATTAAGTGTGGTGGAATGCTTAAACCTCCTAAACCTGGTTACTAAGTGTGACCCCCTTCGCAGAAATGCGCTGTCCCCTAAAAACGAAGTGTCTGCAATCTGACTATTAGGGGGAAACTCCCCGTTTCGGCGAAACCGGGGTAGATCTTGTCACAAGATATTCCCAAACATGGTTTTACATCATCACATGACCTAACCAAGAGAAAAACAAGAGAGGGCAACACCGGGATACCCCTGTCAGAAGAAAGTCTAGGGGGGTAGATGATCCGAGGCCCGCGGATCAAGGTTCCGAAGGAAGAAGCGCTTGGGGGCATCGGAACACCTCCAAACCATGCATGTGACACTAGCATGTGTAATGACGTGTGGTGGCATGCTCAAACCTCCTAAACCTGGTTACCAAGTGTGACCCCCTTCGCAAACATGCGCGGTCCCCTAAAAATGAAGTGTCTGCAATCATACTATTAGGGGGAAACTCCCCCGTTTCGGTGAAACCGCGGTAGATCTTGTCACAACATGTTCCCAAACATGGTTTTACATGATCACATGATATAACCAAGAGCAAAACAAGAGAGGGATACACCGGGCTACCCCTATCAGAAGAAAGTCTAGGGGGGTAGACGATCTGAGGCCCGTGGATCAGGGTTCGGCAGGAAGAAGCGCTTCGGGGCATCGGAACACCTCCAAACCATGCATGTGACCCTAGAATGTGTAATGAAGTGTGGTGGCATGCTCAAAACTCCTAAACCTGGTTACCAAGTGTGACCCCCTTCCCAGACATGTGTTGTCCCCTAAATACGAAGTGTTTGCAATCTGACTATTAGGGGGAAACTCCACGTTTCGGTGAAATCGGGGTAGATCTTGTCACAACATGTTTCCAAACATGGTTTTACATCATCACATGACCAAACCAAGAGAAAAACAAGATAGGGCTACACCGGTCTACCCCTGTCACAAGAAAGTCTAGGGGGGTAGACGATCCGAGACCCGCAGATCAGGGTTCCGCAGGAATTAGCGCTTCGGGGCATCGGAACACCTCCAACCCATGCATGTGACCCTAGCATGTGTAATGAAGTGTGGTGGCATGCTCAAAACTCCTAAACCTGGTTACCAAGTGTGACCCCCTTCGCAGACATGCGCTCTCCCCTAGAAACGAAGTGTCTGTAATCTGACTATTAGGGAGAAACTCCCTATTTCGGTGAAATCGGGGTAGTCTTGTCACAACATGTTCCAAAACATGGTTTTAAATCATCACATGACCTAACCAAGAACAAAACAAGAGAGGGCTACACCGGGCTACCCTTGTCAGAAGAAAGTCTAGGGGGTAGACGATCCGAGGCCCGCGGATCAGGGTTCCGAAGGAAGAAGCGCTTCGGGGCATCAGAACACCTCCAAACCATGCATGTGACCATAGAATGTGTAATGAAGTGTGGTGGCATGCTCAAACCTCCTAAACCTGGTTACCAAGTGTGAGACCCTTCGCAGACATGCGTTGTCCCCTAAAAACGAAGTGTCTGCAATATGACTATTAGGGGGGGAACTCCCCGTTTCTGTGAAACCGGGGTAGATCTTGTCACAACATGTTCCCAAACATGGTTTTACATCATCACATGAACTAACCAAGAGAAAAACAAGAGAGGGATACACTGGGCTACCCCTGTCAGAAGAAAGTCTAGGGGGGTAGACGATTCGAGGCCCGTGGATGAGGGTTCCGCAGGAAGAAGCGCTTCGGGGCATCGGAACACCTCCAAACCATGCATGTGACCCTAGCATGTGTAATGAAGTGTGGTGGCATGCTCAAACCTCCTAAACCTGGTTAGCAAGTGTGACCCCCTTCACAAACATGCGCTGTCCCCTAAAAACAAAGAGTGTGCAATCTGACTATTAGGGGGAAACTTCCCGTTTCGGTGAAACCGGGGTAGATCTTGTCACAACATGTTCCAAACATGGTTTTACATCATCACATGACCTAACCAAGGGAAAAACAAGAGAGGGCTACACCGGTCTACCCCTGTTAGAAGAAAGTCTAGGAGGGTAGACGATCCGAGGCCCGCGGATCAGGGTTCCGCAGGAAGAAGCGCTTCGGGGCATCGGAACACCTCCAAACCATCCATGTGACCCTAGAATGTGTAATTAAGTGTGGTGGCATGCTCAAAACTCCTAAAACTGGTTACGAAGTGTGACGCCCTTCGCAGACATGCATTGTCCCCTCAAAACAAAGTGTCTGCAATCTGACTATTAGGGGGAAACTCCCCGTTTCGGTGAAACCGGGGTAGATCTCGTCACAACATATTCCCAAACATGGTTTTACATCATCACATGACCTAACCAAGAGGAAAAAAAGAGAGGGAAACATCGGGATACCCCTGTCAGAAGAAAGTCTAGGGGGTAGATGATGCGAGGCCCGCGGATCAGGGTTCCGCAGGAACAAGCGCTTCGGGGCATCGGAACACCTCCAAACCATGCATGTGACACTAGCATGTCTAATGAAGTGTGGTGGCATGCTCAAACCTCCAAAACCTGGTTACCAAGTTTGACCCCCTTCGCAAACATGCGCGGTCCCCTAAAAACGAAGTGTCTGCAATCAGACTATTAGGGGGAAACTCCCTGTTTCGGTGAAACCGGGGTAGATCTTGTCACAACATGTTCCCAAACATGGTTTTACATCATCACATGAACTAACCAAGATCAAAACAAGAGAGGGCTACACTGGGCTACCCCTGGCAGAAGAAAGTCTAGGGGGTAGACGATTCGAGGCCTACGGATCAGGTTTCCGCGGCAAGAAGCGCTTCGGGGCATCGGAACACATCCAAACCATGCATGTGACCCTAGCATGTGTAATGAAGTGTGGTGGAATGATCAAACCTCCTAAACCTGGTTACCAAGTGTGACCGCCTTCGTAGACATGCGCTGTCCCCTAAAAACAAAGTGTGTGCGATCTGACTATTACGGGGGAAACTCCCCGTTTCGGTGAAACCGGGGTAGATCTTGTCACAACATGTTCCCAAACATGGTTTTACATCATCACATGACCTAACCAAGAGCAAAACAAGATAGGGCTACACCGGGCTACCTGTGTTAGAAGAAAGTCTAGGGGGTAGACGATCCGAGGCCCGCAGATCAGGGTTCCGCAGGAAGAAGCGCTTTGGGGCATCGAAACACCTCCAAACCATGTATGTGAACCTAGAATGTGTAATGAAGTGTGGTGGCATGCTCAAAACTCCTAAACCTGGTTACCAAGTGTGACCCCCTTCGCAGACATGCGTTGTCCCCTAAAGACGAAGTGTCTGCAATCTGTCTATTAGGGGGAAACTCCCTGTTTCGGTGAAACCGGGGTAGATATTGTCACAACATGTTCCCAAACATGGTTTTAAATCATCACATGACCTAACCAAGAACAAAACAAGAGAGGGCTACACCGGGATACCCCTGTCAGAAGAAAGTCTAGGGGGTAGACGATCCGAGGCCCACAGATATGGGTTCCATAGGAAGAAGCGCTTCGGCGCATCAGAACACCTCCAAACCATGCATGTGACCCTATCATGTGTAATGAAGTGTGGTGGCATGCTAAAACCTCCTAAACCTGGTTACCAAGCATGACCCCCTTTGCAGAGATGCGCTGTCCCCTAAAACCAAAGTGTCTGCAATCTGACTATTAGGGGGGGAAACTCCCTGTTTCGGTGAAACCAGGGTAGATCTTGTCACAACATGTTCCCAGACATGGTTTTACATCATCACATGACCTAAACAAGAGCAAAACAAGAGAGGGCTACACAGGGCTACCCCTGTCAGAAGAAAGTCTAGGGGGGTAGACAATCCGAGACCCACGGATCAGGGTTCCGCAGGAAGAAGCGCATCGGGGCATCAGAACACCTCCAAACCATGCATGTGACCCTAGAATGTGTAATGAAGTGGGGTGGCATGCTCAAAACTCCTAATCCTGGTTAACAAGTGTGAGCACTTCGCAGACATGCGTTGTCCCCTAAAAACGAAGTGTCTGCAATCTGACTATTCCGGGGAAACTTCCTGTTTCGGTGAAACCGGGGTAGATCTTGTCACAACATGTTCCCAAACATGGTTTTACATCATCACATGAACTAACCAAGAGCAAAACAAGAGAGGGCTACACTAGGCTACCCCTTTCAGAAGAAAGTCTAGGGGGTAGACGATTCGAGGCCCGCGGATCAGGGTTCCGCAGGAAGAAGCGCTTCGGGGCATCGGAACACCTCCAAACCATGAATGTGACCCTAGCATGTGTAATGAAGTGTGGTGGCATGCTCAAACCTCCTAAACCTGGTTAGCAAGTGTGACCCCCTTCGCAGACATGCGCTGTCCCCTAAAAACGAAGTGTGCGCAATCTAACTATTAGGGGGGAAACTCCCTGTTTCGGTGAAACCGGGTAGATCTTGTCACAACATGTTACCAAACATGGTTTTACATCATCACATGACCTAACCAAGAACAAACAATATAGGGCTACACCGGGCTACCTCTGTTAGAAGAAAGTCTAGGGGGTAGATGATCCGAGGCCCGCGCATCAGGGTTCCGCAGGAAGAAGCGCTTGGGGGCATCGGAACACCTCCAAACCATGCATGTCACCCTAGCATTTGTAATTAAGTGTGGTGGCATGCTCAAACCTCCTAAACCTGGTTACCAAGTGTGACCCCCTTCGCAGACATGCGCTGTCCCCTAAAAACGAAGTGTCTGCAATCTGACTATTAGGGGGAACTCCCTGTTTCGGTGAAACCGGGCTAGATCTTGTCAGAAAATGTTCCCAAACATGGTTTTACATCATCACATGATCTAACCAAGAGCAAAAAAAGAGAGGGATACACCGGGCTACCCCTGTCAGAAGAAAGTCTTGGGGGGTAGACGGTCCGAGACCCGCGGATCAGGGTTTCACAAGAAGAAGCGCTTCAGAACACCTCCAAAACATGCATGTGACCCTAGAATGTGTAATGAAGTGTGGTGGCATGCTCAAACCTCCTAAACCTGGTTCCCAAGTGTGACCCCCTTCGCAGGCATGCGATATCCCCTAAAAACGGAGTGTGTGCAATCTGACTATTAGGGGGAAACTCCCTGTTTCGGTGAAACCGGGGTAGATCATGTCACAACATGTTCCCAAACATGGTTTTACATCATCACATAATGTAACCAAGAGAAAAATAAGAGAGGGCTACACCGGGCTGCCCCTGTCAGAAGAAAGTCTAGGGGGTAGACGATCTGAGGCCCGCGGATCAAGGTTCCGCAGGAAGAAACGCTTCGGGGCATCAGAACGACTCCAAACCATGCATGTGACCCTAGCATGTGTAATTAAGTGTGGTGGCATTCTCAAACCTCCTAAACCTGGTTACCAAGTGTGACCCCCTTCGCAGACATGCGTTGTCCCCTAAAAAGGAAGTGTCTGCAATCTGACTATTAGGGGGGCTCCCTGTTTTGGTGAAATCGAGGTAGATCTTGTCACAACATGTAACCAAACATGGTTTTACATCGTCACATGACCTAACCAAGAGCAAAACAAGAGAGGGCTACACCAGGCTACCGCTGTTAGAAGAAAGTCTAGGGGGTAGATGATCCGAGACCCGGAGATTAGGGTTCCGTAGGAAGAAGCGCTTCGGGGCATCGGAAGACCTACAAACCATGCATGTGACCGTAGCATGTATAATGAATTGTGGTGGCATGCTCAAAACTCCTAAACCTGGTTACGAAGTGTGACCCCCTTCGCAGACATGCGTTGTCCCCTAAAAACGAAGTGTCTGCAATCTGACTATTAGGGGGAAACTCCCCGTTTCGGTGAAACCGAGGTAGATCTTGTCACAACATATTCCCAAACATGGTTTTAAATCATCACATGACCTAACCAAGAGCAAAACAATAGAGGGCAATACTGGGATACCCCTGTCAGAAGAAATTCTAGGGGGGTAGACGATTCGAGGCCCGCGGATAAGGGTTCCGCAGGAAGAAGTGCGTCGGGGCATCGGAACACCTCCAAACCATGCATGTGACCCTAGAATGTGTAATGAAATGTGGTGGCATACTCAAACCTCCTAAACCTGGTTTCCAAGTGTGACCCCCTTCGCAGACATGCGCTGTCCCCTAAAAACACAGTGTCTGCAATCAGACTATTAGGAGGAAACTCCCCCGTTTCAGTGAAACTGGGGTAGATCTTGTCACAGCATGTTCCCAAACATGGTTTTACATCATCAAATGACCTAACCAAGAGCAAAACAAGAGAGGGCTACAACGGGCTACCCCTGTCAGAAGAAAGTCTAGGGGGGTAGACGATCCGATGACCGCGGATCAGGGTTCCGCAGGAAGAAGCGCTTCGAGGCATCGGAACACCTCCAAACCATGCATGTGACCATAGCATGTGTAATGAAGTGTGGTGGCATGCTCAAACCTCCTAAACCTGGTTACCAAGTGTGACCCCCTTCGCAGACATGCGATCTCCCCTAAAACCAAAGTGTCTGCAATCTGACTATTAGGGGGGACTCCCTGTTTTGGTGAAATAGGGTTGATCTTGTCATAATATGTTCCCAAACATGGTTTTACATCATCACATGACATAAACAAGAGAAAAACAAGAGAGGGCTACACCGGGCTACCCCTGTCAGAAGAAAGTCTAGGGGGGTAGACGATCCGAGGCCCGCGGATCAGGGTTCCGCAGGAAGAAGCGCTTCGGGGCATCAGAACACCTCCAAAACATGCATGTGACCGTAGCATGTGTAATGAAGTGTGGTGGCATGCTCAAAACTCCTAAACCTGGTTACCAAGTGTGACCCCCTTCACAGACATGCGATGTCCCCTAAAAACGAAGTGTCTGCAATCAGACTATTAGGGGGAAACTCCCGGTTTCGGTGAAACCGTGGTATATCTTGTCACAACATGTTCCCAAACATGGTTTTACATCATCACATGACCTAACCAAGAGAAAAACAAGAGAGGGATACACCGGGTTACCCGTGTCAGAAGAAAGTCTAGGGGGGTAGCCGATCTGAGGCTCGTGGATCAGGGTTCCGCAGGAAGAAGCTCTTTGGGGCATCGGAACACCTCCAAACCATGCTTGTGACCCTAGCATGTGTAATGAAGTGTGGTGGGATGCTCAAAACTCCAAAACCTGGTTACCAAGTATGACCCCCTTCACAGTCATGTGTTCTCCCATAAATACGAAGTGTCTGCAATTTGACTATTAGGGGGAAACTCCCTGTTTCGGTGAAACCGGGGTAGATCTTGTCACAACATGTTCCCAAACATGGTTGTAAATCATCACATGACCAAACCAAGAACAAAGCAAGAGAGGGCTACACCGGGCTACCCTTGTCAGAAGAAAGTCTAGGGGGGTAGACAATCTGAGTCCTGCGGATCAGGGTTCCGTAGGAAGAAGCGCTTCGGGGCATCGGAACACCTGCAAACCATGCATGTGACCCTAGAATGTGTAATGAAGTGTGGTGGCATGCTCAAACCTCCTAAACCTGGTTACCAAGTGTGACCCCCTTCGCAGACATGCGCTGTCCCCTAAAAACGAAGTGTGTCCGATCTGACTATTAGGAGGGAAACTCCCTATTTCGGTGAAACCGGGGTAGATCTTGTCACAACATGTTCCCAAACATGGTTGTAAATCATCACATGACCTAACCAAGAACAAAGCAAGAGAGGGCTACACAGGGCTACCCTTGTCAGAAGAAAGTCTAGGGGGGTAGACAATCCGAGTCCTGCGGATCAGGGTTCCGTAGGAAGAAGCGCTTCGGGGCATCGGAACACCTCCAAACCATGCATGTGACCGTAGCATGTGTAATGAAGTGTGGTGGCATGCTCAAAACTCCTCAACCTGGTTACCAAGTGTGACCCCCTTCGTAGACATGCGTTGTCCCCTAGAAACGAAGTGTCTTCAATCTGACTATTAGGGGGAAACTCCCTGTTTCGGTGAAACCGGGGTAGATCTTGTCACAACATGTTCCCAAACATGGTTGTAAATCATCACATGACCTAACCAAGAACAAAGCAAGAGAGGGATACACCGGGCTACCCTTGTCAGAAGAAAGTCTAGGGGGGTAGACAATCCGAGTCGTGCGGATCAGGGTTCCGTAGGAAGAAGCGCTTCGGGGGATCGGAACACCTCCAAGCCATGCATGTGACCCTAGCATGTGTAATGAAGTGTGGTGGCATGCTCAAAACTCCTCAACCTGGTTACCAACTGTGACCCCCTTCGCAGACATGCGTTGTCCCCTAAAAACGAAGTGTCTGCAATCTGAGTATTAGGGGGAAACTCTCCGTTTCGGCGAAACCGGGGAAGATCTTGTCACAACATATTCCCAAACATGGTTTTAAATCATCACATGACCTAACCAAGAGAAAAACAAGAGCGGGCAACACCGGGATACCCCTGTCAGAAGAAAGTCTAGGGGGGTAGATGATCTGAGGCCCGCGGATCAAAGTTCCGCAGGAAGAAGCGCTTTGGGGCATCGGAACAGCTCCAAACCATGCATGTGACAATAGCATGAGTAAGGAAGTGTGGTGGAATGCTCAAACCTCCTAAACCTGGTTACCAAGTGTGACCCCCTTCTCAAACATGCGTGGTCCCCTAAAAATGAAGTGCCTACAATCAGACTGTTAGGGGGAAACTCCCCCGTTTCGGTGAAACCGGGGTAGATCTTGTCACAACATGTTAGCAAACATGGTTTTACATGATCACATGATCTAACCAAGAGAAAAACAAGAAAGGGCTACACCGGGCTACCCCTGTCAGAAGAAAGTCTAGGGGGGTAGACGATCCGAGGCCTGCGGATCAGGGTTTCGCAGGAAGAAGCGCTTCGGGGCATCGGAACACCTCCAAACCATGCATGTGACCCTGGAATGTGTAATGAAGTGTGGTGGTATGATAAAAACTCCTAAACCTGGTTACCAAGTGTGACCCCCTTCACAGACATGCGTTGTCTCCTAAATACGAACTGTTTGCAATCTGACTATTAGGGGGAAACTCCCCGTTTCGGTGAAATCGGGGTAGATCTTGTCACAACATGTTCCCAAACATGGTTTTAAATCATCACATGACCTAACCAAGAACAAAACAAGAGAAGGATACACCAGGCTACCCCTGTCAGAAGAAAGTCTAGGGGGTAGTAGATCCGAGGCCCGCAGATAAGGGTTCCGTAGGAAGAAGCGCTTCGGGGCGTCGGAACACCTCCAAACCATGCATGTGACACTAGAATGTGTAATCAAGTGTGGTGGCATGCTGAAACCTCCTAAACCTGGTTACCAAGTGTGACCCCCTTCGTAGACATGCGTGGTCCCCTAAAAACGAAGTGTTTGGAATCTGACTATTAGGGGGGGGGGCACTCCCTGTTTCGGTGAAACCGGGGTAGATCTTGTCACAACATGTTCCCAAACATGGCTTTACATCATCGCATGACCTAACCAAGAGAAAAACAAGAGAGGGCTACACCGGGCTACCCCTGTCAGAAGAAAGTCTAGGGGGGTAGACGATCCGAGACCCACGGATCAGGGTTCCGCAGGAAGAAGCGCTTCGGGGCATCAGAACACCTCCAAACCATGCATGTGACCCTAGAATGTGTAATGAAGTGTGTTGGCATGCTCAAAACTCCTAAACCTGGTTGCCAAGTCTGACCCCCTTCGCAGACATGCGCTCTCCCCTAAATACGAAGTGGTTGCAATCTGACTATTAGGGGGAAACACCCCGTTTCGGTGAAACCGGGGTAGATCTTGTCACAACATATTCCCAAACATGGTTTTACATCATCACATGATCTAACCAAGAGCAAAACAAGAGAGGGCTACACCGGGCTACCCCTATCAGAAGAAAGTCTAGGGGGTAGACGATCCGAGACCCGCGGTCCGCAGGAATAAGCGCTTCGGGGCATCAGAACACCTCCAAACCATGCATGTGACCCTAGAATGTGTAATGAAGTGTGGTGGCATGCTCAAAACTCCTAAACCTGGTTACCAAGTGTGACCCCCTTCGCAGACATGCGCTGTCCCCTAGACGCGAAGTGTCTGTAATCTGACTATTAGGGAGAAACTCCCTATTTAGGTGAAATCGGGGTAGATCTTGTCACAACATGTTCCCAAACATGGTTTTAAATCATCACATGACATAACCAAGAACAAAACAAGAGAGGGCTACACCGGGCTACCCTTGTCAGAAGAAAGTCTAGGGGGTAGACGATCCGAGGCCCGCGGATCAGGGTTCCGAAGGAAGAAGCGCTTCGGGGCATCAGAACACCTCCAAACCATGCATGTGACCCTAGAATGTGTAATGAAGTGTGGTGGCATGCTCAAACCTCCTAAACTTGGTTACCAAGTGTGAGCCCCTTCGCAGACATGCGTTGTCCCCTAAAAACGAAGTGTCTGCAATCTGACTATTAGGGGGGGGAACTCCCCGTTTCTGTAAAACCGGGGTAGATCTTGTCACAACATGTTCCCAAACATGGTATTACATCATCACATGACCTAACCAAGAGCAAAACAAGATAGGGCTACACCGGGATACCTCTGTTAGAAGAAAGTCTAGGGGGTAGACGATCCGAGGCCCGCGGATCAGGGTTCCACAATAAGAAGCGCTTCGGGGCATCGGAACACCTACAAACCATGAATGTGACCCTAGCATGTGTAATGAAGTGTGGTGGCATGCTCAAACCTCCTAAACCTGGTTACCAAGTGTGACCCCCTTCGCAGACATGCGCTGTCCCCTAAAAACGAAGTGTCTGCAATCTGACTATTAGGGGGAACTCCCTGTTTCGGTGAAACCGGGCTAGATCTTGTCAGAAAATGTTCCCAAACATGGTTTTACATCATCACATGATCTAACCAAGAGCAAAAAAAGAGAGGGATACACTGGGCTACCCCTGTCAGAAGAAAGTCTTGGCGGGTAGACGGTCCGAGACCCGCGGATCAGGGTTTCACAAGAAGAAGCGCTTCAGAACACCTCCAAAACATGCATGTGACCATAGAATGTGTAATGAAGTGTGGTGGCATGCTCAAACCTCCTAAACCTGGTTACCAAGTGTGAGCCCCTTCGCAGACATGCGTTGTCCCCTAAAAACGAAGTGTCTGCAATATGACTATTAGGGGGGGAACTCCCCGTTTCTGTGAAACCGGGGTAGATCTTGTCACAACATGTTCCCAAACATGGTTTTACATCATCACATGACCTAACCAAGATCAAAACAAGAGGGGGATACCCCGGGCTACCCCTGTCAGAAGAAAGTCTAGGGGGGTAGACGATCTGAGACCCACGGATCAGGGTTCCGTAGGAAGAAGCGCTTCGGGGCATCAGAACACCTCCAAACCATGCATCTGACCCTAGCATGTGTAATGAAGTGGGGTGGCATGCTCAAAACTCCTAAACCTGGTTACCAAGTGTGACCCCCTTCACAGACATGCGTTGTCCCCTAAAAACAAAGTGTCTGCAAACTGACTATTAGGGGGAAACTTCCCGTTACGGTGAAACCAGGGTAGATCTTGTCACAACATGTTCCCAAACATGGTTTTACATCATCACATGAACTAACCAAGAGAAAAACAAGAGAGGGATACACTGGGCTACCCCTGTCAGAAGAAAGTCTAGGGGGGTAGACGATTCGAGGCCCGTGGATGAGGGTTCCGCAGGAAGAAGCGCTTCGGGGCATCGGAACACCTCCAAACCATGCATGTGACCCTAGCATGTGTAATGAAGTGTGGTGGCATGCTCAAACCTCCTAAACCTGGTTAGCAAGTGTGACCCCCTTCACAAACATGCGATGTCCCCTAAAAACAAAGAGTGTGCAATCTGACTATTAGGGGGAAACTTCCCGTTTCGGTGAAACCGGGGTAGATCTTGTCACAACATGTTCCAAACATGGTTTTACATCATCACATGACCTAACCAAGGGAAAAACAAGAGAGGGCTACACCGGTCTACCCCTGTTAGAAGAAAGTCTAGGAGGGTAGACGATCCGAGGCCCGCGGATCAGGGTTCCGCAGGAAGAAGCGCTTCGGGGCATCGGAACACCTCCAAACCATCCATGTGACCCTAGAATGTGTAATTAAGTGTGGTGGCATGCTCAAAACTCCTAAAACTGGTTACCAAGTGTGACGCCCTTCGCAGACATGCGTTGTCCCCTCAAAACAAAGTGTCTGCAATCTGACTATTAGGGGGAAACTCCCCGTTTCGGTGAAACCGGGGTAGATCTTGTCACAACATATTCCCAAACATGGTTTTACATCATCACATGACCTAACCAAGAGGAAAAAAAGAGAGGGAAACATCGGGATACCCCTGTCAGAAGAAAGTCTAGGGGGTAGATGATGCGAGGCCCGCGGATCAGGGTTCCGCAGGAACAAGCGCTTCGGGGCATCGGAACACCTCGAAACCATGCATGTGACACTAGCATGTCTAATGAAGTGTGGTGGCATGCTCAAACCTCCAAAACCTGGTTACCAAGTTTGACCCCCTTCGCAAACATGTGCGGTCCCCTAAATACGAAGTGTCTGCAATCAGACTATTAGGGGGAAACTCCCTGTTTCGGTGAAACCGGGGTAGATCTTGTCACAACATGTTCCCAAACATGGTTTTACATCATCACATGAACTAACCAAGATCAAAACAAGAGAGGGCTACACTGGGCTACCCCTGTCAGAAGAAAGTCTAGGGGGTAGACGATTCGAGGCCTACGGATCAGGTTTCCGCGGCAAGAAGCGCTTCGGGGCATCGGAACACATCCAAACCATGCATGTGACCCTAGCATGTGTAATGAAGTGTGGTGGAATGATCAAACCTCCTAAACCTGGTTACCAAGTGTGACCGCCTTCGTAGACATGCGCTGTCCCCTAAAAACAAAGTGTGTGCGATCTGACTATTACGGGGGAAACTCCCCGTTTCGGTGAAACCGGGGTAGATCTTGTCACAACATGTTCCCAAACATGGTTTTACATCATCACATGACCTAACCAAGAGCAAAACAAGATAGGGCTACACCGGGCTACCTGTGTTAGAAGAAAGTCTAGGGGGTAGACGATCCGAGGCCCGCAGATCAGGGTTCCGCAGGAAGAAGCGCTTTGGGGCATCGAAACACCTCCAAACCATGTATGTGACCCTAGAATGTGTAATGAAGTGTGGTGGCATGCTCAAAACTCCTAAACCTGGTTACCAAGTGTGACCCCCTTCGCAGACATGCGTTGTCCCCTAAAGACGAAGTGTCTGCAATCTGTCTATTAGGGGGAAACTCCCTGTTTCGGTGAAACCGGGGTAGATATTGTCACAACATGTTCCCAAACATGGTTTTAAATCATCACATGACCTAACCAAGAACAAAACAAGAGAGGGCTACACCGGGATACCCCTGTCAGAAGAAAGTCTAGGGGGGTAGACGATCCGAGGCCCACAGATATGGGTTCCATAGGAAGAAGCGCTTCGGCGCATCAGAACACCTCCAAACCATGCATGTGACCCTATCATGTGTAATGAAGTGTGGTGGCATGCTAAAACCTCCTAAACCTGGTTACCAAGCATGACCCCCTTTGCAGAGATGCGCTGTCCCCTAAAACCAAAGTGTCTGCAATCTGACTATTAGGGGGGGAACTCCCTGTTTCGGTGAAACCGGGGTAGATCTTGTCACAACATGTTCCCAGACATGGTTTTACATCATCACATGACCTAAACAAGAGCAAAACAAGAGAGGGCTACACAGGGCTACCCCTGTCAGAAGAAAGTCTAGGGGGGTAGACAATCCGAGACCCACGGATCAGGGTTCCGCAGGAAGAAGCGCATCGGGGCATTAGAACACCTCCAAACCATGCATGTGACCCTAGAATGTGTAATGAAGTGGGGTGGCATGCTCAAAACTCCTAATCCTGGTTAACAAGTGTGAGCACTTCGCAGACATGCGTTGTCCCCTAAAAACGAAGTGTCTGCAATCTGACTATTCCGGGGAAACTTCCTGTTTCGGTGAAACCGGGGTAGATCTTGTCACAACATGTTCCCAAACATGGTTTTACATCATCACATGAACTAACCAAGAGCAAAACAAGAGAGGGCTACACTAGGCTACCCCTTTCAGAAGAAAGTCTAGGGGGTAGACGATTCGAGGCCCGCGGATCAGGGTTCCGCAGGAAGAAGCGCTTCGGGGCATCGGAACACCTCCAAACCATGAATGTGACCCTAGCATGTGTAATGAAGTGTGGTGGCATGCTCAAACCTCCTAAACCTGGTTAGCAAGTGTGACCCCCTTCGCAGACATGCGCTGTCCCCTAAAAACGAAGTGTGCGCAATCTAACTATTAGGGGGGAAACTCCCTGTTTCGGTGAAACCGGGTAGATCTTGTCACAACATGTTCCCAAACATGGTTTTACATCATCACATGACCTAACCAAGAACAAACAAGATAGGGCTACACCGGGCTACCTCTGTTAGAAGAAAGTCTAGGGGGTACATGATCCGAGGCCCGCGCATCAGGGATCCGCAGGAAGAAGCGCTTGGGGGCATCGGAACACCTCCAAACCATGCATGTCACCCTAGCATTTGTAATTAAGTGTGGTGGCATGCTCAAACCTCCTAAACCTGGTTACCAAGTGTGACCCCCTTCGCAGACATGCGCTGTCCCCTAAAAACGAAGTGTCTGCAATCTGACTATTAGGGGGAACTCCCTGTTTCGGTGAAACCGGGCTAGATCTTGTCAGAAAATGTTCCCAAACATGGTTTTACATCATCACATGATCTAACCAAGAGCAAAAAAAGAGAGGGATACACCGGGCTACCCCTGTCAGAAGAAAGTCTTGGGGGGTAGACGGTCCGAGACCCGCGGATCAGGGTTTCACAAGAAGAAGCGCTTCAGAACACCTCCAAAACATGCATGTGACCCTAGAATGTGTAATGAAGTGTGGTGGCATGCTCAAACCTCCTAAACCTGGTTCCCAAGTGTGACCCCCTTCGCAGGCATGCGATATCCCCTAAAAACGGAGTGTGTGCAATCTGACTATTAGGGGGAAACTCCCTGTTTCGGTGAAACCAGGGTAGATCATGTCACAACATGTTCCCAAACATGGTTTTACATCATCACATAATGTAACCAAGAGAAAAATAAGAGAGGGCTACACCGGGCTGCCCCTGTCAGAAGAAAGTCTAGGGGGTAGACGATCTGAGGCCCGCGGATCAAGGTTCCGCAGGAAGAAACGCTTCGGGGCATCAGAACGACTCCAAACCATGCATGTGACCCTAGCATGTGTAATTAAGTGTGGTGGCATTCTCAAACCTCCTAAACCTGGTTACCAAGTGTGACCCCCTTCGCAGACATGCGTTGTCCCCTAAAAACGAAGTGTCTGCAATCTGACTATTAGGGGGGCTCCCTGTTTTGGTGAAATCGAGGTAGATCTTGTCACAACATGTAACCAAACAAGGTTTTACATCGTCACATGACCTAACCAAGAGCAAAACAAGAGAGGGCTACACCAGGCTACCGCTGTTAGAAGAAAGTCTAGGGGGTAGATGATCCGAGACCCGGAGATTAGGGTTCCGTAGGAAGAAGCGCTTCGGGGCATCGGAAGACCTACAAACCATGCATGTGACCGTAGCATGTATAATGAATTGTGGTGGCATGCTCAAAACTCCTAAACCTGGTTACCAAGTGTGACCCCCTTCGCAGACATGCGTTGTCCCCTAAAAACGAAGTGTCTGCAATCTGACTATTAGGGGGAAACTCCCCGTTTCGGTGAAACCGAGGTAGATCTTGTCACAACATATTCCCAAACATGGTTTTCAATCATCACATGACCTAACCAAGAGCAAAACAATAGAGGGCAACACTGGGATACCCCTGTCAGAAGAAATTCTAGGGGGGTAGACGATTCGAGGCCCGCGGATAAGGGTTCCGCAGGAAGAAGCGCGTCGGGGCATCGGAACACCTCCAAACCATGCATGTGACCCTAGAATGTGTAATGAAATGTGGTGGCATACTCAAACCTCCTAAACCTGGTTCCCAAGTGTGACCCCCTTCGCAGACATGCGCTGTCCCCTAAAAACACAGTGTCTGCAATCAGACTATTAGGAGGAAACTCCCCCGTTTCGGTGAAACTGGGGTAGATCTTGTCACAGCATGTTCCCAAACATGGTTTTACATCATCAAATGACCTAACCAAGAGCAAAACAAGAGAGGGCTACAACGGGCTACCCCTGTCAGAAGAAAGTCTAGGGGGGTAGACGATCCGATGACCGCGGATCAGGGTTCCGCAGGAAGAAGCGCTTCGAGGCATCGGAACACCTCCAAACCATGCATGTGACCATAGCATGTGTAATGAAGTGTGGTGGCATGCTCAAACCTCCTAAACCTGGTTACCAAGTGTGACCCCCTTCGCAGACATGCGATCTCCCCTAAAACCAAAGTGTCTGCAATCTGACTATTAGGGGGGACTCCCTGTTTTGGTGAAATAGGGTTGATCTTGTCATAATATGTTCCCAAACATGGTTTTACATCATCACATGACCTAAACAAGAGAAAAACAAGAGAGGGATACACCGGGCTACCCCTGTCAGAAGAAAGTCTAGGGGGGTAGACGATCCGAGGCCCGCGGATCAGGGTTCCGCAGGAAGAAGCGCTTCGGGGCATCAGAACACCTCCAAAACATGCATGTGACCCTAGCATGTGTAATGAAGTGTGGTGGCATGCTCAAAACTCCTAAACCTGGTTACCAAGTGTGACCCCCTTCACAGACATGCGATGTCCCCTAAAAACGAAGTGTCTGCAATCAGACTATTAGGGGGAAACTCCCGGTTTCGGTGAAACCGTGGTAGATCTTGTCACAACATGTTCCCAAACATGGTTTTACATCATCACATGACCTAACCAAGAGATAAACAAGAGAGGGATACACCGGGTTACCCGTGTCAGAAGAAAGTCTAGGGGGGTAGACGATCTGAGGCTCGTGGATCAGGGTTCCGCAGGAAGAAGCTCTTTGGGGCATCGGAACACCTCCAAACCATGCTTGTGACCCTAGCATGTGTAATGAAGTGTGGTGGGATGCTAAAAACTCCAAAACCTGGTTACCAAGTATGACCCCCTTCACAGTCATGTGTTCTCCCCTAAATACGAAGTGTCTGCAATTTGACTATTAGGGGGAAACTCCCTGTTTCGGTGAAACCGGGGTAGATCTTGTCACAACATGTTCCCAAACATGGTTGTAAATCATCACATGACCAAACCAAGAACAAAGCAAGAGAGGGCTACACCGGGCTACCCTTGTCAGAAGAAAGTCTAGGGGGGTAGACAATCTGAGTCCTGCGGATCAGGGTTCCGTAGGAAGAAGCGCTTCGGGGCATCGGAACACCTGCAAACCATGCATGTGACCCTAGAATGTGTAATGAAGTGTGGTGGCATGCTCAAACCTCCTAAACCTGGTTACCAAGTGTGACCCCCTTCGCAGACATGTGTTGTCCCCTAAAAACGAAGTGTGTCCGATCTGACTATTAGGAGGGAAACTCCCTATTTCGGTGAAACCGGGGTAGATCTTGTCACAACATGTTCCCAAACATGGTTGTAAATCATCACATGACCTAACCAATAACAAAGCAAGAGAGGGCTACACAGGGCTACCCTTGTCAGAAGAAAGTCTAGGGGGGTAGACAATCCGAGTCCTGCGGATCAGGGTTCCGTAGGAAGAAGCGCTTCGGGGGATCGGAACACCTCCAAACCATGCATGTGACCCTAGCATGTGTAATGAAGTGTGGTGGCATGCTCAAAACTCCTCAACCTGGTTACCAACTGTGACCCCCTTCGCAGACATGCGTTGTCCCCTAAAAACGAAGTGTCTGCAATCTGAGTATTAGGGGGAAACTCTCCGTTTCGGCGAAACCGGGGAAGATCTTGTCACAACATATTCCCAAACATGGTTTTAAATCATCACATGACCTAACCAAGAGAAAAACAAGAGCGGGCAACACCGGGATACCCCTGTCAGAAGAAAGTCTAGGGGGGTAGATGATCTGAGGCCCGCGGATCAAAGTTCCGCAGGAAGAAGCGCTTTGGGGCATCGGAACAGCTCCAAACCATGCATGTGACAATAGCATGAGTAAGGAAGTGTGGTGGAATGCTCAAACCTCCTAAACCTGGTTACCAAGTGTGACCCCCTTCTCAAACATGCGTGGTCCCCTAAAAATGAAGTGCCTACAATCAGACTGTTAGGGGGAAACTCCCCCGTTTCGGTGAAACCGGGGTAGATCTTGTCACAACATGTTAGCAAACATGGTTTTACATGATCACATGATCTAACCAAGAGAAAAACAAGAAAGGGCTACACCGGGCTACCCCTGTCAGAAGAAAGTCTAGGGGGGTAGACGATCCGAGGCCTGCGGATCAGGGTTTCGCAGGAAGAAGCGCTTCGGGGCATCGGAACACCTCCAAACCATGCATGTGACCCTGGAATGTGTAATGAAGTGTGGTGGTATGATCAAAACTCCTAAACCTGGTTACCAAGTGTGACCCCCTTCACAGACATGCGTTGTCTCCTAAATACGAACTGTTTGCAATCTGACTATTAGGGGGAAACTCCCCGTTTCGGTGAAATCGGGGTAGATCTTGTCACAACATGTTCCCAAACATGGTTTTAAATCATCACATGACCTAACCAAGAACAAAACAAGAGAGGGATACACCAGGCTACCCCTGTCAGAAGAAAGTCTAGGGGGTAGTAGATCCGAGGCCCGCAGATAAGGGTTCCGTAGGAAGAAGCGCTTCGGGGCGTCGGAACACCTCCAAACCATGCATGTGACACTAGAATGTGTAATCAAGTGTGGTGGCATGATGAAACCTCCTAAACCTGGTTACCAAGTGTGACCCCCTTCGCAGACATGCGTGGTCCCCTAAAAACGAAGTGTCTGGAATCTGACTATTAGGGGGGGGGCACTCCCTGTTTCGGTGAAACCGGGGTAGATCTTGTCACAACATGTTCCCAAACATGGCTTTACATCATCGCATGACCTAACCAAGAGAAAAACAAGAGAGGGCTACACCGGGCTACCCCTGTCAGAAGAAAGTCTAGGGGGGTAGACGATCCGAGACCCACGGATCAGGGTTCCGCAGGAAGAAGCGCTTCAGGGCATCAGAACACCTCCAAACCATGCATGTGACCCTAGAATGTGTAATGAAGTGTGTTGGCATGCTCAAAACTCCTAAACCTGGTTGCCAAGTCTGACCCCCTTCGCAGACATGCGCTCTCCCCTAAATACGAAGTGTTTGCAATCTGACTATTAGGGGGAAACACCCCGTTTCGGTGAAACCGGGGTAGATCTTGTCACAACATATTCCCAAACATGGTTTTACATCATCACATGATCTAACCAAGAGCAAAACAAGAGAGGGCTACACCGGGCTACCCCTATCAGAAGAAAGTCTAGGGGGTAGACGATCCGAGACCCGCGGTCCGCAGGAATAAGCGCTTCGGGGCATCAGAACACCTCCAAACCATGCATGTGACCCTAGCATGTGTAATGAAGTGTGGTGGCATGCTCAAAACTCCTAAACCTGGTTACCAAGTGTGACCCCCTTCGCAGACATGCGCTGTCCCCTAGACGCGAAGTGTCTGTAATCTGACTATTAGGGAGAAACTCCCTATTTCGGTGAAATCGGGGTAGATCTTGTCACAACATGTTCCCAAACATGGTTTTAAATCATCACATGACATAACCAAGAACAAAACAAGAGAGGGCTACACCGGGCTACCCTTGTCAGAAGAAAGTCTAGGGGGTAGACGATCCGAGGCCCGCGGATCAGGGTTCCGAAGGAAGAAGCGCTTCGGGGCATCAGAACACCTCCAAACCATGCATGTGACCCTAGAATGTGTAATGAAGTGTGGTGGCATGCTCAAACCTCCTAAACTTGGTTACCAAGTGTGAGCCCCTTCGCAGACATGCGTTGTCCCCTAAAAACGAAGTGTCTGCAATCTGACTATTAGGGGGGGAACTCCCTGTTTCTGTAAAACCGGGGTAGATCTTGTCACAACATGTTCCCAAACATGGTATTACATCATCACATGACCTAACCAAGAGCAAAACAAGATAGGGCTACACCAGGATACCTCTGTTAGAAGAAAGTCTAGGGGGTAGACGATCCGAGGCCCGCGGATCAGGGTTCCACAATAAGAAGCGCTTCGGGGCATCGGAACACCTACAAACCATGAATGTGACCCTAGCATGTGTAATGAAGTGTGGTGGCATGCTCAAACCTCCTAAACCTGGTTACCAAGTGTGACCCCCTTCGCAGACATGCGCTGTCCCCTAAAAACGAAGTGTCTGCAATCTGACTATTAGGGGGAACTCCCTGTTTCGGTGAAACCGGGCTAGATCTTGTCAGAAAATGTTCCCAAACATGGTTTTACATCATCACATGATCTAACCAAGAGCAAAAAAAGAGAGGGATACACTGGGCTACCCCTGTCAGAAGAAAGTCTTGGCGGGTAGACGGTCCGAGACCCGCGGATCAGGGTTTCACAAGAAGAAGCGCTTCAGAACACCTCCAAAACATGCATGTGACCCTAGAATGTGTAATGAAGTGTGGTGGCATGCTCAAACCTCCTAAACCTGGTTCCCAAGTGTGACCCCCTTCGCAGGCATGCGATATCCCCTAAAAACGGAGTGTGTGCAATCTGACTATTAGGGGGAAACTCCCTGCTTCGGTGAAACCGGGGTAGATCATGTCACAACATGTTCCCAAACATGGTTTTACATCATCACATAACGTAACCAAGAGCAAAACAAGAGAGGGCTACACCGGGCTGCCCCTGTCAGAAGAAAGTCTAGGGGGTAGACGATCTGAGGCCCGCGGATCAAGGTTCCGCAGGAAGAAACGCTTCGGGGCATCGGAACGACTCCAAACCATGCATGTGACCCTAGAATGTGTAATTAAGTGTGGTGGCATGCTCAAACCTCCTAAACCTGGTTACCAAGTGTGACCCCCTTCGCAGACATGCGTTGTCCCCTAAAAACGAAGTGTCTGCAATCTGACTATTAGGGGGGCTCCCCGTTTTGGTGAAATCGAGGTAGATCTTGTCACAACATGTAACCAAACATGGTTTTACATCATCACATGACCTAACCAAGAGCAAAACAAGAGAGGGCTACACCGGGCTACCGCTGTTAGAAGAAAGTCTAGGGGGTAGATGATCCGAGACCCGGAGATTAGGGTTCCGTAGGAAGAAGCGCTTCGGGGCATCGGAAGACCTACAAACCATGCATGTGACCGTAGCATGTATAATGAATTTTGGTGGCATGCTCAAAACTCCTAAACCTGGTTACCAAGTGTGACCCCCTTCGCAGACATGCCTTGTCCCCTAAAAACGAAGTGTCTGCAATCTGACAATTAGGGGGAAACTCCCTATTTCGGTGAAACCGAGGTAGATCTTGTCACAACATATTCCCAAACATGGTTTTCAATCATCACATGACCTAACCAAGAGAAAAACAATAGAGGGCAACACTGGGATACCCCTGTCAGAAGAAAGTCTAGGGGGGTAGACGATTCGAGGCCCGCAGATAAGGGTTCCGCAGGAAGAAGCGCGTCGGGGCATCGGAACACCTCCAAACCATGCATGTGACCCTAGAATGTGTAATGAAATGTGGTGGCATACTCAAACCTCCTAAACCTGGTTCCCAAGTGTGACCCCCTTCGCAGACATGCGCTGTTCCCTAAAAACAAAGTGGCTGCAATCAGACTATTAGGAGGAAACTCCCCCGTTTCGGTTAAACTGGGGTAGATCTTGTCACAGCATGTTCCCAAACATGGTTTTACATCATCACATGACCTAACCAAGAGCAAAACAAGAGAGGGCTACAACGGGCTACCCCTGTCAGAAGAAAGTCTAGGGGGTAGACGATCCGATGACCGCGGATCAGGGTTCCGCAGGAAGAAGCGCTTCGAGGCATCGGAGCACCTCCAAACCATGCATGTGACCCTAGCATGTGTAATGAAGTGTGGTGGCATGCTCAAACCTCCTAAACCTGGTTACCAAGTGTGACCCCCTTCGCAGACATGCGATCTCCCCTAAAACCAAAGTGTCTGCAATCTGACTATTAGGGGGGACTCCCTGTTTTGGTGAAATAGGGTTGATCTTGTCATAATATGTTCCCAAACATGGTTTTACATCATCACATGACCTAACCAAGAGAAAAACAAGAGAGGGCTACACCGGGCTACCCCTGCCAGAAGAAAGTCTAGGGGGGTAGACGATCCGAGGCCCGCGGATCAGGGTTCCGTAGGAAGAAGCGCTTCGGGGCATCAGAACACCTCCAAAACATGCATGTGACCCTAGCATGTGTAATGAAGTGTGGTGGCATGCTCAAAACTCCTAAACCTGGTTACCAAGTGTGACCCCCTTCACAGACATGCGCTGTCCCCTAAAAACAAAGTGTCTGCAATCAGACTATTAGGGGGAAACTCCCCGTTTCGGTGAAACCGTGGTAGATCTTGTCACAACATGTTCCCAAACATGGTTTTACATCATCACATGACCTAACCAAGATAAAAACAAGAGAGGGCTACACCGGGTTACCCGTGTCAGAAGAAAGTCTAGGGGGTAGACAATCTGAGGCTCGTGGATCAGGGTTCCGCAGGAAGAAGCTCTTTGGGGCATCGGAACACCTCCAAACCATGCTTGTGACCCTAGCATGTGTAATGAAGTGTGGTGGGATGCTCAAAACTCCTAAACCTGGTTACCAAGTATGACCCCCTTCACAGTCATGTGTTGTCCCCTAAATACGAAGTGTCTGCAATTTGACTATTAGGGGGAAACTCCCTGTTTCGGTGAAACCGGGGTAGATCTTGTCACAACATGTTCCCAAACATGGTTTTACATCATCACATGACCTAACCAAGAGCAAAAGAAGAGAGGGCTACACCGGGCTACCCCTGTCAAAAGAAAGCCTAGGGGGGTAGACGATCCCAGGCCCGCGGATTAGGGTTCCGCAGGAACAAGCGCTTCGGCGCATCGGAACACCTCCAAACCATGCATGTGACCCTATAATGTGTAATGAAATGTGGTGGCATACTCAAACCTACTAAACCTGGTTCCCAAGTGTGACCCCCTTCGCAGACATGCGCTGTCCCCTAAAAACAAAGTGTCTGCAATCAGACTATTAGGAGGAAACTCCCCCGTTTCGGTGAAACTGGGGTAGATCTTGTCACAGCATGTTCCCAAACATGGTTTTACATCATCACATGACCTAACCAAGAGCAAAACAAGAGAGGGCTACAACGGGCTACCCCTGTCAGAAGAAAGTCTAGGGGGGTAGAAGATCCGATGACCGCGGATCAGGGTTCCGCAGGAAGAAGCGCTTCGAGGCATCGGAACACCTCAAACCATGCATGTGACCCTAGCATGTGTAATTAAGTGTGGTGGCATGCTCAAACCTCCTAAACCTGGTTACCAAGTGTGACCCCCTTCGCAGACATGCGATCTCCCCTAAAACCAAAGTGTCTGCAATCTGACTATTAGGGGGGACTCCCTGTTTTGGTGAAATAGGGTTGATCTTGTCATAATATGTTCCCAAACATGGTTTTACATCATCACATGACCTAACTAAGAGAAAAACAAGAGAGGGCTACACCGGGCTACCCCTGTCAGAAGAAAGTCTAGGGGGGTAGACGATCCGAGGCCCACGGATCAGGGTTCCGCAGGAAGAAGCGCTTCGGGGCATCAGAACACCTCCAAAACATGCATGTGACCCTAGCATGTGTAATGAAGTGTGGTGGCATGCTCAAAACTCCTAAACCTGGTTACCAAGTGTGACCCCCTTCACAGACATGCGCTGTCCCCTAAAAACGAAGTGTCTGCAATCAGACTATTAGGGGGAAACTCCCCGTTTCGGTGAAACCGTGGTAGATCTTGTCACAACATGTTCCCAAACATGGTTTTACATCATCACCTGACCTTACCAAGAGAAAAACAAGAGAGGGATACACCGGGTTACCCGTGTCAGAAGAAAGTCTAGGGGGTAGACGATCTAAGGCTCGTGGATCAGGGTTCCGCAGGAAGAAGCTCTTTGGGGCATAGGAACACCTCCAAACCATGCTTGTGACCCTAGCATGTGTTCTCAAGTGTGGTGGGATGCTCAAAACTCCTAAACCTGGTTACCAAGTATGACCCCCTTCACAGTCATGTGTTGTCCCCTAAATACGAAGTGTCTGCAATTTGACTATTAGGGGGAAACTCCCTGTTTCGGTGAAACCGGGGTAGATCTTGTCACAACATGTTCCCAAACATGGTTTTACATCATCACATGACCTAACCAAGAGCAAAAGAAGAGAGGGCTACACCGGGCTACCCTTGTCAAAAGAAAGTCTAGGGGGGAAGACGATCCCAGGCCCGCGAATTAGGGTTCCGCAGGAACAAGCGCTTCGGCGCATCGGAACACCTCCAAACCATGCATGTGACCCTAGAATGTGTAATGAAATGTGGTGGCATACTCAAACCTCCTAAACCTGGTTCCCAAGTGTGACCCCCTTCACAGACATGCGCTGTCCCCTAAATACAAAGTGTCTGCAATCTGACTATTAGGGGGAAACTCCCTGTTTTGGTGAAACCAGGGTAGATCTTGTCACAACATATTCCCAAACATGGTTTTACATCATCACATAACCAAACCAAGAGCAAAAAAGGAGAGGGCTACACCGGGCTACCCCTGTCAGAAGAAAGTCTAGGGGGGTAGACGATCCGAGACCCGTATATCAGGGTTCCGAAGGAATTAGCGCTTCGGGGCATCGGAACACCTCCAAACCATGCATGTGACCGTAGCATGTGTAATGAATTGTGGTGGCATGCTCAAAACTCCTCAACCTGGTTACCAAGTGTGACCCCCTTCGTAGACATGCGTTGTCCCCTAGAAACAAAGTGTCTGCAATCTGACTATTAGGGGGAAACTCCCTGTTTCGGTGAAACCGGGGTAGATCTTGTCACAACATGTTCCCAAACATGGTTGTAAATCATCACATGACCTAACCAAGAACAAAGCAAGAGAGGGCTACACCGGGCTACCCTTGTCAGAAGAAAGTCTAGGGGGTAGACAATCCGAGTCCTGCGGATCAGGGTTCCGTAGGAAGAAGCGCTTCGGGGCATCGGAACACCTCCAAACCATGCATGTGACCCTAGAATGTGTAATGAAGTTTGGTGGCATGCTCAAACCTCCTAAACCTGGTTACCAAGTGTGACCCCCTTCGCAGACATGCGCTGTCCCCTAAAAACAAAGTGTGTCCGATCTGACTATTAGGAGGGAAACTCCCTATTTCGGTGAAACCGGGGTACATCTTGTCACAACATGTTACCAAACATGGTTGTAAATCATCACATGACCTAACCAAGAACAAAGCAAGAGAGGGCTACACCGGGCTACCCTTGTCAGAAGAAAGTCTAGGGGGGTAGACAATTCGAGTCCTGCGGATCAGGATTCCGTAGGGAGAAGCGCTTCGGGGCATCGGAACACCTCCAAACCATGCATGTGACCGTAGCATGTGTAATGAAGTGTGGTGGCATGATCAAAACTCCTCAACCTGGTTACCAAGTGTGACCCCCTTCGTAGATATGCGTTGTCCCCTAGAAACGAAGTGTCTGCAATCTGACTATTAGGGGGAACTCCCTGTTTCGGTGAAACCGGGGTAGATCTTGTCACAACATGTTCCCAAAAATGGTTGTAAATCATCACATGACCTAACCAAGAACAAAGCAAGAGAGGGCTACACCGGGCTACCCTTGTCAGAAGAAAGTCTAGGGGGGTAGACAATCCGAGTCCTGCGGATCAGGGTTCCGTAGGAAGAAGCACTTCGGGGCATCGGAACACCTCCAAACCATGCATGTGACCCTAGAACGTGTAATGAAGTGTGGTGGCATGCTCAAAACTCCTCAACCTGGTTACCAAGTGTGACCCCCTTCGCAGACATGCGATCTCCCCTAAAACCAAAGTGTCTGCAATCTGACTATTAGGGGGGACTCCCTGTTTTGGTGAAATAGGGTTGATCTTGTCATAATATGTTCCCAAATATGGTTTTACATCATCACATGACCTAACCAAGAGAAAAACAAGAGAGGGCTACACCGGGCTACCCCTGTCAGAAGAAAGTCTAGGGGGGTAGACGATCCGAGGCCCGCGGATCAGGGTTCCGTAGGAAGAAGCGCTTCGGGGCATCAGAACACCTCCAAAACATGCATGTGACCCTAGAATGTGTAATGAAGTGTGGTGGCATGATCAAAACTCCTAAACCTGGTTACCAAGTGTGACCCCCTTCACAGACATGCGCTGTCCCCTAAAAACAAAGTGTCTGCAATCAGACTATTAGGGGGAAACTCCCCGTTTCGGTGAAACAGTGGTAGATCTTGTCACAACATGTTCCCAAACATGGTTTTACATCATCACATGACCTAACCAAGAGAAAAACAAGAGAGGGCTACACCGGGTTACCCGTGTCAGAAGAAAGTCTAGGGGGTAGACAATCTGAGGCTCGTGGATCAGGGTTCCGCAGGAAGAAGCTCTTTGGGGCATCGGAACACCTCCAAACCATGCTTGTGACCCTAGCATGTGTAATGAAGTGTGGTGGGATGCTCAAAACTCCTAAACCTGGTTACCAAGTATGACCCCCTTCACAGTCATGTGTTGTCCCCTAAATACGAAGTGTCTGCAATTTGACTATTAGGGGGAAACTCCCTGTTTCGGTGAAACCGGGGTAGATCTTGTCACAACATGTTCCCAAACATGGTTTTACATCATCACATGACCTAACCAAGAGCAAAAGAAGAGAGGGCTACACCGGGCTACCCCTGTCAAAAGAAAGCCTAGGGGGGTAGACGATCCCAGGCCCGCGGATTAGGGTTCCGCAGGAACAAGCGCTTCGGCGCATCGGAACACCTCCAAACCATGCATGTGACCCTATAATGTGTAATGAAATGTGGTGGCATACTCAAACCTACTAAACCTGGTTCCCAAGTGTGACCCCCTTCGCAGACATGCGCTGTCCCCTAAAAACAAAGTGTCTGCAATCAGACTATTAGGAGGAAACTCCCCCGTTTCGGTGAAACTGGGGTAGATCTTGTCACAGCATGTTCCCAAACATGGTTTTACATCATCACATGACCTAACCAAGAGCAAAACAAGAGAGGGCTACAACGGGCTACCCCTGTCAGAAGAAAGTCTAGGGGGGTAGACGATCCGATGACCGCGGATCAGGGTTCCGCAGGAAGAAGCGCTTCGAGGCATCGGAACACCTCAAACCATGCATGTGACCCTAGCATGTGTAATTAAGTGTGGTGGCATGCTCAAACCTCCTAAACCTGGTTACCAAGTGTGACCCCCTTCGCAGACATGCGATCTCCCCTAAAACCAAAGTGTCTGCAATCTGACTATTAGGGGGGACTCCCTGTTTTGGTGAAATAGGGTTGATCTTGTCATAATATGTTCCCAAACATGGTTTTACATCATCACATGACCTAACTAAGAGAAAAACAAGAGAGGGCTACACCGGGCTACCCCTGTCAGAAGAAAGTCTAGGGGGGTAGACGATCCGAGGCCCACGGATCAGGGTTCCGCAGGAAGAAGCGCTTCGGGGCATCAGAACACCTCCAAAACATGCATGTGACCCTAGCATGTGTAATGAAGTGTGGTGGCATGCTCAAAACTCCTAAACCTGGTTACCAAGTGTGACCCCCTTCACAGACATGCGTTGTCCCCTAAAAACGAAGTGTCTGCAATCAGACTATTAGGGGGAAACTCCCCGTTTCGGTGAAACCGTGGTAGATCTTGTCACAACATGTTCCCAAACATGGTTTTACATCATCACCTGACCTTACCAAGAGAAAAACAAGAGAGGGATACACCGGGTTACCCGTGTCAGAAGAAAGTCTAGGGGGTAGACGATCTGAGGCTCGTGGATCAGGGTTCCGCAGGAAGAAGCTCTTTGGGGCATAGGAACACCTCCAAACCATGCTTGTGACCCTAGCATGTGTAATCAAGTGTGGTGGGATGCTCAAAACTCCTAAACCTGGTTACCAAGTATGACCCCCTTCACAGTCATGTGTTGTCCCCTAAATACGAAGTGTCTGCAATTTGACTATTAGGGGGAAACTCCCTGTTTCGGTGAAACCGGGGTAGATCTTGTCACAACATGTTCCCAAACATGGTTTTACATCATCACATGACCTAACCAAGAGCAAAAGAAGAGAGGGCTACACCGGGCTACCCCTGTCAAAAGAAAGTCTAGGGGGGAAGACGATCCCAGGCCCGCGAATTAGGGTTCCGCAGGAACAAGCGCTTCGGCGCATCGGAACACCTCCAAACCATGCATGTGACCCTAGAATGTGTAATGAAATGTGGTGGCATACTCAAACCTCCTAAACCTGGTTCCCAAGTGTGACCCCCTTCGCAGACATGCGCTGTCCCCTAAATACAAAGTGTCTGCAATCTGACTATTAGGGGGAAACTCCCTGTTTTGGTGAAACCAGGGTAGATCTTGTCACAACATATTCCCAAACATGGTTTTACATCATCACATAACCAAACCAAGAGCAAAAAAGGAGAGGGCTACACCGGGCTACCCCTGTCAGAAGAAAGTCTAGGGGGGTAGACGATCCGAGACCCGTATATCAGGGTTCCGAAGGAATTAGCGCTTCGGGGCATCGGAACACCTCCAAACCATGCATGTGACCGTAGCATGTGTAATGAAGTGTGGTGGCATGCTCAAAACTCCTCAACCTGGTTACCAAGTGTGACCCCCTTCGTAGACATGCGTTGTCCCCTAGAAACGAAGTGTCTGCAATCTGACTATTAGGGGGAAACTCCCTGTTTCGGTGAAACCGGGGTAGATCTTGTCACAACATGTTCCCAAACATGGTTGTAAATCATCACATGACCTAACCAAGAACAAAGCAAGAGAGGGCTACACCGGGCTACCCTTGTCAGAAGAAAGTCTAGGGGGTAGACAATCCGAGTCCTGCGGATCAGGGTTCCGTAGGAAGAAGCGCTTCGGGGCATCGGAACACCTCCAAACCATGCATGTGACCCTAGAATGTGTAATGAAGTTTGGTGGCATGCTCAAACCTCCTAAACCTGGTTACCAAGTGTGACCCCCTTCGCAGACATGCGCTGTCCCCTAAAAACAAAGTGTGTCCGATCTGACTATTAGGAGGGAAACTCCCTATTTCGGTGAAACCGGGGTACATCTTGTCACAACATGTTCCCAAACATGGTTGTAAATCATCACATGACCTAACCAAGAACAAAGCAAGAGAGGGCTACACCGGGCTACCCTTGTCAGAAGAAAGTCTAGGGGGGTAGACAATCCGAGTCCTGCGGATCAGGATTCCGTAGGGAGAAGCGCTTCGGGGCATCGGAACACCTCCAAACCATGCATGTGACCGTAGCATGTGTAATGAAGTGTGGTGGCATGATCAAAACTCCTCAACCTGGTTACCAAGTGTGACCCCCTTCGTAGATATGCGTTGTCCCCTAGAAACGAAGTGTCTGCAATCTGACTATTAGGGGGAACTCCCTGTTTCGGTGAAACCGGGGTAGATCTTGTCACAACATGTTCCCAAAAATGGTTGTAAATCATCACATGACCTAACCAAGAACAAAGCAAGAGAGGGCTACACCGGGCTACCCTTGTCAGAAGAAAGTCTAGGGGGGTAGACAATCCGAGTCCTGCGGATCAGGGTTCCGTAGGAAGAAGCGCTTCGGGGGATCGGAACACCTCCAAACCATGCATGTGACCCTAGCACGTGTAATGAAGTGTGGTGGCATGCTCAAAACTCCTCAACCTGGTTACCAGGTGTGACCCCTTCGCAGACATGCGTTGTCCCCTAAAAACGAAGTGTCTGCAATCTGACTATTAGGGGGAAACTCTCCGTTTCGGCGAAACCGGGGAAGATCTTGTCACAACATATTCCCAAACATGGTTTTAAATCATCACATGACCTAACCAAGAGAAAAACAAGAGAGGGCAACACCGGGATACCCCTGTCAGAAGAAAGTCTAGGGGGGTAGATGATCTGAGGCCCGTGGATCAAAGTTCCGCAGGAAGAAGCGCTTTGGGGCATCGGAACAGCTCCAAACCATGCATGTGACAATAGCATGAGTAAGGAAGTGTGGTGGAATGCTCAAACCTCCTAAACCTGGTTACCAAGTGTGACCCCCTTCTCAAACATGCGTGGTCCCCTAAAAATGAAGTGCCTACAATCAGACTGTTAGGGGGAAACTCCCCTGTTTCGGTGAAACCGGGGTAGATCTTGTCACAACATGTTAGCAAACATGGTTTTACATGATCACATGATCTAACCAAGAGAAAAGAAAGAAAGGGCTACACCGGGCTACCCCTGCCAGAAGAAAGTCTAGGGGGGTAGACGATCCGAGGCCTGCGGATCAGGGTTTCGCAGGAAGAAGCGCTTCGGGGCATCGGAACACCTCCAAACCATGCATGTGACCCTGGAATGTGTAATGAAGTGTGGTGGTATGCTCAAAACTCCTAAACCTGGTTACCAAGTGTGACCCCCTTCACAGGCATGCGTTGTCTCCTAAATACGAACTGTTTGCAATCTGACTATTAGGGGGAAACTCCCCGTTTCGGTGAAATCGGGGTAGATCTTCTCACAACATGTTCCCAAACATGGTTTTAAATCATCACATGACCTAACCAAGAACAAAACAAGAGAGGGATACACCAGGCTACCCCTGTCAGAAGAAAGTCTAGGGGGTAGTAGATCCGAGGCCCGCAGATAAGGGTTCCGTAGGAAGAAGCGCTTCGGGGCGTCGGAACACCTCCAAACCATGCATGTGACACTAGCATGTGTAATCAAGTGTGGTGGCATGCTGAAACCTCCTAAACCTGGTTACCAAGTGTGACCCCCTTCGCAGACATGCATTGTCCCCTAAAAACGAAGTGTCTGGAATCTGACTATTAGGGGGGGCACTCCCTGTTTCGGTGAAACCGGGGTAGATCTTGTCACAACATGTTCCCAAACATGGCTTTACATCATCGCATGACCTAACCAAGAGAAAAACAAGAGAGGGCTACACCGGGCTACCCCTGTCAGAAGAAAGTCTAGGGGGGTAGACGATCCGAGACCCACGGATAAGGGTTCCGCAGGAAGAAGCGCTTCGGGGCATCAGAAGACCTCCAAACCATGCATGTGACCCTAGCATGTGTAATTAAGTGTGGTGGCATGCTCAAAACTCCTAAACCTGGTTGCCAAGTCTGACCCCCTTCGCAGACATGCGCTCTCCCCTAAATACGAAGTGTTTGCAATCTGACTATTAGGGGGAAACACCCCGTTTCGGTGAAACCGGGGTAGATCTTGTCACAACATATTCCCAAACATGGTTTTACATCATCACATGATCTAACCAAGAGCAAAACAAGAGAGGGCTACACCGGGCTACCCCTGTCAGAAGAAAGTGTAGGGGGTAGACGATCCGAGACCCGCGGTCCACAGGAATAAGCGCTTCGGGGCATCAGAACACCTCCAAACCATGCATGTGACCCTAGCATGTGTAATGAAGTGTGGTGGCATGCTCAAAACTCCTAAACCTGGTTACCAAGTGTGACCCCCTTCGCAGACATGCGCTGTCCCCTAGACGCGAAGTGTCTGTAATCTGACTATTAGGGAGAAACTCCCTATTTCGGTGAAATCGGGGTAGATCTTGTCACAAAATGTTCCCAAATATGGTTTTAAATCATCACATGACATAACCAAGAACAAAACAAGAGAGGGCTACACCGGGCTACCCTTGTCAGAAGAAAGTCTAGGATGTAGACGATCCGAGGCCCGCGGATCAGGGTTCCGAAGGAAGAAGCGCTTCGGGGCATCAGAACACCTCCAAACCATGCATGTTACCCTAGAATGTGTAATGAAGTGTGGTGGCATGCTCAAACCTCCTAAACTTGGTTACCAAGTGTGAGCCCCTTCGCAGACATGCGTTGTCCCCTAAAACGAAGTGTCTGCAATCTGACTATTAGGGGGGGAACTCCCCGTTTCTGTAAAACCGGGGTAGATCTTGTCACAACATGTTCCCAAACATGGTTTTACATCATCACATGACCTAACCAAGAGCAAAACAAGATAGGGCTACACCGGGATACCTCTGTTAGAAGAAAGTCTAGGGGGTAGACGATCCGAGGCCCGCGGATCAGGGTTCCACAATAAGAAGCGCTTCGGGGCATCGGAACACCTACAAACCATGCATGTGACCCTAGCATGTGTAATGAAGTGTGGTGGCATGCTCAAAACTCCTAAACCTGGTTACCAAGTGTGACCCCCTTCGCAAACATGCGCGGTCCGCTAAAAATGAAGTGTCTGCAATCATACTATTAGGGGGAAACTCCCCCGTTTTGGTGAAACCGCGGTAGATCTTGTCACAACATGTTCCCAAACATGATTTTACATGATCACATGATCTAACCAAGAGCAAAACAAGAGAGGGATACACCGGGCTACCCCTATCAGAAGAAAGTCTAGGGGGTAGACGATCCGAGGCCCGCGGATCAGGGTTCGGCAGGAAGAAGCGCTTCGGGGCATCGGAACACCTCCAAACCATGCATGTGACCCTAGAATGTGTAATGAAGTGTGGTGGCATGCTCAAAACTCCTAAACCTGGTTACCAAGTGTGACCCCCTTCACAGACATGCGTTGTCCCCTAAATACGAAGTGTTTGCGATCTGACTATTAGGGGGAAACTCCACGTTTCGGTGAAACCGGGGTAGATCTTGTAACAACATGTTTCCAAACATGGTTTTACATCATCACATGACCAAACCAAGAGCAAAACAAGATAGGGCTACACCGGTCTACCCCTGTTAGAAGAAAGTCTAGGGGGGTAGACGATCCGAGACCCGCAGATCAGGGTTCCGCAGGAATTAGCGCTTCAGGGCATCAGAACACCTCCAACCCATGCATCTGACCCTAGAATGTGTAATGAAGTGTGGTGGCATGCTCAAAACTCCTAAACCTGGTTACCAAGTGTGACCCCCTTCGCAGACATGCGCTGTCCCCTAGAAACGAAGTGTCTATAATCTGACTATTAGGGAGAAACTCCCTATTTCGGTGAAATCGGGGTAGATCTTGTCACAACATGTTCCCAAACATGGTTTTAAATCATCACATGACCTAACCAAGAACAAAACAGGAGAGGGCTACACCGGGGTACCCTTGTCAGAAGAAAGTCTAGGGGGTAGACGATCCGAGGCCCGCGGATCAGGGTTCCGAAGGAAGAAGCGCTTCGGGGCATCAGAACACCTCCAAACCATGCATGTGACCCTAGAATGTGTAATGAAGTGTGGTGGCATGCTCAAACCTCCTAAACCTGGTTACCAAGTGTGAGCCCCTTCGCAGACATGCGTTGTCCCCTAAAAACGAAGTGTCTGCAATCTGACTATTAGGGGGGGAACTCCCCGTTTCTGTGAAACCGGGGTAGATCTTGTCACAACATGTTCCCAAACATGGTTTTACATCATCACATGACCTAACCAAGATCAAAACAAGAGGGGGTTACCCCGGGCTACCCCTGTCAGAAGAAAGTCTAGGGGGGGTAGACAATCCGAGAACCACGGATCAGGGTTCCGCAGGAAGAAGCGCTTCGGGTCATCAGAACACCTCCAAACCATGCATGTGACCCTAGAATGTGTAATGAAGTGGGGTGGCATGCTCAAAACTCCTAATCCTGGTTACCAAGTCGGACCACTTCGCAGACATGCGTTGTCCCCTAAAAACGAAGTGTCTGCAATCTGACTATTAGGGGGAAACTTCCCGTTTCGGTGAAACCGGGGTAGATCTTGTCACAACATGTTCCCAAACATGGTTTTACATCATCACACGAACTAACCAAGAGCAAAACAAGAGAGGGCTACACTAGGCTACCCCTGTTAGAAGAAAGTCTAGGGGGGTAGACGATTCGAGGCCCGCGGATCAGGGTTCCGCAGGAAGAAGTGCTTCGGGGCATCGGAACACCTCCAAACCATGAATGTGACCCTAGCATGTGTAATGAAGTGTGGTTTCATGCTCAAACCTCCTAAACCTGGTTAGCAAGTGTGACACCCTTCGCAGACATGCGCTGTCCCCTAAAAACGAAGTGTGCGCAATCTAACTATTAGGGGGGAAACTCCCTGTTTCGGTGAAACCGGGGTAGATCTTGTCACAACATGTTCCCAAACATGGTTTTACATCATCACATAACCTAACCAAGAACAAAACAAGATAGGGCTACACCGGGCTACCTCTGTTAGAAGAAATTCTAGGGGGTAGATGATCCGAGGCCCGCGGATCAGAGTTCCGCAGGAAGAAGCGCTTGGGGGCATCGGAACACCTCCAAACCATGCATGTGACCCTAGCATGTGTAATGAAGTGTGGTGGCATGCTCAAACCTCCCAAACCTGGTTACCAAGTGTGACCCCCTTCGTAGACATGCGTTGTCCCCTAAAAACGAAGTGTCTGCAATCTGACTATTAGGGGGGCTCCCCGTTTTGGTGAAATCGACGGAGATCTTGTCACAACATGTAACCAAACATGGTTTTACATCATCACATGACCTAACCAAGAGCAAAACAATAGAGGGCAACACTGGGATACCCCTGTCAGAAGAAAGTCTAGGGGGGTAGATGATCCGAGGCCCGCGGATAAAGGATCCGCAGGAAGAAGCGCTTCGGGGCATCGGAACACCTCCAAACCATGCATGTGACCCTAGCATGTGTAATGAAATGTGGTGGCATACTCAAAACTCCTAAACCTTGTTCCCAAGTGTGACCCCCTTCGCAGACATGCGCTGTCCCCTAAAAACAAAGTGTCTGCAATCAGACTATTAGGAGGAAACTCCCCCGTTTCGGTGAAACTGGGGTAGGTCTTGTCACAACATGTTCCCAAACATGGTTTTACATCATCACATGACCTAACCAAGAGCAAAACAAGAGAGGGCTACAACGGGCTACCCCTGTCAGAAGAAAGTCTAGGGGGGTAGACGATTCGATGACCGCGGATCAGGGTTCCGCAGGAAGAAGCGCTTCGAGGCACCGGAACACCTCCAAACCATGCATGTGACCCTAGCATGTGTAATGAAGTGTGGTGGCATGCTCAAACCTCCTAAACCTGGTTACCAAGTGTGACCCCCTTCGCAGACATGCGATGTCCCCTAAAACCGAAGTGTCTGCAATCTGACTATTAGGGGGGGACTCCCTGTTTTGGTGAAATCGGGTTGATCTTGTCATAATATGTTCCCAAACATGGTTTTACATCATCACATGACCTAACCAAGAGCAAAACAAGAGAGGGATACACCGGGCTACCCCTGTCAGAAGAAAGTCTAGGGGGGTAGACGATCCGAGACCCGCGAATCAGGGTTCCGCAGGAAGAAGCGCTTCGGGGCATCAGAACACCTCCAAAACATGCATGTGACCCTAGCATGTGTAATGAAGTCTGGTGGCATTCTCAAAACTCCTAAACATGGTTACCAAGTGTGACCCCCTTCGCAGACATGCGCTGTCCCCTAAAAACGAAGTGTCTGCAATCTGACTATTAGGGGGAAACTCCCCGTTTCGGTGAAACCGGGGTAGATCTTGTCACAACATGTTCCCAAACATGGTTTTACATCATCACATGACCTAACCAAGAGCAAAACAAGAGAGGGATACACCGGGGTACCCGTGTCAGAAGAAAGTCTAGGGGGGTAGACGATCTGAGGCTCGTAGATCAGGGTTTCGTAGGAAGAAGCTCTTTGGGTCATCGGAACACTTCCAAACCATGCTTGTGACACTAACATGTGTAATGAAGTGTGGTGGGATGCTCAAAACTCCTAAACCTGGTTACCAAGTATGACCCCCTTCACAGTCATGCGTTGTCCCCAAAATACGAAGTGTCTGCAATCTGACTATTAGGGGGAAACTCCCCGTTTCGGTGAAACCGGGGTAGATCTTGTCACAACATGTTCCCAAACATGGTTTTACATCATCACATGACCTAACCAAGAGCAAAACAAGAGATGGCTACACCGGGCTAGCCCTGTCAGAAGAAAGTCTAGGGGGGTAGACGATCCGAGGCCCGCGGATTAGGGTTCCGCAGGAACAAGCGCTTCGGGGCATCGGAACACCTCCAAACCATGCATGTGACCCTAGAATGTGTAATGAAGTGTGGTGCCATGCTCAAAACACCTAAACCTAGTTGCCAAGTGTGCCCCCTTCGCAGACATGCGCTGTCCCCTAAGTACGAAGTGTTTGCAATCTGACTATTAGGGGGAAACTCCCTGTTTCGGCGAAACCAGGGTAGATCTTGTCACAACATATTCCCAAACATGGTTTTACATCATCACATGATCTAGCCAAGAGAAAAACAAGAGAGGGCTACACCGGGCTACCCCTGTCAGAAGAAAGTCTAGGGGGTAGACGATCTGAGGCCCGCGGATCAGGGTTCCGTAGGAAGAAGCGCTTCGGGGCATCGGAACACCTCCAAACCATGCATGTGACCCTAGAATGTGTAATCAAGTGTGGTGGCATGCTCAAAACTTCTAAACCTGGTTACCAAGTGTGACCCCCTTTGCAGGCATGCGCTGTCCCCTAAAACCAAAGTGTGTGCAATCTGACTATTAGGGGGAAACTCCTTGTTTCGGTGAAACCGGGGTAGATCATGTCACAACATGTTCCCAAACATGGGTTTACATCATCACATAACCTAACCAAGAGCAAAACAAGAGAGGGCTACACCGGGCTACCCCTTTCAGAAGAAAGTCTAGGGGGTAGACGATCTGAGGCCCGCGGATCAGGGTTCCGTAGGAAGAAGCGCTTCGGGGCATCGGAACACCTCCAAAGCATGCATGTGACCCTAGCATGTGTAATGAAGTGTGGTGGCATGCTCAAACCTCCTAAACCTGGTTACCAAGTGTGACTCCCTTCGCAGACATGCGTTGTCCCCTAAAAATAAGTGTCTGCAGTCTGACTATTAGGGGGGCTCCCCGTTTTGGTGAAATCGAGGTAGATCTTGTCACAACATGTTCCCAAACATGGATTTACATCATCACATGACCTAACCAAGAGCAAAACAAGAGAGGTCTACACCAGGCTACCCCTGTTAGAAGAAAGTTTTGGGGTAGACGATCCGAGACCCACAGATCAGGGTTCCACAGGAAGAAGCACTTCGCGGCATCGGAAGACCTACAAACCGTGCATGTGACCCTAGCATGTATACTGAATTGTGGTGGCATGCTCAAAACTCCTAAACCTGGTTACCAAGTGTGACCCCCTTGGCAGACATGCGTTGTCCCCTAAAAACGAAGTGTCTGCAATCTGACTATTAGGGGGAAACTCCGTGTTTCGGTGAAACTGAGGTAGATCTTGTCACAACATATTCCCAAACATGGTTTTAAATCATCACATGACCTAACCAAGAGCAAAACAAGAGAGGGATACACCGGGCTACCCCTGTCAGAAGAATGTCTAGGGGGGTAGACGATTCGAGGCCCGCGGATAAAGGTTCCGCAGGAAGAAGCGCTTCGGGGCATCGGAACACCTCCAAACCATGAATGTGACCTTAGAATGTGTAATTAAGTGTGGTGGCACAGTCAAACCTCCTAAACCTGGTTACCAAGTGTGACCCCCTTCGCAGACATGCGCTGTCCCCTAAAAACAAAGTGTTTGCCATCAGACTATTAGGGGGAAACTCCCCCGTTTCGGTGAAACCGGGGTAGATCTTGTCACAACATGTTCCTAAACATGGTTTTACATCATCACATTGAAGGGAATATGCCCGAGAGGCAATAATAAAGTGGTTATTATCTTATTCCATGTTTATGATAAATGTTTATTTTACATGCTAGAATTGTATTGATCGGAAACATCAATACATGTGTGTTTAATAAACAAAAAGGGTTCCTAGTTATGCCTCTCTTATAGACTAGCTTGTTGATTAACAAGATGATCAAGGTTTCCTGACCACGGACATTGGATGTTGTTAATAACAAGGTCACACCATTGGTGGAATGATGTGATGAACATTCATCCGAAGTATAGCATTACGATCAAAGTCATTATGTTTATATTGCTATAACATCATATAGAGTAATCTTTATCCTTAGACCATGAGATCATGTTAATTGGTAACACCGGAAGAGTATCTTGATACGTCACACCGTAACAGGGTGACTATAAAGGTGGGTTCAGCGCTACGAAGGTGTTATGTTGAGGCTCATGGATCAAGAGTGGGATTTGTCCATCCCGATGACGGATAGATATACTCTGGGCCCTCTCGATGATATCACATTGAAATAGCTTGCAAGCAAGTGATGTGATCACTAGAATGATATATCACGGGAACGAGAAAAGAGTGCATGTCGGTAACAAGATCAAACTAGGTATGGAGATACCGATGATCGAATCTCGGACATGTGATATATCGCGGGACAAAGGGATTTAGTTACTAGCGTTAAAGGTTCTCACGATCACATAAGTCATCGTTGAATGTGTAGGAGTCAGTATGGATCTCCAGGTCCCGCTGCTGATTATTGATCGGAGAGGGGTCTCGATCATGTCTGCATTATTCGCGAACCTTAGGGTGACACACTTAAGTGATACCGACACCATTTGGAGCAAATATGTTTCAGATAAAGATTTAAGAAAGCGCTGGAATTATTTCAATAGACACCGAAACTGTTTCGGGTGAAAATGCTGAAATTGGTTCTGCATGTAATATTAAAATGTTGCAGTTGGTTTTATGTGAATGTTTGTTAATTAAAGTAATTAACAAAATTCTGAATAAAAATAATAAAAGAGTTTTATTAAATGAGAGAGCATTAAATTTGGAGAAATTTAATGCATTTAAAGTGGAGACTTTAAAAGAGAATGTGAAGGGGCAAATTTATGTGGAGGGAGTTACCACCACATGAATGGAGGAGGTGAAGAGTCACCTCTTCCATGCGCCGGCCATGAAGGAGGGGCACCCCCCTCCTCCTATAAAAGGCCACCCCCTCCTCACTTCTCACACACACCTCCTTGTGAAGGATCTCTCTCCCCCTCTAGTGTTATATCCCCATGGTCTCGGATTAGCGAGATACATGTTCCCGGTGGCTTTATCTGGAAAGGAGTTGCTGCTTCCGCTGCTTTGCTGGAACGAGGGACGGAGGTTGTCGGGGTACCGGACGTGTGTGCGATCACGGATGCACCGCTGCTTTGCAGTGCTGGACTTGGTGGTGCTGGAGCTGGATCCGAAGGACGTGCTGGAGCCGGACCTGCTCGGACTTCCTCACGATGTTGAGATCGGCAAGTGTACGACAACATAAACCACGAGTTCCTACTCGTTAACAAAGCTCGTTGTCTTCGAGGGTAAGTTCTCCATGGATGTATGTCCACCAGTTGCTCTGTATCTAGTAGATAGATCTTGGCGTATAGTTCTCGTCATAGGAAATTTTTTGTTTTCTATGCTGCGGACCCAACAGACATGACCTAACCAAGAGCAAAACAAGAGAGGGCTACACCGTGTTACCCCTGTCAGAAGAAAGTCTAGGGGGTAGACGATCCGAGACCCGAGGATCAGGGTACCAAAGGAAGAAGCGCTTTGGGGCATCGAAACACCTTCAAACCATGCATGTGACCCTAGCATGTGTAATGAAGTGTGGTGGCATTCTCAAACATCCTAAACCTGGTTACCAAGTGTGACCCCCTTCGAAGACATGCGATGTCCCCTAAAAACGAAGTGTCTGCAATCTGACTTTTAGGGGGAAACTCCCTGTTTCGGGGAAACCGGGGTAGATCTTGTCACAACATTTTCCCAAACATGGTTTTACATCATCACATGACGTAACCAAGAGCAAAACAAGAGAGGGATACACCGGGCTACCCCTGTCAGAAGAAAGTCTTGGGGGGTAGACGATCCGAGACCCGCGGATCAGTGTTCCGCAGGAAGAAGCGCTTCGGGTCATCAGAACACCTCTAAACCATGCATTTGACCCTAGCATGTGTAATGAAGTGTGCTGGCATGCTAAAAACTCCTAAACCTGGTTACCAAGTGTGACCCCCTTCGTAGACATGCGTTGTCCCCTAAAAACGAAGTGTCTGCAATCTGACTATTAGGGGGAAACTCCCATTTCTGTGAAACCGGGGTAAATCTTGTCACAAAATGTTCCCAAACATGGTTTTACATCATCACATGACCTACCCAAGAGCAAAACAAGAGAGGGCTACACCGGGCTACCCCAGTTAGAATTAAGTCTAGAGGGTAGACGATCTGAGGCCCGCGGAGCAGGGTTCCGTAGGAAGAAGCACTTCGGGGCATCGGAACACCTACAAACCATGAATGTAACACTAGCATGTGTAATGAAGTGTGGTGGAATGCTCAAACCTCCTAAACCTGGTTACCAAGTGTGACCACCTTCGCAGATATGCGCTGTCCCCTAAAAACAAATTGTCTGCAATCAGACTATTAGGGGGAAACTCCCCGTTTCGGTGAAACCGGAGTAGATCTTGTCACAACATGTTGCCAAACATGGTTTTACATAATCACATGACCTAACCAAGAGCAAAACAAGAGAGGGCCACACCGGGCTACACCTGTCAGAAGAAAGTCTAGGGGGTAGATGATCTGAGGCCCGCGGATCAGGGTTCCATAGGAAGAAGCGCTTCGGGCCATCGAAACACCTCCAAAACATGCATGTGACCCTATCATGTTTAATGAAGTGTGGTGGAATGCTCAAAACTCATAAACCTGGTTACCAAGTATGACCCCCTTCGCAGACATGCGATGTCCCCTAAATATGAAGTGTCTGCAATCTGACTATTAGGGGGAACACCCCGTTTCGGTGAAACCGGGGTAGATCTTGTCACAACATGTTCCCAAACATGGTTTTACATCATCACATGACCTAACCAAGAGCAAAACAACAGAGGGCTACACCGAGCTACCCCTGTCAGAAGAAAGTCTAGGGGTAGACGATCTGAGATCCGCGGATTAGGGTTCCGCAGGAAGAAGCGCTTCGGGGCATCGGAAGACCTACAAACCATGCATGTGACCCTAGCATGTGTAATGAAGTGTGGTGGATTGCTCAAACCTCCTAAACCTGGTTACCAAGTGTGACCCCCTTCGCAGACATGCGTTGTCCCCTAAAAACGAAGTGTCTGCAATCTGACTATTAGGGGGGGAACCGTTTCAGTGAAACCAGGGTAGATCTTGTCACAACATGTTCCCAAACATGGTTTTACATCATCACATGACCTAACCAAGAGAAAAACAAGAGAGGGCTACACCGGGATACCCCTGTCAGAAGAAAGTCAGGGGGGTAGACGATCCGAGACCCGCGGATGAGGGTTCCACAGGAAGAAGCGCTTCGGGGCATGAGAACACCTCCAAACCATGCATGTGACCCTAGCATGTGTAATGAACTGTGGTGGCATGCTCAAAACTAATAAACCTGGCTACCAAGTGTGACCCCCTTCGCAGACATGCGCTGTCCCCTAAAAACAAAGTGTGTGCAATCTGACTATTAGGGGGAAACTCCCTGTTTCGCTGAAACCAAGGTAGATCATGTCACAAAATGTTCCCAAACATGGTTTTACATCATCACATAACCTAACCAAGAGCAAAACAAGAGAGGGCTACACCGTGCTACCCCTGTCAGAAGAAAGTCTAGGGGGTAGAAGATCCGAGGCCCGCGGATCAGGGTTCCGCAGGAAGAAACGATTCGGGGCTTCGGAACACCTCCAAACCATGCATGTGACCCTAGCATGTGTAATGAAGTGTGGTGGCATTCTCAAACCTCCTAAACCTGGTTACGAAGTGTGACCCCCTTCCCAGACATGCGTTGTCCCCTAAAAATGAAGTGCCTGCAGTCTGACTATTAGGAGGGCTCCCCGTTTTGGTGAAATCGGGGTAGATATTGTCACAACATGTTCCCAAACATGGTTTTACATCATCACATGACCTCACCAAGAGCAAAACATGAGAGGGCTATACCAGGCTACCCCTGTCAGAAGAAAGTCTAGGTGGTAGACGATCCGAGACCCGTGGATCAGGGTTCCGGAGGAAGAAGCGCCTCGGGGCTTCGAAAGACCTACAAACCATGCATGTGACCCTAGCATGTGTAATGAATTGTGGTGGAATTCTAAAAACTCCTAAACCTGGTTACCAAGTGTGACCCCCTTCGCAGACAAGCGCTGTCCCCTAAAAACGAAGTGTCTGCAATCTGACTATTAGGGGGAAACTCCCTGTTTCGGTGAAACCGGGGTAGATCTTGTCACAACATATTCCCAAACATGGTTTTAAATCATCACATGACCTAGACAAGAGCAAAACAAGAGAGGGCAACACCGGGATACCCCTGTCAGAAGAAAGTCTAGGGGGTAGATGATCCGAGTCCCGCGGATAAGGGTTTCGCAGGAAGAAGCGCTTCGGGGCATCAAAACACCTCCAAACCATGCATGTGACCCTAGCATGTGTAATGAAGTGTGGTGGCATGCTCAAACCTCCTAAACCTGGTTCCCAAGTGTGACCCCCTCGCAGACATGCGCTGTCCCCTAAAAACAAAGTGTCTGCAATCAGACTATTAGGGGGAAACTCCCCCGTTTCGGTGAAACCAGGGTAGATCTTGTCACAACATGTTCCCAAACATGGTTTTACATCATCACATGACCTAACCAAGAGAAAAACAAGAGAGGGCAACACCGGTCAGAAGAAAGTCTAGGGGGGTAGACGATCCGAGACCAACGGATCAGGGTTCCGCAGGAAGAAGCGCTTTGGGGCTTCAGAACACCTCCAAACCATCCATGTGACCCTAGAATGTGTAATGAAGTGTGGTGGAATGCTCAAAACTCATAAACCGGGTTACCAAGTGTGACCCCCTTCGCAGACATGCGCTGTCCCCTAAAAACGAAGTGTGTGCAATCTGACTATTAGGGGGAAACTCCCTGTTTCGGTGAAACTGGGGTAGATCATGTCACAAAATGTTCCCAAACATGGTTTTACATCATCACATAACCTAAACAAGAGAAAAAAAAGAGAGGGCTACACCGGGCTACCCCTGTCAGAAGAAAGTCTAGGGGGTAGACGATCCGAGGCCCGCGGATCAGGGTTCCGCAGGAAGAAACGCTTCGGGGCATCGGAACACCTCCAAACCATGCATGTGACCCTAGCATGTGTAATGAAGTGTGGTGGCATGCTCAAACCTCCTAAACCTGGTTACCAAGTGTGACCCCCTTTGCAGACATGCGATGTCCCCTAAAAACGAAGTTTCTGCAGTCTGACTATTAGGGGGGCTCCCCGTTTTGGTGAAATCGGGGTAGATCTTATCACAACATGTTCCCAAACATGGTTTTACATCATCACATGACCTAACCAAGAGCAAAACTAGAGAGGGCTACACCGGGCTACCCCTGACAGAAGAAAGTCTTGGGGGTAGACGATCCGAGACCCGCGGATCAGGGTTCCGGAGGAAGAAGCGCTTCGGGGCATCGGAAGACCTCCAAACCATGCATGTGACCCTACCATGTGTAATGAATTGTGGTGGCATTCTCAAAACTCCTAAACCAGTTTACCAAGTGTGACCCCCTTCGCAGACATGCGCTGTCCCCTAAAAACGAAGTGTCTGCAATCTGACTATTAGAGGGGGAACCGTTTCAGTGAAACCAGGGTAGATCTTGTCACAACATGTTCCCAAACATGGTTTTACATCATCACATGACCTAACCAAGAGAAAAACAAGAGAGGGCTACACCGGGCTACCCCTGTCAGAAGAAAGTCTAGGGGGGTAGACGATCTGAGACCCGCGGATAAGGGTTCCACAGGAAGAAGCGCTTCGGGGCATGAGAACACCTCCAAACCATGCATGTGACCCTAGCATGTGTAATGAACTGTGGTGGCATGCTCAAAACTCATAAACCTGGTTACCAAGTGTGACCCCCTTCGCAGACATGCGCTGTCCCCTAAAAACAAAGTGTGTGCAATCTGACTATTAGGGGGAAACTCCCTGTTTCGCTGAAACCGAGGTAGATCATGTCACAAAATGTTCCCAAACATGGTTTTACATCATCACATAACCTAACCAAGAGCAAAACAAGAGAGGGCTACACCGTGCTACCCCTGTCAGAAGAAAGTCTAGGGGATAGATGATCCGAGGCCCGCGGATCAGGGTTCCGCAAGAAGAAACGCTTCGGGGCTTCGGAACACCTCCAAACCATACATGTGACCCTTGCATGTGTAATGAAGTGTGGTGGCATTCTCAAACCTCCTAAACCTGGTTACGAAGTGTGACCCCCTTCGCAGACATGCGTTGTCCCCTAAAAACGAAATGCCTGCAGTCTGACTATTAGGAGGGCTCACCGTTTTGGCGAAATCGGGGTAGATATTGTCACAACATGTTCCCAAACATGGTTTTACATCATCACATGACCTAAACAAGAGCAAAACAAGAGAGGGCTATACCAGGCTACCCCTGTCAGAAGAAAGTCTAGGTGGTAAACGATCCGAGACCCGCGGATCAGGGTTCCGGAGGAAGAAGCGCCTCGGGGCATCGAAAGACCTACAAACCATGCATGTGACCCTAGCATGTGTAATGAATTGTGGTGGAATTCTCAAAACTCCTAAACCTGGTTACCAAGTGTGACCCCCTTCGCAGACAAGCGCTGTCCCCTAAAAACGAAGTGTCTGCAATCTGACTATTAGGGGGAAACTCCCCGTTTCGGTGAAACCGGGGTAGATCTTGTCACAACATATTCCCAAACATGGTTTTAAATCATCACATGACCTAACCAAGAGCAAAACAAGAGAGGGCAACACCGGGATACCCCTGTCAGAAGAAAGTCTAGGGGGTAGATGATCCGAGTCCCGTGGATAAGGGTTTCGCAGGAAGAAGCGCTTCGGGGCATCAAAACACCTCCAAACCATGCATGTGACCCTAGCATGTGTAATGAAGTGTGGTGGAATGCTCAAACCTCCTAAACCTGGTTCCCAAGTGTGACCCCCTCGCAGACATGCGCTGTCCCCTAAAAACAAAGTGTCTGCAATCAGACTATTAGTGGGAAACTCCCCCGTTTCGGTGAAACCAGGGTAGATCTTGTCACAACATGTTCCCAAACATGGTTTTACATCATCACATTACCTAACCAAGAGAAAAACAAGAGAGGGCAACACCAGTCAGAAGAAAGTCTAGGGCGGTAGACGATCCGAGACCCGCGGATCAGGGTTCCGCAGGAAGAAGCGCTTTGGGGCTTCAGAACACCTCCAAACCATGCATGTGACCCTAGCATGTGGAATGAAGTGTGGTGGAATGCTCAAAACTCATAAACCGGGTTACCAAGTGTGACCCCCTTCGCAGACATGCGATGTGCCCTAAAAACGAAGTGTGTGCAATCTGACTATTAGGGGGAAACTCCCTGTTTCGGTGAAACCGGGGTAGATCATGTCACAAAATGTTCCCAAACATGGTTTTACATCATCACATAACCTAAACAAGAGAAAAACAAGAGAGGGATCACCGGGCTACCCCTGTCAGAAGAAAGTCTAGGGGGTAGACGATCCGAGGCCCGCGGATCAGGGTTCCGCAGGAAGAAACGCTTCGGGGCATCAGAACACCTCCAAACCATGCATGTGACCCTAGCATGTGTAACGAAGTGTGGTGGCATTCTCAAACCTCCTAAACCTGGTTACGAAGTGTGACCCCCTTTTTCAGACATGCGTTGTCCCCTAAAAACGAAGTGCCTGCAGTCTGACTATTAGGAGGGCTCACCGTTTTGGCGAAATCGGGGTAGATATTGTCACAACATGTTCCCAAACATGGTTTTACATCATCACATGACCTAAACAAGAGCAAAACAAGAGAGGGCTATACCAGGCTACCCCTGTCAGAAGAAAGTCTAGGTGGTAAACGATCCAAGACCCGCGGATCAGGGTTCCGGAGGAAGAAGCGCCTCGGGGCATCGAAAGACCTACAAACCATGCATGTGACCCTAGCATGTGTAATGAATTGTGGTGGAATTCTCAAAACTCCTAAACCTGGTTACCAAGTGTGACCCCCTTCGCAGACAAGCGTTGTCCCCTAAAAACGAAGTGTCTGCAATCTGACTATTAGGGGGAAACTACCCGTTTCGGTGAAACCGGGGTAGATCTTGTCACAACATATTCCCAAACATGGTTTTAAATCATCACATGACCTAAACAAGAGCAAAACAAGAGAGGGCAACACCGGGATACCCCTGTCAGAAGAAAGTCTAGGGGGTAGATGATCCAAGTCCCGCGGATAAGGGTTTCGCAGGAAGAAGCGCTTCGGGGCATCAAAACACCTCCAAACCATTCATGTGACCCTAGCATGTGTAATGAAGTGTGGTGGAATGCTCAAACCTCCTAAACCTGGTTCCCAAGTGTGACCCCCTCGCAGACATGCGCTGTCCCCTAAAAACAAAGTGTCTGCAATCAGACTATTAGGGGGAAACTCCCCCGTTTCGGTGAAACCAGGGTAGATCTTGTCACAACATGTTCCCAAACATGGTTTTACATCATCACATTACCTAACCAAGAGAAAAACAAGAGAGGGCAACACCAGTCAGAAGAAAGTCTAGGGCGGTAGACGATCCGAGACCCGCGGATCAGGGTTCCGCAGGAAGAAGCGCTTTGGGGCTTCAGAACACCTCCAAACCATGCATGTGACCCTAGCATGTGTAATGAAGTGTGGTGGAATTCTCAAAACTCATAAACCGGGTTACCAAGTGTGACCCCCTTCGCAGACATGCGATGTCCCCTAAAAACGAAGTGTGTGCAATCTGACTATTAGGGGGAAACTCCCTGTTTCGGTGAAACCGGGGTAGATCATGTCACAAAATGTTCCCAAACATGGTTTTACATCATCACATAACCTAAACAAGAGAAAAACAAGAGAGGGATCACCGGGCTACCCCTGTCAGAAGAAAGTCTAGGGGGTAGACGATCCGAGGCCCGCGGATCAGGGTTCCGCAGGAAGAAACGCTTCGGGGAATCAGAACACCTCCAAACCATGCATGTGACCCTAGCATGTGTAACGAAGTGTGGTGGCATGCTCAAACCTCCTAAACCTGGTTACCAAGTGTGACCCCCTTTTTCAGACATGCGATGTCCCCTAAAAACGAAGTTTCTGCAGTCTGACTATTAGGGGGGCTCCCCGTTTTGGTGAAATCGGGGTAGATCTTATCACAACATGTTCCCAAACATGGTTTTACATCATCACATGACCTAACCAAGAGCAAAACTAGAGAGGGCTACACCGGGCTACCCCTGACAGAAGAAAGTCTTGGGGGTAGACGATCCGAGACCCGCGGATCAGGGTTCCGGAGGAAGAAGCGCTTCGGGGCATCGGAAGACCTCCAAACCATGCATGTGACCCTACCATGTGTAATGAATTGTGGTGGCATTCTCAAAACTCCTAAACCAGTTTACCAAGTGTGACCCCCTTCGCAGACATGCGCTGTCCCCTAAAAACGAAGTGTCTGCAATCTGACTATTAGAGGGGGAACCGTTTCAGTGAAACCAGGGTAGATCTTGTCACAGCATGTTCCCAAACATGGTTTTACATCATCACATGACCTAACCAAGAGAAAAACAAGAGAGGGCTACACCGGGCTACCCCTGTCAGAAGAAAGTCTAGGGGGGTAGACGATCCGAGACCCGCGGATAAGGGTTCCACAGGAAGAAGCGCTTCGGGGCATGAGAACACCTCCAAACCATGCATGTGACCCTAGCATGTGTAATGAACTGTGGTGGCATGCTCAAAACTCATAAACCTGGTTACCAAGTGTGACCCCCTTCGCAGACATGCGCTGTCCCCTAAAAACAAAGTGTGTGCAATCTGACTATTAGGGGGAAACTCCCTGTTTCGCTAAAACCGAGGTAGATCATGTCACGAAATGTTCCCAAACATGGTTTTACATCATCACATAACCTAACCAAGAGCAAAACAAGAGAGGGCTACACCGTGCTACCCCTGTCAGAAGAAAGTCTAGGGGGTAGATGATCCGAGGCCCGCGGATCAGGGTTCCGCAGGAAGAAACGCTTCGGGGCTTCGGAACACCTCCAAACCATACATGTGACCCTTGCATGTGTAATGAAGTGTGGTGGCATTCTCAAACCTCCTAAACCTGGTTACGAAGTGTGACCCCCTTCGCAGACATGCGTTGTCCCCTAAAAACGAAGTGCCTGCAGTCTGACTATTAGGAGGGCTCACCGTTTTGGTGAAATCGGGGTAGATATTGTCACAACATGTTCCCAAAGATGGTTTTACATCATCACATGACCTCAACAAGAGCAAAACAAGAGAGGGCTATACCAGGCTACCCCTGTCAGAAGAAAGTCTAGGTGGTAAACGATCCGAGACCCGCGGATCAGGGTTCCGGAGGAAGAAGCGCCTCGGGGCATCGAAAGACCTACAAACCATGCATGTGACCCTAGCATGTGTAATGAATTGTGGTGGAATTCTCAAAACTCCTAAACCTGGTTACCAAGTGTGACCCCCTTCGCAGACAAGCGCTGTCCCCTAAAAACGAAGTGTCTGCAATCTGACTATTAGGGGGAAACTCCCCGTTTCGGTGAAACCGGGGTAGATCTTGTCACAACATATTCCCAAACATGGTTTTAAATCATCACATGACCTAACCAAGAGCAAAACAAGAGAGGGCAACACCGGGATACCCCTGTCAGAAGAAAGTCTAGGGGGTAGATGATCCGAGTCCCGCGGATAAGGGTTTGGCAGGAAGAAGCGCTTCGGGGCATCAAAACACCTCCAAACCATGCATGTGACCCTAGCATGTGTAATGAAGTGTGGTGGAATGCTCAAACCTCCTAAACCTGGTTCCCAAGTGTGACCCCCTCGCAGGCATGCGCTGTCCCCTAAAAACAAAGTGTCTGCAATCAGACTATTAGGGGGAAACTCCCCCGTTTCGGTGAAACCAGGGTAGATCTTGTCACAACATGTTCCCAAACATGGTTTTACATCATCACATTACCTAACCAAGAGAAAAACAAGAGAGAGCAACACCGGTCAGAAGAAAGTCTAGGGCGGTAGACGATCCGAGACCCGCGGATCAGGGTTCTGCAGGAAGAAGCGCTTTGGGGCTTCAGAACACCTCCAAACCATGCATGTGACCCTAGAATGTGTAATGAAGTGTGGTGGAATGCTCAAAACTCATAAACCGGGTTACCAAGTGTGACCCCCTTCGCAGACATGCGCTGTCCCCTAAAAACGAAGTGTGTGCAATCTGACTATTAGGGGGAAACTCCCTGTTTCGGTGAAACCGGGGTAGATCATGTCACAAAATGTTCCCAAACATGGTTTTACATCATCACATAACCTAAACAAGAGAAAAACAAGAGAGGGCTCACCGGGCTACCCCTGTCAGAAGAAAGTATAGGGGGTAGACGATCTGAGGCCCGCGGATCAGGGTTCCGCAGGAAGAAACGCTTCGGGGCATCAGAACACCTCCAAACCATGCATGTGACCCTAGCATGTGTAACGAAGTGTGGTGGCATGCTCAAACCTCCTAAACCTGGTTACCAAGTGTGACCCCCTTTTTCAGACATGCGATGTCCCCTAAAAACGAAGTTTCTGCAGTCTGACTATTAGGGGGGCTCCCCGTTTTGGTGAAATCGGGGTAGATCTTATCACAACATGTTCCCAAACATGGTTTTACATCATCACATGACCTAACCAAGAGCAAAACTAGAGAGGGCTACACCGGGCTACCCCTGACAGAAGAAAGTCTTGGGGGTAGACGATCCGAGACCCGCGGATCAGGGTTCCGGAGGAAGAAGCGCTTCGGGGCATCGGAAGACCTCCAAACCATGCATGTGACCCTACCATGTGTAATTAATTGTGGTGGCATTCTCAAAACTCCTAAACCAATTTACCAAGTGTGACCCCCTTCGCAGACATGCGCTGTCCCCTAAAAACGAAGTGTCTGCAATCTGACTATTAGGGGGGGAACCGTTTCAGTGAAACCAGGGTAGATCTTGTCACAACATGTTCCCAAACATGGTTTTACATCATCACATGACCTAACCAAGAGAAAAACAAGAGAGGGCTACACCGGGCTACCCCTGTTAGAAGAAAGTCTAGGGGGGTAGACGATCCGAGACCCGCGGATAAGGGTTCCACAGGAAGAAGCGCTTCGGGGCATGAGAACACCTCCAAACCATGCATGTGACCCTAGTATGTGTAATGAACTGTGGTGGCATGCTCAAAACTCATAAACCTGGTTACCAAGTGTGACCCCCTTCGCAGACATGCGCTGTCCCCTAAAAACAAAGTGTGTGCAATCTGACTATTAGGGGGAAACTCCCTGTTTCGCTAAAACCGAGGTAGATCATGTCACAAAATGTTCCCAAACATGGTTTTACATCATCACATAACCTAACCAAGAGAAAAACAAGAGAGGGATACACCGTGCTACCCCTGTCAGAAGAAAGTCTAGGGGGTAGATGATCCGAGGCGCGCGGATCAGGGTTCCGCAGGAAGAAACGCTTCGGGGCTTCGGAACACCTCCAAAACATGCATGTGACCCTAGCATGTGTAATGAAGTGTGGTGGCATTCTCAAACCTCCTAAACCTGGTTACGAAGTGTGACCCCCTTCGCAGACATGCGTTGTCCCCTAAAAACGAAGTGCCTGCAGTCTGACTATTAGGAGGGCTCACCGTTTTGGTGAAATCGGGGTAGATATTGTCACAACATGTTCCCAAACATGGTTTTACATCATCACATGACCTCAACAAGAGCAAAACAAGAGAGGGTTATACCAGGCTACCCCTATCAGAAGAAAGTCTAGGTGGTAGACGATCCGAGACCCGTGGATCAGGGTTCCGGAGGAAGAAGCGCCTCGGGGCATCGAAAGACCTACAAACCATGCATGTGACCCTAGCATGTGTAATGAATTGTGGTGGAATTCTCAAAACTCCTAAACCTGGTTACCAAGTGTGACCCCCTTCGCAGACAAGCGCTGTCCCCTAAAAACGAAAGTGTCTGCAATCTGACTATTAGGGGGAAACTCCCTGTTTCGGTGAAACCGGGGTAGATCTTGTCACAACATATTCCCAAACATGGTTTTAAATCATCACATGACCTAACCAAGAGCAAAACAAGAGAGGGCAACACCGGGATACCCCTGTCAGAAGAAAGTTTAGGGGGTAGATGATCCGAGTCCCGCGGATAAGGGTTTCGCAGGAAGAAGCGCTTCGGGGCATCAAAACACCTCCAAACCATGCATGTGACCCTAGCATGTGTAATGAAGTGTGGTCGAATGCTCAAACCTCCTAAACCTGGTTCCCAAGTGTGACCCCCTCGCAGACATGCGCTGTCCCCTAAAAACAAAGTGTCTGCAATCAGACTATTAGGGGGAAACTCCCCCGTTTCGGTGAAACCAGGGTAGATCTTGTCACAACATGTTCCCAAACATGGTTTTACATCATCACATGACCTAACCAAGAGAAAAACAAGAGAGGGCAACACCGGTCAGAAGAAAGTCTAGGGGGGTAGACGATCCGAGACCCGCGGATCAGGGTTCCGTAGGAAGAAGCGCTTTGGGGCTTCAGAACAACTCCAAACCATGCATGTGACCCTATCATGTGTAATGAAGTGTGGTGGAATGCTCAAAACTCATAAACCGGGTTACCAAGTGTGACCCCCTTCGCAGACATGCGCTGTCCCCTAAAAACGAAGTGTGTGCAATCTGACTATTAGGGGGAAACTCCCCTGTTTCGGTGAAACCGGGGTAGATCTTGTCACAACATGTTCCCAAACATGTTTTTACATCATCACATGACCTAACCAAGAGAAAAACAAGAGAGGGCAACACCGGGATACCCCTGTCAGAAGAAAGTCTAGGGGGTAGATGATCCGACGCCCGCGGATCAAGGTTCCGCAGGAAGAAGCGCTTTGGGGCATCGGAACACCTCCAAACCATGCATGTGACACTAGCATGAGTAATGAAGTGTGGTGGAATGCTCAAACCTCCTAAACCTGGTTACCAAGTGTGACCCCCTTCTCAAACATGCGCGGTCCCCTAAAAATGAAGTGCCTGCAATCAGACTATTAGGGGGAAACTCCCCCGTTTCAGTGAAACCGGGGTAGATCTTGTCACAACATGTTACCAAACATGGTTTTACATGATCACATGATCTAACCAAGAGCAAAACAAGAGAGGTCTACACTGGGCTACCCCTGTCAGAAGAAATTCTAGGAGGGTAGATGATCCGATTCCCGCGGATTAGGGTTCCGCAGGAAGAAGCGCTTTGGGGCATCGGAACACCTCCAAACCATGCATGTGACCCTAGAATGTGTAATGAATTGTGGTGTCATGATAAAACCTCCTAAACCTGGTTACCAAGTGTGACCCCCTTCGCAGACATGCGCTGTCCCCTAAAAACGAAGTGTCTACAATCTGACTATTAGGGGGGGGACTCCCCGTTTTGGTGAAATCGGGGTAGATCTTGTCACAACATGTTCCCAAACATGGTTTTACATCATCACATGACCTAACCACGAGAAAAACAAGAGAGGGCTACACCGGGCTACCCATGTCAGAAGAAAGTCTAGGGGGGTAGACGATCTGAGACCCGCGGATCAGGGTTCCGTAGGAAGAAGCGCTTCGGGGCATCAGAACACCTACAAACCATGCATGTGACCCTAGCATGTGTAATGAAGTGTGGTGGAATTCTCAAAACTCCTAAACCTGGTTACCAAGTGTGACCCCCTTCGCAGACATGCGCTGTCCCCTAAAAACGAAGTGTCTACAATCAGACTATTAGGGGGAAACTCCCCAGTTCGGTGAAACCGGGGTAGATCTTGTCACAACATGTTTCCAAAAATGGTTTTACATCATCACATGACCTAACCAAGAGAAAAACAAGAGAGAGCTACACCGGGTTACCCCTGTCAGAAGAAAGTGTAGGGGTGTAGACGATCTGAGGCTCGCGGATCAGGGTTCCACAGGAAGAAGCTCTTTGGGGTATCGGAAAACCTCCAAACCATGCTTGTGACCCTAGAATGTGTAATGAAGTGTGGTGCCATGCTCAAAACTCCTAAACCTGGTTACCAAGTATGACCCCCTTCGCAAACATGCGCTGTCCCCTAAATACGAAGTGTCTGCAATCTGACTATTAGGGGGAAACTCCCCGTTTCGGTGAAACCGGGGTAGATCTTGTCACAACATGTTCCCAAACATGGTTTTACATCATAACATGACCTAACCAAGAGAAAAACAAGAGAGGGCTACACTGGGCTACCCCTGTCAGAAGAAAGTCTAGGGGGTAGACGATCTGAGACCCGGGGATCAGGGTTCCGCAGGAAGAAGCGCTTCGGGGCATCGGAACTCCTCCAACGCATGCATGTGACCCTAGAATGTGTAATGAAGTTTGGTGGCATTCTCAAACCTCCTAAACATGCTTACCAAGTGTGACCCCCTTTGCAGACATGCGCTGTCCCCTAAAAACGAAGTGTCTGCAATCTGACTATTAGGGGGAAACTCCCCATTTCGAGGAAACCGGGGTAGATATTGTCACAACATGTTCCCAAACATGGTTTTACATCATCACATGACCTAACCAAGAGCAAAACAAGAGAGGGATACACCGGGCTACCCCTGTCAGAAGAAATTCTAGGGGGGTAGACGATCCGAGACCCACGGATCAGTGTTCCGCAAGATGAAGCGCTTTGGGTCATCAGAACACCTCCAAACCATGAATTTGACCCTAGCATGTGTAATGAAGTGTTTTGGAATGCTAAAAACTCCTAAACCTGGTTACCAAGTGTGACCACCTTCGCAGACATGCGATGTCCCCTAAAAACAAAGTGTGTGCAATCAGACTATTAGGGGGAAACTCCTCGTTTCGGTGAAACCGGGGTAGATCTTGTCACCACATGTTGTCAAACATGGTTTTACATCATCACATGACCTAACAAAGAGCAAAACAAGAGAGGGCCACACCGGGTTACCCCTGTCAGAAGAAAGTCTAGGGGGTAGACGATCCGAGACCCGCGGTCCACAGGAATAAGCGCTTCGGGGCATCAGAACACCTCCAAACCATGCATGTGACCCTAGCATGTGTAATGAAGTGTGGTGGCTGTAGGGGTTCGTAGCATGGAAAACAAAAATTTTCTATCGCATACAAACAAACAAGCCAAGATCTATCTACTAGATTGTAGCAACGAGTCGATGGAATAACTCACCCTCGAAGATTCCAAAGTGTTTAACGAGAGCAGATTCTCGTGGGTGATGTAGTCGTACTCTTTCCGATCTCAAGATCGCGTAGACGATCCTTCCGGCGCCGCGTTCCCGCAGCGCTCCCGCAGTCGGTCACACGTTCGGTACTCGACGAAGACCTTCCTCTCCCTTGTTCCAGCAGGCAGCGGAGGTTGTAGCACTCTCCTCGCGATTCCGGCAGCACAACGGCGTGGTACCGGAGGTAGAGGGGAGATCCCGCAGGGCTTCGCCTTAAGCCGGTGCGAGTATGATGGAGCTTATGAGAGAGGCTATTAGTGGTCTAGTAATTAGACACACCAATTAGAGGGCTCTAAACCAATTAGAAGGCTCTAAACTGAAACAGCTCTAAACCGGGGTCTAGGTCTAGTTTCTAGTTTAGAGGATAGGAACTTGTGTGTACTAGGAGGGGAGCCCTGCCCCTCCTTATATAGGTGGGAGGGCTGGCTGCGCCATGGGGAGGAGAGTCCCTCCCCAAGTCGGCTTGGTGGGGCGCCGGCCAAGGGAGGAGTCCTCCCCCAATTCGGCCTCCACCAATCCTCCTCTTTTCCCACTTCCCAAAATTGGCAGTTTGACTTTCAAATTAGCCGTTTGACTTTTCCAATTTAGGAATTAAATAAACCCTTTATTTTGGACAGCGAGAACACCTAGTACATGATGCAATCATTCCAACTTGCAATGACACATTCATGTACCCCTTCCCCCCCGGAGTGCCGGACATTCCGGGACCTTCTAGAATGTTCCCGATGAAAACACCGGAACCATTCCCCAACTCCGAAATGGGACTTTCCTTATATGAATCTTATTCTCCGGACCATTCCGGATCACCTCGTGATATCCCGGATCCCATCCGAGACTCCGAACAACATTCGGTCTCTTTCTCATAATACCATAACTACTCAAACAACGTCGAATCCTTAAGTGTGTCTCCCTACGGTTCGTGAATTATGCGGACATGATCGAGACACTTCTCCGAACAATAACCAATAGAGGAATCTGGAAATTCATATGGCTCCCACATATTTCTACGATTACTTTGCGATCGAATGAACCACTTACATACGATACCAATTTCCCTTTGTCTCACGATATGTTACTTATCCGAGGTCATGATCGTCGGTATCTCTGCATACCTAGTTCAACCTCGTTACTGATAAGTACTCTTTTCTCGTTCCCGTGATATGTGATCCCTTGTGACCAAGTCACATGCTTGCAAGCTAATTGGATGACATTTCACCGAGAGGGCCCAGAGAATATCTATCCGTCATGTGGATGGACAAATCCCACTCTTGATCCATGTGTTTCAACCAATACTTTCCGAACACCCAATGCCACTTTTATAGCCACCCTGTTACGGTGTGGTGTTTGATGACATCAAAGCATCCATCCAGTAAAGGCAATATGCATGATCTCATGGTCGAAGGAATTAGGTTACTATGTATCAGAAAGCATATAGCAATTGAACTATTGAAATGACTTGATCTTTATGCTACGCTTGTCTATAGGAGTATGTCCACCATATCATTCTCCTAACGATATGATCTTGTTGTTGATAACATCTCAATGTTCATGACAAAGAAACCACATCATCAATCAACCAACAAGCTAGTGAAGTATAGAGGCCATACTAGGGACTTCAAATTAAGTTTACAAATCACACAAGTATTAATGGTTTCCTTGTTAATACTATTATAGCATGAATGTAAACATTTATCATAAACACAAAGATATATAATAATAACTACATTTATTATTACCTCTAGGGCATATCTCCAACAGTCTCCCACTTGCACTAGAGTCATCTAATCTAGATTACATGGTAATATACCGAACACCCATGGCAGTTTGGTGTTGGTCATGTTTTGCCCTCGGGAGAGGTTTAGTCAACGGATCCGCCACATTCAGATCTGTGTGTACTTTGCAAATCTTTATATCCCCATCCTGGATATGTTCTCGAATAGCGTGGAAACGCAGCTTGATATGCTTCAGCTTCTTGTGTGACCTTGGTTCTTGCGCATTGGCTATGGCGCCCATGTTATCACAGTAGATAGACATTGGGTCCAGCGCACTTGGAACCACACCCAGCTCTGTAATGAACTCTTTCATCCATATCGCTTCTTGTGAAGCCTCCGAAGCAGCCATGTATTCCGATTCAGTTGAAGATCTCGCCACAACGCTTTGCTTTGCACTCCTCCAGCTAACTGCTGCACCATTCAAAATAAATACGTATCCAGATTGTGATTTAGAATCATCCGGATCGGTGTTCCAACTAGCATCGGTGTAACCATTAACAACGAGCTGTTCATCACCTCCATAAGAAAGAACCATATCCTTAGTTCTTCTCAAGTACTTAAGGATGTTTTTGACCGCTGTCCAATGATCCACTCCTGGATCACTTTGATATCTGCTAGTTAGACTAACAGCATATGCGATGTCGGGTCTAGTACATAGCATGGCATGCATTAGAGATCCTATGGCTGAGGCATAGGGAGTCTTACTCATCTTTTCTCTATCTTCTGCCGATGTCGGACTTTGAGTTTTACTCAAGGTCGTATTGGGCAACATGGGCAAGAACCCTTTCTTGCTATCTTCCATTCCAAACCTCTTTAGAACTTTGTCCAAATATGTACTTTGTGACAATGATATTTGGCGTTTCGATCTATCTCTATAAATCTTTATGCCTAATATGTAAGCTGCTTCGCCAAGATCCTTCATTGAAAAACTATTATTCAAATATTCCTTGACACTATTAAGAAGGTCTACATCATTCCCAATCAACAATATGTCATCCACATACAGTATTAAGAATGCTACAGAGCTCCCACTCACTTTCTTGTAAATACAAGCTTCTCCATAAGTTTGTATAAAACCAAAACTTTTGATTACCTTATCAAAACGTTGATTCCAACTTCGGGATGCTTGCTTCAATCCATAGATGGACCGTTGAAGCTTGCATACCTTGTTAGCATCTTTAGGATCGACAAAACCTTTGGGTTGTATCATATACAACTCTTCATCAATGTCTCCATTGAGGAATGCTGTTTTGACATCCATCTGCCATATCTCATAATCATAATATGCAGCGATTGCTAACATAATCCTCACAGACTTTAGCTTCGCTACCGGTGAGAAAGTCTCATCGTAGTCAACTCCTTGAATTTGTCGAAACCCTTTTGCGACAAGTCGAGCTTTATAGACAGTAACATTACCATCAGCATCTGTTTTCTTCTTGAAAATCCATTTGTTCTCGACAGCCTTCCGGCCATCCGGTAAGTCCACCAAAGTCCATACTTGGTTTTCGTACATGGATCCAATCTCGGATTTCATGGCTTCTTGCCATTTATTGGAATCTGGGCTCATCATCGCTTCCTCATATGTCTCGGGGTTATCGGTGTTGTCCACCAACATGACATTCACAACGGAATCATACCAATCTGGAGTGGTACGAGTTCTCGTTGACCTCCGAGGCTCTGTAGTAACTTCAACCGAAGTTTCATGATCACCATCATTAGCTTCCTCTCTTATTGGTGCAGGCACCACAGGAACTTCTTCCGGTGCTGCGCTACTCGCAATTTCGAGAGAAGGTTCGACAACCTCGTCGAGTTCTACTTTCCTTCCAGTCACTTCTTTCGAGAGAAATTCCTTCTCTAGAAAGGATCCATTCTTAGCAACGAAGATTTTGCCTTCGGATCTATGATAGAAGGTATACCCAACAGTTTCCTTCGGGTATCCTATGAAGACGCATTTTTCCGCTTTGGGTTCAAGCTTGTCCGGCTGTAACTTCTTTACATAGGCTTCGCATCCCCAAACTTTAAGGAACGACAATTTAGGTTTCTTCCCAAACCATAATTCATACGGTGTCGTTTCAACGGATTTAGACGGTGCCCTATTTAAAGTGAATGCGGCTGTTTCTAATGCATAACCCCAAAATGATAGTGGCAAATCTGTAAGTGACATCATAGAACGAACCATATCTAAGAGAGTTCGATTACGACGTTCAGACACACCATTACGCTGTGGTGTTCCCGGCGGTGTCAACTGCGAAAGTATTCCACATTTCTTCAAATGCTCGCCAAACTCGTAACTTAGATATTCACCTCCACGATCAGATCGTAGAAATTTAATCTTCTTGTTACGTTGATTCTCTACCTCACTTTGAAACTCCTTAAACTTCTCGAAAGTTTCGGACTTATGTTTCATTAAAATAGATATACCCATATCTACTCAAGTCATCCGTGAAGGTAAGAACATAACGATAACCACTGCGCGATGCTACACTCATTGGACCACACACATCGGTATGTATGATTTCCAATAAGTCTGTAGCTCGCTCCATCATACCAGAAAATGGAGTCTTAGTCATTTTACCCATCAGACATGCTTCGCATCTTTCAAGTGATTCAAAATCAAGTGATTCAAGAAGTCCATCGGAATGGAGTTTCTTCATACGCTTCACTCCAATGTGACCAAGACGACAGTGCCACATATAGGTCAAATTATCGCTTGATTTCAAACGTTTAGCCTCAATGTTATTAATATGTGTATTTCTACTATCGAGATTCAATATGAATAGACCATCTATCAAAGGTGCATGTGCATAAAACATATTACTCATATAAATCGAACAACCATTATTCTCGGATTTAAACAAGTAACCGTCTCGCAATAAACAAGATCCCGATATAATGTTCATGCTCAACGCAGGCACCAAATAACAATTATTTAAGTATAAAACTAATCCCGATGGTAGATGAAGTGTGCCGACCGCGATCACATCAACCTTTGATCCGTTTCCCACGCGCATCGTCACCTCGTTCTTCACTAGCTTCCGTTTATTCTGCAGCTCCTGTTTCGAGTTACAAATATGAGCAACCGAACCAGTATCAAATACCCAGGCACTACTACGAGTACTAGTGAGATACACATCAATAACATGTATATCAGATATACCTTTCTTCTTGATGTTGCCGTTCTTCAAATCCGCCAAGTACCTTGGGCAATTCCGCTTCCAGTGACCTTCTCCCTTGCAGTAAAAGCACTCAGTATCAGGCTTGGGTCCAGCCATGGTCCTCTTCGTCGGCGTGGTAACTTTCTTACCACCCTTCTTGAAGTGTCCCTTCTGCTTAGACTTGCCTTTCTTGAATTTGGTGGTCTTATTGACCATCAACACTTGGTGCTCTTTCTTGATCTCCACTTCTGCAGATTTTAACATAGCAAATAGTTCTGGCAACTCTTTGTTCATGTTCTGCATGTTGTAGTTCATCACAAAGTTCTTGTAACTTGGTGGTAGTGATTGGAGGATGCGGTAAACTCCCAAAGTATTAGGAATCACTATACCCAAACTTTGAAGTTTATTTGCGTGCCCAGACATTTTAAGCACATGCTCACTGACGGAGCTACCCTCTTCCATCTTGCAGTTAAAGAACTTTTCAGAAGCTTCATAACTTTCAATTGCCGCATGAGTCTCAAAGATTAATTTGAGATCCTCGACAATATCATATGGATCTGACTCTTCAAACCTTTTCTGAAGCTCCGATTCTAAACCATACAAGATAGCACACTGAACTATGGAGTACTGATTCTTCCGAGCGAGGTAAACATTCTTTACTTCATCGGTAGCATCAGCTGCAGGTGGGTCACCTAGCGGTGCATCCAGCACATAGGTCAAATTACCAGCTGTGAGGACAATCCTCAAATTGCGGAACCAATCCGCGAAGTTGCTTCCATTGTTTTTCAACTTTTCTTTCTCTAGGAACGCATTAAAATTGATGGTAGGGGCTGCCATTGATCTACAACATATTTGCAATAGTTTAGACTAAGTTTATGACAAATTGAGTTCAAATTAATTAATGAAATTAAACTAGGTGAACTCCCACTCAAAACAACATCCCTCACATTGTTTTAGTGATCACACGAACCAAATCCACTACATCAACACCGATCATCACGAGAGCTGATATAGTTTTAATGGCGAACAATCATCATGTTCATCATATCTACTATATGATTCATGCTTTGCCTTTCGGCGATCCGTGTTCCTGAGGCCATGTCTGTACATGCTAGGCTCGTCAAGATCAAACCTTAGCTTCCGCATAAGCAAATCTGGCTTGCTTACGTTGTAGTCACCCGCGGAATCAAAGACACCCGATCATCACGTGGTGCTTCGAAGCAGCAAGCTTTGGCAACGGTGCATACTAAGGGTGAACACTTTTAGAACTTGAAATTTATGTGCATGAGGGATCATCTTATAATGCTACCGTCGTCTACTAAGCAATACAAGATGCATAAAGGATTAACATCACATGCAATTCATAATATGTGATATGATATGGCCTTTCTTCTTTGTGCTTCCGATCTCCATCTTCAAGCACGAACATGATCTCCATCATCACCGGCATAGCATCAAGGTCAATGACGCTTCTTCATGGTTGTCGTCCGCCAACTTCAACTATTACAACTATTTTGAATAGACACGCAGGCCTTAACAGAAATTAAAGACAACCATATGGCTCCTGCCGGTTGCCAACTTACAATAAGGATCATTGCATACATCAAATATAATCACAATCATGGCCATATCACATCACTGCACACCCCTGCAAAACAAAGTTAGACGCTTCTACTTTCTTTGCATATTTTACGTGGTTTGGGGCTTTCCATAAGTGTCGTTCTAACTTACGAACAAGAACCACAACATTGATACTAGCATTGTTGATCACCCGTTGTAAATTGGATCTTTACTATGCTAGGAGAAACAGGCACCCGCAAAGCCACTTATGCAAAACGAGTTGCATGTCAAGCGTGGAGCAAGTCTCATGAACGATGTCATGTAAGGTTAGCCCGGGCCGCTTCATCCCAACATACCGCAAGATGCAAAGTACACAAAAAGCAATCTACAATAAAAGCATCAACGCCCACAATGACCATTGTGTTCTACTCGTGCAACAGATCTACATATAGACACGGCTCTGATACCACTGTAGGGGTTCGTAGCATGGAAAACAAAAATTTTCTATCGCATACAAACAAACAAGCCAAGATCTATCTACTAGATTGTAGCAACGAGTCGATGGAATAACTCACCCTCGAAGATTCCAAAGTGTTTAACGAGAGCAGATTCTCGTGGGTGATGTAGTCGTACTCTTTCCGATCTCAAGATCGCGTAGACGATCCTTCCGGCGCCGCGTTCCCGCAGCGCTCCCGCAGTCGGTCACACGTTCGGTACTCGACGAAGACCTTCCTCTCCCTTGTTCCAGCAGGCAGCGGAGGTTGTAGCACTCTCCTCGCGATTCCGGCAGCACAACGGCGTGGTACCGGAGGTAGAGGGGAGATCCCGCAGGGCTTCGCCTTAAGCCGGTGCGAGTATGATGGAGCTTATGAGAGAGGCTATTAGTGGTCTAGTAATTAGACACACCAATTAGAGGGCTCTAAACCAATTAGAAGGCTCTAAACTGAAACAGCTCTAAACCGGGGTCTAGGTCTAGTTTCTAGTTTAGAGGATAGGAACTTGTGTGTACTAGGAGGGGAGCCCTGCCCCTCCTTATATAGGTGGGAGGGCTGGCTGCGCCATGGGGAGGAGAGTCCCTCCCCAAGTCGGCTTGGTGGGGCGCCGGCCAAGGGAGGAGTCCTCCCCCAATTCGGCCTCCACCAATCCTCCTCTTTTCCCACTTCCCAAAATTGGCAGTTTGACTTTCAAATTAGCCGTTTGACTTTTCCAATTTAGGAATTAAATAAACCCTTTATTTTGGACAGCGAGAACACCTAGTACATGATGCAATCATTCCAACTTGCAATGACACATTCATGTACCCCTTCCCCCCCGGAGTGCCGGACATTCCGGGACCTTCTAGAATGTTCCCGATGAAAACACCGGAACCATTCCCCAACTCCGAAATGGGACTTTCCTTATATGAATCTTATTCTCCGGACCATTCCGGATCACCTCGTGATATCCCGGATCCCATCCGAGACTCCGAACAACATTCGGTCTCTTTCTCATAATACCATAACTACTCAAACAACGTCGAATCCTTAAGTGTGTCTCCCTACGGTTCGTGAATTATGCGGACATGATCGAGACACTTCTCCGAACAATAACCAATAGAGGAATCTGGAAATTCATATGGCTCCCACATATTTCTACGATTACTTTGCGATCGAATGAACCACTTACATACGATACCAATTTCCCTTTGTCTCACGATATGTTACTTATCCGAGGTCATGATCGTCGGTATCTCTGCATACCTAGTTCAACCTCGTTACTGATAAGTACTCTTTTCTCGTTCCCGTGATATGTGATCCCTTGTGACCAAGTCACATGCTTGCAAGCTAATTGGATGACATTTCACCGAGAGGGCCCAGAGAATATCTATCCGTCATGTGGATGGACAAATCCCACTCTTGATCCATGTGTTTCAACCAATACTTTCCGAACACCCAATGCCACTTTTATAGCCACCCTGTTACGGTGTGGTGTTTGATGACATCAAAGCATCCATCCAGTAAAGGCAATATGCATGATCTCATGGTCGAAGGAATTAGGTTACTATGTATCAGAAAGCATATAGCAATTGAACTATTGAAATGACTTGATCTTTATGCTACGCTTGTCTATAGGAGTATGTCCACCATATCATTCTCCTAACGATATGATCTTGTTGTTGATAACATCTCAATGTTCATGACAAAGAAACCACATCATCAATCAACCAACAAGCTAGTGAAGTATAGAGGCCATACTAGGGACTTCAAATTAAGTTTACAAATCACACAAGTATTAATGGTTTCCTTGTTAATACTATTATAGCATGAATGTAAACATTTATCATAAACACAAAGATATATAATAATAACTACATTTATTATTACCTCTAGGGCATATCTCCAACAGTGGCATGATCAAAACTCATAAACCTGGTTACCAAGTATGACCCCCTTCGCAGACATGCGCTGTACCGTAAATATGAAGTGTCTGCACTCTGACAATTAGGGGGAAACACCCTGTTTCGGTGAAACCGGGGCAGATCTTGTCACAACATGTTCCCAAACATGGTTTTACATCATCACATGACCTAACCAAGAGCAAAACAAGAGAGGGAAACACCGGGATACCCCTGTCAGAAGAAAGTCTAGGGGGGTAGATGATCCGAGGCCCGCGGATCAGGGTTCCGCAGGAAGAAGCGCTTCGGGGCATCAGAACACCTCCAAACCATGCATGTGACACTAGCATGTGTAATGAAGTGTGGTGGCATGCTAAAACCTCCAAAACCTGGTTACCAAGTGTGACCCCCTTCGCAAACATGTGCGGTCCCCTAAAAACAAAGTGTGTGCAATCAGACTATTAGGGGGAAACTCCCCATTTCGGTGAAACCGGGGTAGATCTTGTCACAACATGTTCCAAAACATGGTTTTACATCATCACATGATCTAAAGAAGAGAAAAACAAGAGAGGGCTACACCGGGCTACCCCTGACAGAAGAAAGTCTAGGGGGTAGACGATCCGAGGCCCGCGGATCAGGGTTCCGCAGGAAGAAGCGCTTCGGGGCATCGGAACACCTCCAAACCATGCATGTGACCCTAGAATGTGTAATGAAGTGTGGCGGCATGCTCAAACCTCCTAAACATGGTTACCAAGTATGACCCCCTTCACAGACATGTGTTGTCCCCTAAATACGAAGTGTCTGCAATCTGACTATTAGGGGAAACTCCCCGTTTCGGTGAAACCGGGGTAGATCTTGTGACAACATGTTCCAAAACATGGTTTTAAATCATCACATGACCTAACAAAGAGCAAAATAAGAGAGGGCTACACCGGGCTACCCCGTCAGAAGAAAGTCTAGGGGGGTAGACGGTCCGAGATCCGCAGATTAGGGTTCCACAGGAAGAAGTGCTTCGGGGCATCGGAACACCTACAAACCATGCATGTGACCCTAGAATATGTAATGAAGTGTGGTGGCATGCTCAAAACTCCTAAACCTGGTTACCAAGTGTGACCCCCTTCGCAGACATGCGTTGTCCCCTAAAAACGATGTGTCTGCAATCTGTCTATTAGGGGGAAACTCCCCGTTTCGGTGAAACCGGAGTAGATCTTGTCACAACATGTTCTCAAACATGGTTTTACATCATCACATGACCTAACCAAGAGCAAAAAAAGAGAGGGCTACACCGGGTTACCCCTGTCATAAGAAAGTCTAGGGGGGTAGACGATCCGAGACCCGCGGATCAGGGTTCCGCAGGAAGAAGCGCTTCAGGGCATCAGAACACCTCCAAACCATGCATGTGACCCTAGCATGTGTAATGAAATGTGCTGGCATGCTCAAAACTCCTAAACCTGGTTACCAGGTGTGACCCCCTTCGCAGACATGCGCTGTCCCCTAAAAACAAAGTGTCTGCAGTTTGACTATTAGGGAGAAACTCCCCGTTTCGGTGAAACCGGGGTAGATCTTGTCACAACATATTCCCAAACATAGTTTTACATCATCACATGACCTAACCAAGAGCAAAACAAGAGAGGGCAACACTGGGATACCCCTGTTAGAAGAAAGTCTAGGGGGTAGATGATCCGAGGCCCGCGGATCAGAGTTCCGCAGGAAGAAGCGCTTCAGGGCATCGGAACACCTCCAAACCATGAATGTGACACTATCATGTGTAATGAAGTGTGGTGTCATGATAAAACCTCCTAAACCTAGTTACCAAGTGTGACCCCCTTCGCAAACATGCGCGGTCCCCTAAAAACAAATTGTCTGCAATCAGACTATTAGGGGGAAACTCCCTGTTTCGGTGAAACCGGGGTAGATCTTGTCACAACATGTTCCCAAACATGGTTTTAAATAATCACATGATCTAACCAAGAGCAAAACAAGAGAGGGATACACCGGGTTACCCCTGTCAGAAGAAAGTCTAGGGGGGTAGACGATCCGAGGCCCGCGGATCAGGGTTCCGCAGGAAGAAGCGCTTCGGGGCATCGGAACACCTCCAAACCATGCATGTGACCCTAGAATGTGTAATGAAGTGTGGTGGCATGCTCAAAACTTCTAAACCTGGTTACCAAGTGTGACCCCCTTCGTAGACACGCGCTGTCCCCTAAAAACAAAGTGTGTGCAATCTAGCTATTAGGGGGAAACTCCCTATTTCGGTGAAACCGGGGTAGATCATGTCACAACATGTTCCCAAACATGGTTTTACATCATAACATAACCTAACCAAGAGCAACACAAGAGAGGGCTACACCGGGCTACCCCTGTCAGAAGAAAGTCTAGGGGGTAGACGATCCGAGGCCCGCGGATCAGGGTTCCGCAGGAAGAAACGCTTCGGGGCATCGGAACACCTCCAAACCATGCATGTGACCCTAGCATGTGTAATGAAGTGTGGTGGAATGCTCAAACCTCCTAAACCTGGTTACCAAGTGTGACCCCCTTCGCAGACATGCGTTGTCCCCTAAAAACGAAGTGTCTGCAGTCTGACTATTAGGGGGGCTCCCCGTTTTGGTGAAATCGGGGTAGATCTTGTCACAACATGTTCCCAAACATGGTTTTACATCATCACATGACCTAACCAAGAGCAAAACAAGAGAGGGCTACACCGGGCTACCCCTGTTAGAGAAAGTCTAGGGGGTAGACGATCCGAGAACTGCGGATCAGGGTTCCGGAGGAAGAAGCACTTCGGGGCATCGGAAGACCTACAAACCATGCATGTGACCCTAGCATGTGTAATGAATTGTGGTGGCATGCTCAAAAATGCTAAACCTGGTTCCCAAGTGTGACCCCCTTCGCAGACATGCGCTGTCCCCTAAAAACAAAGTGTTTGCAATCAGACTATTAGGGGGAAACTCCCCTGTTTCGGTGAAACCGGGGTAGATCTTGTCACAACATGTTCCCAAACATGGTTTTACATCATCACATGAACTAACCAAGAGCAAAACAAGAGATGGCTACACCGGGTTACCCCTGTCAGAAGAAAGTCTACGGGGGTAGACGATCCAATGCCCGCGGATTAGGGTTCCGCATGAAGAAGCGCTTCGGGGCATCGGAACACCTCCAAACCAAGCATGTGACCCTAGCATGTGTAATGAAGTGTGTTGGCATTCTCAAAACTCATAAACCTGGTTACCAAGTGTGAACCCCTTCGCAGACATGCGCTGTCCCCTAAAAACGAAGTGTCTGTATTCTGACTATTAGGGGGAAACTCCTTGTTTCGATGAAACCGGGGTAGATCTTGTCACAACTTATTCCCAAACATGGTTTTACATCATCACATGACCTAACCAAGTGCAAAACAAGATAGGGTTACATCGGGCTACCTCTGTTAGAAGAAAGTCTAGGGGGGTAGACGATCCGAGGCCCGCGGATCAAGGTTCAGCAGGAAGAAGCGCTTCGGGGCATCGGAACACCTCCAAACCATTCATGTGACCCTAGCATGTGTAATGAAGTGTGGTGGAATGCTCAAACCTCCTAAACCTGGTTACCAAGTGTGACCCCCTTCGCAGACATGCGCTGTCCTCTAAAAACAAAGTGTCTGCAATCTGACTATTAGGGGGGAACTCCCCGTTTCAGTGAAACCGGGGAATATCTTGTCACAACATGTTCCCAAACATGGTTTTAGATCATCACATGACCTAACCAAGAGCAAAACAAGAGAGCGCTACACCGGGCTACCCTGTCAGAAGAAAGTTTAGGGGGTACATGATCCGAGACCCGCGGATCAGGGTTCCGCAGGAAGAAGCGCTTCGGAACATCAGAACACCTCCAAACCATGCATGTGACCCTAGCATGTGTAATGAAGTGTGTTGGCATTCTCAAAACTCATAAACCTGGTTACCAAGTGTGAACCCCTTCGCAGACATGCGCTGTCCCCTAAAAACGAAGTGTCTGTATTCTGACTATTAGGGGGAAACTCCCTGTTTCGATGAAACCGGGGTAGATCTTGTCACAACATATTCCCAAACATGGTTTTACATCATCACATGACCTAACCAAGTGAAAAACAAGATAGGGTTACATCGGGCTACCTCTGTTAGAAGAAAGTCTAGGGGGGTAGACGATCCGAGGCCCGCGGATCAAGGTTCAGCAGGAAGAAGCGCTTCGGGGCATCGGAACACCTCCAAACCATTCATGTGACCCTAGCATGTGTAATGAAGTGTGGTGGAATGCTCAAACCTCCTAAACCTGGTTACCAAGTGTGACCCCCTTCGCAGACATGCGCTGTCCTCTAAAAACAAAGTGTCTGCAATCTGACTATTAGGGGGGAACTCCCCGTTTCAGTGAAACCGGGGTATATCTTGTCACAACATGTTCCCAAACATGGTTTTAGATCATCACATGACCTAACCAAGAGCAAAACAAGAGAGCGCTACACCGGGCTACCCTGTCAGAAGAAAGTTTAGGGGGTACATGATCCGAGACCCGCGGATCAGGGTTCCGCAGGAAGAAGCGCTTCGGGGCATCAGAACACCTCCAAACCATGCATGTGACCCTATCATGTGTAATGAAGTGTGTTGGCATTCTCAAAACTCATAAACCTGGTTACCAAGTGTGAACCCCTTCGCAGACATGCGTTGTCCCCTAAAAACGAAGTGTCTGTATTCTTACTATTAGGGGGAAACTCCCCGTTTCGATGAAACCGGGGTAGATCTTGTCACAACATGATCCCAAACATGGTTTTACATCATCACATGAACTAACCACGAGCAAAACAAGAGAGGGCTACACCGGGCCACCCCTGTCAGAAGAAAGTGTAGGGGGTAGCCGATTCGAGGCCCGCCGATCAGGGTTCCGCAGGAAGAAGCGCTTCGGTGCCTCGGAACATCTACAAACCATGCATGTGACCCTACCATGTGTAATGAAGTGTGGTTGCTTGCTCAAATCTCCTAAACGTGGTTACCAAGTGTGAACCCCTTCGCAGACAAGCGCTGTCCCCTAAAAACGAAGTGTGTGCAATCTGAGTATTAGGGGGGAAACTCCTCGTTTCGGTGAAACCGGGGTAGATCTTGACACAACATGTTCCCAAACATGGTTTTACATCATAAAATGACCTAATCAAGAGAAAAACAAGATAGGGCAACACCGGGCTACCTCTGTTAGAAGAAAGTCTAGTGGGGTAGACGATCCGAGGCCCGCGGATCAGTGTTCCACAGGAAGAAGCGCTTCGGGGCATCGGAACACCTCCAAACGATGCATGTGACCCTATCATGTTTAATTAAGTGTGGTGGCATGATCAAAACTCCTAAACCTGGTTACCAAGTGTGACCCCCTTCGCAAACATGCGTTGTCCCCTAAAAACAAAGTGTCTGCAATCTGACTATTAGGGGGAAACTCCCCGTTTCGGTGAAACCGGGGTAGATCTTGTCACAACATATTCCCAAACATGGTTTTACATCATCACATGACCTAACCAAGAGAAAAACAAGAGAGGGCAACACCAGGATACCCCTGTCAGAAGAAAGTCTAGGGGGTAGATGATCCGAGGCCCGCGGATCAGGGTTCCGCAGGAAGAAGCGCTTCGGGGCATCAGAACACCTCCAAACCATGCATGTGACCCTATAATGTGTAATTAAGTGTGGTGGCATGATCAAACCTCCTAAACCTGGTTACCAAGTGCGACCCCCTTCGCAGACATGCGTTGTCCCCTAAAAACAAAGTGTCTGCATTCTGACTATTAGGGGGAAACTCCCCGTTTCGGTGAAACCGGGGTAGATCTTGTCACAACATGTTCCCAAACATGGTTTTACATCATCACATTACCTAACCAAGAGCAAAAAATAGAGGGTTACACCGGGCTACCCCTGTGAGAAGAAAGTCTAGGGGGGTAGACGATCCGAGACCCGCGGATCAGGGTTTCGCAGGAAGAAACGCTTCGGGGCATCGGAACACCTCCAAACCATGCATGTGTCCCTACAATGTGTAATGAAGTGTGGTGGCATGCTCAAACCTCCTAAACCTGGTTACCAAGTGTGACCCCCTTCGCAAACATGTGCGGTCCCCTAAAAACGAAGTGCCTGCAATCAGACGATTAGGGGGAAACTCCCGTTTCGGTGAAACCAGGGAAGATCTTGTCACAACATGTTACCAAACATGGTTTTACATCATCACATGACCTAACCAAGATCAAAACAAGAGAGGGCTACACCGGGCTACCCTTGTCAGAAGAAAGTCTAGTGGGGTAGACGATCCGAGGCCCGCGGATCAGGGTTCCGCAGGAAGAAGCGCTTTGGGGCATAGGAACACCTCCAAAGCATGCATGTGACCCTAGAATGTGTAATGAAGTGTGGTGGCATGCTCAAAACTCCTAAACCTGGTTGCCAAGTCTGACCCCCTTCGCAGACATGCGCTGTCCCCTAAATACGAAGTGTTTGCAATCTGACTATTAGGGGGAAACTCCCCGTTTCGGTGAAACCGGGGTAGATCTTGTCACAACATATTCCCAAACATGGTTTTACATCATCACATGATCTAACCAAGAGCAAAACAAGAGAGGGATACACCGGGCTACCCCTGTCAGAAGAAAGTCTAGGGGGGTAGATGATCCGAGACATGCGGTCCGCATGAATAAGCGCTTCGGGGCATCAGAACACCTCCAAACCATGCATGTGACCCTAGCATGTGTAATGAAGTGTGGTGGCATGCCCAAAAGTCCTAAACCTGGTTACCAAGTGTGCCGCCCTTCGCATACATGCGATGGCCCCTAAAAACGAAGTGTCTGCAATCTGACTATTTGGGGGAAACTCCCTGTTTCGGTCAAACCGGGGTAGATCTTGTCACAACATGTTCCCAAACATTGTTTTAAATCATCACATGACCTAAACAAGAACAAAACAAGAGAGGGTTACACCGGGCTACCCCTGTTAGAAGAAAGTCTAGGGGGTAGACGATCTGAGGCCCGCGGATCAGGGTTCCATAGGAAGAAGCGCTTCGGGGCATCGGAATACCTCCAAACCATGCATGTGACCCTAGCATGTGTAATGAAGTGTGGTGGCATGCTTAAACCTCCTAAACCTGGTTACCAAGTGTGACCCCCTTCGCAGACATGTGATGTCCCCTAAATACGAAATGTCTGCAATCTGACTATTAGGGGGAAACTCCCCATTTCGGTGAAACCGGGGTTGATCTTGCCACAACATGTTCCCAAACATGGTTTTACAACATCACATGACCTAACCAAGAGCAAAAGAAGAGAGGGCTACACCGGGCTACCCCCGTCAGAAGAAAGTCTAGGGCGGTAGACGGTTCGAGGCCCGCGGATCAGGGTTCCGCAGGAAGAAGCGCTCCGGGGCATCGGAACACCACCAAACCATGCTTGTGACCCTAGAATGTGTAATGAAGTGTGGTGGAATGCTCAAAACTCCTAAACCTGGTTACCAAGTATGACCCCCTTCACAGACATGTGATGTCCCCTAAATACGATGTGTCTGCAATCTGTCTATTAGGGGAAACTCCCTGTTTCGGTGAAACCAGGGTAGATCTTGTCACAACCTATTAACAAACATGGTTTTACATCATCACATGACCTAAAAAGAGCAAAACAATAGAGGGCTACACCGGGATACCCCTGTCAGAAGAAAGTCTAGGGGGTAGATGATCCGAGGCCCGCGGATAAGGGTTCCGCAGGAAGAAGCGCTTTGGGGCATTGAAACACCTCCAAACCATGCATGTGACACTAGAATGTGTAATGAAGTGTGGCGGCATGCTCAACCTACTAAATCTGGTTACCAAGTGTCACCCCCTTCGCAAACATGCGCGGTCCCCTAAAAACGAAGTGTCTGCAATCAGACCATTAGGGGGTAACTCCCGTTTCGGTGAAACCGGGGTAGATCTTGTCACAACATGTTGCCAAACATGGTTTTACATCATCACATGACCTAAAAAATAGAAAAACAAGAGAGGGATACACCGGGCTACCCCTGTCAGAAGAAAGTCTAGGGGGTAGACGATCCGAGACCCGCGGATCAGGGTTCCGCAGGAAGAAGTGCTCCGGGGCATCAGAACACCTCCAAACCATGCATGTGACCCTAGCATGTGTAATGAAGTGTGGTGGCATGATCAAAACTCATAAACCTGGTTACCAAGTGTGACCCCCTTCGCAGACATGTGATGTCCCCTAAATACGAAGTGTTTGCAATCTGACTATTAGGGCGAAACTCCCCGTTTCGGTGAAACCGGGGTAGATCTTGTCACAACATATTCCTAAACATGGTTTTACATCATCACATGATATAACCAAGAGAAAAACAAGAGAGGGATACACCAGGCTACCCCTATCAGAAGAAAGCCTAGGGGGGTGGACAATCCGAGACCCGCGGTCCACAGGAATAAGCGCTTCGGTGCATCAGAACACCTCCAAACCATGCATGTGACCCTAGCATGTGTAATGAAGTGTGGTGTCATGATAAAAACTCCTAAACCTGGTTGCCAAGTGTGACCACCTTCGCAGACATGCGCTGTCCCCTAAAAATGAAGTGTCTGCAATCTGACTATTAGGGGGAAACTCCATGTTTCGTTGAAACCGGGGTAGATCTTGTCACAACATGTTCCAAAACATTGTTTTAAATCATCACATGACCTAACCAAGAACAAAACAAGAGAGGGTTACACCGGGCTACCCCTGTCAGAACAAAGTCTAGGGGGTAGACGATCCGAGACCCGTGGATTAGGGTTTCGCAGGAAGAAGCTCTTCGGGGCATCGGAACACCTCCAAACCATGCATGTGACCCTAGCATGTGTAATGAAGTGTGGTGGCATGCTCAAACCTCCTAAACCCGGTTCCCAAGTGTGACCCCCTTTGCAGACATGCGTTGTCCCCTAAAAACGAAGTATGTGCAATCTGACTATTAGGGGGAAACTCCCTGTTTTGGTGAAACCGGGGTAGATCTTGTCACAACATGTTCACAAACATGGTTTTACATCATCACATGACCTAACCAAGAGCAAAACAAGAGAGGGCTACACCGGGCTACCCCTGTCAGAAGAAAGTCTAGGGGGTAGACGATCCGAGGCCCGCGGATCAAGGTTCCGCAGGAAGAAGCGCTTCGGGGCATCGGAACACCTCCAAACAATTCATGTGACCCTAGAATGTGTAATGAAGTGTGGTGGCATGCTAAAACCTCCTAAACCTGGTTACCAAGTGTGACCCCGTTCGCAGACATGCGCTGTCCCCTAAAAACGAAGTGTCTGCAATCTGACTATTAGGGGGGGAACTCCCCGTTTCAGTGAAACCGGGGTAGATCTTGTCACAACATGTTCCCAAACATGGTTTTACATCATCACATGAACTAATCAAGATCAAAAAAAGAGAGGGATACACCGGGCCACCCCTGTCAAAAGAAAGTCTATGGGGGTAGCCGATTCGAGGCCCGCGGATCAGGGTTCCGCGGGAAGAAGCGCTTCGGGGCATCGGAACACCTACAAACCATGCATGTGACCCTACCATGTGTAATGAAGTGTGGTGGCATGCTCAAACCTCCTAAACGTGGTTACCAAGTGTGACCCCCTTCGCAGACATGCGCTGTCCCCTAAAAACGAAGTGTGTGCAATCTGAGTATTAGGGGGGAAACTCCTCGTTTCGGTGAAACCGGGGTAGATCTTGTCACAACATGTTCCCAAACATGGTTTTACATAATAACATGACCTAATAAAGAGAAAAACAAGATAGGGCTACACCGGGCTACCTCTGTTAGAAGAAAGTCTAGGAGGGTAGATGATCCGAGGCCCGCGGATCAGTGTTCCGCAGGAAGAAGCGCTTTGGTGCATCGGAACACCTCCAAACGATGCATGTGACCGTAGCATGTCTAATTAAGTGTGGTGGCATGATCAAAACTCCTAAACCTGGTTACCAAGTGCGACCCCCTTCGCAGACATGCGCTATCCCCTAAAAACAAAGTGTCTGCAATCTGACTATTAGGGGGAAACTCCCCGTTTCGGTGAATCCGGGGTAGATCTTGTCACAACATATTCCCAAACATGGTTTTACATCATCACATGACATAAACAAGAGAAAAACAAGAGAGGGCAACACCGGGATACCCCTGTCAGAAGAAAGTCTAGGGGGTAGATGATCCGAGGCCCGCGGATCAGGGTTCCGCAGGAAGAAGCGCTTCGGGGCATCAGAACACCTCCAAACCATGCATGTGACCCTATAATGTGTAATTAAGTGTGGTGGCATGCTCAAACCTCCTAAACATGGTTACCAAGTGCGACCCCCTTCGCAGACATGCGCTATCCCCTAAAAACAAAGTGTCTGCATTCTGACTATTAGGGGGAAACTCCCCGTTTCGGTGAAACCAGGGTAGATCTTGTCACAACATATTCTCAAACATGGTTTTACATCATCACATGACCTAAACAAGAGCAAAACAAGAGAGGGCTACACCGGGATACCCCTGTCAGAAGAAAGTCTAGGGGTGTAGATGATCCAAGGCCCGCGGATAAGGGTTCCGCAGGAAGAAGCGCTTCGGGGCATCGGAACACCTCCAAACAATTCATGTGACCCTAGAATGTGTAATGAAGTGTGGTGGCATGCTAAAACCTCCTAAACCTGGTTACCAAGTGTGACCCCGTTCGCAGACATGCGCTGTCCCCTAAAAACGAAGTGTCTGCAATCTGACTATTAGGGGGGGAACTCCCCGTTTCGGTGAAACCGGGGTAGATCTTGTCACAACATGTTCCCAAACATGGTTTTACATCATCACATGAACTAACCAAGATCAAAAAAAGAGAGGGCTACACCGGGCCACCCCTGTCAGAAGAAAGTCTATGGGGGTAGCCGATTCGAGGCCCGCGGATCAGGGTTCCGCGGGAAGAAGCGCTTCGGGGCATCGGAACACCTACAAACCATGCATGTGACCCTACCATGTGTAATGAAGTGTGGTGTCATGCTCAAACCTCCTAAACGTGGTTACCAAGTGTGACCCCCTTCGCAGACATGCGCTGTCCCCTAAAAACGAAGTGTGTGCAATCTGAGTATTAGGGGGGAAACTCCTCGTTTCGGTGAAACCGGGGTAGATCTTGTCACAACATGTTCCCAAACATGGTTTTACATAATAACATGACCTAATAAAGAGAAAAACAAGATAGGGCTACACCGGGCTACCTCTGTTAGAAGAAAGTCTAGGAGGGTAGATGATCCGAGGCCCGCGGATCAGTGTTCCGCAGGAAGAAGCGCTTTGGTGCATCGGAACACCTCCAAACAATGCATGTGACCCTAGCATGTCTAATTAAGTGAGGTGGCATGATCAAAACTCCTAAACCTGGTAACCAAGTGCGACCCCCTTCGCAGACATGCGCTATCCCCTAAAAACAAAGTGTCTGCAATCTGACTATTATGGGGAAACTCCCCGTTTCGGTGAATCCGGGGTAGATCTTGTCACAACATATTCCCAAACATGGTTTTACATCATCACATGACATAAACAAGAGAAAAATAAGAGAGGGCAACACCGGGATACCCCTGTCAGAAGAAAGTCTAGGGGGTAGATGATCCGAGGCCCGCGGATCAGGGTTCCGCAGGAAGAAGCGCTTCGGGGCATCAGAACACCTCCAAACCATGCAGGTGACCCTATAATGTGTAATTAAGTGTGGAACGTTCGTCGGAACATGGGTGATGTAGTCGTACTCGCTTCTCCTCCTCGCGATCCGATCCGATCCAGCACCACAAGTGGCGGTGCCTCCATTAGATGCACACGTGCGGCACCTCGACGTCTCCTCCTTCCTCGGACCAGCAAGTATGGTGGAGAGATAGATTGGATCTACAACACGACGGCATGGTGTATATGGTGGAGAATTTCTGCAGCAGGGCTTCGCCCACAAACAGTCGGGAGGGAGAGAGGAGGGCAGCAGGGCAACTAGGGTTTGGAGAAAGGTGTAGGTTGGTGGGGAGGGGGCGCACCAGCCCTCTATATATAGAGGGGGGGTGCGGCCAGCCCTTGCCCATCCTCCAAGCCTATCTCTAGTTTAAACGATTTAAACTCTCCCTTCTAGAAACCCTATCTTATCTCTAGTTTAAACGATTTAAACTTATCTAGGATCGGCTGGGCCCTATGGGCCCTTGTGCCCCTGGCCCAATGTGGCCAGGACACTCCCTCATAGGCCCATGCCCCCTCCCGGAAGGTGGGACCACGTTGGCCCCCTTCCGGAAGGTTCTAGAAGCTTCCGGTACAATACCGATTAATCCGGAACAATTCCGAACTCCAAAAACTGCACTGCCTTATATGAATCTTATTCTCCGGACCACTCCGGAACCTCTCGTGATGTCCCGGATCCCATCCGAGACTCCGAAAAAAAATTCATAAACCAATTATCCAATCTATCCTAGCGTCGAGACACGTTAAGTGTGTGACCCTGCGGGTTCGAGAATATGCAGACATGATCTTCTATCAATAATCAACAGCGGGGTCTGGGCACCCATATTGACTCCCACACATTCATCGATGATCATATCGGATGAACCACGATGCCAGGATTCAATCAATCCCATATATATATATATTCCCTTCGTCTCGCGATATTTTACTTGCCCGAGATTCGATCGTCGGTATCGTCATACCTAGTTCAATCTCGTTCACAGCAAGTACTTTACTCGTTCCATAATCCGATATCACTTTGTGATTAACTCCTTAACCACATGCTTGCAAGCGGTGTTGATATCGATTACCGAGTGGGCCCGAAGTATATCTCTCCGACTTGGGAGGGACAAATTCCATCCCGATACATACAACCCAACAGATACTTTCCGATCACCTGAGAGACACCTTTATGATCACCCTCTCATAGGATGACGTTTGATGACCTCAAAGCTTTCTTCCGATACCAGGGAGTTGTATTATCTCATGGTCTAAGGAATACAATATTTCACATAAGAAAAACTTCGCAAAGACGAACACAATGACACAATCTAATTGCTTCGCTTAGTTTGGGTCTATCCACCATATCATTCTCCAATGATATGATCTCATTATCAATTGACAACTCATGTCTATGGTTAGGAAACCTTAACCATCATTGATCAATGAGCTAGTCCATAGAGGCGTACTAGGGACACGGTGTTGTTCACAAACCACACAAGTATTAAAGTTTCCGCTTAATACAATTCTAGCATGGAATATAAACTTTATCATGAACAAGAATTATAATAATAACATCTTTATTATTGCCTCTAGGGCATAATTCCAACAGTCTCCCACTTGCACTAGAGTCAATAATCTAGTTTACATCTGGCAACAATCTCACACCCATGGCACTGAGGTGCTGATCATGTTTTACAGGTGGAAGAGGTTTAGTCAATGGATCTGCGACATTCAGATCTGTATGTACTTTGCTAATCTTCAGATCTCCATCTGCTATATAATATCGGATTATATGAAACTTGCGGTTGATATGCTTGGTCTTTGGATGATATCTTGGTTCCTTAGCGAGTGCTATGGCGCCAGTGTTGTCACACAATATCTCCAGTGGGTCCAATGCACTTGGAACCACGCCAAGCTCAGTGATGAAGTTCCTGATCCAAACTCCTTCACTTGACGCTTCTGCAGCAGCCATGTATTCCGCTTCTACTGTAGATCCCGCGATCACGCTTTGCTTGCAGCTTCTCCAGCTCACAGCTCCTCCATTCAAAATATACACATATCCTGTCTGAGATTTACAATCATCCTTGTCGGTGTCGAAACTAGCATCGACGTAACCTTTTACGACGAGCTGTTCATCACCCCCATAGACTAAGAACATTTCTTTAGTCCTATTTAGGTACCTTAGGATGTTCTTCACGGCTGTCCAGTGTTCCACTCCTGGATCACTTTGATATCTGCTCGTCAAACTAAGAGCATTGGACACATCCGGTCTAGTACACAGCATGGCATACATGATGGAACCTATGGCCGAGGCATAAGGCACTTTGCTCATAGCTTCCCTATCATTTACCGTAGCTGGACACTGAGCCTTGCTCAATATCTTACCTGACAACATAGGCACTGAACCTTTCAATGCCTTATCCATTCTGAACCTTTTCAGAACTTTGTCTAGGTATGTACTTTGGCTTAAAGCTATCAGGCGTCTTTGTCTATCTCTATAGATTTTGATGCCCAATATATAAGCATCTTCACCTAGGTCTTTCATTGAAAAACACTTGTTCAAATAACTCTTCACATCGTTAAGCATGTTGATGTCATTTCCAATAATCAATATGTCATCCACATATAGTACCAGAAACGTCACCGAGCTCCCACTCACTTTCTTGTAGATGCAAGCTTCGTAGCAATTTGGAACAAATCCAAAGCTCTTGATCACTTGATCAAAACGAAGGTTCCAACTCCGAGATGCTTGCTTTAGTCCATAAATGGAACGCTGAAGTTTGCATACTTTATCAGCATCCTTAGGATCGACAAAACCTTCGGGTTGCATCATATACAACTCTTCATCAATGTTGCCATTGAGGAAAGCAGTCTTGACATCCATTTGCCATATTTCATAATCATGAAACGCAGCAATTGCTAATAAAATCCGAATGGACTTAAACATCGCTACGGGAGAGAAAGTCTCATCGTAGTCAACACCTTGAACTTGTCGAAAACCTTTCGCAACAAGCCGTGCTTTATAGACGGTATCATTACCATCCGCGTCCATTTTCTTCTTGAAGATCCATTTGCACTCAACGGCCTTTCGGTCGCTAGGAGGGTCCACCAAAGTCCATACTTGGTTTTCGCTCATGGATCCCAATTCGGATTTCATGGCTTCTAGCCATTTCTCAGAGTATGGGCTCATCATCGCTTCCTCATAGTTCGTAGGTTCACTGTCTTCTACTAACAAGACAGTCAAGACAGGGTTGTCGTACCACTCAGGAGGGGCACGCGACCTTGTCGACCTGCGACGTTCAGTAGCAGCATCGTCCGAAGCTTCATGATCCTTGTCATTAGCTTCCTCTATTGTTGGTGCAGGCGGCACTGGAACAATTTCAGGTGCTGCGCTACTCTCCAATTCAAGAGAAGGTTCAATAACCTCGTCTAGCTCTACTTTCCTCCCACTCACTTCTTTCGAGAGAAACTCCTTCTCAAGAAAGGTACCGTTCTTTGCGACAAACACTTTGCCTTCGGTTCTGTGATAGAAGGTATACCCAATAGTTTCCTTAGGGTATCCTATGAAGACGCATTTCTCCGCTTTGGGTTCGAGCTTGTCCGGCATCAACTTCTTGACGTAAGCTTCGCATCCCCAAACTTTAAGAAACGACAACTTAGGTTTAGCACCAAACCATAGTTCATATGGTGTCGTCTCAACGGATTTAGATGGTGCCCTATTTAAAGTGAATGCAGCGGTTTCTAATGCATAACCCCAAAATGATAACGGCAAATCAGTAAGAGACATCATTGATCGGACCATATCTAATAAAGTTCGATTCCGGCGTTCAGACACACCATTGCACTGTGGTGTTCCGGGTGGCGTGAGTTGCGAAACAATTCCGCTTGCTTTAAGATGCGTGAGAAAATCATAACTCAAATATTCGCCCCCACGATCGGATCGTAGAAACTTAATCTTTCTGTTACGATGGTTCTCCATTTCATTCTAAAATTCTTTGAACTTTTCAAACGTTTCAGATTTATGTTTCATTAAATAGATATACCCATATCTACTTAAGTCATCGGTAAAAGTGAGAAAATAGCGATATCCACCGCCCGTCGAAACACTCATCGGTCCGCATACATCGGTATGTATGATTTCCAACAAGTCCGTTGCTCGCTCCATCATACCGGAGAACGGGGTTTTGATCATCTTGCCCATGAGGCATGGTTCGCATGTGTCAAATGATTCAAAATCAAGAGACTCCAAAAGTCCATCAGAATGGAGTTTCTTCATGCGCTTTACACCAATATGACCTAGACGACAGTGCCACAAATAAGTAGTATTATCACTATCTACTTTGCATCTCTTAGCCTCAATGTTATGGATGTGTGTTTCATCCCTTTCGAGATTTAGAAGAAATAAACCACTCACAAGAGGTGCATGACCATAAAAGATGTTACTCATATAAATAGAACAACCATTATTCTCCGATTTAAATGAATAACCGTCTTGCAATAAACACGATCCAGAAATAATGTGCATGCTCAACGCAGGCACATAATAACATTTATTAAGGTTTAAAACTAATCCCGAAGGTAAAACTAAGGAGAGCGTGCCGACGGCCATCACATCAACTCTTGATCCGTTGCCAACGCGCATCGTCACCTCATCCCTCGCAAGCCGCCTTCTATTCCGCAGCTCCTGTTTCGAGTTACAAATATTAGCAACTGAACCGGTATCAAATACCCAGGCACTACAACGAGGGCTAGTAAGGAAAACATCAATAACATGTATATCAAATATACCTTTGATGGTGCCAGCCTTCTTGTCCGCTAAGTACTTCGGACAGTTGCGCTTCCAGTGACCCTTGTCCTTGCAATAGAAGCACTCAGTTTCCGGCTTGGGACCAGACCTGAGCTTCTTCTCAGCAGGGGCATTGCGCTTGCCGCCGCCCTTCTTGAAGGGCTTCTTTGCACCTTTACCTTTCTTAAAGGAGGGCTTGTTGACCATCAACACATGATTATCCTTTTTGATGTCCACCTCCGCAGCCTTCAGCTTTGCGAAGAGCTCGGTGATCGTATCAGTGGAACCAATCTGATTATGAGTCACTACAAAACTTTTGTAGCTGGGAGGGAGTGATTGCAGAACCCTGTCAATCTTGAGCTCCTCTGGAATCTTGCAGTCCAGTTGCTCAAGGCGTTGAGTGTAGCCCGACATCTTAATGGCGTGCTCACTAACGGAACTCCCTTCCTCCATCTTGCAGTTAAAGAACTTCTCGGAGATCTCATATCTCTCAGAACGGACCTGAGTCTGAAACATGGTTTTCAACTCTTCGAGAATCTCAAAGGGCCCGGGATAGTTTTCAAAACGATTTTGAAGTTCCGGTTCCATAGCAAACAACACGGTGCTCTTAATCACACCATAATCATCTTTGCGCGACTGATAGACAGCTTTCTCATCAGCCGGCGCAGTCGCAGCAGGGGGGTTACCTAACGCTTTCTCAAGGACATAGTCCTTTTGTCCTCCAGACAGAATGATTCTCAGATTGCGGAACCAATTGGTGAAGTTAGACCCATTGTTCTTAAGCTTTTCTTTCTCAGCAAAAACGTTGAAGTTGAAGTTGGACTTAGCCATTTGATCTACAATATTTGCAAGTACAAATTAGACTATGTTCATGATAACTAGTTCAACTTTTAATCAAATTACTAGATGAACTCCCACTAAATTCAACATCCCTCAAGTTGTTTAGTGAACACGATCCAAATTCACCACACCTAATCCGATCTTCACGAGAAGAGATGTGGTTTCAATGGTGGACAACGAAGTGTCGATCATATCATTCATATGACTCATGCTTAACCTTTCGGTTCATGTGTTCCGAGGCCATGTCTGACATGCTAGGCTCGTCAAGTTAGACCCAAGTATTTCCGCGTGTGCAAAACTGGCTTGCACCCGTTGTATGTGAGCGTAGAGTCTATAGCACCCGATCATCACGTGATGCTTGGACACGACGAACTTTCGCAACGGTGCATACTTGGGGAGAACACAGTTTTATCTTGATCTTTAAGTGAGGAATCATCTTATAATGCTACCGTCGCGATCTAAGCATAATAAGATACATAAAAGGATAAACATCACATGCATATAACTTTATGTGACATGGTATAGCCAATCTTCGCGCAATGATCTCCATCTTGTGCGTTCCGGCATGATCTCCATCACTCCACCATGATTGCCTCCACCACGAATAGCAACTACAACTATTGCTAACTACTTAGCGATAAAGTAAAGCTATTACATGGCGTATAAGAAGTTGACTCGCAGGTCATACACAATTATAAAGACAACCATATGGCTCCTGCCGGTTGTGTACTCATCGACATGCAAGTCGTGAAACATTACAAAACATGATCATCGCATACATTATACACATCACATCTTGGGCCATACCATATCACAGAAAACACTCCCTGCAAAAACAAGTTAGACGCCTCTACTTTGTTGTTGCATGTTTTACGTGGCTTATGGGAGTAGATGCTAAGAACGATTCTTACCTACGGAAAGCCACAACGGTGATATTATGGTTGCCAAACTCCGGTGTTAATCCCATGACAACTATAGTGAGAGAAACTGACATCCACCAGCCGCATGTATGGTACAAGCCACACGTCAAGTGCGGAGCCGGTCTCGCGAACGACGTCGCGTAAGGTTGGCCTGGACCGCTTCAATCTCACTATCCCGCGTCATAAGAAGAACACAAACAAGAGGCTTGCAACAGAAAACATCAACGCCCGCAACAACCATGTTGCATTCTACTCGTGAAACACATCTACGCATAGATCTAGCTCTGATACCACTGAAGGGTTTCGCAGCATAGTAAATCAAAATTTTCTACGGAAGCGAACAGAGGGAAAGCCAAGATCTAATCTAGGAGATGCAAACAACGAGAGAGATTGGATTAGATCTTCATACCCTTGAAGATTCGCACAGCGGAACGTTCGTCGGAACGTGGGTGATGTAGTCGTACTCGCTTCTCCTCCTCGCGATCCGATCCGATCCAGCACCACAAGTGGCGGTGCCTCCGTGAGATGCACACGTGCGGCACCTCGACGTCTCCTCCTTCCTCGGACCAGCAAGTATGGTGGAGAGATAGATTGGATCTACAACACGACGGTGTGGTGTATATGGTGGAGAATTTCTGTAGCAGGGCTTCGCCCACAAACAGTCGGGAGGGAGAGAGGAGGGCAGCAGGGCAACTAGGGTTTGGAGAAAGGTGTAGGTTGGTGGGGAGGGGCGCACCAGACCTATATATATAGAGGGGGGTGCGGCCAGCCCTTGCCCATCCTCCAAGCCTATCTCTAGTTTAAACGATTTAAACTCTCCCTTCTAGAAACCCTATCTTATCTCTAGTTTAAACGATTTAAACTTATCTAGGATCGGCTGGGCCCTATGGGGCCTTGTGCCCCTGGCCCAATGCGGCCAGGACACTCCCTCATAGGCCCATGCCCCCTCCCGGAAGGTGGGACCACGTTGGCCCCCTTCCGGAAGGTTCTAGAAGCTTCCGGTACAATACCGATTAATCCGGAACAATTCCGAACTCCAAAAACTGCACTGCCTTATATGAATCTTATTCTCCAGACCACTCCGGAACCTCTCGTGATGTCCCGGATCCCATCCGAGACTCCGAACAAAAATTCATAAACCAATTATCCAATCTATCCTAGCGTCGAGACACGTTAAGTGTGTGACCCTGCGGGTTCGAGAATATGCAGACATGATCTTCTATCAATAATCAACAGCGGGGTCTGGGCACCCATATTGACTCCCACACATTCATCGATGATCATATAGGATGAACCACGATGCCAGGATTCAATCAATCCCATATATATATTCCCTTCGTCTCGCGATATTTTACTTGCCCGAGATTCGATCGTTGGTATCGTCATACCTAGTTCAATCTCGTTCACAGCAAGTACTTTACTCGTTCCGTAATCCGATATCACTTTGTGATTAACTCCTTAACCACATGCTTGCAAGCGGTGTTGATATCGATTACCGAGTGGGCCCGAAGTATATCTCTCCGACTTGGGAGGGACAAATTCCATCTCGATACATACAATCCAACAGATACTTTCCGATCACCTGAGAGACACCTTTATGATCACCCTCTCATAGGATGACGTTTGATGACCTCAAAGCTTTCTTTCGATACCAGGGAGTTGTATTATCTCATGGTCTAAGGAATACAATATTTGACATAAGAAAAACTTCGCAAAGACGAACACGATGACACGATCTAATTGCTTCGCTTAGTTTGGGTCTATCCACCATATCATTCTCCAATGATATGATCTCATTATCAATTGACAACTCATGTCTATGCTTAGGAAACCTTAACCATCATTGATCAATGAGCTAGTCCATAGAGGCGTACTAGGGACACGGTGTTGTTCACAAACCACACAAGTATTAAAGTTTCCGCTTAATACAATTCTAGCATGGAATATAAACTTTATCATGAACAAGAATTATAATAATAACATCTTTATTATTGCCTCTAGGGCATAATTCCAACATTAGATCCCTCTGATTCTACCCAATCTTCTCCGCGCTCGACGGGTAGGACCGGTACACCAACCGGTGTTGCATACTATTTCGCAAAAGGGGTAGATCTAGCGGGGGTGGGAGAGGAGTTGGAGATGGAGTGGGCTCCATGGCTAGGGGGAGGGGGCAGCTCGGTGGCCGAGGATGACATAAGGTAGGAGGGCATGACGGCGGGGGAGCGGAGGGGCGGTGTAGGAGTTATTCCAGGCTCGGGGGAAGCGAATGTTTTGGGTGAGCGAGAATGACCGGTACGACGTGTCTCCATGCGGCCCCACCCTTCACCATGTATGCAAGACCCGTCCCAACGCGGCCCCACCCTTCACCACGTATGCAAGACCCGTCCCAACGCGGCCCCACCTGTCAGCATGTAATGGTCGAGGCGACGTAATGTAACGCTCAACGCACGACCCGCCCCAACGCGGTCCCACTAGTTAGCATCTAACGGCCAAGCCTTTGACCTGACCGTATTCCCCCGTCCGAGCACCTGTGAGGGTTTCAGAATAGAGGGAGGGGAAAAGTGAGGAAAAACTAAGCGGCTGGGGAAAACTAAGTACAACTAACGTACCGAGGGAACGAAAATAGAAATCCATATGAAGTAAGCATCATATTATTTTCCAAAAATATAGAAAATAACTTTAGAGATAAATTTAAGGTGTAATAGATTTTTTAAGTGATATACTCTACTTAAATTGATTTCTTTAAATAATTTTAACAAATTAGAATATAGAAAAATAAGGAAAAATCCTACAAATTAATGAAAATCACTTTTGTGTATTAAAAATAATCTACTAACCTAGAAAATGCTAATTATGAAATTCTTAGTCATTTTATGTTACTAAAATTAAGAGTTATAAAATGGATTATAAGATTTATTTCTTTCATTAAAAGAAAGAGAAAATGCATTTTATTTTATCATTATCAACATAAATTCTATTAGTTTTATTAAAACCATTTATTTATTGCTTTATTAAAATTAATTCTTTTGTTTAACTAAAGAAAGTGTTTGTTATATTGTAAAATAGTTTCCTTTTGATGAATAGTAGAAAACTATTTTTATCTTAATAATTTGGGTAAAACATACAAAGAAGGATATTTAAATTAAGTCATAAATGACAATGTATTATATATCCAATTACATCAATTATTTCTTTAAAAAATTTAATCGAATAGAAAATTCTACCAAGTTGACTCCTTTATAGTAAAAATCCTTACTTAACTAGTATTCTTTCCAAAATCTTATAAAGGTAGAATAGTGACTTAAAAGTCAGATAGCATCCTTCACTTATCTTGGAAGTTGAGGTGTATATATTTGTTACCATAACTAGTAACACCTAAAACCTTGAAACACCTTAGTACATTTTGTGTTGATATTACCTATCTATATTTAACCTTCAACATGTATTTCTCTTTGACATGGGTATACCCTACAGGTACTCGAGTTTGGTATATACGGTCCAGATACGGCAGAAGCCCACGGCATTGCCAAGGTCCAATGGAGAATTCGAGTGGCCCACGAACTCTTGATTGCTTGCGAGACAAGAAGAAGCTTAAGATAGAAAGTTCAAAAGAAAACCCTAATCTATAACCGACTCGACCTGCTACCCGAGACCTAGCCTATCTATATAAAGTCTAGGAGGGGCAGCGAGGAGGACGATCACCACACTAGTTTCCACAGCTCTCACCAGATTGCATCTGCGCGCCCCTGTAATCTTCGTTTCCTTTGTTAATTCCAAGAGCAAACAAGCAGGAGTAGGGACCTCTACAAGGCCTGGACCTGGGTAAAAATTGTGTCCCTATGTGCTTATTTGCTAGCCGATTGATGCCTCCAGCGCTCCCTCCTTCTCCAAAACCCAAGTCCATAACAATGGGCATTGACGAGTTAAACCATCGTCAATTGGCACCATTTGTGGGGACTAGGAGTGCTGATGTCGCGGCTTCTTTGGCCCTATCAACCGCGATCTACAACTCCGTAACAGCGAGATTCGCCAGCTCTTCGGCGTGTTCAACTTCACCGTCCACACGCCGGCCACTCGCCTAGCTTTCGAGTCTGTGGGTGATGGAATCAATCTGGCGATTGGCAGTTTCCGCTTCCAGGTTGGTCAACTGGGAACGCTTCGCATGCCTGACCAGCCGACGGCACCCACGATTGCTCCAGCATCGTGGTTCCCGCCACCAATCGGCACCCTTAGAGAGCTCAGCACCTCGGCAGCAGCTAAGAGTACGGATAGCGACAACAGTCGCGGATCTGATCTAGGTGACCTAGCCACTAAAGATGGAGCCTACGGCTCTGGATCTGAAATTTGCGGGAGAAATAGCTTCCCCAACCACTTCATGTGCGCCGTCATCAACACGGGCGACACCACCGCCAATCGCGAAAACACCAGCATCGGATCTGGCACGGGACCGCCCAGCGGCAGCACGCCCAATGGCGGCATATCAGTCGCAAACGGTGGCCCCACCAACGGTGGTAACGACGCGCCCGTCAACAATGGGACAGGTGGAGAACCATTGCTCTTGGCGAATGCGAACACCGGTGAGCGCATGCTGATCAAGCTCAACGACAACGAGTGGGCCTGCTGTCATGAAGCTCTACGGGGTAATCCTCTACCCCCCCAACACGCCACAAGACATGCTGATGGGCTACCATTGGCTGCTAAAAGAGGAATTCAAGTGCCAACAACAGGTGATCGCAACTCGAAGTGCACAGAAAGGCGGCGGACGAATCGAGTCTTCGACGAGCCGGGCTCTCCTCCCACGAAGGATCCTCTTCCAAAGGCAACGAATACGTCGCCAACAAGAGGAGATCTCGACTGGCCCACCTCACCGAGCAAGAACGCGTAGAGGCCGTGAAAGTCCTCGACTTCAGCTCTATGACAGTCGACACGCGGGGCAACGTGCTCCCAAAGACGCCGCAAGCTGCGGTGACAGCGGCCACCATGTACCTCCTTAACAACCATCCACCGGCTGGAGACCTGCGAGCTTCCATGCACAAATCTACGATCGTGGGCTTGGGGCTAATCGAGGCCGCCCTCGACAAAGAACCAACGCCAGAGCCAAAGAAAAGCAAGGCTCTAGAAAAGTACTACTCGTACTCCTCCAGTGACGACAGTCACGATCTGTCACGGCGGCGTCGCTCACGGCGGCATGACTGCGACTACGATGCGCGCGATGACCTCACGCAGCACAAAGTCGACAAGATGCGGGCAAGACGTGCTTGTTCGACTGACTCAGAAGAAGACGAGACTGAGCTCTATGGCACCAGATGCTTCAGCAGGGCCATCAGGCAGAAGCGAATGCCTAAGGGGTTCAAACTCCCAATGGAGAACCCAAAATTTGACGTTCTACAGGAGCCAAAAATCTGGTTGGAGGACCACATCTCCTCCGTCAGACTACATGGAGGGAGTCGAAGCACGGCCATGCAATGCCTGCAGCTACAGCTGAAGGGCGCCGCTCACGCATGGCTCAACAACCTCCCGCGCGGATCCATTCTCAGCTGGGAAGAGCTGGTCTATAGCTTCGTGCGCTATTTCAAGGGCACTTACAAAAGGCCCGCATCAATCGAAGAACTAAGAAGCTGCCAGCAAAGATCGGGCGAATCGCTATGCTCGTACATCTAGAGGTGGTCCATCATCAAGAACTCCGCAAAAACATCTCGGAGGACCGCGCAATCGACGCGTTCAACGGCGGCGTTCGCCATATAGAGCTCAGGGAGGAGCTGGGCCGCTCGAATCTCAAAACGATCGACCACCTAATGGAAACCGCGAATCGGTGGGCTGACGGAGAAGACTTTGTGAATAACCGCACCTACTCCGATGACGATGACGACCTCGGGCGCAGACGCGACTGTCGAGGAAAACGTTGGATGCGTGTCTACGATGACCGCGACGAGGTCAATATGGTCGGAGCCGGCTAAGCTGACAAACGCGATGACAACCGCAATAGCGGATACCGCAGTGGTGGATACCACGACCGCAGAAAAACCACGCAGGTATGGCAACGCCGCACTTGCGAAGAGGCACCTACAACATCTATCGAGGACAAACTGTCCGGGCCATGCAACATGCACTTCTACATCGACAAACACGATGGCAAGAAGAAATCCGGCCACCTTCTCAAGGACTGTCGCAAGTTCCTCAAACTCCACGAGGGCCTAGCACGGATGACTCGCGACGCGGTCAACAGGGGCTACGGAGCCGCCCCAGGCGCTGTGGCACATGGAACTCCCCCACCACCGGCCGGACCACCGCCACCCGCGGCCGCACCAGTCCAGCATCATGGAGGCGAGCCATACCCAAGAGCCGTGGGTAACATGGGGATGATCCAAAAAGGGAGTCCCTCAAATCGAGTGCAGAACGCCATCACTCGCCAAGTAAACTTGGCGATAAACTCTCCACCTTCCACCACTGAGCACCTCAGTGGAAGCGACTCCTGCATCACCTTCGACAGGCGTGACCACCCACGCCAAGTTCCTCGCCCAGGCCACTGTCCCCTCATACTCGAGGCGCAGATTGGGGTTTCGACATGAGTCGCGTCTTCATGGACCGCGGCAATGGCATTAACCTCATGTTCGCAAGTACCTCGTGTGCGACGAGGATCCCTCTAACGTGTCTGGAAGTTTCAGACACGACGTTCCATGGCATCGTCCCAGGAAAAGGCATATATCCCCTGGGCAAAATCAACCTTGACGTCATCTTCGGCATGCCGCAAAACTTTCGGCGAGAGCACATCGACTTTGAAGTCATCGACTAGCCTTCACAATACCACTGCATCCTCGGACGTGTCGCATTCGCAAGGTTCATGGAAGTTCCGCACTACGCCTACCTGCAGATGAAAATGCCAGGTCAAAACGGCATAATCAAAATCAACGGCAACTTCGAGAGGTCCGAAAGCTGCGACAGGGAATTCAACACAATCTCCCAGTCCTTCGGCATGCAAGAGGAACTCGCAAAATTAAGGAGTCGACAGAAAACAGTCTGCCTCCCCTGAGCAGGCCAAGTTCACCTGACCTGTCCTTCTACTCGTCGGTACACACGAAGAAAGTCCAGGTCCATCCAACGGACCCGACCAAGATAGCCCTCATTGCCAACAACTTGAGTTCCGCATAGGAACTCGCGCTTGTCGAATTCCACCGTGAGCACTGGGAGATCTTCGCCTGGTGTCCAGTGGACATGCCAGGAGTTCCCAGGGAATTCGCCGAGCACTCACTCAACGTGAATCCAGACGTAAGGCCAATAAAGCAGACAATCTGGTGACTGTCTGAACCAAGAGCAAAAGCAGTCAGAATGGAGATCAACAGACTCCTTGACGCAAAATACATACGCAAGATCAAGGAAAGCACTTGGCTCGCGAACACATTGCTTGTGCCCAAAAAAGACACGGATATCCTGCGGATGTGCGTGGAATTCACCTCCTTGAATAAGCACTTCCCAAAGGATCACGTCTCGTTGCCGCGAATCGACCAAATCATCGACTCCACCATGGGATGTGGGTGCCTCTGCTTCCTCGTCGCCTACTTAGGCTATAATCATATTTGAATGAAGGAGGAGGACCAGGAGAAAACAGCGTTTACAACACCCTTTGGTGTGTTCTGCTACAACACGATCCCCTTCAGGCTAAAAACACAGGAGCCACATCATCAAGAAGGCTTGCCTATAAGAGGCGCATGAAGGCTTGCATCAAGAACCAACTTGGTCGCAACATCCAAGTCTATGTTGATGACATCGTTATCAAAACCAAAGAGGAAGCCTCGCTAATCGATGATCTACGCGATACCTTTGCCAACCTCGACCGCTACCGTATCAAGCTCAATCTGGACAAATGCGCCTTTGGCATGCCATCTGGGAAGTTACTCGGGTATCTCATCTCTGCGAGGGGGATCGAAGCAAATCCGAAGAAAATAAAAGCCATACTGGCCATGGAGAAGCCGAAGAACGTAAGAGGCGTCTAGCAGCTGGCTAGGTGAATCGTGGCGCTCAGTCGATTCATCAGTCGAATGGGCGAAAACGCACTGCCCTTCTACCAACTTCTCCGCAAAGCTGACAAGTTCGAGTGGACAGACGAGGCGCAAGAAGCATTCGAGGACCTCAAACGTTTACTATCCACCTCGCCAGTACTAGTGACTCCACGTGAAAAAGAGCCGTTGTTGCTCTACATATCCACCACCAACCAGGTGGTTAGCACGGTGCTTGTGGTGGAACGAGCCGAAGAAAACGAGGTCCACGGGGTCCAGCGCCCAGTCTACTACCTTAGTGAGGTGTTCACGCCAACAAAACAGCAGTACCCGCACTACCAGAAGCTGGCGTATGGCGTCTTCATGACAGCCAGGCGACTGCGCCACTACTTCCAGGAGCACTCAATCGTTATGGTAAACGACGCCGCGCTCGGGCACATACTCAATAACACTGATGCCACCGGGCGAGTCGCGCTCTGGGGAATCGAACTGTCTCCATGAGACATCACATACGAAAAGCGCGACGCGATCAAGTCGCAAGTTCTCCCTGATTTCCTCGTGCACTGGATGGATAACTAGCTCCCCGACAAGCCAGATATGTCCTACCTCTAGACAATGCACTTCGACAGATCCAAACGAAAGGACGGAGCTGACGCAGGTGTCATACTGACATCGCCCCAGGGAGACAAGCTGAAATACATTCTGTGAATGCAGTTCACTGCCTCCAACAATGAAGCTGAGTACGAGGCTCTAATCCATGGGATGCAGATGGCAAAAGCCTGTGGCGCCAAAAGGCTCATCATCTACGGCGACTCCAAACTGGTGGTCAACCAAACGATGCACAAGTGCGACACACTGAGCAACAACTTGATCGCCTATCGTGACCTCTACGACACACTCGAAGGGGACTTTGACGGCTGTGAGCTACGACATGTGGGCCGCGAAAGCAATGAAGAGGCAGATCTACTCACCAATATTGGCTCCACCTGTTCCCCCATACCACCTGGGGTATTTCTCGAGCGCATCTGCGAACGCTCCATCAAGCCAAAGGCCCCAGAGAAGAAAGCAAGCGCGTCAACGGACTCGGGGGCTATGCCATCCAATGAGCCAATAACACTCGACGACCTGGAGCTTGATACGGGACTCGAAGGACCAATGAGCGTCATGATGATCGATCCATCTTGGACACAGCCCTGCATTAAATACCTACTCAACAAGAGGCTGCCAGACGACCCGACTGACGCACGGCAGATCACGCGGCGATCCAAGGCATTCACCCTCATCAACGGCGAAATGTACAAGCGCAGCATCACAGGAGTGCTCCAACGGTGCGTCTCCAACGGGGACGGAAGGGCCATCCTCCTCGATATCCACGAAGGAACTTGCGGGCACCATGCTAGCAGTCGTGCCCTTGTTGCCAAAGCTCTACGAGGTGGATTCTACTGGCCCACGTCCATGCGCGATGCCAAGGACATCGTCTAGTGCTGCAACGCTTGCCAGCGATTCGCGGACAAATCTCACGCACCTGGCACGGAACTCTAGCCAATACCATTGGCTTGGCCCTTCGTGCAATGGGGACTCGACATCGTCAGCAAGCTCCCGAAATCCTCGCCAGGAGGTTACGTCTACCTCTTGGTCGCAGTCGACAAGTTCACCAAGTGGATCGAGGCCATGCCAGTGACAAATCAATCAGGGGCCAGCGTTGTCAAGTTCTTCGAGTCCATTGTCTACCGCTTTGGATTACCACACAGCATCATCACGGAGAATGGAACGAACTTTACCTCTAAGGAGTTCCAGGAATTCTGCGAAAACCTGGGAATCAACTTAAGCTATGCTTCGGTGGCTCACCCGCAGACCAATGGTTAAGTCGAAAAGGCCAACGGCCTCGTCTGTGGCGGAAACAAGAAACGACTCCTCCGGCCACTCGAACAAGCCGCCGGATGCTGGCCAGACGAGCTGCAATCCGTACTTTGGAGCTTGCGCACAACTCCAAATAGCGCCACGGGATACACTCCGTTCTTCATGGTACACGGTGTGGAAGCGGTGCTACCCGTAGAAGTACGCTACAAAGCCCCACGGGTGGTTGCTTATAGCGAGCAGGAGTCAACTCTTGCACTGGAAGACTCCATCGACCTCCTTGACAAGGCACAAGAAATCACAGCAGAAAGATCAACGATCTACCAGCAAAGCCTCCGCAACTACCACAGCAGAAGGCTACGCCCCAGATCCTTCGTCAAAGGAGACTTGGTACTGCGACTGAGGCAGCAAGGGCATCTCAAGCTCGAGTCCCCTTGGGAGGGACCTTACGTGATTACAGAAGTAATCCCAGGTGGCGCCTATCGCCTTAAAGATTTCGAGACAGGAGTCGCATACTCCAACCCCTGGAACGTCGCGCAGCTGCGATGCTTCTACCCCTAGTCGTTTTTACATTTACAAATAAGGCTATTCAGCCAGGCTACTTAGCCACAAATTGTACCTCGTACTATTCTACGAATAAATAAAGCTAAGTGCCCCAAAACTCTGTGTTTTCCTTATTTTTCTTGCAACTTTATCACTCAGGGGTTGCGCCACCCTTTATATTTTCATTCTACGAACAAATCGCAGTTTCCTGAGTAGCTGACACAACATTAATCAAACCCTTGATAAACACCAACCCAGTTGCAACGCACCTGACAGGTTGGCAAGGTGCTGAGATAACACAAGTCAGGCTAACGAAAAGGAACTGCAGAGTACAAATACACTCACAAAATATAAAAGCTAGCAAGCTCTTCACATGTCAATGGGTATTAATTACATCCAACATATTCATACGAACTTTACAACACTTGTACAATTATGTGCAGGATACAAATCATGCTACTGCTGCAATAGAAGAACGTTCGTTTGTTCCTCGAAGAAGTCGATAATTTCTTCTGCTGGGTGATCAATCGCTTGGTAGTGCGGAACCATGTCCCAGGTCATACCTTCTGGTGGAGGCAGCGGCCCAGCAGCAACAGCTGCGACATCTACATCCGGCCTATGCAGTCGCACCAACGACAATGCATCCTTAGCACCAGCTACTAACTGTTGCCGCACGCACTCACAAACCAAACTCAAATCTTGGAACTTCGCCAGAAGATCCAACAGGCTTGAAGGGACGGCCAGCGGAAACATCATTTGATAAATATGCCTAAGGCATGACTGCGCCTTCTTCAAAAAATGAAGTACTCGAGAAGCATGATCCTACAGGGTCGCAAGCGCGATTGCACGATCGTGGTCCACCCAAAAGTACCCACTCGCCTGTAGTTTCTCCTCGGTCAGGTCATTCATTCGAATGGCAATCTGGTCCTTCTCATCCTATGGATGACGAGCACTGACAACTACACCAAACAAAATGGCAAAGTGTGAAGACAAACCATGGCCGCGACTGACTAAAAGAAAAGATGAGAGGGCAGAAAGCTAACATTTGAACTACTCACTCAGCTGCGCCACCTCCTCCAAGAGATACTTCTCACGGGCGGTGGCCTTCTTCGCCTTCGACTTCCATACATTTGCGCTACCGCGGAGGATGGGCAACTCACGCTCCAATTTCTTAATGCGATTGTGCAGTCGTGAAAGCAACGACAACTCCTCCACCTTTGAGCGCGGTTGCGCCAAGGTTTCATTGGTGGGTGGAGGATCATGAGGACCACTCGAAGGACCACTCGACGTACCCTATCACAAAACAAAGCAAGAGCAAATAAGGGACCAAGAATACATTGACAAAAGGCACGAATGCATTCAAGCATGGCAAGGTCTCGACAGGGACATTCACACAAAGTCATAGTTCCAACAAAAGGCAACTACAGCTATTACATATGCAGACTAAGGACCATTTTGCTTCTTCGACTTGGAATTTGGCTTCGGGGGCTTCATCGCATCTGTGGCAGTCTATGATGCCACGGATTTTCCGGTGGTAGCCCCAGATGCCACGGCCTTCGCCGCCTTCACTCGCTGCCGCTCCTCAAAATACTTGGTGACTATCTTGATAAGTTGAGGACCATATTTAGCGCAGCTACCGGCGAAGGGGGCAAACACTATTTGCTGGCCTCCGGCGTTGATAGGCATCGCCTCGTAAATAGCGGCGGGGTCCATCTCCACGCCATGGGCTTGCACCATCATGAGTGCCATGATGGCGCCGATGGAGCGCTACGAGTTCCTGAATTCCGCGGGAATACCTCCAGCGAGGGATTCTACTAGGTCTCCAAGGTTGTCGATCAGCCCGACCTTGGGAGTTAAGTCCTCACGGATGCGACTGAGCACATCCTTGGCCTTTCCCAGCATCTCCTGTAGGGAAACACTGCGGTCTTCGACTGCAGCGATGGCGCCTGCCAATGCATCCGCGCGACACAGAGACTGGGCGTCAAAGCTCAGGCCGCTGGCATCTGCATACTCAAAAGTGTTAGTACAACAACCACATGTCAAAGCAAAATAGCAATGCAAAATCCAGCCGAAAGAATACCTGAGAGGGACTTGGCAATAGAGAAAAGTTGCTCCTCAAACAACTTCTCACTCTCAGTAGTGGAAGCGCGGAGATCCTCTTCTCGCTTTTGCGACTCCTCCAGAGTTGCGATTGCCTCGTCGCGATTCTTCGTCACCGTGGCAAGCGTCTTCTCGAGTGCAGCAGTGCGACGAAGTAGTTCATTGTGCTTAACTACAACGCACAGGGTGTATCATCAATCGAATTCATAAAATTCACGAAGACAAAGACGAAGTCAAAACTCACCTTTGACAACGCGGTGGCGATTGTCCAGCAGAGCGTGCTGCCGACCCATGACAAGGACTTGCTCCGCCAGACAAGCAACTTCCTTCATGATAAGCTGCATCAGAAGAAAACAAAAGTTTAGCAATAGCACCAAGTATAAATTCGACTGCCAAAACAGCAAAAGGACGCTTACATGATCCTCCAGAGACTCCGAAGATGACTATCGCATAGTCATCTGGGCAACCATCTGGTGCTCCCCAGCATGCGGGGAACTCGACGAATTGTGCCTGGAGTGGGCCACCAATGGAGGAGAAGAAGACCGTTCAGCCACTTCCTTGGCCTTGGAGTCAGCGACTCCGGACTCCTTCACAAATTGGACATCGTCAGAAGACGACAATGCTGCTAGGCTACAAAACACATCAAGCAAAAACTTCAAGGAAAAAGCAACTTCAAAAAGAAACCAAAACAAGGTCGCGAATGCAGAACTCACCAGCTAAATTTATCAAGGTCGAAGGATTGCTCCTCTGACTCCGACGACTCCTTCGGCAGTCACAGCTTCTTCCAGGCAGGAGGATCCAGGAGCACATAGGAACGGTGGGGATTGGCTCCTCTGCAATAACAGAAGGGCCTTCTGGCATCGTCGGCGACGAGGCATCCGAGTCCTCACTACAGGAACACTTGCGAGTGTCCTGGTCGCTGGACTCGAGGGCTCCCTCCTCCTCTTCAATTGGGACGGTCGATTCCGACTCGTCCTCTTCATCCACTTCGCGAGGGATAACCCCTTCAGGACGAGGAGGCAAATTTGGAGACACCTTCTAGTCCTGCATTTAGCAGATAAAACATTATATATCAAAGCATCATAAAGGCAATTGAAAACAGAAACTACTTCATAGTATAGTTCTACCTCAGGAGGAGGGTTAGAGGCGTCGAAAGGAGGCACGACTGGTTCGCCTGGGAGAACCTCCTTGGCGGTGTATTTGGTCACTAGTCGCACCCTCTTATCCACCTCACCCGCAGAAATGCCCTCGGCAGACACGCGAGTGACATCATCAGCACCGGTCCAGCAGAACATAGGGTGCACTCTGGCCTGCAGAGGCTGGACGCAGCGGCACAACCAGGTGAGAATGAGGGTAGCACCACCTTCTTCCTTGCCTATCCGGTTTTCGAGGTCGCAGACGCGCTTATACAGCACTTCTGTTTCCTTGGACTCGCCGGGCATAATGACATTCTTCTAGGAGCGCCTCCTCTTGCAAGTTGATGCAGGATCAAAGGGCGCGAATCCGTAGTGCTCTCCGTCAGCCTTCTGGTCGTGGATGTAGAACCACTTGTCCCTCTACCCTTGGACGGATGCGGTGAGCTTGATGGAAAAATAGGTGACAGAGGAGTCGACGTGGATCCCGCAGCCTCCTACGTCGTAGACTACCGAACCGGACGCCGACTGGCGTTTTAGCTTAAAAAGCCTCTTGAAGAGGCCAAAGTGCGGCTCGATTCCGAGCCAGCACTCACAAAGAGTAATGAAGCAAGAGATGTGGACAATGGAATTTGGGGACAGCTGGTGAAGCTGGAGCCCATAGAAACAAAGGAGACCGCAAAAGAAAGGATGCAGAGGAAGAGAAAGACCTTGGATGATGAACACAAGGAACATCACCCGAAAACCCGGAGGAGGACAAGGGATTACCTCCTCACCGGGCACTCACGAGTCATCTTCGGTGGGAGGAAGAACTCCATCTCGATGATCAAGATGCAGTTCGGCAGGCTTGATGATGGACGCCCGCTAGGCGCCATTGGTTATGTCGGTGCCAGCACCTTTCTTCTTCCCTGCACCAGCGGCGCTGGTGCCCACGGTGGTGGTACTGCCCTTCTTATTGGCGGCGACAATTGTGGCCGTAGATCCAGCGGCGGCGCCTCCTTTCTTCTTTTCCATCTTCCGATGGCGGTGAGAACGGATGAAGTAACTGGGAAGACACGGAGCTGGTCCAGTGCCGCGAAGAGGATGTGTGCAAGGAAGCAGAGAGCAGCAGCAATGGCAATGGAGGCATGAGAAAAAAAGACAGATGGGAAAATTACCGCAGCTACGCTACTACTTAACCTCCTTGCAGACACCATCCAACGGCCAGCAGAAACCCTACTACACGTGTGGCGAACATCGCCATCGACACGTGGCGAAGCTGAAGCACGAACCGTCCCCCCACTATTCCCATTACGCGCGGAAATCAAGGAGACGCAGTTAAAATAGAAGATTACGCATGCCCGGTCAAATCGAAGTCAAAAATTGGGACCCACCACTCGTCACGTCCCGTCAAAGCCGCTCACGCGGGCAACCGAGGTCATCACATCGTCAGCACTAACGTCATTGATTCCAGCAGCAGCAGATTTCGAATACTTTAGTCCTTGCTCGAGTCTTCAACTCAACCAAGCACTCGGGGGCTACTCCTAACAGGAGCGCTGGCCGCGCACCCGAAAGATTTTTTATGCAGGTATACGAACATTCAAGGTAAACCCTTCACTCGAATCATCGATTCGACTATGAACTGCGGGTTACTCACATAGGGAGCGTTGAAAGCATATTCGACTGAAACAAGCAACAAAAGACGACAGCAGTCACAAATGTTTTTTAGTCACCACTCGAGTCTATGACTCGAGTAGGCACTCGGGGGCTACTTCCATAGGGAGCGCTGGTCACGCACCCTATGATTATTTTTCTAGTACATCGTACGGTGTGTTGATAACATCCACACCCGAATACTATGGCGACTCCGCCTCATATTTTCCCTACAAAGAGACTACGTCTCCTGGGCCACCCGAATCATCTCCTTGATGACAAAAAATTCGGATGTCGCGCTTACAGCGTGAAGATAACACCTGAATAAGGCCTGGCAACGCATCTGCTATGCACTACCAGAAATATATCCGTACCTACAGGTGCGATGAACATGCCTTGATAGATGCGTCGAGTGCTCACACTTATACACTTGAATTCGACTCGTGTAAGACCTTCGCAGCATGAGTCGAATTATGCCAGCACTTTCCCGAATTCGAGTCCAGGGACTCTAGTTTGAGTAGATTGCGTTGTTTTGCCCTAAGGCAGTTAACTGATACCGATACATGGGTTAAATCAGGCACGTATATCATCAATCCCTATGACACAAACAGGACACTCGAAAATGCTCAGTCACACACTCGAAAAACTTCATAAAGTCTCTAGTCGAATCTGCGATTCCACTGGACACTCGGGGGCTACTGACATGGGTATACCCTACAGGTACTCGAGTTTGGTATATACAGTCCAGATACGATAGAAGCCCACGGCGTTGCCAAGACCCAATGGAGAATTTGAGTGGCCCACGAACTCTTGATTGCTTGCGAGACAAGAAGAAGTTTAAGATAGAAAGTTCAAAGGAAAACCCTAATATGTAACTGACTCGACCTGCTACTCGAGACCTAGCCTATCTATATAAAGGCTAGGAGGGGGCGGCGAGGATGACGATCACCACCCTAGTTTCCACGACTCTCGCCAGATTGCATGTGCGCGCCCCTGTAATCTTTGATTTCTTCGTTAATTCCAAGAGCAGACAAGCAGGAGTAGGGACCTCTACGAGGCCTGAACCTGGGTAAAACTTGCGTCCCTATTTGCTTGTTTGCTAGCCGACTGATGCCTCCAGTGCTCCCTCCTTCTCCAAAACCCAAGTCCATAATAATGGGCATTGACGAGTTAAACCCTCATCACTCTTATAACCAAAGTACTTTTTCTACAAGTAGCTCTAATATGACCTTATGAAAACTAAATACGATACTCAACCAAGCCCAAGTTATACCTTAAAACATTTTCTTATTTGTGTATTGTATGGTAGAAGCCTAACTGTATTTTAACTGATAAAACATTCCTGGATAAAATTGCCCTTTCCAAAGAAATCACTTGAATCTAATTCATACTCAAATATGGGGGTTTACTTCAAGTATTTACAAAAATGCATCTCATTACTTATGCGTAACAACATATTGCTTCTTTAAACATTGTCCTTACGGGGCAATGATGGTATTTTGTAGAACCCGAGGTCCAGGGTCAAGTCGAAACACTTGACGGCATTACTTCACTATATCAAGGCAAGTTCATACTTGTTCATATCCTTTGATTATTTTCTATCAAGTATTTTGCAATATATTAATGTTATCACCTACACTTCAAAAAGGATGAAATAAACTACTATATTCATAATAATATGACTTATTGATTATCAGCCTAAGTGGTGATAATCTATTATGCCTGGTAATGGAACCATGGTGGTATGGTATGTGATTGGTGGCGGTTCCATTTGCACGAGAAAGTATCATGTAGGATTAATAACAAATGTTTTTAGTGATTCTTGCATCATATGTTACGCATTAACCATGAGATCTATATGGCATCGGGGAATTCCGCTGGATCTTCTTCCTTTTGTATGTCAATGGATAACTTGCCGGAGCCTTGTTCCTACATTAGGCACATGCACATGGGTGGGATCCCTTAAGTCCCCTGATACTTGTTGTCTATGATGGATTGTTCCCTTCATGAGTGTAAACCGGTGTAGCATTTGTACTAAGCAAACAAAAGGTTGGGAATACGGGGTCCCGTAGAAGGGAAGTGGTTGGCTTGGGTCCTTATACAGGGCCTCATACCAAAGGGAGTGTGAAAGGGTAAGCATCCATGTTGTGCAACATGGATAAGGATCTCTCATGGGTAGAGTAACGCACATCTGCAGATTATTTGAATTGTCCCTTGTCACTCCTTATTCTAGGAAGGAACTGTGAAGGGGGGAGAAAGGAACTCCATGAAGTTCTAATCAACATGTGAAGGCCGACAAACATAGATCTTCAGAATTAAAGAAACCTTCCAAGAAAGGTTTACAAAAACCTACATAGTGTACAACCTATGGTCTATGGCTATAGTTACTGCATCAAATAGTCCATTGTAATGAACTCGATGAGTATGCTCATACACAACAATACCCTCTTAACCCTTGCTAGATTCTGAAAACTTTGAAGACCAAGAAGATACAGCACTCTACTCAATTGAAGACCAAACATAATTCCACTATGAGGAGCTAGAGATATTCAGAAATGTTGAAGGAATAAATTACGAAAGCATCTATGGAGGTGAGGCCAAATAATCTAAAGCGTAGATGGTTCAGAATAACTAGTTGAGTCAAGTATTATAGATCTCTATCAACTAGGCTACTAAGCTCGTATTATATTAAGGTTTAGTTTTCTTCTTTAAGTTTTTCTTAAGTTGTGATAGCTTAATGTTGAGTCATCGAGATAACCTTAATGGATATAGTAGGATCTCGAAGTCCTCGTGTAATTTCCGGTTGTAATAATAAATGTTTGTTTTTGTGGACATGCTTTGTTTCTATTGTACCACTCTGAGGGATGTAATGTTTATGGAACAATGATCCATGAGTGTCATATCAACGACTTGCGTACTAAAACATGCATTGGTATGCTGGGTTACCATAGTGGACACACTGAACTATGCTAGTGGAATGGAGGCAACATGGTCATCAGTTCCTATCGCATGGGATATGTGGCGCGAGCGTGGCCTGAGTCGAGTCAGGGCGAGATGTGGGGCCCTGCTGTGGTTGACTCCCTCCATACGAGCTCTACACTACGGTGTCGGTAGTGCCGCATGGCGCGAGGCATCTAGCGGAGGACAGAGGGCATATGGCACCATCCAGGACCCTTCCCGGGTGGTGACATATCCAGACCAGTCCCTTGTACATGAAGACTTCTTCAGGCACGTGCAGGATCAGGAGTAGGTGGTCACGGGGTGATCCCCGTTCTCCACAGGACTGATAAATCACTCGTATGATCAAAGTGAAAAACTCGCATGAATGCATTTTTTAACATGTAGTATCAATTTCTAGCATTTCTTTTGTCGCGGGTCAGTTCGAACCGAAAATAGTTTTTCGGCTCCATCGATTTGCATTTTGCAGGTTCGGTTTCCTCAAAACATGCTTCCACCCTGATTTATAAATAAAACGAACCAGTCGAGCCAATACAAAGTGACGAGGGGAATCTCTTACAAAGCATATTGTAGCACCCCGAGAAAACCACTATTAGAAAATCGCTTGTTGTTTTTCTGCATCATCATGATATCATGCTCATGTCATCATGACACATTGCATTTGATCATCATATTAAATCTTGCATTGTTTTGTGTTGCTTGTGTTGTTGCTATCACAACAACCTATCTCCCTCTTTGAAACCCTCTATTTTGTTTCTACAAGTTTGGGATCCTTTGCTAGGGTTCTACTATTTCTAAAATGCTTTATTCAATCATAAACCCTAAATTTTATATTGAATAAATGCCCAAATGGACATTATAAGGGCATCGTATTTTCCTCTATTATTATTCATTCCCTCCCTGTCTCTATTTGTACCCTAGACCTAAACCTAATCCCCACATCCCACACCTAACCGCTGCCGCCGCACAGCACGCGACGCTCGCAATGCCAGTGCACATGCCCCTAGCCCCGTGTTGACCTAGCCCCACCCGTCTACCTCACTCGCTCGACGCATCCCAGCCGCGAGCCCCATCCCCTTCGCGATCCCCTCTCGCCTTCTTCCTCGCTATAGAAGGGGTTCCATGTATATTTATAGGAGTCCAGAGGCTAGTACAATTACAATACAGTCCTACTATAAATACAATATATACAATCTAACACCCCCCACAGTCCCAGCGGGAGGTTCTCAGATGTTGAGACTAGACCGAAAGTCGAGGAAGAGCTAACTCGGCAATCCCTTCGTCATGACATCCGCGAACTGGTAGGATGAAGGAACATGTAGAACACGAACCTCTCCCAAGGACACCTTCTCGCGGACGAAGTGTATGTCAATCTCGATGTGCTTGGTACGTTTGTGTTGCACTGGATTCAAGGACATGTAGATGGCATACACATTGTCAAAGTAAACAACAGTGGCGGAACTCATGGGATGATGTAGTTCCTGGAGCAGATGGCGGAGCCAACAGCACTCGAAGACGGTGTGAGCGATGGCGCGGTACTCAGCTTCTGCAGAGGAACGGGACACGGTGGTCTGGCGCTTGGAGGACCAAGAGATGAGACTATCACCGTAGTAGACGCAGTAACCGGAGGTGGAGCGGCACGAGTCCAGGCAGCCGGCCTAGCCGGTGTCGGAGTAGGCCACTAGGGCGATTGACGATGATGCACAGAGCTGTAGACCAAACTCCAGTGTACCATGGACATACCGAAGAACACCTTTCACGAGAGCCAGGTGAGACGTGCTCGAAGCATGCATGTGGAGGCCGATCTGCTGAACCGCATAAGAGATGTCGGGGTGCGCCAGTGTGAGATACTGAAGGGCACTAGTGAGACTCCGATAGTCGGTGGTGTCAGAGAGGAGCTCGCCATCGGAGGCGGGGAGCTTCGAGGATGTGTCAACCGGTGTGGGCGAGGGGTGATAGTCGGTCATGCCAGCCCATTGAAGAACATCCAAGGCATATTGTCGTTGTGACAGAAACAAACCAGTAGAGGAGCGATGGACCGCAATGCCGAGGAAGTAGTGGAGATCCCCGAGATCAGTCATAGCAAACTTGCTGTGCAGTCACGTGAGAAGCCCCTAAAGAAATCTCATCGACAAAGCGGTGACAATGATGTCGTCCATGTAGAGCAGCAAGTACGCTGTGTCGGCCCCATAATGGAGGACAAACAGGGAGGTGTCCGTGACTGAAGCAACAAATCCTAGGGTCGCGATGTATGAGGCAAACCGGTGGTACCACGCATGAGGAGCCTGCTTCATACCGTACAAGGACTTGTGGAGGCGACAGACATGATCCGGGCGAGACTCATCAACAAATCCAGGAGGTTGCTGACAGTAGACCACTTCATCCAGTGAGCCATTGAGGAACGCATTCTTGATATCAAGCTGACGGATGGGCCAAGAACTAGAGATAGCAATGTGAAGAACAAGCCAGATCGTAGCAGGCTTGACAACAGGGTTGAAAGTCTCCTCATAGTCAATGCCAGGGCACTGAGAGTACCCACGAACGACCCATCGCGCCTTGTTGCGGGCGAGAGTACCATCGGAGTGGAACTTCTAATGATAGATCCACTTGCCGGTAACCACATTGGCGCACGGAGGACGAGGAATGAGAGACCAAGTGTTGTTATCGACGAGAGCTTGGTACTTAGCGGACATGGCATCCTGCCACTAAGGATCCTGCATCGCCTGGCGGAAGGTGGTGGGGACTGTATCGATGACGGAGTCCACTGCTAAGAGATTCAGCCTGTCCACGGGACCCACTTGGCGTCCGGAGCGCGTCTGCGGAAGGGCGGGTGCTCCACTGGAGGAGGGCGTCGAGGCAGCACCAGTAGTAGCCGGGTGTGATCACGCACCTGGCGCGGCAGAGGTCTGCCGTGGCAGAGAAGCGGCAGGATTTCCTGCCGTGGCAGAGAAACGACCGGAATTCCTGCCGTGGCAGCCTACCGCGGCAGAGAAAACGCCGCATTTTCTGTCGCGGCAGCGGACCCGGCAGGGCAAGTTGGCGACGAGGCGGGCGATGCAGGGGCGCTTGGGGCTGGTGCACGGGCACTCAGGGCCAGTGCACGGGCACTCAGTGGTGGCACGATCGGTGTGCCGAAGAAGTTGTCCAAACGGCGTGGCGCAGGTGGCTTAGGCGCAGACGACGATGCTGCATACTAAAAGGGAAAAACAATCTCATCAAAGACAGCATGGCGCGAGACGAGAATTTTCCAGTGACAGGATTATAGCAGTGATAACCATGATGGTTGGAGGGGTACCCAAGAAATACACATGCCATGGATCATGCACTGAGCTTGTGGGGAGCGGTGGACGCGATGCTAGGATAACAAAGACAACCGAAGACACAAAGATCAGTGTAAGAGGGAGGACGACCATGGAGACACGTGTAGGGAACTTGGGATTGTATGGCTATACTAGGACGGCGGTTGAGAAGATAGGTGGCAGTCGCTAGCGCCTCGGCCCAGAGTTGATCTAGGATGTGAGCATGGAACATAAGGGTGCGCATAGTGTCATTAATGGTACGTATGGCACGCTCAGCCTTGCCGTTTTGCTAGGAAGTGTATGGGCATGACAACCGTAATGTGGTGCCATGGGTGTTGAGGAGAGTATCAACAGTAGTGTTGAGGAACTCGGTACCATTGTCTATTTGGACAGAGCGAATAGTGACACCAAACTACGTGCGCATGTAAGTGAAGAAATTTGCGAGAGTACGTGCAACACATGACTTTTGACGTAATGGAAAAGACCAATAAAAGTGCGAGAAGTCGTAGACAATAACAAGATAATATCGAAAACCAGATGTACTAATAATTGGAGATGTCCACAAATCACAATGTATCAAATCAAAGATGGCACTAGACGCTGTAGTAGACTGACTGAATGGTAAACAAACGTGCTTGCCAAGTTGACAGTCATGACACACCCGAGCACGACTAATTTTATTACACTTGATAAAATCTAGACGCTGAAGAGCCGACATGGCATCGTGACCAGGGTGACCAAGACGTTGGTGCCATAGATCCGCGGTGGCGGTGAAGACCAAGGCGGTGGAGGAAGAACGGCGAAAGCTGCTCCTCCCGGGAAAGGTGTAGAGATATCCGTCACTATTGCAATGAAGAATCACACGACGGGTCTTCAAGTCCTTCACAGAGAAACCAAAGGCGTCAAACTCAATAGAACACATATTATCGCGTGTAAACTTGCGAACAGAAAGCAAATTGCAAATAATGTGCGGTACTAGAAGAACATGGTTGAGTCTAAAACCGTGGCCAGAGGGTGTGCAAAAGGAGATGAAACCAGAGTAGGAAATAGGGATGGTGGTGCCGTCACCGACGGTGACGAAGTATGGAGTGCGAAGAGGGGATGAACGAGTCAAGTTATCGTCGTCGTTGGTTATGTGCGAGGAAGCGCTGGAGTCCATGACCCAGCCACCTTGCTGAAGCGCGAGGTTGTTGAGGGCAGCAATGAGGGCCGAGTTGTCCTAGGTTGGCGTCGAGGACGACGACATGGTGGCGGTGTACGCCTGGGGTTGGGGGTCGAGGATGCCTTGTCCGGAGGAGGGGCGCGCCACTGGCCAACCCCCGGAGAGAAGAAGACCCACAGGCCAGCGGGGGCAAGCACGCGAGCTATCTAGATGGTGCCCCCACCTTGGCAGCCACCATTGCGGCCCTTCGTCTTGTTCGGTGCCTTTCCCTTCCAAGGAGCCACGCCAGGGGCAGGGCCGTTGCCACGGCAGCCAAGGCCAGGGCAAGGAGGGGTTGGAGCACGGGCCTGAGCGATGAGGGCGGTGGGCACGGAGTTGGCCGCTGCGTTGGCCTACTACATCTCCTCCATCAGGAGCATCGCCCGAGTGCGGAGGAAGGTGGGTAGCGGGTCGTTCATGGAGATGACCATGGCGGCGGAGGTGAAGCGGGGACCGAGACCACCCAGGGCGTTGAGGATGAGGGCACGGTCTCTCACGGGGGAGTCGTTGTCGGCGAGCACATCGGCGAGGTGCTTCTAACAGCGACATCGCTCGTGGATGGAGAGACCCCCTGCAAGAGCTGGCAAAAGTCATTGTCGAGGTAGATGGCTTTCTTCGCCTTGTTCGCGGTGAAGAGATCAGGAGCCGCCAGCCATAGCTGATGCACGGTCTGATTCCCCGTGAGGATCATGTCTGTGACATCTTCGTCGATGGCAGCATGGAGGTGGTTGAGGACGGTGTAGTTGGCGGTGCTCCAGGCGTCGCCGGTGGGAGCAGCGGGCGTGGTGTTGTCGACGTGGTCGAGATAGCCGGAGCGGCCGAGGGAAGCGCGCATATAGATGCACCACTTGGTGTAGTTCCCCGCGGTGAAGGAGAGGATGACGGGGCCGGCGAGGACGATGGCGGTGGCGGACGAAGATCTGTTGGTCCCATCGGTGAGGGCCAGGAGCGACATCACAGCGGAAGGTTGGGTGGGCTGGTGGCAGCTGTGGCCAGACCTAGGGCGGCGGCGGCCGAGGAGGCGGCGGCAGCTAGGGTTTAGAGGCGGCGGCTAGGGTTTAGGATCGAGGAGAGGCTGATACCATGTAGAAGGGTTTGGGGGGAAGCCACACACATAAACCGTGGGGTTCCATGTATATTTATAGGAGGCCAGAGGCCAGTACAATTACAATACAGTCCTACTGTAAATACAATATATACAATCTAACACTCGCTCCCAACCACCCTACCGCCATCCTCTCTGCTAGGCGCATGCGCTGCGGCCGCTCCTTCCGCACCCTCTTAGGCTCGTGTAGTGCCACCGCTGAGGCCCCCCTGTGTTGCCGCTCGTAGTTCCCTGCCCCATTAGCGCCTCCCTCACCTCCCCCGAGACCGCCATCAGCCACCTCCTCCATGCCTCCTCTGCCCTTGGCGCTACCATCGTCCGTGCGTGGCCGCGCGCCCTCAGCCTTATCCGCAAGCCCTGGCTCGAGTCCCTCCGATGGCGCTACCCCGATATCCCTCGTCCTCGAGCTTCACCAGCACGGGCACCCTTCCGCCTGGCCTCCTCCCGCATCAAGCTCGTGGCCAACGCGCCCTGCCCCTTCCTCCTCATCTTTGGTAGGCACAACCCCTCCGGATCTTTTCTCGTTGACGGTCGTACCCGCGCCTCCCTCGTCCGTTCGGGCCTCCCCAGGCGCACCCTTTTGCTCGAACTAGCCCTGTAGCATGCTGACGATGACAAGCCTCGGCCTTGCTGGTCTTCGGTCCTCCTCGTCTTTGTCTCGACTACCTCCAGCAGCCATGCTCCCTATGTCCTCTACTTCGTAGGAACATCCAGGTTGCTACCGTTTGTGCAGTTGCCTCCTCTGTGCTTGTTTTGTTGCTGCATGTGCTCCTGCTATGTGGATACATTAATGTGGGGTGTGCCTGCTAATTTTGTAATCCTCTAGGAGTAGCATGTATGTGATTTGTTTGTATGAAGCCAGATGGTCCCCGCGCCTTTTTGTTCATCATTTCCCCCTTGAAAAGATATACATAGAATCGTCATGCTCGCGAGGTGACAAGATACAGCAAGATCCCCTCGTCGATCCGGTACCTCGGAAGGCTGAACATGGAATCAAAGACCGTACCAAAGTGGTGGTGCCGAAGAATCACTAACAATAACTTCCTCATGGGTCATCAAGCGCTCCTACATGAAATGTTGAGATTTGCTTCGCGGGCACCGATCACCAAGTTCGCCTTCCCGGACATCATGACCTTCTTCATGGATCCGATGGACGATACCCTGAAGACCCGACCCCGTCGAGCCCGAACCCCATCGAACCCTGAAGCAAGATCGTCGAGTCCCCTATGTGTGACCCCTTTTGCGAGACCCCTATTTTTATAATATATGATATATATATACATGTTGCATATATTTGTACATGCTTTCACACATCTCATATGGTTTGGGGGCTTTTAGCCGGTTCATCTATTAATTAAATATGGAGGCTATATGTGGGCTAATCTAGTCTTATATTGCCTCCATTTAAATTTGTGTAGCAAACTGATGACATATTTTGCGTTCTTAATACAACATTTAAATTTGTGGGGTATCAAAATAACTTGAACCTTCTACTTATTTGTTGGGACCCCGGTTCCGCTTAATATTGCCTAGTCGCATCGCATCTTTGCCATGTCATGCATCATGCCCGATCTTCTGCCGTAGTATTAAATAGTGCATTCGGTGTTTATTTTAGTGCTTTTCTCCTTCACGGATTAGGCCATTGAGTTGATGCGATCTTCGACCAATCTTCGGATGAACCTTTGGCAATGTTTTCTAGGTGAGCATTTGTAACACCCTCAAATCGGCCCTATGCAAGTTTTAGCCCTTTCCGCCAAACCCGCATAGAAACGATTCAAGGACGCCCACCAGGCACTTTCGTGCGGGTGGAAAACGAAGTAATACCATTACACAACAGTCCTCGATGGGACCCACGGAACAGATATATATATACAGCACGACTCTAAGAGTCAAGAATACAGATATACACTACAAAGATCCAAATCACCTTGAAAACGATACAGCGTCCGAGTACGGACAAGATGCAAATGGGGCTAAGAGCCTAAGAATAACCAATGGCGTCCATAACCCTGCTGAGGCCAAGCCGGAAGGGTAACCCTGCTAACGACGTCGATCTCAAACCTGCTAAAACAAAAGGGGTGCCGACAAAGGGCAAAGGATAAACAGGAGCGTCATTACTGAGGCCAGTACACAGCGAGGCTAGAATTCAGCGGCTCTCGCCTACATAGGTATGGTGGACTGAAGCGGCAGCGCAACAAGCACTAAACAACCTATAGAGACTCGATACCTCTGTCGGCTATTAGAGTGGGGTAAGAAAGACCTATTCGAATCCAACCAGATACTAACACCAATCATACCCATCCTGGTATTCCCCCTCGAGACCAAACGAGGAAGTCAAACCGAGGAACTCACACAGTTGGCAGTTTTATTCATTCCATTATAGTTGAAGCACTTACTAGTCAGATAAAGATAGCACGAGTCATCCTGATAGCATAAGTAGTGGGCAGTTTTAGTTAACCATTCAATTGTAGTTCCAGTACTTAAGCATGTGACATCCCAAACCCAGTAGTTGTTGGCACTTTTATTTCATTCCATTGAAGTTGCGATACTTACTAGGCAGGTATAACATGACACGATACACCCCAGTTCCACCAGTTGTTGGCACTTTTATTATCCATTCCATTGTAGTGACGTTGATTACTAGTCACATATTAAGTCAAATTTATAGCACTACTTTAGTTATGCTTGTCTATGATCGAGATACTATGCTCCAAGTCGTCCATAACCGCGGACACGGCTTTCAGAAAGTTTTACCCTGTAGGGGTGCACAAATAGCAACACACACACGATCAACCTCGGAAAAACCAAATCAAAACCCAACGAGGCTTTCACGACAAAGCAATCACAGGATTCCTAAAATATTTTAGGGGGCCACCCCATTAAGCTACCCACAATGAAGTTGGACGGCTCTGAGACGGACCCAAGGTTTGCGCCAATGGCTGTAAACGACTGGCAACCCGAAAGTGTGACTGGGCTTGTCGATACCGCGAAAACACTCCGCAATTCCTAAACAGTATAGGTGCTCCACGCACAATCGTAAATAAAGCAGTAAAGCATGGCATAAGTACAGGATAGTAATAAAGCCCCAAACTAGTTTGTGGCCCCAAGAAATAAGAAATGAATCAGGCTCTGGCTAAGGGGGATTCATAGACTCTCCCGGATGTGGATAGTGCAAATAGTCAAGGAATAGGTATCAAGTACTCGGGGCCTACGGGACACAAGTGGACATAAAACCATATAGCATATATTGCCCACCGGTGCCTCTTTCATTAGTTATCCCAACAATTTAATAGTTGTATTTGAAGTCATGATCATCTCCATCATAAAAATCTGCCAGCATTCCAACAACTGTGGTACTTGACAACACGATATCGCACCTGAGCATGCAACTACGACTCGCAAGGCCAGCTATCTACCAAACACAGGTAATAGGAGGTGTCCAAGGCAATATAGAGGCTGCACGGGATATAACTAGTGTACGGAAACTAAAGCATCACGACACGGATAGCAATAGATCACAGGAGGAAATAAAGACTATAAATGCAAAATAGGTAGAAAGGGGGAGAATACTCGCCTGGGAAACACTGTCGAAGGTTCATATCTGGAGAACTTTTCGATACTCGCATCAACTCATCGGCCTAATCCGCGAAGAAGCAAACACTAGAAGAAACACTGGATGCAATATTTAATATTACGGCAGAAGATCCGGGATGCTTATGATATGATGCATGGCATGACACACATGCGGTGCAATTAGGCAATATTAAGCGGAACCGGGGTCCCGATAATTAATAACACGGTTCAAGTTATTTAGAACCCCTGCAATTTAAATGTTGTCTTAACAAGGCAAACATGGCATCGGTTCGCTACTCAAATTTAAATGGAGCCAATATTAGCCTAGAATAGTCTGTATATGGTCTCCATATTTACTTTAGGTGAATCGTCGAAATAGCCCCAAACACCCACAATATGCATGTAAGTATGAACAATTTAATATGCAACAAGGTTTATATTATATTTTATAAAAAATAGGGCTCAGAAAAGAGGGTCGCACATTAGGGGTCGAAGAGCTTGGTTGCCGAGGGTTCGACGGGGGTTCGGCTCGGTCTCGACGGGATCGGTCTTCGGATCCATGATGGAGCACTTGGTGGTTCCGAGAAGGAGACCTTGGGTAACACGGTTCCGTTGTCACTGTTGGTCTTGGAAGCACGATCAGGGATCTTGTCGTGCCAGGATCCTTCGGTTCAGCTTGAGCTTGCGGATCCGCAATCCTGAGAGTATCACAGCCGTGTCGGGAAGATCTCGATGCCACTTGTTGCCTTACGAGTACAACCTCCATGCCACGATCTTGAAGGAGATCTTGGTGATTTCACAACGGACAACCGAGTGGTCTTGGTGTTCCACCGTTCACTGACGAACTTGACAGCTATTGCAGATCTTGTCGTTGGATGCACGATTGTGCTATGAGGTGCTCGAGATGTCGCGGCAGGGAGCCTACACGGGCATACTCGAACATCTCAATCAGCAGACTTGGTGATTTTGCAGAGGACGGAGAGGCGGAGGACGAGGAAGCCTCACGCGGCCTGGGGATGAAGCAGAGGAGGGCCAGCTACGCTGCTCGCGGGGAGGCAGCTTACGCGGTGCGGGCTCGGTGTAGAAGGCCAGGTAGCGGTGCAGGGACCGAGGCGAGCAGGGGTCGCTGGCCAGGGCGGTGCGCGTCTGCGAGGCGGCGGTTCTCGAGGTCAGGGCAAGGGAACGTGGGCCAGTGACGGAGGCGGGGTCGCTGCGGGCGCGGGGCTCGGTCTCTGGCGGAGGCAGGCGAGCTCCTGTCAGCGGTGCGCGTCTTAGAGGACGGGCGAGGGCGGCAGCGGCCTTGAGGCAAGGAGGAGAGAGGGACGGGGGCGTCGGTTGCTGCGGAGAAGAGCCCGGCGGGGAGGAGCCCTGGGGCGGCGGTCGGTGATGCAGGGCCAGAGGCGGCGTTCCGTGCAGAGAAAGCTGCGGACGACGAGCGCCATGGGGAAGAGCAGTGGGACGACGGCCGAGGCGATGCCGTGGTGGAGCAGCCAGGGCGCAGGCTCGCACGGTCCAGGCCATAGGGATTCGAGGCGGCGGTCGTGGCCTCGTGCACATGCGAGGACGGAAGGGAGCGGGGGTCAGGGTAGGTGGGATCTGGACGGTATCGACAGACGCGTGCATGGTGGTGGGGCCGGGGCTTAGCGGTACCTAGGGATCGAGTCTGGCGCCTGGCGGTGGTTGACCGCGTCAAGTCCACGTAGCGCTGGGTGGGGTGGTCGGTATGCGGGGCCAGGTTGGAGCATGTCACGGCTAGGCGCGCACTGGGGCGGCGTGTACCACGGCTGCGTGGGCGAGGTAGGTGCGACAAGGTGTGGCTGGCGGCGGCAGGGAGTGTGGTTAGGCTTAGGCTAGCCGAGGGTTTGACTGCTAGGGTAGTAGGTGGACTTCAGTTGGGCCTTTGGGCCTAGCCGGTTGTCTGCCTCCCCTAGCTTTTATATAAAAAAAGGTTTTATTTATTAGTTTTGTTTTAGAAGCCTTTTGTAAAATATTTTTAGACAAAACAAAATATCCGGAAGAGGCTGGGTTTTAATTTGAAATAAATACGGCGCGTTTAGAAAACAAAACGGACTTTTTGAAAATAGTTTTTAAACAAACCATGCATGATGATGACGATGCTAAAATGCAATGTGGCATGATGACATGAGCATGCGGTCATGATGATGCAATGCACAAAAACATAGCGATTTTCTAGTAATGGTTTTAGCGGGATGCCACAATTCAACACCACTAACAAGGGATCTCGCCCTCGAGATTCGCCTCATGGTCCGGGGAAGAAGGACGACGATCAGAATCTTCTCACTTCGGGTAGATCCCCGTGACACCACTAACAAGATTGTTGCTCCATCTTGAAATTGGCGACACCACCAACAAGGGGTCGTTGTCCATGGTCGTCGAGAAAACTCTCCGGGAACGAAGGACGAAGGTACAGGTATCAAGAGATAAGGCCACATTTAACTTCCATGGACGGATCGAAATTGCTTGATCCACCGATTTGATGTACAAAAGTGCACAGTGAGAGGCGGGTAGGGTGATCAGTCCATCCCGTACTCAAAGCATCCTTTTGTAATTGAATCGCAGAATCATGCAACCAACTCTCAGGATTTAGACTGAAGATCTTCACAAGCGTTGTTCGGAACAAGACGGGTGATGCAGGATCTTCATCGGATCTGGCGTAGATGATGTCGTTGCATTGCGGACCACCGAAAGATACAAAGAAACATCATACGAAAAGACACAATGATCAGGTTTTGCGATGGTTCCATTGGCATGAACAACACATGCTCAAGGTATACTCCCACTTCACCAATGCTCATCCTTCTCATATGCTTTTCAACGATACAGATATCTGTCAAGGGGCACATACAGATAAAGAGTTCAAGGACAAAAGATTGGATGAAGGTACAACAGCCGAGAAGCAGGTTGATGATTGTAGAACCACCGTTATAAAGGGAGGAAGCGAACCCTGAAGGTACGACAGAAACCCAACCACGGGAAATCCTGGACTCGAAGAAAAGATAAGAGAGATTCAAAACACGCGAAGGTAAGAGGAGAACAGCAGAGGGGTAAGGAGTAAAAACAGACCTAATCAGATCTATCCAACCGATTTTCAAAAATAGTTTTGACACTCTACAACGTCCGTTAGCTAGGTTATCCTACAGGCTGGACCAGTGGGGTATCGCAACTGCTGAGCTCTGATACCACTCTGTAACACCCTCAAATCGGCCCTATGCAAGTTTTAGCCCTTTCCGCCAAACCCGCATAGAAACGATTCAAGGACGCCCACCATGCACTTTCGTGCGGGTGGAAAATGAAGTAATACCATTACACAACAGTCCTCGATGGGACCCACAGAACAGATATATATACAACATGACTCCAAGAGTCAAGAATACAGATATACACTACAAAGATCCAAATCACCTTGAAAACGATACAGCGTCCGAGTACGGACAAGATGCAAATGGGGCTAAGAGCCCTGAAGAATAACCAATGGCGTCCATAACCCTGCCCAGGCCAAGCCGGAAGGGTAACCCTGCTAACAACATTGATCTCAAATCTTCTAAAACAAAAGGGGTGCCGACAAAGGGCAAAGGAAAAAGAGGAGTGTCAGTACTGAGGCCAGTACACGGCGAGGCTAGAATTCGGCGGCTCTCGCCTACATAGGTATGGTGGACTGAAGCGGCAGCGCAGCAAGCACTAAACAACCTATAGAGACTCGATACCTCTGTCGGCTATTAGAGTGGGGTAAGAAAGACCTATTCGAATCCAACCTGATACTAACACCAATCATACCCATCCTGGTATTCCCCCTCGAGACCAAACGAGGAAGTCAAACCGAGGAACTCACACAGTTGGCAGTTTTATTCATTCCATTATAGTTGAAGCACTTACTAGTTAGATAAAGATAGCATGAGTCATCCTGATAGCATAAGTAGTGGGCAATTTTAGTTAACCATTCAGTTGTAGTTGTAGTACTTACTAGTCAGATACAATTAGCATGTGACATCCCAAACCCAGTAGTTGTTGGCACTTTTATTTCATTCCATTGAAGTTGCGATACTTACTAGGCAGGTATAACATGACATGATACACCCCAGTTCCACTAGTTGTTGGCACTTTTATTATCCATTTCATTGTAGTGAAGCTGATTATTAAGTCAAATTTATAGCACTACTTTAGTTATGCTTGTCTATGATCGAGATACTGTGCTCCAAGTCGTCCATAATCGCGAACACGGCTTTCAGAAAGTTTTACTCTGCAGGAGTGCACAAATAGCAACACACACACGATCAACCTCGGAAAAACCAAATCAAAACCCAACGAGGCTTTCACGACAAAGCAATCACAAGATTCATAAAATATTTCAGGGGGCCACCCCATTAAGCTACCCGCAACGAAGTTGGCCGGCTCCAAGACGGACACAAGGTTTGCGCCAATGGCTGTAAACGACTGAGAACCCGAAAGTGTGACTGGGCTTGTCGATACCGCGAAAACACTCCGCAATTCCTAAACAGTACAGGTGCTCCACGCACAATCGTAAATAAAGCAGTAAAGCATGGCATAAGTAAAGGATAGTAATAAAGCCCCAAACTCGTTTGTGACCCCAAGAAATAAGAAATGAATCAAGCTCTGGCTAAGGGGGATTCATAGACTCTCCCGGATGTGGATAGTGCGAATAGTCAAGGAACGGGTATCAAGTACTCGGGGCCTACGGGACACAAGTGGACATAAAACCAAATAGCATATATTTCCCATCGGTGCCTCTTTCATTAGTTATCCCAACAATTTAATAGTTGTATTTAAAGTCATGATCATCTCCACCATAAAAATCTGCCAGCATTACAACAACTGTGGTACTTGACAACACGATATCGCACCTGAGCACGCAACTACGACTCGCAAGGCCAGCTATCTACCAAACACAGGTAATAGGAGGTGTCTAAGGCAATATAGAGGCTGCACGGGATATAACTAGTGTACGGAAACTAAAGCATCGCGACACGGATAGCAATAGATCACAGGAGGAAATAAAGACTATAAATGGAAAGAGGGAGAATGCTCGCCTGGGAAACACTGTAGAAGGTTCATATCTGGAGAACTTGTCGATACTCGCATCAACTCATCGGCCTAATCCGCGAAGAAGCAAACACCAGAAGAAACACCGGATGCAATATTTAATATTACGGCAGAAGATCCGGCATGCTTATGATATGATGCATGGCATGACACACATGCGGTGCAATTAGTCAATATTAAGCGGAACCGGGGTCCCGATAATTAATAACACGGTTCAAGTTATTTAGAACCCCCGCAATTTAAATGTTGTCTTAACAAGGCAAACATGGCATCGGTTCGCTACTCAAATTTAAATGGAGTCAATGTTAGCCTAGAATAGTCCGCATGTGGTCTCCATATTTACTTTAGGTGAATCGTCGAAATAGCCTCAAACACCCACAATATGCATGCAAGTATGAACAATTTAATATGCAACAAGGTTTATATTATATTTTATAAAACGTAGGGCTCGGAAAAGAGGGTCACACATTAGGGGTCGAAGAGCTTGGTTGCCGAGGGTTTGATGGGGGTTCGGTTCGGTCTCGACGGGATCGGTCTTCGGATCCGTGATGGAGCACTCGGTGGTTCCGAGAAGGAGACCTTGGGTAACACGGTTCCGTTGTCACTATTGGTCTTGGCAGCACGATCAGGGATCTTGTCGTGCCAGGATCCTTCGGTTCAGCTCGAGCTTGCGGATCCGCAATCCTAAGAGTATCACAGTCGTGTCGGGAAGATCTCGATGCCACTTGTTGCCTTACGAGTATAACCTCCATGCCACGACCTTGAAGGAGATCTTGGTGATTGCACAACGGATACAATCGAGTGGTCTTGGCGTTCCACCGTTCACTGACGAACTTGACAGGTACTGCAGCTCTTGTCGTTGGATGCACGATTGTGCTATGAGGTGCTCGAGATGTCGCGGAAGGGAGCCTACACGGGCATACTCAAACATCTCAATCGGCAGCCTTGGTAATTTTGCAGAGGACGGAGAGGCGGAGGACGAGGAAGCCTCGCGCGGCCTGGGGATGAAGCAGAGGAGGGTCAGCTGCGCTGCTCGCGGGGAGGCGGCTTACGCGGTGCAGGCTCGGTGTAGAAGGCCAGGCAGCGGTGCAGGGACCGAGGCGAGCAGGGGTCGCTGGCCAGGGCGGTGCGCGTCTGTGAGGCTGCGGTTCTCGGGGTCGGGGCAGGGGAACGCGGGCCAGTGACGAAGGCGGGGTCGCTGTGGGCGTGGGGCTCGGTCTCCGGCGGAGGCGGGCGAGCTCTTGTCGGTGGCACGCGTCTCAGAGGACGGGGCGAGGGCGGCAGCGGGCTTGAGGCGAGGAGGGCAGAGGGACGGGGGCGTCGGTTGCTGCGGAGAAGAGCCCGGCGGGGAGGAGCCCTGGGGCGGCGGCTGGTGATGCAGGGCCAGAGGTGGCGTTCCGTGCAGAGAAAGCTGTGGACAATGAGCGCCATGGGTAAGAGCAGTGGGACGGCGGCCGAGGCGACGCCATGGTGGAGCAGCCAGGGCGCGGGCTCGCACGGTCTGGGCCGCAGGGATTCGGGGCGGCGGTCGCGGCCTCGTGCACAGGCAAGGACGGAAGGGAGCGGGGGTCAGGGTAGGTGGGATCTGGACGGGATCGACAGACGCGTGCGTGGTGGTGGGGCTAGGGCTTAGCGGTACCTGGGGATCGGGTCTGGCGCCTAGCGGTGGTTGACCGCGTCAAGTCCACGTTGCGCTGGGTGGGGTGGTCGGTGTGCGGGGCCAGGGTGGAGCGTGTCACGGCTAGGCGCGCGCTGGGGCGGCGTGTACCACGGCTGCGTGGGCGAGGTAGGTGCGACAAGGTGTGGCTGGCAGCGGCAGGGAGTGTGGTTAGGCTTAGGCTAGCCTAGGGTTTGACTGCTCGGGTAGTAGGTGGACTTCGGTTGGGCCTTTGGGCCTAGCCGGTTGTCTGCCTCCCCTAGCTTTTATATAAAAAAAAGGTTTTATTTATTAGTTTTGTTTTAGAAGCCTTTTGTAAAATATTTTTAGACAAAACAAAATATCCGGAAGAGGCCGGTTTTTAATTTGAAATAAAGACGGGGCGTTTAGAAAAAAAATCGGACTTTTCGAAAATAGTTTTCGAACAAACCATGCATGATGATGACGATGCTCAAATGCAATGTGGACGATGACATGAGCATGCGGTCATGATGATGCAATGCACAAAAACACAGCGATTTTCTAGTAGTGGTTTTAGCGGGATGCCACAGCATCCCCCCCCCTTTCTGCCTATTTTGCATTTATAGTCTTTACTTCCTCATGTTGATTTATTGCTAGCTATGTTGCGATTCTTTATTTTCCGTACCACTGATATCCCCCACATCCTATATTGCCTTGGACACCTCCTATTACCTATTGTTTGGTAGGTAGTCAGCCTTGCGAGTCGTACTTGCTTGCTTAGGTATCGCTTCGCGTCGTAGATGTTCCACCATTGTTGGAAGGTTGGCACATGCTTAATGGTGGAGATGTTGATGGCTTTCAATATAACTTGTCAATTAAAATGCTGGAAATAGATATAATGCAAAGGCACCGGTGGGTAATAGATGTTATTTGGTTTTTACCCGCCCACCTGTGTCCACCTAGGACCCGAGTTCTTGACACTTGTTCTGAGACCGACCGCGCCAACAACATGTGGGGTGTGTGGGCACCCCTATTGGCTTATTACCTAATTTCATTGTATTGTACTGGGGGCCACAAACTAGTTCGGGCTTTATACGTTACCTACTATACTTATGTCATGTATTCCATGTATGATATGTTTATTACCTGTTGCTCGATGAGCATTTATTACTATTGCATAGGCGCGGCACTCTGTCATGGGAATATATTGTCTATGGCCTCTTCTCGCGTGACAAGTCCATCCAACCTTTTGGTCCGTATGAGGATTAGCTATACCTCGTACGGGTAGCTCTTTTGGGTGGCCCCCAGGTACTTGCTTTGGGTCCGGGAAAGCGTCGTGTGCGAAGCCCCGCCGACATATCGATGGGTGTATGTTAATTGATCTGGCAAAAAGGGTGGAAGTGCGTGTGGAAACTTTGATGCACCCTTGCAGGGTTAAATCTTTTCGAAAAGCCGTGTCAGCGGTTATGGATGACTTGGAGCACAGTTTCTCGATCATAGACAACTATAACTATAGAATTACTGTTATAATTTGACTCGGATCTGATATGACTAGTAAAGTTGGATAACCACCATGTAATGAATGAATAAAACTGACAACTATGTGAGTTTCCTCGGAAGGACTTCCTCATTTGGTATCGAGGGGGAAATACCATGATGGGTATGTTTAGTGTTAGTAATAGGTTGATTCCGAATAGGTCTTTCTTATCCCTCTTTGATAGCCGATAGTTGTATCAAGTATCTATAGGTTATGTAGTGCATGCTTCTCTACCGCTTTAGTCCACCATACCTATGTAGGCGAGAGCGACCGAATTCTACACTCTCAGTGTATTGGCCTCAGTACTGACCGCTCCCTTTTTCCTTCTCCCTTTGTCGGCACCCCTTGTGTTTTAATAGGTATAAGTTTAATGATGTTACCAATGTTACCCTTCTGGGTTTTCCTGGGCAGGGTTATGGATGCCATTGTTTATTCTTTAGGGCTCTTAGCTCAATTTGCATATTATCCGTACTCGGATGTTGTATCGTTTTCAAGGTGATTTGGATCTTTGTATTGTATATTTGTATTCTTGACTCTTGGAGTCGTTGTTGTATATATATATATATGTTTTGTGGGTTCCATCATGGACTATTGTGTAATGATATTACTTCGTTTCCCACCCGCACGAAAGTACCTGGTGGGCATCTTTGAATCGTTTGTATGCGGGTTTGGCGGGAATCGCTAAAAATTGCATAGGGACGATTTGAGGGTGTTACACATATCAAATATGGAAAAGAAACAACAAGGAGAAACAAAGTTGCCACCAAAGGCAGCCGAATACGACAAGAGATACCGAGACTCCATGACAACATCCCCAAGAGGGTAATGATGTGTCATGTCACCACCATCGATACCGACGGTTAAGGGTTTTCACCTAGAACCCTAGCAAGGTGAAGGTACTAGCAATAGCTCCCCAAGAGGGTTACAATGCCCGCAGGTATCACCGCCATGGCACAGAAGCACTTGGGTTTTTAACTGAAAAAACCTTCACACCACGGCTGGTATGTTGGACCACTCACTGCCTCCAAACCAGGTCCCCAGAACACGATATAGGAGGTGCCTTTACTGAAGCGCTGCCAGCGCTAGGAATCCCCATCATATGCTTATTGTCATCTACATGGCCAAAGAGAGGGCCATCACCACCGATACCTAGCTCTCCCTAGAGACGCCCGCACAGTCCACCTTCTAGGGCCGTCGCCCCTATGTCCACGAACTCGAGTTCAGGGAGTGAAAAACATCACATCATGGATCCATCGTGTTGGATGGAGTAGGTTGGCGACAAAACCAAACCCGATGGTCAGTATTCATAACGAATAGGAGGAGATCTTCCATCCTCCACCACCACAAACGGACACAGCATGAATGGCCGGTCAGGCCTAGATTAGCGCGACCTAGGTCAGGTGAAGATCATGCCCAACTAATCCTGATGTCGCGCTACAACACAATGGCCGTCGCCACCATCCTTCAGATAGCTTCCCAAGACCTTGCAGTCGCACTACTAGGTCCCAACAAACCCATATCGAGCCAAGAGGGACCAGATCTACGCAGCCACCAACCTGCCTCGAGCTCCTCCACCTGTGTTTGATGACTGCAAGTACACAGATTGTTTGTAGCTAGTTTCCAAGTTCAGATATCGATCCCACAGGGAGCCCAAAGGTAAGTGTTTATTGGTGAAGTCTCTGTCACACCCGAAGTTTTCACAGGTCTTCGAGTGAATTGACTGCAAGTGTTGAAATAAGAATGGGATTTTGATTAAATGCAATAGATGTAAAGAGAACTTAAACAAATGTAAACTTCAAAAATATAAAGCATGAAAGTAAAGAACGGCTTTGCTTGTTTGTTGTTTCCTGCAGATGTCGAAAGAAGTCACGGGGAAATTCAGTTCATGGTGATAGTGAATGTACTAGGTGGATGAATGGTGAACGTAACAATTATAATCTTATAGATATATGTGTAGGCGAGTAACCCTTAATTATCCGGAACTCCTCTTGGTAGATTTCATCCCAACTTCAATAATCCTACTAGCCTGCTACCAAAACTATGGTCAGAGACTAGACGATTAACACCCTTCATGTTTCTTAGCAAGTAAGCTCCTTGGATCGGACTAATGCAATAAGCACAGTGGTTACTCGTTATCCTCGAGTCAACTAGCTTTCTATTGATATCCCTGTGTCACCCAGGGGTCGCCGGTACACTAGCGTATAAGATCTTATCTATGTAGAACAAGGTATCATGTTGTATGGGCCCTTAATTGGACAACAAGCATTAGGCATCCCACAGATAGTCAAGCACACATATTATAGTATTTAGAATCAATCACAAATCAATGGAATATATGAAGGCACATCACATCTCACCAATCCCCTACATCTCCCATGGCCGAGGGAATTACTCACACATGAGAGAAGAACAGATCATCAATATAATTGAATAAAGGGAATTCATCTTGGTATTACTATGGATATCCACAATAAGAATAGAAAAATATTCAACACAATTCAAGATAGGAAGAAACAATCTCAAACCCTAGTCTTGCAAGGTGGATATCCCTCTCTCTCAAGTACAAGTAGTGGCGATGGGGTGTATTGGCTAGGAGGTCAAAGATCGTGGAGCGAGATGAAGAACGTCTTCTCCTTCTTCTCCGGATCCCTTCTTTCTCCCTTCTGGATGGTGCGACGGCTGTTGTGTTCTATTTTTGTCCCCCGTCCCTTCATGTAAGTTGTCCTTTTTGACAAGAAAGAGGCGGCGGCAACTATATGGCCATTCCCGCCATATAGTTGGTTGTTACACCGTCTATGAGCTCCCCTCGCATGCTTCCAAAATGGGACTTGCTTGTTTTCTCCATAATATTTTATTTCTCTAGTTAAATCCTTCTGTTGGTGTTCAGAACCTGAAACACACATTAAAATCCAAGTTTTCTTTGCTACCAAAGTATTAGCATTAGGTAAAGTCAGAAAACGATCAAATCCGGGAGAAAACCATCAATAAAAGCCATCAAAAATATGTCGAATCTCATAGCTATCAACTCCCCCAAGCTTAGATGTTGCTCGTCCTCGAGTGACAAGGAAATAAGGAAGAATAGCGGAGATTCGAGACTGAAAGTAAAGGAACTTACAAGTTCGAGATGGTGTCAAATTCTTTTCTTCTCAATCCCTGCAATCTTAAATATGATCATACAAGTATTCACAAGACTGTACTGAGTCCACTTCCTAACCACGTATATCTTGCTAGAAAATAAATCATATGCCCAAGCAAGTGTCGGAAGTTTTAGCTAAGAAGGTGAGACAAATTATTTTGGTGCCTCTCTTTGTTGAGAGATGAAAAAAAATTGTTCTTGTTTATTTAACCAATTAGGAGTACTCAAATTGGCATCAAAATATTTAATTTAAGAACAACTCATCTACTCCCATGTTAAAATTTCAAGACTCTCAAAGCAACTTTTTCTTTCTCTTGTCTTTCAAAAACTTCAGCTCTTTCATAGAAAAATCATGCCACTATTTTTAACATGTTAATTGGGGATGTGTTGTGCACTCGTGACCATGCCAATAGAAAATGTTGAGCAATAATGGGCTAGAGGAGTACCACAACTTCACTTGGAACATGAAACTATGTGGAGACTAAATTTTTTACACATCATAGCATTGCTGCTACCGACGTTTACATAACTCAATAGCCGAAATCAAGTGGTTTCCCACATTTAGATCGTTCGTTGGCCAACGGAGTTAATAGTTCCCCATGGAGCACAACAGAGTTGTAATGACACGCGTAAAGCAATATCTTACGGTAATTATTAGAAAAAGTAGTGGCATAATTTCTACTACTTCGAAGCATCCATTTAATCAAACAATTTTAATCAAGGGTACTCTCGAGTCTATTTATATTAAGCCCAATTGGGATGGAGTAGTTCTAAAATCAAATTCTTTCAGTTAAGCATGGACTCAAGCCATCTTTCAGATGCTTTTTCTTGTTGTAAAAATGTAGGAAGTATTTTAACCAAGTTCATTGCTCATTGTTTCAAAGCTAAAAAGGAGATACTAGCAAAGGAATAGAATTGGTATGATAACAAGCTAAGTGGGGAGTGACTCTAGTGCAAGCAAGTAAATAATTGTAGGATCAATTTAAGGTTGCAAGGAGTGTGATGAAAGGAAAGTGATACCTCCTCTTGCTTGCTTTGTTCTTGTATTCGAGTCGAACCTCTCCTATATTTCCATATTGCCAAATCACCTGAAATCAAGTAATCTCTGAGAGAAACAAAGAAACAAACTTGGAAATAAAATTACAATAATTGTTTTTGTATTTTTGGTTTAAGAATGCAAAATTGAAAATAAACATGCAATTTTTGAAAAAATAAATCAAAATAAGAAATAAAAACATGAATGCAAGGTTTGGAGGTTTTCAAACCTCCCCCAAGCTTAGGCAATTGCCAGGCTCAGTTGTTGCCATCATTTCACGGATGGTGCGGGTACAGCTGATAGAAGTCGGAGAAGTGAGTCATGAAGTGACTGAACTTGTGAGTCAGAGTGTTCACATCTTCATTCACATCCTAAAGAGTGTGGTCGATCTCCCCAACGCGCTGATTGAGCTGCTAGAACTCCTGGGAGGGGACGTAGCCATACCCCTGCTGTGGCTGGTTGGGCCACGGTTCCCAGGCTCCTCCTAGCTGCTGCTGCTGTTGTCCTTCCCAAGCAGGGTTGTGTCCCTGCTCTCCCTCCTACTCCTGCTCCTGCTCATCCTACTGACCTTCATCTTCCTCCTCCTCCTCGGCCTGGTGCATGGCCAAGATCTCCGTCACTTGGTCCTTGGTGAGGATCCAAGTGTCCTTCTCCACTATCGAGAAGGCCTTGTGGCATGGCAACTGAACCTGCTCAATCTGTGTATCATCAAGATAACTAAATTGATATGCTTGGAGCCTCCGGTTAGCATGGTAAACACCAAGGAAGCCACAAGCAGTCAAATACTTTATGTCCATAAGTTTGGAGACATCAACAGGTTCCATGACAGGTAGTACAACGTTCAATGCATAGGCAAGGTGGGTTACCAATCCACCAATGCGAATATCACCTTTGGTCTTCTTGCTCTGGTGGCGGAAGTGCTAGATGAATAGAGCTGCAGGACAGGGGCTTTGCACTGTAGTGGGGAAGAGGGCCTTAGTGATCATCGCCATGTCCACATTGGCCATGGATCTAGTATCACCCCTTCCCAACATTCTGTTGGCAAGGAACAAAGCAAAGTAGTGAATGGTCGGGTTCTGAATGGTGGACATCTTCTTCTGATAGAAGTGACTGCCACCATTGACAGAAATAGCCTCCCAAGTTTCTCCACTTGTGGCGCTGTAGAGGTTAGTAATATTAGGCTCCCCAGTACGAGGGAGGCTAAAGACATCACAGAATTGTTCGAAGCTTATATCATAGTGCTATCGGTTCATGTTGAAGCTGATAGTGCACGTGTTACCTTTCTCCTTATGGTCGTTGTAGAAGGAGGCCAGGAACTCATGGGTGAGTTCAACGTAGGTGTCGTGGCTCGCTAAGCTGATCACTGCCAACCCCGACCTGCTGCACATGAGGTCAAAGTTCGTCGTCAACCCCGTCGCGGTGAGAAAGTTGTGGTTCGCCCAACGCGTGGGCAGCACCCTCCTCGATGAAACAATGTCCATCTTGGAGTTACACGGAGCTCGAGCCCCAGAACTTGAGCCATCTCCCCGTTGGAGATTGCTCGAATGAAAGAGGTTACCGATTTTGTTCATGGTGATGCACTGAAAAATATCACCATAAAACATTAGGCATATAGTTTCTATATGATATATGAATGATTCTACATGGAAAAATTCAATCCTAACGTGAGAAATTAATAGGAAAAACTAAATAGGCTTGATTTCATCTACTAGATCAATGCAAAAATTTCAACCATGAAAATCTGAAAATAAAGCATGGATAGGGAGAGAAACATACCGATCTATTGATTCCCCCACTCAAACGAACGAAATCCACGAAGAATCAAGAGTTCTAGGTGGATTTTGAGAGGATTGGAGAGAGAATATGAGAGAAATAATGAGGATAGGAGGAAGAACCCGCCGCCCCCGTGCGATTAAGTGGCCGTTCCGACCTATACGGGCAGATGATGTTTCTCCGCCCGTATAGTTGCGGAGGCGCTGACAACTAGGGTTTCTTTAATCATAAATCAGATATACGGGCACAACTATATGGCTGGATCAAAATGATCCCGCCGTATAGTTGGTCGTTAAACCCTCTGCCTCCCGAGATAAATTTCTAAAACTAGCTTCGATATCTATACGGCCGGAATTTTTATTCCTGTCGTATAGTTGGTCGTTAAACTCCCAGAACTTTTGGAATATAAAATCTGCGAAGGCATCGATATCTATACGACCGGAACTATACGGCCAGAATTTTTATTCCTGCCCTATAGTTGGTCGTTAAACTCTCTATGCCTTCGAAGAAAATTTGGTGATGCAAAGATAACTATACAACCGGAGCTATATGGCCAGAATTTTTTATTCCCGCCGTATAGTTGGTCGTTAAACCATCAATAAACATCAAAAAAATTCCATTTCTTCCAGAATACCTTCTTATTCCATAACTTAGCGAAATACCTTGTTTCTAATAGAAAAATGGCAGTAAAAACGGTCGACCAACATTAGCATATTAAAAGCAAAATTTTAGCTTCTACAAGTGGAAAACTCAAACTTTAATTCTTATTATTATTATTATCTACTCATTTAATCGATATTTCTACAACTTTTTGACAGCTGCATCTTCACGGACATGCTTATGCAAGAATGTCTGTGAAAAAGTGGTAGGAATGCGATCAACTTTTTATTTTTTTATTCTACTAGACTGACGAAAATGGGTTAACTCCCAGCAAGCATTTATTAAGAATGGTTGAATAACTCAACCTCTTCTCTCTTCTCGAATTATTACCTTTGGTTGCCCCTTATCAATGGCACTTACCACGTGAACTCGTTTTATCGGTGAGACATACCTTTCTCCTACTTCTAGCTTCTTTGGAAAATACCGGATGATTTCAGCATCATAAACATTAAAGATTATCTTCCCTTCTGCACAATCTACTGATGCACCTTCAGTACTAAGGAAAGGTCTTCCAAGTATTATAGATAATCTTTCATCTTACAGAATTTCAAGAATAATAAAATCAGTGGGAATAACATGTTCATCTATCCTAAGTAAGACATCCTCAATCATACTAACAGGTTGTTTAGTGGACTTGTCGGCCATTTGTAGAGTGATAGTTGTAGGAGAATACTCCCCTAATCCTAACCTTTTATAGAGGGAGTATGGCATTACACTAACTCCTGCTCCTAGATCACACAAGGCATTGTGAATATCAATTTTACCTATTGAGCATGAAATAGTTGGTATTCCGAGATCTCTAGACTTAGACAACAACTTCCCGTTAGCAGGATAGCTAGTTACCATGGCAACAGTTTTAGTTATTTCTTTCTTTCTACTAAGAATATCACGAAGGAATTTACCATAAGTAGGGACTTTGATCGCACCCGCAAATGGGATTTCCATACGAAGGTCACTAAGTTCCTTTGTAAAAGAATTATAAATTACTTCATCCGGTGCTTTCTTTGTTCGATCAGGATAAGGAAGCTTTTTCTCACCTGACTTACTCCTGTCTTTTACCTTTTTGGGTGGTCAGGCTCTTCCGTTGCTTTCTTTTGTTGTTTCTTATTGCTTTTCTTCTTTTCTACTACAATAACTTCATCTTCTCTACTTGTTTCTTTATCTTATGTTGGATCAACCATTTCTGCATCAGAGTCATAATGATCATCCTATGCATTATTCTGGTCCTCCTTATTTTGTTCTTGGGTTTCAGCTTCATCTTGAGGATCCACCAATGTATCATCTTCTTGGCTTGCTTCTAGCAAGGCTTTTTCCTTTCGCTCTTTTTCGGCTTCGTATTCTGGTGGTCCTAAAGGTCTTGTAACAACTGCACCCTTCTGGTGACAACATTAGCAAAAATAGAAATATCTTCGTCTTCACGAAGAAACATTTGATAACCAGATGCTATTTCTTCACACTAGGTTTCAATCATAGTAAGGTACTTGTGAAGCAGTTTTATTTCTTGGCCAATTTCATCATAATTTTTAGTGAGTTCTGCCAAAATCTTTTTGTGTTTTTGGAAATGTTTATGCAAATTATTATGAGATTTTACTTGTCGATCTTTTAATTCTTGAAAAACTTTTCTATTTTCATCTTCTTCACTAAAACTTGGAACAAATATTCTTTGTTTTCCTTAGAAAGTTCAGAAGGTATACCTTTTTCTTTCATAGTTTTACGTACCTCAGGCATAAGATCAGGAGTTATCCGAAGTATCCCTTTTTCCGGCTTAGTACCGAAATCAGGATTATATAATGAATCATTCTTAGCCCTAGTAGACATTAATTCCAAACATTCTTTAATAGTCAAAGTGTTTATCGATCCTCCTGCTGAGAAGTCAAGCAACTCTCTACATTGAGTATTGAGACCATGGTAAAATAAATGGCAAATTGTTAGTTTAGAATAGCCATGATTAGGAATACTATTGATCATTCCAAAGAATCTTTTCTAGGTATGTGGGTAGTTTTCTCCCATGTTCTGACTAAAGTTGCTTATGTTCTTTCTTAATTTAGTTACCTTTTTAAAAGGAAGAAACCTATCTATGAATTTAGTAATGCAGTTTTCCCAACATTTAATGTATTGGTGAGGGAGAGAATATAACTAGTCTAGAGCTTTACCTTTAAGAGACCATCGAAATAATTTAAGACGAGAGAAGTCTCTTGGCAAACCTTTCGGTCCAAGTGATGTTATCACATCGTCAAACTCTCTAATATGTCATGTTGGGTCTTCATCTTCCCTTCCACTTAAAGCTTTCTCCTACAAATTTTTAATAATTCCACCATCAAATCGATATTATCTAACTCCAGGTTAGGGAACTCTATTGGTTGTTCAAGAAATTCAGAACTTGGAGCACCGTATTCCCTAAGAGTTTTCTCATGTTTCATAGGAGTTGTCCTGTAAATATACATGATTTCCATAATATCACTCAGGTTTTCAACTTCAACTTTATTTGATCTTAAAAGTTTTTCAATAATTTCTTCGTGCCTCTGAGCAGGCACGCGCTCAATATAATCTAGAAGATAAGTCCTGCCAGAGCATGTAGAACCTTTATCTCCTAAGGAGAACATTTTGTAGTATCAACACCTGAAATATCAAAAGACAAACACTTAGAGCTTAGCTCCCCGGCAACGGTGCCAGAAAATAGCTTGATGACTGCAAGTGCACAGATCGTTTGTATCTAGTTTTGAAGTTTAGATATCGATCCCAAAGGTAAGTGTTTATAGGCGAAGCCTCTGTCACACCCTAAGTTGTCACAGGTCTTCGAGTGAATTGACTACAAGTGTTGAAATAAGAATGGGATTTTGATTAAATGCGATAGATGTAAAGAGAACTTAAACAAATGTAAACTTCAAAAATATAAAGCATGAAAGTAAAGAACGGCTTTGCTTGTTTGTTGTTTCCTGCAGATGACGAAAGAAGGCGCGGGGAAATTCAGTTCATGGTGATAGTGAATGTGCTAGGTGGATGAATGGTGAATGTAACAATTATAATCTTATAGATATATGTGTAGGCGAGTAACCCATAATTATCCAGAACTCCTCTTGGTAGATTTCATCCCGACTTCAATAATCCTACTAGCCTGCTACCAAAACCATGGTCAGACACTAGACGATTAAGACCCTTCAGGTTGCTTAGCGATTAAGCTCCTTGGATTGGACTAATGCAATAAGCACAGTGGTTACTCGTTATCCTCGAGTCAACTAGCTTTCCATTGATATCCCTGTGTCACCCAGGGGTCGCCGGTCCACTAGCGTACAAGATCTTATCTATGTATAACAATGTATCATGTTGTCTGGGCCCTTAATTGGACAATAAGCATTAGGGATCCCACAGATAGTCAAGCACACATATTATAGTATTTAGAATCAATCACAAATCAATGGAATATATGAAGGAACATCACATCTCACCAATCCCCTACATATCCCACGCCCAAGGGAATTACTCACACATGAGAGAAGAACAGATCATCAATATAATTGAATAAAGGGAATTCGTCTTGTTATTACTGTGGAGATCCACAATAAGATTAGAAAAATATCCAACAAAATTCAAGATGGGAAGAAACAATCTCAAACCCTAGTCTTGCAAGGTGGAGATCCCTCTCTCTCTCTCTCAAGTACAAGTAGTGGCTATGGGGTTTATGTTGGGTTTGCAGCATAGAAAACAAAAAAATTCCTATGATGGGAACTATACGCCAAGATCTATCTACTAGATACAAGCAACGGGTGGATATACATCCATAGAGAACGTACCCTCGAAGACAACAAAGCTTTGTTAACAAGATGGAACTCGTGGATGATGTAGTCGTACACTTGCCGATCTCAAGATCGTGATGAAGTCCTTCAGGTCTAGCAATTCCAGCACCATCAGGTCCAGCACCATCAAGTCTAGCACCGGAAAGTAGCGGTGCATCCGTGATCGCACACACGTTCGGTCCACTGAACAACCTCCTCCTCCTCGCTCCAGCGATGCAGCAGAAGCAGCAACTCCTTTCCAGATAAAGCCACCGGGAACATGTATCTCGCTAATCCGAGACCATGGGGAATAACTAGAGGGAGAAGAGAACCTTCACAAGGAGGTGGTGCCAGAGGAGAGGAGGAGGAGGTGCTCCTTATATAGGGGAGGGGGGCAGCCCAAGGGGGCATGGCACCGGCCATGGTGGGTGCCCCACCTCTCCCTCATTCATGTGGGTGGAGCTCCCACTCACATAAACACACACCTCCACTCGTGTCCACTCACATGCATTAAATTTGCACCAAATTTAATGCAAGCTCTCATTAAATAAAACACTTTTATTTATTTTATTCAGAATTTTGTTAATTATGTTAATTAACAAACATTCACATAAAACACCCTGCAACATTTCAATATCACATGCAGAACCAGTTTCAATAATTTCACCCGAAACAATTCCGGTTTACATCGAAATGATTCCAGCGCTTTCTTAATCTTTATCTGAAACATATTTGCTCCTAAACGGTGTCAGTATCCCTTAAGTGTGTCATCCTACGGTTCGCGAATAATGCAGACATGACCGAGACCCCTCTCCAATCAATAATCAGTAGAGGGACCTGGAGATCCGTACTGACTCCCACATATTCAACGATGACCCTTGTGATCGTGTGAACCTTTAACGTCGTAACTAAATCCCTTTGTCGCATGATATATTACATGTCCAAGATTCGATCAGTGGCATCCAAATACCTAGTTTGATCTCATTACCGACATGCACTCTTTTCTCATTCCCGTGATATAACATTCTAGTGATCACATCACTTGCTTGCAAGCTATTTCAATGTGATATCACCGAGAGGGCCCAGAGTATATCTATCCGTAATCGGGATGGAAAAATCCCACTCTTGATCCATGAGCCTCAACATAACACCTTCGTAGCACTGAACCCACCTTTATAGTCACCCTGTTACGGTGTGACGTTTGATGTTATCAAGATACTCTTCCGGTGATAGCAATTAACATGATCTCATGGTCTAAGGACTAAGATTACTTCGTATGATGTTATAGCAATATAAACATAATGACTCTGATCGTAATGCTATACTTCGGATGAATGTTCATCACATCATTCCACCAATGTTGTGACCTCGTTATTAACGACATCCAATGTCCATGATCAGGAAACCTTGATCATCTTGTTAATCAACGAGCTAGTTTATAAGAGAGGCATAACTAGGAACTTTCCTTTTGTTTATTAAACACACATGTATGAACGTTTCCAAATTAATACAATTATAGCATGCAAAATAAACATTTATCATAAACAAGGAATAAGATAATAACCACTTTATTATTGCCTCTCGGGCATATTCCCTTCAGTCTCTCACTTGCACTAGAGTCAATAATCTAGTTTGAAAAACTTTTCGTATTGAACACCTATGGCTTTCTGGTGTTGCATATACGCGATTTCTAGTGGTTAACATAATCTCCGGCTCTGACAGTTTCAGATCCGTGTGTATTTGCATGTCTTTGCGTCTCTACGCATCACTCATTCTCAAATGAGATGGCATTGTATAAATTTGGTCCTTTGGTGAGACCCTTAGTTCGTTCGGGTTAAAATATGTTGATATTATTGTCATACAATATATCTTCATAGTATTAGCCCACTTTGAACCACACCTAGTTTGATAACAAACTACTTAACACAAATGCCCTCCTTTGCTGCTACTATAGCAGTCATATACTTAGCCTTTTGTTGTAGTATCTGTCACAATGTCTCAACTTTGGAACTCATCCAAATCTATCATGGAACATCCTTTCCATTACATTGTGCCACCCATAGTCTAAATTGAGATAAATTTAATTTGTATCTTGTGACAAAACTAGTATCAATGTAACACTTTATAATGAACTACCTTTAACTATTTGTCATTTATACATGATATATTCTTAGTTCTTCCAAAGCTCATAAGAATATCTTTATTATCGTGAAATGATCATCTTATGAATCATTCTGGTATGTGCTCATAACATTTAGAGCATAGGACATATCTGGATATATACATATCACGGTATAATCGATCAAAATATTCATGTGATTTTACTCACCAAGTGTTGAAACACTTGAATCTTGATACAATCCTTTCCATGCAGCAAGAACCTTTCTTGTTGTTTCCATATTGAACCCTTTCAATATCTCATATATGTACGTCTGGCATAACCATATTAGCGCGTCAATCTATCCTTATAGACATTGATGCCAAATATTCTGGTTTTGCCCAAGTCCTTCATCGAAATCCTATTTTAATGGAATTCTTAACTTGTGTCAATAAAATATACATCATTTCCAATCAACAATATGTACTCTACATAATGTATTGGAAATTTGTCTCAGCGCTCCCACTTAATTTCTTGCAAATGCAAGCATCTTCATCATCTCCGATGAAATTAAACTCCTTTAACATTTTCATCATGGTGAAGATTCCAACTCCGCTATGCTCACTTCAACTATTAAAGTTTGCATGCCCTTTCAGCACCCTTTGAATTAACAAAACCCTTCGGACCGCGTCATGTACACGTCCTAGGTAACCATTCTATTAGAAGAACCTTGTTTTGTTTATTCAACTACCATATACCAAATTATATGTAGTGGTTGCTACATTAATCCATCAAGATGAAATATCGCTATGAAAGATCAAATCTTGTCATAGTCAACTCTTTGAACATTGCCGTAAACTTCTTTCCGACATGTCGACTATTTCATAGATGTTAAACATCCATGTCTATTTCTTTATAGATCCAAACACGACCGATAGGCTTCACGCCTTTCCGGAGGGTCTTCCAAGTTCAGAAACTTGATTTCTCGTGTATGGATACTATCACGGATTCTATGACTTCTAGTCATTTTATGGAGTCAGGGCCCATCATCGCTTCTTTGCATGTAGTCGGGTTCATCATTGTCAAAACAATAACGACTTCTGTTTCAAATCTTACTATTTGATTCCTACCGACCCACATGGTTCAATAGGAACTCTAATCTCCAAGATCACACCCTTTGTAATCGCGGGATCCATGAGCATTGTGGCCGCCACCGGGACATTTTCCGGCGCTGTTCTACTTAGCACCTATAGCTAAGGTTCAACAACCTTATCAAAGTTCTATTGTCCTCCCACTTAACTTTTCATGAAAAACTCCTTTTCAAGAAACTTGACGTTCTAAGCGACAAACTCTTTTGTCCTTGGTGTTATGGAGGAATTCCCAACAAATTCTTTGGGATAACCTACAAAGACGTGCTTATCCGACTTTGGTTGTAAACATTTTACTTATGCATAGCATACCAAAATTTAAGAAAAGACAATTCGGGTTTTATCCCAAACCATAACTCATATGGTGTCATTTCAACGGATCACGATGGTGCTCTTTTTAGTGTAAAAGCGGTAGTCTCTAAAGGTTTTAATCCTTAAAACATAATGGCAGTTTTATAAATGACACCTTTGATCTTACCATGTCAAACAAGGTTTAATTTGATCTCTCGAACATACCATACTCCTGTGGTTTATCGGGAAGTGCAAATTCATGGAACAATTCCTGAAATCTTAGGTGTTTTGCTAAACCTATAACTCAAATATCTTCCTTTATGATCAAATCATAAACTCTTTTATTTTCTTGTTACAATGATTTTTCACTTCATCTTGAAAGTCTTTGAACAATTTTCAAATGTTTCATACTTCCTCCTTATTAAGTATATATATAGATATATTCACTCAAAATTTCTGGATAAAGCATATGAAGCAAAAAGATCCATCGCATATGGCTACACATAATGGACTATAACATCAACATGTATAATATCCAATAAGTTAGTCATCCGTTCCACTTTGGCCTATGGACGGAGTTTCAATTATCTCGAGGAAAGTTTCACAAGCGTCAATTGATCAAAATCAAAAGACTCCAAAATTCCATCAACATGGAGTTTCTTCATGTTTACTTTCCAATATAATTTAAACAATGATGTCACTTCATAAGTGATCTTCCAATCATTTGTCTTACGACATTTTAGCAATAATGTTTATGGATGTGATTTCTCCAACGAGACTTGTAAAAGTTCATCCATCCTTTATGGAATACGGTAATTATTTGAACAACCATTGTTCTCGTAATACTAGAACAAAATAACAATTATTAAAACAAATCTTGAAGGTTAGGTTTGACGACAAAGAAAAACACAATAACACTTTATTTGTTTTTGATGAACATCATCACTTATTCTCTTGCCAATTACATAGGCTGTTGCAGTTCATGAATTGTGTTGTTCTGTATGACACTTCACACCAACCAATTCGGTATCCAATACCTCAGAACCACATTGTTTAACAAGCAAGGAATACAACCATAACATGTATATCTTCTATATACCTAAGTTGGACATCTCCAACCTTTTCTTTTCTACGAAATATTTTATAGATTCTCTTTCAGCAATTCCGTTCCTTTTTTAAAAATATATCAACATCAATAGTGGTGTCATTCACATGACACATAGTACAAAACATATATAGTCAAATACTAATACCTTTGAACTTGTACTTTGAAGTGGATCACCATCATCAAATGTTTGGTGTTCTTTCAAAAATCCATTCTTTAGTAATCTATTAGTGTAGTAAACATTTTACCTACATCTTCTATTCATCCTTATCATGACAACTTTCATGATCAAGCTACTATAGCCTATAAGGAAGAATTGCGAGTATAATGTTAGTTCCAAAAAACCTTTTTGGGAGATCCGGATGCCTAACATCTCCATCCTTCACAAATTCTCATACAATATGAGAACATGTATTTTGCTAAATTATACTCAATCATAATGCAACCAAAAACATTGTTTCATATATCACAATATCTTCCACACATGATTGTTTCTGAAACAATTTTTCAGCTCCTAGATAATCTTGATATTAAAACAACTTTTGAATATCAATAATCATGGAGGCAAACATGATACTTTAGATACTAACATTGGAATTCTTACTCTTGATTTAATACTACTTATTAAACTTCATGGAGTAAATAGAGTTTGCTGAAAGTTTGCAATATGACTTCTAAACTTTAAATTGACATTCAAAACAATACGATACCAGTTCATAAAGTAAATATCCAGAATTCTATAGTTCTATTATCTCAATTAAAACTAAGCATAAGGTAGTGAACAGATGCCAATGACTACAACAAATTATGCAAATTCACTTCGATTTAGTTTATGACAAATTGAGTTCGACTAATCCAAATTAGAAATGAACTCCCAATCAAAAACGACATCCCTTGTGTCTTTTTGGTGACTACATGAACCAAAGTCCGATCATCACGTGAGTCGGTGTAGCTTCAAAGGCGAGCATCAATATGGGCATCACATCAACTATATGACTCATGCTTAACCTTTCGGTTTGTGTTCCGAGGCCATGTCTGTACATGCTAGGCTCGCCAAGTAAGAACCTTAGTATTCGCGTGTGTAAAACTGTCTTACACCCGTTGTATGAAAGCGCGGAGTCGAGTATACCCGATCATCACGTGATGTCTTGAAACACGATCCATAGAACGGTGCATACTCAAGGAAGAACACATTTTATCTTGATATCTAAATAAGGGATCATCTTACAATGCTACTAAAAGCACCAAACTAGCAGTATAAGATGTAAACATCTAATATGTAAAGTGAGATGATATGGTCCATGCATTTGATCTCTATCATTTGCATCATGGTATGATTTCTATCATTCCTTTGTGTGTAAGGCCAAGGTCTATGGAACTTACACGTTAAGTGTGTTGTAAGAGTATCTATCATACATCTACTTACAACATTACCATATCATGACACTAGCCCAGCAACGATCTAAACTAGACGCCTCTAATTTATCCATTGCAAGTTTTACGTGGCTTAGGACTTTCGGAGATAGAACCGGTCTTTACCTACGAACATGGAACCACAATGAGGATAACCAAGTTATTAGCAACTAATTGTAAATCAGATATTGACTATAGTAGGAGAGACAGATACTCGCTAGCCACTTATGCAAAACTAGTTGCATGTCAGTCGTGGAATCGGTCTCATGTGCGATGACATGTAAGGTTGGTCCAAGCCGCTTCATCCCACTATGCCACCAATATCCAAAATACATAGAAGATGAAATAACATGATCATCATTGCCCACATATAAACATATGTGTACTACCTGTGCAAAGCACCTACGCATAGATCAGGCTCTGATACCACTGTTGGGTTCACAGCATAGAAAACAAAAAAATCCTACGATGGGAACTATACGCCAAGATCTATCTACTAGATACAAGCAATGGGTGGATATACATCCATAGAGAACTTACCCTCGAAGACAACAAAGCTTTGTTAACGAGATGGAACTCGTGGATGATGTAGTCGTACACTTGCCGATCTCAAGATCATGATGAAGTCCTTCAGGTCCAGCAGTTCTAGCACCATCAGGTCCAGCACCATCAAGTCCAGCACCGCAAAGTAGCAGTGCATCTGTGATCGCACACACGTTCGGTCCACCGAACAACCTCTGCCTCCTTGCTCCAGTGATGCAGCGGAAGCAGCAACTCCTTTCCAAATAAAGCCACTAGGAACATGTATCTCGCTAATCCGAGACCATGGGGAATAACTAGAGGGAGAAGAGAACCTTCACGAGAAGGTGGTGCCAGAGGAGAGGAGAGGCGGAGGAGGTGCTCCTTATATAGGGGAGGGGCAGCCCAAGGGGGGCATGGCGCCGGCCATGGTGGGTGCCCCCACCTCTTCCTCATTCATGTGGGTGGACCTCCCACTCACATAAACACACACCTCCACTCATGTCCACTCACATGCATTAAATTTCCACCAAATTTAATGCAAGCTCTCATTAAATAAAACACTTTTATTTATTTTATTCAGAATTTTGTTAATTACTTTAATTAACAAATATTCACATAAAACTCCCTGCAACATTTCAATATCACATGCAGAACCAGTTTCAGCAATTTCACCCAAAAAAATTCCGGGTTCCATCCAAATGATTCTAGTGTTTTCTTAATCTTTATCTGAAACATATTTGCTCCTAAACGGTGTCGGTATCCCTTAAGTGTGTCACCCTACGGTTCACGAATAATGCAGACATGATCAAGACCCCTCTCCAATCAATAATCAGCAGCGGGACCTAGAGATCCGTACTGACTCCCACATATTCAACGATGACCCTTGTGATCGTGTGAACCTTTAACGTTGTAACTAAATCCCTTTGTCTCGCGATATATTAGATATCCGAGATTTGATCATTGGCATCCAAATACCTAGTTTGATCTCGTTACCAACATGCACTCTTTTGTCGTTCCCGTGATATAACATTCTAGTGATCACATCACTTGCTTGCAAGCTATTTCAATATGATATCACCGAGAGGGTCCAGAGTATATGTATCCATCATCGGGATGGACAAATCCCACTCTTGATCCATGAGCATCAACATAACACCTTCGTAGCCCTGAACCCACCTTTATAGTCACCCTATTATGGTGTGACGTTTGATGTTATCAAGATACTCTTCCGGAGTTAGCAATTAACATGATCTCATGGTCTAAGGACTAAGATTACTTCGTATGATGTTATAGAAATATAAACATAATTACTCTAATCGTAATGCTATACTTCGGATGAATGTTCATCACATCATTCCACCAATGTTGTGACCACGTTATTAACGACATCCAATGTCCATGATCAGGAAACCTTGATCATCTTGTTAATCAACGAGCTAGTTTATAAGAGAGACATAACTAGGAACTTTCCTTTTGTTTATTAAACACACATGTATTAACGTTTCCAAATTAATACAATTATAGCATGCAAAATAAACATTTATCATAAACAAGGAATAAGATAATAACCACTTTATTATTGTCTCTCGGGCATATTCCCTTCAGTTTATTGGCTAGGAGGTCGAAGATCGTGGAGCAAGATGAAGAACGTCTTCTCCTTCTTCTCCGGATCCCTTATTTCTCCCTTCTGGATGGTGCGGTGGCTGTTGTGTTCTGTTTTCCTCCCTCGTCTCTTCACGGAAGTTGTCCCTTTTGACAAGATAGAGGTGACGGCAACTATACAGGAGGAACTATACGGCCATTCCCGCCGTATACTTGGTCGTTATGCCGTCTATGAGCTCACCTCGCGTGCTTCCAAAGTGGAACTTGCTTGTTTTCTCCAGAATATTGTATTTCTCTAGTTAAATCCTTCTGTTGACATTCAGAACCTGAAACACACATTAAAATCCAAGTTTTCTTCGCTAGCGAAGTATTAGCGTTAGGTAAAGCCAGAAAATGATCAAATCCGGGAGAAAACCATCAATAAAAGCCATCAAAAATATGACGAATATCATAGCTATCAGTGTTGTCACACCAGGTACATCCATCAGTCGTTCCTGCAGCAGACCTGCAAGGCTACGGCTGTCGTTCGTCGTTGTTGCCTCTGCCGGTGGCTCGAGCTCGAAACCCAACACTGCAACGCACCGCCTCTAGCCGGTTCCCCCTACATAGTCTGAAGCATGTGCGAGTAAAAGAAAGTTGACACCACCGGCACCAGCCAGGCTTTGCCTAGTGGCTCCTACTAACGGTGGCAGTGGTGGGGAGGAAGGAGGGTCGGATGAGGCGCAATCAAGGGTCGGCCTTGCATCTCCCACGATGGGCGAGCGCATGACGAAGCGGTTTTATTTTCATGTCCTACGGGTTCATTTTATCGGGTATCTACTAGACATGCTCTTAATACCATGGTCATGGAGGTTCACAAACATCACAACTTTTCTTAATCTTTTTTGGAAAGGGGAAGTCACCTCTACATGGATTGATGCATATAGCCATTTTATTTCAACTACACTTCTCTTTGCACCCTTGGGGCACGGCCGGCAGGCAGAACGACTTATAGGGCAGCGAAAAACATTTTTCTGATAATAAAATTGGTCCACAACTCGGTGAATCTGTCGATCTGTCACGGGTAGCATCGATAGCGCAAACGGTTAGATGATAATATTGTCTAAGGTTTGGTCGTACATGTTTTAATAGCTATTAGGATATTGTGCGGTGAGTCCTATGTAGACACAGTCTAACTAAAACGCTAGATGAAAGGAAAAAACAATATGTAAAGATAGAAATTAAATATTATTTATTATTCTTAGAAATTATTATAATGGACTTTTCTCTGCGCCCCTAGAGCACTGCCGGCAGACATAACGTGTGATGAGGCAAAACAGTTGCTGAGACGGATGGATTAGAGTATCGAGCATCGTGAACATAATGCTTAAGGTTTGTCCGTACATGTTTTAATAGCTAACAGGATATTATGCGACGACTCCTATATAGGCACAGTCTAAGTAAAACGCTAGATGAAAGAAATAAAAAATATATAAATATAAAAATTAAATATTATTCATTATTCTTGGAAATTATTACAATGGACTTTTCTCTACGCCCATGAAGGCGAGGACGGCAGACATAACATGTGATGAGGCAAAACGGTTGCCGAGACGGATGGATTAGAGTTCTGAGCATAGTGAACACAATGCTTAACGTCGCTATGGTGCAAAAAATCGTAGCAGAGAGCACTTATCAAAATAATATTGACCATACACGTCCCTGTATACACGTACAACTGCATACAAATATGACCCACTAAAAGAAGACAAAAAACGAAATGTGCTTCTTGGACACACGTTGGAAGTAATGATTCTTTTGAATGCTAAAGCCGAGTATTTCGTAGTTTTACACCAAAGATACAAAAGAAGAAGATGAACAAAGATGTAATAATAAGATTAACAACACTTAAGAGTCTTCATCCAAAACTCCACATTATTCGGACGCTATCACTTCTAGACTGGCTAGCATCTCTTCTTATCTGCTTGCATGGTCGCTAGTCTGCCAAGCGAACGGCTCATCCAGGAGGACCACCCAGGGAGCTCACTATAGTAGCAAAGTGAAGCATCGTAAGCGTCTCTTCCTCCAGGATAGTACCGTACTGACGGTAGATACGATCGTGTGTCGCCTCCTACTGTAAACAAAGAGGAAGCTTGGGCTATATGCGTGCACAGAAGCCAGCGAATGTTCTTGCACAACATCACGGCTAAGAGACGACCCTAGCACGGGAGACATCGAACAACAAAAATGTATGGTGTAGTAGCGAAGGAAAGAGCACACTAAAGAAGAGTGAAAATTATTATGGTCAAACAGTGTTGAGGAGAAGAGTGGATGAAGAAAGAGTGCCAACTTTTTAGGATAGATGTGGAAGTCGATGGCTAAATAGATGACGAATGGAGGGTGAAGGGAAGAGCGGGCAGAGGAAAGTGGCAACTTGTACGGCCAGGCTATGGTGAAGGAAAGAGATGAAGAGCGACCAGAGTGTAACACCCTCGAATCGGTCCTATGCAAGTCTTAGCATTTACCGCCAAACCCGCATAAAAACGATTCAAAGATGCCTACCAGGCACTTTGCGTGCGGGTGGAAAATAAAGTAATATCATTACACAATAGTTCACGATGGATCCCACATAACATACATATACAACAACGACTCCACGAGTCAAGAATACAGACATACAGTATAAAGATCCAAATCACCTTGAAAACGATACAACATCCGAGTACGTAGAAGATGCAAATAGGGCTAAGAGCCCTGAAGAATAACCAATGGCGTCCATAACCCTGCCTAGGCCAAGCCGGAAAGGTAACCCTGCTAACGACGTCGAACTTATACTTGTCAAAGAAAAGGGGGTGCCGACAAAGAGCAAAGGAAAAAGAGAGCGGTCAGTACTGAGGCTAGTACAGGGCGAGTCTAGAATTCGGCAGCTCTCGCCTACATAGGTATGGTGGACTGAACTGGTAGTGAAGCATGCACGAAACAACCTATAGAGACTCGATACAACTGTCGGCTATCAAAGAGGTATAAGTAAGACCTATGCAGATCCAACCTGATACTAACGCCAAACATACCCATCCTGGTATTTCCCACTCGAGACCAAACAAGGAAGTCATTCCGAGGAAACTCACACGGTTGATTGTTTTATTTATTCTTTCCATGGTGGTTATCCAACTTACTAGTCATATCAAATACAAGTAAAATTTATAACAATAAACTTTAGTTATAGTTGTCTATAATCGAGAAATTGTGCTCCAAGTCGTCCATAACTGCGGACATGGCTTTTCGAAAAGATTTAACCCTGCAGGGGTGCACCAAAGTATCCACACGCACTTCAACCCTTGTTGTCAGATCCGAATATGAGCAAGATCCTGAACATACACCCAACAGTATGCGACGAGGCTTTAGACACGACGTTTCCTAGACCCAAAACAAGTATATGGGGGCCACCCCACTAAGCTACCCGCAATTAAGTCTATCATCTTCGATACGGACCTAGGATATGTGACGATGGCTGTAAACGACTGGGAACCCGAAAGTATGACTAGGCTTGTCGATATAGCGAAAACATGGCACGGGGTTTCTAAACAGTACAGACACTCCACGCGCAATCGTAAATAAAGAAGTAAAGCATGGCATAAGTATATGATAGTAATAAATCCCCAAACTAGTTTATGACCCCCAGTATAGTACTTTGAAATCAGGTAGTAAGCGGATGGGGTGCCCACACACCCACCTGTGGTTAGCGTGCTCGATCTCGGAATAGGTGTCAAGAACTCGGGTCCTAGGTGGACACAAGTAGGCGGTTAAAAATCAAATATTGATTATTACTCACCGGTGTGTCTGCATTACATCTACTTCTAGCATTTTAATTGACAAGTTATATTGAAAGCCATTATCTTCTCCACCATTAAGCATGTGTCAAGCCCCAACAACGATGGAACATCGACGACACGAAACAACACCTGAGCAAGCAACTACGACTCGCAAGACCGACTGTATATCAAACAATAGGCAATAGGATGTGTCCAAGGCAATATAGAGGCTGCAAGGAATATAAATGGTGCACGGAAACTAAAGCATCGCAACACGGATATCAATAGGTCAATAGGAGGAGGTAAAGACTATAAACGCAAAATAGGTACAAAGGGCGAGAATGCTCGCCTGGAAAACATTATTGAAGGTTCATTATCCAAAGAACTTGTCGATACTCATATCAACTCAACGGCCTAATCCGCGAAGAACCAAAGCACTAAAAAAAACCGGATACACTATTTAATACTACGGAAGAAGATCGGGCATGATGCATGTATGATACATGACATCAAAAGAATGCGATGCAATTAGGCAATATTAAGCGAAATTGGGGTTCCAACGATTAAGTAGGAGGTTCATGTTATTTAGCTACCCGCAATTTAAATATTGTCTTAACAAGAAAAAATATGGCATCGGTTCGCTACACAAATTTAAATGGATCCAATATAGGACTAGAAAAGTCTGTATATAGTCTCCATATTTAATTATTAGGTGAGTAGACAAAACACCCCCAGATGTCAAAGTATGAATGGAGTCATGAGTAATTTATATGCAACGAGTTATATATAACATTTGTAAAATAGAGGCTCGGAAAGGGTCACAAATTAGAGGGTCGAAGATCTTGGGGTTTCGAGGGGTCGGGCTTCGGATCTAGGGTCTCGGGGTTCAGTCTTTGATCTGGGAAGGAGATCTTGTCGTTCCGTGAGGTGGAACTTGCGCCGGTGGTCGGTGGTGAACTTGGTATAGTTTCGTGTCACGTCCTGCGTCGTCGAGGTACCACGGACTTGCCGATGTCTTCTTGTGGCTTCATGTGGCGACACAAGTACCCAGCCACAACATAGACTTGATGGAGATCTGGATGGTATTGAAGACGATCTGGCCAGATGTCCGACTGTGAGTGTGGCTGCTAGTTCCCAACTTGGCCTGCAGTGAGCGATGTTCAAACTTGGCAGCGACCAGATTACCAAGACGAGTTAAGCATCGGACACACAGGAACATGTTCGGCAACCGAGTGGCTGGGGGCGATACACCAATTGGTTAGGAACTCACCCAGGGAACCTGGCCCCTTCTGGACATGCAAGGAGGCGGCAGTAGACGTCCCGGTCGAGGCCATTGAGGCGCTGGAGGCGGCTCAAGGGGCGGGGCAAGCTCTGGACGAACGGAGGGAGGCTGGGGCAGCGCCCTGCAGAGGCGAGCCGGCGGGTGGTTGAGGCCGGGCAGAGGAGCAGCTCGCGGGAAGAGGAGCGACGACGCAGGCGGGCTCGGCAGTGGCGAGCGGAGGACGCAGTTGACACAGAGTGAGACCTCGAGGTTCCACGGCGGAGGGCACACGGGCGTAGAGGCGGGGCTTGGCGATGTTGGCGGCCAGAGAGAGGAGATGCGCGTGGGGAAGGACGAGCTACGGCGGGATGGCTCGGTTCCTGGCGGCGGCTCGCGGGCTTGTTGGCAGAGCGGCGCGCAGAGGGGAAGCCAGGCGGCGGCGCTCGGTGAGATGCGGGCGAGGTGGGGTCGCGCGCGTGAGGTGCGGGGCAGCCGCGGTGCGTGTCGAGGGAGTGGGCCGAGATGGTGGGGCCGGGTACGGTAGGTGGGGCGATGCGGTTTGGGTGTCGCGGGGCAGGAGCGTGTCACGCGCTGCACGCTGCGTCGCGGTGGGTGGTGCTGGGTTTGGGTCAGACCGGGAGTAGGTGGGTGGCCAGGACGGGTGTGAGCTGAGGGCTGGGTCAGTGTGTTGCAGCGGTGGGAGGCGTGTGGTGGTTTAGGGTTAGGGCTGGCGGCTGGTGTGGTTAGGGTTTAGGTACATAGGGTTTAGCCGGGTGGTAGGTTGCTGCTAGCTGGGCCCTTGGGCCTAGCCGATGGCAGCCTTCCTCGGTTTATAAAATATGTTTTTATTTATTTATTTATTTTATTTTGTTTAAAATTAAATATTTATAATTGGATTTTAGTTAAATAAAAATCCGAACAGATCTAGGGTTTTAATTTGAACAAAGAGAGAAATATCTAGAAAAGAAAATAGGATTTAAAAAATAGTTTTAGGCGAACAAATACATGCAGACATGATGATGCTCAAATGCAATATGGCATGATGACATGACCATGTTGTCATGCTGATGCACAAAATAAAAACAACACGTAATTTTTTAGTAGTGGTTTTACCCTGGGTGCTACATAGAGGAAGAAGGCCAATGTTTATGATCGGTCGATTGTGAGGGTAATAATGGAAGAGCGGGAAGAGAAGAAGTTCGAACGGTTACGGTCTAAGGATAGCGAGGTGAAGAGTGAACGGATAAGGAGTGACAACAGCACGCACGAAAAGTCCTGCCTATGTCTAGTTTTGCTTCGCGGCAAAATGACTCGTAGATAGATGACATCACGGAGACGACATAACATGTAAACATGTTTTATTGACTAAATAGACCAGGTTACGCGCAAACAAAGAGAATACAGTAACATGTAGAGATCATTGCATGCACGTGTGGAGAAAATGCAGTAACATGTAGAGATCATCGCAGCCTTTAGAATATAGTACAAACGTAGACCCATAGAAATTTCACATGAAAATATGCTAATTTGAATGATGGTTTATTCCACATATACGTATATGATTTCATTTACACACGGACGACAACACAACAATTTTTTAAAAATAAAGTCTACTAATCCTAGCCTACGTCGTATTTCTATTATGCTTCTTAGCATTGCTGCTCCTTGGATCGAGCCCCTGCTATAGTTTTCTTGCTTTATCTACGATACCATTAAAAACACCTCAGCAATATTTACATGCATACCCTTCGTAATGAACAAACTACTGTATCTTCGGTAAAGACCGACTCTAAACTGTAAAAAAAGAGAGGATTAAACAACGAAACCATTCGAACATAATAACCAACTCTAAAAAGCAAAATAGATCTAACACGTGGACGCTGCAGATGCTGATCCCGTAGCCAAATCCTGATGGATGCCAAGGAGAAAAAGAAAGAAGAATATCATAGCGACATAAAACATAGTAGTCTAAGACTTTAACGAATAAAATATGAAAACATACCTCGTCCGAAAATAGATGATGAAGCACTCGAAATCCAGCAAGTTGTCACCTCCTAAAATCGTAGTAGGAAGAAGCGGCAAACGTATAACCCTGAAGGAGCCTCGTGAAGAAAACAAAAATTATAGCTATCGATGAGGACAACCCACAAGACAAAAAAAGGACGAATGCGCGCCAGAAGAGTGAGGTCCATGCATTTGTTAGGAAGAAACTTAAGACGCAAAGAGGAAACGTTAGAACTGTTTATGCAATAGGGAAGATACTATGAACAGATGAAAGCGAAGAGAATTTACAGTGAAAAAAACATGAGACAGCCGACGCTAGCAAATATGTGTAGGAGATCGCACCTAACTCTGTTCATGCATAGTGCAACCGAAAAAGCCTATTTCAGAGATGAAAGAAGAGAACAAATGTTAGACAAAAAGAATGGTGTAGAAGTAAAAACATGAAATATGAAATTGCGGTAAAACACGATGTGCCTGTCGCACAAAATGACCTCACACATCTTGTATCCAAGCCACGTGCACAATCGTCGGATCTTCCTCGTCGAAGACGTCGCGCCATGGCAAAATATGCATTAGGACTAGAGAGAAAAAGCGTGAGAAAGATGTTTTGAGAAAACAGAAGAGAGAGTGAAGCCGGATATAAGAAAGAGGATGGCTTACAATACGGCAAACAACGCATGAGCTCCACCACAGAAGAGGAATAAGCATGGGAGGGCCACGACGACGTGTATCAAAGAGCATGAAGAGAGGAAACCGAATGCAAAACTACCCAATGAGAGAGGAAGAAGAGAGAGTAGGAAAGGATAATGAGGTATCTGAACAGACATAGCCCCATAAAAAAGAGATAATATGGCTACCTGACTACGAAATAATGTCCGTGAGAACGCGTGTATCGGTTGTGACGAACCGTCCTATAGTTTACGCTGGCAGCTCGGCCCTCCGCCGCAAGGAAACATGTCCGTCTAGGGGATACGACGGTGCATCGTACATCCATGGTGCCCCACGCCATGAGGAAAGGCAGACGACAATAGTCTATGGTGCCACGTTGTCTCTATACGGGCCCCACGTACGTGAGAAACTGTGGCCTATATGGGCTAAGCCCACGTTGTCACTGAAAGGACCCTGCATCTGCGAGGAACCATGGCCAGCATGGGCTCTCGGCGGGCCCCATGACCGTGAGAGTCCGTGGGAGGCATGGACTCATAGCACCACGCCGGCTCTCGGCGGGACCTACCTCCCAGCGGGCGTGGAGGCCTGTCGAGGTGAAAACGTCACTCACAAAGTGCGGTTCTACCCGCGGACACTAACAGCGGATCCATGGCGTGCCGCGGTCCACCGTCCAGGGAGTCAGGGCACAACGGTGCAAGGTACACCCGTCTGCAGTATGAAATCTTTCACCCTAACCTGCAAAGGGACCTGCGTGAAGGGATAGCAGGCCTCCATTGCGACATTTCTGCGTGTACTTTCCGGCATCCATCCTACAACCGAAAAGAATCATGAGGACATGGATAGTAGTATGAGCCGAAACAATCTAGTACTATTATTTACTGATGATATTAAAGTTTGTTCATCAAAGAGTACAATTGATGGATCGCATAAGGTTGACATCACGTTAAATCAAAAACTTTTACTCCTTTCTGTCACACTAAATGAATTTAGTTAAAAGTCAGCGCTTCTAATTTCGACCAATTTTTGTATTAAAATATGAACAATTACAATATCATTGAATGTCAATAGATTCACCATAAAATGAATTTCCATACTACATTTATTATATATATATGTTGATGTTTTCTATATCAGATACTAATAGATTAAGCATGGTTATGAGCGTGTGTTCTGAGACCTTTTGCCGTATCCGCTGAGGTTGTTCGGTGTGCATGAGGGACATATCCTTTGTTGATGTGTGTTGCTACCTGTGGGCTAGGGTATTCTACTCATTAGTCTCGTTTTGTTGACTCATGCATCTTTCTCTAATTCTCTTGAAGACTCGAACTCCATCATCTTCTCCTCCTGTCTCTCTTGTTCCTATGGATGACAGTGGTGGTGGTAGAGCATCAGGTGGAGGAGGCAGCGACCTGTAGCTGTAGGTTATTGGGAACGATGGAGGAAGGTCAGGGAGTCATCTCTCTCACCTCTGGTCTCCCATCTCCTTTGTTTCTCTCTCCCCCTTTCTTTGTCACTTTGTCAACACCCGGATTTTTAATCCCAGATGCCTGTTATGCTATACATCGCAATCCCAGGATTACCATTTTTGCGAGACATAACAGATTCGATATCACAGTACATCGTCCATTAGAAACCATAATAAGGTCTTACACCAATAAAGGATCTCATGATCCAGTCTTAATACAAACAAGCAGCGGATTAATAAGCGTAGCGGTGGGCTCCATCTTCATGGGCACAGGCAATACTGACGATGGGAGATGATCCTAGTTGTCGTAGTCGTCCTGCTGTCCATCTTCCTGATAGTCCTCCTCATAGTATGGCCACGGGAATAGCCAGAGACAAAGCCATAAGTATGTTGGAGATATGCCCAAGAGGCAATAATAAAAGTGGTTATTATTATATCTTTGTGTTTGTGATGAATGTTTGCATCCCATGCTATAATTGTATTATAAGGAAACACTAATACATGTGTGTTTTGTAAACATAAAAGAGTCCCTAGTAAGCCTCTTATTGAACTAGCTTGTTGATTAATTGATGATCATGGTTTCCTGATCATGGACATTGGATGTCATTAATAAAAGGTTATATCATTAGGAGAATGATGTGATGGACACACACCCATAGTAAGCGTAGCATAAGATCAAGTCATTAAGTTCGTATTGCTACAATCTTTCAAATGCATAGTAACCTAATCCTTCGACCATGAGGTTATGTTAATCACCATCACCGGATGGGTACTTTGATGACATCAAACACCGCTTCGTAACTGGGTGGTTATAAAGGTGTCATTGGGTATTCTGAAAGTATGTGTTGAAGCGCATGGACCAAGATTGGGATTTGTCCATCCATATGACGGATAGATATGCTCTGGGCCCTCTCGGTGGAATGTCATCTAGTTAGCTTGCAAGCATGTGACTAGGTCACAAGGGATGACATAACATGGAACAAGTAAAGAGTACTTATCAGTAACGAGGTAGAACTAGGTATGGAGATACCGACGATCAAACCTCAGATAAGTAGATTATCGCGTGACAAAGGGAATTGGTTTCGTATATTAATGGTTTCGTATGTGGGAGCTGTTATGGATCTCCAGATCCCGCTGATGGTTATTTATCGGAGAGGTGTCTCCATCATGTCTACATATTCACGAACCGTAGGGTGACACACTTAAGGTTCGAAGTTGTTTTAAGTAGATATAGAATGTGCATTGGAGACCGAATGTTGTTCGGAGTCTCGGATTGGATCCGGGACATCACGAGGAGATCCGGAATTGTCCAGAGAATAAGATTCATATAATGGAGATCATTTTCTAAGTTAGGAAATGTTCCGGAGTATTTATATGGGGATTCTAGAAGGTTTCGGAATGTTCCGGAAGGTTCTAGAAGATTTTTTGGAGTTTACTTGAAAACCAAGAAAGGATAAAGGGAAACTTAAAGGGTAAGTAAGGGAAACTTGGGGGGAAGGACTCTCCCCCCAAGCTCCCTTGTGCGCTGGCCCTAAGGGGTGGGCCTAGGGGTGGGAACCCTAGGCCGCACCCCTCCCTCTATAAATAGAGGGGTGGAGGCGCCACCCCCCTTTGCCCCTCCCACTCCAAACCCTAGCCGCCTCTCTCCTCCTCCTTCCATCTGCTCTGGCTTAGGCGAAGCCCTGCAGAATTCTCTACTCCACCACCACCACGCCGTCGTGCTGCTGGGATCCCGTGGAGAGATCTACTACCTCTGCTGCTCGCTGGAACGGGGAGAGGAAGGTCTGCTTCGACTCCGCACGTGTGACCGACTGCGGAAGCGCTGCCGAAACGCGGCGCCGGAAGGATCGTCTACTCGATCTTGAGATCGGCAAGTGATGGTCTATATCAACCACGAGATCCGATCTCACACAAGGCTTTCGGATCTACAAGGGTTAGTACAGATCTATCTCGTTGCACATGTCTAATAGATTAGATCTTGGCTTTTATCTAGATTAGATCTGGGTTTTGTTCGATCTTGCGGTAGAATTTTTTTGTTTTCCATGCTACGAACCCATCAGTGGTATCAGAGGCTTGTCTATGCGTAGATCTGTTGCACGAGTAGAACACAATGGTTTTGTGGGCGTTGGTGCTCGTGCCGTCTTTTGCTTTGTGTACTTTGCATCTTGCGGTATGGTGGGATGAAACGGCTCGGGCTAACCTTACATGTCATCGCACATGAGACTTGCTCCACGCTTGACGTGTAACTTGATTTGCACAAGTGGCTTTGCGGGTGTCTGTCTCTCCCACCATAGTATAGATCCAATTTACACTTTGTACTTGATAGCACTTGTATCAACGTTGTGGTTCAGTTTCGTAGGTAAGATCCGTTCTTATTCGAAAGCTCCAAACCACGTAAAACATGCAAAGAAAATTAGAGGCGTCTAACTTGTTTTTGCAGGGGTTTTGTGATGTGATATGGCCATCATGTGATTGTGATTATATTTGATGTATGCAATGATCCTTGTTGTAATATGGCAACCGGCAGGAGCCTAATGGTTGTCTTTAATTCTGTTAAGACCTGCGTGTCTATTCATCTTGTAATAGCTTTATTCCAAGTAGTTGTAATAGTTTCTAGTGATGATGGACAACCATGAAGCGGCGCCACTAACCTTGACCCAATGCTGGTGATGATGGAGATCATGTCCGTTCTTTGGAGATGGAGATCAAAGGCATAAGAAGAAAGGGCCATATCATATCACACTAATTATGAATTGCCTGTGATGTTAATCCTTTATGCATCTTGTATTGCTTAGATCGCGACGGTAGCATTATAAGATGATCCCTCTCACTAAATATCAAGTAATAAAGTGTTCGTCCTTAGTTGGCACCGTTGCTAAGACTCGTCGTTTCGAAGCATCTCGTGATGATCAGATGTGATAGATTCTACGTGTGCATACAACGGGTGCAAGCCAGATTTGCACATGCGGAAACTAAGGTTAATCTTTACGAGCCTAGCATGTACAGACATGGTCTCGGAACACGGAACACCGAAAGGTAGAGCACGAGTCATATAAATGATATGATGAACATGAAGATTGTTCGCCGATGAAACTACATCTTCTCTCGTGAAGATCGGACTTGGTGTAGTGGACTTGGTTCATGTAATCACTAAGACAATGTGAGGGATGTTATTTTGAGTGGAAGTTCACCTAGTTAAATTAAGAATTAAAAAAATTTGAACTCAATTTATCATAAACTTAGTCTAAACTATTTGCAAATTGTTGTAGATTATGGCGAACCTCTCCATCAATTTCAATGCGTTCCTAGAGAAAGAAAAGCTTAAGAACAATGGAAGCAACTTCACGGACTGGCTCCGTGGACTGAAGATTGTCCTCAGGGCTGGTCAGTTGACCTATGTGCTCGAAGCACCGCTAGATGACCCACCTACAGAAGATGCCACCGATGACGTAAAGAATGTTTACGCCACTCGGAAAAATCATTACTCCACAGTTCAATGTGCCATCTTGTACGGTTTAGAAACGGAGCTTCAGAAGCGCTTTGAGCACCACGGCCCATTCGAGATCATTAAGGAGCTCCAGCTCATTTTTGAGATTCACGCGGCCGTGGAGAGCTATGAGGCCTCCGAAAAGTTCTTTAACTATAAGATGGAAGAGGGTAGCTCCGTTAGCGAGCACGTGCTCACCATGTCTGGGCATGCAAACACGCTCCAAGAGTTGGGGATAACGATTCCTAATGAGTTAGGGATTCACCGTGTCCTCCAATCACTGCCACCGAGTTATAAGAACTTTGTGATGAACTACAATATGCACTGCATGAACAAGACGTTGCCTGAACTATCGTCCATGCTGAAAACTGCTGAAGTGGAGATCAAGAAGGAGCACCAAGTGTTGATGGTCAATAATACCACCAATTTCAAGAAACAGGGCAAGCCTAAGAACAAGGGAAACTTCAAGAAGGACGGCAAGAAAGCTGCCGCACCTGCTAAGAAGCCCATGGCTGGTCCTAAGCCTGAAACTGAATGCTTCTACTGCAAGGGTGCTGGTCACTGGAAGCGTAACTGCCCCAAGTACCTGGCAGATCTGAAGAACGGCAACATCAAGAAGAAAGGTATATTCGATATACATGTTATTGACGTGTATCTTACTAGTAATCGTAGTAGTGCCTGGGTATTTGATACTGGTTCGGTTGCTCATATTTGTAACTCGAAACAGGAGCTGCGGAATAAACGAAGACTGGCGAGAGACGAGGTGATGATGCGTGTTGGAAATGGCTCCAAGGTTGATGTGATCGCCATCGGCACACTCCCTCTACATCTACCTTCAGGATTAGTTTTAAATTTGAATAATTGTTATTTGGTGCCTGCGTTAAGCATGAACATTATATCTGGATCTTGTTTATTGCGAGACGGTTACTCTTTTAAGTCCGAGAATAAAGGTTGTTTGGTTTATATGAGTAATATCTTTTATGGTAATGCACCTGAGATGAATGGTTTATTCTTACTGAATCTTGATAGTAGTGATACACATGTTCACAACATAGATGCTAAACGAACAAAATTGAATGATAATTCTACATACATGTGGCACTGTCGACTTGGTCACATTGGAGTGAAGCGTATGAAGAAACTCCATTCTGATGGACTTCTTGAATCACTTGATTTTGAATCACTTGAAAGATGCGAAGCATGTCTAATGGGAAAAATGACTAAGACTCCATTCTCTGGAATAATGGAGCGAGCTACAGACTTATTGGAAATAATACATACCGATGTGTGCGGTCCAATGAGTGTAGCATCGCGTGGTGGATATCGTTATGTTCTCACTTTCACGGATGACTTAAGTAGATATGGGTATGTCTACTTTATGAAACATAAGTCCGAAACTTTCGAGAAGTTTAAGGAATTTCAAAGTGAAGTGGAAAATCATCGTAACAAGAAGATTAAGTTTCTGCGTTCTGACCACGGAGGTGAATATCTAAGTTATGAGTTTGGCATGCATTTAAAGAAATGTGGAATACTTTCGCAGTTGACACCGCCGGAAACACCACAGTGTAATGGTGTGTCCGAACGTCGTAATCAAACTCTATTAGATATGATTCGGTCTATGATGTCTCTTACAGATTTACCGCTATCGTTTTTGGGCTATGCACTAGAGACAGCCGCATTCACTTTAAATAGGGCACCATCTAAATCCATTGAAATGACACCGTACGAATTGTGGTTTGGAAAGAAACCTAAGTTGTCGTTCCTTAATGTTTGGGGTTGCAAAGCGTATGTAAAGAAGTTACAACCTGATAAGCTTGAACCCAAAGCGGAGAAATGCGTCTTCATAGGATACCCTAAAGAAACAAGTGGGTATACCTCCTATCATAGATCCGAAGGCAAAGTTTTTGTTGGCAAGAATAGATCCTTTCTTGAGAAGGAGTTTCTCTCGAAGGAATTGACTGGAAGGAAAGTAGAACTCGACGAGGTTATTGAACCTTCTCTCGGAGTTGAGAGTAGCGCAGCATCGGAAGATGTTTTTGTGCCGCCTGCACCAATTGGAGAGGAAGCTCATGATGGTGATCATGAAACTTCGAACGAAGTTGCTGCTGAACCTCGCAGGTCAACGAGTACCACTCCTGATTGGTATGACCCTTCCTTGAACGTCATGTTGGTGGACAACACTGATGACCCTGCGACATATGAAGAAGCTATGGTGAGCCAAGATTCCGACAAATGGCTAGAAGCCATGAAATCCGAAATGGGATCCATGTACGAAAACCAAGTATGGACTTTGGTGGACTTACCGGATGGCCGTAAGGCTGTCGAGAACAAATGGATTTTCAAAAGAAAAACAAATGCTGATGGTAATGTTACCATCTATAAAGCTCGACTTGTCGCGAAAGGGTTCCAACAAATTCAAGGAGTTGACTACGATGAGACTTTCTCACCAGTAGCAAAGCTAAAGTCTGTGAGGATTTGTTAGCAATTGCTGCATATTTCGATTATGAGATTTGGTAGATGGATGTCAAAACGGCGTTCCTTAATGGTGACATTGAGGAAGAGTTGTATATGGTACAACCCAAGGGTTTTGTCGATCCTAAAGATGCTGACAAGGTATGCAAACTTCAGCGCTCCATATATGGACTGAAGCAAGCATCCCGGAGTTGGAATCAATGTTTTGATAAAGTAATCAAAAACTTTGGATTTATACAAACTTATGGAGAAGCTTGTATTTACAAGAAAGTGAGTGGGAGCTCTGTAGCATTCCTAGTACTATATGTAGATGACATATTGTTGATTGGGAATGATATAGAACTTCTTAATAGTGTCAAAGCTTATTTGAATAATAGTTTTTCAATGAAGGATCTTGGCGAAGCGGCATATATTCTAGGCATCAAGATTTATAGAGATAGATCAAGACGCCTAATAGCGCCCTCACAAAGTACATACTTGGACAAATATCTAAAGAAGTTTAGAATGGAAGAGAGCAAGAAAGGGTTTGTGCCCATGTTGTCAGGTAAGACCTTGAGTAAGACTCAAAGTCTAGCTATGGCAGAAGATAGAGAGAAGATGAATAATATTCCCTATGCCTCGGCCATAGGTTCTATCATGTATGCCATGCTGTGTACAAGACCGGATATAGCACATGCTTTTAGTTTGACTAGTAGATATCAAAGTGATCTTGGAATGGAGCACTGGACAGCGGTCAAGAATATCCTAGAGTACCTGAATAGGACTAAGGATATGGTTCTTTCTTATGGAGGTGATGAACAGCTTGTTGTAAATAGTTACACTGATGCTAGTTGGAACACCGATCCAGATGACTCGAAGTCACAGTCTGGATACGTATTTATTTTGAATGGTGCTGCAGTGAGCTGGAGGAGTGCCAAGCAAAGCGTTGTGGCGAAATCTTCAACTGAATCGGAATACATAGCTGCTTCAGAGGCTGCACAAGAATCCATATGGATGAAGGAGTTTATTACTGAACTTGGCGTGGTTCCTAGTGCGTTGGACCCGATGGCCATCTACTGTGTCAACACAGGTGCCATAGCTAATGCACAGGAGCCAAGGTCACATAGCAAGCTGAAGCACATCAAGCTATGTTTCCATGCTATTCGCGAGTATGTCCGAGATGGTGACATAAAGATTTGCAAAGTACACACTGATCTGAATGTGGCAGATCCGTTGACTAAACCTCTCCCTAGAGCAAAGCATGACCAACACCAGAATGCCATGGGTGTTAGGTATATTACCATGTAATCTAGATTATTGACTCTAGTGCAAGTGGGAGACTGTTGGAGATATGCCCAAGAGGCAATAATAAAAGTGGTTATTATTATATCTTTGTGTTTATGATGAATGTTTGCATCCCATGCTATAATTGTATTATAAGGAAGCACTAATACATGTGTGTTTTGTAAACATAAAAGAGTCCCTAGTAAGCCTCTTGTTGAACTAGCTTGTTGATTAATTGATGATCATGGTTTCCTGATCATGGACATTGGATGTCATTAATAACAAGGTTATATCATTAGGAGAATGATGTGATGGACACACACCCATAGTAAGCGTAGCATAAGATCAAGTCATTAAGTTCGTATTGCTACAATCTTTCAAATGCATAGTAACCTAATCCTTTGACCATGAGGTTATGTTAATCACCATCACCGGATGGGTACTTTGATGACATCAAACACCGCTTCGTAACTGGGTGGTTATAAAGGTGTCATTGGGTATTCTGAAAGTATGTGTTGAAGCGCATGGACCAAGATTGGGATTTGTCCATCCATATGACGGATAGATATGCTCTGGGCCCTCTCGGTGGAATGTCATCTAGTTAGCTTGCAAGCATGTGACTAGGTCACAAGGGATGACATAACATGGAACGAGTAAAGAATACTTATCAGTAACGAGGTAGAACTAGGTATGGAGATACCGACGATCAAACCTCGGATAAGTAGAGTATCGCGTGACAAAGGGAATTGGTTTTGTATGTTAATGGTTCTATCGATCACGAAGTCATCGTTGAGTATGTGGGAGCCGTTATGGATCTCTAGATCCCGCTGATGGTTATTGATCGGAGAGGTGTCTCCATCATGTCTACATATTCACGAACCGTAGGGTGACACACTTAAGGTTCGAAGTTGTTTTAAGTAGATATGGAATGTGCATTGGAGACCGAATGTTGTTCGGAGTCTCGGATTGGATCCGGGACATCACGAGGAGATCCGGAATTGTCCGGAGAATAAGATTCATATAATGGAGATCATTTTCTAAGTTAGGAAATGTTCTGGAGTATTTATATGGGGATTCTAGAAGGTTTCGGAATGTTCCGGAAGGTTCTAGAAGATTTTTTGGAGTTTACTTGAAAACCAAGAAAGGATAAAGAGAAACTTAAAGGGTAAGTAAGGGAAACTTGGGGGGGAAGGACTCTCCCCCAAGCTCCCTTGTGCGCCGGCCCTAAGGGGTGGGCCTAGGGGTGGGAACCCTAGGCCGCACCCCTCCCTCTATATATAGAGGGGTGGAGGCGCCACCCCTCTTTGCCCCTCCCACTCCAAACCCTAGCTACCTCTCTCCTCCTCCTTCCATCTGCTCTGGCTTAGGCGAAGCCCTACAGAATTCTCTACTCCACCACCACCACCACCATGCCGTCGTGCTGTTGGGATTCCAAGGAGAGATCTACTACCTCCGCTGCTCGCTGGAACGGGGAGAGGAAGGTCTGCTTCGACTCCGCACGTGTGACCGACTGCGGAAGCGCTGCCGGAACGCGGCGCCGGAAGGATCGTCTACTCGATCTTGAGATTGGCAAGTGATCGTCTACATCAACCACGAGAACCGATCTCGCACAAGGCTTTCGGATCTACAAGGGTTAGTACAGATCTATCTCGTTGCACATGTTTAATAGATTAGATCTTGGCTTTTATCTAGATTAGATCTGGGTTTTGTTCGTTCTTGCGGTAGAATTTTTTTGTTTTCCATGCTACGAACCCATCAGTGGTATCAGAGCCTTGTTTATGCGTAGATCTGTTGCACGAGTAGAACACAATGGTTTTGTGGGACAGAAACAAAGAAAGTTAAAATAATGTTCTAAATCACTTAAGTTGGGGACTTAGTTTTCATAGTCACAACCCTGTTGTGGTCAAGTCAAGTCACAATTCATTTCACAAGTCATTTTGAAAACATCTAACGACAGGACAGTATGGCCACTCCAACTGTCCATGACCGCGGACGTGGCTATTCGAATAGTTTGACACTCTGTAGAGGTGGTATACTTTCACCACAAAATTCGATACATCCATCAGGGATAATCCTGAATCATCATACTTAGTATGCAGATAATCAATCATAACCTTTCCTTTACACACTCTAGTATAAGCACCTCTCCTATGAGTTTGGCCTTCCAGCCATGGCCATCTGCCATCATGGACACTGCATTTGTGGGCATCATCAATAGGTAGCCTCAGCTCAAACCACTCCCGCGAGGGAACTCATACTAATGCATATAAATTTCTGGCTAAGCCTTACCCAATTTAGGTATTGTTGTTGTACGGTAAAATTCGAATGGTATCGCATCCGAACCCAACCATCAGTTTTTGTAAAGGGGCTAAGGCTCATGCCTCAACATTTTTGATCATCAAAACCATTTGTGTTTCTCAACACATGTCAAAACATCTCAATAGAATGACTCATCATTCCAAGGTTTTCATAATCATTTTCACCAAGTATTCCCATCTAAAGTGATCAAGTTTTAATGCTTAGCACTAACCACTAAGGTTAAGAGTGTTCACTAATGAGGAATGCTAATCTCAATCTCATGCCATAGAATGACATCTAGTATAGGCCTAGTTTTATACTCTTTATGCTATCTATACTACTTTCCAAAGTCTCACAAAGCATTACTAAAAGTAAAGAAACTTTGCTAAAGCAAAAAGTAAAGCTTGCAAGTAAAACTTGGGATGGGTATAAATCAAAATGTATAACCAAGCATGCCTAATGCATCTTGCTTAGGTCATCTTGTATAATTCTAGCCTGCTAATAATAGCTTGCCTTAATTGGTGCAGTGATTGAAGTTTTCCTCGTCTTCTTTGGGGTAGAACTCCTCCTCCTCGTAGACTTGGTCGGTACTATCGTCTATAAAGGAATACGGGGTACACAATCACCAAACGATACTTAACTAAGTCTAATTAGCACACTAAGGCTCATACTTGATGATCTAGCATCATCACACTCATCACAAGATTTAATGAACTAGTTTCATTTAGTTTATTTGAGAAAAGTAATTTCTACTCATTGAAATTAATTAAGATTTAATATTCTCCAATTAAAATATGGGATCATGTGGACACATGTCATCACCACATATTCTAACACATGGGAATGTGATTTAAAGGGTTGGTCATATTTTATAATGTTTAAGATCATAATTTAAATGATTTAAAGTGACTAGAGATGCCCTAATAGCATTGTTTTGGTACTAATCCAATGTCACTGCATGCAAACCTAAATATTATTACATATTCATATAGGTATTGTCAAATGTGATTTTTGAGAGTTGGAATCAACTCAAAATCTATTATGGTTGATTTTTAAAAATGTTTGAATGTAGAAAAGTCTCTGCTTGTTATTTTTGCTATATGTGATATCTAACTCCAATTGATTTAAATCCAACAGGCTTGGATAGATATTTTAATTATCTTTCTAACAAAATTTGAATCATGCCATTTGGTTAAGTGAAAATTTCTGAATTGATTTTTGAATAAGTGGACATATTCTAGTTTCAACTAAATTGGAAAATACTAATTTGAATCGGTGGGCTAGCGCGGGAAAGGAAATGGGCCAGCCCAGCTGCACTGCGTGGGCGCAGAGGGATGCTAACAGGGGGCTCCAAGCGTCAGTGGCTGTTACTAGCCAAGCAGTACATTTCAAACTCAGTTGTGCGATTAGACTACGATCGAACGGCTGTGGTTCGTCGTCCCCGGTGAACAGGTCTCCCGCAAGGATGAACCCTAGCGACACGGTGGGGGTCTACGGGGGCTCACCTGGGCTCCAGCTATGGTCGGCGGTAGGGGCGTTCGAGCTGGTAGACGACGGTGGTTCGAGGCGTGGTCGTGGCGGCTCCTAGGGCAGCTCCAATCAACGTCGTTTCTTCTCTTCTTCAGCGGCAAACTCTGGCGAAATTCTAGCGGACTGAGGCTTGCCTTGCTCCGGGGAGAGTGTGGGAGGATCAGTGGTGAGAGGGGAGTGGAATGGTGTGAGGATTGGAGGCGGAGAAGGCCTCCTTTTATAGCTCGACGAAGGGACCAAGCGACGTGGGAGCGGCTCGTCGGTGGCGACGCTACAGGAAGCTAACGGCGCGGCTAGAGGTAGGGGACGGTGCGCGGTCTCCTGGTGGTCCTCTCTGGCTTAAAGGCGAGGCATGGGACGGTCGCATTGGGTCGGGAGAGGGTGGTGCTCTGCACGGCAGAGGCGGTGTTCGATGCGGCACACGGTGGCTATGGGTCAAGCAGCGGCGAACGGGGATGTTTGGGCGGCTACTGGGGTCATGGCGGAGCAGTGCGCGTGGGGTAAGGTCGAGGCGCGGCGTGCGCGGGCTGGTCGGGCGTGGCGCTCTGGCGCGTGCTCGGCATGGTGCAGACGCTCTGGGCGCAGACGCTCAGGGCGCGGCTTTGCAAGGGTGGTCCACTGCTTGGCCTCGCTCGGGGAGTGGACAGGGGGCGGCGATGAGGTCTCAGGTACCTCCTAGGCATCGTGGGCGATCTCGGGGCGGTCTGCTGGGAGCGGTCCATGGTCGGCCTGGCACGGCAGCTTCAGGCGGCGGCGCGCTGGTGCCAAACAGCCAAGGGGATGTTGGTCTGCTGCTGCTCGACACCAGGGGAAACAGGAGGAGTAGAATGAGGGCAAATGGTCTGGTGATCAATGCCCAAATAGTGAAGTTAGGAAGAAGTTTTATTCTGTGCCTACCAGGTGTTTGTTTAAATGGCCGAAAGAAAATTAAATTTGAATTTTTGGCTCAATTTTGGTGAGTGATCTACACTTATGCTTAGTTATCTATGGTTGCTTGGGATTGGCAAGGTGAACTGATTTGGTGGGTTTTTGAAAAAGTGTGATCTTCACATATGAGTTGGATTCAATTTTCAATTGTCATTTAAATTGCTTTGCTAGAGGTTTTTGTAAGTTTGTAAAGTGGGCCTTGGTACATCTTTCCTTGGTCTAGCAAGGGGTGAAAAGAAGTAGAAATGTTTCTGTTAGAATTTTTCTTCTAGGAACACCTAAAGTGGCCTAGTGGTTAACTTTGGTTAAAATGACCATTTGCTTTATTTATTCTTATTTGATTTCTTTTTCTTTGTATTTTGTTTGTAAATGGTCTAGATGATGTGGCATTCACCTTTGAAACATTTCACAACATTTAGAACAATCAAGCATGGCATTTTCAAACAATTCTATACTAATGCAACACACACATGCATTCATATCATTTTATTAATAAAAGTTTTTGTTAACCCTAAATTGGGTGATTAGGAACTTGTTAACCTTGATTAAACTTTTAGGGTGTTACAAACCTTCCCTCCTTAAACTAAATCTCATCCCGAGATTTAAGAAAAACTAGGAACTAAAGAGATCTGGAAACTCAGTCCTAATGTAATCTTCTCGCTCCCAGGTAGCTTCTTCTTCGGTATGGTAGCTCCATTGAATCTTGAGAAACTTGATACTCCGGGTCCTTGTAGTTCTGAAAGCTTCTTCCAAGATACGAATGGTTACTTCACGATAAGTCAGGTCCTTATTGATATCAATGGCTTGGTGGTCGATGTTCTTGAAAACTTTAGTCTTCTCCGGAACTTCTAGGCATTTGTGAAGTAACGAGATATGGAACACGTTATGGGTGGCTGACATCTCCTGTGGCAGTTCCAGTTGATAAGATACTTCTCCTTGGCGATTCAGAATCTTGAAGGGTCCAATATATCTAGGGGCTAACTTTCCTTTCAGCTGAAAACGTTGCATTCTTTTCAACGGCGAAACCTTGAGATACACAAAATTTCCGACATTGAAAGTCAGGTCTCTACGTCTCTTGTCAGCATAACTCTTCTGTCTGGATTGGGCGGTCTTGAGGTGCTCACGGACTTTGTGAACCTTCTCTTCGGCTTCTCGTAGGATGTCGGGTCCGAAAATCTGACTTTCTCCTACTTGCGACCAATTCAAAGGGGTACGGCACTTCCTTCCATACAGAAATTCAAATGGGGCCATTTGCAAACTGGCTTGATAACTGTTGTTGTATGAGAATTCTGTGAAAGGCAGACAATCTTCCCATTTTCATCCATACTCTAACACACAAGCTCTCAACATATCTTCTAAGATTTGGTTGACTCTTTTAGTCTGTCCATCGGTCTGCGGGTGATAAGCTGCACTGAAATTCAACTTGGTCCCTAATCCTTCTTGGACTTTCTGCCAAAATCTTGAGGTAAATTGGGTTCCTCGATCCGAGACTATGGTCTTGGGGGTTCCATGCAAACTAACGATTCTAGTAATGTACAACTCTGCTAGCTTCGAACTCTGGTAGGTTGTCCTGACAGGTATAAAATGGGCTACCTTGGATAGTCTATCAACTATGACCGAAATAGAGTCATTTCCCCTACTAGAAGTAGGCAAACCGGTGATAAAGTCCATTCCGACGGATTCCCATTTCCATTCTGGAATCTGCAATGGTTCCAACAGTCCTGCGGGTCTCTGATGTTCCACTTTGACTCTTTGGCAGATATCACACTTGGAGATGTAGCTTCCGATTTCCCTCTTCATCTTGTGCCACCAAAATTGTTCTTTCAAATCTTGATACATCTTTGTTCCTCTAGGGTGGATAGAATAAAGAGTATCATGGTCTTCCAACATGATAACTTGCTTCAGCTTCGGATCTGCTGGCACACAGATATGTCCTTTGTACCACGAAACTCCTTCTTCATCTTAGGTAAATCCAGGTACCTTTCCTGTACCAATACGACACTTGATTCCTGTTGGGTCCGCAGCATAGAAAACAAAAAAATTCCTACGATGAGAACTATACGCCAAGATCTATCTACTAGATACAGAGCAACGGGTGGACATACATCCATGGAGAACTTACCCTCAAAGACAACGAGTTTTGTTAACGAGTAGAAACTCGTGGTTGATGTAGTCGTACGCTTGCCGATCTCAAGATCGTGTGGAAGTCCGAGCGCCGCAAATTAGCAGCGCATCCGTCCTCGCACACACGTTCAAGCCACCGGACAACCTCCACCTCCTCGCTCCAGTGAATAAGCGGAAGCAGTAACTCCTTCCAGACGCAAGGCCACCGGGAACATGTATCTCTCTAATCCGAGACCATGGGGGAATATCTAGAGGGGGAGAGAGATCCTTCACGAGGAGGTGTGTTTTGTGAGAGGGGAGAGGGGGGCTTTATATAGGAGGGAGGGAGACCCCTCCCCTTCCATAGCCAGCACATGAGGGGGGTACTCGTCCCCTCCTTCATTCATGTGGTGAACCTCCACTCACATAAACATGGCCTCCACCCAAAATCCCACTCACATGTATTTAATTTCCACCAAATTAAATGCAACTCTCAATTTAATAAAACTCTTTTATTTATTTTATTCATAATTTTGTTAATTACTTTAATTAACAAACATTCACATAAAACCCCTTGCAACATTTCAATATCACATGCAGAACCACTTTCTGCAATTTCACCCGAAACAATTCCGGTTTCTATCGAAACAATTCCTGTTTCTATCGAAACATTTCCTGCGCCTTGCAAACCTTTTGTATGAAACATATGTGCTCCTAAATGGTGTCCGGCAATCCTTAAGTGTGTCACCCTACGGTTCGCGAATAATGCAGACATGATTGAGACTCCTCTCAGATCAATAATCAGAAGCGGGACCTGGAGATCCATACTGACTCCTGCACATTCAACGATGACTTCTGTGATCGTGAGAACCTTTAACGCTAGTAATTTAATCCCTTTGTCTCATGATATAATACATGTCTGAGATTCGATCATCAGTATCCAAATACCTAGTTTGATCTCGTTACCGACATGCACTCTTTTCTCGTTCCCGTGATATAACATTCTAGTGATCACATCACTTGCTTGCAAGCTATCTTAATGTGATATCACCGAGAGGGACCAGAGTATATCTATCTGTCATCGGGATTGACAAATTCCACTCTTGATCCATGAGCCTCAACATAACACCTTCATAGCACTGAACCCACCTTTATAGTCACCCTGTTATGGTGTGACGTTTGATGTTATCAAGATACTCTTCCGGTGTTAGCACTTAACATGATCTCATGGTCTAAGGATAAAGATTACTTCGTATGTTTTATAGCAATGTAAACATAATGACTTGATCGTAATGCTATACTTCGGATGAATGTTCATCACATCATTTCACAAATGTCGTGACCTTGTTATTAACAACATCCAATGTCCATGATTAGGAAACCTTGATCATCTTGTTAATCAACAAGCTAGTCTATAAGAGAGGCATAACTAGGAACCCTTTTTGTTTATTAAACGCACATGTATTGACGTTTCCTATAGATACAATTATAGCATGCAAAATAAACATCTATCATATACAAGGAATACATAATAACAACTTTATTATTGCCTCTCAGGGCATATTTCCTTCAGTCTCCCACTTGCACTAGTGACAATAATCTAGTTTACATAGTGATAAATCTAACACCCATGGAGTTTTGGTGTTGATCATGTTTTGCCCTAGGGAGTACTTTAGTCAACGGATCTGATACATTCAGGTCCGTGTGCACTTTACAAATCTTTATATCTCCATCCTTGACATGCTCGCGGATGGAGTGAAACCGGCGCTTAATATGCTTGGAATTCTTGTGAGACCTTGGTTCCTTGGCGTTGGCTATGACTCCATTGTTGTCACAATAGATCACCATTGGGTCCAATGCACTAGGAACCACACCTAGTTCCGTTATGAACTCCTTCATCCAAACCGCTTCCTGCGCCGCTTCTGAAGCAGCAACATATTCCGCCTCCGTCGTTGATCTAGCCACCACATGTTGTTTGGAACTCCTCCAACTAACTGCTGCTCCGTTCAAGAGAAATACGTATCCAAATTGAGACTTAGATTCATCCGGATCAGTGTCAAAACTAGCATCGACATAACACTTAGCGACTAGCTCTTCTTCACCTCCATATACAAGAAACATATCCTTAGTTCTTCTCAAGTACTTAAGGATATTATTGACCGCTATCCAGTGTTCTGAACCTGGATTAGATTGGTACCTACTAGTCAAACTAATAGCATGTGCCACATCTGGTCTTGTACATAGCATGGCGTACATTATTGAGCCTATGGCTGAGGCATAGGGGATCTTATCCATTATCTCTCTTTCTTCCGCCGTAGCCGGACTTTGAGTCTTACTCAATGTCTTGCCTTGCAACATAGGTAAGAACCCCTTCTTACTTCCGTCCATATTAAACTTCTTTAATATCTTATCAAGGTTTGTACTCTGTGATAGCCCAATTAGGCATCTTGATCTATGTCTATAGATTTTAATGCCTAATATATATGAAGCTTCACCAAGGTCTTTCATCGAAAATTTGCTGTTTAGATAACTTTTAACACTGTTTAAAAGATCTATATCATTTCCAATCAGTAATATGTCATCCACATATAATATCAGAAATGCCACATTGCTCCCACTCACTTTCTTGTAAATACAAGCCTCTCCATAAGTTTGGACAAATCCAAACTCTTTGATCACCTCATCAAAGTGGAGATTCCAACTCCGGGATGCTTGCTTCAGTCCATAGATGGATCGCTGAAGTTTGCATACCTTATCAGCATATTAGGATTGACAAAACCCTTACGTTGTATCATATACAACTCTTCTTCAATATTACCATTGAGGAACGCAGTTTTGACATCCATCTGCCATATTTCATAATCGAAATATGCAGCAATTGCTAACATAATCCTAACCGACTTTAGCATCGCTATGGTAGAGAATGTCTCATCGTAGTCAACCCCTTGAATTTGTCAAAACCCCTTTGCGACAAGTCGAGCCTTATAGATGGTCACATTACCATCATCATCAGTTTTTCTTTTGAAAATCCATTTATTCTCAACGGTCTTTCGATCGCGAGGTAAGTCCACCAAGGTCAAAACCTGGTTTTCGTACATGGATTCCATCTCAGATTGCATGGCTTCTAGCCATTTTTTGGAATCCGGGCTCATCATCGCTTCTTCATACGTCACAGGGTCATCTATTTCATCAATCATGAAATTCATAACAGGATTGCCATACAGTTCAGGAGCTGCACGTGTCCTGCTTGACCTGCGAGGTTCGGTAGTGCCCTCTTTCGGAGTTTCATGATCAATATCATTAGCTCTCTCTTCATTAGGTGAAGTCAACTCCGAAACAACTTCTGGTGCTGCGCTACTCGCCATTTCATGAAGAGAAGGTTCAATAACCTCTTCGAGTTCTACCTTCTGACTACTCACACCTTTCGCAAGAAACTCCTTCTCAAGAAAGGATCCATTCTTGGCAACAAAAACCTTGCCCTCGGATCTGTGATAGAAGGTATACCCAATCGTTTCCTTAGGGTATCCTATGAAGATGCATTTTTCCTCTTTGGGTTCGAGTTTATCTGGTTAAAGTTTCTTCACATAAAGATCGCATCCCCAAACTTTAAGAAATGACAGCTTAGGTTTGTCTCCAAACCATAATTCATACGGTGTCGTTTCAATGGATTTAGATGGTGCCCGATTTAAAGTGAATGCAGCGGTTTCCAGTGCATAACCCCAAAATGACAGAGGCAAGTCAGTCAGAGACATCATAGATCGAAACATATCTAATAAAGTACGATTACAACATTCCAACACACCATTACGTTGTGGTGTTCCGGCAGGCGTGAGTTGTGAAACTATTCCACAATTTTTCATATGTGTGCTAAACTCGTAACTAAGATACTCTCCTCCACGGTCAGACCGTAGAAATTTGATCTTTCTGTTATGATGATTTTTCACTTCATTCTGAAATTCCTTGAACTTTTCAAAAGTTTCAGACTTATGTTTCATCAAATAGATATACCCATATCTACTCAAATCATCTGTGAAAGTAACAAAATAACGATATCCACCTCGCGCTGACACACTCATTGGTCCACACACATCACTATGTATGATTTCCAATAAATTTGTCACCCGTTCCATTGAACCGGAAAACGTTGTTCTAGTCATCTTGCCCATAAGGCATGGCTCACATCTATAAAATGATTCAAAATCAAGTGATTCCAAAAGTCCATCAGAATGGAGTTTCTTCATGCGTTTAACGCCAATATGACCTAGATGGCAGTGCCACATATATGTAGATATATCATCATCAAGTTTAACCCTTTTAGCATTAACACAATGAATATGCATAATACTACTATCGAGATCCAATAGAAATAAACCATTCAACACAGGTGCATGACCATAAAAGATATTATCCATATAAATCGAACAACCATTGTTTTCAAATTTAAAGGAATAAACACTTCGCATCAAACACGATCCGGATACAATATTCATTCTCAGTGCAGGCACAAAATAACAATTATTTAGATTTATCACTAATCCCGACGGCATATGGAGAGGTAGCGTTCTGACGGCGATCACATCAACTCTTGATCCATTTCTGACCCGCATCGTGACCTCATCCCTTGCTAGCTGTCGCTTGTTCCGCAGCCCCTGAATCGAGTTACGTATATTCAACTGATCCCGTATCAAATACCCAGGTGCTACTGCGAGTACTAGTCAAGTACACATCAATAACATGTATATCACATATACCTTTGTTTGCCTTGCCGGCCTTCTTGTCCGCCAAATACTTGGGGCAGTTGCGCTTCCAATGGCCAATCCCCTTGCAATAGTAGCACTTGGTATCATACTTAGGGCTAGCTCAGGGTTTCTTTTCAGGTGCGGCAACAGATTTGCCGCCCTTCTTTCCCTTCTGCTTGCCTTTCTTGTCCTTCTTGAAACCGGTGGTCTTATTGATCATCAACACTTGATGTTCTTTCCTAATCTCCACTTCTGCAGTCTTAAGCATTGACAGAAGCTCGAGAAGAGACTTCTTCATGCCCTACATATTATAGTTCATCACGAAGCTCTTGTAGCTAGGTGGTAGAGATTGCAGAACACAATGTATGCCTAAGTCAATGGGAATCGTTATTCCCAAGGACACAAGCTTATCGGCGTACCCAGACATTTTGAGTACGTGCTCACTAACGGAGCTGTTCTCTTCCATCATGCAGCTAAAGAACTTTTCAAAAGCATTATAACTCTCTACAGCAGCATGGGTATCGAAAATCATTTTCAATTCTCCCATGGTATCAAAGGCATTGCCACTTTCGAAACGCTTTCGAAGTTCTGGCTCTAGCCCATACAACATGCCGCAATGAACTAAGTTGTGGTCCTCCTGACGAGTTATATAGACATTCTTTTCCTCGTCAGGGGCATCAGGAGCTGGTGGGGGGCCTAGCGGCGCCTCTAGCACATATTGCTTTTGTGCAGCAGTGAGGAGAATCCTCAAATTCATAGCCCAGTTGGTGAAGTTGCTACCATTCGCAACAAGCTTCTCTTTCTCCATGAACACATTGAAATTAAAAGCAAGTGGTGCCATCTACAACAGAATTTGTAAAGTTTATTTAGACTAAGTTTATGATATATTGAGTTCAACTAATCCAAATTACTAATGAACTCCCACTCAAAAATGACATCCCTCGTGTCCCTTTTGGTGATTACATGAACCAAATCCACTACACCAAGTCCGATCATCACGTGAGTCGGTGTAGCCTCAAAGGAGAGCATCAATATGGGCATCATATCAACTATATGACTCATGCTTAACCTTTCGGTCCGTGTTCTAAGGCCATGTCTGTACATGCTAGGCTCGTCAAGTAAGAACCTTAGTATTCCGCGTGTGTAAAACTATCTTACACCCGTTGTATGAAAGCGCGGAGTCGAGTACACCCGATCATCACGTGATGTCTCAAAACACGACTCATAGAACGGTGCATATTGAAGGAAGAACACATTTTATCTTGATATCTAAATGAGGGATCATCTTACAATGCTACCAAAAGCGCCAAACTAGCAGTATAAGATGCTAACATCTAATGTGTAAAGTGAGATGATATGGTCCATGCATTTGATCTCTATCATTTGCATCGTGGTATGATCTCTATCATTCCTTTCTGTGTAAGGCCAAGGTCTAGGGAACTTAAACGTTAAGTGTGTTGTAAGAGTACCTATCATACATCTACTTACAACAATACCATATCAAAACACTAGCCCAGCAACGATCTAAACTAGACGCCTCTAATTTATAATTTGCAAGTTTTACGTGGCTTAGGGCTTTCGGAGATAGAACCAACCTTTACCTACGGACATACCACAACAAGGATAACCAAGTTATTAGCAACTCGTTGTAAATCAGATATTGACTATAGTAGGAGAGACAGACACCCGCTAGCCACTTATGCAAAACTAGTTGTATGTCAGTCGTGGAACCGGTGTCATGTGCGATGACATGTAAGGTTGGTCCGGGCCGCTTCATCCCACTATGCCACCAATATCCAAAATAGATAGAAGATGAAATAACATGATCATCATCGCCCACATATAAACATATGTGTACTACCTGTGCAAAGCACCTACGCATAGATCAGGCTCTGATACCACTGTTGGGTCCGCGACATAGAAAACAAAAAATTTCCTACGATGAGAACTATACGCCAAGATCTATCTACTAGATACAGAGCAACGGGTGGACATACATCCATGGAGAACTTACCCTCGAAGACAACAAGTTTTATTAACGAGTAGGAACTCATGGTTGATGTAGTCGTACGCTTGCCGATCTCAAGATCGTGTGGAAGTCCGAGCGCCGCAAATCAGCAGCGCATCCGTCCTCGCACACACGTTCAAGCCACCGGACAACCTCCACCTCCTCGCACCAGCGAATCAGCGGAAGCAGCAAATCCTTCCAGACGCAAGGCCACCGGGAACATGTATCTCGCTAATCTGAGACCATGGGGGAATATCTAGAGGGGGAGAGAGATCCTTCACGAGGAGGTGTGTTTTGTGAGAGGGGAGAGGGGGGCTTTATATAGGAGGGAGGGAGACCCCTCCCCTCCCATAGCCGGTGCATGAGGGGGGGGGGACTCCTCCCCTCCTTCATTCATGTGGTGAACCTCCACTCACATAAACATGGCCTCCACCCAAAATCCCACTCACATGTATTTAATTTCCACCAAATTAAATGCAACTCTCAATTTAATAAAACTCTTTTATTTATTTTATTCATAATTTTGTTAATTACTTTAATTAACAAACATTCACATAAAACCCCTTGCAACATTTCAATATCACATGCAGAACCACTTTCTGCAATTTCACCCGAAATAATTCCGGTTTCTATCGAAACAATTCCTGTTTCTATCGAAACATTTCCTGCGCTTTGCAAACCTTTTGTCTGAAACATATGTGCTCCTAAATGGTGTCCGACAACCCTTAAGTGTGTCACCCTACGGTTCGTGAATAATGCAGACACGATTGAGACTCCTCTCAGATCAATAATTAGAAGCGGGACCTGGAGATCCATACCAACTCCTGCACATTCAACGATGACTTCTATGATCGTGAGAACCTTTAACGCTAGTAATTTAATCCCTTTGTCTCATGATATAATACATGTCCGAGATTCGATCAACCCTATCCAAATACCTAGTTTGATCTCGTTACCGACATGCACTCTTTTCTCGTTCCCGTGATATAACATTATAGTGATCACATCACTTGCTTGCAAGCTATCTTAATGTGATATCACCGAGAGGGCCCAGAGTATATCTATCTATCATCGGGATTGACAAATTCGACTCTTGATCCATGAGTCTCAACATAACACCTTCATAGCACTGAACCCACCTTTATAGTCACCCTGTTATGGTGTGACGTTTGATGTTATCAAGATACTCTTCCGGTGTTAGCAATTAACATGTTCTCATGGTCTAAGGATAAAGATTAGTTCGTATGATGTTATAGCAATGTAAACATAATGAATTGATCGTAATGCTATACTTCGGATGAATGTTCATCACATCATTTCACAAATGTTGTGACCTTGTTATTAACAACATCCAGTGTCCATGATCATGAAACCTTGATCATCTTGTTAATCAACAAGCTAGTCTATAAGAGAGGCATAACTAGGAACCCCTTTTGTTTATTAAACACACATGTATTGACGTTTCCTATCAATACAATTATAGCATGCAAAATAAACATCTATCATATACAAGGAATACATAATAACAACTTTATTATTGCCTCTCAGGGCATATTTCGTTCAATTGCATCGATACTCGCATTTTCCTTCTGTGCTTCCTTGATTTGGCTAATCAAAGTTGGGATTGAAGTTCAATGCTAGCTAAAAATCCTTTGCTAACTAGCTCAGTTCTAAACTGCTCCAACTCTTCATGCAAACTTGGCTGGTTTTCTTTGATCATGGTGTTTAACCTACACGGCAATCTGCTAAGAGCATCCGCTACCACATTGGCTTTGCCGGGGTGATAGTGAATGTCAAGGTCATAATCCTTGATTAACTCTATTCATCTCCTTTGCCTCATATTCAGCTCCTTCTGAGTGAAAATATACTTCAAGCTCTTGTGATCTGAATAAATCTCACAGCGGTTATCCATAAGGTAATGACGCCATGTCTTCAATGCTAAAACTACGACTGCTAGTTCAAGATCATGGGTAGGGTAGTTTTTCTCATGCTGCTTTAGTTGTCGAGACAAATATGCGATGACTTTTCCCTCTTGCATCAACACACATCCGAGACCAATCTTGGATGCATCACAATACACATCAAAAGGCTTCTTGATATCTGGCATAATCAATATTGGGGCTGAAATCAATCTCTTCTTGAGTTCTTGAAAACTTGCTTCACCTTTGTCAGTCCATTCAAACTTCTTATCTTTCTTCAACAATTGGGTCATCGGTCTTGCGATACTCGAAAATCCTTCTACGAACTTGCGGTAATATCCCGTTAATCCGAGAAATGCACGGACTTGGGTTTGAGTGGTTGGGGCTTTCCATTCTTCAACATCTTTGATCTTGGCGTGATCAACAGCGACTCCTCCTGCCGACACAATATGTCCGAGGAATCCTACTTCTTTCAGCCAAAACTCACATTTGCTGAACTTGGCATACAATTGATGTTCTCTAAGGGTTTCAAGGATGGTTCTCAGGTGTTGCTCATGATCTTCTTCTGACTTGGAATAGATTAGAATATTGTCGATAAACACAACGACAAACTTATCCAGAAAATTCATAAAGATCTTATTCATGAGATTCATGAAATAAGTAGGGGCATTGGTTAATCCAAAAGACATGACCGTATACTCATACAGTCCATATCTGGTGGTAAAGGCGGTCTTTGGAATATCCGTTGCACGAATCTTGAGTTGATGATAACCAGTCCTAAGATGAATCTTAGAAAACACCCTGGCACTAGTCAACTGATCAAATAGATTCTCAATCTTTGGCAGTGGTTACTTGTTCTTGATGGTGACATCATTCAGCTTTCGGTAATCTATGCACAAATGGTTACCTCCATCTTTCTTGTCGACAAACAAAACAGGCGATCTTCATGGCGATGCACTTGGTTGAATCAAGCCTTTCTCTAGCATAGCATCAAGTTGCTTCTTTAGCTCCACTAACTCTGATGGGTTCATACTATAGGGTCTCTGAGCTATGGGTCCAGTTCCAGGAATTAGTTCAATAATGAACTTGATATCCCGATCTAGGGGCATACCGGGCAATTCATCTGGGAATACGTCGGGGTATTCATAGACTACTCGGACTTGGTCTATGGTTCGTAGGGCTAAACTCTTGTTGCATTTGAACAAACAGGGTAGTGTTTCAGATACATGCTCTACTGATACTCTAGAGCTACTGGTCATGGTTATGGCTTTCTTGGCACAGTCGATCAATCCTTTATGTTTCGACATCCAATCCATTCCTAGTACTACTTCCAAACCTTTGGTTCCAAGTACTATTAGATTGGCATAAAAATCTATCCCATGGATTCTGATAGGTACAACCTTGCAATTTTTTCTAGCTTTGGTGGTTGAACCAGGAATTTGAACTATCATAACATGCTTCACTTTTGTTGGTTGAATCTTACTAGTGCATGCAAATTCTTCTGTAACAAACGAGTGCAATGCTCCAGAATCAAACAACACTCTTGCTAATACTGAGTTAACAGAAAACATACCCAACATGACATCTAGCGCCTCCTGGGCTTCTTCCGCATTCATGTGGAACAGACGGCCGTTGCGGTTGAGCGAATTCCCTGGGGAAAATCTTCTTCCAGGATGAACACGGCGTTGCTGCTAAGCTGGGGCATTCACATTGGTGGTGGCTGCAAGCTTCTTGGGAGACTCGTTGGAGTAGTGACCCTTGACTCCACATTCAAAGCAAGTAATCTAGGACTTGTCTTTGGCTGCAACAGGCACGACATTGCTTCTAGTCCTTGGGGCGGTATTGTTGTTGTTGTTGTTGGACTTGGGCGGTGCACAGTTCAAGTTTTTGGAGTTACCAGGGTTGTTGTTGTGGTTTCTCCGGACTTCACATTTCCTCCGCTATGATTGGGGTAGCTTGGGCGAGACATTGGGGGTCTATTGTTCCTTGGGGCATATCCTGCAGACGGGTTGGGGCGATACTTCTGGGTATTGTGGGACCCAGTCTAGTGCATCATTCTGTGCTTGCGGTTGTCATTTGCTTGGTTTATCTTCCCTTCCATCTGGATGGCAGAGTCGACTAGCTCTTCGAGATCTTCAAAATGGATGTTGACTAAAACAGTCTGCATCTCGTCATGTAGTCCGTTCAGGAATCTTTCCTTCTTTTGGGCTTCAGTGTTGATCCCATCAGGGGCATACCTAGCAAGGGATAGAAATTTGTCACGGTACTCAACTACCGTCATCCTTCCTTGCTTCAGTTCACTGAATTCATCTCTCATTCTGGTGACTAAACCTTGCGGCACATGGGTGCGGCTAAACTTGATCTTGAAAGCTTCCCAAGTCATGACTTGACCGTTGTACGTAGTATGGGTGTTATTCCACCAGGCTGTTGCATATCCTGCCAGATAGTGGGTGGCAAATAGTACCTTCTCGTTGTCGTCAACTCCTGCGACTTCCAGGTTATTCTCCATTGTTTGCAGCCAGTCATCCGCATCCAACGGGTCTTCAGACTTGTTAAAGATAGGGGGATTGGTATTTTGAAAGTTCTTAAGCTTGGATCCATGATGATCCTGATTTCCATGGCCTTGATTATTGTGGGACATTTGAGCTATCTATTGCAGGGTGGCTAGGTTGGCTTGGCCCTCTGCTCTACTAGCTTCAGGGTCGGAAACTAGCATCTGCAGAATCTGCAGCATCGGGTCCTGCGATGAGCTGCTTCCTCCTTGGTTTCCACGAGTCATCTGAAGATTGAGATAGATAATGGGGTAAGAGGGAAAGTTCTAAGGTTCATGGTTTTGTTTTCAAGGGTAAAACTTTGAGTTTGAACTCAGGTTTTGCAACAAACTTCATTTCATTCATTCATTCAAGCAAACCATACAACACACACCACAACATAGAAGGAAAACAGATGGTTTTAAGAACCATTCTATGAACTAAGATACAGTGGAACCGATACAACTCACTCCTATGGTAGTGATCAAGTGCATCTACTCATCATCAATGAAGTCGAAGTCATCATCATCGGTGTAGAAATCCATGGCATCATCCTCCAGGTAGTCGTTGTCATCACTGAGGTATGAGTGAATATCTCCCTGGATGTCTTCACCTTCTTCCTCTTCTTCTTTTTGCTGCGAAGACGAGCGATGGTGCGATCCTTCTTCTCACGCTGACGGCGAAGTGATTGGCGATCCTTGACGAGCAGGGCGAAAGTCTGGTCCTTCTTGGCGGCAATGGCAAGTTTGTGGTTGGCGTAGGCTCAAGCATTGTCCAATTCCTTCTGTCTATCATACAGCAGGAAGTCAAGATTCTCCACTTGGCGCTTCAACTCTAGGTGACTTGGCATCTCCAATGGCATTCCCATAGAATCAGGCCTTGCATAGTGAGCAAAGCGAGTTCCTAGGATCAAGTTGATGTTTTGCCCACATAGACGGGCAAGAGTTTCATGCATAGCCCTGGCTAATCCATCTAGCCAGTTGTTCTCTCGCACGGTGAATTGAATCTTCTCAAAAAGGGGTGCCTCCATCTTGCCTTGAAGATCCGCAACTATCAGCCATTGCAGGTCTCCTCCTGGGAAATCCTTGAGTTGAGCTCCGAAGAATTCCGGATGCGGACGCTCAAGGTGCTCAGACAGTGCATCAAGATCCCTCTCAAACATCAGCTGGCCTCTGTTGCCCAACTGGTAGAACTTGCAATACCGAACTTCCATCTATAAGAATTTAGGGTGAGTAAGTTAGTGAGGTGATCAAGTGTGTCGAATTTTATGTAGTAATGTAAGAATTTTTGAGGAACATGATTTTTTTAAAAGAATCAAGCATAAGAGTGGGAATATGTTTTCATAAATACTCACTTCTGTGGTTTTGAAACTAAGTTTTTGTTCAAACGTCCATTCTAACTAGGGGTCTCCTATGGCCAGGATGGCTCTGATACCAACTTGTCAACACCGGGATTTTTAATCCTAGATGCCTGTTATGCCATACATCGCAATCCCAGGATTACCATTTTTGCGAGACATAACAGATTGGATATCACAGTACATCATCCATTACAAACCATAATAAGGTCTTAAACCAATAAAGGATCTCATGATCCAGTCTTAATACAAACAAGCAGCAGAATAATAAGCGTAGCGGTGGGATCCATCTTCAGGGTCACAGGCAATGCTGACGATGGGAGATGATCCTAGTTGTCGTAGCCGTCCTGCTGTCCATCTTCCTGATAGTCCTCCTCGTAGTCTGGCCACGGGAATAGCCAGGGACAAAGCCATGAGTACTCTTTAAGTACTCACAAACTATCACTAACAAGTAAGGTAGTTCTAGTAGGAATGCTAATCTCTAAGTTTATTTGCAAAAGCTAATCTTAACCTAAGCTGAGTTCAGAAACAAAGAAAGTTAAAATAATGTTCTAAATCACTTAAGTTGGGAACTTAGTTTTCATAGTCACAACCCTGTTGTGGTCAAGTCAAGTCACAATTCATTTCACAAGTCATTTTGAAAACATCTAACGACGGAACAGTATGGCCACTCCAACTATCCATGACCGCAGACGCGGCTATTCGAATAGTTTGACACTCTGTAGAGGTGGTATACTTTCACCACAAAATTCGATACATCCGTCAGGGATAACCCTGAATCATCATACTTAGTATGCGGATAATCAATCATAACCTTTCCTTTACACACTCTAGTAGAAGCACCTCTCCTATGAGTTTGGCCTCCCAGCCATGGCCATCTGCCATCATGGGCACTGCATAGGTGAGCATCATCAAGAGGTAGCCTCAGCTCAAACCTCTCCCGCGAGGTAACTCATACTAATGCATATAAACTTCCGGCTAAGCCTTACTCAATTTAGGTATTGTGGTTGTACGGTAGAATTGGAATGGTATCGCATCTGAACCCAACCATCAGTTTTTGTAAAGGGGCTAAGGCCCATGCCTCAACATTTTCATCATCAAAACCATTTGTGTTTCTCAACACATGTCAAAACATCTCAATAGAATGACTCATCATTCCAAGGTTTTCATAATCATTTTCACCAAGTATTCCCATCTAAAGTGATCAAGTTTTAATGCTTAGCACTAGCCACTAAGGTTAAGAGTGTTCACTAATGAGGGATGCTAATCTCAATCTCATGCCATAGAATGACATCTAGTATAGACCTAGTTTTATACTCTTTATCCTATCTATACTACTTTCCAAAATCTAACAAAGCATTACTAAAAGTAAAGAAACTTTGGTAAAGCAAAAAGTAAAGCTTGCAAGTAAAACTTGGGATGGGTATAAATAAAAATGTATAACCAAGCATGCCTAATGCATCTTGCTTAGGTCATCTTGTATAATTCCAGCCTGCTAATAATAGCTTGCCTTGATTGGTGTAGTGATTGAAGTTTTCCTCGTCTTCTTCGGGGTAGAACTCCTGCTCCTCGTAGACTTGGTCGGTACTATCGTCTATAAAGGAATACGGGATACACAATCACCAAACAATACTTAACTAAGTCTAATTAGCACACTAAGGCACATACTTGATGATATAGCATCATCACGCTCATCACAAGATTTAATGAACTAGTTTCATTTAGTTTATTTGAGAAAAGTAATTTCTACTCATTGAAATTAATTAAGATTTAATATTCTCCAATTAAAATATGGGATCATGTGGACACATGTCATCACCACATATTCTAATACATGGGAATGTGATTTAAAGGGTTGGTCATATTTTATAATGTTTAAGATCAAAATTTAAATGATTTAAAGTGACTAGAGATGCCCTAATATCATTCTGGTACTAATACAATGTCACTGCATGCAAACCTAAATATTATTACATATTCATATAGGTATGGTCAAATGTGATTTTTGAGAGTTGGAATGAACTCAAAAGCTATTATGGTTGATTTTTAAAAAATGTTTGAATGTAGAAAAGTCTCTGTCTTCTTATTTTTTCTATATGTGATCTCTAACTCCAATTGATTTAAATCCAACGGGCTTGGATAGATATTTTAATTATCTTTCTAAAAAATTTTTAATCATGCCATTTGGTTAAGTGAAACTTTCTGAATTGATTTTTGAATAAGTGGACAGATTCTAGTTTCAACTAAATTGGAAAATACTAATTTGAATTAGTGGGCTAGCGCGGGAAAGGAAATGGGCCGGCCCAGTGATACATTGCAAATGTATCTATAATTTTTGATGTTCCATGCTTAGTTTTTTCCACTTTCTTGTGTTTTGTCCATACTTTGGAGTACTTTTCATATGATTTCTTAGACTAACCTATTAACAAGAGCCACAGTGTCAGCTGCCTGTTTTCTGCTGTTTTTGGTTCCAAGAAAGTCAGAAAATGAATTTTTTTGGAATTGGACGAGACAAAAGCCAAAGTGCCTATTTTTCCGGAAGTCATCAGATGCCAAGAGTAACCTCTAATGAGAGAGTAGTAATGATTGGGAAAGTTGCTGTCCCGAAGAGATTTCTGTGCTTCACCAATTATCTTGAGTGCACTAATGTTGCTAATAAAGATTGTGTGAAGTTTTGTATGAAGGAAATTTTTTAGATGTATGGAAGGAATGAGTAATGAGATGAAGGATGGAGTAAAGCTTAAGCTTGGGGATGTCACGCGTGTCACCCCAAGAAATATCCAAGAAGTACAAGCGTCAAAGCTTGGGGATGCCCAAGGCATCCCCTTCTTCATCAATAAAAATCCCAGGTTTCTTCCAAACACTTCATTTTTATTGTTTCATGCACAGTTGTGTTGTTCTTGGAACGTCTTATTTTTGGTTTTTGTTTGCTTGGTTTGCTTAGTTTGCTGAATAAATTGGTTGGACCCCCTCTTTCATACTTTGGTTTGCAAATAGTTTGGTTTGGTTTGGAAAAGAGTAGGAAAGTTCATACTTATGTGGTAAAAAGAGCTTGTTTTTGACTGTGGCCTATGCTCTGTCATGCCATGCTTGATATTGGTTTGGATTTATGCTTAGTATTCTTTGCTGTAGCATGACTTGTTATAAACAATTGAGATTGCTTAATGTGCCTTGGATGAATCATGCGTTGTTTTAGCATATTAAAGCATAGTATAGTGGTATTCTCCTTTGATGCTTTATTTGGGTTGACTTGGCGCATGCTCACACCATGTTATGACTATCTCAAGTCACCATAGCCTTTATGATCCTTTAGTTTTCAACTTGTAGTATCACTTTATGCTTTGATCAATGATGTTTTGTCGCTCTGCATGATTATGGCCATTATTTCTCTCTTAGTTTGTCGCTCCCAATATTTTGCTAGCCTCCATAACCAAGTATGAGTTCCACTCATGCATCCAACTCCCTAAACCAAGTTATTACAAAGAGTCCACCATACCTACCTACTAGATTATGCTATTCCAAGTATATTCATGTTTTTGTTTACCTTCCAAAATTAAACTTGTTATGAGAAAACTAGTGATTAAAGCTCTCACGAACTTGATGGCACACTTTACTTTTCTTGCCCTTAATAAACTTGAAGCATTGGGTCCTTCTTTGTTGCGTATATGCTTGCGCTTTATAAGTTGAAGTTAGCAGAACCATGTATCATGGGGAACGCTTTCAACATTGCACTTGTACGTTGTACCCCGTTGATATCATGTTCTTTTGCTTATGGATCCCGGCAGTGTGAAATAAAAGTGGAACTTGTAAGATCATGGAGTTTGTATGTGTGTTAGAGAAATGCCTAGGCCGCTAGCCTAAGCCATGCCTAATCATGGTGGAAACTTGCAGCATCACCATAATGAGCACTCTATGAAGCATCCTCAATAAAAACCTATGCAAATAGCAAATAAAAAGATCGTTGAGATGCTCATTGTCTGCTTGCCTTATCATTTTGATTATGGGATAGCTCCTGTATCATGTGCAAGGGGTACCCCGTTGGCGGTTCTTTATGATACATATGTACTTACAATGACAAGAGCTTATTTGTGACTAAAGTTGAGTAGCATGAGGATCGGTCTTCGTAAGTAAGGGGCATGAGATTTCGGTTTATAACTTGTCAAGCATATCCTCTTAGTTGTGTCACTTTAACCTTAATCACCTTCAAGATGCTTATGATAGGGGCAATGAGAGCTGAAAACTATAAGTACCATAATTTTTGGAAGCTCTTTATGAGACTTGAATGCCTGCTTCCTTCTATGAAGGCCTTTCTTCCACCATTATATTGAGTCTCCACCTTCTACCTTTATGCACCTACTTTGAGAGCATAATGGCCATTCTTAGTTCTATGTGCATTGTCCCAAGACTAGTTGATTGATGCATACCTTAATATTGCTTGTTTTAAACTATTTGTATCTAGTCACTCTTATGAACTTTGAAGGTGTCCTATGCATTTATATTTGCTACTCTATGAGGGACAAGCGGAATACTATTATGCTATGTTTTCTTTATGTGAAACTAACAAATGTCTCGCAAAGCATTGTTATTCATGAATCTTTTATTTGTACCTTTTCATGTTGCATCATAGTTTCTTTGTCTTATTGCTAGAAATTTGTCTTTCATGTTATGATTGAAGTACTATGATCCCAGCTTTGAATATTTTACAAATACTTTGATCAAGTATTTGATGGTGCATGTCACCTCAAAAATTATTCTTTCTTTTTATCACTTACCTACTCGAGGACGAGCAGGAGTTAAGCTTGGGGATGTTGATACATTGCAAATGTATCTAAATTTTTTGTGTTCCATGTTTAGTTTTATCCACTTTCTTCTGTTTTGTCCACACTTTGGAGTACTTTTCATATGATTTCTTGGACTAACCTATTAACAAGAGCCACAGTGCCAGCTGCCTATTTTCTGCTGTTTTTGGTTCCAGGAAAGTCAAAAAATGAATATTCTCGGAATTGGACGAGACAAAAGCCAAATTGCCTATTTTTCCGGAAGTCATCAGATGCTAGAATACGAGACGGAGAGGAGCCAGGGGGCCACCACACCACCTGGCTGCGCCAGGGGGTAGTGTGGCCAGCCCAGGCACCCCCTCGGCCTCTCCTTCCACATATAAGATGCCCTCGGGATGAAAACCCTTAGTACCCGATCAAAAATCCACGAAAGAGTCTGTAGCCACCGTCATCTCCATCCGTAGATCGGGAGGGATCTGAAGCTCTTCCCGGCACCCTGCCGGAGAGGGGAATTCACCCTGGAGGCCTTCTTCATCACCATGCAAGCCTCCGGTGTGATGCGTGAGTAGTTCATCCTTGGACTATGGATCCATGTAGTAGCTAGATGGCTGGTTATCCTCCTTTGTGCTTTCATGTCTAGATCTTGTGAGCTCCGTTGATGATCAAGGTCATCTATTTGTAATTCTACATGTTATGTTTGCGGGGATCTGATGGATATTGAGATGCTATTTCAGATTGATTATTTATTCTATCATGTCTTTGTTATTTGTGATCTTGCATGCTTTCCGTTGTTAGTAGCTATCTTGGCCAAGTAGATGCTAGCAACTCCAAGAGTTAGTATTTATGCTCGATAGTGGGTTCATGCCTCTGGTAATCTGGGGAAGTGACAGAAATCTCTAAGGTACTAGATGTGCTGTTGCTACTAGGGAGAAAACAACAATCCCTTGTTCATAGAACAATCGTATTGTTTACTTTACATGCAATTCGTAAAGCAATAATTTGTTGCTTGCAACTTAATAATAGTGGAGGGGGTTCGGATGATAACCTGAAGGTGGATTATTAGTCATAGATGCAGTTGGATGGCGGTCTATGTATAATGCTGTAATGCCCAATCAAGTCTCAAAGGAGTCAAGATGATTAGTATATGCTTGTATGCTTTCTCGATGTTTGTCAATTGCCCCGCTGTAATTTGTTCACCCAACATGTTATCTATCTTAAGGAGAGCCACCTCTAGTGAACTATGGATCCCGGTTCTTTCTTTTACATACAATCTACAAACTGTTTACTGCTTTGTGTTTACTTTCTGCAAACTATTACTTCTTTCCATTCGATATGTTTAATCCTTTGTTTTCAGCAAAACACAGTGAGATTGACAACCTCATTGCAAGTTGGGGACAGAGTTCTGTGGTTGTGTTGTGCAGGTCTCCACGTTGCTACTAGCACCGGTAGTGTGCCCTGCCAAGGCTCAGCTAGCAACACCTTTGGGGTGTTTCCTTGCTCCTACTGGTTCGATTAAACCTTGGTTTCATAACTGAGGGAAACTTGTTGCTGTGCTCATCATACCTTTCTCTTGGGGTTCCCAACGAGCTCTACATCAACCCCGAGCCATCACCCAGCTGCACTGCGCGGGTGCAGAGGGCTGCTGATAGGGGGGTCCAGGCGTCAGCGGCTGTTACTAGCGAAGAGGTATGTTTCAAACATAGCCGTGCGATTAGACTACGATCGAACGACTATGGTTCGTCATCCCCGGTGAACAGGTCTCCGGCGAGGACGAACCCTAGCGGCACGGTGGGGGTCTATGGGGGCTCACCTAGGCTCCAGCTACGGTCGGCGCTGGGGGCGTTCGAGCTGGTAGAGAATAGTGGTTCGAGGCGTGGTCGTGGTGGCTCCTGGGGCAGCTCCAATCGATGGCGCCTCTTCTCTTCTACAGTGGCAAACTCCAGCAAAATTCCGACGGACTGAGGCTTGCCTTTCTCCGGGGAGAGTGTGGGAGGATCAGTGGTAAGAGGGGAGTGGAATGGTGTGAGGATTGGAGGTGTAGAAGGCCTCCTTTTATAGCTCGATGAAGGGACCGAGCGGCATGGGTGCAGCTCATCGGTGGCGACGCTACAGCAAGCTAGCAGCACGGCTGGAGGTAGGGGACGGTGCGCGGTCTCCTAGCGATCCTCTCTGGCTTAAAGGCGAGCCATGGGGAGGTCGCATTGGGTCGGGAGAGGGTGGTGCTCTGCACGGCAGAGGCGGTGTTCGATGCAGCGCATGGTGGCTATGGGTCAAGCGGCGGCGAACGGGGATGTCTGGGCGGCTACTAGGGTCATGGCGGAGCAGTGCGCGAGGGGTGAGGTCGAGGCGTAGCGTGCACAACGCTCTGGCGCGTTCTCGGCATGGCGCAAACGCTTTGGGTGTGGCTTTGCAGGGGTGGTCGACTGCTTGGCCTCGCTTGTGGAGTGGACATGGGGCGGCAGTGAGGTCTCAACTACCTCGTAGGCATCATGGGCAAGCTCGGGGTGGTCTGCTAGGAGCGGTCCATGGTCGGCCTAGCACGGCGGCTTCAGGCGGCGGCGCACTGGTGCCAAACGGCCAAGGGGGTGCTGGTCTGCTACTGCTCGAGGGAACAAGGGGAGTAGAATGAGGGCAAATGGTCTAGTGACCAATGCCCAAATAGTGAAGTTAGGCAGAAGTTTTATTCTGTGCCTGCCAGGTGTTTGTTTAAATGGCCGAAAGAAAATTAAATTTGAATTTTTGGCTCAATTTTGGTGAGTGATCTACACTTATGCGTGGTTATCTATGGTTGCTTGGGATTGGCAAGGTGAACTGATTTGGTGGGTTTTTGAAAAAGTGTGATCTTCACATATGAGTTGGATTCAATTTTCAGTTGTGATTTAAATTGCTTTGCTAGAGGTTTTTGTAAGTTTGTAAAGTGGGCCTTGGTACATCTTTACTTGGTATATCAAGGGGTGAAAAGAAGTGGAAATGTTTCTGTTAGAATTTCTCTTCTAGGAACACCTAAAGTGGCCTAGTGGTTAACTTTGGTCAAAATGACCATTTGCTTTATTTATTCTTATTTGATTTCTTTTTCTTTGTATTTTGTTTTTAAATGGTCTAGATGATGTGGCATTCACCTTTGAACCATTTCACAACATTTAGAACAATCAAGCATGGCATTTTCAAACAATTCTATACTAATGCAACACACACATGCATTCATATCATTTTATTAATAAAAGTTTTTGTTAACCCTAAATTGGGTGATTAGGAACTTGTTAACCTTGATTAAAGTTTTGGGGTGTTACACACTTGCAGCAACGAACCGCTAGCAAGGAGGGTGCAGTTCAGCATGTGGGTGGCGATGGGGAAAGGCAAGTGCATGAGGATATATTCCTCTCTTCCAATCCAATCAAAATAAATCCACCAACCCCTCCCACCCCGAACCATAACCCTAGACTATCCCATTCCTTTGGACGATGACACTGGTAAGGCTTCGCCGCTGCCTGACCCTGCTCCTTCCATTGTTATTGGCATACATTATCGTGGGACATGGCAACGCCTCCAACTAGCTCTTGCTCCATGACGAAGATGGTGAATAGCTCCCACCGCTTTGAGATCTAGGGCTACTCCATTGCCAAGGGGATGTGCATCAAGAAGCACATCGCAAGCAAGATTTTCACTCTATGGGTATACTAGTGGGTGATCGACTTCTCCGTTGACGGGAAGAACCATGAGGACAACTCTGCCTAGATCTTCATCGTGCTTGCCTTCGAGGTCGCTAATGGCCACGCCCTCTTCGATCTTACACTACAATACCGAGCAGCGAGCGCAATCACAAGTCCACTCCCAGTTCGATCACTCACTCGAGTTCGGGCCCTACACCCTCAGGTACTGTTGCTCCATGTGTAAGCAGGCGCCTCTAGATAAACCTCCTACTTAATTGGTTTCGTATGACTATAACATAGGTGTTGAATTTATGTTTCGTTAGTATAGTTGATGGCCTATGAGTCGATTGAGGTTGCATGGTTGGGTAGTTCTGATTTTGGGAGGCATGTGTAGCAACCTAGCAAGGTTGTAGTGATTATCCTTGAAAAAACCAATTAACTGTTGCTACTTGGTTTCTATTGTAGGTACTATTTCACTCAACTCGGGTACTTGGGTGTGGTGGTGAATTGATATGCAATGTAGTTAAGTTTCAATGTTTTAGTATAGAGATACGTAGTTTTTGTAGAGTTCTATTGGCATTGGTATGGTGTTATCCACTAAACTTATGCAGTATAAGTGCTACATATTGTCTCATGTGTGATGATGTTATAAAATTGTGGGCTGAGGAATGACGAGGATCTCCATGATATCCATGTCTCGGGTGGCTTCGGTTGCCTGCATCTGCATCCTCGATACTACTTTGAGATTCATTGGAGGAATGACAAGGATTTATTTTCATATGGTATGTGTGTACATCATAATCCATTGTACTATATCTTGGTGAAGTCTACTCTAGTTTAATTTGACTTGCTTGGAAGTTTATAGTATACAAGATAACCACTATAATATTTTATCAAGTTGGCATTCGGTAGCTGTTTTGATCAATAACAGGTTTGATTGTTACGCTTATGTTTCCAGGTTTGATATAAGTATATCTGGATGTCCGAAGTTTATTGCAAAATTTTATTATCATCGGTTCAGAAGTTGGTTCGGCCCTGAATGTAAAGTAGAACATCATTTACTTTTAAATTCTTTTTCTTCCATAGTAGTTTTTTATGTCAGAGACTCTTAAACCAGTTTAAACTTTATAAGCCTAAAAAGTGTATTATGATGGAAGCCTCAAGTTTACCAGTTCAAAGCTATAAGATGCTGGTAATTTTATTTCATCAGTTTCCTCTACCCTGAATAAGATTATTTATATATACATCCACCCAAAATTAGGTTGACTTGGGTATAGCTTTTCCTCTATAGTAAAAAATGTGTATGGGTTCACCATTTACCTCTCCATAATGTAATGAGGCTTCTATTGTCCATTGCTAGACTACACTAGAGCCAAGTTTGACCAAGTTTGTTTCATTATTATTTAAAAATGTGTCCATTTGTTTTCTTGCTTATGTTTTTTCTATTGAACTTACATATAAGGTATTGTTTGTCAAGCATTGCTATTGTTGTCACATAAAAGGATGTGCTTTATTTTGTACCTTCCATCTTTAACGAAGTGCCTTTAGGGCATATTTTCTCTAAAAGTTAGCTTCCCATCATGAATAGGTGTTTGCAAGGGAAAATGGGTTATGGTAAAACAAAGTAGTGAGGTATATAGAGAGGGTTTCTAGATAACCGGCAGATGTATATTGTTCATATGCAATGGTTTTATACATGTTTGCAATGTTTGTTGCATTTCTAAAATTTGTGAGTTCATGTTTGCAAGACATACCTGCATCTTGCACTACAGTCTACATATGAGTACACTACAAGTTTCATTTTACTTGTGTGATTTGCTTCTTACTGGCACTAATTTTACATATGTATATTATTAGGTGATGATGATGCCTACTAACCATTCGAGCATTATGTTCTGTAACATCGCTCATTATGCTTCTAGCCTTTTTGGAAATTAGGTCTTAACTATGTGCATGTACCTTCCATTTAAATCTTAAGTCGGGGTATTTTTCACTATTCGGTGACATGTCTATCATATTTGCATATTTTGAGTGGACTCTACCAAACGCCTTTATAAATGGACTATAAGCATGCACATTTGTTTGATCTCAGAGCATGGTTATGCTGCAAAGCCTTTTGTTTAATGTTCAAAGTCAAGTTAAAATTTTCTTACTACAAGGACTATAATTCAGTACCACATTTGTTGGAGATATGCCTGATGGCTCAAAATATATTAGAGCTCATTGGGAACCCCAAGAAGAAGGTATGATGAGCACAGCAACAAGTTTTCCCTTAGTTATGAAACCAAGGTTATCGAACCAGTAGGAGCAAGGAAACAACTCCAAGGTGTTGTTTCCAACTTGGAATCCTACAGAACACAACCACAGAACTTTGCCCCAACTTACAGTGAGGTTGTCAATCTCACCGGTTTTGCTGAAAACAAAGGATTAAAAGTATTGTGTGGGAGATAGTAATTGATTGCAGAAAGTAAATAGTAAACAATAAATAGATGGTAGATTGATGGTAAAAGAATGGACTAGGATCCATAGTTCACTAGAGGTGACTCTCCTTAAGATAGATGACATGTTGGGTGAACAAATTACAGTGGGGCAACCGACAGACACCGAGACAGCATACATGCATATACTAATCATCTTGACTCCTATGAGATTTGATTGGGCATTACAACATTATACATAGACCGTAATCCAACTGCATCTATGACTAATAATCCACCTTCATGTTATCATCTGAACCCCCTCCAGTATTAAGTTGCAAGCAACAGATAATTGCATTAAGCAAAGTGTGTAAAGTAAACAATACGATTGTCCCATGGACAAAGGATTGTTGTTTTCTCCCTAGTAGCAACAGCACATCTAGTACCTTAGAGATTCCTATCACTTACCCAGATTATTAGAGGCATTGACCCACTATCGAGCATAAATACTCCCTCTTGGAGTTGCTAGCATCTACTTGGCCAAGATAGCTACTAACAATGGAAAGCATGCAAGATCACAAATAACATAGACATGATAGAATCAATAATCAATCTGAAATAGCATCTCCATATCCATCGGATCCCCGCAAACACAACATGTAAGATTACAAATAGATGATCTTGATCATGAACGGAGCTCACAAGATCTAAACATGGTAGCACAAAGGAGGAGAACCAACCATCTAGCTACTACATTGACCCATAGTCCAGGGGTGAACTACTCACGCATCACACCGGAGGCAGTCATGGTGATGAAGAAGGCCTCCAGGGTGATCTCTCCCCTACGGCAGGGTGCCGGGAAGAGCTTCAGATCCCTCCTGATCTAGGGATGGAGATGACGGCGGCTACAGACTCTTTCGTGGAATTTTGATCGGGTGTCTAGGGTTTTTGTCCCAGGAGGCTTTTATAGGCGGAAGGGCAAGGTCGGTGGAGCACCAGGGGGCCCACACCCCCTGGTGCCCCCCCAAGCCGTGTGGGCACCAGGTGTGGCCGCCCTAGTGCGCCACTTCGTCTCCCTCCGGACTCCGTGTTGCTTCGGGTAAAATATTGACTTGGGCTTTTGTCCGGTCCAATTCCGAGAATATTTCATTACTAGCTTTTTTGAAACCAAAAACAGCACAAACAGGCAACTGGCACTGTGGCATCTTGTTAATAGGTTAGTTCCAGAAAATGTGTAAAAATACTCCAAAGTGTGGACAAAACATAAGAAAGTAGATATCAAACAAGCATGGGACATCAAAAACTATAGATACGTTTCCGACGTATCAACATCCCCAAGCTTAACTCCTGCTCGTCCTCGAGTAGGTAAGTGATAAAAAAGAATAATTTTTGAGGTGACATGCACCATAATAATCTTGATCAAGGTATTTGTAAAACATTGATAGCTGGCAAAGTACTTTAACATAGACATTAAAGATATAGTTCTAACAATAAGACATAGAAACTATGTTGTAACATGAAAAGGTACAAACAAAAGATTCATGAATAACAATGCTTTGAAAGACGTTTGTTTGTTTCACATAGAAAGCATAATGAGAATGATATTTAGCTTGTCCCTCATAGTGTAGCAAAACATAAATGCATAGGACACCTTCAAAGTTCATAAGGGTGACTAGATACCAATACTTTAAGAACAAGCAATATCAAAGTTATGAATCAATCAATAAGTTTTGGGACAATGCACATTAAACTAAGAATGACCACTATGCTCTCTCAATAGGTGCATAAAGATAGAAGATGGAGACTCAACATAAAATTAAAAGAAAGGCCCTTCATAGAAGGAAGCAGGGATTCAAGTCTCATAAAGAGCTTCCAAAAATTATGGTACTTATTAGCTTTCAGCTCTCGTTGTCCCTATCATAAGCATCTTTAGGTGATTAAGGTTAAAGTGAGCAAATATGAGGATATGATTGACAAGTTATAACCTGAAAATCTCATGCCCCTTCCTTACGAGTACCGTTCCTCATGCTACTCAACTTTAGTCACACGTAAGTTCTTGTCATTGTAAGTACATGTGTATCATAGAGAACCGCCAACGGGGTACCCCTTGCCCGATGATACGGAAGCTTTCCCATATCAAAATGACAAGGCAAGTAGACAATGAGCATCTCAACAATCCTTTTATTTCCTATTTGCATAGGTTTTTTCTTTCCTATTTGCATAGGTTTTTTTATTGAGGATGCTTCATAGATTGCTCACTATGGTTATGCTGCAGGTTTCCACCATGATTAGGCATGGCTTAGACCAGCCGCCCAGGCGTTTCTCTAACACATATACGAACTCCATGAGCCTAACAAGCTCCCCTTTCATTTAACACCGTCGGGATCCATAAGCAAAAGAACATGATATCAACTGAATAAAGTGCAATGTTGAAAGCATTCCCTATGGTAACATGGTTCTGCTAATTCACAACTTACAAAACGCAAGCATATATGCAACATAGATGGGCATAATGGTTCAAGTTTATTAAGTGCAAGAAAGTAAAGTGTGCCATCAAGTTCGTGAGAGCTTTAATCACTAATTTTCACATAAAAAGTTTAATTTGGAAGGTAGATAAAAACATGAATATACTTGGAATAGCAATAATGCTAATAGGTAGGTATGGTGGTCTCTTTGGAATAACTTGGTTTTATTTGGAGTTGGATGCATGAGTGGAACTCATACTTGGTACATGTGGAGGCTAGCAAAATACTAGGAGCGACTGACTAAGAGAGCAATAATGGCCATAATCATGCAAAGTGACAAAACATTATTAGTTAAAGCATAAAGTGATATTAAAAGTCGAAAAGTAAATGATCATAGAGGCTATGGTGACTTGGTATAGTCTTAACATGATGTGAGCATGTGCCAAGTCAACCCAAATAAAGCATAAAAGGAGAATACCACAATATTATGCTTTTATATGCTAAAACAATGCATGATTATTTCAAGGCACAATAAGCAATCTCAATTATTTGTAACAAGTCATGCTACAACAATAATCACTAAGCATAAAGTCAAAGAAATATCAAGCATGACATGATAAAGTCTAGGCCATAGTCAAAACAAGACTCCTTTTTATACCACTTATAAGCATGAACTTCCCTACTCTTTTCCAATCCAAATAAACTTATTTGAAACTATGTATGAATGCTGGGGTCCAACCAATTTATTTAAGCAAACTAAGCAAACGAAAACTAAAAACAAAAATGAAGACGCTCCAAGCACATCACAATTGTGCATGAAACAATGAAAAATGAAGTGTTTGGAAGAAAACATGAGATTTTTATTGATGAAGAAGGGGATGCCTTGGGCATCCCCAAGATTTGACGCTTGTACTTCTTGAATATTTCTTGGGGTGACACGGGTGGCATCCCCAAGCTTGAGATTTTGTCCATACTTCATCTTATCACATTATTCTTCCCTACACTTTAAAATTTCCTTCATACAAAACTTCACACAATCTTCATTAGCAACATTAGTGTACTTAAGATAATAAGTCGTTGGGTTCAGTTTCAACACAAGTAAAACTTCCATTAAAACACAAGCTACTGTAGATCGTCCTATTAAAAGTTTAAGTGATCAAATAGAACTCAAAGAGAAAGAGATTAAGAGGCAAATGCAAATAATGGCAGAAATCTGTCAAAACAGACCAGCAGGTAAAAACCGATTTTTTCGAAGACTTTCTGTTTCTCAAATCGAAAAGTGTTGAAATAATGAAAGTTATATAACAACCTGGGGCAGAAGCACAAAAAATTAAAACTCAATCCGACATACAGAGATTTTTCACGAATTTTTATAGCGAAGCACAAAAATCTGTTTCGGGATAGCAACTTTCTCAAGCATTACTTCTCTCTCATTAGAGGTTACTCTTGGCACAAAAACCACACAAAAAGGAAAAGGAGAGGTTATTACAGAGGCAATAACTTCCAAGACTCAACAAAAGAAAAATTTATTGACTAAAAATTTAGGTTATCTCCCAATAAGTGCTTTTGTTTAACGCCTTTGAGCTAGGCATAAGAAGCAAGAATCAAGTATTCTCAAATAAAGAAGCAATAAAACAAAATTTCTTGACCCTACCTTTCTTACCTTTATTCTTAACCTTGGGTAACTTATGATTGTTTCGTAGAGAAGCAAAATGCATGATGCCCTTTTCCACATCTATTATTGCTCCAAGGAGTTTTAAGTGTAATTTGTCCTTTTCCTACACATTCAATAACAAGATAATCAGTAGACACCACTTTCCCTAGGATCTTTGTAAACACTCCTTTAGCTATTCCAATGGGTAATATTGTGGCATTATTAGTAAGAGATATTTCTTATCCCCCTTTAGAAAGTCCCCAAAGATTTAAATATTCATAGACATCTTTAGGCATAAGACAGAATTCAGACATGATATCACAACGAGCATAAAAAGTTTCATTATTTATAACAACTTTTACTGTAGGAAGACATTTTTAAGATTCAAAATTTATTGGAACATATTCATGATGCTCTCTAAGAATGTTATAGCATTCTTTTAAACTAGCTGTGTTGGTCTCAAGAGTGTTCAGTCTAGCAATAATGTTTGTAATGGAGGAATCAGATTTGCTAGGCAAGTCATATGTTGCAACCAACTTTTTTATGGCATTAAAAGCTTCACCCTCATTGCACTAGAGAAAATCTCCTCCTACTATAGCATCCAAAGCATATCTATAGAAAAGAGCAGTTCCAAAGTAAAAACTGCTAAGAAATAAGCTTAGAGTCATTTTAGGTTCAGTTTTTTCATGTAAATCAGAGATTCTAGACCAAGCTTCATTGAAACTCTCTTCAATTCCTTGTTTGAAAGTAAAACTCATTTCCTCAGGAGACATAGTGATTGGAGCAATTCTAGACATAATAGCAACTAGAGATAGAAACTAATTTTTTGTGTGTTTTTGATATAAAGAAGCAAAGCAGAGCAACTAATTTTTGTGTGTTTTTGATAAAAGAAACAAGCAAACCAAGCAGAAATAAACTAAGCAAAACAAAAAAAAAGTAAAGAGATTGGTTCTGAGGGACTCCCCTTGTGAAGATGTCCTTGACTTCCCGGCAACGGCGCCAGAAAAAAGGCTTGATGGCTCAAAATATATTCGAGCTCGTTGGGAACCCCAAGAGGAAGGTAGGATGAGCACATCAGCAAGTTTTCCCTCATTTATGAAACCAAGGTTATCGAACCAGTAGGAGCAAGGAAACAACTCCAAGGTGTTGTTTCCAACTTGGAATCCTGCACAACACAACCACAGAACTTTGCCCCAACTTACAGTGAGGTTGTCAATCTCACCGGTTTTGCTAAAAATAAAGGATTAAACGTATTGTGTGGGAGATAGTAATTGCTTGCAGAAAGTAAACAATAAACAGTAAATAGATGGTAGATTGATGGTGAAAGAATGGACCGGGATCCATAGTTCACTAGAGGTGATTCTCCTTAAGATAGATGACATGTTGGGTGAACAGATTACAGCGGGGCAATTCATAGACACCGAGAAAGCATACATGCATATACTAATCATCTTGACTCCTATGAGATTTGATTGGGCATTACAACATTATACATAGACCATAATCCAACTGCATCTATGACTAATAATCCACCTTCAGGTTATCATCCAACCCCCCTCTAGTATTAACTTGCAAGCAACAGATAATTACATTAAGCAAAGTGTGTAAAGTAAACAATACGATTGTCCTATGGACAAAGGATTGTTGTTTTCTCCCTAGTAGCAACAGCACATCTAGTACCTTAGAGATTCCTGTCACTTACCCAGATTATTAGAGGCATGAACCCACTATCGAGCATAAATACTCCCTCTTGGAGTTGCTAGCATCTACTTGGCCAAGATAGCTACTAACAATGGAAAGCATGCAAGATCACAAATAACATAGACATGATAGAATCAATAATCAATCTGAAATAGCATCTCAATATCCATCGGATCCCCGCAAACACAACATGTAAGATTACAAATAGATGATCTTGATCATGAATGGAGCTCACAAGATCTAAACATGGTAGCACAAAGGAGGAGAACCAACCATCTAGCTACTACATGGACCCGTACTCCAGGGATGAACTACTCACACATCACACCGGAGGCAGTCATGGTGATGAAGAAGGCCTCCAGGGTGATCTCTCCCCTCCGACAGGGTGCCAGGAAGAGCTTCAGATCCCTCCCGATCTAGGGATGGAGATGACGACGGCTACAGACTCTTTCATGGAATTTTGATCAGGTGCCTAGGGTTTTCGTCCCGGGAGGCTTTTATAGGCGGAAGGGAAAGGTCGGTTGAGCACCATGGGGCCCACACCCCCTAGTGGCGCGCCCCCCAGGCCTCACGGCCACCAGGTGTGGCCGCTCTAGTGCGCCACTTCGTCTTCCCTCTAGACTCGGTGTTGCTTCGGGTAAAATATTGACTAGGGCTTTTGTCCTGTCCAATTCCGAGAATATTTCCTTACTAGCTTTTCTGAAACCAAAAACAGCAGAAAACAGGCAACTGGCACTATGGCATCTTGTTAATAGGTTAGTTCTAGAAAATGTGTAAAAATACTCCAAAGTGTGGACAAAACATAAGAAAGTAGATATAAAACAAGCATGGAACATCAAAAATTATAGATACGTTGCCGACATATCAATGCCCTAGAGGAAATAATAAAGTATGTTTATAATCATATCTTATTAGTTAATAATAAGTTTTATTCCATGCTATAATTGTATTAATTGGAAACATTGGTACACATGTGGTATGTAAATAAATCAGAGTCCCTAGTGAGCCTCTATACAAATTAGCTCATTGGTCAACTAATGATCACGGTTTTCTGATCATGGACATTTATGTCAACTGACAATGTGGTCATGTCATTAGGTGAATCATATGGTGTACATACCCAATATAAGTACTGCAACATGATCAAGTCACAAATTTCATAGTAACCTACTCCTTAGACCGTGAGTTCATATCTGATCACTATCACCGGAGCCTATTTGGGCTGCATCAATTGTTAAACCGTAACATGGTGATCATGAAGGTGTCTCTCAGGTATTTTGAATGGATACGTTGAGGTGTATGTATCAAGATCGGGATTTGTTCTCCCGTGTGATAGGAAAATACTCTGGTCCACTCGGTGAGATTACATCCATAAAGCTATATAGAGTATGACTAGGTCATGAGGATGGAATATCACAGGAACGAGTTAAATAGCACTTGTTGGTAACGAGATTGAACTAGGTATGATGATAACAATGATCAGATCTCAGACAAGTTAAGTACCAAAGTAACAAAAGGAATAGGACTCGAAGTTTATGGTTCAGCGACATATATTCGTGGAATGCGTAGGGGTCATTATGGGAATCCAGGTCCCTCTAATGATCATTCGTCTAAGAAGCGTCTCGATGATGTTTGTTGTATTCCTGAACCATAGTATAACACACTTAAGGGTTTGACGACGCATTAGAGATAGTTTTGGAATCATCGGGATCACTAGAGAAATGAGAAGAGAGAATCAGAAATGTTTCATCTGAATCTGAAAGTTGTTCGGAGTGATTCGAAAGGATTTTTGGAGCAAAGGGAATTAAATAATATGTATTTAATATTTATTAAAAGAATTAATATTAAAAATATATTTTATTTAATATTTAGGGGCATCCCACCCTAATGGCCCCCTCCCGGAGGGATCCGATGAAAGGTTCTCCTCCCCATATGGACAAGGTGGGGGCGTCTAGGGTTTTGGGGTAGGCCCACCCAGGGACGCCGCCTACAACTCCTAGGTCACACCCATCCCCTATATAAAGGAGGAGAACAAATGGGGGAGGGGTCCCGATCCCCTGAAGCAAATCCCTCTCCCATCTCCCCATGCGCCTCCTCTCCCTCTCCCTCTTTCTCTCTCATACTCGTGGCTCCTAGAAGAGTTGTGCACGTGGGAATCAACTTCACCACTACATGTCGTTGTGCTACTGGTACCCCAATCCAAAAGATCTACTTCCGCAATCTCGGCTAGATAGGAGAATCAGAGTCATTGTCGAGCACCATACGTGTGCTAGTCTACAGAGGTGCTTCCTCATACGTGTTCGTATAGATCATTGTTCGAGCTCGCCAGACATTGCGCCCCTGGTCGAACTAACAAAGGGGATTACCCATCCCCGGTGTCAAAAATGAAGACAAGACATCTGGTGCGCCGGGTAGGGGGCACACGCACGGCCACCTTCGTCGAGTGGTCATTGTTGTCTTTTGCAATGATGCCAAACAAGGCGAAGGGAAACCCCCGAAGTGGTTCATAGGCTCCCCGGTGCCAAGGAGACGCCCGAATCCTCACCCAGTGGCATCAACTTCAAGCAAAGAACTCTCCTTTGAAGGATACCTCACGATCAAGCTCATGTTTCCCCCACCAAAGGTGGGACGGAGGCACATCTACTACCTATAGTGTGCCCTCCCATAGGCCTTGCCTCACACTTGTGGAGGGGGCCCATCAAGAGGGAGTGGCACACCTTATAAACCACCTGCCTATTCGGACTTGTCTGTTCACTAGCAACTGTTGTACCCTGACCCATTGGTCACTAGGCCCACCATCGAAGCAACAATAGCCTCGCAAGGCTACCTCTCCTCGATAGGCTCACTCGGGAGCCGAAGGAGGAACAAGAAGCCCTTCGTGAGGCCCGCTCTGCTAGGACTGTGCCTTGTCCAGGTCGTCTCCAGAAGGAAGGATTCGTGAGGAGGCAGCCCCCCTCCACGAGCGCCTTGGATTCTATCCCAACACCTCCCGGGGCATACTCGTAATCCCGCCGTAAAGGAAGGAAGATGACAAACCTAATGGGCATTCCACAGATGTACAAACTATGTGGTCCATCTCTGGAAATAAGAGACACTGTCTGGCCTCTTTAGTGATAAATAAGGGCTGGCGGCACCTACGTCAGCCCCACTCCCTCTTTGCCACTTTTGTGCAAGTGGGAAGGGGATAACACTACGCCGCGAGGGAGACGTCATTAGCGACCATGGCTTTTACAATAGACCGGAAGCCCCGGTGATCCTAGACCTAGTCCATGTAAAGTAGTCTTGTAGACCATCTCTCCTTGGGTGGCAATGTGGTATCCCTTCCTGCCCAATGAATTGGGGGAAGAGGCCCAACACCCCTATAAAGGGGAGCCACCACATCCTTAGAAAGGTTCCGATCTTTAGGATCAGAAAGCCTATACATACTCTTGTCATCATACCCTCGTGAAGCAATGCGAGCAATGCAACCAAGCAAGAGTAGGGGCTTTACCTCCTTATGAGGGTCTCGAACCTGGGTAAAAAGACCATGTGTCTCCTCTCTGTCATGTGCGAGCTTCGTATCCCCCATTGTCATGTTGAAGATCTAAGCATGTGTTTAGTCCCCTCACGATTCTAGGGCTTGTCGGTGCCCATGTTATTTCGTAGGATATTTATTCTCCGACATTTGGCGCGCCAGGTAGGGGATGGAGGCGTACTTCGAAGGTCTTCTTCAACCTCGTTGACATGGCAGCCCGCAACGAGACTCGGGCGGAGCGTGCCCTCCGCCATGCAGTGAGCAAGGCCCAAATGGAGCCTTCTCACGTGACAAAGGCGCCCCGACCACGCCGGAGGCTGCCAAGCTCATGGCGCAAGAGCCCCTTCAGTACCCACCTGCCGAGACCGGGTAGGAGAAATGGTGTGCGCGTCTCGCCGAGCTCGTTGACATCGCCTCTCAGCCCGGGCAGCACCAAGGGATCGGGCCAAAGAGGTCTCCACTAGGGCTACTACCTTGCCTCCGCATCCAACAAAGGACTAGGGGCCCGAGGATGCCCTCCAGCCCAGGCCATCACGCCACCCCCATAATAGCTACCAGATCATCCCAACGCCAGAAGTCACTCTCATGGACATACTACCCCATTTGGGATGAGAGCACCGCGTCATTGAGGAGATCGTTTTGGCTAGCTGGTATAACTAGGATGCCCTCATCAACAGAAAGGAGGTACATAGCAACGGCATCCTCGTGTTCACCAAGGAGTTGTGCCGCGTGATACATTGCAAATGTATCTATAATTTTTGATGTTCCATGCTTGGTTTTATCCACTTTCTTGTGTTTTTTCCACACTTTGGAGTACTTTTCATATGATTTCTTGGACTAACCTATTAATAAGAGCCACAGTGCCAGCTGCCTGTTTTCTGCTGTTTTTGGTTCCAGGAAAGAAAGAAAATGAATATTCTCGGAATTGGATGGGACAAAAGCCAAAGTGCCTATTTTTGCGGAAGTCATCAGATGCTAGAATACGAGACGGATAAGGGATGGGGCTGGCCACACCACCTGGCCGTGCGGCCAGGCCTGGCCCATGCCAGGGGGTGGTCTGGCCGATCCCAGCAACCCCTCGGACTCTTCTTCCGCCTATATATGCCCTCGGGACGAAAACCATAAGTACCCGATCAAAAATCCACGAAAGAGTCTGTAGCCACCGTCATCTCCATCCCTAGATCGGGAGGGATCTGAAGCTCTTCCCGGCACCCTGCCAGAGAGGGGAATTCACCCTGGAGGCCTTCTTCATCATCATGCAAGCCTCTGGTGTGATGCGTGAGTAGTTCATCTCTAGACTACGGGTCCATGTAGTAGCTAGATGGCTGGTTCTCCTCGTTTGTGCTTTCATGTTTAGATCTTGTGAGCTCCGTTCATGATCAAGATCATCTATTTGTAATTCTGCATGTTGTGTTTGCGGGGATCCGATGGATATTTGATATGCTATTTTAGATTGATTATTGATTCTATCATGTATTTGTTATTTGTGATCTTGCATGCTTTCCGTTGTTAGTAGCTATCTTGGCCAAGTAGATGCTAGCAACTCCAAGATTAGTATTTATGCTCGATAGTGGGTTCATGCCTCTGGTAATCTGGGGAAGTGACAGAAATCTCTAAGGTACTAGATGTGCTGTTGCTACTAGGGAGAAAACAACAATCCTTTGTTCATAGAACAATCATATTGTTTACATTACACGCAATTCGTAAAGCAATAATCTATTCCTTGCAACTTAATACTAGAGGGGGTTCGGATGATATTATGAAGGTGGATTATTAGTCATAGATGCAGTTGGATGGCGGTCTATGTATAATGTTGTAATGCCCAATCAAGTTCCAAAGGAGTCAAGATGATTAGTATATGCATGTATTGCTTTCTCGATGTTTGTCAATTGCCCCGCTGTAATTTGTTCACCCAGCATGTTATCTATCTTAAGGAGAGCCACCTCTAGTGAACTATGGATCCCGGTCCTTTCTTTTAGATACAATCTACAAACTGTTTACTTCTTTGTGTTTACTTTCTGCAAGCTATTACTTCCTTCCATTCGATACGTTTAATCCTTTGTTTTCAGCAAAACCGGTGAGATTGACAACCTCATCGCAAGTTGGGTACAAAGTTCTGTGGTTGTGTTGTGCAGGTCTCCATGTTGCTACGAGAACTGGTAGTGCGCCATCCCAAGGCTCAGCTAGCAACACCTTTGGGGTGTTTCCTTGCTCCTACTAGTTCGATTAAACCTTTGTTTCATAACTGAGGGAAACTTGCAGCTATGCTCATCATACCTTCCTCTTGGGGTTCCCAACGAGCTCTACATCAATATTGAGCCATCAAGCACTTTTCTGGCGCCGTTGTCGGGGAGTCAAGGACATCTTCACAAGGGGAGTCCCTCATAACTAATCTCTTTACTTTGTTATTTTTTTTGCTTTGTTTGCTTGTTTCTTTATCAAAACACAAAAACATAGTTTTACTAGTTTGCTTTCTTATTTGAAAACACAAAAAAATTAAGTCTCCTTAGTTGTTGCCTGTTACTTAGCTCACCATGTTGATCCCCAAATTCACCCTGAAAGACCTTTCAATAGGTAGTGGTTCTATAATTGGAAAAGATAATATTGAATAATTCTTTAATCATGTTAGTAAACATGAGGATATTGAGGATAGATCCCTTACAGAACTTGCTCCAAATTATGAGATTGCTGCAGCTTCTTTAGTTCACATGCTAGAAGATAGGTTTGTTAACCTCAACCCCTTATTGCAAGTAATGTTTCTTAAGCTTAAAGAAATTGAGGACCCCGAAAAGAGGGATTTTATTCTAGAAACTTTGCTTAAGGAATTCTATGATGTTGCTAAAGTGGCTTCTGCCCCCGAAAAGTCTTTGAACGTTTCAATATGCTAGGCTCATGTGCATATGTTGTTGGTACATGAGAAAAGATGAGTAAAACTGAACCTAATGGGGAGGAAATTAAGATACCAACACCTTTCAAACTAGTAGCAATGCATGAAGCCATAGAAAAGAATCTTGATTGGATCGTTCCTGAAAACCCGTTTGATGAAAGTAGTGAACCTAAGAGCACTGAGAGAGGATCCTCTAGAACTTATTTGGATGAGATACCTTGTCTTGTTGAAGATATTTCAGGTATTGATCTTAATGCTTCTTCATTTGAGAACACTTGATTCTTTTTCTTGCTTCTTATGCCTAACTTAAAGGCGTTAAAGAAAAGTACTTATTGGGAGATAACCCAAAATTTTAGATGAGTCTTGGAAGTCATTACCTCAGTAATAACCGCTCCTTATCCTTTTTATTTGCTTTTTGTGCCAAGAGTAACCTCTAATGAGAGAGAAGTAATGATTGGGAAAGTTGCTGTCCCGAAACAGATTTCTGTGCTTCACCGTAAACATTCGTGTACAATCTCTGAATGTCTTTTTGAGAAGTCAATTTTTGTGCTTCTGCCCCAGGGTGTTATCTAACTTTTGTTAGTTCAACACTTTTTTATTTGAGCAACATAAGGTCTTCAAAAAAATTCGTCTTTACCTGCTAGTCTGTTTTGACAGATTTTTGCCATTTTCTGCTTTTGCTTCTTGTTGGTTCCTTTTTGAGTTTTTTGGGGGAATTGAGATTTTTGAGGGAAGTGCTTCAATATATAGTGTTCTAATGGAAGTTTATTTGGTGTTAGAACTGAACCTTAAGACTTATTTATCTTGAGTGCACTAATGTTGCTAATAAAGATTGTGTGAAGGAAAATTTTCAGGTGTATGGAAGGAATGAGTAATGAGATGAAGGATGGACTAAAGCTCAAGCTTGGGGATGCCACACGTGTCACCCCAAGAAATATCCAGGAAGTACAAGCGTCAAAGCTTGGGGATGCCCAAGGCATCCTCTTCTTCATCAATAAAAATCCCAGGTTTCTTCCAAACACTTCATTTTTATTGTTTCATGCACAGTTGTGTTGTTCTTGGAGCGTCCTATTTTTCGTTTTTGTTTTGGTTTTCATTTGTTTTTGTTTGCTTAGTTTTCTGAATAAATTGGTTGGACCCCCTCTTTCATACATTGGTTTGCAAATAGTTTGGTTTGGTTTGGAAAAGAATAGGAAAGTTCATGCTTATGTGGTAAAAAGAGCTCGTTTTTGACTGTGGCCTATCCTCTGTCATGCCATGCTTGATATTGTTTTGGCTTTATGCTTAGTATTATTTGTTGTAGCATGACTTGTTATAAACAACTGATATTGCTTAATGTGCCTGTAGCATCCCAATTGTCTAACAATTGTAATGCTACTTGATCTAGTAATATAATGGCTAGTTCAAACATATAATTGTTGCATCATAATTATATCATGCTCATGTCATCATGCCACCTTGCATTTGAGCATCATATAAAACCCTTTTTATTTTGGTTCTTATCTCATATGCATTAGTAATTGTATTTGCCTCTTGATATTGTATTTGGTTGTTGATATATTGTTTAAATGCCCAGGTTGAGTTGGGGGCATATCTTTTATTCAACTCCATCACCTTTCTCTGTCACCACCTTATAATTCCACCATCCAACTAAATATGAGCTTTGCACTTTATTGGGTTTTACCTCTAGCTCATATGGGTTGGGATGGATCCAATTCTTGTCCACATGCTCTCATCTTAGCAACATGTTGTTTTCACATTATTGGTTTATGAGAGCCACATGGCCACCTTTGCATGCCTTGTGAGTGGCACCCTTTTTCTAGCTTCCATATGGATTATTATGGGTTTATGATCATGTGGGGATATTTTGGGAATAGTAAGCATCTAGTGGAATATACACACTAGCAAGTCCCAATTATAATCAAATGTGATCATCTCCATCTACTCCACTTGGAACTTCCTTTTAAATTCTTTTGCTTAGGCCTTACTCCACATTTTGGAATGCATAGGAATAATTCCATGTAAATAATCTTGTTTTCACAAAAATAAGCATGGCATTAATTATTATGCATGGGCCATGCAAGTACCACCACAATTCTAGTCTTTGGATTTTATTTGAATTCTTGGGTGAACCATCTCATCTCCATCTATCTCTCTCCCTAAACCTAACCCCATCTACCCTAGTTACCACCTACCACCACCTTGGGCATCATCTAATCTAACCCTAGCTCCTCTCTACACCACTCCCATCTAAACCAAACCCTAGCTACCACACCCTCTCTCTCAGCCTCTCTCCTCTCTCACCTTGCTGGCCCCACCTGGCCACCTAGCTACCCCAACCCTAATACCAAATCCTAGCCTGAGGCTACCAAAACCCCAGCCCGATCCTCCCCTCTCCTCTTTTCTTCCTCTATCTCTGCCATGAGGGCCCCTCCAACCGAGCCTCCCCTCTGGCCCTACCGTCCCCACCTGCCAGCTCCCTACCCTGCCCCTACCTGCCCCTGCCCGACCGAGCACGTGAAGGAGGAAGGAGGGAAAAAGGTGGCCGAGCCACCTTTAACCCTACCCACTCCCGCACGGCACCCCCACGCCTCTCCCTCACCTTTTCCCTCCTCCCACTCGCCTCCTCTGCATCCTCCAGATCTCCCCAGGCCACTCCCTTTCTCCCTGCTGCCCCTACAGCCATCTACCCAACGCCGGCCATCGTCGGTCTCCCCCGATCCCCCTCTCTTCCAGCTGGAGGCGCGACGATCTCTGGTGTCGAGGAAGGCCACGTGGCACCCCTGCATCACCCTGCACACGGAGCCGAGAAGGAGGAGCCCCAGAACCGCTGCGCCACGCCGAGGCCGACGCGAAACCCTACCTCTCGTCCGTCTGCGTCGTCGCCGATCCCCTGCGCCTCGAGCCGATCCGACCACACCAACCTCTCCTCAGTGAGCCCTTAAGCCCCGCTGACACCCTCGCTCTCGCTGTCGCCGTTGGGTGTCGCCGATCGATTCGTCGAACAGTCTGTGCGCGCCGTCGGCCGCAGCGTCTACTCGCTCCCGCATCGTGCAGAGACCCTATCTAGGCCGCGCCTTACCCCCTAACACTGACCGCTCCCTAACCCAACGGAAGCCGCCTCCGCGCGCGAGCCCCAGGTCCAGGGTTCGAGTTCCCCGCATGCCGCACGCTGCGCGTGCGAGCACCGATCCGTCCGCAGAGAAGAAGAACAGTGCCTAGCGCCGCTTTGCAAATACCCCCTGCCTTTTTGACTCCTGCAACCCGCGCTCCTAGAGGTCCCACCTGCCAGCCTCCTTCTCCTTTTTGCAAAAACGCCCCGCATCTTTTTAGACCGTAACCCGCGCTCCCTCTCTGGCCCACCTGTCCGTCTCCGCGCGTTCTGCCGCTGTCGCATAGGCCCGCAGCCTCTGGGCCCGCATGTCATCCACGCGGGCTAGGCAGAGCCCTGGTGTGAGAAGCTTTTCTCGCGCGTGTGCCTCTAGTCAGCCTGGTCCCACCCGTCAGCGACTGGGTCTAGATCTGTCTGGGTATAAAAAATATTTCTGCATATCTGTTTTAATTCAAATCTTTTCAAATTAATTCAATTCAAATTTATTTCTGTTTTTAAATAACTTTTAAAATACAAATCCAAATAATACAAATAATATATGTTTTGAGATCAGAAAAATGTGAGGAATTCAAATCTGCCATCCAAAATATATTTTGAACACTTTATTTTCCAAGTTGATTTAAAATTACATTAAAATGCCCTTTTGCCTTAATTAATTAATAACTTTTGTTTCATAACTCTAAATTTAACAAATAATATGTCTAAAATGATTAGCTCGACGAGACCTTTCCATTTATGCATTCCTTGTCTTGTTTTGAAGCATGCATCATATAAATATAAAGTGTACAGCAACTAATATGAGGATAAAATGGGGCCAAAACTCAATAAAATGATTTATTCTTATATTCCACACCTCACCCATGCCATGCTACCTTATTGCCATGCAAATTGTGCATCATTCATCATGGCATGATTGTTTGCTTGATGCATTTAATTCATATGCTTGTGCACTTTATTTATGTGGGCCCTTGTTTGTTTGGTTCTTCTTCGAATAGACGCTGAGCAGGGGATATATCAAGAGAACCAGGAGCACTACCCAGATCCATCCCTTGCTTCAACTGAGCTGCCAGGCAAGCACTGCCACATGCTTGCATACATATAGTACCTATTGCCTCTATCTTATTCTTGCATCATTGAGTCGCGATTGCATTAATCTGAATCCCAAGTATTGCATAGCCTTTACTTTTAAACCCCACCGAAGCTTGTTCCTCCATCCCATGAGCCAGTACTAAGGAGTTGTTTGAGCCATGCGAGTCGTAGAACAGCATGTGTAGGGTATGTGAGTGTCTGAGGGATAACGAGGTACCTATACAACTTAGCCTGAGTAGTAATGGGATAACTAATGAAAGTGGCATCGGTGAGCCATATTCGCTATTTGGTTTTTCAGGCTCACTTGTGTCCCGTAAGACCCCGAGTACTTGATTCCTGTTCCAAGAATATTCGCGCTATCCACATCCGGGAGGCTTATGAACCCCCCTGAGCCAGAGCTTGATTCATTCTTATTTCTTGGGGCCACAAACTAGTTTGAGGTTTTATTTACTATCCTGTACTTATGCCATGCTTTACTGCTTTATTTAAAATTGTGCGAGGTACTGCACACTGTACTGTTTAGGAAAGCGGAGTGTTTTCGCGGTATCAACAAGCCCAGTCACATTTTCGGGTTCCCAGTCGTTTACAGCCATTGGCGCAAACCTTGAGTCCGTCTCGGAGTCGGCCAACTTCGTCGCGGGTAGCTTAATGGGGTGGCCCCCTGAAATATTTCTGAATCCTGTGATCGCTTTGTCGTGAATGCCTCGTTGGGTTTTGATTTGGTTTTTCCGAGGTTGATCGAGTGTGTGTTGCTATTTGTGCACCCCTGCAGGGTAAAACTTTCTGAAAGCCGTGTCCGCGGTTATGGACGACTTGGAGCACAGTTTCTCGATCATAGACAAGAATAACTAAAGTACCGCTTTTAATTTGACTAAGTACCGGACTAGTAAATAGTGCAACACTCATGGAATGGATGATAAAACTGCCAACGGATGGGGGGTTGTTCGTCCGCTTCCTCGTCGGTAAGCGAGGAGGAGGATGGATCTGTGGACATTACCATTATAACTGCTGTTATTAATCCACGGACATCCATCTATCTTTGGTTAGGCGGATGGTTAGCGAGTATCTATAGAATTGCTAGGGTTTATCTTTTGCTGCAATTGCGTCACCCCAGGTTGTGTCCCCTTTAGCGGCATAAAGACTTGCTGAGTACCCCTAGGGTCTCACACGATAAATTATTGGTTCAGATGAACAGGTACACTCCCAAGATGGATACTGGGTGGAGGAGACGGACGATGTGGGCAACGATCATTCGGTGTAGAGATTCCGGGAACGGGGATCCGTGAGATCTGTGGGCGGGATGTGCTTGTTTATGGGGCATCTTATGCCGATTTTCTTCTTATCCGTACTCGGATTTTGTCTTCCGCTTCCGCCTGATACTCTGATGTTTGATGTATGAGGAGATATCCTACACTATTATATCTATCTAGGATATTTGGATCTTGCCGTATGGCGTTGCTATATTTCCTTTCTTTTTAGATGGAATGGCTCTGATGTACTGTTGTATGGTGGCTTGCATACATACTCATTTGTGTATGTAGTTGATCCCTTCGCTTGCCGATTACGCCGCCCGTTCTTGTCCGGATGATTGGAAATGGTTAGGACGGCTGAAAGGTCTACCTGTGAGTGGCATTTGGGCCCACCGTACTATTTTAACCATTTCCGCTCATCCAGGCTTGTAACTAGGAGCGTAATTCATCGAGGTAGTTACAGTTGGTATCAGAGCCATCCCGCCCTTCAGGGTCTCAGCCAAATGGTCGTTGTCTATCTAGCAAATATTTTGGTAGTTATGTATACTAGGGAAAAACAAAACGTGAGAGTAGGACTGCTTCCGTTTTTCTTCTTACCCACCCACCACCCTTTTCTGGTAAGAAAGTGTAACGTTTTCAATCCTCTTCTTAAATTCAAACTAGGATTCACGTGTTCTGGGTTTCCTTAGTACCATAGAAAGTGTGTGTGTGTGTGTGTAACTCTTTGTCTATCTGTTGCATCCAACTTGTTATCACAATCTGCCTGTGGTTATCAACTGTTGGTACATTCCATACTGATAGGCTTTGGAAAACCGCCGCGATCTATCTGACTCCTTGTTAACCGGTGCCATCTTCTTAAGGGTGTCCTTCCTTCTAGCAACTCCACATTCTGTGCAAGCATCAGTTGCTAATCTCTATCTGTTAGTGATTTTGCGCATCTGTTGGTATTTTAATGCCGAAAAATGCGGGAAATTTTTCTTTGATGCATCTGTGCTTCCACACTCCTTTTCAGTTGTGTGTGAAACATTATCTATCTCCCTTTTATCAGCATGTCCATGCTAACTCATTCTTTTGTCACCGGCGCTTAATCTTGGAGTTTCATGTCATCTCTAATTCTCTTGGGCTAATTACATAACATGTGTCGATCCGATGCTGGTGATTGTAATTTGGCTCTCGGCATAGCTATATTCCACTCATGATAAGTGACGATTGGAATATGGAAAATGCTATCAACTCTATCCTCCAAATGGTGACGGTTTTCTCCTGTGATTTTGAGTACACCGTGATCATATCTATGCATATTCAAGCATCTGAGCCAATCCGGAGTTTCTCAAGGCACTACGGTGATCTAGCATCTGTTTATCATGCTTCACATCTTTTTGAACCCCATATCTGCAAAACTCTCTTTGATACGAGGGAATTGCATCTTTTCGTCTCTGGTAGCTTTGCTTAAGGTATGATCTATCATCGTTTCTTTATCCTATATCTCTTTATCTTTGAAACCGGCAATCCGATCGACAATGTGAACCAGGTGACATCTCTTTTTTCCTTCGAAGGACCAGATAGTCTATTCTTCTAGTGCATCTTCTTCAACACGAACCCGTGCTCTTAATATTGATCTTTCTAAGAGCGTTGAGCTCAGGAAGTGTTCGAGCATTTGTTCGTTTCTCTCGCCTTTTGAACTTGATATTCTGGGAATATCTTGTTAATCCATGGTGGTATATGTTGATAATATGCTTGCCTATTCGATATCTATGGGAGTACATGGAAGATCATCTGTGTCTCATTCTCAAGCTTTGTTAACACTGCCTGTGTGCAAAGTTCTCAAAGTGTGAATTCTGACTTTTTGAAGTCACCTATCTCGGCCACGTCCTTCTGCTAAATAGATCGCTTCAATTCTGGAATCAGCAAGTTCATTGTTAATTCCATCTCCCATCTTCAATCAAACCCGGAGTTTTCCTTGTTGGCGAGTTATCATCGTCGTTCCGCCGAAGATTTTCCTCAAGACTGCTAAATCTTTCTCAATCTCTTCAAGAACAACCTGGAGTTCTTTTCACCTCTACCTCGTTAAGTAATCTCTTGAAACCCTCTCGCTCTATCGTCTATGCTCAATCCACCGGAGGCCAAGAAGACCTTCCAGATCTTGTATTCCTTATGTTCAAGTGGTGCTATCTTTTTCTTTGTCTGTGGAATCTTGCAGTTCTTCTCCGTAATCTTCCTTCATATCTTTCCGGTGGCTTGGTACTTCAGACATGACGACAACATCATCGTCTTTATCTATCTTGGATCCGGTGAATCGTTGCATCAATCTTTGTTTTCTTACGGAGTTCCATGAGCTCTTTTTGTCAATACCTTCAGTCTGTTTTGGTAGTTGGGTTGCATGGTTTTCTTATTCATGTGCGGAGTAATGCTTTGAGTGTGGGATGGAGTAGCTACCATACCACTACTCTTATCATTCACTCTTGTAAATTGAATTGGTGAATTAATGTGATTCCACTCATTCCACGGAAGTTAGAAGTGGCCTTTATCCCTTGATACTTTTATTTCCGTCCTTGTTTTTTCCGGAGTGCTCTCTCGAAGAAAGTAATCAATAATCTCTTGTTGGTGATCTCACCCTTTCTACACGGAGCAAAATCCTCAATTATCTGGTGGAAACAAACGCAAACTCTTTTCTGTCCTCGTCATTCTACCCGTGCTCGACATCCCCAAACAAGATTAAAGGAAACTATCTCTCTCTTTGTTTCATCAATCCTTTTTCTGTGGTAAAGCCAATTATGGGTGATGCCATCAGCCGCAAATCTATTGCGTTAGCCTCGAGGCTAAAGAAAGCAATAAGTATATATACAATAAACTCCAGATCCTCCATATTCTTTGCTTCTCAGGATTCCACCATGATCTGGCTTCACATCCGTCTCTGGAAGTTATATCCGCGCACCTCAATTGCGTGATCCTTGGTTCTTACCGGCGCATGAAGAATCTAATCTGACGATGTCTAACCAAATTTTTCTGTTGATATCAAGGGACTCTATTGTTTGAAGGCAATATTTTTTCCGAACTTCATTTTCTCAAATCCGAGAGAAGATACGATGCTATTGTCATAGTGGTCCAAAACCTCTCCAATCTAGCTCTTTTCCTTCCGGTGAGACAAAGATTCATCCTCTCTCGTATCAGTAAATCTTTAATCTTAACGCTGTGTCCTTCTTTATCCATGATGCATCATTTTGTCCTTTCTTTCACAAGTGGTTCCTTTCTTTTATCATGTTTCTTGAGAAAACCGGAGCTTTGTCCATCCTATCCTTCTTGTCTCACGACAATCCTTCAACTCTTCTAATCGTTGTTTCTCAAGAAAAACGCAAGACTCGCAACAAGTCTAGCAAGTTTTTGCAAGGTGTAGTGGTCACACCATTCCGTTGTTCATCACCTTGGGAACGTGAGGGTCACCTTCGTTCGAACACCTGCCTCTCCTTGTGTTGTTTTCTTTTCCTAAGGAATCTCGGGGCGAGATTCTTGTTTAGTGGGGGAGAGTTGTAGCATCCCAATTGTCTAACAATTGTAATGCTACTTGATCTAGTAATATAATGGCTACTTCAAACATATAATTGTTGCATCATAATTATATCATGCTCATGTCATCATGCCACCTTGCATTTGAGCATCATATAAAACCCTTTTTGTTTTGGTTCTTATCTCATATGCATTAGTAATTCTATTTGCCTCTTGATATTGTATTTGGTTGTTGATATATTGTTTAAATGCCCAGGTTGAGTTGGGGGCATATCTTTTATTCAACTCCATCACCTTTCTCTGTCACCACCTTATAATTCCACCATCCAACTAAATATGAGCTTTGCACTTTATTGGGTTTTACCTCTAGCTCATATGGGTTGGGATGGATCCAATTCTTGTCCACATGCTCTCATCTTAGCAACATGTTGTTTTCACATTATTGGTTTATGAGAGCCACATGGCCACCTTTGCATGCCTTGTGAGTGACACCCTTTTTCTAGCTTCCATATGGATTATTATGGGTTTATGATCATGTGGGGATATTTTGGGAATAGTAAGCATCTAGTGGAATATACACACTAGCAAGTCCCAATTATAATCAAATGTGATCATCTCCATCTACTCCACTTGGAACTTCCTTTTAAATTCTTTTGCTTAGGCCTTACTCCACATTTTGGAATGCATAGGAATAATGCCATGTAAATAATCTTGTTTTCACAAAAATAAGCATGGCATTAATTATTATGCATGGGCCATGCAAGTACCACCACAATTCTAGTCTTTGGATTTTATTTGAATTCTTGGGTGAACCATCTCATCTCCATCTATCTCTCTCCCTAAACCTAACCCCATCTACCCTAGTTACCACCTACCACCACCTTGGGCATCATCTAATCTAACCCTAGCTCCTCTCTACACCACTCCCATCTAAACCAAACCCTAGCTACCACACCCTCTCTCTCGGCCTCTCTCCTCTCTCACCTAGCTGGCCCCACCTGGCCACCTAGCTACCCCAACCCTAATACCAAACCCTAGCCCGAGGCTACCACAACCCCAGCCCGAGCCTCCCCTCTCCTCTTTTCTTCCTCTATCTCTGCCATGAGGGCCCCTCCAACCGAGCCTCCCCTCTGGCCCTACCGTCCCCACCTGCCAGCTCCCTACCCTGCCCCTGCCTGCCCCTGCCCGACCGAGCACGTGAAGGAGGAAGGAGGGAAAAAGGTGGCCGAGCCACCTTTAACCCTACCCACTCCCGCACGACACCCCCACGCCTCTCCCTCACCTTTTCCCTCCTCCCACTCGCCTCCTCTGCATCCTCCAGATCTCCCCAGGCCACTCCTTTCTCCCTGCCGCCCCCTACAGCCATCTACCCAACGCCGGCCATCGTCGGTCTCCCCCGACCCCCCTCTCTTCCAGCCGGAGGCGCGACGAACTCTGGTGTCGAGGAAGTCCACGCGGCACCCCTGCATCACCCTGCACACGGAGTCGAGAAGGAGGAGCCCCAGAACCGCTGCGCCACGCCGAGGCCGACGCGAAACCCTAACTCCGGTCCGTCTGCGTTGTCGCCGATCCCCTGCGCCTCGAGCCGATCCGACCACACCAACCTCTCCTCGGTGAGCCCTTATGCCCCGCTGACACCCTCGCTCTCGCTGTTGCCGTCGGGTGTCGCCAATCGATTCGTCGAACAGTCTGTGCGCGCCGTCGGCCGCAGCGTCTACTCGCTCCCGCGTCGTGCAGAGACCCTATCTAGGCCGCGCCTTACCCCCTAACACCGACCGCTCCCTAGCCCAACGGAAGCCGCCTCCGCGCGCGAGCCCCAGGTCCAGGGTTCGAGTTCCCCGCACGCCGCGCGCTGCGCGTGCGAGCACCGATCCGTCCGCAGAGAAGAAGAACAGTGCCAAGCGCCGCTTTGCAAATACCCCCCCTGCCTTTTTGACTCCTGCAACCCGCGCTCCTAGAGGTCCCACCTGCTAGCCTCCTTCTCCTTTTTGCAAAAACGCCCCGCATCTTTTTAGACCGTAACCCGCGCTCCCTCTCTGGCCACCTGTCCGTCTCCGCGCGTTCTGCCGCTGTCACGTAGGCCCGCAGCCTCTGGGCCCGCTTGTCATCCACGCGGGCTAGGCAGAGCCCCGGTGTGAGAAGCTTTTCTCGCGCGTGTGCCTCCAGTCAGCCTGGTCCCACCCGTCAGCGATTAGGTCTAGATCTGTCTGGGTATAAAAAATATTTCTGCATATCTGTTTTAATTCAAATCTTTTCAAATTAATTCAATTCAAATTTATTTCTGTTTTTAAATAACTTTTAAAATACAAATCCAAATAATACAAATAATATATGTTTTGAGATCAGAAAAATGTGAGGAATTCAAATCTGCCATCCAAAATATATTTTGAACACTTTATTTTCCAAGTTGATTTAAAATTACATTAAAATGCCCTTTTGCCTTAATTAATTAATAACTTTTGTTTCATAACTCCAAATTTAACAAATAATATGTCTAAAATGATTAGCTCAACGAGACCTTTTCGTTTATGCATTCCTTGTCTTGTTTTGAAGCATGCATCATATAAATATAAAGTGTACAGCAACTAATATGAGGATAAAATGGGGCCAAAACTCAATAAAATGATTTATTCTTGTATTCCACACCTCACCCATGCCATGCTACCTTATTGCCATGCAAATTGTGCATCATTCATCATGGCATGATTGTTTGCTTGATGCATTTAATTCATATGCTTGTGCACTTTATTTATGTGGGCCCTTGTTTGTTTGGTTCTTCTTCGAATAGATGCTGAGCAAGGGATATATCAAGAGAACCAGGAGCACTACCCAGATCCATCCCTTGCTTCAACTGAGCTGCCAGGCAAGCACTGCCACATGCTTGCATACATATACTACCTATTGCCTCTATCTTATTCTTGCATCATTGAGTCGCGATTGCATTAATCTGAATCCCAAGTATTGCATAGCCTTTACTTTTAAACCCCACCGAAGCTTGTTCCTCCATCCCATGAGCTAGTACTACAGGAGTTGTTTGAGCCATGCGAGTCGTAGAACAGCATGTGTAGGGTATGTGAGTGTCTGAGGGATAACGAGGTACCTATACAACTTAGCCTGAGTAGTAATGGGATAACTAATGAAAGTGGCATCGGTGAGCCATATTCGCTATTTGGTTTTTCAGGCTCACTTGTGTCCCGTAAGACCCCGAGTACTTGATTCCTGTTCCAAGAATATTCGCGCTATCCACATCCGGGAGGCTTATGAACCCCCCTGAGCCAGAGCTTGATTCATTCTTATTTCTTGGGGCCACAAACTAGTTTGAGGTTTTATTTACTATCCTGTACTTATGCCATGCTTTACTGCTTTATTTAAAATTGTGCGAGGTACTGCACACTGTACTGTTTAGGAAAGCGGAGTGTTTTCGCGGTATCGACAAGCCCAGTCACATTTTCGGGTTCCCAGTCATTTACAGCCATTGGCGCAAACCTTGAGTCCGTCTCGGAGTCGGCCAACTTCGTCGCGGGTAGCTTAATGGGGTGGCCCCCTGAAATATTTCTGAATCCTGTGATCGCTTTGTCGTGAATGCCTCGTTGGGTTTTGATTTGGTTTTTCCGAGGTTGATCGAGTGTGTGTTGCTATTTGTGCACCCCTGCAGGGTAAAACTTTCTGAAAGCCGTGTCCGCGGTTATGGACGACTTGGAGCACAGTTTCTCGATCATAGACAAGAATAACTAAAGTACCGCTTTTAATTTGACTAAGTACCGGACTAGTAAATAGTGCAACACTCATGGAATGGATGATAAAACTGCCAACGGATGGGGGGTTGTTCGTCCGCTTCCTCGTCAGTAAGCGAGGAGGAGGATGGATCTGTGGACATTACCATTATAACTGTTGTTATTAATCCACGGACATCCGTCTATCTTTGGTTAGGCGGATGGTTAGCGAGTATCTATAGAATTGCTAGGGTTTATCTTTTGCTGCAATTGCGTCACCCCAGGTTGTGTCCCCTTTAGCGGCATAAAGACTTGCTGAGTACCCCTAGGGTCTCACACGATAAATTATTGGTTCAGATGAACAGGTACACTCCCAAGATGGATACTGGGTGGAGGAGACGGACGATGTGGGCAACGATCATTCGGTGTAGAGATTCCGGGAACGGGGATCCGTGAGATCTGTGGGCGAGATGTGCTTATTTATGAGGCATCTTATGCCGATTTGCTTCTTATCCGTACTCGGATTTTGTCTTCCGCTTCCGCCTGATACTCTGATGTTTGATGTATGAGGAGATATCCTACACTATTATATCTATCTAGGATATTTGGATCTTGCCGTATGGCGTTGCTATATTTCCTTTCTTTTTAGATGGAATGGCTCTGATGTATTGTTGTATGGTGGCTTGCATACATACTCATTTGTGTATGTAGTTGATCCCTTCGCCTGCCGATTACGCCGCCCGTTCTTGTCCCGATGATTGGAAATGGTTAGGATGGCCGAAAGGTCTACCTGTGAGTGGCATTTGGGCCCCACCGTACTATTTTAACCATTTCCGCTCATCCAGGCTTGTAACTAGGAGCGTAATTCATCGAGGTAGTTACAGTGCCTTGGATGAATCATGCGTTGTTTTAGCATATTAAAGCATAATATAGTGGTATTCTCCTTTGATGCTTTATTTGGGTTGACTTGGCGCATGCTCACACCATGTTATGACTATCTCAAGTCACCATAAGCCTTTATGATCCTTTAGTTTTCAACTTGTAGTATCACTTTATGCTTTGATCAATGATGTTTTGTCGCTCTGCATGATTATGGCCATTATTGCTCGCTTAGTTTGTCGCTCCCAATCTTTTGCTAGCCTCCACAACCAAGTATGAGTTCCACTCATGCATCCAACTCCTTAAACCAAGTTATTCCAAAGAGTCCACCATACCTACCTACTAGCTTATGCTATTCCAAGTATATTCATGCTTTTGTTTACCTTCCGAATTAAACTTGTTATGAGAAAACTAGTGATTAAAGCTCTCACGAACTTGATGGCACACTTTACTTTTCTTGCCCTTAATAAACTTGAACCATTGGGCCCTTCTTTGTTGCTTATATGCTTGCGCTTTATAAGTTGAAATTAGCAGAACCATGTTTCATGGGGAACGCTTTCAACATTGCACTTGTACTTTGTACCCCGTTGATATCATGTTCTTTTGCTTATGGATCCCGGCGGTGTGAAGTAAAAGTGGAACTTGTAAGATCATGGAGTTTGTATGTGTGTTAGAGAAACGCCTGGGCCGCTAGCCTAAGCCATGCCTAATCATGGTGGAAACTTGCAGCATCACCATAATGAGCACTCTATGAAGCATCCTCAATAAAAACCTATGCAAATAGCAAATAAAAAGATCGTTGAGATGCTCATTGTCTGCTTGCCTTGTCATTTTGATTATGGGATAGCTCTTGTATCATGTGCAAGGGGTACCCCGTTGGCGGTTCTTTATGATACATATGTACTTACAATGACAAGAGCTTACGTGTGACTAAAGTTGAGTAGCATTAGGTTCGGTCTTTGTAAGTAAGGGCATGAGATTTCGGTTTATAACTTGTCAAGCATATCCTCTTAGTTGTGTCACTTTAACCTTAATCACCTTCAAGATGCTTATGATAGGGGCAATGAGAGCTGAAAGCTATAAGTACCATAATTTTTGGAAGCTCTTTATGAGACTTGAATCCCTCCTTCCTTTTATAAAGGCCTTTCTTCCACCATGATATTGAGTCTCCACCTTCTATCTTTATGCACCTACTTTGAGAGCATAGTGGCCATTCTTAGTTCTATGTGCATTTCCCAAGACTAGTTGATTGATGCATAACTTGATATTGCTTGTTTAAACTATTTGCATCTAGTCACTCTTATGAACTTTGAAGGTGTCCTATGCAATTATATTTGCTACTCTATGAGGGACAAGCTGAATACTATTATGCTATGTTTTCTTTATGTGAAACAAACAAACGTCTTGCAAAGCATTGTTATTCATGAATCTTTTGTTTGTGCCTTTTCATGTTGCATCATAGTTTCTTTGTCTTATTGCTAGGACCTTGTCTTTCATGTTATGATTGAAGTACTATGATCCTAGCTTTGAATGTTTTACAAATACTTTGATCAAGTCTTTGATGGTGCATGTCACCTCAAAAATTATTCTTTCTTTTTATCACTTACCTACTCGAGGATGAGCAGGAGTTAAGCTTGGGGATGTTGATACATTGAAAATGTATCTATAATTTTTGATGTTCCATGCTTGGTTTTATCCACTTTCTTGTGTTTTGTCCACACTTTGGAGTACTTTTCATATGATTTCTTGGACTAACCTATTAACAAGAGCCACAGTGCCAACTGCCTGTTTTCTGCTATTTTTGGTTCCAGGAAAGTCAGAAAATGAATATTCTCGGAATTGGATGGAAAGTCAGAAAATGAATATATTTTCCGGAAGTCATCAGATGCCAGAATACGAGACGGAGAAGGGTTGGGGGCCGGCCACACCACCTGGCCGCGTGGCCAGGCCTAGCCCACGCCAGGGGGTGGTCTGGCCGACCCCAGCACTCCCTCGGCCCCTCCTTCCGCCTATATATTCCCCTCGGGACGAAAATCCTAAGTACCCGATCAAAAATCCACGAAAGAGTCTATAGCCGCCGTCATCTCCATCCCTAGATTGGGAGGGATCTAAAGCTCTTCCCGGCACCCTGCCGGAGTGGGGAATTCACCCTGGAGGCCTTCTTCATCACCATGCTAGCCTCCGGTGTGATGCGTGAGTAGTTCATCCTTGGACTACGGATCCATGTAGTTTGCTAGATGGCTGGTTCTCCTCCTTTGTGCTTTCATGTCTAGATCTTGTGAGCTCCGTTCATGATCAAGATCATCTATTTGTAATTCTGCATGTTGTGTTTGCGGGTATCCGATGGATATTGAGATGCTATTTCAGATTGATTATTGATTCTATCATGTCTTTGTTATTTGTGATCTTGCATGCTTTCCGTTGTTAGTAGCTATCTTGGCCAAGTAGATGCTAGCAACTCCAAGAGTTAGTATTTATGCTCGATAGTGGGTTCATGCCTCTGGTAATCTAGGGAAGTGACAGAAATCTCTAAGGTACTAGATGTGCTATTGCTACTAGGGAGAAAAAAACAATCCCTTGTTCATAGAACAATCGTATTGTTTACTTTACACGCAATTCGTAAAGCAATAATCTGTTGCTTGCAACTTAATACTGGAGGGGGTTCGGATGATAACCTGAAGGTGGATTATTAGTCATAGATGCAGTTGGATGGCGGTCTATGTATAATGTTGTAATGCCCAATCAAGTCTCAAAGGAGTCAAGATGATTAGTATATGCATGTATTGCTTTCTCGATGTTTGTCAATTGCCCCGCTGTAATTTGTTCACCCAGCATGTTATCTATCTTAAGGAGAGCCACCTCTAGTGAAGTATGGATCCCGGTCCTTTCTTTTACATACAATCTACAAACTGTTTACTGCTTTGTGGTTACTTTCTGCAAACTATTACTTCCTTCCATTCGATATGTTTAATCCTTTGTTTTCAGCAAAACCGGTGAGATTGACAACCTCATCGCAAGTTGGGGACAAAGTTCTGTGGTTGTGTTGTGCAGGTCTCCACGTTGCTACTAGCACTGGTAGTGCGCCCTGCCAAGGCTCAGCTAGCAACACCTTTGGGGTGTTTCCTTGCTCCTACTGGTTCGATTAAACCTTGGTTTCATAACTGAGGGAAACTTGTTGTTGTGCTCATCATACCTTCCTCTTGGGGTTCCCAATGAGGTCTACATCAATACCGAGCCATCACCGCGTTGTGCCGCCATAGAAATTCAGGCTAGAGATTCCACTGTGCTATGATGGCTCAGCCAACCCCTATGAGTTCCTATAACTCTACACCACAGCCATCGAGGCTATTGGCAGCGACGCCCGCGTCATGGCCAACTGGTTCCCCATGGTCCTAAAGGACACGGATCACACCTGGCTGATGAACCTCCCAAAGGAATCTGTCGACTCATGGACCGCTTTGTGTGCTCTTCATCACCAACTTCAAGGATACCTACGAGTGCCCTCTCGCCTACTACAACCTCCACCAAGTCTGCTAATAGTCCGGTGAGACTCTCTTTTTAAATTCTTGAAGCGGTTCAGCCAAGTCCGCAACAAAATACCCAAGATCTCTGACTCCAATGTCATCATGGCCTTCTCCAAGCAAGGATGTTACTATGTGAGAGAAAATCAGCATCCACAGGGATGACCTCACCACGGCGGCAGAACTCTTCAACATGGAAGAAAATGCGCCAAGCAGAGGCCGAACACGTGTTTGGCCTCGAGGAGGGCGAGACTAGACCCGAAACAACAAGTGCCTCCAAGAGCAAGGGAAAAGAGGCCAAACACAAGTATCCAGCTATTCTCGCAGTGGAGCTTGAGCGCAAGAACCCTTGTGGAGGTGAGGGAGAATAAGAGCAAGATGACTGCCCGTACTGCATCTTCCACAAAAGGAATGGGCATGATACAGATGACTGCTACAAGCTCAAAAAGCTATGTGACAAGCGCAACATATAGAGGTAGAAGAAACAAGGCGGAGACCGGAACAACGGTCGTGGTGGCTACCAAGGAGGAGGGAACTAGAACAACAACCACAACGGTAGTGGAGGCCAGCAAAAAAACCATTTGGCTAATGCTCCCAGCAGCATCATGACACCACAGAAAGGGTCCTTGCCGAAGAAAACACTGAGGGCTACCAGAAGCCAAAGGGCGCCATCACCTGCATCCTAGGTGGGTACCAGGAACCCACAACCAACTGGCACTTCAAGCAGCTCACTCGCGAAGTCGCCATCACCCGACCAGGGACTCCCTCCCCAAAGCTCAAGTGGTCCCAGTACACCATCACCTTCGACGCCAGAGACCACCCCACCTCCCATAGAGCCGTGGGAACCCTCCCTAGGATCTTCACCCCCACCATCAACAACATTTCCATGGCTAAGACGCTCATCGACGGTGGTGTCGGCCTGAACGTGATCTCCACCGAGATGTTTGCCAAGCTACAAGTGCCATATGATAGGCCGATGCCCATCATGCCATTCTTTGGAGTCATGGATGGAACCACCATACCCATCTAGAAGGTATGCCTCACCATCATGTTCGGGACCCGCAATAACTATAGGACCGAGCTCATCGACTTTGATGTGTCACACATCGGCCTCCCCTACAATGTCATCCTAGGCTACCCGGTGCTAGGCAAGTTCATGGCAGCCACCCATCATACCTACAATATCATCAAGATTTCTAGCGACAACGGCGAAATCATCACCATCCGCTGCAATGAGGAGTCTCTATGCTCCATCGAGTAAGCCTACAAGGCTGCATCTACTACATACCCAGAGGACATGGACGCTCTCGACTATGTCAGGGGTACTACAAGGAAGAAGCAGATGGTGTCCCAAGATAATGCGGCAAAAAGAGCAGGGGTTGCATCATGCCCCCTCGACAAGGACCGCGTCACGGGTGGCACCCGTGGCGCCTGAAGAAAGCCGAAGCTACCTCCACAGAGCCTCGTTCACGGGGACGACGAAGACTCGGCGGCTTTCGACATCCCTGTGAGCTTCTCCTAACATCCATTCGACTTCGAGTGTGGCACCTCCTGGCGCCGGTGAGGTGGAAAAACCTCTCCAAAGGGTGCAGCCTGCCTACCCTAATTTTTTGAAGGTGACACCTGACCCTCATCATCCTCAGACTTATCTCATGTGAGGCCCTCTGCTGACTCACGACGGCATTGTAATACGACATGAACTTCCTGGTCGTTTTTTGGAATCGTGGGCCGCACACCAACTTTAGTTTCTTTGCCTTGAGTTTGCATTCTCTCTGTGTATTCACGAAGCTCTCCTACATGTACCATACAAGAGGCGGCTAGGCACGGTGTCTATCGCCTAACCACTCCTCGTCAACACCAAGGCCTAAAGTGTCGAGAACTGGCTTGTCCCAATGATAAAGTCTCCTCACCTCTGGTTCTTGCTGCTTGAAATCCTCGTATGACACATAAATAGAAGCTAACGAATGCATGACAAGCGATCATGCTAATCCTACGACTTCCTCCTCGAGGATCCTACATGAAATGCATTAGCCCTACGGTCTCCTCCACGAGGGACCTTCAGGGCGGCTCTCGAGGGCACCTCCCCTCGAGCAGCATAACCCATGCTAAGCCTATGGCTTCCTCCTCAAGGAGCCTACAAGACGTGCATTATTCCTATGGTCTCCTCCACGAGGGCCCTACATGGCGGCTCTGGAGGGCACCTTCCCTTGAACAGCATAACCCATGCTAAGCCTACGGCTTCATCCTCAAGGAGCCTATAGGACATCATTAGCCCTATGGTCTCCTCCACGAGGGACCTACGGGCAGCTCTCGAGGGCACCTCCCCTTGAGCATCATAACCCATGCTAAGCCTACGGCTTCCTACTCGATGATCCTACAAGACGTGCATTAGCCCTATAGTATCCTCCACGAGGGACCTACGGGGTGGCTCTCGAGAGAACCTCCCCTCGAGCAGCATAACGCATGCTAAGCCTACGGCTTCCTCCTTGAAGAGCCTATAGGACAAGCATTAGCCATACGGTCTCCTCCATGAGGGACCTACGAGGCGACTCTCGAGGGCACCTCCCCTCGAGCAGCATAACCCATGCTAAGCCACGACTCCCTCCTCTAGGAGCCTATAGTACTGCATTATCCCTACAGTCTCCTCCACGAGGGACCTACTGGGAGGCTCTCGGGGGCACCTCCCCTCGAGAAGCATAACTGATGCTAAGCCTATGGTTTCCCCCTCAAGGAGCGTACATGACGTGTATTATTCTTATGGTCTCCTCCACAAGCGACCTATGGGGCGGCTCTCGAGGGCACCTCCCCTCGAGCAGCATAACCCGTGCTAAGCCTATTGTTTACTCCTCAAGGAGCCTAATAAATGTGCATTAGCCCTACGGTCCCTCCACGAGGGACCTACATGGCGGATCTCGAGGGCACCTCCCCTCGAGCAGCACAACTCATGCTAAACCTACGGCTTCCTCCTCGAGGAGCTAAACAGGACGTGCGTCTATCCTACAGTCTCCCTCACAAGGGACTTATGGGCAGCTCAAGATCACCCCCCTTTGCAGGCTGAATTCGAGAGAGCCCTATGGTTTTGCCCTTGAGGAGCTGGCAAGAAGCAGATTCATCCGACGTCCTCAGTCAGATGATCAGACAAGGCGGCTCTCAAGAGCCCTCCCCTCAAGAAGCTGAGGATCGCTGGAACCTTGCAGTTTTCCTCCTCATAAGATCTGATGAAAAATATGTGCACTTTGCAGTTCCCCCATAAAGGAACCTACTGTGGCATCCCGCTAAAACCACTACTAGAAAATCGCTGTGTTATTGTGCATTGCATCATCATGCCGCATGCTCATGTCATCATGCCACATTGCATTTGAGCATCGTCATCATCATGCATGGTTTTGTCTAAAACTATTTTTGAAAAGTCTATTTTGTTTTCTAAATACCTCGTCTTCAATTCAAATCAAAACCACCGGGCTCGTCCGGAATATTTTGTTTCGTCTACTAACAGATTTCAAAAGCCTCGTTTTAAACCAATAAAATATTTATATTATTTTAGGGGGCAGCCGAACCGGGCCGAACCGACCCAGCCGGCCACCCCCAGTAAACAAAAACCAGAGCAAAACCCTAGTCTAAAAATTCCTAGCCACACCCTACCTACCCTAGTCCTTATCCCTCCCTCTCTCTACCAACTCCCACAGACCAGCCCGACCACCTCCTACCAGCTCCCACCCGCGTCGTGCACCTGCCGCGCGACCCGATCCTACCCATCACCCCACCTGGCCACCTCACGTCGCTTCCCCCTGCCAACCACCTGTCTACCCCGGCCCCACCTCCTGGCCCCGTCCCACGCCTCACGCGTCCGACGCGTCGCCACACGCCACCGCCCGCTCCCTACACTCCTTCTCTCCCTGCGTGCGGGCCCACCCGGTGCTCTTCCTTTCCACGAGAGAGAGCCTACCGACCCTTTCCCCTCGATCCCGTCGCCATCCCGTGGCCCACCCCGCCACCTGTCTGTGCCTCCTTCTCTCTCCCCTTCCTCGCCTCGCTCGGCCTCCCCTTGGTTCACCTTCCCCCATCCACCGCCGCCTCCCTCGAGCACCGGTGCCCCCAGGCCCCACCACCCCAACGGCTCTCCTCCACCGCCCTCCTCGTGTCGCGACCAGCCCCGCCGTGAGCCCTCCACCTCCGGCCGGCCCGTCCTCGCAGGGAACGGCACCCTCCTCGCGTCGTCCTCCCCGCCTCCGCCCGAGCCATTGTCATCTCCTCCTTAGCTCCGGCCAACCTCGAGCTCCCCGGCCGCCACGCTCGCCGCCCCCGTCTCCTCCTCCCTCGGCCCTGTCGCGTCTGCGTCGTCTACGCCCCCGAGCCCGAGCTCGACCGCCCTTGCCACGCGCCGCCAGGGCTGTCTCCTCCATAGCAGGGCCGCCGCTCTCTCCCCCGCCAGCTCCACCTCGACTCCTTACAGGGCTCCTCACCCCGCAGCCGCCGACAGCCACGCCCTGCTCACTTCGCGTTCCTACCCTTCCTCCTAGCCGCCCCCGTCGCTCACGGTGGAACTGCTGTTGCTGCTCGCCCAGGGCATGATGGCGGGGTCGTCGACGGCCAGGATCCCAGTGCTGCGTCCCTGTATGGATCGTCGTCTTACCCTCCTCCCATTCCTGCAGACCATGAGGTGGTTCCCCTGCAGCGAGCGATGCCGCCACAGCCCGGGTCGGCTCTGCCCTGTCAATGTCGCCCTGCTCCTTGTGCCGCGCAGGGTGCCCGCAGATGGTAGTCCCTGTTCCTGCTCTAAGGCCTCTTTATCTCATCCGCACGCACGTGTGTTTGTGCCTGCGTCTGTGTTTGTTGTTCCGCACATGTGACCAAAAGTAGTGAAGTGAGGCCATGGCGATCAGCGTGTATCACTGATCTTCTGTCGACAAGATCTTCTCGCCAACAAAACCCTCGCCGAGATCTACATCGAAACCCCGAGCACTCTGCTGCGGTACCCGGAGATCTCCTACATGGAACCGTCAAGCCACGCAGAGATCTGCTACACGAACCCGAAGACCACCAAGATCTCCGATCGGAATCCGAGGACGCCGATACCCTAGACGATAACTTCTCCTTCCCGGAAGAATTGACGTCGGTGCGACAAGATCGTCCCAACCCCCCAGGTTCGTCTACCCAGACACCGTGCGACAAGATCTACCTCACGTATTTCGAAGATTCCCGGATGCCAAAATCACCCACACGGAACACCAAGACCCCGAGCGCGCCGACATGGATCCAAAGACCGAACCCGAAGACCTGGATGCAACAAGATCTACCTCCCATGTCCGAGACCGATCCCCGTCGAACCCTGCCGAACCCCGAACCCCCGGAACCAAGATGTTCCGAACCCAGATGTGTGACCCTAAGCCTCTATTTTTATAATATGACATATACATGTCGCATCATTAAATCATCATGCTTGCATACATGTCATCTGGTCGGTTGGGTTAAATAGTCGATTCACCTAAACTAAATATGGTGTCTATATGCAGGCTATCCTAGTCTTATATTGGCCCCATTTAATTTTGTGTAGCAAACAAATACCATGTTTTGCCTTGTTAAGACAGCATTTAAATTGCGGGGTATCTAAATAACTGGAACCTATTAATTAATTGTCTGGACCCTGGTTCCGCTTAATACTGCCTAATTGCACCGCATCTGCATCATATCATAATCATGCCGGATCTTCTGCCGTAGTATTAAATATTGCATCTGGTGTTTCTTCTAGTGTTTGCTTCTTCGTAGATTAGGCCGATGAGTTGATGCGAGTATCGACAAGTTCTTCGGATAATGTATCTTCGGTAGTGTTTCCCAGGCGAGCATCTCTCCCCCTTCTACCTATTTTGCATTTATAGTCTTTATTTCCTCCTGTTGATCTATTGCTATCCGTGTCGCGATGCTTTAGTTTCCTTGCACCATTTATATCCCGTGCAGCCTCTATATTGCCATGGACACCTCCTAATACCTGTTGTTTGGTAGATAGCTAGCCTTGCGAGTCGTAGTTGCTTGTTCAGGTGCGATCTTGTGTTGTCGAGTACCACAGTTGTTGGAATGCTGGCAGATGTTTATGGTGGAGATGATCATGTCTTTATTTACAACTATTAAATTGCTGTGATAACTAATGAAAGTGGCACCGGTGGGCAATATCTGTTATTTGGTTTTTAATGCCCACTTGTGTCCCGTAGGCCCCGAGTACTTGATACATGTTCCTTCACTATTCGCACTATCCACATACGGGAGACTCTATGAATCCCCCTTAGCCAGAGCTTGATTCATTTCTTATTTCTTGGGGCCACAAACTAGTTTGGGGTTTTATTACTATCCTGTACTTATGCCATGCTTTACTGCTTTATTTACGATTGTGCGTGGAGCACCTGTACTGTTTAGGTTCATGACACGTTTTCGCTGTATCGACAAGCCCAGTCACACTTTCGGGTTCCCAGTTGTTTACAGCCATCCACACAAACCTTGGGTCCGTCTCGGAGCCGGCCAACTTCGTTGCGGGTAGCTTAATGGGGTGGCCCCCTGAAATAATTTATGAATCCTCTGATTGCTTTGTCGTGAAAGCCTCGTTGGGTTTTGAGTTGGTTTTTCCGAGATTGATCGTGTGTGTGTTGCTATTTGTGCACCCCTGCAGGGTAAATCTTTCTGAAAGCCATGTCCACGGTTATGGACGACTTGGAGCACAGTATCTCGATCATAGACAAGCATAACTAAAGTAGTGTTATAAATTTGACTCAATATGTGACTAGTAATCAGCTTCACTACAATGGAATGGATAATAAAAATGCCAACAACTGGTGGATTTGTGGTGATCTGTGTCCTACTATACCTGCCTAGTAAGTATCGCAACTCCAATGGAATGAAATAAAAGTGCCAACAACTGCTGGGTTTGGGATGTCACATGCTAATTGTATCTGACTAGTAAGTACTGCAACTACAACTTCTTGGTTAACTAAAACTGCCCACTACTTATGCTATCAGGATGACTCGTGTTATCTATACCTGACTAGTAAGTGCTACAACTATAATGGAATGAATAAAACTGCCAACTGTGTGGGTTCCTCGGTTTGACTTCCCGTTTGGTTTCGAGGGGGAATACCAGGAGGGGTATGATTGGTGTTAGTATCAGGTTGGGTCCGAATAGGTCCCTCTTATCTCTCTCTAATAGCCGACAGTTTATCGAGTATCTATAGGTTGTTTAGTGCATGCTGCGCTGCCGCTTCAGTCCACCATACCTATGTAGGCGAGAGCCACCGAATTCTAGCCTCGCCGTGTACAGGCCTCAGTAATGACGCTCCTCTTTTTCCCTTCGCCCTTTGTCGGCACCCCTTGTGTTTAGCAGGTACGAGTTCGACATCGTTAGCAGGGTTACCCTTCTGGCTTGGCCTGGGCAGGGTTATGTACGCCATTGGTTATTCTTCAGGGCTCTTATCCCAATTTGCATCTTGTCCATACTCGGACGCTATATCGATTTCAAGGTGATTTGGATCTCTGAATTGTATATCGGTATTCTTGACTCATGGAGTCGTGTTGTATATATATCGGTTCTATGGGTCCCATCGAGGACTGTTGTGTAATGGTATTACTTTGTTTTCCACCCGCACGAAAGTGCCTGGTGGGCGTCCTTGAATCGTTTCTATGCGGGTTTGGCGGGAAGTGCTAAAACTTGCATAGGGCCAATTTGAGGGTGTTACAGAGTGGTATCAGAGCCCAGCAGTTACGATACCCCACAAGTCCAGCCTGTAGGATAACCTAGCTAACGGACGATGTAGAGTGTCAAAACTAGTTTGAAAAATCGGTTGGATAGATCTGATTAGGTCTGCTTTTACTCCTTACCCCTCTGCTATTCTCCTCTTACCTCTGCGTGTTTTGAATCTTCTCTCTTCCCTTTCTTCGAGTCCAGGAATTCTCGTGGTTGGGTTCCGTCGTACCTTCAGGGTTTCGCTTCCTCCTTTGGTAACGGTGTTGCTACATCCGGTCTTCGTGCTATCTGAGGAATCCTTTATCTGTTGGACTTCTCTTTGTTCCTTCTTGTGCCTTCCGGGGTTTTTCCGACGCGACGACATCATCTACGCCAGATCCGATGCAGAGCCGGCATCACTCCTTTGTTTCCGAACCTCGTTTGTCGAGATCTTCAGTCTAATTCCGAGAGTTGGTTGCATAATTCTCCTATTCGTGTGCAGAGTAATGGTTTGGGTGCACGATGGACTGATCTACATCCGACTACTCTTATCATTCGCTTTTGTATATCGAATCGGTGGATCCAGCAATTTTACTCCGTCCACGGAAGATAGAGGTGGCTTTATTTGTTGATACCTTTACCTTCCTCCTTTGTTTATCTGGAGTGTTCTCTCTACGGATGTGAGCAGCGACCCTTGTTAGTGGTGTCGCGAGGATCTACACGAAGCGAGAAGATTCAGATTGCCGACGTTCTTCCCGGTACCATGAGGCGGATCTCGAGGGCGAGATCCCTTGTTAGTGGTGTCGAATTGTGGCATCCCGCTAAAACCACTACTAGAAAATCGCTGTGTTTTTGTGCATTGCATCATCATGCCGCATGCTCATGTCATCATGCCACATTGCATTTGAGCATCATCATCATCATGCATGGTTTTGTCTAAAACTATTTTTGAAAAGTCTATTTTGTTTTCTAAATACCTCGTCTTCAATTCAAATCAAAACCACGGGGCTTGTCCGGAATATTTTGTTTCGTCTACAAACGGATTTCAAAAGCCCCGTTTTAAACCAATAAAATATTTATATTATTTTAGGGGGCAGCCGAACCGGGCCGAACCGACCCAGCCGGCTACCCCCAGTAAACAAAAACCAGAGCAAAACCCTAGTCTAAAAATTCCCAGCCACACCCTACCTACCCTAGTCCTTATCCCTCCCTTTCTCTACCAACTCCCACCGACCAGCCCGACCACCTCCTACCAGCTCCCACCCGCGTCGTGCACCTGCCGCGCGACCCGGTCCCACCCATCACCCCACCTGGCCACCTCACGTCACTTCCCCCCGCCAACAACCTGTCTAACCCAGCCCCACCTCCTGGCCCCGCCCCGCGCCTCACGCGTCCGACGCGTTGCCACACGCCACCGCCCGCTCCCCGCACTCCTTCTCTACCTGTGCGCGGGCCCACCCGGTGCTCTTCCTTTCCACGAGAGAGAGCTCCCCGACCCTTTCCCCTCGATCCCGTCGCCATCCCGAGGCCCACCCCGCCACCTGCCCGCGCCTCCTTCTCTCTCCCTTCCTCGCCTCGCTCGGCCTCCCCCTGGCTCACCTTCCCCCATCCACCACCGCCTCCCTCGAGCCCCGGTGCCCCCAGGCCCCACCGCCCCGACGGCTCTCCTCCGCCGCCCTCCTCGTGTCGTGGCCAGCCCCGCCGCGAGCCCTCCACCTTCGGCCGGCCCGTCCTCGCAGGGAACGCCACCCTCCTCGCGTTGTCCTCCCCGACTCCGCTCGAGCCGCTGTCGTCTCCTCCTTAGCTCCAGCCAACCTCGAGCTCCCCGGCCGCCGCGCTCGCCGCCCCCGTCTCCTCCTCCCTCGGCCCCGTCGCGTCTGCGTCGTCTACGCCCCCGAGCCCGGGCTCGACCTCCCATGCCACGCGCCGCCAGGGCCATCTCCTCCACAGCAGGGTCGCCGCCCTCTCCCCTGCTAGCTCCACCTCGACTCCTTCCAGGGCTCCTCGCCCCGTAGCCACCGACAACCACGCCTTGCTCCCTTCGCGTTCCTACCCTTCCTCCTAGCCGGCCCCGTCACTCGCGGTGGAACTGCTATCGGTGCTCGCCCACGGCACGACGGCAGGGTCGTCGACGGCCAGGATCCCCGGCGCTGTGTCCCTGTACGGCTCGTCGTCTTACCCTCCTCCCATTCCTGTAGACCACGAGGTGGTTCCCCTGCAGCGAGCGACGCCGCCACAACCCGGGTCGGCTCTTGCCTGTCAACGTCGCCCTGCTCCTTGTGCCGCACAGGGTGCCCGTAGATGGTAGTCCCTGTTCCTGCTCTGAGGCCTCTTTATCTCATCCGCACGCACGTGGGTTTGTGCCTGCGTCTGTGTTTGTTGTTCCACTCATGTGACCGAAAGTAGTGAAGTGAGGCCGTGGCGATCAGCGTGTATCCCTGATCTTCCATCGACAAGATCTTCTTGCCAACAAAACCCTCGCCGAGATCTACATCGAAACCCCGAGTACTCCGCCGCGGTACCCGGAGATCTCCTACATGGAACCGTCAAGCCACGCCGAGATCTGCTACACGAACCCGAAGACCACCAAGATCTCCGATCGGAATCCGAGGATGCCGAGACCCTAGACGACAAGTTCTCCTTCTCGGAAGCATTGACGCCGGTGCGACAAGATCATCCCAACCCGCCAAGTTCGTCTACCCGGACACCGTGCGACAAGATCTACCTCACGGATTTTGAAGATTCCCGAACGCCAAGATCGCCCACACGGAACGCCAAGACCCCGAGCGCGCCGACATGGAACCGAAGACCGAACCCGAAGACCCGAATGCGACAAGATCTACCTCCCGTGTCTGAGACTGATCCCTGTCGAACCCTGCCGAACCCCGAACCCCCGGAACCAAGATCTTCCGAACCTAGATGTGTGACCCTAAGCCTCTATTTTTATAATATGACATATACATGTCGCATCATTAAATCATCATATTTGCATACATGTCATCTGGTGGGTTGGGTTAAATAGTCGATTCACCTAAATTAAATATGGAGTCTATATGCAGGCTATCCTAGTCTTATATTGGCCCCATTTAATTTTGTGTAGCAAACAAATACCATGTTTTGCCTTGTTAAGACAGCATTTAAATTGCGGGGTATCTAAATAACTGGAACCTATTAATTAATTGTCTGGACCCTGGTTCCGCTTAATACTGCCTAATTGCACCGCATCTGCATCATATCATAATCATGCCGGATCTTCTGCCGTAGTATTAAATATTGCATCCGGTGTTTCTTCTAGTGTTTGCTTCTTCGCGGATTAGGCCGATGAGTTGATGCGAGTATCGACAAGTTCTTCGGATAATGTATCTTCGGCAGTGTTTCCCAGGCGAGCATCTCTCCCCCTTCTACCTATTTTGCATTTATAGTCTTTATTTCCTCCTGTTGATCTATTGCCATCCGTGTCACGATGCTTTAGTTTCCTTGCAACAGTTATATCCCGTGCAGCCTCTATATTGCCATGGACACCTCCTAATACCTGTTGTTTGGTAGATAGCTGGCCTTGCGAGTCGTAGTTGCTTGCTCAGGTGCGATCTCGTGTTGTCGAGTACCACAGTTGTTAGAATGCTGGCAGATGTTTATGGTGGAGATGATCATGTCTTTATTTACAACTATTAAATTGCTATGATAACTAATGAAAGTGGCACCGGTGGGCAATATCTGTTATTTGGTTTTTAATGCCCACTTGTGTCCCGTAGGCCCCGAGTACTTGATACCCGTTCCTTGACTATTCGCACTATCCACATACGGGAGACTCTATGAATCCCCCTTAGCCAGAGCTTGATTCATTTCTTATTTCTTGGGGCCACAAACTAGTTTGGGGTTTTATTACTATCATGTACTTATGCCATGCTTTACTGCTTTATTTACGATTGTGCGTGGAGCACCTGTACTGTTTAGGTTCGTGACACGTTTTCGCTGTATCGACAAGCCCAGTCACACTTTCGAGTTCCCAGTCATTTACAGCCGTCCACACAAACCTTGGGTCCGTCTTGGAGCCGGCCCACTTCGTTGCGGGTAGCTTAATGGGGTGGCCCCTTGAAATAATTTATGAATCCTGTGATTGCTTTGTCGTGAAAGCCTCGTTGGGTTTTGAGTTGGTTTTTTCGAGGTTGATCGTGTGTGTGTTGCTATTTGTGCACCCCTGCAGGGTAAATCTTTCTGAAAGCCGTGTCCGCGGTTATGGACGACTTGGAGCACATTATCTCGATCGTAGACAACCATAACTAAAGTAGTGTTATAAATTTGACTTAATATGTGACTAGTAATCATCTTCACTACAATGGAATGGATAATAAAAATGCCAACAACTGGTGGATCTGTGGTGATCTATGTCCTACTATAACTGCCTAGTAAGTATCGCAACTCCAATGGAATGAAATAAAAGTGCCAACAACTGCTGGGTTTGGGATGTCACATGCTAATTGTATCTGACTAGTAAGTACTGCAACTACAACTTCTTGGTTAACTAAAACTGCCCACTACTTATGTTATCAGGATGACTCGTGTTATCTATACCTGACTAGTAAGTGCTACAACTATAATGGAATGAATAAAACTGCCAACTGTGTGGGTTCCTCGGTTTGACTTCCCCATCTGGTCTCGAGGGGGAATACCAGGAGGGGTATGATTGGTGTTAGTATCAAGTTGGGTCCGAATAGGTCCCTCTTATCTCTCTCTAATAGCCGATAGTTTATCGAGTCTCTATAGATTGTTTAGTGCATGCTGCGCGGCCACTTCAGTCCACCATACCTATGTAGGCGAGAGCCGCCGAATTCTAGCCTCGCCATGTACTGGCCTCAATACTGACGCTCTAGTTTTTCCATTCGCCCTTTGTCGGCACCTCTTTTGTTTAGCAGGTACGAGTTCGACGTCATTAGCAGGGTTACCCTTCTGGCTTGGCCTGGGCAGGGTTATGTATGCCATTGGTTATTCTTCAGGGCTCTTAGCCCAATTTGCATCTTGTCTGTACTCGGACGCTGTATCGATTTCAAGGTATTTGGATCTCTGAATTGTATATCGGTATTCTTGACTCATGGAGTCATGTTGTATATATATATATCGGTTCTGTGGGTCCCATCGAGGAATGTTGTGTAATGGTATTACTTCGTTTTCCACCCGCACGAAAGTGACTGGTGGGCTTCCTTGAATCGTTTCTATGCGGGTTTGGCGGGAAGCGCTAAAACTTGCATAGGGCCGATTTGAGGGTGTTACACCTACGAGGGATCCTTCCGCCCTCACGAACCTCGCCAGGCACCCACAGCTTACCTCGCTCCGGTACAACACCAATCGTGGCCATAGGAAACTAGCGCGAAAGGAACAAGGGGACATAATGTAGATCAGCGTGGGCGCTGGAGTCAGCTCCCTCAAAGGGTAGACAGTATTGACCCCCTCAGGGATTCAACTCTCTGTGAGGCTAGGATAAAAAAAGTTCCTCCGTGAGGGTACTCACCATAGAGCTAAGTCCAAGCCTTCTTAGTTCCATCCCCTCTTCACGCTCTCGCCTTTCTTTTGCACTCTAAGCAGGAGTTTCTCCTCCACGAACTCCCTGATGGGCCGATAGGGCCTCGAGGAGACATCTTGCGACCACCTCATCTGGATCGTGACACTCGCTAGTCCTAGCCGTCTAACGCTTAGTGACGCTTTCCCCGGGGGCTGGTCCCTAACAGTGCATCACGGTAGGATGCGTGAAAGAAAGCAAGCTCTACGAGGGACAAGAAATAGAACCACAAGAGGATTCACCAGCAACATGTCCATTACAAGCATGCCCATGGGAAAAAATACTAGAATATTACTACATACTAGTGCCACGGAGCACAGGTGCTATCATTCGGGGCGCAATGACACCAACATCGGGGGAGCCGCTTACACGCTCAAAAGGTGGTGCGAGTAGTCTTTGCGGCACTGCAATGTGTCGAATACATACATAGAGAAGTCCCCCGCCGAGGTAGGAGAACTGCAGCACGAAGCCACACACAATGTTCTGGTCGGAGATGAAGCGCTCTGAGTTGATGATGAGGAACATGGCCCCTGGCACCAGGGCCTCGACGTTCATGCTCTATCCATCGCTGCCGCTGGAGTGCTTCAGCCCGGTGCCCCTGGCATGGTGCTCGCGTCCCCGAGTGCGAACCCCTCGGGGAGCTTCACCCTCATGGACCAATCCTCGTTGAAAAGGATGAGGATGAAGTGGATGGCCATCTCAGGCTCGTCTTCGACCTTCACCATGGCAGGCGGAGGGGTCAGAGGTAGAGGTGATGCTGGTTCCTGACGACCGCCTCGGCCTCCGCCGTGGCCCCCACGACTTCCTCGACTACTGTCGTGGGGGCGATTGCGACCGCTCTTCATGGGCACCTCTTCTATGGCTGCAACGACAGTTGTGGAAGTAGATGCGTCACCACGGACGACACCGTCCCTGCGACGTCCCCCGCGGTCACTCCTGCATGGTCGTCCGCTTTATCTACGGGGCTTCCTCTATCTCCACCATCACGGCTTTGCCTTTATCGGCAGCAGAGGCTCACTTCATCACCAAGGGAGAGAGCTAAGCTCCAGCCCAAAAATCTGGGAAGAAGGGAGATGGAGAAGAGTGGGTCGCGCCAAGGGAAAATATCATCGATCATTTGCTCTTATTAATCAAGGCGGAAGGTCACTTCGTCGCCTCGATTATCAGGCATTAACCGCTAGACTATCCTAGGCACCATCAATCGTGGAGGTGCAACTTCTGAGACGTGGTTGGCCCCGTGGTGGTTCCCAATCTGATGGTAGGAAGTGCGTGACTGCTTGGTGTGTGCGACTAGGATGCACGCGGGAACGGGCCTGTGTTGACTTGAGCAGCGGCGGCGGCCCCATCGATTGTTTGGGCCCTTGCCCCTTCACATCCTCCGAAGGAGGCATGCAGGGCAAGCGCCCGGGGGCTACTGTCGGGTCACTAGCAACTGGGGTACCCAAACCCACCAGTCACTAGGCCCACCACTAAAGCCACAACAGCCTTGCAAGGCTACCTCTCCTCGACATGCCCTCTCAGGAGCCGAAGGAGGAACGGGCAGCCCTTCGTGAGGCCCACTCCACTAGGACTGGGCCTCATCCGGGTCGCCTCCAAAAGGAAGGCTTCGTGAGGAGGCAGCCCCCTCCACGAGGGCCTTGGATTCTATCCCCACAAGTCCTGGGGGCATGCTGGTAATCTCGCCCTAAAGGAAGGAAGACGAAAAACCTAACGGGCAGTCCACAGAGGTACACTATCTGGCCTCTTCGGTGATAAAGAAGGGTTGATGGCACTAGCATCAGGGCGGGGGACAACAGCACGCTGCGGGGGAGAGGCTAGCAGCAACCGTAGCTTTTATGATGGACCAGTGACCCCGAAGATCGTAGACCTAGTCCATGTAAAGAAGTCTTGTAGACCATCTCTCCATGGGGGGCAATGTGGTATCCCTTCCTACCCAATGAATTGGGGGAAGAGGCCCATCGCCCCTATAAAAGGGGAGCCACCCCGACCTTAGAAAGGGATCAGAAACCCTAGACATACTCTTGTCATCATACCCTCGTGAAGCAACACAAGCAATAAAACCAAGTAGGAGTAAGGGCTTTACCTCCTCACGAGGGTCCCCGAAACTAGGTAAAAAAACCTTTGTCTTCTCTCTGAAGTACACGAGTTTCGTTGCCCCCATCGTCATGTTGAAGATATAGGCGCATGTTCAGTCCCCGCATGAATTCAGGGCTCATAGGTGCCCCTGTTCTTTCGCGGGACATTCATTCTCTAACGCTGACCTCAACACCATTCCTGAGCTAGCCATCAACGCCTTCCATTGGGGAATGCACAACGCACCCTTAAAGAGAAGGATCAACGACCAAGACTTCTTTACGGGAAGCAAGGAAGGGGCTCGGCCCAACCTTAGGATAAGGTAGTCGTGCACCTGCCTCGACCCCAAACCCCAGGAACAAAACAGGGTGACACTACAGCGCCCCCTCATGAGTTGTGGGATGCATCCCACCTCATGCATCTACAAGAAGTCAAGAGCAGGCACTCCCACCTGGGTGACACCCTAAAGCATCTTCAAGCGAGCCACCAGGAAGCAAAACTACCGCACCACCCATAGCCCGAGTACTAGTAAGCATCTCTCGGATACCCAGGGGCATGGGCTCTCTCCCTTAGGGGACATGGCTGCCGACCCCTGAGCCTGTTTTTCTGTGGTCCCCCATGGAAAACCGAACGCCCGGCCCCTAGCGCCTTCACCCGTTCGATGCTAGGGGTGGGACAATGTCAAAAGGCTATGAATGCTTCGCCTCCCCACACTACAAAGCGGCGAGGGCGTAGGGAAGTGGGTCATACCCAATGGGCGGGCTCCCCAACAAAAAGTGCGCCCTTCTCACTAGTGGCACAAGCCATCCTGGGAGCACAACATGCTCACTGAGTAGACTCGGAAGCTATTCCTAGAGAACTCAATGTGCGCTGCCACTTTCTCGATCGAGGGCTCCAGAAAACTAGAGAATCATGACCCGAGGCACACGCGCATGGGAGGGTCAGTGATACGTTGCTAACGTATCCATAATTTTTGATGTTCCATGCTTGGTTTTATCTACTTTTTTATGTTTTGTCCACACTTTGGAGTACTTTTCATATGATTTATTGGACTAACCTATTAACAAGATGCCACAATGCCAGTTGCCTGTTTTCTGCTGTTTTTGGATCCAGAAAGTCAAAAAATGAATATTCTCGGAATTGGACCGGACAAAAGCCAAAGTCGTTATTTTCCCGGAAGATTCACGGATCCAGAAGGAGAGACGAAGGGGGGCCACAGGGTGGCCACACCACCCCTAGGCGCGGGTCCCCCAGACCATGCCAGGGCCTTGCCCCTTCGCCTATATATTCCTCCCGATACAGAAACCCTAAATCATCAAGCCTCCAGCCACGAAAAGTTCCGCAGCACCGCCGCCACCGAAGAGGAGATTCGGGGGACAGAAAGTCTTTGTTCCGGCACCCTGCTGGGACGGGTAAGTGCCCCTGGAGCCATCTCCATAGATCTCCACCACCATCTCCATCGGTATTGCTGATTCCCATTATGAGTAGGGAGTAGTTCTCTCTTGAGGCTAAGGGTTCTACCGGTAGCTATGTGTTCATCTCTCTCTCTCTATGCATGATCTTATTGAGATCATGAGCTTGTAATCTATAGATCTACCTTGCTACTCAAGTGCTTTAATAGATCTCTGCTCTCCCCATGTGTGTGAAGTTGACAGTGTGCACACCATGGTGGCACTTAAGCTAGAGATTACAAATACTTGTTATGAGTTATATTTGGAGTTGGATGTCTTTATGAAATTGTGGTGTTTGTTGGACCCATCTAGTGCTCAAGGTGATAGTGTGGGGTTATCTAGAGGGGAAAGGCTTACTTTGAGGTGTGCTGTTATAGCCCTACCATGGATTAGAGTGTCCAACCGGAGAGTAGTTCAGCGTAGTATCATAAAGAAGAATATATTTATATGAGAGTGTTCACTAGTGAAAGTATGATCCCTAGGCCTTGTTTCTAAGCACTGAAACACCGTTTGCTATTAGATCTATTACATGTTTGCTTGCTTCCATATTTATTTCAGTTTGCCTTTAGTCTCTTCCACGCCATCAAAGTATTTCCTAGCACCGTTATCTTATATCTATACCACTTGTATTTCACTATCTCTTCGCCGAACTAGTGCACCTATACACCTGACAAGTGTATTGGGTGTGTTGGGGACACAAGAGACTTCTTGTATCTTGATTGTAGGGTCGCTTGAGAGGGGATACCTTTGGCCACTTCCTCCCTGAGTTCAATAAACCTTGGGTGATCCACTTAAGGGAAAACTTGTTGCTGTTCTACAAACCTCTGCACTTGGAGGCCCAACAACTGTCTACAAGAATAGAAGTGCGTAGACATCAAGCTATTTTCTGGCGCCGTTGCCGGGGAATGAAGAAGAAGAAGCTCCCACGTCAACCACGTGCCAGAAGCTATTTTCTGGTGCCGTTGCCAGGGAGGTAAGGTAAAAGGTACTCACATCCTCCGGTGTGAGTGCTCGAAGTTATTTCCTTTAGATTCTGCAATTTTGTCTTTTGTTTCTTGTTTTCACTAGTTAGGCTTAATGCAAAACAACAACAAAATAGAGAGCTTTATAGTATTTATCTTGAGTTAGGACATGAAGTGTTTGAAGAGAAAATTAAAAATCCTATGGAACTTTATTTACATGCTAATAGCAATGTTGTTAGTATGAATTCGTTGGACACCATTATTGCTAATGCTATGGAAAAGTCTAAGCTTGGGGAAGCTAGTTTTTATGAAAATAATCTTTTTAGTTCCCCAGTTTTGGAAGATAGCTATTCTATTGCTTATGATGATACCAAACCTCCAATATATGATGATTATAATGATGAATATGATATTTTCAGTCTACCTACTATTGAGGAGAAAATTAATGATTACAATATGCCTCATATATTTGATGATTATGGTGATGATAATAATAATGATGGCTATTTTGTTGAATTTGCTCCCACTACAATTAATAAGAATGACTATGTTTATGTGGAGAGTATTAATTCGTTTATGCATGTGGCTCATGATAAGAATGTTTCTTGTGATAGTTATATTGTTAATTTTATTCATGATGCTACTGAAAGTTATTATGAGAGAGGGAAACATGGTCTTATGTATCTCAACATTATTAAGTTTCCCCTCTTTATGTTGAAAGTCTTGAAGTTGCACTTGTTTTGCTTTCCTATACTTGTTGCTTTGTTCTTTCATGACTTGTTTCTTTACAAGATTCCTATGCATAGGAAGTGGGTTAGACTTAAATGTTCTTTGAATTTGCTTCTTGATGCTCTCTTTTACTTCAATTCATATTTCTTATGTGAGAATCTTCTCAAACTATCATGCCTAACTTAAAGGCGTTAAAGAAAAGTATTTATTGGGAGATAACCCAAAAGTTTTAGATGAGTATTGGAAGTTATTACCTCTATAATAACCGCTCCTTATCCTTTTTATTTGCTTTTTGTGCCAAGAGTAACCTCTAATGAGAGTGAAGTAATGATTGGGAAAGTTGCTGTTCCAAAACAGATTTCTTTGCTTCACCGTAAAAATTCGTGTAAAATCTCTGTACGTTGGTTTGAGCTGTGATTTTTTGTGCTTCTGCCCCAGGTTGTTATCTAACTTTCGTCAGTTCAACACTTTTCGATTTGAGCCATAGAAGGTCTTCCAAAAAATTGGTTTTTACCTGCTCGTCTATTTTGACAGATTTCTGCCATTATTTGCAATTGCTTCTTGTTGATTCCTTTTTGAGTTCTCTTTGGGGAATTGAGATTTTTGAGGGAAGTGCTACAGTAGCTTGTGTTTTAATGGAAGTTTTATTGGTGTTGAAACTGAACCTAAATACTTATTATCTTGAGTGTACTAATGTTGCTAATAAAGATTGTGTGAAGTTTTGTATGAAGGAAAAATTTCAGGTGTATGGAAGGAATGAGTAATGAGATGAAGGATGGACTAAAGCTCAAGCTTGGGGATGAAAGAAATATGCCTAAGAGGCAATAATAAAGTTGTTACTATGTATTCCTTGTATATGATAGATGTTTATTTTGCATGCTATAATTGTATTGATAGGAAACGTCAATACATGTGTGTTTAATAAACAAAAGGGTTCCTAGTAATGCCTCTCTTATAGACTAGCTTGTTGATTAACAAGATGATCAAGGTTTCCTGATCATGGACATTGGATGTTGTTAATAACAAGGTCACAACATTTGTGAAATGATGTGATGAACATTCATCCGAAGTATAGCATTACGATCAAGTCATTATGTTTACATTGCTATAACATCATACGAAGTAAGCTTTATCCTTAGACCATGAGATCATGTTAATTGCTAACACCGGAAGAGTATCTTGATAACATCAAACGTCACACCGTAACAGGGTGACTATAAAGGTGGGTTCAGTGCTATGAAGGTGTTATGTTGAGGCTCATGGATCAAGAGTGGAATTTGTCAATCCCGATGACGGATAGATATACTCTGGGCCCTCTCGGTGATATCACATTAAGATAGCTTGCAAGCAAGTGATGTGATCACTAGAATGTTATATCACGGGAACGAGAAAAGAGTGCATGTCGGTAACGAGATCGAACTAGATATTTGGATACGGATGATCGAATCTCGGACATGTATTATATCATGAGACAAAGGGATTAAATTACTAGCGTTAAAGGCTCTCACGATCACAGAAGTCATCATTGAATGTGTAGGAGTTAGTATGGATCTCCAGGTCCCGCTTCTGATTATTGATCTGAGAGGAGTCTCAATCATGTCTGCATTATTCGCGAACCGTAGGGTGACACACTTAAGGGTTGCCAGACACCATTTTGGAGCACATATGTTTCAGACAAAAGGTTTGCAAAGCGCAGGAAATGTTTCGATAGAAACCGGAATTGTTTCAGGTGAAATTGCAGAAAGTGGTTCTGCATGTGATATTGAAATGTTGCAAGGGGTTTTATGTGAATGTTTGTTAATTAAAGTAATTAACAAAATTCTGAATAAAATAAATAAAAGAGTTTTATTAAATTGAGAGTTGTATTTAATTTGGTGGAAATTAAATACATGTGAGTGGGATTTTGGGTGGAGGCTATGTTTATGTGAGTGGAGGTTCTCCACATGAATGAAGGAGGGGAGGAGTCCCACCCCTCATGCGCCGGCTATGGGAGGGGAGGGGTCTCCCTTCCTCCTATATAAATCCCCCCTCTCCCCTCTCACAAACTACACCTCCTCGTGAAGGATCACTCTCCCCCTCTAGATATTCCCCCATGGTCTCAGATTAGCGAGATACATGTTCCCGGTGGCCTTGCGTCTGGAAGGAGTTGCTGCTTCCGCTGATTCGCTGGAGCGAGGAGGTGGAGATTGTCTGGTGGCTTGAACGTGTGTGCGAGGACGGATGCGCTGCTGATTTGCGGCGCTCGGACTTCCACACGATCTTGAGATCGGCAAGTGTACGACTACATCAACCACGAGTTCCTACTCGTTAAAAAAACTCGTTGTCTTCGAGGGTAAGTTCTCCATGGATGTATGTCCACCCGTTGCTCTGTATCTAGTAGATAGATCTTGGCGTATAGTTCTCATCGTAGGAATTTTTTTGTTTTCTATGCTGCGGACCTAACAGTGGTATCAGAGCCTGATCTATGCGTAGGTGCTTTGCACGGGTAGTACACATATGTTTATATGTGGGAGATGATGATCATGTTATTGCATCTTCTATGTATTTTGGATATTGGTGGCATAGTGGGATGTAGCGGCCCGGACCAACCTTACATGTCATCGTACATGAGACCGGTTCCACGACTGACATGCAACTAGTTTTGCATAAGTGGCTAGCGGGTGTCTCTCTCTCCTACTATAGTCAATATCTGATTTACAATGAGTTGCTAATAACTTGGTTATCCTTGTTGTGGTTCATGTTCGTAGGTAAGAACGATTCTTTCTCCGAAAGCCCTAAGCCACGTAAAACTTGTAATTGATAAATTAGAGGCGTCTAGTTTAGATCGTTGCTGGCTAGTGTTTTGATATGGTATTGTTATAAGTAGATGTATGATAGATACTCTTACAACACACTTAACGTGTAAGTTCCATAGACCTTGGCCTTACACACAAAGGAAGGATTGAGATCATACCACGATGCAAATGATAGAGATCAAATGCATGGACCATATCATCTCACTTTACACATTAGATGTTAGCATCTTATACTGCTAGTTTGGCACTTTTGGTAGCATTGTAAGATGATCCCTCATTTAGATATCAAGATAAAATGTGTTCTTCCTTCAGTATGCACCATTCTATGGATCATGTTTCGAGACATCACGTGATGATCAGGTGTACTCGACTCCGCGCTTTCATACAACGGGTGTAAGACAGTTTTACACACGCGGAATACTAAGGTTCTTACTTGACGAGCCTAGCATGTATAGACATGGCCTCGGAACACGGACCGAAAGGTTAAGGATGAGTCATATAGTTGATATGATGCCCATATTGATGCTCGCCTTTGAATCTACACCGACTCACGTGATGATCGGACTTGGTGTAGTGGATTTGGTTCGTGTAATCACCAAAAGGGACACGAGGGATGTCGTTTTTGAGTGGGAGTTCATTAGTAATTTGGATTAGTTGAACTCAATATATCATAAACTTATTCTAAATAAACTTTACAAATTCTGTTGTAGATGGCACCACCTGCTTTTAATTTCAATGTGTTCATGGAGAAAGAGAAGCTTGCTGCGAATGGTAGCAACTTTACCAACTGGGCTATGAATTTGAGGATTCTCCTCACTGCTGCACAAAAGCAATATGTGCTAGAGGCGCCGCTAGGCCCCCCCACCAGCTCCTGATGCCCCTAACGAGGAAAAGAATGTCTATATAACTCGTCAGGAGGACCACAACTTAGTTCATTGCAGCATACTATATGGGCTAGAGCCAGAACATCGAAAGCGTTTCGAAAATGGCAATGCCTTTGATACCATGGGAGAATTGAAAATGATTTTCGATACCCATGCTGCCGTAGAGAGTTATAATGCTTCTGAAAAGTTCTTTAGCTGCATGATGGAAGAGAACAGCTCCGTTAGTGAGCACGTACTCAAAATGTCTGGGTACGCCGATAAGCTTGTGTCCTTGGGAATAACGATTCCCATTGACTTAGGCATACATCGTGTTCTCAATCTCTACCACCTAGCTACAAGAGATTCGTGATGAACTATAATATGCAGGGCATGAAGAAGTCTCTTCTCGATCTTCTGTCAATGCTTAAGACTACAGAAGTGGAGATTAGGAAAGAACATCAAGTGTTGATGATCAATAAGACCACCGGTTTCCAGAAGGACAAGAAAGGCAAGCAGAAGGGAAAGAAGGGCGGAAAATCTGTTGCCGCACCTGAAAAGAAACCCCGAGATGGCCCTAAGTCTGATACCGAGTGCTACTATTGCAAGGGGACTGGCCATTGGAAGCGCAACTGCCCCAAGTATTTGGCGGACAAGAAGGACGGCAAGACAAACAAAGGTATATGTGATATACATGTTATTGATGTGTACTTGACTAGTACTCGCAGTAGCACCTAGGTATTTGATACGGGATCGGTTGCTAATATATGTAACTCGATTTAGGGGCTGTGGAACAAGCGACAACTAGCAAGGGATGAGGTCACGATGCGGGTTGGCAATGGACCAAGATTTGATGTGATCGCCGTCGTAACGCTACCTCTCCATATGCCGTCGGGATTAGTGATAAATCTAAATAATTGTTATTTTGTGCCTACACTGAGCATGAACATTATATCCGGATCGTGTTTGATGCGAAGTGGTTATTCCTTTAAATCTGAAAACAATGGTTGTTCGATTTATATGGATAATATCTTTTATGGTCATGCACCTATGTTGAATGGTTTATTTCTATTGGATCTCGGTAGTAGTATTATGCATATTCATTGTGTTAATGCTAGAAGGGTTAAACTTGATGATGATATATCTACAGATATGTGGCACTGCCGTCTAGGTCATATTGGCGTTAAACGCATGAAGAAAATCCATTCTGATGGACTTTTGGAATCACTTGATTTTGAATCATTTGATACATGTGAGCCATCCCTTATGGGCAGGATGACTAGAACGCCGTTTTCCGGTTCAATGGAACAGGCGACAGATTTATTGGAAATCATACATACTGATGTGTGTGGACCAATGAGTGTGTCGGCGTGAGGTGGATATCGTTATTTTGTTACTTTCATAGATGATTTGAGTAGATATGGGTATATCTATTTGATGAAACATAAGTCTGAAACTTATGAAAAGTTCAAGGAATTTCAGAATGAAGTGGAAAATCATCGTAACAGAAAGATCAAATTTCTGCGGTCCGACCGTGGAGGAGAGTATCTTAGTTACGAGTTTAGCAAACATATGAAAAATTGTGGAATAGTTTCACAACTCACGCCTGCCAGAACACCACAACGTAATGGTGTGTCGGAACGTCATAATCGTACTTTATTAGATATGGTTCGATCTATGATGTCTCTGACTAACTTGCCACTGTCATTTTGGGGTTATGCACTGGAAACTGCTGCATTCACTTTAAATCGGGCACCATCTAAATCCATTGAAACGACACCGTATGAATTATGGTTTGGAGATAAACCTAAGCTATCATTCTTAATGTTTGGGGATGCGATGTTTATGTGAAGAAACTTCAGCCAGATAAACTCGAATCCAAAGCGAAAAAATGCGTCTTCATAGGATACCCTAAGGAAACGATTGGGTATACCTTCTATCATAGATCCGAGGGCAAGGTTTTTGTTGCCAAGAATGGATACTTTCTTGAGAAGGAGTTTCACGCAAAAGGTGTGAGTAGTCGGAAGGTAGAACTCGAAGAGGTTATTGAACCTTCTCTTCATGAAATGGCGAGTAGCGCAGCACTGGAAGTTGTTTCGGAGTTGACTTCACCTAATGAAGATAGAGATAATTATATTGATCATGAAACTCCGAAAGAGGACACTATCAAACCTCGCATGTCAAGCAGGACACGTGCAACTCCTGAACTGTATCGCAATCCTGTTATGAATTTCATGATTGATGAAATAGATGACCCTGCGACGTATGAAGAAGCGATGATGAGCCCGGATTCCAACAAATGGCTAGAAGCCATGAAATCCGAGATGGAATCCATGTACGAAAACCAGGTTTGGACCTTGGTGGACTTACCTCATGATCAAAAGGCCGTTGAGAATAAATGGATTTTCAAAAGAAAAACTGATGCTGATGGTAATGTGACCATCTATAAGGCTCGACTTGTTGCAAAGGGGTTTTGACAAATTCAAGGAGTTGACTATGATGAGACATTCTCTCCCGTAGCGATGCTAAAGTCGGTTAGGATTATGTTAGCAATTGCTGCATATTTCGATTATGAAATATGGCAGATGGATGTCAAAACTGCGTTCCTCAATGGTAATATTGAAGAAGAGTTGTATATGATACAACCTAAGGGTTTTGTCGATCCTAAGGATGCTGATAAGGTATGCAAACTTCAGCGATCCATCTATGGACTAAAGCAAGCATCCTAGAGTTGGAATCTCCGCTTTGATGAGGTGATCAAAGAGTTTGGATTTGTCCAAACTTATGGAGAGGCTTGTATTTACAAGAAAGTGAGTGGGAGCAATGTGGCATTTCTGATATTATATGTGGATGACATATTATTGATTGGAAATGATATAGATCTTTTAAATAGTGTTAAAAGTTGTCTAAACAGCAAATTTTTGATGAAAGACCTTGGTGAAGATTCATATATATTAGGCATTAAAATCTATAGATATAGATCAAGACACCTAATTGGGCTATCGCAGAGTACATACCTTGATAAGATATTAAAGAAGTTTAATATGGACGGAAGTAAGAAGGGGTTCTAACCTATGTTGCAAGGCAAGACATTGAGTAAGACTCAAAGTCCGGCTACGGCGGAAGAAAGAGAGATAATGGATAAGATCCCCTATGCCTTAGCCATAGGCTCTATAATGTACGCCATGCTATGTACAAGACCGTATGTGCCACATGCTATTAGTTTGACTAGTAGGTACCAATTGTTGGAGATATGCCCTAGAGGCAATAATAAATATAGTTATTATTAAATATCTTTGTGTTTATGATAAATGTTTGCATTCATGCTATAATAGTATTAACAAGGAAACCATTAATACTTGTGTGATTTGTAAACTTAATTTGAAGTCCCTAGTATAGCCTCTATACTTCACTAGCTTGTTGGTTGATTGATGATGTGGTTTCTTTGTCATGAACATTGAGATGTTATCAACAACAAGATCATATCGTTAGGAGAATGATATGGTGGACATACTCCTATAGACAAGCGTAGCATAAAGATCAAGTCATTTCAATAGTTCAATTGCTATATGCTTTCTGATACATAGTAACCTAATTCCTTCGACCATGAGATCATGCATATCACCTTTACTGGATGGATGCTTTGATGTCATCAAACACCACACCGTAACAGGGTGGCTATAAAGGTGGCATTGAGTGTTCGGAAAGTATTGGTTGAAACACATGGATCAAGAGTGGGATTTGTCCATCCACATGACGGATAGATATTCTCTGGGCCCTCTCGGTGAAATGTCATCCAATTAGCTTGCAAGCATGTGACTTGGTCACAAGGGATCACATATCACGGGAACGAGAAAAGAGTACTTATCAGTAACGAGGATGAACTAGGTATGCAGAGATACCGACGATCATAACCTCGGATAAGTAACATATCGTGAGACAAAGGGAAATTGGTATCGTATGTAAGTGGTTCATTCGATCGCAAAGTAATCGTAGAAATATGTGGGAGCCATATGAATTTCCAGATTCCTCTATTGGTTATTGTTCGGAGAAGTGTCTCGATCATGTCCGCATAATTCACGAACCGTAGGGAGACACACTTAAGGATTCGACGTTGTTTGAGTAGTTATGGTATTATGAGAAAGAGACCGAATGTTGTTCGGAGTCTCGGATGGGATCCGGGATATCACGAGGTGATCCGGAATGGTCCGGAGAATAAGATTCATATAAGGAAAGTCCCGTTTCGGAGTTCGGGAATGATTCCGGTGTTTTCATCGGGGATATTCTAGAAGGTTCCGGATTGTCCGGCACTCCGGGGGGGAAGGGGTACATGAATGTGTCATTACATATTGGAATGATTGCATCATGTACTAAGTGTTCTTGCTGTCCCAAATATAGGATTAAATTGAATCCTAAAACAGAAAAGTCAAATGTCCAGTTTGAAAGTCAAACTGCCAAAACAAGAAACTGTGGGAAACAAGCAAGAGGAGTTGGAACCAACCTGGAGGAGGAGTTGGACTCCTCCAGGCCGGCGCCCAGCCCAAGGCCGAGTTGGGGAGGGACTCCCTCCCTCCCCTGGCGCGCCCACACCCTCCCACCTATATAAGGAGGGGCAGGGCTCCCCTCCTAGACACACAAGTTTCCTATCCTCTAAACTAAACCCTAGATCTAGACCCCGGTTTAGAGCTATTCGGTTTAGAGCCTTCTAATTGGTTTAGAGCCCTCTAATTGGTGTGTCTAATTACTAGACCACTAATAGCCTCTCTCATAAGCTCCACCATACTCGCACCGGCTTAAGGCGAAGCCCTGCGGGATTTCCCCTCTACCTCCGGTACCACGCCGTTGTGCTGCCGGAATCGCGAGGAGAGTGCTACAACCTCCACTGCCTGCTGGAACAAGGGAGAGGAAGGTCTTCGTCGAGTACCGAACGTGTGACCGACTGCGGGAGCGCTGCGGGAACGCGGCGCCGGAAGGATCGTCTACGCGATCTTGAGATCGGAAAGAGTACGACTACATCACCCACGAGAATCTGCTCTCGTTAAACACTTTGGAATCTTCGAGGGTGAGTTATTCCATCGACTCGTTGCTACAATCTAATAGATAGATCTTGGCTTGTTTGTTTGTATGCGATAGAAAATTTTTGTTTTCCATGCTACGAATCCCTACAGTGGTATCAGAGCCGTGTCTATATGTAGATCTGTTGCACGAGTAGAACACAATGGTCATTGTGGGCGTTGATGCTTTTATTGTAGATTGCTTTTTGTGTACTTTGCATCTTGCGGTATGTTGGGATGAAGCGGCCCGGGCTAACCTTACATGACATCGTTCATGAGACTTGCTCCACGCTTGACATGCAACTCGTTTTGCATAAGTGGCTTTGCGGGTGCCTGTTTCTCCTAGCATAGTAAAGATCCAATTTACAACGGGTGATCAACAATGCTAGTATCAATGTTGTGGTTCTTGTTCGTAAGTTAGAACGACACTTATGGAAAGCCCCAAACCACGTAAAATATGCAAAGAAAGTAGAAGCGTCTAACTTTGTTTTGCAGGGGTGTGCAGTGATGTGATATGGCCATGATTGTGATTATATTTGATGTATGCAATGTTCCTTATTGTAAGTTGGCAACCGGCAGGAGCCATATGGTTGTCTTTAATTTCTGTTAAGACCTGCGTGTCTATTCAAAATAGTTGTAATAGTTGAAGCTGGTGGACGACAACCATGGAGAAGCATCATTGACCTTGATGCTATGCCGGTGATGATGGAGATCATATTCGTGCTTGAAGATGGAGATCGGAAGCACAAAGAAGAAAGGCCATATCATATCACATATTATGAATTGCATGTGATGTTAATCCTTTATGCATCTTGTATTGCTTAGTAGACGACGGTAGCATTATAAGATGATCCCTCATGCACATAAATTTCAAGTTCTAGAGTGTTCACCCTTAGTATGCACCGTTGCCAAAGCTTGCTGCTTCGAAGCACCACGTGATGATCGGGTGTCTTTGATTCCGCGGGTGAATACAACGTAAGCAAGCCAGATTTGCTTATGCGGAAGCTAAGGTTTGATCTTGACGAGCCTAGCATGTACAGACATGGCCTCAGGAACACGGATCGCCGAAAGGCAAAGCATGAATCATATAGTAGATATGATGAACATGATGATTGTTCGCCATTAAAACTATATCAGCTCTCGTGATGATCGGTGTTGATGTAGTGGATTTGGTTCGTGTGATCACTAAAACAATGTGAGGGATGTTGTTTTGAGTGGGAGTTCACCTAGTTTAATTTCATTAATTAATTTGAACTCAATTTGTCATAAACTTAGTCTAAACTATTGCAAATATGTTGTAGATCAATGGCAGCCCCTACCATCAATTTTAATGCGTTCCTAGAGAAAGAAAAGTTGAAAAACAATGGAAGCAACTTCGCGGATTGGTTCCGCAATTTGAGGATTGTCCTCACAGCTGGTAATTTGACCTATGTGCTGGATGCACCGCTAGGTGACCCACCTGCAGCTGATGCTACCGATGAAGTAAAGAATGTTTACCTTGCTCGGAAGAATCAGTACTCCATAGTTCAGTGTGCTATCTTGTATGGTTTAGAATCGGAGCTTCAGAAAAGGTTTGAAGAGTCAGATCCATATGATATTGTCGAGGATCTCAAATTAATTTTTGAGACTCATGCGGCAATTGAAAGTTATGAAGCTTCTGAAAAGTTCTTTAACTGCAAGATGGAAGAGGGTAGCTCCGTCAGTGAGCATGTGCTTAAGATGTCTGGGCACGCAAATAAACTTCAAAGTTTGGGTATAGTGATTCCTAATACTTTGGGAGTTTACCGCATCCTCCAATCACTACCACCAAGTTACAAGAACTTTGTGATGAACTACAACATGCAGAACATGAACAAAGAGTTGCCAGAACTATTTGCTATGTTAAAATCTGCAGAAGTGGAGATCAAGAAAGAGCACCAAGTGTTGATGGTCAATAAGACCACCAAATTCAAGAAAGGCAAGTCTAAGCAAAAGGGACACTTCAAGAAGGGTGGTAAGAAAGTTACCACGCCGACGAAGAAGACCAAGGCTGGACCTAAACCTGGAACTGAGTGCTTTTACTGCAAGGGAGAAGGTCACTGGAAGCGGAATTGCCCAAGGTACTTGGCGGATTTGAAGAACGGCAACATCAAGAAGAAAGGTATATCTGATATACATGTTATTGATGTGTATCTCACTAGTACTCGTAGTAGTGCCTGGGTATTTGATACTGGTTCGGTTGCTCATATTTGTAACTCGAAACAGGAGCTGCAGAATAAACGGAAGCTAGTGAAGAACGAGGTGACGATGCGCGTAGGAAACGGATCAAAGGTTGATGTGATCGCGGTCGGCACGCTACCTCTTCATCTACCATCGGGATTAGTTTTATACTTAAATAATTGTTATTTGGTGCCTGCATTAAGCATGAACATTATATCAGGATCTTGTTTATTGCGAGACAGTTACTTGTTTAAATCCGAGAATAATGGTTGTTCGATTTATATGAGTAATGTGTTTTATGCACATGCACCTTTGATAGATGGTCTATTCATATTGAATCTCGATAGTAGAAATACACATATTAATAACATTGAGGCTAAACGTTTGAAATCAAGCGATAATTTGACCTATATGTGGCACTGTCGTCTTGGTCACATTGGAGTGAAGCGTATGAAGAAACTCCATTCCGATGGACTTCTTGAATCACTTGATTTTGAATCACTTGAAAGATGCGAAGCATGTCTGATGGGTAAAATGACTAAGACTCCATTTTCTGGTATGATGGAGCGAGCTACGGACTTATTGGAAATCATACATACCGATGTGTGTGGTCCAATGAGTGTAGCATCGCGCAGTGGTTATCGTTATGTTCTTACCTTCACGGATGACTTGAGTAGATATGGGTATATCTATTTCATGAAACATAAGTCTGAAACTTTCGAGAAGTTTAAGGAGTTTCAAAGTGAGGTAGAGAATCAACGTAACAAGAAGATTAAATTTCTACGTTCTGATCGTGGAGGTGAATATCTAAGTTACGAGTTTGGCGAGCATTTGAAGAAATGTGGAATACTTTCACAATTGACACCGCCGGGAACACCACAGCGTAATGGTGTGTCTGAACGTCGTAATCGAACCCTCTTAGATATGGTTCGTTCTATGATGTCACTTACAGATTTACCGCTAACATTTTGGGGTTATGCATTAGAAACAGCCGCATTCACTTTAAATAGGGCACCGTCTAAATCCGTTGAAACGACACCGTATGAATTATGGTTTGGGAAGAAACCTAAATTGTCGTTCCTTAAAATTTGGGGATGCGAAGCCTATGTAAAGAAGTTACAGCCGGACAAGCTTGAACCCAAAGCGGAAAAATGCGTCTTCATAGGATACCCGAAGGAAACTATTGGGTATACCTTCTATCATAGATCCGTAGGCAAAATCTTTGTTGCCAAGAATGGATCCTTTCTAGAGAAGGAATTTCTCTCGAAAGAAGTGACTGGAAGGAAAGTAGAACTCGACGAGGTTGTCGAACCTTCTCTCGAAATTGCGAGTAGCGCAGCACCGGAAGAAGTTCCTGTGGTGCCTGCACCAATAAGAGAGGAAGCTAATGATAGTGATCATGAAACTTCGGTTGAAGTTGCTACAGAGCCTCGGAGGTCAACGAGAACTCGTACCACTCCAGATTGGTATGATTCCGTTATGAATGTCATGTTGGTGGACAACACCGATGACCCCGAGACATATGAGGAAGCGATGATGAGCCCAGATTCCAATAAATGGCAAGAAGCCATGAAATCCGAGATTGGATCCATGTACGAAAACCAAGTATGGACTTTGGTGGACTTACCGGATGGCCGGAAGGCTGTCGAGAACAAATGGATTTTCAAGAAGAAAACAGATGCTGATGGTAATGTTACTGTCTATAAAGCTCGACTTGTCGCAAAAGGGTTTCGACAAATTCAAGGAGTTGACTACGATGAGACTTTCTCACCGGTAGCGAAGCTAAAGTCTGTGAGGATTGTGTTAGCAATCGCTGCATATTATGATTATGAGATATGGCAGATGGATGTCAAAACAGCATTCCTCAATGGAGACATTGATGAAGAGTTGTATATGATACAACCCAAAGGTTTTGTCGATCCTAAAGATGCTAACAAGGTATGCAAGCTTCAACGGTCCATCTATGGATTGAAGCAAGCATCCCGAAGTTGGAATCAACGTTTTGATAAGGTAATCAAAAGTTTTGGTTTTATACAAACTTATGGAGAAGCTTGTATTTACAAGAAAGTGAGTGGGAGCTCTGTAGCATTCTTAATACTGTATGTGGATGACATATTGTTGATTGGGAATGATGTAGACCTTCTTAATAGTGTCAAGGAATATTTGAATAATAGTTTTTCAATGAAGGATCTTGGCGAAGCAGCTTACATATTAGGCATAAAGATTTATAGAGATAGATCGAAACGCCAAATATCATTGTCACAAAGTACATATTTGGACAAAGTTCTAAAGAGGTTTGGAATGGAAGATAGCAAGAAAGGGTTCTTGCCCATGTTGCCCAATACAACCTTGAGTAAAACTCAAAGTCCGACATCGGCAGAAGATAGAGAAAGGATGAGTAAGACTCCCTATGCCTCAGCCATAGGATCTCTAATGTATGCCATGCTATGTACTAGACCCGACATCGCATATGCTGTTAGTTTAACTAGCAGATATCAAAGTGATCCAGGAGTGGATCATTGGACAGCGGTCAAAAACATCCTTAAGTACTTGAGAAGAACTAAGGATATGGTTCTTTCTTATGGAGGTGATGAACAGCTCGTTGTTAATGGTTACACCGATGCTAGTTGGAACACCGATCCAGATGATTCTAAATCACAATCTGGATACGTATTTATTTTGAATGGTGCAGCAGTTAGCTGGAGGAGTGCAAAGCAAAGCGTTGTGGCGAGATCTTCAACTGAATCGGAATACATGGCTGCTTCGGAGGCTTCACAAGAAGCGATATGGATGAAAGATTTCATTACAGAGCTGGGTGTGGTTCCTAGTGCGCTGGACCCAATGTCTATCTACTGTGATAACATGGGCGCCATAGCCAATGCGCAAGAACCAAGGTCACACAAGAAGCTGAAGCATATCAAGCTACGTTTTCACGCTATTCGAGAACATATCCAGGATGGGGATATAAAGATTTGCAAAGTACACACAGATCTGAATGTGGCGGATCCGTTGACTAAACCTCTCCCGAGGGCAAAACATGACCAACACCAAACTGCCATGGGTGTTCGGTATATTACCATGTAATCTAGATTAGATGACTCTAGTGCAAGTGGGAGACTGTTGGAGATATGCCCTAGAGGCAATAATAAATATAGTTATTATTAAATATCTTTGTGTTTATGATAAATGTTTGCATTCATGCTATAATAGTATTAACAAGGAAACCATTAATACTTGTGTGATTTGTAAACTTAATTTGAAGTCCCTAGTATAGCCTCTATACTTCACTAGCTTGTTGGTTGATTGATGATGTGGTTTCTTTGTCATGAACATTGAGATGTTATCAACAACAAGATCATATCGTTAGGAGAATGATATGGTGGACATACTCCTATAGACAAGCGTAGCATAAAGATCAAGTCATTTCAATAGTTCAATTGCTATATGCTTTCTGATACATAGTAACCTAATTCCTTCGACCATGAGATCATGCATATCACCTTTACTGGATGGATGCTTTGATGTCATCAAACACCACACCGTAACAGGGTGGCTATAAAGGTGGCATTGAGTGTTCGGAAAGTATTGGTTGAAACACATGGATCAAGAGTGGGATTTGTCCATCCACATGACGGATAGATATTCTCTGGGCCCTCTCGGTGAAATGTCATCCAATTAGCTTGCAAGCATGTGACTTGGTCACAAGGGATCACATATCACGGGAACGAGAAAAGAGTACTTATCAGTAACGAGGATGAACTAGGTATGCAGAGATACCGACGATCATAACCTCGGATAAGTAACATATCGTGAGACAAAGGGAAATTGGTATCGTATGTAAGTGGTTCATTCGATCGCAAAGTAATCGTAGAAATATGTGGGAGCCATATGAATTTCCAGATTCCTCTATTGGTTATTGTTCGGAGAAGTGTCTCGATCATGTCCGCATAATTCACGAACCGTAGGGAGACACACTTAAGGATTCGACGTTGTTTGAGTAGTTATGGTATTATGAGAAAGAGACCGAATGTTGTTCGGAGTCTCGGATGGGATCCGGGATATCACGATGTGATCCGGAATGGTCCGGAGAATAAGATTCATATAAGGAAAGTCCCGTTTCGGAGTTCGGGAATGATTCCGGTGTTTTCATCGGGGATATTCTAGAAGGTTCCGGATTGTCCGGCACTCCGGGGGGGAAGGGGTACATGAATGTGTCATTACATATTGGAATGATTGCATCATGTACTAAGTGTTCTTGCTGTCCCAAATATAGGATTAAATTGAATCCTAAAACAGAAAAGTCAAATGTCCAGTTTGAAAGTCAAACTGCCAAAACAAGAAACTGTGGGAAACAAGCAAGAGGAGTTGGAACCAACCTGGAGGAGGAGTTGGACTCCTCCAGGCCGGCGCCCAGCCCAAGGCCGAGTTGGGGAGGGACTCCCTCCCTCCCCTGGCGCGCCCACACCCTCCCACCTATATAAGGAGGGGCAGGGCTCCCCTCCTAGACACACAAGTTTCCTATCCTCTAAACTAAACCCTAGAGCCTTCTAATTGGTTTAGAGCTATTCGGTTTAGAGCCTTCTAATTGGTTTAGAGCCCTCTAATTGGTGTGTCTAATTACTAGACCACTAATAGCCTCTCTCATAAGCTCCACCATACTCGCACCGGCTTAAGGCGAAGCCCTGCGGGATTTCCCCTCTACCTCCGGTACCACGCCGTTGTGCTGCCGGAATCGCGAGGAGAGTGCTACAACCTCCGCTGCCTGCTGGAACAAGGGAGAGGAAGGTCTTCGTCGAGTACCGAACGTGTGACCGACTGCGGGAGCGCTGCGGGAACGCGGCGCCGGAAGGATCGTCTACGCGATCTTGAGATCGGAAAGAGTACGACTACATCACCCACGAGAATCTGCTCTCGTTAAACACTTTGGAATCTTCGAGGGTGAGTTATTCCATCGACTCGTTGCTACAATCTAATAGATAGATCTTGGCTTGTTTGTTTGTATGCGATAGAAAATTTTTGTTTTCCATGCTACGAATCCCTACACCAATCAGATCCAGGTTCGGAACACTGGATAGCGGTCAAGAATATCCTTAAGTACTTGAGAAGAACTAAGGATATGTTTCTTGTATATGGAGGTGAAGAAGAGCTAGTCGCTAAGTGTTATGTCGATGCTAGCTTTGACATCGATCCGAATGACTCTAAGTCTCAATTCGGATACGTATTTCTCTTGAACAGAGTAGCAGTTAGTTGGAGGAGTTCCAAACAACCTGTGCTGGCTGGATCAACGACGGAGGCGGTATATGTGATGGCTCTGTGTAAGGCGCCCAGAAAAGTGCTGGTGCGATGATGATGTAGAGCTCGTTGGGAACCCCAAGAGGAAGGTATGATGAGCACAGCAACAAGTTTCCCTTAGTTATGAAACCAAGGTTTAATCGAACCAGTAGGAGCAAGAAAACACCCCAAAGGTGTTACTAGCTGAGCTTTGGCAGGGCGCACTACCGGTGCTAGTATCAACGTGGAGACCTGCACAACACAACCACAGAACTTTGTCCCCAACATGCGATGAGGTTATCAATCTCACCGTGTTTTGCGGAAAACAAATGATTAAACGTATCGAATGGAAAGAAGTAAAAGTTTGCAGAAAGTAAACACAAAGCTGAAACAGTTTATAGATTGTATGTAAAGAAAAGGGCTGGGATCCATAGTTCACTAGAGGTGGCTCTCCTTAGATAGATAACATGCTGGGTGAACAAATTACAGCGGGGCAATTGACAAACACCGAGAAAGCAATACATGCATATACTAATCATCTTGACTACTTTGAGAATTGATTGGGCATTACAACATAATACATAGACCGCTATCCAACTGCATCTATGACTAATAATCCACCTTCAGGTTATCATCAGAACCCCCTCCAGTATTAAGTTGCAAGCAACAGATTATTGCTTTACGAACTGCGTGTAAAGTAAACAATAAGATTGTTCTATGAACAAAGGATTGTTGTTTTCTCCCTAGTAGCAACATCACATCTAGTACCTTAGAGATTTCTGTCACTTCCCCAGATTACCAGAGGCATGAACCCACTATCGAGCATAAATACTAACTCTTGGAGTTGCTAGCATCTACTTGTCCAAGATAGCTACTAACAACGGAAAGCATGCAAGATCACAAATAACAAAGACATGATAGAATCAATAATCAATCTGAAATAGCATCTCAATATCCCTCGGATCCCCGCAAACACAACATGTATGATTACAAATAGATGATCTTGATCATTAACGGAGCTCACAAGATCTAAACATGAAAGCACAAAGGAGGAGAACCAGCCATCTAGCTACTACATGGATCCATAGTCCAAGGATGAACTACTCACGCATCACACCGGAGGCTTGCATGGTGATGAAGAAGGCCTCCAGGGTGAATTCCCCTCTCCGGCACGGTGCCGGGAAGAGCTTCAGATCCCTCCCGATCTAGGGATGGAGATGACGGCGGCTATAGACTCTTTCGTGGATTTTTGATTGGGTACTTAGGGTTTTCGTCCTGAGGGCAATATATAGGCGGAAGGAGAGGCCGAGGGGGTGCCGGGAGCAGCCATACCACCCCCTGGCGTGGGCCTAGCCTGGCCATGCGGCCAGGTGGGGTGGCCGGCCCCTAGCCCTTCTCCGTCTCGTATTCTGGCACTTGATCCCTTTCGAAAAAATAGGCACTTTGGCTTTTGTCCCGTCCAATTCCGAGAATATTTATTTTCTGACTTTCCTGGAACCAAAAACAGCAGAAAACAGGCAGCTGGCACTGTGGCTCTTGTTAATAGGTTAGTCCAAGAAATCATATGAAAAGTACTCCAAAGTTGGAACAAAACACAAGAAAGTGGATAAAACCAAGCATGGAACATCAAAAATTATAGATACATTTGCAATGTATCAACATCCCCAAGCTTAACTCCTGATCGTCCTCGAGTAGGTAAGTGATAAAAAGAAAGAATAATTTTTGAGGTGACATGCACCATCAAAGACTTGATCAAAGTATTTGTAAAACATTCAAAGCTGGGATCATAGTACTTCAATCATAACATGAAAGACAAAGTTCTATCAATAAGGAAAGAAACTATGATGCAACATGAAAAGGCACAAACAAAAGATTCATGAATAACATGCTTTGCAAGACGTTTGTTTGTTTCACATAAAGAAAACATAGCATAATAGTATTCAGCTTGTCCCTCGATAGAGTAGCAAATATAAATGCATAGGACACCTTTAAAGTTCATAAGAGTGACTGTCGTGGTGGTGTCACGGCAGATGCCATGGATAGGCTAAAGGTGGGGACTAATACACGCTAGGGGAATCCAGGGAGGGATAGTGAAGTGATTCTCCACACAGAAGTTTATATTTGCTTTGCCTCCAAGGTTACAAGTGCTCCTAGAGCTGTATTGGCGAGAGGAGGAAGAAGGAGCTCTCTTACTCTCGCTCACAGATCACACTTAAAACCCTAGCCAAACTAGGAAAATCGGAACCCCCTCTACAGAAGCCCTAGCCCTCCTTATATAGGGGGGCTAGGTCTCCACTTAGGGCTTACGTGGAGGAAGATTCCTAAGAATATGCTATCTCCTAAAGTAGTAAGCCGACCGGGTTACTTTTCCCTTGCGTCACACATGCAGTGGCTACGTGAGCCTCTGCGGCACCCGCGTCAGCCGACATGGGCATCGTCACCCTTGTCGGCCACGCCTCGGTGGTCCTACCCTTATCTGCTTCGCTCAGGCAGTGCGTACCAGGGCTTCTTTTGACCAGCGAGATTCCTTCCTTCTCCTAGAAGCTAGATGTGACCCGGATCATAGTTGATCCGGCCACACCCTTTCCTGCATACAAGTTATACATGCATTTCCGACTTACTGCTTAAGTCGATTGAGACTTAGTTAGGCGAACACCCTGGTCCGGGTTACCCCGTGATTCGGCCTGCCTTGAGGTGACCCGGCCAGCATCCGCTTTGGCCTTGCCGAACCTCGGCTAACTCGGCCTTTATACCCTGGCGTGACCCTACCCGGGGGTATCCCCCCAACATTAGTCCCTGAAGCTGGTGCGGTCTTAGCTGCCTTGGCCGCTAAGGCCACATCAGGTTCAATTATGTTTGACCTTTGGACGTTATTTCCGAGTTACCTCCTTGTCTCGGGTTATATGGATTTATGTTCCCCTTTCACGTTCCAAGTTTTCACTTGCCGGCCGGGTTACCACTTCAACTCGGACCTCATGGTTTTACTTTCCCTCTGCACATTCCAAGTTTTCACTTGCCGGCCGGGTTACCATGGTCCTATCCGGGCCTTGCTTCCTTCTCTCGTACGCCAACCCACGTGGAGGCTAATCATTATGTTGTCTCATTTTAAGGGCCAGCACAGTAACCGCCGCAGTAATTGTCAGTCATCACTGTGCGCTGGTCAAGTCACCCCTGCCTCCTCGTTTACCGCATCAACGCGTCACGTCATGGGACCAACTCCACTTTGTGGCCTTCCGTGTGGCTCCTTCCTGATTGGTCGATGCGGGTGGTACACGGCCACAACGTGTGGCATACCCGCAGGACGCGATCCCACTTTCTCCTCATGGGAGAGGTTAAATAGGGGAGGGGTGCATCACTTAGGCTTTTTCCCCTTACCGCGCCCCTCTGCCCTTTGATCTTCGTCTTCATATTCCTCGCGACCGCGCCGCCGCCAGTGCACCCAAGCAGCAGCGCCGCCGCCGCATCTTTTCCCCCATATTTCTACGTCGTCGCCACCGCTACGCGCCTCCTCCACCACAGACCGGTGCCAATCTAGGCCTTTGCCCCCCGCCGCCGCTAGCGCCAGTGAGGGCAGCGATTATCAGATGACGGAGGAGGAGCTCGTCGTTGCTGAGCAAGAGATGGAGGAGGACTCCGCCGCTGCGGACCGTGGTGCGTGGGCCGGGTCCTGGGTCTACCAGGATGACTTGGACTGGCTCTACCGGACCAGACACATCCCCGCCGGCATCATCGCGTGCCTTGCCTCCGCCAAAATCGCCCCCTCACCCAATCCGGGTGAGTATGTTGTGTACTTGTCGCACTTCCAACGGGGGTTCGGTTTGCCGGTCAGCGATTTCTTCCATGACTGGTTAAGCACGTACGGACTCTAGCCGCACCACCTTCCTGCCAACGCAATTACCTCTCTTTCTGCTTTTGCCTCTACGATCGAGGGTTACGCCGGATTATGGCCCACAAAGGAGCTATGGATCCGGTTTTTCGGCCTTCGTCGTAATGTCATTCCGAATATTCCACTTGATCCGAAGGACAAGCAGCTCACTCAATTCGGAGCTGCATCCATCTGACCCCGGAGGCTATCCATTTTCCCTCAGGTCACCGGGCTGGACTCCTGGAAAGGATGGGCCTGGACTTCCTTTTATGTCCGGAACAAGGGCACTGAAGACTTGATCCGGCTGCTTCCCTATGCTCCGGGTCCACCTAACCAAGAGTCGTGGGATGTTGTCCCCAAGAAGCCCACAGCCCTGGCCAATCAGGTCAACAAGAGGTTTGCGGAGCTGAAGAAGCTCGGATTACGCAACGAGGATGCTATGATCACGTTCGTGTGCAACCGAATCTCCCCCTCCAGAGGCGCACCCACAAGGTGTGCCATATGAGCTTCGGCCGCGACCCCAACCGGACCTCGTCCTTCGAGTTGAGCAACTCGGAGATCTATCGCTGGGTCAAGGCTCTCTTCGCCACCCACAAGGACTTCTCCACTGAATGGATGTGGGGAATTGAGCATTTCTGCCGGGATAGGCTTCCTCCCTTGGTAAACTTCGTGGCGCAAATTTACTCCGGGTTAATTATATGTCGGTCATTATTCCATTTTTAACTCCGTTGTTCATTCTTTTCCTCAGCTATTCCTTCAGCAAACCCTCGAGGACGGCACCGATCCGACCCTTAAATGGGCGCCTGACCGGGAGACCCCGGACAAGGAAGAGCTGGACCAGGAGATGTTCCTCCGGATGACCGACGCTATGAAGCGACCCACCGGTAAACCCTCTTCTATTAGAGATTGGCCCGATGATGACGGTGACTCGGATATCGAGGTGATTGAACCTGTTGATGCTGTCCCCCTTTCTTTTGCCTTTCCGGCATCAGCTAACGCTGGTGGGAAGATCCACGAGGACCCCCCCTTTCCACGGGTGAACCTATTCCGGCAGCGCCAAAGAAGAGGTGTGGAGCTGCATCAAGTTCCTCCTCCGGACCTTCTCAGCCCTCCAAAAGGCGAAAGAAGTCCGGAGACAAAACTGCTTCCAAGCCTGTATGCAAGGCCCCAGCACGAAGGTCTCGGAAACCCAAGGAGCCCCAAACCTCGGATGCGTAAGTCTCTTTTTCTTCTGCAACTTGTTCTTTCTTGCATTGTTGTAATTTCTCTTCTAACATTATTTGATTTGGCAGGGCCGTGGTGGAGGTCCCTCAGAGTGGATCTAGCATCTCTTCGCCGCTCCATCCTAGCTCTTCTCCCCCTCGTGATGACGAGTCACGCCCGCTGAGCCCTATTCCAGAGGGTTCTGCGGCTGCTCCGGGTTCCAGCCTGCCTCGTCAAGAGGGGGCGACCCTGTAGCGGGGGAGACGGATCCAGCCGAGGCAGCGGCATCCACCACTTCGGCTCCGCCGCAACCAGCAACTACTAAGACTACCTCCGTACCAACACCGACACCAGCACCAGCACCAGCACCAATTCCGACACCAGCAACAAGGGCACCAGCGCCAAGCTCCTCCACCTCGTCCGAGTCTTCTCAGTCTCGGCGAGGAAGTACCCAGGCAGCTCCTAAGGGAAAATCTTCCGCAACCACTTCCTCCTCTCAGCAAGCCAAAGGCAAGAAAGCCCCTGACGTCACCAGGGCAGCGTCCACCGGGTCTGGACAGCGCACCCTTGCGTCCATGCTTGCCCAGAAGGCTCCATCACCGAAGGACGCCCTTGCCGAGCCAACTAGCATGCAACAACTTGTTCTGCACACCAGTCCGGCCCTTGCTCAGGTTGAGAGGAGAGAGGCACATGTGAGGGGCTTGGTGGCGCCCCACATGCTCAGCGGTGAGCGATATCCTCCGACCTTGATCGAGTTTATGAATAACTGGAACAAGGCGGAGTTCATCTATAACGACGATCTCCCGGGGAAGTTCGGTCCCGCCGAATTCGTTGCCCAGATGAACACAGCCTCTAAGGCGATTAACCTCGCGGGTCGGATGATGGAGGTACATTACTTCACCTTTTCCTTACCATGCACTAGCGATATAACCATTAGTCCCCGAGCCTCTGGGGGAGTAACTTGTTACTCGGCCAGACGCTCCTTAGAAAACTAACGTAGCTCCCTGACAATTTCAAATATGCACACACTTAGAGCCGGGTTAAGTTCCACTTGGCCCGGATCTTGCACACTTCAAATATACACACACACCTAGAGCCGGGTTAAGTCCCACTTGGCCCGAATCTTGTACACTTCGAATATGCACACATCTAGAGCCGGGTTAAGTTCCACTTGGCCCGGATCTTGTACACTTCGAATATGCACACACCTAGAGTCGGGTTAAGTTCCACTTTGCCCGGATCTTGCACACTTCAAATATACACACACCTAGAGCTGGCCTAAGTTCCACTTGGCCCGAATCTTGTACACTTCGAATATGCACACACCTAGAGCCGGGTTAAGTTCCACTTGGCCCGGATCTTGTACACTTCAAATATGCACAAGGCTTAAGCCAAATTTTTGTATTCTTCTCAGGTGACCACCAACCGCCGGAGTGCTGAGTTCCAGCGTCTTCTGGATACCCACAAGATGCTGCTCACAAAGCACAATGCACATCTTGCTGAGCACGAGAAAAGGGGTAAGTTTCTCCCTTGGCGCTTCTCTGTTTTCCTTCATCTTCCTCTGCAGAACTAGTCTCATTATTTGGTTTCCGCGGCTAGGGTGGAGGCTGAGAACAAGATTATGCGAAAGAACCTGCAGCAGATCATGGGTAAGTCATTTTTGTCCGACCCTGCTTTGCTTTCCATCTTCTTTTCTTCTTGGCTCGACAAATATTCATACCTTGGCTCTGCCGGGTCAACACGCTATTTCAGCATCTCTTGAAGATAGTGTGCCCGTACCTGACATGATGCTGCATTTTCTCGAACAAGTAGGGCAGCATCAGGCCGAGCTCAAAAAGAAAGACGATGAGCTTGCCCTCCTCCGAACCAAGAACGACGAGATTGCCAAGCTAAAGGCAGAAATGAAGAAGATGAAGGCGCAACACCAAACCGAGCTTGAAAAGGCTGGCCAGGACTACACCGAAGAGCGCGAGCGCCTCAACCTCCAAATTTCTAAGGACCGCGAACTTCTCCAGGAGGCCGACGTCAAACTTGAGTCAGCGAACGCTGAACTGGTGCAGCTCCGCCAAAGACGCGATAATTGCATCAATGAATTGACCCGGATCCACAACAACATTTCACATAAGTTCCTTTCCCTTATCCGGCATACTTCTCCGGGTTACTTCATATGTATTTTCTTCAGCTTGTTCCTTTGCCTTGTTTTCGGGCCACTTTCCAGAGGGTACTCCTATTGCGAGCGTTGCTGTTGCCAATTTCCGCCGAGAGAGGGGTACTCCCGTCGCTCCTGACGGTGAGAGCATTCCCTTTGACACGGAGGACCTATTGGTCAGCCTGTCATCTCGCGTGGAAATCATCAAGAACTACGGCAAGGATCTCCTCGACGTTTCAGTCCGAGTCTTCAACACGTTCTGGCCCGGTGAGAGTGCTCCGAAGAGAATCACACTTCTTGCTGAAAAGTTGTCGGAGATTGAGACCCAGCTCGACCTCTGGAGGGAGTCCGCTGGACGTGTTGTAGCTGAGATCGTTCTTCACCACATACTCACGTGGTATGAGAAGATCGATCTCAGCCTCCTGACGCGCGTGCGCACCGGATCCAAGTGGATCGATGACCCGGAATGGGTAGCTTGGTGCCAGGCTTATGCCCATAGCCTCATTGAATATGCTGCCATTCACGAATGGACTGAGGGTCCGAGCTTCCTAGAAGCCGCTGGCGACGAAGAGGTCGAGAATGTTGAAGATGATTCAGACGAGGATGGAGAGGACGATGCCTCGGATATCGAAGAAGGCGAAGATGACGCCAAACTCCCTCCTCCTGCTGCTCCTTAAGTAAAAACACTTGAAAACTTATCAAATCCCCGGTATGCCGGGTGGAAATGTATCCCGTACTTATGTAATATTTTGCTACTAAGTTTGTATGCCGGATTAATGTGGGCGTAGTCCTCGAGTTTCATTTTCTTGTTCGTCCAATCTTCTGGCTCAGTTCATGTCTACCTTGATTCGGTTTTACGACTTACGAATCCGAGCTTCAAAAATTGTTTTAACAATACTTAGAAACTTATAGGGTTAGCTCAAAATAATTTAGCATAATAGTTTGAAAGTAAATACAAGGTTAGTCCAAAAAACAAACGTCGGCTTGATTAAGTTCTTTGCCGAGTTACTGCTCGAGGTTCCAATATTTCATTCATAAGCTCATTGTCGGCATACATACCGACATATGAGAAGACTCGGATACATACACTTCTCTGCTAAGTGTAGAAAGGACGAAGTAGAGCTACATTCCATGGGCGCTTAGATTCCTCGCTGAACCTGTCCGCCTTGTTCTTTTCCTGTGGCTTTGCATCTATAAGATAATAAGAGTCATTGTGCAATGCTTTGCTCACGATGAATGGCCCTTCCCATGGGGGGATAATTTATGCATGCCGGCAGTACGTTGTACCAACCGGAGCACCAGATCGCCTTCCCGAAAGACTCGGGGGCTTACTTTCCGGCTATGATAGCATCAGAGATTTTGCTGATATGTGGCGGATCTGCACAATGCCAGTTCTCTCGCTTCTTCTAGCAGATCAACATCATTTTGCCGGGCTTCTTGCACTTCGGATTCTGGGTATTGGGTGACCCTAGGCGAATCATGCTCTATGTCGGCTGGTAATACAGCTTCTGCCCCATATACCAGAAAAAACAGCATATAGCCTGTTGATCGATTCGGAGTTGTTCTTAAACTCCACAGTACCGCTGGTAGTTCTTCTATCCAGCACCCCGCTGATCTTTGCAGTGGATCAATGAGCCGGGGCTTTATTCCAGATAATACTAATCCGTTGGATCTTTCCACTTGTCCGTTCGATGCAGGGTGGGCTACCGAGGCTACGTCGAGTCAGATCTTCTTATCCTGGCAGAAACGCGCAAATGCTCCTTCCGCAAAATTTGTGCCATTATCCGTTATGATACTGTGTGGGTAACCGTACCTCAAGATGATGTCTTTGAGAAATGTTATGGTCGTAGCTCCATCACATTTCCTTATAGGCTTTACTTCGATCCACTTCGTAAACTTATCCACCATGACCAAAATGTGAGTCATATTTCCCCTTGCTGGTTTGAACGGGCCAACCATATCCAAGCACCATACGGCGAATGGCCATGTAATTGGTATGGTCTTGAGTTCCGACATTGGCATATGTGTCTTGGTAGCATACCTCTGACAACCATTGCATTTTCTCACCAGATCTTCTGCTTGTTCTAAGGCACTGGGCCAGTAGAATCCATGCCGGAATGCTTTTTCCACCAAGGCTCGGGACGAGGCATGATGCCCGCACTCTCCTTGGTGTATATCTCGGAGGATGTCAAGCCCTTCTTCCGGGTCAACGCATCACTGGAGGACATTGGTGACACTCCGTTTGTACAACTCGAAATTGATAATTGTTATGCCTTTGCTCTCCTATTAGTTTGCCTGGATAACACCTCCTCAGTGGGTAAAGTTCCATCTTTCAGGAATTGAAATATAGGCAGTGCCCAAGCTGGTATTGCTCGTACAGGGAACACATTCTCATCAATTTCCATCTGATCCACCGACATAACTTCAACCGGATCATGTTGAGCAGTCCCCGGGTCCTGTGAGGTAGTCCCCGGGTTCACTGAGGCAATCCTCGGGTTTGCTGATGCAGTCCCCGGGTTTCGCGCACCACCTCCCATGTCAATGTCCATGGGCTCAGCTCCGGATTTTGTATCTTCCGGGGCATAGATCGAGTCGGTTCCTGGGGACGGCCTGATAGATGGTTTTCTAAGGTGTTCCAATGCTGCACCCGGTGGAATTTCTTGTCGGGTTGATCCGAGCTTCGACAGCATGTAAGCAACCTCATTTTCCACCCGGGGTACATGGTGAAATTCACACCCCTCAAAGTAACCAGATATCTTCTGTACATGAAATCTGTAGAGTGCCATGTTTGGATCAAGGGCGTCCCACAGTCCTGATACTTGCTGTACCACCAAATCCGAGTCGCCAAAGCATATGATCCGACGTATACCAATCTCTTTTGCTACCTTGAGCCCATGCACAAGTGCTTCATACTTTGCGACATTATTCGATGCCGCGAAATGGATTTGCAGCACATATTTCAGCTGGTCCTTCTTTGGCGAGGTAAGCACAACTCCGGCGCCTAGCCCGGTTTTTGTTTTTGACCCATCAAAGTGCATCCTCCAGTAGTTCGGATCCGGTGGCGGTGGTTCGTATTGTACCTCGGCCCAGTCCACAAAAAAGTCTGCCACAGCCTGAGACTTGATTGCTTCTCTTCTGTCATATTGTGGCGCATAAGGAGCTAGTTCGATTGCCCATTTTGCGATTCGACCACTTGCATCCTTGTTACCCATTATCTCGGATATGGGAGCCTCACATATTACTTTGATGGGGTGCTCCTCAAAGTAATGCTTTAACTTCTTTGCTGCCATATAGACACCATATGCCACCTTTTGAAAGTGTGGGTAATTCTGCTTTGAGGCAGATAATACCTTGCTCAAGTAATACACTGGCCTCTGCACCGACTTACCCTCTTCGTCGCGCTCTACTATAATCACTGCACTTACAACTCGGTTGGTTGCGGCTATGTAGAGAAACATTGGCTCCTTTGATAGTGGAGAGGCTAACACTGGTGCAGTGGCTAAGATATTTTTTAATTGGGCAAAGGCTTCATCGGCCTGTGACGTCCAAACGAACTTATCCGACTTTTTCATGAGTTGGTAGAGAGGCAATGCCTTTTCTCCTAACCAACATACAAACCGACTCAACGATGCTAGGCACCCAGTGAACTTCTGGACATCGTTAAGACACTTCGGCAGCTCCATTCGTTCAATGGCCCGGATCTTAGTTGGATTAACTTCGATACCTCGGCTGGAGATGAGAAATCCGAGTAATTTTCTAGTCGGGACACCGAAGGTACATTTTTCCGGGTTAAGCTTCATTCAGAACCTTCTTAAGTTCGCGAATGTCTGCCTGATGTCGTCAAGGAGCGTTTTGCTTTCCTTGGTCTTGATAACCACATCATCCACATACACTTGTACATTTTGACCTATTTGGTGGTGCAAACATTTTTGCATACATCTTTGGTACGTTGCACCTGCATTACGTAAACCAAACGGCATGGTGCGATAGCAATAAGCCCCGTACGGGGTGATAAATGCGGTCTTTATTTGATCATTCGGATTCAGAGGTATCTGGTGGAAACCAGAATATGCATCAATGAATGACAACAGTTCACATCTCGCGGTTGAGTCTATGACCTGATCTATCCTCGGCAGTGGAAATGGATCTTTTGGACACGCCTTGTTCAGGTTCGTGTAATCGATACACATACGCCAAACCACTGCCACGTTCGAATCATCCTTCTTCTTCTCTACCAGCGCCGGATTAGAGAGACAATCCGGATATAGTACTTCCATGATAAATCCTGCTGCTAGCAACCGAGCTACCTCGTCTCCAATGACTTTTCTCCTATCCTTGGCGAAGCGGCAGAGAGGTTGGTTCACCGGCCTTGCTCCGGGTCTCACGTTCAAAGAGTGCTCGGCCAACTCCCGTAGAACACCTTGCAAGTCCTGTGTAGACCAAGCAAAAATATACCGATTCTCACGGAGGAAGTCGACGAGCTCGCTTTCCTATTTATCATTCAACCCGGCACCAATTGTTATGGTGCGCTCTAGGAACATATCATCAATGGGAATCTTCTTGGTATCTTTCGCGGCCTGGAAGGAGACACTTCCATGCGGGTTACTCAGCGCCGGCATATACTGCTGCGCGGACTGAGCTAATACCGCCACCTCTTGGATTTTTCTTTTCTCTTGCGCAATCACGAGTGACTCGGCTAGGTTAGAACCGGCTGAGGCACACTCAATGGAACGTCGGAAATCTCCAGCAATGTTAATCACTCCATTTGGCCCGGGCAACTTCATCTTCAGATAACTGATGTGGCAGCTTGCCATGAACTTGTCCAATGATGGTCTTCCGAGTAACGCGTGATATGCACTTTCCAAGTTCACCACCTCAAACTCTAGATTCTCAGTTCGGCAATTATCTCTCGTGCCGAATAGCACGTCAATCCGGACTTTTCCTATGGGCTCACAAGAAATGCCTGGTACAATACCATGGAAAGTTGTCCTTGTAGCCTGGAGCATGTTCTCCGAGATACCCAACTTGCGCATTGTATCCGCATACATGATGTTAATGCTACTGCCATTGTCAATCAGTACCTTTGAGAACCTCTCATTGATGTTAGGCCTAATGAATGTCGGGTCCAGCACTAACGCATATGAACCAAGACTCGCCTTAAGCTTGGGATGATCTTTGATGTTCCAGGTGATTTCCTGGTCCCACCAAGGCATGTACCTCGTCACCGCTGGCATTACCGCATTGACCTCCATATGTCGGCGCTGCAAGCTCTTTCTATCTGTTTCCTCAGTTGTGAACACACAATAGCTCTGGTGATGCTCTCTGTACTCATTTCTTCCCTCATTTCCGGGGTACCTCTGATCCGGCTGGTGTTGATTTTCCACCTGATGCACTGCATCCCTTCTCTCATTGTTGTCATACCTCAGCGGAGGGGGAGGCAACATTAGCTGTTGCGTGTTCGCTCCGGAGAGCAATTGTTGTCGGGGTAACTCCTGCCGAGGTTGATCATTTCGGGGTGCCTGAGCATTCCCCGAACCACCTTGTTCTATCTCGCGCATCCACTCACATTGCCTCGTTGTATGACCCGTTGGGTTACTCGGATTTGGCGTGTGAAACTTACACGTCTGATCCAACATCGACTCATAGGTGTACCTCGGACGGTCCTTCCTTTCTTGCCACTGTTTCTTTTGCTCTGGCATCCAAGTTTTCTTGCCATCATTTCTTGGTGTCCATTGTTGCCCTCCAGTTTTCTGACGTTGATTGCTTCCTGTTCCGGGCTGATCTTGATTCACAGCTGCAACTTGTTGCGAACTTTACTGGTGATCCGGTCTATCATCCCTCCTTTTACCTCTGTAATCATTCCTCCGAGATGACCCGGCTCCATCTCTCTGGTAATACTCCTCATTCGACTCGTTGGACACGAGCCTAGGTTGAGTTGGATCGCCCAAGGCATACGAATCAGCAATCCGGATCATCTCTGCCAACGTAGTTGGCATCTTCCTTTGTAACTTTTGCCACAGTTTGCTTGCATATCTGCATCCCTGTGCAAACCACGCTATGGCCTGTGATTCTATCACGCCCTCACATGAGTTTCTCACGGTACACCACCGGGTTAAAAACTCCCGATCCATCTCATTCGGTCTTTGCTTGCACATAGCTAGGGTCTGTGGCCTATTCGGCCTCTGATACGTACTCGAGAAATTGTTGATGAACATCTCTTCAAAATATATCCAACAATTAATGCTTGCCGGCCCTTGCCCTTGCCGGCCCTCCAACATCTGGGGTACGTATCGTACAGCCCACCTCAAGTTGCCTGTGGCAATTTTCACAGCCGTAGCATAATTTATCAACCAATCATCTGGCTTAGTGCTGTCGTCATATGTCTTCGTGCCTCTAGGTAACTGGAAGTTAGGTACTGGTGGCTCTTTCATGATCCGGGGTCAAAAACACGCAGGACCTGGAGGACCTTGACTTTCAATCTGCTTCGACCTATACAGTCGATCCAGTTTCAACCTGGCATCATCCAGCATCAAATCCCTACTTCCCAATCTCGTCCCTATCACATGATAGTCTGGCCTTGGGTATCCTGCATTTACCATTTCCGAATCTCCATCGTTGTACCGGTCTTGCTCTCGTGGCGCATCTCTCTGTTGCATACCTCGGTCGACACTTTGTTCTTGCCTTGGTATATTCCGCTACTGCGGTTGTCCTGTAGAGTTGCACTGTTCGGCATTGCCGTTAACAGCGTTTCCTTGACCGACATTGCCTTGGTCACGGTTACCTCGGCCAGCTTCACCTCGGCTTACACTTCGTCGATCGTCGTTTCTTTGTACTTCTTTTGCCTTTCCTGCCCTTGTCGGGTCATACGGAACAATCTGCTTGTTTCTCCTGGCCGAGGTTACTACCTCCTCTCTCCTTGGACCACCATGAGGAGACGATGCAGCTCCAGCGGATTTCTCCGGGTTACCCACCGCCGAATGAATGATCTTGGAGGCCCTAGCTCTCTCCGGGTTTGCCCTGAGTAGTTCCTCATTTTGCCTGTTCGTGATCCGAACCAACTCATTGACCCGATCTTGTTGTCTCTGACGGGATTCACCCATCAGACCCTCTAGCTCGGATGCAGCTGCATCCGCTGCTCTGAGGTTTTTCGCCGGGGTACTGTACTTCGGCAGCCCTACGGACAAACAGTTTTCAGACTCCTCAATCCGAGTATCCCCTTCTTTGTTCATTTCACTCATGAGATTTCTCCCCTTCACTTTTACAACATCTACTTTGTTTGCCTTTGCATACTCACACAGCCTCATGTTCAACGACTGCTGAGCCGCAGCAATCTTTTTCGCTCCCTCTAGAATTTTCTGCCTAGTTTCCTCTAGCTTGGCCTGTGCCTGAGCCGGATATACCACTGCTGCTACCGGGTTTTCCAAGCTATCCATAGCTTCCCTCGGCACATTTTCTGGCCTCTCTAGTGGAGGACCTCTACCTTTCCTCGGTGCCTTAGGCGTTACCTCCGGATCTGGTGCCGGATCCTTGCTTGCGCCCGCACCAAGCGCAGTCATCATCACCTTTGCACGGTCCGGGGAGCGAGTGATATGCGCCCCGCGAACCACGGCGAGGGGCTCCCCTGCCTCGATGACGTGCCGTGGACGAACACATGACATGTCCACAGCAACGTAGACCTTGTGCACGCTAAGCTTGACGAAGAGGCCGTTGCGCGGAAGTGGTCGCGTGCCGAAGCAGCCAGCATTGTTGCTGACGAAGTCCAGCGCTCCAAAGCGCTGGACGAGCCCGGAGACGATGCGTTCGCCGATGGCGATGAAGTTTCCCGTCCGGATCTTGACCCCTACTAGCGCTGCTAGCCCCACGGTGGGCGCCAACTGTCGTGGTGGTGTCATGGCAGATGCCATGGATAGGATAAAGGTGGGGACTAATACATGCTAGGGGAATCCAGGGAGGGATAGTGAAGTGATTCTTCACACAAAAGTTTATATTTGCTTTGCCTCCAAGGTTACAAGTGCTCCTAGAGCTGTATTGGCGAGAGGAGGAAGAAGGAGCTCTCTTACTCTCGCTCACAGATCACACTTAAAACCCTAGCCAAACTAGGAAAATCGGAACCCCCTCTACAGAAGCCCTAGCCCTCCTTATATAGGAGGGGCTAGGTCGGCATACGTGGAGGCAGATTCCTAAGAATATGCTATCTCCTAAAGTAGTAAGCCGACCGGGTTACTTTTCCCTTGCGTCACACATGCAGTGGATACGTGAGCCTCTACGGCGCCCGCGTCAGCCGACATGGGCATCATCACCCTTGTCGGCCACGCCTCGGTGGTCCTGCCCTTATCTGCTTCGCTCAGGCAGTGTGTACCGGGGCTTCTTTTGACCAGCGAGATTCCTTCCTTCTCCTAGAAGCTAGATGTGACCCGGATCATAGTTGATCTGGCCACACCCTTTCCTGCATACAAGTTATACATGCATTTCCGACTTACTGCTTAAGTCGGTTGAGACTTAGTTAGGCGAAAGCCCTGGTCCGGATTACCCCATGATTCGGCCTGCCTTGAGGTGACTCGGCCAGCATCCACTTTGGCCTTGCCGAACCTCGGCTAACTCGGCCTTTATACCCCGGCGTGACCCTACCCGGGGGTATCCCCCCAACAGTGACTAGATACAATAGTTTAAAAACAAGCAATAACAAGTTATGCATCAATCAACTAGTCTTGGGACAATGCACATAGAACTAAGAATGACCACTATGCTCTCAAAGTAGGTGCATAAAGATAGAAGGTGGAGACTCAATATAATGGTGGAAGAAAGGCCTTTTGTAAAAGGAAGTAGGGATTCAAGTCTCATAAAGAGCTTCCAAAAATTATGGCACTTGTAGTTTTCAGCTCTCATTTCCCCTATCATAAGCATCTTGAAGGTGATTAAGGTTAAAGTGACACAACTAAGAGGATATGCTTGACAAGTTATAAACTGAAATCTCATGCCCCTTACTTACGAAGACCGATCCTCATGCTACTCAACTTCAGTCACGAGTAAGCTCTTGTCATTGTAAGTATATGTGTATCATTAAGAACCGCCAACAGGGTACCCCTTGCACATGATACGGGAGCTTTCCCATAATCAAAATGACAAGGCAAGCAGACAATGAGCATCTCAGCAATCTTTTTATTTGCTATTTGCATAGGTTTTTATTGAGGATGCTTCATAGAGTGCTCATTATGGTGATGCTGCAAGTTTCCACCATGATTAGGCATGGCTTAAGCTAGCGGCCCAGGCGTTTCTCTAACACACATACAAACTCCATGATCTTACAAGTTCCACTTTTATTTCACACCGTCGGGATCCTTAAGCAAAAGAACATGATATCAACAGGGTACAAAGTACAAGTGCAATGTTGAAAGCGTTCCCCATGGTAAACGGTTCTTCTAATTTCAACTTATAAAGCGCAAGCATATACGCAACAAAGAAGGACCCAATGGTTCAAGTTTATTAGAGGCAAAAAAGTAAAGTGTGCCATTAATTTCGTGAGAGCTATAATCACTAGTTTTGTCATAACAAGTGGAAGGTAAACAAAAGCATGAATATACTTGGAATAGCATAAGCTAGTAGGTAGGTATGGTGGACTCTTTGGAATAACTTGGTTTAGGGAGTTGGATGCATGAGTGGAACTCATACTTTGTTGTGGAGGCTAGCAAAAGACTGGGAGCGACAAACTAAGAGAGCAATAATGGCCATAATCATGCAGAGCGACAAAACATCATTGATCAAAGCATAAAGTGATACTACAAGTTGAAAACTAATGGATCATAAAGGCTATGGTGACTTGAGATAGTCATAACATGGTGTGAGCATGTGCCAAGTCAACCCAAATAAAGCATCAAAGGAGAATACCACTATACTATGCTTTAATATGCTAAAACAACGCATGATTCGTCCAAGGCACATTAAGCAATATCAATTGTTTATAACAAGTCATGATACAGCAAATAATACTAAGCATAAAGCCAAAACAATATCAAGCATGGCAGGACAAAGCATAGGCCATAGTCAAAAACGAGCTCTTTTTACCACATAAGTATGAACTTTCCTACTCTTTTCCAAACCAAACCAAACTATTTGCAAACCAATGTATGAAAGAGGGGGTCCAACCAATTTATTCAGAAAACTAAGAAAACCAAGCAAACTAAAAACAAAACAAAAACGAAAAAGAAGACGCTCCAAGAAAAACACAACTATGCATGAAACAATAAAAATGAAGCGTTTGGAAAGAACCTGGGATTTTTATTGATGAAGAAGGGGATGACTTGGGCATCCCCAAGCTTTGACGCTTGTACTTCTTGGATATTTCTTGGGGTGACACGCGTGGCATCCCCAAGCTTGAGATTTAGTCCATCCTTCATCTCATTACTCATTCCTTTCATACACCTGAAAATCTTCCTTCATACAAAACTTCACACAATCTCATTAGCAACATTAGTGCACTTAAGATAAATAAGTCTCAAGATTCAGTTCTAACACCAAATAAACTTCCATTAGAATACTATCTACTGTAGCACTTCCCTCAAAAAGCTCAATTCCCCAAAAGAACTCAAAAAGGAACCCACAAGAAGCAAATGCGGAAAATGGCAGAAATCTGTCAAAACAGACCAGCAGGTAAAGATGAATTTTTTAGAAGACCTTCTGTTGCTCAAATCAAAATGCGTTGAACTAACGAAAGTTAGATAACAACCTGGGTCAGAAGCACAAAACATTACAGCTCAATCCGACATACAGAGCTCTCTCACTAGTGTTTACGGTGAAGCACAAAAATCTGTTTCGGGACAGCAACTTTCCCAATCATTACTTCACTCTCATTAGAGGTTACTCTTGGCACAAAAAGCAAATAAAAAGGATAAGGAGAGGTTATTACAGAGGTAATAACTTCCAAGACTCATCTAAAACTTTTGGGTTATCTCCCAATAAGTACTTTTCTTTAACGCCTTTAAGTTAGGCATAAGAAGCAAAGAAAGAATCAAGTGTTCTCAAATGAGGAAGCATTAAAACCAAATTTTGTTTTCATAGGAGAAGCAAAAGAAATCTTTTCTCTCTTTTTAGGGAAGTGTTCTATACCTTTCTTGAGTGGGAGTTGATATTTAATGGTGCCTTCTTTCATATCAATGATGGCACCAACAGTTCTAAGAAAAGGTCTTCCCAAAGTAATAGGACAAGAAGCATTGTATTCAACATTCAAAACATAGAAACCAACAGGGACATAGGAATCATTAAGCATAATAAGAACATCATTAAGACTCCCCATGAGTTTCTTTTTAGCATTATCATCAAGTGGGACATTCAAATAACAATCTTTAAGAGGAGGCAAATCAAGCATATCATAAATCCTTCTAGGCATAATAGAAACACTACTATCAAGATCACATAAAGCTTTGAAATCAAAGTCATTCACTTTCATATTAATGATGGGTTCCCAACCATCCTCTTGTTTTATAGGAATAGAAGCTTTATGTTTCATCTTTTCTTCCTTAATCTTTATGAGAGCATCGGTAATGTGTTTTGTAAAGGCCATGTTCATAGCACTAGCATTAGGACTTTTAGCAAGCTTTTGTAGGAACTTAATAACTTCAGAGATATTGCAACCATCAAGATCAAAATCAAATTTATCATCTAGAGTAGTAGAACTATTAGTAGCCTCAACACTAGTGGTGGTGATAGTAGAAACACTAATGTTCCTAGCAATTTCATCTTCTCTTTCACACCTAGCATGCAATTCAGCTAATAGTCTAACATTTTCATCAATTCTTACTTGTATAGCATTGGTAGCTACAAAGGGATTATCATTAGTTTCAGGTTTAGCAGCCATTTTATTCAAAGAAGATTGAGCTTTAGCCAAAGATGCTATATTTCTTTCAGCATTAGAGAGTTTTTCCTCAATAGTTTTATTGAAAGCAGTTTGTTTACTAATAAACTCTTTAAGCATAACTTCAAGTTTAGAGGGAGCACTCTTATTACCGTTGTAAGAATTTCCATAAGCATTACCATTGTTGGGAGGATATGGCTTATAATTGTTGTTACCAAAATTGTTCCTATAAGCATTATTACCATAAGCATTGTTGCCAAAGTTGTTATTTCTTATGAAGTTCACATCAACTTGCTCTTCTTGAGCAACCAAAGAAGCTAGAGGAACATTTTTTGGATCAATATGGGCTTTCCCAATAACAAGCATAGACATAATTATATCAATCTTATCACTCAAGGAGGAGGTTTCCTCAACAGAATTTACCTTCTTACCTTGTGGAGCTCTCTCAGTATGCCATTCGGAATAATTAACCATCATATTGTCCAGAAGTTTTGTTGCAGCACCCAAAGTGATGGTCATAAAGGTACCTCCAGCAGCTGAATCTAATAGGTTCCTTGAAGAATAGTTCAATCCTGCATAAAAAGTTTGGATGATCATCCAAGCAGTCCGTCCATGAGTGGGACAATTCTTTACCAAAGATTTCATTCTTTCCGAAGCTTGAGCAACATGCTCATTATCAAGTTGTTTAAACTTCATTATTTCACTTCTCATAGATATAATATTAGCAGGAGGATAGTATTTTCCAATAAAAGCATCTTTGCACTTAGTCCAAGAATCAATACTATTCCTAGTTAAGGAATTCAACCACTCTTTAGCTTTTCCTCTCAAAGAGAAAGGAAACAATTTCAGCTTAATAATATCACCATCTATATCCCTATGCTTTTGCATCTCACAAAGTTCAACAAAGTTATTTAGATGGGAAGCAGCATCTTCATCACCAAAACCAGAAAATTGTTCTCTCATAACAAGATTGAGTAAAGCAGGTTTTATCTCAAAGAAAGTATTTTCAGCCACAGGTGGAGCAATAGGTGTGCTCATAAAATCATTGTTGTTGGTGCTAGTGAAGTCACACAACTTAGTGTTTTCAAGAGTAGTCATTTTTTTGGGTTTTCAAATAAGAATGCAAACTTGTAAAACTAATTTTTGTGTGTTTTTTGAAGAACAAAACAAGCAAACAAAGCAAAAAGAAACTAAGCAAAACAAAAACAACAAAGTAAAGATATTGGTTATGAGAGACTCCCCTTGTGAAGATGTCCTTGACTCCCCGGCAACGGCGCCAGAAAAATGTACTTTTAATGGCGTGTAGTTGACGTGGGAGTTTCTTCTTCTTCGACCCCCGGCAACGGCACCAGAAAAATGCTTGATAGCTCTGTGTAAGGCGCCCAGAAAAGTGCTGGTGCGATGATGATGTAGAGCTTGTTGGGAACCCCAAGAGGAAGGTATGATGAGCACAGCAGCAAGTTTCCCTCAGTTATGAAACCAAGGTTTAATCGAACCAGTAGGACCAAGGAAACACCCCAAAGGTGTTACTAGCTGAGCTTTGGCAGGGCGCACTACCGGTGCTAGTAGCAAGGTGGAGACCTGCACAACACAACCACAGAACTTTGTCCCCAACTTGCGATGAGGTTGTCAATCTCACTGTGTTTGCGGAAAACAAAGGATTAAACGTATCGAATGGAAAGAAGTAAAAGTTTGCAGAAAGTAAACACAAAGCAGAAACAGTTTATAGATTGTATGTAAAGAAAAGGACCGGGATCCATAGTTCACTAGAGGTGGCTCTCCTTAGATAGATAACATGCTGGGTGAACAAATGACAGCGGGGCAATTGACAAACACCGAGAAAGCAATACATGCATATACTAATCATCTTGACTCCTTTGAGACTTGATTGGGCATTACAACATAATACATATACCGCCATCCAACTGCATCTATGACTAATAATCCACCTTCAGGTTATCATCCGAACCCCCTCCAGTATTAAGTTGCAAGCAATAGATTATTGCTTTATGAACTGCGTGTAAAGTAAACAATACGATTGTTCTATGAACAAAGGATTGTTGTTTTCTCCCTAGTAGCAACATCACATCTAGTACCTTAGAGATTTCTGTCACTTCCCCAGATTACCAGAGGCATGAACCCACTATCGAGCATAAATACTAACTCTTGGAGTTGCTAGCATCTACTTGGCCAAGATATCTACTAACAATGGAAAGCATGCAAGATCACAAATAACAAAGACATGATATAATCAATAATCAATCTGAAATAGCATCTCAATATCCATCGGATCCCCGCAAACACAACATGTATGATTACAAATAGATGATCTTGATCATGAACGGAGCTCACAAGATCTAAACATGAAAGCACAAAGGAGGAGAACCAGCCATCTAGCTACTACATGGATCCGTAGTCCAAGGATGAACTACTCACGCATCACACCGGAGGCTTGCACGGTGATGAACAAGGCCTCCAGGGTGAATTCCCCTCTCCGGCAAGGTGCCGGGAAGAGCTTCAGATCCCTCCCGATCTAGGGATGGAGATGACGGCGGCTACAGACTCTTTCGTGGATTTTTGATCGGGTACTTAGGGTTTTCGTCCCGAGGGCAATATATAGGCGGAAGGAGAGGCCGATGGGGTGCCAGGAGCCACCACACCACCCCCTGGCGCGGGCCCAGCCTGGCCGCGCGGCCAGGTGGTGTGGTTGGCCCCTGGCCCTTCTCCGTCTCGTATTCTGGCACTTGATCCCTTCCGAAAAAATAGGCACTTTGGCTTTTGTCCCGTCCAATTCCAAGAATATTCATTTTTTGACTTTCCTGGAACCAAAAACAGCAGAAAACAGGCAGCTAGCATTGTGGCTCTTGTTAATAGGTTAGTCCAATAAATCATATGAAAAGTACTCCAAAGTTGGAACAAAACACAAGAAAGTGGATAAAACCAAGCATGGAACATCAAAAATTATAGATACATTTGCAATGTATCAAGATGAAGCAACACAGGAAGCGGTTTGGATGAAGGAGTTCATAACGGAATAGGTGTGGTTCCTAGTGCATTGGACCCAATGGTGATCTATTGTGACAACAATGGAGCGATAGCCAACGCCAAGGAACCAAGGTCTCACAAGAATTCAAAGCATATTAAGCACCGGTTTCACTCCATCCACGAGCATGTCAAGGATGGAGATATAAAAATTTGTAAAGTGCACACGGACCTGAATGTAGCAGATCCGTTGACTAAAGTACTCCCTAGGGCAAAACATGATCAACACCAAAACTCCATGGGTGTTAGATTTATCACTATGTAAACTAGATTATTGTCTCTAGTGCAAGTGGGAGACTGAAGGAAATATGCCCTGAGAGGCAATAATAAAGTTGTTATTATGTATTCCTTGTATATGATAGATGTTTATTTTGCATGCTATAATTGTATCGATAGGAAACGTTAATACATGTGTGTTTAATAAACAAAAAGGGTTCCTAGTTATGCCTCTCTTATAGACTAGCTTGTTGATTAACAAGATGATCAAGGTTTCCTGATCATGGACATTGGATGTTGTTAATAACAAGGTCACGACATTTGTGAAATGATGTGATGAACATTCATCCGAAGTATAGCATTACGATCAAGTCATTATGTTTACATTGCTATAAAACATACGAAGTAAGCTTTATCCTTAGACCATGAGATCATGTTAATTGCTAACACCGGAAGAGTATCTTGATAACATCAAACGTCACACCATAACAGGGTGACTATAAAGGTGGGTTCAGTGCTATGAAGGTGTTATGTTGAGGCTCATGGATCAAGAGTGGAATTTGTCAATCCCGATGACGGATAGATATACTCTGGGCCCTCTCGGTGATATCACATTAAGATAGCTTGCAAGCAAGTGATGTGATCACTAGAATGTTATATCACAGGAACAAGAAAAGAGTGCATGTCGGTAACGAGATCAAACTAGGTTTTTGGATACTGATGATCGAATCTCGGACATGTATTATATTATGATACAAAGGGATTAAATTACTAGCGTTAAAGGTTCTCACGATCATAGAAGTCATCGTTGAATGTGTAGGAGTCAGTATGGATCTCCAGGTCCCGCTTCTGATTATTGATCTGAGAGGAGTCTCAATCATGTCTACATTATTCGTGAACCGTAGGGTGACACACTTAAGGGTTGCAGGACACCATTTAGGAGCACATATGTTTCAGACAAAAGGTTTGCAAAGCGCAGGAAATGTTTCGATAGAAACAAGAATTGTTTCGATAGAAACCAGAATTGTTTCAGGTGAAATTGCAGAAAGTGGTTCTGTATGTGATATTGAAATGTTGCAAGGGGTTTTATGCGAATGTTTGTTAATTAAAGTAATTAACAAAATTCTGAATAAAATAAATAAAAGAGTTTTATTAAATTGAGAGTTGCATTTAATTTGGTGGAAATTAAATACATGTGAGTGGGATTTTGGGTGGAGGCCATCTTTATGTGAGTGGAGGTTCACCACATGAATGAAGGAGGGGAGGAGTCCCCCCTCATGCGCCGGCTATGGGAGGGGAGGGGTCTCCCTCCCTCCTATATAAAGCCCCCCTCTCCCCTCTCACAAACTACACCTCCTCGTGAAGGATCTCTCTCCCCCTCTAGATATTCCCCCATGGTCTCGGGTTAGCGAGATACATGTTCCTGGTGGCCTTGCGTCTGTAAGTAGTTGCTTCTTTCGCTGATTCACTGGAGCGAGGAGGTGGAGGTTGTCCGGTGGCTTGAACGTGTGTGCGAGGACGGATGCGCTGCTGATTTGCAGTGCTCGGACTTCCACATGATATTGAGATCGGCAAGCGTACGACTACATCAACCACGAGTTCCTACTCGTTAACAAAACTCGTTGTATTCGAGGGTAAGTTCTCCATGGATGTATGTCCACCCGTTTCTCTGTATCTAGTAGATAGATCTTGGCGTATAGTTCTCATCGTAGGAAATTTTTTGTTTTCTATGCTGCGGACCCAACAGGGGATGCCACGCGTGTCACCCCAAGAAATATCCAAGAAGTACAAGCATCAAAGCGTGGGGATGCCCAAGGCATCCCCTTCTTCATCAATAAAAACCTCAGGTCTTTCTAGACACTTTGTTTTTATTGTTTCATGCACAATTGTGTTTTTCTTGGAGCGTCTTTGTTTTTGTTTTTAGTTTTCTTTTGTTTGGTTTGCTTAAATAAATTGGTTGGAACCCCTCTTTCATACATTGGTTTTCAAATAGTTTGGTTTGGATTGGAAAAGAGTAGGAAAGTTCATGCTTAAGTGGTAAAGAGAGCTTGTTTTTGACTGTGGCCTATTCTTTGTCATGCCATGCTTGATATTGTTTTGGCTTTATGCTTAGTGATATTTGCTGTAGCATGACATGTTATAAACAATTGAGATTGCTTAATGTGCCTTTCAAGAACCATGTGTTGTTTTAGCATATTAAAGCATAGTATTGTGGTATTCTCCTTTGATGCTTTATTTGGGTTGACTTGGCGCATGCTCACACCATGTTATGACTATCCCAAGTCACCATAAGCCTTTATGATCCTTTAGTTTTCAACTTGTAGTATCACTTTATGCTTTGATTAATGATGTTTTGTTGCTCTGCATGATTATGCCATTATTGCTCTCTTAGTTTGTTGCTCTCAGTCTTTTGCTAGCCTCTGCAACCAAGTATGAGTTCCACTCATGCATCCAACTCCCTAAACCAAGTTATTCCAAAGAGTCCACCATACCTAACTACTATCATATGCTATTCCAAGTATATTGATGTTTTTATCTACCTTCCGAATTAAACTTGTTATGAGAAAACTAGTGATTAAAGCTCTCACGAACTTGATGGCACACTTTACTTTTCTTGCCCTTAATAAACTTGAACCATTGTGTCGTCTATGTTGTATATGCTTGCACTTATTTGTTGGGGATTAGTAGAACCATGCTGTCATGGGGAACGCTTTCAGCATTGCACGGGTACTTTGTACCTAGTTGATATCATGCTCTTTTGTCTATGGATGTCGTCGGTGTGAAATAAAGGGGAGCTTGTAAGTCCATGGAGTTATGTATATGTCTTAGAGAAACGCATGGGCCGCTGGTCTAATCCATGCTGACATGGTGGAAACCTGCAGCGTAACCATAATGAGCTGTCTATGAAACATTCTTCTTATAAAAAAAGAGTCCTATATTAAGAAAAAAGAGAAAAAGAAAAAAAAAGATTATGAAAAGAGGAAAGAGAGAAAAAAGCACCATATTCCCATGGTAAATAAGAAGAATGCTGAGATGCTCGTTGTCTGCTTGCCTTGTCATTTTGATGTGGGGATTCTTCTGTATCATTGGGCAAGGGGTACCCCGTTGGCGGTTCTCTATGATACGCATATACTTACGATGACAAGAACTTACCGGTGACTAAACTTGAGTAGCATGAGGAGCGACCCTCGTATTCAAGGGACATGAGATTTCTAACTTATACTTCGTCAAGCATGTACACCATAGTTTGTTCACTTTAACCTTAATCATTTTAAGATGCTTATGATAGGGGCAATGGGAGCTGAAAGCTATAAGTACCATAATTTTTGGAAGCTCTTTATGAAACTTGAATCTCTGCTTCCTTCTATGAAGGCCTTTCTTCCACCATTATGTTGAGTCTCCACCTTCTATCTTGATGCACCTACTTTGAGAGCATAGTGGCCATTCTTAGTTCTATGTGCATTGTCCCAAGACTAGTTGATTGATGCATACCTTGATATTGCTTGTTTTAAACTATTTGTATCTAGTCACTCTTCTGAACTTTGAAGGTGTCCTATGCATTTATGTTTGCTACTCTATGAGGTACAAGCTGAATGCTACTATGCTATGTTTTCTGTATGTGAAACAAACAAACGTCTTGCAAAGCATTGTTATTCATGAATCTTTTGTTTGTACCTTTTCATGTTGCAACATAGTTTCTTTGTCTTATTGCTAGAACTTTGTCTTTCATGTTATGATTGAAGTACTATGATGCCAGCTTTCAATGCTTTACAAATACTTTGGTCAAGTTTATGATGGTGCATGTCACCTCAAAAATTATTCTTTCTTTTTATTACTTACCTACTCGAGGATGAGCAGGAGTTAAGCTTGGGGATGTTGATACGTTGCTAACGTATCCATAATTTTTGATGTTACATGCTTGGTTTTATCTACTTTCTTATGTTTTGTCCACACTTTGGAGTACTTTTCATATGATTTCTTGGACTAACCTATTAATAAGATGCCAAAACGCCAGTTGCCCGTTTTCTGCTGTTTTTGGTTCCAGAAAGTCAGAAAATGAATATTCTCAGAATTGGACTGGACAAAAGCCAAAGTCGTTGTTTTCCCGGAAGATTCACGGAGCCAAAAGGAGAGACGAAGGGGGCCATAGGGTGGCCACACCACCCCTAGGCGCGAGTCCCCCCAGGCCGCGCCAGGGCATGGTGTGGGCCCCCTGGCTAGCCACCGACCTTGCCCCTTCGCCTATATATTCCTCCCGATACAGAAACCCTAAATCATCAAGCCTCCAGCCATGAAAAGTTCCACAGTGCCGCCGCCACCAAAGAGGAGATTTAGGGGACAGAAAGTGTCTGTTCCAGCACCCTGCCGGGACGGGGAAGTTCCCACGGAGCCATCTCCATCAATCTCCACCACCATCTCCATCGCCATTGCTGATTCCCATGATGAGGAGGGAGTAGTTCTCTCTTGAGGCTAAGGGTTCTACTGGTAGCTATGTGTTCATCTCTCTCTCTATGCATGATCTTATTGAGATCATGAGATTGTAATCTATAGATCTACCTTGCTACTCATGTGCTTTAATAGATCTCTGCTCTCCCCATGTGTGTGAAGTTGACAGTGTGCACACCATGGTGGCACTTAGGCTAGAGATTACAAATACTTGTTATGAGTTATATTTGGAGTTGGATGTCTTTATGAAACTGTGGTGTTTGTTGGACCCATCTAGTGCTCAAGGTGATAGTGTGGGGTTATCTAGAGGGGAAAGGCTTACTTTGAGGTGTGCTGTTATAGCCCTACCATGGATTAGAGTGTCCAACCGGAGAGTAGTTCAGTGTAGTATCATAAATAAGAATATATTTATATGAGAGTGTTCACTAGTGAAAATATGATCCCTAGGCCTTGTTTCTAAGCACTGAAACACCGTTTGCTATTAGATCTATTACATGTTTGCTTGCTTCCATCTTTATTTCAGTTTGCCTTTAGTCTGTTCCACGCCATCAAAGTATTTTCTAGCACCGTTATCTTATATCTATACCACTTGTATTTCACTATCTCTTCACCGAACTAGTTCACCTATACACCTGACAAGTGTATTGGGTGGGTTGGGGACACAAGAGACTTCTTGTATCTTGATTGCAGGGTCGCTTGAGAGGGGATACCTTTGACCACTTCCTCCCTGAGTTCTATAAACCTTGGGTGATCCACTTAAGGGGAAACTTGCTGCTGTTCTACAAACCTCTGCACTTGGAGGCCCAACAACTGTCTACAAGAATAGAAGTGCGTAGACATCATTCAGCCCTCCCAATGCGCGCTCCATTTGGTGACTTACAGGTTGCCACTCGAGATGCCTCTCTGGGCTTTCCCTCGGTTGGTATCACGAGGTGGAAGAATCCACCCATGAGAAGATCCTGAGGGGGTGTCCCCCTTGAAAACAATATTGCATAAGCGGTAGGAGTTCCACAGTGGTAGCACTTCCTCTAGAGGCAAATCTCGTGGATGGACACGGATGAGTGGTTTGTCGTGCGCTCATCTTGATTATCGTCCATCCGGGATGCCTCACTAATTGAGAATCGTGTTGAATTGGTCACATCTTTCTCGGAATTTCTCTCTCGAGGATACCGCCATGGACGAGCACAATTACGGAATCCCGATGCCCTCGTCACCCGTGTTTCACCGGGCAACCCGAGGGTGTTCGGGATCAGAGCCTCCCCTACCATGCAGCTGGAGAGAGGCCTCGAGCAAGCCTCGGGAACGGGGTTGCAACTGTCTTATGCCTATCACCTATGACCATGCGGGTCGCTAGGATCTGCACCTCCCCGTGGAGCGGCTGGAGAGAGACGGCCGGTGGCCCCAAAAAACAGAAGAAAGCCCCGCTCCTTACCTACCTTCCATGGGATGGGAATGAGTGTCGGGCGGGTGTAAGATCCCGACGTCAAGGCGAGCTATGTGGATGGACATGGCCTAGGTCATCGTCGAGGGCCCTAATGTAATCTCTGAGTCGATAACGCCCGCCCAACCCAAAGTTCCAGGAGCCACCTTGGATGCCCGAAGATGCCTCCTCCCATCGCTAGTAGCCTCACTAGAACATCTCAAGACCAACGGGAGCTGGCGATCAGAAGATCGCCAACCATCGCCAAATCCCTTCCCTGAACAACTACACTATTGGGGGCACACCTGAGTGGCACCCCTGGTCCAACCCCCATCTCTGACACCACGAACCTAGAAGGGCCCTGCCTGGGAATAGCAAGAAGATGCCTCTTAGGGCATCATTGATGGCCCCGGCCTAGTGCCAAGATAGATACCCTATAGACTCCATGTGGAACTTGGGAACGCCCCCATATGCCTGAAAGCCCCTCTCCCTACCCTGACAGGGCCCATGAAGAAATTTCTTTGACATCAACCATAGTGCATTGCTCGGGAATCACAAAGATACTCAAGCAAACATGATGAAATGCCGCGACTGAGAGGTGCCTCGCCCAGCAGGACCACGAAGGAACATGACCACCGTGTCATCGCACACACCCCTGGTGTAAAAACCGAGCTTATCCTTTTCCTCTAGCTCTAGGAGTCAGGTACATAGGCTAGGATGCCTGAAGATTCCTCCTCCTGGACCCTACCGACATACGAACGGGGAAGCCCTTGAATAGTCCCCCCTAAAATAGGATCGTATGGGAGCCTATAGGGGGTGAATAGGTGTTACTCCAAATTTTAGTTCTTTTTCAATTTAGGCTTGACATAAAGGTAAATTCTCTAGATATGAAACAACGGTGAATTTACCTATATGACAACCTAGATACTTAACGAGACAAATGAGTAAAGATTAGTGAGAGGAACGAGGTAACCGAGAGTGGATCACATGGAGACACGGGATTTAAGTTACCACAATTCCTTCCTTTTGAGGGGAAGTACATCTATGTTGGAGGGGTGAGCGGTACTAATACCACCACGCAACAAATGCCTCACCCTATTCTCCGGTGAATCTTGCCACAAGTGGCTTGATCCACTCTTCCACTATATGGTACCATTCGAGGCGGGAACCAGCGCCTTTACAACGAGCTCGGGACATGCATCCACAACTGAATTGGAGGCTCCTAGGTAGGACAAAAAGTTGTCACAACAAATCAAGATTAGAAATGGGGAAACGAGATCTAGGATTTCCAAAGAAACTCTAGATGCAAGGGGACCTCAAGTGAATGATGGGGAAATTCAGATCGCTTTAGTGATGATGTAGATCAAGGCCTTCTCTTTCGATTCTCCAAACATCAAGACCTTCAGATGGTTGAATTGACAGATCTTGTGATTTTGGTGGCTCACGAAATTTTGTTCTTGAGTAGGGATTCGAGCAACTCCAGGTTGAAGATGAGGGAGGGGTATTTGTACCCCTCAAGAATTGTAGCCATTTGGAGTCATAGGGGACTGAATAATGTGGCCCAAGTGGGTTTCCGAATAATCTGGCCTAGGCAAAAATCCGGCCCAGAGCAAAAACTCCGGCCCAAATCTCCGCTCCCTCTCTTCAAGCCGCACCTCTAGTCCTTAGCGAAATTTCTAGGGGGTGGATAATATGGCCCACCGGGAGGAGCGGATTATCCGGCAAGGGAAAAAACTTTGGCCCTAGCCAAAAATCCAGGGTAAATATACGCATCCATATCAGGAGACATGTCATATGGTCCTTAGTCGATTCTAGGGAGGTGCGGATTATCCGGGTCCGCTCAGGACCGGATTATCCGGCCTAGGGAATCATCCGGCCAATTATTCGCCCCCTCTGAGCATTGCGCCATTGGTCCTTAGCCAAAATCACCAGGGGGCGAATTATCTAGCCTGGTAAACTTGTTCTCGCCGAATTTTAGTAGGGGATCTTTTTTTTTCTTTTGGAGGGATGATGCTGACACATGTATTAACTCTTTTGTATTTGCATCACTCAACATACAATTACAATATCCATGGCATTATTATCTAACACACGAAACACTAGGGATCAAAAAATGCTCTTTCAATCTCCCCCCTTTTGGTGTTAGATGAAAATACTAGGAGTTTCAATAGAGCACTAATTTAAATAGCAACAATCCCAAAAGATAAAGATACTCCCTCTAAATGTGTGCATATAAGTAATTTGCATTGGAATACAAATGCATGACATATAGGTTCAAAATATCTTTATGAATTGGATACTAGGAACAAGTTGCAAGTAACCAAGAGACATAATAAATTAAAAGTTGATACTTGAGATACAGATCATACCATCCTACCAACCATAATATACTCTCAAACATAGATAGATAAATCCATATGTCTCATAAGATAAATCTGAATGTGTCTCATAAGAAAACTCCGAATGTGTCCCACAAGAAAACTCAAACATAGTCTCAAATAGACACAAAAGGTTCACAACAAACGATTCAAAGTGTATACATCCTACCAAGCATAACATACACTCAACCATAGTTAGATAAATCCATATGTCTCATAAGATAAATCTGAATGTGTCTCACAAGAAAACTCTGAATGTGTCTCACAAGCAAACTCAAACATAGACTCAAATAGACACAAAAGGTTCATGACAAATCATTCAAAGAGAAGACAAATTGACACAAGCATGCATACAAACCACATGAGAGGGGTGCAAATCCAAAAATCACTTATTCTCCCCCTTTGGCATCGAAACACCAAAAAGGGAAAAGGAGCAACGCTAAACGTCCCAATAAGATCCACAAAGAACCAAATCTTCACAAAGAAGAGGGTGGTGGTCGAGGCCACCATGTAGAAGTGTATGACACTGCAAAGATATATCTTGGCTTCATAACTAATACTCATAAATTAATCTCACATACCATGAAATGATATTAAGAGAAATGATTTTTCTTACTTTTGGCATTATGGGGGGAGGGTTAGCCCAACAATTAGGACCACACTCCCCCTATGTCCATGCACGCATATAAACCAAATAGGGGTAAGATATAGGTGCGTATGCAAGATGTTCAAGTCAAGCTCCTTGAATCTATGATATTTAGCCCATCTATTATATATTAAAAGTACATTATGGGTTAACCAGAAATTAGAGAAACAATCTAGAAAATCCCACAAAAGATAGAAACATCCGGCCTTTGGTTTTAATGGATATAAGCAAACTACATCCATTAGATCTAAATTATAGGGAATTACCCACCAATGCCATCACCAAGTTAACGTGCTCCCCTCTAACCCCTAATTTACCCCGTTCCTTCTCTCTCGTGAGGATGGCTAAGGCCACGGAACTCGCCGCCAGTTTCTCTGCAACGTGAAAACTCTCAGGTTGGGCGTCGCTCTCAAGTTTCGATCAACCCGCTCGACCCACTCAGTGCGACATTGCTCCGGATCTCTTCCCGAGCTATTCACCAGCAACATCATGGTTGGTTTACTTAATATAGCACCTCAATTTACATTAATCGTGTAGACCTAGGTTTATTTGAGATGTGTCTGCCTCAGTTGGAACTACAAGTTTTATTTGTGAGTCTTTTCAATTGGATCTATAGATTTTATTTGGGAGACTTTTCAATTAGATCTGCAGATTTTATCTGGGAGGCTTTCAAGAAAAAAGGTGAGTTTAGTCCCTGTGTCATGTGCCTAGCCCTTCCTGAAGCTTGCCATAGCAGTAGCTTTACGGAGATGTGCATAACTCAATCCAGTGCTAGCCTTAATTAATGGTGTAGTTGGGCATGCGACAAATTCTAATGACTGTTTTCATGGTGCGTGTAGACGTGTAGTCTAGATGGTTCAAGTGCAATAGATCGACGCCTAGGTCAAGCAAAAACCGTGCCCGCTAGGTTTGAGATTTCATAGGTATGTGTCTGTTGCTATATATTGATTCTCTAGCTTGCAAACTGAAATCGATTACATTGATTATGCGTGTGCATAAGTTTACAAATGATGAGCCATATATGTGTTTATTATTACGTGATTACCGAGGAGCCGAGAATAAGATTAATTAGCAAAAGAAACCCTCCTGATACGCATATCAGAATTTAAATTTCACTCTAGGTTCTGTGTTGTGTGTATATGCACATAAGAAAATTACTCTAAAAATTTAATGTGTTCTTGGATTAGGCAACCGCTTGGAATCTCTCGCCATGCTATTCAACAACATTATCTAGGTTGGTTCACCAAAAGTATCACCTCAGCTTTATATTAACGTATAGACCCGGGCTTATTTAGCAGGTCACATACTTATTTTTCTCAGTGTTTCCCTCATTGAAGACTCTAGATTTTAATTGGGAGGATTTTGATGATTCATCTCATAGTTTTATGATTATCTCAATGCAAGCTACAGATTTGAAAGAGAGAATTGGAGATATGCATATGGATCGAGTAAGTTCCACTACCTCAAGGCTAGCTTAGGTATGCTTGTCTGTAAGAACTTTCCATCCCTAATTTGTGAATCAATCTACTAATTACACCCCTTAATTCTATCTGATTAAAGTCATATTCATAGGTAGACCTTTACAAGGCAGTTGCATCATTATTTGAGATGTTGTATTCTGATGTGTAGACATACGTTAATGTTGCTGTTGATATGTTGCATATAGTCTATGTTTGAAGCAGTGTTAATGGACTCCAATCTTGGTGTAGTGACGCCCATACTTCCCGCTCCACGTTTGATCGGCAGGAGAATGCATGCACATATCACAAGACCCCGACAAAGAACCTAAGAAAGACTGCAAGAGGTATGTACATTGATCATTGATTCCATCCTACTTGTATTATGCCATTAAGAATGAATAGTATTCCTCTTGCAGTTTTGGTAACAGATAGTTCTAAGGGTAAGATTCTTCCTTATAGGTTTTAAGGAAAACAAAGTATAATGTAGTTACAACTGCATTTTCACAGTCCCCTAAAAAAAGTCGCACAACTTTAGAAATGATGAACTGCATGAATGGTAGCCAAGGAAAATATAGACATGCTATATAAATCTCAGAAAAAGCAAAGCAACATTGAAAAAAGTGAAACATCGACAAGTTAATACTCACCATGATTAAATATTAGCAATGGATTTTCAAAACCCATCCATTGGATGTCATGTTTTTCCTTAGTGCCACGGTGCCTCATCTATGTGCACCATGACACAGTTGGAGTTCGGATATTAGGAGTAAACACACATTTAGTTTCCTAAAGGAGGGATGATTGCAAACTAGCTTTTTTTAGGAAAATAAAGTTTGTTTTAATGACCACAAAAGATCCTACGTATACATTTCCTTTTTGTGAAATCACTATTCTTTTGTTCAATCTAGCACCAAGTAAATCCGTGGGAAGTATATGATGATCACATGGACACTGACATAGATATATCTATGGTTGTAGACTGAATTTCTTTAATATATGATCAGATGGATTAACCTACTGCTCAACACAATTTAGTGTTTTATATCAAGGACCAAATCCCTCTACTTCAGTGTACAAGCTTGAAAGATCATAATATAACTCAAAAATATAAATGATGTAAAAAATTAGTCTATTTTAGTTTTATCTGGATTTCTTTCAATTATACCCATTTGTACTATGTTCAATTTCCTTTCCTTTCATTTGCACTTACTTGATATTAAGCATGCTACTTTCTCTAATAGATTTCTTCATTCAAGTCTCTGCCTTTTGCTGACAGATCATAGAACTTGGCCTTCCATTAAGCATGGATGAGTGTGTGCTTTTACAGAATATTCTAAATTCATAACCTTTAGTTATCGATTGTAACTATTGCAAGGATTTAGACAAAATGGATGCCAAAATATTTTGTACCACTAAATATTTTCTAGAAGTTAGAAGCTAGACGTTGATTTATGAAAGAGGAGACGGGAATGATATGGGAACATGCCAACCTTCCTAATTTCAGTCCCTTAAACCTCAGGTGACACATTTCTATTGCACAAACGGTGTTTATTTTTGCCAGTTCCATGTTTTTGGAGCTACTATAGAACATGAATGCCATTTCATTTGAAACATGACTCATGTGAGGACAAGAGATTTTTATGCTTATTCCAATGTAATATTCATGCTTGGTGGATGCATTAATATTGGTTGCACAAACATCTATTTACATGTAAAATGCATCTAGCAAGAGGAGGTGCTTAGTGACTAGAAACGGTGTTTTTTATGATAACACTGATATACTTAAGAAGCTTAATGTATTCATGGGTTTTTCCAATTTTTTGTAGTACGTGACATTGAAATGAGTAGTGAAGGGATCTCCAAGACGCTCTATGGTCTTAAACAAACTCCACATGCATGGTATGAGCACCTTAAAGAGTTGTTGTTAGCCTTGAGTTTAAAGTTGGGAAAATTGATCCCACTCTTTTTACTAAGAAGGTTAAGGGGTATCTTTTCATTTATCAATTATATGTTGATGACATTATCTTTGGCTCTACTAACAAAGCTTTTAATGATGAATTTTAAAAGCTTCTCATAGGTTTGATATGTCTATGATGGGATAAATTAGGTTCTTTCTTGGATTGGTCTAGTGACAAAGATGATCAGAAATCAACATCTGGACATGCCAATTTATTGGTAGGTTCTTAGTGTGTTGGTCTTTTAAGAAGAAGAAATGTATATCTCTCTCCACCGCGAAAGCTGAATATATGGCTGCTGCACATGGATGTACTCAGTTGTTATGGATGAGGCAAACTTTAAAGGAATACAGTACCACTTGTGACAAAGTGCCTCTTTTATGTGACAATGAAAGTGCTATCAGGATTGCCTACAACCCGGTGCAACATACAAGAACAAAGCATATTGAGATTCGTAGTCACTTTATTAGAGATCATGTTGCCCGTATAGAAACTGAGCTACTATATGTAAGCACGAAGGATCAACTGGAGGATATATTCATGAAGCCTCTCGACGAAGAAAGGTTTTGCTATTTGAGGAACTAGCAAAGTGGCTCGTGCAATGCACGGGCATCATCTTTGAAAGTATATATAGTCATCGTATTGTCTATAGATAGGCTAAAAACTATAAAAACAAATAGTAGTACTTGTATATATTCTGGCCTTCTTTGCTAATACAATATCATTTCATTACAATACACATTTAGAGGTTAGAGCTAAAATACCCTAATATGGATTCTTACTCTAAGAATTATTAGTCTCCTACATGTAGTTATAATGGAGCCTTACCCGAATACAACATCATAAAACTATTCCTTTTAATTTTGGTGACATTTTAATTTAACATAATATTGGTTTTATCAATCATGATAAATAAATAAATTAAATTCAGGTGAAAGCATGGTACACATCTAGCCACAAGGACACAAACTACTGTAATCACCATATTTATGTACTAGTTCGTTGTACAAATTCCTATGAGAAAAGCCGGTGTTGATAGGCCAGAGAATGTAACAGTTGTGAGTGATATAATGAAAATTGAGAGAGTGCCCAATTTACTCATATTAGCCACCAAAGAAGAATGAGAATATTTAGTGAGGATCCTACAACCATGCCTTTTCTGCTCATGTACAAGGGTGATGTTTTAGTTTCTAATGATATGACCCATCTTTCTCTTGGTGTTTCTAATGTGTTACAGGAATTCAACGACGTGTTTCCAGAATAAGTACCTACAGGTTTGCCACCATGCATGGTATTTAGCATCAAATTTATTTGATTCCAGGAGCATCGCTACCCAACCGTGCACCCTATCGCACAAAACCCGAAGAGACGAAGGAAATTCAGAAACAAGTAAAAGCACTTCTTGACAAAGGGTATATTCGTGTGAGCTTAAGCCCTTGTGATGTTCCTGTTATTTTAGTTCCTAATAAAGATGCTACATGGAGCATGTGTGTTGATTGTAGAGCTATAAATAACATCACTATTTGATATCGTCATCCTATTTCACATTTGGAAGATATGTTAGATGAATTGAGTGGTGCTGTTATTTTCTCTAAAATTGATTTGTGTAGTGGTTATCATCAAATTAGTATGAAGGAAGGGGATGAATGGAAAACTGCATTTAAGACTAAGTTTGGTTTCTATGAGTGGTTAGTAATGCATTTTGGTTTAACTAATGCACCTAGTACTTTCATGAGATTAATGAACCATGTCTTAAGGAAATTTATTAGCAAATTTGTGGTTGTGTATTTTGATGACATATTAATCTACAGCCGCAATGAAAATGAACATAGTGATCATATTAGACAAGTCTAGCAAGTGTTACGAGATGCTAAGTTATATGGTAATCTTAAAAAGTGTACATTTTGCAAAGATAAGGTCATATTTTTGGGATATGTTGTCTCTAAACATGGAATAGAGGTAGATTCATCTAAAACTGAAGCAATTCAAAATTGGCCTACTCCCATGAACATGATTCAAGTAAGAAGTTTTCACAGTCTAGCTAGTTTCTATAGACGGTTTATGAAAGACTTTAGTACTATTGTTGCACATTTGAATGAACTAACTAAGAAAGGTATACATTTTGTACGGGGCATAGCCCAATATCATGCTTTTGATGAACTAGAACGATTATTAACTTCTGCACATTTGCTTGCACTACGAGATTTTTCTAAGCAACTTGAGATTGAATGTGATGCTAGTAGCATAGGAATTGGTGGTGTATTGATGCAAGAGGGACATAACATTGCATATATTTAGAAGGTATTGATGCAAGAGGGACGTCCCATTGGTGTATTGATGCAAGAGAAACTTTCTAGTGCAAAGTTAAATTATCCTGTATGTGATAAAGAATTTTATGCGCTTGTTAGAGTTCTTGAGGTTTGGCAACATTATTTGTGGCCAAAAGAATTTATCATTCATTCTGATCATGAATCTTTGAAATATATGAAAGCTCAACCTAACTTGCATAGGTGTCTTGCTAAGTGGGTTGAGTTCATTGAGTCTTTTCCATACATCATTAAACATAAGAAGGAAAAATATAATGTTGTTGCGGATGCTCTATCTAGGAAGAACATGTTATTATAACAATTGGATATTAAAGTTCATGGTTTAGAGAGTTTATGTGATTTGTATGCAACTGATCATATTTTTCCTGAACCATATCGCTTGTGTGCTATTGGGAAAGCATGGGATAAATTTGACATCCCTGATGGATATTTGTTTCGTGCTAACAAACTATGTGTTCTAGAATCGTCGGTGTGTTTGTTGTTGTTACAAGAATCACATGCTAGAGCATTGATGGGTCACTTTGGGCATGAGAAGATGCTACTCATGCTTGCTGATCATTTTTATTGGCCTAAGATGAGGCGTGAAGTGGACAGGTTTGTAAAGAGATGCATTACTTGTAACAAGTCAAAGTCCATGTTGAAGCCTCATGATTTGTATACGTCATTATCTACACCTACTACACCATATAAACATGGATTTTGTATTAGGTTTTCCTATAACTAAAAGAGGCCATGATTCAAATTTTTGTTGTAGTGGATAGATTCTCTAAAATGTCACATTTTGTGGCCTGCCATAAAAGTGACAATTTGTCGCATGTTGCTAACCTGTTTTTAGGGACATCGTACGTCTACATGGAGTACCAAAGAGGATTGTTTCTGACCATGATGTGAAGTTCATGATCTACTTCTGGAAGACACTTTTTGGAAAGCTAGGGATGAAGTTACTATTTAACACTACTTGTCGTCCCAAACTGTTGGTCAAACGGAGGTGGTGAACCGAACAATGTCCACATTGCTGCGATGTGATCTATGATCAAGAAGAATCTTACTGAATGGGAGGAGTGTTTTTTGCACATGGAGTTTGCATATAACTGAGCGGTTCACTCTACCACATAGCTTTGTCATTTTGAGGTCGTCTATGGTTTCAAACCCATTACACCACTTGATTTGCTGCCTCTTCCTGTCCAAGAGAGAGTCAATATGGAAGCATCAAAGAGAGCAGATTTTGTGAGGAAGATACATGTGAAGACGAAAGAGGCTATTGAAAAGAAGGTCAAGAACAATGTTAAAAGAGCTAACAAGAAGCGCAAGGAGGTGTTGTTTTAGCCTAGAGATACAGTCTGGGTACACTTTCGCAAGGACAGATTTCCAGAGTTGCGTAAATCCAAGTTACTTCCACATGGTGTTGGTCCTTATGAAGTGATTTACAAGATCAATGATAATGCCTACAAGATAGATATTGTAGTATCCCATCTGTCTAACATCTGTAATGCTACATGGTCTAATAATAAAATGCTACTTCCTACATATAATTGTTGCATCATAATTATATCATGCTCATGTCATCATGCCACCTTGCATTTGAGCATCATATAAAACCCTTTTCTTTTAGATCTTGTCTCATATGCATTTATTAATTGTATTTTGCCTCTTGATGAATTATATTTGCTTCTTGATATAATGTTAAATGCCCAAAATGAGTTGAGGGCATATCTCTTTAATTCCTTCCACCCATTAACTTGTCAATTTCATTCCTCCTTTGAATCCATCTTTATTCTACCAAATGTTGTCAAGTGGGCTCACCTTTTTGCCTTATGTTTTGAACTCATGCTCATTTGAAAATATATGGATCTATTCAACTTGCAAAAACTATCTTGCCATTATCTCCCTTTTATCTATGTGCATGTGCCATCTTCATTTATTCCTTTGATATAGCACATACCATTTATTTCCTTTTTGTAATGCCACATGAAATAACAAAGCCCACCCTCCATTCTCTTTTGGAATTTCGGTCTTGTGTTATTCAAATGCCCAAACTTGAGCCAGTTTTATTTGATTCAAATCTTTCTTCCTAGAACACACCTAGCTCTCTACCTACCCAGCCGTGTGTATGCATGCACCACATACACACCTATATCAAAAAACTAACCCAACCGAACCATGCTTTTCCTTTTCTTTCTTTGCCTTTGCCTGAACTTGGAGCTCTGTTTAAACTCTTTGAGTTCTGAATCAAGTGCCCCGATGTTGCAACCCAACCTGCAGAGAGCTGGCTCTGTTTCCCTTCTTTGTGAGGCGAGCACGCCCCGCTCGTGACGCCTGCCAGCCTCGCGTGGTCCTCCTTCAAAAGCAAGCGCAGCAAAGGCATCCGAGGCTTTTCTCTCCGCTCTACTTTCCTCCTCACCAAGTCAGATCGGATCGAGACCTCGTCATGCCATGATCGTCGCCCCTAGACACTAGTTGTGCCGCTGTTTTCGGACACCGGAGAGGCCACCGCAGCCGAGCCGGGGAGCTGCGTGTCGTCTACCACTGCTCCCGGAGAAGCTCGCAAGGAGGTGAAGGCAAGTGCACGTCATTGTTCACCTCGCCGTCCCTGCGAACTTACAGCCACCGACACCATGGCCGAGCCGCCACTGGAGCATCGACACCTCGCCGCCGGATGCTTCCTGGACTTCTTCCCGGAGCTCCTGGTCACCACCGGCACCGCTTCCGGTGGGAATTGATCGTGGTGAGCATCCTTTCTCCGTTCCCCTCCCTCTGGCATCCTCTCAGTCGATCGGAATCTCGTGCGCCGCCGGTTTCTTGTTTTCCAGCCGAGCCGCTCGCCGCGTTGCAGCACGCATGAACAGTAGTAGCAGCAGCAGACACCACTTGGGGCCCTGTTCTTCGAAGAATTGTGGCCGCTACAGTCCTCCCTAGGCCAAACCACCTGAGCGAGTATTGTAGCCGAGGGCCCCCTCTTCGCCTTTTGTTTTTGCGCCACCATGAGATTCGCCTCCGTTTGGTCGCCACCGTCGTCGAAAAACGACCAGATCCGTCAGTGAGCAGCAGCAGCGCTTGAAAACCCCTCTGTTCTTCCGCAGTTTCCGGTCGCTGTGGTCCGCCTCCGTGCGATCTTGCTAAACGGAAGATGTAGCCCGCACAACCCTCTATAGCTTTCATTTTTACGGCATGGAGAAATTCGCCGCCGTTTAGTCGCCATCATCATCGCAACTCCAGCCCGAGCTCGCAGTTTTCCTGTCGGCGACGTGCAGTTCGTCAGTTCGGGCGCAGCAGTTTTGCAGAAAAGTCCCCGCAAGTTTTTGTCGATCACGCGTCGGTCCCTCCGCAAACCCGCTAGGCCCACCAGTCAGCCCCTCCCCCGTTTTGAAAAAGGCACCTCCACTTTTGGTTTAGCAACCCGCGCTCCCTGGATCGCACACGTGTCAGCGTCCGATAGTCGCGCGCATGCTGTGGGCCCGCCGCCTAGAGGCCCACCAGTCAGCCTCTGTGGCTGGGATTCCCCGCGGTGAGAAAAGGCCGGACCAGCCCGCTGCGCCAGCTGGCGCTGACTCAGCGCTGACCGCGCGCGTCAGTGACTCGGGCTAGACCCACCTGAGTACAAAAAGTTTTCTTTGAGCCTTTTCCAAATAAAAATAATCCAGAAAATGCAAATATATTTTTAATATCCAGAAATTAATAACTTCTTATTGACATGTCCAAATAATACAACTAATATATGTTTTTGAATCAGAAAAATGTGAGTAATTCAAGTATGCCATTCAAAATAATGTTTGACTAATTTAAATTTTTGAAATTGTTTAATTGCAATAAAAATGCCTTTTCTGAATTAATTAATAACTTTAATTCTATAACTCCAAATTTGACAAATAATATGTCTAAATCGATCAGCGCGACAAGCCCGTTCTATTTTTGCATTCCATGTTCTAAATTGCAGCATGCATCATATCAATATTAAAAATTAGAATTGTTTATGGTAATAACACTTGACCAAATAATTAATAAAATGAGTTGTTCTTGTCCCCACACCTCACCCTTGCCATGCTACATTATTGCCATGTAAATTGTGCATCATTCATCATGGCATGCTTGTTTGCTTGTCGCATTTTATTCATATGCTTGTGCACTTTATTTATGTTGGCCCTTGTTTGTTTGGTTCTTCTTTCAAATAGACGCCGAGCAGGGGAATTATCAGGAATCCCAGGAGTACTACCCAGATCCATCCCTCGCTTCAACTAAGATGCCAGGCAAGCACTACCACATGCTTGCATACATATAGTACCTATTGCTTCTATCTTATTCTTGCATCATTGAGTCACGATTGCATTAAACTGAATCCCAAGTACTGCATAGCCTTTACTTTTAAACCCCACCAAAGCTTGTTCCTCCATCCTATGAGCCATTACTACAGGAGTTGTTTGAGCCATGCGAGTGGTAGTAGGGTATGTGAGAGTCTGATGGATAACGAGGTACCTAAACAACTTAACCTGAGTAGTATGGGATAACTAATGAAAGAGGCACCGGTGGGCAATATCGGTTATTTGGTTTTTCATGCTCGCTTGTGTCCCGTAGGACCCCGAGTACTTGATACCTGTTCCTTGACTATTCGCACTATCCACATACGGGAGACTCTATGAATCCCCCTTTGCATGAGCTTGATTCGCATTTTATTTCTTAGGGCCACAAAGTAGTTTGGGGCTTTATTACTATCCTGTATTTATACCGTGCTTTACTGTTTTATTTAAGATTGTGCGAGGAGCACCTGTACTGTTTTGGATCATGACACGTTTTCGCTGTATCGACAAGCCCAGTCACATTTTCGGGTTCCCAGTCGTTTACCGCCATCCACACAAACCCTGGGTCCGTTCCGGAGCCGGCCAACTTCGTTGCGGGTAGCTTAGTGGGGTGGCCCCTTGAAATATTTTATCAATCCTGTGAATGTTTTGTCGTGAAAGCCTTGCTGGGTTTTGATTTGGTTTTTCCGAGGTCGATCATGTGTGTGTTGCTATTTGTGCACCCCTGCAGGGTAAATCTTTTTGAAATCCGTGTCCGCGGTTATGAACGACTTGGAGCATAGTTTCTCGATCATAGACAAGTATAACTAAAGTACCGTCTTTAATTTGACTAAATATTTGACTAGTAAATAGTGCAATTATTCATGGAATGAGTAATAAAACTGCCAACGGATGGGATGTTCGTCCGCCTTCTCGTTGGTAAGCGAGAAGGAGGATGGATCTGTTACTTTATACTGTTCTAACTGTTGTTCCTAATTAACGGACATCCGTCTATCATTGGTTAGGCGGATGGTTAGCGAGTATCTATAGACTTGTTAGTTATTATCTTTCGCTGCAATTGCGTCACCCCAGGTATTTGTCCCCTTTAGAGGCATAAAGACTTGCTGAGTACCCCTAGGGTCTCACACGATAAATTGTTTGATTCAGATGAATAGGTGTATTTGCAAGATGGATACTGGGCGGAGGAGACAGATGATGTTGGCAATGATCACTCGGTGTAGAGATTCCGGGGATGGGGATTCGTGAGATCTGTGGGCGGGATGTGCTTACTTATGTGGCATCTTATGCCGATTTGCTTCTTATCCATACTCGGATCTTGTTTCCCGCTTCCGCTTGATACTCTGTTGATTGATGTATGAGGAGTTATCCTACACTATTATTTCTATCTATGATATTTGGATCTTGCCGTATGGTATTGCAATATTTCTATTTCTTTTAGATGGTATGGCTCTGAAAACTGTTGTAAGGTAGCTTGCATACATACTCACTTATGTATGTATTCGACCTCTTCGCCTGTTACATACGCCGCTCGCTCTTGTCCCGATGTTCTTGGAAGTGGTTAGGGCGGCCGACGGGCCTACACGTGGGTGGCCCTGGGCCTCCGCTATAAAAATCCTTAACCACTTTTGGTTCATCCAGGCTTGAACTTAGAGCGTAGGGTCCGAGGTTGTTACAATTGGTATCAGAGCCATTCCGCCCTTCGGGGTCTCAGCCAAATGGTCGTTGTCAGTCTAGCAAATATTTTGGTAGTTATGTATACTAGGGAAAAACAAAACGTGAGAGTAGGACTGCTTCCATTTTTATTCTTACCCACCCACCCACCCTTTTCTGGTATGGAAGTGTAACGTTTTCAATTCTCTTCTAAAAATTCAATCTAGGATTCACGTGTTCTGGGTTCCGTAGTAACATAGGTTGTGTGAGTGTGTGTGTGTGTAATTCCTTGTCTATCTGTTGCATCCAACTTGTTGTCGCTATCTGCCTTTTGGTTATCAACTGTTGGTACATTCCATACCGACAGGCTTTTGTAAACCGACGCGATCTATCTGATTCGTTGTAAACCAACGCGATCTGTCTTACTCTTTGTTATCCGACGCTATCTTGTTTGGGGTGTTTGTTTTCCATAGTTGCTAATCTTTAGGTTCATCTTAAGAAGGAAGGGGGTTGGGATATGTGTTTTACTTATTCATGTGCGGAGTAATGATTTGAGTGCGGGATGGAGTTGCGACCATACCACTACTTTTATCATTCGCTCTTGTATATTGAATTGGTAGAGTTACTAATCTTGATTCGTTAAGTGGTTTTGCGCACATAGTGGTATTTTAATGCTGAAATTTGCGGATTTTTTTTTCTTTGATAGCTTTGTGTACCACACTCCTTGTTTAGTCGTGTGCGATATGCTTACTATCTTCTAGGTGCTTTGAACTTTGTTGATATTTTAATATCACCTCAGCAAATTGTATCCTTTAATCTTGGTTAATTCCATTTTGGTACTATTGTGGATTATTATTATTCTCCATTATGGTACTGACTTGAGTTTTATATCAATCACAGGATGACACCACCACGCTGCACTGAGGAGGACATACCACCTGAACTGGGGCTGTGTTGGCAAGTATTGCTAATGCCTTGGGAGCAATGCAGCAGAACCAGCAACGCTTTGAAGAAATTGTCAGGAGGAATGAGTTTGTTCCGCTACCTCCACCTCCCAAGCGAGGAGACATCAAGGGCTTTCTGAACTTTAACCCGCGCCACTTTGAGGTGTCTGATCAGCCGCTAGACGCGGATGATTGGCTTCGTGAGATGTCAAGGTTGCTGATGACTGCTGATGTTCCTGAGCAAGAATGGGTAAAATGTGCCACTCACCTTCTAAAAGGAGACGCAGCTCTATGGTGGGAGAATTACCTGAAGGCAAACCACTCTGGTTTTCAGCCTACTTGGGAGCAGTTCACTAGGGCTTTCAAAGAGCAATATCTATCAGAAATTGTCATGGAAAGGATGAAGGAAGTGTTTCTCAACCTCAAGCAGGGCAATGACAATGTCAATACCTATACCAGAAACTTCATGAATCTTTCTCGGTATGGTGGCGATGAGATATCTGATGACAATAAGAAGCAAAAGAGGTTCAGGCAAGGGCTCAATGCATCTATCAAATATGCAATCACTCATGCAAGGCCAGGGTCTTTTCTGGAACTCCAACATACAGCTCTACAGGAAGAAGCCAGTAGGCAAGTGTTCGAGGAGTCCAAGAAACACAGCCGTGACGCAGCAAGCTCTTCAGCTATGACAGCTCCTTCTAAGCGTCGTGTGTGGGTTCCTAACACCCCACCGCCGCTCCTGGCTCCACCAAGACCTTCAAGCTACGCGGCAAGGCCACCAAACTCCTTCACCGCTGCTCCTAGGGGCTACAACCACAACTACCCTGGAGCGCCTGGCGGAGTCCCTGGCTACGCTGCTCCACGTCCACCTGGTGCTTGTTACACTTGTGGGAACACTGGGCATCAACACTAGAGTTGTCCAATGAACAACAAAGCTCTTCCTCCACCACCTCCAAGACCTGCAGCAAGTTCTTCTATGGTTCGTGCACCTCCACCGCGGGCTCTCAACATTAACACCAAGCCCGGGTCCACTGTTGCTCGTGCCAACTGTGTCAACGTCGCTCAAGCCGAGCATGTACCTGGATTTGTGATGGGTATGCTTCCTGTTAACTCAGTCCCTGCACGAGTTCGATTTGATTCTGGTGCAACGCATTCTTTTGTCTCTACAAGTTTTGCTGATGAGAATGGGTTACCTATGGATCCTCTCCCTAAACGCTTAATTGTTCTTTCGCCCGGAGAAACAATGGCATCTTCCAAAATCAGTCATGGCAATCAAATTCTAATTGGTGGTTCTTCGTTTCTGGCTTCCTTAATTATTCTGGGCAATTCTGACATTGATGTTATCTTGGGCATGGATTGGTTAACAGCAAATGCAGCTGTGATTGATTATGCTGAACGCTCGATTTCTCTAAAAATCCCTGAAGGCCATATAGTCTATTCTCCAAGTCCGACTCCTGCAATTTAGCTTTTCTCTTTGGCGGCTCTGAATGATGATGCTATGGATGCTATTCAGAGTGTTCCGGTGGTCTGTGAGTTCCCAGATGTTTTTCCTGAAGAGTTACCAGGTATGCCTCCTGACCGAGAGGTCGAGTTTGTGATTGAGCTTGAACCTGGAACCGCTCCTATCTCCAAGCGGCCTTATAAAATGGGTCCTGCTGAGTTGGCTGAACACAAACGTCAGCTTGATGAACAAGAGAAGTTGGGTTTCATTCAGCATAGCACTTCCTCTTGGGGCAACCCAACAATCTTTGTGAAGAAGCGAGACCAGACTGATAGACTTTGTGTTGACTATCGGGCTCTCAATGCACAAACCATCAAGAATAAATATCCCCTTCCGCGGATTAATGATCTCTTCGATCAGCTAGTTGGAGCTGTGGTATTCTCTAAGCTTGACTTGAGAAGTGGATATCATCAAATCAAGATTCACAAGGAAGATGTTCCCAAAACAGCTTTCACCACCCGCTATGGCCTGTATGAGTACACGGTCATGTCTTTCGGTCTCACCAATGCACCTGCCACCTTCTCGAGGCTTATGAACTCGGGTTTCATGGAGTATCTTGATAAGTTCATCGTGGTCTATCTAGATGACATTCTAGTCTATTCTAAGTCAAAGGAAGAACATGAAGAACACCTTCGGTGTGTCCTAAACAAGCTTCGTGAGAACCGCCTGTATGCAAAGTTCTCCAAGTGTGAATTTTGGCTTCCCGAAGTCACCTATCTTGGTCACGTCATCTCTGCCAAGGGCATTGCTGTTAACCCAGAAACTGTTCGGACAATTGTTGAGTGGCTTCCACCCAAAAATGTCAAAGAAGTCCGGAGTTTCCTTGGTTTGGCTAGTTATTGCCGTCGCTTCGTTCAGAACTTCTCGAAGATTGCGAAGCCTCTTACTGATCTCCTCAAGAAAGGCAAGAAATACCTTTGGTCTCCTGCATGTCAAGCTAGCTTTGAAACACTCAAAGAGAAGCTCACTTCCACACCAGTCTTGATTCCTCCAGATACATCAAAGCCTTTCCAGATATTCTGTGACGGCTCCTTGCAAGGATTGGGTGTGGTCCTCATGCAAGAAAAGCAAGTCCTTGCTTATGCTTCTCGTCAGTTGAAAACTCATGAGCTCAACTACCCAACACATGACCTCGAACTCGCAGCAGTTGTCTTTGCTTTGAAAGTATGGAGGCACTACTTGCTTGGGAACCGTTGCGAGATCTTTTCTGACCACAAAAGCCTAAAGTATATCTTCAGTCAGCCTGATCTCAACCTTCGTCAGAGGAGGTGGATTGAAGCAATTAATGATTTCGATCTGACCATCAACTGCACTCCTGGCAAAGCTAATGTCATGGTCGATGCTCTCAGCCGAAAAGCTTATGTCAACAACCTCATGGTGGAAGAACAACAACCTCTCTTGTGCGAGGAATTCCGCCAGCTCAACCTTGAAATTGTGGATCAAGGGTATCTTCTGAATCTTCTGGCAACCCCTCTCTTGGAAGAAAAAGTTCGCTCCATTCAACTTGGTGATCCTTACACCAAAAAGATCATCTCCAACATTCAGCTGCCGAAGTATGAGTCCTTCCACGTCGACGACCAAGGCACTCTATTCTTTAAGCACCGGATGTTCGTTCCGAAGTATCCGGGTTTGAGAGAGCAAGTTCTTAAAGAAGCTCATGATTCTGTTCTTTTTATGCACCATGGCAGCACTAAGATGTACATGGATCTGAAAACACAATATTGGTGGCCTGGATTGAAACGATATTGTGCCAAGTATGTATCCGAGTGTGATGTCTGCCGCAGAGCTAAAGTTGTCCATCAGAAACCTTCCGGTCTTCTACAGCCATTGAAGCCTCCAGAATGGAAATGGGAGAAAGTAGAGATGGACTTCATAACTGGGTTTCCAAGGTCGCAGAAAGGCAACAATGCAATATTTGTTGTCATCGACAGGCTTTCTAAAGTGGCTCACTTCTTTCCCGTCAAGGAAACAATTTATGCAATTCAGTTAGCTGAGCTCTATATCAACAAAATTGTCTCTCTATATGGGGTTCCTCTTGAGATCAGCTCAGACCGTGGAAGCATTTTCACTTCCAAGTTCTTGGGAAGTTTCCAAAATGCTTTGGGAACAAACTTGAACTTCAGCACTGCCTATCACCCTTAGTCGCAAGGACAAGTTGAAAGGATCAATCAGATTCTGGAAGATATGCTCCGTGCTTGCGTCATTTCTTTTGGCATGAAGTGGGAAGAATGCCTTCCTTATGCTGAGTTCTCTTACAACAACAGCTTTCAGAAGAGTCTAAAGATGGCACCATTTGAGGTTCTCTATGGCCGCAAATGCAGAACTCCGATTGGTTGGTCGGGCACAGGTGAAAGAACATTACACCACTTGATTTGATGCCTCTTCCTATCCAAGAGAGAGTCAATATGGAAGCATCAAAGAGAGCAGATTTTGTGAGGAAGATACATGTGAAGACGAAAGAGGATATTGAAAAGAAGGTCAAGAACAATGTTGAAAGAGCTAACAAGAAGCGCAAGGAGGTGTTGTTTCAGCCTAGAGATACAGTCTGGGTACACTTTCACAAGGACGGATTTCTAGAGTTGCGTAAATCCAAGTTACTTCCACATGGTGTTGGTCCTTATGAAGTGATTTACAAGATCAATGATAATGCCTACAAGATAGATATTGTAGCATCCCATCTGTCTAACATCTGTAATGCTACATGGTCTAATAATAAAATGCTACTTCTTACATATAATTGTTGCATCATAATTATATCATGCTCATGTTATCATGCCACCTTGCATTTGAGCATCATATAAAACCCTTTTCTTTTGGATCTTGTCTCATATGCATTTATTAATTGTATTTTGCCTCTTGATGAATTATATTTGCTTCTTGATATAATGCTAAATTCCCAAAATGAGTTGAGGGCATATCTCTTTAATTCCTTCCACCCATTAACTTGTCAATTTCATTCCTCCTTTGGATCCATCTTTATTCTACCAAATGTTGTCAAGTGGGCTCACCTTTTTGCCTTATGTTTTGAACTCATGCTCATTTGAAAATATATGGATCTATTCAACTTGCAAAAACTATCTTGCCATTATCTCCCTTTTATCTATGTGCATGTGCCATCTTCATTTATTCCTTTGATATAGCACATACCATTTATTTCCTTTTTGTAATGCCACATGCAATAACAAAGCCCACCCTCCATTCTCTTTTGGAATTTCGGTCTTGTGTTATTCGAATGCCCAAACTTGAGACAGTTTTATTTGATTCAAATCTTTCTTCCTAGAACACACCTAGCTCTCTACCTACCCAGCCGTGTGTATCCGTGCACCACACACACACCTATATCTAAAAACTAACCCAACTGAACCATGCTTTTCCTTTTCTTTCTTTGCCTTTGCTTGAACTTGGAGCTCTGTTTAAACTCTTCAAGTTCTAAATCAAGTGCCCCGCTGTTGCAACCCAACCTGCAGAGAGCAGGCTCTGTTTACCTTATTTGTGAGGCGAGCACGCCCCGCTCGTGACGCCTGCCAGCCTCGTGTGGTCCTCCTTCAAAAGCAAGCGCAGCAAAGGCATCCGAGGCTTTTCTCTCTGCTCTACTTTCCTCTTCAACAAGTCAGATCGGATCGAGACCTCGGCATGCCATGATCGCCGCCCCTAGACACTAGTTGTGCCGCTGTTTTCGGACACCGGAGAGGCCACCGCAGTCGAGCCGGGGAGCTGCGTGTCGTCTACCACTGCTCCCGGAGAAGCTCGCAAGGAGGTGAAGGCAAGTGCACGTCGCTGTTCACCTCGCCGTCCCTGCGAACTTACAGCCACCGACGCCACGGCCGAGCCGCCACTGGAGCATCGACACCTCGCTGCCGGATGCTTCCTGGACTTCTTCCCAGAGCTCCTGGTCACCACTGGCACCGCTTCCAGTGGGAATTGATCGCGGTGAGCATCCTCTCTCCGTTCCCCTCCCTCTGGCATCCTCTCAGTCGATCGGAAGCTCGTGCGCCTCCGGATTCTTGTTTTCTAGCCGAGCCGCTCGTCGCGTTGCCGCACGCACGAACAGCAATAGCAGCAGTAGACACCACTTGGGGCCCTGTTCTTTGAAGAATTGCGGCCGCTACAGTCCTTCCTAGGCCAAACCACCTGAGCGAGTATTATAGCCGAGGGCCCCCTCTTCGCCTTTTGTTTTTGCGCCACCGTGAGATTCGCCTCCGTTTGGTCGCCACCATCGTCGGAAAACGACCAGATCCGTCAGTGAGCAGTAGCAGCGCTTGAAAACCCCTCTATTCTTCCGCAGTTTCCGGTCGCTGTGGTCCGCCTCCATGCGAGCTTGCTAAATGGAAGATGTAGCCCGCACAACCCTCTACAACTTTCCTTTTTACGGCATGGCGAAATTCGCCCCGTTTAGTCGCCATCGTCGTCGCAACTCCAGCCCGAGCTCGCAGTTTTCCTGCCGGCGACGTGCAGTTCGTCAGTTCGGGCGCAACAGTTTTGCAGAAAAGTCCCCGCAAGTTTTTGTCGATCACGCGTCGGTCCCCCCGCAACCCCGCCAGGCCCACCAGTCAGCCCCTCCCCCGTTTTGCAAAAAGGCACCTCCACTTTTGGTTTAGCAACCCGTGCTCCCCGGATCGCACACGTGTCAGCGTCCGATAGCCGCGCGCACGCTGTGGCCCCGCCGCCCGGAGGCCCACCAGTCAGCCTCTGTGGCTGGGATTCCCCGCGGTGAGAAAAGGCCAGACCAGCCCGCTGCGCCAGCTGCCGCTGACTCAGCGCTGACCCCGCGCATCAATGACTCGGGCTAGACCCACCTGAGTACAAAAAGTTTTATGTGAGCCTTTTCCAAATAAAAATAATCTAGAAAATGCAAAATGTTTTTAATATCCAGAAATTAATAACTTCTTATTGATATTTCCAAATAATACAACTAATATATGTTTTTGAATCAGAAAAATGTGAGGAATTCAAGTATGCCATTCAAAATAATGTTTGACCAATTTAAATTTTCGAAATTGTTTAATTGCAATAAAAATGCCTTTTCTGAATTAATTAATAACTTTAATTCTATAACTCCAAATTTGACAAATAATATGTCTAAATCGATCATCGCGAAGAGCCCGTTCTATTTATGCATTCCATGTTCTGAATTGCAGCATGCATCATATCAATATTAAAAATCAGAACTGTTTATGGTAATAACACTTGACCAAATAATTAATAAAATGAGTTGTTCTTGTCCCCACACCTCACCCTTGCCATGCTACATTATTGCCATGTAAATTATGCATCATTCATCATGGCATGCTTGTTTGCTTGTCGCATTTTATTCATATGCTTGTGCACTTTATTTATGTTGTCCCTTGTTTGTTTGGTTCTTCTTTCGAATAGACGTCGAGCAGGGGAATTATCAGGAATCCCAGGAGTACTACCCAGATCTATCCCTCGCTTCAACTGAGCTGCCAGGCAAGCACTACCACATGCTTGCATACATATAGTACCTATTGCTTCTATCTTATTCTTGCATCATTGAGTCGCGATTGCATTAAACTGAATCCCAAGTACTACATAGCCTTTACTTTTAAACCCCACCGAAGCTTGTTCCTCCATCCTATGAGCCATTACTACAGGAGTTGTTTGAGCCATGCGAGTCGTAGAACAGCATGTGTAGGGTATGTGTGAGTCTGATGGATAACGAACAACTTAACCTGAGTAGTATGGGATAACTAATGAAAGAGGCACCGGTGGGCAATATCGATTATTTGGTTTTTCATGCTCACTTGTGTCCCGTAGGACCCCGAGTACTTGATACATGTTCCTTGACTATTCGCACTATCCACATACAGGAGACTCTATGAATCCCCCTTTGCATGAGCTTGATTCGCATTTTATTTCTTGGGGCCACAAAGTAGTTTAGGGCTTTATTACTATCCTGTACTTATGCCATGCTTTACTGTTTTATTTAAGGTTGTGCGAGGAGCACCTGTACTGTTTTGGATCGTGACACGTTTTCGCTGTATCGACAAGCCCAGTCGTTTACCGTCGTCCACACAAACCCTGGGTCCGTTCCGGAGCCGGCCAACTTCGTTGCGGGTAGCTTAGTGGGGTGGCCCCCTGAAATATTTTATCAATCCTGTGAATGTTTTGTCGTGAAAGCCTTGATGGGTTTTGATTTGGTTTTTCCGAGGTCGATCATGTGTGTGTTGCTATTTGTGCACCCCTACAGGGTAAATCTTTCTGAAAGCCGTGTCCGCGGTTATGGACGACTTGGAGCATAGTTTCTCGATTATAGACAAGTATAACTAAAGTATCGTCTTTAATTTGACTAAATATCTGACTAGTAAATAGTGCAATTATTCATGGAATGAGTAATAAAACTGCCAACGGATGAGATGTTTGTCCACCTTCTCGTTGGTAAGCGAGAAGGAGGATGGATCTGTTACTTTATACTGTTATAACTGTTGTTCCTAATTAACGGACATCCGTCTATCATTGGTTAGGCGGATGGTTAGCGAGTTTCTATAGACTTGTTAGTTATTATCTTTCGCTGCAATTGCGTCACCCCAGGTATATGTCTCCTTTAGAGGCATAAAGACTTGCTGAGTACCCCTAGGGTCTCACACGATAAATTGTTTGATTCAGATGAACAGGTGTATTCACAAGATGGATACTGGGTGGAGGAGACAGATGATGTTGGCAACGATCACTCGGTGTAGAGATTCCGGGGATGGGGATCTATGAGATCTGTGGGCGGGATGTGCTTACTTATGTGGCATCTTATGCCGATTTGCTTCTTATCCGTACTCAGATCTTGTTTCCCGCTTCCGCTTGATACTCTGTTGATTGATGTATGAGGAGCTATCCTACACTATTATTTCTATCTAGGATATTTGGATCTTGCTGTATGGTGTTGCAATATTTCTATTTCTTTTAGATGGTATGGCTCTGAGAACTGCTGTAAGGTAGCTTGCATACATACTCACTTGTGTATGTATTTGATCTCTTCGCTTGTTGCCTACGCCGCTCGCTCTTGTCCCGATGTTCTTGGAAGTGGTTAGGGCGGCCGACGGGCCTACACGTGGGTGGCCCTGGGCCTCCGCTGTAAAAATCCTTAACCACTTTTGGTTCATCCAGGCTTGAACTTAGATCCTCGGGTCCGAGGTTGTTACAGATATTCCTCAAGATGTGTTTGGAGGTGTCAGTGATAGTTTTAATGTTGCTGATTTGACACCATATGATGGAGAAGACCTTAGAGCGTCGAGGTCGACGCCTTTTGAAGGGGGGCGCCTTTTGAAGGGGGAGATGATGAGGACATCCCTACTCACTTGCTATCTCCAACTCCTAATGAAGTTGCCGATGTTGCTGCCAAGACCAAGTCCAATGAGATCAGGATTGAACCTATTACTAGATCTCATGCCAAGCTACTTGAACAACAGGTGAATTCACTCCAAAATGAATCTAGTGTTTTTATTGATGAGAATTTTATACTACCAAAGTCTATGCACTTGTGTATGATCAGGTTCGTTGAGGAAGCAAGCATGGCGCGAGGAGGAGAAGGGTTGATGCAAGAGGAGACTGACATGATGATCATCCAAGGATGCACGAGGGAGGAGTGGGAGGTAGGCACAATGGATGAGAAGAAGATCATCAAAAAGAAAACGAAGAAATCTGAGAAGACCGGAGTGTCCAGCGCATATCACCCAGACAATCCGGCCTTCCCCGAAACGCGCCAAGGTGGCAGCCATTCTGTATGCCAAATCAGAAGCTAACCAGAAACCAGTCGGAAGCTTTGAAGTTCCCTACCAGACTAGACTGTCCGGTGTGCATCACCTAGAGTGTTCGACCGAACCGGAATGTCTAGTCGCTGATGGACTCCGCAAGAATTATGGCTGGTGGGGTTATTTTGCAAAAAGCTATCTTTGGTTGTAAAACAAGAGGGAGTAGAAGCTCGTCTAATCAGAATATTTTAAAAGGGGATAACAAAGCGCATTTCCAAAATATTGATCATCTTTTGATATCCACCAAATCACCATCATCACTTCAACTAGGATCACCCCCTCGTACCCATGAGGAAGCATCCTTAAGCACACATCGAAAGCTCCAAATTTTACGATTATTAAAGTTCTCTATGATCTTAGAATCCAGTCACCAAGTCGTCCATAACCGCGGACACGACTTTTCGAAAGATTTAACCCTGCAGGGTGTACAACTTTACCCACATGAACAACCTTCTCTTAATTCCCCTAGGAAAACACACTTCCCTTGTGCGTCGACAGAGGACGGTTGAACATGACCTTTACCTTACTTTTTCCTAGATCCATGAGTCACCAAGAACGGGGTTCCGTCTGCTATAGTTGGACGCACTCTCAGCTTAGTCCCAATCTCTATGTCCAAGAATATAGAGTCTAGCCCCACGGAGCCCTCCTCCTTGGACACACCCTGTATGATGCACCATCTTCAACCCATCCAAAATACAGATGCCAACTCTAAATCCAAACTACTGACTCATGGATGCAAACCAGGCAAGTAAATGAGTTGAGTGGGGATTCCACGCCCTCGTGTGGTTGCACGCTCGGTCTTGGTTCCAAAGGAAAGAACTCGGGTCCTAGGGGTGGCGAGTATGGGACTACGAATACCGCATCCCACATTGGCCTCCCGTACAAGCCTTAGCATGTTTAACCTTTACCACTTATCTCACCTCATCAGTATATCTCAATCGCCTGTCATATTAGATTCTCTGCATCTGATACATCATTTGGATGAACGAGCACTGACAGCTAAGCATGGCTAAGCAAGAAACAAATATACTCTAGCAGTGCACACAAGCCACATCTAGTTATGCTAGGAGCAGTGGATCAAGTAATATAAGCTCCAAGGGAGTATTGCAACAGATAGGATACTCTATCTATCGATAAAAGACCACAGTAGAATTGTATGCCTCAAGGCAGGAATTGAAATGCTTTTGAAACCATAGGATTGTATAACGGTGGAGATTTTCTTGCCTTTGACTGTTTATAAACAAAAAGTAGATATTCGAAAGCCTTCTCCGGCTGCAGCAATTAATTTGTCGTGTCTATTCCTCTTCTCCATGGAAGCTGAACCGAGGGGAGCCCACCTGAACACGAACTGACTCTCTCAGCGTATATATTCCCCTCCTCACCTCCACCTCCGACCCTCTCCGCCGGACAACCCTCTGCTTACCACGCCTCATCTCAGGCGACTTCTCCCTACTTCAAGCACCGAAGAGGCATCTGCGTCCATCTCCTCCAGATCCGCTGGATTGGCCTAATTTCCACTAAAACCTATTCATCTCCTGGCGATTTGTTCAAAGAGTGGAGGATTCGCTAATGGATTCCAATCCTATGGAGCCTTTTCTTCCACCGTTTCCTCTGTACCTTGCTAGGACACGGGTAAGGAACAAATACTCCATCTCATGTCCCATGAAATCTGAACCCTTCCAGGTATGCGACTAGCTTTACTATTTATATTTTTTGGGGAGCTAACGAGAGATTTTTCAGAGTACAGATTATCAGTTGGTATTAGTAAATTTGCATCGTACTATTCTGGAATTATTTTTCTTATTTCAGGATCTGATACATTGACGAGGTATGATGTATTGCCATCGCCCTTTGGTATTTGATATTCTGCTTTGCATCATACTTTCATATCTTTAGAGTCTCATTTTTTGCACTCTGGCTCTACCTTTTCTTAAAGCGTTTGATGTTTCCTGCAGTCGATTTACCTCTAAACAGGTTCATTTCTTTGGATCGGACAGTAATATGGACATCTCAACCAGATCAGGCAAGTTCTTTTCAGCTTATATTGTTTGGGTACAATTTGCCTCCATGGATGTGAGTTATGCCAACGTCAAGTTGGGCTACTGCTCTCTGTGCTAACACAATTTTTTCATTGCAGAATTTACAGACTTCGGTACAGACATAAATTAAGCATTTATTATTTCTTTTTGATGATCCCTAGATTTTCTCTGAGCAAGCATAAACTTATCAAACATACTTACTGCAAGTGATTACCCCCTATGGCTAATTCTAAAATCTGTGCTCATGGTAAATAGAATATGTTACATAACGATGGCGTAAAGCCTCAGCAGCATCTATCCTACCATGTTCGTGTATTTCTTGCCCCTCCCATGTGGCCATGTGGGCAGTGAGCACCTGCAAGAAACAATTTGATGGGTTAGCCTTAATATGTAATCTCCTTTCCTTTTATCTTAGTGTGGATGGGTTAGACTCGAGACTTCTAGTTCAGGACTTTGGGTTCAGTCTCTTTCTACATGGATTTTTCTTGATTCCTCTTGCAATTATGAAAAAAAGACCAACTTAGAAAAGAAGTAAACTGTGTGTGTGCATTGCAGTCGAGTGAAAACAGTTCATGTCCGGAACTTCAACTTTCTTCCAACACGTTTGAAGTATTTGCGTACGAGTGGATCAATAAATATCAAAGTAAGGTGGTGCTCCAGTTTACAGTTTTTGCTCTCACCGGGAATAATATTCATCACTTTCAGAGGCTTGGTAGTGTCTATATATCATCATCAAAACTTGCTGAATTGTCGTTTATGTGTGTTGGTTCATGTGTGCTATCTCCCAAATGTACTCACAGCTCACAAGTATTATCTCACAAAGTTCTCATTCTTGGTTAACAAGACATGTTTGGAACTATAACTGAATCACGGATGGAGTAGATTATGAGGTGTATGTAGATGCTCTTTGTGCTGCTATGTTTTCTAATATAGATAATTCCCGAGAGTCATTTGTTTCATTTATGTTTATCTTTTGAACTGCGAGGTCCAAAATACTCTTTTGGCTGCTCATATATCTTTGATCGGCACTTCATAAGTTTTATTATATTTTTCCACAGCAACGTGCGGGGAATTGTCTAGTTATACATATTTTTTCTGACTTATGAATAATAAGTTATTTATTTCACAATATTTAATACAAATTATGAATTACAAAAAGAACATAAAACATTTTATACCGGGCTAAACCTAGCCGCTGACTAAGGGCCGCATGCCACCTCAGTGGCCACGTCGGCAGGGGAGAGACCCACAACCGGTTGACTGCACTGACCCTCGTCGTTGGCGTCACTAAGACATCAGCACGACATCACCCGACGATGACCATCCTAGGTCGAGCATGGGCCGGTCGCTGTAGGGCGCACGGGGCTTGGAGGGTAGTTGTGTTCGACTCAGGGTGTCGAGGGGAATAGATAAGTGGCGACCCCGCTTCAGTATGGTCTCTGGAGGAGGCCGGTGACAAGCCTGCGCAGCGGCGGGCGGCGGAGCACGTCAAGGGAGAGATGGAGAGCGAGAGGGAGAGTGAGGAGATGCTCTTGAGCACCATGGGCTCACTGTGGTGCCTATTGTGGGCCCACAAAGGCCGTGGGTAGCTAGTATCGGTGGCGGGGACCTCGGCCGGAGTTGGAGAAGATGACACGATTCACCCTACTGGTGGCCTCCCAACTTGCGGTGCTCGGCGGAGAGGAGGCTGATGAGGAGACGAAGCTCTGGGGGTACTCGCCAGAGCTCGGCGTGGCCTAGTTCGGTATAGCGGAGCAAGGGTCATTGACTAGGGTTCGAACTTGAATTCGGTTATTACGACAGAGAGCAAGGAAACCGAGAAGATTGAGGGGGAAGTGAGAGGTCACCTGGTCTAGGGCGGTGGCGGCGATGTGTCGTTGGACGAAAAGGAACCCAACATGCAGGTGCTTGAGGTAGAAGATGATCGGGAGATGTGGGTTTGGCCTTGGTGGGCTTCTGCTAGGCTGCTGGGCACTGCCCTACGCGGCAGTTAGAGGGCGAGGGGAGATAGGGTGCGTCCTGATAGCTGGGTTTCTATTTTTTTCTGGAAAATCTTTTTTACTTTTTGTCTTCTTCCTTGTCTCTTTGTATTACAAATTCTTTTATGTTTCGAATTATTCCAAGGATACTAGAAATATTATAAAATATATAAAATACTTAGGCCCCTTTAGTAAATTTGGGATCCATTATTTTTGTGTCTTCAAAATATTCAAAACCTTTTTGAATATAGTACAAGAGAGGAATTTAGGGTTAGGGTTTTATTTTATTTCTTACATTTTATCTTAGCAAAAATAATGATTCTCGTGAATGCACTATCAACCGTAATTGCTATTTACTAAAACTAGGTGTGTTACACCTCTATCCCCCTTACGAATAATCTCGACACGAGATTCCTAAGGTAGGAAGAAGGAAGAGAAACAGAGTCACTCTAGGGATAAGAGGGAATAGACACTAAACAACACGTAGTTTATCTCATGGTCAACTTATAGAAGGAGTGTTCAGGAACAACCCTGAGATGACGACATGAAACACATCAAGGTAACGGAGAACAATAGGAGATAGTTTCAGTGTGACATATAACTGGTCTTCGTAAGGATTGGGACCATGGAGCATCACAAGAGTTTAAACTTCTGAAAAGGAAAGCTTACAACAGGAATAACATTACCACGAACTTCGAGAGATGAAAATCTACTAGACGGCTTAAGTAGAGCTTCCAGGGATACAAAGATATGGATAACAAAGATGTTGAACTACTTTTGAGACAGAAGGGTCACCCTTTCGTTCAATAGAAGGTCAAAACAAAAAGGGTGTTTTGTGGCGAGGACTCATAAGAGTCACAAGGAACATGTAACAAGAGAAACTATTGATTACCAAAATCATAGTCGCTCTTCAAACATGTTTAGATATAGCGGAAGGAACTCTTTATTCATCTAGGTTTATCAAAATATTTTCCAAAGATCACGATATCAATTTACGCCACCAGTATGAGTAAATAACAAGATTCCTGATAGCACGAGAAGAAAAAAAATTCATTTTTAGGCTCCAAATACTTTGCACAACAAAAAAGCTTGCCAACATAAAAGGGTCTGGAGGATCAATGGACACATTTAGCAACACTACTTAAATGTTCTCCTTGATGTTCAGAATACCAGACATCAAGTAAAGTCGGACTTCAGAGACAAGGAAAACCATAGGAACAACTCCTATAATAAAATATAGAAGAAGCCTCATGATGAGTGGCTGTTATTGTCGAATCAAGATAATATGACAATAGGCCTTCTGACTAATTGTGTCAACCATTACATCAATCTTGCCAGGTTTACAAAAAGACCTATGTCAATACCTTGAAGAACACCAACCATCGTATCTGCTCGAGATTCATATCTAGTTCGGTGAGATGATACTTCAGACTCAGCATGTCCAAATAGAAAGTTTGCAACATTTACAACAAAGGTAAAGTCACTAGATTCTCAAGACATGGACTACAGTGTCAATCTCTACAAGACTGAGCTGGATTGCTAGAACCAAGTATTAGCAACTTGTCAAAAGGCAACTGCTCATACATCAAGTACTTGGAGCGAAGTACACATGTGTCCTTAAGGAAACAAAGGTAACCCTACTCGAATCCACGGTGACATCTTTTGGCAATTTCCCATGAATCGAAGAAGGTCACTTCTAACATCCAAAAAACATACTTTGAGTTGACTCAAAGATGGTTCTCAAGAATTTCCAACATTAATGCAAAATGTTCCATATGAATTTATTCTAGCATGGAGAAGATAAGGATGTCATCGATGGGCTCAATAACAAACTTATCGAGATACTCCAATTGGATGAACTCATATGTTGTATGAACAAGGCTAAGTATTGGTTAGACCAAGGGACATGAGGATGTACTCAAGCGAGACATCACAAGTAGAAACACTCTTACTTATCGAAAATACTGCGATACACCCCCTATACTTGTGGGTCATCAAGACTATTTTCTGGCGCTGTTGCCGGGGAGTGAAGCGCTATTGGAGAGTGGAACTGGTAAAGGAAACTTCTACTGTGAGTATTATTTACTTCTGTTAGTTGCTTTATTTTTGTTATGGATAATTCGCTGAGTTTCTTATTTGGTAATGCTACTACCACTGCTAAGGTAGTAGATAAACCACCACCTGCTGAGAATGATGTTTTCAAAATACCTACAAGAATTATTGATCGTGTTATGGATAACTACTATGTTGGGGATGGAACTGTCCATCCCGGTGATCATTTGCTCTTTATACATGAATTATGCGGGTTGTTCAAGTGTGCAGGTATTACTACAGATCAAGTTAAGACGAAGTTATTCTCATTATCACTGAAAGGAAGAGCCGAGGAATGGTATAAGCTGCTGAAGAATGGTGAAGCTCTGGAATGGGAGGAAATAGTGCCTCTCTTTTATTCAAAGTTTTATCCTCCTAGTGAGATTCATAAAGATCGGAATCAAATATACAACTTTTGGCCTCTTGATGGAGAGAGTACAGCTCAAGCTTGGGGGAGATTGAAGTTACTAATGCTCAAATGTCCCATTCATGAGATCCCCAACAATATTATTATCAATAACTTTTATGCAAGACTCCCTCTACATGACAAGGATTTATTGGATGCTTCTTGTGCTGGATCATTCACTCACATGAAAGAAGAAGCTAAATGGGATCTTCTGGATCGTATTCAAGATAATGCTGGAGCTTAGGAGAATGACAAAGGTAGAAAGTCAGGTATAAATTATGATTATAAATGCATTGAATCTTTTATGGAAACTGATGACTTTCAAAATATTAAAACTACTTATGGTCTAGACTCTCAAGCTATTGCTTCTTATTTTAAGGCTTTTGCTTCCTATATTGAAGTGCCTAAAAAGAACTAGAATAAGTATCATGAACCTTATAAAGATATTGCTAAGAGTGTTCCTGCAAGAAATACTGAAGTTTATACTGCTAATCATGTTTTACATGAACCTTATGTTGAGAAAATGCCTTTTCCAATTAAGGTAAAGAAACATTCTATGATAGCTAGTATGGTTAATGAAAGTACAAGTAAAGCTGTTGAACCTGATAAACAAATGGTTGATGAACCTATAATAGCAAATGTGAAAGACATTGTCACTAAGTATGAAGAAGAGGGACACACTATCCTTTGTAAGGATACCTCTAATATTATTTCACAAAGTAGTGTTATGAGAGCTAGTATTCCTGTGTTTTCTGTTAGAATAAGTGATCATTGCTATGATGGTACTTGTGATAGCTATATTGTTAAGTTTATGCATGATACTGAAAGTTACTATGAGAGGGGGAAAAGTGTTCGTATGCATCTCAATAATATCAAGTTTCCTCGTTTGATGCTGAAAGTTTTTATGTTGCACTTCTTTTGCCTTCTTATGCAAGTAGCCTTTGGTTTCAACAACTTGTTTGTTTACAAAATCCCCTTGCATATGAATTGGGTTATACTTAAATGTGTGTGTGTATTTGCTTCTTAATGCTCTCTTTCACTTCAATTCATATTCCTATGTGAGCATCTTCAAAATTATAATGCCCATCTTAATGGCTTTAAAGAAAGCGCTTTTTGGGAGACAACCCAATTTGTTTTTGCTTTCAGTTTGTTTTTTTGTTTCTTTGAGTTTTGGAAGTTATTACTTCGGTAATGACCGCTCTTTATCCGTTTTGTTTGGTTTTTGTGTCAAGATCAACCTCTAATGAGAGAGAAGTAATATTTGGGAAAGTTGCTGTCCCGAAACAGATTTTTGTGCTTCACCGTAAAAATTCGTGAGAGATCTCTGTATGTCGGATTGAGCTGTAATTTTTTGTTCTTCTGCCCCAGGTTGTTATTTAACTTTCGTTAGTTTTGCACTTTTTGATTTGAGCAACAGAAGATTTCCAAAAAAATTGATCTTTACCTGCTGGTCTGTTTTGACAGATTTTGCCACTCTTGCATTTGCTTCTTTATTCGATTTCCTTTTCGAATTCCTTTTTGGGTTTTCGGAAGGAGTTGCTACAGTAGCTTATGTTTTGATGGTTTTCAATTGAAGTTGGACTCAAAAGGTTTTATCACTTCACTTATACTAATGTTGCTAATGAGAATTGTGTGAAGTTTTGTGTGAAAGAAATTTACAGGAAGTGGAGACAATGGTGTAATAAGGAAGAGAAGGGTTTTACGATTCAAGTAATAAGTGTATGAAGATGAAGATATTGATGTTATTCAAGTGGTGACTCCGAAAGAATCTACTAGATACCAAATTCAGAGACCTGCAGAGTCCGTTTTCAAATAGGTAACAGTTCTGGTAAGAAAAGTTCCACGAAAATACAATCCAACTATGTTTTTTGCAGTTTTTAGTCAATATGGAAAGTTACGAAGCGAAAAAGGGACGAAAACGGAGCCAGGGTGGCTCACACCACCCTGTGGCACGGGCCCACCCCTGGCCGCGCCACCAGGTGGTGAGTCCACCCCGGACTCTGCCTCCGACTTGTTTTCTACCAGTACCTTCCTTTTGATATGAAACTTCGTAATTTATAACCCCCTGGATCTTCCGAGGTTCATATATCATGTTTTTGTCGTGTTTTTGTTTCGATCTGTTTCTGCCAGGTAGAATCCTAGATTTGTAGCCACAATGTCTTCCACTGGATCAGCCGAGGGAGATTCCTTAGAAGATATCATCAACCCATACATGAGAGAATTGAAGATTCATCCCAAGGAGTTGTTGCTCGAAGGTGGGAAGGTCCGGATTAAAGAGGTTCAAGGCCCTAAAGGTGAAGGAAGTCTGGAGGACATGATGGAAGCACTAGAGTAAGAAGTGTTTAGGTACAAGAAGATGGCGGAGCGCGAAGTGGATATCATCCATAAGATTTGTTCCGAACTCATCACCGAGCACCACAAGGAGACTGCTGAACTCAAAGACGAAGTCCTCTCACTCCGCCAAACAACCAACGAACTGCAAGCACAGTTCTATGACATTCAAAATCAAAACTGTGAGTATGAGGCTAGATTTAAACGCATAAGTTCTGCTGCAAGTTTCAGGATGTTGGAAACCACGATGTCCATTGTTGATGCGAAGCCTTTACCCTGGAAGACGGACGAAGATGAGAGGATACCACCACCACCTGAGGAGTAATTCGTCATCAGGTTTGGCATCCCCTTGGTTTGTTCCAAGCTTGGGGGAGTGCCGCGGTATCACATCACTATCTTCTATCTTTTTACCTTTTCAGTAGAGTCATATCATGAATAGAGGAGTTATTATGTAGGATGGTTTGCATTATGGAAGTGTCCCCTCTCTCGTTAGATATGTATCCCTTGGTGTGAGTTGTCGTTATGAAATATTAATGAGAAGTTCTATCATTTACTCTTTTGCATAGCTTATATTAGTTTGCAATTCGTGGTTATATGATTGATCTTGTTGTTAGTTCACTTTGGGATCATTGAGTTAATTTAGTTGGTTTTGGCAAACCTGGCTCGGTCAGTAGCAACACTATTTTTGAGAGTTGAATGAAAAAGATAGAAGTACTCTAAAGAAAAATAATTTCATCATCTTTCTTTCTTGATTTGCTCATAAGTCTAGTATTCTCTAGTTAAGATCTTTTGTGCTTCCAAGGAAGATTGCATGTTTGCCTTTATCACTTGTATGTTTGTTTGTTTCCTTCAACTCTTATACTTACTACCCAGCCTTGCTAGCCAAAAACCTGTACTGATAGGGAATTCTTCTCGTGCATCCACCTCCTTAAAACCAAAAACTTTGCCATTTGCGTCCACCATACCTACCTAGTAGCATTAGTGTTATTCCAAGTAAATTCTTGTTTTATCTACCTCCCAAATTAAACTTGTTATGTGAAAATTAGTGATTAAAGCTCTCACGAACTTGATGGCACACTTTACTTTCTTCCACTTAATAAACTTGAACCATTCTGCTCACCTATGTTGTGTATATGCTTGCGCTTTGTAAGTTGTGAATTAGCAGAACCATGCTGTCGTGGGGAACGCTTTCAACATTGCACTGGTACTTTGTACCTAGTTGATATCATGTTCTTTTGTCTATGGATGTCGTCGGTGTTAAATGAAAGAGGAGCTTGTAAGTCCATGGAGTTATGCATGTGTGTTAGAGAAACGCCTGGGCCGCTGGTCTAATCCATGCTGACATGGTGGAAACCTGCAGCGTAACTGTAACGAGCATCTATAAAGCATTCTTCTTATAAAAAAAGAGTCCGATATTGAGAAAAAAGAGAAAAACAAAAAAAAAGAGATTATGAAAAGAGGAAAGCGAGAAAAAAACACACCATATTCCCATGGTAAATAAGAAGATTGCTGAGATGCTTGTTGTCTGCTTGCGGGGATTCTTCCGTATCATCGGGCAAGGGGTACCCCGTTGGCGGTTCTCTATGAAACACATATGCTTACGATGACAAGAACTTACCGGTGACTAAACTTGAGTAGCATGAGGAGCGGCCCTCGTATTTAAGGGACATGAGATTCTCACCTTAGAACTTGTCAGTGCATATCCTCATATGTGATCACTTTAACCTTAATCACCTAAAGATGCCAATGATAGGGGCAATGAGAGCTGAAAGCTAGTAAGTATCATAATTTTTGGGAGCTGTTTATGAGACTTGCAATCCCTGCTTCCCTCTTTGAAGGGCCTTTCTTTTACTTTGTAGTTGAGTCAGTAAACCTATTCCCTTCTATCTCAGCAAGTATTTTGAGTTGTTGTGTTTCATTCATTCATATGATGATTTATTCAATCATGTTTCTTATGTTCCTTGTTTAGCACATTGCTCTTATCTTGATGTTTACTACTTTGAAAGCTATCTTTGAAAACCAGTTATTTGTGAACTCCAGCAAATTATCAACTATTCTTCGACCAAGAGCTAAGTTTGCCATTACCAATTATGATTCACTTTATGTATCTTTATTGTGTTTCCTTTAGTCATTGCAAGTTGAGTTATATAATAGTGAGTTGTCTTCTATTATGATCTATGCACTTGATGGATGTGATACTTCTTGTTCGTATTCTTTTATCGACTCTTAACTCCATAAACCTGAGGCCATGTTTATTGAGCTCAGTTTCGCTTGGGGACAAGCGAAGTCTAAGCTTGGGGGGAGTTGATACGTCCATTTTGCATCACTATTCTATGTCTTAATTCACTATTATTCATTGATATATTTCATATTGAGAGGTGATACTTATGTTATTTCATCTGTTTTTGCATGGTTGATGACTTTTGGAGCATGGACCGCTGCAGTGAGGATTCTGATGGAAAAGGTGTTGTTTGGAGGCAAAATTCGCGAAGATCAGAAAATCCGGGAAAATATACGGAAAATCCTATTTTTCTAGAAGACTAATGATGCCAGAAGACGGAGTGGAGATGGGCCACAGGGGGCCCACACCAACCCCTGGCGCGGGCAGCCCTAGGCCGCGCCAGCAGGTGGTGTGGCCGCCCTGGCCCACCTCTGGCTCTCTCCTCTGGCGTATATCATCCTCCCGAAACCCTAAGACTCGGAGAGCGACCATAGAAAGATTCCGCCGCCTCTGCGGGGCGGAAAACACTGAGAGAGAAAGATCTCTCCGGCAGACAGATTTCTGCCGGAGGAATTCCTTCCCGGAGAGGGGAGATCGTCGCCATCAACACCACCATCAAGCTGGACTTCATCGGGATCACCATCAGCACCCTCATCACCATCTCCATATTGCTGTAACAATTGAGTTGAATCTTGCATTAGTTCATAGGGGAAACTTTCCCGATGTTGATTACTTTTTGTAGTTGATGCTATTGAGTGAACCATTGAATTATTGTTTATGTTCAGATTGTTATACATCATTATTCCATCTCTGATCATGATCCATATGATGTCTTGTGAGTAGTTCGTTTTGTTCTTGAGGACATAGGAGAAGTCATGTTGTTAGGAGTGGAGTTGTGTTGAGAAAGATTCAACAGTTTGATATTTAAGTTGTGGTGTACTTCTTCTAGTGGTGTCATGTGAATGTCGACTACATGACACTTCACTTATTTGGGCCTAGGTAAATGCATTGTGTATTTGGCTACTAATCGTAGGGGTTGCCGGAGTGACAGAAACCTGAACCCCCGTTAGGAAACCATTACACAAGGGATGTAAGGGTCTTAGAGTTTAAAGCTGTGGTTAGGTCTCTACCTTAATTACTTTCTTGTACTTACGGATGTTTGCAAGGGGTATAATCACAAGTATGTATTAGTCTTGGATGGGGCGGTACATTAGCACAGGTTCACCCACACAACACTTAGCAAGCTAAAGAAGATTAATCAACTATATGAAGCAAAAGCACTTGACAGTCTTCCCATGTGTCCTCGAGAACGTTTGGTCATCTTAAGTAATACAACCTGCTTGTCCTTTGCTGCATAAAGGATTAGGCCACTTGCTGCATTTGTTCCTATTGTCTTTTATTTGCTCGTACTTTGTTTACTTGCTTTATCAAAAACCCCTAAAAATCCGTTTGCTAAGTATTTGCACAGAATTCCTGATCCATACCACTAGCCAGCACCTTCTGCTCCTCGTTGGGTTCGACACTCTTACTTATCGAAAATACTGTGATACACCCCCTATACTTGTGGGTCATCAGCCCGCTGATACGTCCATTTTGCATCACTATTCTATGTCTTAATTCACTATTATTCATTGATATATTTCATATTGAGAGGTGATACTTATGTTACTTCATCTATTTTTGCATGGTTGATGACTTTTGGAGCATGGACCGCTACAGTCAATTCTGATGGAAAAGGTGCTGTTTGGAGGCAAAATTCATGAAGATCAGAAAATCCGGGAAAATATACGGAAAATCCTATTTTTCCAGAAGACTAAGGATGCCAGAAGATGGAGTGGAGATGGGCCATAGGGGGCCCACACCACCCCATGGCGCGGGCAGGCCTAGGCCGCGCCAGGAGGTGGTGTGGCCACCCTGGCCCACTCCAGCCTCTCTCCTCTGGCGTATATCAACCTCCCGAAACCCTAAGACTCAGGGAGCGACCACAGAAAGATTCCGCCTCCTCTGTGTGTCGCAAAACACCGAGAGAGAAAGATCTCTCTGGCAGACAAATTTCTGCCGGGGGAATTCCTTCCCGGAGAGGGGAGATCATCGCCATCAACACCACCATCAAGCTAGACTTCATCGGGATCATCATCATCATCACCACCACCATCAGCACCCTCATCACCATCTCCATATTGCTGTAACAATTGTGTTGAATCTTGCATAGTTCATAGGGGAAACTTTCCCGGTGTTGATTACTCTTTGTAGTTAATGCTATTGAGTGAACCGTTGAATTATTGTTTATGTTCAGATTGTTATACATCATTATTCCATCTGTGATCATGATCCATATGATATCTTGTGAGTAGTTCGTTTTGTTCTTGAGGACATGGGAGAAGTCTTGTTGTTAGTAGTGGAGTTGTGTTGAGAAAGATTCAATAGATTGTTATTTAAGTTGTGGTGTACTTCTTCTAGTGGTGTCATGTGAACATCGACTACATGACACTTCACCTATATGGGCCTAGGGGAATGCATTGTGTATTTGGCTACTGATCGTAGGGGTTGCCGGAGTGACAGAAACCTGAACCCGTGTTAGGAAACCATTGCACAAGGGACGTAAGGGTCTTAGAGTTTAAAGTTGTGGTTAGGTTTCTACCTTAATTACTTTCTTATACTTACGGATGTTTGCAAGGGGTATAATCACAAGTATGTATTAGTCTTGGATGGGGCGGTACATTAGCACAGGTTCACCCACACAACACTTAGCAAGCTAAAGAAGATTAATCAACTATATGAAGCGAAAGCACTTGACAGTCTTCCCATGTGTCCTCGAGAACGTTTGGTCATCTTAAGTAATACAACCGGCTTGTCCTTTGCTGCATAAAGGATTGGGCCACTTGCTGCATTTGTTCCTACTATCTTTTATTTACTCGTACTGTGTTTACTTACTTTATCAAAAACCCCTAAAAATCCGTTTGCTAAGTATTTGCAGAGAATTCCTGATCCATACCACTAGCCAGCACCTTCTGCTCCTCGTTGGGTTCGACACTCTTACTTATCGAAAATACTGCGATACACCCCCTATACTTGTGGGCCATCAAGACTATTTTCTGGCGCCGTTGTCGGGGAGTGAAGCGCTATTGGAGAGTGTAACTGGTAAAGGAAACTTCTACTGTGAGTATTGTTTACTTCTGTTAGTTCCTTTATTTTCGTTATGGATAATTCGCTGAGTTTCTTATTTGGTAATGCTACTACCACTGCTAAGGTAGTAGATAAGACACCACCTGCTGAGAATGATGTTTTCAAAATACCTACAAGAATTATTGATTGTGTTATGGATAACTACTATGTTGGGGATGGAACTGTCCATCCCGGTGATCATTTACTCTTTATACACGAATTATGCGGGTTGTTCAAGTGTGCAGGTATTACTACAGATCAAGTTAAGAAGAAGTTATTCTCATTATCACTGAAAGGAAGAGCTGAGGAATGGTATAAGCTGCTGAAGAATGGTCAAGCTCTGGAATGGGAGGAAATAGTGCCTCTCTTTTATTCAAAGTTTTATCCTCCTAGTGAGATTCATAAAGATCGGAATCAAATATACAACTTTTGGCCTCTTGATGGAGAGAGTACAGCTCAAGCTTGGGGGAGATTGAAGTTACTAATGCTCAAATGTCCCATTCATGAGCTCCCCAACAATATTATTATCAATAACTTCTATGCAAGGCTCCCTCTACATGATAAAGATTTATTGGATGCTTCTTGTGCTGGATCATTCACTCGTATGGAAGAAGAAGCTAAATGGGACCTTCTGGACCGTATTCAAGACAATGCTGAAGCTTGGGAGAATGACAAAGGTAGAAAGTCAGGTATAAATTATGATTATGAATGCATTGAATCTTTTATGGGAACTGATGACTTTCAAAATATTAGTAATGCTCATGGTCTTGATTTGCAAGTTATTACGAATTGCTTTAGAGCTTTTGCTTCTTATATTGAAATTCCAAAAAGGGGATGGAATAAGTACCATGCACCTTATAAAGATATTGTTGACCGTGTTCCTGTTGGGAGCACTGAGTGTTGCATTATTGATCATATCTTACCTGAACCTTATATCGAGAAGATTCCCTTCCCAGGTAAGGTAAATGATCATCCTATGATAACTAATGTAATCACTAAAAGTGAAAAGAGAACTGTAAAACCTGATGAACAAATAAACATTGAACCAGTTGTAGCAATTGTGAAAGACCTTGTCACTAAAAGCGTAGAAGATGGGCACATAGTCTTCTGTGAGGATGCCTCTAATATTGTTTCACATCCTAATAGAACTAAAAAGGCTAGTGTTCCTGTGCTTTCTGTTAGAATTGGTGATCATTGCTATTATGGTTTATGTGATATTGGTGCAAGTTCCAGTGCTATTCCTTATGAGCTGTATAGAGAAATTATGCATGAAATTAGTCCCTGCGAGTTGGAAGAAATTGATGTGGTTATTCACCTTGCTAATAGAGAGACCATCTCTCCAATTGGTATCGTACGAGACGTGGAAGTCCTTTGTGGTAAGATCAAGTATCCTGCTGATTTTCTAGTACTTGGTCCAGCTGCTAGTAAAACTTATCCTATCATTTTTGGTAGACCTTTCTTGAGTACTTGTGGAGCTATTATTGATTGTAAGAGGGAGAAAATCTTGACTAAGTTTGATGGGGAATCTTATGAGTTTAATTTTTCGAAATTTACTAAAGAACCTTGTGAAGAGGAAACCCATAATGAGGATTTTAGAGTTGAACAACTTGCTTCTATCTCTCTTGCTCCTAACAATGCTTTGCAGCAATTTATGGAAGACCACGAAAGTGAGATCTTCATGGAAGAAAGGAATGAGATTGATGAGATCCTCCGTCATCAACCTAGTTTGCTTAAGCATGACTTGCCTGTACAAGACTTGGGTACCACTTTGCCACCTAAAAAGGATCCAGTCTTCGATCTAAAACCTCTCCCTGATGATCTTAAATATGCTTATATTGATGATAAAAAGATATATCCTGTTATTATTAGCTCTAAACTTTCAGGAAAGGAAGAAGAAAGGCTATTGGAGGTTTTGAAGAAACACCGAGGAGCTATTGGCTACACTCTGGATGATTCAAAAGGGATTTCACCTACTATATGTCAACTCTCTATCAACATAGAACCAGATGCGAAGCCAGTAGTGGAACACCAAAGACGTTTAAATCCTAAGATGAAGGAAGTGGTAAGGAATGAGGTATTGAAACTCCTTGATGCTGGTATTATTTACCCTATTGCTGATAGTGAATGGGTTAGTCTTGTTCATTGTGTTCCTAAAAAGGGAGGTATTACCGTTGACCCTAATGATAATGATGAGCTTATTCCTCAAAGAATAGTGGTAGGCTATTGGATGTGCATCGATTTTAGGAAAGTCAATAAAGTTACTAAGAAAGATCACTATCAGCTTCCTTTTATTGATCAAATGTTGGAAAGGTTGTCTAAAAAGACCCATTTTTGTTTTCTTGATGGTTATTCTGGTTTCTCTCAAATTGCTGTTAAACAACAAGATCAAGAAAAGACTACTTTTACTTGCCCTTATGGAACTTATGCTTATAGACGTATGCCTTTTGGTTTATGTAATGCTCCTGCTACTTTCCAAAGATGCATGTCTGCTATCTTTCATGGTTTTTGTGAGGAAATTGTAGAAGTGTTCATGGATGACTTTTCTGTCTATGGAACTTCTTTTGATAATTGTCTGCACAACCTTGATAAAGTTTTGTAGAGATGTGACGAAACTAATCTTGTTCTTAATTGGGAGAAATGCCACTTCATGGTTAATGAAGGGATTGTTCTTGGGCATAAGGTTTCTGAAAGAGGCATAGAAGTTGATAGAGCTAAGGTTGAAGCAATTGAGAAGATGCCATGTCCAAGAGACATCAAAGGTATTTGTAGTATCCTTGGTCATGCTGGTTTCTATAGGAGGTTTATTAAAGACTTCTCTAGGATATCAAAACCTCTCACTAATCTTCTTCAAAAAGATGTACCCTTCGTTTTTGATGATGATTGTAGGGAGGCTTTTGAAACTCTTAAGAAGGCTTTAACTACAACCCCTATTGTTCAACCACCTGATTGGAGTTTACCCTTTGAAATAATGTGTGATGCTAGTGATTTTGCTGTAGGGGCTGCCCTTGGGCAACATATTGATAAAAAGTTAAATGTTATCCATTATGCTAGTAAGACCCTAGACGCTACTCAAAGGAATTATGCCACTACTAAAAAGGAATTTCTAGCTGTTGTTTTTGCCTGTGATAAGTTTAGGCCCTATATTGTGGACTCAAAAGTAACCATTCATACTGACCATGCTGCTATTAAATATCTTATGATGAAAAAGGACGCTAAGCCTAGGCTTATTAGATGGGTACTGCTTTTACAAGAGTTTGATCTACATATAGTAGATAGGAAGGGTGCTGAAAACCCTGTAGCTGATAATTTATCTCGTTTGGAAAACATCTCTTTTGACCCTATGCCTGTTAATGATAGTTTCCCAAATGAACAGCTAGCTGCAGTAGGGGTGAGCTCGCGAGGAAGCCCTTGGTATGCTGATTATGCTAACTTTATTGTCTCCAGGTATTTGCCTCCAACTTTTACAGCTCAGCAAAGAAGAAAGTTCTTCTATGATTTGAGGCATTATTTTTGGGATGACCCACACTTATACAAAGAAGGAGTTGATGGTATTATGCGAAGATGTGTTCCAGAATATGAACAAAAGGAGATATTGCATAAATGTCATGGTAGGGCCTATGGAGGACATCATGCAGGAGATAGAACTGCACAAAAGGTATTGTAATCAGGTTTCTACTGGCCTACCCTTTTTAAAGATGCAAGAAAATTTGTCCTGTCTTGTGATGAATGTCAGTGTGTTGGTAATATTTCTAGACGCAATGAAATGCCTATGAACTACTCTCTAGTTATTGAACCTTTTGATTGTTTGGGATTTGACTTTATGGGTCCTTTCCCTCCTTCGAAAGGCTACAGTCATATTCTTGTTGCCGTTGATTATGTTACTAAGTGGGTAGAAGCTATTCCTACAAAGAGTGCTGACGGAGAGACTTCTCTAAAAATGCTTAAGGATATTATCTTTCCTAGGTTTGGGGTGCTTAGGTATCTCATGACCGATGGGGGTTCTCATTTCATTCATGGTGGTTTTAGGGAGACCTTTGCTAAATATGATGTTAATCATAGAATTGCTTCAGCTTATCACCCCCAAACTAGCGGGCAAGTAGAGTTATCAAATAGAGAGATTAAATCTATCTTGCAAAAGACTATTAGTAGGTCTAGGAAAAACTGGGCTAAGAAGTTGAATGATGCATTATGGGCTTATAGAACTGCTTACAAAAATCCTGTGGGAATGTCTCCTTATAAAATGGTTTATGGGAAAGCTTGTCACCTACCCTTAGAATTAGAACACAAAGCTTACTGGGCAGTGAAAGAACTAAATACAGATTGTAAGCTCGCTGGTGAGAAAAGATTATTTGACTTAAGTTCTTTAGATGAATGGAGGAGTGAAGCCTATGAGAATTCTAGGCTCTTTAAGGAAAAAGTTAAAAGATGGCATGATAAGCGAATACTTAAGAGAGAATTTCATGTTGGTGAGAAAGTTCTATTGTATAGGTCTCGTCTCAGATTTTTTGCAGGTAAGCTACTATCAAAATGGGAAGGACCTTTCATCATTGAAGAAGTATACCGTTCAGGAGCAATAAAAATTTCTTCTCTAAAAGATAATACTACACGAGTAGTGAATGGACAGCGACTCAAACACTATATTGCTGGAGATTCTTACAATGAAGATGTTGATGCCTTTCAAGTTATAACTCCAGAGAAATTCATTGAGGACCAAATTCAGAGACCTGCAGAGTCTGTTTTCATATAGGTAAAAGTTCTAGTAAGAAAAGTTCCGCGAAAATACTATCCAACTATATTTTTGCAGTTTTCAGTCAATAAGGAAAGTTACGAAGCGAAAAAGGGACGGAAATGGAGTCGGGATGGCCCACACCACCCCATGGCGTGGGCCCACCCCGGGCCACGCCACCAGGTAGTGAGGCCACCCAGGCCTCCGCCTCCGACTCGTTTTCTCCCAGTACCTTCCTTATGATATGAAACTTCGTAATATATAACCCCCCGGATCCCTCGAGGTTCGTATATCATGTTTTCGTCGTGTTTTTGTTTTGATCTATTTCTGCCAGGAACTATTGTTGAAGCTTTGAGGCACAATGGTGTCCGCCAAGGATAAGGGGAACGAGCCTATGGAGGAAGACCTCCAGGACTCCGGGCAGGAGAAGGAGATCAAGAGCGAAGATGAAGAGGAGGCAAAGCACACCGGCACTACCATTGCGAGCATTGGAGTGGTGGCAAACCCAGCCATTGTAGGGAAGCCTCCTCATCACCGTTCAGATCCCTGGTCACTTCCTCCATGCACAAAGAATCCTTTCCATACCCTTATCCATGAGCATCAATACCAGAATATGCCCAAGGGGAAATTACCCTCCAATTGGGATTTGCCTCGTTCTAGCCATGCAGGAAAAGAAGACTTTAAGGAGGAAGAGTGGGGAAAGAATAGCAAGAGCTGGAATTCTCAACATGACATGATCACAAGCCGTATTGAGCACAACTCAGAGTTGATTCGTACTCTCACTTTCGAGATTGAGGACTTGGGGAAACTGATCAGAGATCTCATCGAGAGGATACCACCACCACCACCACCGAAGGAGTTACTCGTCATCAGGTTTGGCATCCCCTTGGTTTGTTCCAAGCTTGGGGGAGTGCCGCGGTATCACATCACTATCTTCTATCTTTTTACCTTATTAGTAGAGTCATATCATGAATAGAGGAGTTATTTTGTAGTATGGTTTGCATTATGGAAGTGTCCCCTCTCTCGTTAGATATGTATCCCTTGGTGTGAGTTGCCGTTATGGAATATTAATGAGAAGTTCTATCATTCACTCTTTTGCATAGCTTATATTAGTTTTCAATTCGTGGTTATATGATTGATCTTGTTTTTAGTATTGGTAGCACTCTGGGATCATTGAGTTAATTTAGTTGGTTTTGGCAAACTTGGCACGGTCAGTAGCAACACTATTTTTGAGAGTTGAATGAAAAAGATAGAAGTACTCCAGAGAAAAATAAGTTCATCATCTTTCTTTCTTGATTTGCTCATAAGTCTAGTATTCTCTAGTTAAGATCTTTTGTGCTTCCAAGGAAGATTGCATGTTTGTCTTTATCACTTGTATGTTTGTTTGTTTCCCTCATCTCTTGTACTTGCTACCCAGCCTTGCTAGCCAAAAACCTGTACTGAGAGGGAATTCTTCTCGTGCATCCACCTCCTTTAAACCAAAACCTTTGCCATTTGTGTCCACCATACCTACCTATTAGCATTATTGCTATTCCAAGTAAATTCTTGTTTTATCTACCTCCCAAATTAAACTTGTTATGTGAAAATTAGTGATTAAAGCTCTCACGAACTTGATGGCACACCTTACTTTCTTGCACTTAATAAACTTGAACCATTGTGCTCACCTATGTTGCGTATATGCTTGCGCTTTGTAAGTTGTGAATTAGCAGAACCATGATGTCATGGGGAACGCTTTCAACATTGCACTGGTACTTTGTACCAAGTTGATATCATTTTCTTTTGTCTATGGATGTCATTGGTGTGAAATGAAAGGGGAGCTTGTAAGTCCATGGAGTTATGCATGTGTGTTAGAGAAACGCCTGGGCCGCTGGTCTAATCCATGCTGACATGGTGGAAACCTGCAGCGTAACCATAACGAGTATCTATGAAGCATTCTTCTTATAAAAAAGAGATAGAGATTGAGAAAAAGAGAAAAGAAAAAAAAGAGGTTATGAAAAGAGGAAAGAGAGAAAAAAAGCACCATATTCCCATGGTAAATAAGAAGATTGCTGAGATGCTTTTTGTCTGCTTGGCTTGTCATTTTGATATGGGGATTCTTCCATATCATCGGGCAAGGGGTACCCCGTTGGCGGTTCTCTATGATACACATATGCTTACGATGATAAGAACTTACCGGTGACTAAACTTGAGTAGCATGAGGAGCGGCCCTCGTATTCAAGGGACATGAGATTCTCAACTTACAACTTGTCAATGCATATCCTCATTTTTGATCACTTTAACCTTAATCACCTAAAGATGCCTATGATAGGGGCAATGAGAGCTGAAAGCTAGTAAGTATCATAATTTTTGGGAGCTCTTTATGAGACTTGCAATCCCTGCTTCCCTCTTTGAAGGGCCTTTCTTTTACTTTGTAGTTGAGTCAGTAAACCTAGTCCCTTCTATCTCAGCAGGTATTTTGAGTTGTTGTGTTTCATTCATTCATATGATGATTTATTCACTCATGTGTCTTATGTTCCTTGTTTTGCACATTGCTCTTATCCTGATGTTTACTACTTTGAAAGCTATCATTGAAAAACCACCTATTTGTGAACTCCAGCAAATTATCAAGTATTCTTCGACCAAGAGCTAAATTTTCCATTACCAATTATGATTCACTTTATGTATTTTTATTGTGTTTCCTTTACTTATTGCAAGTTGAGTTATATAATAGTGAGTTGTCATCTATTATGATCTATGTATTTGATGAATGTGATGCTTCTTGTCCGTATTCTTTTATCGACTCTTCACTCCATAAACCTGAGGTCATGTTTATTGAGCTCAGTTTCGCTTGGGGACAAGCGAAGTCTAAGCTTGGGGGGAGTTGATACGTCCATTTTGCATCACTATTCTATGTCTTAATTCACTATTATTCATTGATATATTTCATATTGAGAGGTGATACTTATGTTATTTCATCTATTTTTGCATGGTTGATGACTTTTGGAGCATGGACCGCTGCGGTCAGGATTCTGATGGAAAAGGTGTTGTTTGGAGGCAAAATTCGCGAAGATCAGAAAATCCAGGAAATATATACGGGAAATCCTATTTTTCCAGAAGACTAAGGATGCCATAAGATGGAGTGGAGATGGGCCACAGGGGGCCCACACCACCCCATGGCGCGGGCAGGCTTAGGCCACGCTAGGAGGTGGTGTGGTCACCCTGGCCCACTCTAGCATCTCCCCTCTAGCGTATATCAACCTCCCGAAACCCTAAGACTTAGGGAGCGACCACGGAAAGATTCCGCTGCCTCTGCGGGGCGGAAAACACCGAGAGAGAAAGATCTCTCCGGCAGACAGATTTCTGCCAGGGGAATTCCTTCCCGGAGAGGGGAGATCATCGCCATCAACACCACCATCAAGCTAGACTTCATCGGGATCATCATCATCATCACCACCATCATCACCCTCATCACCATCTCCATATTGCTGTAACAATTGCGTTGAATCTTGCATAGTTCATAGGGGAAACTTTCCCGGTGTTGATTACTCTTTGTAGTTAATGCTATTGAGTGAACCGTTGAATTATTGTTTATGTTCAGATTGTTATACATCATTATTCCATCTGTGATCATGATCCATATGATGTCTTGTGAGTAGTTTGTTTTGTTCTTGAGGACATGGGAGAAGTCTTGTTGTTAGTAGTGGAGTTGTGTTGAGAAAGATTCAATAGATTGTTATTTAAGTTGTGGTGTACTTCTTCTAGTGGTGTCATGTGAACGTCGACTACATGACACTTCACCTATATGGGCCTAGGGGAATGCATTGTGTATTTGGCTACTAATCTTAGGGGTTGCCGGAGTGACCGAAACCAGAACCCCTGTTTGGAAACCATTACACAAGGGACGTAAGGGTCTTAGAGTTTAAAGTTGTGGTTAGGTTTCTACCTTAATTACTTTCTTGTACTTACGGATGTTTGCAAGGGGTGTAATCACAAGTATGTATTAGTCTTGGATGGGGCGGTACATTAGCACAGGTTCACCCACACAACACTTAGCAAGCTAAAGAAGATTAATTAACTATATGAAGAGAAAGCACTTGACAGTCTTCCCATGTGTCCTCGAGAACGTTTGGTCATCTTAAGTAATACAACCGGGCTGTCCTTTGCTGCATAAAGGATTGGGACACTTGCTGCATTTGTTCCTACTGTCTTTTATTTACTCATACTTTGTTTACTTACTTTATCAAAAAACCCTAAAAATCCGTTTGCTAAGTATTTGCAGAGAATTCCTGATCCATACCACTAGCCAGCACCTTCTGCTCCTTGTTGGGTTCGACACTCTTACTTATCGAAAATACTGCGATACACCCCCTATACTGTGGGTCATCACCCGCATGAACCGCCTATGGGCAGGAAACATTCGCGGAAGGATAGGGCTCAGATCTCTCTGTTGGGGATATACTTTCTGGGTATACCCACTGTGACTCGCAAACTAGGGTGTCCCACTTTGGGTTAGAGCTATGCTTCACGGCCGGCCTAGTCAGGGAGAGAAGTTGGAAGCCCATCCGGATACAGGAAGGCCCATAAGACTTACCGACTTATGCCTATAGGAATACTTGTAGTCCAAGATGTACTATGTATCATAGCCAGATAGGACTCTCCTGTAACCCTAGGACCAGATGACTATATAAGCTGTCCTAGGGATCGTCCTTTAGGACCAGATGACCCTAGGACCAGATGACCTCTCTTGTAATCTGTACTTCTGGCTCTGCCGTATTACTAGATTGCTAGCTGGAGTAGGATCTGTCCACTGCAGGTGGATTCGAACCTGGGTATGTTTGTGTGCTCACCATCCCGACGACCATACGTTTCAAACCCCACATCTTCCGACGCCCCGAGGACCCCTCATGGCGTACTTGTCTTCTATCCGACGACAGTTGGCGCCCACCGTGGGGCAGGTGAATTTCAGAGCTGTGTGTGAGGCAGAATCTGCGCAAATTGGAATCAACAAGACAATCACCATCTATCGGGTTCTCTACGCCAGCGATGTCCCTCTTGTCCTTCTTGATGAGACTTGGATTACGACAAGGGAGCCCATGACCACCTACACAATCATGTCCTTTGGCAAGATCGACGTTTACCTTGGTTTCACTGAAACTGCCGAACCCACCCCAGCGGTGATGATAGAGGCAGAACAAACTTCTGGATCTTCTTTGTCCGCGGAGGCGGCAGAGTTCCGGATCTCAGAAATCGCTAATATCACCCATCCCGCACCTGAAGCGGAGAACATGGAGAAGATCAGATCTAAAGAAGATCCCCCAAAGAGCTCGAATCTCAGGAAGATCTAAACAGCGACAACTCCAGATCCGGCTCTACCGATGCTAGAGTAGGACAATCGCTTCTGAGGCACACAGTGTGGTGGATGATGCTGCGTGGTAACACCAGTATGGATACTATACTCAGGACCATCAAAAGTTTGAGGAAGCTAATGAAGAAATCCGCAATTACCTCATAGCGTATGGATCGAACTTCGTTGTATACGTTGGCTCTGGATCCGGATCCGCCGATGCTGGAGATGACAACGACTCGGTGCTGGAGGCAATCGGATCAAACATCGACACACCAGTCTCCCCATGAGATTCCATGAAGTCGCCAGAATTCTAAGCGTTTGAAGCAGAAATGAAGAGGAGATCAACTCCAAGGCTGTAGAAGAAGGAGAAGGTCTCGATCTAAGTCCCTAAAACAAAATGGATGAGAGATATGATGAAAACTCTCTTGAACCGCAATATGATATGGATCTCAGAGAAAATCGCAACATCCAGGTGTCCGAGAGTACTGATAGAAGCTTGACTCTAGGAATTAGACCAAACGTCGTCTTTTCCACAGGGGTCGGTATGGCCAGCAAGGCAAAGAAGAAGCAGAAGAAGACTCTGGATAATGTTGGGGATATACTTTCTGGGTATCCTCACTATACCTCACTGACCAGGGTGGCCCACTTCGGGTTAGAGCTTTGCTTCACGGGCGGCCCCGTCAGGGAGAAGAGACGGAGTCCAGTCCGGCTATGGGAAGGACCAGAAGACTTACCGACATAGGCCCATAGTGTTACTTGTAGTTCAAGATGTACTCTGTAACCGACTCTTAGTCGTAGCCAGATAGATCTCTCTTGTAAACCCTAGGCTGGATATCTATATAAGCCGTCCTAGGGAGAGCCTTTAGGGCACACCTCAATAGTCTACAATCTCAACTCGCACAGGCGAAACCCTTGTAACCCATATCCGGCTCTGCCGTATTATTGGATTGCTAGCAGGAGTAGGATCCATCCAAAGCCGGTGGATTCGAACCTGGGTAAACTTCTGTGCTCACCATCCCGGAACACCGTACGTATCACACCTCTCTCTTCCACATGCCTCGAGGACCCCCTCATGGCGTACTTGTCATCAATCCGACGACAGTTGGCACCCACCATGGGGAATGTGAGCTTCGGATCTGTGTTCCGAGCAGAATCTACAAGAATCGGAATCAGCGAGACCATCGCCGTTGGTCGCATCCTCTACGCCAGCGACGTCCCTCTCATCGTTCTCGACGAGACCTGGATTCTGGCTAGGGAGGCCGTGACTGCCTACACCATCATGTCTTTCGGTGAGATCGATGTGTACATCGGATTCGCTAAACCTATCCCACCCACCCCAGCGGTGATGATAGAGGCAGGAGAAATTTCTGGGTCCCCTTTGTCCGCGGAGGCGGCAGAGTTCCGGATCTCAGAAAACCCTAATCCCACCCAGCCCGCACCCGCTGCGGAGATAGTGGAGAAATCCGGGCCTAAATAGACCTCGCGGCTCAAGTCGAATCTGGAGTGGATCTCCCTAGCGAGGCCAAATCCCAGATCGATCCACCCGCTAAAGTCGAAATCCAGGAGGATCACAGCAACAACCTTGGTTCGGCCTCTGCCAACGCCAGAATAGATCAACCATTCCTGAGGCACACGTTGAGGCGCATAATGATGCAAGACACAAGCGTGGATGAGGTTCTCGAAACCATCAAGATCTTCGAGGAAGCCCACAAGGAAAGCCGCAACTACCTCAGGCCCCTTACATCGCACTTCGTCGGATACGTTGGATCCAGATCCGGCTCTGCCGATGCTGGAGACAACACCGACTCGGTGCTGGAGGTGATTGGAACAAACATCGAGTTACCCGCATCCTCGGATGACTCGATGATGTCGGTGGATTTGCGAAAGTTCTCCGCGGAGTATGAAGAGGAGTACAACTCCAAAGCTGCAGAAGAGGGAGAAGCAATGGATGAAGGATCCGGGGAAAACTCTCCCAAAGCGTAGGATGACATGGATATCGGAGATAATCCCGAGCTCCAGATGTCCGAAAGTACCGATCAGAGCTTAACTCCGGGAAACAGACCCAAAGCCGTCTTTACTACCGGCACTGCCAAGAAGGCAAAGAAGAAGAACAAGAAGAACAAGACCCTGGCAAAAGATCTTCCGGCAGAGGAAGTGATTGCCGAGGAATATGAGGAAGACTCGGATGGAGCACTTATCCCAGAAAAGCCCAAAGAATAGTCGGTGGATGGACACGTGATCACCGAAGGTGCACGTAAACTCATCAATGTTGCATTAACCACACCTATCCCTACAGCTGCAGAACTTACTGCTGAAGAGCTAGATGAAAGGGCCCAGGCCCTAGAAGTGCGTTGCCAAGTACTCCTCGATGAGGCCAAAAACATCGAGGAAGAAAATAAACGCATGAGAACTGCGGAGAGGTACATCTCTCGGCAGCATCAGAAGGCCCGGAAACGTCACACTCATGACGACCAATTCCCGGAAATTCACAAAGTCCTCTTTGGAGAAGACCATGGGATGCCTCGACTCGACAGCAAGGGAGATTGGGTATATCCAACACCAGCGCAAAACACCGCCACTGCTCGAGAAATCCTAGCAAATAATCCAGGCCCAGAACAGGTTCGATTGGGCATTAAGCTACTCACCAAGGGTCTGGAGCAACAGAAGGCCGCCCAGTCTGGAAGCAGAAAACTAGTCTCCCAATCTGACCAATGCCGCACGGATCTGGCCTAGAATGACGTAAGACCCCAACGCGCTCCGGAACAACATCACCGTTCCGACCGTCGGGAAGACAACTACTCAAGAACTAGATCTTCAGGACAGCATCACAAGGCTACACGTGACTGGCGCAATGTTACTCCAGCTGCGGAGCAAGAGGCAATTGTTGCACTGTATTCGAAGAATCCTCCCCGACGATAGTCGAACGATCGCTGGGAGGAAGACAAAGAGAAACGTCGGGAGGAGGACTATCAAAGAATGCCACCTCCTAGACATACAGGTCGTCCGACTGGCGGACGAAGGAACGACGGACACCGTGCTGAGTCAAGCAGGCAGGGGCTCGTCATAATGATTCCTCCTGGAACCGGAATAATGATGCTCCGGACGGAGGCCGGCGATCAGCCGGAAACAATCCAGCTGCTCTACCCTCTCCACCAAGCAGCCATCACAATGGCTCCCAAGGAGGCCAAGGAGGGCATCATGGCGGAGGAGGTGGTGGCAGAAGCCGAAGTCCGGCTCCAAGGCACCGCAGCCATAGCCGTCAATCGGGGCGATCTTTGTCCCCAAGTGACGCAAGGCACAAGATTAACTCCAACATAGAGGCGCGGCGCTACGAGAATGACGATATATACGTGGGCCCAAAATGCTTCGGACCACGCATAAGAGCAACAAAATTCTCGGAAGGATTTGCTATCTCAAGACACATTCAAGCCAACGACGATATAGCTCGGCCAGATACTTGGCTCTAGGATTTTTTCCAAGCTTGCTGTATCGCCAAAGGCGGAAACAGCCTGGTCACGGCCCGATATATCCCACTCATGTTGCGGAAGACGGCACAATCATGGCTCAATGAACTTCCAGAGAACACCATCCACAACTAGTATGATATGCAGAGTGCGTTCTTTCGGAATTTCGAAGGCACGTATCGGAGGCCCTATACGGTAGGAGACCTACAGCGTTGCACCCAGAAAGCCAGAGAAACTTGCCGGGATTATCTCGGACAATGGATCGACACCAAGAACTCCTGTGAAGGAGTAAATGACCAAACTACAATCGAAGCTTTCATTGCAGGACTCCCAATTCGTTTACTACGTCATCGCTTGAAGTGTGACAAGGTCACTGATTTGGGAGAGATGATAGAAACAACGAGCAAGTATGCAGATGCTGCCGATGATGCAGAGGGATTACTTAACGCCCTAGCTGTGCCACAGTCGGCAAAACAACCAAAGCAGCAAGCTCAGAAGCGCAAAAATACCTCAGAGGAAAAGCCCAATGCGGAAACAGCAGTGCTCACTGCTACTTTCGGGTCTAGAGGACGAGGAGGGAGCGGTGGAGGCCGCGGACGCGGTCGTGGGACATCAAGAGTCCAGGGTAGAGGAGACCAGCAACCTGGCAAAACCTACTCTTGGGCTGACATTGCCAATAACCCATGTGTGTATCACTTAGACGCCAATGGGGGCTCATCTCACACAAACACCGAATGCCGTCTTAATGACGACATCAAGAAAGACGATATCACTGGCTACAGGGCTAAGCGGAAGAAGGGAAAGAAGAATCTCGAAAAAGATAAAGAGACCAAGGATGATTTCGACATGGAGGAAGCCGATGCTTGAAATCCCAAGCTGGAAGGGAAAAAGAACTTCCCGACAAAGAAAGACACTTATGTCACCTTCCTCGAATCTCAACCAGCTAAGGTCAAGAAAGCAGTTCTACATGAGCTCAACGCAATAGTTCCGGATGTCTCTCAGTTCCTGGACTGGTCAGAAGTGGCAGTTACCTTCGACCGTGCTGATCATCCGCCTAAGTTGCACATGTGAGGAAAATACGCCTTAGTCGTCAATCCACTTATTGATGGATATGGTTTCTCTAAGACTCTCATGGACAGTGGCAGCAGCATTAACATCTTGTCTGTAGAAACGCTGCGCTAAATGAAGATCTCGGAGACCCAACTGAATTATAGCTCTATGATCTTTCACGGAGTTGTCCCGGGAAGACAAGAAAATTCCCTGGGAGAAATCACTTTGGATGTGACCTTTGGAACTCCGAAGAACTATCGGACGGAAGCACTTTCCTTCGAAGTGGTCCCGCTCAAGAGCACGTACCACGCTATATTCGGACGTCCGGCTTACTGGGATTTTATGGCTCGTCCGTGTTACATTTACAATATGATGAAAATTTCAGGTCCCAACGACGTGATCACCATCAGGGGAGACCCGAAGAAGGCGCGAGAGTGCGAGGACTGAAATGCCTCCTTTGCTGAAGCCGTGCTGGACGCTAGGAGTACCAGGAGATCAAGAAGACCATAGATTCGTCTGAGATGCCCGCAACAAAGAAGGAGGTGACAAAGCCAAATCCGGAGTTCAAGGCATCAAAAGAGACGAAGAAGACGCCGTTGAAGAATGATGACCCCTCCAAGGTGACCCAGATAGGCGTAGGCCTAGATAGCGCATCGGAAAGCGCGCTCGTCAAGTTCCTCCAAGCAAATCAAGATATCTTCACATGGCAGCCATCTGACATGACCGGAGTACCTAGGGAACTTGCCGAGCACTCTTTAAATGTACACCCGAACGCTAAACCCATCAAACAGTCCCTACGACGTTTTGGTGATGGAAAGCGTAAGGCAATAGCTAAGGAAATAACCCGGCTCGAGTTAGCCGGATTCATAGAAGAGGTCATCCACACTGAGTGGTCAGCCAATCCTGTAATGGTCCCTAAAAAGGACACCACTGATTTAAGGATGTGTGTTGATTATACTGCCTTAAACAAGGCTTGTCCCAAAGATCCGTTCGCTCTGCCTAGGATTGATCAAGTTATCGATTCTACGACAGGCTCAGAACTCCTATGTTTTCCCGATGCATATTCCGGTTATCACCAAATCCGGATGAAGGAATCTGACAAAGTCAAAACTTCATTCATAACACCCTTTGGAACCTTCTGTTTCATTACGATGCCCTTTGGGCTCAAGAACGCAGGAGATACGTACCAACGCACTATGTAGCGTTGCCTCCACGATCAAATCGGGCGCAATGTGCATGCATATGTGGACGATATTGCGGTGATATCCAAAAAGAAGAAAACCTTGATTTCTGACTTAGAGGAAACGTTCGCCAATCTACGAAAATACAACATAATGCTTAACCCGAAGAAATGCTTCTTTGGAATCCCAGCCGGAAAATTGTTAGGTTTTATCTTGTCTCAAAGAGGCATAGAGGTAAACCGAGACAAAATCAAGGTTGTACTCAATATTTTTAGGCCGACTCGCCTGAAGGACGTTCAAAGACTAACTGGTTGCATTGCCGCAGTTAGTCAGTTTGTAAGCCGGCTTGGTGAAAGAGCCGCACCACTATACAAGCTCCTAACAAAGACCAAGAAATTCGTTTGGACCGACGATGCTACAAGACCTGAAATCAGTACTCTCATCTACTCCCATCCTCGCAGCACCAGAACCACAGGAACCGATGTTGCTCTATCTCGCTGTGACAAACAAGGTCGTAAGTATCATCATGGTAGTGGAGAGACCGGAGGAAAATCAGGAACACTTGGTGCAGCATCTGACTTACTATCTCAGCGAATCAAAACAGCGGTATCCGCACTATCAAAAGCTGGCTTATGGTGTGTTCTTAGCATCTCGTATGTTACGGCATTATTTTCAGGAACATCCAATTACCATGGTGAGCAAGCTCCCATGAGAGATATAATCAATAATAGTGACGCCACAGGACGCATCGCAAAATGGGGCATAGAGCTTTCAGCTTTCGACATTGAGTACAAACCTTGTACAACAATCAAATCCCAAATCCTCGCTGACTTTGTCGCTGATTGGATAGAGACAACGGAGAATATGACCCTGCCAGAGTCGGAATACTGGACCTTGCATTTTGACGGGTCTAAAGCGCTCGTGGGCTGGCATGGTGCTCAAGTCACCCCAAGGAGATAAACTTTTCTATGTATTGCAGATACACTTCACGGCGACAAATAACATTGCCGAGTATGAAGCATTACTGCATGGAATCCGGATTGCTAAGGATATCGGCATTCGACGTTTAATGTGTTATGGATATTCGGATCTTGTTTCCCAACAAGTGTCGGATATCTGTAAGGAAAACAAGCACCTGGCGGCATATAGGGCTGTCATGGATGGACTATCTAAATCGTTTGAAGGGTTTGAAGTTCAACACATCCCTCGAACAGAAAATGAGGAAGCAGATGCACTATCTCGAATAGGCTCTGCACAGAAAAAGGTCCCGGATGGCGCTTTTTTAGAGCACCTCAAAGTTCCCTCTATAAAGGGAGTGGACGGGGAATATCCGACCAAATCCGACTCACCTTTAGTAGAAGTTTTGGCTATGATTCCTAGCTGGACTCAACCCTACCTTGATTTCTTGGTAGACAGAAAATTACCCGAAGATGAAGTTCTGAGCCGACAGATCGTCCGACGAGCAAAAGCCTCTACTATAATTAGTGGTGAGCTCTATAAGCGGAGTGCATCTGGGGTCTTTTAGTGCTGTGTATCTCCGGAAGAAGGAGTGGAAATCTTATGAGATATCCACGATGGCGAGTGTGGTCACCACGCTGCAGCCAAATCTCTAGTGGCAAAAGCTTTCCGACATTGTTTTTTCTAGCTTACAGCCAAGGCAGATGCCGAACGGCTAGTCAATACGTGCAAGGGCTGCCAAAAATACGCCAAGCAAGCTCACATTCCGGCTGATCAGCTGCGAACAAGATCTATAACATGGCCTTTTGCGGTCTGGGGACTTGACATGGTAGGACCGTTTAAACAGGCTCCAAGTGAATTTACTCACCTCTTAGTGATGGTGGATAAGTTCACCAAATGGATTGAGGCTAAACCCATCACTAATTGTGATGGAGCAACAACCAGAAGATTTGTTGAGGATGTTATAATCCGATACGGTTATCCGCATAGCATTATCACGGACAACGGGAGTAAATTTTCTATGGGAGAACTTGCCAAATTCTGCAACGAACAAAATATCCGGCTTGACATTGCGTCAGTCACACATCCACAAGCTAATGGACAAGTCGAAAGGGCAAATGGTCTAATCCTACAAGGCCTAAAACCAAGACTCGAAGCACCACTACGACGTGCTGCAGGGGCTTAGGCAGAGGAATTACCTTCTGTAATATGGAGTTTGCGAACAACTCCAAACAGGTCAACCGGATACACACCTTTCTTCTTGGTCTATGGCGCAGAAGCAGTTCTTCCCAGTGATTTGATTCACACTTTTCCTAGAGTGGCCACGTGTATTGAAGAGGATGCCGAAATTTTTCGACAAAATGATCTCGACTTAGTCGAAGGAGTTCGCGTCATTGCTGAGATGAGATCAATAGCCTATCAGTAGAAGTTACGCAAGTATCATAGCCAGAGAGTCAGAAACCAGTCTTTCAATAAGGGCGATTTGGTTCTCCGGCTTGTGCAGCAAAGAAAGCACAAACTTTCCCTAATATGGTAAGGGCCATTTTTAGTTAGTCGAGTATTGCACAATGGTTCATACTACCTAACTGATATGCTGCCAGTCAAAGAATGACCTGCGACTAAAAAGAGAAAGAGAGCTGGAGGCAGTACAAACCCGGATGAGTTAGACATACCATAGAATATTGCTCAGCCACGTCCCTTTTATTCTTAGTTTATTTTTCTTTGTAATCATATATGTGTACATGTTCAATGAGAAATAAAGTCTTGGTTGCCTCAAATTCTTTCTGAGAAGTTCTTACCATCTTATTTCCGAATAATCATGTCACAGTCGAAAATCCCAGAATACTTGAAAGTACTTTATGCTCATGTTTGTTCTGGTTTAGATTTCCGATTCTAAAATTGCTACCTTCGGGTATAAATCTAAATTTTCTAGTCTATACTTTGGTTATTTGTCTGATTGCTGGATGCGGGCATTTTCCGAGTAGTGAATTGTTGGTACTAGAAGCCGGCTTTGTTTTTGAGTTTAAACTGGTTTCGCAATTGAGCTCCGTTGCTCGGCAAAGTTTCCATGCTAAAAGTTGGCCGGCTCACGAAAGGGACGAGGCGGAAAGCCAGATAAACGATAAGTGCAGACAAAAAATACAAGTGCTTATGCAAACATTTCAGGCACATAATAAAGCCAAAAGTGCTGAATAGATAAAATAAAGCTTAGCACTAGCAAATATTATATTACTTATTTATAGACCCAAATTGTTTTTAGAATAACACATTTGTTCTTTCTGATACTCTATGATGCAGGGGGAGAGGTACAAGCTGCTGGCTCGCTGGATACATCATCCTCATTTTGATAATGTTCCGAGATGTTCAAATCCGATATGGTTTGATCATCGTCGGAAACTTCAGCTATTTCTTCGGAAGGCGGAGGCGGCGTGTCCGCGTGGGTGAAGAAGGGAGTGTCGTAGCTGGTCAAATCAGCTACGTGGCACCCATATCCGGCACAGGAGTCCATGATAGTCTTGATGTCTTGCTCCTGTCCATCTTCGTCCACCTTGCAGTACCCTCTGGTTACTTGCCAGATTTCCATGTTTCCATGGTGGCTCATAACCATGGTGAGAGCATTTTACGCTGCAGTTCGCGCGTAGGACATGTTCTAGTCCTGAGCAAGCTGCGGCATATCCTTGGCCTTATCTCGCACCTCAAAGCCGGACATGCTATGCATGTCCGGAACCTTGAGAACTTCACCAATATCTTCGAGGGATTGGCGGAAGTCATGTAGCAAATCACCGACTTGGGTAACCCGGTTGGTGCGGGATTCGGCAGAGGCTGAGTCCATTAAGTTCAGAGGACCTGCACATATAATGCAAAGGGTAAGTCAAGTAAACCCGGACTCCAAAGAGTCAGAAGATGCAGATAAGTTAGAAAAAGGGAAACATATCAAAGATGACATCGTCGACTTTGGCCTTCTCTTCCCGAAGACTCTGGAGTTCAGCCCGGAGTGCCTCTATAATATCCCTTTCTCTGAATAGATCATTGCTGAGATCCGAGATTTTCTTATCTTGAAGCGTAATTTTACGATCACGCTCCTCGGTGGTCATGGAGGTGGATTCGAGAATTTGAGCAATGCTCTTCTCATGATCCGCCTTAAGCTTATCCAGCTCTTGGCGAAGTTCCTTGTTTTCCACCACCAGGGTTTTAGGATTCTCGGCCTCTTCAATCATAGCACAAGACTGCTTTAGCAGTGCTGTAGTGAAAAGAACAACAGTTGAACAAAAAATTCGACTATGAAATACTAGACAAGGTTTGAGTTTCGGAATGTTTACCTTCGGCCTCATCCTTAGAAACTTTCAATTGTGCATTTTCAAGCCAGAGAGCTATGATTTCTTTCTGCTTGTTGCAAACATTCTTCAATAAATCCTGGTTATAGGAATATACTTTCTGTAAGTCAGAATACCCAGAGTCAGAAGTCTACTAAAGACTCGGGCTAATATTTTTACTAATATCAGCACGAGCCTTGGGGGCTACACTAGTTCATTCTTTGGCATCCTAAGGAAGCATAAAATCGGATTTGACTTTCCAGCTTCATGCTTGGGGGCTAGAGGATATGATAATAAATAAGGAAAAACGGGAGTTAGAATTCCGACTTACATATTGTTCGTGAATGAGTTTGTCTAAACTCACATTCACTTTGGTGGTAACCTTTTCAGCGAAGGTTAGGGGGATCACTGGCACAGTTAGAAGCTCGCCGGTCCTCAGGTTCTCGTCGCGAAGACAAACTTGTTCAAGAAGATCAGAGTGCTTGATATCCTCTGCTTCTTACGCTTCTTCTTCGGCAGAGATAGTCTGGCCTTCCAGGGATTGCCGGGCTAGCCATTGGATCTCCTCCATAGACTTCCGAGATAAGCCAAGTTTGGCAAGTCCCGGATTGTCCAGGAGATTATCGGCGAAGGTCTCTACCGAGGGATCATTACCCAAGGACGGTTCACCCTTATCAAAACCAGAGTCACCCATGGTGACGTCAGTTTGTGATTCAAGGATCGCTGGCTCTACTGGTTGAGCTAAATCTTCTACAACGGTTGGAGATGGAGTAATATCCGGCGCTGCAGAAGGCTGAGGGGTAGGAGTCATAGGAGCTATGGCAGGAGAAGCCAATTTTAGCTTCGATTGACGCAGGGGCTTCGAGACAACTCGCTTCCCCTTGCCCTTGATGAGTTGTTTAGCTCTGAGAAGGTAATAGAACATAGAATGTTACATCTCGGAAGGAATTATGAACAAAATACAAAGACCTTGTGAGGAAAGATTACCTCTTCACAACAAGCACTTCCTTTGTGCCAATGGCCAATGTCGGAGCTTTGCGTTTCTGAGGAATGGAATCTGGCATTGGAACTAATTCTCCTTCATCCTGAGAAAACTCAGGAGGATATCCCTCGACTGGAGCAAGCTCCGACTCGGGGAGGTCGGCAAGCTAAAAAGAAGAAGTATATCAGTATTGCGAAATAATATAAAGATGAGCACATGAAAAGAGTTGCTTCTAAAGCTTACCGTCACAACGGGATCTTCCGTTGTATGCATGTCCAGGGACAGCTCCGGAATCTTCCTCTCAATCCGCTCCCTTATCAGCCACTTGATTTGGCTTATATAATCTTTTGGATCGTAGGTTTTGGGGCTGATGCAGAGGGAATCCTTCTTCGACGAAGTGGTGGAATGCATCAGTCGATCTCCATGATGTTGAAGAGGTTGGATCTAGCATGCCACCCAGCATTGAACTAAGTCATACCCTCTCAGGCCCTTGTGTTTCATCAAATACTCGATCTGCCTCTTGGCGAGGAGAAGATCGTCACTGAGAGCCGGAGCGACCTCATCCCAGGATTCTTGAGGCGTGGCGGCTCCATCGACGAAAGCTGGCAAAGCAGTATCTTTGCCGGGAGCGGGAATATCCTTGTGATAGAAAAAAGTGGATGACCATTGCTTGACCGACTCACTTGCCATGATCCGAGGATAGACGCGCTCTCATCTAACCGAAAAACTAATAGTACCGGTGATATAAGGATTACCGGCAGTAATGGAATTTCTTCAGACATGGAAGTAGTACCGGAAGAGAGCAAGGCTCGGCCTAATGCCGAGATACCCCTCGCACAAAGAGGCGTACACACTCATCTCTAAGATGGAGTTTAGGGGGAGATGATGGAGATGAACTCCGTAATGACCTATGACCTCGGAAAAAAATCCGAGGGAGGAAAACTCAGACCTCTGTCAAGGTGAGTGCCGAAGTGCACTCGCTCATCGTCGTGGGGGTTGGGGATGGTTTTGCCGAAAATGCTCCGCCAGTTGCCGGTGTGGAGGAGCATTTCTTCTTCCACGACACGGAGCTTGGGATCGTCGAGGACGTACGGGATCCAAACCCTGCGGTTGGTCTCCTTCTCTGCCACCGCCGCTGTCACCGTTGTCGCTGCTGTGCTGGAGGATGATGCAGAAGCCATTTTTCTGGTGCGCCGGTGACCTTGGATGGGCGACGCTGGAGATTTTTGGGGAGCAGAGGAGCTCTTGGTTCGTGGGAGGCGTAAGGGAGAAGGAAACAGCGCAAAGTGCTGGTGAGAAGAGATGAGGAATAGGATCTTCACCGCTTATATCCACCAGCCGCGTCAAGATTCATGTAAACGCTACAGTGAACATGCCACGCATCGTGGAAAGGACTGGGAAACCCCCGCGTGATGATTGCGTTGCCTCGATCTCCATGCACGCATTGAAACGGCGCCTCAGTTCCACGAAAGGCGGACCCACCAATGGTCGTGCTGACAGGAAATGTCTGTCAGTGACGTGACTTGACCATGACTAGTGTCAGGTTACGTCAGAGACCAAGTTCTGGCTTAGTTTGAATTTCGAGCTAGAAACACGAGTAACGTACTTATAGGTCCGACTCATTTTTTGAGACCCAGATCGTATCTTTTATTTTGAAGTTTGAGGAACCCTTCAAGATTCTGCAAGTCGAAGATTAAGCTAGATGATGAATCCGACTTTGGATCTTGGAGGCCTCCGGGGGCTGCTGTTGGGGATATATTTTCCGGGTATCCTCATTGTACGTCACTAACCAGGGTGGCCCACTTCAGGTTAGAGCTTTGCTTCACGGGCGGCCCAGTCAGGGAGAAGAGACGGCGTCTAGTCTGGCTACGGGAAGGCCTAGAAGACTTACCGACATAGGCCCATAGTGTTACTTGTAGTTCAAGATGTACTCTGTAACCGACTCTTAGTCATAGCCGGATAGATCTCTCCTGTAAACCCTAGGCCGGATATCTATATAAGCTATCCTAGGGAGAGCCTGTAGGGCACACCTCAATAGTCTACAATCTCAACTCGCACAGGAGAAACCCTTGTAACCCATATCCGGCTCTGCCGTATTATTGGATTGCTAGCAGGAGTAGGATCCATCCAAAGCCGGCGGATTCGAACTTGGGTAAACTTGTGTGCTCACCGTCCCGGAACACCGTACGTCTCACACCCCTCTCTTCCACACGCCCCGAGGACCCCCTCATGGCGTATTTGTCATCAATTCGACGACAACTAAGGATCCTCCAACTCAAGAGGACGTCACTGAAGAATACGAGGAGGATTCAGGCAGCGCTCTGATCCGCAAAGAACCAAAAAAGACTCCCGTGGATGGACGCATGGTTACCCCTGGTTCACGTGAAATTCTCGGAGAAGAACTTACAACACCGATCCCAACCGCCTCGGATATCACCCCGGATGAGTTGGAGGAAAGGGCCCAAGCCTTAGAAGCACATAGATAGGTACTCTTAGATGAAGCCACTCATCTCATCAAGGAGAAACAACGTATTGCAGATGCAAGAAAGTACAACTCCCCGCAACATCAGAAGACCCAAAATGGCCCTGAGCTGGCCAATAAAAATCCGAAAGTTCATAAATCTATCTTTGAGGGAAACAAAGCAAACATAGTTGTGGGACAACCTCAGATCAACAACAAGGGAAACCAGGTGTATAACACGTCAGGTGGCCCGAGAGATCCTGGCGAATAATCCAACTCTAGAGCAGATCCGGATGAGTGTAGCACTACTCAACAAGGGCCTAGAGCAACAAAAGGCCACCACATCCTTCAGTGGAAAACTGGTCTCCAAATCCGACCAATGCCGTACGGACACGGCTCGGCATCATGACATAAGGCCCCGCCAGGAACCGAATCGACACCACCGCTCCGACCCTCAGGATGATACCTACTCAAGAACCGGATCTTCATGGAAAGCGGCACATAACCGCACGTGATTGGAGCAATGTTTCTCTGGCCGCAAAGCGAGACGCTGTAACAACAATGGTTCCACAACAACCTCCCTGATGACAGTCGGATCACCGTAGGGAATAAGATCAAGCACAACGCCGGGAGCAGGATAGGCAAAGAATGCCACCTCCTAGACATACAGGTCGTCCGATTGAGCCTCACCATAATTATGGCAATGATGGACGAAGGAACGACGAATACCACGCCAGATCAAGACGACACGATTGTCATCATCACGAAGCCCTGGAGGACGGCAATCAGCCGGAAATAACCCACCGGCACCACCCCCTCCACCAAGCAGCACCCATAACGACTCACATGGGGGTCAGGAAGGACACCGAGGTGGAGGAGGTGATGGAGGAAGCAAAGACTTGGCTCCACGACAATGTAGCCATATCGAACATCTGAGACGGTGCTCCCTATCACCAAGTGTTGCCATGCACCAGATCAACTCAAACATAGAAGCGTGGAGCTACGAGTCAGACAAAATATACGTGGGCCCAAAATGCTTTGGTCCACTGATTCGACAAACCAATTTTCCGGAAGGATTTGCTATCTCGAGGCACATTCAACCCTACGTTGTGTGGCTCGGCCAGACACCTGACTCTAGGATTTCTTCCAGGCCTACTGCATCGCCAAAGGAGGAAACAGCTTGGTCGCAGTTTGATATCTCCCACTGATGCTGCGGAAGATGGCTCGAACATAGCTCAATGAACTCCCAGATAACACAATTCACAACTGGTATGATTCTAAGTGCGTTCTTTTGGAATTCGAAGGAACATACAGGAGGCCCTGCACGGTCAGAGATCTGCAACATTGCACCTAGAAAGCCAGAGAAACTTGTCGGGATTACCTCGGATGATGGATCAACATGAAGAACTCTTGTGAAGGAGTAAATTACCAGACCGCGATTGAAGCTTTCATCGCAGGGCTCCGAATCGGATTAATGCGTCACCGGCTAAAGTATGACAAAGTCACTGATCTGGGAGAGTTGATAGAAATGACAAGCAAATATGCAGATGTTGATGATTATTTAGAGGGACTGATGAACGCCCTGGCCATACCACAGTCGGCTAAGCAGCCAAAGCAGCAGAAGACCCAGAAACGCAAGAACACCTCGGAAGAGAAACCCAATCCATAAATTGTGACTATCAATGCAACTTTAGGGTGTGGAGGACGAGGAGGCCACGGAGGCGGCCGGGGACGAGACTGTGGAACTTCCCAAGTCCAAGGTAGAGAGGAGACCAGCAGCCTGGTAAAACCTACTCTTGGAACAATATTGTCAATAGTATGTGCGTGCATCACCCGGATGGCAACGGTGGCTCGTCCCACACAAATGTTGAGTGTTGTTTCAATGATGAAATCAAGAAAGACGAATATGTTGGCTACAGGGCCAAGCGACGAAAAGGAAAGAAAAATTCTAACAAAGAGAAAGAGTCCAAGGAAGATTCTGACATGGAGGAGGCTGATACCTCAAATCCTAAGTCAGATGGTAAGAAGACTTAGCCAACCAAGAAATACACCTATGTCTACTTCCTCAGATCTCAATCCGCTAAAGTCAAAAAGGCAGTGATGCACGAACTCAATGCTACTGTTCTAGCTGTCCCCCAGTTTTTCGACTAGTCAGAAGTACAATTACGTTTGACCGAAATGACCATCCGCTTAAACCACATAGGAAAGGAAAGTACGCTATGGTCATCAATCCACTAATCGACGGCTATGGGTTATCCAACACTCTCATGGACGGTGGCAGTAGCATCAACATCCTCTACATCGAAACATTGCACTGTATGAAGATATCAGAACACAGCTGAATCACAACACTATGATTTTCCATGGAGTTGTGCCTGGAAGACAAGCAAACTCTCTGGAAGAAATTACATTGGACATTACTTTTGGAACGCCCAACAACTATCGGACTGAACCACTGTCTTTTGAAGTGGCCCCATTCAAGAGAGCATACCACACTATCTTGGGGCGTCTGGTATATTGGGCCTTCATGGCTCTCCCTTGCTATATCTACAACATGCTGAAAATTCCAGGTCCTAATGGCGTCATCACAATCAGGGGAACCCGAAGAAAGTACGACAATGCAAAGACGAAGCTACCGCCATTGCTGAAATTGTACTACACGCCGAGGAGTACCAGGAGATCAAGAAAAACATCGACTCGTCCGATATGACCGCAATGAAGAAGGAGGTGCTGAAGCCGACTTCAGAGCTCAAGGCATCGAAAGTGACAAAGACAAAATCGCTGAAGGACGATGATCCCGCCAAGGTGACATATATAGGAGTAGTCTTAGGCCACGCATAAGAAAGCATGCTCGTCGAGTTCCTCAAAGCTAATAAAGATATCTTTGCATGGCAACCTTCTGACATGATCGGAGTACCTAGGGAACTTGCCGAGCACTCTTTAAGCATGTATCCTAATGCTAAACCCATCAAACAGTGCTTATGATGTTTCGACGATGAAAAGCGCAAAGCAATAACTAAGGAGATAGCCCAGCTAGAGTTTGCCAGATTTATCAAAGAGGTCATCCACACCGAGTGGTCGGCCAATCCTGTAATGATACCTAAAAATGATACTACTGATTTAAGAATATGTGTCGATTATACTGCCTTGAACAAGCCTTGTCCCAAAGATCCGTTCGCTCTGCCTAGAATCGACCAAGTTATCGACTCGAAAGTAGGCTTAGAACTCCTATGATTTCTCGACGCATATTCCGGTTATCACCAAATATGCATGAAGGAGTCAGACAAGTTAAAGACTTCGTTCATCACCCCCTTCGGAACCTTCTGCTACATAACAGTGCCTTTCGGGCTAAAAAACGTAGGAGCTACATATCAACGCACTATGCAGCGTTGCCTCCATGATCAAATCAGACGCAACATGCATGCATATGTGGATGACACAGTTGTGATGTCCAAAAATATGGAAACACTAATTTCCAACTTGGAGGAAACGTTCACCAATCTACGAAAATACAACATAATTCTTAACCCAAAGAAGTGTTTCTTCGAAATTCCAGTCGCTTTTTTTAGGTTTCATCGTGTCTCAGAGAGGCACAAAGGTGAACCGGGACAAGATAAAGGCTATACTCAACATTACCAGGCCAAATCGCCTGAAGGATGTACAATGGCTCACTGGATGCATCGCTGCAGTCAGTAGGTTCGTAAGCTGGCTCGGTGAAAGAGCCACACCATTATACAAGCTCTTGAAGAAGATCAAAAATTCGTTTGGACCGACGAAGCTGAGGCTGCACTCTTGGACCTGAAAGCCGTACTTTCATCCTCCCATATCCTTGCAGCATTGGAACCTCAGGAACCGATGTTGCTCGACATTGCTATGACAAACAGAGTCGTCAGCACCGTAACGGTGGTGAAACGACTAGAGGAAAAACAGGAATAGTTGGTGTAGTGTCCGACTTACTACCTCAGCGAGGTTCTGACTGAATCAAAACAATGATATCCTCATTACCAAAAGTTTGCCTATGGTGTTCTTCGCATCCATCTATGACACTATTTTCAAGAGCACAAGATTACCGTGGTGAGCATAGCTCCCATGAGAGATATAATCAACAACAGTGATGCCACAGGATGCGTTGCTAAGTGGGGAATTGAGCTAGCAGATTTTGACATTGATTATAAACCGTGTACCACGATAAAGTCCCAGATACTTGCCGATTTTATCGCTGATTGGACAGAGATGGTAGAGAACACAAATGTCCTAGAATCAGAATATTGGACCCTCCACTTTGATGGGTCAAAAGAGCTTGGGGGCTCGGGGGCTGGAGTGGTACTCAAATCACCCCAAGGAGACAAACTATTCTATGTTTTGCAGATTCAATTCATGGCAACAAATAACATTGCTGAATTTGAAGCCCTGCTACATGGAATTTGAATTGCAAAAGACATCGGCATTCACCAAGTCATGTGCTATGGAGACTAAGATTTAGTTGCTTAGCAAGTATCCGACATCTATATGGAAATAAGCACACGGAAGCATATCGAGCTGTCGTGGATGAACTAGCAAAATCGTTCAAAGGGTTTGAAGTTCAACACATTCCTCGAACAGAAAACGAGGAAGAAGATGCACTATCAAGGATAGGCTCTGCACGAAAAAAGGTCCCCGGATGGTGCTTTTCTGGAGCACCTAAGAGTTCCCTCCATCACAGGAGTTTATGAGGATTATCCGACCAAATCCCACTCACCGCTCATAGCAGTTCTAGCTGTAATTCCTAGCTGGAATAAACCTTACCTCGAATTCTTGGTATAAGGAAAATTACCCAAAGACAAAGTTCTGAGCCTACAGATTGTCCGACGAGCGAAATCCTACATAGTAATCAGTGGTGAGCTCTATAGGCAGTGTGTATCTAGGGTCTTTCAGCGCTGTGCTTTTCTAGAAGAAGGAGTAGAAATTCTAAGGAAAATCCACGAAGGCGAATGCAGACATCACGCCTTAGCCAAATATTTAGTGGCAAACGCTTTTTGACATGGATTGTTTTTGGCTTACAGCTAAGTCAGATGTCGAACGACTGGTCAAGATGTGCAGAGGCTACCAAAAATATGCCAAACAAACCCATGTTCCGGCTGATCAACTACGAACAATTCCAATTACATGACACTTTGTGGTCTGGGGGCTTGACATGGTAGGACTTTTAAATGGGCTCCAAGTAGATTTACTCACCTACTAGTGATGGTGGATAAATTTACGAAATGGATTGAGGTTAAACCTGTCACAAGTTGTGATGGAGCAACAGCCAAAAGATTTGTCGAGGACGTCATAATATGATTCGGCTATCTGCACAGTATCATTATAGACAACGGGAACAACTTTTAAATGGGAGAAATTTTTGAGTTTTGTGAGGATCAAGGGATTCGGCTCGACATTGCATCGATCGCACATGCACAAGCCAATGGAGAAGTCGAAAGGGAAAATGGTTTAATACTTCAAGGCCTCTATCCCAGACTCGAAGCACCACTTCATCGTGCTGCGGGGCTTGGGCGGATGAATTGTCGTCTATTGTATGGAGTTTATGAACTACTCCTAACAGGTCAACCAGATATACACCTTTTTTCTTGTTCTACGACGCAGAAGCAGTTTTTCTGAGTGATCTTATCCATCTTTCTCCTCGAGTCACTGCATATGTCGAAGAAGATGCCGAAATTGCTCGACAATATGACATTGATATACTCGAGGAAGTTCGAGTCATTGCTGAGCAGAGATCTACAACCTGTCAGTAGAAGTTATGCAAGTATCATAGTTAGAGAGTCAAAATTTGGTCTTTCAAAAAGACGATCTAGTTCTCCGACTAGTGGAAAAAAGAAAGCACAAACTTCCCCAATTTGGGAAGGGCCCTTTATGGTTAGTAGAGTATTGCACAATGGTTCATACTACCTAATAGACATGAGGCTAGAAAAAGAAAGACCTACTACTAAGAAGATGAAGGGAGCTGGAGGCAGCACATACCCGGATGAGAAAGACCGTCCATGGAATATTGCTCAGCGACGTCCCTTTTATTCTTAAAATTTCTTTCTTTGTAATCATATCAATATACATGTTCAAAGTGAAATAAAGTATTGGTCCCCTCAATGTTTTTTACTGAGAAGTTTTAAGTACCATCTTATTTACGAATGATCATGTCATAGTCAAAAATCCCAGGATACTTGAATGTACTTTATGCTTAGGTTTGTTCTGGTTAGATTTCCAATTCTAAATAAATGCTACCTTCAGGTGTAAATCTCATTTTCTGATTGTACTTTAGTTTTTGTTTGATTGCTGGATGCGGGTATTTTTCGAGTAGTGATGTGTTGGTACTGGAGGCCGGCTTTGATTCTGGGTTTAAAATGGTTTAGCAATTGAGTTCCTTTGATGGGAAAAATTTCTGTGCTAAAGGTTTGCCGGCTCAGGAAAGGTACGAGGCAGAAAGCTGGATAAACAATAAGATGAACAAAAAGTGCTTAAGTATTTTCGAAGCACAAAATAACTTGCGTGCTAAGATTAAAGCATTAGTTCTTACATAGTAGCACCCCAAAATAAATAAGTTTAATCAGTACATCAAGGCTTGTTTCAGAATAATACAAAGTTTTTCTTGCAAATTTTCATGTTGCAGGAGAAGGATTTGCCTGCTCGCTGGTGCCACCACCCAGTTCACCCTGATCTTTTTCCGAGACGGGGATGTCAGACTCTATCTCTTTCTGATTGTTGTCGAGAAGTTCATCATCTTCGATCGGGGGGCTTGGAGGCACTTCGACGGGATTGAAAAATGGCTTCTTGTAGTTGGTTGCATTGGCTACGCAACAAGCATATATGTCACAAGAATCCTAGATTTTGCCAATATTCTGAATCTTGCCATCTTCATCTATAGTCAAATAACCCTTGGTAACTTGCCAGATTTCCATGTTTCCAAGATGGCTCATTATCATGGTTAGGGCATTCTGCGCTGCCATACAGGCGTAGGACATTTTACAATCCTTAACCAGCTGCGGGATATCCTTTGCTTTGTCACGCAGATCAAAGGTAGACACCTTGTTTAAGTTAGAGAGATTAATGGTCTCACCAATATCTTCAAGAGATTAGCGGAAATCATGAAGCAAATCTTCGACTGCGACAAGCCGGCTGGTGCGTGGCCCAGACGAAGAAGCATCCAGAAGGTGGAGAGGTTCTAAAAAGGGAGAGATATTAGGAAAATCTGACAAAAAAGGTGGGAAAGACCAAGAAATGAGTCAGAATGGCAGTGAACGCACCAAAGATAGATTCGTTTACTTTGGTATTCTCCTCTCTCAGACTCCAGAGATCATCCCGGAGGGCCTGGGTGATATCCTTCTATCGATCCATCTCTACTTATAAATCCGAGATTTATTTATCTTGGAGAGCAATGATCCGGTCGCGTTCTTCAGTGGCCATGTTTCTAGATTCAAGTATATTATTGACGCTGCGTTCATGGTCCTCTTGCAATTTCTTAAGTTTCTCTTGTAGGCTAGCATTCTCGGATTCTAAAGCTCCGAAGTTTTCAGCTTCCTCCACAAGTTTGAAGGATTGATTCAGGAAACCTGGAGTGAGGCATACAAGTTAGTCAAATCCATAATTCGGTTAAAACATAAAAATCCGAGAAGAGATTGTCAAAAAACTTACTTTTGGCATCATTCTTCTCAACCTTTAACTGAGAATTTTCAAGTTGGAGAGCCTTCACCTCTCTCCGCTTGTTACAGATGTTCTTCAACAATTCCTAGTTGTAATCATATTTTTTTGTAAGTTAGAATGATGACCAGAGTCAGATGCCTACTAAGACTCGGGATGTTATTTTTAACTAAATTTTAGCACGAGCCTTGGGGGATACACTACTTCGTTCTTTGGCATCCTATAAAAGCATAAACTCGGATTTCTAGTTCTATCCAACTTCATGCTTGGGGGATACAGGATATGATATAAATACAATAAAAGGAGTAAAAAATGACTTACAAAATGCTCGTGTTGCAATTTGTTGAGGCTGCTATTCATTTCAGCAAAAACATTCTCGGCAAAGGTTAAAGGGATGATAGGTGGAGGCGGAACTACACCAGCCTTTAGCTTCTCATCGTGGAGATGAACTTGATCAAGCAGATCAATAAGTTTCACATCTTCATCTTCTTGAGATTCTTCTTCATCCATAATATTTATGGTCTCCAAGCAATGGAAGGCCAATTTCTAAATCTATTCCACGCTCTTCGGAGTAAGGCCAAGTTTGGCTACACCCGGATACTACAGAAGGTTTTCGGCAAGGACTTCGGCTGAGGGATCATTACCCTTAGAGGGTTCACCCTTATCAGTTTTCTAGTCACCCATGGTGATGTAGGTTTGTGAACTTGGGTTCACTCGCTCTTTAGAGTGAGCCACAACATCCTCAATGCGCGAAGATGGAATATCCTTTGGCACCGAGGATGGGTTTGGGGTAGGAGTTAGAGGCGTAGCAGCGGGTGAAACTATGGTTAACTTCTGCTGGCGCAGAATTTTTCCCGGCTTCGCCTTTCCTTTTGCCTTAATAATTGGTTTAGCTCTGGACAGTAATAGATTAAGATTGTTATTACCTAGATAAAATATGAAAACAAAATACAAAGTCTAATGGAAGAACTTAATTCTTGACGACTGGCATTGTTTGTGGGCCAGCCGATATAACAGGAACTTTACGCTTTCGGGTGAGCGCTTCTAGAAGCACTTCAAGCTCTTCATCCTCCCGAGGAACCGGATCCTTAGGTGGATATCCCTCAAGAGGAGCCAATTCTGACTCGGAGAGGTCAGCGAGATGAAAGTCGGAGTATCTCAGCATTGCAAATAAACATATATAGATGAAACAAGTACAAGATGGGTCAGTCAAAAATCTTACTCGTGTCAAGGGTTTCTTTTCCATGAACATGTCTAGAGAAATCATCGGATCTTCCGATATATTCTCTCCTTGATAAACCACCTGATCTGGGACTTGTAATACTTGGTAGGAATCGGGTTCTGGCTCACTCTCGGGTTGTCCTTCCTGTTGGTGGTGACCATATGCATCATCCGGTCGCCACGGTGCTGTAGAGGTTGAATCCGACGAGCCAGCCAGCAATGGACTAAGTCAGATCCACTCAGTCCCTTATGCCTCATCAAAAAATCAATCGGCCTCTTAGCGCGGATCAAGTGTTCAGAAAGAGTCGGTGCTTCTAGATCCCAAGAGTCTTGAGGGGCGGCGGAATCGTCAATGAAATCCAGCAATCTTTCATGCTTGCTGGTAGCCGGATTATCCTTGTGATAGAAAAAGGTAGATGGCCACCTCTTCACTGATTCACTGGCTATGACCTTGGGATAGACTCGGTCTCTCCTAAGGACTAAGCTAGGGGTTCCTGTATGATTACAACACTAATACAATGTTGGTTTCTATTTCCTTATCTAGCAAAACTATGATTTCTGTAGGATGATTCCTAGGCCTTCTTGTTGGTCTTCATGGGTCAACAAGCTCCATGTAGCTGTGGTAGCCAAACATAAGCACCCAAGTAGTCATATCCATGTCAGTAGCCCCCAAGACTCTGTCTGAATAGTAGATTCGGATTGAGTCTCAAAGATATCTTTAGTATTTATGATTTGAAGTCTTGAGAGATATTTTTTATTTGTTTTATATATAAGATGTAGGGATTTGGTACAACAGGCCTGATGCATCTGATGGATCGGGAATCAGTTAATTGCACCTGGGGAAAACACTATAGACCTACATCAAATTCAAGTCCCCAGGCTTGAACTCGAAAATGTGCTAGCATAATTCAGTTCGAGCCATTGAGGTCTTATCGAATAATGAGTTCTAGTTCTATTATCTCAGGTACCCAACGCGTCCGTCGGGGTTTTTCATCGTATCGTTGATACATATATTTTACTGGCAGAGCACATTCTTATGCGATTACCAGGCCACACAGGACGAGCCCCGGGGTCTTACCATTGTGTCATGGACACAACTTTCAGAGTTTTTATCGCGTCAGGAGCAATCCGAGATTTTTGTATGATTTTATCGACTGCCTTGTTTGGCTGCTGGAATTGAAGAAGTTTATCAGTTTTTTATTTTCTCGGATGATGTTTTGTAGACACTCCCGATGGTAGTACACTTTTGAGGATACACTAATGTAATGATCATAAGTTCTTATCTTCCCCTTTATCAGATCTTTTATCGGGTGTGTTTTCAACACATGAGGATAATTTTTCTTAAGGTCATATTATGACCTTATAGAGCAAAGTTTTCTATCAGGTGTGTGGCAGCGCTCCCGATCAGAGTAGCCCCCACTATGTTCGGATGCCTGTATCGAGACATAGGCTCAAAGATTTTTTTCATCCATAGAAATCTTTAATTTCAGTCATTTTTCTAGAACCGTCATCACATTTTGTCGGCTGTGCGGCCAGCGCTCCCGATGATAGTAGTCCCCGAGGCTATAGTCGAACACGAATATTCGATTGTAAGCTCAAATTATTTCTGATGATGAGTTTATTTCAACTCAGGTCTTGTAACTACTTTCTCGAGTCTTTCCTTAAATAGATCCAAATTTTTGTCACTATTTGATGACGTCATTGCTAACGAAGTTATTGCATCGTGGCTTCCGAGAGATAAGACCCGATGGGATGTTTCAATTATGGGCCCCTGTTGCCATAATGATGACGCTTGAGCGGCGTGTCAGTGGAGATTTTTGACAACACACCCCCCTTTACGTGCAAAGAACAAGGCAACATGCAGATTTCCTCCATATTTACCATGATAATAACTGCCCATGAATTTTATCCTTCACTGAAACCTTGACACGTATCATCATCCTATGTGTTTTGACGGTTCGCTGTTTTTATCAAATGGATGAGCTTTACGCTTCTTCTCTTTATAAATGATGGGAGATACCTTATACCTACGTTCGCTTCCTTTGCCTATTCCTTCCTCCTTGCATACCTATGTCACTCTCCAGAGACCACACATGGATCCACCAGTGTCATTGCATGTGTGTTTTTTTTACTAACAACAACCAGAGTCATTGAAATGTGTGTTCTCTGAAGAGACCACACATGGATCCACCAGTGTCATTGCATGTGTGTTCTCTGAAGAGACCACACATGGATCCACCAGTGTCATTGCATGTGTGTTCTTTTTACTAACAACAACTGGAGTCATTGCATGTGTGTTCTTTTCCCATACCACATATGGATCCACCAGTGTCATTGCAAGTGTGATCTTTTCACAATCCATATATGGATCCACCAGTGTCATTGCATGTGTGTTCTTTTTACTAACAACAACCAGAGTCATTGCATGTGTGTTCTCTTCAGAGACCACACATGGATCCACCAGTGTCATTGCACGTGTGTTCATTTTACTAACAACAACTCGAGTCATTTCATGTGTGTTCTTTTCACATACCACATATGGATCCACCAGTGTTATTGCATGTGTGCTCTTTTCACAATCCACCTATAGATCCACCAGTGTCATTGCATGTGTGCTATTTTTAGTAACAACAACCAGATTCATTGCATGTGTGTTCTTTTCACATACCACATATGGATCCACCAGTATCATTGCATGTGTGTTCTTTTCACAATCCACCTATAGATCCACCAGTGTAATTGCATGTGTGCTCTTTTTACTAACAACAACCAGAGTCATTGCATGTGTGTTCTCTTCAGAGACCACACATGGATCCACTAGTGTCATTGCAGGTGTGTTCTTTTTACTAACAACAACCAGAGTCATTGAAATGTGTGTTCTCTTCAGAGACCACACATGGATCCACCAGTGTCATTGCATGTGTGGTCTTTTTAATAACAACATCTGGAGTCATTTCGTGTGTGTTCTTTTCACATACCACATATGGATCCACCAGTGTCATTGCATGTGTGTTCTTTTTAATAACAACAACTGGAGTCATTTCATATGTGTTCTTTTCACATACCACACATGGATCCACCAGTGTCATTGAAATGTGTGTTCTCTTTACAGACCACACATGGATCCACCAGTGTCATTACATGTGTGTTCTTTTTACTAACAACAACCGGAGTCATTGCATGTGTGTTCTTTTCACATACCACATATGGATCCACCAGTGTCATTGCACGTGTGTTCATTTTACTAACAACATCTGGAGTCATTTCATGTGTGTTCTTTTCACATACCACATATGGATCCACCAGTGTTTTTGCATGTGTGCTCTTTTCACAATCCACCTATGGATCCACCAGTGTCATTGCATGTGTGCTATTTTTAGTAACAACAACCAGATTCATTGCATGTGTGTTCTTTTCACATACCACATATGGATCCACCAGTATCATTGCATGTGTGTTCTTTTCACAATCCACCTATGGATCCACCAGTGTAATTGCATGTGTGCTCTTTTTACTAACAACAACCAGAGTCATTGTGTGTGTGTTCTCTTCAGAGACCACACATGGATCCACTAGTGTCATTGCATGTGTGTTCTTTTTACTAACAACAACCAGAGTCATTGAAATGTGTGTTCTCTTCAGAGACCACACATGGATCCACCAGTGTCATTGCATGCGTGGTCTTTTTACTAACAACATCTGGAGTCATTTCATGTGTGTTCTTTTCACATACCATACATGGATCCACCAGTGTCATTGAAATGTGTGTTCTCTTTACAAACCACACATGGATCCACCAGTGTCATTGCATGTGTGTTCTTTTTACTAACAACCTCGGGAGTCATTGCATGTGTGTTCTTTTCACATACCACATATGGATCCACCAGTGTCATTGCATGTGTGTTCTTTTCACATACCACATATGGATCCACCAGTGTCATTGCATGTGTGTTCTTTTTACTAATAACAACTGGAGTCATTTCATGTGTGTTCTTTTCACATACCATACATCGATCCACCAGTGTCATTGAAATGTGTGTTCTCTTTACAAACCACACATGGATCCACCAGTGTCATTGCATGTGTGTTCTTTTTACTAACAACAACGGGAGTCATTGCATGTGTGTTCTTTTCACATACCACATATGGATCCACCAGTGTCATTGCATGTGTGCTCTTTTCACAATCCACCTATGGATCCACCAGTGTCATTGCATGTGTGTTCTTTTTACTAACAACAACCAGAGTCATTGCATGTGTGTTCATTTTACTAACAACAACTGGAGTCATTTCATGTGTGTTCTTGTCACATACCACATATGGATCCACCAGTGTTATTGCATGTGTGCTCTTTTCACAATCCACCTATGGATCCACCAGTGTCATTGCATGTGTGTTATTTTTAGTAACAACAACGGGAGTCATTGCATGTGTGTTCTTTTCACATACCACATGGATCCACCAGTGTCATTGCATGTGTGTTCTTTTCACAATCCACCTATGGATCCACTAGTGTAATTGCATGTGTGCTCTTTTTACTAACAACAACCAGAGTCATTGCGTGTGTTCTCTTCAGAGACCACACATGGATCCACTAGTTTCATTGCATGTGTGTTCTTTTTACTAACAACAACCAGAGTCATTGAAATGTGTGTTCTCTTCAGAGACCACACATGGATCCACCAGTGTCATTGCATGTGTGGTCTTTTTACTAACAACATCTGGAGTCATTTCATGTGTGTTCTTTTCACATACCACATATGGATCAACCAGTGTCATTGCACGTGTGTTCTTTTTACTAACAACAACTGGAGTCATTTCACGTGTGTTCTTTTCACATACCACACATGGATCCACCAGTGTCATTGAAATGTGTGTTCTCTTTACAGACCACACATGGATCCACCAGTGTCATTGCATGTGTGTTCTTTTTACTAACAACAACGGGAGTCATTGCATGTGTGTTCTTTTCACATACCACACATGGATCCACCAGTGTCATTGCATGTCTGTTCTTTTCACTAACAACAACTGGAGTCATTTCATGTGTGTTCTTTTCACATACCATACATGGATCCACCAGTGTCATTGAAATGTGTGTTCTCTTTACAAACCACACATGGATCCACCAGTGTCATTGCATGTGTGTTCTTTTTACTAACAACAACCAGAGTCATTGCATGTGTGTTCTCTTCAGAGACCACACATGGATCCACCAGGGTCATTGCACGTGTGTTCATTTTACTAACAACAACTGGAGTCATTTCATGTGTGTTCTTTTCACATACCACATATGGATCCACCAGTGTTATTGCATGTGTGCTCTTTTCACAATCCACCTATGGATCCATCAGTGTCATTGCATGTGTTCTATTTTTAGTAACAACAACCAAATTCATTGCATGTGTGTTCTTTTCACATACCACATATGGATCCACCAGTATCATTGCATGTGTGTTCTTTTCACAATCCACCTATGGATCCACCAGAGTAATTACATGTGTGCTCTTTTTACTAACAACAACCAGAGTCATTGTGTGTGTGTTATCTTCAGAGACCACACATGGATCCACTAGTGTCATTGCATGTGTGTTCTTTTTACTAACAACAACCAGAGTCATTGAAATGTGTGTTCTCTTCAGAGACCACACATGGATCCACCAGTGTCATTGCATGCGTGGTCTTTTTACTAACAACATCTGGAGTCATTTCATGTGTGTTCTTTTCACATACCATACATGGATCCACCAGTGTCATTGAAATGTGTGTTCTCTTTACAAACCACACATGGATCCACCAGTGTCATTGCATGTGTGTTCTTTTTACTAACAACAACGGGAGTCATTGCATGTGTGTTCTTTTCACATACCACATATGGATCCACCAGTCTCATTGCATGTGTGTTCTTTTCACATACCACATATGGATCCACCAGTGTCATTGCATGTGTGTTCTTTTTACTAACAACAACTGGAGTCATTTCATGTGTGTTCTATTCACATACCATACATGGATCCACCAGTGTCATTGAAATGTGTGTTCTCTTTACAAACCACACATGGATCCACCAGTGTCATTGCATGTGTGTTCTTTTTACTAACAACAACGGGAGTCATTGCATGTGTGTTCTTTTCACATACCACATATGGATCCACCAGTGTCATTGCATGTGTGCTCTTTTCACAATCCACCTATGGATCCACCAGTGTCATTGCATGTGTGTTCTTTTTACTAACAACAACCAGAGTCATTGCATGTGTGTTCTCTTCAGAGACCACACATGTATCCACCAGTGTCATTGCACGTGTGTTCATTTTACTAACAACAACTGGAGTCATTTCATGTGTGTTCTTGTCACATACCACATATGGATCCACCAGTGTTATTGCATGTGTGCTCTTTTCACAATCCACCTATGGATCCACCAGTGTCATTGGATGTGTGTTATTTTTAGTAACAACAACAGGAGTCATTGCATGTGTGTTCTTTTCACATACCACATATGGATCCACCAGTGTCATTGCATGTGTGTTCTTTTCACAATCCACCTATGGATCCACCAGTGTAATTATATGTGTGCTCTTTTTATTAACAACAACCAGAGTCATTGCGTGTGTGTTCTCTTCAGAGACCACACATGGATCCACTAGTTTCATTGCATGTGTGTTCTTTTTACTAACAACAACCAGAGTCATTGAAATGTGTGTTCTCTTCAGAGACAACACATGGATCCACCAGTGTCATTGCATGTGTGGTCTTTTTACTAACAACATCTGGAGTCATTTCATGTGTGTTCTTTTCACATACCACATATGGATCAACCACTGTCATTGCATGTGTGTTCTTTTTACAAACAACAACTGGAGTCATTTCACGTGTGTTCTTTTCATATACCACACATGAATCCACCAGTGTCATTGAAATGTGTGTTCTCTTTACAGACCACACATGGATCCACCAGTGTCGTTGCATGTGTGTTATTTTTACTAACAACAACTGGAGTCATTGCATGTGTGGTCTTTTCACATACCACATATGGATCCATCAGTGTCACTGCATGTGTGCTCTTTTCACAATCCACCTATGGATCCACTAGTGTCATTGAATGTGTGTTCTTTTTACTAACAACAACTAGAGTCATTTCATGTGTGTTCTTTTCACATACCACACATGGATCCACCAGTGTCATTGAAATGTGTGTTTTCTTCAGAGACCACACATGGATCCACCAGTGTCATTGCATGTCTGTTCTTTTTACTAACAACAACTGGAGTCATTGCATGTGTGTTCTTTAAAAAGACCACACGTGGATCCACCAGTGTCATTGCATGTGTGTTCTCTTCAGAGACCACACATGGATCCACCAGTGTCATTGCATGTGTGTTCTCTTCAGAGACCACACATGGATCCACCAGTGTCATTGAAATGTGTGTTCTCTTCAGAGACCACACATGGATCCACCAGTGTCATTGCATGTGTGTTCTCTAAAGAGACCACACATGGATCCACCAGTGTCATTGCATGTGTGTTTTTTTTACTAACAACAACTGGAGTCATTGCATGTGTGTTCTTTTCCCATACCACATATGGATCCACCAGTGTCATTGCATGTGTGCTCTTTTCACAATCTAGCTATGGATCCACCAGTGTCATTGCATGTGTGTTCTTTTTACTAGCAACAACCAGAGTCATTGCATGTGTGCTCTCTTCAGAGACCACACATGGATCCACCAGTGTCATTGCACGTGTGTTCATTTTACTTACAACAACTAGAGTCATTTCATGTGTGTTCTTTTCACATACCACATATGGATCCACCAGTGTTATTGCATGTGTGCTCTTTTCACAATCCACCTATGGATCCACCAGTGTCATTGCATGTGTGCTATTTTTAGTAACAACAACCAGATTCATTGCATGTGTGTTCTTTTCACATACCACATATGGATCCACCAGTATCATTGCATGTGTGTTCTTTTCACAATCCACCTATGGATCCACCAGTGTAATTGCATGTGTGCTCTTTTACTAACAACAACCAGAGTCATTGCGTGTGTGTTCTCTTCAGAGACCACACATGGATCCACTAGTGTCATTGCATGTGTGTTCTTTTTAATAACAATAACCAGAGTCATTGAAATGTGTGTTCTCTTGAGAGACCGCACATGGATCCACCAGTGTCATTGCATGTGTGGTCTTTTTACTAACAACATCTGGAGTCATTTCATGTGTGTTCTATTCACATACCACATATGGATCCACCAGTGTCATTGCATGTGTGTTCTTTTTACTAACAACAACTGGAGTCATTTCATGTGTGTTCTTTTCACATACCACACATGGATCCACCAGTGTCATTGAAATGTGTGTTCTCTTTACAGACCACACATGGATCCACCAGTGTCATTGCATGTGTGTTCTTTTTACTAACAACAACTGGAGACATTGCATGTGTGTTCTTTTCACATACCACATATGGATCCACCAGTGTCATTGCATGTGTGCTCTTTTCACAATCCACCTATGGATCCACCAGTGTCATTGCATGTGTGTTCTTTATACTAACAACAACCAGAGTCATTGCATGTGTGTTCTCTTCAGAGACCACACATGGATCCACCAGTGTCATTGCACGTGTGTTCATTTTACTAACAACAACTGGAGTCATTTCATGCGTGTTCTTTTCACATACCACATATGGATCCACCAGTGTTATTGCATGTGTGCTCTTTTCTGAATCCGCCTATGGATCCACCATTTTCATTGCATGTGTGTTCTTTTTACTAACAACAACCAGAGTCATTGCATGTGTGTTCTTTTCACATACCACATATGGATCCACAAGTGTCATTGCATGTGTGTTCTTTTCACAATCCACCTATGGATCCACTAGTGTCATTGCATGTGTGCTCTTTTTACTAACAACAACCAGAGTCATTGCATATGTGTTCTCTTCAGAGACCACATATGGATCCACCAGTGTCATTGCATGTGTGTTCTTTTTACTAACAACAACCAAAGTCATTGAAATGTGTGTTCTCTTCAGAGACCACACATGGATCCACCAGTGTCATTGCATGTGTGTTCTCTAAAGAGACCACACATGGATCCACCAGTGTCATTGCATGTGTGTTCGTTTTACTAACAACAACTGGAGTCATAGCATGTGTGTTCTTTTCACATACCACATATGGATCCACCAGTGTCATTGCATGTGTGCTCTTTTCACATACCACATATGGATCCACCAGTGTCATTGCATGTGTGCTCTTTTCACAATCCACCTATGGATCCACCAGTGTCATTGCATGTGTGTTCTTTATACTAACAACAACCAGAGTCATTGCATGTGTGTTCTCTTCAGAGACCACACATGGATCCACCAGTGTCATTGCACGTGTGTTCATTTTACTAACAACAACTGGAGTCATTTCATGCGTGTTCTTTTCACATACCACATATGGATCCACCAGTGTTATTGCATGTGTGCTCTTTTCATAATCCGCCTATGGATCCACCATTTTCATTGCATGTGTGTTCTTTTTACTAACAAGAACCAGAGTTATTGCATGTGTGTTCTTTTCACATACCACATATGGATCCACCAGTGTCATTGCATGTGTGTTCTTTTCACAATCCACCTATGGATCCACTAGTGTCATTGCATGTGTGCTATTTTTACTAACAACAACCAGAGTCATTGCATATGTGTTCTCTTCAGAGACCACACATGGATCCACAAGTGTCATTGCATGTGTGTTCTTTTTACTAACAACAAGAGTCATTGAAATGTGTGTTCTCTTCAGAGACAACACATGGATCCCCAAGTGTCATTGCATGTGTGTTCTTTTCACCATCCACCTATGGATCCACCAGTGTCATTGCATGTGTGCTCTTTTTACTAACAACAACCAGAGTCATTGCATGTGTGGTCTCTTCAGAGACCACACATGGTTCCACTAGTGTCATTGCATGTGTGTTCTTTTTACTAACAACAACCAGAGTCATTGAAATGTGTGTTCTCTTCAGAGACCACACATGGATCCACCAATGCCATTGCATGTGTTGTATTTTTAGTAACAACAATTGGAGTCATTTCATGTGTGTTCTTTTCACATACCACATATGGATCCACCAGTGTCATTGCATGTGTCTTCTTTTTACTAACAACAACTGGAGTCATATCATATGTGTTCTTTTCACATACCACACATGGATCCACTAGTGTCATTGAAATGTGTGTTCTCTTCAGAGACCACACATGGATCCACCAGTGTCATTACATGTGTGTTCTTTTTACTAACAATAACTGGAGTCATTGATTGTGTGTTCTTTTCACATACCACATATGGATCCACCAGTGTCATTGCATGTGTGCTCTTTTCACAATCCACCTATGGATCCACCAGTGTCATTGCATGTGTGTTCTTTTTACTAACAACAACCAAAGTCATTGCATGTGTGTTCTTTTCACATACCACATATGGATCCACCAGCGTCATTGCATGTGTGCTCTTTTCACAATCCACCTATGGATCCACCGGTGCCATTGCATGTGGGCTCTTTTTACTAACAACAACCAGAGTCATTGCATGTGTGTTCTCTTCAGAGAGCACACATGGATCCACTAGTGTCATTCCATGTGTGTTCTTTTTACTAACAACAACCAGAGTCATTGAAATGTGTGTTCTCTTCACAGACCACACATGGATCCACCAGTGTCATTGCATGTGTGTTCTATGAAGAGACCACACATGGATCCACCAGTGTCATTGCATGTGTGTTCTTTATACTAACAACAACTGGAGTCATTGCATCTGTGTTCTTTTCACATACCACATATGGATCCACCCGTGTCATTGCATGTGTGCTCTTTTCACAATCCACCTATGGATCCACCAGTGGCATTGCATGTGTGTTCTTTTTACTAACAACAACCAGAGTCATTTCATGTGTGTTCTCTTGAGAGACCACACATGGATCCACCAGTGTCATTGCATGTGTGTTCTTTTTACTAACAACAACTAGATTCATTACATGTGCGTTCTTTTCACACACGACATATTAATCCACCAGTGTCATTGCATGTGTGCTCTTTTCATAATCCACCTATGGATCCACCAGTGCCAATGCATGTGTGTTCTTTTTACTAACAACAACCAAAGTCATTGCATGTGTGTTCTTTTCACATACCACATATGGATCCACCAGTGTCATTGCATGTGTGTTCTTTTCACAATCCACCTATGGATCCACCAGTGTCATTGCATGTGTGCTCTTTTTACTAAGAACAACCAGAGTCATCGCATGTGTGTTCTCTTTAGAGACCACACATGGATCCACCAGTGTCATTGCATGTGTGTTCTTTTCACAATCCACCTATGGATCCACCAGTGTCATTGCATGTGTGCTCTTTTTACTAAGAACAACCAGAGTCATCGCATGTGTCTTCTCTTTAGAGACCACACATGGATCCACCAGTGTCATTGCATGTGTGTTCTTTTTACTAACAACAACAAGAGTCCTTGAAATGTGCGTTCTCTTCAGAGACCACAAATGGATCAAACAATGTCATTGCTTGTGTGGTATTTTTACTAACAACAACTGGAGTCATTTCATGTGTGTTCTTTTCACATACCACATATGGATCCACCAGTATCATTGCATGTGTGTTCTTTTTATTAACAACAACTGGAGTCATTTCATGTGTGTTCTTTTCACACACCACATATGGATCCACCAGTGTCATTGCATGTGTGCTCTTTTCACAATCCACCTATGGATCCACCATTTTCATTGCATGTGTGTTCTTTTTACTAACAACAACCAGAGTTATTGCATGTGTGTTCTTTTCACATACCACATATGGATCCACCAGTGTCATTGCATGTGTGTTCTTTTCACAATCCACCTATGGATCCACTAGTGTCATTGCATGTGTGCTCTTTTTACTAACAACAACCAGAGTCATTGCATATGTGTTCTCTTCAGAGACCACACATGGATCCACAAGTGTCATTGCATGTGTGTTCTTTTTACTAACAACAAGAGTCATTGAAATGCGTGTTCTCTTCAGAGACCACACATGGATCCACCAGTGTCATTGAAATGTGTGTTCTCTTCAGAGACCACACATGGATCCACCTGTGTTATTTCATGTGTTCTCTCTTCAGAGACCACACATGGATCCACCAGTGTCATTGCATGTGTGTTATTTTTACTAACAACAACTAGAGTCATTGCTTGTGTGTTATTTTCACATACCACATATGGATCCACCAGTGTCATTGCATGTGTGCTCTATTCACAATCCACCTATGGATCCACCAGTGTCATTGCATGTGTGTTCTTTTTACTAACAATAACCAGAGTCATTGCATGTGTGTTCTTTTCACATACCACATATGGATCCACCAGTGTCATTGCATGTGTGCTCTTTTCACAATCCAGCTATAGATCCACCAGTGTCATTGCATGTGTGCTCTTTTTACTAACAACCAGAGGCATTGCATGTGTGTTCTCTTCAGAGACCACACATGGATCCAGCAGTGTCATTGCATGTGTGTTCTTTTTCCTAACAACAACCAGAGTCATTGAAATGTGTGTTCTCTTCAAAGACCACACATGGATCCACCAGTGTCATTGCATGTGTGTTCTCTGAAGAGACCACACATGGATCCACTAGTGTTATTGCATGTGTGTTGTTTTTACTAACAACAAGTAGAGTCATTGCATGTGTGTTCTTTTCACATACCACACATGGATGCACCAGTGTCATTGCATGTGTGTTCTTTTCACATACCACACATGGATGCACCAGTGTCATTGCATGTGTGTTATTTTTACTAACAACAACCAGAGTCATTGAAATGTGTGTTCTCTTCAAAGACCACACATGGATCCACCAGTGTTATTGCATGTGTGTTCTGTGAAGAGACCACACATGGATCCACCAGTGTCATAGCATGTGTGTTCTTTTTACTAACAACAACTAGAGTCATTGCATGTGTGTTCTTTTCACATACCACATATGGATCCACCCGTGTCATTCCATGTGTGCTCTTTTCACAATCCACCTATGGATCCCCCAGTGTCATTGCATGTGTGTTCTTTTGACTAACAACAACCAGAGTCATTGCATTTGTGTTCTTTTCACATAACACATATGGATCCACAAGTGTCATTGCATGTGTTCTCTTTTCACAATCCACCTATAGATCCACCAGTGTCATTGCATGTGTGCTCTTTTTACTAACAACAACCAGAGCCATTGCATGTGTGTTCTCTTCATAGACCACACATGGATCCACCAGTGTCATTGCATGTGTGAGCTTTTTACTAACAACAACCAGAGTCATTGAAATGTGTGTTCTCTTCAAAGACCACACATGGATCCACCAGTGTCATTGCATGTGTGTTCTCTGAAGAGACCACACATGGATCCACCAGTGTCATTGCATGTGTGTTCTTTTGACTAACAACAACTGGAGTCATTGCATGTGTGTTCTTTTCACATACCACATATGGATCCACCAGTGTCATTGCATGTGTGCTCTTTTCATAATCCACCTATGGATCCACCAGTGTCATTGCATGTGTGTTATTTTTACTAACAACAACCAGAGTCATTGCATGTGTGTTCTTTTCCCATACCACCTATGGATCCACCAGTGTAATTGCATGTGTGCTCTTTTTACTAACAACAACCAGAGTCATTGCGTGTGTGTTCTGTTCAGAGACCACACATGGATCCACTAGTTTCATTGCATGTGTGTTCTTTTTACTAACAACAACCAGAGTCATTTCATGTGTGTTCTCTTGAGAGACCACACATGGATCCACCAGTGTCATTGCATGTGTGTTCTTTTTACTAACAACAACTAGATTCATTACATGTGTGTTCTTTTCACACACGACATATGAATCCACCAGTGTCATTGCATGTGTGCTCTTTTCATAATCCACCTATGGATCCACCAGTGCCAATGCATGTGTGTTCTTTTTACTAACAACAACCAGAGTCATTGCATGTGTGTTCTTTTCACATACCACATATGGATCCACCAGTGTCATTGCATGTGTGTTCTTTTCACAATCCACCTATGGATCCACCAGTGTCATTGCATGTGTGCACTTTTTACGAACAACAACCAGAGTCATCGCATGTGTGTTCTCTTTAGAGACCACACATGGATCCACCAGTGTCATTGCATGTGTGTTCTTTTTACTAACAACAACAAGAGTCCTTGAAATGTGCGTTCTCTTCAGAGACCACAAATGGATCAAACAGTGTCATTGCTTGTGTGGTCTTTTTACTAACAACAACTGGAGTCATTTCATGTGCCTTCTTTTCACATACCACATATGGATCCACCAGTATCATTGCATGTGTGTTCTTTTTATTAACAACAACTGGAGTCATTTCATGTGTGTTCTTTTCACACACCACATATGGATCCACCAGTGTCATTGCATGTGTGCTCTTTTCACAATCCACCTATGGATCCACTATTTTCATTGCATGTGTGTTCTTTTTACTAATAACAACCAGAGTTATTGCATGTGTGTTCTTTTCACATACCACATATGGATCCACCAGTGTCATTGCATGTGTGTTCTTTTCACAATCCACCTATGGATCCACTAGTGTCATTGCATGTGTGCTCTTTTTACTAACAACAACCAGAGTCATTGCATATGTGTTGTCTTCAGAAACCACACATGGATCCACAAGTGTCATTGCATGTGTGTTCTTTTTACTAACAACAAGAGTCATTGAAATGCGTGTTCTCTTTAGAGACCACACATGGATCCACCAGTGTCATTGAAATGTGTGTTCTCTTCAGAGACCACACATGGATCCACCAGTGTTATTTCATGTGTTCTCTCTTCAGAGACCACACATGGATCCACTAGTGTCATTGCATGTGTGTTCTTTTTACTAACAACAACTAGAGTCATTGCTTGTGTGTTATTTTCACATACCACATATGGATCCACCAGTGTCATTGCATGTGTGCTCTTTTCACAATCCACCTATGGATCCACCAGTGTCATTGCATGTGTGTTCTTTTTACTAACAACAACCAGTGTCATTGCATGTGTGTTATTTTCACATACCACATATGGATCCACCAGTGTCATTGAATTTGTGCTCTTTTCACAACCCACCTATAGATCCACCAGTGTCATTGCATGTGTGCTCTTTTTACTAACAACCAGAGTCATTGCATGTGTGTTCTCTTCAGAGACCGCACATGGATCCAGCAGTGTCATTGCATGTGTGTTCTTTTTCCTAACAACAACCAGAGTCATTGAAATGTGTGTTCTCTTCAAAGACCACACATGGATCCACCAGTGCCATTGCATGTGTGTTCTCTGAAGAGACCACACATGGATCCACCAGTGTTATTGCATGTGTGTTGTTTTTACTAACAACAACTAGAGTCATTGCATGTGTGTTCTTTTCACATACCACACATGGATGCACCAGTGTCATTGCATGTGTGTTCTTTTTACTAACAACAACCAGAGTCATTGAAATGTGTGTTCTCTTCAAAGACCACACATGGATCCACCAGTGTTATTGCATGTGTGTTCTGGGAAGAGACCACACATGGATCCACCAATGTCATAGCATGTGTGTTCTTTTACTAACAACAACTAGAGTCATTGCATGTGTGTTCTTTTCACATACCACATATGGATCCACCCGTGTCATTCCATGTGTGCTCTTTTCACAATCTACCTATGGATCCCCCAGTGTCATTGCATGTGTGTTCTTTTGACTAACAACAACCAGAGTCATTGCATGTGTTCTCTTTTCACAATCCACCTATAGATCCACCAGTGTCATTGCATGTGTGCTCTTTTTACTAACAACAACCAGAGCCATTGCATGTGTGTTCTCTTCATAGACCACACATGGATCCACCAGTGTCATTGCATGTGTGAGCTTTTTACTAACAACAACTAGAGTCATTGAAATGTGTGTTCTCTTCAAAGACCACACATGGATCCACCAGTGTCATTGCATGTGTGTTCTCTGAAGAGACCACACATGGATCCACCAGTGTCATTGCATGTGTGTTCTTTTTACTAACAACAACTGGAGTCATTGCATGTGTGTTCTTTTCACATACCACATATGGATCCACCAGTGTCATTGCATGTGTGCTCTTTTCACAATCCACCTATGGATCCACCAGTGTCATTGCATGTGTGTTATTTTTACTAACAACAACCAGAGTCATTGCATGTGTGTTCTTTTCCCATACCACCTATGGATCCACCAGTGTAATTGCATGTGTGCTCTTTTTACTAACAACAACCAGAGTCATTGGGTGTGTGTTCTCTTCAGAGACCACACATGGATCCACTAGTTTCATTGCATGTGTGTTCTTTTGACTAACAACAACCAGAGTCATTGAAATGTGTGTTCCCTTCAGAGACCACACATGGATCCACCAGTGTCATTGCATGTGTGGTCTTTTTACTAACAACAACTGGAGTCATTTCATGTGTGTTCTTTTCACATACCACATATGGATCCACCAGTGTCATTGCATGTGTGTTCTTTTTACTAACAACAACTGGAGTCATTTCATGTGTGTTCTTTTCACATACCACACATGGATCCACCAGTGTAATTGAAATGTGTGCTCTTTTCACATAACACACATGGATCCACCAGTGTCATTGCATGTGTGTTCTTTTTACTAACAACAACTAGAGTCATTGCATGTGTGTTCTTTTCACATACCACATATGGATCCACCAGTGTCATTGTATGTGTGCTCTTTTCACAATCCACATATGGATCCACCAGTGTCATTGTATGTGTGTTCTTTTTACTAACAACAACTAGAGTCATTGCATGTGTGTTCTTTCACATACCACACATGGATCCACCAGTGTCATTGCATGTGTGTTCTTTTTACTAACAACAACCAGAGTCATTGAAATGTGTGTTCTCTTCAAAGACCACACATGGATCCACCAGTGTTATTGCATGTGTGTTGTTTTTACTAACAACAACTAGAGTAATTGCATGTGTGTTCTTTTCACATACCACACATGGATCCACCAGTGTCATTGCATGTGTGTTCTTTTTACTAACAACAACCAGAGTCATTGAAATGTGTGTTCTCTTCAAAGACCACACATGGATCCACCAGTGTTATTGCATGTGTGTTCTGTGAAGAGACCACACATGGATCCACCAGTGTTATTGCATGTGTGTTGTTTTTACTAACAACAACTAGAGTAATTGCATGTGTGTTCTTTTCACATACCACAGATGGATCCACCAGTGTCATTGCATGTGTGTTCTTTTTACTAACAACAACCAGAGTCATTGAAATGTGTGTTCTCTTCAAAGACCACACATGGATCCACCAGTGTTATTGCATGTGTGTTCTGTGAAGAGACCACACATGGATCCACCAGTGTCATAGCATGTGTGTTCTTTTACTAACAACAACTAGAGTCATTGCATGTGTGTTCTTTTCATATACCACATATGGATCCACCCGTGTCATTCCATGTGTGCTCTTTTCACAATCCACCTATGGATCCCCCAGTGTCATTGCATGTGTGTTCTTTTGACTAACAACAACCAGAGTCATTGCATGTGTTCTCTTTTCACAATCCACCTATAGATCCACCAGTGTCATTGCATGTGTGCTCTTTTTACTAACAACAACCAGAGCCATTGCATGTGTGTTCTCTTCATAGACCACACATGGATCCACCAGTGTCATTGGATGTGTGAGCTTTTTACTAACAACAACCAGAGTCATTGAAATGTGTGTTCTCTTCAAAGACCACACATGGATCCACCAGTGTCATTGCATGTGTGTTCTCTGAAGAGACCACACATGGATCCACCAGTGTCATTGCATGTCTGTTCTTTTTACTAACAACAACTGGAGTCATTGCATGTGTGTTCTTTTCACATACCACATATGGATCCACCAGTGTCATTGCATGTGTGCTCTTTTCACAATCCACCTATGGATCCACCAGTGTCATTGCATGTGTGTTATTTTTACTAACAACAACCAGAGTCATTGCATGTGTGTTCTTTTCCCATACCACCTATGGATCCACCAGTGTAATTGCATGTGTGCTCTTTTTACTAACAACAACCAGTCATTGCGTGTGTGTTCTCTTCAGAGACCACACATGGATCCACTAGTTTCATTGCATGTGTGTCCTTTTTACTAACAACAACCAGAGTCATTGAAATGTGTGTTCCCTTCAGAGACCACACATGGATCCACCAGTGTCATTGCATGTGTGGTCTTCTTACTAACAACAACTGGAGTCATTTCATGTGTGTTCTTTTCACATACCACACATGGATCCACCAGTGTAATTGAAATGTGTGTTCTTTTCACATACCACACATGGATCCACCAGTGTCATTGCATGTGTGTTCTTTTTACTAACAACAACTAGAGTCATTGCATGTGTGTTCTTTTCACATACCACATGTGGATCCAACAGTGTCATTCCATGTGTGCTCTTTTCACAATCCACCTATGGATCCACCAGTGTCATTGCATGTGTGTTCTTTTTACTAACAACAACTGGAGTCATTTCATGTGTGTTCTTTTCACATACCACACATGGATCCACCAGTGTCATTGAAATGTGTGTTCTCTTTACAGACCACACATGGATCCACCAGTGTCATTGCATGTGTGTTCTTTTTACTAACAACAACAGGAGTCATTGCATGTGTGTTCTGTTCACATTCCACATATGGATCCACCAGTGTCATTGTATGTGTGCTCTTTTCACAATCCACATATGGATCCACGAGTGTCATTGCATGTGTGTTCTTTTTACTAACAACAACTAGAGTCATTGCATGTGTGTACTTTCACATACCACACATGGATCCACCAGTGTCATTGCATGTGTGTTCTTTTTACTAACAACAACCAGAGTCATTGAAATGTGTGTTCTCTTCAAAGACCACACATGGATCCACCAGTGTTATTGCATGTGTGTTCTGTGAAGAGACCACACATGGATCCACCAGTGTTATTGCATGTGTGTTGTTTTTACTAACAACAACTAGAGTAATTGCATGTGTGTTCTTTTCACATACCACACATGGATCCACCAGTGTCATTGCATGTGTGTTCTTTTTACTAACAACAACCAGAGTCATTGAAATGTGTGTTCTCTTCAAAGACCACACATGGATCCACCAGTGTTATTGCATGTGTGTTCTGTGAAGAGACCACACATGGATCCACCAGTGTCATAGCATGCGTGTTCTTTTTACTAACAACAACTAGAGTCATTGCATGTGTGTTCTTTTCACATACCACATATGGATCCACCCGTGTCATTCCATGTGTGCTCTTTTCACAATCCACCTATGGATCCCCCACTGTCATTTGCATGTGTGTTCTTTTCACATACCACATATGGAACCACAAGTGTCATTGCATTTGTTCTCTTTTCACAATCCACCTATAGATCCACCAGTGTCATTGCATGTGTGCTCTTTTTACGAACAACAAACAGAGCCATTGCATGTGTGTTCTCTTCATAGACCACACATGGATCCACCAGTGTCATTGCATGTGTGTTCTTTTTACTAACAACAACTGGAGTCATTGCATGTGTGTTCTTTTCACATAACACATATGGATCCACCAGTGTCATTGCATGTGTGCTCTTTTCACAATCCACCTATGGATCCACCAGTGTCATTGCATGTGTGTTATTTTTACTAACAACAACCAGAGTCATTGCATGTGTGTTCTTTTCCCATACCACCTATGGATCCACCAGTGTAATTGCATGTGTGCTCTTTTTACTAATAACAACCAGAGTCATTGCGTGTGTGTTCTCTTCAGAGACCACACATGGATCCACTAGTTTCATTGCATGTGTGTTCTTTTGACTAACAACAACCAGAGTCATTGAAATGTGTGTTCCCTTCAGAGACCACACATGGATTCACCAGTGTCATTGCATGTGTGGTCTTTTTACTAACAACAACTGGAGTCATTTTATGTGTGTTCTTTTCACATACCACATATAGATCCACCAGTGTCATTGCATGTGTGTTCTTTTTACTAACAACAACTGGAGTCATTTCATGTGTGTTCTTTTCACATACCACACATGGATCCACCAGTGTAATTGAAATGTGTGTTCTTTTCACATACCACACATGGATCCACCAGTGTCATTGCATGTGTGTTCTATTTACTAACAACAACTAGAGTCATTGCATGTGTGTTCTTTTCACATACCACATGTGGATCCACCAGTGTCATTCCATGTGTGCTCTTTTCACAATCCACCTATGGATCCACCAGTGTCATTGCATGTGTGTTCTTTTTACTAACAACAACTGTAGTCATTTCATGTGTGTTCTTTTCACATACCACATATGGATCCACCAGTGTCATTGAAATGTGTGTTCTCTTTAGAGACCACACATGGATCCACCAGTGTCATTGCATGTGTGTTCTTTTTACTAACAACAACAGGAGTCATTGCATGTGTGTTCTGTTCACATTCCACATATGGATCCACCAGTGTCATTGTATGTGTGCTCTTTTCACAATCCACATATGGATCCACCAGTGTCATTGCATGTGTGTTCTTTTTACTAACAACAACTAGAGTCATTGCATGTGTGTTCTTTCACATACCACACATGGATCCACCAGTGTCATTGCATGTGTGTTCTTTTTTCTAACAACAACCAGAGTCATTGAAATGTGTGTTCTCTTCAAACACCACACATGGATCCACCAGTGTTATTGCATGTGTGTTCTGTGAAGAGACCACACTTGGATCCACCAGTGTTATTGCATGTGTGTTGTTTTTACTAACAACAACTAGAGTAATTGCATGTGTGTTCTTTTCACATACCACACATGGATCCACCAGTGTCATTGCATGTGTGTTCTTTTTACTAACAACAACCAGAGTCATTGAAATGTGTGTTCCCTTCAGAGACCACACATGGATCCACCAGTGTCATTGCATGTGTGGTCTTTTTACTAACAACAACTGGAGTCATTTCATGTGTGTTCTTTTCACATACCACATATGGATCCACCAGTGTCATTGCATGTGTGTTCTTTTTACTAACAACAACTGGAGTCATTTCATGTGTGTTCTTTTCACATACCACACATGGATCCACCAGTGTAATTGAAATGTGTGCTCTTTTCACATAACACACATGGATCCACCAGTGTCATTGCATGTGTGTTCTTTTTACTAACAACAACTAGAGTCATTGCATGTGTGTTCTTTTCACATACCACATATGGATCCACCAGTGTCATTGTATGTGTGCTCTTTTCACAATCCACATATGGATCCACCAGTGTCATTGTATGTGTGTTCTTTTTACTAACAACAACTAGAGTCACTGCATGTGTGTTCTTTCACATACCACACATGGATCCACCAGTGTCATTGCATGTGTGTTCTTTTTACTAACAACAACCAGAGTCATTGAAATGTGTGTTCTCTTCAAAGACCACACATGGATCCACCAGTGTTATTGCATGTGTGTTGTTTTTACTAACAACAACTAGAGTAATTGCATGTGTGTTCTTTTCACATACCACACATGGATCCACCAGTGTCATTGCGTGTGTGTTCTTTTTACTAACAACAACCAGAGTCATTGAAATGTGTGTTCTCTTCAAAGACCACACATGGATCCACCAGTGTTATTGCATGTGTGTTCTGTGAAGAGACCACACATGGATCCACCAGTGTTATTGCATGTGTGTTGTTTTTACTAACAACAACTAGAGTAATTGCATGTGTGTTCTTTTCACATACCACACATGGATCCACCAGTGTCATTGCATGTGTGTTCTTTTTACTAACAACAACCAGAGTCATTGAAATGTGTGTTCTCTTCAAAGACCACACATGGATCCACCAGTGTTATTGCATGTGTGTTCTGTGAAGAGACCACACATGGATCCACCAGTGTCATAGCATGTGTGTTCTTTTACTAACAACAACTAGAGTCATTGCATGTGTGTTCTTTTCACATACCACATATGGATCCACCCGTGTCATTCCATGTGTGCTCTTTTCACAATCCACCTATGGATCCCCTAGTGTCATTGCATGTGTGTTCTTTTGACTAACAACAACCAGAGTCATTGCATGTGTTCTCTTTTCACAATCCACCTATAGATCCACCAGTGTCATTGCATGTGTGCTCTTTTTACTAACAACAACCAGAGCCATTGCATGTGTGTTCTCTTCATAGACCACACATGGATCCACCAGTGTCATTGCATGTGTGAGCTTTTTACTAACAACAACCAGAGTCATTGAAATGTGTGTTCTCTTCAAAGACCACACATGGATCCACCAGTGTCATTGCATGTGTGTTCTCTGAAGAGACCACACATGGATCCACCAGTGTCATTGCATGTGTGTTCTTTTTACTAACAACAACTGAGTCATTGCATGTGTGTTCTTTTCACATACCACATATGGATCCACCAGTGTCATTGCATGTGTGCTCTTTTCACAATCCACCTATGGATCCACCAGTGTCATTGCATGTGTGTTATTTTTACTAACAACAACCAGAGTCATTGCATGTGTGTTCTTTTCCCATACCACCTATGGATCCACCAGTGTAATTGCATGTGTGCTCTTTTTACTAACAACAACCAGTCATTGCGTGTGTGTTCTCTTCAGAGACCACACATGGATCCACTAGTTTCATTGCATGTGTGTCCTTTTTACTAACAACAACCAGAGTCATTGAAATGTGTGTTCCCTTCAGAGACCACACATGGATCCACCAGTGTCATTGCATGTGTGGTCTTCTTACTAACAACAACTGGAGTCATTTCATGTGTGTTCTTTTCACATACCACACATGGATCCACCAGTGTAATTGAAATGTGTGTTCTTTTCACATACCAAACATGGATCCACCAGTGTCATTGCATGTGTGTTCTTTTTACTAACAACAACTAGAGTCATTGCATGTGTGTTCTTTTCACATACCACATGTGGATCCACCAGTGCCATTCCATGTGTGCTCTTTTCACAATCCACCTATGGATCCACCAGTGTCATTGCATGTGTGTTCTTTTTACTAACAACAACTAGAGTCATTTCATGTGTGTTCTTTTCACATACCACACATGGATCCACCAGTGTCATTGAAATGTGTGTTCTCTTTACAGACCACACATGGATCCACCAGTGTCATTGCATGTGTGTTCTTTTTACTAACAACAACAGGAGTCATTGCATGTGTGTTCTGTTCACATTCCACATATGGATCCACCAGTGTCATTGTATGTGTGCTCTTTTCACAATCCACATATGGATCCACGAGTGTCATTGCATGTGTGTTCTTTTTACTAACAACAACTAGAGTCATTGCATGTGTGTACTTTCACATACCACACATGGATCCACCAGTGTCATTGCATGTGTGTTCTTTTTACTAACAACAACCAGAGTCATTGAAATGTGTGTTCTCTTCAAAGACCACACATGGATCCACCAGTGTTATTGCATGTGTGTTCTGTGAAGAGACCACACATGGATCCACCAGTGTTATTGCATGTGTGTTGTTTTTACTAACAACAACTAGAGTAATTGCATGTGTGTTCTTTTCACATACCACACATGGATCCACCAGTGTCATTGCATGTGTGTTCTTTTTACTAACAACAACAGAGTCATTGAAATGTGTGTTCTCTTCAAAGACCACACATGGATCCACCAGTGTTATTGCATGTGTGTTCTGTGAAGAGACCACACATGGATCCACCAGTGTCATAGCATGCGTGTTCTTTTTACTAACAACAACTAGAGTCATTGCATGTGTGTTCTTTTCACATACCACATATGGATCCACCCGTGTCATTCCATGTGTGCTCTTTTCACAATCCACCTATGGATCCCCCACTGTCATTTGCATGTGTGTTCTTTTCACATACCACATATGGAACCACAAGTGTCATTGCATTTGTTCTCTTTTCACAATCCACCTATAGATCCACCAGTGTCATTGCATGTGTGCTCTTTTTACGAACAACAAACAGAGCCATTGCATGTGTGTTCTCTTCATAGACCACACATGGATCCACCAGTGTCATTGCATGTGTGTTCTTTTTACTAACAACAACTGGAGTCATTGCATGTGTGTTCTTTTCACATAACACATATGGATCCACCAGTGTCATTGCATGTGTGCTCTTTTCACAATCCACCTATGGATCCACCAGTGTCATTGCATGTGTGTTATTTTTACTAACAACAACCAGAGTCATTGCATGTGTGTTCTTTTCCCATACCACCTATGGATCCACCAGTGTAATTGCATGTGTGCTCTTTTTACTAATAACAACCAGAGTCATTGCGTGTGTGTTCTCTTCAGAGACCACACATGGATCCACTAGTTTCATTGCATGTGTGTTCTTTTTACTAACAACAACCAGAGTCATTGAAATGTGTATTCCCTTCAGAGACCACACATGGATTCACCAGTGTCATTGCATGTGTGGTCTTTTTACTAACAACAACTGGAGTCATTTTATGTGTGTTCTTTTCACATACCACATATAGATCCACCAGTGTCATTGCATGTGTGTTCTTTTTACTAACAACAACTGGAGTCATTTCATGTGTGTTCTTTTCACATACCACACATGGATCCACCAGTGTAATTGAAATGTGTGTTCTTTTCACATACCACACATGGATCCACCAGTGTCATTGCATGTGTGTTCTTTTTACTAACAACAACTAGAGTCATTGCATGTGTGTTCTTTTCACATACCACATGTGGATCCACCAGTGTCATTCCATGTGTGCTCTTTTCACAATCCACCTATGGATCCACCAGTGTCATTGCATGTGTGTTCTTTTTACTAACAACAACTGTAGTCATTTCATGTGTGTTCTTTTCACATACCACATATGGATCCACCAGTGTCATTGAAATGTGTGTTCTCTTTAGAGACCACACATGGATCCACCAGTGTCATTGCATGTGTGTTCTTTTTACTAACAACAACAGGAGTCATTGCATGTGTGTTCTATTCACATTCCACATATGGATCCACCAGTGTCATTGTATGTGTGCTCTTTTCACAATCCACATATGGATCCACCAGTGTCATTGCATGTGTGTTCTTTTTACTAACAACAACTAGAGTCATTGCATGTGTGTTCTTTCACATACCACACATGGATCCACCAGTGTCATTGCATGTGTGTTCTTTTTACTAACAACAACCAGAGTCATTGAAATGTGTGTTCTCTTCAAACACCACACATGGATCCACCAGTGTTATTGCATGTGTGTTCTGTGAAGAGACCACACTTGGATCCACCAGTGTTATTGCATGTGTGTTGTTTTTACTAACAACAACTAGAGTAATTGCATGTGTGTTCTTTTCACATACCACACATGGATCCACCAGTGTCATTGCATGTGTGTTCTTTTTACTAACAACAACCAGAGTCATTGAAATGTGTGTTCCCTTCAGAGACCACACATGGATCCACCAGTGTCATTGCATGTGTGGTCTTTTTACTAACAACAACTGGAGTCATTTCATGTGTGTTCTTTTCACATACCACATATGGATCCACCAGTGTCATTGCATGTGTGTTCTTTTTACTAACAACAACTGGAGTCATTTCATGTGTGTTCTTTTCACATACCACACATGGATCCACCAGTGTAATTGAAATGTGTGCTCTTTTCACATAACACACATGGATCCACCAGTGTCATTGCATGTGTGTTCTTTTTACTAACAACAACTAGAGTCATTGCATGTGTGTTCTTTTCACATACCACATATGGATCCACGAGTGTCATTGTATGTGTGCTCTTTTCACAATCCACATATGGATCCACCAGTGTCATTGTATGTGTGTTCTTTTTACTAACAACAACTAGAGTCATTGCATGTGTGTTCTTTCACATACCACACATGGATCCACCAGTGTCATTGCATGTGTGTTCTTTTTACTAACAACAACCAGAGTCATTGAAATGTGTGTTCTCTTCAAAGACCACACATGGATCCACCAGTGTTATTGCATGTGTGTTGTTTTTACTAACAACAACTAGAGTAATTGCATGTGTGTTCTTTTCACATACCACACATGGATCCACCAGTGTCATTGCATGTGTGTTCTTTTTACTAACAACAACCAGAGTCATTGAAATGTGTGTTCTCTTCAAAGACCACACATGGATCCACCAGTGTTATTGCATGTGTGTTCTGTGAAGAGACCACACATGGATCCACCAGTGTTATTGCATGTGTGTTGTTTTTACTAACAACAACTAGAGTAATTGCATGTGTGTTCTTTTCACATACCACACATGGATCCACCAGTGTCATTGCATGTGTGTTCTTTTTACTAACAACAACCAGAGTCATTGAAATGTGTGTTCTCTTCAAAGACCACACATGGATCCACCAGTGTTATTGCATGTGTGTTCTGTGAAGAGACCACACATGGATCCACCAGTGTCATAGCATGTGTGTTCTTTTACTAACAACAACTAGAGTCATTGCATGTGTGTTCTTTTCACATACCACATATGGATCCACCCGTGTCATTCCATGTGTGCTCTTTTCACAATCCACCTATGGATCCCCCAGTGTCATTGCATGTGTGTTCTTTTGACTAACAACAACCAGAGTCATTGCATGTGTTCTCTTTTCACAATCCACCTATAGATCCACCAGTGTCATTGCATGTGTGCTCTTTTTACTAACAACAACCAGAGCCATTGCATGTGTGTTCTCTTCATAGACCACACATGGATCCACCAGTGTCATTGCATGTGTGAGCTTTTTACTAACAACAACCAGAGTCATTGAAATGTGTGTTCTCTTCAAAGACCACACATGGATCCACCAGTGTCATTGCATGTGTGTTCTCTGAAGAGACCACACATGGATCCACCAGTGTCATTGCATGTGTGTTCTTTTTACTAACAACAACTGGAGTCATTGCATGTGTGTTCTTTTCACATACCACATATGGATCCACCAGTGTCATTGCATGTGTGCTCTTTTCACAATCCACCTATGGATCCACCAGTGTCATTGCATGTGTGTTATTTTTACTAACAACAACCAGAGTCATTGCATGTGTGTTCTTTTCCCATACCACCTATGGATCCACCAGTGTAATTGCATGTGTGCTCTTTTTACTAACAACAACCAGTCATTGCGTGTGTGTTCTCTTCAGAGACCACACATGGATCCACTAGTTTCATTGCATGTGTGTCCTTTTTACTAACAACAACCAGAGTCATTGAAATGTGTGTTCCCTTCAGAGACCACACATGGATCCACCAGTGTCATTGCATGTGTGGTCTTCTTACTAACAACAACTGGAGTCATTTCATGTGTGTTCTTTTCACATACCACACATGGATCCACCAGTGTAATTGAAATGTGTGTTCTTTTCACATACCACACATGGATCCACCAGTGTCATTGCATGTGTGTTCTTTTTACTAACAACAACTAGAGTCATTGCATGTGTGTTCTTTTCACATACCACATGTGGATCCACCAGTGTCATTCCATGTGTGCTCTTTTCACAATCCACCTATGGATCCACCAGTGTCATTGCATGTGTGTTCTTTTTACTAACAACAACTAGAGTCATTTCATGTGTGTTCTTTTCACATACCACACATGGATCCACCAGTGTCATTGAAATGCGTGTTCTCTTTACAGACCACACATGGATCCACCAGTGTCATTGCATGTGTGTTCTTTTTACTAACAACAACAGGAGTCATTGCATGTGTGTTCTGTTCACATTCCACATATGGATCCACCAGTGTCATTGTATGTGTGCTCTTTTCACAATCCACATATGGATCCACGAGTGTCATTGCATGTGTGTTCTTTTTACTAACAACAACTAGAGTCATTGCATGTGTGTACTTTCACATACCACACATGGATCCACCAGTGTCATTGCATGTGTGTTCTTTTTACTAACAACAACCAGAGTCATTGAAATGTGTGTTCTCTTCAAAGACCACACATGGATCCACCAGTGTTATTGCATGTTTGTTCTGTGAAGAGACCACACATGGATACACCAGTGTTATTGCATGTGTGTTGTTTTTACTAACAACAACTAGAGTAATTGCATGTGTGTTCTTTTCACATACCACACATGGATCCACCAGTGTCATTGCATGTGTGTTCTTTTTACTAACAACAACCAGAGTCATTGAAATGTGTGTTCTCTTCAAAGACCACACATGGATCCACCAGTGTTATTGCATGTGTGTTCTGTGAAGAGACCACACATGGATCCACCAGTGTCATAGCATGCGTGTTCTTTTTACTAACAACAACTAGAGTCATTGCATGTGTGTTCTTTTCACATACCATATATGGATCCACCCGTGTCATTCCATGTGTGCTCTTTTCACAATCCACCTATGGATCCCCCAGTGTCATTGCATGTGTGTTCTTTTCACATACCACATATGGATCCACAAGTGTCATTGCATTTGTTCTCTTTTCACAATCCACCTATAGATCCACCAGTGTCATTGCATGTGTGCTCTTTTTACGAACAACAAACAGAGCCATTGCATGTGTGTTCTCTTCATAGACCACACATGGATCCACCAGTGTCATTGCATGTGTGTTCTTTTTACTAACAACAACTGGAGTCATTGCATGTGTGTTCTTTTCACATAACACATATGGATCCACCAGTGTCATTGCATGTGTGCTCTTTTCACAATCCACCTATGGATCCACCAGTGTCATTGCATGTGTGTTATTTTTACTAACAACAACCAGAGTCATTGCATGTGTGTTCTTTTCCCATACCACCTATGGATCCACCAGTGTAATTGCATGTGTGCTCTTTTTACTAACAACAACCAGAGTCATTGCGTGTGTGTTCTCTTCAGAGACCACACATGGATCCACTAGTTTCATTGCATGTGTGTTCTTTTTACTAACAACAACCAGAGTCATTGAAATGTGTGTTCCCTTCAGAGACCACACATGGATCCACCACTGTCATTGCATGTGTGGTCTTTTTACTAACAACAACTGGAGTCATTTTATGTGTGTTCTTTTCACATACCACACATGGATCCACCAGTGTCATTGCATGTGTGTTCTTTTTACTAACAACAACTAGAGTCATTGCATGTGTGTTCTTTTCACATACCACATGTGGATCCACCAGTGTCATTCCATGTGTGCTCTTTTCACAATCCACCTATGGATCCACCAGTGTCATTGCATGTGTGTTCTTTTTACTAACAACAACTGGAGTCATTTCATGTGTGTTCTTTTCACATACCATATATGGATCCACCAGTGTCATTGAAATGTGTGTTCTCTTTAGAGACCACACATGGATCCACCAGTGTCATTGCATGTGTGTTCTTTTTACTAACAACAACAGGAGTCATTGCATGTGTGTTCTGTTCACATTCCACATATGGATCCACCAGTGTCATTGTATGTGTGCTCTTTTCACAATCCACATATGGATCCACCAGTGTCATTGCATGTGTGTTCTTTTTACTAACAACAACTAGAGTCATTGCATGTGTGTTCTTTCACATACCACACATGGATCCACCAGTGTCATTGCATGTGTGTTCTTTTTACTAACAACAACCAGAGTCATTGAAATGTGTGTTCTCTTCAAACACCACACATGGATCCACCAGTGTTATTGCATGTGTGTTCTGTGAAGAGACCACACTTGGATCCACCAGTGTTATTGCATGTGTGTTGTTTTTACTAACAACAACTAGAGTAATTGCATGTGTGTTCTTTTCACATACCACACATGGATCCACCAGTGTCATTGCATGTGTGTTCTTTTTACTAACAACAACCAGAGTCATTGAAATGTGTGTTCTCTTCAAAGACCACACATGGATCCACCAGTGTTATTGCATATGTGTTCTGTGAAGAGACCACACATGGATCCACCAGTGTCATAGCATGCGTGTTCTTTTTACTAACAACAACTAGAGTCATTGCATGTGTGTTCTTTTCACATACCACATATGGATCCACCCGTGTCATTCCATGTGTGCTCTTTTCACAATCCACCTATGGATCCCCAGTGCCATTGCATGTGGGTTCTTTTCACATACCACATATGGATCCACAAGTGTCATTGCATTTGTTCTCTTTTCACAATCCACCTATAGATCCACCAGTGTCATTGCATGTGTGCTCTTTTTACGAACAACAAATAGAGCCATTGCAGGTGTGTTCTCTTCATAGACCACACATGGATCCACCAGTGTCATTGCATGTGTGTTCTTTTTACTAACAACAACTGGAGTCATTGCATGTGTGTTCTTTTCACATACCACATATGGATCCACCAGTGTCATTGCATGTGTGCTCTTTTCACAATCCACCTATGGATCCACCAGTGTCATTGCATGTGTGTTATTTTTACTAACAATAACCAGAGTCATTGCATGTGTGTTGTTTTCCCATACCACCTATGGATCCACCAGTGTAATTGCATGTGTGCTCTTTTTACTAACAACAACCAGAGTCATTGCGTGTGTGTTCTCTTTAGAGACCACACATGGATCCACTAGTTTCATTGCATGTGTGTTCTTTTTACTAACAACAACCAGAGTCATTGAAATGTGTGTTCCCTTCAGAGACCACACATGGATCCACCAGTGTCATTGCATGTGTGGTCTTTTTACTAACAACAACTGGAGTCATTTCATGTGTGTTCTTTTCACATACCACATATAGATCCACCAGTGTCATTGCATGTGTGTTCTTTTTACTAACAACAACTGGAGTCATTTCATGTGTGTTCTTTTCACATACCACACATGGATCCACCAGTGTAATTGAAATGTGTGTTCTTTTCACATACCACACATGGATCCACCAGTGTCATTGCATGTGTGTTATTTTTACTAACAACAACTAGAGTCATTGCATGTGTGTTCTTTTCACATACCACATGTGGATCCACCAGTGTCATTCCATTTGTGCTCTTTTCACAATCCACCTATGGATCCACCAGTGTCATTGCATGTGTGTTCTTTTTACTAACAACAACTGGAGTCATTTCATGTGTGTTCTTTTCACATACCACATATGGATCCACCAGTGTCATTGAAATGTGTGTTCTCTTTAGAGACCACACATGGATCCACCAGTGTCATTGCATGTGTGTTCTTTTTACTAACAACAACAGGAGTCATTGCATGTGTGTTCTGTTCACATTCCACATATGGATCCACCAGTGTCATTGTATGTGTGCTCTTTTCACAATCCACATATGGATCCACCAGTGTCATTGCATGTGTGTTCTTTTTACTAACAACAACTAGAGTCATTGCATGTGTGTTCTTTCACATACCACACATGGATCCACCAGCGTCATTGCATCGTGTTCTTTTTACTAACAACAACCAGAGTCATTGAAATGTGTGTTCTCTTCAAACACCACACATGGATCCACCAGTGTTATTGCATGTGTGTTCTGTGAAGAGACCACACTTGGATCCACCAGTGTTATTGCATGTGTGTTGTTTTTACTAACAACAACTAGAGTAATTGCATGTGTGTTCTTTCCACATACCACACATGGATCCACCAGTGTCATTGCATGTGTGTTCTTTTTATTAACAACAACCAGAGTCATTGAAATGTGTGTTCTCTTCAAAGACCGCACATGGATCCACCAGTGTTATTGCATATGTGTTCTGTGAAGAGACCACACATGGATCCACCAGTGTCATAGTATGCGTGTTCTTTTTACTAACAACAACTAGAGTCATTGCATGTGTGTTCTTTTCACATACCACATATGGATCCACCCGTGTCATTCCATGTGTGCTCTTTTCACAATCCACCTATGGATCCCCCAGTGTCATTGCATGTGGGTTCTTTTCACATACCACATATGGATCCACAAGTGTCATTGCATTTGTTCTCTTTTCACAATCCACCTATAGATCCACCAGTGTCATTGCATGTGTGCTCTTTTTACGAACAACAAACAGAGCCATTGCATGTGTGTTCTCTTCATAGACCACACATGGATCCACCAGTGTCATTGCATGTGTGTTCTTTTTACTAACAACAACCAGAGTCATTGAATTGTGTGTTCTCTTCAAAGACCACACATGGATCCACCAGTGTCATTGCATGTTTGTTCTCTTCAGAGACCACACATGGATCCACTAGTTTCATTGCATGTGTGTTCTTTTTACTAACAACAACCAGAGTCATTGAAATGTGTGTTCTCTTCAGAGACCACACATGAATCCACCAGTGTCATTGCATGTGTGGTCTTTTTACTAACAACAATTGGAGTCATTTTATGTGTGTTCTTTTCACATACCACATATGGATCCACCAGTGTCATTGCATGTGTGTTCTTTTTACTAACAACAACTGGAGTCATTTCATCTGTGTTCTTTTCACATACCACACATGGATCCACCAGTGTCATTGAAATGTGTGTTCTCTTTACATACCACACATGGATCCACGAGTGTCATTGCATGTGTGTTCTTTTTACTAACAACAACTGGAGTCATTGCATGTGTGTTCTTTTAACATACCACATATGGATCCACCAGTGTCATTGCATGTGTGCTCTTTTCACAATCCACCTATGGATCCACCAGTGTCATTGCATGTGTGTTCTTTTTACTAACAACAACCAGAGTCATTTCATGTGTGTTCTTTTCACATACCACACATGGATCCACCAGTGTCATTGAAATGTGTGTTCTCTTTACAGACCACACATGGATCCACCAGTGTCATTGCATGTGTGTTCTTTTTACTAACAACAACAGGAGTCATTGCATGTGTGTTCTTTTCACATTCCACGTATGGATCCACCAGTGTCATTGCATGTGTGCTCTTTTCACAATCCACCTATGGATCCACCAGTGTCATTGCATGTGTGTTCTTTTTACTAACAACAACCAGAGTCATTGCATGTGTGTTCTTTTCACATACCACATATGGATCCAACAGTGTAATTGCATGTGTGCTCTTTTCACAATCCACCTATGGATCTAGTAGTGTCATTGCATGTGTTTTCTTTTTACCAACAACAACCAGAGTCATTGCATGTGTGTTCTTTCACATACCACATATGGATCCACCAGTGTCATTGCATGTGTGTTCTTTTCACAATCCTCCTATGGATCCACCAGTGCCATTGCATGTGTGCTCTTTTAACTAACAACCAGAGTCATTGCATGTGTGTTCTCTTCAGAGACCACACATGGATGCACCAGTGTCATTGCATGTGTGCTCTTTTCACAATCCACCTATGGATCCCCCAGTGTCATTGCATGTGTGTTCTTTTTACTTACAACAACCAGAGTTATTGCATGTGTGTTCTTTTCACATACCACATATGGATCCACCAGTGTCATTGCATGTCTGTTCTTTTCACAATCCACCTATGGATCCACCAGTGTCATTGCATGTGTGCTCTTTTTACTAACAACAACCAGAGTCATTGCATATGCGTTCTATTCAGAGACCACACATGGATCCACAAGTGTCATTGCATGTGTGTTCTTTTTACTAACAACAACCAGAGTCATTGAAATGTGTGTTCGTTTAGAGACCACACATGGATCCACCAATTCCATTGCATGTGTGGTCTTTTTAGTAACAACAATTGGAGTCATTTCATGTGTGTTCTTTCACATACCACATATGGATCCACAAGTGTCATTGCATGTGTTCTCTTTTCACAATCCACCTCTAGATCCACCAGTGTCATTGCATGTGTGCTCTTTTTACTAACAACAACCAGAGCCATTGCATGTGTGTTCTCTTCATAGACCACACATGGATCCACCAGTGTCATTGCATGTGTGTTCTTTTTACTAACAACAACTGGAGTCATTCATATGTGTTCTTTTCACATACCACACATGGATCCACCAGTGTCATTGAAATGTGTGTTCTCTTCAGAGACCACACATGGATCCACCACTGTCATTACATGTGTGTTCTTTTTACTAATAACAACTGGAGTCATTGAATGTATGTTGTTTTCACATACCACATATGGATCCACCAGTGTCATTGCATGTGTGCTCTTTTCACAATCCACCTATGAATCCACCAGTGTCATTGCATGTGTGTTCTTTTTACTAACCACAACCAAAGTGATTGCATGTGTGTTCTTTTCACATACCACATATGGATCCACCAGCGTCATTGCATGTGTGCTCTTTTCACAATCCACCTATGGATCCACCGGTGCCATTGCATGTGGGCTCGTTTTACTAAGAACAACCAGAGTCATTGCATGTGTGTTCTCTTCAGAGACCACACATGGATCCACCAGTGTCATTGCATGTGTGTTCTTTTTAATAACAACAACATGAGTCATTGAAATGTGTGTTCTCTTCAAAGACCACACAAGGATCCATCAGTGTCATTGCATGTGTGTTCTGTGAAGAGACCACACATGGATCCACCAGTGTCATTGCATGTGTCTTCTTTTTACTAACAACAACTAGATTCATTACATGTGTGTTCTTTTCACATACCACATATGAATCCACCAGTGTCATTGCATGTGTGCTCTTTTCATAATCCACCTATGGATCCACTAGTGCCAGTGCATGTGTGTTCTTTTTACTAACAACAACCAGAGTCATTGCATGTGTGTTCTATTCACATACCACATATGGATCCACCAGTGTCATTGCATGTGTGTTCTTTTCACAATCCACCTATGGATCCACCAGTGTCATTGCATGTGTGCTCTTTTTACTAACAACAACCAGAGTCATTGCATGTGTGTTCTCTTTAGAGACCACACATGGATCCACCAATGTCATTGCATGTGTGTTCTTTTTACTAACAACAACAAGAGTCATTGAAATGTGCGTTCTCTTCAGAGACTACAAATGGATCAAACAGTGTCTTTGCTTGTGTGGTCTTTTTACTAACAACAACTGGAGTCATTTCATGTGTGTTCTTTTCACATACCACATATGGATCTAGCAGTATCATTGCATGTGTGTTCTTTTTATTAACAACAACTGGAGTCATTTCATGTGTGTTCTTTTCCCACACTACACGTGGATCCTCCACTGTCATTGAAATGTGTGTTCTCTTCGGAGACCACATATGGATCCACCAGTGTCATTGCATGTCTGTTCTTTTTACTAACAACAACTAGAGTCATAGCATGTGTGTTCTTTTCACATACCACATATGGATCCACCAGTGTCATTGCATGTGTGCTCTTTTCACAATCCACCTACGGATCCACCATTTTCATTGCATGTGTGTTCTTTTTATGAACAACAACCAGAGTTATTGCATGTGTGTTCTTTTTACATACCACATATGGATCCACCAGTGTCATTGCATGTGTGTTCTTTTCACAGTCCACCTATGGATCCACTAGTGTCATTGCATGTATGCTCTTTTTACTAACAACAACCAGAGTCATTGCATATGTGTTCTCTTCAGAGACCACACATGGATCCACAAGTGTCATTGCATGTGTGTTCTTTTTACGAACAACAAGAGTCATTGAAATGCATGTTCTCTTCAGAGACCACACATGGATCCACCAGTGTCATTGAAATGTGTGTTCTCTTCAGAGACCACACATGGATCCACCAGTGTTATTTCATGTGTTCTCTCTTCAGAGACCACACATGGATCCACCAGTGTCATTGCATGTGTGTTCTTTTTACTAACAACAACTAGAGTCATTGCTTGTGTGTTATTTTCACATACCACATATGGATCCACCAGTGTCATTGCATGTGTGCTCTTTTCACAATCCACCTATGGATCCACCAGTGTCATTGCATGTGTGTTCTTTTTACTAACAACAACCAGAGTCATTGCATGTGTGTTCTTTTCACATACCACATATGGATCCACCAGTGTCATTGCATGTGTGCTCTTTTCACAATCCACCTATAGATCCACCAGTGTCATTGCATGTGTGCTCTTTTTACTAACAACCAGAGTCATTGCATGTGTGTTCTCTTCCGAGACCACACATGGATCCAGCAGTGTCATTGCATGTGCGTTCTTTTTCCTAACAACAACCAGAGTCATTGAAATGTGTGTTCTCTTTAAAGACCACACATGGATCCACCAGTGTCATTGCATGTGTGTTCTCTGAAGAGACCACACATGGATCCACCAGTGTTATTGCATGTGTGTTGTTATTACTAACAACAACTAGAATCAATGCATGTGTGTTCTTTTCACATACCACACATGGATCCACCAGTGTCATTGCATGTGTGTTCTTTTTACTAACAACAACCAGAGTCATTGAAATGTGTGTTATCTTCAAAGACCACACATGGATCCACCAGTGTTATTGCATGTGTGTTCTGTGAAGAGACCACACATGGATCCACCAGTGTCATAGCATGTGTGTTCTTTTTACTAACAACAACTAGAGTCATTGCCTGTGTGTTCTTTTCACATACCACATATGGATCCACCCGTGTCATTCCATGTGTGCTCTTTTCACAATGCACCTATGGATTCCCCGGTGTCATTGCATGTGTGTTCTTTTGACTAACAACAACCAGAGTCATTGCATGTGTGTTCTTTTCACATACCACATATGGATCCACAAGTTTCATTGCATGTGTTCTCTTTTCACAATCCACCTATAGATCCACCGGTGTCATTGCATGTGTGCTCTTTTTACTAACAACAACCAGAGCCATTGCATGTGTGTTCTCTTCATAGACCACACATGGATCCACCAGTGTCATTGCATGTGTGTTCTTTTTACTAACAACAACCAGAGTCATTGAAATGTGTGTTCTCTTCAAAGACCACACATGGATCCACCAGTGTCATTGCATGTGTGTTCTCTGAAGAGACCACACATGGATCCACAAGTGTCATTGCATGTGTGTTCTTTTTACTAACAACAACTGGAGTCATTGCATGTGTGTTCTTTTCACATACCACATATGGATCTACCTGTGTCATTGCATGTGTGCTCTTTTCACAATCCACCTATAGATCCACCAGTGTCATTGCATGTGTGCTCTTTTTACTAACAACCAGAGTCGTTGCATGTGTGTTATCTTCAGAGATCACACATGGATCCAGCAGTGTCATTGTATGTGTGTTCTTTTTCCTAACAACAACCAGAGTCAGTGAAATGTGTGTTCTCCTTAAAGACCACACATGGATCCACCAGTGTCATTGCATGTGTGTTCTTTTTACTAACAACAACTAGAGTCATTGCTTGTGTGTTATTTTCACATACCACATATGGATCCACCAGTGTCATTGCATGTGTGCTCTTTTCACAATCCACCTATGGATCCACCAGTGTCATTGCATGTGTGTTCTTTTTACTAACAACAACCAGAGTCATTGCATGTGTGTTCTTTTCACATACCACATATGGATCCACCAGTGTCATTGCATGTGTGCTCTTTTCACAATCCACCTATAGATCCACCAGTGTCATTGCATGTGTGCTCTTTTTACTAACAACCAGAGTCATTGCATGTGTGTTCTCTTCAGAGACCACACATGGATCCAGCAGTGTCATTGGATGTGTGTTCTTTTTCCTAACAACAACCAGAGTCATTGAAATGTGTGTTCTCTTTAAAGACCACACATGGATCCACCAGTGTCATTGCATGTGTGTTCTCTGAAGAGACCACACATGGATCCACCAGTGTTATTGCATGTGTGTTGTTATTACTAACAACAACTAGAATCAATGCATGTGTGTTCTTTTCACATACCACACATGGATCCACCAGTGTCATTGCATGTGTGTTCTTTTTACTAACAACAACCAGAGTCATTGAAATGTGTGTTATCTTCAAAGACCACACATGGATCCACCAGTGTTATTGCATGTGTGTTCTGTGAAGAGACCACACATGGATCCACCAGTGTCATAGCATGTGTGTTCTTTTTACTAACAACAACTAGAGTCATTGCCTGTGTGTTCTTTTCACATACCACATATGGATCCACCCGTGTCATTCCATGTGTGCTCTTTTCACAATGCACCTATGGATTCCCCGGTGTCATTGCATGTGTGTTCTTTTGACTAACAACAACCAGAGTCATTGCATGTGTGTTCTTTTCACATACCACATATGGATCCACAAGTGTCATTGCATGTGTTCTCTTTTCACAATCCACCTATAGATCCACCGGTGTCATTGCATGTGTGCTCTTTTTACTAACAACCAGAGCCATTGCATGTGTGTTCTCTTCATAGACCACACATGGATCCACCAGTGTCATTGCATGTGTGTTCTTTTTACTAACAACAACCAGAGTCATTGAAATGTGTGTTATCTTCAAAGACCACACATGGATCCACCAGTGTCATTGCATGTGTGTTCTCTGAAGAGACCACACATGGATCCACAAGTGTCATTGCATGTGTGTTCTTTTTACTAACAACAACTGGAGTCATTGCATGTGTGTTCTTTTCACATACCACATATGGATCCACCTGTGTCATTGCATGTGTGCTCTTTTCACAATCCACCTATAGATCCACCAGTGTCATTGCATGTGTGCTCTTTTTACTAACAACCAGAGTCGTTGCATGTGTGTTCTCTTCAGAGACCACACATGGATCCAGCAGTGTCATTGTATGTGTGTTCTTTTTCCTAACAACAACCAGAGTCAGTGAAATGTGTGTTCTCCTTAAAGACCACACATGGATCCACCAGTGTCATTGCATGTGTGTTCTTTTTACTAACAACAACTAGAGTCATTGCTTGTGTGTTATTTTCACATACCACATATGGATCCACCAGTGTCATTGCATGTGTGCTCTTTTCACAATCCACCTATGGATCCACCAGTGTCATTGCATGTGTGTTCTTTTTACTAAAAACAACCAGAGTCATTGCATGTGTGTTCTTTTCACATACCACATATGGATCCACCAGTGTCATTGCATGTGTGCTCTTTTCACAATCCACCTATAGATCCACCAGTGTCATTGCATGTGTGCTCTTTTTACTAACAACCAGAGTCATTGCATGTGTGTTCTCTTCAGAGACCACACATGGATCCAGCAGTGTCATTGGATGTGTGTTCTTTTTCCTAACAACAACCAGAGTCATTGAAATGTGTGTTCTCTTTAAAGACCACACATGGATCCACCAGTGTCATTGCATGTGTGTTCTCTGAAGAGACCACACATGGATCCACCAGTGTTATTGCATGTGTGTTGTTATTACTAACAACAACTAGAATCAATGCATGTGTGTTCTTTTCACATACCACACATGGATCCACCAGTGTCATTGCATGTGTGTTCTTTTTACTAACAACAACCAGAGTCATTGAAATGTGTGTTATCTTCAAAGACCACACATGGATCCACCAGTGTTATTGCATGTGTGTTCTGTGAAGAGACCACACATGGATCCACCAGTGTCATAGCATGTGTGTTCTTTTTACTAACAACAACTAGAGTCATTGCCTGTGTGTTCTTTTCACATACCACATATGGATCCACCCGTGTCATTCCATGTGTGCTCTTTTCACAATGCACCTATGGATTCCCCGGTGTCATTGCATGTGTGTTCTTTTGACTAACAACAACCAGAGTCATTGCATGTGTGTTCTTTTCACATACCACATATGGATCCACAAGTGTCATTGCATGTGTTCTCTTTTCACAATCCACCTATAGATCCACCGGTGTCATTGCATGTGTGCTCTTTTTACTAACAACAACCAGAGCCATTGCATGTGTGTTCTCTTCATAGACCACACATGGATCCACCAGTGTCATTGCATGTGTGTTCTTTTTACTAACAACAACCAGAGTCATTGAAATGTGTGTTCTCTTCAAAGACCACACATGGATCCACCAGTGTCATTGCATGTGTGTTCTCTGAAGAGACCACACATGGATCCACAAGTGTCATTGCATGTGTGTTCTTTTTACTAACAACAACTGGAGTCATTGCATGTGTGTTCTTTTCACATACCACATATGGATCCACCTGTGTCATTGCATGTGTGCTCTTTTCACAATCCACCTATAGATCCACCAGTGTCATTGCATGTGTGCTCTTTTTACTAACAACCAGAGTCGTTGCATGTGTGTTCTCTTCAGAGACCACACATGGATCCAGCAGTGTCATTGTATGTGTGTTCTTTTTCCTAACAACAACCAGAGTCAGTGAAATGTGTGTTCTCCTTAAAGACCACACATGGATCCACCAGTGTCATTGCATGTGTGTTCTTTTTACTAACAACAACTAGAGTCATTGCTTGTGTGTTATTTTCACATACCACATATGGATCCACCAGTGTCATTGCATGTGTGCTCTTTTCACAATCCACCTATGGATCCACCAGTGTCATTGCATGTGTGTTCTTTTTACTAAAAACAACCAGAGTCATTGCATGTGTGTTCTTTTCACATACCACATATGGATCCACCAGTGTCATTGCATGTGTGCTCTTTTCACAATCCACCTATAGATCCACCAGTGTCATTGCATGTGTGCTCTTTTTACTAACAACCAGAGTCATTGCATGTGTGTTCTCTTCAGAGACCACACATGGATCCAGAAGTGTCATTGGATGTGTGTTCTTTTTCCTAACAACAACCAGAGTCATTGAAATGTGTGTTCTCTTTAAAGACCACACATGGATCCACCAGTGTCATTGCATGTGTGTTCTCTGAAGAGACCACACATGGATCCACCAGTGTTATTGCATGTGTGTTGTTATTACTAACAACAACTAGAATCAATGCATGTGTGTTCTTTTCACATACCACACATGGATCCACCAGTGTCATTGCATGTGTGTTCTTTTTACTAACAACAACCAGAGTCATTGAAATGTGTGTTATCTTCAAAGACCACACATGGATCCACCAGTGTTATTGCATGTGTGTTCTGTGAAGAGACCACACATGGATCCACCAGTGTCATAGCATGTGTGTTCTTTTTACTAACAACAACTAGAGTCATTGCCTGTGTGTTCTTTTCACATACCACATATGGATCCACCCGTGTCATTCCATGTGTGCTCTTTTCACAATGCACCTATGGATTCCCCGGTGTCATTGCATGTGTGTTCTTTTGACTAACAACAACCAGAGTCATTGCATGTGTGTTCTTTTCACATACCACATATGGATCCACAAGTGTCATTGCATGTGTTCTCTTTTCACAATCCACCTATAGATCCACCGGTGTCATTGCATGTGTGCTCTTTTTACTAACAACAACCAGAGCCATTGCATGTGTGTTCTCTTCATAGACCACACATGGATCCACCAGTGTCATTGCATGTGTGTTCTTTTTACTAACAACAACCAGAGTCATTGAAATGTGTGTTCTCTTCAAAGACCACACATGGATCCACCAGTGTCATTGCATGTGTGTTCTCTGAAGAGACCACACATGGATCCACAAGTGTCATTGCATGTGTGTTCTTTTTACTAACAACAACTGGAGTCATTGCATGTGTGTTCTTTTCACATACCACATATGGATCCACCTGTGTCATTGCATGTGTGCTCTTTTCACAATCCACCTATAGATCCACCAGTGTCATTGCATGTGTGCTCTTTTTACTAACAACCAGAGTCGTTGCATGTGTGTTCTCTTCAGAGACCACACATGGATCCAGCAGTGTCATTGTATGTGTGTTCTTTTTCCTAACAACAACCAGAGTCAGTGAAATATGTGTTCTCCTTAAAGACCACACATGGATCCACCAGTGTCATTGCATGTGTGTTCTTTTTACTAACAACAACTAGAGTCATTGCTTGTGTGTTATTTTCACATACCACATATGGATCCACCAGTGTCATTGCATGTGTGCTCTTTTCACAATCCACCTATGGATCCACCAGTGTCATTGCATGTGTGTTCTTTTTACTAACAACAACCAGAGTCATTGCATGTGTGTTCTTTTCACATACCACATATGGATCCACCAGTGTCATTGCATGTGTGCTCTTTTCACAATCCACCTATAGATCCACCAGTGTCATTGCATGTGTGCTCTTTTTACTAACAACCAGAGTCATTGCATGTGTGTTCTCTTCAGAGACCACACATGGATCCAGCAGTGTCATTGGATGTGTGTTCTTTTTCCTAACAACAACCAGAGTCATTGAAATGTGTGTTCTCTTTAAAGACCACACATGGATCCACCAGTGTCATTGCATGTGTGTTCTCTGAAGAGACCACACATGGATCCACCAGTGTTATTGCATGTGTGTTGTTATTACTAACAACAACTAGAATCAATGCATGTGTGTTCTTTTCACATACCACACATGGATCCACCAGTGTCATTGCATGTGTGTTCTTTTTACTAACAACAACCAGAGTCATTGAAATGTGTGTTATCTTCAAAGACCACACATGGATCCACCAGTGTTATTGCATGTGTGTTCTGTGAAGAGACCACACATGGATCCACCAGTGTCATAGCATGTGTGTTCTTTTTACTAACAACAACTAGAGTCATTGCCTGTGTGTTCTTTTCACATACCACATATGGATCCACCCGTGTCATTCCATGTGTGCTCTTTTCACAATGCACCTATGGATTCCCCGGTGTCATTGCATGTGTGTTCTTTTGACTAACAACAACCAGAGTCATTGCATGTGTGTTCTTTTCACATACCACATATGGATCCACAAGTGTCATTGCATGTGTTCTCTTTTCACAATCCACCTATAGATCCACCGGTGTCATTGCATGTGTGCTCTTTTTACTAACAACAACCAGAGCCATTGCATGTGTGTTCTCTTCATAGACCACACATGGATCCACCAGTGTCATTGCATGTGTGTTCTTTTTACTAACAACAACCAGAGTCATTGAAATGTGTGTTCTCTTCAAAGACCACACATGGATCCACCAGTGTCATTGCATGTGTGTTCTCTGAAGAGACCACACATGGATCCACAAGTGTCATTGCATGTGTGTTCTTTTTACTAACAACAACTGGAGTCATTGCATGTGTGTTCTTTTCACATACCACATATGGATCCACCTGTGTCATTGCATGTGTGCTCTTTTCACAATCCACCTATAGATCCACCAGTGTCATTGCATGTGTGCTCTTTTTACTAACAACCAGAGTCGTTGCATGTGTGTTCTCTTCAGAGACCACACATGGATCCAGCAGTGTCATTGTATGTGTGTTCTTTTTCCTAACAACAACCAGAGTCAGTGAAATGTGTGTTCTCCTTAAAGACCACACATGGATCCACCAGTGTCATTGCATGTGTGTTCTTTTTACTAACAACAACTAGAGTCATTGCTTGTGTGTTATTTTCACATACCACATATGGATCCACCAGTGTCATTGCATGTGTGCTCTTTTCACAATCCACCTATGGATCCACCAGTGTCATTGCATGTGTGTTCTTTTTACTAACAACAACCAGATTCATTGCATGTGTGTTCTTTTCACATACCACATATGGATCCACCAGTGTCATTGCATGTGTGCTCTTTTCACAATCCACCTATAGATCCACCAGTGTCATTGCATGTGTGCTCTTTTTACTAACAACCAGAGTCATTGCATGTGTGTTCTCTTCAGAGACCACACATGGATCCAGCAGTGTCATTGGATGTGTGTTCTTTTTCCTAACAACAACCAGAGTCATTGAAATGTGTGTTCTCTTTAAAGACCACACATGGATCCACCAGTGTCATTGCATGTGTGTTCTCTGAAGAGACCACACATGGATCCACCAGTGTTATTGCATGTGTGTTGTTATTACTAACAACAACTAGAATCAATGCATGTGTGTTCTTTTCACATACCACACATGGATCCACCAGTGTCATTGCATGTGTGTTCTTTTTACTAACAACAACCAGAGTCATTGAAATGTGTGTTATCTTCAAAGACCACACATGGATCCACCAGTGTTATTGCATGTGTGTTCTGTGAAGAGACCACACATGGATCCACCAGTGTCATAGCATGTGTGTTCTTTTTACTAACAACAACTAGAGTCATTGCCTGTGTGTTCTTTTCACATACCACATATGGATCCACCCGTGTCATTCCATGTGTGCTCTTTTCACAATGCACCTATGGATTCCCCGGTGTCATTGCATGTGTGTTCTTTTGACTAACAACAACCAGAGTCATTGCATGTGTGTTCTTTTCACATACCACATATGGATCCACAAGTGTCATTGCATGTGTTCTCTTTTCACAATCCACCTATAGATCCACCGGTGTCATTGCATGTGTGCTCTTTTTACTAACAAGAGCCAGAGCCATTGCATGTGTGTTCTCTTCATAGACCACACATGGATCCACCAGTGTCATTGCATGTGTGTTCTTTTTAATAACAACAACCAGAGTCATTGAAATGTGTGTTCTCTTCAAAGACCACACATGGATCCACCAGTGTCATTGCATGTGTGTTCTCTGAAGAGACCACACATGGATCCACAAGTGTCATTGCATGTGTGTTCTTTTTACTAACAACAACTGGAGTCATTGCATGTGTGTTCTTTTCACATACCACATATGGATCCACCTGTGTCATTGCATGTGTGCTCTTTTCACAATCCACCTATAGATCCACCAGTGTCATTGCATGTGTGCTCTTTTTACTAACAACCAGAGTTGTTGCATGTGTGTTCTCTTCAGAGACCACACATGGATCCAGCAGTGTCATTGTATGTGTGTTCTTTTTCCTAACAACAACCAGAGTCAGTGAAATGTGTGTTCTCCTTAAAGACCACACATGGATCCACCAGTGTCATTGCATGTGTGTTCTTTTTACTAACAACAACTAGAGTCATTGCTTGTGTGTTATTTTCACATACCACATATGGATCCACCAGTGTCATTGCATGTGTGCTCTTTTCACAATCCACCTATGGATCCACCAGTGTCATTGCATGTGTGTTCTTTTTACTAACAACAACCAGAGTCATTGCATGTGTGTTCTTTTCACATACCACATATGGATCCACCAGTGTCATTGCATGTGTGATCTTTTCACAATCCACCTATAGATCCACCAGTGTCATTGCATGTGTGCTCTTTTTACTAACAACCAGAGTCATTGCATGTGTGTTCTCTTCAGAGACCACACATGGATCCAGCAGTGTCATTGGATGTGTGTTCTTTTTCCTAACAACAACCAGAGTCATTGAAATGTGTGTTCTCTTTAAAGACCACACATGGATCCACCAGTGTCATTGCATGTGTGTTCTCTGAAGAGACCACACATGGATCCACCAGTGTTATTGCATGTGTGTTGTTATTACTAACAACAACTAGAATCAATGCATTAGTGTTCTTTTCACATACCACACATGGATCCACCAGTGTCATTGCATGTGTGTTCTTTTTACTAACAACAACCAGAGTCATTGAAATGTGTGTTATCTTCAAAGACCACACATGGATCCACCAGTGTTATTGCATGTGTGTTCTGTGAAGAGACCACACATGGATCCACCAGTGTCATAGCATGTGTGTTCTTTTTACTAACAACAACTAGAGTCATTGCCTGTGTGTTCTTTTCACATACCACATATGGATCCACCCGTGTCATTCCATGTGTTCTCTTTTCACAATGCACCTATGGATTCCCCGGTGTCATTGCATGTGTGTTCTTTTGACTAACAACAACCAGAGTCATTGCATGTGTGTTCTTTTCACATACCACATATGGATCCACAAGTGTCATTGCATGTGTTCTCTTTTCACAATCCACCTATAGATCCACCGGTGTCATTGCATGTGTGCTCTTTTTACTAACAACCAGAGCCATTGCATGTGTGTTCTCTTCATAGACCACACATGGATCCACCAGTGTCATTGCATGTGTGTTCTTTTTACTAACAACAACCAGAGTCATTGAAATGTGTGTTCTCTTCAAAGACCACACATGGATCCACCAGTGTCATTGCATGTGTGTTCTCTGAAGAGACCACACATGGATCCACAAGTGTCATTGCATGTGTGTTCTTTTTACTAACAACAACTGGAGTCATTGCATGTGTGTTCTTTTCACATACCACATATGGATCCACCTGTGTCATTGCATGTGTGCTCTTTTCACAATCCACCTATAGATCCACCAGTGTCATTGCATGTGTGCTCTTTTTACTAACAACCAGAGTCGTTGCATGTGTGTTCTCTTCAGAGACCACACATGGATCCAGCAGTGTCATTGTATGTGTGTTCTTTTTCCTAACAACAACCAGAGTCAGTGAAATGTGTGTTCTCCTTAAAGACCACACATGGATCCACCAGTGTCATTGCATGTGTGTTCTTTTTACTAACAACAACTAGAGTCATTGCTTGTGTGTTATTTTCACATACCACATATGGATCCACCAGTGTCATTGCATGTGTGCTCTTTTCACAATCCACCTATGGATCCACCAGTGTCATTGCATGTGTGTTCTTTTTACTAAAAACAACCAGAGTCATTGCATGTGTGTTCTTTTCACATACCACATATGGATCCACCAGTGTCATTGCATGTGTGCTCTTTTCACAATCCACCTATAGATCCACCAGTGTCATTGCATGTGTGCTCTTTTTACTAACAACCAGAGTCATTGCATGTGTGTTCTCTTCAGAGACCACACATGGATCCAGCAGTGTCATTGGATGTGTGTTCTTTTTCCTAACAACAACCAGAGTCATTGAAATGTGTGTTCTCTTTAAAGACCACACATGGATCCACCAGTGTCATTGCATGTGTGTTCTCTGAAGAGACCACACATGGATCCACCAGTGTTATTGCATGTGTGTTGTTATTACTAACAACAACTAGAATCAATGCATGTGTGTTCTTTTCACATACCACACATGGATCCACCAGTGTCATTGCATGTGTGTTCTTTTTACTAACAACAACCAGAGTCATTGAAATGTGTGTTATCTTCAAAGACCACACATGGATCCACCAGTGTTATTGCATGTGTGTTCTGTGAAGAGACCACACATGGATCCACCAGTGTCATAGCATGTGTGTTCTTTTTACTAACAACAACTAGAGTCATTGCCTGTGTGTTCTTTTCACATACCACATATGGATCCACCCGTGTCATTCCATGTGTGCTCTTTTCACAATGCACCTATGGATTCCCCGGTGTCATTGCATGTGTGTTCTTTTGACTAACAACAACCAGAGTCATTGCATGTGTGTTCTTTTCACATACCACATATGGATCCACAAGTGTCATTGCATGTGTTCTCTTTTCACAATCCACCTATAGATCCACCGGTGTCATTGCATGTGTGCTCTTTTTACTAACAACAACCAGAGCCATTGCATGTGTGTTCTCTTCATAGACCACACATGGATCCACCAGTGTCATTGCATGTGTGTTCTTTTTACTAACAACAACCAGAGTCATTGAAATGTGTGTTCTCTTCAAAGACCACACATGGATCCACCAGTGTCATTGCATGTGTGTTCTCTGAAGAGACCACACATGGATCCACAAGTGTCATTGCATGTGTGTTCTTTTTACTAACAACAACTGGAGTCATTGCATGTGTGTTCTTTTCACATACCACATATGGATCCACCTGTGTCATTGCATGTGTGCTCTTTTCACAATCCACCTATAGATCCACCAGTGTCATTGCATGTGTGCTCTTTTTACTAACAACCAGAGTCGTTGCATGTGTGTTCTCTTCAGAGACCACACATGGATCCAGCAGTGTCATTGTATGTGTGTTCTTTTTCCTAACAACAACCAGAGTCAGTGAAATGTGTGTTCTCCTTAAAGACCACACATGGATCCACCAGTGTCATTGCATGTGTGTTCTTTTTACTAACAACTAGAGTCATTGCATGTGTGTTCTTTTCACATACCACATATGGACCCACCTGTGTCATTGCATGTGTGCTCTTTTCACAATCCACCTATAGATCCACCAGTGTCATTGCATGTGTGCTCTTTTTACTAACAACCAGAGTCGTTGCATGTGTGTTCTCTTCAGAGACCACACATGGATCCAGCAGTGTCATTGGATGTGTGTTCTTTTTCCTAACAACAACCAGAGTCATTGAAATGTGTGTTCTCTTTAAAGACCACACATGGATCCACCAGTGTCATTGCATGTGTGTTCTCTGAAGAGACCACACATGGATCCACCAGTGTTATTGCATGTGTGTTGTTATTACTAACAACAACTAGAATCAATGCATTAGTGTTCTTTTCACATACCACACATGGATCCACCAGTGTCATTGCATGTGTGTTCTTTTTACTAACAACAACCAGAGTCATTGAAATGTGTGTTATCTTCAAAGACCACACATGGATCCACCAGTGTTATTGCATGTGTGTTCTGTGAAGAGACCACACATGGATCCACCAGTGTCATAGCATGTGTGTTCTTTTTACTAACAACAACTAGAGTCATTGCCTGTGTGTTCTTTTCACATACCACATATGGATCCACCCGTGTCATTCCATGTGTTCTCTTTTCACAATGCACCTATGGATTCCCCGGTGTCATTGCATGTGTGTTCTTTTGACTAACAACAACCAGAGTCATTGCATGTGTGTTCTTTTCACATACCACATATGGATCCACAAGTGTCATTGCATGTGTTCTCTTTTCACAATCCACCTATAGATCCACCGGTGTCATTGCATGTGTGCTCTTTTTACTAACAACCAGAGCCATTGCATGTGTGTTCTCTTCATAGACCACACATGGATCCACCAGTGTCATTGCATGTGTGTTCTTTTTACTAACAACAACCAGAGTCATTGAAATGTGTGTTCTCTTCAAAGACCACACATGGATCCACCAGTGTCATTGCATGTGTGTTCTCTGAAGAGACCACACATGGATCCACAAGTGTCATTGCATGTGTGTTCTTTTTACTAACAACAACTGGAGTCATTGCATGTGTGTTCTTTTCACATACCACATATGGATCCACCTGTGTCATTGCATGTGTGCTCTTTTCACAATCCACCTATAGATCCACCAGTGTCATTGGATGTGTGCTCTTTTTACTAACAACCAGAGTCGTTGCATGTGTGTTCTCTTCAGAGACCACACATGGATCCAGCAGTGTCATTGTATGTGTGTTCTTTTTCCTAACAACAACCAGAGTCAGTGAAATGTGTGTTCTCCTTAAAGACCACACATGGATCCACCAGTGTCATTGCATGTGTGTTCTTTTTACTAACAACAACTAGAGTCATTGCTTGTGTGTTATTTTCACATACCACATATGGATCCACCAGTGTCATTGCATGTGTGCTCTTTTCACAATCCACCTATGGATCCACCAGTGTCATTGCATGTGTGTTCTTTTTACTAAAAACAACCAGAGTCATTGCATGTGTGTTCTTTTCACATACCACATATGGATCCACCAGTGTCATTGCATGTGTGCTCTTTTCACAATCCACCTATAGATCCACCAGTGTCATTGCATGTGTGCTCTTTTTACTAACAACCAGAGTCATTGCATGTGTGTTCTCTTCAGAGACCACACATGGATCCAGCAGTGTCATTGGATGTGTGTTCTTTTTCCTAACAACAACCAGAGTCATTGAAATGTGTGTTCTCTTTAAAGACCACACATGGATCCACCAGTGTCATTGCATGTGTGTTCTCTGAAGAGACCACACATGGATCCACCAGTGTTATTGCATGTGTGTTGTTATTACTAACAACAACTAGAATCAATGCATGTGTGTTCTTTTCACATACCACACATGGATCCACCAGTGTCATTGCATGTGTGTTCTTTTTACTAACAACAACCAGAGTCATTGAAATGTGTGTTATCTTCAAAGACCACACATGGATCCACCAGTGTTATTGCATGTGTGTTCTGTGAAGAGACCACACATGGATCCACCAGTGTCATAGCATGTGTGTTCTTTTTACTAACAACAACTAGAGTCATTGCCTGTGTGTTCTTTTCACATACCACATATGGATCCACCCGTGTCATTCCATGTGTGCTCTTTTCACAATGCACCTATGGATTCCCCGGTGTCATTGCATGTGTGTTCTTTTGACTAACAACAACCAGAGTCATTGCATGTGTGTTCTTTTCACATACCACATATGGATCCACAAGTGTCATTGCATGTGTTCTCTTTTCACAATCCACCTATAGATCCACCGGTGTCATTGCATGTGTGCTCTTTTTACTAACAACAACCAGAGCCATTGCATGTGTGTTCTCTTCATAGACCACACATGGATCCACCAGTGTCATTGCATGTGTGTTCTTTTTACTAACAACAACCAGAGTCATTGAAATGTGTGTTCTCTTCAAAGACCACACATGGATCCACCAGTGTCATTGCATGTGTGTTCTCTGAAGAGACCACACATGGATCCACAAGTGTCATTGCATGTGTGTTCTTTTTACTAACAACAACTGGAGTCATTGCATGTGTGTTCTTTTCACATACCACATATGGATCCACCTGTGTCATTGCATGTGTGCTCTTTTCACAATCCACCTATAGATCCACCAGTGTCATTGCATGTGTGCTCTTTTTACTAACAACCAGAGTCGTTGCATGTGTGTTCTCTTCAGAGACCACACATGGATCCAGCAGTGTCATTGTATGTGTGTTCTTTTTCCTAACAACAACCAGAGTCAGTGAAATGTGTGTTCTCCTTAAAGACCACACATGGATCCACCAGTGTCATTGCATGTGTGTTCTTTTTACTAACAACTAGAGTCATTGCTTGTGTGTTATTTTCACATACCACATATGGATCCACCAGTGTCATTGCATGTGTGCTCTTTTCACAATCCACCTATGGATCCACCAGTGTCATTGCATGTGTGTTCTTTTTACTAACAACAACTAGAGTCATTTCATGTGTGTTCTTTTCACATACCACACATGGATCCACCAGTGTCATTGAAATGTGTGTTCTCTTTACAGACCACACATGGATCCACCAGTGTCATTGCATGTGTGTTCTTTTTACTAACAACAACAGGAGTCATTGCATGTGTGTTCTTTTCACATTCCACGTATGGATCCACCAGTGTCATTGCATGTGTGCTCTTTTCACAATCCACCTATGGATCCACCAGTGTCATTGCATGTGTGTTCTTTTTACTAACAACAACCAGAGTCATTGCATGTGTGTTCTTTTCACATACCACATATGGATCCAACAGTGTAATTGCATGTGTGCTCTTTTCACAATCCACCTATGGATCTAGTAGTGTCATTGCATGTGTTTTCTTTTTACCAACAACAACCAGAGTCATTGCATGTGTGTTCTTTCACATACCACATATGGATCCACCAGTGTCATTGCATGTGTGTTCTTTTCACAATCCTCCTATGGATCCACCAGTGCCATTGCATGTGCGCTCTTTTAACTAACAACCAGAGTCATTGCATGTGTGTTCTCTTCAGAGACCACACATGGATGCACTAGTGTCATTGCATGTGTGCTCTTTTCACAATCCACCTATGGATCCCCCAGTGTCATTGCATGTGTGTTCTTTTTACTTACAACAACCAGAGTTATTGCATGTGTGTTCTTTTCACATACCACATATGGATCCACCAGTGTCATTGCATGTCTGTTCTTTTCACAATCCACCTATGGATCCACCAGTGTCATTGCATGTGTGCTCTTTTTACTAACAACAACCAGAGTCATTGCATATGCGTTCTATTCAGAGACCACACATGGATCCACAAGTGTCATTGCATGTGTGTTCTTTTTACTAACAATAACCAGAGTCATTGAAATGTGTGTTCGTTTAGAGACCACACATGGATCCACCAATTCCATTGCATGTGTGGTCTTTTTAGTAACAACAATTGGAGTCATTTCATGTGTGTTCTTTCACATAGCACATATGGATCCACAAGTGTCATTGCATGTGTTCTCTTTTCACAATCCACCTCTAGATCCACCAGTGTCATTGCATGTGTGCTCTTTTTACTAACAACAACCAGAGCCATTGCATGTGTGTTCTCTTCATAGACCACACATGGATCCACCAGTGTCATTGCATGTGTGTTCTTTTTACTAACAACAACTGGAGTCATTTCATATGTGTTCTTTTCACATACCACACATGGATCCACCAGTGTCATTGAAATGTGTGTTCTCTTCAGAGACCACACATGGATCCACCACTGTCATTACATGTGTGTTCTTTTTACTAATAACAACTGGAGTCATTGAATGTATGTTGTTTTCACATACCACATATGGATCCACCAGTGTCATTGCATGTGTGCTCTTTTCACAATCCACCTATGAATCCACCAGTGTCATTGCATGTGTGTTGTTTTTACTAACCACAACCAAAGTGATTGCATGTGTGTTCTTTTCACATACCACATATGGATCCACCAGCGTCATTGCATGTGTGCTCTTTTCACAATCCACCTATGGATCCACTAGTGCCAGTGCATGTGTGTTCTTTTTACTAACAACAACCAGAGTCATTGCATGTGTGTTCTATTCACATACCACATATGGATCCACCAGTGTCATTGCATGTGTGTTCTTTTCACAATCCACCTATGGATCCACCAGTGTCATTGCATGTGTGCTCTTTTTACTAACAACAACCAGAGTCATTGCATGTGTGTTCTCTTTAGAGACCACACATGGATCCACCAATGTCATTGCATGTGTGTTCTTTTTACTAACAACAACAAGAGTCATTGAAATGTGCGTTCTCTTCAGAGACTACAAATGGATCAAACAGTGTCTTTGCTTGTGTGGTCTTTTTACTAACAACAACTGGAGTCATTTCATGTGTGTTCTTTTCACATACCACATATGGATCTAGCAGTATCATTGCATGTGTGTTCTTTTTATTAACAACAACTGGAGTCATTTCATGTGTGTTCTTTTCACACACTACACGTGGATCCTCCACTGTCATTGAAATGTGTGTTCTCTTCGGAGACCACACATGGATCCACCAGTGTCATTGCATGTCTGTTCTTTTTACTAACAACAACTAGAGTCATAGCATGTGTGTTCTTTTCACATACCACATATGGATCCACCAGTGTCATTGCATGTGTGCTCTTTTCACAATCCACCTACGGATCCACCATTTTCATTGCATGTGTGTTCTTTTTATGAACAACAACCAGAGTTATTGCATGTGTGTTCTTTTTACATACCACATATGGATCCACCAGTGTCATTGCATGTGTGTTCTTTTCACAATCCACCTATGGATCCACTAGTGTCATTGCATGTATGCTCTTTTTACTAACAACAACCAGAGTCATTGCATATGTGTTCTCTTCAGAGACCACACATGGATCCACAAGTGTCATTGCATGTGTGTTCTTTTTACTAACAACAAGAGTCATTGAAATGCATGTTCTCTTTAGAGACCACACATGGATCCACCAGTGTCATTGAAATGTGTGTTCTCTTCAGAGACCACACATGGATCCACCAGTGTTATTTCATGTGTTCTCTCTTAAGAGACCACACATGGATCCACCAGTGTCATTGCATGTGTGTTCTTTTTACTAACAACAACTAGAGTCATTGCTTCTGTGTTATTTTCACATACCACATATGGATCCACCAGTGTCATTGCATGTGTGCTCTTTTCACAATCCACCTATGTATCCACCAGTGTCATTGCATGTGTGTTCTTTTTACTAACAACAACCAGAGTCATTGCATGTGTGTTCTTTTCACATACCACATATGGATCCACCAGTGTCATTGCATGTGTGCTCTTTTCACAATCCACCTATAGATCCACCAGTGTCATTGCATGTGTGCTCTTTTTACTAACAACCAGAGTCATTGCATGTGTGTTCTCTTCAGAGACCACACATGGATCCAGCAGTGTCATTGGATGTGTGTTCTTTTTCCTAACAACAACCAGAGTCATTGAAATGTGTGTTCTCTTTAAAGACCACACATGGATCCACCAGTGTCATTGCATGTGTGTTCTCTGAAGAGACCACACATGGATCCACCAGTGTTATTGCATGTGTGTTGTTATTACTAACAACAACTAGAATCAATGCATGTGTGTTCTTTTCACATACCACACATGGATCCACCAGTGTCATTGCATGTGTGTTATTTTTACTAACAACAACCAGAGTCATTGAAATGTGTGTTATCTTCAAAGACCACAGATGGATCCACCAGTGTTATTGCATGTGTGTTCTGTGAAGAGACCACACATGGATCCACCAGTGTCATAGCATGTGTGTTCTTTTTACTAACAACAACTAGAGTCATTGCCTGTGTGTTCTTTTCACATACCACATATGGATCCACCCGTGTCATTCCATGTGTGCTCTTTTCACAATGCACCTATGGATTCCCCGGTGTCATTGCATGTGTGTTCTTTTGACTAACAACAACCAGAGTCATTGCATGTGTGTTCTTTTCACATACCACATATGGATCCACAAGTGTCATTGCATGTGTTCTCTTTTCACAATCCACCTATAGATCCACCGGTGTCATTGCATGTGTGCTCTTTTTACTAACAACAACCAGAGCCATTGCATGTGTGTTCTCTTCATAGACCACACATGGATCCACCAGTGTCATTGCATGTGTGTTCTTTTTACTAACAACAACTAGAGTCATTGCTTGTGTGTTATTTTCACATACCACATATGGATCCACCAGTGTCATTGCATGTGTGCTCTTTTCACAATCCACCTATGGATCCACCAGTGTCATTGCATGTGTGTTCTTTTTACTAACAACAACCAGAGTCATTGCATGTGTGTTCTTTTCACATACCACATATGGATCCACCAGTGTCATTGCATGTGTGCTCTTTTCACAATCCACCTATAGATCCACCAGTGTCATTGCATGTGTGCTCTTTTTACTAACAACCAGAGTCATTGCATGTGTGTTCTCTTCCGAGACCACACATGGATCCAGCAGTGTCATTGCATGTGTGTTCTTTTTCCTAACAACAACCAGAGTCATTGAAATGTGTGTTCTCTTTAAAGACCACACATGGATCCACCAGTGTCATTGCATGTGTGTTCTCTGAAGAGACCACACATGGATCCACCAGTGTTATTGCATGTGTGTTGTTATTACTAACAACAACTAGAATCAATGCATGTGTGTTCTTTTCACATACCACACATGGATCCACCAGTGTCATTGCATGTGTGTTCTTTTTACTAACAACAACCAGAGTCATTGAAATGTGTGTTATCTTCAAAGACCACACATGGATCCACCAGTGTTATTGCATGTGTGTTCTGTGAAGAGACCACACATGGATCCACCAGTGTCATAGCATGTGTGTTCTTTTTACTAACAACAACTAGAGTCATTGCCTGTGTGTTCTTTTCACATACCACATATGGATCCACCCGTGTCATTCCATGTGTGCTCTTTTCACAATGCACCTATGGATTCCCCGGTGTCATTGCATGTGTGTTCTTTTGACTAACAACAACCAGAGTCATTGCATGTGTGTTCTTTTCACATACCACATATGGATCCACAAGTGTCATTGCATGTGTTCTCTTTTCACAATCCACCTATAGATCCACCGGTGTCATTGCATGTGTGCTCTTTTTACTAACAACAACCAGAGCCATTGCATGTGTGTTCTCTTCATAGACCACACATGGATCCACCAGTGTCATTGCATGTGTGTTCTTTTTACTAACAACAACTAGAGTCATTGCTTGTGTGTTATTTTCACATACCACATATGGATCCACCAGTGTCATTGCATGTGTGCTCTTTTCACAATCCACCTATGGATCCACCAGTGTCATTGCATGTGTGTTCTTTTTACTAACAACAACCAGAGTCATTGCATGTGTGTTCTTTTCACATACCACATATGGATCCACCAGTGTCATTGCATGTGTGCTCTTTTCACAATCCACCTATAGATCCACCAGTGTCATTGCATGTGTGCTCTTTTTACTAACAACCAGAGTCATTGCATGTGTGTTCTCTTCCGAGACCACACATGGATCCAGCAGTGTCATTGCATGTGTGTTCTTTTTCCTAACAACAACCAGAGTCATTGAAATGTGTGTTCTCTTTAAAGACCACACATGGATCCACCAGTGTCATTGCATGTGTGTTCTCTGAAGAGACCACACATGGATCCACCAGTGTTATTGCATGTGTGTTGTTATTACTAACAACAACTAGAATCAATGCATGTGTGTTCTTTTCACATACCACACATGGATCCACCAGTGTCATTGCATGTGTGTTCTTTTTACGAACAACAACCAGAGTCATTGAAATGTGTGTTCTCTTCAAAGACCACACATGGATCCACCAGTGTCATTGCATGTGTGTTCTCTGAAGAGACCACACATGGATCCACAAGTGTCATTGCATGTGTGTTCTTTTTACTAACAACAACTGGAGTCATTGCATGTGTGTTCTTTTCACATACCACATATGGATCCACCTGTGTCATTGCATGTGTGCTCTTTTCACAATCCACCTATAGATCCACTAGTGTCATTGCATGTGTGCTCTTTTTACTAACAACCAGAGTCGTTGCATGTGTGTTCTCTTCAGAGACCACACATGGATCCAGCAGTGTCATTGTATGTGTGTTCTTTTTCCTAACAACAACCAGAGTCAGTGAAATGTGTGTTCTCCTTAAAGACCACACATGGATCCACCAGTGTCATTGCATGTGTGTTCTTTTTACTAACAACTAGAGTCATTGCTTGTGTGTTATTTTCACATACCACATATGGATCCACCAGTGTCATTGCATGTGTGCTCTTTTCACAATCCACCTATGGATCCACCAGTGTCATTGCATGTGTGTTCTTTTTACTAACAACAACTGGAGTCATTTCATGTGTGTTCTTTTCACATACCACACATGGATCCACCAGTGTCATTGAAATGTGTGTTCTCTTTACAGACCACACATGGATCCACCAGTGTCATTGCATGTGTGTTCTTTTTACTAACAACAACAGGAGTCATTGCATGTGTGTTCTTTTCACATTCCACGTATGGATCCACCAGTGTCATTGCATGTGTGCTCTTTTCACAATCCACCTATGGATCCACCAGTGTCATTGCATGTGTGTTCTTTTTACTAACAACAACCAGAGTCATTGCATGTGTGTTCTTTTCACATACCACATATGGATCCAACAGTGTAATTGCATGTGTGCTCTTTTCACAATCCACCTATGGATCTAGTAGTGTCATTGCATGTGTTTTCTTTTTACCAACAACAACCAGAGTCATTGCATGTGTGTTCTTTCACATACCACATATGGATCCACCAGTGTCATTGCATGTGTGTTCTTTTCACAATCCTCCTATGGATCCACCAGTGCCATTGCATGTGTGCTCTTTTAACTAACAACCAGAGTCATTGCATGTGTGTTCTCTTCAGAGACCACACATGGATGCACCAGTGTCATTGCATGTGTGCTCTTTTCACAATCCACCTATGGATCCCCCAGTGTCATTGCATGTGTGTTCTTTTTACTTACAACAACCAGAGTTATTGCATGTGTGTTCTTTTCACATACCACATATGGATCCACCAGTGTCATTGCATGTCTGTTCTTTTCACAATCCACCTATGGATCCACCAGTGTCATTGCATGTGTGCTCTTTTTACTAACAACAACCAGAGTCATTGCATATGCGTTCTATTCAGAGACCACACATGGATCCACAAGTGTCATTGCATGTGTGTTCTTTTTACTAACAATAACCAGAGTCATTGAAATGTGTGTTCGTTTAGAGACCACACATGGATCCACCAATTCCATTGCATGTGTGGTCTTTTTAGTAACAACAATTGGAGTCATTTCATGTGTGTTCTTTCACATACCACATATGGATCCACAAGTGTCATTGCATGTGTTCTCTTTTCACAATCCACCTCTAGATCCACCAGTGTCATTGCATGTGTGCTCTTTTTACTAACAACAACCAGAGCCATTGCATGTGTGTTCTCTTCATAGACCACACATGGATCCACCAGTGTCATTGCATGTGTGTTCTTTTTACTAACAACAACTGGAGTCATTTCATATGTGTTCTTTTCACATACCACACATGGATCCACCAGTGTCATTGAAATGTGTGTTCTCTTCAGAGACCACACATGGATCCACCACTGTCATTACATGTGTGTTCTTTTTACTAATAACAACTGGAGTCATTGAATGTATGTTGTTTTCACATACCACATATGGATCCACCAGTGTCATTGCATGTGTGCTCTTTTCACAATCCACCTATGAATCCACCAGTGTCATTGCATGTGTGTTGTTTTTACTAACCACAACCAAAGTGATTGCATGTGTGTTCTTTTCACATACCACATATGGATCCACCAGCGTCATTGCATGTGTGCTCTTTTCACAATCCACCTATGGATCCACTAGTGCCAGTGCATGTGTGTTCTTTTTACTAACAACAACCAGAGTCATTGCATGTGTGTTCTATTCACATACCACATATGGATCCACCAGTGTCATTGCATGTGTGTTCTTTTCACAATCCACCTATGGATCCACCAGTGTCATTGCATGTGTGCTCTTTTTACTAACAACAACCAGAGTCATTGCATGTGTGTTCTCTTTAGAGACCACACATGGATCCACCAATGTCATTGCATGTGTGTTCTTTTTACTAACAACAACAAGAGTCATTGAAATGTGCGTTCTCTTCAGAGACTACAAATGGATCAAACAGTGTCTTTGCTTGTGTGGTCTTTTTACTAACAACAACTGGAGTCATTTCATGTGTGTTCTTTTCACATACCACATATGGATCTAGCAGTATCATTGCATGTGTGTTCTTTTTATTAACAACAACTGGAGTCATTTCATGTGTGTTCTTTTCACACACTACACGTGGATCCTCCACTGTCATTGAAATGTGTGTTCTCTTCGGAGACCACACATGGATCCACCAGTGTCATTGCATGTCTGTTCTTTTTACTAACAACAACTAGAGTCATAGCATGTGTGTTCTTTTCACATACCACATATGGATCCACCAGTGTCATTGCATGTGTGCTCTTTTCACAATCCACCTACGGATCCACCATTTTCATTGCATGTGTGTTCTTTTTATGAACAACAACCAGAGTTATTGCATGTGTGTTCTTTTTACATACCACATATGGATCCACCAGTGTCATTGCATGTGTGTTCTTTTCACAATCCACCTATGGATCCACTAGTGTCATTGCATGTATGCTCTTTTTACTAACAACAACCAGAGTCATTGCATATGTGTTCTCTTCAGAGACCACACATGGATCCACAAGTGTCATTGCATGTGTGTTCTTTTTACTAACAACAAGAGTCATTGAAATGCATGTTCTCTTTAGAGACCACACATGGATCCACCAGTGTCATTGAAATGTGTGTTCTCTTCAGAGACCACACATGGATCCACCAGTGTTATTTCATGTGTTCTCTCTTAAGAGACCACACATGGATCCACCAGTGTCATTGCATGTGTGTTCTTTTTACTAACAACAACTAGAGTCATTGCTTCTGTGTTATTTTCACATACCACATATGGATCCACCAGTGTCATTGCATGTGTGCTCTTTTCACAATCCACCTATGTATCCACCAGTGTCATTGCATGTGTGTTCTTTTTACTAACAACAACCAGAGTCATTGCATGTGTGTTCTTTTCACATACCACATATGGATCCACCAGTGTCATTGCATGTGTGCTCTTTTCACAATCCACCTATAGATCCACCAGTGTCATTGCATGTGTGCTCTTTTTACTAACAACCAGAGTCATTGCATGTGTGTTCTCTTCAGAGACCACACATGGATCCAGCAGTGTCATTGGATGTGTGTTCTTTTTCCTAACAACAACCAGAGTCATTGAAATGTGTGTTCTCTTTAAAGACCACACATGGATCCACCAGTGTCATTGCATGTGTGTTCTCTGAAGAGACCACACATGGATCCACCAGTGTTATTGCATGTGTGTTGTTATTACTAACAACAACTAGAATCAATGCATGTGTGTTCTTTTCACATACCACACATGGATCCACCAGTGTCATTGCATGTGTGTTATTTTTACTAACAACAACCAGAGTCATTGAAATGTGTGTTATCTTCAAAGACCACAGATGGATCCACCAGTGTTATTGCATGTGTGTTCTGTGAAGAGACCACACATGGATCCACCAGTGTCATAGCATGTGTGTTCTTTTTACTAACAACAACTAGAGTCATTGCCTGTGTGTTCTTTTCACATACCACATATGGATCCACCCGTGTCATTCCATGTGTGCTCTTTTCACAATGCACCTATGGATTCCCCGGTGTCATTGCATGTGTGTTCTTTTGACTAACAACAACCAGAGTCATTGCATGTGTGTTCTTTTCACATACCACATATGGATCCACAAGTGTCATTGCATGTGTTCTCTTTTCACAATCCACCTATAGATCCACCGGTGTCATTGCATGTGTGCTCTTTTTACTAACAACAACCAGAGCCATTGCATGTGTGTTCTCTTCATAGACCACACATGGATCCACCAGTGTCATTGCATGTGTGTTCTTTTTACTAACAACAACTAGAGTCATTGCTTGTGTGTTATTTTCACATACCACATATGGATCCACCAGTGTCATTGCATGTGTGCTCTTTTCACAATCCACCTATGGATCCACCAGTGTCATTGCATGTGTGTTCTTTTTACTAACAACAACCAGAGTCATTGCATGTGTGTTCTTTTCACATACCACATATGGATCCACCAGTGTCATTGCATGTGTGCTCTTTTCACAATCCACCTATAGATCCACCAGTGTCATTGCATGTGTGCTCTTTTTACTAACAACCAGAGTCATTGCATGTGTGTTCTCTTCCGAGACCACACATGGATCCAGCAGTGTCATTGCATGTGTGTTCTTTTTCCTAACAACAACCAGAGTCATTGAAATGTGTGTTCTCTTTAAAGACCACACATGGATCCACCAGTGTCATTGCATGTGTGTTCTCTGAAGAGACCACACATGGATCCACCAGTGTTATTGCATGTGTGTTGTTATTACTAACAACAACTAGAATCAATGCATGTGTGTTCTTTTCACATACCACACATGGATCCACCAGTGTCATTGCATGTGTGTTCTTTTTACTAACAACAACCAGAGTCATTGAAATGTGTGTTATCTTCAAAGACCACACATGGATCCACCAGCGTTATTGCATGTGTGTTCTGTGAAGAGACCACACATGGATCCACCAGTGTCATAGCATGTGTGTTCTTTTTACTAACAACAACTAGAGTCATTGCCTGTGTGTTCTTTTCACATACCACATATGGATCCACCCGTGTCATTCCATGTGTGCTCTTTTCACAATGCACCTATGGATTCCCCGGTGTCATTTCATGTGTGTTCTTTTGACTAACAACAACCAGAGTCATTGCATGTGTGTTCTTTTCACATACCACATATGGATCCACAAGTTTCATTGCATGTGTTCTCTTTTCACAATCCACCTATAGATCCACCGGTGTCATTGCATGTGTGCTCTTTTTACTAACAACCAGAGCCATTGCATGTGTGTTCTCTTCATAGACCACACATGGATCCACCAGTGTCATTGCATGTGTGTTCTTTTTACTAACAACAACCAGAGTCATTGAAATGTGTGTTCTCTTCAAAGACCACACATGGATCCACCAGTGTCATTGCATGTGTGTTCTCTGAAGAGACCACACATGGATCCACAAGTGTCATTGCATGTGTGTTCTTTTTACTAACAACAACTGGAGTCATTGCATGTGTGTTCTTTTCACATACCACATATGGATCCACCTGTGTCATTGCATGTGTGCTCTTTTCACAATCCACCTATAGATCCACCAGTGTCATTGCATGTGTGCTCTTTTTACTAACAACCAGAGTCGTTGCATGTGTGTTCTCTTCAGAGACCACACATGGATCCAGCAGTGTCATTGTATGTGTGTTCTTTTTCCTAACAACAACCAGAGTCAGTGAAATGTGTGTTCTCCTTAAAGACCACACATGGATCCACCAGTGTCATTGCATGTGTGTTCTTTTTACTAACAACAACTAGAGTCATTGCTTGTGTGTTATTTTCACATACCACATATGGATCCACCAGTGTCATTGCATGTGTGCTCTTTTCACAATCCACCTATGGATCCACCAGTGTCATTGCATGTGTGTTCTTTTTACTAAAAACAACCAGAGTCATTGCATGTGTGTTCTTTTCACATACCACATATGGATCCACCAGTGTCATTGCATGTGTGCTCTTTTCACAATCCACCTATAGATCCACCAGTGTCATTGCATGTGTGCTCTTTTTACTAACAACCAGAGTCATTGCATGTGTGTTCTCTTCAGAGACCACACATGGATCCAGCAGTGTCATTGGATGTGTGTTCTTTTTCCTAACAACAACCAGAGTCATTGAAATGTGTGTTCTCTTTAAAGACCACACATGGATCCACCAGTGTCATTGCATGTGTGTTCTCTGAAGAGACCACACATGGATCCACCAGTGTTATTGCATGTGTGTTGTTATTACTAACAACAACTAGAATCAATGCATGTGTGTTCTTTTCACATACCACACATGGATCCACCAGTGTCATTGCATGTGTGTTCTTTTTACTAACAACAACCAGAGTCATTGAAATGTGTGTTATCTTCAAAGACCACACATGGATCCACCAGTGTTATTGCATGTGTGTTCTGTGAAGAGACCACACATGGATCCACCAGTGTCATAGCATGTGTGTTCTTTTTACTAACAACAACTAGAGTCATTGCCTGTGTGTTCTTTTCACATACCACATATGGATCCACCCGTGTCATTCCATGTGTGCTCTTTTCACAATGCACCTATGGATTCCCCGGTGTCATTGCATGTGTGTTCTTTTGACTAACAACAACCAGAGTCATTGCATGTGTGTTCTTTTCACATACCACATATGGATCCACAAGTGTCATTGCATGTGTTCTCTTTTCACAATCCACCTATAGATCCACCGGTGTCATTGCATGTGTGCTCTTTTTACTAACAACAACCAGAGCCATTGCATGTGTGTTCTCTTCATAGACCACACATGGATCCACCAGTGTCATTGCATGTGTGTTCTTTTTACTAACAACAACCAGAGTCATTGAAATGTGTGTTCTCTTCAAAGACCACACATGGATCCACCAGTGTCATTGCATGTGTGTTCTCTGAAGAGACCACACATGGATCCACAAGTGTCATTGCATGTGTGTTCTTTTTACTAACAACAACTGGAGTCATTGCATGTGTGTTCTTTTCACATACCACATATGGATCCACCTGTGTCATTGCATGTGTGCTCTTTTCACAATCCACCTATAGATCCACCAGTGTCATTGCATGTGTGCTCTTTTTACTAACAACCAGAGTCGTTGCATGTGTGTTCTCTTCAGAGACCACACATGGATCCAGCAGTGTCATTGTATGTGTGTTCTTTTTCCTAACAACAACCAGAGTCAGTGAAATGTGTGTTCTCCTTAAAGACCACACATGGATCCACCAGTGTCATTGCATGTGTGTTCTTTTTACTAACAACTAGAGTCATTGCTTGTGTGTTATTTTCACATACCACATATGGATCCACCAGTGTCATTGCATGTGTGCTCTTTTCACAATCCACCTATGGATCCACCAGTGTCATTGCATGTGTGTTCTTTTTACTAACAACAACTGGAGTCATTTCATGTGTGTTCTTTTCACATACCACACATGGATCCACCAGTGTCATTGAAATGTGTGTTCTCTTTACAGACCACACATGGATCCACCAGTGTCATTGCATGTGTGTTCTTTTTACTAACAACAACAGGAGTCATTGCATGTGTGTTCTTTTCACATTCCACGTATGGATCCACCAGTGTCATTGCATGTGTGCTCTTTTCACAATCCACCTATGGATCCACCAGTGTCATTGCATGTGTGTTCTTTTTACTAACAACAACCAGAGTCATTGCATGTGTGTTCTTTTCACATACCACATATGGATCCAACAGTGTAATTGCATGTGTGCTCTTTTCACAATCCACCTATGGATCTAGTAGTGTCATTGCATGTGTTTTCTTTTTACCAACAACAACCAGAGTCATTGCATGTGTGTTCTTTCACATACCACATATGGATCCACCAGTGTCATTGCATGTGTGTTCTTTTCACAATCCTCCTATGGATCCACCAGTGCCATTGCATGTGTGCTCTTTTAACTAACAACCAGAGTCATTGCATGTGTGTTCTCTTCAGAGACCACACATGGATGCACCAGTGTCATTGCATGTGTGCTCTTTTCACAATCCACCTATGGATCCCCCAGTGTCATTGCATGTGTGTTCTTTTTACTTACAACAACCAGAGTTATTGCATGTGTGTTCTTTTCACATACCACATATGGATCCACCAGTGTCATTGCATGTCTGTTCTTTTCACAATCCACCTATGGATCCACCAGTGTCATTGCATGTGTGCTCTTTTTACTAACAACAACCAGAGTCATTGCATATGCGTTCTATTCAGAGACCACACATGGATCCACAAGTGTCATTGCATGTGTGTTCTTTTTACTAACAATAACCAGAGTCATTGAAATGTGTGTTCGTTTAGAGACCACACATGGATCCACCAATTCCATTGCATGTGTGGTCTTTTTAGTAACAACAATTGGAGTCATTTCATGTGTGTTATTTCACATACCACATATGGATCCACAAGTGTCATTGCATGTGTTCTCTTTTCACAATCCACCTCTAGATCCACCAGTGTCATTGCATGTGTGCTCTTTTTACTAACAACAACCAGAGCCATTGCATGTGTGTTCTCTTCATAGACCACACATGGATCCACCAGTGTCATTGCATGTGTGTTCTTTTTACTAACAACAACTGGAGTCATTTCATATGTGTTCTTTTCACATACCACACATGGATCCACCAGTGTCATTGAAATGTGTGTTCTCTTCAGAGACCACACATGGATCCACCACTGTCATTACATGTGTGTTCTTTTTACTAATAACAACTGGAGTCATTGAATGTATGTTGTTTTCACATACCACATATGGATCCACCAGTGTCATTGCATGTGTGCTCTTTTCACAATCCACCTATGAATCCACCAGTGTCATTGCATGTGTGTTGTTTTTACTAACCACAACCAAAGTGATTGCATGTGTGTTCTTTTCACATACCACATATGGATCCACCAGCGTCATTGCATGTGTGCTCTTTTCACAATCCACCTATGGATCCACTAGTGCCAGTGCATGTGTGTTCTTTTTACTAACAACAACCAGAGTCATTGCATGTGTGTTCTATTCACATACCACATATGGATCCACCAGTGTCATTGCATGTGTGTTCTTTTCACAATCCACCTATGGATCCACCAGTGTCATTGCATGTGTGCTCTTTTTACTAACAACAACCAGAGTCATTGTATGTGTGTTCTCTTTAGAGACCACACATGGATCCACCAATGTCATTGCATGTGTGTTCTTTTTACTAACAACAACAAGAGTCATTGAAATGTGCGTTCTCTTCAGAGACTACAAATGGATCAAACAGTGTCTTTGCTTGTGTGGTCTTTTTACTAACAACAACTGGAGTCATTTCATGTGTGTTCTTTTCACATACCACATATGGATCTAGCAGTATCATTGCATGTGTGTTCTTTTTATTAACAACAACTGGAGTCATTTCATGTGTGTTCTTTTCACACACTACACGTGGATCCTCCACTGTCATTGAAATGTGTGTTCTCTTCGGAGACCACACATGGATCCACCAGTGTCATTGCATGTCTGTTCTTTTTACTAACAACAACTAGAGTCATAGCATGTGTGTTCTTTTCACATACCACATATGGATCCACCAGTGTCATTGCATGTGTGCTCTTTTCACAATCCACCTATGGATCCACCATTTTCATTGCATGTGTGTTCTTTTTATGAACAACAACCAGAGTTATTGCATGTGTGTTCTTTTTACATACCACATATGGATCCACCAGTGTCATTGCATGTGTGTTCTTTTCACAATCCACCTATGGATCCACTAGTGTCATTGCATGTATGCTCTTTTTACTAACAACAACCAGAGTCATTGCATATGTGTTCTCTTCAGAGACCACACATGGATCCACAAGTGTCATTGCATGTGTGTTCTTTTTACTAACAACAAGAGTCATTGAAATGCATGTTCTCTTCAGAGACCACACATGGATCCACCAGTGTCATTGAAATGTGTGTTCTCTTCAGAGACCACACATGGATCCACCAGTGTTATTTCATGTGTTCTCTCTTAAGAGACCACACATGGATCCACCAGTGTCATTGCATGTGTGTTCTTTTTACTAACAACAACTAGAGTCATTGCTTCTGTGTTATTTTCACATACCACATATGGATCCACCAGTGTCATTGCATGTGTGCTCTTTTCACAATCCACCTATGTATCCACCAGTGTCATTGCATGTGTGTTCTTTTTACTAACAACAACCAGAGTCATTGCATGTGTGTTCTTTTCACATACCACATATGGATCCACCAGTGTCATTGCATGTGTGCTCTTTTCACAATCCACCTATAGATCCACCAGTGTCATTGCATGTGTGCTCTTTTTACTAACAACCAGAGTCATTGCATGTGTGTTCTCTTCAGAGACCACACATGGATCCAGCAGTGTCATTGGATGTGTGTTCTTTTTCCTAACAACAACCAGAGTCATTGAAATGTGTGTTCTCTTTAAAGACCACACATGGATCCACCAGTGTCATTGCATGTGTGTTCTCTGAAGAGACCACACATGGATCCACCAGTGTTATTGCATGTGTGTTGTTATTACTAACAACAACTAGAATCAATGCATGTGTGTTCTTTTCACATACCACACATGGATCCACCAGTGTCATTGCATGTGTGTTATTTTTACTAACAACAACCAGAGTCATTGAAATGTGTGTTATCTTCAAAGACCACAGATGGATCCACCAGTGTTATTGCATGTGTGTTCTGTGAAGAGACCACACATGGATCCACCAGTGTCATAGCATGTGTGTTCTTTTTACTAACAACAACTAGAGTCATTGCCTGTGTGTTCTTTTCACATACCACATATGGATCCACCCGTGTCATTCCATGTGTGCTCTTTTCACAATGCACCTATGGATTCCCCGGTGTCATTGCATGTGTGTTCTTTTGACTAACAACAACCAGAGTCATTGCATGTGTGTTCTTTTCACATACCACATATGGATCCACAAGTGTCATTGCATGTGTTCTCTTTTCACAATCCACCTATAGATCCACCGGTGTCATTGCATGTGTGCTCTTTTTACTAACAACAACCAGAGCCATTGCATGTGTGTTCTCTTCATAGACCACACATGGATCCACCAGTGTCATTGCATGTGTGTTCTTTTTACTAACAACAACTAGAGTCATTGCTTGTGTGTTATTTTCACATACCACATATGGATCCACCAGTGTCATTGCATGTGTGCTCTTTTCACAATCCACCTATGGATCCACCAGTGTCATTGCATGTGTGTTCTTTTTACTAACAACAACCAGAGTCATTGCATGTGTGTTCTTTTCACATACCACATATGGATCCACCAGTGTCATTGCATGTGTGCTCTTTTCACAATCCACCTATAGATCCACCAGTGTCATTGCATGTGTGCTCTTTTTACTAACAACCAGAGTCATTGCATGTGTGTTCTCTTCCGAGACCACACATGGATCCAGCAGTGTCATTGCATGTGTGTTCTTTTTCCTAACAACAACCAGAGTCATTGAAATGTGTGTTCTCTTTAAAGACCACACATGGATCCACCAGTGTCATTGCATGTGTGTTCTCTGAAGAGACCACACATGGATCCACCAGTGTTATTGCATGTGTGTTGTTATTACTAACAACAACTAGAATCAATGCATGTGTGTTCTTTTCACATACCACACATGGATCCACCAGTGTCATTGCATGTGTGTTCTTTTTACTAACAACAACCAGAGTCATTGAAATGTGTGTTATCTTCAAAGACCACACATGGATCCACCAGTGTTATTGCATGTGTGTTCTGTGAAGAGACCACACATGGATCCACCAGTGTCATAGCATGTGTGTTCTTTTTACTAACAACAACTAGAGTCATTGCCTGTGTGTTCTTTTCACATACCACATATGGATCCACCCGTGTCATTCCATGTGTGCTCTTTTCACAATGCACCTATGGATTCCCCGGTGTCATTGCATGTGTGTTCTTTTGACTAACAACAACCAGAGTCATTGCATGTGTGTTCTTTTCACATACCACATATGGATCCACAAGTTTCATTGCATGTGTTCTCTTTTCACAATCCACCTATAGATCCACCGGTGTCATTGCATGTGTGCTCTTTTTACTAACAACCAGAGCCATTGCATGTGTGTTCTCTTCATAGACCACACATGGATCCACCAGTGTCATTGCATGTGTGTTCTTTTTACTAACAACAACCAGAGTCATTGAAATGTGTGTTCTCTTCAAAGACCACACATGGATCCACCAGTGTCATTGCATGTGTGTTCTCTGAAGAGACCACACATGGATCCACAAGTGTCATTGCATGTGTGTTCTTTTTACTAACAACAACTGGAGTCATTGCATGTGTGTTCTTTTCACATACCACATATGGATCCACCTGTGTCATTGCATGTGTGCTCTTTTCACAATCCACCTATAGATCCACCAGTGTCATTGCATGTGTGCTCTTTTTACTAACAACCAGAGTCGTTGCATGTGTGTTCTCTTCAGAGACCACACATGGATCCAGCAGTGTCATTGTATGTGTGTTCTTTTTCCTAACAACAACCAGAGTCAGTGAAATGTGTGTTCTTCTTAAAGACCACACATGGATCCACCAGTGTCATTGCATGTGTGTTCTTTTTACTAACAACAACTAGAGTCATTGCTTGTGTGTTATTTTCACATACCACATATGGATCCACCAGTGTCATTGCATGTGTGCTCTTTTCACAATCCACCTATGGATCCACCAGTGTAATTGCATGTGTGTTCTTTTTACTAACAACAACCAGAGTCATTGCATGTGTGTTCTTTTCACATACCACATATGGATCCACCAGTGTCATTGCATGTGTGCTCTTTTCACAATCCACCTATAGATCCACCAGTGTCATTGCATGTGTGCTCTTTTTACTAACAACCAGAGTCATTGCATGTGTGTTCTCTTCAGAGACCACACATGGATCCAGCAGTGTCATTGGATGTGTGTTCTTTTTCCTAACAACAACCAGAGTCATTGAAATGTGTGTTCTCTTTAAAGACCACACATGGATCCACCAGTGTCATTGCATGTGTGTTCTCTGAAGAGACCACACATGGATCCACCAGTGTTATTGCATGTGTGTTGTTATTACTAACAACAACTAGAATCAATGCATGTGTGTTCTTTTCACATACCACACATGGATCCACCAGTGTCATTGCATGTGTGTTCTTTTTACTAACAACAACCAGAGTCATTGAAATGTGTGTTATCTTCAAAGACCACACATGGATCCACCAGTGTTATTGCATGTGTGTTCTGTGAAGAGACCACACATGGATCCACCAGTGTCATAGCATGTGTGTTCTTTTTACTAACAACAACTAGAGTCATTGCCTGTGTGTTCTTTTCACATACCACATATGGATCCACCCGTGTCATTCCATGTGTGCTCTTTTCACAATGCACCTATGGATTCCCCGGTGTCATTGCATGTGTGTTCTTTTGACTAACAACAACCAGAGTCATTGCATGTGTGTTCTTTTCACATACCACATATGGATCCACAAGTGTCATTGCATGTGTTCTCTTTTCACAATCCACCTATAGATCCACCGGTGTCATTGCATGTGTGCTCTTTTTACTAACAACAACCAGAGCCATTGCATGTGTGTTCTCTTCATAGACCACACATGGATCCACCAGTGTCATTGCATGTGTGTTCTTTTTACTAACAACAACCAGAGTCATTGAAATGTGTGTTCTCTTCAAAGACCACACATGGATCCACCAGTGTCATTGCATGTGTGTTCTCTGAAGAGACCACACATGGATCCACAAGTGTCATTGCATGTGTGTTCTTTTTACTAACAACAACTGGAGTCATTGCATGTGTGTTCTTTTCACATACCACATATGGATCCACCTGTGTCATTGCATGTGTGCTCTTTTCACAATCCACCTATAGATCCACCAGTGTCATTGCATGTGTGCTCTTTTTACTAACAACCAGAGTCGTTGCATGTGTGTTCTCTTCAGAGACCACACATGGATCCAGCAGTGTCATTGTATGTGTGTTCTTTTTCCTAACAACAACCAGAGTCAGTGAAATGTGTGTTCTCCTTAAAGACCACACATGGATCCACCAGTGTCATTGCATGTGTGTTCTTTTTACTAACAACTAGAGTCATTGCTTGTGTGTTATTTTCACATACCACATATGGATCCACCAGTGTCATTGCATGTGTGCTCTTTGCACAATCCACCTATGGATCCACCAGTGTCATTGCATGTGTGTTCTTTTTACTAACAACAACTGGAGTCATTTCATGTGTGTTCTTTTCACATACCACACATGGATCCACCAGTGTCATTGCATGTGTGTTCTTTTCACAATCCACCTATGGATCCACCAGTGTCATTGCATGTGTGCTCTTTTTACTAACAACAACCAGAGTCATTGCATGTGTGTTCTCTTTAGAGACCACACATGGATCCACCAGTGTCATTGCATGTGTGTTCTTTTTACTAACAACAACAAGAGTCATTGAAATGTGCGTTCTCTTCAGAGACTACAAATGGATCAAACAGTGTCTTTGCTTGTGTGGTCTTTTTACTAACAACAACTGGAGTCATTTCATGTGTGTTCTTTTCACATACCACATATGGATCTAGCAGTATCATTGCATGTGTGTTCTTTTTATTAACAACAACTGGAGTCATTTCATGTGTGTTCTTTTCACACACTACACGTGGATCCTCCACTGTCATTGAAATGTGTGTTCTCTTCGGAGACCACACATGGATCCACCAGTGTCATTGCATGTCTGTTCTTTTTACTAACAACAACTAGAGTCATAGCATGTGTGTTCTTTTCACATACCACATATGGATCCACCAGTGTCATTGCATGTGTGCTCTTTTCACAATCCACCTACGGATCCACCATTTTCATTGCATGTGTGTTCTTTTTATGAACAACAACCAGAGTTATTGCATGTGTGTTCTTTTTACATACCACATATGGATCCACCAGTGTCATTGCATGTGTGTTCTTTTCACAATCCACCTATGGATCCACTAGTGTCATTGCATGTATGCTCTTTTTACTAACAACAACCAGAGTCATTGCATATGTGTTCTCTTCAGAGACCACACATGGATCCACAAGTGTCATTGCATGTGTGTTCTTTTTACTAACAACAAGAGTCATTGAAATGCATGTTCTCTTCAGAGACCACACATGGATCCACCAGTGTCATTGAAATGTGTGTTCTCTTCAGAGACCACACATGGATCCACCAGTGTTATTTCATGTGTTCTCTCTTAAGAGACCACACATGGATCCACCAGTGTCATTGCATGTGTGTTCTTTTTACTAACAACAACTAGAGTCATTGCTTCTGTGTTATTTTCACATACCACATATGGATCCACCAGTGTCATTGCATGTGTGCTCTTTTCACAATCCACCTATGTATCCACCAGTGTCATTGCATGTGTGTTCTTTTTACTAACAACAACCAGAGTCATTGCATGTGTGTTCTTTTCACATACCACATATGGATCCACCAGTGTCATTGCATGTGTGCTCTTTTCACAATCCACCTATAGATCCACCAGTGTCATTGCATGTGTGCTCTTTTTACTAACAACCAGAGTTATTGCATGTGTGTTCTCTTCAGAGACCACACATGGATCCAGCAGTGTCATTGGATGTGTGTTCTTTTTCCTAACAACAACCAGAGTCATTGAAATGTGTGTTCTCTTTAAAGACCACACATGGATCCACCAGTGTCATTGCATGTGTGTTCTCTGAAGAGACCACACATGGATCCACCAGTGTTATTGCATGTGTGTTGTTATTACTAACAACAACTAGAATCAATGCATGTGTGTTCTTTTCACATACCACACATGGATCCACCAGTGTCATTGCATGTGTGTTATTTTTACTAACAACAACCAGAGTCATTGAAATGTGTGTTATCTTCAAAGACCACAGATGGATCCACCAGTGTTATTGCATGTGTGTTCTGTGAAGAGACCACACATGGATCCACCAGTGTCATAGCATGTGTGTTCTTTTTACTAACAACAACTAGAGTCATTGCCTGTGTGTTCTTTTCACATACCACATATGGATCCACCCGTGTCATTCCATGTGTGCTCTTTTCACAATGCACCTATGGATTCCCCGGTGTCATTGCATGTGTGTTCTTTTGACTAACAACAACCAGAGTCATTGCATGTGTGTTCTTTTCACATACCACATATGGATCCACAAGTGTCATTGCATGTGTTCTCTTTTCACAATCCACCTATAGATCCACCGGTGTCATTGCATGTGTGCTCTTTTTACTAACAACAACCAGAGCCATTGCATGTGTGTTCTCTTCATAGACCACACATGGATCCACCAGTGTCATTGCATCTGTGTTCTTTTTACTAACAACAACTAGAGTCATTGCTTGTGTGTTATTTTCACATACCACATATGGATCCACCAGTGTCATTGCATGTGTGCTCTTTTCACAATCCACCTATGGATCCACCAGTGTCATTGCATGTGTGTTCTTTTTACTAACAACAACCAGAGTCATTGCATGTGTGTTCTTTTCACATACCACATATGGATCCACCAGTGTCATTGCATGTGTGCTCTTTTCACAATCCACCTATAGATCCACCAGTGTCATTGCATGTGTGCTCTTTTTACTAACAACCAGAGTCATTGCATGTGTGTTCTCTTCCGAGACCACACATGGATCCAGCAGTGTCATTGCATGTGTGTTCTTTTTCCTAACAACAACCAGAGTCATTGAAATGTGTGTTCTCTTTAAAGACCACACATGGATCCACCAGTGTCATTGCATGTGTGTTCTCTGAAGAGACCACACATGGATCCACCAGTGTTATTGCATGTGTGTTGTTATTACTAACAACAACTAGAATCAATGCATGTGTGTTCTTTTCACATACCACACATGGATCCACCAGTGTCATTGCATGTGTGTTCTTTTTACTAACAACAACCAGAGTCATTGAAATGTGTGTTATCTTCAAAGACCACACATGGATCCACCAGTGTTATTGCATGTGTGTTCTGTGAAGAGACCACACATGGATCCACCAGTGTCATAGCATGTGTGTTCTTTTTACTAACAACAACTAGAGTCATTGCCTGTGTGTTCTTTTCACATACCACATATGGATCCACCCGTGTCATTCCATGTGTGCTCTTTTCACAATGCACCTATGGATTCCCCGGTGTCATTGCATGTGTGTTCTTTTGACTAACAACAACCAGAGTCATTGCATGTGTGTTCTTTTCACATACCACATATGGATCCACAAGTGTCATTGCATGTGTTCTCTTTTCACAATCCACCTATAGATCCACCGGTGTCATTGCATGTGTGCTCTTTTTACTAACAACAACCAGAGCCATTGCATGTGTGTTCTCTTCATAGACCACACATGGATCCACCAGTGTCATTGCATGTGTGTTCTCTTCATAGACCACACATGGATCCACCAGTGTCATTGCATGTGTGTTCTTTTTACTAACAACAACCAGAGTCATTGAAATGTGTGTTCTCTTCAAAGACCACACATGGATCCACCAGTGTCATTGCATGTGTGTTCTCTGAAGAGACCACACATGGATCCACAAGTGTCATTGCATGTGTGTTCTTTTTACTAACAACAACTGGAGTCATTGCATGTGTGTTCTTTTCACATACCACATATGGATCCACCTGTGTCATTGCATGTGTGCTCTTTTCACAATCCACCTATAGATCCACCAGTGTCATTGCATGTGTGCTCTTTTTACTAACAACCAGAGTCGTTGCATGTGTGTTCTCTTCAGAGACCACACATGGATCCAGCAGTGTCATTGTATGTGTGTTCTTTTTCCTAACAACAACCAGAGTCAGTGAAATGTGTGTTCTCCTTAAAGACCACACATGGATCCACCAGTGTCATTGCATGTGTGTTCTTTTTACTAACAACTAGAGTCATTGCTTGTGTGTTATTTTCACATACCACATATGGATCCACCAGTGTCATTGCATGTGTGCTCTTTTCACAATCCACCTATGGATCCACCAGTGTCATTGCATGTGTGTTCTTTTTACTAACAACAACTGGAGTCATTTCATGTGTGTTCTTTTCACATACCACACATGGATCCACCAGTGTCATTGAAATGTGTGTTCTCTTTACAGACCACACATGGATCCACCAGTGTCATTGCATGTGTGTTCTTTTTACTAACAACAACAGGAGTCATTGCATGTGTGTTCTTTTCACATTCCACGTATGGATCCACCAGTGTCATTGCATGTGTGCTCTTTTCACAATCCACCTATGGATCCACCAGTGTCATTGCATGTGTGTTCTTTTTACTAACAACAACCAGAGTCATTGCATGTGTGTTCTTTTCACATACCACATATGTATCCAACAGTGTAATTGCATGTGTGCTCTTTTCACAATCCACCTATGGATCTAGTAGTGTCATTGCATGTGTTTTCTTTTTACCAACAACAACCAGAGTCATTGCATGTGTGTTCTTTCACATACCACATATGGATCCACCAGTGTCATTGCATGTGTGTTCTTTTCACAATCCTCCTATGGATCCACCAGTGCCATTGCATGTGTGCTCTTTTAACTAACAACCAGAGTCATTGCATGTGTGTTCTCTTCAGAGACCACACATGGATGCACCAGTGTCATTGCATGTGTGCTCTTTTCACAATCCACCTATGGATCCCCCAGTGTCATTGCATGTGTGTTCTTTTTACTTACAACAACCAGAGTTATTGCATGTGTGTTCTTTTCACATACCACATATGGATCCACCAGTGTCATTGCATGTCTGTTCTTTTCACAATCCACCTATGGATCCACCAGTGTCATTGCATGTGTGCTCTTTTTACTAACAACAACCAGAGTCATTGCATATGCGTTCTATTCAGAGACCACACATGGATCCACAAGTGTCATTGCATGTGTGTTGTTTTTACTAACAACAACCAGAGTCATTGAAATGTGTGTTCGTTTAGAGACCACACATGGATCCACCAATTCCATTGCATGTGTGGTCTTTTTAGTAACAACAATTGGAGTCATTTCATGTGTGTTCTTTCACATACCACATATGGATCCACAAGTGTCATTGCATGTGTTCTCTTTTCACAATCCACCTCTAGATCTACCAGTGTCATTGCATGTGTGCTCTTTTTACTAACAACAACCAGAGCCATTGCATGTGTGTTCTCTTCATAGACCACACATGGATCCACCAGTGTCATTGCATGTGTGTTCTTTTTACTAACAACAACTGGAGTCATTTCATATGTGTTCTTTTCACATACCACACATGGATCCACCAGTGTCATTGAAATGTGTGTTCTCTTCAGAGACCACACATGGATCCACCACTGTCATTACATGTGTGTTCTTTTTACTAATAACAACTGGAGTCATTGAATGTATGTTGTTTTCACATACCACATATGGATCCACCAGTGTCATTGCATGTGTGCTCTTTTCACAATCCACCTATGAATCCACCAGTGTCATTGCATGTGTGTTCTTTTTACTAACCACAACCAAAGTGATTGCATGTGTGTTCTTTTCACATACCACATATGGATCCACCAGCGTCATTGCATGTGTGCTCTTTTCACAATCCACCTATGGATCCACCGGTGCCATTGCATGTGGGCTCGTTTTACTAAGAACAACCAGAGTCATTGCATGTGTGTTCTCTTCAGAGACCACACATGGATCCACCAGTGTCATTGCATGTGTGTTCTTTTTAATAACAACAACATGAGTCATTGAAATGTGTGTTCTCTTCAAAGACCACACAAGGATCCATCAGTGTCATTGCATGTGTGTTCTGTGAAGAGACCACACATGGATCCACCAGTGTCATTGCATGTGTCTTCTTTTTACTAACAACAACTAGATTCATTACATGTGTGTTCTTTTCACATACCACATATGAATCCACCAGTGTCATTGCATGTGTGCTCTTTTCATAATCCACCTATGGATCCACTAGTGCCAGTGCATGTGTGTTCTTTTTACTAACAACCAGAGTCATTGCATGTGTGTTCTATTCACATACCACATATGGATCCACCAGTGTCATTGCATGTGTGTTCTTTTCACAATCCACCTATGGATCCACCAGTGTCATTGCATGTGTGCTCTTTTTACTAACAACAACCAGAGTCATTGCATGTGTGTTCTCTTTAGAGACCACACATGGATCCACCAATGTCATTGCATGTGTGTTCTTTTTACTAACAACAACAAGAGTCATTGAAATGTGCGTTCTCTTCAGAGACTACAAATGGATCAAACAGTGTCTTTGCTTGTGTGGTCTTTTTACTAACAACAACTGGAGTCATTTCATGTGTGTTCTTTTCACATACCACATATGGATCTAGCAGTATCATTGCATGTGTGTTCTTTTTATTAACAACAACTGGAGTCATTTCATGTGTGTTCTTTTCACACACTACACGTGGATCCTCCACTGTCATTGAAATGTGTGTTCTCTTCGGAGACCACACATGGATCCACCAGTGTCATTGCATGTCTGTTCTTTTTACTAACAACAACTAGAGTCATAGCATGTGTGTTCTTTTCACATACCACATATGGATCCACCAGTGTCATTGCATGTGTGCTCTTTTCACAATCCACCTACGGATCCACCATTTTCATTGCATGTGTGTTCTTTTTATGAACAACAACCAGAGTTATTGCATGTGTGTTCTTTTTACATACCACATATGGATCCACCAGTGTCATTGCATGTGTGTTCTTTTCACAATCCACCTATGGATCCACTAGTGTCATTGCATGTATGCTCTTTTTACTAACAACAACCAGAGTCATTGCATATGTGTTCTCTTCAGAGACCACACATGGATCCACAAGTGTCATTGCATGTGTGTTCTTTTTACTAACAACAAGAGTCATTGAAATGCATGTTCTCTTCAGAGACCACACATGGATCCACCAGTGTCATTGAAATGTGTGTTCTCTTCAGAGACCACACATGGATCCACCAGTGTTATTTCATGTGTTCTCTCTTAAGAGACCACACATGGATCCACCAGTGTCATTGCATGTGTGTTCTTTTTACTAACAACAACTAGAGTCATTGCTTGTGTGTTATTTTCACATACCACATATGGATCCACCAGTGTCATTGCATGTGTGCTCTTTTCACAATCCACCTATGGATCCACCAGTGTCATTGCATGTCTGTTCTTTTTACTAACAACAACCAGAGTCATTGCATGTGTGTTCTTTTCACATACCACATATGGATCCACCAGTGTCATTGCATGTGTGCTCTTTTCACAATCCACCTATAGATCCACCAGTGTCATTGCATGTGTGCTCTTTTTACTAACAACCAGAGTCATTGCATGTGTGTTCTCTTCAGAGACCACACATGGATCCAGCAGTGTCATTGGATGTGTGTTCTTTTTCCTAACAACAACCAGAGTCATTGAAATGTGTGTTCTCTTTAAAGACCACACATGGATCCACCAGTGTCATTGCATGTGTGTTCTCTGAAGAGACCACACATGGATCCACCAGTGTTATTGCATGTGTGTTGTTATTACTAACAACAACTAGAATCAATGCATGTGTGTTCTTTTCACATACCACACATGGATCCACCAGTGTCATTGCATGTGTGTTATTTTTACTAACAACAACCAGAGTCATTGAAATGTGTGTTATCTTCAAAGACCACAGATGGATCCACCAGTGTTATTGCATGTGTGTTCTGTGAAGAGACCACACATGGATCCACCAGTGTCATAGCATGTGTGTTCTTTTTACTAACAACAACTAGAGTCATTGCCTGTGTGTTCTTTTCACATACCACATATGGATCCACCCGTGTCATTCCATGTGTGCTCTTTTCACAATGCACCTATGGATTCCCCGGTGTCATTGCATGTGTGTTCTTTTGACTAACAACAACCAGAGTCATTGCATGTGTGTTCTTTTCACATACCACATATGGATCCACAAGTGTCATTGCATGTGTTCTCTTTTCACAATCCACCTATAGATCCACCGGTGTCATTGCATGTGTGCTCTTTTTACTAACAACAACCAGAGCCATTGCATGTGTGTTCTCTTCATAGACCACACATGGATCCACCAGTGTCATTGCATGTGTGTTCTTTTTACTAACAACAACCAGAGTCATTGAAATGTGTGTTCTCTTCAAAGACCACACATGGATCCACCAGTGTCATTGCATGTGTGTTCTCTGAAGAGACCACACATGGATCCACAAGTGTCATTGCATGTGTGTTCTTTTTACTAACAACAACTGGAGTCATTGCATGTGTGTTCTTTTCACATACCACATATGGATCCACCTGTGTCATTGCATGTCTGCTCTTTTCACAATCCACCTATAGATCCACCAGTGTCATTGCATGTGTGCTCTTTTTACTAACAACCAGAGTCGTTGCATGTGTGTTCTCTTCAGAGACCACACATGGATCCAGCAGTGTCATTGTATGTGTGTTCTTTTTCCTAACAACAACCAGAGTCAGTGAAATGTGTGTTCTCCTTAAAGACCACACATGGATCCACCAGTGTCATTGCATGTGTGTTCTTTTTACTAACAACTAGAGTCATTGCTTGTGTGTTATTTTCACATACCACATATGGATCCACCAGTGTCATTGCATGTGTGCTCTTTTCACAATCCACCTATGGATCCACCAGTGTCATTGCATGTGTGTTCTTTTTACTAACAACAACCAGAGTCATTGCATGTGTGTTCTTTTCACATACCACATATGGATCCACCAGTGTCATTGCATGTGTGCTCTTTTCACAATCCACCAATAGATCCACCAGTGTCATTGCATGTGTGCTCTTTTTACTAACAACCAGAGTCATTGCATGTGTGTTCTCTTCAGAGACCACACATGGATCCAGCAGTGTCATTGGATGTGTGTTCTTTTTCCTAACAACAACCAGAGTCATTGAAATGTGTGTTCTCTTTAAAGACCACACATGGATCCACCAGTGTCATTGCATGTGTGTTCTCTGAAGAGACCACACATGGATCCACCAGTGTTATTGCATGTGTGTTGTTATTACTAACAACAACTAGAATCAATGCATGTGTGTTCTTTTCACATACCACACATGGATCCACCAGTGTCATTGCATGTGTGTTCTTTTTACTAACAACAACCAGAGTCATTGAAATGTGTGTTATCTTCAAAGACCACACATGGATCCACCAGTGTTATTGCATGTGTGTTCTGTGAAGAGACCACACATGGATCCACCAGTGTCATAGCATGTGTGTTCTTTTTACTAACAACAACTAGAGTCATTGCCTGTGTGTTCTTTTCACATACCACATATGGATCCACCCGTGTCATTCCATGTGTGCTCTTTTCACAATGCACCTATGGATTCCCCGGTGTCATTGCATGTGTGTTCTTTTGACTAACAACAACCAGAGTCATTGCATGTGTGTTCTTTTCACATACCACATATGGATCCACAAGTGTCATTGCATGTGTTCTCTTTTCACAATCCACCTATAGATCCACCGGTGTCATTGCATGTGTGCTCTTTTTACTAACAACAACCAGAGCCATTGCATGTGTGTTCTCTTCATAGACCACACATGGATCCACCAGTGTCATTGCATGTGTGTTCTTTTTACTAACAACAACCAGAGTCATTGAAATGTGTGTTCTCTTCAAAGACCACACATGGATCCACCAGTGTCATTGCATGTGTGTTCTCTGAAGAGACCACACATGGATCCACAAGTGTCATTGCATGTGTGTTCTTTTTACTAACAACAACTGGAGTCATTGCATGTGTGTTCTTTTCACATACCACATATGGATCCACCTGTGTCATTGCATGTGTGCTCTTTTCACAATCCACCTATAGATCCACTAGTGTCATTGCATGTGTGCTCTTTTTACTAACAACCAGAGTCGTTGCATGTGTGTTCTATTCAGAGACCACACATGGATCCAGCAGTGTCATTGTATGTGTGTTCTTTTTCCTAACAACAACCAGAGTCAGTGAAATGTGTGTTCTCCTTAAAGACCACACATGGATCCACCAGTGTCATTGCATGTGTGTTCTCTGAAGAGACCACACATGGATCCACCAGTGTTATTGCATGTGTGTTGCTATTACTAACAACAACTAGAGTCAATGCATGTGTGTTCTTTTCACATACCACACATGGATCCACCAGTGTCATTGCATGTGTGTTCTTTTTACGAACAACAACCAGAGTCATTGAAATGTGTGTTATCTTCAAAGACCACACATGGATCCACCAGTGTTATTGCATGTGTGTTCTGTGAAGAGACCACACATGGATCCACCAGTGTCATAGCATGTGTGTTCTTTTTACTAACAACAACTAGAGTCATTGCATGTGTGTTCTTTTCACATACCACATATGGATCCACCCGTGTCATTCCATGTGTGCTCTTTTCACAATCCACCTATGGATCCCCTGGTGTCATTGCATGTGTGTTCTTTTGACTAACAACAACCAGAGTCATTGCATGTGTGTTCTTTTCACATACCACATATGGATCCACAAGTGTCATTGCATGTGTTCTCTTTTCACAATCCACCTATAGATCCACCAGTGTCATTGCATGTGTGCTATTTTTACTAACAACAACCAGAGACATTGCATGTGTGTTCTCTTCATAGACCACACATGGATCCACCAGTGTCATTGCATGTGTGTTCTTTTTACTAACAACAACCAGAGTCATTGAAATGTGTGTTCTCTTCAAAGACCACACATGGATCCACTAGTGTCATTGCATGTGTGTTCTGTGAAGAGACCACACATGGATCCACCAGTGTCATTGCATGTGTCTTCTTTTTACTAACAACAACTAGATTCATTACATGTGTGTTCTTTTCACATACCACATATGAATCCACCAGTGTCATTGCATGTGTGCTCTTTTCATAATCCACCTATGGATCCACCAGTGCCAATGCATGTGTGTTCTTTTTACTAACAACAACTAGAGTCATTGCATGTGTGTTCTTTTCACATACCACATATGGATCCACCAGTGTCATTGCATGTGTGTTCTTTTCACAATCCACCTATGGATCCACCAGTGTCATTGCATGTGTGCTCTTTTTACTAACAACAACCAGAGTCATTGCATGTGTGTTCTCTTTAGAGACCACACATGGATCCACCAGTGTCATTGCATGTGTGTTCTTTTTACTAACAACAACAAGAGTCATTGAAATGTGCGTTCTCTTCAGAGACTACAAATGGATCAAACAGTGTCTTTGCTTGTGTGGTCTTTTTACTAACAACAACTGGAGTCATTTCATGTGTGTTCTTTTCACATACCACATATGGATCCAGCAGTATCATTGCATGTGTGTTCTTTTTTATTAACAACAACTAGAGTCATTTCATGTGTGTTCTTTTCACACACCACACGTGGATCCTCCAGTGTCATTGAAATGTGTGTTCTCTTCGGAGACCACACATGGATCCACCAGTGTCATTGCATGTCTGTTCTTTTTACTAACAACAACTAGAGTCATAGCATGTGTGTTCTTTTCACATACCACATATGGATCCACCAGTGTCATTGCATGTGTGCTCTTTTCACAATCCACCTATGGATCCACCATTTTCATTGCATGTGTGTTCTTTTTACGAACAACAACCAGAGTTATTGCATGTGTGTTCTTTTTACATACGACATATGGATCCACCAGTGTCATTGCATGTGTGTTCTTTTCACAATCCACCTATGGATCCACTAGTGTCATTGCATGTGTGCTCTTTTTACTAACAACAACCAGAGTCATTGCATATGTGTTCTCTTTAGAGACCACACATGGATCCACAAGTGTCATTGCATGTGTGTTCTTTTTACTAACAACAAGAGTCATTGAAATGCATGTTCTCTTCAGAGACCACACATGGATCCACCAGTGTTATTTCATGTGTACTCTCTTCAGAGACCACACATGGATCCACCGGTGTCATTGCATGTGTGTTCTTTTTACTAACAACAACTAGAGTCATTGCTTGTGTGTTATTTTCACATACCACATATGGATCCACCAGTGTCATTGCATGTGTGCTCTTTTCACAATCCACCTATGGATCCACCAGTGTCATTGCATGTGTGTTCTTTTTACTAACAACAACCAGAGTCATTGCATGTGTGTTCTTTTCACATACCACATATGGATCCACCAGTGTCATTGCATGTGTGCTCTTTTCACAATCCACCTATAGATCCACCAGTGTCATTGCATGTGTGCTCTTTTTACTAACAACCAGAGTCATTGCATGTGTGTTCTCTTCAGAGACCACACATGGATCCAGCAGTGTCATTGCATGTGTGTTCTTTTTCCTAACAACAACCAGAGTCATTGAAATGTGTGTTCTCTTTAAAGACCACACATGGATCCAGCAGTGTCATTGCATGTGTGTTCTCTGAAGAGACCACACATGGATTCACCAGTGTTATTGCATGTGTGTTGTTATTACTAACAACAACTAGAGTCATTGCATGTGTGTTCTTTTCACATACCACACATGGATCCACCAGTGTCATTGCATGTGTGTTCTTTTTACTAACAACAACCAGAGTCATTGAAATGTGTGTTATCTTCAAAGACCACACATGGATCCACTAGTGTTATTGCATGTGTGTTCTGTGAAGAGACCACACATGGATCCACCAGTGTCATAGCATGTGTGTTCTTTTTACTAACAACAACTAGAGTCATTGCCTGTGTGTTCTTTTCACATACCACATATGGATCCACCCGTGTCATTCCATGTGTGCTCTTTTCACAATCCACCTATGGATCCCCCGGTGTCATTGCATGTGTGTTCTTTTGACTAACAACAACCAGAGTCATTGCATGTGTGTTCTTTTCACATACCACATATGGATCCACAAGTGTCATTGCATGTGTTCTCTTTTCACAATCCACCTATAGATCCACCAGTGTCATTGCATGTGTGCTCTTTTTACTAACAACAACCAGAGCCATTGCATGTGTGTTCTCTTCATAGACCACACATGGATCCACCAGTGTCATTGCATGTGTGTTCTTTTTACTAACAACAACCAGAGTCATTGAAATGTGTGTTCTCTTCAAAGACCACACATGGATCCACCAGTGTCATTGCATGTGTGTTCTCTGAAGAGACCACACATGGATCCACAAGTGTCATTGCATGTGTGTTCTTTTTACTAACAACAACTGGAGTCATTGCATGTGTGTTCTTTTCACATACCACATATGGATCCACCTGTGTCATTGCATGTGTGCTCTTTTCACAATCCACCTATAGATCCACCAGTGTCATTGCATGTGTGCTCTTTTTACTAACAACCAGAGTCATTGCATGTGTGTTCTCTTCAGAGACCACACATGGATCCAGCAGTGTCATTGTATGTGTGTTCTTTTTCCTAACAACAACCAGAGTCATTGAAATGTGTGTTCTCCTCAAAGACCACACATGGATCCACCAGTGTCATTGCCTGTGTGTTCTCTGAAGAGACCACACATGGATCCACCAGTGTCATTGCATGTGTGTTGCTATTACTAACAACAACTAGAGTCATTGCATGTGTGTTCTTTTCACATACCACACATGGATCCACCAGTGTCATTGCATGTGTGTTCTTTTTACTAACAACAACCAGAGTCATTGAAATGTGTGTTATCTTCAAAGACCACACATGGATCCACCAGTGTTATTGCATGTGTGTTCTGTGAAGAGACCACACATGGATCCACCAGTGTCATAGCATGTGTGTTCTTTTTACTAACAACAACTAGAGTCATTGCATGTGTGTTCTTTTCACATACCACATATGGATCCACCCGTGTCATTCCATGTGTGCTCTTTTCACAATCCACCTATGGATCCCCCGGTGTCATTGCATGTGTGTTCTTTTGACTAACAACAACCAGAGTCATTGCATGTGTGTTCTTTTCACATACCACATATGGATCCACAAGTGTCATTGCATGTGTTCTCTTTTCACAATCCACCTATAGATCCACCAGTGTCATTGCATGTGTGCTCTTTTTACTAACAACAACCAGAGCCATTGCATGTGTGTTCTCTTCATAGACCACACATGGATCCACCAGTGTCATTGCATGTGTTTTATTTTTACTAACAACAACCAGAGTCATTGAAATGTGTGTTCTCTTCAAAGACCACACATGGATCCACCAGTGTCATTGCATGTGTGTTCTCTGAAGAGACCATACACGGATCCACCAGTGTCATTGCATGTGTGTTCTTTTTACTAACAACAACTAGAGTCATTGCATGTGTGTTCTTTTCACATACCACATATGGATCCACCAGTGTCATTGCATGTGTGCTCTTTTCACAATCCACCTACGGATCCACCAGTGTCATTGCATGTGTGTTATTTTTAGTAACAACAACCAGAGTCATTGCATGTGTGTTATTTTCACATACCACATATGGATCCACCAGTGTCATTTCATGTGTGTTATTTTCACAATCAACCTATGGATCCACCAGTGTCATTGCATGTGTGCTCTTTTTACTAACAACAACCAGAGTCATTGTAGGTGTGTTCTCTTCAGAGACCACACATGGATCCACCAGTGTCATTGCATGTGTGTTCTTTTTACTAACAACAACCAGAGCCATTGAAATGTGTGTTCCCTTCAAAGACCACACATGGATCCACCAGTGTCATTGCATGTGTGTTCTCTGAAGAGACCACACATGGATCCACCAGTGTCATTGTATGTGTGTTCTTTTTACTAACAACAACTGGAGTCATTGCATGTGTGTTCTTTTCACATACCACATATGGATCCACCAGTGTCATTGCATGTGTGCTCTTTTCACAATCCACCTATAGATCCACCAGTGTCATTGCATGTGTGTTCTTTTTACTAACAACAACTAGAGTCATTGCTTGTGTGTTATTTTCACATACCACATATGGATCCACCAGTGTCATTGCATGTGTGCTCTTTTCACAATCCACCTATGGATCCACCAGTGTCATTGCATGTGTGTTCTTTTTACTAACAACAACTAGAGTCATTGCATGTGTGTTCTTTTCACATACCACATATGGATCCACCAGTGTCATTGCATGTGTGCTCTTTTCACAATCCACCTATAGATCCACCAGTGTCATTGCATGTGTGCTCTTTTTACTAACAACCAGAGTCATTGCATGTGTGTTCTCTTCAGAGACCACACATGGATCCAGCAGTGTCATTGCATGTGTGTTCTTTTTCCTAACAACAACCAGAGTCATTGAAATGTGTGTTCTCTTTAAAGAACACACATGGATCCACCAGTGTCATTGCATGTGTGTTCTCTGAACAGACCACACATGGATCCACTAGTGTTATTCCATGTGTGTTGTTATTACTAACAACAACTAGAGTCATTGCATGTGTGTTCTTTTCACATACCACACATGGATCCACCAGTGTCATTGCATGTGTGTTCTTTTTACTAACAACAACCAGAGTCATTGAAATGTGTGTTATCTTCAAAGACCACACATGGATCCACCAGTGTTATTGCATGTGTGTTCTGTGAAGAGACCACACATGGATCCACCAGTGTCATAGCATGTGTGTTCTTTTTACTAAGAACAACTAGAGTCATTGCATGTGTGTTCTTTTCACATACCACATATGGATCCACCTGTGTCATTCCATGTGTGCTCTTTTCACAATCAAACTATGGATCCCCCGGTGTCATTGCATGTGTGTTCTTTTGACTAACAACAACCAGAGTCATTGCATGTGTGTTCTTTTCACATACCACATATGGATCCACAAGTGTCATTGCATGTGTTCTCTTTTCACAATCCACCTATAGATCCACCAGTGTCATTGCATGTGTGCTCTTTTTACTAACAAAAACCAGAGCCATTGCATGTGTGTTCTCTTCATAGACCACACATGGATCCACCAGTGTCATTGCATGTGTGTTCTTTTTACTACCAACAACCAGAGTCATTGAAATGTGTGTTCTCTTCAAAGACCACACATGGATCCACCAGTGTCATTGCATGTGTGTTCTCTGAAGAGACCACACATGGATCCACCAGTGTCATTGCATGTGTGTTCTTTTTACTACCAACAACTAGAATCATTGCATGTGTGTTCTTTTCACATACCACATATGGATCCACCAGTGTCATTGCATGTGTGCTCTTTTCACAATCCACCTATGGATCCACCAGTGTCATTGCATGTGTGTTATTTTTAGTAACAACAACCAGAGTCATTGCATGTGTGTTATTTTCACATACCACATATGGATCCACCAGTGTCATTGCATGTGTGTTATTTTCACAATCAACCTATGGATCCACCAGTGTCATTGCATGTGTGCTCTTTTGACTAACAATAACCAGAGTCATTGTATGTGTGTTCTCTTAAGAGACCACACATGGATCCACCAGTGTCATTGCATGTGTGTTCTTTTTACTAACAACAACCAGAATCATTGAAATGTGTGTTCTCTTCAAAGACCACACATGGATCCACAAGTGTCATTGCATGTGTGTTCTCTGAAGAGACCACACATGGATCCACCAGTGTCATTGCATGTGTGTTCTTTTTACTAACAACAACTGGAGTCATTGCATGTGTGTTCTTTTCACATACCACATATGGATCCACCAGTGTCATTGCATGTGTGATTTTTTCACAATCCACCTATAGATCCACCAGTGTCATTGCATGTGTGCTCTTTTTACTAACAACCAGAGTCATTGCATGTGTGTTCTCTTCAGAGACCACCCATGGATCCAGCAGTTTCATTGCATGTGTGTTCTTTTTCCTAACAACAACCAGAGTCATTGAAATGTGTGTTCTCTTTAAAGACCACACATGGATCCACCAGTGTCATTGCATGTGTGTTCTCTGAAGAGACCACACATGGATCCACCAGTGTTATTGCATTTGTGTTGTTATTACTAACAACAACTAGAGTCAATGCATGTGTGTTCTTTTCACATACCACACATGGATCCACCAGTGTCATTGCATGTGTGTTCTTTTTACTAAGAACAACCAGAGTCATTGAAATGTGTGTTATCTTCAAAGACCACACATGGATCCACCAGTGTCATAGCATGTGTGTTCTTTTTACTAACAACAACTAGAGTCATTGCATGTGTGTTCTTTTCACATACCACATATGGATCCACCCGTGTCATTCCATGTGTGCTCTTTTCACAATCCACCTATGGATCCCCCGGTGTCATTGCATGTGTGTTCTTTTGACTAACAACAACCAGAGTCATTGCATGTGTGTTCTTTTCACATACCACATATGGATCCACAAGTGTCATTGCATGTGTTCTCTTTTCACAATCCACCTATAGATCCACCAGTGTCATTGCATGTGTGCTCTTTTTACTAACAACGACCAGAGCCATTGCATGTGTGTTCTCTTCATAGACCACACATGGATCCACCAGTGTCATTGCATGTGTGTTCTTTTTACTAACAACAACTAGAGTCATTGCATGTGTGTTCTTTTCACATACCACATATGGATCCACAAGTGTCATTGCATGTGTGCTCTTTTCACAATCCACCTATGAATCCACCAGTGTCATTGCATGTGTGTTATTTTTAGTAACAACAACCAGAGTCATTGCATGTGTGTTATTTTCACATACCACATATGGATCCACCAGTGTCATTGCATGTGTGTTATTTTCACAATCAACCTATGGATCCACCAGTGTCATTGCATGTGTGCTCTTTTTACTAACAACGACCAGAGTCATTGTATGTGTGTTCTCTTCAGAGACCACACATGGATCCACCAGTGTCATTGCATGTGTGTTCTTTTTACTAACAAAAACCAGAGTCATTGAAATGTGTGTTCTCTTCAAAGACAACATATGGATCCACCAGTGTCATTGCATGTGTGTTCTCTGAAGAGACCACACATGGATCCACCAGTGTCATTGCATGTGTGTTCTTTTTACTAACAACAACTGGAGTCATTGCATGTGTGTTCTTTTCACATACCACATATGGATCCACCAGTGTCATTGCATGTGTGCTCTTTTCACAATCCACCTATGGATCCACCAGTGTCATTGCATGTGTGCTATTTTTACTAACAACAACTAGAGTCATTGCATGTGTGTTATTTTCACATACCACGTATGTATCCACCAGTGTCATTGCATGTGTGTTCTTTTCACAATCCACCTATGGATCCACCAGTGTGATTGCATGTGTGCTCTTTTTACTAATAACAACCAGAGTTATTGCATGTGTGTTCTCTTCAGAGACCACACATGGATCCACCAGTGTCATTGCATGTGTGTTCTTTTTACTAACAACAACCAGAGTCATTGAAATGTGTGTTCTCTTCGAAGACCACACATGGATCCACCGGAGTCATTGCATCTGTTTTCTTTTCACATACCACATATGGATCCACCAGTGTCATTGCATGTGTGCTCTTTTTACTAACAACAACCAGAGTCATTGCATGTGTGTTCTCTTCAGAGACCACACATGGATCCACCAGTGTCATTGCATGTGTGTTCTTTTTACTAACAACAACCAGAGTCATTGAAATGTGTGTTCTCTTCGAAGACCACACATGGATCCACCGGAGTCATTGCATCTGTGTTCTTTTCACATACCACATATGGATCCACCAGTGTCATTGCATGTGTGCTCTTTTCACAATCCACCTATGGATCCACCAGTGTCATTGCATGTGTGTTCTTTTTACTAACAACAACCAGAGTCATTTCATGTGTGTTCTTTTCACATACCACATATGGATCCACCAGAGTCATTGCATGTGTGTTCTCTTCAAAGACCACACATGGATCCACCAGTGTCATTGCATGTGTGTTCTTTTTACTAACAACAACCAGAGTCATTGAAATGTGTGTTCTCTTTATAGACCACACATGGATCCACCGGTGTCATTGCATGTGTGTTCTTTTTACTAACAACAACTAGAGTCATTGCATGTGTGTTCTTTTCACATACCACATATGGATCCACCACTGTCATTGCATGTGTGTTCTTTTCACAATCCACCTATGGATCCGCCAGTGTCATTGCATGTGTGCTTTTTTTACTAACAACAACCAGCGTTATTGCATGTGTGTTCTCTTCAGAGACCACACATGGATCCACCAATATCATTGCATGTGTGTTCATTTTACTAACAACAACCAGAGTAATTGAAATGTGTGTTCTCTTCAGAGACCGCAAATGGATCCACCAGTGTCATTGAAATGTGTGTTCTCTTCAGAGACCACACATGGATCCACCAGTGACATTGCATGTGTGTTCTCTTCATAGACCACACATGGATCCACCATTGTCATTGCATCTGTGTTCTTTTTACTAACAACAACAAGAGTCATTGCATGTGTGTTCTTTTCACATACCACATATGGATCTACCAGTGTCATTGAAATGTGTGCTCTTTTCACAATCCACCTATGGATCCACCAGTGTCATTGCATGTGTGTTCTTTCACTAACAACAACAAGAGTCGTTACATGTGTGTTCTTTTCACATACCACATATGGATCCACCAGTGTCATTGCATGTGTGTTATTTTCACAATCAACCTATGGATCCACCAGTGTCATTGCATGTGTGCTCTTTTGACTAACAATAACCAGAGTCATTGTATGTGTGTTCTCTTAAGAGACCACACATGGATCCACCAGTGTCATTGCATGTGTGTTCTTTTTACTAACAACAACCAGAATCATTGAAATGTGTGTTCTCTTCAAAGACCACACATGGATCCACAAGTGTCATTGCATGTGTGTTCTCTGAAGAGACCACACATGGATCCACCAGTGTCATTGCATGTGTGTTCTTTTTACTAACAACAACTGGAGTCATTGCATGTGTGTTCTTTTCACATACCACATATGGATCCACCAGTGTCATTGCATGTGTGATTTTTTCACAATCCACCTATAGATCCACCAGTGTCATTGCATGTGTGCTCTTTTTACTAACAACCAGAGTCATTGCATGTGTGTTCTCTTCAGAGACCACACATGGATCCAGCAGTTTCATTGCATGTGTGTTCTTTTTCCTAACAACAACCAGAGTCATTGAAATGTGTGTTCTCTTTAAAGACCACACATGGATCCACCAGTGTCATTGCATGTGTGTTCTCTGAAGAGACCACACATGGATCCACCAGTGTTATTGCATGTGTGTTGTTATTACTAACAACAACTAGAGTCAATGCATGTGTGTTCTTTTCACATACCACACATGGATCCACCAGTGTCATTGCATGTGTGTTCTTTTTACTAAGAACAACCAGAGTCATTGAAATGTGTGTTATCTTCAAAGACCACACATGGATCCACCAGTGTCATAGCATGTGTGTTCTTTTTACTAACAACAACTAGAGTCATTGCATGTGTGTTCTTTTCACATACCACATATGGATCCACCCGTGTCATTCCATGTGTGCTCTTTTCACAATCCACCTATGGATCCCCCGGTGTCATTGCATGTGTGTTCTTTTGACTAACAACAACCAGAGTCATTGCATGTGTGTTCTTTTCACATACCACATATGGATCCACAAGTGTCATTGCATGTGTTCTCTTTTCACAATCCACCTATAGATCCACCAGTGTCATTGCATGTGTGCTCTTTTTACTAACAACGACCAGAGCCATTGCATGTGTGTTCTCTTCATAGACCACACATGGATCCACCAGTGTCATTGCATGTGTGTTCTTTTTACTAACAACAACTAGAGTCATTGCATGTGTGTTCTTTTCACATACCACATATGGATCCACAAGTGTCATTGCATGTGTGCTCTTTTCACAATCCACCTATGAATCCACCAGTGTCATTGCATGTGTGTTATTTTTAGTAACAACAACCAGAGTCATTGCATGTGTGTTATTTTCACATACCACATATGGATCCACCAGTGTCATTGCATGTGTGTTATTTTCACAATCAACCTATGGATCCACCAGTGTCATTGCATGTGTGCTCTTTTTACTAACAACGACCAGAGTCATTGTATGTGTGTTCTCTTCAGAGACCACACATGGATCCACCAGTGTCATTGCATGTGTGTTCTTTTTACTAACAAAAACCAGAGTCATTGAAATGTGTGTTCTCTTCAAAGACAACATATGGATCCACCAGTGTCATTGCATGTGTGTTCTCTGAAGAGACCACACATGGATCCACCAGTGTCATTGCATGTGTGTTCTTTTTACTAACAACAACTGGAGTCATTGCATGTGTGTTCTTTTCACATACCACATATGGATCCACCAGTGTCATTGCATGTGTGCTCTTTTCACAATCCACCTATGGATCCACCAGTGTCATTGCATGTGTGCTATTTTTACTAACAACAACTAGAGTCATTGCATGTGTGTTATTTTCACATACCACGTATGTATCCACCAGTGTCATTGCATGTGTGTTCTTTTCACAATCCACCTATGGATCCACCAGTGTGATTGCATGTGTGCTCTTTTTACTAATAACAACCAGAGTTATTGCATGTGTGTTCTCTTCAGAGACCACACATGGATCCACCAGTGTCATTGCATGTGTGTTCTTTTTACTAACAACAACCAGAGTCATTGAAATGTGTGTTCTCTTCGAAGACCACACATGGATCCACCGGAGTCATTGCATCTGTTTTCTTTTCACATACCACATATGGATCCACCAGTGTCATTGCATGTGTACTCTTTTTACTAACAACAACCAGAGTCATTGCATGTGTGTTCTCTTCAGAGACCACACATGGATCCACCAGTGTCATTGCATGTGTGTTCTTTTTACTAACAACAACCAGAGTCATTGAAATGTGTGTTCTCTTCGAAGACCACACATGGATCCACCGGAGTCATTGCATCTGTGTTCTTTTCACATACCACATATGGATCCACCAGTGTCATTGCATGTGTGCTCTTTTCACAATCCACCTATGGATCCACCAGTGTCATTGCATGTGTGTTCTTTTTACTAACAACAACCAGAGTCATTTCATGTGTGTTCTTTTCACATACCACATATGGATCCACCAGAGTCATTGCATGTGTGTTCTCTTCAAAGACCACACATGGATCCACCAGTGTCATTGCATGTGTGTTCTTTTTACTACCAACAACCAGAGTCATTGAAATGTGTGTTCTCTTTATAGACCACACATGGATCCACCGGTGTCATTGCATGTGTGTTCTTTTTACTAACAACAACTAGAGTCATTGCATGTGTGTTCTTTTCACATACCACATATGGATCCACCACTGTCATTGCATGTGTGTTCTTTTCACAATCCACCTATGGATCCGCCAGTGTCATTGCATGTGTGCTTTTTTTACTAACAACAACCAGCGTTATTGCATGTGTGTTCTCTTCAGAGACCACACATGGATCCACCAATATCATTGCATGTGTGTTCATTTTACTAACAACAACCAGAGTAATTGAAATGTGTGTTCTCTTCAGAGACCGCAAATGGATCCACCAGTGTCATTGAAATGTGTGTTCTCTTCAGAGACCACACATGGATCCACCAGTGACATTGCATGTGTGTTCTCTTCATAGACCACACATGGATCCACCATTGTCATTGCATCTGTGTTCTTTTTACTAACAACAACAAGAGTCATTGCATGTGTGTTCTTTTCACATACCACATATGGATCTACCAGTGTCATTGAAATGTGTGCTCTTTTCACAATCCACCTATGGATCCACCAGTGTCATTGCATGTGTGTTCTTTCACTAACAACAACAAGAGTCGTTACATGTGTGTTCTTTTCACATACCACATATGGATCCACTAGTGTCGTTGCATGTGTTTTCTTTTCACAATCCACCTATGGATCCACCAGTTTCATTGCATGTGTGCTCTTTTTACTAACAACAACCATAGTCATTGCATGAAGAGAACACACATGGATCGACCAGTGTCATTGCTTGTGTGTTCTTTTTACTAATAACAACTGGAGTCATTTCATGTGTGTTCTTTTCACATACCACATATGGATCCACCAATGTCATTGCGTGTGTGTTCTTTTGTGGCGCCCCGCCAAAACCACTACTAGAAAATCGCGGTGTTTTTGTGCATTGCATCATCATGACTGCGTGCTCATGTCATCCTGCCACCTTGCATTTGAGCATCGTCATCATATTGCATGGTTTGTTTAAAAACTATTTTCGAAAAATCTGTTTTTGTTTTCTAAACGCCCCGTCTTTATTCGAACACAAAACCTGGGTCTCCGGATTATTTTGTTTTGTCTACCCACGGTTTGCAAAAGCCGCGTTTTAAATAAATAAAATTTTAAATTGTTTTTAGGAGGCAGCCCGCCAGGCCCGAAAGCCCAGCTGGCCACCTCTAGATAAAATCCTAGCTACCTCAAATCTTTTCCTACCTAATCCTAATCTACCCATCCCCAGCCACATCACCCCGACCAATCACCACCCGCCACCTCACCACTTCCCCAACTCCCTCCACTCCCATGCCGCCACATTAGCCTCCTGGCCCCACCTCCTCTCCACACCCCAGCCACCTACCCCCCCTCCTCCCTCCTTTTTTCCCTCCTCGCCGCCGCCACCTGGGCGCGCAACCCCACCCGCCCTGCCGTTTCCCCACCCGCCAGCAACTCCCGCTCGCGCACCTACCCTACAGCCGCCGCGCGCCCGGTCCCACCCAACCTTCCGCCCGCACGCCACCTGATCTCCTCCTCTCGCCCAGCCCCGCGTGACCGACCCGCACCTGGCCCCACCACGACGCCCTCTCCTCACCCGTCCTATCCTTCCCCACCAACTCCTGGCTACAGCTGCGAGCCCGATCCCCCCAGTCGCCGCCGCTCCGCTCGATGTCGGGCCCCGCCGCGCACCTCTCATCTCCCTCTCTCTTGCCGCTCCTCGAGCTCCTCGTCACCGCCACCACGTCAGGCCGATGTCGCCCCTCGGCCCCCTCCTCTGCTGCCGTCCTCCCCGCCTCTCCTCCCTTCACCGGTGCTGCCGACACCGCCGGTGCCGTCCTCTGCTCGGCCAACCTCCGGGCCGCGCCTACCTCTGCCTCGGCTCCGGCATCGTGCCTCTTCCGTGGGCGCCCCCCCTTTTTCTACTCCATCTCGCCGCTGTTCGGCCGCAAGCTCGCCAGCACCGCGCGCCTCCACCTCCCTTTTCCGGACGCCGCTCGTTCGCCCTCGCCCTCCGGCCACCTCGTACCACCGTGCAGGCCTCTTCCTCGTCTGCGGAGCGCCGCCTCCGCTGCCGGTTTCCCCTCTGCCACAGTCACCTCCCAGGAGCCCCGCCGTGAGACCGCCTTCCTCGCCATCTCGCGACGTGTCGCTGTAGTCCCTGTGACCCGCTTCGCCGCGCCCGAGCACCTCCGGCCGCATCGGCGTCCTCGTCGCCCTGCAACCTCGTGCCGCCACCAGTGGCCTTGGTCTCCTCGATGCCCTGCTCTGGCCCTGTTCCTCCTGGCTGCAGGTGGTGACCACCACAAGTCCCCTATGGCTATACCGCGAGCCTGAAGGCTCTGGCCATCTTGGGGTTTTCATCTGTGAAGCCCGGCCGCCCTCCTCATGCATGCTTGAGTTGCTCTAAGTCTGCTTGGTTGTTTTGTTCCCGACAAGGAGCATGGTGATTAGTGGTACTACCCTGCTGAGGTTGTGGTGAAGGTGCTGTGTGTGTTGAAGTGAGGCAATGTTGGACGTCCGAAGACCACGCGGCCCATGTACATCTCGTCAAGATCTACCTCACGGGCGCCAACTACTCCGTCTTCGAGAACCGATGCATCTAGATCGTGCCGAGACGGTACCTCTAGAAGGTTACCGGTACCGCATCCAAGTTCATCATCGACAATCGAAGTCGGTATTCCAAGATCTCCGACCCGGTGTCTACACACGCCGAGATCCCCGGACGCCATGATCTTCTTTTCGGCTGTGAAGACCGATCCCTCGGAACGACAAGCGCTTCATCTTGGAGCACCAAGTCCTTCTTCCCGGACGCGAGATCGTTCCCCCCGCCGAACCCTGTCGAACCCCGAATCCCCCGGAACCAAGACCTTAGCCCCATGTGTGACCTTTCTCCGAGCCCCTATTTTGATAATATAATACATCTTGTTGCATATTAAATTATTCATACTCGCATGCATATTTGTATGGTTTGGGGGCATTAAGCCGATTCACCTCATAATTAAATATGGAGTCCATATGCCGACGAATCTAGTCTTATATGGGCTCTATTTAAAATTGTGTATCAAACCGATGCTATGTTTTGCCATGTTAAGACAACATTTAAAATGTGGGGTATCTAAACAACATGAACCTAGTAAATAATTATCGGGACCCCGGTTCCGTTTAATATTGCCCAATCGCATCGCATCTTTGCCATGTCATGCATTATATCATGATCATGCTGATTTTTCTGCATTAGTTGTAATTGTTGCATCGCTTGTTCTTTTTAGTGTTTTGCTTCTTCCCGGATAGGATGATGAGATGTTGTGAGCTTCGACAAGTTCTTCGATTATGAAACTTCGGCAATGTTTTCAGGCGAGCACCTCCCCCTTTCTACCTATCTTACTTTTATAGTATTTATTCCCCCTGTTGATCTATTGCTATCTGTGTTGCGATGCTCTAGTTTTCGTACCCGTGGTATCCCTTGCAGCCTTATATTGCCTTGGACACATCCTATTACCTGTTGATTGGTAGATAGTTGGACTTGCGCGTCGTAGTCGCTTGCTCAAGTGCTGTTGCGTGTCGTTAAGTACCACAGTTGTTGGAGTATTGCCGCATGTTTAACGTTGGAGATGATCATGGCTTTAATTACTGTTTAATAACTAAAATTGAAGTAGGTAAATAATGCAGAGGCACCGGTGGGTAATAGACAATATTTGGTTCTTAACCGCTCACTGGTGTCCCGTAGGACCCCGAGTTCTTGACACCTGTTCCGAGATCGAGCGCGCTAACCACAGGTGGGGTGTGTGGGCACCCCCATCGATTTAGTACCTGATTCCAAGTACTGTACTGGGGGCCACAGAGTAGTTTGGGGCTTTATTACTATCCTGTACTTATGCCATGCTTTACTGCTTTATTTATGATTGTGCGTGGAGCGCCTGTACTGTTTAGGAAAGTGTAGTGTTTTCGCGGTATCGACAAGCCCAGTCACACTTTCGGTTTCCCAGTCGTTTACAGCCACTGACGCAAACCCTGGGTCCGTCTCGGAGACCGTCCGACTTCGTTACGGGTAGCTTAGTGGGGTGGCCCCCCGTGCTTGCTTTGGGTCTAGGAAACGTCGTGTCCGAAACCCCGTCGACATACCGTTGGGTGTATGTTTTGTGATCTTGTACCTACCAGATCCGACAACAAGGGTGTAGGTGCGTGTGGAAACTTTGGTGCACCCCTGCAGGGTTAAATCTTTTCGAGAAGCCGTGTCCGCGGTTATGGACGACTTGGAGCACAGTTCTCGATCATAGACAACTATAACTAAAGTTTACTGTTATAATTTGACTTGTATCCGATATGACTAGTAATTAGCTTCACTACAACGGAATGGCTAAATAAAAGTACCAACAACTGCTGGGTTTGGGATATCTCATGCTAATCGTATCTGACTAGTAAGTGTTGCAACTACAACGGAATGGTTAACTAAAACTGCCCACTGCTTATTCTATCAGGATGACTCATGCTATCCATATTTGACTAGTAATTGCCGCAACTATAACGGAATGAATAAAACTGCCAACTGTGTGAGTTCCTCGGTTGACTTCCTCGTTTGGTCTCGAGGGGGAAATACCAGGATGGGTATGTTTGGTGGTAGAATCAGGTTGGTTCCGAATAGGTCTTTCTTATCCCTCTCTGATAGCCGACAGTTATCTCGAGTCTCTATAGGTTGTTTAGTGGATGCCGCGCTGCCGCTCAGTCCACCATACCTATGTAGGCGAGGACCGCCGAATTCTAGTCTCGCCGTGTACTGGCCTCAGTACTGACCGCTCTCTTTTTCCTTTGCCCTTCGTCGGCACCCCTTTTGTTTAAGCAGGTTTTGAGATCGACGTCGTTAGGAGGGTTACCCTTCCGGCTTGGCCTGGGCAGGGTTATGGACGCCATTGGTTATTCTTCAGGGCTCTTAGCTCAATTTGCATCTTGTCCGTACTCGGACGCTGTATCGTTTTCAAGGTGATTTGGATCTTTGTATGTTATATCTGTATTCTTGACTCTTTGAGTCGCTGTTGTATATATATTCTGTGGGTTCCATCGTGGACTATTGTGTAATGATATTACTTCGTTTTCCACCCGCACGAAAGTGCCTGGTGGGCACCTTTGAATCATTTCTATGCGGGTTTGGCGGGAATCGCTGAAACTTGCATAGGGTCGATTCTGAGGGTGTTACAGAGTGGTATTAGAGCTCAGCAGTTGCGATACCCCACAAGTCCAGCCTGTAGGATAACCTAGCTAACGGCCGAAATAGAGTGTCGAAACTATTTTTGCAAAATCGGTTGGATAGATCTGATTAGGTCTGATTTTACTCCTTACCCCTCTGCTGCTCTCCTCTCACCTCTGCGTGTTTTGAATCCGCTCTCTTCCCTCTCTTCGAGTCCAGGATTTCTCGTGGTTGGGTTCCATCGTACCTTCAGGTTTTCGCTTCCTCCTTTGGTAACGGTGTTGCTACATCTGGTCTTCATGCCATCCGAGGAATCCTTCGTCTGGTGGACTTCTCTTTGTTCCTTCTCGTGCCTTCCGGTGTTTTTCGACGCGACGACATCATCTACGCCAGATCCGATGCAGAGTCTGCATCACTCCTTTGTTTCTGAACCTCGATTGTCGAGATCTTCAGTCTGATTCCGAGAATGGTTGCACGCTTTTCTACTGATTGTGCGGAGTAATAGTTTGGGTGCGTGATGGATTGGCCCCCATGCCGATTACCCCTTCTATTTGCTTTTGTACATTGAAGTGGATGAGAATGCATCGGTTCCCTCTTTCTATCGTAGCTAGAGGTGGCTTTATTTGTGGATACTTTTACCTTCGTCCTTTGTTCCGGAGTGTTCTCTCGACGATCACGGACAACGCCCCTTTGTTAGTGGTGTCGCGAGGATCGACACGAAGCGAGAAGATTCAGATGGCCGCCCTTCTTCCCGGTACCATGAGGCGGATCTCGAGGGCGAGATCCATTGTTAGTGGTGTCGAATTGTGGCGCCCCGCCAAAACCACTACTAGAAAATCGCGGTGTTTTTGTGCATTGCATTATCATGACTGCGTGCTCATGTCATCATGCCACCTTGCATTTGAGCATCGTCATCATCTTGCATGGTTTGTTGAAAAACTATTTTTGAAAAATCTGTTTTTGTTTTCTAAACGCCCCGTCTTTATTCGAACACAAAACCTGGGTCTCCGGATTATTTTGTTTTGTCTACCCACGGTTTGCAAAAGCCCCGTTTTAAATAAATAAAATTTTAAATTGTTTTTAGGAGGCAGCCCGCCAGGCCCGAAAGCCCAGCTGGCCACCTCTAGATAAAATCCTAGCTACCTCAAATCTTTTCCTACCTAATCCTAATCTACCCATCCCCAGCCACATCACCCCGACCAATCACCACCCGCCACCTCACCACTTCCCCAACTCCCTCCACTCCCATGCCGCCACATCAGCCTCCTGGCCCCACCTCCTCTCCACACCCCAGCCACCTACCCCCCTCCTCCCTCCTTTTTTCCCTCCTCGCCGCCGCCCCCTGGGCGCGCAACCCCACCCGCCTTGCCGTTTCCCCGCCCGCCAGCAACTCCCGCTCGCGCACCTACCCGACAGCCGCCGCGCGCCCGGTCCCACCCAACCTTCCGCCCGCACGCCACCTGATCTCCTCCTCTGGCCCAGCCCCGCGTGACCGACCCGCACCTGGCCCCACCACGACGCCCTCTCCTCACCCGTCCTATCCTTCCCCACCAACTCCTGGCTACAGCTGCGAGCCCGATCCCCCTAGTCGCCGCCGCTCCGCTCGATGTCGGGCCCCGCCGCGCACCTCTCATCTCCCTCTCTCTTGCCGCTCCTCGAGCTCCTCGTCCCCGCCACCACGTCAGGCCGCCGTCGCCCCTCGGCCCCCTCCTCTGCCACCGTCCTCCCCGCCTCTTCTCCCTTCACCGGTGCTGCCGACACCGCCGGTGCCGTCCTCTGCTCGGCCAACCTCCGGGCCGCGCCTACCTCTGCCTCGGCTCCGACATCGTGCCTCTTCCGTCGGCGCCCCCCTTTTTCTACTCCATCTCGCCGTCGTTCGGCCGCAAGCTCGCCAGCACCGCGCGCCTCCACCTCCCTTTTCCGGCCGCCGCTCGTTCGCCCTCGCCCTCCGGCCACCTCGTACCACCGTGCAGGCCTCTTCCTTGTCTGCGGAGCGCCGCCTCCGCTGCCGGTTTCCCCTCTGCCACAGTTGCCGCCCAGGAGCCCCGCCGTGAGACCGCCTTCCTCGCCATCTCGCGACGTGTCGCTGTAGTCCCTATGACCCGCTTCGCTGCGCCCGAGCACCTCCGGCCGCATCGGCGTCCTCGTCGCCCTGCAACCTCGTGCCGCCACCAGTGGCCTTGGTCTCCTCGATGCCCTGCTCTGGCCCCGTTCCTCCTGGCTGCAGGTGGTGACCACCACAAGTCCCCTGTGGCTATACCGCGAGCCCGAAGGCTCTGGACATCTTGGGGTTTTCATCTGTGAAGCCCGGCCACCCTCCTCATGCATGCTTGAGTTGCTCTAAGTCTGCCTGGTTGTTTTGTTCCTGACAAGGAGCATGGTGATTAGTGGTACTACCCTGCTGAGGTTGTGGTGAAGGTGCTGTGTGTGTTGAAGTGAGGCAATGTTGGACGTCCGAAGACCACGCGGCCCATGTACATCTCGTCAAGATCTACCTCACGGGCGCCAAGTACTCCGTCTTCGAGAACCGATGCATCTAGATCGTGCCGAGATGGTACCTCTAGAAGGTTACCGGTACCGCATCCAAGTTCGTCATCGACAATCAAAGTCGGTATTCCAAGATCTCCGACCCGGTGTCTACACACGCTGAGATCCCCGGGCGCCATGATCTTCTTTTCGGCTGTGAAGACCGATCCCTCGGAACGACAAGCGCTTCATCTTGGAGCACCAAGTCCTTCTTCCCGGACGCGAGATCGTTCCCCCCGCCGAACCCTGTCGAACCCCGAATCCCCCGGAACCAAGACCTTCGCCCCATGTGTGACCTTTCTCCGAGCCCCTATTTTGATAATATAATACATCTTGTTGCATATTAAATTATTCATACTCGCATGCATATTTGTATGGTTTGGGGGCATTAAGCCGATTCACCTCATAATTAAATATGGAGTCCATATGCCGACGAATCTAGTCTTATATGGGCTCTATTTAAAATTGTGTATCAAACCGATGCTATGTTTTGCCATGTTAAGACAGCATTTAAAATGTGGGGTATCTAAACAACATGAACCTAGTAAATAATTATCGGGACCCCGGTTCCGTTTAATATTGCCCAATCGCATCGCATCTTTGCCATGTCATGCATTATATCATGATCATGCCGATTTTTCTGCATTAGTTGTAATTGTTGCATCGCTTGTTCTTTTTAGTGTTTTGCTTCTTCCCGGATAGGACGATGAGATGTTGTGAGCTTCGAAAAGTTCTTCGATTATGAAACTTCGGCAATGTTTTCAGGCGAGCACCTCCCCCTTTCTACCTATCTTACTTTTATAGTATTTATTCCCCCTATTGATCTATTGCTATCTGTGTTGCGATGCTCTAGTTTTCGTACCCGTGGTATCCCTTGCAGCCTTATATTGCCTTGGACACATCCTATTACCTGTTGATTGGTAGATAGTTGGACTTGCGCGTCGTAGTCGCTTGCTCAAGTGCTGTTGCGTGTCGTTAAGTACCACAGTTGTTGAAGTATTGCCGCATGTTTAACGTTGGAGATGATCATGGATTTAATTACTGTTTAATAACTAAAATTGAAGTAGGTAAATAATGCAGAGGCACCGGTGGGTAATAGACAATATTTGGTTCTTAACCGCTCACTGGTGTCCCGTAGGACCCCGAGTTCTTGACACCTGTTCCGAGATCGAGCGCGCTAACCACAGGTGGGGTGTGTGGGCACCCCCATCGATTTAGTACCTGATTCCAAGTACTGTACTGGGGGCCACAAAGTAGTTTGGGGCTTTATTACTATCCTGTACTTATGCCATGCTTTACTGCTTTATTTATGATTGCGCGTGGAGCGCCTGTACTGTTTAGGAAAGCGGAGTGTTTTCGCGGTATCGACAAGCCCAGTCACACTTTTGGGTTCCCAGTCGTTTACAGCCACTGACGCAAACCCTGGGTCCGTCTCGGAGACCGGCCGACTTTGTTACGGGTAGCTTAGTGGGGTGGCCCCCCGTGCTTGCTTTGGGTCTGGGAAACGTTGTGTCCGAAACCCCGTCGACATACCGTTGGGTGTATGTTTTGTGATCTTGTACCTACCTGATCCGACAACAAGGGTGTAGGTGCGTGTGGAAACTTTGGTGCACCCCTGCAGGGTTAAATCTTTTTGAGAACCCGTGTCCGCGGTTATGGATGACTTGGAGCACAGTTCTCGATCATAGACAACTATAACTAAAGTTTACTATTATAATTTGACTTGTATCCGATATGACTAGTAATCAGCTTCACTACAACGGAATGGCTAAATAAAAGTACCAACAACTGCTGGGTTTGGGATATCTCATGCTAATCGTATCTGACTAGTAAGTGTTGCAACTACAACGGAATGGTTAACTAAAACTGCCCACTGCTTATTCTATCAGGATGACTCATGCTATCCATATTTGACTAGTAATTGCCGCAACTATAACGGAATGAATAAAACTGCCAACTGTGTGAGTTCCTCGGTTGACTTCCTCGTTTGGTCTCGAGGGGGAAATACCAGGATGGGTATGTTTGGTGGTAGAATCAGGTTGGTTCTGAATAGGTCTTTCTTATCCCTCTCTGATAGCCGACAGTTATCTCGAGTCTCTATAGGTTGTTTAGTGCATGCCGCGCTGCCGCTCAGTCCACCATACCTATGTAGGCGAGGACCGCCGAATTCTAGTCTCGCCGTGTACTGGCCTCAGTACTGACCGCTCTCTTTTTCCTTTGCCCTTCGTCGGCACCCCTTTTGTTTAAGCAGGTTTTGAGATCGACGTCGTTAGCAGGGTTACCCTTCCGGCTTGGCCTGGGAAGGGTTATGGACGCCATTGGTTATTCTTCAGGGCTCTTAGCTCAATTTGCATCTTGTCCGTACTCGGACGCTGTATCGTTTTCAAGGTGATTTGGATCTTTTTATATTATATCTGTATTCTTGACTCTTTGAGTCGCTGTTGTATATATATTCTATGGGTTCCATCGTGGACTATTGTGTAATGATATTACTTCGTTTTCCACCCGCACAAAAGTTCCTGGTGGGCACCTTTGAATCGTTTCTATGCTGGTTTGGCAGGAATCACTGAAACTTGCATAGGGTCGATTCTGAGGGTGTTACATCTTTTTACTAACAAGAACAGGAGTCATTTCACGTGTGTTCTTTTCACATACCACATATGGATCCACCAGTGTCATTGAAATGTGTGTTCTCTTTAGAGACCACACATGGATCCACCAGTGTCATTGCATGTTTGTTCTCTTCAGAGACCACACATGGATCCACCATTGTCATTCCATGTGTGTTCTTTTTACTAACAACAGCTGGAGTCATTGCATGTGTGTTCTTTTCACATACCACATATGTATCCACTAGTGTCATTGAAATGTGTGCTCTTTTCACAATCCACCTATGGATCCACCATCGTCATTGCATGTGTGTTCTTTTAACTAACAACAACCAGAGTCATTGCATGTGTGTTCTCTTCAGAGACCACACATGGATCCACCAGTGTCATTGCATGTGTGTTCTTTTTACTAACAATAACAAGATTCATTGCATGTGTGTTCTCTTTAGAGACCACACATGGATCCACCAGTGTCATTGCATGTGTTCTTTTTTCTAACAACAACTGGAGTCATTGCATGTGTGTGATTTTCACATACCACATATGGATCCACCAGTGTCATTGCGTGTGTGCTCTTTTCACAATCCACCTATGGATCCACCAGTGTCATTGCATGTGTTTTCTTTTTACTAACAACAACCAGAGTCATTGCAAGTGTGTTCTTTTCACATACCACATATGGATCCATCAGTATCATTGCATGTGTGTTCTTTTCACAATCCACCTATGGATCCTCTAGTTTCATTGCATGTGTGCTCTTTTTACTAACAACAACCAGATTCATTGAATGTGTGTTCTCTTCAGAGACCACACATGGATCCACCAATGTCATTGCATGTGTGTTGTTTTTACTAACAACAACAAGAGTCATTGAAATGTGTGTTCTCTTCAGAGACCACACCTGGATCCACCAGTGTCATTGAAATGTGTGTTCTCTTCAGAGACCACACATGGATCCACCAGTGTCATTGCATGTGTGTTCTCTTCATAGACCACACATGGATCCACCAGTGTCATTGCATGTGTGTTCTTTTTACTAACAACAACTGGAGTCATTGCATGTGTGTTCTTTTCACATACCACATATGGATCCACCAGTGTCATTGAAATGTGTGCTCTTTTCACAATCCACCTATGGATCCACCAGTGTCATGGCATGTGTGTTCTTTTACTAACAACAACCAGAGTCATTACATGTGTGTTCTTTTCACATACCACATATGGATCCACCAGTGTCGTTGCATGTGTTTTCTTTCCACAATCCACCTATGGATCCACCAGTGTCATTGCATGTGTGCTCTTTTTACTAACAACAACCATAGTCATTGCATGTGTGTTCTCTTCAGAGACCACACATGGATCGACCAGTGTCATTGCATGTGTGTTCTTTTTAATAACAACAACCAGAGTCATTGAAATGTGTGTTCTCTTTATTGGCCACACATGGATCCACTAGTGTCATTGCATGTGTGTTCTTTTTACTAACAAGAACTAGAGTCATTTCATGTGTGTTCTTTTCACATACCACATATGGATCCACCAATGTCATTGCGTGTGTGTTCTTTTTACTAACAACAACTGGAGTCATTTCACCTGTGTTCTTTTCACATACCACATATGGATCCACCAGTGTCATTGAAATGTGTGTTCTCTTTAGAGACCACACATGGATCCACCAGTGTCATTGCATGTTTGTTCTCTTCAGAGACCACACATGGATCCACCATTGTCATTCCATGTGTGTTCTTTTTACTAACAACAGCTGGAGTCATTGCATGTGTGTTCTTTTCACATACCACTAATGTATCCACTAGTGTCATTGAAATGTGTGCTCTTTTCACAATCTACCTATGCATCCACCAGTGTCATTGCATGTGTGTTCTTTTTACTAACAACAACTAGAGTCATTGCATGTGTGTTCTCTTTAGAGACCACACATGGATCCACCAGCGACATTGCATGTGTTCTCTCTTCATAGACCACACATGGATCCACCATTGTCATTGCATGTGTGTTCTTTTTACTAAAAACAACTAGAGTCATTGCATGTGTGTTCTTTTCACATACCACATATGGATCTACCAGTGTCATTGAAATGTGTGCTCTTTTCACAATCCACCTATGGATCCACCAGTGTCATTGCATGTGTGTTCTTTTACTAACAACAACAAGAGTCATTACATGTGTGTTCTTTTCACATACCTCATATGGATCCACTAGTGTCGTTGCATGTGTTTTCTTTTCACAATCCACCTATGGATCCACCAGTGTCATTGCATGTGTGCTCTTTTTACTACCAACAACCATAGTCATTGCATGAAGAGAACACACATGGATCGACCAGTGTCATTGCATGTGTGTTCTTTTTACTAATAACAACTGGAGTCATTTCATGTGTGTTCTTTTCACATACCACATATGGATCCACCAATGTCATTGCGTGTGTGTTCTTTTTACTAACAAGAACTGGAGTCATTTCACGTGTGTTCTTTTCACATACCACATATGGATCCACCAGTGTCATTGAAATGTGTGTTCTCTTTAGAGACCACACATGGATCCACCAGTGTCATTGCATGTTTGTTCTCATCAGAGACCACACATGGATCCACCATTGTCATTCCATGTGTGTTCTTTTTACTAACAACAGCTGGAGTCATTGCATGTGTGTTCTTTTCACATACCACATATGTATCCACTAGAGTCATTGAAATGTGTGCTCTTTTCACAATCGACCTATGGATCCACCATCGTCATTGCATGTGTGTTCTTTTTACTAACAACAACCAGAGTCATTGCATGTGTGTTCTCTTCAGAGACCACACATGGATCCACCAGTGTCATTGCATGTGTGTTCTTTTTACTAACAACAACAAGAGTCATTGCATGTGTGTTCTCTTTAGAGACCACACATGGATCCACCAGTGTCATTGCATGTGTTCTTTTTTCTAACAACAACTGGAGTCATTGCATGTGTGTTATTTTCACATACCACATATGGATCCACCAGTGTCATTGCATGTGTGCTCTTTTCACAATCCACCTATGGATCCACCAGTGTCATTGCATGTGTTTTCTTTTTACTAACAACAACCAGAGTCATTGCAAGTGTGTTCTTTTCACATACCACATATGGATCCATCAGTGTCATTGCATGTGTGTTCTTTTCACAATCCACCTATGGATCCACCAGTTTCATTGCATGTGTGCTCTTTTTACTAACAACAACCAGAGTCATTGGATGTGTGTTCTCTTCAGAGACCACACATGGATCCACCAATGTCATTGCATGTGTGTTCTTTTTACTAACAACAACAAGAGTCATTGAAATGTGTGTTCTCTTCAGAGACCACACCTGGATCCACCAGTGTCATTGAAATGTGTGTTCTCTTCAGAGACCACACATGGATCCACCAGTGTCATTGCATGTGTGTTCTCTTCATAGACCACACATGGATCCACCAGTGTCATTGCATTGTGTTCTTTTTACTAACAACAACTGGAGTCATTGCATGTGTGTTCTTTTCACATACCACATATGGATCCACCAGTGTCATTGAAATGTGTGCTCTTTTCACAATCCACCTATGGATCCATCAGTGTCATTGCATGTGTGTTCTTTTTACTAACAACGACCAGAGTCATTACATGTGTGTTCTTTTCACATACCACATATGGATCCACCAGTGTCGTTGCATGTGTGTTCTTTTCACAATCCACCTATGGATCCACCAGTGTCATTGCATGTGTGCTCTTTTTACTAACAACAACCAGAGTCATTGCATGTGTGTTCTCTTCAGAGACCACACATGGATCCACCAGTGTCATTGCATGTGTGTTCTTTTTACTAACAACAACCAGAGTCATTGAAATCTGTGTTCTCTTTAGAGACCACACATGGATCCACCAGTGTCATTGCATGTGTTCTCTTTTTACTAACAACAACTGGAGTCATTTCATGTGTGTTCTTTTCACATACCACATATGGATTCACCAGTCTCATTGCATGTGTGTTCTTTTTACTAACACAACTAGAGTCATTTCACGTTTGTTCTTTTCACATACCACATATGGATCCACCAGTGTCATTGAAATATGTGTTCTCTTAAGAGACCACACATGGATCCACCAGTGTCATTGCATGTTTGTTCTCTTCAGAGACCACACATGGATCCACCATTGTCATTCCATGTGTGTTCTTTTTACTAACAACAGCTGGAGTCATTGCATGTGTGTTCTTTTCACATACTATATATGGATCCACTAGTGTCATTGAAATGTGTGCTCTTTTCACAATCTACCTATGCATCCACCAGTGTCATTGCATGTGTGTTCTTTTTACTAACAACAACCAGAGTCATTGCATGTGTGTTGTCTTTACTAATAACAACCAGAGTTATTTCATGTGTGTTCTTTTCACATACCACACATGGATCCACCAGTGTCATTGAAATGTGTGTTCTCTTCAGAGACCACACATGGATCCACCAGTGTCATTGCATGTGTGTTCTTTTTACTAACAACAACCAGAGTCATTGCATGTGTGTTCTTTTCACATACCACATATGGATCCACCAGTGTCATTGCATGTGTGCTCTTTTCACAATCCACCTACGGATCCACCATTTTCATTGCATGTGTGTTCTTTTTACGAACAACAACCAGAGTTATTGCATGTGTGTTCTTTTTACATACCACATATGGATCCACCAGTGTCATTGCATGTGTGTTCTTTTCACAATCCACCTATGGATCCACCAGTGTCATTGCATGTGTGCTCTTTTTACTAAGAACAACCAGAGTCATTGCATGTGTGTTCTCTTCAGAGACCACACATGGATCCACCAATGTCATTGCATGTGTATTCTTTTTATTAACAACAACCAGAGTCATTGAAATGTGTGTTCTCTTCGGAGACCGCACCTGGATCCACCAGTGTCATTGAAATGTGTGTTCTCTTCAGAGACCACACATGGATCCACCAGTGTCATTGCATGTGTGTTCTCTTCATAGACCACACATGGATCCACCAGTGTCATTGCATGTGTGTTCTTTTTACTAACCACAAATAGAGTCATTGCATGTGTGTTATTTTCAAATACCACATATGGATCCACCAGAGTCATTGCAAGAGTGTTCTTTTCACATACCACATAAGGATCCATCAGTGTCATTGCATGTGTGTTCTTTTCACAATCCACCTATGGATCCACCAGTTTCATTGCATGTGTGCTCTTTTTACTAACAACAACCAGAGTCATTGCATGTGTGTTCTCTTCAGAGACCACACATGGATCCACCAATGTCATTGCATGTGTATTCTTTTTACTAACAACAACCAGAGTCATTGAAATGTGTGTTCTCTTCGGAGACCGCACCTGGATCCACCAGTGTCATTGAAATGTGTGTTCTCTTCAGAGACCACACATGGATCCACCAGTGTCATTGCATGTGTGTTCTCTTCATAGACCACACATGGATCCACCAGTGTCATTGCATGTGTGTTCTTTTTACTAACAACAACTTGAGTCATTGCATGTGTGTTCTTTTCACATACCACATATGGATCCACCAGTGTCATTGAAATGTGTGCTCTTTTCACAATCCACCTATGGATCCACCAGTGTCATTGCATGTGTGTTCTTTTTACTAACAAAAACCAGAGTCATTACATGTGTGTTCTTTTCACATACCACATATGGATCCACTAGTGTCGTTGCATGTGTTTTCTTTTCACAATCCACCTATGGATCCAGCAGTGTCATTGCATGTGTGCTCTTGTTACTAACAACAACCATAGTCATTGCATGTGTGTTCTCTTCGGAGACCACACATGGATCCACCAGTGTCATTGCATGTGTGTTCTTTTTACTAACAACAACCAGAGTCATTGAAATGTGTGTTCTCTTTATAGACCACACATGGATCCACCGGTGTTATTGCATGTGTGTTCTTTTTACTAACAACAACTGGAGTCATTTCCTGTGTGTTCTTATCACGTACCACATATGGATCCACCAATGTCATTGCATGTGTGTTCTTTTTACTAACAACAACTGGAGTCATTTCACGTGTGTTCTTTTCACATACCACATATGGATCCACCAGTGTCATTGAAATGTGTGTTCTCTTCAGAGACCACACATGGATCCACTACGGTCATTGCATGTTTGTTCTCTTCAGAGACCACACATGGATCCACCATTGTCATTGCATGTGTGTTATTTTTACTAACAACAACTGGAGTCATTGCATGTGTGTTCTTTTCACATAACACATATGGATCCACTAGTGTCGTTGAAATGTGTGCTCTTTTCACAATCCACCTATGGATCCACTAGTGTCATTGCATGTGTGTTCTTTTTACTAACTACAACCAGAGTCATTGCATGTGTGTTCTCTTCAGAGACCGCACATGGATCCACCAGTGTCATTGCATGTGTGTTCTTTTTACTAACAACAACAAGAGTCATTGCATGTGTGTTCTCTTCAAAGACCACACATGGATCCACCAGTGTCATTGCATGTGTGTTCTTTTTACTAACAACAACTGGATTCATTGCATGTGTGTTATTTTCACATACCACATATGGATCCACCAGTGTCATTGCATGTGTGCTCTTTTCACAATCCACCTATGGATCCACCAGTGTCATTCCATGTGTGTTATTTTTACTAACAACAACCAGAGTCATTGCAAGTGTGTTATTTTCACATACCACATATGGATCCATCAGCGTCATTGCATGTGTGTTCTTTTCACAATCCAACTATGGATCCACCAGTTTCATTGCATGTGTGCTCTTGTTACTAACAACAACCGGAGTCATTGCATGTGTGTTCTCTTTAGATAACACACATGGATCCACCAATGTCATTGCATGTGCGTTCTTTTTACTAACAACAACCAGAGTCATTGAAATGTGTGTTCTCTTCAGAGACCACACCTGGATCCACCAGTGTCATTGAAATGTGTGTTCTCTTCAGAGACCACACATGGATCCACCAGTGTCATTGCATGTGTGTTCTCTTCATAGACCACACATGGATCCACCAGTGTCATTGCATGTGTGTTCTTTTTACTAACAACAACTGGAGTCATTGCATGTGTGTTCTTTTGACATACCACATATGGATCCACCAGTGTCATTGAAATGTGTGCTCTTTTCACAATCCACCTATGGATCCACCAGTGTCATTGCATGTGTGTTCTTTTTACTAACAACAACTGGAGTCATTGCATGTGTGTTCTTTTCACATACTACATATGGATCCACTAGTGTCATTGAAATGTGTGCTCTTTTCACAATCCACCTATGGATCCTCGAGTGTCCTCGCATGTGTGTTCTTTTTACTAACAACAACCAGAGTCATTGCATGTGTGTTCTTTTTACTAACAAGAACCAGAGTCATTGCATGTGTGTTCTTTTCACATACCACATATGGATCCACCAGTGTCATTGCATGTGTGTTCTTTTCACAATCCACCTATGGATCCACCAATGTCATTGCATGTGTGCCCTTTTTACTAACAACAACCAGAGTCATTGCATGTGTGTTCTCTTTAGGACCACACAAGGATCCACCAGTGTCATTGCATGTGTGTTCTTTTTACTAACAACTAGAGTCATTGAAATGTGTGTTCTCTTCAGAGACAACACATGGATCAAACAGTGTCGTTGCATGTGTGTTCTTTTTACTAACAACAACTGGAGTCATTTCATGTGTGTTCTTTTCACATACCACATATGGATCCACCAATGTCGTTGCATGTGTGTTCTTTTTACTAACAACAACTAGAGTCATTTCATGTGTGTTCTTTTCACGTACCACATATGGATCCACCAGTGTCATTTAAATGTGTGTTCTCTTCAGAGACCACAAATGGATCCACCAATGTCATTTCATGTGTGTTCTCTTCAGAGACCACACAGGGATCCACCAGTGTCATTGCATGTGTGTTTTTTACTAACAACAACTGGAGTCATTTCATGTGTGTTCTTTTCACATACCACATATGGATCCACCAATGTCATTGCATGTGTGTTCTTTTTAATAACAACAACAGGAGTCATTTCATGTGTGTTCTTTTCACGTACCACATATGGATCCACTAGAGTCATTGCATGTGTGTTCTTTTCAGAGACCACACATGGATCCACCAATGTCAGTGCATGTGTGTTCTTTTTACTAACAACAACTAGAGTCATTGAAATGTGTGTTCTCTTTAGAGACCACACCTGGATCCACCAGTGTCATTGAAATGTGTGTTCTCTTCAGAGACCACACATGGATCCACCAGTGTCATTGCATGTGTGTTCTCTTCATAGACCACACATGGATCCACCATTGTCATTGGATGTGTGTTCTTTTTACTAACAACAACTAGAGTCATTGCATGTGTGTTCTTTTCATATACCACATATGGATCCACTAGTGTAATTGAAATGTGTGCTCTTTTCACAATCCACCTATGGATCCACCAATGTCATTGCATGTGTGTTCTTTTTACTAACAACAACCAGAGTCATTACATGTGTGTTCTTTTCACATACCACATATGGATCCACCAGTGTCGTTGCATGTGTGTTCTTTTCACAATCCACCTATGGATCCACCAGTGTCATTGCGTGTGTGCTCTTTTTACTAACAACAACCATAGTCATTGCATGTGTGTTCTCTTTAGAGAGCACACATGGCTCCACCAGTGTCATTGCATGTGTGTTCTTTTTACTAACAACAACCAGAGTCATTGAAATGTGTGTTCTCTTTAGAGACCACACATGGATCCACCGGTGTCATTGTATGTGTGTTCTTTTTACTAACAACAACTGGAGTCATTTCATGTGTGTTCTTTTCACATACCACACATGGATCCACCAGTGTCATTGAAATGTGTGTTCTCTTTACAGACCACACATGGATCCACCAGTGTCATTGCATGTGTGTTCTTTTTACTAACAACAACCAGAGTCATTGCAAGTGTGTTCTTTTCACATGCCACATATGGATCCATCAGTGTCATTGCATGTGTGTTCTTTTCACAATCCACCGATGGATGCACCAGTTTCATTGCATGTGTGCTCTTTTTACTAACAACAACCAGAGTCATTGCATGTATGTTCTCTTCAGAGACCACACATGGATCCACCAATGTCATTGCATGTGTGTTCTTTTTACTAACAACAACCAGAGTGATTGAAATGTGTGTTCTCTTCAGAGACCACACCTGGATCCACCAGTGTCATTGAAATGTGTGTTCTCTTCAGAGACCACACATGGATCCACCAGTGTCATTGCATGTGTGTTATCTTCATAGACCACACATGGATCCACCAGTGTCATTGCATGTGTGTTCTTCTTACTAACAACAACTTGAGTCATTGCATGTGTGTTCTTTTCACATACCACATATAGATCCACCAGTGTCATTGAAATGTGTGCTCTTTTCACAATCCACCTATGGATCCACCACTGTCATTGCATGTGTGTTCTTTTTACTAACAACAACCAGAGTCATTACATATGTGTTCTTTTCACATACACATATGGATCCACTAGTGTCATTGCATGTGTTTTCTTTTCACAATCCACCTATGGATCCACCAGTGTCATTGCATGTGTGCTCTTTTTACTAACAACAACCATAGTTATTGCATGTGCGTTCTCTTCAGAGACCACACATGGATCCACCAGTGTCATTGCATGTGTGTTCTTTTTACTAACAACAACTAGAGTCATTGAAATGTGTGTTCTCTTTATAGACCACACATGGATCCACCGGTGTCATTGCATGTGTGTTCTTTTTACTAACAACAACTGGAGTCATTTCATGTGTGTTCTTTTCACATACCACATATGGATCCACCAATGTCATTGCGTGTGTGTTCTTTTTACTAACAACAACTGGAGTCATTTCACGTGTGTTCTTTTCACATACCACATATGGATCCACCAGTGTTGTTGCATGTGTGTTCTTTTCACATTCCACCTACGGATCCACCAGTGTCATTGCATGTGTGCTCTTTTTACTAACAACAACCATAGTCATTGCATCTGTGTTCTCTTTAGAGAGCACACATGGCTCCACCAGTGTCATTGCATGTGTGTTCTTTTTACTAACAACAACCAGAGTCATTGAAATGTGTGTTCTCTTTAGAGACCACACATGGATCCACCGGTGTCATTGCATGTGTGTTCTTTTTACTAACAACAACTAGAGTCATTTCATGTGTGTTCTTTTCACATACCACACATGGATCCACCAGTGTCATTGAAATGTGTGTTCTCTTTATAGACCACACATGGATCCACCAGTGTCATTGCATGTGTGTTCTTTTTACTAACAACAACCAGAGTCATTGCAAGTGTGTTCTTTTCACATACCACATATGGCTCCATCAGTGTCGTTGCATGTGTGTTCTTTTCACAATCCACCGATGGATCCACCAGTTTCATTGCATCTGTGCTCTTTTTACTAACAACAACCAGAGTCATTGCATGTGTGTTCTCTTCAGAGACCACACATGGATCCACCAATGTCATTGCATGTGTGTTCTTTTCACAATCCACCTATGGATCCACCAGTGTCATTGCATGTGTGCTCTTTTTACTAACAACAACCATAGTCATTGAATGTGTGTTCTCTTTAGGGAGCACACATGTCTCCACCAGTGTCATTGCATGTGTGTTCTTTTTACTAACAACAACCAGAGTCATTGAAATGTGTGTTCTCTTTATAGACCACACATGGATTCACCGGTTTCATTGCATGTGTATTCTTTTTACTAACAACAACTGGAGTCATTGCATGTGTGTTCTTTTCACATAATACATATGGATCCACCAATGTCATTGCGTGTGTGTTCTTTTTACTAACAACAACTGGAGTCATTTCACGTGTGTTCTTTTCAGATACCACATATGGATCCACCAGTGTCATTGAAATATGTGTTCTCCTCAGAGACCACACATGGATCCACCAGTGTCATTGCATATTTGTTCTCTTCAGAGACCACACATGGATCCACCAGTGTCATTGCATGTGCGTTCTTTTTACTAACAACAACTGGAGTCATTGCATGTGTGTTCTTTTCACATACTACATATGGATCCACTAGTGTCATTGAAATGTGTGCTCTTTTCACAATCCACCTATGGCTCCACCAGTGTCCTCGCATGTGTGTTCTTTTTACTAACAACAACCAGAGTCATTGCATGTGTGTTCTTTTTACTAACAACAACCAGAGTCATTGCATGTGTGTTCTTTTCACATACCACATATGGATCCACCAGTGTCATTGCATGTGTGTTCTTTTCACAATCCACCTATGGATCCACCAGTGTCATTGCATGTGTGCTCTTTTTACTAACAACAACCAAAGTCATTGCATGTGTGTTCTCTTTAGGACCACACATGGATCCACCATTGTCATTGCATGTGTGTTCTTTTTACTAACAACAACCATAGTCATTGAAATGTGTGTTCTCTTCAGATACCACAGATGGATCAAACAGTGTCGTTGGATGTGTGTTCTTTTTACTAACAACAACTGGATTCATTTCATGTGTGTTCTTTTCACATACCACATATGGATCCACCAATGTCATTGCATGTGTGTTCTTTTTACTAACAACAACTAGAGTCATTTCATGTGTGTTCTTTTCACATACCACATATGGATCCACCAGTGTCATTGAAATGTGTGTTCTCTTCAGAGACCACACATGGATCTACCAATGTCATTCCATGTGTGTTCTCTTCAGAGACCACACAGGGATCCACCAGTGTCATTGCATGTGTGTTTTTTACAAACAACAACTGGAGGCATTTCATGTGTGTTCTTTTCACATACCACATATGGATCCACCAATGTCATTGCATGTGTGTTCTTTTTAATAACAACAACTGGAGTCATTTCATGTGTGTTCTTTTCACGTACCACATATGGATCCACTAGAGTCATTGCATGTGTGTTCTCTTCAGAGACCACACATGGATCCAACAATGTCATTGCATGTGTGTTCTTTTTACTAACAAAGACCAGAGTCATTGAAATGTGTGTTCTCTTCAGAGACCACACCTGGATCCACCAGTGTCATTGAAATGTGTGTTCTCTTCAGAGACCACACATGGATCCACCAGTGTCATTGCATGTGTGTTCTCTTCATAGACCACACATGGATCCACCAGTGTCATTGCATGTGTGTTCTTTTTACTAACAACAACTGGAGTCATTTCATGTGTGTTCTTTTCACATACCACATATGGATCCAACAGTGTCATTGAAATGTGTGCTCTTTTCACAATCCACCTATGGATCCATCAGTGTCATTTCATGTGTGTTCTTTTACTAACAACAACCAGAGTCATTACATGTGTGTTCTTTTCACATACCACATATGGATCCACTAGTGTCGTTGCATGTGTTTTCTTTTCACAATCCACCTATGGAGCCACCAGTGTCATTGCATGTGTGCTCTTTTTACTAACAACAACCATAGTCATTGCATGTGTGTTCTCTTCAGAGACCACACATGGATCCACTAGTGTCATTGCATGTGTGTTCTTTTTACTAACAACAACTAGAGTCATTGAAATGTGTGTTCTCTTTATAGACCATACATGGATCCACCGGTGTCATTGCATGTGTGTTCTTTTTACTAACAACAACTGGAGTCATTTCATGTGTGTTCTTTTTACTAGCTACAACTTGAGTCATTTCATGTGTGTTCTTTTCATATACCACATATGGATCCACCAATGTCATTGTGTGTGTGTTCTTTTTACTAACAACAACTGGAGTCATTTCCCGTGTGTTCTTTTCACATACCACATATGGATCCACCAGTGTCATTGAAATGTATGCTCTTTTCACAATCCACCTATGGATCCACCAGTGTCATTGCATATGTGTTCTTTTTACTAACAACAACTAGAGTCATTACATGTGTGTTCTTTTCACATACCAGATATGGATCCACCAGTGTCGTTGCATGTTTGTTCTTTTCACAATCCACCTATGGATCCACCAGTGTCATTGCATGTGTGCTCTTTTTTCTAACAACAACCAGAGTCATTGCATGTGTGTTCTCTTCAGAGACCACACATGGATCCACCAGTGTCATTGCATGTGTGTTCTTTTTACTAACAACAACTAGAGTCATTGAAATGTGTGTTCTCTTTATAGACCACACATGGATCCACCGGTGTCATTGCATGTGTGTTCTTTTTACTAACAACAACTGGAGTCATTTCATGTGTGTTCTTTTCACATACCACATATGGATCCACCAATGTCATTGTGTGTGTGTTCTTTTTACTAACAACAACTGGAGTCATTTCACGTGTGTTCTTTTCACATACCACATATGGATCCACCAGTGTCGTTGCATGTGTGTTCTTTTCACAATCCACCTATGGATCCACCAGTGTCATTGCATGTGTGCTCTTTTTACTAACAACAACCATAGTCATTGCATGTGTGTTCTCTTTAGGGAGCACACATGGCTCCACCAGTATCATTGCATGTGTGTTCTTTTTACTAACAACAACCAGAGTCATTGAAATGTGTGTTCTCTTTAGAGACCACACATGGATCCACCGGTGTCATTGTATGTGTGTTCTTTTTACTAACAACAACTGTAGTCATTTCATGTGTGTTCTTTTCACATACCACACATGGATCCACCAGTGTCATTGAAATGTGTGTTCTCTTTACATACCACACATGGATCCACCAGTGTCATTGCATGTGTGTTCTTTTTACTAACAACAACCAGAGTCATTGCAAGTGTGTTCTTTTCACATACCACATATGGATCCATCAGTCTCATTGCATGTGTGTTCTTTTCACAATCCACTGATGGATCCACCAGTTTCATTGCATGTGTGCTCTTTTTACTAACAACAACCAGAGTCATTGCATGTGTGTTGTCTTCAGAGACCACACATGGATCCACCAATGTCATTGCATGTGTGTTCTTTTTACTAACAACAACCAGAGTGATTGAAATGTGTGTTCTCTTCAGAGACCACACCTGGATCCACCAGTGTCATTGAAATGTGTGTTCTCTTTAGAGACCACACATGGATCCACCAGTGTCATTGCATGTGTGTTCTCTTCATAGACCACACATGGATCCAGCAGTGTCATTGCATGTGTGTTCTTTTTACTAACAACAACTGGAGTCATTGCATGTGTGTTCTTTTCACATACCACATATAGATCCACCAGTGTCATTGAAATGTGTGCTCTTTTCACAATCCACCTATGGATCCCCCAGTGTCCTCGCATGTGTGTTCTTTTTACTAACAACAACCAGAGTCATTGCATGTGTGTTCTTTTTACTAACAACAACCAGAGTCATTTCATGTGTGTTCTTTTCACATACCACATATGGATCCACTAGTGTCATTGCATGTGTGTTCTTTTCACAATCCACCTATGGATCCACCAGTGTCATTGCATGTGTGCTCTTTTTACTAACAACAACCAGAGTCATTGCATGTGTGTTTTCTTTAGGACCACACATGGATCCACCAGTGTCATTGCATGTGTGTTCTTTTTACTAACAACAACCATAGTCATTGAAATGTGTGTTCTCTTCAGAGACCACAGATGGATCAAACAGTGTCGTTGCATGTGTGTTCTTTTTACTAACAACAACTGGATTCATTTCATGTGTGTTCTTTTCACATACCACATGTGGATCCACCAATGTCATTGCATGTGTGTTCTTTTTACTAACAACAACTGGAGTCATTGCATGTGTGTTCTTTTCACATACCACATATGGATCCATCAGTGTCATTGAAATGTGTGCTCTTTTCACAATCCACCTATGGATCAACCTGTGTCATTTCATGTGTGTTCTTTTTACTAACAACAACCAGAGTCATTACATGTGTGTTCTTTTCACATACCACATATGGATCCACTAGTGTCGTTGCATGTGTTTTCTTTTCACAATCCACCTATGGAGCCACCAGTGTCATTGCATGTGTGCTCTTTTTACTAACAACAACCATAGTCATTGCATGTGTGTTCTCTTCAGAGACCACACATGGATCCATCGGTGTCATTGCATGTGTGTTCTTTTTACTAACAACAACTAGAGTCATTTCATGTGTGTTCTTTTCACATACCACATATGGATCCACCAATGTCATTGCGTGTGTGTTCTTTTTACTAACATCAACTGGAGTCATTTCACGTGTGTTCTTTTCACATACCACATATGGATCCACCAGTGTCATTGAAATGTGTGTTCTCTTCAGAGACCACACATGGATCCACTAGTGTCATTGCATGTTTGTTCTCTTCAGAGACCACACATGGATCCACCATTGTCATTGCATGTGTGTTCTTTTTACGAACAACAACTGGAGTCATTGCATGTTTGTTCTTTTCACATACTACATATGGATCCACTAGTGTCATTGAAATGTGTGCTCTTTTCACAATCCACCTATCGATCCACCAGTGTCATCGCATGTGTGTTCTTTTTACTAACAACAACCAGAGTCATTGCATGTGTGTTCTTTTTACTAACAACAGCCAGAGTCATTGCATGTGTGTTCTTTTCACATACCACATATGGATCCACCAGTATCATTGCATGTGTGTTCTTTTCACAATCCACCTATGGATCCACCAGTGTCATTGCATGTGTGCTCTTTTTACTAACAACAACCAGAGTCATTGCATGTGTGTTCGCTTTAGGACCACACATGGATCCACCAGTGTCATTGCATGTGTGTTCTTTTTACTAACAACAACCAGAGTCATTGAAATGTGTGTTCTCTTCAGAGACCACACATGGATCAAACAGTGTCGTTGCATGTGTGTTCTTTTTAATAACAACAACTGGAGTCATTTCATGTGGTGTTCTTTTCACATACCACATATGGATCCACCAATGTCATTGCATGTGTGTTCTTTTTACTAACAACAACTAGAGTCATTTCATGTGTGTTCTTTTCATGTACCACATATGGATCCACCAGTGTCATTGAAATGTGTGTTCTCTTCAGAGACCACACATGGATCCACCAATGTCATTTCATGTGTGTTCTCTTCAGAGACCACACAGGGATCCACCAGTGTCATTGCATGTGTTTTTTTACTAACAACAACTGGAGTCATTTCATGTGTGTTCTATTCACATACCACATATGGATCCACCAATGTCATTGCATGTGTGTTCTTTTTAATAACAACAACCAGAGTCATTGAAATGTGTGTTCTCTTCAAAGACCACACATGGATCCACCAGTGTCATTGCATGTGTGTTCTCTGAAGAGACCACACATGGATCCACAAGTGTCATTGCATGTGTGTTCTTTTTACTAACAACAACTGGAGTCATTGCATGTGTGTTCTTTTCACATACCACATATGGATCCACCTGTGTCATTGCATGTGTGCTCTTTTCACAATCCACCTATAGATCCACCAGTGTCATTGCATGTGTGCTCTTTTTACTAACAACCAGAGTCGTTGCATGTGTGTTCTCTTCAGAGACCACACATGGATCCAGCAGTGTCATTGTATGTGTGTTCTTTTTCCTAACAACAACCAGAGTCAGTGAAATGTGTGTTCTCCTTAAAGACCACACATGGATCCACCAGTGTCATTGCATGTGTGTTCTTTTTACTAACAACAACTAGAGTCATTGCTTGTGTGTTATTTTCACATACCACATATGGATCCACCAGTGTCATTGCATGTGTGCTCTTTTCACAATCCACCTATGGATCCACCAGTGTCATTGCATGTGTGTTCTTTTTACTAACAACAACCAGAGTCATTGCATGTGTGTTCTTTTCACATACCACATATGGATCCACCAGTGTCATTGCATGTGTGCTCTTTTCACAATCCACCTATAGATCCACCAGTGTCATTGCATGTGTGCTCTTTTTACTAACAACCAGAGTCATTGCATGTGTGTTCTCTTCAGAGACCACACATGGATCCAGCAGTGTCATTGGATGTGTGTTCTTTTTCCTAACAACAACCAGAGTCATTGAAATGTGTGTTCTCTTTAAAGACCACACATGGATCCACCAGTGTCATTGCATGTGTGTTCTCTGAAGAGACCACACATGGATCCACCAGTGTTATTGCATGTGTGTTGTTATTACTAACAACAACTAGAATCAATGCATGTGTGTTCTTTTCACATACCACACATGGATCCACCAGTGTCATTGCATGTGTGTTCTTTTTACTAACAACAACCAGAGTCATTGAAATGTGTGTTATCTTCAAAGACCACACATGGATCCACCAGTGTTATTGCATGTGTCTTCTGTGAAGAGACCACACATGGATCCACCAGTGTCATAGCATGTGTGTTCTTTTTACTAACAACAACTAGAGTCATTGCCTGTGTGTTCTTTTCACATACCACATATGGATCCACCCGTGTCATTCCATGTGTGCTCTTTTCACAATGCACCTATGGATTCCCCGGTGTCATTGCATGTGTGTTCTTTTTACTAACAACAGCCAGAGTCATTGCATGTGTGTTCTTTTCACATACCACATATGGATCCACCAGTATCATTGCATGTGTGTTCTTTTCACAATCCACCTATGGATCCACCAGTGTCATTGCATGTGTGCTCTTTTTACTAACAACAACCAGAGTCATTGCATGTGTGTTCGCTTTAGGACCACACATGGATCCACCAGTGTCATTGCATGTGTGTTCTTTTTACTAACAACAACCAGAGTCATTGAAATGTGTGTTCTCTTCAGAGACCACACATGGATCAAACAGTGTCGTTGCATGTGTGTTCTTTTTAATAACAACAACTGGAGTCATTTCATGTGGTGTTCTTTTCACATACCACATATGGATCCACCAATGTCATTGCATGTGTGTTCTTTTTACTAACAACAACTAGAGTCATTTCATGTGTGTTCTTTTCATGTACCACATATGGATCCACCAGTGTCATTGAAATGTGTGTTCTCTTCAGAGACCACACATGGATCCACCAATGTCATTTCATGTGTGTTCTCTTCAGAGACCACACAGGGATCCACCAGTGTCATTGCATGTGTTTTTTTTACTAACAACAACTGGAGTCATTTCATGTGTGTTCTATTCACATACCACATATGGATCCACCAATGTCATTGCATGTGTGTTCTTTTTAATAACAACAACTGGAGTCATTTCATGTGTGTTCTTTTCACGTACCATATATGGATCCACCAGAGTCATTGCATGTGTGTTCTCTTCAGAGACCACACATGGATCCACCAATGTCATTGCATGTGTGTTATTTTTACTAACAACAACTAGAGTCATTGAAATGTGTGTTCTCTTTAGAGACCACACATGGATCCACCAGTGTCATTGAAATGTGTGTTCTCTTCAGAGACCACACATGGATCCACCAGTGTCATTGCATGTGTGTTCTCTTCATAGACCACACATGGATCCACCATTGTCATTGCATGTGTGTTATTTTTACTAACAACAACTAGAGTCATTGCATGTGTGTTCTTTTCATATACCACATATGGATCCACTAGTGTCATTGAAATGTGTGCTCTTTTCACAATCCACCTATGGATCCACTAGTGTCATTGCATGTGTGTTCTTTTTACTAACAACAACCAGAGTCATTACATGTGTGTTCTTTTCACATACCACATATGGATCCACCAGTGTCGTTGCATGTGTGTTCTTTTCACATACCACATATGGATCCACCAGTGTCATTGCATGTGTGTTCTTTTTACTAACAACAACCAGAGTCATTGAAATGTGTGTTCTCTTTAGAGACCACACATGGATCCACCAGTGTCATTGCATGTGTGTTCTTTTTACTAACAACAACTGGAGTCATTTCATGTGTGTTCTTTTTACTAGCAACAACTGGAGTCATTTCATGTGTGCTCTTTTCATATACCACATATGGATCCACCAATGTCATTTCATGTGTGTTCTTTTTACTAGCAACAACTGGAGTCATTTCATGTGTGTTCTATTCACATACCACATATGGATCCACCAATGTCATTGCATGTGTGTTCTTTTTAATAACAACAACTGGAGTCATTTCATGTGTGTTCTTTTCACGTACCATATATGGATCCACCAGAGTCATTGCATGTGTGTTCTCTTCAGAGACCACACATGGATCCACCAATGTCATTGCATGTGTGTTATTTTTACTAACAACAACTAGAGTCATTGAAATGTGTGTTCTCTTTAGAGACCACACATGGATCCACCAGTGTCATTGAAATGTGTGTTCTCTTCAGAGACCACACATGGATCCACCAGTGTCATTGCATGTGTGTTCTCTTCATAGACCACACATGGATCCACCATTGTCATTGCATGTGTGTTATTTTTACTAACAACAACTAGAGTCATTGCATGTGTGTTCTTTTCATATACCACATATGGATCCACTAGTGTCATTGAAATGTGTGCTCTTTTCACAATCCACCTATGGATCCACTAGTGTCATTGCATGTGTGTTCTTTTTACTAACAACAACCAGAGTCATTACATGTGTGTTCTTTTCACATACCACATATGGATCCACCAGTGTCGTTGCATGTGTGTTCTTTTCACATACCACATATGGATCCACCAGTGTCATTGCATGTGTGTTCTTTTTACTAACAACAACCAGAGTCATTGAAATGTGTGTTCTCTTTAGAGACCACACATGGATCCACCAGTGTCATTGCATGTGTGTTCTTTTTACTAACAACAACTGGAGTCATTTCATGTGTGTTCTTTTTACTAGCAACAACTGGAGTCATTTCATGTGTGCTCTTTTCATATACCACATATGGATCCACCAATGTCATTGCGTGTGTGTTCTTTTTACTAACAACAACTGGAGTCATTTCCCGTGTGTTCTTTTCACATACCACATATGGATCCACCAGTGTCATTGAAATGTGTGCTCTTTTCACAATCCACCTATGGATCCACCAGTGTCATTGCATGTGTGTTCTTTTTACTAACAACAACCAGAGTCATTACATGTGTGTTATTTTCACATACCACATATGGATCCACCAGTGTCGTTGCATGTGTGTTCTTTTCACAATCCACCTATGGATCCACCAGTGTGATTGCATGTGTGCTCTTTTTTCTGACAACAACCAGAGTCATTGCATGTGTGTTCTCTTCAGAGACCACACATGGATCCACCAGTGTCATTGCATGTGTGTTCTTTTTACTAACAACAACCAGAGTCATTGAAATGTGTTCTCTCTTTAGAGACCACACATGGATCCACCGGTGTCATTGCATGTGTGTTCTTATTACTAACAACAACTGGAGTCATTTCATGTGTGTTCTTTTCACATACCACATATGGATCCACCAATGTCATTGTGTGTGTGTTCTTTTTACTAACAACGACATGAGTCATTTCACGTTTGTCCTTTTCACGTACCACATATGGATCCACCAGTGTCATTGAAATGTGTGTTCTCTTAAGAGACCACACATGGATCCACCAATATCACTTCATGTGTGTTCTCTTTAGAGACCACACATGGATCAAACAGTGTCGTTGCATTGTGTTCTTTTTACTAACAACAACTGGAGTCATTTCATGTGTGTTCTTTTCACATACCACATATGGATCCACCAATGTCATTGCATGTGTGTTCTTTTTACTAATAACAACTGGAGTCGTTTCATGTGTGTTCATTTCACGTACCACATATGGATCCACCAGTGTCATTGAAATGTGTGTTCTCTTCAGAGAACACACATGGATCCACCAATGTCATTTAATGTGTGTTCTCTTCAGAGACCACACAGGGATCCACCAGTGTCATTGCATGTGTGTTTTTTTACTAACAACAACTGGAGCCATTTCATGTGTGTTCTTTTCACATACCACATATGAATCCACCAATGTTATTGCATGTGTGTTCTTTTTAATAACAACAACTGGAGTCATTTCATGTGTGTTCTTTTCACGTACCACATATGGATCCACCAGAGTCATTGCATGTGTGTTCTCTTCAGAGACCACACATGGATCCACCAATGTCATTGCATGTGTGTTCTTTTTACTAACAACAACTAGAGTCATTGAAATGTGTGTTCTCTTTAGAGACCACACATGGATCCACCAGTGTCATTGAAATGTGTGTTCTCTTCAGAGACCACACATGGATCCACCAGTGTCATTGCATGTGTGTTCTCTTCATAGACCACACATGGATCCACCATTGTCATTGCATGTGTGTTCTTTTTACTAACAACAACTAGAGTCATTGCATGTGTGTTCTTTTCATATACCACATATGGATCCACTAGTGTCATTGAAATGTGTGATCTTTTCACAATCCACCTATGGATCCACTAGTGTCATTGCATGTGTGTTCTTTTTACTAACAACAACCAGAGTCATTACATGTGTGTTCTTTTCACATACCATATATGGATCCACCAGTGTCGTTGCATGTGTGTTCTTTTCACAATCCACCTATGGATCCACCAGTGTCATTGCATGTGTGCTCTTTTTACTAACAACAACCATAGTCATTGCATGTGTGTTCTCTTCAGAGAGCACACATAGATCCACCAGTGTCATTGCATGTGTGTTCTCTTTACTAACAACAACCAGAGACATTGAAATGTGTGTTCACTTTAGAGACCACACATGGATCCACCGGTGTCATTGCATGTGTGTTCTTTTTACTAACAACAACTGGAGTCATTTCATGTGTGTTCTTTTTACTAGCAACAACTGGAGTCATTTCATGTGTGCTCTTTTCATATACCACATATGGATCCACCAATGTCATTGCGTGTGTGTTCTTTTTACTAACAACAACTGGAGTCATTTCTCGTGTGTTCTTTTCACATACCACATATGGATCCACCAGTGTCATTGAAATGTGTGCTCTTTTCACAATCCACCTATGGATCCACCAGTGTCATTGCATGTGTGTTCTTTTTACTAACAACAACCAGAGTCATTACATGTGTGTTCTTTTCACATACCACATATGGATCCACCAGTGTCCTTGCATGTGTGTTCTTTTCACAATCCACCTATGGATCCACCAGTGTGATTGCATGTGTGCTCTTTTTTCTAACAACAACCAGAGTCATAGCATGTGTGTTCTCTTCAGAGACCACACATGGATCCACCAGTGTCATTGCATGTGTGTTCTTTTTACTAACAACAACTAGAGTCATTGAAATGTGTTCTCTCTTTAGAGACCACACATGGATCCACCGGTGTCATTGCATGTGTGTTCTTTTTACTAACAACAACTAGAGTCATTTCATGTGTGTTCTTTTCACATACCACATATGGATCCACCAATGTCATTGCGTGTGTGTTCTTTTTACTAACAACGACATGAGTCATTTCACGTTTGTCCTTTTCACGTACCAAATATGGATCCACCAGTGTCATTGAATTGTGTGTTCTCTTCAGAGACCACACATGGATCCACCAATGTCACTTCATGTGTGTTCTCTTCAGAGACCACACAGGGATCCACCAATGTCATTGCATGTGTGTTTTTTTACTAACAACAACTGGATTCATTTCATGTGTGTTCTTTTCACATACCACATATGGATCCACCAATGTCATTACATGTGTGTTCTTTTTAATAACAAAAACTGGAGTCATTTCATGTGTGTTCTTTTCACGTATCACATATGGATCCACCAGAGTCATTGCTTGTGTGTTCTCTTCAGAGACCACACATGGATCCACCAATGTCATTGCATGTGTGTTCTTTTTACTAACAACAACTAGAGTCATTGAAATGTGTGTTCTCTTCAGAGACCACACATGGATCCACCAGTGTCATTGAAATGTGTGTTTTCTTCAGAGACCACACATGGATCCACCAGTGTCATTGCATGTGTGTTCTCTTCATAGACCACACATGGATCCACCATTGTCATTGCATGTGTGTTCTTTTTACTAACAACAACTAGAGTCATTGCATGTCTGTTCTTTTCACATACCACATATGGATCCACTAGTGTCATTGAAATGTGTGCTCTTTTCACAACCCACCTATGGATCCACCAGTGTCATTGCATGTGTGTTCTTTTTACTAACAACAACCAGAGTCATTACATGTGTGTTCTTTTCACATACCACATATGGATCCACTAGTGTCGTTGCATGTGTGTTCTTTTCACAATCCACCTATGGATCCACCAGTGTCATTGCATGTGTGCTCTTTTTACTAACAACAACCATAGTCATTGCATGTGTGTTCTCTTCAGAGAGCACACATGGATCCACCAGCGTCATTGCATGTGTGTTCTTTTTACTAACAACAACCAGAGTCATTGAAATGTGTGTTCTCTTTAGAGACCACACATGGATCCACCGGTGTCATTGCATGTGTGTTCTTTTTACTAACAACAACTGGAGTCATTTCATGTGTGTTCTTTTTACTAGCAACAACTGGAGTCATTTCATGTGTGTTCTTTTCATATACCACATATGGATCCACCAATGTCATTGCGTGTGTGTTCTTTTTACTAACAACAACTGGAGTCATTTCCCGTGTGTTCTTTTCACATACCACATATGGATCCACCAGTGTCATTGAAATGTGTGCTCTTTTCACAATCCACCTATGGATCCACCAGTGTCATTGCATGTGTGTTCTTTTTATTAACAACAACCTGAGTCATTACATGTGTGTTCTTTTCACATACCACATATGGATCCACCAGTGTCGTTCCATGTGTGTTCTTTTCACAATCCACCTATGGATCCACCAGTGTCATTGCATGTGTGCTCTTTTTACTAACAACAACCAGAGTCATTGCACTTGTGTTCTCTTCAGAGACCACACATGGATCCACCAGTGTCATTGCATGTGTGTTCTTTTTACTAACAACAACCAGAGTCATTCAAATGTGTGTTCTCTTTAGAGACCACACATGGATCCACCGGTGTCATTGCATGTGTGTTCTTTTTACTAACAACAACTGGAGTCATTTCATGTGTGTTCTTTTCACATACCACATATGGATCACCAATGTAATTGCATGTGTGTTCTTTTTACTAACAACAACCGGAGTCATTTCACGTTTGTTCTTTTCACATACCACATATGGATCCACTAGTGTCATTGAAATACGTGTTCTCTTCAGAGACCACACATGGATCCACCAGTGTCATTGCATGTTTGTTCTCCTCAGAGACCACACATGGATCCACCAGTGTCATTGCATGTGTGTTCTTTTAACTAACAACAACTGGAGTCATTGCATGTGTGTTCTTTTCACATACTACATATGGATCCACTAGTGTCATTTAAATGTGTGCTCTTTTCACAATCCACCTATGGATCCACCAGTGTCATCGCATGTGTGTTCTTTTTACTAACAACAACCAGAGTCATTGCATGTGTGTTCTTTTTACTAACAACAACCAGAGTGATTGCATGTGTGTTGTTTTCACATAGCACGTATGGATCCACCAGTGTCATTGCATGTGTGTTCTTTTCACAATCCACCTACGGATCCACCAGTGTCATTGCATGTGTGCTCTTTTTACTAACAACAACCAGAGTCATTGCATGTGTGTTCTCTTTAGGACCACACATGGATCCACCAGTGTCATTGCATGTGTGTTCTTTTTACTAACAACAACTGGAGTCATTTCATGTGTGTTCTCTTCACATACCACATATGGATCCACCAATGTCATTGCATGTGTGTTCTTTTTACTAACAACAACTGGAGTCATTTCATGCTTGTTCTTTTCACATACCACATATGGATCCACCAGTGTCATTGAAATGTGTGTTCTCTTCAGAGACGACACATGGATCCACCAGTGTCATTGCATGTTCGTTCTCTTCAGAGACCACACATGGATCCTCCAGTGTCATTGCATGTGTGTTCTTTTTACTAACAACAACTGGAGTCATTGCATGTGTGTTCTTTTCACATACCACACATGGATACACTAGTGTCATTGAAATGTGTGCTCTTTTCACAATCCACCTATGGATCCACCAGTGTCATTGCATGCGTGTTCTTTTTACTAACAACAACAACCAGAGTTATTGCATGTGTGTTCTCTTCAGAGACCACACATGGATCCACCAATGTCATTGCATGTGTGTTCTTTTTACTAACAACAACAAGAGTCGTTGCATGTGTGTTCTCTTAAGAGACCACACATGGATCCACCAGTGTCATTGAAATGTGTGTTCTCTTCAGAGACCACACATGGATCCACCAGTTTCATTGCATGTGTGTTCTTTTTACTAACAACAACAAGAGTAGTTGAATGTGTGTTCTCTTAAGAGACCACACATGGATCCACCAGTGTCATTGAAATGTGTGTTCTCTTCAGAGACCACACCTGGATCCACCAGTGTCATTGAAATGTGTGTTCTCTTCAGAGACCACACATGGATCCACCAGTGTCATTGCATGTGTGTTCTCTTCATAGACCACACATGGATCCACCAGTGTCATTGCATGTGTGTTATTTTTACTAACAACAACTGGAGTCGTTGCATGTGTGTTCTTTTCACATACTACATATGGATCCACCAGTGTCATTGCATGTGTGCCCTTTTCACAATCCACCTATGGATCCACCAGTGTCATTGCATGTGTGTTCTTTTTACTAACAACAATCAGAGTCATTGCAAGTGTGTTCTTTTCACATACCACATATGGATCCACCAGTGTCATTGAAATGTGTGCTCTTTCCACAATCCACCTATGGATCCACCAGTGTCATTGCAGGTGTGTTCTTTTTACTAACAACAACCAGAGTCATTACATGTGTGTTCTTTTCACATACCACATATGGCTCCACCAGTGTCGTTGCATGTGTGTTCTTTTCACAATCCACCTATGGATCCACCAGTGTCATTGCATGTGTGCTCTTTTTACTCACAAAAACCAGAGTCATTGAAATGTGTGTTCTCTTCAGAGACCACACATGGATCAAACAATGTCGTTGCATGTGTGTTCTTTTTACTAACAACAACTAGAGTCATTTCATGTGTGTGTTCTTTTCACATACCACATATGGATCCACCAATGTCATTGCATGTGTGTTCTTTTTACTAACAACAACTGGAGTCATTTCATGTGTGTTCTTTTCGCATACCACATATGGATCCACCAGTGTCATTGAAATGTGTGTTCTCTTCAGAGACCACACATGGATCCACCAGTGTCATTTCATGTGTTTTCTCTTCAGAGACCACACATGGATCCACCAGTGTCATTGCATGTGTGTTATTTTTACTAACAACAATTGGATGCATTGCATGTGTGTTCTTTTCACATACCACATATGGATCCACCAGTGTCATTGAAATGTGTGCTCTTTTCACAATCCACCTATGGATCCCCCAGTGTCATTGCATGTGTGTTCTTTTTACTAACAACAACCAGAGTCATTGCATGTGTGTTCTTTTCACATACCACATATGGATCCACCAGTGTCATTGCATGTGTGTTCTTTTTACTAACAACAACCAGGGTCATTGAAATGTCTGTTCTCTTTAGAGAACACACATGGATCCACCATTGTCATTGCATGTGTGTTCTTTTTACTAACAACAACCACAGTCATTGCATGTGTTTTTTTTACTAACAACAACCAGAGTCATTGCATGTGTGTTCTTTTCACATACCACATATGGATCCACTAGTGTCATTGCATGTGTGTTCTTTTCACAATCCACCTATGCATCCACCAGTGTCATTGCATGTGTGCTCTTTTTACTCACAACAACCAGAGTCATTGAAATGTGTGTTCTCTTCAGAGACCACACATGGATCAAACAGTGTCATTGCATGTGTGTTCTTTTTACTAAAAACAACTAGAGTCATTTCATGTGTGTTCTTTTCACATACCACATATGGATCCACCAATATCATTGCATGTGTGTTCTTTTTACTAACAAAACTGGAGTCATTTCATGTGTGTTCTTTTCACATACCACATATGGATCCACAAGTGTCATTGAAATGTGTGTTCTCTCTAGAGACCACACATGGATCCACCAGTGTCATTTCATGTGTTTTCTCTTCAGAGACCACACATGGATCCACCAGTGTCATTGCATGTGTGTTCTTTTTACTAACAACAATTGGAGTCATTGCATGTGTGTTCTTTTCGCATACCACATATGGATCCACCAGTGTCATTGAAATGTGTGCTCTTTTCACAATCCACCTATGGGTCCACCAATGTCATTGCATGTGTGTTCTTTTTACTAACAACAACCAGAGTCATTGCATGTGTGTTCTTTTCACATACCACATATGGATCCACCAGTGTTATTGCATGTGTGTTCTTTTCACAATCCACCTATGGATCCACCAGTGTTATTGCATGTGTGCTCTTTTTACTAACAACAACCAGAGTCATTGCATGTGTGTTCTCTTCAGAGACCACACATGGATCCACCAGTGTCATTGCATGTGTGTTCTTTTTACTAACAACAACCAGAGTCATTGAAACGTGTGTTCTCTTCAGAGACCACACATGGATCCACCAGTGTCATTGCATGTGTGTTCTTTTTACTAACAACTAGAGTCATTCAAATGTGTGTTGTCTTCAGAGACCACACATGGATCCACCAGTGTCATTGAAATGTGTGTTCTCTTCAGAGACCACACATGGATCCACCAGTGTCATTGCATGTGTGTTCTCTTCAGAGACCACACATGGATCCACCAGTGTCATTGCATGTGTGTTCTTTTTACTAACAACAACAAGAGTCGTTGCATGTGTGTTCTCTTAAGAGACCACACATGGATCCACCAGTGTCATTGAAATGTGTGTTCTCTTCAAAGACCACACATGGATCCACCAGTTTCATTGCATGTGTGTTCTTTTTACTAACAACAACAAGAGTAGTTGCATGTGTGTTCTCTTAAGAGACCACACATGGATCCACCAGTGTCATTGAAATGTGTGTTCTCTTCAGAGACCACACCTGGATCCACCAGTGCCATTGAAATGTGTGTTCTCTTCAGAGACCACACATGGATCCACCAGTGTCATTGCATGTGTGTTCTCTTCATAGACCACACATGGATCCACCAGTGTCATTGCATGTGTGTTATTTTTACTAACAACAACTGGAGTCGTTGCATGTGTGTTCTTTTCACATACTACATATGGATCCACCAGTGTCATTGCATGTGTGCCCTTTTCACAATCCACCTATGGATCCACCAGTGTCATTGCATGTGTGTTCTTTTTACTAACAACAATCAGAGTCATTGCAAGTGTGTTCTTTTCACATACCACATATGGATCCACCAGTGTCATTGAAATGTGTGCTCTTTCCACAATCCACCTATGGATCCACCAGTGTCATTGCAGGTGTGTTCTTTTTACTAACAACAACCAGAGTCATTACATGTGTGTTCTTTTCACATACCACATATGGCTCCACCAGTGTCGTTGCATGTGTGTTCTTTTCACAATCCACCTATGGATCCACCAGTGTCATTGCATGTGTGCTCTTTTTACTCACAAAAACCAGAGTCATTGAAATGTGTGTTCTCTTCAGAGACCACACATGGATCAAACAATGTCGTTGCATGTGTGTTCTTTTTACTAACAACAACTAGAGTCATTTCATGTGTGTGTTCTTTTCACATACCACATATGGATCCACCAATGTCATTGCATGTGTGTTCTTTTTACTAACAACAACTGGAGTCATTTCATGTGTGTTCTTTTCGCATACCACATATGGATCCACCAGTGTCATTGAAATGTGTGTTCTCTTCAGAGACCACACATGGATCCACCAGTGTCATTTCATGTGTTTTCTCTTCAGAGACCACACATGGATCCACCAGTGTCATTGCATGTGTGTTATTTTTACTAACAACAATTGGATTCATTGCATGTGTTTTCTTTTCACATACCACATATGGATCCACCAGTGTCATTGAAATGTGTGCTCTTTTCACAATCCACCTATGGATCCCCCAGTGTCATTGCATGTGTGTTCTTTTTACTAACAACAACCAGAGTCATTGCATGTGTGTTCTTTTCACATACCACATATGGATCCACCAGTGTCATTGCATGTGTGTTCTTTTTACTAACAACAACCAGGGTCATTGAAATGTCTGTTCTCTTTAGAGAACACACATGGATCCACCATTGTCATTGCATGTGTGTTCTTTTTACTAACAACAACCACAGTCATTGCATGTGTGTTTTTTTACTAACAACAACCAGAGTCATTGCATGTGTGTTCTTTTCACATACCACATATGGATCCACTAGTGTCATTGCATGTGTGTTCTTTTCACAATCCACCTATGCATCCACCAGTGTCATTGCATGTGTGCTCTTTTTACTCACAACAACCAGAGTCATTGAAATGTGTGTTCTCTTCAGAGACCACACATGGATCAAACAGTGTCATTGCATGTGTGTTCTTTTTACTAAAAACAACTAGAGTCATTTCATGTGTGTTCTTTTCACATACCACATATGGATCCACCAATATCATTGCATGTGTGTTCTTTTTACTAACAACAACTGGAGTCATTTCATGTGTGTTCTTTTCACATACCACATATGGATCCACAAGTGTCATTGAAATGTGTGTTCTCTCTAGAGACCACACATGGATCCACCAGTGTCATTTCATGTGTTTTCTCTTCAGAGACCACACATGGATCCACCAGTGTCATTGCATTTGTGTTCTTTTTACTAACAACAATTGGAGTCATTGCATGTGTGTTCTTTTCACATACCACATATGGATCCACCAGTGTCATTGAAATGTGTGCTCTTTTCACAATCCACCTATGGGTCCACCAGTGTCATTGCATGTGTGTTCTTTTTACTAACAACAACCAGAGTCATTGCATGTGTGTTCTTTTCACATACCACATATGGATCCACCAGTGTTATTGCATGTGTGTTCTTTTCACAATCCACCTATGGATCCACCAGTGTTATTGCATGTGTGCTCTTTTTACTAACAACAACCAGAGTCATTGCATGTGTGTTCTCTTCAGAGACCACACATGGATCCACCAGTGTCATTGCATGTGTGTTCTTTTTACTAACAACAACCAGAGTCATTGAAACGTGTGTTCTCTTCAGAGACCACACATGGATCCACCAGTGTCATTGCATGTGTGTTCTTTTTACTAACAACCAGAGTCATTCAAATGTGTGTTGTCTTCAGAGACCACACATGGATCCACCAGTGTCATTGAAATGTGTGTTCTCTTCAGAGACCGCACATGGATCCACCAGTGTCATTGCATGTGTGTTCTCTTCAGAGACCACACATGGATCCACCGGTGTCATTGCATGTGTGTTCTTTTTACTAACAACAAGTGGAGTCAGTGCTTGTGTGTTATTTTCACATACCACATATGGATCCACCAGTGTCATTGCATGTGTGCTCTTTTCACAATCCACCTATGGATCCACCAGTATCATTGCATGTGTGTTCTTTTTACTAACAACAACCAGAGTCATTGCATGTGGGTTATTTTCACATACCACATATGGATCCACCAGTGTCATTGCATGTGTGTTCTTTTTACTAACAACAACCAGAGTGATTGAAATGTGTGTTCTCTTCAGAGACCACACCTGGATCCACCAGTGTCATTGAAATGTGTGTTCTCTTTAGAGACCACACATGGATCCACCAGTGTCATTGCATGTGTGTTCTCTTCATAGACCACACATGGATCCACCAGTGTCATTGCATGTGTGTTCTTTTTACTAACAACAACTTGAGTCATTGCATGTGTGTTCTTTTCACATACCACATATAGATCCACCAGTGTCATTGAAATGTGTGCTCTTTTCACAATCCACCTATGGATCCACCACTGTCATTGCATGTGTTTTCTTTTTACTAACAACAACCAGAGTCATTACATGTGTGTTCTTTTCACATACACATATGGATCCACTAGTGTCATTGCATGTGTTTTCTTTTCACAATCCACCTATGGATCCACAAGTGTCATTGCATGTGTGCTCTTTTTACTAACAACAACCATAGTTATTGCATGTGTGTTCTCTTCAGAGACCACACATGGATCCACCAGTGTCATTGCATGTGTGTTCTGTTTACTAACAACAACCAGAGTCATTGAAATGTGTGTTCTCTTCAGAGACCACACCTGGATCCACCAGTGTCATTGAAATGTGTGTTCTCTTCAGAGACCACACATGGATCCACCAGTGTCATTGCATGTGTGTTCTTTTTACTAACAACAACCAGAGTCATTACATGTGTGTTCTTTTCACATACCACATATGGATCCACTAGTGTCGTTGCATGTGTTTTCTTTTCACAATCCACCTATGGATCCACCAGTGTCATTGCATGTGTGCTATTTTTACTAACAACAACCATAGTCATTGCATGTATGTTCTCTTCAAAGACCACACATGGATCCACCAGTGTCATTGCATGTGTGTTCTTTTTACTAACAACAACCAGAGTCATTGAAATGTGTGTTCTCTTTATAGACCACACATGGATCCACCGGTGTCATTGCATGTGTGTTCTTTTTACTAACAACAACTAGAGTCATTGCATGTGTGTTCTTTTCACATACCACATATGGATCCACCAATGTCATTGCGTGTGTGTTCTTTTTACTAACAACAACTAGAGTCATTTCACGTGTGTTCTTTTCACATACCAGATATGGATCCACCAGTGTCATTGAAATATGTGTTCTCTTCAGAGACCACACATGGATCCACCAGTGTCATTGCATATTTGTTCTCTTCAGAGACCACACATGGATCCACCAGTGTCATTGCATGTGTGTTCTTTTTACTAACAGCAACTGGAGTCATTGCATGTGTGTTCTTTTCACATACTACATATGGATCCACTAGTGTCATTGAAATGTGTGCTCTTTTCACAATCCACCTATGGATCCCCCAGTGTCCTCGCATGTGTGTTCTTTTTACTAACAACAACCAGAGTCATTGCATGTGTGTTCTTTTTACTAACAACAACCAGAGTCATTGCATGTGTGTTCTTTTCACATACCACATACTGATCCACTAGTGTCATTGCATGTGTGTTCTTTTCACAATCCACCTATGGATCCACCAGTGTCATTGCATGTGTGCTCTTTTTACTAACAACAACCAGAGTCATTGCATGTGCGTTCTCTTTAGGACCACACATGGATCCACCAGTGTCATTGCATGTGTGTTCTTTTTACTAACTACAACCATAGTCATTGAAATGTGTGTTCTCTTCAGAGACCACAGATGGATCAAACAGTGTCGTTGCATGTGTGTTCTTTTTACTAACAACAACTGGATTCATTTCATGTGTGTTCTTTTCACATACCACATATGGATCCACCAATGTCATTGCATGTGTGTTCTTTTTACTAACAACAACTGGAGTCATTGCATCTGTGTTCTTTTCACATACCACATATGGATCCATCAGTGTCATTGAAATGTGTGCTCTTTTCACAATCCACCTATGGATCCACCTGTGTCATTTCATGTGTGTTCTTTTTACTAACAACAACCAGAGTCATTACATGTGTGTTCTTTTCACATACCACATATGGATCCACTTGTGTCGTTGCATGTGTTTTCTTTTCACAATCCACCTATGGAGCCACCAGTGTCATTGCATGTGTGCTCTTTTTACTAACAACAACCATAGTCATTGCATGTGTGTTCTCTTCAGAGACCACACATGGATCCATCGGTGTCATTGCATGTGTGTTCTTTTTACTAACAACAACTAGAGTCATTTCATGTGTGTTCTTTTCACATACCACATATGGATCCACCAATGTCATTGCGTGTGTGTTCTTTTTACTAACATCAACTGGAGTCATTTCACGTGTGATCTTTTCACATACCACATATGGATCAACCAGTGTCATTGTAATGTGTGTTCTCTTCAGAGACCACACATGGATCCACTAGTGTCATTGCATGTTTGTTCTCTTCAGAGACCACACATGGATCCACCATTGTCATTGCATGTGTGTTCTTTTTACGAACAACAACTGGAGTCATTGCATGTTTGTTCTTTTCACATACTACATATGGATCCACTAGTGTCATTGAAATGTGTGCTCTTTTCACAATCCACCTATCGATCCACCAGTGTCATCGCATGTGTGTTCTTTTTACTAACAACAACCAGAGTCATTGCATGTGTGTTCTTTTTACTAACAACAGCCAGAGTCATTGCATGTGTGTTCTTTTCACATACCACATATGGATCCACCAGTATCATTGCATGTGTGTTCTTTTCACAATCCACCTATGGATCCACCAGTGTCATTGCATGTGTGCTCTTTTTACTAACAACAACCAGAGTCATTGCATGTGTGTTCGCTTTAGGACCACACATGGATCCACCAGTGTCATTGCATGTGTGTTCTTTTTACTAACAACAACCATAGTTATTGCATGTGTGTTCTCTTCAGAGACCACACATGGATCCACCAGTGTCATTGCATGTGTGTTCTGTTTACTAACAACAACCAGAGTCATTGAAATGTGTGTTCTCTTCAGAGACCACACCTGGATCCACCAGTGTCATTGAAATGTGTGTTCTCTTCAGAGACCACACATGGATCCACCAGTGTCATTGCATGTGTGTTCTTTTTACTAACAACAACCAGAGTCATTACATGTGTGTTCTTTTCACATACCACATATGGATCCACTAGTGTCGTTGCATGTGTTTTCTTTTCACAATCCACCTATGGATCCACCAGTGTCATTGCATGTGTGCTATTTTTACTAACAACAACCATAGTCATTGCATGTGTGTTCTCTTCAAAGACCACACATGGATCCACCAGTGTCATTGCATGTGTGTTCTTTTTACTAACAACAACCAGAGTCATTGAAATGTGTGTTCTCTTTATAGACCACACATGGATCCACCGGTGTCATTGCATGTGTGTTCTTTTTACTAACAACAACTAGAGTCATTGCATGTGTGTTCTTTTCACATACCACATATGGATCCACCAATGTCATTGCGTGTGTGTTCTTTTTACTAACAACAACTAGAGTCATTTCACGTGTGTTCTTTTCACATACCAGATATGGATCCACCAGTGTCATTGAAATATGTGTTCTCTTCAGAGACCACACATGGATCCACCAGTGTCATTGCATATTTGTTCTCTTCAGAGACCACACATGGATCCACCAGTGTCATTGCATGTGTGTTCTTTTTACTAACAGCAACTGGTGTCATTGCATATGTGTTCTTTTCACATACTACATATGGATCCACTAGTGTCATTGAAATGTGTGCTCTTTTCACAATCCACCTATGGATCCCCCAGTGTCCTCGCATGTGTGTTCTTTTTACTAACAACAACCAGAGTCATTGCATGTGTGTTCTTTTTACTAACAACAACCAGAGCCATTGCATGTGTGTTCTTTTCACATACCACATATGGATCCACTAGTGTCATTGCATGTGTGTTCTTTTCACATACCACATATGGATCCACCAATGTCATTGCATGTGTGTTCTTTTTACTAACAACAACTAGAGTCATTTCACGTGTGTTCTTTTCACATACCAGATATGGATCCACCAGTGTCATTGAAATATGTGTTCTCTTCAGAGACCACACATGGATCCACCAGTGTCATTGCATATTTGTTCTCTTCAGAGACCACACATGGATCCACCAGTGTCATTGCATGTGTGTTCTTTTTACTAACAGCAACTGGAGTCATTGCATGTGTGTTCTTTTCACATACTACATATGGATCCACTAGTGTCATTGAAATGTGTGCTCTTTTCACAATCCACCTATGGATCCCCCAGTGTCCTCGCATGTGTGTTCTTTTTACTAACAACAACCAGAGTCATTGCATGTGTGTTCTTTTTACTAACAACAACCAGAGTCATTGCATGTGTGTTCTTTTCACATACCACATATGGATCCACTAGTGTCATTGCATGTGTGTTCTTTTCACAATCCACCTATGGATCCACCAGTGTCATTGCATGTGTGCTCTTTTTACTAACAACAACCAGAGTCATTGCATGTGTGTTCTATTTAGGACCACACATGGATCCACCAGTGTCATTGCATGTGTGTTCTTTTTACTAACAACAACCATAGTCATTGAAATGTGTGTTCTCTTCAGAGACCACAGATGGATCAAACAGTGTCGTTGCATGTGTGTTATTTTTACTAACAACAACTGGATTCATTTCATGTGTGTTCTTTTCACATACCACATATGGATCCACCAATGTCATTGCATGTGTGTTGTTTTTACTAACAACAACTGGAGTCATTGCATGTGTGTTCTTTTCACATACCACATATGGATCCATCAGTGTCATTGAAATGTGTGCTCTTTTCACAATCCACCTATGGATCCACCTGTGTCATTTCATGTGTGTTCTTTTTACTAACAACAACCAGAGTCATTACATGTGTGTTCTTTTCACATACCACATATGGATCCACTAGTGTCGTTGCATGTGTTTTCTTTTCACAATCCACCTATGGAGCCACCAGTGTCATTGCATGTGTGCTCTTTTTACTAACAACAACCATAGTCATTGCATGTGTGTTCTCTTCAGAGACCACACATGGATCCATCGGTGTCATTGCATGTGTGTTCTTTTTACTAACAACAACTAGAGTCATTTCATGTGTGTTCTTTTCACATACCACATATGGATCCACCAATGTCATTGCGTGTGTGTTCTTTTTACTAACATCAACTGGAGTCATTTCACGTGTGATCTTTTCACATACCACATATGGATCAACCAGTGTCATTGAAATGTGTGTTCTCTTCAGAGACCACACATGGATCCACTAGTGTCATTGCATGTTTGTTCTCTTCAGAGACCACACATGGATCCACCATTGTCATTGCATGTGTGTTCTTTTTACGAACAACAACTGGAGTCATTGCATGTTTGTTCTTTTCACATACTACATATGGATCCACTAGTGTCATTGAAATGTGTGCTCTTTTCACAATCCACCTATCGATCCACCAGTGTCATCGCATGTGTGTTCTTTTTACTAACAACAACCAGAGTCATTGCATGTGTGTTCTTTTTACTAACAACAGCCAGAGTCATTGCATGTGTGTTCTTTTCACATACCACATATGGATCCACCAGTATCATTGCATGTGTGTTCTTTTCACAATCCACCTATGGATCCACCAGTGTCATTGCATGTGTGCTCTTTTTACTAACAACAACCAGAGTCATTGCATGTGTGTTCGCTTTAGGACCACACATGGATCCACCAGTGTCATTGCATGTGTGTTCTTTTTACTAACAACAACCATAGTTATTGCATGTGTGTTCTCTTCAGAGACCACACATGGATCCACCAGTGTCATTGCATGTGTGTTCTGTTTACTAACAACAACCAGAGTCATTGAAATGTGTGTTCTCTTCAGAGACCACACCTGGATCCACCAGTGTCATTGAAATGTGTGTTCTCTTCAGAGACCACACATGGATCCACCAGTGTCATTGCATGTGTGTTCTTTTTACTAACAACAACCAGAGTCATTACATGTGTGTTCTTTTCACATACCACATATGGATCCACTAGTGTCGTTGCATGTGTTTTCTTTTCACAATCCACCTATGGATCCACCAGTGTCATTGCATGTGTGCTATTTTTACTAACAACAACCATAGTCATTGCATGTGTGTTCTCTTCAAAGACCACACATGGATCCACCAGTGTCATTGCATGTGTGTTCTTTTTACTAACAACAACCAGAGTCATTGAAATGTGTGTTCTCTTTATAGACCACACATGGATCCACCGGTGTCATTGCATGTGTGTTCTTTTTACTAACAACAACTAGAGTCATTGCATGTGTGTTCTTTTCACATACCACATATGGATCCACCAATGTCATTGCGTGTGTGTTCTTTTTACTAACAACAACTAGAGTCATTTCACGTGTGTTCTTTTCACATACCAGATATGGATCCACCAGTGTCATTGAAATATGTGTTCTCTTCAGAGACCACACATGGATCCACCAGTGTCATTGCATATTTGTTCTCTTCAGAGACCACACATGGATCCACCAGTGTCATTGCATGTGTGTTCTTTTTACTAACAGCAACTGGAGTCATTGCATGTGTGTTCTTTTCACATACTACATATGGATCCACTAGTGTCATTGAAATGTGTGCTCTTTTCACAATCCACCTATGGATCCCCAGTGTCCTCGCATGTGTGTTCTTTTTACTAACAACAACCAGAGTCATTGCATGTGTGTTCTTTTTACTAACAACAACCAGAGTCATTGCATGTGTGTTCTTTTCACATACCACATACTGATCCACTAGTGTCATTGCATGTGTGTTCTTTTCACAATCCACCTATGGATCCACCAGTGTCATTGCATGTGTGCTCTTTTTACTAACAACAACCAGAGTCATTGCATGTGTGTTCTCTTTAGGACCACACATGGATCCACCAGTGTCATTGCATGTGTGTTCTTTTTACTAACAACAACCATAGTCATTGAAATGTGTGTTCTCTTCAGAGACCACAGATGGATCAAACAGTGTCGTTGCATGTGTGTTCTTTTTACTAACAACAACTGGATTCATTTCATGTGTGTTCTTTTCACATACCACATATGGATCCACCAATGTCATTGCATGTGTGTTCTTTTTACTAACAACAACTGGAGTCATTGCATGTGTGTTCTTTTCACATACCACATATGGATCCATCAGTGTCATTGAAATGTGTGCTCTTTTCACAATCCACCTATGGATCCACCTGTCGCATTTCATGTGTGTTCTTTTTACTAACAACAACCAGAGTCATTACATGTGTGTTCTTTTCACATACCACATATGGATCCACTAGTGTCGTTGCATGTGTTTTCTTTTCACAATCCACCTATGGAGCCACCAGTGTCATTGCATGTGTGCTCTTTTTACTAACAACAACCATAGTCATTGCATGTGTGTTCTCTTCAGAGACCACACATGGATCCATCGGTGTCATTGCATGTGTGTTCTTTTTACTAACAACAACTAGAGTCATTTCATGTGTGTTCTTTTCACATACCACATATGGATCCACCAATGTCATTGCGTGTGTGTTCTTTTTACTAACATCAACTGGAGTCATTGCACGTGTGATCTTTTCACATACCACATATGGATCAACCAGTGTCATTGAAATGTGTGTTCTCTTCAGAGACCACACATGGATCCACTAGTGTCATTGCATGTTTGTTCTCTTCAGAGACCACACATGGATCCACCATTGTCATTGCATGTGTGTTCTTTTTACGAACAACAACTGGAGTCATTGCATGTTTGTTCTTTTCACATACTACATATGGATCCACTAGTGTCATTGAAATGTGTGCTCTTTTCACAATCCACCTATCGATCCACCAGTGTCATCGCATGTGTGTTCTTTTTACTAACAACAACCAGAGTCATTGCATGTGTGTTCTTTTTACTAACAACAGCCAGAGTCATTGCATGTGTGTTCTTTTCACATACCACATATGGATCCACCAGTATCATTGCATGTGTGTTCTTTTCACAATCCACCTATGGATCCACCAGTGTCATTGCATGTGTGCTCTTTTTACTAACAACAACCAGAGTCATTGCATGTGTGTTCGCTTTAGGACCACACATGGATCCACCAGTGTCATTGCATGTGTGTTCTTTTTACTAACAACAACCATAGTTATTGCATGTGTGTTCTCTTCAGAGACCACACATGGATCCACCAGTGTCATTGCATGTGTGTTCTGTTTACTAACAACAACCAGAGTCATTGAAATGTGTGTTCTCTTCAGAGACCACACCTGGATCCACCAGTGTCATTGAAATGTGTGTTCTCTTCAGAGACCACACATGGATCCACCAGTGTCATTGCATGTGTGTTCTTTTTACTAACAACAACCAGAGTCATTACATGTGTGTTCTTTTCACATACCACATATGGATCCACTAGTGTCGTTGCATGTGTTTTCTTTTCACAATCCACCTATGGATCCACCAGTGTCATTGCATGTGTGCTATTTTTACTAACAACAACCATAGTCATTGCATGTGTGTTCTCTTCAAAGACCACACATGGATCCACCAGTGTCATTGCATGTGTGTTCTTTTTACTAACAACAACCAGAGTCATTGAAATGTGTGTTCTCTTTATAGACCACACATGGATCCACCGGTGTCATTGCATGTGTGTTCTTTTTACTAACAACAACTAGAGTCATTGCATGTGTGTTCTTTTCACATACCACATATGGATCCACCAATGTCATTGCGTGTGTGTTCTTTTTACTAACAACAACTAGAGTCATTTCACGTGTGTTCTTTTCACATACCAGATATGGATCCACCAGTGTCATTGAAATATGTGTTCTCTTCAGAGACCACACATGGATCCACCAGTGTCATTGCATATTTGTTCTCTTCAGAGACCACACATGGATCCACCAGTGTCATTGCATGTGTGTTCTTTTTACTAACAGCAACTGGAGTCATTGCATGTGTGTTCTTTTCACATACTACATATGGATCCACTAGTGTCATTGAAATGTGTGCTCTTTTCACAATCCACCTATGGATCCCCCAGTGTCCTCGCATGTGTGTTCTTTTTACTAACAACAACCAGAGTCATTGCATGTGTGTTCTTTTTACTAACAACAACCAGAGTCATTGCATGTGTGTTCTTTTCACATACCACATATGGATCCACTAGTGTCATTGCATGTGTGTTCTTTTCACAATCCACCTATGGATCCACCAGTGTCATTGCATGTGTGCTCTTTTTACTAACAACAACCAGAGTCATTGCATGTGTGTTCTCTTTAGGACCACACATGGATCCACCAGTGTCATTGCATGTGTGTTCTTTTTACTAACAACAACCATAGTCATTGAAATGTGTGTTCTCTTCAGAGACCACAGATGGATCAAACAGTGTCGTTGCATGTGTGTTCTTTTTACTAACAACAACTGGATTCATTTCATGTGTGTTCTTTTCACATACCACATATGGATCCACCAATGTCATTGCATGTGTGTTCTTTTTACTAACAACAACTGGAGTCATTGCATGTGTGTTCTTTTCACATACCACATATGGATCCATCAGTGTCATTGAAATGTGTGCCCTTTTCACAATCCACCTATGGATCCACCTGTGTCATTTCATGTGTGTTCTTTTTACTAACAACAACCAGAGTCATTACATGTGTGTTCTTTTCACATACCACATATGGATCCACTAGTGTCGTTGCATGTGTTTTCTTTTCACAATCCACCTATGGAGCCACCAGTGTCATTGCATGTGTGCTATTTTTACTAACAACAACCATAGTCATTGCATGTGTGTTCTCTTCAGAGACCACACATGGATCCATCGGTGTCATTGCATGTGTGTTCTTTTTATTAACAACAACTAGAGTCATTTCATGTGTGTTCTTTTCACATACCACATATGGATCCACCAATGTCATTGCGTGTGTGTTCTTTTTACTAAGATCAACTGGAGTCATTTCACGTGTGTTCTTTTCACATACCACATATGGATCCACCAGTGTCATTGAAATGTGTGTTCTCTTCAGAGACCACACATGGATCCACTAGTGTCATTGGATGTTTGTTCTCTTCAGAGACCACACATGGATCCACCATTGTCATTGCATGTGTGTTCTTTTTACGAACAACAACTGGAGTCATTGCATGTTTGTTCTTTTCACATACTACATATGGATCCACTAGTGTCATTGAAATGTGTGCTCTTTTCACAATCCACCTATCGATCCACCAGTGTCATCGCATGTGTGTTCTTTTTACTAACAACAACCAGAGTCATTGCATGTGTGTTCTTTTTACTAACAACAGCCAGAGTCATTGCATGTGTGTTCTTTTCACATACCACATATGGATCCACCAGTATCATTGCATGTGTGTTCTTTTCACAATCCACCTATGGATCCACCAGTGTCATTGCATGTGTGCTCTTTTTACTAACAACAACTAGAGTCATTGCATGTGTGTTCGCTTTAGGACCACACATGGATCCACCAGTGTCATTGCATGTGTGTTCTTTTTACTAACAACAACCAGAGTCATTGAAATGTGTGTTCTCTTCAGAGACCACACATGGATCAAACAGTGTCGTTGCATGTGTGTTCTTTTTAATAACAACAACTGGAGTCATTTCATGTGGTGTTCTTTTCACATACCACATATGGATCCACCAATGTCATTGCATGTGTGTTCTTTTTACTAACAACAACTGGAGTCATTTCATGTGTGTTCTTTTCACGTACCATATATGGATCCACCAGAGTCATTGCATGTGTGTTCTCTTCAGAGACCACACATGGATCCACCAATGTCATTGCATGTGTGTTATTTTTTCTAACAACAACTAGAGTCATTGAAATGTGTGTTCTCTTTAGAGACCACACATGGATCCACCAGTGTCATTGAAATGTGTGTTCTCTTCAGAGACCACACATGGATCCACCAGTGTCATTGCATGTGTGTTCTCTTCATAGACCACACATGGATCCACCATTGTCATTGCATGTGTGTTCTTTTTACTAACAACAACTAGAGTCATTGCATGTGTGTTCTTTTCATATACCACATATGGATCCACTAGTGTCATTGAAATGTGTGCTCTTTTCACAATCCACCTATGGATCCACTAGTGTCATTGCATGTGTGTTCTTTTTACTAACAACAACCAGAGTCATTACATGTGTGTTCTTTTCACATACCACATATGGATCCACCAGTGTCGTTGCATGTGTGTTCTTTTCACAATCCACCTATGGATCCACCAGTGTCATTGCATGTGTGCTCTTTTTACTAACAACAACCATAGTCATTGCATTTGTTTTCTCTTCAGAGAGCACACACGGATCCACCAGTGTCATTGCATGTGTGTTCTTTTTACCAACAACAACCAGAGTCATTGAAATGTGTGTTCTCTTTAGAGACCACACATGGATCCACCAGTGTCATTGCATGTGTGTTCTTTTTACTAACAACAACTGGAGTCATTTCATGTGTGTTCTTTTTACTAGCAACAACTGGAGCCATTTCATGTGTGCTCTTTTCATATACCACATATGGATCCACCAATGTCATTGCGTGTGTGTTCATTTTACTAACAACAACTGGAGTCATTTCCCGTGTGTTCTTTTCACACACCACATATGGATCCACCAGTTTCATTGAAATGTGTGCTCTTTTCACAATCCACCTATGGATCCACCAGTGTCATTGCATGTGTGTTCTTTTTACTAACAACAACCAGAGTCATTACATGTGTGTTCTTTTCACATACCACATATGGATCCACCAGTGTCGTTGCATGTGTGTTCTTTTCACAATCCACCTATGGATCCACCAGTGTGATTGCATGTGTGCTCTTTTTTCTAACAACAACCAGAGTCATTGCATGTGTGTTCTCTTCAGAGACCACACATGGATCCACCAGTGTCATTGCATGTGTGTTCTTTTTACTAACAACAACCAGAGTCATTGAAATGTGTTCTCTCTTTAGAGACCACACATGGATCCACCGGTGTCATTGCATGTGTGTTCTTATTACTAACAACAACTGGAGTCATTTCATGTGTGTTCTTTTCACATACCACATATGGATCCACCAATGTCATTGCGTGTGTGTTCTTTTTACTAACAACGACATGAGTCATTTCACGTTTGTCCTTTTCACGTACCACATATGGATCCACCAATGTCATTGAAATGTGTGTTCTCTTAAGAGACCACACATGGATCCACCAATGTCACTTCATGTGTGTTCTCTTTAGAGACCACACATGGATCAAACAGTGTCATTGCATTGTGTTCTTTTTACTAACAACAACTGGAGTCATTTCATGTGTGTTCTTTTCACATACCACATATGGATCCACCAATGTCATTGCATGTGTGTTCTTTTTACTAATAACAACTGGAGTCATTTCATGTGTGTTCTTTTCACGTACCACATATGGATCCACCAGTGTCATTGAAATGTGTGTTCTCTTCAGAGAACACACATGGATCCACCAATGTCATTTAATGTGTGTTCTCTTCAGAGACCACATAGGGATCCACCAGTGTCATTGCATGTGTGTTTTTTTACTAACAACAACTGGAGCCATTTCATGTGTGTTCTTTTCACATACCACATATGGATCCACCAATGTTATTGCATGTGTGTTCTTTTTAATAACAACAACTGGAGTCATTTCATGTGTGTTCTTTTCACGTACCACATATGGATCCACCAGAGTCATTGCATGTGTGTTCTCTTCAGAGACCACACATGGATCCACCAATGTCATTGCATGTGTGTTCTTTTTACTAACAACAACTAGAGTCATTGAAATGTGTGTTCTCTTTAGAGACCACACATGGATCCACCAGTGTCATTGAAATGTGTGTTCTCTTCAGAGACCACACATGGATCCACCAGTGCCATTGCATGTGTGTTCTCTTCATAGACCACACATGGATCCACCATTGTCATTGCATGTGTGTTCTTTTTACTAACAACAACTAGAGTCATTGCATGTGTGTTCTTTTCATATACCACATATGGATCCACTAGTGTCATTGAAATGTGTGCTCTTTTCACAATCCACCTATGGATCCACCTGTGTCATTGCATGTGTGTTCTTTTTACTAACAACAACCAGAGTCATTACATGTGTGTTCTTTTCACATACCACATATGGATCCACCAGTGTCGTTGCATGTGTGTTCTTTTCACAATCCACCTATGGATCCACCAGTGTCATTGCATGTGTGCTCTTTTTACTAACAACAACCATAGTCATTGCATGTGTGTTCTCTTCAGAGAGCACACATGGATCCACCAGTGTCATTGCATGTGTGTTCTCTTTACTAACAACAACCAGAGACATTGAAATGTGTGTTCACTTTAGAGACCACACATGGATCCACCGGTGTCATTGCATGTGTGTTCTTTTTACTAACAACAACTGGAGTCATTTCATGTGTGTTCTTTTTACTAGCAACAACTGGAGTCATTTCATGTGTGCTCTTTTCATATACCACATATGGATCCACCAATGTCATTGCGTGTGTGTTCTTTTTACTAACAACAACTGGAGTCATTTCTCGTGTGTTCTTTTCACATACCACATATGGATCCACCAGTGTCATTGAAATGTGTGCTCTTTTCACAATCCACCTATGGATCCACCAGTGTCATTGCATGTGTGTTCTTTTTACTAACAACAACCAGAGTCATTACATGTGTGTTCTTTTCACATACCACATATGGATCCACCAGTGTCGTTGCATGTGTGTTCTTTTCACAATCCACCTATGGATCCACCAGTGTGATTGCATGTGTGCTCTTTTTTCTAACAACAACCAGAGTCATAGCATGTGTGTTCTCTTCAGAGACCACACATGGATCCACCAGTGTCATTGCATGTGTGTTCTTTTTACTAACAACAACCAGAGTCATTGAAATGTGTTCTCTCTTTAGAGACCACACATGGATCCACAGGTGTCATTGCATGTGTGTTATTTTTACTAACAACAACTGGAGTCATTTCATGTGTGTTCTTTTGACATACCACATATGGATCCACCAATGTCATTGCGTGTGTGTTCTTTTTACTAACAACGATATGAGTCATTTCACGTTTGTCCTTTTCACGTACCAAATATGGATCCACCAGTGTCACTGAAATGTGTGTTCTCTTCAGAGACCACACATGGATCCACCAATGTCACTACATGTGTGTTCTCTTCAGAGACCACACAGGGATCCACCAGTGTCATTGCATGTGTGTTTTTTTACTAACAACAACTGGATTCATTTCATGTGTGTTCTTTTCACATACCACATATGGATCCACCAATGTCATTACATGTGTGTTCTTTTTAATAACAAAAACTGGAGTCATTTCATGTGTGTTCTTTTCACGTATCACATATGGATCCACCAGAGTCATTGCATGTGTGTTCTCTTCAGAGACCACACATGGATCCACCAATGTCATTGCATGTGTGTTCTTTTTACTAACAACAACTAGAGTCATTGAAATGTGTGTTCTCTTCAGAGACCGCACATGGATCCACCAGTGTCATTGAAATGTGTGTTCTCTTCAGAGACCACACATGGATCCACCAGTGTCATTGCATGTGTGTTCTCTTCATAGATCACACATGGATCCACCATTGTCATTGCATGTGTGTTCTTTTTACTAACAACAACTAGAGTCATTGCATGTGTGTTCTTTTCACATACCACATATGGATCCACTAGTGTCATTGAAATGTGTGCTCTTTTCACAACCCACCTATGGATCCACCAGTTTCATTGCATGTGTGTTCTTTTTACTAACAACAACCAGAGTCATTACATGTGTGTTCTTTTCACATACCACATATGGATCCACCAGTGTCGTTGCATGTGTGTTCTTTTCACAATCCACCTATGGATCCACCAGTGTCATTGCATGTGTGCTCTTTTTACTAACAACAACCATAGTCATTGCATGTGTGTTCTCTTCAGAGAGCACACATGGATCCACCAGCGTCATTGCATGTGTGTTCTTTTTACTAACAACAACCAGAGTCATTGAAATGTGTGTTCTCTTTAGAGACCACACATGGATCCACCGGTGTCATTGCATGTGTGTTCTCTTCAGAGACGACACATGGATCTACCAGTGTCATTGCATGTTTGTTCTCTTCAGAGACCACACATGGATCCACCAGTGTCATTGCATGTGTGTTCTTTTTACTAACAACAACTGGAGTCATTGCATGTGTGTTCTTTTCACATACCACACATGGATACACTAGTGTCATTGAAATGTGTGCTCTTTTCACAATCCACCTATGGATCCACCAGTGTCATTGCATGCGTGTTCTTTTTACTAACAACAACAACCAGAGTCATTGCATGTGTGTTCTCTTCAGAGACCACACATGGATCCACCAGTGTCATTGCATGTGTGTTCTTTTTACTAACAACAACAAGAGTCGTTGCATGTGTGTTCTCTTAAGAGACCACACATGGATCCACCAGTGTCATTGAAATGTGTGTTCTCTTCAGAGACCACACATGGATCCACCAGTTTCATTGCATGTGTGTTCTTTTTACTAACAACAACAAGAGTAGTTGCATGTCTGTTCTCTTAAGAGACCACACATGGATCCACCAGTGTCATTGAAATGTGTGTTCTCTTCAGAGACCACACCTGGATCCACCAGTGTCATTGAAATGTGTGTTCTCTTCAGATACCACACATGGATCCACCAGTGTCATTGCATGTGTGTTCTCTTCATAGACCACACATGGATCCACCAGTGTCATTGCATGTGTGTTCTTTTTACTAACAACAACTGGAGTCGTTGCATGTGTGTTCTTTTCACATACCACATATGGATCCACCAGTGTCATTGCATGTGTGCCCTTTTCACAATCCACCTATGGATCCACCAGTGTCATTGCATGTGTGTTCTTTTTACTAACAACAATTAGAGTCATTGCAAGTGTGTTCTTTTCACATACCACATATGGATCCACCAGTGTCATTGAAATGTGTGCTCTTTCCACAATCCACCTATGGATCCACCAGTGTCATTGCAGGTGTGTTGTTTTTACTAACAACAACCAGAGTCATTACATGTGTGTTCTTTTGACATACCACATATGGCTCCACCAGTGTCGTTGCATGTGTGTTCTTTTCACAATCCACCTATGGATCCACCAGTGTCCTTGCATGTGTGCTCTTTTTACTCACAAAAACCAGAGTCATTGAAATGTGTGTTCTCTTCAGAAACCACACATGGATCAAACAATGTCGTTGCATGTGTGTTCTTTTTACTAACAACAACTAGAGTCATTTCATGTGTGTGTTCTTTTCACATACCACATATGGATCCACCAATGTCATTGCATGTGTGTTCTTTTTACTAACAACAACTAGAGTCATTTCATGTGTGTTCTTTTCGCATACCACATATGGATCCACCAGTGTCATTGAAATGTGTGTTCTCTTCAGAGACCACACATGGATCCACCAGTGTCGTTTCATGTGTTTTCTCTTCAGAGACCACACATGGATCCACCAGTGTCATTGCATGTGTGTTCTTTTTACTAACAACAACAAGAGTCGTTGCATGTGTGTTCTTTTCACATACCACATATGGATCCACCAGTGTCATTGAAATGTGTGCTCTTTTCACAATCCACCTATGGATCCCCCAGTGTCATTGCATGTGTGTTCTTTTTACTAACAACAACTGTAGTCATTGCATGTGTGTTCTTTTCACATACCACATATGGATCCACCAGTGTCATTGCATGTGTGTTCTTTTTACTAACAACAACCAGGGTCATTGAAATGTCTGTTCTCTTTAGAGACCACACATGGATCCACCAGTGTCATTGCATGTGTGCTCTTTTTACTAACAGCAACCAGAGTCATTGCATGTGTGTTCTTTTTACTAACAACAACCAGAGTCATTGCATGTGTGTTCTTTTCACATACCACATATGGATCCACCAGTGTCATTGCATGTTTGTTCTTTTCACAGTCCACCTATGGATCCACCAGTGTCATTGCATGTGTGCTCTTTTTACTAACAACAACTAGAGTCATTGAAATGTGTGTTCTCTTTAGAGACCACACATGGATCAAACAGTGTCGTTGCATGTTTGTTCTTTTTACTAACAACAACTGGAGTCATTTCATGTGTGTTCTTTTCACATACCACATATGGATCCACCAATATCATTGCATGTGTGTTCTTTTTAGTAACAACAACTGGAGTCATTTCATGTGTGTTCTTTTCACATACCACATATGGATCCACCAGTGTCATTGAAATGTGTGTTCTCTTCAGAGACCACACATGGATCCACCAGTGTCATTGCATGTGTGTTCTCTTCAGAGACCACACATGGATCCACCAGTGTCATTGCATGTGTGTTCTTTTTACTAATAACAACTGGAGTCATTGCATGTGTGTTGTTTTCACATACCACATATGGATCCACCAGTGTCATTGAAATGTGTGCTATTTTCACAATCCACCTATGGATCCACCAGTGTCATTGCATGTGTCTTCTTTTTACTAACAACAACCAGAGTCATTGCATGTGTGTTCTTTTCACATACCACATATGGATTCACCAGTGTCATTGAATGTGTGTTCTTTTCACAATCCACCTATGGATCCACCAGTGTCATTGCATGTGTGCTCTTTTTACTAACAACAACCAGAGTCATTGCATGTGTGTTCTCTTCAGAGACCACACATGGATCCACCAGTGTCATTGCATGTGTGTTCTTTTTACTAACAACAACCAGAGTCATTGAAATGTGTGTTCTCTTTAGAGACCACACATGAATCCACCAGTGTCATTGCATGTGTGTTCTCTTTAGAGACCACAGATGGATCCACCAGTGTCATTGCATGTGTGTTCTTTCTACTAACAACAACTGGAGTCATTGCATGTGTGTTCTTTTCACATACCACATATGGATCGACCAATGTCATTGCATGTGTGCTCTTTCACAATCCACCTATGGATCCACCAGTGTCATTGCATGTGTGTTCTTTTTACTAACAACAACCGGAGTCATTGCATGTGTGTTCTTTTCACATACCACATATGGATCCACCAGTGTCATTGCATGTGTGTTATTTTCACAATCTACCTATGGATCCACCAGTGTCATTGCATGTGTGCTCTTTTTACTAACAACAACCAGAGTCATTGCATGTGTGTTCTCTTCAGAGACCACACATGGATCCATTAGTGTCATTGCATGTGTGTTCTTTTTACTAACAACAACTGGAGTCATTGCATGTGTGTTCTTTTCACATACCACATATGGATCCACTAGTGTCATTGCATGTGTGCTCTTTTTACAATCCACATATGGATCCACCGGTGTCATTGAAATGTGTGTTCTTCTCATTAACCACAGCTAGAGTCATTGGATATGTGTTCTCTTTAGAGACCACATATTTATCCACCAGTGTCATTGAAATGTGTATTGTTTTCAACTACAGCCATTGGCCACAAATAATCAGGACGCAGAGCTAACCAACAACCGCTCTGGGCTTCTAGAAGACCCGATCCCCGATTGTTAGGCACCGTTGGATAGGGGGTGCGTGGACGATAAGGATGTCCTTCGCAAGGGCGATCCACGAGAAGTCTGTTCTGCGAACTGATTGGCAGTGGCAATGACGCTGGGCCTACATCCTTGCCCTTATCCCCTTAACCTTGGGGCCGAAGATCAGATCGTGTTCCTTCATCACCATGGAGAGGGAGAGGCCCAAACTCATCTTGCATGAGGCTCAAATGTTCGCCCACTATGACATACTCGCGCCGCCGTTCGCGAGGCTTCTGGCCGGCTTCGAGCTCAGCTACGCCGGGGTTCCTGTCGCGCCGCTCTTGCGTGACAACGCGTTGCCGAGGCAGATCGAGGAGCGCTGCCGCCAGCTGTCGGAGCGGAAGAGGGCAATGGCGCGGTACTCGCGCACAAGCATGTACTGGCGAAACCTGTTCAAGAAGGAGCGGGCTGCATTGATTGAGCTCTGCAGAACCCACCGGCGGGAGATCCACCCGGATCGGCGCAACCCCAAAGGGAGGCAGTGCTTCTGGGCAGTGCCTGGGCATACGACCTCCACCGTTATCGATGCAGCGCGCCGTGAAGAATCCATGAGGAGGAGGAACGCTGCCGGGAACATCGGCATCGATTCCGACGCGGAGGAGGCTGGCGGCGACGCGGACAACGTCGTCAATGATGGAGACTGCGGGAGTGTCATAGTCGATTAGGGCCACTTAAGCATAAATTAATTCTATGTATGGTATCTTAATGCGCTCTTTAGATCTGGGTCACTTGAGTCATGGTCGATTATCGTCATAATCTATATATGTTGGCCATGTTTTAGTTGTCTTTGTCTTTGAAACTAGTCGATCGAAACTCGTCCGATCCTGAAAATAAAGTCCGCGTGTTCCTGGCATATCTGATGGGAAAATACGCTAACTCTGCTCCCAGCACTTGATAGCACAGCCATAATTTGGAGTGCGCTAGAGGAGAAGGGATCGATCATGTTGTAATAGTGTACTACTCTTGTCTAGATATAACTGACTTAGTTTTTTTAGATATTTAATAAATGTGTCTATACCCAAAACATGTCTATATACATGTTTTAGGTTTCTCTGTCTTTCAAACTAATCAAAAGTCATCAAATTGTGAACAAACAAAGTCATTGCGTTCACATCTGATGGGACAATACGCTGACTCTGCTACTTGATGGCACAGCCATAATTTAGGAGTGCGCCAGAGGAGATGGGAATGCAAGGGAGATGGGAACTAGTAGCCGCGTCCAAACGCAGGTAAAAAATTAATGTAATAATATTTAAAATAATTGTAATCTGGTCCACATGACCCCATCACAGACACGTTGCACGCGCCAGATATAAATAAAGACGACACAACTAGTTTAGTTTCAATAATATAATTCAACATATGACGTTATTGTGCCCGCATCTTTCTGCTCATCTTATTAGTCTGCTAGCCCACGTTGCATTAAGCATCAGTTGATGAGGATAAAAAATGATAAAATGGCAAATAAAACAATTTTTAAGCTTACCTTTCATCCGGAGAATCGTACAAAGATGAAATTGGCAGGGATTTATTATTTCTCCTGCAGTTAGCCGAAAGATCCTCAAGAACATCCTCAATCACCCCTGCAACTTCTTCATATTCTAATACACCTCCATTATTTGCCCTTTCCTCCCTGTTCCGCTTACCCTTTTGTTTCTTTTCACACCCTTTTATCGCCGGCACCTCCACTTCATAAATTGGCTTCTTACGTACGTTTTCCTCTCATCACCGTCTTCGCGCTGCTCTTCCTCCAGTTCTGGCTGAGAAGCCTCATTTTCTGCCACCGGGGTGTGAACAGGGACAATATCATGTGTAACTGGGTTTTTGCACAACCTCTTGATATGGCCGAATCCGCCACAACGTTTGCATTTCCTTTTCCTAGCTCCCAGCCTTGAACCTTTATCGGTGGAGGCTTCAATCCTTAGCTTTCTAGGCCTCCCAGGTGGCCTCCTAAGAACTGGTGATTGAAGTTTGAACCCTGGATCGACAATCTCCCAATCATTTTCATCGGCCATAGGTGGTACGTTTTCTGCATAAGTTGCAGCAAACTTGTCCACGGAGAAATAGTTGCCGACATAGTTATCTATTTCAGCTTCGCTACCTCTAAGCTTTAAGATGAAGTAAATTGCATGGTGACATGGCAGACCAGTAATCTGCCACTGCCTGCATGAACAAGTCTTGTTTCCAATGTCTACAGTGTACCTCCGTTCACTTCCACGCTTGTATTCTACATAAACCTCAGCCAATGTTCTGGAACTTCTGACCATCCTCATCTTTCTCGTTCTCATTGCCCTAGTTCTTGCATTCAGTAACATAACCACCTTTGGAACTATTTTATGGCCTAAAAATTTTCTTGTACAAATTCTTTGCCTTAAATCTATCTTCACCATTATGCACTGTCTTATTGCATCCAACAAAATAACAATTCCAAGTGTCTTCATGCCCGAAATCTTATCATTGAAACTCTCTACCAAATTATTGCAAACAAAATCCACCTTGCTTAACTCACCAAACTTGCTTATGGCCCATAGCTTGGTGTGATGTTCTTCAAGGTATTTTTTCACCTTTGGCACTACATACATGTTCTGCAAGTAAGTAGCATGTGTGCTTCGGGTGTATGTGTATGCTGATCGCCATAAGTCCTCTTCAAAGACCTTTCCTTTAAACTTCTTCGTGAAGTTAGTAGTGAGGTGCCGCATGCATTCCCTATGCTCAACCCCAGGAAACACAGCATCAACAGCATTCTCAAGACCCTCACATGCACCGGTGTGTATCACCAAGCCTTCAAGGTGACCAATTACTTCCCGTAGTCTCTACATGAACCATGTCTAGCTTTCATTTGATTCACCCTCGAGAACAACATAAGCTACGGGTAGAAGCCAATTATGCGCATCCAAAGCACAAGCAGAAGCAACATGTCCCCTGAACTTCCCTGTTAAAGAAGTTGCGCCTATTGCCAAGTATGGCCTGCAGCCGTCTAGGAACCCCTTCTAGCATGCCTTCAGGGAGACAAAACATCTCCTGAAGCATATCTTATCTGCCTGCTTATACCTGACCCCCCTCGAGACCTTTTCTCTTCCTTTCACAACCTCGTAATCGATGTCAACAACACTACCAGGTGATGTTTTCTCTACCTGAGCTTTGAAACTATCCAACATATGAAAATTGTCATTCCACTTGCCTTGAAATAAGTCTAGAGTCATCTCCTTCCCATCAAAGACTCTGTTGTAAGGAATAAGAATGTTAAACTTTTTGCTAATCTTTGCTCTGAGTTCAGCAGGTCCAATGTTATGATCCTGCCTCACCCAATCAAGTACAGTAGCAGCAATCCACTTGGTAGTCGCCGGTCTAATTTTATCACTTAAAGAAGTATTAGGGAAGTTGTGTTTCTTCGTGTTTACTTTGATCTGCATTCGATAAGAATCCAAATAATTCAGAGCTAGTTATCAGCAGCATAAATATGAGAAAGACTGAAACTAAATGTAGCTATTGCAACCTGAAATGGGTGTCCACCCTGCATTGGAGATGCATGTAATCTCCATTTACACACATTACTTTCCCTACAGTTCACCCTAAATCTCTTTTGGTCGCTCTTTTCAATGATAAATTCGAACCCAACTCTGATTGCATAGGTTGCAACTACATATCTGCAATCCTCCACATTATCAAAGATAGTCCCCTCATCAATTGTAGGATTGTCCCTATCAAAGTGTATCACTGGCCTGTCCTCGACTTCGTCATTGTATCTACATCCCATTTCCACATCTTCACATTCCTCTTCCTCATCAGTCCCATAGTCAGGCTCAAAGTTCGAATCAACCAAATATTCCCTACTCTCCATCCTATCAGGGTCAGCAGCCACGTCTGGATATGCTTTCTCATCATCATCCGCACCGCCACACATTTCAGTGCCTTCATGCTCGTTTTACAAAGCATCATGCTCAAGGACAAGCTGTACAGACATCCTGCGGTTACCAACACATATCCTTGCCATCACCACGGGACTAGAAACGCTAATTGGGGTATGCAGAAAAGGAATCACAGTTCTTACCCTTCAATGTGGACGCACGTCACCTTCTCCGGGCTCCATACCTCCAAAGCTCTGCACCCCGCTTCCTCTCCACCTGTTTTGTTGTCCTCTGTGCTATCCAGACTTGAAGGAGATTCTGTGCTCTCTAGACGCGTAGGACCCATATCCCTGATCTCAAGCCTCGCAGGATCCATCTCCAAGCGGGATCCGGATCACCAGCGTCGTTGGGCCCCTAACCCAACAGCCGACTCTCGGTTTTCGTTTCCAGACGCGCCTGGGCGGTGGACGGCGGCAAGGAGACAGTGCAGGGAGGGGAGGGGAGGGGACATGAGGGGATGGCAGGGAGGGGAGGGCGGGAGGATGACGGCCCAAAGGGACGACAAGAGCGGTGCACGACTGAGCGGAGTGGCGGCGGCAGGAGCAGAGGAGCGGAGCAGAGTGGTGCTGGTTGCGACAAAGCATGGAAAATTGCACAATAATGTGTTGGTGGGCGGCACCAGCCCTCGAACCTGGGACGCACGCCGTCGAAGGTGGAGGAGGCAGGCCCGCCAGTCAGAAAACATGCCACCTGTCAACACACTATGCATGGTAGCACTTCACGGAATTTTTTAGCAGGTCCGACATGTCAGTCTGTTTGATCAAAACTTGCATGCAGTGCATGGATGGTTCACGCGCTAGTTCCGAAAAAAGCCCGTTGATCCAAACTTGAAGTGGCAGTTCCGCTTTTTCTCCCTCGTCTCCTCGTCTCCTCGCAGTGGCAGTTCCGCTTCGTCTCCCTCGTCTGTTCTCCTCTTCTTCTTCTCCTCGAAGTGGTAGTTCTTCTTTCTTTCTCGATCAAAACATTCCCGCACGTAAGCCATGGCCAGTAGCCGGATGAAGAGGAACTGGTCCGATCTCCCGGCCGACCCACTTCGCAAGATCGTCGATTACTTGCTAGAGAAAGAGGAGTACATCGACACCTATGCTGCTTGTCGGGAAGTCTGCACCGATTGGCGCCGCACTTTAAAGGTGCCCGAATTCCATCTCAACATCTGGATCATGATAGATCACACACTTCCAGACGTTGGCGACTTCACCTTCCTCAACCTCACCACTGGTCGTTGCTTCAGGACAAATCTAATGGACGTCCATCGCAGGTTCACATTCACATCCGATATTTATTGGTATTTTCCATTGTAAACATCTTAGTGCTAACTGATGCCCTCTTCTTCCAAAAGATTCTACTTCGTCGGTGTTTCTCGTGGCGTCATCGTGCTTGCTCAGAGGGTGGAGCCATACTAGATTCGGCTTCTGAACCCAATCACTCATAAGTCTAACACTGAGTTTCAAGCACACATACCATCTGATCTTCTACAATCTGTCGTCGTGACGAAATCCCCGATGATGGTGTTCGTTTGCACTGATTATCCAGATCATATTGCATGGGCTGATGAGAGCACCCCAACGGGGTAAATCAATGAATCATTTGGAGAAGGATTTTATTCGCCACCTCCTACTATGCTTCTGGACTGCATGACGACATTCCGAGGGGAAGTATATGCATTACTTGAGAATGGAGACATCTTGTCGACCAACATCCAGTTAGAGCAGCGCGCGAGCACTATCACGATGGCCAAAATAATTTCGGCCCCAGTCTTTGAATAGGTACGCGGAACTTACAAATTTTACCTTGTGGAGTCAGATGGTGATCTGCTTCTTGTGTTGAACGGGGATTTCGCCAAAGGGCAACCAGTGTTGTACCGGGTGGACACGGAGAACCGCTCTCTCGAGGCCGTCGGTGATATTGGAAGTCGTGCCCTCTTTGTTGATTACAATCGGTCTATCTCCATTGACACCAGGTTACACCCCACAGTCAAACCCGGTTGCATATACTACAGGAATTATATCAGACTGTATGATCATGAGGTTCAAGCCTGGGAAGAGGAACCAACAATGACGTATGGCTTAAGTCTGGAACATACACCGAGGCCTTACCCTCTGGACGAGATACTGGCAGCACATTGCAGATGGAGAGAGTTCTCTGAATATGTGTTGTAGCACGCCGGAGCCGACGACAACGAAATATATAGGGGAGAATGAATCCTATATTCATCCTAGGTTATTTGCTAGCATTTTCAGGTCTATTTTTGAAGTAGAAATTTGTACTGTATTTATATTATTTCAATCAGCAGTATGCATATTACCTTTCAGAAAAAATTGTAATGTATTTAATTTTAGTACTTTCAGAATTCAAAGTATTTATTTTTGGTAGCTTCTTTCAGAATTCTCTGTGTTCGACATGGGCATCAGCTCAGCGCCAGAATTCAGGTTCCACATGGAAAATTGCACAATAATGTGTTGGTGGGCGGCACCAGCCCTCGAACCTGGGATGCGTGCCGTCGAAGGTGGAGGAGGCAGGCCCGCCAGTCAGAACACATGCCACGTCGGCATCCCCTGTTTCTGATGCCCTTTAAAAAAAGAAAACACGCCACGTCGTCATCCCCTTTTTCTGATGGTGTTGATACAATCGACGGTACATGGTGGCATATAAATAATATCGTATAAACATAAGGGCATAGTCGTCAAACCTATTGTCAGTCTTTCACTCCCCTTCTCCGACAAACCACAGTTTAGCTTGCGCAGCTCCTCCGCGCCGCACCAACTAGGGTAACATGTTCCCGCCTAAGCAGCCACTGATGCTGCGACAGCCGCCGAAACTGGGGTATTTAGCCCCTCTAAGGCAGGCCATGAAGCTCTACTTCAAGGCCGGTCTCCCATTGCCCTGCCAGGTGGATGATTTCCCCGAATGTGCTGAATCAGCCATGGCAGCGACGGCGGCATCGTCGGCGCCAGATGCGGAAAGCAGGGCCAAGAGAGCGATGTGGAGAAATCGCGCGGCGGCATTGCGGCATGCTCTAGGCAGTGGGAACAACGTATGTATAAAATCGTTCACGAGAGCATGCTGCCGAGGGTACACACCCTCGAATAGGGCAACACCATGGTCTAGGAACTCTCGCGTCCGTGCTTCAGTGCGGACTACCTTACCGCAGTGGGGGAGGCTGAGAGCACGCCGTCTGCGACAAAGACGCTCCATCCTACGCACCGTCGGAGGCCGTACCGTGGTGGCGACCAAGCGTCTACACTCAGCATGCTGGATTGTTCGATAGCCGGAGCCAGCGACGGGCATCAGCTCCGCCCCAGAATTCAGGTTCGAGTTCACACGAACCTACGATCCCAAGAAGGAGATGACAAATTTCAGTTTCGAAGAAATCGTTGCAGCGGCGTAGATGGTCCAACAGAACCAGGACTGGCGCACGCAAATCGCTCGTGCATGAACGATGCAGATTTCTTGTAGTTTGGCGGGAAGGCAATAGATCAGTTTGGGTTAAATGATCAAAGAACTTATGTCCTCTCAAGGTGGAGATCTGTAGTTTCTGGTGGAGATCTGTAGTTTCTTCAGTGTATAATAGTTAAGTTCAGACTGAAGAATGGCTTTTGTAGATGAAATGCTGACGAATTGTTCTATAAACTAGTAGGAAGTTTAGCCCACTTTTGTGCAGGTATAAGACCCTTTTGTATGGAAGTACTACTGTTGTAAGCAAATACTATCAAGTACCTATTTCCTTCAATTACTAGTCGTGGTTAAATCTAGTTAACTAGCATCTTTTTATCCCAGACTATAGATTTTGCGTCTGCTGTGTGTGTTGTAAACCATTTTTCCTTTGTCTTGTGTTGCCTGCAAAATGGTCATGCAGTTCAACGTGTTACAAATGTAGCTACCTTGTACTTGAAGAGGAGATGGACTACATTTCCCTGGCATCCTGCTGACTCGTGTATTAACGAGCTCGTTGGGGAACCCCAAGAGGAAGATATGATGAGCACAGCAGTAAGTTTCCATTAGTTATGAAACCAAGGTTATCAATCCAGTAGGAGCAAGGAAACACCCCAAAGGTGTAGCTAGATGAACGTGGCAGGGCGCACTACCGGTGCTAGTAGCAACGTGGAGACCTGTACAACACAACCACAGAACTTTGTCCCCAACTTGCGATGAGGTTGTCAATCTCACCGGTTTTGCTGAAATCAAAGGATTAAACGTATCGAATGGAAAGAAGTAATAGTTTGCAGAAAGTAAACACAAAGGAGTAAACAGTTTGTAGATTGTATGTAAAAGAAAGGACCGGGATCCATAGTTCACTAGAGGTGGCTCTCCTTAAGATAGATAACATGTTGGGTGAACAAATTACAGCGGGGCAATTGACAAACATCAAGAAAGCATACAAGCATATACTAATCATCTTGACTCCTTTCAGACTTGATTGGGCATTACAATATTATACATAAACAACCATCCAATTGCATCTATGACTAATAATCCACCTTCAGGTTAGCATCCGAACCCCCTCCAGTATTAAGTTGCAAGCAACAGATTATTGCTTTACGCATTGCGTGTAATGTAAACAATACGATTATTCTATGAACAAAGGATTTTTGTTTTCTCCCTAGTAGCAACAACACATCTAGTACCTTAGAGATTTCTGTCACTTCCCCAGATTACCGGAGTCATGAACCCACTATCGAGCATAAATACTAACTCTTGGAGTTGCTAGCATCTACTTGGCCAAGATAGCTACTAACAACGGAAAGCATGCAAGATCACAAATAACAAAGACATGATAGAATCAATAATCAATCTGAAATAGCATCTCAATATCCAACGGATCCCCGCAAACACAACATGCAGAATTACAAATAGATGATCTTGATCATGAATGGAGCTCACAAGATCTAGACATGAAAGCACAAAGGAGGAGAACCAGCCATCTAGCTACTACATGGACCCGTAGTCCAGAGATGAACTACTCACGCATCACACCAGAGGCTTGCATGATGATGAAGAAGGCCTCCAGGGTGAATTCCCCTCTCCGGCCGGGTGTCGGGAAGATCTTCAGATCCCTCCTGATCTAGGGATGGAGATGACGGATGTTATAGACTCTTTCGTGGATTTTTGATCGGGTACTTAGGGTTTTGGTCCCGAAGGCAATATATAGGCAGAAGGAGAGGCCGAGGGGGTGCCTGGGCTGGCCACACCACCCCCTGGTGCGGCCAGGCCTGGCCCGCGCGGCCAGGTGGTGTGGTGGCCCCCTGGCTCCTCCCCGTCTCATATTTTGGCTCCGGATGACTTCTGGTAAATAGCAACTTTGGCTTTTGTCCCGTCCAATTCCGAGAATATTCATTTTCTGACTTTCCTGGAACCAAAAATAGTAGAAAACAGGCAGCTAGCACTATGGCTCTTGTTAATAGGTTAATTCAAGAAATCATAAGAAAAGTACTCCAAAGTGTGGACAAAACACAAGAAAGTAGATAAAACCAAGCATGGAACATCAAAAATTGTAGATACATTTGCAATGTATCAATATCTCCAAGCTTAACTCCTGCTCGTCCTCGAGTAGGTAAGTGATAAAAAGAAAGAATAATTTTTGAGGTGACATGCACCATCATAAACTTGATCAAAGTACTTGTAAAACATTCAAAGCTGGGATCATAATACTTCAATCATAACATGAAAAACAAAGTTCTAGCAATAAGACAAAGAAACTATGATGCAACATGAAAAGGCACAAACAAAAGATACATGAATAACAATGCTTTGCAAGACGTTTGTTTGTTTCACATAAAGAAAACATAGCGTAATAGCATTCAGCTTGTCCCTCATAGAGTAGCAAGTATAAATGCATAGGATACCTTCAAAGTTCATAAGAGTGACTAGATACAAATAGTTTAAAACAAGCAATATCAAGTTATGCATCAATCAACTAGTCTTGGGATAATGCACATAGAACTAAGAATGTCCACTATGCTCTCAAAGTAGGTGCATAAAGGTAGAAGGTGGAGACTGAATATAATGGTGGAAGAAAGGCCTTCATAGAAGGAAGTAGGGATTCAAGTCTCATAAAGAGCTTCCAAAAATTATGGTACTTATAGCTTTCAACTCTCATTGCCCCTATCATAAGCATCTTGAAGTGATTAAGGTTAAAGTGAACAAACTATGGTGTACATGCTTAACGAAGTATAAGTTAGGAATCTCATGTCCCTTGAATACGAGGGCCGCTCCTCATGCTACTCAAGTTTAGTCACCGGTAAGTTCTTGTCATTGTAAGTACATGTGTATCATAGAGAACTGCCAACGGGGTACCCCTTGCCCGATGATATACAGAAGAATCCCCATATCAAAATGACAAGGCAAGCAGACAACGAGCATCTCAGCAATCTTCTTATTTACCATGGGAATATGGTGCTTTTTTCTATCTTTCCTCTTTTCATAATCTCTTTTTTTCTTTTTCTCTTTTTTTTTCTCAATATTGGACTCTTTTTTTATATAAGAAGAATGCTTCATAGACATCTCATTATGGTTACGCTGCAGGTTTCCACCATGTCATCATGGATTAGACCAGCGGCCCAGGCGTTTCTCTAACACATATACATAACTCCATGGACTTACAAGCTCCCCTTTCATTTCACACCGATGACATCTATAGACAAAAAAGCATGGTATCAACTAGGTACAAGTACCCGTGCAATGTTGAAACGGTTCCCCATGACAGCATGGTTCTGCTAATCCCCAACAAATAAGTACAAGAATATACAACATAGACGACACAATGGTTCAAGTTTATTAAGGGCAAGAAAAGTAAAGTGTGCCATCAAGTTCGTGAGAGCTTTAATCACTAGTTTTCTCATAACAAGTTTAATTTGGAAAGTACACAAAAACATGGAAATACTTGGAATAGCATAAGCTAATAGGTAGGTATGGTGGACTATTTGGAATAACTTGGTTTAAGGAGTTGGATGCATGAGTGGAACTCATACTTGGTTGTGGAGGCTAGCAAAAGACTGGGAGCGACAAACTAAGAGAGCAATAATGGCCATAATCATGCAGAGCGACAAAACATCATTGATCAAAGCATAAAGTGATACTACAAGTTGAAAACTAAAGGATCATAAAGGTTTATGGTGACTTGAGATAGTCATAACATGGTGTGAGCATGCGCCAAGTCAACCCAAATAAAGCATCAAAGGAGAATACCACTATACTATGCTTTAATATGCTAAAACAACGCATGATTCATCCAAGGCACATTAAGAAATCTCAATTGTTTATAACAAGTCATGCTACAACAAATAATACTAAGCATAAAGACAAAACAATATCAAGCATGGCATGACAAAGCATAGGCCATAGTCAAAAACGAGCTCTCTTTACCACTTAAGCATGAACTTTCCTACTCTTTTCCAAACCAAACCAAACTATTTGAAAACCAATGTATGAAAGAGGGGGTCCAACCAATTTATTCAGAAAACTAAGAAAACCAAGCAAACGAAAAACCAAAACGAAAACAAAAAAAAGACGCTCCAAGAACAACACAACTGTGCATGAAACAATAAAAATGAAGCGTTTGGAAGAAACCTGAAATTTTTATTGATGAAGAAGGGGATGCCTTGGGCATCCCCAAGATTTGATGCTTGTACTTCTTGGATATTTCTTGGGGTGACACGCGTGGCATCCCCAAGCTTGAGCTTTAGTCCATCTTTCATCTCATTACTCATTCTTTCCATACACCTGAATTTTTTCCTTCATACAAAACTTCACACAATCTTTATTAGCAACATTAGTGCACTCAAGATAATAAGTCTTTAGGTTCAGTTCTAACACCAATAAACTTCCAACACTAGCTACTGAAGCACTTCCCTCAAAAAGCTCAATTCCCAAAAGAACTCAAAAAGGAACCAACAAGAAGCAAATGCAGAAAATGGCAGAAATCTGTCAAAACAGACCAACAGGTAAATACGATTTTTTTCGAAGACCTTCTGTTGCACAAATCAAAAAGTGTTGAACTAACGAAAGTTATATAACAACCTGGGGCAGAAGCACAAAACTTCACGCCTCACAAAGACGTTCAGAGATTTTACACGAATTTTTATGGTGAAGCACAGATATCTGTTTCGGGACAGCAACTTTCCCAATCATTACTTCTCTCTCATTAGAGGTTACTCTTGGCACAAAAAGCAAATAAAAAGGATAAGGAGCGGTTATTACTGAAGTAATAACTTCCAAGACTCATCTAAAACTTTTGGGTTATCTCCCAATAAGTACGTTTCTTTAACGCCTTTAAGTTAGGCATGATAGTTTTAGAAGATGCTCACATAAGAAATATGAATTGAAGTAAAAGAGAGCATCAAGAAGCAAACTCAAAACACATTTAAGTCTAACCCACTTCCTATGCATAGGAATCTTGTAAAAAAACAAGTCATGAAAACACAAAGCAACAAGCATAGGAAGGCAAAACAAGTGCAACTTCAAGACTTTCAAAATAAAGAGGGGAAACTTAATATTGTTGAGACACATAAAACCATGTCTCCCTCTCTCATAATAACTTTCAGTAGCATCATGAATAAAATTAACAATATAACAATCACATGAAACATTCTTACCATGAGACACATGCATAAAACATTTACTACTCTCCCTATAAGAATAGTCATTCTTATTAATCATAGTGGGAGAAAATTCAACAAAATAGCTATCATTATTATTCTCATCACCATAATCATCAAATATAGGAGGCATATTGTAGTCATAATTAATTTCCTCCTCAATAGTAGGTGGACTGAAAATATCATACTCATCATTGTAATCATCATATGTTGGACGTTTGGTATCATCATAAGCAATAGAATAGCTATGTTCCAAAGCTGGGGAACTAAAAAGATCATTTTCATAAAAACTTGCTTCCCCAAGCTTAGACTTTTCCATAGCATTATCAATAATGGTGTCCAAAGAATTCATACTAATAACATTGCTATTAGCATGCAAATAAAGTTCCATAGGTTTTTTAATTTTCTCTTCAAACACTTCATGTCCTATCTCAAGATAAATACTATAAAGCTCTGTAATTTTGTTGTTGTTTTCCATTAAGCCTAACTAGTGAAAAAAAGAAACAAAAAGACAAAATTGTAGAATCTAAAGGAAATAACTTTGAGCACTCACACCGGAGGATGTGAGTACCTTTTACCTTACCTCCCCGGCAACAGCGCCAGAAAATAGGCGTTTGCCGTGGGAGGTTCTTCTTCTTTAATCCTCCGGTGTGAATACCTTTTAGCTTACCTCCCCGGCAACGGCGCCAGAAAATAGCTTGATGTCTACACACTTCTATTCTTGTAGACAGTTGTTGGGCCTCCAAGTGCAGAGGTTTGTAGAACAGCAGCAAGTTTTCCCTTAAGTGGATCACCCAAGGTTTATCGAACTCAGGGAGGAAGTGGTCAAAGGTATCCCCTCTCAAGCAACCCTGCAATCAATATACAAGAAGTCTCTTGTGTCCCCAACACACCCAATAGACTTGTCAGGTGTATAGGTGCACTAGTTTGGCGAAGAGATAGTGAAATACAAGTGGTATGGATAATTATAAGTGGTAATGGTGATAGAAAATAACTTGATGGCGTGGAAAAGACTAAAGTAAAACTGAAATAAAGATGGAAGCAAGCTAACATGTAACAGATCTAGTTGCAAACAGTGTTTCAATGCTTAGAAACAAGGCCTAGGGATCATCCTTTCACTAGTGAACACTCTCATATAAATATCTTCTCTTTATGATACTACTCCAAACTACTCTCCGGTTGGACACTCTAATCCATGGTAGGGCTATAACAGCACACCTCAAAGTAAGCCTTTCCCATCTAGATAACCCCACACTGTCACCTTGAGCACTAGATGGTTCAAACAAACACCACAATTTCATAAAGACATCCAACTCCAAATATAACTCATAACAAGTATTTGAAATCTCTAGCCTAAGTGCCACCATGGTGTGCACGCTGTCACTTTCACACACATGGGGAGAGCAGAGATCTATTAAAGCACTTGAGTAGCAAAGTAGATCTACTTGATTGCAAAGCTCATGATCATGCATAGAGAGAGAGATGAACACATAGCTACCGGTAGAACCCTGAGCCTCGAGAGAGAACTACTCCCTCCTCATCATGGGAATCAGCAACGGTGATGGAGATGGTGGTGGAGATCGATGGAGATGGCTCTGGGGGCACTTCCTCGTCCTGGCAAGGTGCCAAAACATAGACTTTCTATCCCCCGAATCTCCCCTTCGGTGGTGGCGCCGCTGCGGAACTTTTCGTGGATTTCTTATTGACTCTCTAGGGTTTTGGTATCAGGAGGCTCTTATAGGCGAAGGAGGCAAGGTCGGTGGCCAGCCAGGGGGCCCATACCATGCCCTAGCGCGACCTAGGCTGGCCTGCGCCAAGGGGGGTGGCCACCCTGTGGCCCCTCTCCGACTCTCCTTCTGGTTCCATGAGTTTTCCGGGAAAATAGTAACTTTGGCTTTTGTCCTGTCCAATTCTAAGAATATTCATTTTCTGACTTCCTGGAACCAAAAACAGCAGAAAACAGGCAACTGGCATTGTGGCATCTTGTTAATAGGTTAGTCCAAGAAATCATATGAAAAGTACTCCAAAGTTGGAACAAAACACAAGAAAGTAGATAAAACCAAGCATGGAACATCAAAAACTATAGATACATTTGCAATGTATCAAGGCAAATCAAGCATATCATAAATCCTTCTAGGCATAATAGAAACACTACTATCAAGATCACATAAAGCTCTAAAATCAAAGTCATTCACTTTCATATTAATGATGGGTTCGCAACCATCTTCTTGTTTTATAGGAATAGAAGCTTTATGTTTCATCTTTTCTTCTTTAATCTTTATGAGAGCATCAGTAAGGTGTTTTGTAAAGGCCATGTTCATAGCACTAGCATTAGGACTTTTAGCAAGCTTTTGTAGGAACTTAATAACTTCCAAATAAAAAGGATAGGGAGAGGTTATTACTGAGGTAATAACTTCCAAGACTCATTTCAAACTTTTGGCTTATCTCCCAATAAGTACTTTTCTTTAACGCCTTTAAGTTAGGCATAAGAAGTAAGAAAAAGGATCAAGTGTTCTCAAATTAAGAAGCATTAAGAGCAAATTTTGTTTTCATAGGAGAGGCAAAAGAAATCTTCTCTCTCTTTTTAGGGAACTGTTCTATACCTTTCTTGAGTGGGAGTTGATATTTAATGGTGCCTTCTTTCATATCAATAATGGCACCAACAGTTCTAAGAAAAGGTCTTCCCAAAGTAATAGGACAAGAAGCATTGTATTCAACATCCAAAACATAGAAATCAATGGGGACATAGGCATTGTTAACCATAATAACAACATCATTAATACTCCCCATGAGTTCTTTTTAGCATTATCATCAAGTGGGACATTCAAATAACAATCTTCAAGTGGAGGCAAATCAAGCATATCATAAATCCTTCTAGTCATAATAGGAACACTACTATCAAGATCACATAGAGATTTAAAATCAAAGTCATTCACTTTCATATTAATGATGGGTTCCCAACCATCTTCTTGTTTTATAGGAATAGAAGCTTTATGTTTCATCTTTTCTTCTTTAATCTTTATGAGAGCATTAGTAAGGTGTTTTGTAAAGGCCATGTTCATAGCACTAGCATTAGGACTTTTAGCAAGCTTTTGTAGGAACTTAATAAATTCAGAGATATTGCAGCCATCAAGATCAAAATCAAATTTATCATCTAAAGTAGTAGAACTATTACTAGACTCAACACTAGTGGTAGTGATAGTAGAAACACTAATGTTTCTAGCAATTTCATCTTCTCTTTCCCACTTAGCATGTAATTCAGCTAATAGTCTAACATTTTCATCAATTCTTACTTGTATGGCATTAGTGGCTGCAAAGGGATTATCATTAGTTTCAGGTTTAGCAGCCATTTTATTCAAAGAAGATTGAGCTTCAGCCAAAGATGCTATATTTCTTTCAGCATTAGAGAGGTTTTTCCTCAATAGTTTTATTGAAAGCAGTTTGTTTACTAATAAAGTCCTTAAGCATAACTTCAAGTTCAGAGGGATCACTCATATTATTGTTGTAGGAATTTCCATAAGCATTACCATTGTTGGGAGGATATGGCTTATAATTGTTGTGACCAAAATTATTCCTATAAGCATTATTGCAAAAATTGTTGTTTCTTATGAAGTTCACATCAACTTGCTCTTCTTGAGCAACCAAAGAGGCTAAAGGAACATTATTTGGATCAATATGGGCTTTCCCATTCACAAGCATAGACATAATAACATCAATCTTATCACTCAAGGAGGAGGTTTCCTCAACAGAATTTACCTTCTTACCTTGTGGAGCTCTCTCAGTATGCCATTCAGAATAGTTAACCATCATATTATCCAGAAGCTTAGTTGCAGCACCCAAAGTAATGGTCATAAAGGTACCTCCAACAGCAGAATCCAATAGGTTCCTTGAAGAATAGTTCAATCCTGCATAAAAGGTTTGGATGATCATCCAAGCAGTCAGTCCATGAGTGGGACAATTCTTTACCAATGATTTCATTCTTTCCCAAGCTTGAGCAACATGTTCATTATCAGATTGTTTAAACTTCATTATTTCACTTCTCATAGATATAATCTTAGCAGGAGGATAGTATTTTCCAATAAAAGCATCTTTGCACTTAATCTAAGAATCAATATTATTCCTAGTTAAGGAATTCAACTATTCTTTAGCTTTTCCTCTCAAAGAGAAAGGAAACAGTCTCAGCTTAATAATATCTCCATCTATATCCCTATGCTTTTGCATCTCACATAGTTCAACAAAGTTATTTAGATGGGTAGCAGCATCTTCATTACCAATACCAGAAAAATGTTCTCTCATAACAAGATTGAGTAAAGTAGGTTTTATCTCAAAGAAAGTAGCTCCAGGCACAGATGGAGCAATAGGTGTGCTCATAAAATCATTGTTGTTGGTGCTAGTGAAGTCACACAACTTAGTGTTTTCAAGAGTAATCATTTTTTGTGTTTTTGAATAAGAAAGCAAACTAGTAAAACTATTTTTTGTGTGTTTTTGATAACAAAACAAGCAAACTAAGAAAAAAAACTAAGCAAAACAAAAATAACAAAGTAAAGAGATTGGTTATGAGGGACTCCCCTTGTGAAGATGTCCTTGACTCCCTGGCAACGGCCCCAGAAAAATACTTGTTGACTCGTGTATTAACGAGCTCGTTGGGGAACCCCAAGAGGAAGGTATGATGAGCACAGCAGTAAGTTTCCATTAGTTATGAAACCAAGGTTATCAATCCAGTAGGAGCAAGGAAACACCCCAAAGGTGTAGCTAGCTGAACGTGGCAGGGCGCACTACCGGTGCTAGTAGCAACGTGGAGACCTGCACAACACAACCACAGAACTTTGTCCCCAACTTGCGATGAGGTTGTCAATCTCACCGGTTTTGCTGAAATCAAAGGATTAAACGTATCGAATGGAAAGAAGTAATAGTTTGCAGAAAGTAAACACAAAGGAGTAAACAGTTTGTAGATTATATGTAAAAGAAAGGACCGGGATCCATAGTTCACTAGAGGTGGCTCTCCTTAAGATAGATAACATGTTGGGTGAACAAATTACATCGGGGCAATTGACAAACATCGAGAAAGCATACAAGCATATACTAATCATCTTGACTCCTTTGAGACTTCATTGGGAATTACAACATTATACATAGACCGCCATCCAACTGCATCTATGACTAATAATCCACCTTCAGGTTATCATCCGAACCCCCTCCAGTATTAAGTTGCAAGCAACAGATTATTGCTTTACGAATTGTGTGTAATGTAAACAATACGATTGTTCTATGAACAAAGGATTGTTGTTTTCTCCCTAGTAGCAACAACACATCTAGTACCTTAGAGATTTCTGTCACTTCCCCAGATTACCAGAGGCATGAACCCACTATCGAGCATAAATACTAACTCTTGGAGTTGCTAGCATCTACTTGGCCAAGATAGCTACTAACAACGGAAAGCATGCAAGATCACAAATAACAAAGACATGATAGAATCAATAATCAATCTGAAATAGCATCTCAATATACATCGGATCCCCGCAAACACAACATGCAGAATTACAAATAGATGAACTTGATCATGAACGGAGCTCACAAGATCTAGACATGAAAGCACAAAGGAGGAGAACCAGCCATCTAGCTACTACATGGACCCGTAGTCCAGAGATGAACTACTCACGCATCACACTGGAGGCTTGCATGATGATGAGGAAGGCCTCCAGGGTGAATTCCCCTCTCTGGCCGGCTGCCGGGAAGAGCTTCAGATCCCTCCCAATCTAGGGATGGAGATGACGGCGGCTACAGACTCTTTCGTGGATTTTTGATCGGGTACTTAGGGTTTTGGTCCCGAAGGCAATATATAGGCGGAAGGAGACACCGAGGGGGTTCCTGGGCTGGCCACACCACCCCCTGGCACGGCCAGGCCTGGCCCGCACGGCCAGGTGTTGTTGTGGCCCCCTAGCTCCTCTCCGTCTCGTATTCTGGCTCCAGATGACTTCTGGTAAAATAGCAACTTTGGCTTTTGTCCCGTCCAATTCCGAGAATATTCAATTTCTAACTTTTCTGGAACCAAAAACAGCAGAAAATGGGCAGCTGGCACTGTGGCTTTTGTTAATAGGTTAGTCCAAGAAATCATAAGAAAAGTACTCCAAAGTGTGGACAAAACACAAGAAAGTAGATAAAACTAAGCATGGAACATCAAAATTATAGATACATTTGCAATGTATCACATCCATAGAATTGACATTGCTCATTGCCAAACCACCCTCTTTTCATGAGGTTGTCCTTGGTTATTCAAAGAAATTATAAAGCATGGTGTTCAACTACATCGATTCAAACTATTACACACACACGACATCAAATTCATTACCCACACATACTACATCGATTCAAACTATTACACACACACGACATCAAATTCATTACCCACACATACTACATCGATTCAAACTATTACACACACATAATACTTCAAACTATTACACACACGTACTACATCGATTCAAACTATTACACATTTTTAGTCAATGTTAACCTCCTGCTATGCTCTCCATACTACAAATTCATTAGCCACACATACCACGGCAATTCACTAGAGCTCTGTCTTCACTCGAGGAAAATCAGAACCACCAGCTCGTCCAAGCCCGGTTCCCCCACCAAAACTGTGTGCGCCATCACGAAATGGTGGTGGTCCTGTGCCATCGATCCTTCCAGGCCAACACTGTAGGCGACGAGGATGCTTTCTGGCAGCCTCTTCGAGGATGACCGGGTGCTTCCAGCAAAGCTGTCGCCCTGCCCTGCTTGGAATCTACACCTCGTACATCTTAGGAACGGCGTCAGGATCTTTTAGCCACGCCTTTACCTCGATGACCCATCTGTCGCTCGGTGGCACGATTTCCACCAGCTCGCCGCCAAGGCTACTGACGACCTGCTTAAGGGCCTCCGGCTCCCAAGCATCCAATGGGAGGCCGTCAAAGCCAAGTTTGGAGAAGAAACGAAGCTGCGCCAAGTGATCATCCCACCCACAGGCGCGATGCCAATGCATGAAGCTCATTTTCTCCCCGCAACACTCGAAAGAACGGGAAGAATGCAGAACACGCTTGGTGTTTGAGCTGTGCTCGAACCGGACGAAAAAATCGAATGGCGGCACGCATACCTCAATCTTGACCTCATTTCGTATGATCCCAAAACGAGACCTGAAAGCCAACAGCAACTCTGCCGGCGACACGGCAGGACGGACGCCCAGCATGGTGGCCATGAGAGCATGGTCGTCGAACTGCTGTGCCAGGGCTACCATGCCTGGGGTGCACGGCAGCACGCAACTTCCCGAGGCCAGTCGCTGGCCTGGATCGCCCAACAGGACATGCTCCGCCGTGCGAGAAGGACTAGCCAGAGGCGAGATATTAGTCCAGGGACACGAAACTCTGATACGGAGACGATGCGACAGCGACGGCTGCAAGCTTCGATTAGAGGCATGGGAGGTTAACCGGACATGGCGGGGACGCAAATTAGAGCAAGTGCGAGCTCCGATCTGAGATGAACAGCCGGAGCTAAGCAAATGTTATTGGGAGGGGAGCAGGGGAGAAGACCAGAGCAGAGCAAAGAAATAGATCTGGTCCACTTAGGGATCTGGTCCACGCAGGGGTAAGCTAGTCCACGACCGCAAAAGATAACGGGGAATACTGACATGGCTGGCCAAGAAGAGTTGACCTAACAGTGGTATTTGAGTTCAACCGTTTTTCGTCTGGTTCAAACGACCGTTTGGCCGTTAGATTTGTAATCACCCCAATTTGGCCCTTCTGGACAATTGGCGATTCTACTACGGCCCCTCCGCGCGATTGATGACAACGCGGGTACCACGGTGCACTCACCCATGAAGTTTGGTACCGCAAACGAACATTCCCCTTAATTTTCAATGTAAGTGTTCCAACAATCCTACACTAGAAAATTATAATAGAGATAAATCCTATGCTAGTTTGGAAGTACTAGAATACATTCTTTTCAAAGGTGCATCTAAAATGGTGTTTAGACTAGGAAGTATTGATGTTGAAAGTGAAGCACTTGATGGAGTTTTTAATTTAGTATACCTCATATTCCTCTTTTGCGAAAATAATTTAAATGGAGAGGAAAAGGAGCACAAGGAAGAGGAGGAATAACGGATTGATCACCCGCTCACACCTTCAAATCATACTTTTGATTCTATCATTGCTATTAAAACACTAGTCGATGAAAAGGAGGAACAAAAAGGTGAGGTTGACAAAGAGAGTCACACTACAACTTTTGTATGTGATGCCTCTCACTCTAGTAGTGATTTTTATGATGCTAAAATTGTTGATAATTGTTCTGCGGAGGCCTTGTGCCTAGACACTCATATGGAGAGCATTAATAATAATGAACTAGAGATAGAACCTTGCTATACTAACATGCAGGGTCCTGAACTCCCTGCTACGAGGGAAGAATACTATGAAGTGTTCCCCTACGCAGGTAACCAAGGTAAAGATTTAAGAATTTTATATGAATCTCAAATCCTCTCATTAAAGCTATACACGGAGGCATGTTCACCAAGCTTGGTGCATCAACACTCACTTGAAAGTGAGAACTTGTTCATTTACATGATGCCGATGCACCGTAAGCGAGTACGACTCCGACCGAACTCTACTTCAAGATGCTCCATGTTGGTATGTACAACCTCACCTGAGTCGATATCCCTTGGGATCTAGGTGGGTAATGTATGGAGCATCCTAGCCTGGCTTTATGGCTTTAAAGAGAGCGCTTCCCAGGAGGCAATCCGGAAGTCATTAGGCATCTTACTTAGTTTTTGTCTTGATTCTAGTTGCATTGGCACTTTTATTCTTCGCGTGTCTTGCTATTAGAGTAATCTTGTTGAAGTTTTCAAAAGGTAGAATTTATTGTTAATATTTGTTGCATAAACTCGGTTGTACTTAAATCCCGTTTTATACATTCTAAAGTGTGGTCGAAAATTTAATCTATCATTTTTCTATAAAAACATGGTGTTTCACTAAGTTTCAGGATAAGAAAGAATCCTCGAAGAAACAGGTAAGCTTTGGCGACTCCAGAAGGTTTAACGACCAACTATATGGTGGGAATAAAAAATCTGGCCGTATAGTTGCAGTTGTATAGTTATCAATGCCTTCGTCAAAATACATTTCGAGGGTACAGAAGGTTTAACGACCAACTATATGGCGGGACCTTTTTGGTCCGGCCGTATAGTTGTAGCCCTATAGATATCAACGCCATCTACCCTTCGATGTTCAAGGTACTGTAAGTTTAATGACCAACTATACGACGGGACCTTTTTGGTCCGGCCATATACTTGTGCCCGTATAGTTGGGAAAACCCCTCAAACGCCAACTAGAAGGTAACCATTTCTCAAAATTTCATTCTTTCTTCTTCCTTCTTCTTCTAAAAACCTCGAAACATCACCTGGGAGCTTCTCCCATGTTTTAGAGAAGTCGAGCGTATGTAAACAATAAATTTCTATCTCAGAAATTCCTTAAGTTGCAATTCTCTTTAGTAGTTCATGTTTTGTTTTCTTTTTCTTTCATTAGTTGGGTGAACGAACTTTGTTATTACACCAAACCATTGTATTTTATTTTGTGTGTTATTTTCGCAGGTACTTGACCCTTGTGTGACGATGTGTACGATAGTGCCAACCGTGCAAACACTCGCATGAGCCACTTGGTTGCTTCAATTCAATGTTTCAACAATCAGTGTCTGGTAAAATCTTCCAACTCGAACCTCTTTTAAATAAGCACATAGGGACTGCACACTCGTGTTTCATATTTTTTCTCACTTACACTTCATCACAATCTAGGAGAAGCGCACTTCTAGAATTAGTTTGTTGACTTAAGCATGGTGTTTAGGTTGATGAACCGACTCAGTGGGACTTGTATTTTTATCACTTGTGAGCCAAACCCATGGCTTCAAAAACACAAAAATATGTTGTCCTCTTTCTAGTCTTGATCCTGCCAGGTTCTTAAAGAAGGCATACACCAGATCGTGAAGCATTCATTGAAGCAAAGGTTCTTTGTCCATCAAAGTAGAGGTTAAAAGCACCTCAACGGTAAAGTGTGTCACCCTTGCTTTAACTTAAGCTTGGGGAGGTAACCACTTCTTATACTCTCTTTTGATAACTGCATTTTCTCTTTTGTTTTCATGATCTTCTCAAGTGGATATTTGGAAAGTTCTTTGCTTAGGGAGGTTATTTTGCATGCGTAGAGTCTTGTGCAAAGTTATTTATCTTAAAAAGTGTTCATGCTATTGTGTATCCCTCTGTTTTTGAATGCTTGCTTAGGTTAGTTTTTGTTCATATTTATATAAGGGATATGCTTGCTCATGTTAGGCCCCATAGGAGACAAGCCATAGCTTTGATGCACCTTGTTCAACTTTTATATAGCTTGTGAAAAATATTGTGATCCTCTAAATTTACATTGCCATGTTCTCTACATTTTGGAAAGAAAAAAATATAATAAAGAAGTTCTTCGAAACTTGCTAGTTGTCACTGTTCAGAATTGTCTTAAGTGAATGGTTATGGAGTAGCACGAGCCCATAGTGTTGGAAATGATGGTCTTAATAGATGCTTACTGAGTGAGTTGTCAAATAAGAAACGATGTTCAAAGTTTCGAGATTACTTATGCCAAAATTTTGTCTTGGAAATCAAAGTGAGATATTGCTTTATGCATGTCTTGCGCCACTATCACACAACATGGGATGCTAACAACTCCGCTGGACTTTGGACAATCCAAAAAGAGGAAACTCTTGGAGTTTGGCTATGAGTTGCCCAACATATGTAGCAAAAATGCTGTATTTGGGTATGCATTAGTATTCGCATGGGAGTGCATTAAAAGCAAAAGTCAGAATACTCCTCTGACCATTATGAGAAATCATTATACCGAAAAGAGAAACCTTGGTAATGGTCACGAGTGTCCTTCCTAACCTACACAGTCTCGATTGAACATATACCACTCTTTTGGCATGGTCTCGTTACTAAGAAATATATTTTCTATGAGCTCAATGATCGAAGTTTGCACTTGAGAGACTTTAATAGATGGAGTGAGTGGGAAGCATTGGAAAACTCTGTTTCTATTTATGATTGACAACTAACCGTGTTCAGCTTTGCCTTATACAAATAAAAATTCAAAAACACAATAATAAAGTGCATATAGAAGGATCACAAGTTTACTTGCAAGCTAGATTTAACTTTGACATGGGGCATAGAAGTTTTTGACTAATCTCTAGTGGTTTGGAATAATATAAATAAGCTTATATTGCCTTGTATGATTATGTGCTCTCTTGCTTTGAGCTTACAGGAAAAACAAGGATGCGGTGCATTGATTTTTAATGATAAGCAAGATCACATCCATTAAGTTATCGATCCCTTTTGCTCGAGTATGAGCAAGATCTAGCTTGAGAAAGTTGATGGCTATGATAATACAACACTTTTTAGCAATATAAATCGTGTCATTTGCCTATCATATCATGCTCCATCTAACTATTGCTATGCCTGATATGCATGATTACTTGTTTTTATTAAATTCAATATGAGCTTTGCACATTTAGTAGTTTAGGTAGAATTTTATCCCTCTTCCTTGTCTTTGACATGTGTGTAGGTGTTGATGATTATTATGGATAAAACAAAGGCAAAAGGAACAAAGAGAGCATAGTATGGAGGAGCTGCAGGGACCAGACTTTGCCATTTGAGAGGTTGGAAAAGTGAATTTTTCCAACTTCTCAAAATAAATATCCAAGACCATGGGGTTGTAGCCTCGACGATACAAACTCAACGAGCCCAAGAAAACCCAAAACGGAGTTCGTATGAAGAAATGGCGACCAAAATACTAAAAGGATATGAAAGTTTAACGAGTAACTATACGACCGGAGTAATAATTCCGGCCATATAGTTGCGCCCGTATAGCTGTAGAAAGGGTCGAAAACGATGGGATTTCGCCCCAGAGAAGCTCCAGAACCATCCCTAAGTCATATGACGGTATTGGGGGAACCCTAGGGCACCCCCAAGGCCTATATAAAGGAGGGAGGACCTAGGAGGAAGTCACCATACACTATATACAGGATCTAGATCCCATCTACCACCTCCACGGTGGCGCCCTACCGCCGTGCCACCTCCATAGCCTCTACAGCTCCACCAAGATCCAAATCTCCATCAACACCATCAAGCCATCCAATCAAGAAGAGGAGGAGAAGGAGGATGCCGCCATAACCACGCCGACGCCACCATCACCGCACCGTCATCACCATCTCCATCGCCGCTACTCCTTCATCCTTCCCCATCATGATCTCTGTGATGGGTTGTAACATGGCTTGAACCCCCTTTTATTAATGTTATGATGATTTGAGTAATTGAAGTGTGGTGTGTTCTTGTTAATTAATATGTTTGTGCTTTCTCTTTACATTGTTCTATTCATGATATTATTCTGGTGATTGGAGACGTCCAATTCATTGCTGAGGAATTTACTAGGGATTCATGGAGTGTCACAAAACTTATCATTAGTCTCTACTCTTCCATGCGCTGACAAGTCCATGGGTAGAACTAATAGGCTATTTGCTATAAGTGATTTGTGGAGGCAATAGCAGCTTAGGATGCACCGCCGAGAATTCCCTCAAGATCATTCATGATATAGATAGGTATAGTGTTGTGAATTGCTTGACCCCAAAGTGACAGATGGGATATCTTGTGACTAACACACTTTCTTAGGAGTATGGTTGTCCATAGAACTTAATGCCTTTGCTCTAGTTTACCTTGATTGGTATTGTTACCTCAATACACTATTCTCTTACGAGATGACCCATGTCCGAAGAGGGTGTGGACAATTGAGTTGTGTAGTCGCCACTTACCAACGGTGGGACATAACAGTATATGAGGGACCACCACAATTATAGTTAACATCTATTCCATAAGAACTTATCATGCACACCGGTATACACAACATTACTTGAGGAATCATAGCATTAATATTTCATCTCATTGCATTCACCTCTTTTCAGTTTTACTTTTGTTCTAGTTTTCTTCCAGTCCTAGTAGTAGTTATTACAAAACATCTTAAATTCATTCATCCTAGAAACTTATAGAATAGGCTATTTCCAAACCATAGTTTGGGTGTGAATGTGGTCGCATTGACAATGTGGCTGCGGGGTCGTGTTCCCCAAGCTCCCATCCGGACAAACTCTTTAAATATTTGCTGCTACAAGTACTGCAATAACCTTGTTATTGGTGCAGGAACCCAGTCATCAGCAATCCTTCATGAGCTGGTTTGATTGCCTTTTGCCTATTGAATCAACGTATAAGTGCATATTGCAGGGTCCTTCCGGCATTTGCATTGCGAACATTGGTGGGTCCCGAGCTCTTGGCTGGTATCGCTGTGTTGCTTGGCTTCCCCCAGCGTCGTCACTGTTGCCACGGTATCCATTATTGTGATCGTCTTTTTTCGGTTGTCCTCTCTTGAGAACCCAACTACAACATAACTTGGACCACCATGTCCGCCGTTGCTTCGTCGTCTCCTATCATTGTTGTGCATGTCCTAGTCTTCTTCGGGTGAATGCGCTCGCTTGTTGTGTACTGTGTCTTCTCTGTTAGCCCAACGATTTGGCATGTCCATGAGCTATGAAATTGTTTTGGGATTGACCCTTCCCATCTCTTCTATGAATTCTTGTCGGCGAAGGCCGTCATTGAAACTGTCAATTGCCCTTTCGTTGGATTTAGCCTCAAACGAATTTTTTATGATGTTCCACCGCTGGATGAAGGCTCATATTGATTCTCCGGATTTCTGCTTGCACGCTTGCAATTGCTCCAAGGATGCAAGTCGCTTGAACTTGGAGTGGAAATTTTGAATGAATTTGTCATCAAGATCGTTCCAACTGCTGATCGTTCCAAATTGGAGTGGAAATTTTGAATGAATTTGTCATCAAGTCTGGGTAACTACCTTAGCCAGGATCGGGCGGCGCCCGTTAGGTGCAGCAGTAGGCTTTGCATTTCTATGGCCTTGGAGCCACCTTGTAATTTTGACGGTAGCTAGGTAATCTTCCAACCAAGCTTCAGGTTCCTGGAGGCCGTCGTACTTCTAGTGGTTGTGAGGGAGTTTGAAATCCTTGGGTACTGGAGTCTCACGAACCAGTCGGGTAAAGCAACTAGCTCCACATAATTCATACTCGTCCTCGCTTTCACCATCGTAGTATCTTCGACTACTGCTATCTTCCCTGGATATGTCGATCATGCGTTGTGGGATGTCGTCTCTTGCATCGTTTCGTGGCTCAGAGATTGAAAAGTGCACCCGATGTGGCGACCACAATTGTCGGGTGTGTCCCACTTGCCGAGGGCTGCTGTGGCAGCGAGCGGATCTTTTTGGTTGTCGTATGACTCCTTGTTCCACTTGTGCAAGAGATGTGCCCACCATACCGAGGTTCATGAGAGCAGAGCGATGGAGAGCTGCACAAGGATAGTCTGGTGCAGGTTGAGTTGTGATCAGATATGTTTGCACAGCTACAATTGCGGCTCAAGCTATTTTTTTCTTTGATGTGTCATGTTTGATCTACTGACATAAACGATAGATCGAGGTCTTGGGTCAGTTTGTTTCTTTCGGCTTCGGGGATGTTCTATAGTCGTGAGGCTCCTCTTCTTGGTTGTGCTCCTCCAGTTACACTGCCTGATCCTCAAATAGAACTTAGCTGAGCCCGCCGAAGACTCGATTCTTAGTAGATCCCTTTTCTCTCGTCGAGTTGCCTCTGTATTCTTAGTAGATCCCTTTTCTTGTGACGGAGCAGGTATTCGTAGGCCATTAGTTCTTCGCGTGTGGCTTCAGCTGTCATTGGGACCACACCCGATATTGCGTCCCTTGATTTTTTCCATGCTCTAGGTGGTAACCAGAGGGTTTTCTGCTCACCTTCACATGATTCTCCTCCTCCTTGGATTATGTGGTTGTTTGTCCAGTCTGCTTCATTTCCATGATCTCATGCATTGTCATCCCCCAAAATATCATTGGGATCAAGGATGGGGTTACTGTTGGAGTCGCGCTCAGTTGCGGCATCCCCAATGCTCACGCACACTTGGTGGTGTGTTATATATGAACTAGTGACGTCGTCGTCGGATCCGAGGGAGACACTATTTGAAGGATCAGTGAAGTCCAACAGTTTCTGTTCTAGGTAGATTTTGGCCATCCTGATTCCAAAGTCGATACATTCACTGTTTTCTTCAGGTTCGGTGTTTGCTGGGCTTGATCCATGTTGTGGTGTTAGCTTGGAATCTGATCCGAGGGAGAGACCATCATAGAGACCGTCAACATCCCCAGATCTGCTGATCCTCCAGAATTTTCTTTGTCGTTCGCCGGTTCTGGAACGGATTCTGTGGATGATCCGATAGAGGATGCAGGTATCACCGTAGGCGCTATTTTTTTTACCGATGGTCCTGACGAAATCAGAGCTGGTAGGTGTAGTTCTTGGGTTTCCTCTATGCGAAAGTGGAAACATCGATGATGAGATCGGATCCGCCGTTAAAGTCGACGGGAACCAAGAGAGGGGTGGGAGGGTGTGGTGCGTCTTTCGATGGATTGTTGCTTGATGAAAATGGGTCCACCGAATCAATGACTCCAACGTTCATGTTTCCCACAGACGGCACCAATTGACGAGGGGTAACCTTGGAAATGCCCATGGTTATGGACTTAGGGTTTTGAGGAAAAGAGAACACTGGGGATTTTTCAGATGTCAGACAAATAAGGGGTTCGAAGTCATCTGATTATCGCTGGACAATGAGGTTACAGATTGCTTTGGTGTTTTTCGGTACCTCTCCATTGTCTCCTCCTAGCATATATATAATAGGTTGGGTCCGGAGGCCGTATGCGTATAGGTTACAGATTTATAATTACAACACTAATACAATGTCAATTTCTATTTCCTTATCTAGCAAAACTACGATTTTTGTCGGATGCTTCCTCGGCCTTCTTCTTGGTCTTCATGGGCCATACACCTTCATGTAGCCAGGGTAAACAAACATAAGCACCCGAATAGTCATACCCATGTCCATTTGGAAACTGGGTCCTTGCTCTGGCATACCCTGAAGCGCACTCAGGACAACGACAAGCTTAACCTCAATGCAATGATCACCACGACTAGCGAATTTTCTGCTGCCAATGATGATTCTCATGGGTCCTTACCTGAAGTGGCTATCCCCAACCAGTTCAAGAAGAACAATAATAACAAGCAGAACAATTTTCCAGAAGACAAACAAGTAGCCGACACGGTCGCCATGAGTTTCGCTGGCAAAAGCGAAGGCGGACAACATGGTCGTGGAAGGGGGGTGGTCGTGGATAGCAGCGGAATGACTCTACACCCGCAGCACCTCGTGTTCCCCAGACGTATGAAGAGTACATTGATATGCTGTGCTTCGTCCATCTGGACGCAAACGGTAAAGCCACTCATACCAACCGCCAGTGCAAGTTTGTCAATGACCTCAAGGAAGACCCCTAGTCCAGCTACAAGCGAAGTCAGATGAATAGACCTCGCGGAAAGGGTAAACGGAAGAAGAAGGATTAATAGTCCAAGGATACGGATGATATGGATGAATACGTGGACGCCAAACCCGTTGACAAGGGCTATGGCAATAGCAAAAATCCCTTTGAGAAGAAGGCTCCAGTCTACCACACCTTTCTTGGCACTCCCACCATCTAGGCCTAGAAAAACTCTCTGAGGATAATGATGGCCACCCTCCCTGCAATACCAAAGTATGTGAAGTGATCAGAAGTTCCTATTACTTGGGACAGAGAGGATCACCCAGACCTCATACCAATAGAGAACCAATATGTCATGGTCATCAACACCTGATTGATGGCAATGAGTTCACCGAGTGCCTCGTGGACAGTGGAAGCAGGATCAACATTATGTACCTCGATACACTGCAAAAGATGAACTTGATGGAGACCCAACTAAGGAGGAGTAACACCGTGTTCCATGGCGTCATTCCTGGCCAACAAGCTCAGACCCTTGGCTACATCACTCTTCTGGTCGCTTTTGGTGATGTTAACAATTACCGCCAAGAGCGCATGATCTTTGAAGTGCCCTTCAAGAGCGTGTATCACGTCATATTTGGCCACGACATATTCCACTTCTTCCTTGCAAGACCATGTTTCATCTACAACAAGATCAAGATACCCGGACCGAACGACATCATCACCATTGTCGGAAGCTTAAACAAGGCAAGGGAGTGCTAGCTAAGCGAAGCCGCCTTTGCCAAAGAAATCCACTATGGTGAAGAGTTCAAGGAGATCCATCGCTAGGTCGACGCATCGGAGATGCTAGCTTTGAAGAAACAAATTTCTGACTCCGAACCTGCCTTCAAGGCCACCATCAATACTAAGAAGGTGGAACTTGTGGAAGGAGATTCCTCCAAGACAACCTCCATTGGCATGGACATGGATCCCAAATAGGAAAAATCGCTCGTCAAGTTCCTCCATGAGAATAGGGAAATCTTCGCCAGGCAATCTGCCAACATGAAGGGTGTACCTAGGGAACTTGCCGAGCACATCTTAAATATTGATCCTAAAGAAAATCTGGTGAAACAACCTCTATGACGCTTCGGTGATGAAAAACGACCAACCATAGCCAAGGAGCTAGCTAGGTTACTTAAGGCTAGTTTTATCTGAGAAGTTATTCACACCCAGTGGGTGGCCAATCTTGTATTATTCCCCAAAAGGGAACCAAAGAATTAAGAATGTGTGTTGATTATACCGGCTTGAGCAAATCATGCCCGATGGATCCATTTTCATTGCCTCGCACTGACCAAGTAAGTGACTCGACGGCTGGCTCAGAACTTCTATGTTTTCTAAAATCATACTCTGGATACCACCAAATCAAGATGTGAAAGTCGGACCAACTGGCCACTTCATTCATCACACCTTACGACACGTACTGCTACATCACGATGCCCTTTGGGCTGAAAACACCGTTGCTGCATACCAGCGGACGATGTAGCATTGCCTACATGACAAAATAGGTCGCAACATACACACTTATGTGGACGACATCACGGTGATGTCAAAGAAATCAAATGATCTCATCACTGACCTGTAGGAAACCTTCGATAACCTCTGGAGATACAACATGATGCTCAACCCCAAGAAGTGTGTCTTCGGGGTCCCAACCGGCAAATTGTTGGGCTTCATGTTTGCATCACGGAATTGAGGTCAACCCGGAGAAGATCAAGGCCGTACTCGACATCCAACACCCGACATGCTTGAAGGACATCCAACGGCTCACAGGCTGCATTGTAGTAGTAAGGCGGTTCATCAGCCAACTTGGACAGAAGGCAATGCTGCTCTACAAGTTGCTCAAGAAGGCGGACAAATCTGTATGGACGGACGAGGCAGATGCTGCACTACAGGAGTTGAAGAAAATACTCTCCTCTGCACCAATACTTGCAGCACCAGAGTCAATGGAGGAAACGTTAGAACACATGGAAGGAACCAACCGGTTAACAACATTGTCGCCATGGTAGAGAGGAAGGAGCCAACGCACGAGCACGGAGTTCAGCGACCAGTTTAGTATGTAAGCGAGGTCTTGATGGAATCCAAGCAGCGTTACCCACACTACTAGAAGCTAGCTTATGGAGTTTTCCTTACTTCACTTAAGCTAAGGCATTATTTCTAGGAGCACCCAATTATAGTGGTGAGCAAAGATCCACTGTCTGGCAACATCAACAACACTAACGCTATAGGAAGGGTGGCGAAGTTGGGCATTGATCTTACCGCCTTCAAAATCACCTACAAGAGGCGCGATGCTATCAAATCACAAGCATTGGCAGATTTTATCGCATATTGGATAGAACTACCAGAAGACTCTCATGTGCCAGAGCCGCAGTTTTGGGTCATGCACTTTGATGGTTCCAAGTTACTCAATGGCTTGGGGGCTGTTGTATTGATGCAATCACCAACAGGATAGAAGATGCAATACATCCTGCAGATCCACTTCAACGCTACTAACAACATGGCGGAATATGAAGCTATCATTCACGAACTTCGTGTGGCCAAGGATATTAGCTGTCAGGGGATTATCCCCGAGTAACCAAAAGAAGCACTCTAAGATAGTCAAAAAAGGAAAAACGTCAATAAGATTAAATAAAACAGCAGCCCTAGGCGTCCTAGGCCGACTAGGAGCTCCTCAACCGGCTTGCAGCACCGTCTTCGGCTTGGCCCTCCTCTCCTTTCGTCTGGGCTGGCCGCTTCCCTCTTGGGCCGGCTGACCCAGCTAACCGACCAACAGCCACTCCACCTAGCCTTCCTGGCTGGGCCCTTCTCCTCTAGTTGTGTTGCCCGCCTGGGCCCCTCCGCGCTGCCCCCGGCTGGCCGGTTCGACTCCCGCCTGGTCAGTCAACGCCTCGCCCCGACTAGGCCTTGGTGCCCCTTGGCCGCCCGGCGAGGCCACCCCTTCCCCAGCGCCCGGGTGGGCCATGACGCTAACCCCGGCTGGGCCTCCTCCTGCTCTCGGACGGTGCCGCCAGCGGTAGTGGCGGCTGCTGGGGTTGCGCACTATTGCTCCCGATCGATCCCAGCTAGCTGTCTCCTCCCGGCTAGATCAGCCGCCTGCTGCCTGGCTCGATCAATCAAGACCAGCTATTCCCTACATCGGATTCCCACGTACAAGAAGATAAGAAAGACAAGTACCAGAGAAGGACCAGATCGGAAGGCACTGAGGCCATGCTGCCCACGCATGCACTAGTGTAGCATTATACATTGTACCTGAACACAATACATGGGACTATACCAGGCACTATACAATTTATCATACCATGTAGCAGACAATAGTAGTTAGGCTTGTGGGCCAATTGTGTTCCCTAGGCTTCATTTATAAAGCACCAGGGAGGCTCACGCTTAGGGATTTCACTTGATCAATCGCTAGCTCACTCCTAGGAAGCTAGCTCCCTCACACGAGCACATATACACTCAGGAATACACACTCAGATGGATTGGACTCTATTAGTTTGATAGCTCGCATACAGCTCGAGGAGCAGCTTGTAGTTCCTGTATTGATCATCTCATAGTCAGATCGACAGGAGTATGGGTGTTACCTCCTCACGAGGGCCCCGAACCTGGGTACTTCCTACGTCCAGCTACACTTGCTTGTATCCAATCCTCCTACGGACGTTGTCATAGCATTCCTGTCATCTCCCATGCATCTATCTATCCTGCTCATACACTGTCAATCCACATACGACAATAGTTGGCGACCACCATGGGGCAAAATATAGCTTCGGCCGGAGTTCCATTCCACACGGACCGATTTTCTTCATCATTATCGTTGCTGACTCGGCTTCAAAAATTGCTCGGGGCCTTGTCGCTGCCCCGCGCCATCGTCACTCACTCCGCTCTGTCAAGTTTCTCGAAGGCTCGCCGCCGTCGTGGTTGCCATGTCAAGACGCCCAGAGGATTGCGGCTGCGGCACCGCAGCTCGCCACCTCCGCGCACCCGTCTCCACGGCTCCACCGTCAGCCTCGTCCTTCCTCGCACCGCCTTGGGACCACGCACCGGTTCTAAGCCTGCAACAGCGGTTCCACCCTACACATGCACATGCGTTGCGTGGCCGCCTGCGCCAAGGTCCCGCACCGCTGTGTTCTTCCTCATGCCTCCGCGCTCGCGCTTCCAAGCCGCTATCACGCTTGTGCACAAGCCTAGCGCACACAAAGTTAGCTCTACAAAGCTAGCTTCAACCAGCTAGTTTGATTCCTACCAAGCACAAGCTAAGCAAACCATGTCACTCCTGCGTTCCTGTAGAAATATGTATAAGCGTACATACATGCATGCGCACCTGGACGCAAATTCCATGCAACAACACCTACGTACCACATGCACTACTCCATCTAGTTTCCCACGCATGCCCGCATGGCCGACTATGCCTCGCACGCCCCGCTCGCCCTCACTGGCTCCAGTTTGTGCCGCTATGGCCGCGCGCCCGCGTTCGCCTTCCGCCCGCAACTCCGGCTATGCCCCGGCCAGATCCCTCGCTCGCGGCCGGCTCCGCCCGCAACTCCTCCGCCGCGCCCAACCTGCGACCCTCCCGCTATCTAGGGCGATGCCGAGCTGCCACCGAGATGGCTCCCATGCACGGCCTCATCGCTCTAGCTACGCGTGTGCACATGCAGTATCCGGCTGAGAAAAAGCAAAAAGAAAGAAAGTGATGGAGCTGGCCGGATAGGAAAGAAAAAACAGGGGTAAAAGATCCAGCTAGGAAAGAAGAGAGAAAGTACCCGCCGATTGAGAGATCAGGAAAAATAAGAAAAGAGAAAAGGAAAAAGTAATCCGGTTAGAAAAGGAAACAGAGAAAAAGAAACACTGTCTAGTTAGGAAAGAGAAAGAGAGAAAATCCAGATCTGGCTGTGCCGTTCCAGCTGTTTGGTTTATCGTTCCGGCTGGAGCCTCGTTTGCCTGTTTGATTCGTCTGATTCAGTCCCGCTCTGGCTAGGCCGTGTTGGCCAGGCGCCGTGTCACCCTGTTTGGTTGCCGGTTTGACCGGCAGGACCCGGTCCGGCTGGGCCAGGCCGCCTCGGCGCACCCTGGCGTGTTTGGTTGTCTGGTCGGCTGGGGAACGAATCCGGCTACGCCATGTTTGGTTGCATGGCCAGCTGGAACGCCTTTTAGACCGTTTTAGCATGCGTAACGCCTGCGGAATCGCGTCTTTGACCCTAGTGCACCGGCTGTAGCAATGTGAGTGTTTTTCCGACCTCTAGCGACCCTCGGGGCTCCTCGCCAGATGTCGACATGTTTCTTGCTTTTAGTTTTTTTGGCTTTGGCAACCCCTATCTGGGACTAGCTGGTTGGCCCGACATGTTAACTCTGTAAACCGGCTTAGTAGTGTGCCATAGTGTCAAAGTCCCACTCTTCTTCTCAGCTACAGACTGCAACCTAACTATCCAGCTAGCAAGAGCAAAAGCCCGAGGCATCCCATATGAAAAACAACAAAGGATGTGATAGATTGTACGTTTCGGCCAAGTGCCTAGTTTGTATTTTCCGGTGGCTAATCCCCTAGTACCATGCGCAATGTATTATCAGCTCCTCCTTCGGTTCCGGCTCCAGACCGCAACCCGGATTCCTGGAAAGGACACAGTGTAAATAGTAGAGCGCACGGAAAAATGATAAAGTGTTAAGAAAAGCATGAGCTAAATTTTTCAGCAAGTAAAACCATTATCTGGCTAACAACATGTATTATGTATGTTAATGTACTGACAACAAATTCATTTTTGTGCGTTTGTTTTGCACGGGCTACGCCGAGTCGAGAACAAGATATGATTCAAAGAACCTGACTCCGTCAGCTACTTCGGAGCTCAGGGGCTACACCCACCGGGTGCACTCACGCGCCCTCGGTGTAATCAAGTGCTCCCGTCTGGCTGAAGGGTGTCGGCCGGATAGCAAGTTCAAGGCATTGAAAAGGGCAATAAAGATGAAGATTCAAAGCATCTGTCTCCGTCAGCCACTCCGAATCTCGGGGGCTTCACCTAGTGAGTGCACTGGTGCACCAACACTAGAGTTGTATTGCTTTTCGGGCTAGAGGTGTCCAGCCGAATGCCATTCATACCGACTTCATCTACAATGATAAGTTCAAGTTTTGTGGAGCTTGCGCAAATTTCCTCCTGCGGTTGAAATAAGCGCGCGCTCGAGGGCTAGTGTCGAGGGGATTATCCCTGGGTACCCCAAATAAGAACTCTAAGACAGTCAAAAAAGGAAAAACGTCAATAAGATTAAATAAAATAGCAGCTCTGGGCGTCCTCGGTCGACTAGGAGCTCCCCAGCCGGCCTGCAGCGCCATCTCAGGCTGGGCCCTCCTCTCCTTCCGCCTGGGATAGCCGCTTCCCTCTTAGGTTGGCTGGCCCAGCCGACCGACCAATAGTTTCTCCACCCAACCTCCCCACATGGGCCCTTCTCCTCCAGTTGTGTAGCCCGCCTGGGGCCCTCCGCACTGCCCCCCAGCTGGGCCGGTTCAGCTCCCTCCCGGGCCGGTCACCGCCTCGCCCCGGTTGGGCTAGCCCTTCCCCAGCGCTCGGGTGGGCCACAACTCTCACCCTGACTGGGCCTCCTCCCGCTCCCAGTCGAGCCTGCCAGCGGCAGTTGTGGCTAGTTCGGTTGGGCACTGTTGCTCCCGATCGATCCCAGCCGGCTGTCTCCTCCTGGTCGGATCGGCTACCTACTTCCTGGCTCGATCGGTCAAGACCAGCTATTCCCTGCATCGGATTCCCACGTACGAGAAGATAAGAAGGAAAAGTACCAGACAAGAACCAGATCGGAAGGCACTGAGGCCATGTTGCCCACACATGCATTAGTGTAGCACTATACATTGTACCTGAACATAGTACATGGCACTATACTAGACACTGTACACTTTATCAGACCCTGGAGCAAATAGTAGTAGTTAGGCTTGTGGGCCAATTATGTTCCCGGGGCTTCATTTATAAGGCACCAGGGAGGCTCACGCTCAAGGATTTCACTTGATCGATCACTAGCTCACTCCTAGGAAGCTAGCTCCCTCACACGAGCACACATACACTCAAGCATACACACTTAGATGGGTTGGACTCTATAAGTTCGATAGCTCGCATACAGCTCGAGGAGCAGCTTGTAGTTCATGTATTGATCATCTCATAGTTAGATCGGCATGAGTAGGGGTGTTACCTCCTCACGAGCTCCCCGAACCTGGGTACTTCATGTGTCCAGCTACGCTTGCTTGTATCCAATCCTGCCTGTGGATGCTGTCGTAGCATTCGTGTCAGCTCCCACACCTCTATCTAGCCTGGTCATGAACTGTCGTTCCATATACAATGATATTGGCATCAAGCGCATAATTTGCTGTGGAGATTCTGACTTGTTTGCCCAGCAGGTAGCTGGCACCTGGAACGTGCGGAACCCTATGATGGAAGCATGTCGAGACGAAGTAGACGAAATAGCCAAGACGGAAACCGTTCATGGACGAAACCGTTCATGGACTACCTTCAAGACGGAACACTGCCCGCCAACAAAGTCAAAAGCCGGCAGATAGTATGCAGAGAAAAAGGCTATACCATAATAGATGGTCATTTATACAAACGAAGCACCATAGGACTATTCCTACGGTGTGTCTCCTAGCAACAAGGTATGGAGATCCTTAGAGAGATACATCTCGGAGATTGCAGGCATATGCCGCTCCCTGATCGTTGGTCTCCAAAGCCTTCTGGCAAGCATTCTACTGGACGACCGCCAAGGACACTGATAAGCTAGTGCAGACTTGTATGGGTGTCAGTTATATGCAAGGCAACCACATGTTCCAGCTGAAGAATTTCAAATGATTCCAATTACTTGGCCGTTTGCAGTCTAGGGGCTTTACATGGTTGGTCCCTTGAAGACGGCACCTTGTGGGTTTACACATCTGCTAGTTGCAGTGGATAAATTCACTTAATGGGTTGAAGCTTAATCCACTAGAATGCTCGATGGGGCAACATCCCTGAAGTTTGTCTGGGATCTAGTGATGAGATTTGGTCTCCCGCATAACATCATCACCAACAATGGCAGCAACTTATCAGTCGGAGAAGTAGAGACTTACTGTCACAATAAAGGTATCCGCCTTGACTTAGAATTTGTGGCACACCCATAGTCTAACAGTCAAGTTGAAAGGGATAATGGAATAATTCTACAAGGAATCAAGCCACGCTTAAAGGCACCACTACATAGAGCAGTTGGAGCTTGGGCGGAGGAGTTACAATCTGTCTTGTGGAGTTTACGAACAACAACAAACAGATCTACCAGCTTGACCATTTTCTTCATGGTCTATGGAGCAAAAGCAGTCCTACCATCCGACATCCTCCACGATGCGCCGAGTGTCGCCGCCTACAATGAATATGATGCTGAAGAATCCATATGCTTATCTGTGGACCTTCCCGAGGAAGAACACGTATTGGCATGCTAGAGATCCACAATCTACCAATAGAAGCTACGCAGCATTGTCAGAGCTATGTTGAATCCAGGGGGCCACCACCCCTAGCCCAAAACCAAAATTTTCATTACTAGATATTAGTTAGTTGTGATTAGACAAAATTAGAGCTTCCGGCCCTCATGCTGCTACATATGGCCCATTACAAATGCTAAAACCTCCCAACTAAAATAAAACAAAAATCCTCTCGCATATCCGCAACAGTGCGTACGCGATTGGCGATCTAACCCCTATCGCAGTCGCTCGGTCTGTGGTCGCCCCACCCTTTGTGGGTTATATGTGGGTTAGTGAAGAAGTATTATCCAGCAGATTTTACTTAACAAGACACCTATGGATTAGAATAGCAGCTGAAACCCTTTGTTGTCGATTGATCGTCGTCCATCTCCTCAGTAGGCACAAAGACATTAGCCTTGACGAGTTTGGCAACCCTGGTATCATAGCCGATGAGGGAATTCCAGATAGCAGTGCTATCAACCTTGTTGCCTTCCTCATCGATCTCCGACATACCAGAGGTCACCAAATCCATGTCTGTGTTTTCATAGTGTTCTTTTACCAAGGACAAGACCATCCTAGCACCAGCCCGAATGGATGATACTTCATGTTCTCAGGGGCTCAACGGAGGATTTCTGAGTACATGGTGACAGAATCTGCCGCCTTGATGTTGATGTCCAGAGAACGAGCTATCTCCTCGGCCTGGGTGGTGGCACTATTAATAAAGTTGTCGGCAAGAACCATGCATTCCTTTGAATCTGGAGCATTGCTGACTCGTGTATTAACGAGCTCATTGGGGAACCCCAAGAGGAAGGTATGATGAGCATAGCAGTAAGTTTTCCCTCGGTTATGAAACCAAGGTTATCAATCCAGTAGGAGCAAGGAAACACCCCAAAGGTGTAGCTAGCTGAACTTTGGCAGGGCGCACTACCGGTGCCAGCAGCAACGTGGAGACCTGCACAACACAACCACAGAACTCTGTCCCCAACTTGCGATGAGGTTGTCAATCTCACCTGTTTTGCTAAAAACAAAGGATTAAACGTATCGAGTGGAAGAAAGTAATAGTTTGCAGAAAGTAAACACAAACCAGTAAACAGTTGATTGTAGATTGATAGTAAAAGAAAGGACCGGGGTCCATAGTTCACTAGAGGTGGCTCTCCTTAAGATACATGACATGTTGGGTGAACAAATTATAGCGGGGCAATTGACAAACATCGAGAAAGCATACACGCATATACTACTCATCTTGACTCCTTTGAGATTCGATTGGGCATTACAACATTATACATAGACCGTCATCCAACTACATCTATGACTAATAATCCACCTTCAGGATATCATCCGAACCCCCTCCAGTATTAAGTTGCAAGAAATGGATAATTGCATTACGAATTGTGGGTAAAGTAAACAATATGATTGTTCTATGAACAAAGGATTGTTGTTTTCTCCATAGTAGCAACAGCACATCTAGTACCTTAGAGATTTCTGTCACTTCCCCAGATTACCAAAGGCATGAACCCACTATCGAGCATAAATACTAACTCTTGGAGTTGCTAGCATCTACTTGGCCAAGATAGCTACTAACAACGGAAAGCATGCAAGATCACAAATAACAAAGACATGATAGAATCAATAATCAATAATCAATCTGAAATAGCATCTCAATATCCATCAGATCCCCGCAAACACAACATGAAAAATTACAAATAGATGATCTTGATCATGAAAGGAGCTCACAAGATCTAAACATGATAACACAAAGGAGGAGAACCAGCCATCTAGCTACTACATGGACCCGTAATATAGAGATGAACTACTCACGCATCACACCGGAGGCTTGCATGATGATGAAGAAGGCCTCCAGGGTGAATTCCCCTCTCCGGCAAGGTGCCAAGAAGAGCTTCAGATCCCTCCCAATCTAGGGATGGAGATCACGGCGGCTACAGACTCTTTCGTGGATTTTTGATCGGGTACTTAGGTTTTCCATATCAGGGGCAATATATAGACGGAAGGAGAGGCCGAGGGGGTGCCTGGGGTGGCCAGACCACCCCCTGGCGTGGGCCAGGCCTAGTCGTGCGGCCAGGTGGTGTGGTCGGGCCCCAGCCCCTCTTCGTCTCGTATTCTGGCTCCAGGTGTCCCTCGGTGAAAAACTGACTTTGGCTTTTGTCCCGTCCAATTCCGAGAATATTAATTTTCTGACTTTCCTAGAACCAAAAACAGCAGAAAACAGACAGCTGGCACTATGGCTCTTGGTAATAGGTTAGTCCAAGAAATCATATGAAAACTACTCCAAAGTGTGGACAAAACATAAGAAAGTAGATAAAACCAAGCATGGAACATCAAAAATTATGGATATGTTTGCAACGTATCAACATCCCCAAGATTAACTCCTGCTCGTCCTCTAGTAGGTAAGTGATAAAAATAAAGAATAATTTTTGAGGTGACATGCACCATCATAAACTTGATGAAAGTATTTGTAAAACATTCAAAGCTAGGATCATAGTACTTCAATCATAACATGAAAGACAAAGTTCCAGTAATAAGACAAAGAAACTATGTTGCGACATGAAAAGGCACAAACAAAAGATTCATGAATAACAATGCTTTGCAAGACATTTGTTTGTTTCACATAAAGAAAACATAGCATAGTGGCATTCAGCTTGTCCCTCATAGAGTAGCAAACATAAATGCATAGGACACCTTCAAAATTTATAAGAGTGACTAGATACAAATAGTTTAAAACAAGCAATATCAAGGTATGCATCAATCAACAAGTCTTGGGACAATGCACATAGAACTAAGAATGACCACTATGCTCTCAAAGTAGGTGCATAAAGGTAGAAGGTGGAGACTCAACATAAAAGTAAAAGAAAGTCCTTCATAGAAGGAAGTAGGGATTCAAGTTTCATAAAGAGCTTCCAAAAATTATGGTACTTAACAGCTTTCAGCTCTCATTGCCCCTATCATAAGCATCTTGAAGGTGATTAAGGTTAAAGTGACACAACTAAGAGGATATGCTTGACAAGTTATAAACCAAAATCTCATGCCCCTTACTTACAAAGACCGATCCTCATGCTTCTCAACTTTAGTCACAAGTAAGCTCTTGTCATTGTAAGTACATATGTATCATAGAGAACCGCCAACGGGGTACCCCTTGCACATGATACAGGAGCTATCCCATAATCAAAATGACAAGGCAATCAGACAATGAGCATCTCAGCGATCTTTTTATTTGCTATTTGCATATGTTTTTATTGAGGATGCTTCATAGAGTGCTCATTATGGTTATGCTGCAAATTTCCACCATGATTAGGCATGGCTTAGGCTAGAGGCCCATGCGTTAATACAAATACAAACTCCATGATCTTACAAGTTCCCCTTTTATTTCACACCCCCGGGATCCATAAGCAAAAGAACATGATATCAACGGGGTACAAAGTACAAGTGCAATGTTGAAAGCATTCCCCATGATACATGGTTCTGCTAACTTCAACTTATAAAGCGCAAGTATATATGCAACAAAGATGGATGCAATGGTTCAGGTTTATTAAATGCAAAAAAGTAAAGTGTGCCATCAAGTTCGTGAGAGCTTTAATCACTAGTTTTCTCATAACAAGTTTAATTTGGAAGGTAGACATAAATATGAATATACTTGGAATAGCATATGCTAGTAGGTAGGTATGGTGGACTCTTTGGAGTAACTTGGTTTTAGAGTTGGATGCATGCGTAGAACTCATACTTGGTTGTGGAGGCTAGCAAAAGACTGGGAGCGACTAACTTAGAGAGCAATAATGGCCATAATCATGCAGAGCGACAAAACATCGTTGATCAAAGCATAAAGTGATACTAAAAGTTGAAAACTAAAGGATCATAAAGGCTATAGTGACTTGGGATAGTGATAATATGGTGTGAGCATGTGCCAAGTCAACCCAAATAAAGCATCAAAGGAGAAAGAACAATATTATGCTTTAATATGCTAAAACAACGCATGATTCTTCAAAGGCACATTAAGAAATCTCAATTGTTTATAACAAGTCATGCTACAGCAAAGAATACTAAGCATAAAGCCAAAACAATATTAAGCATGGCATGACAAAACATAGGCCACAGTCAAAAACAAGCTCTCTTTACCACTTAAGCATGAACTTTTCTACCCTTTTCCAATCCAAACCAAACTATTTGCAAACCAATGTATGAAAGAGGGGGTCCAACCAATTTATTCAGCAAACTAAGCAAACAAAGCAAACGAAAAACCAAAACCAAAATGAAAACAAAAAAGAAGATGCTCCAAGAACAACACAACTATGCATGAAACAATAAAAATGAAGCGTTTGGAAGAAACCATGGATTTTTATTGATGAAGAGGGGGATGCCTTGGGCATCCCCAAGCTTTGACGCTTGTAATTCTTGGATATTTCTTGGGGTGACACGCGTGACATCCCCAAGGTTGAGCTTTAGTACATTCTTCATCTCATTACTCATTCCTTCCATACACCTGAAATTTTTCCTCATACAAAACTTCACACAATCTTTATTAGCAACATTAGTGCACTCAAAGATAATAGGTCTTTAGGTTCAGTTCTAATACCAATAAAACTTCCATTAAAACACTAGCTACTGTAGCACTTCCCTCAAAAATATCAATTCCCCAAAAGAACTCAAAAAGGAACCAACAAGGAGCAAATGCAGAAAATGGCAGAAATCTTTCAAAACAGACCATCAGGTAAAGAAGAATTTTTTCGAAGACCTTCTGTTGCTCAAATCAAAAAGTGTTGAGCTAACAAACGTTAGATAACAACCTGGGGCAGAAGCACAAAAATTCACGCCTCAAAAGGACGTACAGAGATTTTACACGAATTCTTATGGTGAAGCACAGAAATCTGTATCAGAACAGCAACTTTCCCAATCATTACTTCTCTCTCATTAGAGGTTACTCTTGGCACAAAAACTAAATAAAAAGGATAGGGAGAGGTTATTACTGAGGTAATAACTTCCAAGACTCATCTCAAACTTTTGGTTTATCTCCCAATAAGTACTTTTCTTTAACGCCTTTAAGTTAGGCATAAGAAGTAAGAAAAAGGATCAAGTGTTCTCAAATTAAGAAGCATTAAGAGCAAGTTTTGTTTTCATAGGAGAGGCCAAAGAAATCTTCTCTCTCTTTTTAGGGAACTGTTCTATACCTTTCTTGAGTGGGAGTTGATATTTAATGGTGCCTTCTTTCATATCAATAATGGCACCAACAGTTCTAAGAAAAGGTCTTCCCAAAGTAATAGGACAAGAAGCATTGTATTCAACATCCAAAACATAGAAATCAATGGGGACATAGGCATTGTTAACCATAATAAGAACATCATTAATACTCCCCATGAGTTTCTTTTTAGCATTATCATCAAGTGGGACATTCAAATAACAATCTTCAAGTGGAGGCAAATCAAGCATATCATAAATCCTTCTAGTCATAATAGGAACACTACTATCAAGATCACATAAAGATTTAAAATCAAAGTCATTCACTTTCATATTAATGATGGGTTCCCAACCATCTTCTTGTTTTATAGGAATAGAAGCTTTATGTTTCATCTTTTCTTCTTTAATCTTTATGAGAGCATCAGTAAGGTGTTTTGTAAAGGCCATGTTCATAGCACTAGCATTAGGACTTTTAGCAAGATTTTGTAGGAACTTAATAACTTAAGAGATATTGCAACCATCAAGATCAAAATCAAATTTATCATCTAAAGTAGTAGAACTATTACTAGCCTCAACACTAGTGCTAGTGATAGTAGAAACACTAATGTTTCTAGCAATTTCATCTTCTCTTTCCCACTTAGCATGTAATTCTGCTAATAGTCTAACATTTTCATCAATTCTTACTTGTATGGCATTAGTGGCTGCAAAGGGATTATCATTAGTTTCAGGTTTAGCAGCCATTTTATTCAAAGAAGAGTGAGCTTCAGCCAAAGATGCTATATTTCTTTCAGCATTAGAGAGTTTTTCCTCAATAGTTTTATTGAAAGCAGTTTGTTTACTAATAAAGTTCTTAAGCATAACTTCAAGTTCAGAGGGAGCACTCCTATTATTGTTGTAGGAATTTCCATAAGCATTACCATTGTTCGGAGGATATGGCTTATAATTGTTGTTACCAAAATTATTCCTATAAGCATTATTGCCAAAATTGTTGTTTCTTATGAAGTTCACATAAACTTGCTCTTCTTGAGCAACCAAAGAGGCTAAAGGAACATTATTTGGATCTTTCCCATTCACAAGCATAGACAAAATAACATCAATCTTATCACTCAAGGAGGAGGTTTCCTCAACAAAATTTACCTTCTTACCTTGTGGAGCTCTCTCAGTATGCCATTAGGAGTAATTAACCATCATATTATCCAGAAGCTTTGTTGCAGCACCCAAAGTAATGGTCATAAAGGTACCTCCAGCAGCAGAATCCAATAGATTTCTTGAAGAATAGTTCAATCCTGCATAAAAGGTTTGGATGATCATCCAAGCAGTCAGTCCATGAGTGGGACAATTTGTAACACCCTCGAATCAGCCCTATGCAAGTTTTAGCGATTCCCGCTAAGCCCGCATAGAAACGATTCAAAGATGCCCACCAGGCACTTGCGTGCAGGTGGAAAAAGAAGTAATAACATTACACAATATTACACGATGGAACCCACAGAACATATATATACAACAACGACTCCATGAGTCAAGAATACATATATACAGTACAAATATCCAAATCACCTTGAAAACGATACAACATCCGAGTATGGATAAGATGCAAATTGAGCTAAGAGCCCTGAAGAATAACCAATGGCATCCATAACCCTGCCTAGGCCAAGCCGGAAGGGTAACCCTGCTAACGACGTCGAACTTATACCTATTAAACAAAAGGGGTGCCGACAAAGGGCAAAGGAAAAAGGGAGCGGTCAGTACTAAGGCCAGTACACGGCGAGTCTAGAATTCGGTGGCTCTCGCCTACATAGGTATGGTGGACTGAAGCGGCAGCGAAAAAGGCAATAAACAACCTATAGAGACTCGATACAACTGTCGGCTATTACAGAGAGGTAAGAAGGACCTATGCGGGACCAACCTGATACTAACTCCAATCATACCCATCCTGGTATTTCCCCCTCGAGACCAAACGAGGAAGTCAAACCAAGGAACTCACACAGTTGACAGTTTTATTCATTCCATTATAGTTGCAGCACTTACTAGTCAGATATAGATAGCATGAGTCATCCTGATCTCATAATAGTGGGAAGTTTTAGTTAACCATTCTGTTGTAGTTGCAATACTTACTAGTCAGATACAATTAGCCACAGATATCCCAAAAACAGCAGTTGTGGGTAATTTTATTTACTCATTCCGTTGTACTGAAACTGATTACTAGACATGTCAAAGTCAAATTTATAGCACTACGTTAGTTATAGTTGTCTATGATCGAGATATTGTGCTCCAAGTTGTCCATAACCGTGGACACGGCTTTCAGAAAGATTTACCCTGCAGGGGTGCACAAATAGCAACACACACACGGTCAACCTCGGGAAGAACCAAATAAAAAGCAACGAGGCCTCATGACAAAGCATTCACAGGATTCATAAATCATTTCAGGGGGCCACCCCACTAAGCTACCCGCAACGAAGTTGGCCGGCTCCGAGACGGACCCAGGGTTTGCGAGAATGGTTGTAAACGACTGGGAACCCGAAAGTGTGACTGGGCTTGTCGATACCGCGAAATCATGCCGCGATCCAAAATAGTACAGGTGCTCCACGCACAATTGTAAATAAAGCAGTAAAGCATGGCATAAGTACATGATAGTAATAAAGCCCCAAACTAATTTGTGGCCCCAAGAAATAAAGTGTGAATCAAGCTTAGGCAAAGGGGGATTCATAGAGTCTCCCGTATGTGGATAGTGCGAATAGTCAAGGAACAGGTATCAAGTACTCGGGGCCTACGGGACACAAGTGAGCATGGAAGAACCAAATATTAGCTATTGCCCACCGGTGCCTCTGCAATAATTATATCTATTCCCAGCATTTTTAATATCAAGTTGTAATTAAAGTCATGATCATCTCCACCATTAAGCATGTGTCAACCTTCCAACAACGACCCGAAGCAACACCTAAGCAAGCAACTACGACTCGCAAGGCCGACTATCTATTAAACAATAGGCAATGGGATGTGTCCAAGGCAATATAGAGGCTGCAAGGAATATAAATGGTGCACGGAAACTAAAGCATTGCAATACGGATAGCAATAGATCAACAGGAGAAAGTAAAGACTATAAATGCAAAATAGGTAGAAAGGGATAGATTGCTCGCCTGGAAACATAACCGGAGATACATTATCTGAAGAACTTGTCGATACTCGCATCCACTCAACGGCCTAATCCGCGAAGAACCAAAGTACTAAAAGAAACACCGGATGAACTATTTAATACTATGACAGAAGATCAAGCATGATGCATGTATGATGTATGACATGGCAAAGATGTGATGCGATTCGGCAATATTAAGAGGAACCGGGGTCCCGACAATTAATTAATAGGTTCATGTTGTTTAGGTACCCCGCAATTTAAATGTTGACTTAACAAGGCAAAACATGGCATCGGTTCACTATACAAATTTAAATAGAGCAATATCACTAGAATAGCCCGCATATAGCCTCCATATTTAATTATGAGATGAATCGACTAAATATTCCCAAATAATCACAATATGTATGCGAGCATGAACAATTTAATATGCAACAAGTATATGTCATTATTATAAAAAAATAGGGGTCTCGGATAGGGGTCACACATGTCGGATCGAAGATCTTGGACTCGGAGGGGTCGACGGGGTTCGGATAGAGGTCACATGTTCGAGTTCGATGAACTTGGGGATTAGACGGATTGGTCTTCGGATTCCATGATGAAGGTCTTGGAGTTCCGTGATGGAGAACTATCGTTCCATGAGTCAGGTAGACAAAATATACGCTGATCAATGGAAACCACAGCTGAAACTCCTACAGGGATTTTGTCGAACAGGTTACGGTCAACCAGAAATACAAGGGAAAAGGTAGCCACTGTTTAGCTAAGAACCGAGAGTACCTGCTACACTACAAGCGATCGACGATCTGGACATGTTCCTTTGATGCAGTCGGTCGTCAGGCATCACATCTAGGAGTTGACGAGGTGCTGAAAAGAAGAACTGTAATGATCAGGAGCTGACGGAAAACAAAGCAGAGGAGGCAGTGGAGCAGTCCACGGCGTGTCACCTGGGACGCGAGACCTGAGTCTGGGCGGCTCATGCAACTGTCGAAGGGTCAAGACCAAGGAGGGCCCTGGCTACGAGCGATGCCTGGATCTGGTTCGACAAGAGATGGAGGATGTAGGTGGCGTCTGGTGGTTGGGCTCCCGAGGTGGTCTGTGGCGATGTGAAAACCAGATGGGGCAGAGCTGGCTTGGTGGCTTCGATGAGGAAGCACAGGAGCCTTGCCGAGCCAGGAATCTGGCTGCCACGGTGCAAGCGTGAAGGGCCAAGGCGGCGGCCATCTACTGCATGCAGCGCTGGAACATGATAAAGTGAAGTGGCATATTAAAACAAGAGGAGATGTGGCTACATGGCCAGCTCGTGAGGATTGCATGCGGAGGACCAGGAAACGAGGCACGGTGAATTGATGAATTGATCGATCGGGATCTTGCTCAACTAGCTAGCTTTGTTTGGAGAGGATCTCACATGCGGCAACGCCTTTAATTGATTTCGAGCAAGAAAAGAGACTGGCGGCTATAGGACATAGATCTAAAAGTTTGGGAAACAAATTGGAGAATTTTATTAGACAGATGGGGCTAGGGTTTGGGAGGAGAAAGAAAACGGATCGGAGTATTTATCTAGTCCAAAGTAGACTAGATGGGTCTAGTTTTAGGCTAAAACTTTAAACATGGTTTTTCGTTACCTTTATTATTTTTATGAAAGAAAACATTTAGTGGTCAGGTAATAGACCAAAAATATTATTTGTTTCAATTTAAAGGAAGAAAAGAGATGATGGCTTAATATATATTAGACTGTACATATATTAAAAAAACAAAATACGGTGTTTAATAAAATAATTTTGCACTTAGAAAAATGTAAGAAAAAATATGCATGATGATGTAATGTTGATGCAAAAAATAAAACTAACAGGCGATTTTCTAGTAGTGGTTTTACCGGGGTGCTACACAATTCTTTACCAAAGATTTTATTTTTTCCCAAGCTTGAGCAACATGTTCATTATCAGATTGTTTAAACTTCATTATTTCACTTCTCATAGATATAATCTTAGCAGGAGGATAGTATTTTCCAATAAAAGCATCTTTGCATTTAGTCCAAAAATCAATACTATTCCTAGTTAAGGAATTAAACCATTCTTTAGCTTTTCCTCTCAAAGAGAAAGGAAATAATTTAAGCTTAATAATATCTCCATCTATATCCCTATGCTTTTGCATCTCACAAAGTTTAACAAAGTTATTTAGATGGGTAGCAACATCTTCATTACCAATACCAGAAAATTGTTCTCTCATAACAAGATTGAGTAAAACAGGTTTTATTTCAAAGAAAGTAGCTTCAGAAACAGGTGGAGCAATAGGTGTGCTCATAAAATCATTGTTATTGGTGCTAGTGAAGTCACACGACTTAGTGTTTTCAAGAGTAGTCATTTTTTGTGTTTTTAATAAAGAAAGTAAACTTGTAAAACTATTTTTTGTGTGTTTTTGATAAAGAAACAAGCAAACAAAGCAAAAGTAAACTAAGAAAAATAAAAATAACAAAGTAAAGAGATTGGTTATGAGGGACTCCCCTTGTGAAGATGTCCTTGACTCCCTGGCAACGACGCCAGAAAAAGTACTTGCTGACTCGTGTATTAACGAGCTCGTTGGGGAACCCCAAGAGGAAGGTATGATGAGCACAACAGTAAGTTTTCCCTCAGTTACGAAACCAAGGTTATCAATCCAGTAGGAGCAAAGAAACACCCCAAAGGTGTAGCTAGCTGAACTTTGGCAAGACGCACTACCGGTGCCAGTAGCAACGTGGAGACCTGCACAACACAACCACAGAACTTTGTCCCCAACTTGCGATGAGGTTTTCAATCTCACCGGTTTTGCTGAAAACAAAGGATTAAACATATCGAGTGGAAGAAAGTAATAGTTTGCAGAAAGTAAGCACAAAGCACTAAACAGTTGATTGTAGATTAACAGTAAAAGAAAGGACTGGGGTCCATAGTTCACTAGAGGTGGCTCTCCTTAAGATAAATGACATGTTGGGTGAACAAATTACAGCGGGGCAATTGACAAACATCGAGAAAGCATACATGCATATACTACTCATCTTGACTCCTTTGAGATTCGATTGGGCATTACAACATTATACATAGACCGTCATCCAACTGCATCTATGACTAATAATCCACCTTCAGGTTATCATCCGAACCCCCTCCAGTATTAAGTTGCAAGAAACGGATAATTGCATTACGAATTGTGTGTAAAGTAAACAATATGATTGTTCTATGAACAAAGGATTGTTGTTTTCTCCCTAGTAGGAACAACACATCTAGTATCTTAGAGATTTCTGTCACTTCCCATGATTACCAGAGGCATGAACCCACTATCGAGCATAAATACTAACTCTTGGAGTTGCTAGCATCTACTTGGCGAAGATAGCTACTAACAACAGAAACCATGCAAGATCACAAATAACAAAGACATGATAGAATCAATAATCAATCTGAAATAACATCACAATATCCATCGGATCCCCGCAAACACAACATGCAGAATTACAAATAGATGATCTTGATCATGAACGAAGCTCACAAGATCTAAACATGATAGCACAAATGAGGAGAACCAGCCATCTAGCTACTACATGGACCCTAGTCCAGAGATGAACTACTCACGCATCACACTGGAGGCTTGCATGATGATGAAGAAGGCCTCCAGGGTGAATTCCCCTCTCCGGCAGGGTGCCGGGAAGAGCTTCAGATTCCTCCCGATCTAGGGATGGAGATGACGGCGGCTACAGACTCTTTCGTGGATTTTTTTATTGGGTACTTAGGGTTTCCGTATCAGGGGCAATATATAGGTGGAAGGAGAGGCCGAGGGGGTGCCTGGGGCGGCCAGACCACGCCCTGGCGCGAGCCAGGCCTGGCCACGCGGCCAGGTGGTGTAGCCGGGCCACAGCCCCTCCCCGTCTCTTATTATGGCTCCAGGTGTCCCTCGGTGAAAAACTGACTTTGGATTTTGTTCCGTCCAATTCCGAGAATATTCATTTTCTGACTTTCCTAGAACCAAAAACAGCAAAAAATAGGCAGCTGGCATTGCGGATCTTGTTAATAGGTTAGTCCAAGAAATCATATGAAAAGTACTCCAAAGTGTGGACAAAACATAAGAAAGTAGATAAAACCAAGCATGCAACATCAAAAATTATTGATACGTTTGCAACGTATCAAGCATCTTCACCCATATTGGTTAAACCAAGTGGGATTGTGTTTTCGTAAGAGAAAAAGGTCATATGTATTGCAATGGTATAAAAATGTCTGACTTACATATGATAAAGACGGAGAAAAGTTACCAAATATGTTGGTTTCATCTTGTTGGCAAGTCTCCGGCAAGATGCCATGCTCCTTCTAAAGTTTCTTGTATGCTTCAAGGCTCCGAGAATTCTGTTGTGCAGCAGCTTGGTTTTGTTCCTTGAGTTGTTCAATATCCTTCTTCAGTCGCTCCATCTCAGTGTTAGCTGATTCTTGCAGATCCTTCATTGCCTCCTCATGCGTTTCAACAACAACAAATAGGTCTTTCTTCATGATCTTGTTCTCATCATCCAGCTCTTGGATGTGCTTGGATTGTTCAATGATTGTTTTGGCCTTGGCAACAACTTCTGCAAGTTAGAACAGTAAAGCATTATGAGTGTTCGAAAGAAATAGCTACAAATAATGGATCAAGGAGATATTGGAAGAGAACATGCGCTTGTTGTTCTTGATCTGTTCCTTCAGAAAGGCTATTTTACCCTTTTCAAGATCCAGCTCCTTTTGCAGCTTGGCAAACCTCTCGTTGGCGGCCTTCCTTCGATTATTCTCATTCTGCATAAGGAACATGCTTAGCTTCATCTAGTCGGAACTTTCTCAGTTTCACCTAGAAGCTTGGGGCTACAGTATCAGATTCTAACCTATGTATGCTTTCTCTTACAGTATCTAGCCAAAATTATTCATTCTACCTAGAAACTTGGGGGCTATAGTATCAAGTTCTACACTTAGTTCCTTTTGGAGAACTCGGGCCAATAACTAATGGTTTTCCGCCTAAGATCTCGAGGCCTACAGTGGAATATATTATGATGTGAAATGAGAAGACCAAAGACTCATGATGCAAATGATCTTGAGATTGTTTCTTGTGGTGGCATATGCGTCATGGAAGGTCCTGACATTGTTATAAATAACATTTGATTGCTGGACAAGATCATCTAGACTCGGTGTCGGAGGAGTTAGAGCCATAGTAGGTATGCCAACCAATGGTACAGAGGAAGCTCTAGACGTATTTTGTGCTAGGATAGAAGTTGATGGCGTAGAAGTTCCCAGCACGCTTGCTACTACTCCTACTGCTGCATCTACTCCCTTCGCCAACTGCTTCCCTTCTTTGATGGCATCCTTAGCTGGAGCTTCAACTATTTGAGAGGAAGTACACTATTGCGTCTCCTGACCACTAGGAACAATGTCCATGCTGGTGGAATCTGAGACATCTGGAGTAGGAATGATGTGCGTCTCCTTGGCGGAGGTCTTAGGTGCAACGTTGGACGAGGGTCCAGTGGAACCTAAGGTTGGCTTGGAGGTAGGAGTTGGGGGAGCAACGGTCAAGATCTCATGAATGTTCTTGGAACCTCCAACATCTTTGGAGGTACACTTTAGATTAACACCGGATCTCTTCCTAAAATGTATGAAGTATAAGTACATGAATTGAGTAGATACAAAATAAAGTCAGAGAATAAAAGTACTTACACCACAGTAGGTTCCTTGGTTAAAGGGATGCCGGTGGACTTCTTCTTCTCTACCTCTAAGACGGTAGTAGATTTCTTAGAGACTCCACTCTTCAATTTCTTCTTCTTCTTGCCCTCAGCAACAACATCAGAGATGGAGCTCTTCCACTTTCGCATTGTCGGAGTTGGCCGATCCTTGGAGGTCTCCTCGTCGGCAAGACCTGCACATCCTTTAGCTTTGGATCATAGACCAGAGTGGCCATGTCTTCCTCAGCCAAGGTCACCGGCTGATGAGGTAGAAACATGTTAGACGATTGGCACTTTCAAGACAGAGAACTTAGAGTATATACAACAACAATGAAGGAAACATAGTTACCTCTGGGCATTTACTGCACTCGTACATGTCATAGGTGATGACAAAGCCACGCTTCTTGTCCTTCACCTTGATGATGTCCTTAAGCCGGAACTTGATAGAATCTTTGGAGAAGTTGTCCTCGGAAATCCGCATGAGATCTTTCCTCTCCTTAGAATATTCATGCATAAGTTTGGTGCGGTGCTATAGAGGTTAGATCTGACTTTTGAACTAGCACATGGCTAGGTCCAGGCCAGCCAATCCTCCATCTATCCGCCTAACGACATGAGAGGCTTCAGCGTCAGATGGAAGAATGGAGGGCCTCCAAGTATTGTCCTTGGCGGTAGCACCATCGATGAAGTCGGGGTACGATTCTTGTCTGTTGGCCAGAGGGATGTCTGGGCCATATAAATATGTCTGTTTCCAGTTCTTGCAAGACTCGTGGCCGACAATGTCAGAGAATCACCACCTAGGACAGACCTTAAAGCTAATGGTTTCGCAGTTCCGAAGTTCATCCTTGGAATCTCCGGACTCTCTCTTCACGATGAAGTAAATAAATATATCTAACCGAGGCCTAATCCCTAGGTATCTGATGAGTGCATATATGTATCATGTTTTACATTATTATTTTGCATTGTAGATGTAGGATCTTGGTATTTTACGGCGCTCGCGTGCACATTTTATGTCTGTTTTCACCTGGATCAGGATAGATGATGGATCCAATGGATACAATTCTTGGAGCAGTTGTACTAAGGAGAAAAGGAGTTGAAAACAACGTAAATCTCTTATTTGGGAAATATTAATAATAGCAGAAGAAAACCAGAAGAGAACAAAGGAGGCAGAGGGTTCAACGACCAACTATACGACTGGAGCAAATTTTCCGACCGTATAGCTCCGGCCGTATAGTTGGCGCCGCCTTCGCCTCCTCAAATAGTTTCACCCCGTGCAACTGGTTCGAGGGGATGACATACAGAACACCTAGAAATCATAGAAACCTCACCTCCAGAAGGCATCTAGAGGGGGAACTCATCCACCGAGGATCCATCTTTGCCCTATGTAGATCCGGGAGGCTAAGGCATCGATCTACATCATCCACCGCTGTATCACCACCATCTCCATCCATCCCTTCTACATCTTATATAGATCTTTTTTGTAATTTCAGCACTAGTTGTGGATTTATAGAAGTACAATTAATCTATGATAGATTCCATTATTATTGCCATGATGTTGATTGCCTCCATGTCTGAGTAGATCACTAGTTCTTGGGGAGATGAAGAAACCCTAGTATGAGATTGAAATAAGATAAAGTCTATTATGATATTCATCGATGTGACCATGTGTTTGATTTTCTACGTCTTTATGTTGAGAGAAGTCGACATCTCAATATTTGCCTCTCATGGGGACTTGATGGAGGAAACTACTTGTTGGTAGACGGAGGTGTGCTAGCACTTACAGTGACTATAAAGCTGTTGGCACCCCTTACTTATCAACTTGGGAAACCGAGGAAACTCAGGGAACGCAATCCATGCCATGGGATACGTCCTACGGGATTACGTCCCTTAATAGCGCAGTAACTCGATTGATATCGATTGATGACTGTTGTGGTTTTGAGGATGATGTGAGCAGTGGTTGCTTCCTATTTGTCCAAATATAGAGTTCGTACCACACATACATAGTTGAGAATGTTCATGATGATAATATTTATCTTAGCTCCTTATAATGCTAGTGGTGTATCCGCTACTCCCTGAGAACGCTTTTCCCCTATTGTAGTCCCAATCTCTCTTACATACGCGATACTTACTTTCTGTATTCAGTTGTTTTACTTTAACTTTTTATTTCTCTTATACCTAAAAGCTAAAAAACCTTTTTACACAATACTCGCATTTTATCTTGTCACTTAGAACTTTATCTAGCATTTCTATCGTAATATTTATTTCAAGAGTTATTAGACTTCAGACTCCTGCTCCCTGTGGGATCAATATCTTTATTTCGAAACTAGCTACAAATGATCTGTACACTTGTAGTCATCAAGCTATTTTCTGGCGCCGCTGCCGGGGAGCTAAGCACTGTAGGTCTTTTAGATTTTTCTTATTTATTTTTGTCTTGGTAAATTTTGTTTTGAGTTACAGGTTTCCACCAACATGTTGGAGTTTGAGCATATGACTAGTGCTAACCCACTCAACTACTTTGGGAAGCCCTGTGATATTTATAAAAGAGATAACTCCAATGAGAAGACAAGGGGGTTTGAAATAAATCCTATACTACTTTGTATTCTACATAAGAAGCAATTTACTAGAGATGAAGAAGATCCTAATCCATATGAGCATATTCCATATTTCAAAGATATATGTGGCACTTTTCTATTGACGGGATATATCATTGATGAGGTAAGAGTTAAACTTTTTAGTTTTTTCTTTGACTAGTTCAGCTCTCTCATGGTATAGATCTCGACCCCCTGAAGCCACTACTACTTGGGATAATCTGGCCTATGAATTTCTAGCAAAATATTATCCATTATCAAAATCTTTTGGAATCAAGCATCTTATAATGACTTGGAAGAATCGCTCTAATGAATAACTAATAAATGAGATGCCTTTCCCTAACACTGCACAAAAGCATATTCTTGAATATGAACAGGTCAAAGCAGTACAGAATAAGAAGGAAGAAGAAAGTATACCAGAAGTCGTGAAACATCTAGAAGAAACCAAAGATGAAGAGGTAATTAAGGAAGCAATTATGGCTATGTACGCACATTGTAACATAGATGAACTTGATAAAGAGACTTCCATATTGGTTGAAGGTAAAATAAAAGCAAAAGATGTGGGTAAGCCTATTCTTCCCTGCATATTTAAAGAAACTTCACATTATGGTTTATGCGATCTTGGCACCGAAGTTAATATTATATCTTATGATTTCTACTTAGAAAAAAGAAGAAATAAAACCGACTACAATTGAAAATACCGATATCACGATTATGTTATCCAATAAAAATCTTAGAATTCCAATGAGAGTAGTTGAAGATGCAACTGTCACAATTGGCAACAAAACTTTCCTATTGATTTTGTAGTTGTTGATACGCCAGCTGACACTCTTTACCCAATTATATTTGGAAGGAGCTTTTTGTGTGATATAGGTTCCTATGTTAATTTCAAGAAGGAGATTGTGTCTCTTAAGCTTGGGGGAGCGGAAAATGAATTCCACTTTTCAAAATTTAAAGACAGGCCTCCACAAATACAAGAGGAAGAGAGAACTATTGAGGAAATGGCGGCTCTTTTCTTTACTAACCAAGAAGAAGAAATAAATGAAGATCCAAATTATGAAGAGATAGTTATGGAGGACAAGTCCCTGGAAGAACTAGAAGATAAATTTGATTCACTTCCCATTATGGGACGTCCAACCGACGAGGCTTTTGAAGAGCCATAAAAGAGAGGGGATGAGGAACTACCACCCCCAGAGTTGAAGACTCTACCAGATAATCTTAAATACAGATTTCTAGATAATACAAATAAATTTCCTATTATTATTAGTGCTAAACTTTTAGGAGAAGAAGAAGAACTCATGAAGATACTTAAGGAGCATCGCAAGGCCTTTGGGTACTCAATGGATGACTTGAAGGGCATCAGTCCCATGATAGCTGTCCATCGAATATTCATGGAAGAAGGTGCTAAACCAGTTGCAGAATTTAATTGAAGATTGAAGCCTAAAATGAAGGAAGTGGTAAGAAAAGAAATTATATGCTTACTGGACGCAGGTATAATCTATCCTGTTAAAGAAAGTGAATGGGTAAGTCATGTTCATTGTGTCCCTAAGATGGGCGGTTTTACTGTTGTTCCTAATGAAAATAATGAATTGATAACTACTAGAATTGTTGTTGGACATAGGATGTGCATAGACTTCAGGAAATTAAATAAAGAAACTAGGAAAGATCACTATCCTTTACCGTTCATAGATCAAACTTTTGAAAGGTTAGGAAACCATACTCATTTTTGTTACTTGGACGGATACTCTGGTTTTTCTCAAATAGTTGTTCATCCGGACGACCAACTTAAAACAACTTTCATTAGTCCTTATGGTTTACATGCTTATCGACGTATGCCTTTTGGTTTATGTAATTCTCCAGCTACTTTTCAAAGATGCATGACTGCTATTTTTGCAGATTTTATAGAACTTATAATGGAAGTATTTATGGATGAATTTTCTATCTATGGAACTTCGTTTACTAGTTGCTTGGACAATCTCAAAAGAGTTTTGCAGCATTGTGAAGAAACTAACCTTGTTCTAAACTAGGAGAAGTGCCATTTTATGGTCAAATTAGTTATAGTACTTGGACACAAGGTATCAGGTAAGGTAATTGAAGTGGATAGAGCTAAGGTTGAGGCAATAGAGAGAATGCGACAACCTAGGGATATTAAAGGTATAAGAAGTTTCCTTGGTCATGTGGGTTTTTATAGAAGGTTCATTAGAAATTTCTCTAGAATATCTAAACCTTTGACTAATCTCCTACAAAAGGGAGTAAGATTTAATTTTGATGAAAAATGTCTTGAAGCCTTTGATAAACTAAAAAATGCTTTATCCCGTGTTCCCATTATTAAGCCACCTATCTGGGATACAACCTTTGACTTAATATGTGAAGCTAGTTATGATGTTGTAGTAGTAACTCCGGGATAACACATTGGTCGCAGATTTAATATTATACATCATGCTAGTAGAACTCTTAATGGTGCTCAAAATAATTACCCTAAGGAAGAAAAGGAACTTTTTGTTGTATTTTTCTCTTGTGATAAATTTTGTTCCTATATAGTTGATGCAAAGGTAAGAGTTCAAACGGATCGTGATGGCTTAAAAGAACTCATTGAGAGGAAAGACCATAAGCCAGGACTGATCCGTTGGATTTTTTCACTTCAAGAATTTGAGTTGTAGATCATGTAGAGGCAAGAAATAAAGATGTTAGATCCAGTATCCATGTTTGCCTAGTAATACACCAATCTTGTTGAAAGGAACTTTAGTCCTGGTGATTTTCATTTAGGAGAATTATTCAATGAACTAAGCTCAATTCCTCCAAGAGAAAAGGAGTCTTTGTTGTTCGAGGAGTTATTTATTCCTGAATAGGCAAATGGTAAGTGCAAGGTAAGTGTTCTTACCTAAATAAGTGATTTGTTCCCGCAATTTTTACTTTTGAAAATTCTTCCTTTGAATTCCTTGTGTTTTTCTGAAGTTTTAGAGGGGTTTTACCAACTATACGGGCGGAACTATACGACCGGGAGGGAGCTCCCACCATATAGTTGGTCGTTAAACTCTCAGTATCATCATTGTGGAATTGTTTTCGATATCTGAGCCTATACGGTCGCAACTATACGACCAGAGCCAAAAATTATGGCAGTATAGTTTGTCGTTAAACTCTTAGATACTTTTGATTTTTTGTGTTTGTATCTATACGGTCGCAACTATATGATCGGGGCCAAAATTCTGGTCGTATAGTTCGTCGTTAAACTCTGAGACACTTTAAACATTATTGTCAGTTTCAAGTCATGATTTAATCGACCTGGACTCGAGATATTTGGAAATATCTGCCCGTAACCAACTATATGGCCAGAGCTATACGGGCCGCGCCCGTATAGTTGGTCGTTACACGGCAGAACTCTTCCAATAATTTGGTGTTTCTCGCGAGTTTTACCGACTTCTGACCCCCCTTATATACTACCATTGTCTTTCTCTCTAAATCATAATCACCAGGAACCAATATAGCCATGCTCTATCCCGTCCCAGGCCGTGGGAAACCCATGGGGCTCATTGCTCCTTCTAGGGACCGCTCTAGCAGCCCGTCCATGGAGGACGATGACGAGGAGGTGGAGAGGTTTAGCCCGAGGTACAAGGAGTACGTCGAGCCAAGCTACTACAACAACGATTCCGATGATGACGTGGTTGGCATCTATATCCGCTATGACGTCTATGATCCATCGGAGATCGATTGGGCGGTGATGAAGAAAGCTCAACAAGAGAGGGAAGATCGCAAGCCACATGGAAAAGGACAGGTGGAGACAGTCAAGTTCATGACCACATATCCAAGGCCGCACAAGCATAAGGTATTATCTAATATTGGTGCAGGTGCTAGCAAGGGAGTGAAGGCACCACTCTCGAAGCCAACCATTGGTGCTCGTATGAAGGTTAAGCCTCAAGAAGAGTGGAGGTATGGTTTCCACTTCCTCGATCCATCAATTATGGATGAGGAAGAGGAAGCTGTCCCCAGGACCAAGGATCACGTGCGGGCACTGGATATATATATCAAAAGCAGGAGCTACAGTCCGTCACCATCTTAGTGAGATGGAGAAGAAGGAAGACCTCCTTCCATTGGTGAGTAAGCTCGCAGATAGAGTGGACACTCTGCAAACTGATTTGCGGAGGTGCTACAACCGCATCACTGCCCTGTCGCATACCAAAAAAAAGTTATGCACCATAGTGTTACATGTCATGGCGCCATAGTGATCTATGACAATTACGGTATCAAATAATCGCAAGGGATTATTTTATCCCGCCTGGCTTGATTCCAATCTTGGGGAGATCTTTAAGACCTTGTAATCTATCCTATAAGTTCTTATTATTACTATTTTTGCATTAGTTCAAACTAGTAATAAAGTTTGCATCATTAGAATTCCCTTCAGGAATACTCGATCCCTTTTATGAAATTCCAAGTTTATTATTATATATGGAGTGATATTGAGTTTGTGTTTGCTTTATTGATATATGAATGGCTTGAGTATAATTTTACTTGCACTTGATGATAGCAATAGGAGTCTTCTACACCATTGGTATTAATGGAACACCGAAAGATAATGTTGTCAATATGTTGTAAGTCTACGGTTTGATTTACAAAGAAAAATTATATATTCAATTAAGTTGAAAAAGAAACCTTGAACACAAGAGAATGAAAGTTCTATCAAAATAGAGTGAGAAAAAGTCAAGATAGAATCTTCAAGTCATAAGAATGCTTCATATACAATTGGAATTTGATAATTGAGATCGTTAAACTTTTAATTCCTACGTGAAGTGGAATTTATGGCTAGATTCTTTGCAAAGCACTTAAACAAAAGTGTGAGCATATATACGAAAGAAAAGAAAAGGAAGAAGAAAAAGGGCGAGTGTGCAAAGAGCAAGTAGGCATATACCACTACATTGTAGTATGACAAAGAGACACTTTTGAGATTTTGAATCCTAAGTGAATATGTTGATCCTAAAACACTTAGGACTACCTCGCTAACTCATTCGGTTGAACCGGATACTTTTATATTATGTTGAGATTCATCTTTTATGAACTATTGATCACTAAGGTGTGGAACCCTACTAATACTATTCAGATGGTTCGAGTAAGGTACTATTAAGGAACTTATTCCTATGTATCGTATATGATAAACACATGCTGCAACTACCTCAGTTATTTTATCGACTCAGCTTCATGAATATGAGGATCACATCCATTAAGCTAAAACTTGCTCGTGACGAGCAAGAGTCTAAGCTTGGGGAAGTTGATGAGTGCATATTTGCATCATGTTTTACAATATTATTTTGCATTGTAGATGTAGGATCTTGGTATTTTATGGCGCTCGCGAACACATTTTATGTCTGTTTTCACCAGGATCAGGACAGATGATGGATACAATGGATACAATTCTTGGAGAAGTTGTACTGAGGAGAAAAGGAGTTGAAAACAACGTAAATCGCCTATTTGGAAAATATTAATTATATCAGAAGAAAACCAGAGGCGAACAAAGGAGCCAGAGGGTTCAACGACCAACTATACGACTGGAGCAAATTTTCCGGCCGTATAGTTGGCACCGCCTCCACCTCCTCAAATAGTTTCACCACGTGTAACTGGTTTGAGGGGATGACATAAAGAACACCCAGAAATCGTAGAAACCTCACCTCTAGAAGGCATCTAGAGGGGAAACTCATCCATCGAGGATCCATCTTCGCCCTGCATAGATCCGGGAGGCTAAGGCATCAATCTTCATCATCCACAGCTGTATCACCACCATCTCCATCCATCCCATCTACATCTTTTCTAGATCTTGTTGTAATTTTCATACTAGTTGTGGATTTATACAAGTACTATTCATCTATGATAGATTCCGTTGTTATTGCCATGATGTTGATTACCTCCATGTCTGAGTAGATCACTAGTTCTTGGGGAGATGGAGAAACCCTAGTATGAGACTGAAATAAGATAAAGTCTATTATGATATTCATTGCTATGACCATGTGTTAGATTTTCTACATCTTGATGTTGAGAGAAGTCGACCTCTCAATATTTGCCTCTCACGGGGACTTGATGGAGGAAACTACTTGTTGGTAGACGGAGGTGTGCTAGCACTTACAGTGACTATAAAGTTGTTGGCACCCCTTACAGATGAACTTGGGAAACTGAGAAAACTCACGGAACGCTATCCATGCCATGGGATACGTCCTACATGATTACGTCCCTTAATAGCGCAATAACTCGATTTATGTCAATTGCTGACTATTGTGGTTATGAGAATCATGTGAGCAATGGTTGCTGCCTATTTGTCCAATACGGAGTTCCTCCCACACATACATAGTTGAGAATGTTCATGATGATAATCTTTATCTTAGCTCCTTATAATTCTAGTGGTGTATCCGCTACTCCCTGAGAATGCTCTCCCTATTGTAGTTCCAATCTCTCTTACATACACGATACTTACTTTATATATTCAGTTGTTTTACTTTACCTTATTATTGCTCTTATACCTAAAACCCAAAAACACCATTTTACACAATATTCGCATTTTATCTTGTCACTTAGAACTTTATCTAGCATTTCTATCGTAATATTTATTTCAAGAGTTATTAGACTTCAGATCCTATACTCCCTGTGGGATCGATATCTTTATTTCGAAACTAGCTAAAAACGATTTGTGCACTTGCAGTCATTAGTAATCCTTCACACAAATCTACGTAATTGTTGAGTACCAGGATGCTATTGAGAGAGAGGTTGTGAGTAAGAACCCGGAAGTGATTCAAGACCTTGAGGAAGAAGTTGGAGACTGGGAGGGAAACACCATGTACCAGTCGTGCTTTGAGGTAGACCTTCTCTGTGGCTTGGGGAGAGGGGCCAATCTCGCTAGCCTGCCTCGGCCGCTAGACCAGCCCCTCCATCAAAGGGAGGTAGCCTTCATCGATGAGCTCCTTCAGGTGCTCCGCAAGAAGATCAAAGCCCCTCCACACTCCCTTGTGGGAGTTAGCCTTCGCCTCCACGGCTTCGAGTGCCGCTCTTTTCTAATTATCACCGATGATTTCCACCACGGCGGTGACGAGAACCACCACCCCCTTCGGCATAATGGAGACACCCTTGAATGGCTCCTTGGATGCCTTGGGAGTCCCCGCTATCGATGGGATGTTGTTGCTGCTCGCTATTGGAGTGGATTGGAAGAAAGGGGGAGGTGGATTCTCTCTGCTAGGGTTTTCTTTCGCTGGGAGCTCGAAGGGTCACACGGCGAGAGGAAGAAGACGATGCAGGGGAGAATGCAGGTAAACGATTTGTGTTTGGCTGCAATAATTATTTATAACCCATGGCGTCAAGATTCATCTGCAAGGTATCTAACGGTCACAACGTTGACAATGTGTGCGTGAATGTGAGCGGTAATTTTGCAACGTCCCACATTTGCCGCTTTACGTTTCGGATTTCATGCATGGGAAAATCGCTAATGATTAACCACTGTCGTATGCGAGTTTCTAGGAAGCGTAGGTTGTAGGCTATGTCGCTCTACTAACAGTGGTAGGGGAGTAGTCCCGCCTAAAGATTCCTATATAGGCGGACACTGTCCAACTATGGAAGGGAAGACTGAAGACTTGAAGATTCTCTGCTTTATATGTCGAAAATGGAGAAGATTATAGGGTCCTTTGGGAAGACTTCAAGATGTTGCTTGACAAATTGCCGGCATCACCTAGATGGAGCATTCAACATTAAAGGGCAAGACAACGTGATATCTCAAAGTCCTCCAGGGGCTATTGTTGCGATATGCTTAATGGGTATCACCATAGCATGTCTCTAATCCAGTTAACCCGGGTGGCTACGGTTGGTAGCAAGGACTATGGCCTGCTGGGCGGCCAAGTTAGACGGATCCAAAAGGGAGGCCCATGCTGGACGAAGGTAGGCTATGGTGCAGTTACCACCAACCCGGAGCCTTGGAGTACAAGACACAAAGAATAGTTAGTATTAGTGTAGGACTCTGTAACCTGTCCAGCAAGGTCCTTTCCCTGTAACCCTAGGTTATGGCGCATTTATAAGTTGGACCTGTGGGAGCCTTTAGGGCACAATCTCATAGACAAGTTCCTAGAACAAGTCACACCTCGCACAGCGAACCAATCTCTGTAACTCGGTGTATTGCCATTATAGTGATTTGTAGTAGGAGTAGGGTTCCGCCACCGGTGTGGGACTAGAACCTGGGTAAGCTGTGTTACCTCGTAACCATCAACTCACCGCCTTCCCACACCTCTCTAAAACACTTTATGAGGATCCCTCATGGCGTACTCGTCGGCAATACCATGACAGTCATGAGTATAGATGCGAGAATCACGAGGAGTACTCTTGGCGTGATCTATTTGGTTCCATTAAAGATCACGACTCAATCATGACATTAACCACATGCTCGATGGCTAGAATTTTAGTACCAGCCATTCTGAGGTAATGTGTGAACATTATCAACAGGCTTCAATAGAATGGATCTTGGGTTGAAAGTCAGCTTCATGTACGAGATTCACAGCACTAGAATCTAGCACAATCTGGGACCTTCGGTTCAAGTCCAAGGGTTAAAACTTGAGAAAATAGTAACTACTACTTGACTGACATAACGTACACTTCAAGGTAGTAATCACAAGGTAGCTTACAAAAGAAGGATGAACTTCTAAAGTACCCAACAAACAAAAAGGAGGCACATGAGGACAAAGGAAACCGAAAATCCTATAACAGAAAACTATGGAGCTTACAATATAATATTGTAGGTGCCATACAACAGAGAGATCATGATGGAAAGGAAATCTCTCGGCTGAAGCAGAGCACAGGGAACAAGGAAAACACAACACACACAACTCTAGAGAACTCAACACTACGTCAATTGGTTGAGGAACGACCTGCCCAGAAGGCACCTAAGCTTTGAAAGACTAGAAAAGATATCAAAACATTTTCCAAATCAACACAAGGTAAGATGACCCAGAATTAGAGCGATACCAGATGAGTAGCAAAAGAAGCGTACTAGAGTTTTCACAAATACTTTTCATTTTTAAAATAATTTTTAGGAGCACTAGACTCAACATCGACCAGTAGCAAGGTTTTCCTATGGACAGTACTGCTCTGATAGCAAAAACCTCTGACACGCCCGGTATCAGGGTTAAACAAATCCTAGACCTTATACTAACATAAGCTTAACCTAGAGCTTGGGGATATCTAGTGAACAATCGGTAACACAACAGTGACCCTGCGACACAAAAATTAGTACGGCACGCTCATAACTGAGCAAAGAACCAAAATGTTACAAGTAGAGATCACTAACCATAAACATCAAAGAATGGAAGGAAAAATTATGCTATTAAGTATAACAAACTTAATAAATGGCCTAAGAGGCCTAAAGCATAACGATGATGTCCTAGCCCCTAGATTCCAGGTTACCGGCCGGGAACCCCAAGCTACTCGTCGATGTCAAAGTCGTACCAAACTTGTCTTCTGGGGAACACTTTCTCTGCTACAAAAGTATCAACAAAGCAAGGGTGAGTACAGGGTGTACTCTGCAAGACTTATGGCTGGTGGGGCTATTTTTCATAAAGCCATCTTTTTTTGTAAAACAAGAGGTAGTAGAAGCTCGTCTAATCTAAATATTTTAAAAGGGAATAAGAGAGAAACGTCTCCAAAATATTGATCATATTTTGATATCCACCAAATCACCATCATAAGTTCAACTAGGATCACCCCTCATACCTACGAGGAAGCATCCTTAAGCACGCGTTGAAAACTCCAAGTTTTACGATTAGGTTAAAGTTCTCTCTGATGTTAGAATCTGGTCACCAAGTCATCCATAACCATGGACACGGATTTTCAAAAAGATTTAACCCTGCAGGGGTGTACAACTTTACCCACACAAACAAACTTCCCTTAATGCCCCTAGGAAAACACACTTCCCTTGTGCACCGGCAGAGGGCGTTTGAACATGACCTTTACCTTACTTTTGCCTAGATCCATGAATCACCAAGAATGGGTTTCCATTTGCTATAGTCGGCCGCACTCTTAGCTCAGTCCTAATCTCTGTGTCCAAAAATCTAGAGTCTGGCCCTGTAGAGCACTCCTCCTGGGACACGCCCTGTATGATGCACCACCTTAAATCCATCCAAAATGCAAATGCCAACTCTAAATCCAAACTACGGACTCATGGATTGAAACTAGGCAAGTTAATGAGTCGAGGGGGTATTCGATGCCTCGTGTGGTTGCACGATCGGTCTTGGTTCCAAAGGCAAGAACTCGGGTCCTAGGGGTGGCGAGTATGGGACTACAAATAACACATTCCACCGTGGCCTCCCGTACAAGCCTTAGCATGTTTAACCTTTACCACTGATCTCACCTCATCAATATATCTCGATCTCCTGTCATACTGGATTCTCTACATCTGATACATCCTCTGGATGAACAAGCACTAATAGCTAAGCATGGCTAATCAAGACACATATATAAGCTCTAGCACTGCACACAAGCCACATCAAGTTATGCTAGGAGTAGTGGATCAGGTAATATAATCTCAAAGGGAGTATTGCAACAGATAGGATACTCTATCTATCGATAAAAGACTATAGTAGAATCGTGTGCCTCATGGTAGGAATTGAAATGCTTTTGAAACCATAGGATTGTATAATGGTGCGGCTTTGCTTGCCTTTGCCTATTGATAACCAAAAAGCAGATCTTCGGAAGCCTTGTGCTTGACTTGATTATAGTTGGTCAAGTATTGTTCTTCGATCTTTTGATGGTGTTGATCTCGGTCTTCGATCTTGGAGTTGGTATTGTATATTACCGGGAAGAACCAAACACCGAAAAGAAAGGGAAACAATCAACACGTGGCATAGATGCAATGCTCAAGCAAGTATGGTGATATGACAAGTTAAATAGTATTGAAATGTAACCCTAATACATGCTTGACAATTTAAAGAGGCATTCGAAGGGTTCAAACCCTAATACAGGAGAGATCCTCAGAACCACCTATGGGGGTTCATTTTGTTTTCTAATTAAACTTGTAATTGTAGTTGTTGAAAAATGCATGGTTTTGATTCTAAGAGATATATCTCATTTTCCTGAACATTTTGATATATTATACATATTTTTCTGCCACATAAATAATAATTTATTGATTTTACAATATTTAATACAATTTATGAAATTACAAAAAGAACATAAAATATTTTATACTGGGCTAAAGCTAGCCACACTGGCTGACAGAAGGGCCCTAGGCCACCTCAGCTACCACGTCGGTAGGGAGAGGCCCACAACCAGTTGACTGCACTGACCCACGCCGCTGGAGTCATAGTGACGTCGACACGACATCACCTGACGATGACCATCCCAGGTCGAGCATGGGTTGGTCGCTGCAGTGTGCACAGGGCTAGGAGGGCAGCTGCGTTTGAGTCAGGGTGTCGAGGGGAACAAATAAGTGGTGGCGCCACATCAGTATGGTCACCAGAGGAGGTCGGTGACAAGCCTGCACGACAACAGGAGGCGGCGCACATCAAGGGAGAAATGGAGAGTGGGGGCTCTCTTTAGCACTGAGGGCTCACCATGGTGCCTACTGTAGACTCAGAAAGGCCGTGGGTAGCCAGAATTGACGGTGGTGACCTCAATCGGAGTCGGATAATATGACATGGTTGACCCTACTAGGGGCCTCCCAACTTGCAGTGCTCGGCGGGAGAGGAGGATGATGAGGAGGCGAAGCTCTAGGGTTACTCGCCAGAGCTCTAGGAGGCATGGTTCGGTATAGCAGAGCAAGGTTCATCGGCCAGAGTTTAGACTCAATTGTGGTCAGCACGACGAAGAGCAAGGAGACCGAGAAGATTGAGGGGGAAGTGAGAGGGGAGGAGTATGAGGCTAAATGTCTCCTCACAGGTCACCTGGTCCAGGGGTGGTGGCGTCAATGTGTCATTGGATGAACAGGAACCCAACACGCAGGTGCTTGAGGTAGAAGACGACCAGGAGATGTGGGTTGAGCCTTGGTGGCTTCTACAGGGCTGCTGGGCAATGCCCTGCGTGCCAGTTAGAGGGTGAGGGGAGATGGGATGCGGCCTGCTAGCTGGGGTTTCTATTTATTATGGAAAATCCATTTTCCTTTTTGTTTCCTTCCTTATCTCTTTGTATTTCAAATTCTTTTCTATTTGAATTATTCCAAGGATACCAAAAAGTTTATAAAATATGTAAAATACTCAGGGGCCCTTGTAGTCAATTTGGGCTCCATTATTTTTGTGTCTTCAAAATATTCAAAACCTTTTTGAATAGAGTACAAGAGAGAGGAATTTAGGGTTAGGGTTTTATTTTGTTTCTTGCATTTTATCTTAGCAAAAATAATGATGGTCATGAATGCACAATCAACCCTAATTGCTATTTACTAAAACTAGGGGTGTTATAGATCTCCTTGATTCCGGCCATATGACTTGTGCATCCACTATCAAAGACCCATTTTGACCCACCGTAAGCATAGCCCTACAAGAAATCAATGCTTTGTTTTAGGTACCCATTTTTCAGTGGGTACTCTTTTGTTGGTGATAAGGGTCTTGGGAACCCAAATAGACCAAGCAATGTAATCATCATATGGACCAACATATGCTGAATAAACATCACCATAATAATCTCGAAATAAAACATAGTGAGGGTTAGTGATTCCTGCAAAACCATCATGAGCACTTTTGCGCTTAGTAGCATCAGATTCTATAGTGGTGCCCTTCTTTGCTTGAGCGGGATTGTCCTTCTTCTTATTTTTCTTATTCTTCTTTTTCTTGGAGACAAAGCCAAGACCCTCGTTCCCATTGTTTGACCTTTGCTTAATCAAAATGTCATCAAGAGATTCATTACCTTTGGGAAGTGAGGACTTGGCAAGCTCATCCTTCAAATCATTTTCCTCAATGATATCTGCATAATCACATAAAGGAGTATAGGTACTAGGAACATCATATTTAGTTAGTAGAATTTGAAGTTGATCATGAGACTTGGTGAGGATAGAGTGTTCACTCTCCAAAGACTTGTGGGCTTTGTCAAGTTTTTCTAGTTCGTCGCTTAGTCTTGCATGAGCAACACCAAATTCAACCTTTTCCTTTTAAGCTTTTTAGCCTTAGAAATAGCATGGTCATGTTCTTTAATTAGTTGAGAAACAATTGAACCATATGACTCATCAATAGATTCAAGCTTCCCCTCAAGAGAAGCCCAAAGCTCTTCCTCTTATTCTATAACATTTTTTAAGAAATAGCATTCTCTCTTTCAATTCTACCTTTATCTTCAACAAGATCTTCCAAATGAACAAGTTGATCTATGAGGGCCTTAAAATGCTTCCTGTGCTCACCTCACAAGTGAAGGGTTCCATAGAATAAAACAAAAAATTCCTACGTTGGAACCTCCTAACGCCCAATATCTATCTATGTAGTAATGCAGTAATGACCAGAGCATATAGAATACATACCCTTGTAAACCATATGCGGTTAACGTTCCGAGCGGAACATGGTTGAAGTAGTCGAACTCATAGCTGACCTCAAGGGTGCAAAGCTCCTCGCAGGTCACCCTTGCTCCTTCTTCATCGTGCAGCAGCTCCGGCTCGCGACATCCAAGGTTTCATCACATATGGTGTATGATGACGACCTCTGACTCCTTGATCCCTGCCGGGAGTGTGGAAGTAGATCTCCGGCTTTGAATCCCTGTAGCGCAATAGCGTGCCGCAGGTGTGCTGTCTCTTGCACAAACATTCATTTCTTGGGACCGTGCCAATGCGTGGAGATAACTATGTAGAGAGAGATAGAGGGAGGAATTCTCTAAGGAAAATGCCTTAGCGAACATCTCAAATTGTGTGCCTAATCCCACCCATGGGCACCCCTTTATATAGGGGAAGGGAGGTTTCCCCTCCTGACATGGGTATACCCTATAGGTACTCGAGCTTGGTATATGCGACCTGAATACATAGAGGCCCGCGGTGTCGCCAAGGCCCAAATGAAGAACTCGAGTAACCTACGGACTCTCGATTGCTTGAAGAACAAGAAGAAGCTAAAGATAGAAAGTTCAAAGGGGAAAACCCTAACCTGTAACCGACTTGACCTGCTACCCAAGACCTAGCCTATCTATATAAAGGCTAGGAGGGGGCAGCGAGGAGGACGCACGCAACCCTAGTTTCCACAACCCCCGCCAGATTGCATGTGCGCACCATTGTAATCTTCGATTCCTTTGATAATTCCACGAGCAGACAAGCAGGAGTAGGGACCTCTATGAGGCCTGAACCTGGGTAAATCTTCGAGTCCCCTGTGTGCTTGTTTGCTAGCCGATAGATGTCTCCAGCGCTCCCTCCTTCTCCAAAACCCAAGTCCATAACAATGGGCATTGATGAGCTAAACCCTCGTCAATTAGCATCGTCTGTGGGAATTGGGAGTGCTGATGTTGCGGCTTCTTCGGCCCCATCAACCGCGATCTACAACTCCACAACAGCGGAGATTCGCCAGCTCTTCGGCACGTTCGACTTCACCGTCCACACGCCAGCCACTCGCCCGGCTTTCGAGTCCGTGGGCGACGGAATCAGCCTGGCGATGGGGAGCTTCCGCTTCCATGTCGGTCAGATGGGCACGCTTCGCATGCCTGACCAGCCGACGGTACCATCGGTTGCTCTAGCATCGTGGTTCCCTCCATCTATCGGCACCCTCAGTGAGCTCAACGCCCCGACAACAATCGAGAACACGGTCAGCGACAGCAGTCGCGACTCCGATCTAAGCGATCTGGCAACTGAAGATGGAACCTACGGTTCCGGATCTGAAAGTTGCGGGAGCAGCAGCTTCCCCAACCACTTCATGTGCACCGTCATCAACACGGGCGACACCTCCGCCAATCGCGATAACACGGGCAATCGTGGCAATGAAACCGACCTGCCTAATGACGGCAATGGTGGCAATGGTGGAAATGGCACCCCCGTTAACAACAGAGGAGCAGTCGAACCTCCAACCATAATAAACGAGCAAACTGGCGAACGCGTCGTGATCAAGCTCAACAAACAAGAGTGGGCTTGCTGCCGCGATGCCTTACGAGGAAACCCTCTACCCTTTGGATCTCCACAAGAGCTGCTAATGGGATACCATTGGCTCCTGAAGGAAGAATTCAAGTGCCAAGTGCAAACAATTGCGCAACTCGAGGCATGCAAAAAGGCGGCAGACGAGTCGAGCCTTCGACGTGCTGGGCTCTATTCCCACGGAGGATCCTCCTCAAAGGGCAACGAGTACCTCGCAAACAAGAGGCGATCTTGGATGGCCCATCTCATTGAGCAGGAACGCATAGAAGCTGCAAGGGTCCTCGACTTCAGCTCTATGACACTCGATGCACGGGGCAACGTGGTCCCCAAGACGCCACAGGCCGCGGTGACAGTAGCAACCATGTACCTCCTCAAGAACCAGCCGCCAGCTGGAGATCCCCGAGCCGCCATGCACCGATCTACGATCGCGGGCTTGGGACTAGTCGTAGCCACCCTCGACAAGGAACGAACACCGGAGCCGAAAAAAGGCAAAGCGCTAGCAAAGCGCTACTCCTCGCCCTCATCCAGCAACGACAGTCACGACCTTTCCCGATGCCACCGCTCATGGCGACATGACCACGACTATGATGCGCGCGATGACCTCACGCAGCGCAAGATCGACAAATCAAGGGCCCGACATGCTCGGTCGACTGATTCAGAAGACGAGGATGCGGAGCTCTATTGCGATAGATGCTTCAGCAGGGCCATCAGGCAAAAGCGAATGCCCAAGGGGTTTAAACTCCCATCAGAGAACCCAAAGTTTGACAGCCTACAGGACCCAAAGATCTGGCTGGAAGACCACATCTCCTCCGCCAGGCTCCACGGCGGTAGTCGAAGCATGGCCATGCAATGCTTACAGCTACAGCTACAAGGCTCCGCCCGAGCATGGCTCAACAACCTCCCACGCGGATCCATTTGCAGTTGGGATGAGCTGGTCTACAGCTTCGTGCGCAACTTCAAGGGCACCTACAACCGGCCTGCATCAAGGCGAATCGCTATGCTCCTACATCCAAAGGTGGTCCATCATCAAGAACTCCGCAGAGAACATCTCGGAGGATCGCGCGATTGACGCATTCAACGGCGGCGTCCGCCGCATAGAGCTCAGGGAGGAGCTGGGCTGATCAAAGCCCAAGACCATCGACCACCTGATGGAAATCGCGAATCCGTGGGCCGATGGAGAAGATTCAGTGAAGAATCGCGTTCACTCTGACGAGGAGGCAGAACTCGAGCGCAGACGCGACCGCCGAGGCAAACGCCGCATGTGCATCTACGATGACCGCGACAACGTCAATATGGTCGTAGCTAGCTACGTCGACAGACGCGACGATAACCGCAACATCGGATATCGCAGCGGTGGACACCGTGACCCCGTGAAAACCACGCAAGTGTGGCAACGCGACAATCGTGATGAGGCACCCGCGACATCCATTGAAGACAAAATGTCTGGGCCATGTACGGTGCACTTCTACATCAACAAACATGATGGAAAGAAGAAGTCCAGCCACCTCTTCAAGGACTGCCGCGAGTTCCTCAAACTACATGAGGGATTGGTTCGGATGAATTGCAACGCAGTCGAAAGAGGCTATGGAGCTGCTCCAGGCGCCGTGGCACATGGCGCTCTGCCACCACCACCTAGAATACCCCCAAACGGAGCTGCGCCGGACCAGCACCAGGGAGGCGAACCATACCCACGAGCCATGGGTACCATGATGATCCAAAAAGGACGCCCCTCAAACAGGGTGCAGAAGGCCATCACTCGCCAAGTCAACTTGGCCACAAACTCACCACCTTATACCACTGAGTACCTCACGGAAGCAAGTCCTGCATCACCTTCGACAAACGCGATCACCCGCCTCAAGTACCTCGTCCAGGCCATTGTCCCCTCTGTTGGGTCCGCAGCATAGAAAACAAAAAAATTCCTACGATGAGAACTTCACGCGAAGATCTATCTACTAGGTACAGAGAAACGGGTGGACATACATCCAACGAGAACTTACCCTCGAAGACAACAAGTTTTGTTAACGAGTAGGAACTCGTGGTTGATGTAGTCGTACACTTGCCGATCTCAAGATCATGAGGAAGTCCGAGCGCCGCAACTCAGTAGCGCATCCGTACTCGCACACACGTTCAAGCCACCGGACAACCTCCACCTCCTCGCTCCAGCGATCCAGCGGAAGCAGCAACTCCTTCCAGACGAAATGCCACCGGGAACATGTATCTCGCTAATCCGAGACCATGGGGGAATAATTCTAGAGGGGGAGAGAGATCCTTCACAAGGAGGTGTGAGGATTAAGGAGGGAATGGGTGGCATTTTATAGGAGGAGGGGGGTGCCCCCTCTCTCCATGGCCGGCGCATGGGGGGTGACCCCTCACCTCCCCCATTCATGTGGTGGTAACCCCTCCACATTAAAATGCCTCTTCACATTCCCTTTTAAAATCTCCACTTTAAATGCATTAAATTTCTCCAAATTTAATGCTCTCTCATTTAATAAAACTCTATTATTAAATTTATTCAGAATTTTGTTAATTACTTTAATTAAAAAACATTCACATATAGCCCCTTGCAATATTTCAATATCACATGCAGAACCTCTTTCTGCAATTTCACCCGAAACAATTTCCGGTTTCTATTGAAACAATTCCTGCGCTTTGCAATTCTTTCGTCTGAAACATATGTGCTCGAAAATGGTGTCCGATAACTCTTAAGTGTGCGACCCTACGGTTCGCGAATAATGCAGACATGATCGAGACCCTTCTCCGATCAATAATCAGCTGCGGGACCTGGAGATCCGTACTGACTCCTACACATTCAACGATGACTTCTGTGATCGTGAGAACCTTTAACGCTTGTAACTAAATCCCTTTGTCTCTCGATATATTACATGTCCGAGATTCGATCATCGGTATCTCCATACCTAGTTTGATCTCGTTACTGACATGCACTCTTTTCTCGTTCCCGTGATATAACATTCTAGTGATCACATCACTTGCTTGCAAGCTATCTTCATGTGATATCACCGAGAGGGCCTAGAGTATATCTATCCGTCATCAGGATTGACAAATTCCACTCTTGATCCATGAGCCTCAACATAACACCTTCGTAGTACTGAACCCATCTTTATAGTCACCCTGTTACGGTGTGACGTTTGATGTTATCAAGATACTCTTCTGGTGTTAGCAATTAACATGATCTCATGGTCTAAGGATAAAGATTACTTCGTATGATGTTATAGCAATATAAACATAATGACTTGATCGTAATGCTATACTTCAGATGAATGTTCATCACATCATTCCACCAATGGTGTGACCTTGTTATTAACAACATCCAATGTCCATGATCAGGAAACCTTGATCATCTTGTTAATCAAGAAGCTAGTCTATAAGAGAGGCATAACTAGGAAACCTTTTTGTTTATTAAACACACATGTATTGATGTTTCCGATCAATACAATTCTAGCATGTAAAATAAACATCTATCATATATAAGGAATACATATAACAACTTTATTATTGCCTCTCAGGGCATATTTCCTTCAGTCTCCCACTTGCACTAGAGACATTAATCTAGTTCACATAGTGATAAATCTAACACCCATGGAGTTCTGGTGTTGATCATGTTTTGCCCTAGGGAGAACTTTAGTCAACGGATCTGCTACATTTAGGTCCGTGTGTACTTTACAAATCTTTATATCTCCGTCCTTGACATGCTCGCATATGAAGTGAAACCGGCGCTTAATATGCTTGGAATTCTTGTGAGACCTCGGTTCCTTTGCGTTGGCTATGGCTCCATTGTTGTCACAATAGATCACCATTGGGTCCAATGCACTAGGAACCACACCTAGTTCCGTTATGAACTTTTTCATCTAAACTGCCTCATGCGCTGCTTCTGAAGCAGCAACATATTTCGCCTCCATCGTTGATCCAACCACCACAGGTTGTTTGGAACTCCTCCAACTAACTGCTGCTCCGTTCAAGAGAAATACGTATCCGGATTGAGACTTAGAGTCATCCGGATCGGTGTCAAAGCTAGCATCGACATAACACTTAGCGACTAGCTCTTCTTCACCTCCATATATAATAAACATATCCTTAGTTCTTCTCAAGTACTTAAGGATGTTCTTTACCGCTATCCAGTGTTCCGAACCTGGATCAGATTGGTACCTACTAGTCAAACTAATAGCATGTGCCACATCCGGTCTTGTACATAGCATGGCATACATAATAGAGTCTATGGCCGAGGAATAGGGGATCTTATCCATCATCTCTCTTTCTTCTGCCGTAGCCGGACTTTGAGTCTTACTCAATGTCTTGCCTTGCAACATAGGTAAGAACCCCTTCTTACTTTCGTCCATATTAAACTTCTTTAATATCTTATCAAGGTATGTACTCTGCAATAGCCCAATTAGGCGCCTTGATCTATCTCTATAGATTTTAATGCCTAATATATATGACGCTTCACCAAGGTCTTTCATCGAAAATTTGCTGTTTAGATAACTTTTAACACTATTTAAAAGATCTATATCATTTCCAATCAATAATATGTCATCCACATATAATATCAAAAATGCCACATTGCTCCCACTCACTTTCTTGTAAATACAAGCCTCTCCATAAGTCTGGATAAATCCAAACTCTTTGATCACCTCATCAAAGCGGAGATTCCAACCCCGGGATGCTTGCTTCAGTCCATAGATGGATCGCTGAAGTTTGCATACCTTATTAGCATCCTTAGGATCAACAAAACCCTTAGGTTGTATCATATACAACTCTTCTTCAATATTACCATTGAGGAACGCAGTTTTGACATCCATCTGCCATATTTCATAATCGAAATATGCAGCAATTGCTAACATAATCCTAACCGAATCGTAGTCAACTCCTTGAATTTGTCGAAACCCCTTTGTGACAAGTCGAGCCTTATAGATGGTCACATTACCATCAGCATCCGTTTTTCTTTTGAAAATCCATTTTATCTCAACGGCCTTTCGATCGTGAGGTAAGTCCACCAAGTGCCAAACTTGGTTCTCGTACATGGAGTCCATCTCGGATTTCATGGCTTCCAGCCATTTGTTGGAATCCGGGCTCATCATCGCTTCTTCATACGTCGCAGGGTCATCCATTTCATCAACCATGAAATTCACAACAGGATTGCCGTACAGTTCAGGAGCTGCACGTGTGCTGCTTGACCTGCGAGGTTCGGTAGTGTCCACTTTAGGAGTTTCATGATCATTATCATTAGCTCTCTCTTCATCAGGTGAAATCAACTCTGAAACAACTTCCGGTGCTGCGCCACTCGCCATTCCATGAAGAGAAGGTTCAATAAACTCTTCGAGTTCTACCTTCCGACTACTCACACCTTTCGCGAGAAACTCCTTCTCAAGAAAGGATCCATTCTTGGCAACAAAAACCTTGCCCTCGGATCTGTGATAGAAGGTATACCCAATTGTTTCCATAGGGTATCCTATGAAGACACATTTTTCCGCTTTGGGTTCGAGTTTATCTGGTTGAAGTTTCTTCACATAAACATCACATCCCCAAACTTTAAGAAATGACAGCTTAGGTTTGTTTCCAAACCATAATTCATACGATGTCGTTTCAACAGATTTAGATGGTGCCCGATTTAAAGTGAATGCAGCTGTTTCCAGTGCATAACCCCAAAATGACAGTGGCAAGTCAGTCAGAGACATCATAGATCAAACCATATCCAATAAGGTATGATTACGACGTTCCGACACACCATTACGTTGTGGTGTTCCCGCAGGCGTGAGTTGTGAAACTATTCCACACTCTTTCATGTGTGTGCTAAACTCGTAACTTAGATACTCTCCTCCACGGTCAGACCGTAGAAATTTGATCTTTCTATTATGATGATTTTCCACTTCAATCTGAAATTCCTTGAACTTTTCAAAAGTTTCAGACTTGTGTTTCATCAAATAGATATACCCGTATCTACTCAAATCATCCGTGAAAGTAACAAAATAACGATATCCACCTCACGCCGACACACTCATTGGTCCATACACATCAGTATGTATGATTTCCAATAGATCTGTTGCCCATTCTATTGAATCGGAAAACGTCGTTCTAGTCATCTTGCCCATAAGGCATGGCTCACATGTATCAAATGATTCAAAATCAAGTGATTCCAAAACTGCATCGGAATGGAGTTTCTTCATGCGTTTAACGCCAATATGACCTAGACGGCAGTGCCACATATATGTAGACATATCATCATCAAGTTTAATCTTTTTAGCATTAACATTATGAATGTGTGTAATATTACTATCGAGATCTATCAGAAATAAACTATTCAACATAGGTGCATGACCATAAAAGATATCATTCTTATAAATCGAACAACCATTGTTTTCAGATTTAAAGGAATGACCACTTTCCATCAAACATGATCCAGATACAATGTTGATGCTCAGTGCAGGCACTAAATAACAATTATTTAGGTTTATAACTAATCCCGATGGCAAATGGAGAGGTAGCGTCCCGACGGCGATCACATCAACTTTTGATCCATTGCCGACCCACATCCTGACCTCATCCCTTGCTAGTTGTCGCTTGTTCCGTAGCCCCTGAACCGAGTTACATATATTAGCAACCGATCCCGTATCAAATACCCAGGTGCTACTGCGAGTACTAGTCAAGTACACATCAATAACATGTATATCACATATACCTTTGTTTTCCTTGCCAGACTTCTTGTTCGCCAAATACTTGGGGCAGTTGCGCTTCCAATGGCCAGTCCCCTTATGATAGTAGCACTCGGTGTCAGACTTAGGGCCAGCTCGGGGTTTCTTTTCAGGCGTGGCAACAAAATTGCCACCCTTCTTTCCCTTGTGCTTGCCTTTCTTGTCTTTCTTGAAACCGGTGGTCCTATTGATCATCAACACTTGATGTTCTTTCCTAATCTCCACTTCTGTAGTCTTAAACATTGACAGAAGCTCGGGAAGAGACTTCTTCATTCCCTGCATATTATAGTTCATCACGAAGCTCTTGTAGCTAGGTGGCAGAGATTGGAGAACACGATGTATGCCTAAGTCAATGGGAATCGTTATTCCCAAGGACACAAGCTTATCGGCGTTCCCAGACCTTTTGAGTATGTGCTCACTAACGGAGCTGTTTTCCTCCATCATGCAGCTAAAGAACTTTTCTGTAGCATTATAACTCTCTACGGCAGCATGGGTATCGAAAATCATTTTCAATTCTCCCATGGTATCAAAGGCATTGCCATTTTCGAAACGCTTTCGAAGTTCTGGCTCTAGCCCATACAGTATGCCGCAATGAACTAAGTTGTGGTCCTCCTGACAAGTCACATAGACATTCTTTTCCTCGTCAGGGGCATCAGGAGCTGGTGGGGGGCCTAGCGGCGCATCTAGCACATATTGCTTTTGTGCAGCAGTGAGGAGAATCCTCAAATTCATAGCCCAGTTGGTGAAGTTCCTACCATTCGCAACAAGTTTCTCTTTCTCCATGAACACATTGAAATTAAAAACAGGTGGTGCCATCTACAACAGAATTTGTAAATTTTATTTAGACTAAGTTTATGATAGATTGAGTTCAACTAATCCAAATTACTAATGAACTCCCACTCAAAAACGACATCCCTCATGTCCTTTTGGTGATTACATGAACCAAATCCACTACACCAAGTCCGAGCATCACGTGAGTTGATGTAGCTTCAAAGGCGAGCATCTACATGGCCATCATATCAACTATATGACTCATGCTTAAACTTTTGGTCCGTGTTCCGAGGCCATGTCTGTACATGCTAGGCTCACCAAGTAAGAACCTTAGTATTCGCGTGTGTAAAACTGTCTTACACCCGTTCCTATGAAAGCGTAGATTTAAGTACACCCGATCATCACGTGATGTCTCGAAACACGATCCACAGAACGGTGCATACTCAAGGAACAACACATTTTTATCTTGATATCTAAATGAGGGATCATCTTATAATGCTACCAAAAGCGCCAAACTAGCAGTATAAGATGCAAACATCTAATGTGTAAAGTGAGATGATATGGTCCATGCATTTGATCTCTATCACTTGCATCATGGTATGATCTCTATCATTCCTTTGTGTGTAAGGCCAAGGTCTATGGAACTTACACGTTGAGTGTGTTGTAAGAGTATCTATCATACATCTACTTACAACAATACCATATCAATACACTAGCCCAGGAACGATCTAAACTAGACGCCTCTAATTTATCAATTGCAAGTTTTACGTGGCTTAGGGCTTTCAGAGATAGAACCGTTCTGACCTACGAACATGAACCACAACGAGGATAACTAAGTTATTAGCAACTCGTTGTAAATCAGATATTGACTATAGTAGGAGAGACAGACACCCGCCAGCCACTTATGCAAAACAAGTTGCATGCCAGTAATGGAACCGGTCTCATGTATGATGACATGTAAGGTTGGTCCGGGCCGCTTCATCCCACTATGCCACCAATATCCAAAATACATAGAATATGCAATAACATGATCATCATCGCCCACATATAAACATATGTGTACTACCCGTGCAAAGCACCTACGCATAGATCAGGCTCTGATACCACTGTTGGGTCCGCAACATAGGAAACAAAAAATATCCTATGATGAGAACTTCACGCCAAGATCTATCTACTAGGTACAGAGCAATGGGTGGACATACATCCAATGAGAACTTACGCTCGAAGACAACGAGTTTTGTTAACAAGTAGGAACTCGTGGTTGATGTAGTCGTACACTTGCCGATCTCAAGATCGTGAGGAAGTCCGAGCGCCGCAACTCAGCAGCACATCCGTACTCGCACACACGTTCAAGCCACTGGACAACATCCACCTCCTAGCTCCAGCGATCCAGCGGAAGCAGCAACTCCTTCTAGACGAAATGCCACCGGAAACATGTATCTCGCTAATCCGAGACCATGGGGGAATAATTCTAGAGGGGGAGAGAGATCCTTCACAAGGAGGTGTGAGGATGAAGGAGGGAATGGGTGGCCTTTTATAGGAGGAGGGGGGTGCCCCCTCTCTCCATGGCCTGCGCATGGGGGGTGACCCCTCACCTCCCCCATTCATGTGGTGGTAACCCCTCCACATTAAAATGCCTCTTCACATTCCCTTTTAAAGTCTCCACTTACTTGCATTAAATTTCTCCAAATTTAATGCTCTCTCATTTAATAAAACTCTTTTATTAAATTTATTCAGAATTTTGTTAATTACTTTAATTAACAAACATTCACATATAGCCCCTTGCAATATTTCAATATCACATGCAGAACCTCTTTCTGCAATTTCACCCGAAACAATTTCCGGTTTCTATTGAAAAAATTCCTGCGCTTTGCAATTCTTTCGTCTAAAACATATGTCCTCCAAAATGGTGTCCGGTAACTCTTAAGTGTGCCACCCTACGGTTTGTGAATAATGCAGACATGATCGAGACCCTTCTCCGATCAATAATCAGCTGCGGGACCTAGAGATCCGTACTGACTCCTACACATTCAACGATGACTTCTGTGATCGTGAGAACCTTTAACGCTCGTAACTAAATCCCTTTGTCTCTCGATATATTACATGTCCGAGATTCAATCATCGGTATCTCCATACCTAGTTTGATCTCGTTACTGACATGCACTCTTTTCTCGTTCCCGTGATATAACATTCTAGTGATCACATCACTTGCTTGCAAGCTATCTTAATGTGATATCACCGAGCCTAGAGTATATCTATCCGTCATCGGGATTGACAAATTCCACTCTTGATCCATGAGACTCAACATAACACCTTCGTAGTACTGAACCCATCTTTATAGTCACCATGTTACGGTGTGACGTTTGATGTTATCAAGATACTCTTCCGGTGTTAGCAATTAACATGATCTCATGGTCTAAGTATAAAGATTACTTCGTATGATTTTATAGCAATATAAACATAATGACTTGATCGTAATGCTATACTTTGGATGAATGTTCATCACATCATTCCACCAATGGTGTGACCTTGTTATTAACAACATCCAACGTCCATGATCAGGAAACCTTGATCATCTTGTTAATCAACAAGCTAGTCTATAAGAGAGGCATAACTAGGAACCCTTTTTGTTTATTAAACACACATGTATTGATGTTTCCGATCAATACAATTCTAGCATGTAAAATAAACATCTATCATATATAAGGAATACATAATAACAACTTTATTATTGCCTCTCAGAGAATATTTCCTTCACCCTCGTACTCGAGGCGCAAATTGGAGGTTTCGACATGAGCCGCATCTTCATGGACGGTGGAAGCGGCATCAACCTTATATTCGCGAGTACCTTGCGAGCAATGAGGATTCCTCTGACTTGCCTAAAAGCCTTGGACACAACATTCCACGGCATCGTCCCAGGAAAAGGCGTATATCCCCTGGGCAAAATCAACCTCGACGTCATCTTCGGCATGCCGAAAAACTTTCGGCGCGAGCGCATCGACTTTGAGGTCATTGACTGGCCCTCACAGTACCACTGCATCCTCAGACGTGTCGCGTTCACTAGGTTCATGGCAGTACCACACTACGCCTACCTGCAAATGAAAATGTCAGGTCCCAATGGCGTCATCACAGTCAACGGGAGCTTTGAGAGATCCAACAGTTGCGACAGGGAATTCAACAGAATTTCCCAGTCCTTCGGCCTGCAGGAAGAACTCGCGAGACTAAAGGAGTCGACAGACAATAGTCTGCCTCCCCTAAGTCGGCCAAGCTCGCCCGATCTATCTTTCGACTCATCAGTGCATACAAAGAAAGTGCAGGTCCACCCATCGGATCCCGCCAAGACGGCCCTCATCGCCAACAACTTGAGTCCCGCATAGGAACTCGCGCTCGTCGAATTCCTCCGTGAGCACTAGGAAATCTTCGCCTGGTGTCTAGCGGACATGCCAGGAGTTCCCAGGGAATTCGCCGAGCACGCACTCAACATCAACCCAGACGCAAGGCCAGTCAAGCAAACAATCCGGCGATTATCTGAGCCACAAGCAAAGGCAGTCGGAATGGAGATCAACAGACTCCTCGACGCCAAGTTCATACGCGAGATCAAGGAAAGCACTTGGCTCGCCAACACGGTGCTAGTACCAAAAAAGGACACGGATATCCTATGGATGTGCGTGGACTTCACCTCTCTAAATAAGCACTGTCCAAAGGATCACTTCCCGTTACCGCGAATCAACCAGATCATCGACTCCACCGCGGGATGCGCGCGCCTCTGCTTCCTTGATGCCTACTCAGGCTATAATCAGATTCGAATGAAGGAGGAAGATCAAGAAAAAATAGTGTTTACAACGCCCTTCGGTGTGTTCAGCTACAACACAATGCCTTTCGGGCTAAAAAATGCAGGAGCCACCTACCAGCGGTGCATGCAGGCTTGCCTCAAGGATCAACTTGGTCGCAGCATTCAAGTCTATGTCGACGACATAGTAATCAAGACCAAGGAGGAAGCCTCCCTAATCGACGATTTACACGAAACCTTCGCCAACCTTGACCGCTACCAGATCAAGCTCAATCCGGACAAATCCTCCTTTGGCGTACCATGTGGTCAACTACTAGGGTATCTCATCTCCGCGAGAGGAATCGAGGAAAACCCGAAGAAAATAAAAGCCATACTGGCCATGGAGAAGCCGAAAAACATAAGGGGTGTCCAGCAGTTGGCTGGGCAAATCGCAACCCTCAGTCGATTCCTCAGTCGGATGGGTGAAAAGGCACTGCCCTTCTACTAACTCCTCCGCAAAGCTGAAAAGTTCGAGTGGACCAACGAAGCGCAGGAAGCATTCGAAGACCTCAAGTGCCTGCTATCCACTTCGCCAGTATTGGTGACCCCACGAGAAAGGGAACCACTGTTGCTGTATATCTCTGCCACCAACCAAGTGGTCAGCATAGTGCTCATCGTCGAACGAGCCGAGGAAAACAAGGTCCACGGGGTACAGCTCCTAGTCTACTATCTCAGCGAGGTCCTCACGCCAATAAACCAGCGGTACCCGCACTACTAGAAGCTGGCGTACGATGTCTTCATGACCGCCCGACGACTGCGCCACTACTTCCAGGAACACCCAATCGTGGTAGTCAACAACGCCCCGCTGGGGCATATCCTCAATAACCCCGACGCCACGGGACGAGTCGCGCTTTGGGGAATCGAATTGTCTCCATGAGACATCACATATGAAAAGTGTGATGCAATCAAATCGCAAGTTATCCCTGACTTCCTCGTGCACTGGATGGAGAACCAGCTCCCCGAAAAACTAGATATGTCCTACCTATGGACAATGCACTTCGATGGATCCAAATGGAAGGACGGAGCAGGTGCAGGTGTCATACTGACATCGCCCCAAGGGGACAAGCTGAAATATATCCTGCGAATGCAGTTCACCGCCTCCAATAACGAAGCTGAATATGAGGCCCTGCTACACGGGATGAGGATGGCAAAAGCCTGCGGCGCCAAGAGGCTCATTATATACGGCGACTCCAAGCTGGTCATCAACCAAACAATGCATGAGTGCGACGCACTGAACGACAACATGATCGCGTACCGCGACCTCTATGACGGCTGCAAGCTGCGACACGTAGGCCACGAAAGCAAAGAAGAGGCGGACGCACTCGCCAACATAGGCTCTACCTGCGCCCACATACCACCTGGGGTATTTCTCGAGCGCATCTACGAACGCTCCATCAAGCCAAAGGCAGTAGAGAAGAAAACAAGCACAACAACGGACTCGGGGGCTACGCCACCCAATGAGCCAATGGCACTCGATGACCTGGAGCTAGATACAGGACTCGAAGGACCAATGAGCGTCATGATGATCGAATCATCCTAGACTCAGTCGTACATCACGTACCTCCTCAGCAAAAGGCTATCGGACGATCCGACTGATGCACGGCACATCGCGTGGCGATCCAAGGCATTCGCTGTTATCAATGGCGAACTATACAAGTGTAGCATCACATGAGTACTCCAGCGATGCGTCTCCACGGCCGATGGAAGAGCTGTTCTCCTCGACATCCATGAGAGAACCTTCGGACACCACGCTGGCAGTCGCGCCCTCGTGGCCAAAGCTCTACGAGCTGGGTTCTACTGGCCTACGGCCATGCGCGACGCCAAGGACATCATCCAGAAATGCAACGCATGCCAGCGATTCGCGGACAAGCCACACGCACCTGGCGCAGAATTCCGGCCAATTCCATTGGCCTGGCCCTTCGTGCAATGGGGACTCGACATGGTCGACAAGCTCCCCAAGTCCTCACGAGGAGGCTACGTCTACCTCCTGGTCGCAGTCGACAAGTTCACCAAGTGGATAGAGGCCATGCCAGTGACCAATCAATCAGGGCATAGCGCAGTCAAGTTCTTTGAATCCATCGTCTTCCGCTTCGGAGTGCCACACAGCATCATCACAGACAATGGAACGATTTTCACATCCAAGGAGTTCCAAGAATTCTGTGAAAATCTAGGGATCAACATCAGCTACGCCTCGGTAGCACATCCACAGACCAACGGTCAGGTCGAAAAGGCGAACGGGCTCATCTACGGTGGCATCAAGAAGCGACTCCTCCGGCCACTCGAACAAACTGCGGGTTGCTGGCCAGACAAACTGCAATCAGTACTCTGGAGCCTACGCCCCGTTCTTTATGGTGCACGGGGCTGAAAGGGGTGCTACCCGCTGAGGTACGCTACAAATCGCCGCGCGTGGTCGCTTATAGCGAGCAGGAGTCATCCCTTGCACTCGAAGACTCCGTCGACCTCCTTGACAAGGCAAGGGAAATCGCCGCAGAAAGATCAACGATCTACCAGCAGAACCTGCGCACCACAGTAGGAGGCTATGCCCCAGATCCTTCATCGAAGGCGACCTGGTCCTACGACTGAAGCAGCAAGGACATCTCAAGCTGGAGTCCCCCTGGGAGGGACCAAACGTGATTACCGAAGTAATCCCAGGTGGCGCCTATCGCCTTCAAGACTTAGAGACAGGAGTCGCATACTCCAACCCCTGTAACGTCGCCCAGCTGCGACGCTTCTACCCTTAGTCGTTTTTACTTTTACATTGCAAATAAGGCCACTCAGCCAAGGCTACTTAGCCACACATTGTACTTCGTACTGTCTCACGAATAAATAAAGCTAAGTGCCCCAAAACTCTATGTTCTCCTTTATTTTTCTGCAACTTATCCACTTGGGGGCTGCGCCACCCTATACTCATCTGTTCTACGAACTAAAACACGATATCCTGAGTAGCTGGCACATCAATCGAAACCCCTGACACACATCAACCCAGTTGCAACGCACCTGACAGGTTGACAAGGGACTGAGATAAGCGCATGGCTAGGCTAACGAAAAGGAGTCGCATAGTGCAACGCACTCACAAAACATACACGCTAATAAGCTCTTTATACATCATCAACAATCAATTATGCACATCATTACATACAAACTTTACAACACCGGTACACTTATGTGCAGGATACAAATTAAACTACTATTGCAACAAGAGAACGTTGGTTTGCTCCTCGAAGAAGTCGATGATCTCCTCCGCTGGGCGATCCACCGCCTGATAGTGGGGCACCATGTTCCAAGCAGAACCCGTTGGTGGCGCAGGTGGACCAGCCGCAATTGCCACAATGTCTACATCAGGCATGTGCAGTCGCACCAGCGACAGAGCAGCCTTGGCACCAGCCACCAACTACTGCCTTACACACTCGCGAACTGCAGCCAGGTCTTGGAACTTAGCAAGGAGGGCCAGCAGGCTCGATGGAGCAACATCCAGCGGAAACATCATCCGATAAATGTTCTTCAAGCATGACTGCAACTTATTCAGAAAGTGCAGCACTCACGATGCACGATCCTGCAGGGTCGCCAGTGCGATTGCACGATCATAATCTACCCAGAAGTATCCACTCTCTTGAAGTTGCTCTTGGGTCAGATCATGCATGCGAATGGCAACCCTATCCTTCTCATCCTGCGGATGGCATGCGCTGACAACTACACAAAGCAATAACGGAAGTGTGATGACAGCACACCATTGCGAGTAACTACAAGGAAAAGATAAGAGTAAGCAAGCTAACATTTAAATTGGTCGCCCAGCTGCGTCACCTCCCCCAACAGATATTGTTCTCGGGCGGTGGCCTTCTCTGCCTTCGATTTCCATGCATCCGTATTACCACGGAGTACGGGCAATTCATGCTCCAACTGCTTCACACGATCACGAAGTCGCGAGAGCAGAGACAGCTCATCCACCCTTGAGCGCGACAGTGCCAAAGTATCGTCAAGGGGTGGCGAATCCTGAGGTTCCCTCAAAGGATCACTTGATGTGCCCTATCACAAGCCAAGCAAGAAGCAATAAGAAGACCAAATTGACACACAGACAAAAGATTCGAGTGCATTTAAGATTAGCAAAAGTATCAGCAGATACACTCGCCAAAAGGAATGTTCTTGACAAAAGACATAAACTAATCAACTATTACAAAGCTACTGAGGAGCAACTGGCTGCTTCGACTTAGACGGCTTCGGGGGCCTCATCGAGTCCGTGGCGGTATCAGATGCCACTGACTTTCCGCTGGCCCCTGATGCCGCAGACTTTGCCACCTTCTTGGCTCGCTGCAGCTCCTCTGAGTACTTCACAACTGTGTTAATCAGCTGCGGCCCATACTTGCCACAGGCAGTCGCGAAGGGAGCAAAGACTACCTGCTGGCCGTCTGCGCTAATGGGTATCTCCCTTGAGACCGCTGCAGGATCAACTTCGACTCCGTGGGCCTGCACCATGGCGAGTGACATTGACGCGCTAGCCGCACTGTGCGAGTTCTTGAAGCTTGCAGGGAAACCCCTGGAGAGAGACTCCACTAGCTCGTTCATGTTCTCGATTAGCTCAGCCTTGGGCATCATCTTCTCCCGGAGGCAGCTGAGCACGCCCTTGGCCTTGGAAAGCATATCCTGAACGGCGGCGCTGCGGTCCTCGACTGCTGAAAGCGCACCCGCCACGGCATCATCACAACGGAGGGCCTGAGGATCGAAGCTCAAATTGCCAGCATCTGTACATAAACCCACACATGGGCATGAAAGTCAGCACCAGCAACAAAATCGAAAAAAGAACGATAATGATACCCAAGCAAAGTACCTGAGAGGGCCTTGGCAATCGAGAAAAGCTGTTCTTCGAACAACTTCTCCCTAGCTGCAATGGAGGCACTCAGGTCCTCTTCGCGGTTCTGTGCCTCGTCACGCACCGTGATTGCCTCATCACGGCTCTTCACAGCCATGACGAGTGTCTTTTCCATGGTGGCGGCATTGCGCAGAAGGGCATTATGTTTAGCTACAAGAACAAAACAAAAGGGATTGACTATCAGTCGACTACTGATGGCTCAATGCACGGCGCCTAGAAAAATGCTTGATGGCGGTGTTGATGTAGAGCTCGTTGGGAACCCCAAGAGGAAGGTATGATGAGCACAACAGCAAATTTCCCTCAGTTATGAAACCAAGGTTTAATCAAACTAGTAGGAGCAAGGAAACACCCCAAAGGTGTTACTAGCTGAGCTTTGGCATGGCGCACTACCGGTGCTAGTAGCAACGTGGAGACCTGCACAAAACAACCATAGAACTTTGTCCCCAACTTGTGATGAGGTTGTCAATCTCACCATGTTTTGCGGTAAACAAAGCATTCAACGTATCGAATGGAAAGAAGTAGTAGTTTGCAGAAAGTAAACACAAAGAAGTAAACAGTTGTAGATTGTATGTAAAGAAAAGGACCGGGATCCATAGTTCACTAGAGGTGGCTCTCCTTAGATAGATAACATGCTGGGTGAACAAATTACAGCGGGGCAATTGACAAACACCGAGAAAGAAATACAAGCATATACTAATCATCTTGACTCCTTTGAGACTTGATTGGGCATTACAACATTATACATAGACCACCATCCAACTGCATCTATGACTAATAATCCACCTTCAGGTTATCATCCGAACCCCCTCTAGTATTAAGTTGCAAGAAACAGATTATTGCTTTACGAACTGCGTGTAAAGTAAACAATACGATTGTTCTATGAACAAAGGATTGTTGTTTTCTCCCTAGTAGCAACAACACATCTAGTACCTTATAGATTTCTGTCAGTTCCCCAGATTACCAGAGGCATGAACCCACTATCGAGCATAAATACTAATTCTTGGAGTTGCTAGCATCTACTTGGCCAAGATAGATACTAACAACGGATAGCATGCAAGATCACAAATAACAAAGACATGATAGAATCAATAATCAATCTGAAATAGCATCTCAATATCCATCAGATCCCCACAAACACAACATGCAAAATTACAAATAGATGACCTTGATCATGAACGGACCTCACAAGATCTAGACATCAAAGCACAAAGGAGGAGAACCAACCATCTAGCTACTACATAGATCCATAGTCCAAGGATGAACTACTCACGCATCACACCGGAGGCTTGCATGGTGATGAAGAAGGCCTCCAGGGTGAATTCCCCTCTCCGGCAGGGTGCCGGAAGAGCTTCAGATCCCTCCCGATCTAGGGATGGAGATGACGGCGGCTACAGACTCTTTCCTGGATTTTTGATCAGGTACTTAGGGTTTTCTTCCCGAGGGCAATATATAGGCGAAAGGAGAGGCTGAGGGGGTGCCGGGAGCGGCCACACCATCCCCTGGCGCGGGCCAGGCCTAGCCGCGCGGCCAGGTGGTGTGGTGGCCCCCTGGCCCCTCTCCGTCTCGTATTCTGGCACTTGATGACATCCGGAAAAATAGGCACTTTGGCTTTTGTCCTGTCCAATTTCGAGAATATTCATTTTTTGACTTCTTGGAACCAAAAACAGCAGAAAACAGGCAGCTGGCACTATGGCTCTTGTTAATAGGTTAGTCCAAGAAATCATATGAAAAGTACTCCAAAGTTGGAACAAAACACAAGAAAGTGGATAAAACCAAGGAACATCAAAAATTATAGATACATTTGCAATGTATCAACATCCCCAAGCTTAACTCCTGCTCGTCCTTGAGTAGGTAAGTGATAAAAAGAAAGAATAATTTTTGAGGTGACATGCACCATCATAAACTTGATTAAAGTATTTGTAAAACATTCAAATCTGGGATCATAGTACTTCAATCATAACATAAAAGACAAAGTTCTAGCAATAATCAAAGAAACTATGATGCAACATGAAAAGGCACAAACAAAAGAGTCATGAATAACAATGCTTTGCAAGACGTTTGTTTGTTTCACATAAAGAAAACATAGCATAATATTATTTAGCTTGTCCCTCAATAGAGTAGCAAATATAAATGCATAGGACACCTTCAAAGTTCATAAGAGTGACTAGATACAATAGTTTGAAACAAGCAATATCAAGATATGCATCAATCAACTAGTCTTGGGACAATGCACATAGAACTAAGAATGACCACTATGCTCTCAAAGTAGGTCATAAAGATAGAAGGTGGAGACTCAATATAATGGTGGAAGAAAGGCATTTTGTAAAAGGAAGTAGGGATTCAAGTCTCATAAAGAGCTTCCAAAAATTATGGTACTTATAGCTTTCATCTCTCATTGCCCCTATCATAAGCATCTTTAAGGTGATTATGGTTAAAGTGACACAACTAAGAGGATATGCTTAACAAGTTATAAACCGAAATCTCATGCCCCATACTTACGAAGACCAATCCTCATGCTACTCAACTTCAGTCACGAGTAAGCTCTTGTCATTGTAAGTATATGTGTATCATTAAGAACCGCCAACAGGGTACCCCTTGCACATGATATGGGAGCTTTCCCATAATCAAAATGACAAGGAAAGCAGACAATGAGCATCTCAGCGATCTTTTTATTTGCTATTTGCATAGGTTTTTATTGAGGATGCTTCATAGAGTGCTCATTATGGTGATGCTGCAAGTTTCCACCATGATTAGGCATGGCTTAGGCTAGCGGCCCAGGCGTTTCTCTAACACACATACAAACTCCATGATCTTACAAGTTCCACTTTTATTTCACACCGCCGGGATCCGTAAGCAAAAGAACATGATATCAACGGGGTACAAAGTACAAGTGCAATGTTCAAAGCGTTCCCCATGAAACATGGTTCTGCTAATTTCAACTTATAAAGCGCAAGCATATACGCAACAAAGAAGGACCCAATGGTTCAAGTTTATTAGATGCAAAAAGTAAAGTGTGCCATCAAGTTCGTGAGAGCTTTAATCACTAGTTTTCTCATAACAAGTTTAATTTGGAAGGTAAACAAAATCATGAATATACTTGGAATATCATAAGCTAGTAGGTAGGTATGGTGGACTCTTTGGAATAACTTGGTTTAGGGAGTTGGATACATGAGTGGAACTCATACTTGGTTGTGGAGGCTAGCAAAAGACTGGGAGCGACAAACTAAGAGAGCAATAATGGCCATAATCATGCAGAGCGACAAAACATCATTGATCAAAGCATAAAGTGATACTACAAGTTGAAAACTAAAGGATCATAAAGGCTATGGTGACTTGAGATAGTCATAACATGGTGTGAGCATGCGCGAAGTCAACCCATGATTCATCCAAGGCTAAAGGATCAAAGGAGAATACCATTATACTATGCTTTAATATGCTAAAACAACGCATGATTCATCCAAGGAACATTAAGCAATCTCAATTGTTTATAACAATTCATGGTACAACAAAGAATACTTAGCATAAAACCAAAACAATATCAAGCATGGCATGACAAAGCATAGGCCACAGTCAAAAACGAGCTCTTTTTACCACATAAGTATGAACTTTCCTACTCTTTTCCAAACCAAACCAAACTATTTGCAAACCAATGTGTGAAAGAGGGGGTCTGTAACACGCTCGAATCGGTCCTATGCAGATTTCAGCGATTCCCGCCAAACCCGCATAGAAACGATTCAAGGACGCCCACCAGGCACTTGCGTGCGGGTGGAAAACGAAGTAATACCATTACACATTAGTCCCCGATGGAACCCACAGAACATATATATATACAGCAACGACTCACTGAGTCAAGAATACAGATGTATAGTACAAAGATCCAAATCACCTTGAAAACGATACAGCATCCGAGTACGGATAAGAAGCAAATTGAGCTAAGAGCCCTGAAGAATAACCAATGGCGTCCATAACCCTGCCCAGGCCAAGCCGGAAGGGTAACCCTGTTAATGACGTCGATCTCAAACCTGCTAAAACAAAAGGGGTGCCGACAAAGGGCAAAGGAAAAAAAGGAGCGTCAGTACTGAGGCCAGTACACGGCGAGGCTAGAATTCGGTGGCTCACGCCTACATAGGTATGGTGGACTGAAGCGGCAGCGAAGCATGCAATAAACAACGTATGGAGACTCGATTCATCTGTCGGCTATTAGAGAGGGATAAGAGAGACCTATTCGGATCCAACCTGATGCTAACACCAATCATACCCATCCTGGTATTCCCCCTCGAGACCAAACGAGGAAGTCAAACCAAGGAACTCACACAGTTGGCAGTTTTATTCATTCCATTATAGTTGCAGCACTTACTAGTCAGATACAGATATCATGAGTCATCCTGATAGCATAAGTAGTGGGCAGTTTTAGTTAACCATTCAGTGTTAGTTACAGTACTTACTAGTCAGATACAATTAGCATGTGACATCCCAAACCCCGCAGTTGTTGGCATTTTTATTTCATTCCATTGGAGTTGCGATACTTACTAGGCAGGCATAACATGACACGATACACACCAGTTCCACTTGTTGTTGGCACTTTTATTATCCATTCCATTGTAGTGAAACTGATTACTAGTCACATATTAAGTCAAATTTATAGCACTACTTTAGTTATGCTTGTCTATGATCAAGATATTGTGCTCCAAGTCGTCCATAACCGCGGACACGGCTTTCAGAAAGATTTACCCTACAGGGGTGCACAAATAGCAACACACACGATCAACCTCGGAAAAACCAACTCAAAACCCAACGAGGCTTTCACGACAAAGCAATCACAGGATTCATGAAATATTTCAGGGGGCCACCCCATTAAGCTACCCGCAACAAAGTTGGCCGGCTCCGAGACGGACGCAAGGTTTGTGCCAATGGTTGTAAACGACAGGGAACCCAAAAGTGTGACTGGGCTTGTCGATACCGCGAAAACATTCCATGTTCCAAAACAGTACATGTGCTCCACGCACAATCATAAATAAAGCAGTAAAGCATGGCATAAGTACAGGATAGTAATAAAGCCCCAAACTAGTTTGTGGCCCCAAGAAATAAGAAATGAATCAAGCTCTGGCTAAGGGGATTCATGGTCCCATATGCGGATAGTGCGATAGTCAAAGAACAGGTATCAAGTACTCGGGGTCCTACGGGACACAAGTGAGCGTGGAAGAACCAAATAATATCTATTGCCCACCGATGCCTCTGCATTAGTTATATCTATTTCCAGCATTTTAACACTTGCATTTAAAGTCATGATCATCTCCACCATTAAGCATCTCCACCATTAAGCATGTGCCAACCTTCCAATAACGGTGGAACAACAACGACACGAAGCGGCACATGGGCAAGCAACTACGACTCGCAAGGCCGACTATTTATCAAACAACAGGCAATAAGATGTGTCCAAGGCAATATAAAGGCTGCAAGGGATATATCTGGTACGGAACACTAAAGCATCGCGACACAGATAGCAATAGATCAACAGGAGGAAATAAAGACTATAAATGCAAAATAGGTAGAAAGGGGGAGATTGCTCGCCTGGGAAACATTGCTGAAGATACATATCCGAAGGACTTGCCGATACTCACATCAACTCAACGGTCTAATCCGCGAAGAACCAACGCACTAAAAGAAACACCGAATGCACTATTTAATACTACGGCAAAAGATCCGACATGATTATGATATGATGCATGGCATGGCAAAGATGCAGTGCAATTAGGCAATATTACGCGGAACCGGGGTCCCGACAATTAATTAGAAGGTTCATGTTATTTAGATACCCCGCAATTTAAATGTTGTATGAACAAGGCAAAACATGGCATCGGTTCGCTACACAAATTTAAATGGAGTCAATATAAGACTAGAAAAGCCTGCATATGACCTCCATATTTAATTATTAGGTGAATCAACATAATGCCCCAAACCAATGAATATGTATGCAATCATGAACAATTTAATATGCAACAAGTTTGTATTTTATTAATAAAAATAAGGGCTCAGAAAGGTCACACATTGGGGTCCGAAAACGGGGTCTCGGGGTTCATCAGGATCGGTCTTCGGGATTCGATGATGTTGAAGAAAAGCGTCGAGGTTCGGTCGACGGGTCCAAGAAGGATAACTTCGTGTTCTCCGGCTTCAATAATCAAAGGCGTACTTGGTTCCGCATCGTTGATCATTGGAAGATCTTGTCGACAAAAACGATGGCCTTGTTGACTTCTGGCATTAGCCTGACTCACGCATCAGATCCTAGTAGCGTGCGGCTCACCACCTCCATCTTCACAACTGTCACAACATCAGCACATCAGCACACCACACATCCACCATCCTCACACCATCACTTCCACTTCACATCACCAGAACTCCACGGGACAACAGGCAAAAAGCGGCAGGGGCTCTTGGGGTGGCCGAAGAGCTTGGAAGGAGGAAACCACGACACCGGGAAAGGATCCAGGAGCAGCTGCAGCGTCTGCACTCGGAGGGGCGGACATGGTGCTCTAGGGTCGAGGCCAATGGGCCACGGGGTCGGGGATGAGGTGGTTGACGGGCTTGAGGTCGAGCTGGTCTCCGGGAGAGAAGGTGTTGTACGGCGAGGATGACCGGGGCAATGTAGACGAGCACAGTTCGATGAGGCACACGTCCGTGGGGCTCCGAGGCGGACTAGGGAAGCAGAGATGGCGGTGGTGGTGAGCCAAGCTTCCGCGGCAGACGGGGTTACGGCTGGCGGGGCTCTGGCCGGAGCGACGACGAGCACAGCCAACGAAGGAGGAGACGCAGAGGCCAGCGACATGACTTGCTGGCGGGGCCGGCGCTGTGGCTTGGGGAGGGGCACGCGGTCGGGGCTCGGTGGCGATAGGCGGAGAGAGGCTGGCGTCATGGACCGTGCAGGCGAGAGGCGGCACAGACAGAGGGCATGTGGGCAGCGGCAGCTGCGTGCGAACGGAAAGCGAGGAGGGGCGGGGATTGGGGAATCACGAGGAGAGGGAGTCGTGCGAGGAGCGGGGTCGCAGGGTGGGGCCGGGGCTTGCGTGGTCTCGCGCGAGGCGCAGGTTGTGGTGGGCCAGGGCGAAAGCGACAACGGGAAGCGGGGGTTGCGACGCGGGGTGGACGCGGGGATCGTGAGGAGCTGTGTGCGTGGCGTGTGGCTGCAGCACTGCTGCGTGCGTGCAGTGTGGCAGGGCGGGATCTGGGCAGGGGAGCGGTTCACGGGAGTGGCGGCGGTTTTCGCGTGTTGACCGGGTCGCGGGACACGCGCAAGTGGTGCGTTGCACGCAAGCAGGTGGCGCGGGGTGTAGCGGACTAGCGGTAGGTGGGTGGCGGCGGGAGGCTGGATGTGGTGGTTTTAAGCTAGGGTTTGTGGTTAGGTTTAGTTGGAGGTGGCCGGCTAGGCTTTTGGGCCTGGCTGGCTGCCTCCCAAAAATAATATAAAATTTTATTTATTTATTTAAAAGGCTTTTGTAATCTGTTTTTAGAAAATAAAATATCCGGAAGAGACCGGGGTTTTGATTTGAATAAAGACAGGGGATATTTAGAAAAACAAAACTAGGCTTTAGGAAAATAGTTTTAGGCAAATAGTATGCATGATGATGACGATGCTCAAATGCAATATGGCATGATGACATGAGCATGCGGTCATGATGATGCACAAAACAAAAACAACACGCGATTTTCGAGTAGTGATTTTACCGGGGTGCTACAGGGTCCAACCAATTTATTCAGCAAACTAAGCAAACAAAAGCAAATGAAAAACCAAAACGAAAACGAAAAAGAAGACGCTCCACACAACTGTGCATGAAACAATAAAAATGAAGCGTTTGGAAGAAACCTAGAATTTTTATTGATGAAGAAGGGGATGCCTTGGGCATCCCCAAGCTTTGACGCTTGTACTTCTTCGATATTTATTGGGGTGACACGCGTGGCATCCCCAAGCTTGAGCTTTAGTCCATTCTTCATCTCATTACTCATTCCTTTCATACACCTGAAATTTTTTCTTCATACAAAACTTCACACAATCTTTATTAGCAACATTAGTGCACTTAAGATAAATAAGTATTAAGGTTTAGTTCTAACACCAAATAAACTTCCATTAGAACACTAGCTACTGTAGCAGTTCCTTCAAAAAGCTCAATTCCCCAAAAGAACTCAAAAAGGAACCAACAAGAAGCAAATGCAGAAAATGGCAGAAATCTGTCAAAACAGACCAGCAGGTAAAGACGAATTTTTTCGAAGACCTTCTGTTACTCAAATCAAAAAGTGTTGAACTAACTAAAGTTAGATAACAACCTGGGGCAGAAGCACAAAACATTACAGATCCATCCGACATACATATCTCTCTCACAAATTTTTACGGTGAAGCACACAAAAATCTGTTTCGGGACAACAACTTTCTCAATCATTACTTCTCTCTCATTAGAGGTTACTCTTGGCACAAAAAGCAAATAAAAAGGATAAGGAGCGGTTATTACAGAGGTAATAACTTCCAAGACTCATCTAAAACTTTTGGGTTATATCCCAATAAGTACTTTTTTAACGCCTTTAAGTTAGGCATAAGAAGCAAGAAAAAATCAAGTGTTCTCAAGTGAAGAAGAATTAAGACCAAATTTCTTGCCCTTATCTCTCTTACTTTTATTCTTAACCTTGGGGAAAATATGATTGTTTGGTGGAGAAGAAAGGTGCATGATCCCCTTTCCCGCATCTATTATTGCTCCAAGGAGTTCTAATAGGGACCTTCCAAGTGTAATTTGTCCTTTTCCTGCACATTCAATAACAAGATAATCAATAGAAATCGTTTTCCCAAGGATCTTTGTAGACACTCCTTCAGCTATTCCAAGAGGTAATATGGTAGTATTATTAGCAAGATATATTTCTTTTCCTCCTTCAGTGAGCCCCCAAGTATTCAGAGATTTATAAATATCTTTGGGCATAAGACAAAATTCAGACATGATATCACAACGAGCTTGAAAAGTTTCGGTGTTCATCTCAATGTTTACTGTAGGGAACCACTTTGATGGTTCAGAGTTTATTGGAACATAATTGTGATGCTCCCTAAGCGTGTTATAGCAATTTTCTAAGCTGGTAGTGCTAGCCTCAAGAGTGTTCAACCTAGCAAATATTTTTGTGAAAGAAATATCAGTTTGGCTAGGCATGTTGTAAGTGAGGATCAATTTTTTTATAGCATTAATAGCATCATCCTCATTACATTGGAGGAAATCTCCTCCCACAACAACATCTAAAGCATATCTATAGCAAAGAGCAATCCCAAGGTAAAAACTGCTAAGGTACAAGCTTTGAGTCATTTTAGGCTCAGTTTTTTCATGTAGATCGGAGATTCTAGACCAAGCTTCTTTAAAACTTTCCTCAATTACTTGTTTAAAAGTGAAAATCATTTCCTCGGGTGACATAGTGATTGGAGCAAGGCTAGACATAGTGGCAACTCAAGATAGGAACTAATTTTTTTGTGTTTTTCAAATAAGAAAACAAACAAGCAAACAAAGCAAAAAGAAAACTAAGCAAAACAAAAACAACAAAGTAAAGAGATTGGTTATGAGGGACCCCCCTTGTGAATATGTCCTTGACTCCCCGGCAATGGCGCCAGAAAAATGCTTGATGGCTCAATGCACGGCGCCCAGAAAAATACTTGATGGCGGTGTTGATGTAGAGATCGTTGGGAACCCCAAGAGGAAGGTATGATGAGCACAGCATCAAGTTTCCCTCATTTATGAAACCAAGGTTTAATCGAACCAGTAGGAGCAAGGAAACACCCCAAAGGTGTTACTAGCTGAGCTTTGGCAGGGCGCACTACCGGTGCTAGTAGCAACGTGGAGAGCTGCACAACACAACCACAAAACTTTGTCCCCAACTTGCGATGAGGTTGTCAATCTCACCATGTTTTGCGGTAAACAAAGGATTAAACATATCGAATGGAAAGAAGTAATAGTTTGCAGAAAGTAAACACAAAGAAGTAAACAGTTGTAGATTGTATGTAAAGAAAAGGACCGGGATCCATAGTTCACTAGAGGTGGCTCTCCTTAGATAGATAACATGCTGCGTGAACAAATTACAGCGGGGCAATTGATAAACACCGAGAAAGCAATAAATTCATATACTAATCATCTTGACTCCTTTGAGACTTGATTGGGCATTACAACATTATACATAGACCGCCATCCAAATGCATCGATGACTAATAATCCACCTTCAGTTTATCATCCGAGCCCCCTCCAGTATTAAGTTGCAAGCAACAGATTATTGCTTTACGAACTGTATGTAAAGTAAACAATATGATTGTTCTATGAACAAAGGATTGTTGTTTTCTCCCTAGTAGCAACAACACATCTAGTACCTTAGAGATTTCTGTCACTTCCCCAGATTACCAGAGGCATGAACCCACTATCGAGCATAAATACTAACTCTTGGAGTTGCTAGCATCTACTTGGCCACGATAGCTACTAACAACGGAAAGCATGCAAGATCACAAATAATAAATACATGATAGAATCAATAATCAATCTGAAATAGCATCTCAATATCCATCGGATCCCCGCAAACACAACATGCATAATTACAAATAGATGATCTTGATCATGAACGGAGCTCACAAGATCTAGGCATGAAAGCACAAAGGAGGACAACCAGCCATCTAGCTACTACATGGATATGTAGTCCAAGGATGAACTACTCACGCATCACACCGGAGGCTTGCATGGTGATGAAGAAGGCCTCCAGGGTGAATTCCCCTCTCCGGCAGGGTGCCAGGAAGAGTTTCAGATCCCTCCCGATCTAGGGATGGAGATGATGGCGGCTATATATAGGCAGAAGGAGAGGCCGAGGGGGTGCCGGGAGCGGCCACGCCACCTCTGGCTAGGGCCAAGCCTGGCCGCACGGCCAGGTGGTGTGGTGGCCGCCTGGCCCCTCTCCGTCTCGTATTCTGGCACTTGATGACATCCGGAAAAATAGGCACTTTGGCTTTTGTCCCGTCCAATTCCAAGAATATTCATTTTCTGACTTTCCTGGAACCAAAAACAGCAGAAAACAGGCAGCTGGCACTGTGGCTCTTGTTAATAGGTTAGCCCAAGAAATCATATGAAAAGTACTCCAAAGTTGGAACAAAACACAATAAAGTGGATAAAACCAAGCATGGAACATCAAAAATTATAGATACATTTGCAATGTATCAACTACATGAAAACGATGTAGAAGAAGGAGAAGTGAAGAGCACTTACTTTCTACCACGTGATGGCGCGTATCCAGCATTGCATGCTGGCGACCCATCACAAGCACTTGCTCCGCCAAGTGAGCGGCTTCTTTGACAAGGAGCTATCGCAAAAGGAAAAACAACAAAGGATCAGCAGAAGCCATAGATAACATTGACTGCAACATCAAAAGAAGAAATACTACACTTACATGATCCTCCAATGACTCCGAAGTCGATTGGTGTGCGGTCATCCGGGCAACCATCCGTTGCTCCCCATCATGCGGAGAGCTGGAAGAGTTGTGCCCGGAGTGGGCCGCCAACGGAGGGGAAGGAGCATGCTCAACCTCTTTCTTGGCCCTCGAGGTTGCGACTCCAGATTCTTTCAAAAATTGGATGTCGCCAGAAGATGACGACGCCTGCTGACTGCAAGACAAAACCAACATCAAGAAAGGGAAAATCCACAGAAGAACCAAAAAGGTCAACCCGAATACTTACCAATCAAACTTATCAAAGTCAAAGGTTGGCTCCCCCGACTCTGACGAGGACTCCTTTGGCAGTCGCATCTTCTTGCGAGAAGATGGCGCCACGACACGCACAGGAATGGCAGGGATTGGCGACTCCGCACCAACGCCTGCACCTTCCGGAGTCGAAGGAGATGACGCATCGGAATCCTTGCTGCGCGAACGCTTGCGAGTATCCGGACTACCCGACTCGGGGGATTCCTCCTCCACATCAGATGGGAAGGTCGACTCTGACTCATCCTGTTCCAAGGCTTCACGAGGGATAACCCCCTCAGGAAGAGGGGGCATACAGGGTGACACCGCCCAATCCTGCATACAGACCATAATTTAGCACAAAACAAAGAAACAACAAAGAGGCAATCAACAAACATAGCTACCACGTAGCACAACTGTACCTCAGGAGGAGGGTTAGCAGCATCGAACGGAGGAACGACTGGTTCACTAGGGAGCACATCCTTGACGGTGTACTTGGTGACCAGTCGAACCCTTTTATCTACCTCACTCGCGGACATGCCATCGGTAGACACGCGAGTGACATCGTCAGCGCCAGCCCACTGAAACATGGGGTGGACTCTGGCCTGCAGGGGCTGGACGCGACAGCGCAGCCACGTGCGAATGAGGGTGCAGCCTCCCTCCTCTTTGCCTATGCGACTCTCGAGGTCGTAGACGCGCTCGTACAGCACATTTGTCTCCGCGGACTCGCCGGGCATGACCACATTCTTCCAGGAGCGTCTGCTCTGGCACAGCGTCGCGGGGTCGAAGGGTGCGAGTCCGAAGTGTTCTCCGTTAGCCTGCTCGTAGCGGACGTAGAACCACTTATCCCTCCACCCTTGGACGGACATCGCCAGCTTGATGTCAAAGTATGTGGCGGATGGATCGACATGGATTCCGTAGCCGCCTACATCATAGACTATGGAGCCAGACACCGATTGCCGCTTCAACTTGAAGAGGCGCTTGAAGAGGCCGAAATGCGGCTCGATTCCAAGCCAGCACTCGCAAAGGGTGATGTAGCAAGCTACGTGGAGGATGGAATTGGGGGACAACTGATGGAGCTGGAGCCCTAAAAACAAAGAAGGCCCCTGAAGAAAGGATGCAGGGGCAACGAGAAGCCGCGAATGATGAACGCTAGGAACATCACTCGAAAACCGGCAGGAGGAGAGGGGGTTACCTTGCCGCCGGGGACGCGCGCGTCGGCGACTGTGGCGGACAACACTCCGTCTTGGCGAGAAGACGGAGATCCGAGGACTTGATCACAGATGGACGGCACGCGCCATTCGGGATGCGGGTGCCCATTCCCTTCTTCTTCCCGCCGGCGGTGGTGCTGGTGCCCGCAGTGGCGGAGCCGCCCTTCTTCTTCATGGCAGCAGCGGAATCGGCCGCAGCACCTCCTTTCTTCTTCCCCATTACGCGGCGGCGACGCGACCGGAGGAAGTAGCTGGGAAATGTGCGGAGCTGGTTCAGCGCCGTGGAGGGAAAAGAGCGCAGAGAAAGCAGAGGAACAGCGGCAATGGCGATGAAAGCAAATGATGAATGGAAGTAGATGTGAATTTTACCGTCGCAGCGTCACTACTTAACCCCTGGAAGACGCAATCCAACGGCTCAGAACAACCCTACCAGACGCGTGGCGTTCATCGTGCTCAACACGTGGAGGAGCCAAAACGCGAACCGTCCCCCCACTACTCCCATTACGTGTGGAAATTAAAGAGGCGCAGTTAAAATAAAGATTACGCACGCACGGTCAAATCAGAGTCAGGGAGTGGGACCCACCGCTCGTCATGTCCCGTCAAACTCGCTCATGCGGGCAACTGAGGTCATGAAATCGTCAGCACTAACGTCATCAAAAACTACGCAGCAGAAGACTTCGACTACTTTAGTCCTCGCTCGAGTCTTCGACTCCACCAAGCACTCAGGGGCTACTCCCATAGGGAGCGCTTGTCAAGCACCCTACGATTTTTCTTTTTCTTTTGCAGGAACATGGACAATCAAAACAAACCCAACCACTCGAAACACGATTCGACTATGGACATGGGTTACTCCCATAGGGAGCGCCGGAAGCAAATTCGACTGAAACAAGTAAGCAAAAGACGACAGCAGTCGCAAAAGTTCTTTAGTCCCTGCCTGAGTCTTCGACTCAACCAGGCACTCGGGGGCTACTCCCATAGGGAGCGCTGGTCGCGCACCCTATGATTATTGGTACAAAGTACTGTAAGTTGATAACATCCACACTCGAAGCTTATGGCCACACCGCCTCATAATTTTTCCCTACAAAGAGACTACGTCTCCTGGGTCACCCGAATCATCTCCGCGATGATAAAATTTGGATGTCGTGCTTACAGCGTGAAGATAAGACCTGAATAAGGCCTGGCAATGCATTTACTGCGCACTACCAGAAATATATCCGTGCCTACAGGTACGATGAACATGCCTTGACGGACGCGTCGAGTGCTCACACCCATACACTGGAATTCGACTCCTGTAAGACCTCCGCGGCTTGAGTCGAATTACACCAGCACTTTTCCGGATTCGAGTCCAGGGACTCGAGTTCGAGTAGATGGCGTTGTTTTACCCTAAGGTAGTTAACTGATACCGGTACATCGGTTAAATTAGGCACGCACATCAACAATCCGTATGACATAAACAAAGGAGTCAAAAAACATACTCAGTCATGCACTCGAAGGCTTCCTAAAGTCTCCAGTCGAATCTGCGATTCCACTGGACACTCGGGGGCTACTGACATGGGTATACCCTATAGGTACTCGAGCTTGGTATATACGGCCTAAATACATAGAGGCCCGTGGTGTCGCCAAGGCCCAAATGAAGAACTCGAGTAACCTACGGACTCTCGATTGCTTGAAGAACAAGAAGAAGCTAAAGATAGAAAGTTCAAAGGGGAAAACCCTAACCTGTAACCGACTCGACCTGCTACCTGAGACCTAGCCTATCTATATAAAGGCTAGGAGGGGGCGGCGAGGAGGATGCACGCAACCCTAGTTTCCACAACCCCCGCCAGATTGCATCTGCGCACCATTGTAATCTTCGATTCCTTTGATAATTCCACGAGAAGACAAGCAGGAGTAGGGACCTCTACGAGGCCTGAACCTGGGTAAACCTTTGAGTCCCCTGTGTGCTTGTTTGCAAGCCGATAGATGTCTTCAGCGCTCCCTCCTTCTCCAAAACCCAAGTCCATAACAATGGGCATTGATGAGTTAAACCCTCGTCACCTCCTCTTTGGGTTTCCCATGTGGGACTAATCAAGGGAGAGAGGGGGAGGCTCCATGGGCCTCATGGGCCAACCGGCCAGGGGTGGGCCCCACCTCGTGCATAACCCTAGTCTGTCCGGGTGGGGCCCCTTGTGGCGGCTAGGCCTTGGCCGTTTGGCCCTTGGCCATTCCCTCTTGCTGTTTTCCCTCATGGGCACTTTTTCCTAGGAAGTTTGGCCCATTAGTGGAATACCCCTTCAAATTAGATTTTAATATTATATTTAATATTAATTAATATGTTGATATATATTACAAAATCCAATTTGACCCGAAACACCTTTTGGTTCCCTTTCGATTTCCTTCGAACGACTTTAGAACTTTCCCGGAACGATTTCGGTTCTCTCATGGAACTTTTCTGGTTTCCTTTTCTCTTTCATATGATGATTCCAACTTATAGAGGATCTCTAGCTCATCGTACCCTTAAGTGTATTTCCCCATGGCTCAGGAATGGCACAGACATGATCTATATCGATGATCAATAGCGGGACCAGGATGCCCATAATGACCCCTATGCATTCCAAGATGACAATGTCGTTTGAACTGTAAATGTCGTTTCCCATTCCCTTTGCCACTTGATACCTAGTTCACCCGAGATTTTATCTATGGTATCTCCATACCTTCATTCGATCCCGTTGCCGATGAACTTGTTTTCTCGGTCCCATGTTGTTGCATTTCGTGACCCAGTCACACGCTTGCAGGCTTCGTTAATGCAACATCGTCGAGATGGCCACAGATGTATCTATCCGCTACATGGATGGGCAAATCCTTGTCTTGATATGTACTCCTCTACACACCCCATTGGGAAACCTGAGTGGCGCCTTTTTGATCATCTAGTCACGAAATGATACTTGATAACCATCTAAGCTCCCTCCAGAATGATGATTTGCATTATCTCACTGTCTAAGGATCAGGTTGCGAGATTTCCTTAGTTTATCATTAATGGTAAACTTTGTAACTAGATCTCATTATGATACAACTTGTTGGGTTGTTTGTCTATCACATCATTCAACTAATGACATGTCCTCATTTTCAATTGGCAGAAATGCCCATGATCTCGAAACCCTAGATCATCCTCATGACCAATGAACTAGTTCACTAGAGGTAACTAGAGACTTGGTTTGTTTACATACCACATGTGTATTAACCTTTCGTATTAATATAGTTATAGCATAGTATGAAACTATTATGAACTAATTGAGATATGACAATGAAAACCTATTTATTATTTGCCTCTAGAGCATATATCCTTTAGTCTCCCACTTGCACTAGAGTACAAATAATGGAGCTCTCATTTTACTCATCATAAACCATATCACATATGCGTTTATTGATCATGCATGCTTATGGAAAATGTCGTGTCCATGTTTTGTTTTACCAGATCATTATGTATTTGCAAATTGTTAATGTCTTCCTAAATTTAACATTCATACCATTATCTCATAATGTGTTGAAGTATTCATTTGATGACAAAGTGAGACTTTGTTTCTAGTGTTTACCGTGACAGACGCTTTCACTGTTGTCACGTAAACTTTGAAACACACTTTGCACTCCTTTGTGTATATATATAGTAGTTATGGCAACAGAGTGAGGCCTGTATCCAGGAGCAAGCAGTGACGTTAGATCAGCCACAATGAGCTTTCTCATGGGCAATGTGCCCTGGGACACACCCTGTGCGTAAAGATAAACTAGTCCCTCCATAACAATATACATCACGTCAGATGGAGCCCTTATACTTCTATATCTATGTAGATCCTAGTGCATGAAATGTAACTATGCGCCTTACTTTGCTTCTTGCCATTTAAGGACAAAGTTAATTCTAGTTCAGTGATTAACTCAAGAATCACTTCAAGACATGTTCTTACAGTTAAGAGCTTGTCCTTCCAACCAGAACCTTCGGTCACATTACGTCGAGTATACAATATGGTTGTATGGAAGAAACAATGACTGAGGCATAGGAGATGAAACACATCATTTCCCTCTTTTAACCATTTGTGATACTAAGACTAACTCAATGCTTCATACAAATAAAAACCTCTTTCTTTTCCTTGTTCCATTCTGAACTACTTCAAAATCTTATCTAGGATATTCTGAACATCTTCAGAATCAAGTCTAGGAAGCATTTGACTATGATGTTTATTAAACTTACCAATCTATCTCGATAGATATCATTGTTTAATAACTTGTTCAACTTCATTCATATTTACTAACTTAAATGTTATCAATACCAATCACATCATTCATATATGTTGTCCACATATCTCAGAATGTTTTCATGCTCCAACTCAAATATGGCATCCATATATGAGATCCAGGGAATTCACTTAGCTCTCACTCAAAATATGTCTATTACATATTAAGATTTGGCCAAGCAACTTAGCTCCCACTCAAAATATGTCTCTAACATATTAAGATTTGGCCAAGCTAATTAGCTCCCACTCAAATGCAGGTCCTCTCGATAATCTTGGACATTCCAAAATTCTTTAATCACCATCAAATCTAGAATTCCAGTTACGAGACTTCAGTATCCATTTACTACTGGTGTAAATCCAATAGACTCAAGCATCTCTAAATTTGTAGTCAACTCCTTGAATTTGTCCATACTTTGTGACAAACCGAGCTTTACATCTCCATTAAGTTTCATTTCCATCTTATGACTTTGAAGTCATTCAGAAATATCAAGTGAACTTCTTTACTTAATAAGATCAAATGACATATTACTTTGCTATCTTAAATGTAACTTAATATAGGACTTTATGACTCCTGGTCATTTCCCGCACTTAGGTCCATCACGCTTCTTTGTAATTCGTAGGTATGTCTTGTTCATAAACATGACAAGTGAATCAATAATATATTTCCAAGAACTTGCGGAGTATATATTGTTGAGTCCTACTTTCTTTAGTAAAAGTATTCACTAAAACTTTATGATCATTATCATTAGTTTCTTCTCTGTTTGTAGAGTTTGATTTCACGAAACAAATTTCGTTACGCTACTCAACAATCAAGAGGTAAGGTCAAGTACCTTGTTTTGATCTTTTACTTTCTTCCACCTATGTCTTCATTAAGACACATTGATGGCTCAATGCACGGCGCCTAGAAAAATGCTTGATGGCGGTGTTGATGTAGAGCTCATTGGGAACCCCAAGAGGAAGGTATGATGAGCACAGCAGCAAGTTTCCCTCAGTTATGAAACCAAGGTTTAATCGAACCAGTAGGAGCAAGGAAACACCCCAAAGGTGTTACTAGCTGAGCTTTGGCAGGGCGCACTACCGGTGCAAGTAGCAACGTGGAGACCTGCACAACACAACCACAAAACTTTGTCCCCAACTTGCGATGAGGTTGTCAATCTCAATGTGTTTTGCGGTAAACAAAGGATTAAACATATCGAATGGAAAGAAGTAATAGTTTGCAGAAAGTAAACACAAAGCGGTAAAAGATTGTAGATTGAATGTAAAAGACAAGGACCGGGATCCATAGTTCACTAGAGGGGGCTCTCCTTAAGATAGATAACATGCTGGGTGAACAAATTACAGCGGGGCAATTGACAAACACCGAGAAAGCAATACATGCATATACTAATCATCTTGACTCCTTTGAGACTTGATTGGGCATTAAAACATTATACATAGACCGCCATCCAACTGCATCTATGACTAATAATCCACCTTCAGGTTATCATCCGAACCCCCTCCAGTATTAAGTTGCAAGCAACAGATTATTGCTTTACGAACTGCATGTAAAGTAAACAATACGATTGTTCTATGAACAAAGGATTGTTGTTTTCTCCCTAGTACCAACAGCACATCTAGTACCTTAGAGATTTCTGTCACTTCCCCAGATTACCAGAGGCATGAACCCACTATTGAGCATAAATACTAACTCTTGGAGTTGCTAGCATCTACTTGGCTAAGATAGCTACTAACAACGGAAAGCATGCAAGATCACAAATAACAAATACATGATAGAATCAATAATCAATCTGAAATAGCATCTCAATATCCATCGGATCCCCGCAAACACAACATGCAGAATTACAAATAGATGATCTTGATCAGGAACGGAGCTCACAAGATCTAGACATGAAATCACAAAGGAGGAGAACTAGCCATCTAGCTACTACATGGATCCGTAGTCCAAGGATGAACTACTCACGCATCACACCGGAGGCTTGCATGGTGATGAAGAAGGCCTCCAGGGTGAATTCCCCTCTCCGGCAGGGTGCCAGGAAGAGCTTCAGATCCCTCCCGATCTAGGGATGGAGATGACGACGGCTACAGACTCTTTCGTTGATTTTTGATCGGGGACTTAGGGTTTTCGTCCCGAGGGCAATATATAGGCGGAAGGAGAGGCCGAGGGGGTGCCGGGAGCGGCCACACCACCCCCTGGCGCGGGCTAGGCCTGGTCGCACGGCTAGGTGGTGTGGTGGCCCCCTGGCCCCTCTCCGTCTTGTATTCTGGCACTTGATGACATCCGGAAAAGCAGGCACTTTGGATTTTGTCCCGTCCAATTCCAAGAATATTCATTTTCTGACTTTCCTGGAACCAAAAATAGCAGAAAACAGGCAGCTGGCACTGTGGCTCTTGTTAATAGGTTAGCCCAAGAAATCATATGAAAAGTACTCCAAAGTTGGAACAAAACACAAGAAAGTGGATAAAACCAAGCATGGAACATCAAAAATTATAGATACATTTGCAATGTATCACACATCAACTTTGGATAGAGCAGGTTTGCCCCTTGTGGAATATGTATTCATAGTTTCCTAATAATATTCTACAAAGACTTGTTTATTCGCCATGATTTGGAATTATCGAAACCTCTAGAAACTCGAACATGCCATAACTCTTATGGTGTTGTTTCCATGAATCTTTAGATGTTCCTTTGTATGTCAACCGAGTGTTTGCTCATTTTGATCTCTAACTCTAAACAATAACTATAACCCCGATAAGAGATAATATTATACCATATGTACCTAATGCATAATGATTATGATATTTAGACATTTCAATACACTTTGAATTTTCCCTATTATCATATGTTGTGAAACCTCTTTCACATGTCCTTTATGCTAAAATTAAAATAAATACTTTAGTCATGTCGATCAAATTGAAGAGACTTTTGTATTCTTGTTAATTCAATATCCTCCTTCACTTTGAAAACTTTTGAACAATTCAAAAATAGTTTCAAACTTATGTTTCATTAAGTAAATACTCATATTCACTTAAATCCACAACGAAGTGTGAAATAATGATTTCCACTATTTGTTGAAAATACGATACATCATTATGTATTAAGTTCAACATGAAGTATAAATAATGATTTCCACTATTTGTTGAAAATATGATACATCATTATGTATAAATTTCACATTTCTTCGCATATCACCGTATTACCAGAATGTTGAGTTTTAGTCATTCTGCCCAACGAGGCATGGTTTTGCAAAGTCTCTAGATTAAGCATCTAAGACCCCAATCTTCATTTATAATGAAGAACATGAAATAATCAAAGTGACTTAAACTATAGTGTCATGTCATCATTAAACTTTGGATATCTTTTAGCATTCTAATCCTTTATAAATGTTTAAACTATTATCATTAACATAGTGATGAGAATAACTCATTTATAATCGTAATGTGAGCATAAAGGTATTATTCATATGAACGGTACAACTAGCTTGTAACTTATTCATATGAACAATCGTCCCGCCAAAAGCAAGATACACAAACAAGGATTACAAAATCATATTCAAGTCCACTAATACAAATGATAAACCTTTGAGGAAAGGGGTGATGTCGGCCATCAACTGTTTTGCTTGCCGTCATCAAGCCACATTGCCTCAATTCCAGGAATTCTTAAGCAGACCATCTTGTTTTCACAAAATGGGACAAGTATCCAATACTTATGTAAACTGGAACGAGTTTTGCAACAATTACATTTATAACTTTGTATATCTAACATATACCCTTTTTCATTAAGGACCTCCATTGCAATCAAGCCCTTATGAGAGTTCATAACTCTAATGCAAGATCGCTAAGTGTTTCTCCAAATATTCTCTTTTTCATCCATCATGGAAGAAAACTCATTCAACGGCTCATACTTTATGTGCCTGATCTTGCAGAATACAATATTGTAATCCAACTCTCCATCGAATGGAGAATGGCTTATTGGATGATTATGGAGAACACACAAACATTGTAGAGTCATCAGATTATCTCCTAATGGTCATTGTATCAAGAAGAGAAGATCACCTTTTACGAGGATATCCCTCAGGCTTGGGTATTAATCTATGAAGTTGGACCCTTTTGCTAAGTTCCATATCAAGCAATAAATTTCCTATGGTCGTAAAGGACCTCAATGAGATAGGCCATGATCTACTAAGATATTTGCAAACAGACATCTAGACTAAGTTCATAATATGAGTTCAATCCTAATTGATATCCCACTAAAACTGTCATCCCCTGGACAATTTTAGTGATCACACGATCCCAATCCGCTACACCACCCCCGATCATCACGACCGGAAATGCAGTTTCAAAGGTAGACATTCCCCAATATCAATCACATCAACCATGTGACTCATGCTCGACCTTTCAGTCTCTTGCGTTTCGAAGCCATGTCAACACATGCTAGGCTCGACAAATCTAACTTGTGTGTATTTGCAGTGCAACATGGCTTATACCCACTATATGCGAATGTAGATATGTCTAGCCCCCGATCGTCATGGCTGGCTTCATAACGGCGAACTTTCTTGGTAGTGCACACACAAGGGTGATACGTTGCTAACGTGTCTATAATTTTTGATGTTCCATGCTTGGTTTTTATCTACTTTCTTATGTTTTGCCCATACTTTGAGATACTTTTATACACTTCCTTGGACTAACCTATTAACAAGATGCCACAGTGCGAGTTGCCTGTTTTCTGCTATTTTTGGTCCCAAGAAAGTCAGAAAATGAATATTCTCGGAATTGGACCACACAAAAGCCAAAGTCGTTATTTTCCTGTAAGACTCACGGAGCCAGAAGGAGAGATGAAGGGGAGCCATAGGGTGGCCACACCACCCCTAGGCGCGGGTCCCCCTGGCCGCGCCAGGGCATGGTGTGGGCCCCCTGGCCGGCCACCGACCTTTCCCCTTCGCCTATAAAATCCTCCCGATGCAAAAACCCTAAGTCATCAATCAGAAATCCACGAAAAGTTCCACAGCGCCATCGCCACTGAAGGGGAGATTCGGGGGGCAAAAAGTCTCTGTTTCGGCACACTGCCGGGATGGGGAAGTGCCCCCGGAGCCATATCCATCGATCTCCACCACCATCTCCATCGCCATTGCTGATTCCCATGATGATGAGGGAGTGGTTCTTCCTCAAGGCTAAGGGTTCTACCGGTAGCTATGTGTTCATCTCTCTCTCTATGCGTGATCATATTGTGATCATGAGCTTTGTAATCAAGTAGGTCTACCTTGCTACTCAAGTGCTTTAATAGATCTGTGCTCTCCCCATGTGTGTGAAAGTGACAGCATGCACACCATGGTGGCACTTAGGCTAGAGATAACAAATACTTGTTATGAGTTATATTTGGAGTTGGATGTCTCTATGAAATTGTGGTGTTTGTTGGAACCATCTAGAGCTCAAGGTGACAGTGTGGGGTTTATCTAGATGGGGAAACCGGACTTTGAGGAGTGTTGTTATAGCCCTACCATGGATTAGAGTGTCTGACCGGAGAGTAGTTCAGAGTAGTATCATGAAGATAATATATTTATATGAGAGTGTTCACTAGTGAAAGTATGATCCTTAGGCCTTGTTTCTAAGCATTGAAACACCGTTTGCAACTAGATCTGTTACATGTTTGCTTGATGCCATCTTTCTTTCAGTTTGCTTTTAGTCTCTTCCACGCCATCAAGCTATTTTCTGGCATCGTTGTCTTATATCCATACCACTTGTATTTTACTATCTCTTCGCCGAACTAGTGCACCTATACACCTGACAAGTGTATTGGGTGTGTTGGGGACACAAGAGACTTCTTGTATCTTGATTGTAGGGTTGCTTGAGAGGGGATACCTTTGACCACTTCCTCCCTGAGTTCGATAAACCTTGGGTGATCCACTTAAGGGAAAACTTGATGCTGTTCTACAAACCTCTGCACTTGGAGGCCCAACAACTGTTTACAAAAATAGAAGTGCATAGACATCAAGCTATTTTCTGGCACTGTTGCTAGGGAGGTAAGGTAAAAGGTACCGACATCCTCCGGTGTGAGTGCTTGAAGTTATTTCCTTTAGATTCTGCAATTTTGTCTTTTTGTTTCTTGTTTTCACTAGTTAGGCTTAATGGAAAACAACAACAAATTTAGAGAGCTTTATAGTATTTATCTTGAGTTAGGACATGAAGTGTTTGAAGTGAAAATTAAAAAACCTATGGAACTTTATTTGCATGCTAATAGAAATGTTGTTAGTATGAATTCTTTGGACACCATTATTGCGAATGCTACAGAAAAGTCTAAGCTTGGGGAAGCTAGTTTTTACGAAAATGATCTTTTTAGTTCCACAGCTTTGGAAGATAGCTATTCTATTGCTTATGATGATACCAAACCTCCAATATATGATGATTAAAATGATGAATATGATATTTTCAGTCCACCTACTATTGAGGAGGTAATTAATTATGACTACAATATGCCTCCTATATTTGATGATTATGGTGATGAGAATAATAATGATAGCTATTTTGTTGAATTTGCTCCCACTACATTTAATACGAATGACTATGCTTATGTGGAGAGTAATAATTATTATATGCATGTGGGTCATGATAAGAATGTTTTATGTGATAGTTATATTGTTAATTTTATTCATGATTCTACTGAAAGTTATTATGAGAGAGGGAAACATGGTTTTATGTATCTCAACAATATTAAGTTTCCCCTCTTTATGTTGAAAGTCTTGAAGTTGCAGTTGTTTTGCTTTACTATGCTTATTGCTCTATGCTTTCATGACTTGTTTATTTACAAGATTCCTATGCATAGTAAGTGGTTTAGACTTAAATGTGCTTTGAATTTGCTTCTTGATGCTCTCTTTTACTTCAATTCATATTTCTTATGTGAGCATCTTCTCAAACTATCATGCCTAACTTAAAGGCGTCAAAGAAAAGTACTTATTGGGAGATAACCTAAAATTTTTAGATGAGTCTTGGAAGTTATTGCTTCAGTAATAACCTCTCCTTATCCTTTTTATTTGCTTTTTGTTCCAAGAGTAACCTCTAATGAGAGAGAAGTAATGATTGGGAAAGTTGTTGTCCCGAAACAGATTTTTGTGCTTCACTGTAAAAATTCGTGTAAAATCTCTGTACGTAGTTTTGAGGCGTGAATTTTTGTGCTTCTGCCCCATGTTGTTATCTAACTTTCGTTAGATCAACACTTTTTTGTTTGAGCAACAGAAGGTCTTCAAAAAAATTCGTTTTTACCTGCTGGTCTGTTTTGACAGATTTCTGCCATTATTTGCATTTGCTTCTTGTTGGTTCCTTTTTGAGTTCTTTTGGGGAATTGAGCTTTTTGAGGGAAGTGCTACAGTATCTTGTGTTTTAATGAAAGTTTTATTGGTGTTGAAACTGAACCTAAAGACTTATTATCTTGAGTGCACTAATGTTGCTAATAAAGATTGTGTGAAGTTTTGTATGAAGGAAAAATTGCAGGTGTATGGAGAGAATGATGTAATGAGATGAAGAATGGACTAAGGCTCAAGCTTGGAGATGCCACTCCATGTCACCCCAAGAAATATTCAAGAGGTATAAGCGTCAAAGCTTGGGGATGCCCAAGGCATCCCCTTCTTCATCAATAAAAATCCTAGGTTTCTTCCAAACACTTCATTTTTATTGTTTCATGCACAGTTGTGTTGTTCTTGGAGCGTCTTCTTTTTATTTTTTGTTTTTGGTTTTCGTTTGCTTGGTTTTCTTAGTTTGCTGAATAAATTGGTTGGACCCCCTCATTCATGCATTGGATTTCAAATAGTTTAGTTTGGATTGGAAAAGAGTAGGTAAGTTCATGCTTAAGTGGTAAAAAGGAGCTTGTTTTTTACTGTGGCTTAGACTTTATCATGTCATGCTATATGTTGTTTTGACCCTATGCTTAGTGATTATTGTTGTAGCATGACTTGTCCCAAACAATTGAGATTGCTTAATGTGCCTTGAAAGAATCATGCATTGTTTTAGCATATTAAAGCATAGTATTGTGGTATTCTCCTTTAATGCTTTATTTGGGTTAACTTGGCGCATGCTCACACCATGTTAAGACTATACCAAGTCACCATAGCCTCTATGATCATTTAGTTTTCGACTTGTAATATCACTTTATGCTTTAATTAATGATGTTTTGTCGCTTTGCATGATTATGGGCATTATTGCTCTCTTAGTTGGTCGCTCCCAGTCTTTTGCTAGCCTCCATACCAAGTATGAGTTCCACTCATGCATCTAACTCCAAATAAAACCAAGTTATTCCAAAGAGTCCACCATACCTACCTATTAGCATTTGCTATTCCAAGTATATTCATGTTTTTATCTACCTTCCGAATTAAACTTGTTGTGTGAAAATTAGTGAGTAAAGCTCTCACGAACTTTATGGCACACTTTACTTTTCTTGCCCTAATAAACTTGAACCATTGTGTCATCTATGTTGTATATGCTTGCACTTATATGTTGGAGAAGAGCCATGCTGTCATGGGGAACACTTTCAACATCGCACTTGTACATTGTACCTAGTTGATATCATGCTCGTTTGTCTATGGATGTCGTCGGTGTGAAATGAAAGGGGAGCTTGTAAGTCCATGGAGTTATGTATGTGTGTTAGAAAAACGCCTGGGCCGCCGGTCTAATCCATGCCTAATCATGGTGGAAACCTGTAGCATAACCATAATGAGCAATCTATGAAGCATTCTTCTTATAAAAAAAGAGATACAGATTGAGAAAAAGAGAAAAAGAAAAAAGATGAGAAAAGAGGAAAGAGAGAAAAAAGCACCATTTTCCCATGGTAAATAAGAAGATTGCTGAGATGCTCGTTGTCTGCTTGCCTTGTCATTTTGATATTTGGATTCTTCGCTATCATCGGGGAAGGGGTACCCCGTTGGCGGTTCTCTATGATACACATGTACTTACTATGACAAGAACTTACCGGTAACTAAACTTGAGTAGCATGAGGAGCGGCCCTCGTATTCAAGGGACATGAGATTGCCATCTTATACTTTGTCAAGCATATACTCCATAGTTTGTTCACTTTAACCTTAATCACTTCAAGACACTTATGATAGGGGAAATGAGAGCTGAAAGCTAATAAGTACCATAATTTTTGGAAGCTCTTTATGAGACTTGAATCCCTGCTTCCTTCTATGAAGGCCTTTCTTTTACTCTTATGTTAAGTCTCCATCTTCTATCTTTATGCACCTATTGAGAGAGCATAGTGGCCATTCTTAGTTTAATGTGCATTGTCCCAAGACTTGTTGATTGATGCATAACTTTGATATTGCTTGTTCTTAAACTATTTGTATCTAGTCACTCTTATGAACTTTGAAGGTGTCCTATGCAATTATGATTTGCTCCATTATGAGGGACAAGCTGATTGACACTATGCTATGTTTTCTTTATGTGAAACAAACAAACGTCTTGCAAAGCATTGTTATTCATGAATCTTTTGTTTGTGCCTTTTCATGTTACAACAGAGTTGCTATGTCTTATTGTTAGAACTTTATCTTTCATGCTATATTGAAGTACTATGATCCCAGCTATCAATGTTTTACAAATACTTTGATCAAGTTTATGATGGTGCATGTCACCTCAAAAATTATTCTTTCTTTTTATCACTTACCTACTCGCGGACGAGCAGGAGTTAATCTTGGGGATGTTGATACGTTACTAACGTATCTATAATTTTTGATGTTCCATGCTTCGTTTCTATCTACTTTCTTATGTTTTGCCCATACTTTGAGATACTTTTATACACTTTCTTGGAATAACCTATTAACAAGATGCCATAGTGCCAGTTGCCTGTTTTCTGTTATTTTTGGTCCCAGAAAAGTCAGAAAATGAATATTCTCGGAATTGGACCGGGCAAAAGCTAAAGTCATTATTTTCCCAGAAGACTCACGGAGCCAGAAGGAGAGACGAAGGGGGGCCATAGGGTGGCCACACCACCCCTAGGCGCGGGTCCCCCTGGCTGCACCAGGGCATGGTGTGGGCCCCCTGGCCAGCCACCGACCTTGCCCCTTCGCCTATAAAATCCTCCCGATGCAAAACCCTAAGTTATCAATCAGAAATCCACGAAAAGTTCTGCAGCGGCACCACCACCGAAGGGGAGATTCGGGGGACAGAAAGTCTCCGTTCCGGTGCCCTGCCGGGATGTGTAAGTGCCTCCGGAGCCATCTCCATCGATCTCCACCACCATCTCCATCGCCATTGCTGATTCCCATGATGATGAGGGAGTAGTTCTTCCTCAAGGCTAAGGATTCTACCGGTAGCTATCTGTTCATCTCTCTCTATGCGTGGTCATATTGTGATCATGAGCTTTGTAATCAAGTAGATCTACCTTGCTACTCAAGTGCTTTAATAGATCTCTTCTCTCCCCATGTGTGTGAAAGTGACAGCGTGCACACCTTGGTGGCACTTAGGCTAGAGATTACAAATACTTGTTATGAGTTATATTTGGAGTTGGATGTCTCTATGAAATTGTGGTGTTTGTTGGAACCATCTAGAGCTCAAGGTGACACTGTGGGGTTATCCAGATGGGGAAAGAGGACTTTGAGGAGTGCTATTATAGCCCTACCATGGATTAGAGTGTCTGACCGGAGAGTAGTTTAGATTAGTATCATGAAGAGAATATATTTATATGAGAGTGTTCACTAGTGAAAGTATGATCCCTAGGCCTTGTTTCTAAGCATTGATACACCGTTTGCAACTAGATCTGTTACATGTTTGCTTGCTGCCATCGTTATTTCAGTTTGCTTTTACTGTCTTCCACGCCATCAAGTTATTTTCTGGCACCGCTGTCTTATATCCATACCACTTGTATTTTACTATCTCTTCACCGAACTAGTGCACCTATACACCTGACAAGTGTATTGGGTGTGTTGGGGACACAAGAGACTTCTTGTATCTTGATTGCAGGGTTGCTTGAGAGGGGATACCTTTGACCACTTCCTCCCTGAGTTCGATAAACCTTGGGTGATCCACTTAAGGGAAAACTTGCTACTGTTCTAAAAACCTCTGCACTTGGAGGCCCAACAACTGTCTACAAGAATAGAAGTGCGTCGACATCAAAGGGGAACACTATCATTGGAATTATTTAGGTATTATCTTATTTGCTTCTGTTGAGTATCTAATACTAGCATACAATAAGATGAATAACAGGTATCAACATCACATGTATATTGTGATATGATATGGTCCTTCTTCTTGCACCTTGATCTCCATCTAGCGCTCCGGCATGATATCCATCTTGCCCCTGGTTTGACGCCAAGTCCACGACGCCACCAGAAGGTCGTCCATCAGAACGATGCCTATTACTATACTACTTAGTAACATAAAAGTAAACTACTTTATCTTCATAACGACCAATACCATATCATAACACAAGCCCTCATGCAAAACGAAGTTAGATGCCTCTACTTCATCTTTGCAAGTTTTACGTGGTTATTAGGGCTTTCACAATAGAACCGTTTCTAATCTACGAACTTTCCAACCACAACATGGATCCAACAGTTGTCTCTGCTACACCCCTTTCAGGGCCCTCCGTTGTAAATGCTATATCATATATTGAATGAGAGATAGACACCCGCTAGCCACTTATACGGAACAAGCCGTATGTCGAGCGTGGAACCAGTCTCGCGTAGGAATACGCGTAAGGTCGGTCCAGGCCGCTTCATCAAACAATACCGCGATATAAACAAGAACATGTTAGAGGGTAACAACTAAGGGATCAATTCCCGCATAATACTTGTGCGTACTAGCCGTACAACACTCCTATGCATAGATCGGCTCTGATACCACTGAAGGGATCCATAGCAGAAAACAAAAATTCCTACGTTGGAACCTCCTAACACCCAAGATCTATCTATGTAGTAATGCAGTAACGACCGGAGCATATAGAATACATACCCTTGTAAACCGTACGCGGATAACGTTTCGAGGGGAACATGGTTAAATAGTCAAACTCGTAGCCAACCTCAAGGTCGCAAAGCTCCTCGTAGGTCACCCCTTGCTCCTTCTTCATCGTGCAGCAGCTCTAGCTCACGACATCCAAGGTGCCTCAAGTGAGGCCCCTTGTGGTTTCATACACATATGGTCTACGATGACGACCTCCGACTCCTTGATCCCTGCCGGGAGTGCGGAAGTAAATCTCTGGCTTGGAATCCCTACAGCGCAACAGCGTGCCACAGGTGTGCCGTCTCTTGCATGAACAGTCCTTTCTTGGGACCGTGCCAACGCATGGAGACAACTATGTAGAGAGAGAGGGAGGAATTCTCTAAGGAAAATGCCTTAGAGAACATATCAAATTGAGTGTCTAATCCCACCCATGGGCACCCCTTTATATAGGGGAAGGGAGGTGTGCCCTCCTCTTTGGGTTTCCCATGTGGGACTAATCAAGGGAAATATTGGGGAGGCGCCATGGGCCTCATGGGCCAACCGGCCAGGGTGGGCCCCACCCCGCGCACAACCCTAGTCTTGCTGAGTGGGCCCCTTGTGGCGGCTAGGCCTTGGCCCTTTGGCCCTTGGCCCTTCCCTCTTGCCGTTTTCCCTCATGGGCCCTTTTCCCTAGGAAGTTTGGCCCATTAGTGGAATCCTCCTTCAAATTAGATTTTAATATTATATTTAATATTAATTACATTAATTAATATGTAAATACATATTACAAAATCCAATTTAACCTAAAACACCTTTCGGTTACCTTTCGATTTCCTCCGAACGACTTTGGAACTTTCCCGGAACGATTCGGATTCTCTCATGGAACTTTTCTGGTTTCCTTTTCTCTTTCATATCATGATTCCAACTTATAGAGGATCTCTAGCTCATCATACCCTTAAGTGTATTTCCCCATGGATCGGGAATGGCACAGACATGATCTCTATCAATGATCAATAGCGGGACCACGATGCCCATAATGACCCCTGTGCATTCCATGTTGATAATGTCGTTTGAACCATAAATGTCGTTTCCCATTCCCTTTTCCACTTGATACCTAATTCACCCGAGATTTTATCTATGGTATCTCCATACCTTCATTCGATCTCATTACCGATGAACTCGTTTTCTCGTTCCCATGTCATTGCATTCCGTGACCCAGTCACACGCTTGAAAGCTTTGATAATGCAACATCATCGAGATGGCCACAAATGTATCTGTCCGTTACATGGATGGGCAAATCCTGGTCTTGATATGTACTCCTCTACACGCCCCTTTGGGAAACTTGAGTGGCACCTTTTTGATCATTCAGTCATAGAATGATACTTGATAACCATCTAAGCTCCCTCCAGAACGGTGATTTGCATTATCTCACAATCTAAGGATCAGGTTGCGAGATTTCCTTAGTTTATCATTAATGGTACAGTTTGTAACCAGATCTCATTATGATACAACTTGTTGGGTTGTTTGTCTATCACATCATTTAACTAATGACATGACCTGATTATCATTTGGCATAAATGCCCATGATCTCGAATCCTAGATCATCCTCATGACGAATGAAATAGTTCGCTAGAGGTAACTAGAGACTTGGTTTATTTACACACCACACGTGTATTAACGTTTCGTATTAATACAGTTATGGCATAGTATGAAACTATTATGAAATAATTGAGATATGACAATAAAAACATATTTATTATTTGCCTCTAGAGCATATATCCTTCAGTAAGTTAGTCATATAATGATCCAAAGAAATAACTTCTTCTTTAACCATAAGACTCGTAGGATTATCCATTTCAATATTCATAGTAGTCTTAGGAAAAGATGTAGTAGAAGGTGATACCTCGGAGGCCCTTGCCATAAGGCAATTGAAGTCCTTGTTGGAGATGTTCTCATTAGGAGAATCTAAGAGTGAAGGGGTTTATGTAGAGGTGGTTGATGACTGCAAGTGCACAGATCATTTGTAGCTAGTTTCGAAATAAATATATCAATCCCACAGAGAGCAGGAGTCTGAAGTCTAATGATTCTTGAAATAGATATTACAATAGAAATGCTAGATGAAGTTCTAAGTCACAAGATAAAATGTGTGTATTGTGTAAATAGGCAGCAACCACTGATCACATCATCCTCATAACCACAACAGCTAGCAATCGATATCAATCGAATTATTGTGCTATTAAGGGATGTAATCCCGTAGGACGTATCCCATGGCATGTAGAGTGTTCTGTGAGTTTTCTCGGTTTCCCAAGTTGATACGTAAGGGGTGCCAACATCTTTATAGTCACTGTAAGTGCTAGCACACTTCCGTCTACCAACAAGTAGTTTCCTCCATCAAGTCCCCACGAGAGGCAAATATTGAGAGGTCAATTTCTCTCAACATCAAGGTGTCGAAAATCTAACACATGGTCACAACGATGAATATCATAATAGACTTTATATTATTTCAATCTCATACTAGGGTTTCTCCATCTCCCCAAGAACTAATGATCTACTTAGACATGGAGGCAACCAACATCATGGAAATAACAATGGAATCTATCATAGATGAATAGTACTTGTATAAATCCACAACGAGTATGGAAATTACAACAAGATCTAGACACGATGTAGATGGGATGGATGGAGATGGTGGTGATGCAGCGGTGGATGATGAAGATCAATGCCTTAGCCTCCCAGATCTGCGTAGGGCGAAGATGGATCCTTGGTGGATGAGTTCCCCCCTCCTGATGCCTTTCGGAGGTGAGGTTTCTGCGATTTCTGGGTGTTCTGTATGTCGTCTCGTTGAACCAGTTGCACGGGTTGAAACTATTTGAGGAGGCGGAGGCGGAGGCGGCGCCAACTATACAGCCGGAGCTATACGGCCAGAAATTTTGCTTCGGTCGTAAACTTGGTCGTTGAACTCTCTACCTCCCTTGTTCGCTTTTGGTTTTTGTCTGGTATTATTAATATTTCCCAAATAAGCGATTTACCTTGTTTTTTACTCCTTTTCTCCTTAGTACAACTGCTCCAAGAATTATATCAATTGGATCCATCATTTGTCCTAATCCTGGTGAAAACAGACATCAAATGTGCTCGCGAGCGCCATAAAATACCAAGATCCTACATCTACAATGCAAAATAATGATGTAAAACATGATGCAAATATGCACTCATCAATTTCCCCAAGCTTAGACTCTTCCTCGTCCCGAGCAAGTTATTTAGCTTAATGGATGTGATCCTCATATTCATGAAGCCGAGTCGATAAAATAAATGAGGTAGTTGCGGCATGTGTTTATCATATACGATACATAGGAATAAGTTCATGAATAGTACCTTACTCAAACCATCTGAATAGTATTAGCAGGCTTCCACACCTTAGTGATCAATAGTTCATAAAAGATAAATCTCAACATAATGTAAAAGTATCCGGTTCAACCGAATGAGTTAGCGAGGTACTCCCAAGTGTTTTAGGATCAATGTATTCACTTGGGATTCAAAATCTCAAAAGTGTCTCTTTGTCATACTACAATATAGTGGTATATGCCTATTTTCTCTTTGCACACTCGCCTTTTTATTCTTCCTTTTCTTTTCTTTCGTATATATGCTCACACTTTTGTTTAAGTGCTTTGAAAAGAATCTAGCCATGCATTCCACTTCATGTAGGAATTAAAAGTTTAACGATCTCAATTATCAAATTCCAATTGTATATGAAGCATTCTTATGACTTGAAGATTCTACCTCGACTTTTTCTCACTCTATTTTGATAGAACTTTCATTCTCTTGTGTTCAAGGTTTCTTTTTCAACTTAATTGAATAGATAATTTTTCTTTGTAAATCAAACCATAGACTTACAGCATATTGACAAAATTATCTTTAGGTGTTCCATTAATACCAATGGTGTAGAAAACTCCTATTGCTATCATCAAGTGCAAGTAAAATTATACTCAAGCCATTCATATATCAATAAAGCAAACACAAACTCAATATCGTGCCATATATAATAATAAACTTGGAATTTCATAAAAGGGATCGACTATTCCTGAAGGGAATTCTAATGATGCAAACTTTATTACTAGTTTGAACTAATGCAAAAATAGTAATAATAAGAACTTATAGGATAGATTACAAGGTCTTAAAGATCTCCCCAAGCTTGGAATCAAGCCAGGCGGGATCAATAATCCCTTGCGATTATTTGATACCGTGATTGTTGTAGATCACTATGGCGCCATGGCATGTAACACCGCGGTGTGTAGCTTCTTGTTGGTCTCCTCCAAAGCAGTTATGCGGTTGTAGCACCTTCGCAGATCAGATTGCAGAGTGTCCACTCTATCTACGAGCTTGGTCACAAATGGAAGGAGGTCTTCCTTCTTCTCCATCTCATTGAGATGGTGACAGACTTCAACGTGATGGAGTAGCTCCTTCTTCTGATATATCTCCAGTGCTCGCACACGATCCTTGGTCTTGGGGACAGTTCCTTCTTCCTCATCCATAATTGATGGATCAGGGAAGTGGAAACCGTACCTCCACTCTTCTTGAGGCTTAACCTTCATACGAGCACCAATGGTTGGCTTCGAGAGTGGTGCCTTCGCTCCATTGCTAGCACCTACACCAATATTAGATAATTCCTTACGCTTGTGTGGTCTTGGATCCGTGGTGATGAACTTGACCATCTCCACACGTCCTTTTCCATGTGGCTTGCGATCTTCTCTCTTGTTGAGCTTTCTTCATCGCCACCCAATCGATCTCCGGTGGATCATAAACGTCACGATGGATGTAGACGTCAACTACTTCATCATCAGAATCGTTGTTGAAGTAGCTTGGATCGACGTACTCCTTGTACCTCGGGCTAAACCTCTCCACCTCCTCGTCATCGTCCTCCATGGACGGGCTGCTAGAGCGGTCCCTGGAAGGAGCAATGAGCCCCATGGGTTTTCCACGGCCTGGGACGGGGTAGCGCATTGCTAGATTGGTTCCTGTTGATTATGATTAGAGAGAGACAATTTAAGTATATAAGGGGGGTCAGAGGTTGGTAAAACTGGCGAGAAACACCAAGTTTTCGTCCAAGAAAAGAATCTTAATGAAACAGGGAAAGAAATCACGGATTTGGAACACTCCTGCTGCGTAATGACCAACTATACGGGCACGGCTCGTATAGCTCCGGCCGTATAGTTTGTTCCAGGCAGATATTTCCAAATATATCGAGTCCAGGTCGATTAAATCATGACTCGAAACCGACAATAACGTTTTTTTAGATGAATAAATGAAAAGGCAAACGAAAAGTGTCTGGGAGTTTAACGACCAACTATACTGCCGGAATTTTGGCTCCGGTCATATAGTTGCGACCATATAGATACAGACACCAAAAAGCAAAACTATCTGAGAGATTAACGACCAACTATACAGCCGGAATTTTGGCTCCGGTCGTATAGTTGCAACCGTATAGGCTCAGATATTCAAAACAATTTCACAAAGATGATACAGCGAGTTTAATGACTTCCTCTCCGGTCGTATAGTTCCGCCCGTATAGCTGGTAAAACCCCTCTAAAACTTCAGAAAAACACAAGGAATTCAAATGCAGAATTTTCAAACTAAAAATTGTGATAACAAATCACTTATTTGGGTGAGAACACTTACCTTGCACTTACTATTTGTTTATACGGGAGTAAATAACTCCTTCAACAACAAAGACTTCTTCTCTCTTGGAGGAATTGACCTTAGTTCATTGAATAATTCTTGTAAAGGAAAATCACCAGGTCTAAAGTTCCTCTCAATAAGATTGGTGTCTTGCTGGGCAAACAAGGATACTGCATCTAACATCTTTATTTCTTGCATTTGCATGATCTGCAACTCAAATTCTTGAAGTGAAAGAATCCAACGGATCCGTCTTGGCTTATGGTCTTTCCTCTCAAGGAGTTCTTTTAAGCCATCATGATCCGTGTGAACTCTCACCTTTGCATAAACTAAATAGGAGAGAAATTTATCACAAGAGAAAAATACAGCAAAAAGTTCCTTTTCTTCCTTAGGGTAATTCTTTTGAGCACCATTAAGAGTTCTACTAGCATGATGTATAATATTAAATCTACAACCAATATGTTGTCCCAGAGTTACTCCTACAACATCATCACTAGCTTCACATATTAAGTCAAAGGTTATATCCTAGATAGGTGGTTTAATGATGGGAGCACGAGATAAAGTATTTTTGAGTTTATCAAAGGCTTCAAGACACTTATCATCAAAAATAAATCTTACTCCCTTTTGCAGGAGCTTAGTCAAAGGTTTAGATATTCTAGAGAAATTTCTAATGAACCTTCTATAAAAATCCACATGACCCAGGAAACTTCTTATATCTTTAATATCCCTAGATTGGGGCATTCTCTCTATTGCCTCGACCTTAGCTCTATCAACTTCAATTCCCTTACCTGATACCTTGTGTCCAAGGACTATACCTTCTTTGACCATAAAATGGCATTTCTCCCAGTTTAGAACAAGATTAGTTTCTTCACAACGCTGCAAAACTCTGTTGAGATTATCCAAGCAACTAGTAAACGAAGTTCCATAGACAGAAAAGTCATCCATAAATACTTCCATTATAAGTTCTATAAAATCCGCAAAAATATTAGTCATGCATCGTTAAAAAGTAGCTGGAGCATTAAATAAACCAAAATGCATACATCGGTAAGCATGTAAACCATAAGGACTAATGAAAGTTGTTTTAAGTTGGTCATCAGGATGAACACCTATTTGAGGAAAACCAGAGTATCCATCCAAGTAGCAAAAATGAGTATGGTTTGCTAACCTTTCTAAAGTTTAATCTATGAACGGTAAAGGATAGTGACCTTTCCTAGTCTCTTTATTTAATTTCTTGAAGTCTATGCACATCATGTGCCCAACAATAGTTCTAGTAGGTATCAATTCATTGTTTTCATTAGGAACAATAGTAAAACCACCCTTCTTAGGGACACAATGAATAGGCTTACCCATTCACTTTCTTTAACAAAATAGATTATACATGCGTCCAGTAGACGTAAAATTTCTTTTCTTACCACTTCTTTCATTTCAGGCTTCAATCTTCTATTAAATTCTGCGACTAGTTTAGCACCTTCTTCCGGACGGATACCATGGGACTGATGCCCTTCAAGTCATCCATTGAGTACCCAAAGGCCTTGTGATGCTCCTTAAGTATCTTCATGAGTTCTTCTTCTTCTCCTGAAAGTTTAGCACTAATAATAACAGGAAATTTATTTGTATCATCTAAAAACCTGTATTTAAAATTTTCTGGTAGAGTCTTCAACTCCGGGGGTGGTTGTTCCTCATCCCCTCTCTTTTCTGGCTCTTCAAAAGACTCATCGGTTGGAGGTCCCATAATGGGAAGTGAATCGAATTCATCTTCTAGTTCTTCTAGGGACTTGTCCTCCATAACTATTTCTCCATAATTTGGATCTTCATTTATTTCTTCTTCTTGATTACTAAAGAAAAGAGCCTCCATTTCCTCAATAGTTCTCTCTTCCTCTTCTTGTATTTGTGGAGGCTTGTCTTTAAATTTGGAAAAGTGGAATTTATTTTCTGTTCCCCCAAGCTTAAGAGACACATTCTCCTTCTTGAAATTAACATAGGCACATATATCACCCAAAAAGTTCCTTCCAAATATAATTGGGAAAAGAGTGTCAGTTGGCATATCAATAACCAAAAAAATGATAGGAAAGTTTTTATTGCCAATTGTGGAAGTTGCATCTTCAACTACTCCCATTGGAATTCTCAGATTTTTACTGGCTAACATAATTGTCATATCAATATTTTCAATTGTAGCTAGTTCTATTTCTTCTTTTATTTCTAAGTAGAAATCATAAGATATAACATTAACTTCGATGCCAAGATCACATAAACCATAATGCGAGGTTTCTTTAAATATGCAGGGAAGAATAGGTTTACCCACATGTTTTACCTTTGTTTTACCTTCAACCAATATGGAAGTCTCTTCATCAAGTTCAACTATCTTATAGTGTGAGTACATAGCCATAATTGCTTCCTTGGTTACCTTTTCATCTTTGGTTTCTTCCAGATGTTTCACGACTTCTAGCATGCTTTCCTCTCCCCTTTTTTCCTATACTTCTTTGACCTGTTCATATTCAAGAATATGCTTTTGTGCAGTGCTAGGAAATGGCATTTCATATATTGGTTCTAGGGAGGCCAGTGTTGCTTTATCTTCTCTTTTCTTTTTAGGTTCGGGTGCATACTTGACTAGACCTTCCTTTGGAGCTTTGATATGTTATGTAAAAGCTGTAACAACTTGCAACACAAGATCTGAATCCAAATAGAATCCTTTAGATAATTCTTTAACATGGCCTTTTTTTTATTATAGTCATGAATATAATCGTGTTATATTTCGATGCCTCCTTCACTTCCTAGACCCAAATTCCATGAAATTCTATGATCACGAATTCTATTAAATAAAGCCCAAGATTTAGGTATAGGAAGATTCATAAAGGCTCCTTCCGCAAAAGAGTCTAGTTCAATTTTATTAGGTTCAATTAAACCACCATAAAAGATATGTAGTAAATACGATTCAGGCAAATCATGATGAGGACATAGACGTAGTAAATCTTTAAATCTGATATAAGCTCTTCTAGTCCTTCATTAGAACAATTCTTCCAAGTCATTATAAGACGCTTGATTTCAAAAGATTTTGATAATGGATAATATTTTGCTAGAATTTCACAGGCTAGATTATCCCAAGTAGTAGTGGCTTTAGGTGGTAGAGATCTATACCATGAGAGAGCTGTACTAGTCAAAGTCTGACTAAAAAGTTTAACCCTTACCTCATCAGCGGTATATCTCGTCAATAGAAAAGTGCCACATATATCTTTGAAACATGCAATATGCTCATATGGATCAGGATCTTCTTCATCTCCAGTAAATTTCTTCTTATGTAGAATACCAATTAATAGAGGATTTATTTCAAACCCCCTTGTCCTCTCATTGGAGTTGTCTCTTTTATAAATATCATAGGGATTCCCAAAGTGGTTGAGTGGGCTAGCACTAGTCATATGCTCAAATTCCATCATGTTGGTGGAAACTAGTAACTCAAAAGAAAATTTAGAAAGACAAAAATAAATAAGCAAAAATTAAAATACCTACAACGCTTAGCTACCCGGCAGCGGTGCCAGAAAATAGCTTGATGACTGCAAGTTCATAGATCGTTTGTAGCTAGTTTTGAAATAAAGATATCGATCCCATAGGGAGCAGGAGTTTGAAGTCTAATGATTCTCGAAATAGATATTACAATAGAAATGCTAGATAAAGTTCTAAGTGACAAGATAAAATGCGTGTATTGTGTAAAAAGGTGTTTTTTGGGTTTTAGGTATAAGAGCAATAATAAAGTAAAGTAAAACAACTGAATACAGAAAATAAGTATCACGTATGTAAGAGAGATTGGAATTGCAGTAAGGGAAAAGCGTTCTCAGGGAGTAGCGGATACACCACTAGCATTATAAGGAGCTAAGATAAAGATTATCATCATGAACATTCTTAACTATGTATGTGTGGGAGGAATTCTGTATTTGGACAAATAGGCAGCAATCGCTGCTCACATCATCCTCATAACCACAGTAGTCAGCAATCGACATCAACCAAATTACTACGCTATTAAGGGACGTAATCCCGTAGGATGTATCCCATGGCATGGATAGTGTTCCGTGAGTTTCCTCGGTTTCCCAAGTTGATACGTAAGGGGTGCCAATAGCTTTATAGTCACTGTAAGTGCTAGAACACCTTCATCTACCAACAAGTAGTTTCCTCCATCAAGTCCCCACGAGGGGTTAATATTGAGAGGTCGAATTCTCTCAATATCAAGATGTAGAAAATCTAACACATGGTCACAGTGATGAATATCATAATAGACTTTATCTTATTTCAATCTCATACTAGGGTTTCTCCATCTCCCCAAGAACTAATGATATACTCAGACATGGAGGTAATCAACATCATGGAAATAACAATGGACTCTATCATAGATGAATAGTACTTGTATAAATCCACAACGAGTACGGAAATTACAACAAGATCTAGATAAGATGTAGATGGGATGGATGGAGATGCTGGTGATGTAGCGGTGGATGATGAAGATCGATGCCTTAGCCTCCCGGATCTGCGCAGGGCGAAGATGGATGCTTGGTGGATAAGTTCCCCCTCCAAATGCCTTCTAGAGGTGAGGTTTCTGTGATTTCTGGGTGTTCTGTATGTCATCTCCTCGAACCAGTTGCACGGGGTGAAACTATTTCAGGAGGCAGAGGTGGCGCCAACTATACGGCCGGAAAATTTTCCCCAATCGTATAGTTGGTCGTTTAACTCTCTGCCTCCCTTGTTCACTTGTGGTATTATTAATATTTCCCAAATAAGCAATTTACGTTGTTTTTTACTCCTTTTCTCCTCAGTACATCTGCTCCAAGAATTATATCCATTGGATCCATCATATGTCCTGATCCTAGTGAAAAGAGACATAAAATGTGCGTGCGAGCGCCATAAAATACCAAGATCCTACATCTACAATGCAAAATAATGATGTAAAACATGATGCAAATATGCACTCATCAGTGGTGATGATGGCTTCTACTATCCTTGAGCTTTCTTCTTCCTCTTCATCTTTACTCCCAGATGAGTACTCCTCATGTGCCACCAACATGATTTTCGGTTGTTTATTGTATGGAATACTCTTTTTAGTGAAACGCTTCTTACATGGAGCCTTTGAATTGTCCTTTAGAATGATTTTTCCACCATGATCTTCTCTATTTTGATAGGGGCATTCCGCAACAAAGTGGAAGCGGTCTACAAAATTGTAACATGATCTTACTTTTGGACCATTTTCCTTTCTACTGCTTGAGCCATTTCTTCATTCAAGTTCCGCCTTTTCCTTGGCGGGAATTTTCCAAAAGTTACTTGCATAGAAAGCCAGATACTCACCATGAGCAAGTTTGAATTCCTCTAGAAAGCTCATAGTATTTACTTCAATACTTCTTCCTTCGTCCTCATGCTCAACCACATTGGCCTTTAAGGCGAGGTTTATGCCCTTTTGGATTCCTATCGCTCGAGCATGGTCATCTTCGGTGTTCTTGGCTGGAACCTTAAAAGAAACCATCTCTTTAGTAACTTCATTGGAAGTCATGAGATGGTAGTTCTGCCTTCCTTGGAGACTCTTCAAGTCAGTGGGTTCAAAGGGCATTATAGCAGTCACATACTTCCTCTTTATCCGAGCATCAGTGGGTTCCTCATTTGTAAATATGGTAGCAATTAACTTGAGTCTTCGGTACATATCTTGATGGTTCTTCTCCATCCATCATGTAAAAACCTTCAACTTGATTGCTCAAGTCATCATACCGGTTTCTATTCATGCTTTCATTTCCAATGAACAACTCGGAAAGAGCATGCCAAGCTTCCTTGGCGGTGTTGAGGTGTTCAATATGAGGCATGTCCTTGGGACCCACGCCAAGTTGAATCATGTGCAAGACAGTGGCATTGAGTTGAGTATCAACTACTTCTATTCTTGTCAAGTTGCTTGGATCTACAACCTTGAGCCCAACTTCGATAATTTTCCACAAATAAATATAAGAGCCGCACACATGAGACTTCATAAAGAATGCCATTGATTAAAATAAGATGCACTTAGCTTGGGTGGATCACCCATGTTTTTCATGAGGATGAGGGACTGGTGGGCCGAGAGAGTACAAATGAGGAACCTCGCTATAATCCTCCTTCCCACTTCCCTTTTTGGAAGAGGATCCATTATCTTTGCTTTCATTCCCCCACCTCCTCCTCATTGGATTTAGCGGAAGCTTTATCCTTTGATTTAGAAGGTGTCTCCTCTAGAACAGAAGGAGATGTGGATTTATTGGGTGGCAAGAGTTGTGTTATCATTTGACGCATCTCTTGCATTTGAGTCATCATGGATTTAGTAAAGTTTGTTTCCAAGTTCTTGAGATCATCCATGGTGACCGTACCCTCAACCCCACTTCCTTCTTATCTATTCTTACCATACTCTCTTAGGCGGAAAATCCCTAAAAAAGAGCTGAGGCTCTGACACCAATTGAAACGGGATCGTATGGGCCCGAGAGGGGGTGAATAGATGCTACTCAAAATTTTAATTATTTTTCAATTTAGGCTTGACACAAAAGTAAATTCTCTAGATGTGCAACTGTGGTGAATTTACCTATATGACAACCTAGCTACGAAACAAGACAAGTGAGTAAAGAGCGATGAAAGGAACGAGGTAACCGAGAGTGGAGCACATGGATACACGGGATTTAGTTACCATAGTGCCTTCCTTTTAAGGGGAAGTACCCCTCTAGAATTGTAGCCGTTTGGAGTAGTAGGGGGCGGATAATACGGCCATAGTACGGGCTGGATAATCCGTCCTACGCAAAAATCCCACCTGGAGAAAAACTCTAGCCGAAATCTCCGCCCCTTTGTGCAAGTCATGCATCTTGTCCTTACAGAAATTTCCACGGTCGGTTAATCTGGCCTACCGGGCGGGTGGATTATCCGACTAGGGAAAAAACTCTGGCCCTGGATAAAAATCCAGAGAAAATATCTGCCCCCATATCAGAGAGCCGCACCATCTAGTCCTTAGCCGATTCTATGGAGGGGTGAATTATCCGGGTCCGGTCAGGACCGAATTATCCGGCATGGGCAATCATCCATCCTAGAGCGTCGTGCCGCTGGTCAATTATCCACCCTCCCACTTGAGCGTTGCGCTGCTGGTCCTTAGCCAAAATTGCTAGGGGGCGGATTATCCGGGCCATCTAGGGGTGGATTATCTGGCCTGGCAAACTTATTCTCGCTGAATTTGAGTAGGGGCTCTTTTCTTACCTTTTGGAGGGATGATGCCAACACATGTAATAACTCTTTTGTATCTACAACACTCAACACTCAACACACAATTATAATATCCATGGCATTGTTATCTAACACACAAAACACTAGGGATCAAGAAATGCTCTTCCACCCCCTTGACGCTCACTTCAAGACTATGTCTCACCAAGCCCTTGCATAAGAAGTAGATTGGGGAGCACCCCCAAAAAGAGGTGCTCTCCAACACCAAGGATCACGTGTCCAACTCATCACCAATTTCCCCGAGATATCCCGATTAGAGACCATGGCTAGTGCAGGGCACGCCCCCGACAAACTCAGGCATCCCCCAAGATAACCAAGTTCTTATCAATAGGGCCGAGAAAGGTATTTAAGTCATACTGCCTCCACCCCAAGAAGCTAAAACGGTGAGGTGCCTGCAACAGGAGGCCAATGGTTCCACTCGCTTTGCAAGACATCAAGCCACGAGGGCCACAACACTCGAAGGCGTTCGCTGTGTCCTCCAGATAGATACGATGGCCCACGTTCACCGGACGAGGGCATCAGAAGACTAAAGCTCTAAGGGCCACCCCCGCTAGGGGGCCCTCACCCATAAGTACTCCACTTTCGTCGAGCACTGACAGGACCATCGCAAAAACAAGTAGCAGCTACATGTCCCCCTCTACCTGCATGAGTCGGTGAGGGGGCGTAGGGGATATGGTGGTTCTCTAGGGGTGGGACCTGAGGTAGATAGCACACCTATCCCTAGGAACCGGGTGCGGCTTGCCCGGAATGAGAGGAGGGGATGTCCACCTTGGGACTCCATAAAAGGCATCGTCACCCAGCTATGGCTAGGGCAGAGATGGAAAGTCAGGTTTATCCTAAAGAAACTCCTAGTGTCATGGCCTCTGGTCACTCTGCAAAAGAATATGTTGGCTTGCCTGTGGTTGGACTCACGCTACGGTCAAAAGCCCCTTGTGAGCAGACTACTTGGGGGATATCCCCCTTGTAATGAGAAGCAGTTTATCCAGAATAAATACCCATGGATAAATACGGATGAGTTGATCTTTCACGCACTCATCTTGGTTATCTTCATCCAGGCTGTTTCATTAATGGATAGTAATGTTTGGATTGGTCGCGTGTTTTTCTCGGCATCCCTGAACGGGGTACAAATCATACTCGAAGCTTGCCAACCTCTTCCCGAAAGCGAACCGGGAGGTACCCCCACCTAATCCATGGCTTCGATAAGGGGGCTCGTTAGCAATTTCTACCTTGGACACAAAAGGATAAGTTCATTCTCCGAGCATGTTTTGTGGGCACCCGCTACTTCAGCCTAAAATCTGTCCAAAAAGAAGCAGTGTTTCTCGGGCCCTCGCGGGGAGATCCTATCCGGTGAATACCATCGGATGACGATCTCCCCTCGGGTCACCCTTAGAAGCTAAAAATAGAGAAGAAAAAGAGGAGGAAGATACGGACATCTTGGTGAATCTCCCCCCTCCCGTCTGAGGGGGGAGATTTCCTACATAGGGAAGCTGATTGAAGAGTCGCATCTAGAGGCTAGGACACAAATCGCTGGCTTAGGGGTTGATGACTCCCCTAAACTGAAACTCCACGCGCCTATGGCAGCCACCAAAAACTCGCCATGCCTATCGAAGGAGAATAAGACGAGATATTCGAGCTCGAGGCGATGGGAGGATGCAAAGCATCCCTAGCCTTGCCTGAAGCAAAACTGCTCGCCTGCGCCACGAAAGATCTTCACCGGTCCCCATTAGCGGCAGCATCCCTCAGCCACCATCGACACACTTCGAGGGAAGCTGCATCCGATGGCCTCGGAGACCACCATAGGGAGTTCCAAAACTCCCTTGGGATCATGAACCAACATCATGAAGAACTCAAAGCCATCTAGATGAGGACACCCTTCGAGAGGATGGCTATTCGAAGGGACGCCGCCTTCCATAGAATTTCCCCTTATAACTCAGTCGCCCCCCTTGTGCCTCAAGGACTCATCCTCAAGTATAGTTGGTGGCGATATGGCTACTAGGACCGGGGACATCGAACGACGTGTCTTTGATGATGCTGGTATACCGCACGTCGTCGTACCTGTCGTCGCTAGAAGGTGGGTCGCGCGCGTGACAGGGGCTCATCGTCAGCGTCCGCGGGTTAGAACGCGCATGGTGAGAAGTGTTTCCTGTGTGACAACGCTCCGCACCCGCCGGGTTGCAGGGCCCGCTAAGAGCCGATGTGGCACGTCGGAAGGCATGGACGGGATCGGTTTCTGGTGGCAAAGAGTTGTCTTCGTAGCGTAGGTCATAGACGCCCATGGATTTTCACGGCCGGCATATAGGTGAGCTTCGACCGTAGGCTGTAGACATGTGCGTATGCCGACGACGTGGCACTGTGGACCCTTTACATATGCGTTGTTTCATGGTGGACAGCCAAGCTGACACTGTAGGCTATAGACATACACAGTTTCTCGCGGCTACGCTATAGTCGAGCTGGGTGTGTAGGTTATAGACATACGCATGGTTACGCGGACAATGGTGACATGGCATCGTGGAGTCTCGGTGGTAGCATTTCTACGTGCTGGATGGATGGGTTGGTAGCATGCGATGTACGCATCCACGGTTGCTCGCGACGGAGATCCGATGTGGATGAGTAGACTATATGGCGCGCGTTCTCGCGGCGATATACTATAGTGGGTCCCTGCTTGCGCGGGAGAGTGCATCTCACCTGCGTAGAATGCACAGCAGGGTCCACGCATCGCCCGTGCGACTCTAAAACACCCCCATCTTCGTTATTTCTCAAATCGTTTTTATTTTTCTTCCTCCTCACTACGGCTTAGCTTCAGTGGCATACCGTCCTTTAGGTATCCAGGTTCGACCACCCGAACAACAGCATAGCCGTATCCGACATGTTCTGGGTGGCATCATGGTTGCTTTTAGACGGAGCGGCGCTGCAAGCGAGAGCTCGGCGATGTAAAATGCACCGATAGGTTAGGTATAGGTTTTAGACGAACACAACATCGTGAGCTAAAACTTGCCGATGTTTTCTGTGTAGATAGGATAGCTACTCGGATTCGGTAGTTTGGTATATTAGGTATACCGGTATGTAGGTGGTAACGATGAGCGTATCCGGTTCCCTGCGTACATCCGGTGAATCTATGTTCGCCACCGTATCGACGCCTATATGTCCATGTTGTGATCTTCCCTCGTCTGTCGGCGGCTCTCAGCATGGCGATGTGCGTTCTGACATATTCGAGTAGTATCTTGACTATATTCTTATATGTAGATGACATATTGTGAATGGTGTAGATGGTATTAATGATTATTTAAATCGGTAAGTGTTCTATAGATGAAGTTGTACATGTATTAAAAAAATTGAGATAGATCGATACGCTTAATAACATTAAGTCGAAATACTTTCTTAGATTAGATTCTAAAAAAGTTCAGAATGGAATAAGCTAAGAAATAAATTCTTACTTGTATAACTAGGTGAAGCATTAATCTCGGTACGACAACAATAGTTAAAAGAAAGAAAAGAGATGTGTTATGTCTCATATGCCTCAGTCATAGGTTCTGTAATATAAAATTGTGTTGTATACTCGACATAATGTGACCCAAGTTCTTCATCAAAAGAACGGGTTCCAAAGTAATTTCTGAATAAATCACTAGACAAGAGTTAAGTATATCCTTAAGTTGAAAGAAGTGTAGTTAGGCATAAAGTTGCATATGATGCACTGTCGATTAAATCTGTATTGATATACAAGTATGTGGCTAGTTCAGAAGTGGCAAGTATGATATTTTGCCTTCGAAAGTTCATTTTTCAACTGAGTGTGCTTCTAGTGTACATGACTATGTAAAAGTTCGCTTGACTCAGGGACACAAAGTCTCACTCTGTCGCCAAACATATACTTCAACATTACTATGTAATGGTAGAATAATGTCAAACTAGACTCCTCTCTAAGAGAGAACGTTGGTTACCATAGGAACCAAATAAGATGTCTATAACAAAGTTGAAAAATGTGTTGTTGTGTTATAAGAGAAGTTCTTCGATGAACATCATGATTCAACGACTAAATAGCACGTAGATATGTTGGTGAGCCACCCGGTCTATAAACCATTCGACTCTTTTGTAAAGTGGTGAGATGGGACCAAACAAATTATTTTGTGTGTCTTTTTTTACGGAACGGTCCAATTAGCACCAGAGGGCACAGTCGATTCTAAAGCCCTGCATGAAACGCTCGACATATGACGTACTAAATATATTAAATTCTCTCGATGTCTGTATTTCCCTTACACCATCATGCATACATTAGATTGATGATGCAAAATGGGCCGCAGTTTAAAAAATAATGAAAGCAAGCACGTGGATACACTACCTGATACGAAAAATCAGATACATGTACATCTACTACTAACCCACATGTCAGCCATCGCAAAACGCAGGGAAAGTTTTTGTCCAAGATGATAAGTCCAATAGTATTTGTATAATTATAAGGTATAGCACCTGTGATGATCAGTTGAGCAGCAAAAGCGGCAAACGATGCTATAAAGACAATATTAGTACACAAAATATGTGATAAAGTCGCGCGCAAAGAGTAAGTGTCCAAACAATGGTCACACCAAGATGATGCGAAGAACCAAGACGATGTGAAGATCGTACGCAAGATAAGCAGATCGAAAATGTAAAAAAAAGACAAACACAGAAAGATAATATATTTATTATCATATATGGATGAAAACTCAAAGACGTGTCGGATGGTAAACTTGCATTTACTCTCTATAGATAACAAAAAGTTACAATAGTATATCGAAATAAAGAGAGAGAAACTCATATCTGGATAAGCACACAAAAATGTGTTAGAAGAACAAAAAATGCATTACTTCTCGATAGCGAACAGAAAGTTACAATTACGGATCAAAACAAAGAAACAAAATACGACTACATCTACAAATAAAAAAAACTACAGCTAAGGTCTACAATAAGAATATGAGCAAAATTGCCAACATCTAAAGTCCACATTCCAAATGTGCGCCTCCTAGACATGGCTCTAAGATACATCTACAAAAGCCCCTGATGTCGTCATAGCGAAAGCCTCCAACATCATCACCACTGCAACGGAAAAGCCTCACATAGAAAAATCTTGGACGTCATAAATGATTCTTCATCACTCTCTTCGTCACGGCAGTAAGGAAGATTTGGCCATGCCGCCCGGGGCATTGTATTTTGTCTTCGAGAGGGCATCGTCTTCTGTCAGCGCATAGAAGTGATGTTCGAACGACGCCACGACAAAGAATCAATGAGAGGACATTCCACCGGCATGAACCTGTAATAGCGCATCCAGCCTAATGCCGGAGACATCGCAGGATCACGCGCAACTGCTGACTCGTGTAATAACGAGCTCGTTGGGGAACCCCAAGGGGAAGGTATGATGAGCATAGCAGTAAGTTTACCTCAGTTATGAAACCAAGGTTATCAATCCAGTAAGAGCAAGGAAACACCTCAAAGGTGTTGCTAGCTGGACTTTGGCAGGGCGCACTACCGGTGTCAGCAGCAACGTGGAGACCTCCACAACACAACCACAAAACTCTGTCCCCAACTTATAGTGAGGTTGTCAATCTCACCGATTTTGCTGAAAACAAAGGATTAAACGTATCGAGTGGAAGAAAGTAATAGTTTGCAGAAAGTAAACAGAAAGCAGTAAATAGTTGATTATAGATTGATGGTAAAAGAAAGGACCGGGGTCCATTGTTCACTAGTGGTGGCTCTCCTTAAGATAGATGACATGTTGGGTGAACAAATTACAGCGGGCCAATTGACAAACATCGAGAAAGCATACAAACATATACTACTCATCTTGACTCCTTTGAGACTTGATTGGGCATTACAACATTATACATAGACCGTAATCCAACTGCATCTATGACTAATAATTTACCTTCAGGTTATCATCCGAACCCCCTCCAGTATTAAGTTGCAAGCAATGGATAATTGCATTACGCATTGCGTGTAAAGTAAACAATACGATTGTTCTATGAAGAAAGGATTGTTGTTTTCTCCCTAGTAGCAACAGCACATGTAACTACCTCGGTGAATTACGCTCTTAGTTACATGCCTGGATGAGCGAAAGTGGTTAAAATAGTACGGTGGGGCCCAGGGGCCACTCACAGGTAGACCTTCCGGCCGTCCTAACCACTTCCAGATCACCGGGACAAGAACGAGCGGCGTAATCGGCAGGCGAAGGGATCAACTACATACACAAGTGAGTATGTATGCAAGCCACCATACAACTGTTCACATAGTCATTCCATCTAAATAAATAGAAATATTGCAACGCCATACGGCAAGATCCAAATATCCTAGATAGAGATAATATTTTAGGATAGCTCCTCATACATCAAACATCAGAGTATCAGGCGGAAGCGGAAAACAAGATCCGAGTACGGATAAGAAGCAAATCGGCATAAGATGCCACATAAATAAACACATCCCACCCACAGATCTCACGGATCCCCGTTCCCGGAATCTCTACACCACGTGATCGTTGCCAACATCATCCGTCTCCTCCACCCAGTATCCATCTTGCGAATACACCTATTCATATGAATCAAACAATTTATCGTGTGAGACCCTAGGGGTACTCGGCAAGTCTTTATGCCTCTAAAGGGGACATATACCTGGGGAGACGCAATTGCAGCAAAAGATAATAACTAACAAGTCTATAGAAACTCGCTAACCATCCGCCTAACCAATGATAGACGGATGTCCGTTAATTAGTAACCAAAGTTATAACAATATAATTAACAGATCCATCCTCCTTCTCGCTTACCAACGAGAAAGCGGACGAACAATCCCTTCGTTGGCAGTTTTATTAACCATTCCATGAGTATTGCACTATTTACTAGTCAGGTACTTAGTCAATTTAAAAGCGGTACTTTAGTTATACTTGTCTATGATCAAGAAACTGTGCTCCAAGTCGTCCATAACCGCGGACATGGCTTTTAGAAAGATTTACCCTGCAGGGATGCACAAATAGCAACACACACTCGATCAACCTCGGAAAAACCAACTCAAAACCCAACGAGGCATTCACGACAAAGCGATCACAGGATTCAGAAATATTTCAGGGGGCCACCCCATTAAGCTACCCGCAACGAAGTTGGCCGGCTCCGAGACGGACCCAAGGTTTGTGTCAATGGCTGTAAACGACTGGGAACCCGAAAATGTGACTGGGCTTGTCGATACCGCGAAAACATTCCACGATCCAAAGTACAGGTGATCCACGCACAATCTTAAATAAAGCAGTAACATGGCATAAGTACAGGATAGTAATAAAGCCCCAAACTACTTTGTGGCCCCAAGAAATAAGAATGAGTCAAGCTCTGGCTCGGGGGGTCCATAAGGCCTCCCGGATATGGATAGTGCGAATAGTCAAGGAACAGGTATCAAGTACTCGGGGTCCTACGGGACACAAGTGAGCATAAATACCAAATAACAGATATTGCTCACCGGTGCCGCTTTCATTAGTTATCCCATTACTACCCAGGTTAAGTTTTTTAGGTACCTCGTTAACCATTAGACACTCACATACCCTATACATGAAGTTCTATGACTCGCATGGCTCAACAACTCCTGTAGTAATGGCTCATGGGATGGGGGAACAAGCTTCGTTGGGGTTTAATAGTAAAGGCTATGCAGTACTTAGGATTCAATTTAATGCAATCGCGACTCAATGATGCAAGAATAAGATAGAAGCAATAGGTGCTATATGTATGCAAGCATGTGGTAGTGCTTGCCTGGCAGCTCAGTTGAAGCGAGAGACGGATCTGGGTAGTGCTCCTGGGATTCCTGATATATCCCCTGCTCGGCGTCTATTCGAAGAAGAACCAAACAAACAAGGGCCAACATAAATAAAGTGCACACGCATATGAATAAAATGCGACAAGCAAACAAGCATTCTATGATGAATGATGCACAATTTGCATGTCAATAATGTAGCATGGCATGGGTGAGGTGTGGGGTGCAAAAATAAAGCATTTTATTGAGTTTTAGTCACATTTTATCCCCAAATAAGTTGCTGTATTCTTTATAATTATATGATGCATGCTGCAATTCAGAACAAGGAATGCATAGTTAGAACGGGCCCGTCGCGCTGATCGATTTAGACATATTATTTGTCGAATTTGGAGTTATAGATTTAAAGTTATTAATTTATTAAGAAAAGGGCATTTTATTGTAATTTTAATCATCTCGAAAATTTAAAGTGTTCAATTAATATTTTGAATAGCATATTTGAATTCCTCACATTTTTCTGATTCAAAAACATATATCATTTGTATTATTTGGATTTATAATTTAAAAGTTATGAAAAACAGATTTAAATTCATATTTAAATATTTCTGAATTTGTTTTATTAAAACCAGATAAACTGCTAAACTTTTTATACTCGGCCAGAGCTAGCCCTAGTCGCTGACGGGTGGGACCAATGCTGACTAAGCGGAAAACGGCACACAGAACTTTTCTCACCGCGAGCTAATCTAGCCACAGCAACTGACAAGCGGGCCCGACGCTCGAGCGGACCCACGCGCCAGTGGCTGGACGCACCGGTGACACGCGGCGGATCCAGGGCTACGGGTCGAGGCTCTGGGAAACCCAGGTACCTTTTCGTAAAAAGACCTCAGAGGCCGACGTGTGGGCCTGGAAGGAGCGCAAGTTGACGAAGCAAAAGGTGGGGGGTGTCTGGAAACTACCACGGGCTACTGTTTTTCTTCTCAGCTGTTGCCTGACGAAACTGAGGCCGAGCGGGAGACAGCACGGCGGGGGATCGAACCCACAACCTAGCGGGCGCGCGCGGCGGCGGCTGCCGCTGCGGTGGTAGGGAGGCTGTTGCAGGGTTCGGCTACGCGGCGAGATAAAGGTTCCGCGACGCACAGCGAGAAGACGACGACGAACCCGCCGTGCACAGAGGGCGTTCGTCGCCGTGATCTGCTCGTCTTGGAAGATAAAAACAATGGGAGGGTGTCAGAGAGGTGCAGTAGCTCACCGGGAGTGCGACGGTGGCGGTGGAACGGAGCTGGCGGCCGGCGGGGTTAGGGTTTTGGCTCGGCTCGTCGGCGTGCAGCGGAGATGGGCCGTCTCCACCTCGACACCGTGTACAGGGCTGATGTAGAGGACCTCCTGACCTCGCCGACAAACTCTTGCTCGCCTACGCCTCCTGGATCGATGGGAGATGGTGTAGGCCGATGATGGTTGGCCGGGGTTGGAAGGGAGGGAGGAAGCAGGGGTAGGTGGGGAGAGGGCGGCGGCACAGGGCCCTGGGAACCTAGGGATCTGGGAGAAGCGCGGGAGAGGGGGTAGATAAGAAGGGAAAAAGGAGGGTGCACATGGGGTAGCTCAGGGTGGAAAAGGTGATGCCACCTTTTCCTCTTCTCTCTCGGGCAGGTGGGGGGTGTAGCGGGCTAGGGCGCCGGCAGGTGGGGCTGCAGCGTCGGTAGGGCCTGCCTGGCAGCTAGGGAGAGAGAGAAGGAGAGGGAGGGGGAAGGGGATGGCTCGGCTAGGAGCAAGAGGGGATGGGGTGAACTCGGCCTAGGGTTAGGGGAAGGGGTAGATGGGGTAGCTCGCATGGGTGATTGGGGTTAGGGTTTAGCAAGAAGGGTAGGGTAGGGGTGGTGGCTCGGGTTAGAGAGAAAGAGAGAGGAGGGCTTAGAGTTTGAGAGAAAGATTAAAGAGAGAGGATAGGGTAGGGTCTTAGGGTTTTGGTGGGGGTGTGTGATCTAAACAAGATCATGCAAGGTGAGATGGAGGTGAGGAGAGGGGTAGGTTTTGGTTTAAGCAAAGAGAGGGTTTTGAGCTAGAGAGGAGAGAGCTAGTGTTTAAAGGTCACATGGAAGGGAGAAAATATTAAGGTGGGGAGGATCTAGGTCAAGAGAAAAAGGGGCTTCACTTGTATATGCATGCACTAAGGCTCAACAAACAAAAAGAATCACTTGACATGATTCCCAAGGGCATTAAATGCCATGTTTTAATCTTGTGAAAACAAAACAATGATCATGGCATTTATGCACATGCGTTCCAAAATATGGAGTAAAGCCAAGCTAAAGGAAAATAGAATTGGATCCATCCCAACTCACATGAGCTAGATTAAATGCCAAAAGAAGTAAAAGCTCATGGGTAATTAGGATGGTGGAATTATAAGGTGGTGACAAAGAAAGGTGACGGAGTTGAATAAAAGATATGCCCCCAACTCAACTTGGGCATCAAGCATTTATCAAGAACCAAATACAATATATCAAGAGCCAAAAACATTTACTAATGCATATGAGAGAAGAACCAAATGAAAAGGTTTTATATGATGCTCAAATGCAAGGTGGCATGATGACATGAGCATGATATAATTATGATGCAACAATTATATGTAGGAAGTAGCCATTATATTACTAGACCAAGTAGCATTACATATGTTAGACAGATGGGATGCTACAACTCTCCCCCACTAAACAGGAATCTCGCCCCGAGATTCTAGGAAGAAGAAGAAGACACGAAGAGGGTAGGGTACTTTACACGGAGCTCATCCTCGCGTTCCCAAGTGGCTTCATCAACGGAATGGTGCGACCACTGCACCTTGCAGAACTTGATGGACTTGTTGCGAGTCCTTCTTTCAGCGACTTCTAGGATTTTTGTGGGGTGTTCTTGATAAGACAGGTCTTCTTGGATATTGATGAGTTCATGGTCCACGGTCCTGTCGGGATCCTTGAAGCACTTCTTGAGCTGAGAGATATGAAAGACATCATGAACCTTGATTTTTTCAGGGAGCTCAAGAGCATAAGCAACTTCTCCTCTTCTTCCACGGATTTTGAATGGACCGATGTATCTAGGAGCCAGCTTTCCTTTGATACCAAAGTGGTGCGTGCCTCTCATGGGGGTGACATGAAGGTAAACGAGATCACCAGGGACATACTCCATGTCCGTGTGCTTTCTGTCATAGTTGCTCTTCTGGCGACTTTGAGCAACCTTCAGGTTTTCAAGAATGATGTGAATCTTCTTCTCCTCTTGAGTTACAATGTCGGGACCAAACAATGTTCTTTCACCTGCGCTCGACCAACCAATCGGAGTTCTGCATTTGCGACCATAGAGAACCTCAAATGGTGCCATCTTTAGACTTTTCTAGAAGCTGTTGTTGTAAGAGAATTCAGCATAAGGAAGACATTCTTCCCAATTCATGCCGAAAGAGATGACGCAAGCACGGAGCATATCTTCCAGAATCTGATTGTTCCTTTCAACTTGTCCTTGCGACTGAGGATGGTAAGCTGTGCTGAAGTTCAATTTTGTTCCCAAAGCATTTTGTAAACTTTCCCAGAACTTGGAAGTGAAGATGCTTCCACAGTCTGAACTGATCTCAAGAGGAATCCCATACAGAGAGACGATTCTATTGATATAGAGCTCAGCCAACTGAATTGCAGAAATTGTTTCCTTGATGGGAAAGAAATGAGCCACTTTAGAAAGCCTGTCGATGACAACAAAGATTGCATTGTTGCCCTTCTGCGACCTTGGAAAACCAATTATGAAATCCATCTCTACTTTCTCCCATTTCCATTCCGGAGGCTTCAATGGCTGTAGAAGACCGGAAGGTTTCTGATGGACAACTTTAACTCTGCGGCAGACATCACACTCCGAGACATACTTGGCACAATATCGTTTCAACCCAGGCCACCAATATTGTGTTTTCAAGTCTGTGTACATCTTAGTGCTGCCAGGGTGGATAGAAAGAACATAATCATGCGCCTCCTTGAGAACTTGCTCTCTTAAACCCAGGTAGTTCGGAACAAACATCCGGTGTTCAAAGAAGAGAGTGCCTTGGTCGTCGACGTGGAAGGACTCATACTTCAGAACCTGAATGTTGGAGATGATGTTTTTAGTGTAAGGATCACCAAGTTGAATGGAGCGAACTTTTTCTTCCAAGAGTGGGGTTGCCGGAAGGTTCAGAAGATACCCTTGATCCACAATTTCAAGTTTGAGCTTGCGGAATTCCTCACACAAGAGAGGTTGTTGTTCTTCCAGCATGAGGTTGTTGACATAAGCTTTTTGGCTGAGAGCATCGGCCATGACATTAGCTTTGCCCGAAGTGTAGTTGATGGTCAAATCGAAATCATTAATTGCTTCAATCCACCTCCTCTGACGAAGGTTGAGATCAGGCTGTGTGAAGATATACTTCAGACTCTTGTGATCAGAAATGATCTCACAACGGTTGCCAAGCAAGTAGTGCCTCCATACTTTCAAAGAAAAGACAACTGCTGCGAGTTCAAGGTCATGTGTTGGATAGTTGATCTCATGCGTCTTCAACTGTCGAGAGGCATAAGCAACAACTTGTTTTTCTTGCATAAGGACCGCACCCAATCCTTGAAAGGAGGCGTCACAGAATATCTGGAAAGGCTTGGATGTATCTGGAGGAATCAAGACTAGTGTGGAAGTGAGCTTCTCTTTGAGTGTTTCAAATCTTGCTTGACATGCAGGAGTCGAAAGGTATTTCTTGCCTTTCTTGAGGAGATCGGTAAGAGGCTTCACAATCTTCAAGAAGTTCTGAACGAAGCGACGACAGTAACTAGCCAAACCAAGGAAACTCCAGACTTCTTTGACATTTATGGGAGGAAGCCAGTAAACAATTGTCTTAACAGTTTCTGGGTTGACGGCAATGCCCTTGGCAGAGATAACGTGACCAAGGTAGGTGACTTCAGGCAGCCAGAACTCGCACTTGGAGAACTTTACATACAGGCGGTTCTCACGAAGCTTGTTCAGGACACACCAAAGGTGTTCTTCATGTTCTTCCTTAGACTTAGAATAGACTAGGATGTCATCTAGATAGACCACAACGAACTTATCAAGATACTCCATGAAAACCGAGTGCATAAGCCTCGAGAAGGTTGCAGGTGCGTTGGGCTCTGATACCAATTGTAACTACCTCGGTGAATTACGCTCTTAGTTACATGCCTGGATGAGAGAAAGTGGTTAAAATAGTACGGTGGGGCCTAGGGGCCACTCACAGGTAGACCTTCCGGCTGTCCTAACCACTTCCAGATCATCGGGACAAGAACGAGCGGCGTAATCGGCAGGTGAAGGGATCAACTACATACACAAGTGAGTATGTATGCAAGCCACCATACAACTGTTCACAGAGCCATTCCATCTAAAAGAAATAGAAATATTGCAATGCCATACGGCAAGATCGAAATATCCTAGATAGAGATAATATTTTAGGATAGCTCCTCATACATCAAACATCAGAGTATCAGGCGGAAGCGGAAAACAAGATCCGAGTACGGATAAGAAGCAAATCGGCATAAGATGCCACATAAATAAACACATCCCGCACACAGATCTCATGGATCCCCATTCCCGGAATCTCTACACCGCGTGATCGTTGCCAACATCATCCGTCTCCTCCACCCAGTATCCATCTTGCGAATACACCTGTTCATCTGAATCAAACAATTTATCGTGTGAGACCCTAGGGGTACTCAGCAAGTCTTTATGCCTCTAAAGGGGACATATACCTGGGGTGACGCAATTGCAGCAAAAGATAATAACTAACAAGTCTATAGATACTCGCTAACCATCCGCCTAACCAATTATAGACGGATGTCCGTTAATTAGTAACAATAGTTATAACAGTATAATTAACAGATCCATCCCCCTTCTCGCTTACCAACGAGAAAGCGGACAAACAACCCATCCGTTGGCAGTTTTATTAACCATTCCATGAGTATTGCACTATTTACTAGTCAAGTACTTAGTCAAAATAAAAGCGGTACTTTAGTTATACTTGTCTATGATCAAGAAACTGTGCTCCAAGTCGTCCATAACCGCGGACACGGCTTTCAGAAAGATTTACCCTGCAGGGGTGCACAAATAGCAACACACACTCGATCAACCTCGGAAAAACCAACTCAAAACCCAACGAGGCATTCACGACAAAGCGATCACAGGATTTAGAAATATTTCAGGGGGGCACCCCATTAAGCTACCCGCAACGAAGTTGGCCGGCTCCGAGACGGACCCAAGGTTTGTGTCAATGGCTATAAACGACTGGGAACCCGAAAATGTGATTGGGCTTGTCGATACCGCGAAAACATTCCACGATCCAAAACAGTACAGGTGCTCCACGCACAATCTTAAATAAAGCAGTAACATGGCATAAGTATAGGATAGTAATAAACCCCCAAACTACTTTGTGGCCCCAAGAAATAAGAATGAGTCAAGCTCTGGCTCAGGGGGGTCCATAAGTCCTCCCGGATGTGGATAGTGCGAATAGTCGAGGCACATGTATCAAGTACTCGGGGTCCTACGGGACACAAGTGAGTATAAAAACCAAATAACAGATATTGCTCACCGGTGCCTCTTTCATTATTTATCCCATTCCTTCCCAGGTTAAGTTGTTTAGGTACCTTGTTAACCATTAGACACTCACATACCCTACACATGTAGTTCTGCGACTCGCATGGCTCAAACAACTCCTGTAGTAAAGGCTATGAAGTACTTAGGATTCAATTTAATGCAATCGCGACTCAATGATGCAAGAATAAGATAGAGGCAATAGGTGCTATATGTATGCAAGCATGTGGTAGTGCTTGCCTAGCAGCTTAGTTGAAGCGAGAGACGGATCTGGGTAGTGCTCCTGGGATTCCTGATATATCCCCTGCTCGGCGTCTATTCGAAGAAGAACCAAACAAACATGGGCCAACATAAATAAAGTGCACAAGCATATGAATAAAATGCGACAAGCAAACAAGCATGTCATGATGAATGATGCATAATTGGCATGTCAATAATGTAGCATGGCATGGGTGAGGTGTGGGGTGCAAGAATAAAGCATTTTATTGAGTTTTAGTCACACTTTATCCCCAAATAAGTTGCTGTATTCTTTATAATTATATGATGCATGCTGCAATTCAGAACAAGGAATGCATATTTAAAACGGGCTCGTCGCGCTGATCGATTTAGACATATTATTTGTCGAATTTCGAGTTATAGATTTAAAGTTATTAATTTATTAAGAAAAGGGCATTTTATTGTAATTTTAATCATCTCGAAAATTTAAAGTGTTCAATTAATATTTTGAATAGAATATTTGAATTCCTCACATTTTTCTGATTCAAAAACATATATCATTTGTATTATTTGGATTTATAATTTAAAGGTTATGAAAAACAGATTTAAATTCATATTTAAAAATTTCTGAATTTGTTTTATTAAAACCAGATAAACTGCTGAACTTTTTATACTCGGCCAGAGCTAGCCCCAGTTGCTGACGGGTGGGACCGATGCTGACTGAGCGGAAAACAGCGCACAGAACTTTTCTCACCGCGAGCTAATCTAGCCGCAGCAACTGACAAGCGGGCCCGACGCTCGAGCGGACCCACGCGCCAGTGGCTGACGCACCGGTGACACGCGGCGGATCCAGGGCTGCGGGTCGAGGCTCTGGGAAACCCAGGTACCTTTTTGTAAAAAGACCTCAGAGGCCGACGTGTGGGCCTAGAAGGAGCGCGGGTTGACGAAGCAAAAGGTGGGGGGGGTTCTGGAAACTTCCACGGGCTACTGTTTTTTTCTCAGCTGTTGCCTGACGAAATTGAGGCCGAGCGGGAGACAACGCGGCGGGGGATCGAACCCGTGACCTAGCGGGCGCGCGCGGCGGCGGCTGCCGCTGCGGTGGAAGGGAGGCTGTTGCAGGGTTCGGCTACGCGGCGAGATAAAGGTTCCGCGACGCACATCGAGAAGACGATGACGAACCCGCCGTGCACAGAGGGCGTTCATCGCCGTGATCTGCTCGTCTAGGAAGAGAAAAACAACAGGAGGGTGTCAGAGAGGTGCAGCAGCTCACCGGGAGTGCGATGGTGGCGGTGGAACGGGCCGAGGTGCAGGGGATCGGCGACGGAGCTGGCGGCCGGCGGGGTTAGGGTTTTGGCTCGGCTTGTCGGCGTGCAGTGGAGATGGGCCGTCTCCTCCTCGACGCCGTGTACAGGGCTGATGCAGAGGACCTTCCCGACCTCGCCGACAACCTCCTGCTCGCCTACGCCTCCTGGATCGATGGGAGATGGTGTAGGCTGACGATGGTTGGCCGGGGTTGGAAGGAAGGGAGGAAGCAGGGGTAGGTGGGGAGAGGGCGGCGACGCAGCGCCCTGGGAACCTAGGGATCTGGGAGAGGCGCAGGATAGGGGGTAGATAAGATGGGAAAAAGGGGGTGCACATGGGGTAGCTCGGGGTGGAAAAGGTGATGCCACCTTTTCCTCTTCTCTCTCGGGCAGGTGGGGGGTGTAGCGGGCTAGGGCGCCGGCAGGTGGGGCTGCAGCATCAGTAGGGCCTGCCTGGCAGCTAGGGAGAGAGAGAAGGAGAGGGAGGGGGAAGGGGATGGCTCGGCTAGGAGCAAGAGGGGATGGGGTGAACTCGTCCTAGGGTTAGGGGAAGGGGTAGATGGGGTAGCTCGCATGGGTGATTGGGGTTAGGGTTTAGCAAGAAGGGTAGGGTAGGGGTGGTGGCTCGGGTTAGAGAGAAAGAGAGAGGAGGGCTTAGGGTTTGAGAGAAAGATTAAAGAGAGAGGATACGGTAGGGTCTTAGGGTTTTGGTGGGGGTGTGTGATCTAAACAAGATCATGCAAGGTGAGATGGAGGTGAGGAGAGGGGTAGGTTTTGGTTTAAGCAAAGAGAGGGGTTTGAGCTAGAGAGGAGAGAGCTAGTGTTTAAAGGTCACATGGAAGGGAGAAAAGATTAAGGTGGGGAGGATCTAGGTTAAGAGAAAAAGGGGCTTCACTTGTATATGCATGCACTAAGGCTCAACAAACAAAAAGAATCACTTGACATGATTCCCAAGGGTCCATGTTTCACTCCAAAAACAATTAAAAACCAAAGGAGAAAGATAGTGATAATTTGCATGGCCCATGAATGGGCATTAAATGCCATGTTTTAATCTTGTGAAAACAAAACAATGATCATGGCATTTATGCACATGCGTTCCAAAATATGGAGTAAAGCCAAGCTAAAGGAAAATAGAATTGGATCCATCCCAACTCACATGAGCTAGATTAAATGCCAAAAGAAGTAAAAGCTCATGGGTAATTAGGATGGTGGAATTATAAGGTGGTGACAAAGAAAGGTGATGGAGTTGAATAAAAGATATGCCCCAAAATCAACTTGGGCATCAAGCATTTATCAAGAACCAAATACAATATATCAAGAGCCAAAAACATTTACTAATGCATATGAGAGAAGAACCAAATGAAAAGGTTTTATATGATGCTCAAATGCAAGGTGGCATGATGACATGAGCATGATATAATTATGATGCAACAATTATATGTAGGAAGTAGCCATTATATTACTAGACCAAGTAGCATTACATATGTTAGACAGATGGGATGCTACAGCACATCTAGTACCTTAGAGATTTATGTCACTTCCCCAGATTACTAGAGGCATGAACCCACTATCGAGCATAAATACTAACTCTTGGAGTTGCTAGCATCTACTTGGACAAGATAGCTACTAACAATGGAAAGCATGCAAGATCACAAATAACAAAGACATGATAGAATCAATAATCAATCTGAAATAGCATCTCAATATCCATCGGATCCCCGTAAACACAACATGTAGGAATTACAAATAAATGATCTTGATCATGAACAGAGCTCACAAGATCTAAACATGATAGAACAAAGGAGGAGAACCAGCCATCTAGCTACTACATGGACCCGTAGTCCAGAGATGAACTACTCAACCGGAGGCTTGCATGGTGATGAAGAAGGCCTCCAGGGTGAATTCTCCCCTCTGGCAGGGTGCCAGGAAGTGCTTCAGATCCCTCCCGATCTAGGGATGGAGATGACGACGGCTACAGACTCTTTCGTGGATTTTTGATCGGGTCCTTAGGGTTTCTATATCGGAGGCATCTTATAGGCGAAAGGGGAGGCCGAGGGGTGCCGAAGGCGGCCAAACCACCCCCTGGCGTGGGCCAGGCTGGGCTGCTCGGCCAGGTGGTGTGGCGGCCCCCTGGCCCCTCTCCGTCTTGTATTCTGGCTCCGGGTGTCCGTCGGTGAAAAACTAACTTTGGCTTTTGTCACGTCCAATTCCGAGAATATTCATTTTCTGACTTTCCTGGAACCAAAAACAGCAGAAAACAGGCAGTTGGCACTGTGGCTCTTGTTAATAGGTTAGTCCAAGAAATCATATGAAAAAGTACTCCAAAGTGTGGACAAAACATAAGAAAGTAGATAAAACCAAGCATGGAACATCAAAAATTATGGATACGTTAGCAACGTATCAACATCCCCAAGCTTAACTCCTGCTCGTCCTCGAGTAGGTAAGTGATAAAAAGAAAGAATAATTTTTTAGGTGACATGCACCCTCATAAACTTGATTAAAGTATTTGTAAAACATTGATAGCTGGGATCATAGTACTTCAATCATAACATGAAAGACAAAGTTCTAACAATAAGACAAAGCAACTATGTAGCAACATGAAAAGGCACAAACAAAAGATTCATGAATAACAATGCTTTGCAAGACGTTTGTTTGCTTCACATAAAGAAAACATAGCATAGTAGCATTCAGCTTGTCCTTCATAGAGTAGCAAACATAAATGCATAGGACACCTTCAAAGTTCATAAGAGTGACTAGATACAAATAGTTTAAAACAAATAATATCAAAGTTATGCATCAATCAACAAGTCTTGGGACAATGCACATAGAAGTAAGAATGGCCACTATGCTCTCAAAGTAGGTGCATAAAGATAGAAGATGGAGACTCAACATAAAAGTAAAAGAAGGGGCCTTCATGGAAGCAAGTAGGGATTCAAGTTTCATAAAGAGCTTCCAAAAATTATGGTACTTATTAGCTTTCAGCTCTCATTGCCCCTATCATAAGCATCTTGAAGGTGATTAAGGTTAAAGTGACACAACTAAGAGGATATGCTTGACAAGTTATAAGCCAAAATCTCATGCCCCTTCCTTACGAAGACCGAACCTCATGCTACTCAACTTTAGTCACAAGTAAGCTCTTGTCATTGTAAGTACATATGTATCATAGAGAACCGCCAACGGGGTACCCCTTGCACATGATACAGGAGCTATCCCATAATCAAAATGACAAGGCAAGCAGACAATGAGCATCTTAGCAATCTTTTATTTGCTATTTGCATAGGTTTTATTGAGGATCCTTCATAGAGTGCTCATTATGGTTATGCTGCAAGTTTCCACCATGATTAGGCATGGCTTAGGCTAGCGGCCCAGGCGTTTCTCTAACAAAAATACAAACTCCATGATCTTACAAGTTCCCCTTTTATTTCACACAGCCAGGATCCATAAGCAAAAGAACATGATATCAATGGGGTACAAAGTACAAGTGCAATGTTCAAAGCGTTCCCCATGATACATGGTTCTGCTAACTTCAACTTATAAAGTGCAAGCATATACGCAACAAAGATGGACGCAGTGGTTCAAGTTTATTAAGTGCAAAAAAGTAAAGTGTGCCATCAAGTTCGTGAGAGCTTTAATCACTAGTTTTCTCATAACAAGTTTAATTCGGAAGGTAGACAAAAACATGAATATACTTGGAATAGCATATGCTAATAGGTAGGTATGGTGGACTCTTTGGAATAACTTGGTTTTAGGAGTTGGATGCATGAGTGGAACTCATACTTGGTTATGGAGGCTAGCAAAAGACTGGGAGCGACCAACTAAGAGAGCAATAATGGCGATAATCATGCAGAGCGACAAAAAAACATTAATCAAAGAATAAAGTGATAGTACAAGTTGAAAACTAAAGGATCATAAAGGCTTATGGTGACTTGGGATAGTCATAACATGGTGTGATCATGCGCCAAGTCACCCAAATAAAGCATCAAAGGAGAATACCACAATACTATGCTTTAATATGCTAAAACAACGCATGATTCTTCAAAGGCACATTAAGCAATCTCAATTGTTTATAACAAGTCATGCTTCAGCAAAGAATACTAAGCATAAAGCCAAAACAATATCAAGCATTCCATGACAAAGCATGGGCCACAGTCAAAAACAAACTCTCTTTACCACTTAAGCATGAACTTTTCCTACTCTTTTCCAATCCAAACCAAACTATTTGAAAACCAATGCATGAAAGAGGGGGTCCAACCAATTTATTCAGCAAACTAAGCAAACCAAGCAAACGAAAAACCAAAACGAAAACGAAAAATAAGACGCTCCAAGAACAACACAACTGTGCATGAAACAACAAAAATGAAGTGTTTGGAAGAAACCTGGGATTTTTATTGATGAAGAAGGGGATGCCTTGGGCATTCCCAAGCTTTGACGCTTGTTCTTGGATATCTCTTGGGGTGACACGCATGGCATCCCCAAGCTTGATCTTTAGTCCAGCCTTCATCTCATTACCCTCTCCTTCCATACACCTAAAATTTTTTCATTCATACAAAACTTCACATAATCTTTATTAGCAACATTAGTGCACTCAAGATAATAAGTCTTTAGGTTCAGTTCCAACACCAATAAAACTTCCATTAAAACACAAGCTACTATAGCACTTCCCTGAAAAATCTCAATTCCCCAAGAGAACTCAAAAACGAACCAACAAGAAGCAAATGCAAATAAAGGCAGAAATCTGTGAAAACAGACCAGAAGGTAAAGACAAATTTTTTCGAAGACCTTATGTTGCTCAAATCGAAAAGTGTTGAACTAATGAAAGTTAGATAACAACCTGGGGCAGAAGCACAAAAATTCGCGCCTCAAAAGGAAGTAAAGATCTGTTTCACGAATTTTTACGGTGAAGCGCAGAAATCTGTTTCGGGACAGCAACTTTCCCAATCATTACTTCTCTCTCATCAGCGGTTACTCTTGGCACAAAAAGCAAATAAAAAGGATAAGGGGCGGTTATTACTGAAGTAATAACTTTCAAGACTCATCTAAAACTTTTGGGTTATCTCCCAATAAGTACTTTTCTTTAACGCCTTTCAGTTAGGCATAAGAAGCAAGAAAAGAATCAAGTGTTCTCAAATGAAAAAGCATTAAGAGCAAATTTTGTTTTCATAGGAGAGGCAAAAGAAATCTTCTCTCTCTTCTTAGGGAAGTGTTCTATACCTTTCTTGAGTGGGAGTTGATATTTAATGGTGCCTTCTTTCATATCAATAATGGCACCAACAGTTCTAAGAAAAGGTCTTCCCAAAGTAATAGCACAAGAAGCATTGCATTCAACATCCAAAACATAGAAATCAACGAGGACATAGGCATTGTTAACCATAATAAGAACATCATTAATACTCCCCATGAGTTTCTTTTTAGCATTATCATCAAGTGGGACATTCAAATAACAATCTTCCAATGGTGGCAAATCAAGCATATCATAAATCCTTCTAGGCATAATAGAAACACTACTATCAAGATCACATAAAGCTTTGAAATCAAAATCATTCACTTTCATATTAATGATGGGTTCCCAACCATCTTCTTGATTAATAGAAATAGAAGCTTTATGTTTCATCTTTTCTTCTTTAATCTTTATGAGAGCATCAGTAATGTGTTTTGTAAAGGCCATATTCATAGCACTAGCATTAGGACTTTTAGTAAGATTTTGTAGGAACTTAATAACTTCAAAGATGTTGCAACCATCAAGATCAAAATCATAATTATCATCTAAGGTAGTAGAGCTATTACTAGCCTCAACACTAGTGGTAGTGATAGTAGAAACACTAATATTTCTAGCAATTTCATCTTCTCTTTCCCATTTAGCATGCAATTCAGCTAATAGTCTAACATTTTCATTAATTCTAACTTGTATGGCATTAGTGGCAGCAAAGGGATTATCATTAGTTTCAGGTTTAGCAGCCATTTTATTAATCAAAGAGGATTGTGCTTCAGACAAAGATGATATATTTCTTTCAGCATTAGAGAGTTTCAATTGCTACTAGGAATTTCCCTATTTAGACTCTCAAGTTGATGACTAATATTCTTCAAAATGGTAGATTGTTCCTCCATAGTTTTAGTAAATAATTTATTTTGTTCATATTGCATTTGCATGAAGTTTTTAGTGGATCTTTCAACTTCTAAAATTCTTCCTTCACTAGGTGTTCCATGTTTGCCATTATAACCATAAGTATTATTAGGAGGGTAAGACCTATAATTGTTATTACCATAAGCATTGTTGCCAAAATTATTATTTCTTATAAAGTTCACATCAACTTGCTCTTCTTGAGCAACCAAAGAGGCTAAAGGAACATTATTTGGATCAATATGGGCTTTCCCATTAACAAGCATAGACATAATAACATCAATTTTATCACTCAAGGAGGAGGTTTCTTCAACAGAATTTACCTTCTTACCTTGTGTAGCTCACTCAGTATGCCATTCAGAATAGTTAACCATCATATTATCCAGAAGCTTTGTTGCAGCACCCAAAGTAGTGGTCATAAAGGTACCTCTAGCAGCAAAATCCAATAGATTTTTTGAAGAATAGTTCAATCCTGCATAAAAGGTTTGGATAATCATCCAAGCAGCCAGTCCATGAGTGGGACAATTCTTTACCAAAGATTTCATTCTTTCCCAAGCTTGAGCAACATGTTCATTATCAGATTGTTTAAACTTTATTATTTCACTTCTCATAGATATAATCTTAGAAGAAGGATAGTATTTTCCAATGAAAGCATCTTTGCATTTAGTCCAAGAATCAATACTATTCCTAGTTAAGGAATTCAACCATTCTTTAGCTTTTCCTCTCAAAGAGAAATGAAACAATTTAAGCTTAATAATATCTCCATCTATATCCCTATGTTTTTGCATCTCACAAAGTTCAACAAAGTTATTTAGATGAGCAGCAGCATCTTCATTACCAATACCAGAAAATTGTTCTCTCATAACAAGATTGAGTAAAGCAGGTTTTATTTCAAAGAAAGTAGCTTCAGGAACAGGTGGAGCAATGGGTGTGCTCATAAAATCATTGTTGTTGGTGCTAGTGAAGTCACACAACTTAGTGTTTTCAAGAGTAGTCATTTTTTTGTGTTTTAATAAAGAAAAGCAAACTAGTAATGTCGTCGGATTGATGACAAGTACGCCATGAGGGGGTCCTCAAGGCGTGCGGAAGAGAGGGGTGTGAGACGTACGGTATTCCGGGACAGTGAGCACACAAGTTTACCCAGGTTCGAATCCGCCGGCTTTGGACGGATCCTACTCCTGCTAGCAATCCAGTAATACGGCAGAGCCGGAATATGGGTTACAAGTGTTTCGCCTGTGCGAGTTGAGATTGTAGACTATTGAGGTGTGCCCTAAAGGCTCTCCCTAGGATGGCTTATATAGATATCCGGCCTAGGGTTTACAGGAGAGATCTATCCGGCTACGACTAAAACGCGGTTACAGAGTACATCTTGAGCTACAAGTAACATTATGGGCCTAAGTCGGTAAGTCTTCTGGGCCTTACCGTAGCCGGATTGGACTCCGTCTTTCTCCCTGACTGGGCCGCCCGTGAAGCAAAGCTCTAACCCGAAGTGGGCCACCCTGGTCAGTGAGGAACTGTGAGGATACCCGGAAAGTATATCCCCAACAGCAGCCCCCGGAGGCCTCCAAGATCCAAAGTCGGATTTATCATCGTCTAGCTTGATCTTCGGCTTGCAGAATCTTGAAGGGTTCCTGAAACTTCACAAAAAAAATACGATCCGGGTCTTAAAAATAAGTCGGACCTATCAATAGGTTACTCGGATTTTCCAGCTTGATTTCAAACTAAGCCGGAACTTGATCTCTAACGCCACCTGACACAAGTCATGGTCAATTCACGTCATTTGACAGGCATTCCGTCAGCACGACTGTTGGTGGGTCCGCGGTTCGTGGAACCGAGGCGCCGTTTCAATGCGTGCGTGGAGATCGAGGTGACATCATCATCGCACGGGTCCTTCCCAGTTCCTTCCACGGCGCGTGGCGGTTACACTGTAGCATTTTCACGAATCTTGGCACAGTTAGGTGGATATAAGGGGTTAGGATTTTCTCCTTCTCCTTCCACCAGTCCTTTGCCTTTTCCTCTCCTCCCAATCTTCCTGCGCGCTCAGAGCTCCCTGTTCCTCCCCCAAAAACTCCCAGCGCCGCCCCTTTTAGGTCAACCACTCATCAGAGAAATGGCTTCATCTTCCCCTTCTGGCTTATCGGCAGCGGCAGCGACGGAAGCGGTGGCGGAGAAAGGGAGCTTCCGTGGGCTCTGGATCCCCTGCGCTCAACGAGGAGGGCCTCAAGAACGTGGAGAAGGAGGGGCTTCTCGCTGCCGGCGACTAGCGGAGCGGCTTCGAGGAAACCGTCCCTAACCCGCGCGACGGCGTGCGGGTCCACTTCGGCACCCACCTCGATAGAGGTTTGTCATTTCCTCCTTCGGAGTTCTTCTCCGAAGTGATTGATCATTATGGAGTTCAACTCCATCATCTTCCTCCCAATTCTCTCTTAGAGATGAGCGCGTACGCTTTGCTGTGTGAGGGCTTTCTCGGCATTAGGCCGAGTTTGACTCTTTTCCGGTACTATTTTCATGTCCGGAGAAACTCCATTACCGCCGGTGTTCCTTATATCACCAGCACTATTAGCTTTTCGCTTAGACGCGAGTGCGCGTATCCCAAAATTCTAGCTAGTGACTCGGTCAAACAATGGCCAGCCACGTTTTTCTATCATATGGATATTCCGGCTCCCAGCAAAGCCACTGCTTTGCCGGCTTTCATCGACAGAGCCGCCATGGCCTAACCATCTTGGGACGAGGCCGCTCCGGCTCTCACTGACGATCTGATCCTCGCTAAGAGGCGGATCGAATATTTGATCAAACACAAGGATCTGAAGGGATCCGACTTGGTCCAATGCTGGGTCTCATGTCGGATCCAGCCCCTCCTGTATCACGGAACCCGACTGATGCATTCCATCACGTCGTCTCCGAAAGACTCCCTCCGCATCAGCTCCAAAGCCTACACCACACAGGGCTACATAAGCCAGATCAAGTGGCTGATTAGGGAGCGGATCGAGAGGAGAATCCCGGAGGTTTCTCTAGACATGCACACGGCGGATAACCCCGTAGTGCCGGTAAGCTTCCATCAGTACACCTTTTTATGTGTTTCAACATTTGAATTATAGTGCAATGCTGATATGTTTTCTTTTTTTCAGCTTGCTGACCTCCCCGAGTCAGAATTTGCTCCGCTCGAAGGATATCCTCCGGAGTTCTCTCAGGAGGTATAAGTTGTCCCATTGCCGGATCTTGCGCTCAAGAAGCACAAAGCTCCGGCAGTGGCTGTTGGCACAAAGGAGGTGCCTGTCATGAAGAGGTAACATTCAATCACAATTTTCCGCCTTTGTATTTTACTCGAATTTCTTTCCGAGATGTAATGTTTCCGACTTTACTACATTCTCAGAGAAAAACCGCTCCTCAAGGGCAAAGGGAAAGGGATTCCTTCGAAGCCGCTGCGGCAGACAAAGCTTACCATAGCTTCTCCTACCGTGGATCCTCCGACTCCTACCACTCAACCTTCTGCAACACTGGTGATCTCTCCAGATACCGCAAAAGATCCGGTTCCTTCAACGGAGCCTGCGAACCTTGGGTCGCAAACTGACGTCACCATGAGTGCGTCAGATCTAGATAAGGGTGAACCCTCTTTGGGTAATGATCCCTCGGTAGAATCTTTCTCCGAAAACCTCATGAGCAATCCGGGTCTTGCCAAGTTTGGCTTGTCCTAGAAATCTGCTGAAGAAATCCAGCGGCTAGCCAGGCAATGCCTGGAGAAAAGAACTTTATCCGCCGAGGAAGAAGCGCAAGAAGCAGAGGACGTCAAGTTCTCCGACCTTCTCGCTCAAGTGCACCTTCGCGACGAGAGGATTAGGACTGGTGAGCTTCCAACAGCCCTAGTGATTCCTCTGACTCTCGCCAAAAAGGTGGCCGCTGAAGTGAACGCGGGTTTGGATAAACTCACCCGCAAACAATATGTAAGTCAGAATTCCAACTCCTGTTTTTCCTTTATTGTATTTTATATTATATCCTCTAGCCCCCAAGCATGAAGTAGGATAAACAATCTGGGTTGATGCTTCATTAGGATGCCAAAGAACGAACTAGTGTAGCCCCCAAGGCTTGTGTCGATATTAGCAAAAATATTAGCCCGAGTCTTAAGTAGCTTTCTGACTTTGGGTATTCTAACTTATAGAAAGTATGTTCCTATAATCAGGATTTATTGAAGAATGTATGTGATAAGCGGAGAGAGATCAAGGCTCTCTAGCTTAAGAATGCTGAACTTAAAGTTGCCAAGGATGAGGCCGAAGGTAAACATTCCGAGACTCAAACCTTGTCTTTGTTATTTTCAATGCCGAATTTTTTCTTGAACTATTGTTCCTTTTTGACTTACAGCGCTGGTGAAACAATCCGTTGCCATGATTGAAGAGGCCGAGAACCTCAAGACCCTGGTGGTGGAGAACAAGGAGCTTCGCCAAGAGCTGGACCAGCTCAAGGCAAATCATGAAAAAAGCATAGCTCAAGTCCTTGAATCCTCCTCCATGGCTACTAAAGAGCGTGATCACAAGATTGCTGCTCAGGATAAAATAATCTCGGACCTCAAGAATGAGCTTAGCAGAGAGAAGGACATGTCCCAGGCGCTCCGGGCTGAACTCTAGAGTCTTCGGGAGGAGAAGAACAAAATTGACGACGTCATTTTTGGTATGTTCCATCTATCTGACTTTTCTCTTTCTTCGACTTTTATCAATGTCGGATTTTTCTTAACTTGTTTTGTGTATAGGTCCTCTGAACTTGACAGACTCTTCCTCCTCCGAGCCCCACACCCACCGGCTTACCCAAGTCGATGACCTGCTTCATGACTTCTGCCAGTCCCTTGAGGACATCGGCGAAGCTCTCAGGATTCCGGACATGCCAAGCATGTCGGATTTTCAAGTGCGGGACAAGGCAAAGGAGATGTCGCAACTTGTTCGGGACTAGAACATGTCCTACGTGTGGACTGCTGCGCAGAACGCTCTCACCATGGTCATGAGCCACCATGGAAACATGGAAATATGGCAAGTGACCAGAGGGTACTGCAAAGTAGATGAAGACGACCAGGAGCAGGACCTTCAAGCCATCATGCACTCCTGCGTCGGATATGGGTGTCACGTGGCTGACCTGACCAGCTACGACATCCCCTTCTTCACCCGCATGGCTACTCCGCCTCCTCCTCCGGAAGAACCAACAGAAGTTTCGGACGATGAACGCACCACCTCGGATACGGACATCTCGGAACGATATCAAGGCGGAATCTCTAGCGAGCCGGCAGCTCCTTCATCTCCTCCTGCATCATAGATCAGAATTTTTTGTATTATTCCGAAAAACATGATGAATCAGTTTAAACTCGGAAACAAAGCCGGCTTCCAGTACCAACAATTCACTACTCGGAAAATGCCCGCATCCAGCAATCAGACAAATAACCAAAGTAAAGACTAGAAACTTTAGAGTTATACCCGAGGGTAGCAATTTTAGAATCGGAAATCTAGACCAGAACTAACATGAGCATAAAGTACTTTCAAGCATTCTGGGATTTTCGACTATGACATGATCATTCGGAAATAAGATGGTAAAAACTTCTCAGAAAAACTTGAGGCAACCAAAACTTTTATTTCTCACAGAATCATGTACATATATATGTTTACAAAGAAGGATAAACTAAGAATAAAAGGGACGTAGCTGAGCAATATTCCACGATCTGTCTAACTCATCCGGATTTGTACTGCCTCCATATCTCTTTCTCTTCTTAGTAGCAGGTCTTTCTTTGACTGGCCTCATGACAGTTAAGTAGTACAATCCGTTGTGCAATACTCGACTAACTAAAAAGGGCCCTTCCCATACTGGGGAAAGTTTGTTATTTCTTTGTTGCACAAGCCGGAGAACCAAATCACCTTTATTGAAAGATCTGTTTCGAACTCTCTGGCTATGATACTTGCGTAACTTCTACTGATAGGCTGTAGATCTCATTTCAGCAACGACGCGAACTTCTTCGACTAAGTCGAGATCATTTTGTCAAGAAATCTCGGCATCCTCTTTGATATACGCGGCCACTCTAGGAGAAGTATGAATCAAATCACTAGGAAGAACTGCTTCTGCGCCATAGACCAACAAGAAAGGTGTGTATCCTGTTGACCTATTTGGAGTTGTTCGTAAACTCCAAATTACATAGGGTAATTCCTCTGCCCAAGCCCACGCAGCACGTCGTAGTGGTGCTTCGAGTCTCGGTTTTAGGCCTTGTAGAATTAAACCATTTGCTCTTTCGACTTGTCCGTTAGCCTGTGGATGTGCGACTGACGCAATGTCAAGCCGGATATTTTGCTCGTTGCAGAATTCAGCCAATTCTCCCATAGAAAAGTTACTCCCGTTGTCCGTGATAATGCTATGCGGATAACCATACCGGATTACAACATCCTCAACAAATCTTTTGGCTGTTGCTCCATCACAACTAGTGACAGGTTTAGCCTCAATCCATTTGGTGAATTTATCCACCATCACTAAGAGTGAGTAAATCCACTTGGAGCTCGTTTAAATGGTCCTACCATATCAAGCCCCTAGACAACAAAGGGCCATGTTATAAGTATTGTTCATAGCTGATCAGCCGGTACATGAGCTTGCTTGGCGTACTTTTGGCAGCCTTTGCACGTCTTGACTAATCGTTCGGCATCTGCCTGAGCTGTAAGCCAGAAAAATCCGTTTCTAAAAGCTTTTGCCACTAAAGATTTGGCTGCAGCGTGGTGACCACACTCGCCTTCATGGATTTCTCTTAAGATTTCCACTCCTTCTTCCAGAGATACACAGCGCTGAAAACCCCCAGAAACACTCTGTTTATGGAGCTCACCTTTAACAATAGTACAGGATTTTGCTCGTCGGATAATCTCCCGGCTCAACACCTCGTCTTCGGGTAATTTGCCATCTACTAAATAATCGACGTAGGGTTGAGTCCAGCTGGGAATTACAGCCAGAACTGCTATCAAAGGTGAGTCGGATTTGGTCGGATATTCCTCATGTACTCCCTTTATTGAGGGAACTTTGAGGTGCTCTAAAAAAGCACCATCCGGGACTTCTTTCCACGCTGAACCTATCCGAGATAGTGCATCTGCTTCCTCATTTTCTGCTTGAGGGATGTGTTGAACTTCAAACCCTTCGAACGATTTAGATAGATCATCCACGACAGCTTTATATGCTGCCATGTGTTTATTTGCATTACAAATATCTGACACTTGTTGAGCAACAAGATCCGAATCTCCGTAACACATCAAACGTCGGATGCCAATATCCTTAGCAATCCGGATTCCATGTAGCGGTGCTTCATACTCGGCAATATTGTTTGTCGCTGTGAAGTGGATCTGCAACACATATAAAAGTTTATCTCCTTGGGGTGATTTGAGCACCACGCCAGCCCCCGAGCCCCCCTCGAGCCTTAGACCCATCAAAAAAGAGGGTCCAATATTCCGACTCATAGAGGATCATGTTCTCCTTCATCTCTGTCCAATCAGTGACAAAGTCAGCAAGGATCTGGGATTTGATTGTTGTCCGAGGTTTGTACTCAATATCGAAAGCTGAAAGCTCTATGCCCCATTTGGCGATGCATCCTGTGGCATCACTGTTGTTGATTATATCTCTCATGGGAGCAGTGCTCACCACAGTAATTGGATGCTCCTGAAAGTAGTGCCGTAACTTACGAGATACTAGAAAAACACCGTAAGCCAACTTTTGATAGTGCGGATACCGCTGTCTTGATTCTGTCAGGACCTCGCTGACAAAGTAAGTCGGACGCTGCACCAGGTGTTCCTGATTTTCCTCTGGTCTCTCCACCACCATGACGATACTAATGACCTTATTTGTCGCAGCAAGATAGAGCAAGATCGGTTCCTTAGGTTCCAGTGCTACAAGGATAGGAGCAGATGAGAGTACTTTCTTTAGATCTTGTAGTGCAACTTTAGCTTCGTCAGTCCAAACAAAATCCTTGGTCTTTTTCAGGAGTTTGTATAATGGTGCGGCTCTTTCACCAAGTCGGCTTACAAATCGACTGACCGCATCGATGCAACCAGTTCGTCTTTATACGTCCTTCAGGCGAGTTGGCCTGGAAATATGGAGTATAGCCTTGATTTTGTCTCGGTTCACTTCTATGCCTCTTTGAGACACAATGAAACCTAACAATTTTCCGGCTGGTATTCCAAAGAAGCATTTCTTCGGGTTAAGCATGATGTTGTATTTTTGTAGATTGGCAAATATTTCCTCCAAGTCGAAAATCAGTGTTTCCTTCTTTTTGGACATTACCACGATATCATCCACGTATGCATGTACATTGCGTCCGAGTTGGTCATGGAGGCAACGCTGCATCGAGCGATGCTACGTAGCTCCTGTGTTCTTCAGCCCAAAAGGCATCATAACAAAACAGAAGGTTCCGAAAGGGGTTATGAATGAAGTTTTGACTGTCACATTCCTTCATCCGAATTTGGTGATAACCGGAGTATGCGTCGAGAAAACAGAGGAGTTCCGAGCCTACCGTAGAATCGATAACTTGATCAATTCTAGGCAAAGCGAACGGATCTTTTGGACAAGCCATGTTCAAGGCAGTATAATCAACACACATCCTTAAATCAGTTGTGTCCTTTTTAGGGACCATTACAAGATTGGCCGACCACTCAGTGTGGATGACCTCTTCTATGAATCCGGCTAACTCGAGTCGCGCTAGTTCCTTAGCTATTGCCTTACGCTTTTCGTTGCCAAACCATCGTAAGGACTATTTGACGGATTTAGCGTTCGGGTTTACATTTAGAGAGTGCTCGGCAAGTTCCCTAGGTACTCCGGTCATGTCAGATGGCTGCCATGCGAAGATATCTTGATTTGCTTGGAGGAACTTGACGAGCGCGCTTTCCTATGCGCTATCTAGGCCTACGCCTATCTGGGTCACCTTGGAGGGGTCGTCATCCTTCAACGGTGCTTTCTTCGTCTCTTCTGATGCCTTGAACTCCGGATTTGGCTTTGTCACCTCCTTCTTCGTTGCGGGCATCTCGGACGGATCTATGCTCTTCTTGATCTCCTAGTACTCCTAGGCGTGCAACACGGCTTCGGCAAAGGCGGCATTTCCATCCTCGCACTCTCGCGCTTTCTTCGGGTCTCCCCTGATGGTGATCACGCCGCTGGGACCTGGAATTTTCATCATATTGTAAATGTAACACGGACAAGCCATAAAAGCCCAGTAAGCCAGACGTCCGAATATAGCGTGGTACGCGCTCTTAAACGGGACTACTTCAAAGGAAAGTGCCTCCGTCCGATAATTCTTTGGAGTTCCAAAGGTAACATCCAAAGTAATCTCTCCCAGGGAATTAGCTTGTCTTCCTGGGACAACTCCGTGAAAGATCACAGAGCTATGGTTTAGCTAGGTCTCCGAGATCTTCATCCGGTGTAGCGTTTTGACATAGAGAATATTGATGCTACTACCACCGTCCATGAGAGTCTTGGAGAAACCATAACCGTCAATAAGTGGGTTGACGATTAAGGCGTATTTTACTCGCCTGTGTAACTTAGGCGGATGATCATCATGGTCAAATGTGATTGCCACTTCCAACCAGTCCAGATAGTGGGGGATAGCCGGAACTGTTGCATTGAGCTCGTGTAGAACTGCTTTCTTGACCTTTGTTGGTTGAGATCCGAGGAAAGTGACATAAGTGTCCTTTTTGGTGGGAAAATTCTTCTTCCCTTCCGGCTTGGGATTTGAAGCATTAGCTTCCTCCATGTCGGAATCTTCCTTGGCCTCCTTGTCCTTTTCGGGATTTTTCTTTCCCTTCTTCTGCTTAGCTTTGTAGCCCGCGGTGTCATCTCTTTTGATGTCGTCATTGAAACGACATTCAGCGTTAGTGTGGGACGAGCCCCCATTGGCGTCTAGGTGATGCACACATGGGTTATTGGCAATGTCGGCCCAAGAGTAGTTTTTGCCTGTTTGCTGTTCTCCTCTACCTTGGACCCTTGAAGTCCCACGGCCACGCCCGCGGCCTCCGCCACGTCCTCCTCGTCCTCCAGACCTGGAAACAGTAGTAACCACCGCTGTTTCCGTGTTGGGTTTTTCTTCCGAGGTATTTTTGCGCTTCTGAGCTTGTTGCTTTGGTTGTCTTGCCGACTGAGGCACACCTAGGGCATTGAGCAATCCCTCTGCATCGTCGTCAGCATCTGCATACTTGCTTTCTGTTTCTATCATCTCTCCCAAATCAGTGACCTTGTCACACTTCAAGTGATGACGCGGTAGACCAATTGGGAGACCTGCAATGAAAGCTTCAATCGCAGTTTGATCATTTACTCCTTCACAGGACTTCTTGGTGTCGATCCATCATCCGAGGTAGTCCCGGCAAGTTTCTCCGGCTTTCTGGGTGCAACGCTGTAGGTCTCCGACCGTACAGGGCCTCCGATATGTGCCTTTGAAATTCCCAAAGAACGCACTTTGCATGTCATACTAGTTATGGATGGTGTTCTCTAGAAGTTCATTGAGCCCTGATCGTGCCATCTTCCGCAACATAAGTGGGAGATATCGGGTTGCGACCAGGCTATTTCCGCCTTTGGCGATGCAGCAAGCTTGGAAGAAATCCTGTAGCCAGGTATCTGGCCGAGCAATGCCATCGTAGGCTTGGATATGTCTTGAGATAGAAAATCCTTCCGGGAATTTTGTAGCTCTGATGCGTGGTCCGAAGCATTTTGGGCCCATGTAGATATGATCGTTTTCGTAGCGCCGAGCCTCTATGTTCGAGTTGATCCTGTGCCTTGCGTCGTTCGGGGATAAAGATCGTCCCGAATGTCGGCTGTGGCTGTGGTGCCTTGGAGCCAGACTTCGGCTTCTGCCACCACCTCCTCCGCCACATCGTCCTCCTTGCCCTCCTTGGGAGCCGTTGTGATGACTGTGTGGTGGAGAGGGTGGGGCAGCTGGATAGTTTCCGGCTGATCGCCGGCCTCCGTCCGGAACATCATTATTTCGATTCCTTGGAGGGTCTTGACTACGACGAGCCCCCTGCCTGCTTGTTCCGGCGTGGTTTCCGTCATTTCTTCGTCCGTCGTTCCCACCATGGTGGGGCTCAGCCGGACGGCTTGCATGTCTAGGAGGTGGCATTTTTTGACGATCCTCCTCCCGACGTTTCTCTTTATCTTCTCCCCTTCGATCGTTAGATTCTCGTCGGGGAGGATTCCTCGGATTCAGAGCAGCGATGGCCTCTTTCTCGGCCGCTGGTGCGACGTTGCTCCAGTCAGGTGCAGTCCTGCGATGCTGTCCTGACGATCCGGTTCTCGAATAATTGTCCTCCCGTCGTTCGGGGCGATAATGCTGCTCCGGAACGCGGTGGGGTCTCACGTCAGCCCATGCTGGATCTGTTTGACATTGGTCTGAATCCGAGACCAGTTTTTGACTTCCGGACAGGGCGACCTTTTGTTGCTCCAGTCCCTTGTTGAGTAGTTTGATACCCAAACGGATCTCCTCTGGTCCTGGATTAGCCGATAGGATTTATCGGGCCGCCACGGTATTCTGTACTGGGGTTGGATATACCCAATCTCCTTTGCTATCTTTCCGTGGCTTCCCCATCTCATCTCCGAAAAGGACGGCACGGATATGTGGGAATTGGTCGTCATCGGTGTGACGCTTCCATGTCTTCTGATGCAACCAAGACATGTAGTCCTTAGTTTCCATGCGTTTCTTCTCCACCTCGATGTTTTTGGCTTCATCGAGGAGTTGTTGACGACGCGCTTCTAGGGCTTGGGCCCTTTCGTCCAGCTCTTCAGCAGTAAGTTTTGCAGTTGTAGGGATAGGTGTGGTTAATGTAGCATCGATGAGTTTACGCGCACCTTCGGTGATCACGTGTCCATCCACCGATTCTTCTATTTTTGGCTCTTCTGGGATAAGTGCTCCATCCGAGTCTTCTTCGTATTCCTCGGCAATCACCTCCTCAGCCAGAGGGTCTTTTGCCAGGGTCTTGTTTTTCTTGTTCTTCTTCTTTGCCTTCTTGGCAGCACCGGTAGCAAAGACGGCTTTGGGTCCGTTTCCCGGAGTCAAGCTCTGATCGGTACTTTCGGACATCTGGACCTCGGGATTATCTCCGACGTCCATGTCATCCTGCGCTTTGGGAGAGTGTTCCCCGGATCCTTCATCCATGGCTTCTCCTTCTTATGTAGCCTAGGAGTTGTACTCCTCTTCATATTCCACGGAGAACTTTCGGAAATCTGCTGACGTCATCTATTCATCCGAGGATGTGGGTACATCGGCGTTTGTTCTAATTGCATCCAGCACCGAGTTGGTGTTTTCTCTAGCATCGGCAGAGCCGGATCCGGATCCCACGTATCCGATGAAGTGCGACGCGTTCTTCCTGAGGTACCTGCGGCCTTCGCGATCAGCCATGTCGAAACTCTTAATGGTCTCGAGGATTGCATCCGTGCTTTCTCCTTGCAGTATCATGCGTTTGAGTGTATACCTCAGGAAAGGCATGTCTATCCCGGCGTCATCGGAGCCGGAATCAGTGTCGTTGTTATGCTCCTCCTGAATTTCGACTTCCACGGGTGGGTCGATTTGGGATCCGGCTTCTCCAGGGAGATCCAGATTCGACTTGGACCGCTAGGTCTTCTTTAGGCCCAGATTTCTCCACTATCTCCCCAACTGGTGTGGGCTGGGTGGGTTTAGCGTTTGCTGAGATCCGAAACCCTGCCGCCTCCGCGGACAAAGGGGACCCAGAAGATTCTTCTGCCTCTATCATCACCGCTGGGGTGGGTTGGGCAGGTTCAGCGAAACCGACGTAAACATCGATCTCGCCAAAAGACATGATTGTGTAGGCAGTCACAACCTCCTTAGCTGGAATCCAGGTCTCGTCGAGAACGATGAGAGGGACGTCGCTGACGTAGAGGATGCGACCGACGGTGATAGTCTCGCCGATTCCGATTCTTGCAGATTCCGCTCGGAACATAGATTCGAAGCTCACTTGCCCCACGGTGGGCGCCAACTGTTGTCGGATTGATGACAAGTACGCCATGAGGGGGTCCTCTAGGCGTGCGGAAGATAGGGGTGTGAGACGTACAGTATTCCGGGATGGTGAGCACACAAGTTTACCCAAGTTCGAATCCGCCGGCTTTGGACGGATTCTACTCCTGCTAGCAATCTAGTAATACGGCAGAGCCGGAATATGGGTTACAAGGGTTTCGCCTGTGCGAGTTGAGATTGTAGACTATTGAGGTGTGCCCTAAAGGCTCTCCCTAGGACGGCTTATATAGATATCCGTCCTAGGGTTTACAGGAGAGATTTATCTGGCTACGACTAAGAGTCGGTTACAGAGTACATCTTGAACTACAAGTAACATTATGGGCCTAAGTCGGTAAGTCTTTTGGGCCTTCCCGTAGCCGTATTGGACTCCGTCTTTCTCCTTGACTAGGCCACCCGTGAAGCAAAGCTCTAACCCGAAGTGGGCCACCCTGGTCAGTGAGGAACTGTGAGGATACCCGGAAAGTATATCCCCAACAAGTAAAACTAATTTTTGTGTTTTTGATAAAGAAACAAGCAAACAAAGCAAAAGTAAACTAAGCAAAACAAAAATAAAAAAGTAAAGAGATTCGTTATGAGGGACTCCCCTTGTGAAGATGTCCTTGACTCCCCGGCAACAGCACCAGAAAATCACTTGCTGAATCGTGTAATAATGAGCTCATTGGGGAACCCCAAGAGAAGGTATGATGAGCATAGCAGTAAATTTCCCTCAGTTATGAAACCAAGGTTATCAATCCAGTAGGAGCAAGGAAACACCTCAAAGGTGTTGCTAGCTGGACTTTGGCAGGGCGCACTATCGGTGTCAGCAGCAACGTGGAGACCTGCACAACACAACCACAGAACTCTGTCCCCAACTTACAGTGAGGTTGTCAATCTCACCGGTTTTGCTGAAAACAAAGGATTAAACGTATCGAGTGGAAGAAAGTAATAGTTTGTAGAAAGTAAACAGAAAGCAGTAAATAGTGGATTGTAGATTGATGGTAAAAGAAAGGACCGGGGTCCATAGTTCACTAGTGGTGGCTCTCCTTAAGATAGATGACATGTTGGGTGAACAAATTACAGCGGGGCAATTGACAAACATCGAGAAAGCATACAAGCATATAATACTCATCTTGACTCCTTTGAGACTTGATTGGGCATTACAATATTATACATAGACCATAATCCAACTTCATCTATGACTAATAATCCACCTTCAGGTTATCATCCGAACCACCTCTAGTATTAAGTTGCAAGCAACCGATAATTGCATTATGCATTGCGTGTAAAGTAAACAATATGATTGTTCTATGAACAAAGGATTGTTGTTTTCTCCCTAGTAGCAACAACACATCTAGTACTTTAGATATTTCTGCCACTTCCCCAGATTACTAGAGGCATGAACCCACTATCGAGCATAAATACTAACTCTTGGAGTTGCTAGCATCTACTTGGCCAAGATAGCTACTAACAACGAAAAGCATGCAAGATCAAAAATAACAAAGACATGATAGATGAACAATCAATCTAAAATAGCATCTCAATATCCATCGGATCCCCGCAAACACAACATGTAGGAATTACAAATAGATGATCTTGATCATGATCGGAGCTCACAAGATCTAAACATGATAGCACAAAGGAGGAGAACCAGCCATCTAGCTACTACATGGACCCGTAGTCCAGAGATGAACTACTCACGCATCACACCAGAGGCTTGCATGGTGATGAAGAAGGCCTCCAAGGTGAATTCTCCCCTCCGGCAGGGTGCCGGGAAGAGCTTCAGATCCCTCCCGATCTAGGGATGGAGATGATGGTGGCTATAGACTCTTTCGTGGATTTTTGATCGGGTCCTTAGGGTTTCTGTATCGGAGGCATCTTATAGGCGAAAGGGGAGGCCAAGGGGGTGCCGGAGGCGGCCAGACCACCCCCTGACGTGGGCCAGGCTGGGCCGCGCGGCCAGGTGGTGTGGCGCCCCCCTGGCCCTCTCCGTCTCGTATTCTGGCTCCGGGTGTCCCTCGGTGAAAAACTGACTTTGACTTTTGTCCCGTCCAATTCCGAGAATATTCATTTTCTGACTTTCTTGGAACCAAAAATAGCAGAAAACAGGCAGCTGGCACTGTGGCTCTTGTTAATAGGTTAGTCCAAGAAATCATATGAAAAAGTACTCCAAAGTGTGGACAAAACATAAAGTATATAAAACCAAGCATGGAACATCAAAAATTATGGATACGTTAGCAACGTATCAACATCCCCAAGCTTAACTCCTGCTCGTCCTCGAGTAGGCAAGTGATAAAAAGAAAGAATAATTTTTTAGGTGACATGCACCATCATAAACTTGATTAAAGTATTTGTAAAACATTGATAGCTGGGATCATAGTACTTCAATCATAACATGAAAGACAAAGTTCTAACAATAAGACAAAACAACTATGTTGCAACATGAAAAGGCACAAACAAAAGATTCATGAATAACAATGCTTTGCAAGACGTATCAGCAGCCAAGGTGTAATGTGTTGGCTATCGCTATGGGGTATGTACAAAGGAACAAATCTACGCTTTTGTTGCCCATCGTACTATAGAGCACCAAGCCAGCACCCTAAGTGCGTCGGATATGGCAAAGCCATCGTTCAGAGTGGTCGGCGGTGTCTCTTCTAGCACGACATGCAGAGAAGATAAGTCGAACTAACTAATGTGATGCGAGAAACCACGAAGACAAAGTGGTCATTTATATGCTAAGTGTTGGTTCTAGCGTCGAGGATCCACAAACCTGGGACCTACCAAACTGCCTCGCCATGTGAACCCTTGTCCGACTAGAGTATACGCTACCAGCGATGATATTGAAGGAAATATGCCCTGAGAGGCAATAATAAAGTTGTTATTATGTATTCCTTGTATATGATAGATGTTTATTTTGCATGCTATAATTGTATTGATAGGAAACATCAATACATGTGTGTTTAATAAACAAAAAGGGTTCCTAGTCATGCCTCTCTTATAGACTAGCTTGTTGATTAACAGGATGATCAAGGTTTCCTGGTCATGGACATTGGATGTTGTTAATAACAAGATCACACCATTGGTGGAATGATGTGATGAACATTCATCCGAAGTATAGCATTACGATCAAGTCATTGTGTTTATATTACTATAACATCATACGAAGTAATCTTTATCCTTAGACCATGAGATCATGTTAATTGCTAACACCGGAGGAGTATCTTGATAACATCAAACGTCACACCATAACAGGGTGACTATAAAGATGGGTTCAGTGCTACGAAGGTGTTATGTTGAGGCTCATGGATCAAGAGTGGAATTTGTCAATCCAGATGACGGATAGATATACTCTGGGCCCTCTCGGTGATATCACATTAGGATAGCTTGCAAGCAAGTGATGTGATCACTAGAATGTTATATCACGGGAACGAGAAAAGAGTGCATGTCGGTAACGGGATCAAACTAGGTATGGAGATACCGATGATCGAATCTCGGACATGTAATATATCGAGAGACAAAGGGATTTAGTTACAAGCGTTAAAGGTTCTCACGATCACAGGAGTCATCGTTGAATGTGTAGGAATCAGTACGGATCTCCAGGTCCCGCTGCTGATTATTGATCGGAGAAGGGTCTCGATCATGTCTGCATTATTCGCGAACCGTAGGGTGGCACAATTAAGAGTTACCGGACACCATTTTGGAGCACATATGTTTCTGACGAAAGAATTGCAAAGCGCGGGAATTGTTTCAATAGAAACCGGAAATTGTTTCGGGTGAAATTGTAGAAGGTGGTTCTGCATGTGATATTGAAATATTGCAAGGGGCTATATGTGAATGTTTGTTAATTAAAGTAATTAACAAAATTCTGAATAAATTTAATAAAAGAGTTTTATTAAATGAGAGAGCATTAAATTTGGAGAAACTTAATGCATTTAAAGTGGAGACTTTAAAAGGGAATGTGAAGAGGCATTTTAATGTGGAGGAGTTACCACCACATGAATGGGGGAGGTGAGGGGTCACCCCCCATGCACCGGCCATGGAGAGAGGGGGCACCCCCTCCTCCTATAAAAGGCCACCTATTCCCTCCTTCATCCTCACACCTCCTTGTGAAGGATCTCTCTCCCCCTCTAGAATTATTCCCCCATGGTCTCGGATTAGCGAGATACATGTTCCCGGTGGCATTTCGTCTGGAAGGAGTTGCTTCTTCCGCTGGATCACTGGAGCGAGGAGGTGGAGGTTGTCCGGTGGCTTGAACGTGTGTGCGAGTGCGGATGCGCTGCTGAGTTGCGGCGCTCGGACTTCCTCACGATCTTGAGATCGGCAAGTGTATGACTACATCAACCACGAGTTCCTACTCGTTAACAAAGCTCGTTGTCTTCGAGGGTAAGTTCTCTATAGATGTATGTCCACCTGTTTGCTTTGTACCTACTAGATAGATCTTGGCGTGTAGTTCACACCGTAGGAAATTTTTTGTTTTCTATGCTGCGGACCCAACAGTGGTATCAGAGCCTGATCTATGCGTAGGTGCTTTGCACGGGTAGTACACATATGTTTATATGTGGGCGATGATGATCATGTTATTGCATCTTCTATGTACTTTGGATATTGGTGGCATAGTGGGATGAAGCGGCCTGAACCAACCTTACATGTCATCGTACATGAGACCGGTTCCACGACTGACATGCAACTTGTTTTGCATAAGTGGCTGGTGGGTCTCTGTCTCTCCTACTATAGTCAATATCTGATTTACAACGAGTTGCTAATAACTTAGTTATCCTCATTGTGGTTCATGTTCGTAGGTTAGACAGGTTCTATCTCCGAAAGCCCTAAGCCACGTAAAACTTGCAATTGATAAATTAGAGGCGTCTAGTTTAGATCGTTGCTGGGCTAGTGTTTTGATATGGTATTGTTGTAAGTAGATGTATAATAGATACTCTCACAACTCACTTAACGTGTAAGTTCCATAGACCTTGGCCTTACACACAAAGGAATGATAAAGATCAGACCACGATGCAAATGATAGAGATCAAATGCATGGACCATATCATCTCACTTCACACATTAGATGTTATCATCTTATATTGCTAGTTTGGCGCGTTTGGTAGCATTATAAGATGATCCCTCATTTAGATATCAAGATAAAATGTGTTCTTACTTAAGTATGCACCGTTTTGTGGATCGTGTTTTGAGGCATCACGTGATGATCGGGTGTTTTCAACTCTACGCTTTCATACAACGGGTGTAAGACAGTTTTATGCACGCAAATACTAAGGTTCTTACTTGACGAGCCTAGCATGTACAGACATGGCCTCGGAACACGGACCGAAAGGTTAAGCATGAGTCATATAGTTGATATGATGCCCATATAGATGCTCGCCTTTGAAGCTACACCGACTCACGTGATGATCGGACTTGGTGTACTGGATTTGGTTCATGTAATCACCAAAAGGACACGAGGGATGTCATTTTTGAGTGGGAGTTCATTAGTAATTTGGATTAGTTGAACTCAATCTATCATAAACTTAGTCTAAATATACTTTACAAATTCTGTTGTAGATGGCACCACCTGCTTTTAATTCAATGTGTTCATGGAGAAAGAGAAACTTGCTGCGAATGGTAGCAACTTCACCAACTGGGCTATAAATTTGAGGATTCTCCTCACTGCTGCACAAAAGCAATATGTGCTAGATGCGCCGCTAGGCCCCCCACCAGCTCCTGATGCCCCTGACGAGGAAAAGAACGTCTATATAACTCGTCAGGAGGACCACAACTTAGTTCATTGCGGCATACTGTATGGGCAAGAGCCAGAACTTCGAAAGCGTTTCGAAAATGGCAATGCCTTTGGTACCATGGGAGAATTGAAAATGATTTTCGATACCCATGCTGCTGTAGAGAGTTATAATGCTACAGAAAAGTTCTTTAGCTGCATGATGGAGGAAAACAGCTCCGTTAGTGAGCACGTACTCAAAATGTCTGGGTACGCCGATAAGCTTGTGTCCTTGGGAATAATGATTCCCATTGACTTAGGCATACATCGTGTTATCCAATCTCTGCCGCCTAGCTACAAGAGCTTCGTGATGAACTATAATATGCAGGGCATGAAGAAGTCTCTTCCCGAGCTTCTGTCAATGCTTAAGACTGCAGAAGTGAAGATTAGGAAAGAACATCAAGTGTTGATGATCAATAGGACCACCGGTTTCAAGAAGGACAAGAAAGGCAAGCACAAGGGAAAGAAGGGTGGCAAGTCTGTTGACACGCCTGAAAAGAAACCCCGAGCTGACCCTAAGTCTGACACCGAGTGCTACTATTGCAAGGGGACTGGCCATTGGAAGCGCAACTGCCCCAAGTATTTGGCGGACAAGAAGTCCGGCAAGGCAAACAAAGGTATATGTGATATACATGTTATTGATGTGTACTTGACTAGTACTTGCAGTAGCACCTGGGTATTTGATACGGGATCGGTTGCTAATATATGTAACTCGGTTCAGGGGCTACGGAACAAGCGACAACTAGCAAGGGATGAGGTCACGATGCGGGTCGGCAATGGATCAAGAGTTGATGTGATCGCCGTCGGAACGCTGCCTCTCCATATGCCATCGGGATTAGTTATAAACCTAAATAATTGTTATTTGGTGCCTGCACTGAGCATGAACATTGTATCCGGATCGTGTTTGATGCAAAGTGGTTATTCATTTAAGTCTGAGAACAATGGTTGTTCGATTTATATGAATAATATCTTTTATGGTCATGCAGCTATGTTGAATGGTTTGTTTCTATTGGATCTCGATAGTAGTATTACGCATATTCATAATGTTGATGCTAAAAGGATTAAACTTGATAATGATATATCTACATATATGTGGCACTGCCGTCTAGGTCATATTGGCGTTAAACGCATGAAGAAACTCCATTCTGATGGACTTTTGGAATCACTTGATTTTGAATCATTTGATACATGTGAGCCATGCCTTATGGGCAAGATGACTAGAACGCTGTTTTCCGGTTCAATGGAACGGGCGACAGATCTATTGGAAATCATACATACTGATGTGTGTGGACCAATGAGTGTGTCGGCGCGAGGTGGATATCGTTATTTTGTTACTTTCACGGATGATTTGAGTAGATACGGGTATATCTATTTGATGAAGCACAAGTCTGAAACTTTTGAAAAGTTCAAAGAATTTCAGAATGAAGTGGAAAATCATCGTAACAGAAAGATCAAATTTCTGCGGTCTGACCGTGGAGGAGAGTATCTTAGTTACGAGTTTAGCACACATATGAAAGACTGTGGAATAGTTTCACAACTCACGCCTGCCGGAACACCACAACGTAATGGTGTGTCAGAACGTCGTAATCGTACTTTATTGGATATGGTTCGATCTATGATGTCTCTGACTGACTTGCCACTGTCATTTTGGGGTTATGCACTAGAAACCGCTACATTCACTTTAAATAGGGCACCATCTAAATCCATTGAAAAGACACCGTATGAATTATGGTTTGGAAACAAACCTAAGCTGTCATTTCTTGAAGTTTGGGGATGTGATGTTTATGTGAAGAAACTTCAACCGGATAAACTCGAACCCAAAGTGGAAAAATGCGTCTTCATAGGATACCCTAAGGAAACGATTGGGTATACCTTCTATCACAGATCCGAGGGCAAGGTCTTTGTTGCCAAGAATGGATCCTTTCTTGAGAAGGAGTTTCTCGCGAAAGGTGTGAGTAGTCGGAAGGTAGAACTCGGAGAGGTTATTGAACCTTCTCTTCATGAAATGGCAAGTAGCGCAGCTCTAGAAGTTGTTTTGGAGTTGACTTCACCTAATGAAGAGAGATCTAATGATATTGATCATGAAACTCCGAAAGAGGACACTACCGAACCTCGCAGGTCAAGCAGGACACGTGCAGCTCCTGAACTATACGGCAATCCTGTTATGAATTTCATGATTGATGAAATGGATGACCCTGCGACATATGAAGAAGCGATGATGGGCCCGGATTCCAACAAATGGCTAGAAGCCATGAAATCCGAGATGGAATCCATGTACGAGAACCAAGTTTGGAACTTGGTGGACTTACCTCACGACCGAAAGGCCGTTGAGAATAAATGGATTTTCAAAAGGAAAACTGATGTTGATGGTAATGTGACCATCTATAAGGCTCGACTTGTCGCAAAGGAGTTTCGACAAATTCAAGGAGTTGACTACGATGAGACATTCTCTCCCGTAGCGATGCTTAAGTCGGTTAGGATTATGTTAGCAATTGCTGCATATTTCGATTATGAAATATGGCAGATGGATGTCAAAACTGCGTTCCTCAATGGTAATATTGAAGAAGAGTTGTATATGATACAACATAAGGGTTTTGTTGATCCTAAGGATGCTAATAAGGTGTGCAAACTTCAGCGATCCATCTATGGACTGAAGCAAGCATCACGAAGTTGGAATCTCCGCTTTGATGAGGTGATCAAAGAGTTTGGATTTATCCAAACTTATGGAGAGGCTTGTATTTACAAGAAAGTGCGTGGGAGCAATGTGGAATTTCTGATATTATATGTGGATGACATATTATTGATTGGAAATGATTTAGATCTTTTAAACAGTGTTAAAAGTTATCTAAACAGCAAATTTTCGATGAAGGACCTTGGTGAAGCTTCATATATATTAGGCATTAAAATCTATAGAGATAGATCAAGACGCCTAATTGGGCTATCGCAGAGTACATACCTTGATAAGATATTAAAGAAGTTTAATATGGACGGAAGTAAGAAGGGGTTCTTACCTATGTTGCAAGGCAAGACATTGAGTAAGACTCAAAGTCCGGCTACGGCGGAAGAAAGAGAGATAATGGATAAGATCCCCTATGCCTCAGCCATAGGCTCTATAATGTATGCCATGCTATGTACAAGACCGGATGTGGCACATGCTATTAGTTTGACTAGTAGGTACCAATCTGATCCAGGTTCGGAACACTGGATAGCGGTCAAGAATATCCTTAAGTACTTGAGAAGAACTAAGGATATGTTTCTTATATACGGAGGTGAAGAAGAGCTAGTCGCTAAGTGTTATGTCGATGCTAGCTTTGACACTGATCCGGATGACTCTAAGTCTCAATCCAGATACGTATTTCTCTTGAACGGAGCAGCAGTTATTTGGAGGAGCTCCAAACAACCTGTGGTGGCTGGATCAACAACGGAGGCGGAATATGTTGCTGCTTCAGAAGCACCGCAGGAAGCGGTTTGGATGAAGGAGTTCATAACGGAACTGGGTGTGGTTCCCAGTGCGTTGGATCTGATGGTGATCTATTGTGACAACAATGGAGCCATAGCCAACGTAAAGGAACCAAGGTCTCACAAGAATTCCAAGCATATTAAGCGCCGGTTTCACTCCATCCGCGAGCATGTCAAGGATGGAGATATAAAGATTTGTAAAGTGCACACGGACCTGAATGTAGCAGATCCATTGACTAAAGTACTCCCTAGGGCAAAACATGATCAACACCAGAACTCCATGGGTGTTAGATTTATCACTATGTGAACTAGATTATTGTCTCTAGTGCAAGTGGGAGACTGAAGGAAATATGCCCTGAGAGGCAATAATAAAGTTGTTATTATGTATTCCTTGTATATGATAGATGTTTATTTTGCATGCTATAATTGTATTGATAGGAAACATCAATACATGTGTGTTTAATAAACAAAAAGGGTTCCTAGTCATGCCTCTCTTATAGACTAGCTTGTTGATTAACCGGATGATCAAGGTTTCCTTATCATGGACATTGGATGTTGTTAATAACAAGATCACACCATTGGTGGAATGATGTGATGAACATTCATCCGAAGTATAGCATTACGATCAAGTCATTGTGTTTATATTGCTATAACATCATACGAAGTAATCTTTATCCTTAGACCATGAGATCATGTTAATTGCTAACACCGGAAGAGTATCTTGATAACATCAAACGTCACACCGTAACAGGGTGACTATAAAGATGGGTTCAGTGCTACGAAGGTGTTATGTTGAGGCTCATGGATAAAGAGTGGAATTTGTCAATCCAGATGACGGATAGATATACTCTGGTCCCTCTCGGTGATATCACATTAGGATAGCTTGCAAGCAAGTGATGTGATCACTAGAATGTTATATCATGGGAACGAGAAAAGAGTGCATGTCGGTAACGAGATCAAACTAGGTATGGAGATACCGATGATTGAATCTCGGACATGTAATATATCGAGAGACAAAGGGATTTAGTTACGAGCGTTAAAGGTTCTGACGATCACAGGAGTCATCGTTGAATGTGTAGGAGTCAGTACGGATCTCCAGGTCCCGCTGCTGATTATTGATCGGAGAAGGGTCTCGATCATGTCTGCATTATTCGTGAACCGTAGGGTGGCACACTTAAGAGTTATCGGACACCATTTTGGATCACATATGTTTCAGACGAAAGAATTGCAAAGCGCAGGAATTGTTTCAATAGAAACCAGAAATTGTTTCGGGTGAAATTGCAGAAGCTGGTTCCGCATGTGATATTGAAATATTGCAAGGGGCTATATGTGAATGTTTGTTAATTAAAGTAATTAACAAAATTCTGAATAAATTTAATAAAAGAGTTTATTTAAATGAGATAGCATTAAATTTGGAGAAACTTAATGCATTTAAAGTGGAGACTTTAAAAGGGAATGTGAAGAGGCATTTTAATGTGGAGGAGTTACCACCACATGAATGGGGGAGGTGAGGGGTCACCCCCCATGCGCCGGCCATGGAGAGAGGGGGCACCCCCCCCCTCCTCCTCCTATAAAAGGCCACCCATTCCCTCCTTCATCCTCACATCTCTCTCCCCCTCTAGAATTATTCCCCCATGGTCTCGGATTAGCGAGATACATGTTCTTGGTGGCATTTCGTCTGGAAGGAGTTGCTGCTTCCACTGGATCGCTGGAGCGAGGAGGTGGAGGTTGTCCGGTGGCTTGAACGTGTGTGCGAGTGCGGATGCGCTGCTGAGTTGCGGCGCTCGGACTTCCTCACGATCTTGAGATCGGCAAGTGTACGACTACATCAACCACGAGTTCCTACTCGTTAACAAAGCTCGTTGTCTTCGAGGGTAAGTTCTCTATGGATGTATGTCCACCCGTTTGCTTTGTACCTAGTAGATAGATCTTGGCGTGTAGTTCACACCGTAGGAAATTTTTTGTTTTCTATGCTGCGGACCCAACAGATATCAGTTGTGAGAATCCGCCAATGCCTAGAGTCTATGCTGTCAGCCCGTCCGCCCGCCATGAGAATACGCGTCCTCTCATGCTTTCCGATGCCACCTTCGCTGCCACCTCGGTTCTTTGCCATGAGAACCCGTGCACGGCTAAAGTGTAGGATGCTGCATCGGCTCTGTTCGGGCTCCAAGGCCACGAGAAACCGCGGCCAGCATGGGCTCAGGCTCACGGTGCCATGTCATTGCTCGAAGGGCCCCACGCTCGCAAGAAACCGTGGCCTTCATGGGCTTACGGTGTCATGTTGTCTGTCGACGAGCCCCATGACCGCGAGAGTCCTCATCCAGTATGGGCTCACGATGGCACGTCGTATTTCGGCGAACCCTGCCACCCTATGGGTGCAGAGGCATATCGAGTCATGAACGCCTCTCATAGAGCGCGGTACTTCCCATATACGCTAACGGCGGGCGAATGGCGCGCGCATAGTCCACCGTCCAGCGAAGTGGGGTACGACGTGTGCACGACACCCATCAGCGGTCTAGAATCTTTCACCCTGGCCCGCAACGGGGCCCACCTCACAAGATAGTAGGGCCCCATTGCAAAGTCGCCACATGTCTTTTTCGGCGTCCATCCCACAACCGAAAATAATCGGGACAACGTGGAAAGCAGTTTGAGCCGAAACAATCTAACACTATTATTTACTCCTGATAAGGTGACATTAACGACTTGTAAAGTACATACGGATCTGGATGATGCAGACTATTGACAAAACCTCTTTCACAAGCTATCATGATCAATAGCACCAAATGTGATATGGTGTTATGATTATTAATAAATGTAACTAGATTATTTGTACTCTAGTGCACGTGGGAGACTGTTGGAGATATGACCTAGAGGCAAATAATAAAGTGTGTTTATTATCATATATCATTAGTTTATAATAAGTTATATGTCATGCTATAACTGTATTAATTGGAAACAAGGGTACACGTGTGATATGTAAAAAAATCAGAGTCCTTAGTGAGCCTCTATCAAACTAGCTCATTGGTCAACTGATGATCGAAGTTTTCTGATTATGGAAATTTATGTAAATTGACAATGAGGTCATGTCATTAGGTGAATGATATGGTATACATACCCAATATAAGTATTGCAATACGATCAACTCACAAAGTTTATCATTGCGATAATTAGGAAAACGTAGTAACCTACTCCTTAGACTGTGAGATCATATCTAAGCATTATCACCAAAGACTGCCTTGACTACATTAACCATCAAAGCATAACAGGGTGATCATAAAGGTGTCTCTTAGGTATTCCTAAGGGATATGTTAAGGCCTATGTATCAATATCGGGATTTGTTCTCCCGCGTGACAGGAAGATAATTTGGGCCCATTCGGTGAGATTACATCCTTAAAGTTGTATAGTGTATGACTAGATCATGAGGATGGAATATCACGAGAACGAGTTAAGTAACACTTATCGCTAAAGAGATTTAACTAGGTATGATGATACCAACAATCAGATCTCGAACAATGCAAGTATCAAAGTAACAAAGGGAATATGACTCGATGTTTATGGTTCAACGAAATATATTTGTGGAATACGCATGGGTCATTATGGGCATCCAGGTCCCACTAATGATCATTGGTCTGGTAAGCGTCTCGATCATGTCTATTGTTTTCCCGAACCGTATGGTAACACACTTAAGGGTTTGATGACGCATTAAAGATAGCTTTTGAATCATCAGGATCACCGGAGAAGAGATAAGAGAGAACCGGAAATATCCTGTGTGAATCCGAAAGGTGTTCGAAGTGATCCAAAGGTGTTTTGGAGCAAAGAGAATTAAATAATATGTATTTAATATTAACTAAATAAACTAATATCAAAAATCTAATTTTTATTTACTATATAGGGGTAGACCACCTTAATGGGCCCCTCTCAAAGGGGAGCCCATGAAGGAGACGCTGCCCCAATGAAGGTGGGCGCCTAGGGTTTTGGGGTAGGGCCTACCTAGGGCCACAGCCTCCACCCCTTGGTCGGCCGCCTCCACCTCCTAGGGCGCACTCCCTCACCCTATATAAAGGAGGGGGCACACGTGGGGGAGGGATCCCAAGCCCCGAGGCAATTCCCTCTCCCCTCTCCCGATGTGCCTCCTCTCCCTCTCCCTCATTCTCTCTCGTGCTCATGGATCCTGGAAGAGATGCGCATGTGGGAGTCAACTTCACCACTGCACTCCGTCAAGATACTAGTACCTCGATCCAAAATATCTACTCCCACAATCTCGGCTGTATCGGAGAACCGGAGTCATTGTCGAGAACCGTACGTGTGCGAATCTATGGAGGTGCTGCCAGTTGTGGCACCTATCGTCGTGAGAGGATCAACGCGACCTTGAGGTCGGATATGACGTACAACTACATCATCCACGTTCATCGTGAACATTAAACGCTTTCGGTCTACAAGGGCATGTCACCGAAACCTTCCTGTTACAGCACTACTCCTAGATAGATCTTGGCAGTTAGCGTACGCTAGTTAGAATAATTATGGTTTTCTGTTGCGGACCCCTACAACATTATGGTAGGGAACAATTATCTATATCTAAGGCCACCGCAAATCTTCGTACAATTAGCCTGAATGTGTTGTCAATATGGGAGATACAACGCCACACACTGACTCATTTGGGAAAGATTTTTGCTTACAAAGAAGAGTGGTGACCTGGGCTATGGATGATGTTATTGCTTGCCACTATGATCTAAAAGGCATTTTCTCTGCTAAATCTGCAACGAACTCATTTTTTATATGTGCAACTAAATCTGTATTGAAGATAAGTAGAAGAGAACCAACGGTGGTTCATTTACTAATAGCTGAACAAGGTTTAGATGTCAAACAGTCCATACAAGGTCAAACACTTATTACGAAGATTGACACATAACTTTTTTCTCTAAGGAGGAATTTGCAGAAGCGAAGAATGGACATTGACACCCTATGTTCAGTTTGCATTCAATTTGATTGATATGGTTCACACATTTTTCTGCCAAAAGTTTGTGAAGTGTTGTTTGTGAGTCTTAACCTATATACCAGAAATTCAGAGATTCTTGAGTAGTGCAAGTATGCACTCAATGTTTGTAGAATCCTCTTCCTAGTATCCAATTCACATTTGATAGTCATAACTTTTCTTTAGAAGCTGTGGGAGGAAAGAAATAATAGCAGGAGGGTTGAAAGAAGCGAGATGTAGAGGTGTTATACCTTATCAGCATGCTGCTGAATGCATCAAATGATCACATGCTACCAATTCCTTGTGGTGGAAACCACGAATTGAATCTCAACATTTAAGGCTTCTCAATCGCTGAATCGAGCTGGGTGACTAGGGTTTCGTCATTCAGGATTGCACTCAATATTTATCGCTGCTTGAGATGCTCGGTCTGAGCAACTTCAAGATATTGTGTAGGTTGAAGTCAGAGTTCTATATTATATATAGTAGTGCACTTGCTTTTAGTGTGTTACCTTAATCATTGTATGACATAGCTGTGTAGAAAGTAGAACCCTTAGTTCAGTACTGAGTCGTTATCGAGCCTAGCCAATGTACACTATAACTCTGTTTTTATTTATGTGCTCATTGTGTAATTTTTTTTTAGAAATGGGCGCATATATTACTTTAAAGCAATGTTTACACCCTGCCTCTGCATAACTAGGATGCACACAGCCGTTGAACCGCACACGATAGATCCAAAGGTAAAACAAGATTACAAATCAAAGTAATAAGAAAAGGCGCCTCCATCTAATGTTGATTTATACGAAGATCACGCTGCCATCCATGTCGGGACAAAATATCCCTCGCCGTGTCCTCCAATCGCGTACACCCCTCCACAAATAAGTGGCGGAGGTCCATACGCTGGAGAGTAGTCCATGATCGGAGAATAGCCTTAGCTCGATAGATAACCTACAAAGAAGAAGACATATTGTTATTAAAAATCTTGTCATTCCTACATAGCCAAAGCGACCAAATAATGGCAAGCGCTCCCACCCTAAACACAGTCCCATATTTATCATGTATCCCATATAACCAGTTGCCAAAGACATTGGCAACCGATCGAGGGGGCGATAAACCCGAGGCCATTTGGATGATTGACCATATAGAGCGAGCAAATTTGCATTGAAAGAATAGATGTTTAATTGTCTCGTCCTGATGACAAAAAACACATTGAGTACTTCCGTGCCAATTCCTCTTAGCAAGATTGTCTCTTGTAAGAATTACCCCTTTATGAAGATACCATGCAAATATTTTCGTTTTAAGGGGTATTTTCATCTTCCAAATTTTACTATTATTATCGACTGGAATATCAGGTTGAATCAAAGCTCTGTACATCGAATCCACAGAAAATTTACCACTCTTTAGTAAATTCCATTTGAACCCATCCACCCCCTCCGACAACTGTACCGTGGTTAATCAAACTAAACGATTATTCCACGATATTAGTTTGGAGTCCCCCCCCCCTCATGCACCGGCTATGGGAGGGGAGGGGTCTCCCTCCCTCCTATATAAAGCCCCCCTCTCCCCTCTCACAAAACACACCTCCTCGTGAAGGATCTCTCTCCCCCTCTAGATATTCCCCCATGGTCTCAGATTAGCGAGATACATGTTCCCGGTGGCCTTGCGTCTGGAAGGATTTGCTGCTTCCGCTGATTCACTGGTGCGAGGAGGTGGAGGTTGTCCGGTGGCTTGAACGTGTGTGCGAGGACGGATGCGCTGCTGATTTGCGGCGCTCGGACTTCCACACGATCTTGAGATCGGCAAGCGTACGACTACATCAACCACGAGTTCCTACTCGTTAATAAAACTTGTTGTCTTCGAGGGTAAGTTCTCCATGGATGTATGTCCACCCGTTGCTCTGTATCTAGTAGATAGATCTTGGCGTATAGTTCTCATCGTAGGAAATTTTTTGTTTTCTATGTCGCGGACCCAACAGTGGTATCAGAGCCTGATCTATGCGTAGGTGCTTTGCACAGGTAGTACACATATGTTTATATGTGGGCGATGATGATCATGTTATTTCATCTTCTATCTATTTTGGATATTGGTGGCATAGTGGGATGAAGCGGCCCGGACCAACCTTACATGTCATCGCACATGACACCGGTTCCACGACTGACATACAACTAGTTTTGCATAAGTGGCTAGCGGGTGTCTGTCTCTCCTACTATAGTCAATATCTGATTTACAACGAGTTGCTAATAACTTGGTTATCCTTGTTGTGGTATGTCCGTAGGTAAAGGCTGGTTCTATCTCCGAAAGCCCTAAGCCACGTAAAACTTGCAAATTATAAATTAGAGGCGTCTAGTTTAGATCGTTGCTGGGCTAGTGTTTTGATATGGTATTGTTGTAAGTAGATGTATGATAGGTACTCTTACAACACACTTAACGTTTAAGTTCCCTAGACCTTGGCCTTACACACAAAGGAATGATAGAGATCATACAACGATGCAAATGATAGAGATCAAATGCATGGACCATATCATCTCACTTTACACATTAGATGTTAGCATCTTATACTGCTAGTTTGGCGCTTTTGGTAGCATTGTAAGATGATCCCTCATTTAGATATCAAGATAAAATGTGTTCTTCCTTCAATATGCACCGTTCTATGAGTCGTGTTTCGAGACATCACGTGATGATCGGGTGTACTCGACTCCGCGCTTTCATACAACGGGTGTAAGATAGTTTTACACACGCGGAATACTAAGGTTCTTACTTGACGAGCCTAGCATGTACAGACATGGCCTTAGAACACGGACCGAAAGGTTAAGCATGAGTCATATAGTTGATATGATGCCCATATTGATGCTCTCCTTTGAGGCTACACCGACTCACGTGATGATCGGACTTGGTGTAGTGGATTTGGTTCATGTAATCACCAAAAGGGACACGAGGGATGTCATTTTTGAGTGGGAGTTCATTAGTAATTTGGATTAGTTGAACTCAATATATCATAAACTTAGTCTAAATAAACTTTACAAATTCTGTTGTAGATGGCACCACCTGCTTTTAATTTCAATGTGTTCATGGAGAAAGAGAAGCTTGCTGCGAATGGTAGCAACTTCACCAACTGGGCTATGAATTTGAGGATTCTCCTCACTGCTGCACAAAAGCAATATGTGCTAGAGGCGCCGCTAGGCCCCCCACCAGCTCCTGATGCCCCTGACGAAGAAAAGAATGTCTATATAACTCGTCAGGAGGACCACAACTTAGTTCATTGCGGCATATTGTATGGGCTAGAGCCAGAACTTCGAAAGCGTTTCGAAAATGGCAATGCCTTTGATACCATGGGAGAATTGAAAATGATTTTCGATACCCATGCTGCTGTAGAGAGTTATAATGCTTTTGAAAAGTTCTTTAGCTGCATGATGGAAGAGAACAGCTCCGTTAGTGAGCACGTACTCAAAATGTCTGGGTACGCCGATAAGCTTGTGTCCTTGGGAATAACGATTCCCATTGACTTAGGCATACATTGTGTTCTGCAATCTCTACCACCTAGCTACAAGAGCTTCGTGATGAACTATAATATGTAGGGCATGAAGAAGTCTCTTCTCGAGCTTCTGTCAATGCTTAAGACTGCAGAAGTGGAGATTAGGAAAGAACATCAAGTGTTGATGATCAATAAGACCACCGGTTTCAAGAAGGACAAGAAAGGCAAGCAGAAGGGAAAGAAGGGCGGCAAATCTGTTGCCGCACCTGAAAAGAAACCCTGAGCTAGCCCTAAGTCTGATACCAAGTGCTACTATTGCAAGGGGATTGGCCATTGGAAGCGCAACTGCCCCAAGTATTTGGCGGACAAGAAGGCCGGCAAGGCAAACAAAGGTATATGTGATATACATGTTATTGATGTGTACTTGACTAGTACTCGCAGTAGCACCTGGGTATTTGATACGGGATCAGTTGCTAATATACGTAACTCGATTCAGGGGCTGCGGAACAAGCGACAACTAGCAAGGGATGAGGTCACGATGCGGGTCGAAAATGGATCAAGAGTTGATGTGATCGCCGTCAGAACGCTACCTCTCCATATGCCGTCGGGATTAGTGATAAATCTAAATAATTGTTATTTTGTGCCTGCACTGAGAATGAATATTGTATCCGGATCGTGTTTGATGCGAAGTGTTTATTCCTTTAAATTTGAAAACAATGGTTGTTCGATTTATATGGATAATATCTTTTATGGTCATGCACCTGTGTTGAATGGTTTATTTCTATTGGATCTCGATAGTAGTATTATGCATATTCATTGTGTTAATGCTAAAAGGGTTAAACTTGATGATGATATATCTATATATATGTGGCACTGCCATCTAGGTCATATTGGCGTTAAACGCATGAAGAAACTCCATTCTGATGGACTTTTGGAATCACTTGATTTTGAATCATTTTATAGATGTGAGCCATGCCTTATGGGCAAGATGACTAGAACAACGTTTTCCGGTTCAATGGAACGGGTGACAAATTTATTGGAAATCATACATAGTGATGTGTGTGGACCAATGAGTGTGTCAGCGCGAGGTGGATATCGTTATTTTGTTACTTTCACAGATGATTTGAGTATATATGGGTATATCTATTTGATGAAACATAAGTCTGAAACTTTTGAAAAGTTCAAGGAATTTCAGAATGAAGTGAAAAATCATCATAACAGAAAGATCAAATTTCTGCGGTCTGACCGTGGATGAGAGTATCTTAGTTACGAGTTTAGCACACATATGAAAAATTGTGGAATAGTTTCACAACTCACGCCTGCCGGAACACGACAACGTAATGGTGTGTTGGAATGTTGTAATCGTACTTTATTAGATATGTTTCGATCTATGATGTCTCTGACTGACTTGCCTCTGTCATTTTGGGGTTATGCACTGGAAACCGCTGCATTCACTTTAAATCGGGCACCATCTAAATCCATTGAAACGACACCGTATGAATTATGGTTTGGAGACAAACCTAAGCTGTCATTTCTTAAAGTTTGGGGATGCGATCTTTATGTGAAGAAACTTTAACCAGATAAACTCGAACCCAAAGAGGAAAAATGCGTCTTCATAGGATACCCTAAGGAAACGATTGGGTATACCTTCTATCACAGATCCGAGGGCAAGGTTTTTGTTGCCAAGAATGGATCCTTTCTTGAGAAGGAGTTTCTTGCGAAAGGTGTGAGTAGTCAGAAGGTAGAACTCGAAGAGGTTATTGAACCTTCTCTTCATGAAATGGCGAGTAGCACAGCACCAGAAGTTGTTTCGGAGTTGACTTCACCTAATGAAGAGAGAGCTAATGATATTGATCATGAAACTCCGAAAGAGGGCACTACCGAACCTCGCAGGTCAAGCAGGACACGTGCAGCTCCTGAACTGTATGGCAATCCTGTTATGAATTTCATGATTGATGAAATAGATGACCCTGTGACGTATGAAGAAGCGATGATGAGCCCGGATTCCAAAAAATGGCTAGAAGCCATGAAATCTGAGATGGAATCCATGTACGAAAACCAGGTTTGGACCTTGGTGGACTTACCTCGCGATCGAAAGACCGTTGAGAATAAATGGATTTTCAAAAGAAAAACTGATGATGATGGTAATGTGACCATCTATAAGGCTCGACTTGTCGCAAAGGGGTTTTGACAAATTCAAGGGGTTGACTACGATGAGACATTCTCTCCCATAGCGATGCTAAAGTCGGTTAGGATTATGTTAGCAATTGCTGCATATTTCGATTATGAAATATGGCAGATGGATGTCAAAACTGCGTTCCTCAATGGTAATATTGAAGAAGAGTTGTATATGATACAACGTAAGGGTTTTGTCAATCCTAATATGCTGATAAGGTATGCAAACTTCAGCGATCCATCTATGGACTGAAGCAAGCATCCCGGAGTTGGAATCTCCACTTTGATGAGGTGATCAAAGAGTTTGGATTTGTCCAAACTTATGGAGAGGCTTGTATTTACAAGAAAGTGAGTGGGAGCAATGTGGCATTTCTGATATTATATGTGGATGACATATTACTGATTGGAAATGATATAGATCTTTTAAACAGTGTTAAAAGTTATCTAAACAGCAAATTTTCGATGAAAGACCTTGGTGAAGCTTCATATATATTAGGCATTAAAATCTATAGACATAGATCAAGATGCCTAATTGGGCTATCACAGAGTACATACCTTGATAAGATATTAAAGAAGTTTAATATGGACGGAAGTAAGAAGGGGTTCTTACCTATGTTGCAAGGCAAGACATTGAGTAAGACTCAAAGTCCGGCTACGGCGGAAGAAAGAGAGATAATGGATAAGATCCCCTATGCCTCAGCCATAGGCTCAATAATGTACGCCATGCTATGTACAAGACCAGATGTGGCACATGCTATTAGTTTGACTAGTAGGTACCAATCTGATCCAGGTTCGGAACACTGGATAGCGGTCAATAATATCCTTAAGTACTTGAGAAGAACTAAGGATATGTTTCTTGTATATGGAGGTGAAGAAGAGCTAGTCGCTAAGTGTTATGTCGATGCTAGCTTTGACACTGATCCGGATGACTCTAAGTCTCAATCCAGATACGTATTTCTCTTGAACGGAGCAGCAGTTATTTGGAGGAGCTCCAAACAACCTGTGGTGGCTGGATCAACAACGGAGGCGGAATATGTTGCTGCTTCAGAAGCACCGCAGGAAGCGGTTTGGATGAAGGAGTTCATAACGGAACTGGGTGTGGTTCCCAGTGCGTTGGATCTGATGGTGATCTATTGTGACAACAATGGAGCCATAGCCAACGTAAAGGAACCAAGGTCTCACAAGAATTCCAAGCATATTAAGCGCCGGTTTCACTCCATCCACGAGCATGCCAAGGATGGAGATATAAAGATTTGTAAAGTGCACACGGACCTGAATGTAGCAGATCCATTGACTAAAGTACTCCCTAGGGCAAAACATGATCAACACCAGAACTCCATGGGTGTTAGATTTATCACTATGTGAACTAGATTATTGTCTCTAGTGCAAGTGGGAGACTGAAGGAAATATGCCCTGAGAGGCAATAATAAAGTTGTTATTATGTATTCCTTGTATATGATAGATGTTTATTTTGCATGCTATAATTGTATTGATAGGAAACATCAATACATGTGTGTTTAATAAACAAAAAGGGTTCCTAGTCATGCCTCTCTTATAGACTAGCTTGTTGATTAACCGGATGATCAAGGTTTCCTTATCATGGACATTGGATGTTGTTAATAACAAGATCACACCATTGGTGGAATGATGTGATGAACATTCATCCGAAGTATAGCATTACGATCAAGTCATTGTGTTTATATTGCTATAACATCATACGAAGTAATCTTTATCCTTAGACCATGAGATCATGTTAATTGCTAACACCGGAAGAGTATCTTGATAACATCAAACGTCACACCGTAACAGGGTGACTATAAAGATGGGTTCAGTGCTACGAAGGTGTTATGTTGAGGCTCATGGATAAAGAGTGGAATTTGTCAATCCAGATGACGGATAGATATACTCTGGGCCCTCTCGGTGATATCACATTAGGATAGCTTGCAAGCAAGTGATGTGATCACTAGAATGTTATATCATGGGAACGAGAAAAGAGTGCATGTCGGTAACGAGATCAAACTAGGTATGGAGATACCGATGATTGAATCTCGGACATGTAATATATCGAGAGACAAAGGGATTTAGTTACGAGCGTTAAAGGTTCTGACGATCACAGGAGTCATCGTTGAATGTGTAGGAGTCAGTACGGATCTCCAGGTCCCGCTGCTGATTATTGATCGGAGAAGGGTCTCGATCATGTCTGCATTATTCGTGAACCGTAGGGTGGCACACTTAAGAGTTATCGGACACCATTTTGGATCACATATGTTTCAGACGAAAGAATTGCAAAGCGCAGGAATTGTTTCAATAGAAACCAGAAATTGTTTCGGGTGAAATTGCAGAAGCTGGTTCCGCATGTGATATTGAAATATTGCAAGGGGCTATATGTGAATGTTTGTTAATTAAAGTAATTAACAAAATTCTGAATAAATTTAATAAAAGAGTTTATTTAAATGAGATAGCATTAAATTTGGAGAAACTTAATGCATTTAAAGTGGAGACTTTAAAAGGGAATGTGAAGAGGCATTTTAATGTGGAGGAGTTACCACCACATGAATGGGGGAGGTGAGGGGTCACCCCCCATGCGCCGGCCATGGAGAGAGGGGGCACCCCCCCTCCTCCTCCTATAAAAGGCCACCCATTCCCTCCTTCATCCTCACATCTCTCTCCCCCTCTAGAATTATTCCCCCATGGTCTCGGATTAGCGAGATACATGTTCTTGGTGGCATTTCGTCTGGAAGGAGTTGCTGCTTCCACTGGATCGCTGGAGCGAGGAGGTGGAGGTTGTCCGGTGGCTTGAACGTGTGTGCGAGTGCGGATGCGCTGCTGAGTTGCGGCGCTCGGACTTCCTCACGATCTTGAGATCGGCAAGTGTACGACTACATCAACCACGAGTTCCTACTCGTTAACAAAGCTCGTTGTCTTCGAGGGTAAGTTCTCTATGGATGTATGTCCACCCATTTGCTTTGTACCTAGTAGATAGATCTTGGCGTGTAGTTCACACCGTAGGAAATTTTTTGTTTTCTATGCTGCGGACCCAACAGATATCAGTTGTGAGAATCCGCCAATGCCTAGAGTCTATGCTGTCAGCCCGTCCGCCCGCCATGAGAATACGCGTCCTCTCATGCTTTCCGATGCCACCTTCGCTGCCACCTCGGTTCTTTGCCATGAGAACCCGTGCACGGCTAAAGTGTAGGATGCTGCATCGGCTCTGTTCGGGCTCCAAGGCCACGAGAAACCGCGGCCAGCATGGGCTCAGGCTCACGGTGCCATGTCATTGCTCGAAGGGCCCCACGCTCGCAAGAAACCGTGGCCTTCATGGGCTTACGGTGTCATGTTGTCTGTCGACGAGCCCCATGACCGCGAGAGTCCTCATCCAGTATGGGCTCACGATGGCACGTCGTATTTCGGCGAACCCTGCCACCCTATGGGTGCAGAGGCATATCGAGTCATGAACGCCTCTCATAGAGCGCGGTACTTCCCATATACGCTAACGGCGGGCGAATGGCGCGCGCGTAGTCCACCGTCCAGCGAAGTGGGGTACGACGTGTGCACGACACCCATCAGCGGTCTAGAATCTTTCACCCTGGCCCGCAACGGGGCCCACCTCACAAGATAGTAGGGCCCCATTGCAAAGTCGCCACATGTCTTTTTCGGCGTCCATCCCACAACCGAAAATAATCGGGACAACGTGGAAAGCAGTTTGAGCCGAAACAATCTAACACTATTATTTACTCCTGATAAGGTGACATTAACGACTTGTAAAGTACATACGGATCTGGATGATGCAGACTATTGACAAAACCTCTTTCACAAGCTATCATGATCAATAGCACCAAATGTGATATGGTGTTATGATTATTAATAAATGTAACTAGATTATTTGTACTCTAGTGCACATGGGAGACTGTTGGAGATATGACCTAGAGGCAAATAATAAAGTGTGTTTATTATCATATATCATTAGTTTATAATAAGTTATATGTCATGCTATAACTGTATTAATTGGAAACAAGGGTACACGTGTGATATGTAAAAAAATCAGAGTCCTTAGTGAGCCTCTATCAAACTAGCTCATTGGTCAACTGATGATCGAAGTTTTCTGATTATGGAAATTTATGTAAATTGACAATGAGGTCATGTCATTAGGTGAATGATATGGTATACATACCCAATATAAGTATTGCAATACGATCAACTCACAAAGTTTATCATTGCGATAATTAGGAAAACGTAGTAACCTACTCCTTAGACTGTGAGATCATATCTAAGCATTATCACCAAAGACTGCCTTGACTACATTAACCATCAAAGCATAACAGGGTGATCATAAAGGTGTCTCTCAGGTATTCCTAAGGGATATGTTAAGGCCTATGTATCAATATCGGGATTTGTTCTCCCGCGTGACAGAAAGATAATTTGGGCCCATTCGGTGAGATTACATCCTTAAAGTTGTATAGTGTATGACTAGATCATGAGGATGGAATATCACGAGAACGAGTTAAGTAACACTTATCGCTAAAGAGATTTAACTAGGTATGATGATACCAACAATCAGATCTCGAACAATGCAAGTATCAAAGTAACAAAGGGAATATGACTCGATGTTTATGGTTCAACGAAATATATTTGTGGAATACGCATGGGTCATTATGGGCATCCAGGTCCCACTAATGATCATTGGTCTGGTAAGCGTCTCGATCATGTCTATTGTTTTCCCGAACCGTATGGTAACACACTTAAGGGTTTGATGACGCATTAAAGATAGCTTTTGAATCATCAGGATCACCGGAGAAGAGATAAGAGAGAACCGGAAATATCCTGTGTGAATCCGAAAGGTGTTCGAAGTGATCCAAAGGTGTTTTGGAGCAAAGAGAATTAAATAATATGTATTTAATATTAACTAAATAAACTAATATCAAAAATCTAATTTTTATTTACTATATAGGGGTAGACCACCTTAATGGGCCCCTCTCAAAGGGGAGCCCATGAAGGAGACGCTGCCCCAATGAAGGTGGGCGCCTAGGGTTTTGGGGTAGGGCCTACCTAGGGCCACAGCCTCCACCCCTTGGTCGGCCGCCTCCACCTCTTAGGGCGCACTCCCTCACCCTATATAAAGGAGGGGGAACACGTGGGGGAGGGATCCCAAGCCCCGAGGCAATTCCCTCTCCCCTCTCCCGATGTGCCTCCTCTCCCTCTCCCTCATTCTCTCTCGTGCTCATGGATCCTGGAAGAGATGCGCATGTGGGAGTCAACTTCACCACTGCACTCCGTCAAGATACTAGTACCTCGATCCAAAATATCTACTCCCACAATCTCGGCTGTATCGGAGAACCGGGAGTCATTGTCGAGAACCGTACGTGTGCGAATCTATGGAGGTGCTGCCAGTTGTGGCACCTATCGTCGTGAGAGGATCAACGCGACCTTGAGGTCGGATATGACGTACAACTACATCATCCACGTTCATCGTGAACATTAAACGCTTTCGGTCTACAAGGGCATGTCACCGAAACCTTCCTGTTACAGCACTACTCCTAGATAGATCTTGGCAGTTAGCGTACGCTAGTTAGAATAATTATGGTTTTCTGTTGCGGACCCCTACAACATTATGGTAGGGAACAATTATCTATATCTAAGGCCACCGCAAATCTTCGTACAATTAGCCTGAATGTGTTGTCAATATGGGAGATACAACGCCACACACTGACTCATTTGGGAAAGATTTTTGCTTACAAAGAAGAGTGGTGACCTGGGCTATGGATGATGTTATTGCTTGCCACTATGATCTAAAAGGCATTTTCTCTGCTAAATCTGCAACGAACTCATTTTTTATATGTGCAACTAAATCTGTATTGAAGATAAGTAGAAGAGAACCAACGGTGGTTCATTTACTAATAGCTGAACAAGGTTTAGATGTCAAACAGTCCATACAAGGTCAAACACTTATTACGAAGATTGACACATAACTTTTTTCTCTAAGGAGGAATTTGCAGAAGCGAAGAATGGACATTGACACCCTATGTTCAGTTTGCATTCAATTTGATTGATATGGTTCACACATTTTTCTGCCAAAAGTTTGTGAAGTGTTGTTTGTGAGTCTTAACCTATATACCAGAAATTCAGAGATTCTTGAGTAGTGCAAGTATGCACTCAATGTTTGTAGAATCCTCTTCCTAGTATCCAATTCACATTTGATAGTCATAACTTTTCTTTAGAAGCTGTGGGAGGAAAGAAATAATAGCAGGAGGGTTGAAAGAAGCGAGATGTAGAGGTGTTATACCTTATCAGCATGCTGCTGAATGCATCAAATGATCACATGCTACCAATTCCTTGTGGTGGAAACCACGAATTGAATCTCAACATTTAAGGCTTCTCAATCGCTGAATCGAGCTGGGTGACTAGGGTTTCGTCATTCAGGATTGCACTCAATATTTATCGCTGCTTGAGATGCTCGGTCTGAGCAACTTCAAGATATTGTGTAGGTTGAAGTCAGAGTTCTATATTATATATAGTAGTGCACTTGCTTTTAGTGTGTTACCTTAATCATTGTATGACATAGCTGTGTAGAAAGTAGAACCCTTAGTTCAGTACTGAGTCGTTATCGAGCCTAGCCAATGTACACTATAACTCTGTTTTTATTTATGTGCTCATTGTGTAATTTTTTTTTAGAAATGGGCGCATATATTACTTTAAAGCAATGTTTACACCCTGCCTCTGCATAACTAGGATGCACACAGCCGTTGAACCGCACACGATAGATCCAAAGGTAAAACAAGATTACAAATCAAAGTAATAAGAAAAGGCGCCTCCATCTAATGTTGATTTATACGAAGATCACGCTGCCATCCATGTCGGGACAAAATATCCCTCGCCGTGTCCTCCAATCGCGTACACCCCTCCACAAATAAGTGGCGGAGGTCCATACGCTGGAGAGTAGTCCATGATCGGAGAATAGCCTTAGCTCGATAGATAACCTACAAAGAAGAAGACATATTGTTATTAAAAATCTTGTCATTCCTACATAGCCAAAGCGACCAAATAATGGCAAGTGCTCCCACCCTAAACACAGTCCCATATTTATCATGTATCCCATATAACCAGTTGCCAAAGACATTGGCAACCGATCGAGGGGGCGATAAACCCGAGGCCATTTGGATGATTGACCATATAGAGCGAGCAAATTTGCATTGAAAGAATAGATGTTTAATTGTCTCGTCCTGATGACAAAAAACACATTGAGCACTTCCGTGCCAATTCCTCTTAGCAAGATTGTCTCTTGTAAGAATTACCCCTTTATGAAGATACCATGCAAATATTTTCGTTTTAAGGGGTATTTTCATCTTCCAAATTTTACTATTATTATCGACTGGAATATCAGGTTGAATCAAAGCTCTGTACATCGAATCCACAGAAAATTTACCACTCTTTAGTAAATTCCATTTGAACCCATCCACCCCCTCCGACAACTGTACCGTGGTTAATCGAACTAAACGATTATTCCACGATATTAGTTTGGAGTCCCCCCCCCCTCATGCACCGGCTATGGGAGGGGAGGGGTCTCCCTCCCTCCTATATAAAGCCCCCCTCTCCCCTCTCACAAAACACACCTCCTCGTGAAGGATCTCTCTCCCCCTCTAGATATTCCCCCATGGTCTCAGATTAGCGAGATACATGTTCCCGGTGGCCTTGCGTCTGGAAGGATTTGCTGCTTCCGCTGATTCGCTGGTGCGAGGAGGTGGAGGTTGTCCGGTGGCTTGAACGTGTGTGCGAGGACGGATGCGCCGCTGATTTGCGGCGCTCGGACTTCCACATGATCTTGAGATCGGCAAGCGTACGACTACATCAACCACGAGTTCCTACTCGTTAATAAAACTTGTTGTCTTCGAGGGTAAGTTCTCCATGGATGTATGTCCACCCGTTGCTCTGTATCTAGTAGATAGATCTTGGCGTATAGTTCTCATCGTAGGAAATTTTTTGTTTTCTATGTCGCGGACCCAACAGTGGTATCAGAGCCTGATCTATGCGTAGGTGCTTTGCACAGGTAGTACACATATGTTTATATGTGGGCGATGATGATCATGTTATTTCATCTTCTATCTATTTTGGATATTGGTGGCATAGTGGGATGAAGCGGCCCGGACCAACCTTACATGTCATCGCACATGACACCGGTTCCACGACTGACATACAACTAGTTTTGCATAAGTGGCTAGCGGGTGTCTGTCTCTCCTACTATAGTCAATATCTGATTTACAACGAGTTGCTAATAACTTGGTTATCCTTGTTGTGGTATGTCCGTAGGTAAAGGCTGGTTCTATCTCCGAAAGCCCTAAGCCACGTAAAACTTGCAAATTATAAATTAGAGGCGTCTAGTTTAGATCGTTGCTGGGCTAGTGTTTTGATATGGTATTGTTGTAAGTAGATGTATGATAGGTACTCTTACAACACACTTAACGTTTAAGTTCCCTAGACCTTGGCCTTACACACAAAGGAATGATAGAGATCATACCACGATGCAAATGATAGAGATCAAATGCATGGACCATATCATCTCACTTTACACATTAGATGTTAGCATCTTATACTGCTAGTTTGGCGCTTTTGGTAGCATTGTAAGATGATCCCTCATTTAGATATCAAGATAAAATGTGTTCTTCCTTCAATATGCACCGTTCTATGAGTCGTGTTTCGAGACATCACGTGATGATCGGGTGTACTCGACTCCGCGCTTTCATACAACGGGTGTAAGATAGTTTTACACACGCGGAATACTAAGGTTCTTACTTGACGAGCCTAGCATGTACAGACATGGCCTTAGAACACGGACCGAAAGGTTAAGCATGAGTCATATAGTTGATATGATGCCCATATTGATGCTCTCCTTTGAGGCTACACCGACTCACGTGATGATCGGACTTGGTGTAGTGGATTTGGTTCATGTAATCACCAAAAGGGACACGAGGGATGTCATTTTTGAGTGGGAGTTCATTAGTAATTTGGATTAGTTGAACTCAATATATCATAAACTTAGTCTAAATAAACTTTACAAATTCTGTTGTAGATGGCACCACCTGCTTTTAATTTCAATGTGTTCATGGAGAAAGACAAGCTTGCTGCGAATGGTAGCAACTTCACCAACTGGGCTATGAATTTGAGGATTCTCCTCACTGCTGCACAAAAGCAATATGTGCTAGAGGCGCCGCTAGGCCCCCCACCAGCTCCTGATGCCCCTGACGAGGAAAAGAATGTCTATATAACTCGTCAGGAGGACCACAACTTAGTTCATTGCGGCATATTGTATGGGCTAGAGCCAGAACTTCGAAAGCGTTTCGAAAATGGCAATGCCTTTGATACCATGGGAGAATTGAAAATGATTTTCGATACCCATGCTGCTGTAGAGAGTTATAATGCTTTTGAAAAGTTCTTTAGCTGCATGATGGAAGAGAACAGCTCCGTTAGTGAGCACGTACTCAAAATGTCTGGGTACGCCGATAAGCTTGTGTCCTTGGGAATAACGATTCCCATTGACTTAGGCATACATTGTGTTCTGCAATCTCTACCACCTAGCTACAAGAGCTTCGTGATGAACTATAATATGTAGGGCATGAAGAAGTCTCTTCTCGAGCTTCTGTCAATGCTTAAGACTGCAGAAGTGGAGATTAGGAAAGAACATCAAGTGTTGATGATCAATAAGACCACCGGTTTCAAGAAGGACAAGAAAGGCAAGCAGAAGGGAAAGAAGGGCGGCAAATCTGTTGCCGCACCTGAAAAGAAACCCTGAGCTAGCCCTAAGTCTGATACCAAGTGCTACTATTGCAAGGGGATTGGCCATTGGAAGCGCAACTGCCCCAAGTATTTGGCGGACAAGAAGGCCGGCAAGGCAAACAAAGGTATATGTGATATACATGTTATTGATGTGTACTTGACTAGTACTCGCAGTAGCACCTGGGTATTTGATACGGGATCAGTTGCTAATATACGTAACTCGATTCAGGGGCTGCGGAACAAGCGACAACTAGCAAGGGATGAGGTCACGATGCGGGTCGAAAATGGATCAAGAGTTGATGTGATCGCCGTCAGAACGCTACCTCTCCATATGCCGTCGGGATTAGTGATAAATCTAAATAATTGTTATTTTGTGCCTGCACTGAGAATGAATATTGTATCCGGATCGTGTTTGATGCGAAGTGTTTATTCCTTTAAATTTGAAAACAATGGTTGTTCGATTTATATGGATAATATCTTTTATGGTCATGCACCTGTGTTGAATGGTTTATTTCTATTGGATCTCGATAGTAGTATTATGCATATTCATTGTGTTAATGCTAAAAGGGTTAAACTTGATGATGATATATCTATATATATGTGGCACTGCCATCTAGGTCATATTGGCGTTAAACGCATGAAGAAACTCCATTCTGATGGACTTTTGGAATCACTTGATTTTGAATCATTTTATAGATGTGAGCCATGCCTTATGGGCAAGATGACTAGAACAACGTTTTCCGGTTCAATGGAACGGGTGACAAATTTATTGGAAATCATACATAGTGATGTGTGTGGACCAATGAGTGTGTCAGCGCGAGGTGGATATCGTTATTTTGTTACTTTCACAGATGATTTGAGTATATATGGGTATATCTATTTGATGAAACATAAGTCTGAAACTTTTGAAAAGTTCAAGGAATTTCAGAATGAAGTGAAAAATCATCATAACAGAAAGATCAAATTTCTGCGGTCTGACCGTGGATGAGAGTATCTTAGTTACGAGTTTAGCACACATATGAAAAATTGTGGAATAGTTTCACAACTCACGCCTGCCGGAACACCACAACGTAATGGTGTGTTGGAATGTTGTAATCGTACTTTATTAGATATGTTTCGATCTATGATGTCTCTGACTGACTTGCCTCTGTCATTTTGGGGTTATGCACTGGAAACCGCTGCATTCACTTTAAATCGGGCACCATCTAAATCCATTGAAACGACACCGTATGAATTATGGTTTGGAGACAAACCTAAGCTGTCATTTCTTAAAGTTTGGGGATGCGATCTTTATGTGAAGAAACTTTAACCAGATAAACTCGAACCCAAAGAGGAAAAATGCGTCTTCATAGGATACCCTAAGGAAACGATTGGGTATACCTTCTATCACAGATCCGAGGGCAAGGTTTTTGTTGCCAAGAATGGATCCTTTCTTGAGAAGGAGTTTCTTGCGAAAGGTGTGAGTAGTCAGAAGGTAGAACTCGAAGAGGTTATTGAACCTTCTCTTCATGAAATGGCGAGTAGCGCAGCACCAGAAGTTGTTTCGGAGTTGACTTCACCTAATGAAGAGAGAGCTAATGATATTGATCATGAAACTCCGAAAGAGGGCACTACCGAACCTCGCAGGTCAAGCAGGACACGTGCAGCTCCTGAACTGTATGGCAATCCTGTTATGAATTTCATGATTGATGAAATAGATGACCCTGTGACGTATGAAGAAGCGATGATGAGCCCGGATTCCAAAAAATGGCTAGAAGCCATGAAATCTGAGATGGAATCCATGTACGAAAACCAGGTTTGGACCTTGGTGGACTTACCTCGCGATCGAAAGACCGTTGAGAATAAATGGATTTTCAAAAGAAAAACTGATGATGATGGTAATGTGACCATCTATAAGGCTCGACTTGTCGCAAAAGGGTTTTGACAAATTCAAGGGGTTGACTACGATGAGACATTCTCTCCCATAGCGATGCTAAAGTCGGTTAGGATTATGTTAGCAATTGCTGCATATTTCGATTATGAAATATGGCAGATGGATGTCAAAACTGCGTTCCTCAATGGTAATATTGAAGAAGAGTTGTATATGATACAACGTAAGGGTTTTGTCAATCCTAATATGCTGATAAGGTATGCAAACTTCAGCGATCCATCTATGGACTGAAGCAAGCATCCCGGAGTTGGAATCTCCACTTTGATGAGGTGATCAAAGAGTTTGGATTTGTCCAAACTTATGGAGAGGCTTGTATTTACAAGAAAGTGAGTGGGAGCAATGTGGCATTTCTGATATTATATGTGGATGACATATTACTGATTGGAAATGATATAGATCTTTTAAACAGTGTTAAAAGTTATCTAAACAGCAAATTTTCGATGAAAGACCTTGGTGAAGCTTCATATATATTAGGCATTAAAATCTATAGACATAGATCAAGATGCCTAATTGGGCTATCACAGAGTACATACCTTGATAAGATATTAAAGAAGTTTAATATGGACGGAAGTAAGAAGGGGTTCTTACCTATGTTGCAAGGCAAGACATTGAGTAAGACTCAAAGTCCGGCTACGGCGGAAGAAAGAGAGATAATGGATAAGATCCCCTATGCCTCAGCCATAGGCTCAATAATGTACGCCATGCTATGTACAAGACCAGATGTGGCACATGCTATTAGTTTGACTAGTAGGTACCAATCTAATCCAGGTTCAGAACACTGGATAGCGGTCAATAATATCCTTAAGTACTTGAGAAGAACTAAGGATATGTTTCTTGTATATGGAGGTGAAGAAGAGCTAGTCGCTAAGTGTTATGTCGATGCTAGTTTTGACACTGATCCGGATGAATCTAAGTCTCAATCCAGATACGTATTTCTCTTGAACGGAGCAGCAGTTATTTGGAGGAGCTCCAAACAACCTGTGGTGGCTGGATCAACAACGGAGGCGGAATATGTTGCTGCTTCAGAAGCACCGCAGGAAGCGGTTTGGATGAAGGAGTTCATAACGGAACTGGGTGTGGTTCCCAGTGCGTTGGATCTGATGGTGATCTATTGTGACAACAATGGAGCCATCGCCAACGTAAAGGAACCAAGGTCTCACAAGAATTCCAAGCATATTAAGCGCCGGTTTCACTCCATCCACGAGCATGCCAAGGATGGAGATATAAAGATTTGTAAAGTGCACACGGACCTGAATGTAGCAGATCCATTGACTAAAGTACTCCCTAGGGCAAAACATGATCAACACCAGAACTCCATGGGTGTTAGATTTATCACTATGTGAACTAGATTATTGTCTCTAGTGCAAGTGGGAGACTGAAAGAAATATGCCCTGAGAGGCAATAATAAAGTTGTTATTATGTATTCCTTGTATATGATAGATGTTTATTTTGCATGCTATAATTGTATTGATAGGAAACATCAATACATGTGTGTTTAATAAACAAAAAGGGTTCCTAGTCATGCCTCTCTTATAGACTAGCTTGTTGATTAATCGGATGATCAAGGTTTCCTTATCATGGACATTGGATGTTGTTAATAACAAGATCACACCATTGGTGGAATGATGTGATGAACATTCATCTGAAGTATAGCATTACGATCAAGTCATTGTGTTTATATTGCTATAACATCATACGAAGTAATCTTTATCCTTAGACCATGAGATCATGTTAATTGCTAACACCGGAAGAGTATCTTGATAACATCAAACGTCACACCGTAACAGGGTGACTATAAAGATGGGTTCAGTTCTACGAAGGTGTTATGTTGAGGCTCATGGATAAAGAGTGGAATTTGTCAATCCAGATGACGGATAGATATACTCTGGGCCCTCTCGGTGATATCACATTAGGATAGCTTGCAAGCAAGTGATGTGATCACTAGAATGTTATATCACGGGAACGAGAAAAGAGTGCATGTCGGTAACGAGATCAAACTAGGTATGGAGATACCGATGATTGAATCTCGGACATGTAATATATCGAGAGACAAAGGGATTTAGTTACGAGCGTTAAAGGTTCTCACGATCACAGGAGTCATCGTTGAATGTGTAGGAGTCAGTACGGATCTCCAGGTCCCGCTGCTGATTATTGATCGGAGAAGGGTCTCGATCATGTCTGCATTATTCGTGAACCGTAGGGTGGCACACTTAAGAGTTATCGGACACCATTTTGGATCACATATGTTTCAGACGAAAGAATTGCAAAGCGTAGGAATTGTTTCAATAGAAACCAGAAATTGTTTCGGGTGAAATTGCAGAAGCTGGTTCCGCATGTGATATTGAAATATTGCAAGGGGCTATATGTGAATGTTTGTTAATTAAAGTAATTAACAAAATTCTGAATAAATTTAAAAAAAGAGTTTATTTAAATGAGATAGCATTAAATTTGGAGAAACTTAATGCATTTAAAGTGGAGACTTTAAAAGGGAATGTGATGAGGCATTTTAATGTGGAGGAGTTACCACCACATGAATGGGGGAGGTGAGGGGTCACCCCCCCATGCGCCGGCCATGGAGAGAGGGGGCACCCCCCCCTCCTCCTCCTATAAAAGGCCACCCATTCCCTCCTTCATCCTCACATCTCTCTCCCCCTCTAGAATTATTCCCCCATGGTCTCGGATTAGCGAGATACATGTTCTCGGTGGCATTTCGTCTGGAAGGAGTTACTGCTTCCACTGGATCGCTGGAGCGAGGAGGTGGAGGTTGTCCGGTGGCTTGAACGTGTGTGCGAGTGCGGATGCGCTGCTGAGTTGCGGCGCTCGGACTTCCTCACGATCTTGAGATCGGCAAGTGTACGACTACATCAACCACGAGTTCCTACTCGTTAACAAAGCTCGTTGTCTTCGAGGGTAAGTTCTCTATGGATGTATGTCCACCCGTTTGCTTTGTACCTAGTAGATAGATCTTGGCGTGTAGTTCACACCGTAGGAAATTTTTTGTTTTCTATGCTGCGGACCCAACAGATATCAGTTGTGAGAATCCGCCAATGCCTAGAGTCTATGCTGTCAGCCCGTCCGCCCGCCATGAGAATACGCGTCCTCTCATGCTTTCCGATGCCACCTTCGCTGCCACCTCGGTTCTTTGCCATGAGAACCCGTGCATGGCTAAAGTGTAGGATGCTGCATCGGCTCTGTTCGGGCTCCAAGGCCACGAGAAACCGCGGCCAGCATGGGCTCAGGCTCACGGTGCCATGTCATTGCTCGAAGGGCCCCACGCTCGCAAGAAACCGTGGCCTTCATGGGCTTACGGTGTCATGTTGTCTGTCGACGAGCCCCATGACCGCGAGAGTCCTCATCCAGTATGGGCTCACGATGGCACGTCGTATTTCGGCGAACCCTGCCACCCTATGGGTGCAGAGGCATATCGAGTCATGAACGCCTCTCATAGAGCGCGGTACTTCCCATATACGCTAACGGCGGGCGAATGGCGCGCGCGTAGTCCACCGTCCAGCGAAGTGGGGTACGACGTGTGCACGACACCCATCAGCGGTCTAGAATCTTTCGCCCTGGCCCGCAACGGGGCCCACCTCACAAGATAGTAGGGCCCCATTGCAAAGTCGCCACATGTCTTTTTCGGCGTCCATCCCACAACCGAAAATAATCGGGACAACGTGGAAAGCAGTTTGAGCCGAAACAATCTAACACTATTATTTACTCCTGATAAGGTGACATTAACGACTTGTAAAGTACATACGGATCTGGATGATGCAGACTATTGACAAAACCTCTTTCACAAGCTATCATGATCAATAGCACCAAATGTGATATGGTGTTATGATTATTAATAAATGTAACTAGATTATTTGTACTCTAGTGCACGTGGGAGACTGTTGGAGATATGACCTAGAGGCAAATAATAAAGTGTGTTTATTATCATATATCATTAGTTTATAATAAGGTATATGTCATGCTATAACTGTATTAATTGGAAACAAGGGTACACGTGTGATATGTAAAAAAATCAGAGTCCTTAGTGAGCCTCTATCAAACTAGCTCATTGGTCAACTGATGATCGAAGTTTTCTGATTATAGAAATTTATGTAAATTGACAATGAGGTCATGTCATTAGGTGAATGATATGGTATACATACCCAATATAAGTATTGCAATACGATCAACTCACAAAGTTTATCATTGCGATAATTAGGAAAACGTAGTAACCTACTCCTTAGACTGTGAGATCATATCTAAGCATTATCACCAAAGACTGCCTTGACTACATTAACCATCAAAGCATAACATGGTGATCATAAAGGTGTCTCTCAGGTATTCCTAAGGGATATGTTAAGGCCTATGTATCAATATCGGGATTTGTTCTCCCGCGTGACAGGAAGATAATTTGGGCCCATTCGGTGAGATTACATCCTTAAAGTTGTATAGTGTATGACTAGATCATGAGGATGGAATATCACGAGAACGAGTTAAGTAACACTTATCGCTAAAGAGATTTAACTAGGTATGATGATACCAACAATCAGATCTCGAACAATGCAAGTATCAAAGTAACAAAGGGAATATGACTCGATGTTTATGGTTCAACGAAATATATTTGTGGAATACGCATGGGTCATTATGGGCATCCAGGTCCCACTAATGATCATTGGTCTGGTAAGCGTCTCGATCATGTCTATTGTTTTCCCGAACCGTATGGTAACACACTTAAGGGTTTGATGACGCATTAAAGATAGCTTTTGAATCATCAGGATCACCGAAGAAGAGATAAGGGAGAACCGGAAATATCCTGTGTGAATCCGAAAGGTGTTCGAAGTGATCCAAAGGTGTTTTGGAGCAAAGAGAATTAAATAATATGTATTTAATATTAAATAAATAAACTAATATCAAAAATCTAATTTTTATTTACTATATAGGGGTAGACCACCTTAATGGGCCCCTCTCAAAGGGGAGCCCATGAAGGAGACGCTGCCCCAATGAAGGTGGGCGCCTAGGGTTTTGGGGTAGGGCCTACCTAGGGCCACAGCCTCCACCCCTTGGTCGGCCGCCTCCACCTCCTAGGGCGCACTCCCTCACCCTATATAAAGGAGGGGGCACACGTGGGGGAGGGATCCCAAGCCCCGAGGCAATTCCCTCTCCCCTCTCCCGATGTGCCTCCTCTCCCTCTCCCTCATTCTCTCTCGTGCTCATGGATCCTGGAAGAGATGCGCATGTGGGAGTCAACTTCACCACTGCACTCCGTCAAGATACTAGTACCTCGATCCAAAATATCTACTCCCACAATCTCGGCTGTATCGGAGAACCGGGAGTCATTGTCGAGAACCGTACGTGTGCGAATCTATGGAGGTGCTGCCAGTTGTGGCACCTATCGTCGTGAGAGGATCAACGCGACCTTGAGGTCGGATATGACGTACAACTACATCATCCACGTTCATCGTGAACATTAAACGCTTTCGGTCTACAAGGGCATGTCACCGAAACCTTCCTGTTACAGCACTACTCCTAGATAGATCTTGGCAGTTAGCGTACGCTAGTTAGAATAATTATGGTTTTCTGTTGCGGACCCCTACAACATTATGGTAGGGAACAATTATCTATATCTAAGGCCACCGCAAATCTTCGTACAATTAGCCTGAATGTGTTGTCAATATGGGAGATACAACGCCACACACTGACTCATTTGGGAAAGATTTTTGCTTACAAAGAAGAGTGGTGACGTGGGCTATGGATGATGTTATTGCTTGCCACTATGATCTAAAAGGCATTTTCTCTGCTAAATCTGCAACGAACTCATTTTTTATATGTGCAACTAAATCTGTATTGAAGATAAGTAGAAGAGAACCAACGGTGGTTCATTTACTAATAGCTGAACAAGGTTTAGATGTCAAACAGTCCATACAAGGTCAAACACTTATTACGAAGATTGACACATAACTTTTTTCTCTAAGGAGGAATTTGCAGAAGCGAAGAATGGACATTGACACCCTATGTTCAGTTTGCATTCAATTTGATTGATATGGTTCACACATTTTTCTGCCAAAAGTTTGTGAAGTGTTGTTTGTGAGTCTTAACCTATATACCAGAAATTCAGAGATTCTTGAGTAGTGCAAGTATGCACTCAATGTTTGTAGAATCCTCTTCCTAGTATCCAATTCACATTTGATAGTCATAACTTTTCTTTAGAAGCTGTGGGAGGAAAGAAATAATAGCAGGAGGGTTGAAAGAAGCGAGATGTAGAGGTGTTATACCTTATCAGCATGCTGCTGAATGCATCAAATGATCACATGCTACCAATTCCTTGTGGTGGAAACCACGAATTGAATCTCAACATTTAAGGCTTCTCAATCGCTGAATCGAGCTGGGTGACTAGGGTTTCGTCATTCAGGATTGCACTCAATATTTATCGCTGCTTGAGATGCTCGGTCTGAGCAACTTCAAGATATTGTGTAGGTTGAAGTCAGAGTTCTATATTATATATAGTAGTGCACTTGCTTTTAGTGTGTTACCTTAATCATTGTATGACATAGCTGTGTAGAAAGTAGAACCCTTAGTTCAGTACTGAGTCGTTATCGAGCCTAGCCAATGTACACTATAACTCTGTTTTTATTTATGTGCTCATTGTGTAATTTTTTTTTAGAAATGGGCGCATATATTACTTTAAAGCAATGTTTACACCCTGCCTCTGCATAACTAGGATGCACACAGCCGTTGAACCGCACACGATAGATCCAAAGGTAAAACAAGATTACAAATCAAAGTAATAAGAAAAGGCGCCTCCATCTAATGTTGATTTATACGAAGATCACGCTGCCATCCATGTCGGGACAAAATATCCCTCGCCGTGTCCTCCAATCGCGTACACCCCTCCACAAATAAGTGGCGGAGGTCCATACGCTGGAGAGTAGTCCATGATCGGAGAATAGCCTTAGCTCGATAGATAACCTACAAAGAAGAAGACATATTGTTATTAAAAATCTTGTCATTCCTACATAGCCAAAGCGACCAAATAATGGCAAGCGCTCCCACCCTAAACACAGTCCCATATTTATCATGTATCCCATATAACCAGTTGCCAAAGACATTGGCAACCGATCGAGGGGGCGATAAACCCGAGGCCATTTGGATGATTGACCATATAGAGCGAGCAAATTTGCATTGAAAGAATAGATGTTTAATTGTCTCGTCCTGATGACAAAAAACACATTGAGTACTTCCGTGCCAATTCCTCTTAGCAAGATTGTCTCTTGTAAGAATTACCCCTTTATGAAGATACCATGCAAATATTTTCGTTTTAAGGGGTATTTTCATCTTCCAAATTTTACTATTATTATCGACTGGAATATCAGGTTGAATCAAAGCTCTGTACATCGAATCCACAGAAAATTTACCACTCTTTAGTAAATTCCATTTGAACCCATCCACCCCCTCCGACAACTGTACCGTGGTTAATCGAACTAAACGATTATTCCACGATATTAGTTTGGGGCCTATTAGACTTCTTCTGAAAGACACATTAGGAGTATTATTTTCCATTACCATGGAAATTGTGTCTCCTTTGTGTCTAACGATCGAGTAAAGAGCAGGATATTGTTCTCGGAGAGTAGTTTGGCCAAGCCATTTATCCTCCCAGAAACGAATCTGTGAACCATCCCTAATATTAAAAGTACCAAAACGAAAGAATTGTTTTTTGGAGGCCATGAGCCCCGCCCAAAAATGTGAATCTCCCGGTTTCCAAACCATCTGAGACACCACTTTGGATCCAACATACTTCCTCCACAACATGGTTTGCCAAACACCCTCTTCAGTAAGTAGTTTAAATAACCATTTACTTAATAGTGCGGTGTTTTTGACTTGCATATCATGTATGCCTAGTCCACCATACTCTTTAGGTCGGCAAACCACATTCCATTTGGCCAGTCGATATTTCTTTTTTTCACTATCCCCTTGCCAAAAGAATCTTGATCGGAAATAATCCACTTTCTTCAAGACCCCTTTCGGCAATAGGAAGAACGAAATAATATACAATACCATATTGGTTAGTACTGAATTTATGAGAACTAGTCTTCCACCAAGGGATAGTAACTTGCCTTTCCAGCTATTTAAACGTTTTTGGAGTCTTTCCTCAACGAGTTTCCATTCAGCAATAGTGAGACGCCGATAATGTATCGGTATACCCAAATAGTTGATTGGAAATTAACCCTGTTCACAGCCGAAAAGTTCAGCATACAGGTGTGCCTCACTCTGGGCCTCGCCAAAACAATACAATTCACTATTATGGAAATTAATTTTCAATCCAGATAGTTGCTCGAAGGCTGAAAGTATTAACTTCAGATTCTTAGCTTTCTCTATATCATGATCCATAAATAGAATTGTGTCATCAGCATATTGAAGGATAGACAGTCCTCCATCCACCAGATGTGAGACTAATCCTACAATTTGGCCCTCAGCTTTTGCCCTCTCAATAAGAATAGCCAACATATCCGTCACTATATTAAATAGTATCGGCGATAGTGGATCCCCTTGCCTCAACCCCTTCTTAGTCTGAAAGTAGTTGCCCGTATCGTCATTGAATTTTATGGCAACGCTACCACCAGACACAAAGGATTGTATGAGAGCACACCACTCATTTGAAAAACCTTTCATTCTGAGTGTTTGCTAAAGAAAAGACCAATTAACTTTGTCATAAGCCTTCTCAAAATCAATCTTGAACAACACCCCATTAAGTTTTTTGGAGTGTAGCGCATGGATTGTTTTGTGAAGGATTACCACACCATCCAAGATGTTTCGTCCTTGCATGAAAGCAGTTTGAGAAGGCTGGACAACATGATCGGCAACTGAATTTAGTCTAACAGTGGCAGCTTTTGTGAAAATCTTAAAGCTAACCTTAAGAAGGCAGATAGGACGATACTGTTGTATACGCTCTGCATTAGTAACCTTAGGCAGTAGAATTATATTGCCAAAGTTAAGTCTAAAAAGATCAAGTTGCCCATCATGCAAAAAGCTAAATAATTCCATCAAGTCTAGTTTAACTATTTCCCAGAAATGTTGGTAAAATTCAGCTGGGAAACCATCAGGACCTGGTGCCTTGTTATGTTCCATCTGGAAAACTGCTTTCTTAACCTCTTCCTTCGAATAAGGGGCGGTCAGAAAGCTATTTTCCTCGGCAGATACCTGCGGAATGTCCGCAGTATTAGCCTCATCCAGAGTGAAGGAAGTCTCTGGTGGTGGCCCAAACAAGGATTTGTAATAACTAGTAATGTAGGACTTGAGATGATCCTGGCCCTCAATGATACCTTCATCCTGGTTGAGAGAGTGAATACATTTTTTCTTATGCTTGCCATTGGCAATAGCATGGAAATATCTTGTATTCGCATCTCCCTCCAAAATAAATTTCGCTTTGGAGCGTTGATACCACTTGAGTTCCTCCTCATGCAATAGTCTGGCCATCTCCGCATTGGATTGGCTTTTAAGCTCAATCTCATGTGCAGATAATAGTCTAACTTCCGCATAGGCTTCAAGATCATCAATAATAGAGGAAAGGCGAATTTTCTCCTTTTTCAGGATGCCAGCAGTATTTCGAGCCCATCCACGAAGGAAATTATGTAAAGCACGTATTTTATAGTTCCATCGTTGAATAGGTGTATGACCACCGACTGGTTTTATCCAAATTGCCTTAACCAACTCAGAGAACCCGTCATGAAACAACCAACCTAGTTCAAACTTGAACTCGTGTTTGGTATGTCGTGGCAGCAACCCAACAGACAAAAGAAGAGGGGCATGATCTGACAAAGCTTCAATACGTTCAAGGGCCCTTACGGTTACCATGGGGTACTTCTCTTCCCATTTTGTATCCATAAGTACCCTATCCAGTTTTTCGTATGTCGGCTCCGGAAGACTATTTGCCCAAGTAAATTGTCTTCCTATCATTGTAACCTCTCGCAGTTTCAAGCTGTCTATGACAGCATTAAACATGAAGGGCCAATGACCATCATATCTTCCCCGACTTTTCTCATGAGGGTATCTCATCAAATTAAAATCCCCACCTATAAGAATAGGATACGGATTATCCTTTGCAAGATTTACCAACTCACGCAAAAAATCAACTTTAAAAACTTCCTGGGCAGCTCCATACACGGCGACTAGAGACCATGTGAAATTATCAGCCTTGTTACGAACATGGAGTTTAATAAAAAAATCTCTTACCGAACTAGCTAAAATTTCCATGGTTTCATCTCGTATGCCTAACAGAATTCCCCCGAAACGACCACGTGGTGGACGAGATACCCACGTAAAGTCCACTCCACCAGAAAGGCGATTGAGTAGAGCTTTTGAATAGTCTCGTCTACCCGTCTCAGAAATACCCAAAAAATCCAAACGATGATCTATCACACAATTGGGAAAAAACAAATGCTTAGCCAAGTCACGAAGACCTCTGCTATTTGAAAACATGCCATTCATTGAGAAACAATAGGTTGTTTGGATACACGAGGTCTCTTCCGCAATTTTTGGCTCTTTGATTTCCGACTTGAGGCTTTAAGCTCATACAAAGCATCAAGCCATGTCTGATCAAAGCCCACATCCGACACTTCACCGACTAAGTGAGAAAGGAGTCGACCATCTACTGTGGCATGCAACTCCTCATCCTCAGATGGTAAATAGTCAGGTAACAATGAAACTTTAGGAGTAACCTTTAAACGGTCAACCTCCATATGTCTCAAAATAGAACTAGAAATATTAACTTCCGCTACAGAACTACCCAACTTGATATGAACATTGGAAAGCTTATCAACAATCACAGGATTAGAGAAAGATAGGAATGACTTCGAAGAACCCTTAGTATCCTGAGGATCAAGGTTCATTTCCGCCTTCCTCCTCATGGCCTTACCCAGCGAATCTTCATCCGTAGTGGAAGCACCTAGAGCATCGGTGCCATGTCGAAGGCTGCGTCTCGTTGGAGTCCCGTCCACCACTCCCTTGCGGCAGGGTGCGGCCGCGTCGGCCCTAGGCGAGCCCAACCCCTCCTGGGTCAGGTTGCCATGGTCGAGCCCCGACCCCTCCTGGGTCGGTGCAGCACGACCCCCCCCCCATCTAGGGCAGAGCGCCCTCGCCCACCTGGTCCGCCTGGTCGAAGCACATCGGATGAGTCCCCAACCCCTCCTAGGCCAGGGCTCCCCCACCAAGGCGCATCGATGGAGCCTGGGGAGTGCGGGTCGTCAGCCCCTCCTGGGCCAACCCCGCACCATGCAGCAACCCCTCCTCGCACGCAGCAACGAAGGTCCCCTGCGGACAAGAACGCCCGTCCTGGTCCACCACGTCCACTACCGGCACCGCAGTGGTCCCCGGTGAAGCTCCCGAGGGCAAGACCACGTCCCTATGCGGAATAGTCCTGCCGAGCACATTCGGACGAGATCTGGCAGGAGACGGAGACGCCCTGTAGGGCCGAGCAAAGTGTAACGCCTCCTAAAGATGAGATTGAGTGACCCTCGGTCCAGCTCCCGTGGGCAAAACCCCACGAAGAGGTGAATCAAGCGGGAGAGCATCCAACAACTCCTTTCCACGCGGCGTAGCCGGGGAGGAGTTGAAAGGGGTGACAACATACACCTGAACAGCTGCCTGACGAGAAGATGTCGAAGCAGAAGCACCCTGTCCTGGCTGCTGCACAGCTGTAGTCCCACCCGCTGGTGGTGTAGGAGTCGCCTCAAAAGTATCCATCACATCATCTCCACTCGGCCCAGCACCATCATCCCCAGAGCCATCAGGGCCCTTCCTCCAAAGAAACGGCGAGAAGTCAGGCTCTGGTACAAAACCAGCAGGCTCAATACGAAAACGTAGCTCGTAACCCTTGAGCAGCACCACAGCATCAGAAGTAAGATAAGATCCCAATGAATCCTTCTTCTGGAAAACAGATATATCAAACATCCCAACCAAGATACGAACCAGGCATTTCCGCCTAAGGCACAACAAATCCACATCGATAGGACTACCCAGAAGGGATCCAACCACCCACAAGCCCAGAAAAGTCCTCGGCGAATGAGGTACCCCCTCAACATGTAACCAAACCTGATGCAATTCACACTTATGAGGCACCTCCTGCATCCTGTAGGCAGAGACCGACAACTGGGTCTTACCAAGAGGCATAGAAAATTGACTACCATCCACCCTATCGAGGTCCTCAAAGGAAGGGAAACTGACAAGAAAATCATTGGTCCCATGCTTAAGGGCCTCCCACTTCCATGGAGCCTTTACCTGGCATCTCCTAGCAATCTGTTGTTGTACCACATCAGTAGTAACTGGCTCACCCAAAACCTGAACCAGCGCAATAGGGGTCTTACTGGTCCCCAGGTTAGGGCGTACCACACTATCATGAATCTGCGCAAAAAGAGTCTTATCATGTCCCACCCCGACCATGTAAGCTGTGGGACGGGGTTGCTTCAGAACCGGGCACCTAAGCGTAGGGTGGGAAGGCACATCACAAATATAACAATAATGAGTCGCCTTACAATCCTTCGACGCATGAGAGTCTGAAGCACATTTCCAGCACCCGACAACTTTCTTATTCTTCTTAGGTGCATTCCCAGATGCCAGCACTCCTTGCGACCCGGACGGGACATTTGAGTCCACACTCAGCTGCATGCCCTGCATCCCACCCTGCTCAACGGAATACTGGGGCGGGGTAAAGGGCATCTGATGAAACCCGAACTGCTGTTGTCCCTGCACCTGATGCTGGATCGGCTGGTATTGCGGATGCACAATCGTCCCAGGAGCCCCCGTCGGCTGCGGCTGACCTTGAGCAGGTTTCTTCTTCTTCTTTCTCTTAGGCAAAGAAGGAGCGGCAGAGGAAGCACCGGCCACAAACGGAGGAGCACCACCATGTTCTCCCAAAGGCGGCACACCACCCCCACACCTCCTCCCGCCACACCAGGGTAAAGCGAAGGAGGGGCACGGTACGGGGCTTGCAGCGGCTGATGTTGCAACGCGTGACCAGCCGCGAAGTACGGAGCGGGGGGGGCGAAAAACCATCCCCGGCGGGAAGCCCGAGGAGAACTGCGGTGAAGAGCTTGATGCCACAGGCAAAGTATCCGGCGGCGGACCACCGGGAGGCGGAGCGGCATAGGCGGCCGGCGGTCCACCCACCGGCGGAGCAGCATAGGGAGCCGCACCCCGAGGCAGCGGTGGCCATCGGTGTCGTGGAACGGAGGACGTCGGCGAAGGAGAGCCCACGCGGGAGCGCAGCGAACTGCGACGGTGATGAGCGGGTAGACAGCGGCGACGGAGCGAGGAGAGGCTGCGGCGATGGAGCGAGGGGAAGCTGCGGCGACGAGCGAGTCGAGGGCGGTGCAGCGAGTACGTGCGAAGACCTAGACCACGCTGCCTTAAAGCGTAACGCGATCCTAGTCCACGAAAACTCGGGCTCCCCGACCGCCTCGGTCCCCGCGTCGCTAGCCCCACCCGAGCCGGACTCGACCGCCGCAGGCGTGGCATCCACCTCAGCATCCAGGTCCACCTCGGCCCCCTCCACGTCACCCGTCCCCACCTCCCCAGACGGGTAGACTGCGTGCCCTAGCGCCCGAGCGATCAGCGTGCCCAACACCGGCGGCGCCGACAGCCGCCTCGGGGGAAGCGGCCCCCGCCAGGGCCTCATCATCGCCGGGGAGAGCACCGACCTCTGCCGCAACAAGGGAGAACCGGATCGGCGCCGTGACCTAGCCCTAGAATGAGGAGGTGAGACCACCGGCGGCGACAAGGAAGCTCCACCGCCGACCGCCCCATCCGGCGACCTCTCCCAAAACCGCGACGCCGCAGTCGGGAATCCGATCTCCTCCCAAAACTGCTGCGGATTTCATCATCCGACTTGCGTCGCCGCCTCGACACCGTCGTCCAACCCGACCTCCCATCGTCGCCGTCGAGACCCTCGAGGGCAACCCTGGCCGCGAGAGTGTCGTCGTCCGAATGGTCCTCGGCCAGACAGGCGAACCGTGAGCCAGTCGCCGGCCCCGATCCCGGCGTTGAGGGCGACGGCGACCCTAGACCCCTAGGCGCCAAAGTCAGCCTCCGTCGCCTCTCCCCCATTCGTCCCCTGGTTCCTTTCCAACTCAAGTGTTGTCGCTCATTGTGTAAATGGTTAGATACTTAGTCTACACGCATCTTTCTGCTTTCTACCTATATGGAGCCTAGACCAATATGGAATCTATAGCTAGCTCTCCGGGGTGAAGGTTTGATCGGGACTTATAATACTACATCGGATCCAAGTTAGTTGTGTTCCACTGAACGTAGACAGATTTTAGACAACATTTTGTCTAAATCTGTGACAACTAATTTGGGTCGTCGGAGGGAGTACTATGTTTGCTTTTACCATCCCTTGATGTGAATGTTGATGCTGGGTATAGTGAAATGGTTTTTGTGTGAGAACACAATTTGATGCCGGTCATCTTCACAAGGGAAGCAAGACTGAGCTAATTGTTATCATCTTCGCGTGTTCATTGTTCTCGAGATTATGCTGACAATACCCTAGCTGAAAAATAATTGAGTAGGCAACATCTATAAAAAGTATTGTACTGAACCATTTTATTCATGAGATTTTGAGACAGCGGGACAACCGGAACTGTAAGTATACATCTTTTTTGTCGGACTAGCTTATTTGGGAGAAAATATGGCGTTGATGTCACAATGTCATGTTATTATTTTTATCTCTTTCATGTTGTGAAATTTTATCCCCAGTGAGTGGTGTTTTCGAAGCTTCAACTTAGATATACCCCAGATTCATGTTTTTCTATGTTCATTTGTGCCAGATTGTTAGTATTTGTAAAGTTTTCTGATTTGAGCTAATGTTGTAATATCTCTTAAGTATATGTCTGGCTAGCTGAGAGGACGGCTAATTTTTTTAAAATAATACGTTTTTTTAATCATTTTCACGAATATTACGCAGCCTAAGCAAATTACAGAAGTATTGCACTGTCGTTTTTTTATAAAACGACTCGGGCTCGTATTTTTTTGAGGACCCGACACAGCCGCGCCGTCTTTTTAGGCACCGAAACCAGCGCCTGGGACCCACCCTGTCGGCCTGCAGCGCGACAGACGCTCCGGCCGTTGTCTGGAAAGACGACCCAGCGCGCGTCGTTTTACGGCAGGACGACGAACCGGCGCGTCGTTTTAGGGCGGAACGACGAGCGCGCGTCGTTTTAGGGCAGAACGACGAGCGCGCGTCGTTTTAGGGCAGAACGACAGGCGCCCAGCCCCGCGCACGCCTCCTTCCTCTCCCTCTGCTGCCGCCCAGCCCCTGCTAGCTCGCACGCCTCCTTCTTCCCCGGCCAGCCCCTGCTAGCTCTTCTCCCCTGCTGCTTCTTCTCCCATGGAGCTGTTCCCATTTGCTGTCACACTTTGCTCTGTTTTCCACTAAATTTGTTGTTGAAGCTAGTAGATTCCCGATCTACTTGGGGGATAGTCTGGTGTAGCGATTTGAGGCGTTTTCGTGGAGGATTTTCTTGGAGTTCTTGAGGTGCAATGGCTATGGTGGAGTCTGAGGTGGGGTCTTGAGGCAGCTGCACGGTGGAGTCTCGGGCTGGGGTTTGAGGCAGCTGCACGTTTGAGTGGAGGCAGCTCCACGGCAGGATTTCGCACGCTTCAAGGGTAAACTCTAATTTCTTGCTAACTACAGTCATTTGTGTTTGTTTATCTTCTCGGTAGTTCTGGATGTTGTATGTTAGCGCTTCGCGATGAACTGCTAGATTATAAGTATATTTGTGGGTTATGCTAGATTATTCGGCTATATGATTATAATTATATTTGCGGGCTATGCCAGATTATTCGGCTATAGGAATATTAGTATATTTTTTTGCTAAAATCTGTCACTGTACGGTCATTTGATAAATTGTGGTATTTTTTTAGGCCTGAAGTTATGTCCAGTAATGTAGTGTTTAGGTTCTACTATGGTGACGGTGTCGTCAAAACAAACCAGTATGGAGTTGATTTGAGCGATTTCAATTATATTGATGAAGTGCTCCAGGATCCTGAAACCATCCCCATTATTGAGTTGAAAGATTGGTTATGTGCTCGTTTAGGGCTTCCTCCCACCCATATTGTCGGTGTGCATGTATTATGGACAAAGTCAAGGATTAAACCTGATTTTTATTTGAGACCGATAGAAGAGCAAGCTAAATGGGTCAAATGGGTGAAAGCTTGTCTGCATAGGGTAGTTAACCCCAGTGTCTTAGTGCTTCCTGTGGCGAAAGAGCCTGTTTATGATCAGAGCCAGAGTAGTCAGACACACCATGTTGGTGGTGATTATTATCATGAGCAGAGCAGTCAAGCCGAAGACGGAGGTGGTGGTGGCTACTATAATGACCAGAGCAGTCAAGGCCAAGATGGCGGTGGTTATTATGAACCTGGGAAGAGTAGTTATGCACACATCGATGGAGGTAGTTATGAACCTGGTCAGAGTAGTTTTGCACACACTGGACATGAATCAGCTGAAGGTAGTCAAGGGACAGGAGAAGATATTTTCAGTGGTGAGGTCGATGAGGACGAGATACACGACGGTTGGTTGCAAGATCAGATGAAAGCCAAAGATTCAGAAGGGTACAGTGATAGCTCTTATGATTCTGTTGAGTCTGATCAGGAGGACCAACCTATTCCGGCATCATGGAATCAAGACCAGACAGCAGCAATGAATGTGAATGATGGGCACGATTCCTCGTGGCACTATCACGCCAACAACATCTCCATTGGTGCATTATATCCTAGCAAGAGGCATCTACAGGAAGCAATCGTTGAGTGGGCAGTGTCCACGCAGCGTGTTTTCAAAACAAAGGTGTCATCCCAGCAATATTTGACTTTGGTTTGCGAGGTAGCTGGGTGTCCTGCCAGGGTCCATGCCCATGTTCCTTGATATGACACCAACTGGAAGGTTAGCGATGTTGTGCAGCACACATGTCAACTTGGCAATGTCCTGCAAGACCATCGTAATCTCACGTCAACCCTCCTGACTAGACTGTTATACACTGAGATAGTGGAGACCAAAGCCATAGTGGTGAAAGCTATCATCCACAAAGTTGCTGTCAGATTTCGCTACAATATATCTTACGAAAAGGCTTGGAGGACTAAGCAGAGGGCACTGGAGACAAGATTTGGTTCGCTTCGAGATGGATACGACTGTGTTGTTCGGATGTTGTAGACACTGCAGGCTAGGAATCCAGGCACATACCTCGACATCCAACACTTAACATTGCCTCAAGAACCCAATTTGAGAGTGCTGCATCGATTGTTCTTCTCATTTGCTATATGCATAGAAGCTTTCACTCACTGTCGACCAGTCATTTGTGTAGATGGAACATTTCTCACTGGCAAGTACAGGGGCCAGATCTTGACTGCTATAGGTCAAGACGGGAACAATCAAGTTGTTCCACTTGCATTTGCTTTCATGGAGAGCAAGAACACCGAGAGTTGGGTATGGTTTTTCAGGCAGCTGAAGATAGCAGTTGTGAGGGATGTACCGAATGTATGCATCCTACATGACAGGCATCCGGGTATACTCAGCGCGATAAGGAAGCTGACTCAGCCTGCTCCAGATGAACCAACTCCATGGCTAGACATGCAGAGTCGTTGGTGCATGCGGCATCTAGGGGCAAACTTTTTCTCACAGTTCAGGAACAAGGCCCTTATGAACCTATTCAAGAAGCTTTGCAAGCAGAACCAGGAGTGGAAGTATATCAAGTGTCGGGCCTATCTAGATGAATTCACAAAAAAACATGTTAGGCAGAGGAGAGCAGCTAGAGCAGCAGCTGTGGCGGCTCATGCGGCCGCGGTAGCTGCACAGACAGTAGCTGGAGCAGCACCACCCGAGGAAGAACCAATTGCTCTTTGCGATTTGCCGGGATTTGACCAACCCGGTACTAGGAGGAGGCCTGGCAGACGGATTAAGAATTTTCAGGAATGGATAGAGCACGAGCCTGTGGAGAAGTGGTCTCTATTGCACGACACTCATGGTGCTAGGTTTGGCGTCATGACTACAAATCTTGCTGAAACTTACAACTTCGTCTTGAGAGGAAGCAAGGCTCTGCCATTAACAGCTATTGTGGAGTGTATTTTCACCGGAACATTGAAGTACTTCAGAGACAGACTCCAGCTTGCTCAGATGCATATCATGAACAACCCAAATACGAGGTACTGTTCAAAGATAATGGATTACATGAATGCCAAAATGGAAAAGGCTCGGTCTATGCAAGTTGTCTCCATCGGTAATCAAGAACGAAGATTTGAGGTTCGCCTCCCTTCCAACAGGATCGGATCTGGAGAAGAGGTAAAGACACAAGAGGTGAGGATAGGCAATGAGGCTTGGCCGACGTGTGAGTGTACCTGCAACAAACCCAAGCTGCTACATCTGCCTTGCTCTCATGTACTTGCTGCGTGCGGGCGGTTAGGTATGGATGCGAGATCGTTTGTGTCTCCTTATTTTCTTAAGGAGTCGGTGATCAATACAGGGACTGGCGAGATGATGGGATATAGAGCATGGAGCAATTTTAACAAAGTAAACCCCGGTGAAAGGATTTACATTCCAGATCCTGAACTAATGCGGACAGGCAGAGGAAGGCGACAATGTGTTCAGATCCGTAATGATATGGATGAATCTGAAGCCGGAGGCCTACTAGACAATGTTTTCTATGTAATCATTTTGGTCATAGAGACACCAATTGCCATATCTTCAGGACTAGAGGAGCGGCTCCTCGTGGACGTGGCAGACGTGCCAGGCGAGGAACAAGAGGTAGAGGAAGAAACTAGTTTTAAATTTGTAATTCGTATGGAACCATGTTTTAAATTTGTAATTCGTATGGAACTATGTTGTAAGTTCGTAATTCGTATGGAACTATGTTTTGAATTTGTAATTCGTATGGAACCATGTTTTAAATTTGTAATTCGTATGGAACTATGTTGTAAATTTGTAATTCGTATGGAACTATGTTTTGAATTTGTAATTTGTATGGAATCATATTTTAAATTTGTAATTCGTATGGAACTATGTTGTAAATTTGTAATTCGTATGGAACTATGTGTTAAATTTGTAATTCTTATGGAACCATGTTTTGAATTTGTAATTCTTATGGAGCCATATTCTAAATTATGCAGATGTCGGGATCTTTGCTTAATGCTGATATTGATAGAAAGCACCGGTCAACTTTATTGGATGCGGAACCAGGGAGCTTAAAGCACCTTATCACTCGCACTCCCATGTCTAACTGGATGATACACCCTTATTGGCTGCAGAGGTATGAGACATTTATTCCTAATTCGTATGGAACTATGTTATAAATATTTGAGGGCCATAGTAAACAAATTGTAATTCTATCTCGGTATGCAGGTTGAAGTGGGCCGGGCTACTACCATTTGTGCGTCGGGTTGAGGCCACTCATACGCAGGAGATAGAAGGACGACACCATGGATTCCAGACCACGCGCATGGCCTACGACGGGTCGTTGCTCACCTGCTTAGTGGATCGATGGAGGCCCGAGACTCACACTTTCCACTTTCGGTGGGGGGAGATGGCTCCTACACTACAGGATGTCTCGTACTTGCTGAGCCTGCCGTTGGCTGGAGTGCCAATAGGCCCGGTGGATGCACCGGAGAATTGGGCCCAAGAAATGGCCCAACGATTCTATGGCATTCGTGAAGGAGCTCCGGAGTTCACGTATGAAAATCATGAGCCCAAATTTGATTGGTTGCAGAACTATCAGGTTCGTTTGTTACTAAGTATCTTCGTATTTGATCCAACTATTTGTGTATCACACGATGCTAAAACTTGTCCGCTTAACCAATGCAGCTACAGAGGTTCGGGTACCTAGATGTTCTGATGACTATGCCACAAATTACGCGCAGCCTTGAGGCGTACTTATTGTGGCTACTTGGGAAGGTGATGTTCACCGAGAACCACGTCTCAACCATCAGTGCACGCAACATCCGCTATGCTAGAGAGATCGCGGAGGCGACATGCCAGAACGACATCACCCAATGGAGTTGGGGGTCTGCTGTCTTAGCAGCAACGTACCGAGGTATGTGCACAGGCTGTACGCTAACCAAGGAAAATCTGCCTTGCTAGGATGCCCATTGTTGCTGCAGCTGTGGTCATGGGAGAGGCTCCCTATTGGCCGCCCGGAGGTAGCAAAAAATCAGGCGGTAATCGTCCAGGGAGAGCGTCCAATTGTCTATGAGTCTGATATGCTGTTTGACCACGAGAGAATTGACATGCCTACATTCGTTACACATTGGACACGACGCAAGGTAATTTAAAAGGTTCTGTTAATTGCATGGTCCATATTGCACTACGAAGGAAACTAACTACTATTTAATCGAACAGTGTCGTTTCGCGGGAGAACAAGTAACCCGCTGCTACCCGGCGTTCAGTGAGCAGTTCGACACGTTGAAGGAGGAATCGGTGATTTGGGAGCCGTACACCACAGCTGAAGCATTCGCAAGATATCCCGGCGGGTTATCTATTATGTGTCGTAGAGATGAGAACTACTGGCTCACTAAATCGAAGATCATCTTCGATTGTCAGGTGGAGGAGATGTCTCAACAGAGGGTCATGAGGCAATTCGGTCTTCGCCAGATGGTAGATCCTCCATCTCCGGAGGCGCCCCTTTCTTCGGACGTGCATATGTAAGTTAATATATTATGTATCTATAATTTTACACCGACTGTGTACTTACAAAATCTAACTGCAGGTACTCTCGGAAGGGTACTAAAAGAAGTGCAAATCAGTGGCTTCAACGAGTTAATACTTATATCAATGGTTGGCAGAATGCAACAGCTGACGTGTGGACCGCTCCTGCGTTTGATATGGAGCTATTCCGTGCATACTTACAGAGGTACATGAGCATGACACGGTTGCGTCCCGTCCACCACGCACATGATGATGAAAGATACCCTAGCCAGTCGACTATGGAGCCCAGACAATCAGCGGTAAATACACTTTTCTTCGTCACTTTTCCTGGTAGCCTATATAATATGTACTTATCCACTATACAAATGCAGGCCGATATGACATGGGAGCTACAGAATGAAGTGAATCAGTGGGGACGTTCGCTCTCGTCCGCTCCTTTACTACTACCACGTCAAGTAGTTCAGTCCTTCGTAAGGCGTGTCCACGAAAGACTACAGAGTATCTATGCGACCATCACGTGCACGAACGTTTCAGACGTCGTTCAGCACCGAGCAGCACAGCGTCCACCGCGTCACTCCGCGGTGGAGGGCCAGCCGCGTCGCTCCATGCAGGCTCGCCCGCCGCGTCACTCCATGCAGGAGCGCACCCCGCGTGCGGACCAGACACTGCTGAGGGGCTCACAGCAGGAGACACCCACTGCACCTACCCGCCACGGGCCTCGTCCACGGATCTCACAGCAGGAGACACCAAGAGCACCACCCCAAGACCAGGCTGGAGGCTCAGCGTGGCAGCAGCAGCGGGAGACACCGAGAGCACCACCCCCAGACCAGGCTGGAGGCTCAGCGTGGCAGCAGCAGCGGGAGACACCGAGAGCACCACCCCCAGACCAGGCTGGAGGATCGGCGTGGCAGCATCAGCCGCAGTTTGATTTCGACCAGTGGCAGCAGCAGCCGCATCTTACTTTCGACTAGTGGCACCAGCAGGAGCCGCAAGTCCCACTCATGGGCTATCGTCCTCAGGGTACGCATCTTCCTATTTATTTTGGTTACATGTAGTGTATAATCGTTGAGTACTTAATATTTTTACATGGCAGGAGGATATGGAGACCCAAGCATGTCCTCAATGGGTTCGTGGACGACTAATAAGGAGGATCAGCAGACTCATCAGGACCAGGTAGACTGGTTTGGATTGTATCAGACGCAGCAGACTCAGGAGACGCATCAGACTCCACCATCTATCCCCACACAGGATACACAGACGCAGGATGACGGGTCAACTCTACCTCCCCGCAATGTGGTGCCTCCTAGAAGGTACGGATGGGATACACTGACGCCAGGGCAACCTCGTGACCGGTGGCAGTGATATCTATCTATATATCTGTCTGCGTATCTGTCTATGTATCTTGTATCGGTCTAGTTATCTGTCTATGTATGAGACTTGTATCTTGTATCGGTCTAGTTATTTGTTTATGTATGAGACTTGTATCTTGTATCGGTCTAGTTATCTGTCTACGTATAAGACTTGTATCTTGCATCGGTCTAGTTATCTGTCTATGTATGAGACACATTTTTTATTCGACAAACACTACAACATAGCTTGCAACACAATTCAACATAACTTGCGGTAAATAAATAAGAGCGCTCTCTATCCCTACGGCTATGCCCTTACACTTCAACAATACCTTCTTCATGGCCTGCTCTTCTTGCCCTTACCCTTCGACAATGCCTTCTTCTTGGCCATTCTTTCCTCCCACTCAGCCCTCCACTTAGTCCCAACGGCAGGCGTCATGAATATGGCGGGAAACATTATGGCGGGAAGCATTTTGGCAGCAGCATTTTGGCAGGAGATATTTTGGCGGGAAGCATTCTGGCGGGAAGCATTTTGGCGGGAATGTTTTTTGATGGAAAGCATTTCGGTGGGAAACATTTTAGATACATCAAGACAGTACATCTGAAAGGAAGTTACATCAAGACACTGATACTGAAATTAAGATACATCAAGACACTAGAACTGAAATTAAGATACAACGGGACACTACAACTGAATGAAGTTACATCAAGACACTACAACAGGAATTAAGATACATCGGTACTGAGACATACGTCTACCTTCCCTGAGTCCAGCGCGGGTACTTCCCGGTCTTGTCTCCACGTTCCTCTGCCGCCCGCGCCTCGGCAGCTCTTTCTCTTAATCTCTTCCTTTCCGCCTCACGGGCCTCCTTGCGCACCTCTTCCTGGCGCTCGTGGATTGCCTCCTCTTCCTCCCTTCTCTTCCTATTCAGCTCGCGGTTTTGAGCTTTCTCTGCTTGGAATTCTTTCATTTCTCTCTCCCGTTCCTTCTTCGCCTCTTCGGCCATCCTTTCAGCGCGTTCCTCTGCATGAAAGGCAGCCCACGCAGCTCGGTTCCTGTCATGACACTCTTTCTTGGCCCAGGCTGGCTGCTCGGTGTCAATCCAATGGTACCACTTGGAAAGTGGAGGAGGAGACTTCAAGCAAATCAATGGAATGAATAAAAAAAATCATGATAACATGAACGGTTCATATTAACAATGCTCTTGGAACATACCGGAGGCCTCTCGTACGACGCACTTGCTTGCCGGGGCGGGCTTGCGTCGTAGTTGGGACACATGAAAAACTTCATGCCCATGCAGGTGGAGAAATCGATCGACTCCTTGACCTTCGCGAGATGGCCACACCAACAACGCTCGTGTGTCACCCCTTGCGGCAAGCTGGCATCTTTCGTCTTCATAGGCCTATACTCGGGGTCCGAACATGGCACACTCATGATGGAAAGGGGAAGGAAATGGGAGAAATAGAGGAATAATAGGATGGAGAGATACCATCTCGGTGCCAGTATTTATAGAGGCAACTAGTAGAAATTGGCGGGAGATAACAGCGAAAACAAGTGGCGGGAGAGAAACGGCGGGAAGAATTGGCGGGAGAAAACGGCGGGAAGAAGTGGCGGGAGAGAAACGACGGGAAGAATTGGCGGGAGAACACAGCGGGAAGAAGTGGCGGGAGAGAAACGACGCGAAAAAAGTGGCGAGACAAATACTGGCGGGAAGAGGTGGCGGGAGAGATACTAGCGGGGAAAAAAACGGCGCAAAATAGTGGCTGGATTAGCCCAACGTAGGGTGTGCATGATCCATGCAACCGTCTGCTTTTCAATACCTGACAAGCCGTGTCGTGTTTTGAAAAAACGATTTCGGTGTGTCGTTTTTTCAAAAAACGACTAGCTGCCAGACGAGTATGGCGGTGCACTACTTGGGCTCGTCTTTGTTTGAAAAAACGACACAGGCTCGTCTTTGTTTGAAAAAACGACTCGGCATGGTCTTTGTTTGAAAAAACGACAGTGCATTAGATCCGAAAATTCCTTTTTTTCGTAATATTCATGAAATTTATTTAAAAAATGTATTATTTAAAAAAAATAGCGAGAGGACGACCTACTGAGTTATATCTATGTGTGCAATTAACACAACGTTAGAAACCTAAACGGATTATGGATGTCATTGGCACAGATGAAAATGCCTGCATTTTTACCTAGCCAGCCATGTTGTGCAAGAATGAGATGAAGGTGGCACGGCGAAGCGCGTATTCATCTAGTTACTATTACATTAGAGTTGGTGGTCGTCACTTTGGGCTTCTAACATTGGATGCATCTAGATCGTTAAATACAATCATCAAACACCGAGAGAATCAGCACCATACAATTGTGTACGCGTCAAATACGTTTTTAAAACAACAGTTGAAGAAATTTTATTTATATACTATCAATCAGGAAAAGAACCTATCTGCTATCAAGACCACTGTGCTGAAGTAAAAATCTTGTCGGGCTAGACGTGTTGATAGAGGGCCTGAAAAATCTACACCGCCATACCTTCTCTCCACCAGGCGCCACCACCTAGCTTTATTTACAAGATCTGTCTGCCTGTGTTGCTTCATTTTGACAAGCGTTGTCATTCTGATGTTAGTATGTTGGCCGGTCGTGCCATAAACTTTATTTATGTGGGATGTGTTCGCCCGTGTAGCGCTGCTAAACTGTGGTTGTTATGCCGTTCCTATATCTGTAAAACCTTAGGGCTTTATTAATTTAAAGTCAGGCGACGACTGCCGTCTTTTATCTAAAAATCATGATCGTCACAATCACGGGAAATTTTAAAAATATATGTAAAGCAAATAACTGAACCAACACCTCATCCATCGCATGCATCCTGGTTATCAAATAAATTTTACTTGCCAAATTCTCCCAATTATCATTAATTTTTTACTTGCCAGATACCCACTAATCATGTGGATTTTGGATGGAATGCCCCTGGAACGATGTTGGACATGAGGGGAAAAGGGAAAGAAGAGTACCCGATCATTTTCTCCTGAAATTTTGGAACAAACCAAGTCAATTGTCAACTCCCGCGACAAAATTTTCATCATTTTACTCCTGTTAATTTGGAACAAACTTAATCAATCCTTTTTTTTTTAGGTAAACTTAACCAATCCTTTATTTCCGGCTACATATTTTTGGCCGATCGTAACCCGAATATGCAGCGAGGCCAAACTCGTGTCCGTGAGGCGCATCTCCTTCTTTTTTTTATCTGACGTGTGCCTCTCACTCCCTAGAAAGAAAAATCTCGTGCTCTTTACCGCTTCACTGTGTACGTGAAAAACCCATCAAAATTGAATCGTGTGAACTCGGTATCCAAAAAACCGACCAATGGTGGGAGAGGTCAAATTTGCCATCCTTTTAAGGTACTTAAGTGGATGATTTATTTCTCTGGTTTAACATTTTCATTCAGATGGAGAAGAACCTGAGAAGAGAAACCGTCCCTGCGTCGCTCCCAGGGGGGCGGCTCGGGTGACCTAATCCTAACCCCGCCACCACCCCTCCTCCCCCTCCACCTCCGCCCACCGCCGCCGGAGGACGCCGCCGGACGAAGGCCACGCGGCTGACGGCGGCGGCTGGCCTTCCTCCTCTCGCACGACGGGATCTGGGCGGGGGCCTCTCCCCATCGGGCAGTTGGAGCTCCGGCCGGAGCGGCATGGCGGCCCTGGACAGTGCGGCGTCTCCAGCGGAGTTTGGGCGTCGGGGCGGCGGCCCCGGGTTTCCTCGGCGGTGCGGCGGCTGCGGTGGCCGCGTGGGCGGCGCGGCGGTGCGTCCTGGCAGCTCGCGTTTGCGGCCATCAGCGTTTGTCCTCGAGCCCCGTGTCGGTGTTGGTCGGTGCCCCCCTCTTTGTGGCGTTCCGGCGGCGTCCACGGTGCTCTTCGGCGGCAGGCTGGTGCTGCCCGGCCTCTCTTCTCCGCGTGATGAGGTTGGTGGCGGCCGTTGTCGTGGGGCTCTCCGGTCTAGTATGATAGTGGTGGTGGTTGCTGGGCGGCGTTTTGGCGCTGCCGGCGTGCGAGGTGGAGGATGGTGGTGGGTGTGGTCTCCGTTCCTGTCTGCGGCGACAGCTGTCCGGGTTCACTCTAGTTGCTTCGGCAGCTATCTCGCGGGCAGAGGTGATGATCTGTACGGCGGCTTTTGTCGCAGCGACGGGGAGCCTAGGTGTGGCGGTCTGCGGGAGGCTGGGTCCAGCTGTCCAGTCCGATGGCTTTGACGGTGAACGTGTTCGTGGCAGTCTACGTGCAGGATGGTGATGGTGGTCTGGCCGGCCTTGAGTGGTGGGTGTGAGGTTGCGACTCTCTGCCGGGCGAAAGTCTTGTTCTGGCTGCGGCCGGAGCCGACGGCGGCGACGCTTTTTGGTGTCGTTTCCTCCTTGGAGGCGTTGTCGTGGTGGTGTTCTTGCGCCTCCACCCGGGTTCTCCGGGGGAAACCCTGATCCCTCGCGGGATCGGGCGAGGGCGGCACTTTCTTGTGTCGTTTGGCCTCTTGGGTCCTCACCTTGGATGCTTTGTCGGCCAGAGGGACTAGCAGAGCGAGTTGGTTGTTGGCGTCAACGAGTTGTTGGTCTTTCTCGACTCGGCGGTCAGGCGAACACGACTTCGGTTTGGTGTGGTCCGGGTGAAAACCCTTCTCTGGCCACGGCCGATGCTGGTGATGGCGGCGCTCATGGTCATCGCTCCCCTTGTTGGAGGCATCACTGTGGAGGCCCTTTCCTACAAGTGTTGATGTTCGGTTTGTCTGTCTTGTCAGTTTATCCTTGGCCTGTTTTCGGCTAGGTGGTGCGCGGCCCCGGGGGTGGCGTGGATGTCGGACCGGTGGCTCCGAGTTTTTCCTCCGCCTTGTTGCGTTTTGAGGTGTTTGTGTTAGAGTATGATACGTACACGAGTATTGTGGTTGTTAAGGATAGTTAGGATTCTAGCCTAACTCGTCGTGTACTCCAAGTTGATCCTTGTACGCCTATATATACTCACCCATGAGGCTCAATAATATATCCATCATATTCTGCCAAACTCATACTCTTTCATGGTATCAGCCTAAATCGATCTCAAAATCCTAACTTCTGCCACGCTGCCCCCAGGATATCGATCTCCGTGATCTCCGCCGGGGCTGCGCAACCTGTATGCAGGGTTCGTCCACCGATCCGTGATCGGCTGCCCTGTAAGTCTTTTTCTCCGATCTCTTGATCGGCTTTCTTTTTGGTTTACCGATCTTAGATCGGATTGAGTCGCCCACCGCCGTCATCATCGCCGCACCTCTACTCCAACCATCGGCATCGAGGATCTACATCTCGTCCGTGCGCCTACCCCCTCCGCTGCTGTGCCTGCCTCGGCAGGCTGTCACGGCCTCACGGCAGGCTGCCGCGCACCACGGACGGCTGCTACGCCTTTCTCGGAAGGCTACCGAGGCCGCCCCCCTCGGATCCTCTTCGTCGTCATCGTCTGGGACTTTACCAACAACGTCGCCATCGAATCTGATCTACGCGTCGTCCACGCCATGGCGCATACGGTGCACCGTCGGTCTGATCAACCGATCCCGCGCCTGTCTACGCCAAGCACGTCCCCGAGCACGCGCCTACCACCGATTGAGCTACAGGCTGCCGCTGTGCCGCCCCGTCGGGCCGCAGTGCCGCCGCCTTTGGTTCATGCTACCGGCTTCCAACGCGCCTTCCTTGGCGTGTACGACGCTGGTGGTCTCCCAGTCACTGCACCGACTTGTGCCCTGCATCTATGCCGCACCCTCGGGTCGTAGCGTGGCTGCATGCAGTCTACTTCGCCGTCCTCGTGCATCGATGGCCTCGACTTTCACCGTGCCATCTCCAACGGCACGGATCGCCGCCGTCTGCACATGGTTTTCATCACGTCATCGGGTCTTCCTCGCATACTTCGAACACCACCGCCGCGCTTCACAAGGTAACCTGCAGGGCGCCCTCTCGCCATCGCAGGTCTCGCCGACTACCCCATCACCACTCTAGGCATCCAACTAACTCAGGTCGCCGCTGGTTTCGCCGCCTTCTACGTCTTCGTTCTCTACAACTTTGTTGCCAGCGTCATCGCCTCATTCCCGACTACACCACCTGCTACTCTACTCCGACAATCGCGGATAGCGCCGGCATCTCTCCCTTAGCCGCTCTGCGCGTCGCAACCGCTCTGGAGGCTTCCTTTGCTAGTCTTTCTGACATGGCGATAAGTTCATGATGGTCCCTGCCCCCGCACGCCTGGTACTGACAACACTAGGAGTGCCTTCATCCCCGACGCGTTCTCGAGTCTGGCAAACTCGGATCGGCGCCTCGTCTTCATCGGCTTCGACAACGTCTTCTTCGGTATCGACCCCTCTACGACTGCCTCGACCGCGTCACCCACGAGTTCTTCTTTGCATACTCGGTTCTGGCAAAACCGGAGTGTGCGTTCGTCCCCGACGTGCGCCTAGTTCTGGCAAAACTATGGCCGCATCTCGTCCTCGATGGCTCGGACTGCATCGACTTCAACATCGACACCCTCAACGACTGCCTCAACGCGTCTCCGTCATCCTCCTCGCGCACTATGCGCATGCGGCTTCACGTGCGGCTACCTCGACACGGGTATCCCCGACCACGACATCGACCACGACGACCCATCGCATGGCTACCTCGACCATGGCACCGCCTCACGCTCTTGGCTCCCTCAACATCGGCACAAGGGCTACCACCTCGCTTGAGCATCACCAGCTTCCTCTACAGTTCAAACTACCGCGACGCGACACCGTCCAAGACGTTTCCGCTACGACTGCGGGGGGATGTCAGTCTACTGGATGCTACATCGGTTTATATCTAGTCTGACCGTCCGTGACGTTCCGATTGTTCATGACGCTACCGCTACGACTGCGAGGGCGTGTTAGAGTATGATACGTACACGGTTATTGTGATAGTTTAGGATAGTTAGGATTCTAGCCTAACTCGTCTTGTACTCCAAGTTAATCTCTGTACGTCTATACTCGCCCATGAGGCTCAATAATATATCCATCATATTCCGTCAAACTCATACTCTTTCAGTTTGGGTGTCGGCCTTGGCCACTTGGGTGGCTAGGCCATCGACTCGTGTGGTGCGCGGCCTCAGGGCCGGTGTGTGATGTTGTATTGTATCTGTTTTTGGCTGGTTTTTCTTATAAACTGACAATCTCTCTTCTACTTATATCACTGAATGGCAAGCCTGCCTAGTTTTTTTTTTAAGTACTTAAGTGATGTGGCAGAAGCGAGCGACAGTGGAGCAGAGCCGTGACAGTGTGGCATGAGCAACAGAGAAGCGGGAGGAGGCTAACCACGGTGGATCCAAGGATGAGATAAGACTAGAGGAGGACCATGTTGGGGAAAAGGCATTAGGGTGCTCACTCCCTCGGACCCTAATAACATTATCGGGAGCAGGAGGTGCTCCAATCCACTCTGTTATTTTCAGATTCAGCTATGTTAGCATTTACACTCCCTTAGTCCCAAAAAATAAGTGATTTGAGTTGTTTAGATTCGCATATACCTATATAATAAAACGTGTCTAGATAAATTCGAATCTAGATAAACCCACGTCACTTATTTTGAGACGGGGTGTATATATTTCATAACATTTATTGTTCAGAAAAAAGAATGAAATTCCTTCTTGTACAGTAAAAGTTATCACTCGATTCTGTTGCAAATAGAGCTCAGTGTAACTGCATACTAATGCTCAGAAATTGATTTTTTTTCATATCAATCAATGATTACATGCATGGGTACCTTAAGGTCATGAGATTTCATTGCCAAAATTCTCTAGTGTAATAGTTATTTTGCATTGCCAAAATTCTCTAGTGTAATACTTATTTTGCATTGCCAAAGTTCTATAATATTTAACATCCCCGTCCACCAAACTTAGCTAGAGGCATCAGTTTTATTGTTGTAACTCGCTCAACATTTGTGGACAGGTAAGTCGGAATGATAAATAGAACTGGGGGTCTATGAGCAAATTTTCCTAAATAAGATACAAATTACTTCCTCCGTTTTAAAATACAAGATGTTTTAGTTTTGTGAATAAAGTGTATCTAGACTTTTTTAGTGTCTAGATTCATCTAGATTTAGAGTGAACCTAGACACTAAAAAGTCTAGACACTCCTTTAGCAAAACTAAAATATCTTATATTTTAAAACGGAAGGAGTAGTTTTTATATATGTTGCATAGGCAGTTCCTGATGATATATTGGCACCCACCACATAGGTTCCTGGTATGGCTGATGGGCACTTGCAATCTGAGGTTGGGTAGATATATGCACAATGTGATGTAGGGCGCGTACATAGTGGTCGTGGCAATGCAAGGGCTGGTAGAACTAGAAAGGAGATTGCGTAGGTCAGATGCTACTCGTACAAACAAAATAGTCGATTTGATCCATATTGTGGGTCTAGAAGTCATTGGGTTCATACATATTATGGCCAAGTTAGGTTTTATTTTGATTTAAGCTAATCATTTAATATATGAAAATACCTTTTATAAGTTTGTAAGGTGGGATAATGAACGTATATACGTATTTGTCACTATAACTCATGGCTAAAGTCCACAAAAAATGCAGCTACTTACAGTAGTAGGAATAAGCTAAGATAAGATGAAAAATAGGTAAATGAAATTGCATAATTGCGTCCAGGAGAAACAAAACAGAATAAAGTCATACAGGAGTGCTATTTTTTTTTTTGATAAAGGGCGCTTTTATTACTTAGAATAGTATTACACCTGGTCTCTGCATATCTAAGATGCACACAGCCGACAAGTGTCCAGCAAATCCAAGAAATAAAGTTAAAGTCGATGGTGGATTACAAAACGATATGATTAATTGCAACTACACCATATGTGCTGGAGGCGGGCCGATCCGAAGATTATGCTGACATCCATGTCTGTCTGGTAAATAGGTCATGTGTCCTATTCTCCAGCTGCGTACACACCTTCATAAAAAAAGTCGCGAAGCTCTACACGGTGTAGTGCTGACCAAACCCGAAGGGTATTTGTACACCTGTAAATAACCTGCAGAAGGAAACAGTTAATATTATTAAAAACCTTATCATTTCTACATAGTCATAGCGACCATATAAATACAATCGCTCCGATCTGAAGAAGTATTTTATACTTGTTATCTATACCATGTAACCAATTCCCAAAAATATTGGCAATACTATGTGGTGGAAACAAGCCAGAAGCTGTTTGGGTGACTGACCATATAGACCATGCAAAACTACATTAAAAAATAGGTGTTTGATTGTCTCATCGTGGTGACAAAACACGCAGCTCGGATTCTCATGCCAATTCCGCTAATAAGATTGTCTTTTGTAAGGATAATTCCTCGACGAAGATACCAAGAAAAAATCTTGTTTTTAAGAGGTATCTTCATTTTCTAGATCATTCTATTATCTAATACTTGTATTACTGGCTAGGTTAAAGTATTATATAAAGAGCTAACCGAGAAAGAACCATTCTCAGTTAGATTCCAACGAAATTCATCTGGCTCTGCTGACAATTGTAAATGTGCCAGTCGATGTAGCAGCATGATCCAAGAGTCAAGTCTGACACCAGTTAAATCCCTTCTGAACGTTATATTGGGTGGAAAAGATTCCAACACAGTGGAAATCGTTTCTTCCTTATAACGGGCAATGGAATACAACGCAGAATATTGTTCTCGGAGGGTGGCATTACCTAATCATTTATCCTCCCAAAACCTTACCTGATACCCATTATTAATAGAAAATGTGCCAAAGTGCAGAAAATGTTTCTTTGTCGCCATCAGGCCATCCCAAAACTGAGAGTCACCTAGTTTTCAAATCATTTGGGACAATGCTTTTGAACTAACATATTTTCTATTAATAAGAGTTTGCCATATCTCTTCTTTAGCTAATAATTTGAAGAGTCCTTTACTAAGGAGGGTTGTATTCTTGATCTCCAAATCATGAATACCTAGCCCACCCTGTTCTTTGGGACGACATAACACACTCCATTTAGCCAGTCTGTATTTATTTTTCTCATTATCCCCCTGCCAAAAGAATCTTGATCGGAAATAATCTAACCTTTTCAAGACTCATTTTGGTAGTTAAAAGAAAGATAACATATATAGTACCATGTTACTAAGTACTGAATTTATGAGTACCAATCTTCCCCCTATAGAGAGTAATTTGCCTTTCCAACTGCTCAGACACAATTGTAGTCTTTCTTCGACAATTTTCCATTCAGCATTTGTAAGCCTATGGTAATGTACCGGAATGTCCAAATATTTGATCGGAAAAACACTGTGACTACAGCCGAAAAGTTCATTGTAAAGACCAGCCGCCTCCTGAGCCTCACCGAAACAAAACAATTCACTCTTGTGGAAGTTAATTTTTAATCCCGAAAGTTGCTCAGAAGCTGAAAAAATAAGTTTTAGGTTTTTTGCCTTTTCGAGGTCATGTTCCATAAAGAGAATTGTATCGTCCGCATATTGAAGTATAGATAAGACACCATCCATAAGATGGGGAATCACACCTTCAATTTGACCCTCTGACTTGGCGTGCTCAATCAGGATAGATAACATATCAGCCACTAAATTAAATAGCATTGGGGATAATGGATCTCATTGTCTTAGCCCCTTTGTGGTCTGGAAGTAGCTACGAACATCATCATTGACTTTGATGGAAACACTACCTCCAACCACAAAGCTATTGATTAAAGCACGCCACTCAGCGGAAAATCCTTTCATTCTAAGAACTTATTGAAGGAAAGACCATTTAACTTTATCGTAAGCTTTCTCGAAATCAGTTTTTAGAATTACTCCATTCAATTTCTTCCCATGAAGTTCATGAATAGTTTCATGTAAACTTACAACACCATCAAGAATGTTTCGACCTTGCATGAAAGCAGCTTGAGAAGGTCTAACAACATGATCAGCCACTGAGTTTAACCTGATAGTAGCTACTTTGGTAAAATCTTAAAACTAACATTAAGTAGACATATCAGTCTATATTGTTGGATCCGTTCTGCTTCGTTAACCTTAGGTAATGCGATAATCTCACCAAAATTCAAACGAAACAGATCTAGTTGACCCAGGTGCAAAGCACTAAACATGTCAAGGAGATCTGTTTTGATGATGTCCCAAAAGGTTTGGTAAAACCCAGCTGGGAATCCATCAGGACCAGGGGCCTTATTGTGTTCCATTTGGAAAATAGCTAATTTGACCTCGTCCTCAGAATAAGGAGATGTCAGATAGTTGTTTTCCGCACCAGAAACCTGGGTATATCGGTTGTTTGAGATTCATCCATAGAGAAAGAACCTTCCTCCGGTTCCCCGAACAAAGATTTGTAGTAATTTGTAATGTAAGATTTCAACTGATCATGTCCTTCAATCGGCGCATCATTATGCATTAAGGAATGAATACGTTTTTTCTTGTGTCTGCCATTGGCTACACTGTGGAAGTATCTAGTATTCGAATCCCCATGAAAGATAAATTGCGATTTAGAACGCTGATACCATTTAAGTTCCTCCTCCCACAGTAATCGGGCAATCTCCGCATTCGATTGGCTTTTGAGCTCAATTTCCTGCGGAGTTAGCAACCGTGTTTCTTCTAAAGCTTCGAGGTCATCAATAATAGAGGAAAGTCTTAGTTTTTCTTTTTTAAGGATACCAGTTGTGTGCCGCGCCCAACCCCCAAGGTGTTTTCGTATCATACGCACTTTATTATTCCACCTCTGGATTGGGGTGTCACCATCAACCGGTCTTTCCCACACTGCTTTCACCATGTCCTAGAAACCATCTCGTATTAGCCATCCGAGTTCAAATTTGAACGAATGGGGCCGAACAGGGTGGTGGTAACCCAGTGGTAAGCAAAATGGGAGCATGATCTCACAGAGCCTCAATACGTTCTAAAGCGCGTACCGAGACTAGAGGGAAATGAACTTCCTAGTCTGAGTCCATGAGTACACGATCAAGGTTTTCGTATGTAGGTTCTGGCAAAGAATTAGCCCAAGTAAACTGTCTTCCAATCATTGTCACTTCCTTTAAATCCCGATTGTCAATGACAACGTTAAAAAGGAAAGGCCAATGATCATCAAAACGGCCTTTACTCTTCTCGTATGGAAACCTAAGCAAATTAAAATCACCTCCTATGAGGTTAGGGTGTGGATTGTCCTTTGCTAAGTTCACCAATTCACGGAGAAAATCATCCTTAAAAGTCTCTTGGGCCACACCATAAATTGCGACTAGACTCCATTTGAAACTATCAGCCTTGTTACGGATATGAAGTTTTATACGAAACTCCCCTTCCGAAACGGCTAATATGTCCATGGTATCCGCCTGCACGCTGAGTAAAATACCCCCGGACCTTCCCCTAGGTGGATGGGAATGTCACACAAAGTCTAAACCACCCGATAGGCGATCCAGCATACTTTGTGAGAATTCCCGTCTACCAGTTTTGGAGATAGCCACAAAATCTAAATTATGCTCCCTAGAACAGAGTACAATATGTAAATGTTTAGCCAAGTCACAAATACCTCTGCTATTCAAAAACATGCCATTCATTGGGAAATAATAATAGATTTAGGAGCAAGATCTTGTTAACGATATTTATTACTTTTTTCCCAGAAATAGTATTGAATTTAATCTGTCTTTGTCCAAACCAACTTCCAGAACTTCACCTACTAGATGAGATAGGAGCTGACCATCAGTTGTATGGTCCGCTTCCTCATCATCCGAGTAAGAGGAAATATAAGAGGTCGAAGCTTTTGGAACAACCGTTAACCGGTCAAATTCCATCCGCTTCAAGACCTTGGCAGAAATTGAAATATCACTAGCATTCTTACCTATACTAATACCAACTGAATTTAGCTTAGAAGAAATACTAGTAGAAGGAAAGAAATAAAAGACTTGGAAGAAGATGGATTACCACAAGTATCCAGGTTCTTTTCATCTTTCATGCGCATGGCCTTCTCCAAAGAATCCATGTCCGTCGCAGAAGCACCGTCAGAGACCACCATGTGTCTTCTAGTACTGCGAAGCGCCAGGAACATCAATGTCTTCTTCTTTCGAGCGCTAGCTGCAGGGGCCTGTGTAGGAGGAGCAGCAGCCCCCACAGCCGACACGGCCATCGCAACGGTCTCGTCAGCCGCCGGTGGAGACATGGTCACCGTTAGAGGACCTCCAGAGGCACTGTCATCAAGACGTGGTCACCGCCAGAGGGACCTCCAGAGGCACTGGGACCTCTAGAGGCTCGCGACCAGCTGCGGTCCTTCTCGGCGGGTAGGGAACCTGGCCACCGGTGGCCTGTTGGAGCGGGACCGGCTACTCTCCAGTAGACACCAAAGAAGTAAAGGGAGAGGCATCATGGGCCGCCAACGAAGGCGATGGGGGCTGGGTCATGTCCGTCCGCAACGATGTAGGAGAGGTGACGACCGATGAAGTGGGTGGGCTACTGGTGCAGTAAGTGTAGCAGCAGCGGTGATATCCGGCACCATCAACGGCCTAGAGAAAAGCTCCACCGGGGCACCAGGAGACCGCGACGACAAAGGCATCACGGGTGGCAGCTTGTCTCCCGAGCCAGCCCAAGAATCCATAGCAAAAATAGATACTCCGGGATGCTGAAAATCTAAGCGAGAGCGTCGTGCAGCAGCCACAATAGCTTTACCCCGGGGAGTCTGCAGGCAAGGGTTGAACGTAGTGACAGCAAAAACAGGCAAGGACGAAACATTGTTGACGGGAGGACCTCCCATAGCTGGTTGGGCGCCCGCATTATCAATCTCCATATGATTCCCTTTAGGCCGAGGTGCACTATCATGAACAGGCGAATCTGTGTCCTTCTGGCCAGTGCCATCATCCTCATCAGAATCATCCCCCTTACGCCTCCACAAAAGAGGAGTGAAAGCGGGATCAGGAACAAAGTCCAGAGTATCCTGGCGAAATGTGAAGTCAAAACCCTTCAGCTTCAAGGTAGCAATAGTACATATATAGGGACCCTTGGCGTGCACACACTTCTGCAGTGCATTAGGATTCATCATTGCCATACAAATGCGCACAATGTTGCAACTATATAGTGTCGGCAAATCCACATCCACAGTCGTGCCCAACAGAGAACCAACCGCCCAAAGGCCCTGGAATTGATGGATGGTATGTGGTACCCCCTCCGCATGAACCCACACCTGAGGAAGAATAAACTTAGGATGGATATCCTGCATCTCCCAAATACTAATCACCACCCTGGTATTGTGAGATGGAACCGGCATCTGAATACCATCAACATGCTGAAGGTCCTCGAAGGATGGAAAACTCACAAGATAAGCATCATCACCATGAGGAAGAGCCTCCCATTTCCACTGAGTACTGAGCGGACAAATGCGCATCATCTGAGCCTCAATAATAGACGCAGGAACCATCACGCCAATCATCACAAGATTTTCCTTAAAGATGCAATCAGGAAGCTAGTTAAAAAGAGTATCCTCTATACCATTCCCGGCCACAATCATCGTGGGATTGGGCATCTTCAGAGTTGGGCACTTGATGGTGGGGTGAGCCGAGTTATTACAAACCAAACAATAATGCAAAAATGGGCAGTTCTTGGAAGCGTGAGAATCACCAGAGCATTTCCAGCATTTCAGAACCTTCTTGGACTTGCCCAGATCATACTGAACCGAAGAGTCCACAGTAGAAACCAAAGGTGTCGGTGCGACAGTTACCAGCGGCATACTCGAAGTAGGTGAAGCATACACCATACCTGCAGGTTGAGGCACCGACATGGGCTGAAACTAAGGTTGAAAAATCAGCTGAGCAGGAGCCGCCAGAGGCACCGAAGGGACCTGCACATTCTTCTTTTTCTTACTTTTGTTCCACGACACCATCGGGTTGACAGCAGGTGCAGGAGCTTGCGCATATTGCGGGAACATCTGTGCAAACTGCTGGGGTGGGATGATCGGAGGGAATACAGTCCTCTGAAAGTTCTGCGGCGACTGGAGGAACTGCCCCGGGGGCTGCAGAGTGAAGCCCGGTGGTCTAGGTGGACGAAATGGAGGTTGCAACAGCCTGAACGGAAACAAGGCAGCCACCTCCGGGTGACCTCCCCCAGCCAGGGAAGCCGTAGGTTGTGGGGGCATCGGAGAAGGTGCGGACGGTGCAGCCGGTCCTGTTTCTGGCGAAGGATGAGCCGACGCCCCACCCCCATGCCCCCGTCACGGGCGGCAGAGTTGTCCCGACCATGATGACACGGGCAAAGGAGGGCGACCTCGGCGACCAGGGGGACGGCAGCGCACGGACAATGAGGGAGGCGGCGGCAGAAAGGGCAAAGAAGCAGGCGGCGCAGAGCTCGACGATGGGCGATGCGGGGGACTAGCTTCGATTGGAATCGGTCGCAGAAGATGCGGCGTACGTCTCCGAAGTGCACCTGACCGTGCTAGGGCATCTGCATTGCGGTGACCCAGCATACCGCTGCATGATGTAGTACACTATAGTCATTGACATAACACCAATGAAACACCGTTCACTAGTATTACATCCCTTAGAGTGGTACAACAGAAACACAGCAGGTCCAAGACATGACTATAGATTACAACTCGACTCTTTACAAAATATCTAGAGAACATTCTAGGTTAAAGAGAGAGAAAGAAACTTCTTTCAAAGAAGAACCAGAAATAATAACTCAGAGCTATCTGGCTAAAAATACTAACATCTAAACTATCTGGCTTGCAATTGCTACTAATGCAATTCTCTACAAAAGTAGGTTTTATGGCTAGAGTATCTATTCCTAACTAATCAAGATCTTTGCCTTTGCTTTGGTTGATGTATATGTTGACTTCATTGACTTTATTGAAGAACTTGAACTACCGATGATTGTTTCTTGAACATAAGTTGGTGTTGACGTCGTCTTCAATGGCTTAGAACCTAGCAAGGGTTAAGAAGGTACGGTTGAGTACGATCATACTCAGCAAGTTCACTAAAAAGGAGTGTATGATGCACTATCTCTACAGTCACAAACCATAGGTCGTAGGCAATGCATGTTTTTGTAAACATTTCTGAAGGGAATATCCCCGAGAGGCAATAATAAAGTGGTTATTATCTTATTCCATGTTTATGATAAATGTTTATTTTGCATGCTATAATTATATTAATTGGAAACGTTAATACATGTGTGTTTAATAAACAAAATACAAAGTTCCTAGTAACGCCTCTCATATAAACTAGCTCATTGATTAACAAGATGATCAAGGTTTCCTGATCATGGACATTGGATGTTGTTAATAACGAGGTCACAACATTGGTGGAATGATGTGATGAACATTCATCCGAAGTATAGCATTACGATCAAAGTCATTATGTTTATATTGCTATAACATCATACCAAGTAATCCTAGTCCTTAGACCATGAGATCATGTTAATCACTAACACCAGAAGAGTATCTTGATAACATCAAACGTCACACCATAACAGGGTGACTATAAAGGTGGGTTCAGTGCTACGAAGGTGTTATGTAGAGGCTCATGGATCAAGAGTGGGATTTTTCCATCCCGATGATGGATAGATATACTCAGGACCCTCTTGGTGATATCAGATTGAAATAGCTTGCAAGCAAGTGATGTGATCACTAGAATGTTATATCACGGGAACGAGAAAAGAGTGCATGTCGGTAACGGGATCAAACTAGGTATTTGGATACCGATTATCGAATCTCAGACATGTAATATATCACAAGACAAAGTCATTAAGTTACTAGCGTTAAAGGTTCACACCATCACATAAGTCATCGTTGAATGTGTGGGAGTCAGTATGGATCTCCGGGTCCCGCTTCTGATTATTGATCTGAGAGGGGTCTCGATTATGTCTGCATTATTCGCGAACCGTAGGATGACACACTTAAGGGATACCGACACCATTTAGGAGCAAATATGTTTCAGATAAAGATTGTGAAAGCGTTGGAATCATTTCGATGGAAATCAGAATTGTTTCGGGTGAAATTGCAGAAATTGGTTCTGCATGTGATATTGAAATGTTGTAGGGAGTTTTATGTGAATGATTGTTAATTAAAGTAATTAACAAAATTATGAATAAAATAAATAAAAGTGTTTTATTTAAAGAGAAAATTCATTTAATTTGGTGGACATTAAATGCAACGTGAGTGGAGTTGAAATTGATGTGAGTGGGCTTAGTGGAAGCTCCACCCACATGAATGAGGAAGAGGTGGGGGCACCCACCATGGCCGACCAGCCATGGACTTGGGGTTGCGCCCCCTCCCCTATAAAAGAAGCCCCATGGCTCCTCTCCTCTTACCCCACCTCCTCGTGAAGGTTCTCTTCTCCTTCTAATTATTCCCCATGGTCTCGGATTAGCGAGATACATGTTCTCGGTGGATTTATCTAGAAAGGAGTTGCTACTTCCGCTGCATCGCTGGAGCGAGGAGGCGGAGATTGTTCGGTGGACCGGACGTGTGTGCGATCACAGATGCACCGCTACTTTGCGGTGCTGGACTTGATGGTGCTGCACCTAATGGTGCTAGAACTGTTGGACCTGAAGGACTTCATCACAATCTTGAGATCGGCAAGTGTACGACTACATCATCCACGAGTTCCATATCATTAACAAAGCTTTCATGCAATGGGTGTAAGACAATTTTACAGGCGTGAGTACTAAGGTTCTTACTTGGCGAGCCTAGCATGTACAGACATGGCCTCGTAACACAGACCGAAAGGTTAAGCATGAGTCATATAGTTGATGTGATGCCCATATTGATGCTCGCCTTTGAAGCTACACTGACTCACGTGATGATCGGACTTGGTGTAGTGGATTTGGTTCATGTAATCACCAACAAAGCACGAGGGAGTGGGAGTTCATTTCTAATTTGGATTAGTCAAACCAAATTTGTCATAAACTACAAAGTGAATTTGCATAATTTGTTGTAGTCATTGGCATCTGTTTACTACCATATGCTTAGTTTTAATTGAGATAATAGAACTATAGAATTATGGATATTTATTTTACGACCTGGTATCGTATTGTTTTGAATGTCAATTTAAAGTTTATAAATCCTATTGCAAACTTTCAGCAAACTCTATTTACTCCATGAAGTTTAATAAGTAGTATTAAATCAAGAGTAAGAATTCCAATGTTAGTATCTAAAGTATCATGTTTGCCTCCATGATTATTGATATTCAAAAGTTGTTTTAATATCAAGATTATCTAGGAGCTGAAAAAATTGTTTCAGAAACCATCATGTGTGGAAGATATTGTGATATCTGAAACAATGTTTCTGGTTGCATTATGATAGAGTATAATTTAGCAAAATACATGTTATCATATTGTATGAGAATTTGTGAAGGATGGAACATTATACTTGCGATTCTTCCTTATAGGCTATAGTAGCTTGATCATGAAAGTTGTCATGATAAGGATGAATAGAAGATATAAGTAAAATGTTTACTACACTAATAGATTACTAAAGAATGGTGATCCACTTCAAAGTGCAAGTTCAAAGGTATCAGTATTTGACTATATACACTTTGTACTATGTGTCATGTGAATGACACCACTATTAATGTTGATAGATTCTTTTAAAAGAAAAGGAATTGTTGAAAGAGAATCTATAAAATATTTGGCAGAAAAGAAAAGGTTGGAGATGTCCAACTTAGGTATATAGAAGATATACATATTATGGATGTATTCCTTGCTTGTTAAACAATGTGGTTCTTAGGTATTGGATACCGAATTGGTTGGTGTGAAGTGTCATACAGAACAACACAATTCATGAACTGCAACGACCTAAGTAACTAGCAAGAGAATAAGTGATGATGTTCACCGAAAACAAATAAAGTGTTGTTGTGTTTTTCGTTGTCGTCAAACCTAGCCTTCAAGATTTGTTTTAATAATTGTTATTTTGTTCTGGTATTACGAGAACAATGGTTGTTCAAATAATTACCATATTCCACAAAGGATGGATGAACTTTTACAAGTCTAGTTGGAGAAATCACATCCATAAACATTATTGCTAAAATGTTGTAAGACAAATGATTGGAAGATCACTTATGAAGTGACGTCGCTGTTTCAACTATATTGGAAAGTAAACATGAAGAAACTCCATGTTGATGGATTTTTGGAGTCTTTTGATTTTGATCAATTGATGCTTGTGAAACTTTCCTCGAGATAATTGAAACTCCGTTCATAGGCCAAAAAGGAATGGATGACTAGCTTATTAGAAATTGTGCATGCTGATGTGCATAGTCCATTATGTGTAGCCATATGCGATAGATGTTTTTGCTTCATATGCTTTCTCCAGAAATTTGCGTGAATATATCTATATATTTACTTAATAAGGAAGAAGTATGAAACATTTGAAAATTGTTCAAAGACTTTCAAGATGAAGTGAAAAATCATTGTAACAAGAAAATAAAAGAGTTTATGATTTTATCATAAAGGAAGATATTTGAGTTATAGGTTTAACAAAACACCTAAGATTTCAGGAATTATTCCATGAATTTGCACTTCCCGATAAACCACAGGAGTATGGTATGTTCGAGAGATCAAATCAAACCTTGTTTGACATGGTAAGATCAAAGGTGTCATTTATAAAACTGCCATTATGTTTTAAGGATTAAAACTTTAGAGACTACCGCTTTTACACTGAAAAGAGCACCATCGTGATCCGTTGAAATGACACCATATGAGTTATGGTTTGGGATAAAACCCGGATTGTCTTTTCTTAAATTTTGGTATGCTATGCATAAGTAAAATGTTTACAATCAAAGTCGGATAAGCACGTCTTTGTAGGTTATCGAAAAGAATTTGTTGGAAATTCCTCCATAACATCGAGGACAAAAGAGTTTGTCGCTTGGAACGTCAAGTTTCTTGATAAGGAATTTTTCGTGAAAAGTTAAGTGGGAGGACAATAGAACTTTGATAAGGTTGTTGAACCTTAGCTATATGTGCTAAGTAGTGCAGCACCGGAAAGTGTCCCGGTGGCGGCCATAATGCTCATGGCTCCCGTGATTACAAAGGGTGTGATCTTGGAGATTAGAGTTCCTATTTGAACCGTATGCATCGGGTAAGAATCAAATAGTGAGATTTGATAAACAAGTCATTATTGTTTTGACAATGATGAACCAAGTGCATGCAAATAAGTGATGATGGGCCCTAACTCCATAAAATGACTAGAAGTCATAGAATCCGTGATAGTATCCATACATGAGAAATCAAGTTTCTGAACTTGGAAGACCCTCCGGAAAGGCATGAAGCCTATCGGTAGTGTTTAGATCTATAAAGAAATAGACATGGATGTTTAACATCTATGAAATAGTCGACATGTCAGAAAGAAGTTTACATGCAATGTTAAAGGAGTTGACTATGACAAGATTTGATCTTTCATAGTGATATTTAGTCTTGACGGATAAATGTAGCAACCACTACATATAATTTGGTGTATGATAGTTGAACAAACAAAACAATGTTCTTCTAATAGAATGTTTACCTAGGACATGTACAAGACACGGCCTGGAGGGTTTTATTAATTCAAAGGGTGCTAAAAGGGCATGCAAACTTCAATAGTTGAAGTGAGCATAGCGGAGTTTGTTGGGAATATACTTTCCGGGTATCCTCACTGTGCCTCACTGACTAGGGTGGCCCACTTAGGATTAGAGCATTGCTTCATGGGTGGCCCAGTCAGGGAGAAGAGACGGAGTCCAGTCTGGCTACGGGAAGGCCCAGATGACTTACCGACATAGGCCCATAGTGTTACTTGTAGTTGAAGATGTACTCTGTAACCGACTCTTAGTCGTAGCCGGATAGGTCTCTCCTGTAAACCCTAGGCTGGATATCTATATAAGCTGTCTTAGGGAAAGCCTTTAGGGCACCTTCACAATAGTCTACAATCTCAACTCTTACAGGCGAAACCCTTGTAACCCATATTCCGGCTCTGCCGTATTACTGGATTGCTAGCAGGAGTAGGATCCGTCCAAAGACGGCAGATTTGAACCTGGGTAAACTTGTGTGCTCACCATCCTAGAACATCGTACGTCTCACACCCCTCTCTTCTGCACGCCTCGAGGAGCCCCTCATGGTGTACTTGTCATCAATCCGATGACAGTTAGCACCCACCGTTGGGAAAGTCAGCTTCGGATCTGCGTTCCGAGTGGAATCTGTAAGAAATCGGAATCAGCGAGACTATCGTTGTCGGTTGCGTCCTCTACGCTAGTGACGTCCCTCTCGTCGTTCTCGACGAGACCTGGATTCCGGCTAGGGAGGTCGTGACTACTTACACCATCATGTCCTTTGGCGAGATCGATGTGTACATCGGTTTTGCTGAACCTGTCCCACCCACCCAAGCGGTGATGATAGAGGCATAAGAAAACTCTGGGTCCACTTTGTCTGTGGAGGAGGCAGAGTTTCGGATCTTAGAGAACCCTAATCCCACCCAGCCCACACTTATTGCGGAGATAGTGGAGAAAGCCGAACCTGAAGCAGATCTTGCGGTTCAAGTCGAATCTGGAGTGGATCTCCCTAGCGAGGCCAAATCCCAGATCGATCTACCCACCGAGGTCGAAATCCAGGAGGAGCAGGACAATAACCTTGGTTCCGGCTCTACCAACGCCGGAACAGACCAACCTTTCCTGAGGCATATGTTGACATGCATGATGCTGCAAGGCACGAATGTGGATGAGGTTCTCGAAACCATCAGGATTTTCGAGGAAGCCCACGAGGAAAGCCGCAACTACCTTAGGACCCACACGTCGCACTTTGTCGAATATGTTGGATCCGGATCCGGCTCTGTCGATGCTGGAGACAATGAAGACTCGGCGCTGGAGGCAATCAGAACAAACACCGACTTACCCGCATCCTCGAATGACTCGATGACGTCGGCAGATTTCCAGAAGTTCTCCGCGGAATATGAAGAGGAATTCAACTCCAAAGCTGCAGAAGAAGGAGAAGCCATGGATGAAGGATCCGTAGAAAACTCTCCCAAAGCGCAGGACGACATGGATCTCGGAGATAATCCCGATGTCGAGATGTCCGAAAGTACCGCTCAGCGCTTGACTCCGAGAAACGGACCCAAAGTCGTCTTTGCTACCGGTGATGCCAAGAAGGCAAAGAAGAAGAACAAGACCCTGGCAAAAGAACTTCTGGCAGAGGAGGTAATTGCCGAGGAATATGAGGAAGACTCAGATGGAGCACTTATCCTAGACAAGCCCAAAGAAGAGTCGATGGATGGACATGTGGTCACTGCAGGTGCCCGTAAAGTCATCGATGCTGCGCTAACCACACCTATCCCTACGGCGGCAGAACTCACTACCGTGGAATTGGAAGAAAGGGCTCAATCCCTAGAAGCGCGTCGCCAAGTACTCCTGGATGAAGCCAAAAACATCGAGGAAGAGAAGAAGCGCGTGGCTACTACAGAGAATCTCATCTCTCTGCAACATCAGAAGAATCAGAAAGGCCACGTATGGGCCGACAAATTTCTGGAAGTAGGCAAGGTTCTCTTTAAGGGAGATCCGGGATGCCTCGGCTCAACAGTAATGGAGATCTGGTGTACCTAACACCGGTACAGAACACAGCTGTGGCCCGAGATATCCTAGCAAATAATCTAGGCCCAGAACAGGTTCGATTGGGCATTAAGCTACTAACTAAGGGTCTAGAGCAGCAGAAGGTCATGAAATCCTGTAGCGGAAAACTGGTCTCTCAATCTGACCAATGTCGCATGGATCTGGCCTGGAATGACATAAGACCCCAACGAGTTCCAGAGTAGCATCACTATTCTGACTGTCGGGAAGACAACTACTCAAGAACCGGATCTTCAGGACAACACCATAGACCTGCTCATTACTGGAGCAACGTTTCCCTAGCCGCAGAACAAGAACCAATTACTGCACTGTATCCGAGAAATCCTCCCCGGTGAGAGTCGAACGATTGCAGAGAAGAAGACAAAGAGAAATGTCGGGAGGAGGACCATCAAAGAATGCCACCTCCTAGACATACAAACCGTCCGGCTGAACCCCATCGCGATAGGAATGATGGGCGAAGGAATGATGGACACCGTGCCGAGTCAAGCCGGCAGGGGGCATGTCGCAATGAAGACCCTCCCCGGAACTAGAATAATGGCGCTCCGGATGGAGGCTGGTGATCAGCCGGAAACAATCCACCTTCTCCACCAAGTAGCCACCACAATGGTTTCCAAGGAGGCCAAGGAGGGCATCGTGGCGGAGGAGGTGGTGGCAGAAGTTGAAGTCCATCTCCAAGGCACCGCAGCCACAGCCGTCAATCAGGACGGCGATCTCTGTCACCAAGTGACGTGAGACATCGGATCAACTCCAACATAGAGGCGTGGTGCTATGAGAATGACGAAGTCTATGTGGGTCCAAAATGCTTCAGACCATGCATAAGAGCAACAAGATTCCCAGAAGGATTTGTTATCTCAAGGCACATCCATCCCTACGATGGTGTAGCTCGGCCAGATACTTGGCTCCAGGATTTTTGCAGGCTTGCTGCATCGCCAAAGGCGGAAATAGCTTGGTCGCAACCCGATATCTCCCACTTATGTTGCGGAAGACGGCACGATCATGGATAAATGAACTTTCGGAGAACGCCATCCACAACTGGTATGACATGCAAAGTGTATTCTTTCAGAATTTCGAAGGCACGTATCGGAGGCCCTGTACGGTAGGAGACCTACAGCATTGCACCTAGAAAGCTAGAGAAACTTGCCAAGATTACCTCGGATGATGGATCAATATTAAGAACTCCTGTGAAGGAGTAAATTACCAAATTGCGATTGAAGCTTTCATTGCAGGACTCCCGATTGGTTTACTACATCAATGCTTGAAGTGTGACAAAGTCACTCTTCTGGGGGAGATGATAGAAACAGCGAGAAAGTATGCAGATGCTGACGATGATGCAGAGGGATTACTGAACGCCCTAGCCATGCCATAGTCGGCAAAACAACCAAAGCAACAAGCTCAGAAGCGCAAGAACACCTCAGAAGAAAAACCCAACACGGAAACGGTAGTGGTCACTGCTACTTTCGGGTCTGGAGGATGAGGAGGACGTGGCAGTGGCCGCGGGCGCGGTCGTGGGACATCAAGGGTCCAGGGTAGAGGAGACCAGCAACCCAGCAAAACCTACTCCTGGACCGACATTGCCAATAACCCATGTGTGCATCACTTAGATGCCAGTGGGGGCTCGTCTCACACAAATGCCGAGTGTCGTTTTAATGACGACATCAAGAAAGACGATACCGCTGGCTACAGGGCCAAGCGGAAGAAGGGAAAGAAGAATCCCGAGAAAGATAAAGAGACCAAGGAAGATTCCGACATGGAGGAAGCTAATCCTTCAAATCCCAAGACGGAGGGAAAGAAAAACTTCCCAACAAAGAAAGACACTTATGTCACCTTCCTCGGATCTCAACCAGCTAAGGCAAAAAAGCAGTTTTGCATGAGCTCAATGCAACTATTATGGCTGTCCCACAATTCCTGGACTGGTCAGAAGTAGCAATCACCTTTGACCGTGCTGATCATCCGCCTAAGTTGCACAGGCGAGGAAAATACGCCTTAGTCGTTAATCCACTTATTGATGGCTATGGTTTCTCCAAGACTCTCATGGACGGCGGTAGCAACATTAACATTCTGTATGTTGAAAGGCTACGCCGGATGCAGATCTCGGAGACCCAGCTAAACCACAGTTCTATGATCTTTCACGGAGTTGTCCCAGGAAGACAAGCAAATTCCCTGGGCGAGATCACTTTGGATGTTACCTTTGGAACTCCAAAGAATTATCAGACGGAGGCATTTTCCTTCGAAGTGGTCCCGTTCAAGAGCGGGTATCACGCTATATTCGGACGTCCGGCTTACTGGGCCTTTATGGCTCGTCCATGTTACATTTACAATATGATAAACATTCCAGGTCCCAACGGCTTAATCACAATCAGGGGAGACCCGAAGAAGGCGCGGGAGTGCGAGGATGGAAATGTCGCTGTTGCTAAAGCCGTGCTGCACGCCCAGGAGTATCAGGAGATCAAGAAGACCATTGATCCGTCCGAGATGCCCGCAACGAAGAAGGAGGTGACAAAGCTGAATCTGGAGTTCAAGGCATCGGAAGAGACGAAGAAGACACCGTTGAAGGATGATGACCCCTCCAAGGTGACCCAGATAGGTGTAGGCCTAGATAGAGCATAGGAAAGCGTGCTCGTCAAGTTCCTCCAAGAAAATCAAGATATCTTCGCATGGCAGCCATCTGACATGACCGGAGTATCTAGGGAACTTGCCGAGCACTCTCTAGATGTACACCCAAACGCTAAACCCGTCAAACAGTCCCTACGATGTTTCGGCGATGAAAATTGTAAGGCAATAGCTAAGGAACTAGCTCGGCTCGAGTTAGCCGGATTCATAGAAGAGGTCATCCACACTGAGTGGTCGGCTAATCCTGTAATGGTCCCTAAAAAGGACACCACTGATTTAAGAATGTGTGTTGATTATACTGCCTTGAACAAGGCTTGTCAAAAAGATCCATTCGCTCTGCCTAGGATTGATCAAGTTATCGATTCTACGGCAGGCTCGAAACTCCTATGTTTTCTCAACGAATATTCCGGCTAGCACCAAATCCGGATGAAGGAATCAGACAAAGTCAAAACTTCATTCATAACCCCCTTCGGAACCTTCTATTTTGTTACAATGCCCTTTGGGCTCAAGAACGCAGGAGCTACGTACCAGTGCACTATGCAGTGTTGCCTCCACGACCAAATCGGACGCAATGTACATGCATATGTGGACGACATTGCGGTGATGTCCAAAAAGAAGGAAACTCTAATTTCCGACTTGGAGGAAACATTTGCCAATCTACGAAAATACAACCTAATGCTTAACCCGAAGAAGTGCTTCTTTGGAATACCAGCCAGAAAATTGTTAGGTTTTATCGTGTCTCAAAGAGGCATAGAGGTAAACCGGGACAAGATTAAGGCTATACTCAATATTTCCAGACCAACTCGCCTGAAGGACGTTCAAAGACTAACTAGCTGCATTGCTGCAGTCAGTCGGTTTGTAAGCCGGCTCGGAGAAAGAGCCGCACCACTCTACAAGCTCCTTAAAAAGACCAAAAAGTTTGTTTGGACCGACAAAGCTGAAGCTACACTACAAGACCTAAAAGCAGTACTCTCATCTGCTCCCATCCTTGCAGCACCGGAATCACGAGAACCGATGGTTACTCTATCTCACTGCGACAAACAGAGTTGTCAGTGTCGTCATGGTGGTAGAGAGTCCAGAGGAAAATCAGGAATACCTGGTGCAGCATATGACTTATTATCTCAGCAAGGTCCTAACTGAATCAAAGCAGCGGTATCCGCACTATCAAAAGCTGGCTTACGGTGTGTTTTTCGCATCTCGTAAGTTATGGCATTATTTTCAGGAACATCCCATTACCGTGGTGAGCACAGCTCCTATGAGAGATAAAATTAACAACAACGATGCCACAGGACGTGTCGCAAAATGGGGCATAGAGCTTTCATCTTTCGACATTGAGTATAAACCTCGTACAACAATCAAATCCCAAATCCTCGCTGACTTTGTTGCTGATTGGATAGAGAAAATGGAAAATATGACCCTACCAGAGTCAGAATACTGGACCTTACATTTTGACGGGTCTAAAGCGCTCGGGGGCTCGGGGCTGGCGTGGTGCTCAAATCACCCCAAGGAGACAAACTTTTCTATATGTTGCATATCCACTTCACGGTGACGAATAACATTGCCGAGTATGAAGCACTACTGCATGGAATCCGGATTGCTAAGGATATCGGCATCCGACGTTTGATGTGTTATGGAGATTTGGATCTTGTTGCCCAACAAGTGTCAGATATCTGTAATGCGAATAAGCACATGGCAACATATAGAGCTGTCATGGATGAACTATCTAAATCGTTTGAAGGGTTTGAAGTTCAACACATCCCTCGAATAGAAAATGAGGAAGCAGATGCACTATCTCGTATAGGCTCTGCACGGAAAAAGGTTCCGGATGGCGCTTTTTTAGAGCACCTCAAAGTTCCCTCTATAAAAGGAGTAGACGAGGAATATCTGACCAAATCCGAATCACCTCTAGTAGCAGTTCTGGCTGTAATTCCCAGCTGGACCCAACCCTACCTTGATTACTTGGTAGATGGCAAATTACCTGAAGACGAAGTTCTGAGCCAGTAGATCATCCAACGAGCAAAATCCTATACTATAATTAGTGGTGAGCTATATAAGTGGAGCGTGTCTTGGGTCTTTCAGCGTTGTGTATCTCTGGAAGGAGTGGAAATCTTACGAGAAATCCACGAAGGCGAGTGTGGTCACCATGCTGTAGCCAAATCTCTAGTGGCAAAAGCTTTCTGACACGGTTTTTTCTAGCTTACAGCCATGGCAGATGCTGAAAGGATGGTCAAGACGTGCAAAGGTTGCCAAAAGTACACCAACCAAGCTCACGTTCCGGCTGATCAGCTGCGAACAATACCTATAACATGGCCTTTCGCGGTCTGGGGGCTTGACATGGCAGGACCATTTAAACGGACTCCAAGTGGATTTACTCATCTTTTAGTAATGGTGGATAAATTCACAAAATGGATTGAGGCTAAACCCATCACTAGTTGTGATGGAGCAACAGCTAGAAGATTTGTCGAGGATGTCATAATCCGATATGGTTAGCCGCATAGCATTATCACGGACAACAGGAGTAACTTTTCTATGGGAGAACTTTCCAAATTCTGCAATGAACAAAATATCCAGCTTGACATTACATCAGTCGCACATCCGCAAGCTAATGGACAAGTCGAAAGAGCAAATGGTTTAATCCTACAAGGCCTAAAACCAAGACTCGAAGCACCACTACGACATGCTGCGGGGGTTTGGGTAGAGGAATTACCTTCTGTAATATGGACCTTGCAAACAACTCCGAATAGGTCAACCGGATACACACCTTTCTTCTTGGTCTATGGCGCAGAAGCAGTTCTTCCTAGTGATTTCATTCACACTTCTCCTAGAGTTGCCGCGTATATTGAAGAGGATGCCGAGATTTCTCGACAAAATGATCTCGACTTAGTCGAAGAAGTCCGCGTCGTTGCTGAGATGAGATCAATAGCCTATCAGCAGAAGTTACGCAAGTATCATAGCAAGAGAGTTAGAAACCGGTCTTTCAATAAAGGCGATTAAGTTCTCCAGCTTGTGTAGAAAAGAAAGCACAAACTTTCCCTAGTATGGGAAGGCCCCTTTTTAGTTAGTAGAGTATTGCACAATGGTTCTTACTATTTAACTGATATGCGGCCAGTCAAAGAAAGACCTGCTACTAAGAAAAGAAACAGAGCTAGAGGCAGTACAGACCCGGAAGAATTAGATAGACCATGGAATATTGCTCAGCTACGTCCCTTTTATTCTTAGTTTATCTTTCTTTGTAATCATATATATGTACATGTTCAATGAGAAATAAAGTATTGGTTGCCTAAAAAAAATTCTGAGAAGTTTGTTACCATCTTATTTCCGAATGATCATGTCACAAGTCGAAAATCCCAGAATACTTGAAAGTACTTTATGCTCATGTTTGTTCTGATTTAGATTTCTGATTCTAAAATTGCTACCTTCGGGTATTAATTTAATTTTTTTAGTCTATACTTTGGTTATTTATATGATTGCCAGATGCAGGCATTTTCCGAGTAGTGAATTGTTGGTACTGGAAGCCGGCTTTGTTTCCGAGTTTAAACTGATTTAGCAATTGAGCTCCGTTGCTCGGCAAAGTTTCCGTCCTAAAGGTTGGCCGGCTCATGAAAGGGACAAGGCGGAAAGCCAGATAAACGATAAGTACAGACAAATAACATAAGTGCTTATGTAAAAATTTCAGGCACGAAACTTATAAAGCCAAAAGTGCTAAATAGATAAAGTAAAACTTAGCACCAGCAAAAATATTATACTACTTATTTACAACCCGAATTGTTTTCAGAATAACTCATTGTTTGTTCTGATGCTCTACGATGCAGGGGAAGAGGTAGGAGCTGCCGGCTCACTGGAGACATCAGCCTCGCCTCGATATCTTTCTGAGACGTTCAAATCCGAAACGGTTTGTTCATCGTCGGAAACTTCACCGGTTTCTTCGGTGGGCGGAGGCAGCGTCTCTACGCGAGTGAAGAAAGGAGTGTCGTAGCTGGTCAAGTCAGCTATGCGGCACCCATATCCGGCACAGGAGTCCATGATTGCTTTGATGTCCTGCTCATGCCCGTCTTCATCCATAGTAGAATACCCTCTGGTCACTTGCCAGATTTCCATGCTTCCATGGTGGCTCATGACCATGGTGAGAGCATTCTGCGCTACGGTTCGCGCATAGGACATGTTCTAGTCCTAGATGAGCTGGGGCATCTCCTTGGCCTTGTCTTGCACTTCAAAACCGGACATTCTATGCATGTCCAGGACCTTGAGAACTTCGCCAATATCCACAAAGGATTGGCGGAAATCATGAAGTAAATCGCCAACTTGCGTAAGCCGGCTAGTGCGAGACTCAGCGGAGGCTGAATCTAGTAAATTCAGAGGACCTGCGCATATAATGCAAAGGGTTAAGCAAAATATATCTGAATTCAAAAAAGTCAGAAAAGGCAGAAATTCAGAAAGAGGGAAACATACCGAAGATGACATCGTCAACTTTGGTCTTCTCTTCTCGAAGGCTCTAGAGTTCAGCCCGGAGTCAGAAAAGGCAGAAATTCAGAAAGGGTCGATCACGTTCTTCGATGGCCATGGAAGAGGATTAAAGAACTTGGGCAATGCTCTGTTCATGATCCGCCTTCAACTTGTCCAGCTCCCGACGTAAGTCGGTGTTCTCCACCGCCAGGTTCTTCAGGTTTTCAGCTTCTTCAATCATAGCACAGGATTGCTTTACCAGTGCTGTAGTCAAAGAAACAAACAGTTGAATAAAAAATAGACTATGGAATAAAAGGCAAAGTTTGAGTACTGGAATGTTTACCTTCAGCCCCATCCCTTAACACTTTCAATTGAGCATTTTCAAGTCGGAGAGCTCTGATCTCTCTTCGCTTGTTGCAGATATTCTTCAACAATTCCTGGTTATATGAATTAACTTTCTGTAAGTCAGAATACCCAGAGTCAGAAGTCTACTAAATACTCGGGCTAATATTTTTACTAATATCAGCACGAGCCTTGGGGGCTACACTAGTTCATTCTTTGGCATCCTAAGGAAGCATCAATCCGGATTATCTATCCAACTTCATGCTTGGGGGCTAGAGGATATGATATGAAATAATGTAAAAAAGGTGAGTTGAAATTCGACTTACATGATGTTCATGAGTGAGCTTACTTAATCTCATGGACACCTCGGTGCTAACCTTCTCGGCGAGGGTCAGCGGGATTACTAGAGGTGTGATACATTGCAAATATATCTATAATTTTTGATGTTCCATGCTTGGTTTTATCCACTTTCTTGTGTTTTGTTCCAATTGTGTAGTACTTTTCATATGATTTCTTGGACTAACCTATTAACAAGAGCCACAGTGCCAGCTGCCTGTTTTCTGCTATTTTTGGTTCCAGGAAAGTCAGAAAATGAATATTCTCGGAATTGGACGGGACAAAAGCCAAAGTGCCTATTTTTCTGGAAGGGATCAAGTGCCAGAATACGAGACGGAGAAGGGCCAGGGAGCCACCACACCACCTGGCCGCGCGGCCAGGACTGGCCCGTGCCAGGGGGTGGTGTGGCTGCTCCCGGCACCCCCTCGGCCTCTCCTTCCGCCTATATATTTCCCTCGGGACGAAAACCCTAAGTACCCGATCTAAAATCCACGAAAGAGTCTGTAGCCGCCATCATCTCCATCCCTAGATCAGGAGGGATCTGAAGCTCTTCCCGGCACCCTGCCGGAGAGGGGAATTCACCCTGGAGGCCTTCTTCATCACCATGCAAGCCTCCGGTGTGATGCGTGAGTAGTTCATCCTTGGACTACGGATCCATGTAGTAGCTAGATGGCTGGTTCTCCTCCTTTGTGCTTTCATGTTTAGATCTTGTGAGCTCCGTTCATGATCAAGATCATCTATTTGTAATTCTACATGTTGTGTTTGCGGGGATCCGATGGATATTGAGATGCTATTTCAGATTGATTATTGATTCTATCATGTCTTTGTTATTTGTGATCTTGCATGCTTTCCGTTGTTAGTAGCTATCTTGGCCAAGTAGATGCTAGCAACTCCAAGAGTTAGTATTTATGCTCGATAGTGGGTTCATGCCTCTGGTAATCTGGGGAAGTGACAGAAATCTCTAAGGTACTAGATGTGCTGTTGCTACTAGGGAGGAAACAACAATCCTTTGTTCATAGAATAATCATATTGTTTACTTTACACGCAGTTTTCGTAAAGCAATAATTTGTTGTTTGCAACTTAATACTGGAGGGGGTTCGGATGATAACCTGAAGGTGGATTATTAGTCATAGATGTAGTTGGATGGCGGTCTATGTATTATGTTGTAATGCCCAATCAAGTCTGAAAGGAGTCAATATGATTAGTATATGCATGTATTGCTTTCTTGGTGTTTGTCAATTGCCCCGCTGTAATTTGTTCACCCAGCATGTTATCTATCTTAAGGAGAGCCGCCTCTAGTAAACTATGGATCCCGGTCCTTGTCTTTTACATACAATCTACAATCTTTTACTGCTTTGTGTTTACTTTCTGCAAACTTTTACTTCTTTCCATTCGATACGTTTAATCCTTTGTTTTCCGCAAAACACGGTGAGATTGACAACCTCATCGCAAGTTGGGGACAAAGTTCTATGGTTGTGTTGTGCAAGTCTCCATGTTGCTACTAGCACCGGTAGTGCGCCCTGCCAAAGCTCAGCTAGTAACACCTTTGGGGTGTTTCCTTGCTCCTACTGGTTCGATTAAACCTTGGTTTCATAACTGAGGGAAACTTGTTGATGTGCTCATCATACCTTCCTCTTGGGGTTCCCAACGAGCTCCACATCAACACCGCCATCAAGCATTTTTCTGGGCGCCGTGCATTGAGCCATCAAGCATTTTTCTGGCGCCGTTGCCAGGGAGTCAAGGACATCTTTACAAGGGGAGTCCCTCATAACCAATCTCTTTACTTTGTTGTTTTTGTTTTGCTTAGTTTCTTTTTGCTTTGTTTGCTTGTTTTGTTCTTCAAAAACACAAAAATAAATAGTTTTACTAGTTTGCTTTCTTATTTCAAAAACACAAAAAAATTAATTCCTATCTTGAGTTGCCACTATGTCTAGCCTTCCTCCAATCACTATGTCACCCGAGGAAATGATTTTCACTTTTAAACAAGGAATTGAGGAAAGTTTTAAGGAAGCTTGGTCTAGAATCTCTGATCTACATGAAAAAACTGAGCCTAAAATGACTCAAGGCTTGTTCCTTAGCAGTTTTTACCTTGGCATTGCTCTTTGCTATAGATATGCTTTAGATGTTATTGTGGGAGGAGATTTCCTCCAATGTAATGAGGATGATGCTATTAATGCTATAAAGAAATTGATCCTCACTTACAACATGCCTAGCCAAACTGATATTTCTTTCGCAAAAATATTTGCTAGGTTAAACACTCTTGAGGCTAGCACTAATAGCTTAGAAAGTTGCTATAATACGCTTAGGGAGCATCACAATTACGTTCCAATAAATTCTGAACCATCAAAGTGGCTCCCTACAGTAAAGATTGAGATAAACGCTAAAACTTTTCAAGCCCGCTGCAATATCATGTCTGAATTTTGTCTTATGCCCAAAGGTATTTATGAATCTTTGAATCTTTGGGGGCTTACTCAAGGAGGAAAAGAAATATCTCTTGCTAATAATGCTACCTTATTTCCTATTAGAATATCTGAAGGAGTGTTTACAAAGATCCTTGGAAAAATGATTTCTACTAATTATCTTGTTATTGAATGTGCAGGAAAAGGACAAATTACACTTGGAAGGTCCCTATTAGAACTCCTTGGAGCAATAATAGATGTGGGAAAGGGGACCATGCATCTTTCTTCTCCACCAAACAATCACATTTTCCCAAAGGTTAAGAATAAAAATAAGAGAGGTAAGGGCAAGAAAATTTGGTCGTAATGCTTCTTCATTTGAGAACACTTGATTCTTTCTTTGCTTCTTATGCCTAACTTAAAGGCGTTAAAGAAAAGTACTTATTGGGAGATAACCCAAAAGTTTTAGATGAGTCTTGGAATTTATTAAATCAGTAATAACCTCTCCTTATCCTTTTTATTTGCGTTTTGTTCCAAGAGTAACCTCTAATGAGAGTGAAGTAATGATTGAGAAAGTTGTTGTCCCGAAACATATTTTTGTGCTTCACCGTAAAAATTCGTGAAAGGGCTCTGTATGTCGGATTGAGCTGTAATTGTTTGTGCTTCTACCCCAGGTTGTTATCTAACTTTCGTTAGTTCAACACTTTTTGATTTGAGTAACAGAAGGTCTTCGAAAAAATCCGTCTTTACCTGCTGGTCTGTTTTGATAGATTTCTGCCATTTTCTGCATTTGCTTCTTGTGGGTTCTTTTTTGAGTTCTTTTGGGGAATTGATCTTTTTGAGGGAAGTGCTACAGTATATAGTGTTATAATGGAAGTGCATTTGGTGTTAGAACTGAACCTTAAGACTTATTTATCTTAAGTGCACTAATGTTGCTAATGTGATTGTGTGAAGTTTTGTATGAAGGAAAAAATTCAGGTGTATGGAAGGAATGAGTAATGAGATGAAGGATAGACTAAAGCTCAAGTTTGGGGATGCCACGCGTGTCACCCCAAGAAATATCCAAGAAGTACAAGCGTCAAATCTTGGGGATGCCCAAGGCATCCCCTTCTTCATCAATAAAAATTCCAGGTTCCTTCCAAACGCTTCATTTTTATTGTTTCATGCACAGTTGTGTTTTTCTTGGAGCGTCTTCTTCTTTGTTTTTGTTTTGGTTTTCGTTTGCTTTTGTTTGCTTAGTTTTCTGAATAAATTGGTTGGACCCCCTCTTTCATACATTGGTTTGCAAATGGTTTGGTTTGGAAAAGAGTAGGAAAGTTCATACTTATGTGGTAAAAAGAGCTTGTTTTTTACTGTGGCTTGTGCTTTGTCATGCCATGCTTGATATTGTTTTGGATTTATGCTTAGTATTCTTTGCTGTAGCATGACTTGTTATAAACAATTGAGATTGCTTAATGTGCCTTGGATGAATCATGCGCTGTTTTAGCATATTAAAGCATAGTATAGTGGTATTCTCCTTTGATGCTTTATTTGGGTTGACTTGGCGCATGCTGACACCATGTTATGACTGTCTCAAGTCACCATAGCCTTTATGATCCTTTAGTTTTCAACTTGTAGTATCACTTTATGCTTTGATCAATGATGTTTTGTTGCTCTGCATGATTATGGCCATTATTGCTCTCTTAGTTTGTCGCTCCCAGTTTTTTGCTAGCCTCCACAACAAAGTATGTGTTCCACTCATGCATCCAACTCCCTAAACCAAGTTATTCCAAAGAGTCCACCATACCTACCTACTAGCTTATGCTATTCCAAGTATATTCATGCTTTTGTTTACCTTCCACTTGTTATGAGAAAACTAGTGATTAAAGCTCTCACGAACTTGATGGCACACTTTACTTTTTTGCCTCTAATAAACTTGAACCATTGGGTCCTTATTTGTTGCGTATATCCTTGTGCTTTATAAGTTGAAATTAGAAGAACCATGTACCATGGGGAACGCTTTCAACATTGCACTTGTATTTTGTACCCCGTTGATATCATGTTCTTTTGCTTACGGATCCCGGCGGTGTGAAATAAAAGTGGAACTTGTAAGATCATGGAGTTTGTATGTGCGTTAGAGGAACGCCTGGGCCGCTAGCCTAAGCCATGCCTAATCATGGTGGAAACTTGCAGCATCACCATAATGAGCACTCTATGAAGCATCCTCAATAAAAACTATGCAAATAGCAAATAAAAAGATCGCTGAGATGCTCATTGTCTGCTTGCCTTGTAATTTTGATTATGGGAAAGCTCCCGTATCATGTGCAAGGGGTACCCCGTTGGCGGTTCTTAATGATAGACATATACTTACAATGACAAGAGCTTACTCGTGACTGAAGTTGAGTAGCATGAGGATCGGTCTTCGTAAGTAAGGGGCATGAGATTTCGGTTTATAACTTGTCAAGCATATCCTCTTAGTTGTGTCACTTTAACCTTAATCAACTTCAAGATGCTTATGATAGGGGCAATGAGATCTGAAAGCTACAAGTACCATAATTTTTGGAAGCTCTTTATGCGACTTGAATCCCTACTTCCTTTTACAAAAGGTCTTTCTTCCACAATTATATTGAGTCTCCACCTTCTATCTTTATGCACCTACTTTGAGAGCATAGTGGCCATTCTTAGTTCTATGTGAATTGTCCCAAGACTAGTTGATTGATGCATAACTTGTTATTGCTTGTTTTAAACTATTGTATCTAGTCACTCTTATGAACTTTGAAGGTGTCCTATGCATTTATATTTGCTACTCTATTGAGGGACAAGCTGAATACTATTATGCTATGTTTTCTTTATATGAAACAAACAAACGTCTTGCAAAGCATTCTTATTTATGAATCTTTTGTTTGTGCCTTTTCATGTTGCATCATAGTTTTTTGCTTATTGCTAGAATTTTGTCTTTCATGTTATGATTGGAGTACTATGATCCTAGCTTTGAATGTTTTACAAATACTTTCATCAAGTCTTTGATGGTGCATGTCACCTCAAAAATTATTCTTTCTTTTTATCACTTACCTACTCGAGGACAAGCAGGAGTTAAGCTTGGGGATGTTGATACATTGCAAATGTATCTATAATTTTTGATGTTCCATGCTTGGTTTTATCCACTTTCTTGTGTTTTGTTCCAACTATGGAGTACTTTTCATATGATTTCTTGGACTAACCCATTAACAAGAGCCACAGTGCCAGCTGCCTGTTTTCTGCTGTTTTTGGTTCCAGGAAAGTCAGAAAATGAATATTCTCGGAATTGGACGGGACAAAAGCCAAAGTTCCTATTTTTCAGAAGGGATCAAGTGCCAGAATACGAGACGCAGAAGGGCCAGGGAGCCACCACACCACCTGGTCGCGCGGCCAGGCCTGGCCCGCGCCAGGGGGTGGTGTGGCCGCTCCCGGCACCCCCTCGGCCACTCCTTCCACCTATATATTGCCCTTAGAACGAAAACCCTAAGTACCCGATCAAAAATCCACGAAAGAGTCTATAGCCGCCGTCATCTCCATCCCTAGATCTGGAGGGATCTGTAGCTCTTCCCGGCACCCTGCTGGAGAGGGGAATTCACCCTGGAGGCCTTCTTCATCACCATGCAAGCCTCCTGTGTGATGCGTGAGTAGTTCATCCTTGGACTACGAATCCATGTAGTAGCTAGATGGCTGGTTCTCCTCCTTTGTGATTTCATGTTTAGATCTTGTGAGCTCCGTGCATGATCAAGATCATCTATTTGTAATTCTACATGTTGTGTTTGCGGGGATCCGATGGATATTGAGATTCTATTTCAGATTGATTATTGATTCTATCATGTCTTTGTTATTTGTGATCTTGCATGCTTTCCGTTGTTAGTAGCTATCTTGGCCAAGTAGATGCTAGCAACTCCAAGCGTTAGTATTTATGCTCGATAGTGGGTTCATGCCTCTGGTAATCTGGGGAAGTGACAGAAATCTCTAAGGTACTAGATGTGTTGTTGCTACTAGGGAGAAAACAACAATCCTTTGTTCATAGAACAATCGTATTGTTTACTTTACACGCAGTTCGTAAAGCAATAATTTGTTGCTTGCAACTTAATACTGGAGGGGGTTCGGATGATAACCTGAAGGTGGATTATTAGTCATAGATGTAGTTGGATGGCGGTCCATGTATTATGTTGTAATGCCCAATCAAGTCTCAAAGGAGTCAAGATGATTAGTATATGCATGTATTGGTTTCTCGGTGTTTGTCAATTGCCCCGCTGTAATTTGTTCACCCAGCATGTTATCTATCTTAAGGAGAGCCACCTCTAGTGAACTATAGATCCCGGTCTTGTTTTTTACATACAATCTACAATCTTTTACTGCTTTGTGTTTACTTTCTGCAAACTTTTACTTCTTTCCATTCGATACGTTTAATCCTTTGTTTTCTGCAAAACACGGTGAGATTGACAACCTCATCGCAAGTTGGGGACAAAGTTCTATGGTTGTGTTGTGCAGGTCTCCACGTTGCTACTAGCACCGGTAGTGCGCCTTGCCAAAGCTCAGCTAGTAACACCTTTGGGGTGTTTCCTTGCTCCTACTGGTTCGATTAAACCTTGGTTTCATAACTGAGGGAAACTTGTTGATGTGCTCATCATACCTTCCTCTTGGGGTTCCCAACGAGCTCTACATCAACACCGCCATCAAGCATTTTTCTGGGCGCCGTGCATTGAGCCATCAAGGTGGCAGAAGCACACCGGTTCTCAGCCCCTCATCGTGAAGACGGATATGCTCGAGAAGTTCGGAGTACTTAACATCCTCCGCTTCTTGTGCCTCTTCCTCAGCAGTAATATTCCGGCTTTCCAAGCATTGCTGGGCTAGCCATTGGATCTCCTCCACAGACTTCCGAGTAATGCCAAGCTTGGCAAGACCCGGATTGTTGAGGAGGTTTTCAGCAAAGACCTTTGCCGAGGGATCATTACCTGAAGAGGGTTCACACTTATCAAAACCTGAGTCAACCATGGTGACATCAGTTTGCGATCCGAGGATCACTAGCTCTGCTTGTGGAGCCAGATTTTCTATGATGGTCAGAGATGGAGTAATCTCCAGTGCCACAGAAGGCTGAGGGGCAGGAGTCGAAGGCACTGCGGCAGGAGAAGTCAAATTAAGTTTTGACTGACGCAGGGGCTTTGACGGGGCTCGCTTCCCTTTGCCCCTGGTGAGCTGTTTAGCTCTAAAGAGGTAGTAGAACAAAAATCATTACACTTCAGAAAGGATAAGACATAAAGTACAAAAACCTTGTGAGCAAAGTTGCCTCTTCACAACGGGCACTTCTTTTGTGCTGATAGACATTGTCGGAGCCTTACACTTCCGAATAAGTGCATCCGGCAATGGAACCAATTCTCCTTCGTCCTGAGAAATCTCAGGAGGATATCCTTCAAGAGGAGAAAGCTCTGACTCAAGGAGGTCAGCAAGATGAAAAGAAGAGATACCTTAGTATTGCAAAAAGAAACAGCAATCTAAAGATGAACACATAATTCGAGTTACTGCTGGAAACTTACCGGTACCATAGGATCCTTAGCCGTATGCATATCCAAAGACAGCTCTAGGATTTTCCTCTCGATCTGCTCCCTTATCAGCCACTTGATTTGGTACTCGTATTCTTTATCCGTGTAAGGCTGGGAGCAAATCCAGAGGGTATCTTTCTTCGATGTCGTAATGGAATGCATTAGCCGATCTCCATGATGTTGAAGAGGCTGAATCCGGTGTGCCACCTAGCAGTGAACTCAGTCGGACCCCTTAAGGCCCTTCTGCTTCATCAAATATTCGATCCACCTCTTGGCAAGAAGCAGATCGTCACTGAGAGTCAGTGCATCTACGTCCCAGGACTCTTGGGGCGTAGTGGCACCATCGACAAAAGCCGGCAAAGTAGTAGCTTTTCCGGGAGAAGTAATATCCTTGTGATAAAAGAAAGTGGATGGCCACTGTTTCACCGACTCACTGGCCCTGATCCGAGGATAGACGCGCTCTCTCCTAACGGAAAAACTAATGGTTTCGGTAATATACGGATTACCGGCAGTGATAGAATTTCTCCGGACATGAAAATAAAACCAGAAAAGAGTGAGACTCGGCCTAATGCCGAGGTACCCCTCGCACAAAGAAGCATATGCGCTCATCTCTAAGAAAGAGTTCGAGAAGATGATGGAGTTGAACTCCGTAGTGATCTATAACCTCAGAAAAGAAGTCTGAGGGAGGGAAACTTAAACCTCTGTCGAGGTGGGTGCCAAAGTGTACCCGCTTGCTGGCGCGAGGAGTAGGGACGGTTTGGCCGTAGCCGCTCCGCCAGTCGCCGTCATGGAGGAGCCCTTCGCTCTCCACGACGCGGAGCTTGGCATCGTTGAGGATGCACGGGATCTAGACCCCGCGGTTGCTCTCCTTCTCCGCTGCCGAAGCCGTCGCTGCCATCGCCGCCGCGCCGGAGGATGAGGTTGAAGCCATTTTCTTGTGGGCCGGTGACCTAGGATGGGTGACGCTGGCGGATTCTGGGGAGGCAGAGGAGCTCTGTTTTCGTGGGAAGTGTTGGGAGGAAGGAAGCGGTGCAATTGCTAGTGAAGAAGATGGGGAGGAGAATCCCAACCACTTATATCCTTCGTCCGCGCCAAGATTCGTGCAAATGTATATAGTAACCGTGACACGCGTCACGGAAGGAGTTGGGTAACCCCCACGTGATGATTACGCCACCTCGATCTCCGTGCACGCATTAAAACAACGCCTCGGTTCCGCAAAAGGCGGACCCACCAACGGTCGTGCTGACGGGAATGTCTGTCAGTGATGTGACTTGACCATGACTAGTGTCTGATTACGTTAGAGACCAAGTTTTGGCTTAGTTTGAATTTCGAGCTAGAAACCTGAATAATGTATTCATAGGTCTGACTCATTTGAGACCCGGATCCTATCCTTTCTTATGAAGTTTCAGGAACCCTTCAAGATTCTACAAGCCGAAGATCAAGCTAGACGATGATTAAATCCGACTCTGGATCTTGGAGGCTTCCGGGGGCTGCTATTGGGGATATACTTTCCGGGTATCCTAATTGTGCCTCACTGACCAGGGTGTCCCACTTTGGGTTAGAGCATTGCTTCACGGGCGGCCCAGCCAGGGAAAAGAGACGGAGTCCAATCCAGCTACGGGAAGGCCCAGAAGACTTACCGACATAGGCCCATAGTGTTACTTGTAGTTCAAGATGTACTCTGTAACTGACTCTTAGTCGTAGCCGGATAGGTCTCTCCTGTAAACCCTAGGCCGGATATCTATATAAGTTGTCTTAGGGAAAGCCTTTAGGGCACCCTCACAATAGTCTACAATCTCAACTCGCACAGGCGAAACCCTTGTAACCCATATTCCGACTCTGTCGTATAACTGGATTGCTAGCAGGAGTAGGATCCGTTCAAAGCCGGCGGATTTGAACCTGGGTAAACTTGTGTGCTCAGCATCTCAGAACACCATACGTCTCACACCCCTCTCTTCCGCACGCCTCGAGGACCCCCTCATGGCGTACTTGTCATCAATCCAACGACAGCGTTGGAATCTTCACCATGATGAAAATGTTAAAGGAGTTTAATTTCATCAGAGACGATGAAGATGCTTGCATTTGCAAGAAATTAAGTGGGAGCATTGAGACAAATTTCCAATACATTATGCAGCGTACATGTTATTGATTGGAAATGATGTATCTTGTATTGACACAAGTTAATTATTCCATTAAAATAGGATTTCGATGAAAGACTTGGGAAAAACTGGAATATTTGGCATCGATATCTATATGGATAGATTGAGGCGCTAATATGGTTGTGCCAGACATACATATATGAGATATTGAAAGGGTTCAATATGGAAACAAAAAGAAAGGTTCTTGCTGCATGGAAAGGATTGCATCAAGATTCAAGTGTTTCAACACTTGGTGAGTAAAATCACATGAAGATTTTGATCGATTATACCATAATATGTATATATCCAGATATGTCCTATGCTCTAAATGTTATGAGCACATACCAGAATGATTCATAAGATGATCATTGGACGATAGTAAAGATATTATTATGAGCTTTGGAAGAACTAAGAATATATCATGTATAAGTGACAAATAGTTAAAGGAAGTTCATTGTAAAGTGTTACATTGATACTAGTTTTGTCACGAGATACAAATTAAATTTATCTGAATTTAGACTATGGGTGGCACAATGTAATGGAAAAGATGTTCCATGATGGATTTGGATGAGTTCCAAAGTTGAGACTTTGTGACGGATACTACAACAAAAGGCTAAGTATATGACTGCTATAGTAGCATCAAAGGAGGGCATTTGTGTTAAGTAGTTTGTTATCAAACTAGGTGTGGTTCAAAGTGGGCTAATACTATGAAGATATATTCTATGACAATAATATCAACATATTTTAACCCGAACAAACTAAAGGTCCCAACAAAGGACCAAATTTTATACAATGCCATCTCATTTCAGAATGAGTGATGCGTAGAGATGCAAAGACATGAAAATACACACGGACCTAAAACTGTCAGATCCGGAGATTATGTTAACCACTAGCAATCGTGTATATGCAACACCAGAAAGCCATAGGTGTTCAATACGCAAAGTTTTTAAACTAGATTATTAACTCTAGTGCAAGTGGGAGACTAAAGGGAATATGCCCGAGAGGCAATAATAAAGTGGTTATTATCTTATTCCATGTTTATGATAAATGTTTATTTTGCATGCTATAATTGTATTAATTGGAAATGTTAATACATGTGTGTTTAATAAACAAAATACAAAGTTCGTAGTAATGTCTCTCATATAAACTAGCTCGTTGATTAACAAGATGATAAGGTTTCCTGATCATGGACATTGGATGTTGTTAATAACGAGGTCACAACATTGGTGGAGTGATGTGATGAACATTCATCCGAAGTATAGCATTATGATCAAAGTCATTATGTTTATATTGCTATAACATCATACCAAGTAATCCTAGTCCTTAGACCATGAGATCATGTTAATCACTAACACCAGAAGAGTATCTTGATAACATCAAACGTCACACCGTAACAGGGTGACTATAAAGGTGGGTTTAGTGCTAAGAAGGTGTTATGTAGAGGCTCATGGATCAAGAGTGGGATTTTTCCATCCCGATGACGGATAGATATACTTAGGGCCCTCTTGGTGATATCACATTGAAATAGCTTGCAAGCAAGTGATGTGATCACTAGAATGTTATATCACGGGAACGAGAAAAGAGTGCATGTCGGTAACGAGATCAAACTAGGTATTTGGATACCGATGATTGAATATCGGACATGTAATATATCGCGAGACAAAGGGATTAAGTTACTAGCGTTAAAGGTTCACACAATCACACAAGTCATCGTTCAATGTGTGGGAGTCAGTATGGATCTCTAGGTCCCGCTTCTGATTATTGATCTGAGAGGGGTCTTGATCATGTCTGCATTATTTGTGAACCGTAGGGTGACACACTTAAGGGATACCGACACCATTTAGGAGCAAATATGTTTCAGATAAAGATTATGAAAGCGCTGGAATTATTTTGATGGAAACCGGAATTGTTTCAGGTGAAATTACTGAAACTGGTTCTGCATGTGATATTGAAATGTTATAGGGAGTTTTATGTGAATTTTTGTTAATTAAAGTAATTAAAAAAATTCTGAATAAAATAAATAAAAATGTTTTATTTAAAGACAAAATGCATTTAATTTGGTGGACATTAAATGCAAAGTGAGTGGAGTTGAAATTGATGTGAGTGGGCTTAGTGGAAGCTCCACCCACATGAATGAGGGAGAGGTGGGGGCACCCACAATGGGCGGCCAGCCATGGACTTGGGGCTGCGCCCCTCCCCTATAAAAGGAGCCCCATGGCTCCTCTCCTCTTGCCCCACCTCCTCGTGAAGGTTCTCTTCTCCCTCTGGTTATTCCCCATGGTCTCGGATTAGCGAGATACATGTTCCCGGTGGCTTTATCTGGAAAGGAGTTGTTGCTTCCGCTGCATCGCTGGAGCAAGGAGGCGAAGGTTGTTTGGTGGACCGGACGTGTGTGCGATCACGGATGCACTGCTACTTTGCGCTGATGGACTTGATGGTGCTGGACCTGATGGTGCTGGAACTGCTGGACCTAAAGGACTTCATCACGATCTTGAGATCGGCAAGTGTACGACTACATCATCCACGAGTTCCATCTCGTTAACAAAGCTTTGTTGTCTTCGAGGGTATGTTCTCTATGGATGTATATCCACCTGTTGCTTGTATCTAGTAGATAAATCTTGGCGTATAGTTCCCATCGTAGGAAATTTTTTCTATGCTGTGAACCCTTCAATTTCATCAAATGTTGCTTTTATTCTAAAAACTATGCCCGACAGCCTTCACAGGTTGACCAGAACTTTAATGGAGTTCCTTTCCTGCCGCGTTCATAGCTCCTTCCTAGAATAGGGAGTAACATGTCATACTTCTTACACTCTGCATAGGTGCGTTACTTTACCATGAGAGATCAACTCCTTGTTGCACAACCGGGTAGCTTATTCCCCTCCACAATTCCTTGATGTGGGGCCCAGTAGATGATCCAAGCCAATCACTGCCCCCTTCATGACCAGCATGTCCCCTTGGTGTACGCCATGCCCACATCTTGAATTACAGCAATGGTTAGTACACACCGTCAGATGCCAGAACTATCGTGGGACGTTGAGCGTTCCCACCCATATGATGCATATCCTCTACGAATTACCAATTAATGCATGCTACGAGGATAATTGGTATGACCTAGCCATCCGAATGCATGCGAGAGGAAGAAGATACAACTGACTTCTCCATCCCATTCCAAATCTCACGGTTAACGTGTAATATACGACACTAGAATCACTGGCAGCATTGGTTGTTAAGTCCTAGGTGATACATTCCTGTACAATGGTGTTTCCATTGCCAGTTATAATAGGTTAGTTGAACACCCTGGATCAGTAACCGATACATCCAGTTAATCATGAAAATAGTGTTTTCGACCTTTTTGAAATGCAGGTGATGACAACAGTTGAGATACAAGCATAAAAAATAATCAAACGACATGAGCAAGTTGTGAACTTGCATTTTGTGATTGCAAGATTATGCACTCACTATCTTCAAGACAATAGAAGATCCAAAATCTGGAAATAGCATCATTGGTCCGGTAAGTACTAATGTTTAAAGAAGCAAGATGCAATTATGCATAAGTAATGTATTGCAAGTTTGAGAAACGCGAATCCCAGGAATAATTGTATCTGATCTAGGGTTTGAAGGTTATGATGAGTTCTTTGAAATGTGTTGCACTTTTATACCAGCTTCATACGTGTGCTTCTTATTAAGGCTTGTGAGAGTATGTGAAATAACATGTAAGTACAATAAGTAGCATACAACATTAAAGCACTCAAATGGGGCATGGTATCTAAAAGATCTCTTAAGCAAGATTAGTAATCAATTAAAGTCTTTATGGATATGCTTAAGGACTACTTTTAATGTTTCTTAAAAGAATAAATTTTAAAGAAAATCATACTTAACTAAACAAAAGCATTTAAATTATAAGTTAACACTCTTAGGCTTTTTTCTAGTTAGAATTCTCAAAGAAGAGAGAATTACTTCATTTGAATAAGGACCACACTAGTAGTTAAGACTCATCTATCTTTGTCATTATATGGTATTATAATTTGTTAACTTTATAATGTTTCTTTAAGGTTAGTTAAGAGTAATATTACTTTTAGTTGAGTAGTAGTTTCTTAACTTTATGATTGAATAGAACCATTTGTATCCTTATAAATGAGTGGTTATGATTTGTAAACAAGGAAAAAATATTATATAACTACTTATGAATTACCTTTGGATTTTTAATATGTTTATAAACTTGTGGTGGAAGTGATGGTAAAAGGTTTTATTAAGTAAAATAAAAATATCATTCTTGAGGATTTTATATTTCATAAGAATCTTTTTAGAAAATAATACACACTTATTTGTGAAGAATAGCTTAACAAATTTTGTATTTAGGATGCTTTAGACTATTTTTTTCTTTATAGTAACATCACTTAAGATTAACACTATTATTAGACCTTTAATGGATGATATTAGAAGCATTCACAATTTTATATATCCTTTTATGAATTATGCATTAAGGAAATAAGTTTAATTCAAGTTTATTGGAGTACTAAACATTTATTTAACTCAAAAGTGGATTATTATATTTTTAACATGTAGATATTATTTTTGTGATCATTTTGGTATATTATAAATATTTTTGTGATTTTTAAATAATAAGATATGATTTTAATAATTTTTATTACTTTATAAACACTAAATAAATAATAAATACTTAGTTAATTATCACAAAAATGTACAAAATAAGTTTATAAATGTATATTTTGTTTTTCTAAGAATTTTGATATATTATACTTATTTTTATGAAGTTTAAATAAGAGAATATATTTATTTAAGATTTATCCCTAATAGGGTGTTTAGTAATTAATACTAATTATTTTATTGAAATTGTAAAATAAAATATGACAATATGTTGATATTGTAGAGTTTATTTTTCTGAATATTTTGATATATTATATAGATTTTTCTGAGTTATAAAATAAATGATATTGATTTAATAAGATTTAATCATTTTGTGAATATATTAAAATAAAATATCTAAATGAATTACTGTGTCATCGCTGACATCAGCCTTCTACTAAACCTTTTTACACCGAACCTAATCTAACCTCAGGTCACCGATAGGTGGGCCAGTGGCCACATCGGCAGGCCACCTATGCAAGTGGGACCCGTTCGGTTTGACTAGGTTTGACTGCGCGCGCGATGACGTCACCTTGACGTCATCCCGCCGGGGGCAGTATGACGGTGGCTTTGGTGGCGATTCAGTGCAAACTAGCAAGCCCCGTTGGTCGGGTTCGACATAGGACAACGTGGGGAACCCTATAGTGGTTGCGCTGCCCCGTATTGGTCATAGGAATAGCGACCACGACGAGCACCAGCGGCGGCGCTCGCCGACCAAATGACAACCTCGGCGACCGGCTGCCCCAGTATGCGTAGGTAGTACCAATCAATGCGGATTCTTACCCTGGACATGATGGTAGGCTTGGCGATGTAGATGGTAGCCGAGATGAGCGCAGAATCGCGGATTCCGGCAAACACCGACGGAAGGAAATGGAAAAATTCCCCCTACTCCGAGCTCCCCTTAGCCCTGCACTCCACCCAGATGATCTACAGAGCACGATGCTTCTCCCGGACTACTCCATGGTCTCTGGTGTGGCTTCCATCGATGACGATGGCGAGAACTCCGGCGAGTGGTTTTCAGTGAGTGAAGGAATGGAGAAGATTATAAAGATATTGAATAGGCTTCGAAGAACTAGGGTTTCCTGGCGATGCTCCAGATGGTTTTTATAGTGCTCGAGGAGGTCTTGCTCATCATTTCACCGGCGGCGATAGTGGAGATGTGACGGTGGAGTTGGAGCTTCTCCGGGGCGAGAATCTTGATGTTGTACTTGCCAGTAGGCACGGAGACAATAAGGCTATCGACATGGAGGTCAGCTGCAACTGCGGTCAAGGAAAACGGCAGCTCGGGACATGGCGTCGTCGACGTGGCGGCGGCCGTGCACGGAGAGGAAGACGACGGCGTCTCTCCCGTGTGGTCCCCACTCGTCAGCGAGAGATCGAAACGGTAAGTGGCTTGGGCCATTATTAGGCTGTGGCAAAGCTTGCGAAACGTTGTTGTTGCTGCTCGCATGTGACGCATAGTAGATGGGCCGAGGTGGGATGGTTCTGCTGGTAGACTTCTTCCTTTTCTATCGATTTTATTTCTGTTTTTCTCTTTTCCTTTTCAATTTGAATTTCCTTAATGATTTGAATATTCAAAATCCAGTGAATCAGTAAGGTTCTACATGATTAATATAGCTAGTTGGTTTGGCATTATATTTTTGTATTTTCAATAATTATGATTAAATAAAGTATTACCTTCCTTAGAGAATAGGAAGAGAAGTCTGGGTTTTAGAGTTTTATTCCTTTATATGTAAAATGATTTGTATTTTCCCATGATAATGGTTATGGTCAATAATTTAGATGGTTAATGATTTATATAAAATTATATTCACACTTATTTTCATATAATATAGATACATTATAATGCTTTCAATGTTTAATGGTTTATAGCATGGTGATTTAAATTCCATTATTTTCAACACTTGGTGATTTCACCCATTGAAATTCTACTTGGTGTTTAGTATTTATAATTACCCTATCACAACCTTGGTTAAGTCATTATGCATAACTAATAATCATTGATGAAGATATTCGTTTTTTACAAGTAGTCATTTTGAGTTTAGAGAATATTGAATAGACTTACATTCTATTATGGATATGGATGAAGATTAAGATTTAAAGACATTGGAACTACTTCCTAGAGTACTCTTATTAGTTCGTGGATCTAGGTTTCTATTAGGGTTTAAGATATTAAGGTAGACAAGGCTTCCATTAAGACACTCTCTCGACTGGGATTTCTAATTATCTCTTAGGAGTTTCATTTGACTAAGAGATACTATTCTTTAGCTACCTAAAAATAGGAATTGGTTTAACTACCCTCTTTATTCTAGGATTTTAAACAAATAGGTAGACATGGGTCTTGTCATAGCTTGATATACTGTTGGTTAAGGTTTCTCAAGCACTCCTACCTTAATACCTCACTAAGATCATAATTAGATAAGGAATTCCTTTCCTAAATATACTCTCTATATCTCTTATCTTATTCACAAAGATCACATCTTCCTGAATAAGTTAATCACCTAACTCCACCATATCCATCATCCCATGATGACATGGTCATGCCACTTCAACATTACTCCTTCATTCTTCTCCTAGTACATATGACTTCCATTTTTAAACTACCCATGATAAATCCATCAATGCAGCTACTACAAACTCCATTTATTAACTTCCTTAAATCCATCTTGCAACTACTTCCAAGGCTTGCAAGATTGTAGTTCTCTCTATATCACATGTGATATTAATCCTTTAAAAGAGATATGGTACTACTCCCATATTACAAGTTTGTTCTTGTATTAGCTTGGTTAAGCTACTATGCCTCCAACTACTCCATACAACTCACATTACATACTTCTTCATACCGTATCTTGACTACTCATGATCAAGCTAGATGATTCAACTTATTAGGGTTTTTCCTAATTTGGTATACTCACAACCTATCTTTGACACCTAGTCATGTATCCTTAAGTGACTTGAGAATAATGACCACTAACATTTGATCATACTAAGCTTAGGCTTCTAATTGGCTGATCAACATCTATCATCACTAGGTAGTAGACTTGTACTAGTCTCTCTATAAAGCTTATCTTGTCAAGCAAGCTTACTTTAGGTTTATACCTTCTTGGCTTAACAAGATTATCATTGAATTCTCTACTACTAGCCTTCTCATAGCTTCATAATTATTATCTAACTCTTGGGTTTAAATACTTCTTCTAGTTAACTCATAAGTGAGTTATCTCCTCCAACATCAAATGGTTTGATCACCACTAAGGATCTCATTCCATTGATGATGTCACCCTCTACCATAACTAGTTCCTTCTTATTGATTTACTTGAGTTCTTTCGGAGGTCAATATAATAGGTCAAAGCTAAGAGTCAATAAGTGCTAGGTCAAGAATTTATTACTCAACAGTGATGATCAATTGACACTAGGACTTGGCTATTTAGAAATGTCATATGTTAATATGACAACAAAGATATGAGATGAATGGTCTTGGCTTGAATTCCTTTTCTATTCTATTTGTGATAAGAGTTAATGTTTCAGAACTACCATGATACCTATGGCATAAATAACTATGACAAGCAAGTATATCAAGGTTTGGTTATGGGGTTTCTTTACTTAAGTTATATACTTAACTTGGTATTCAGGGTTTGTTGTAGATAATACCTTGATATAATCTTTAGAATATTAAGTATTCATCCTTGAGTTGTTGTATGGAATACCATGTAATCATCTCTAGAAGATCAAGTACTCCTTATTAAGCGGTGTGTTGTGACTTAGTTTTATTACATTTGATCTTCCCTTAGATCAAATTATATTACCCAAAGGTAAGGTTTTAGCAAAGGTCATATTGAAACTTATCGCAGTTAACTTGATGATCTACTTCAGATCCACCAAGTTAAGAGAAGCTTCAATCACTTTGACAAGTTCTATTTAAAAGCGCGAAAATTATCCAGATTTTCTATGCATGAATGCAATGCACACACCTCATCTCAGCTTATTTATAAGCTCTAATGCTAGGGTGTTACAGACTCTCCCCCTTAAAATAAACTTCGTCCCCGAAGTTCGTACTCTCTTACATTTCGGAATGAGGTGTTGACTTGTATAGATCATGACATTTCTCAACTCCTTTGTGATCATAATTGGGGATAATTGTGGTATCCCGTCTCCAGATCTTTTTCCTTGAATCCTTCATTCCGACAAAATCCACTATTGTTTCTAATTTACCATATAGTTCCTTTTACTATATCTCTTTGGGTTTATGCCCTTACAACCCTATTTATAATTGTTTGTGGACACATTTTGTCCCTTCCAATAAGGTTTTCCTACTACTATACACTAAACTATTTTAGTAGGCTCTCCTCCTTAAGGACAACTTACGAGTTGTTTCTTTTAGAACTAGTCCACTAGGTTTAATCTATTATATCTCCTTCGATCTTTCATCTAGACATACTCTCGGAAATACTTTATAATGATGGATTCTTATAACCTTATGATAATAAGGCTTAACCTCATCATAACTTTGTACTTCTTCCCCAACCTTTAGTCTAAAAGTTAGACAAAAAAACTTCAGTGTTTATTGTTTACTCTCCCCCTTGGGGTTTCCTAATGTTCTCTAAACTGTATGTAGAATAGCCACTAACTCAATAGTAAGAATATTGGTCTCTGTCCAGCTTATACCTTACCTCTATAAGGTCACATGAAAGAATTTGCGGTATACCCACACAATTGTGGATCCCGAAATGAATCTTCCAACGTTACTTGTCTTATTTTTTATCTTCTTAGACATCGTTTCTCACCGGTAAATCTGATGTCGCGAAAAACGTCTCGAAATTCGTTCGCTTAAATTTAATACTCCTTTACGTCCTTGTTGACTTAGGCCAAGTTTTATGCTCTATCAATTACACAAAGATGACCTGGCTAGCTAAACTGATAGGGTACCAGCTACGGATACCAGTTGCGGATCCTCCTGGGTGTATGAATTACCCTACGGTTTTCAACTTACTATGGGCATTCTCTCTGAGTTGCCAGATCTTGAATACCACTTTTGTTTCAAAACTTCTTCACTTCCATGATCTGGGTACAGCAACTACTTCATTAGCTTATGAGTAACACCACCTATCTTGAGTGAACCTAAGTTCATTCTTTCATGTTGCTCTCCACCTTTTTCTGCACTAAAATTCCTTCTTGTTGCCAACTAATAATAAGTTGGGATTGATCCATCCTTTAAAAGTAGTGTTAAATACTTTATGACCCACAAGTATAGGGGGTGTATCGCAGTATTTTCGATAAGTAAGAGTGTCGAACCCAACAAGGAGAAGAAGGTGTTGACAAGTGGCTTGGATCAACAATTCTCTGTAAATACTTAGCAAACGGCTTTCTAGGGGTTTTTGATAATGCAGATAAATAAAGTGTGAGTAAATAAAAGACAATAATAATAATTGCAGCAAGTGTCCCAATCCTTTCTTTAGCAAAGGACAAGCCGGTTTTATTACTTAAGATGACCAAACATTCTCGAGGACACATGAGAGATTGTCAAGTGCTTTCGCTTCATATAGTTGATTAATCTTCTCTAGTTGGATAAGTGTTGTGTGGGTGAACCTGTGCTAATGTACTGACCTTCCTAGGACTCATACATACTTGTGATTATACCCCTTGCAAGCATCTGAAACTACAAGAAAGTAATTAAGATATAAACCTAACCACAGCCTTAAACTTTGAGATCCTACACTCCCTTATGTAAAGGTTTCCTAATGCGGGTTCAGGTTTCTGTCACTCCGGCAACCCCACGATTAGTATCCAAATACACAATGTATTCCCCTAGGCCTATAAAGGTGAAGTATCATGTAGTCGACGTTCACATGACACCACTAGAAGAATAACACCACAACTTAAATATCAAACCATTGAATCTTTCTCAACACAATTCCACTACTAACAACATGACTTCTCCCATGTCCTCAAGAACTAAATGAACTACTCACGAGACATCATATGGATCAAGATCGGAGATGAAATAATGATAAGTAACAATCTAAACATGAACAATAATTCAATGGTTCCACTCAATAGCATCAACTACAACAAGTAATTAACACCGGGAAAGTTTCCCCTAAGAACTATGCAAGATTTAACCCAATTGTTACAATGGTACGGAGTGGTGATGATGGTGCTGATGGACATGATGATGGAGATGATGATGATGATCCCGATGAAGTCTAGCTTGATGATGGTGTTGATGGTGATGATCTCCCCTCTTCGGGAAGGAATTCCCCCGGTAGATTTCTACCTACCAGAGAGATCTTTCTCTGTCTATAGTTTTCCGCCCCGCAGAGGCAGCGAAATCTTTCCGTGGTCTCTCCCCGAGTCTTAGGGTTTCGAGGGGATTATATACGCCAAAGGGTGATGCTGGAAGTGGGCCAGGGTGGCCACACCACCTGGTGGCGCGGCTAGGGGACCCGCGCCACTAGGGGGTGTGGCCCCCCTGTGGCCCATCTCCACTCCTCCTTCTAGCCTCCTTCGTCTTCTGGAAAAATAAGAATTTCCATATATTTTCTGGGATTTTCTGATCTTCGCAAATTTTGCATCTAGACATTGCTTTTTCTATCAGAATCCTGACTTCGGTGGTTCATCCTCCAAAAATCTTCAATCATGCAAAAATAGATGAAATAACATAAGCATCATCTCTTAATATGAAATATATCAATGAATAATAGTAAATTATGATATAAAATAGTGATGCAAAATGGACGTATCAACTCCCCCAAGCTTAGACCTCGCTTTTCCCCAAGCGAAAATGTAGCTCAATAAACATGACCACATGTTTATGGAGTGAAGTGTCCATAAAGAGAATATGGAAAAGAAGCATCACATTCATTAATACACAATTCATAACATAAAACAACTCACTATTATATAACTTAACTTGCAATGAGAAAGGGAAACACAATAAATATACACAAAGTAAATCATAATTGGTAATGTCAAACTTTGCTCTTGGTTAGAGAATGGTTAACAAGTTGTAGGAGTAAAACATAATGGGGTTTTCAATGATAGCTTTCAAAGTAATATTCACTTAGATAAGATCAGTGTGCAAAACAAGGAACACAAGAAACATGATTGAATAAATCATCATATGGATGATTGAATCACAAAAACTCAAATGCTTGCTAGAGATAGAAAGGAATAGGTTTACTGACTCAACTAAAAAGTAAAAGATAGGCCCTTCGCAGAGGGAAGCAGGGATTTTCATGTTTCATAAAGAGCCTCCAAAAATTATGGTATTTACTAGCTTTTAGCTCTCATTGCCCCTATCATAAGCATCTTGAAGTGATTAAGGTTAAAGTGACACAAATATGAGGATATGCTTGACAAGTTATAAGTTGAAAATCTCATGCCCCTTGCTTATGAGTACCGGACCTCATGCTACTCAACTTTGGTTTCTGGTAAGTTCTTGTCATTGTAAGTGTATGTGTATCATAGAGAACCGCAAACGGGGTACCCCTTGCCCTATGACACAGGAGCTATCCCATATCAAAATGGTAAGGAAACAGACAGTGAGCATCTCAACGATCTTTTTATTTGCTATTGGCATAGGTTTTTATTGAAGATGCTTCATAGAATGCCACTATGGTTATGCTGCAAGTTTCCACCATGATTAGGCATGGCCTAGGCTAGCTGCCCAGGCGTTTCTCTAACACATATACAAACTCCATGAGCTTACAAGCTCCCCTTTTATTTCACACCGCTAGGATCCATAAACAAAAGAACATGATATCAACTGAATATTAAGTGCAATGTTGAAAGTGTTCCCCATGGCAACATGGTTCTGCTAATTCACAACTTATAAAGTGCAAGCATATAAGCAACATAGATGGACACAATGGTTCGAGTTTATTAAGTGCAAGAAAAATAAAGTGTGCCATCAAGTTTGTGAGAGCTTTAATCACTAGTTTTCACATAACAAGTTTAATTTGGAAGATAGATAAAACTCGAGAATTTACTTGAAATAGCAATAATGCTAATAGGTAGGTATGGTGAACACAAATGGCATAGGTTTTGGTTCAAGGATTGGATGCACGAGAAGCATTCCCTCTCAGTACAGGTTTTTGGCTAGCAAGGTTGGGTAGCAAGCATAAGAGTTGATGGAAACAAACAAACATACAAGTGATAGAAACAATCATGCAATCTTCCTTGGAAGCACAAAAAATCTTAACTAGAGAATACTAAGCTTATGAGCCAAACAAGAAAGAAAGATGACGAAATTATATTAAAAGTACTTTTCTCTTTTCCATTCAATCCTCAAAATGTTGCTACTGACCAGACCTAAATTTGCCAAAACCAACTAAATTTACTTATTGATCCCAAAGTGATACCAATAGTAACAACAAGATCAATCATATAACAGAAATTGCAAACTAAAATAAGATGTGCAAAAAGTAAATGATAGAACTTCTCATTAATATTCCATAGCGGCAACTCACACCAAGGGATACATAGATAACTAACTAGAGGGGAGATACTTCCACAATGCAAACCATCCTATATGATAACTTCTCTATTCATGATATGACTGTACTAAAAAGGTAAAAAGATGAAAGATAATGATGTGATACCGCGGCACTCCCCCAAGCTTGGAACAAACCAAGGGGATGCCAAAACCTGATGATGGATTACTCCTTCGGTGGTGGTGGTGCTTTCTCGATAAGCTTTTCAATTAGTTTCTTCAAATCCTCAATCTCGAAGGTGAGAGTATGAATCAACTTCGAATTGTGCTCAATGTGGTTCATGATCATGTCGGACTGTGAATCCCAGCCCTTGTGATTCTTTCCCCACTCTTCCTCCTTAAAGTATTGTTTTCATGCATGGTTAGAACGAGGCATGTCCCAATTGGAGGGTAATTTTTCCTTAGCCATATTTTGGAATTCCTGCTCATGAATAAGGGTATGGAAGGGATTCTTGGTGCGTGGAGGAGGTGATCATGAAGCCAGGAAATGGCACGAAACCATTCCTCTAGTGGACATCCATGCAGCCCTTTTGAACTTGGCACGATTTGCCATCACTCCAATGCTTGCAATGGTGGTGCTGGTGCGCGGATGTTGGTCTTCCTTTGCTTCCTCTTTAACTTCACCCTCGATCTCCTCCTCCTTCTTGGGGTCTTGGAGATCATCTTCCACAAGCTCCTTGCCCTTATCGTTGGTGGAGACCATCGTGCTTCTAAACTTAAGAATATTTCCTGACAAAAACAGATCGAAACGAAAACATGACGAGAACACGATATACGAACCTCGGGGTATCCGGGGGATTATATATTACAAAGTTTAACAACAAAAGGAAGGTACTAGGAGAAAACGGGTCGGAGACGGGCTCCAGGGTGGCCACACCACCTGGTGGCGCGACCAGGTGGGCCCGCGCCACGGGGTGGTGTGAGCCACCCGGGCTCCATTTCCGTCCCTTTTTTGACTCATTATTTTCCATGTTAGATAAAAACTGTAAAAATATAAATTGAAAAGTTTTTTGCGGACCTTTTCTTACTAGAACTGTTACCTATTCGAAAACGGACTCTGCAGGTCTCTAAATTTGGTCTTTAATAAATTCTTCCAGAGTCACCACTTGAATAACATCAATATCTTCATTGTAAGAATCTTCAAAAATATAGTTCTTGAGTCTTTTGACCATTCTTCATCTCATTACATCATTTTCTCCTACCACTTGAAAATTTCTTTCATACAAAACTTCACAAAATCTTCATTAGCAACATCAGTACATGCAAGATAATAAACCTTTAGGTTCAATTTCAACTAAAATCCATCAAAACATAAGCTACTGAAGCAACTCCTTTCAAAAGCCCAAAAACAATTCAAAAAGGAAATTGATTTAAGAGGCAAATGCAAAAATGGCAGAAATCTGTCAAAACAGACCAACAAGTAATGATCAATTTCTTTGAAAATCTTCTGTTGCTCAAACCAAAAAGTACAAAACTAAAGAAAGTTAAATAATAACCTGGGGCATGCACACAAAAAATTACAGATCAGTACGACATCCTAGGATTTTTCATGATTTTTTTATGATGAAGCACAAAAATCTGTTTCGGGACACCAACTTCCCCAAATCTTACTTTTCTCTCATTAGAGGTTGATCTTGACCCAAAAACCAAACAAAAATGATAAGGAGAGGTTATTACAGAAGCAATAACTTCCAAGACTCAAATTAACAAAAATAAACTGAAAGCAAAAATATATTGGGTTGTCTCCCAAAAAGCTCTTTCTTTATAGCCATTAAGATAGGCATGATAAATTTCAATGATGCTCACATAAGAATATGAATTGAAGTAAAAGAGAGCATCAAGAAGCAAATATACACATATTTAAGTCTAACCCACTTCATATGCAAGGGAATTTTGTAAGAAAATAAATTATTGAAACCAGAGGCTAGTAGCATAGGAAGGCAAAACAAGTGCAACATAAAGATTTTGAGCATAAAGCGAGGAAACTTAATATTATGGAGATGCATAGAAACATTTTCCCTCTCTCATAATAACTTTCAGTATCATGCATAAATTTAATGATATAACTTTCACATGAACCATTGTAGTAATGATCACTTATTCTGATAGAAAACACAGGGACACTAGCTTTCCTAGTTCCACTAGGATGTGAAACAATATTAGAAGTATCCTTACAAAGGATAATGTGCCCATCTTTAACATTTTTAGAGACAAAGTCTTTCTCAATTGCTACTGCAGGTTCAACATCTATTTGTTCATTAGGTTCTACAGCTTTCTTTGTACTTTTGTTAACCATACTAGCTATCATAAAATGCTCCTTTACCTTAACAAGGAAAGGTATTTTCTCGATGTAAGGTTCAGGTAAAATATGATCAACAGTATAAACTTCAGTATTTCTAGCAGGAACATAATTAACAATATATTTATATGGCTCATGATACTTGTTCCATTTCTTTTTAGGAATTTCAATATGTGGCAAAAGCCTTAAAACAATTTGCAATACTTTGAGAATCAAGACCATAAGCATTACTAATATTATGAAAGTCATCAGTTCCCATAAAAGATTTAATGCATTCATAATCATGATTTATACCTGACTTTCTTCCTTTATCATTCTCCCATGCTTCAGCATTGTCTTGAATACGGTCTAGAAGATCCCATTTAGCTTCTTCTTCCATACGTGTAAATGATCCAACACAAGAAGCATCCAATAGATCCTTATCATGAAGAGAAAGCCTTGCATAAAAGTTATTGATAATAATATTATTAGGGAGCTCATGAATAGGACATTTGAGCATTAGTGACTTTAATCTCCCCCAAGCTTGGGTGGTACTTTCTCAATCACGAGGCCAAAAGTTGTATATTTGATTCCGATCTTTATGAATCTCACTAGAAGGATAAAATTTGGAATAAACGAGAGGTACAATTTCCACCCATTCAAGAGATTGGCCATTCTTTAGCAGCTTATACCATTCCTCAGCTCTTCCTTTCAATGATACAGAGAATAACTTTTTCTTAACTTGATCTATGGTAATACCTGCACACTTGAACAATCCGCATAATTCCTGTATAAAAAGCAAATGATCATCAGGATGGACAGTTCCATCTCCAAAATAGTATTTATCCATAACACGATCAACAATTTTTGTAGGTATTTTAAAAGGATCAATTTTAGCAGGTGGTGGTTCATCTACTACCTTAGTAGTGGTAGTAGCATTCCGAAATAAGAAACTAAGTGAATTATCCATATTGAAAATAAAGTAACAAGCAGAAATAAAAAAATACTCACAATAGAAGTTCCTTTACCAGTTCCACTCTTCAATAGCGCTGCACTCCCTAGCAATGGCGCCAGAAAATAGTCTTGATGACCCACATATATAGGGGGTGTATCGCATTATTTTCGATAAGTAAGAGTGTCTAACCCAACAAGGAGCAGAAGGTGTTGACAAGTGGCTTGGATCAGGAATTCTCTGTAAATACTTAGCAAATGGATTTTTAGGGGTTTTTGATAATGCAGATAAATAAAGTGCGAGTAAATAAAAGACAATAATAATAATTGCAGCAAGTGGCCTAATCCTTTCTTTAGCAAAGGACAAGCCGGTTGTATTACTTAAGATGACCAAACGTTCTCAAGGACACATGGGATATTGTCAAGTGCTTTCATTTCATATACTTGATTAATCTTCTCTAGTTGGATAAGTGTTGTTTGGGTGAACCTATGCTAATGTACTGACCTTCCTAGGACTAATACATACTTGTGATTATACCCCTTGCAAGCATCCACAACTACAAGAAAGTAATTAAGATACAAACCAAACCACAGCCTTAAACTTTGAGATCCTACACTCCCTTATGCAAAGGTTTCCTAACGGGGTTTAGGTTTCTGTCACTCCGACAACCCCACGATTAGTAACCAAATACACAATGCATTCCCATAGGCCCATAAAGGTGAAGTATCATGTAGTAGACATTCACATGACACCACAAATAACACCATAACTTAAATATCAAACCATTGAATCTTTCTCAACACAATTCCACTACTAACAACATGACTTCTCCCATGTCCTCAAGAACTAAGCGAACTACTCATGAGACATCATATGGATCAAGATCAGAGATGAAATAATGATAAGTAACAATCTGAACATGAATAATAATTCAATGGTTCCACTCAATAGCATCAACTACAACAAGTAATCAACACCGGGAAAGTTTCCCCTAAGAACTATGCAAGATTGAACCCAATTGTTATAGCAGTACAGAGTGGTGATGATAGAGATGATGATCCCGATGAAGTCTAGCTTGATGATGGTGTTTGATGGCGATGATCTCCCCTCTCCGGGAAGGATTTCCCCGACAGATTTCTACCTGCCGGAGAGCTCTTTCTCTCTCTGCAGTTTTCCGCCCCGTAGAGCCGGTGGAATCTTTCTATGGTCGCTCCCCGAGTCTTAGGGTTTCGAGCGGATTATATACGCCAAAGGGTGATGCTAGAAGTGGTCCAGGGTGGCCACACAACCTGGTGGCGCGGCCAGCGGGACCCGCGCCACCAGGGGGTGTGGGCCCCTGTGACCCATCTCCACTCCTCCTTCTAGCCTCCTTCGTCTTCTGGAAAAATAAGAATTTCCATATATTTTCTGGGATTTTCTGATCTTCGCGAATTTTGCATCTGGATAGTGCTTTTTCCATCAGAATCCTGACTCCGGTGGTTCATCCTCCAAAAATCATCAATCATGCAAAAAATAGTTGAAATAACATAAGAATCATCTCTTAATATAAAATATATCAATGAATAACAGTAAATTATGATATAAAATAGTGATGCGAAATGGACGTATCAATACTCCTTATATTGGCTTCACTCTTCATGTATGTCTTCATCTTGATCTTTGGAACTCGTCACTCCCTTACACAAATTCCCTTTTCTATCTAGGTCTATAACATTAAGTATTAACTGGATGATGCAACATGCATTTGCACATCAAGTCAAAAACTTCATGTATAGATCTAGTTAATCAAGAAGATGCAAGAAAAACCAAAAAAATCCAAATGTGGTACATATAACACACATTATTCTAAGCCCATAATATAGTAGTTGAGTAAAACATCTCTAGAATTCAGGCTTAGCTGTGTAATATATGACACCTATAGGTTTACATCGTGATACTTAGCACTTAAGGGTTTAACTACTCTTTGTCTCAATATTTACACAAATTGCTCAGTTGCAAGAGGATAATTTTGAACAAAGTGGTCTCACTTTGGTTTTTACTAACCTATTACCTTTCTGTTGGGACTACTAAATACTACCAAGTTGCTAGTATATCATAAATTATCCCCACATGATCTCTCAAAACTACTAACAACATCATATTTACTACTTTAATACAAAAATTATTGTAATGTTATAATACCTATGACTTCTATCATAGACCTACACTATTCTTTACATACTGTTATTACAAGATTATTTACTCTGTACTAGTCCTAATTACAAATTTATCATGGTCTCGGAGCTATTCTCACTAAGATAAATCTTATTTTTATTTTACTATTAATGATTCTTAATAGAATGCTACTCCATCACATGGAATTCTCAAGTGAATGCCACATGATTTACTTCCAACTGTATCTATACATACTCTGATGGTCTACCTTGTATGGTATAGTGGTATCAACTAGTGGTAAGATTCTGCTACTTCACAAGGGTTCTAAATATAGACTCCATCACTAATACTACTCCACATGATATCCTAATCTTAGTCCTAATCTTCTGTGATATTTTATCTTACTTAAGATATCTTAGTGGTGTTATACCTATTTAGAGCTACGCTAAAATGGCTTTTCTCTAGAGAAGATAGATAACTAATCTTTAAGAAAGATGACAAAAACATACAACTTAAGCGTGACAAGACTATCCTCAAGTGGATATCCATCACAAGTCTTGGTTTAGATAAGATAGCTTCCTATAGTCACTATCCAACCTATAGATCTTCTAATAGGGTTTTAATCCTAAGGTCAGAGCATATGCTCTAATACCAGCTACGGTGACCCAGCATACCACTGTATGATGTAGTACACTATAGTCATTGACATAACACCAATGAAACATCATTCACTAGTATTACATCCCTTAGAGTGGTACAACAGAAACACAGCAGGTCCAAGATGTGACTATAGATTACAACTCGACTCTTTACAAAAGATCCAGAGAACGTTCTAGGTTAAAGATAGAGAAAGAAACTTCTTTCAAAGAAGAACTAGAAATAATAACTCAGAGCTATCTGGCTAAAAAGACTAACATCTAAACTATTTGGCTTGCAATTGCTACTAATGCAATGCTCTACAGAAGTAGGTTTTATGGCTAGAGTATCTATTCCTAACTAATCAAGATATTTGCCTTTACTTCAGTTGATGTATATGTTGACTTCATTGACTTTATTGAAGAACTTGAACTGCCGATGATGGTTTCTTGAGCATAAGTTGGTGTTGACGTCGTCTTCAACGGCTTAGAACCTAGCAAGGGTTAAGAAGGTATGGTTGAGTACGAGCGTACTCAGCAAGTTCACTGAAAAGGAGTGTATGATGCACTATCTCTATAACCATAGACCATAGGTCGTAGGAAATGCGGGTTTTTGTAAACATTTCTTCAAAGGTTGCTTTTATTCTGAAAACTATGTCTGACAGCCTTCACAGGTTGACCAGAAATTTCATGGAGTTCCTTTCCTACCACGTTTGTAGCTCCTTCCCGGAAAAGGGAGTAACATGTCATAGTTCTTACACTCTGAAGAGGTGTGTTACTTTACCCATGAGAGATCAACTCCTTGTTGCACAACCGGACAACTTATTCCCGTCCACAATTCCTTGATGTGGGGCCTAGTAGATGATCCAATCCAATCACGGCCCTCTTCGTGACCCCGCATGTCCCCTTGGTGTACGCCATGCCCACATCTTGAATTACGGCAATGGTTAGTATAGACCGTCAGATGCCAGAACTATTGTGGGACGTTGAGGGTTCCCACCCATATACTGCATATCCTCTATGAATTACCAATTGATGCATGCTACGAGGATAGCAACCACGACCTGGCCACCCGGCTCCATGCGAGAGGAAGAAGATACAGCTAATTTCTCCATCCCATTCCAAATCCCATGGTTAACGCGTAATATATGGCGCTAGAATCACTGGCGACATTGGTTATTAAGTCCTAGGTGATACATTCATGTACAATGGCGTTTCCATTTCCAGTTATAATAGATTAGCTGATCACCCTGGATCAATAACCGATACTTCTAGTTAATCATGAAAATAGTGTTTTCGACCTTTTTGAAATGCAGGTGATGACAACAGTTGAGTTACAAGCATAGAAAACAATCACAGGACATGAGCAAGTTGTGAACTTGCCTTTTTTGATTGCAAGATTATGCACTCACTATCTTCAAGAAAATGGAAGGTCCAAAATATGGAAATAGCATCATCGGTCCGATAAGGACTAATGTTTAAAGAAGCAAGATGCAATTATGCATAAGTAATGTATTGCAAGTTTGAGAAACGCGAATCCCCGGAATAATTGTATCTGATATAGGGTTTGAAGCTTATGATGAGTTCTTTAGAATGTGTTGCACTTTTATACCAGCTTCACACTTGTGCTTCTTATTAAGGCTTGTGAGAGTGTGTGAAATAACATGTAAGTACAATAAGTAGCATACAACATTAAAGCACTCAAATGGCGCATGGTATCTAAAAGATCTCTTAAGCAAGATTAGTAATGAATTAAAGACTTTATAGATATGCTTAAAGATTACTTTTACTATTTTTAAAAGAATAACTTTTAAAGAAAATCATACTTAACTAAACAAAAGCATTTAAATTATAAGTTAACACTCTTAGGCTTTTTTCTAGTTAGAATTCTCAAAGAAGAAATAATTACTTCATTTGAATAAGGACAACACTAGTAGTTGAGACTCATCTATCTTGATCATTATATGGTATTATAATTTGTTCACTTTATAATGCTTCTTTAAGGTTAATTAAGATTAATATTACTTTTAGTTCAGTAGTAGTTTCTTAACTATTTGATTGAATAGAACCATCTGTCTCCTTATAAATGAGTGATTATGATTTATAAACAAGGAAACAATATTATTTAACTATTTCTGAGTTACCTTTGGATTTTTAATATGTTAATAAACTTGTGGTAGAAGTGATGGTAAAAGGTTTTATTAAGTAAAATAAAAATATCATTCTTGAGGATTTTATATTTCATAAGAATCTTTTTAGAAAATAATACACACTTATTTATGAAGAATAGCCTAACAAATTTTGTATTTAGGATGCTTTAGACTATTTTTTCTTTATAGTAACATCACTTAAGATTAACACTATTATTAGACCTTTAATGGATGATATTAGAAGCATTAGCAATTTTATATATCCTTTTATGAATTATCCATTAAGGAAATAAGTTTAATTCAAGTTTATTGGAGTACTAAACGTTTATTTAATTCAAAAGTGGATTATTATATTTTTAACATGTAGATATTTTTTTTGTGATCATTTTGGTATATTATAAATATTTTTGTGATTTTTAAATAATAAGATATGATTTTAATAAGTTTTATTACTTTATAAACACTAAATAAATAACAAATACTTAGTTAATTATCACAAAAAATGTACAAAATAAGTTCGTAAATGTATATTTTCTTTTTCTAAGAATTTTGATATATTATACTTATTTTTATGAAGTTTAAATAATAGAATATATTTATTTAAGATTTATCCCTAATAGGGTATTTAGTAATTAATACTAATTATTTTATTTAAATTGTAAAATAAAATATGACAATAGGTTGATATTGTAGAGTTTATTTTTCTGAATATTTAGGAAACAACGACTCGAGACATGGCGTCATCGATGTGGAGGTCAGCTGCGGTTGCGGTTTAGGAAACAACGACTCGAGACATAGTGTCATCGACGTGGTGGCGGCCGTGCATGGCGAGGAAGTCGATGACGTCTCTCCCGTGTTGGCCCCGCTCGTCAGCGAGAGATCGAAACAGTAAGTGGCTTGGGCCGGTAATTGGCTATGGCAAAGCTTGCAAAAAGTTGCTGCTGCTGCTCGCGTGTGACGCATAGTAGATGGTCTGAGGTGGGCTAGTTCTGCTGGTAGACTTCTTCCTTTTCTTTTTCTATCCTGATTTTATTTCTGTTTTTCTCTTTTCCTTTTCAATTTGAATTTCCTTAATAATTTGAATATTCAAAATCGAGTTAATCAATAAGGTTCTACATGATTAATGTAGCTAGTTGGTTTGGCATTATATTTTTGTATTTTCATTAATTATGATTAAATAAAGGATTACCTTCCTTAGAGAATAGGAAGAGAAGTTAGGGTTTTAGAGTTTTATTCCCTTGTATGTAAAATGATTTCTATTTTCCCATGATAATGGTTATGGTCAATAATTTAGATGGTTAATGATTTATATAAAATTCTATTCGCACTTATTCTCATATAAAAATTAATATAGATACATTATAATACTTTCAATGTTTAATGGTTTATAATTGTCTGATCAACATCTATCATCACTAGATAGTAGACTTGTACTAGTCTCTCTATAAAGCTTATCTTGTCAAGCAAGCTTACTTTAGGTTTATACCTTCTTGGCTTAACAATATTATCATGGAATTCTCTACTACTACTAGCCTTGTCATAGCTTCATAATTATTATCTAACTCTTGGTTTAAATACTTCTTCTAGTTAACTCATAAGTGAGTTATATCCTCCAACATCAAATGGTTTGATCACCACTAAGGATCTCATTCCATTGATGATGTCACCCTCTACCATAACTAATTCCTTCTTATTATTGATTTGCTTGAGGTCTTTGGAAGGTCAATATAATAGGTCAAAGCTAAGAGTCAATAAGTGCTAGGTCAAAAATTTATTACTCAACAGTGATGATCAATTGACACTAGGACTTAGCTATTTAGAAATGTCATATGTTAATATGACAACAAAGATATGAGATGAATGGTCTTGGCTTGAGTTCCTTTTCTACTCTATTTGTGATAAGAATTAATGTTTAAGAACTACCATGATACCTATGGCATAAATAACTATGACAAGCAAGTATATCAAGGTTTAGTTATGAGATTTCTTTACTTAAGTTATATACTTAACTTGGTATTCAGGGTTTGTTGTAGATAATACCTTGATATAATCTTTAGAAGATTAAGTATTCATCCTTGAGTTGTTGTATGGAATACCATGTAATGATCTCTAGAAGATCAAGTACTCCTTATTAAGCAGTGTGTTGTGACTTAGTTTTATTACATTTGATCTGTCCTTAGATTAAATTATATTAGCTAAAGGTAAGGTTTTAGCAAAGGTCATATTAAAACTTATCGCGGTCAACTTAATGATCTACTTCAGTTCCACCAAGTTAAGAGAAGCTCCAATCACTTTGACAAGTTCTATTTAAAAGTGCAAAACTTATCCAGATTTTCTATGCATGAATGCAATGCACACACCTCATCTTAGCTTATTTCTAAGCTCTAATGCTGGGGTGTTACATGCATGCACGCTGGCCCCACTTGGCACAATCAGGTCCGAAACGGACGCCTGAAATTCGGTTGGAATTACCGCCTCACTCGGTGCCGAAATTTCCGCTGCGATTTGGGGCAGGGACATCGCCAACACCGGCGACGGAGTGATCCTCCACCCGCCAGCGGCCCTCGCCAAGGACCCATGCGAGGAGGACGCATCAGACGCAGGCCCGTCGGCGAAGAGGATGAGCATCTCCGATCCCTTGCAACATCCAACGCCGACAGAGAGACCGACCTCGTCGTAGAATCCGCAGCGCCGACCCCCGCAGAGAAGCCTCTAAAATGGCCGAACCCCGGCGGCCTCCGCCCCTTCCTCAACTCCCAATAACGGGAGGACTGAGAAGGGTAGCCAGCCTCCTCCCAAAACTCCTGCAGCGCACTCCGACGATCCTTCTGGCGAACCACAGTGGTCCACCTGTCTTCATCCTCGAAAACCTCCCCAACCACTTGGACGGCGACATGATCTTCCATCTCAAGGCCTGATAGATCACCGAGGCCAGCCATGGCGGCCTCCGGCGAAGGCGACGAGGACGGTCAGCGGCGGTGTGGCAGGGGGAGCAGCCTCACAACGTGTTATATAATCAGGTGTGAAGAAGACATACCAGCTTAAGCGAAGTGGAACGTTAATCTTTTTACCATATTCATAATACGGCGTGCTATCTTTTCTTTTATGCACATAAATCTTCACATTCATCGGTTGTTGCATTGTGCGTGTTGCGAGTAAAAAATAAAGAACTCGTAGCAGTGCACGAGCATTCAGCTAGTGTTTAGTAGTAAAGTTTAACACTGGGATGGAGATAGTATGTTGTACAAATTTCCGGAAGATTTTTCTTTCTGTGCAGGACCTCGTTATCTGCAGCTGACTTGCCGCCCCTTTTGACTTCCAATTCGATTTGCCTATGGAGGAATATCACCACTTGCATAGTTGCGTTAGTTTTAAAATATAAGATGTTTTAGCTTTATAAATAGGGATGTCTAGATCTATTTTAATGTCTAGGTTCATTCCGACTAGATGAACCTAGACACTAAAAGATGACTAGATATATTTCATTCACAAAGCTAAAACATGTTATATTTTAAAACGGAGGTAGTAGATTTGTAAACCGAATAGTGTCATTCTTAGAGAAAATCGTGATTTGAACCAAACTAGTTTTTTTTTGTGGGGATATGAACCAAACTAGTTGGCCTAACAGGCTTTTATTTTTAGATACTCGTTGGGAAGATCTGTCTAGGAACACGTAACTGTTACACAGTCTCATGAATGCGGCATCTTTGCCAGGATCCACTGAACTATATATGCTGCACAAGTCTGACAGTGACTATGCTGAGAAGTTGGAACTTGGAACTGCGGCAGATGATGCCTAACTGTGACTGAGTGCTGAAGTAAAATGAAAACAAATCACCGACTTAAGTGCTTTGACTCCTCGATAGATCTAATGACAAGAGGGCTTGGGGAACAAGATGCCTTGCGACTCAGAACATATAGTATTTGATTAGGTTGAGCCGATCTAGTGATTCAGTACGAAGTAGTAAGACTGCACCAACGCATGAAAGCCGCACTTGAACCCGTCCATGGGAGTACCACAAATCTTCAACTTGCTGGAGGGAGATCTAACTTAAGTCTGCCAGTGCCAGAAGCCATGTTAGGGCGGCTCACAGATTGGTGCTGTGACAGATTCCTCGAACAATTAGTCAACTGCTTAACTCGGTAATTGCTCAAAGCTTTAACTGAAGCTCGCTCCTATCAAAAGAAAAAAATACTGTACTATATCTGCGGCACCCTTCGCCAGACGAATCTCTCCAGTTCTGTTCTGACAACTTCCGAGTAGTAAGTTCATCTTGCTTAGACAGTTAGACTTGGACAAACTAGTCTTCCCTACCTACCGCTAACGGGACCTCGATCTGTCTATATAAAAGCCCACCCACGCCATTAACAAGAAGCAGTACACTCACGCTGCACTTTGTGCTCACCCTCTTTACACCACCAGGAAGCCATGGGCCAGGCTAGGGCTTACCTCCTAGCCTCCCTAGCGGCGTTCTACCTCATCACCATAGCCATCCTCCAGGTCACCGCCAGCATGACCAGCGACCTCGATATGCTGTGGGGCAACACCAAGGTCCTCCAGGACAGCACCGGCCAAGAGACTGTCGCTCTGAGCCTCGACCGAACAACGACCTCCGCGTTCCGCTCGAAAAGGACGTATCTCTTCGGGAGGACTGACATTGATATCAAGCTCGTCCCGGGGAACTCAGCCGGCATCGTACTCGCATTCTATGTAAGTTGCCAAATATATATATGTAGTAATGGATTGATTTGTCGCCCGTGGATCCTTTAGACTAACCATTATCTTTGCATTGCAATCTGCAAAAATAGATGATGACGGAGGGATCATGGAATTTCCATAATGAGATAGACATCGAATTCTTGGGGAACAGCACCGGAAACCCCTGCACCATGCACACCAACCTGTACGCCAGAGGGAAAGGCAGCAGAGAGAAGGGGTACCGGCTTCCGTTTGATCCCACCCTGGACTTCCACACCTACAGCATCATTTGGCGTCAACAATACATCCAGTGAGCACCACTCATTATTGTAGATACTACTACTACTCCATTACCGGCGGCTCATACTACTACTACTGTATTTTTTTTGCACACGTATTCAATCAAGTTTAGGAAAAGATGGGAATTCCATCGTTTTGTTCAACCGTGTTGATTAATTTATAGGTAGATGTTTTAAATCAATTCTTAGATCGAGAAAAGGTTCACATATATCTTGCTCAACCTAAAGCCTATATATATATAGCTCACATGGGTATTGACTGTACGTGTTGCAGAATCCTTGTTGATGACAAGCCTATCCGGCATATCAAGAACCAAGAGAGTTATAATGGTTCCCCCTACCCGAACTATCAACCAATGAGGGTGTACTGCACCATCTGGAATGCCGACGACTGGGCGACGCAGGGTGGGCAGGTCAAGACTGACTGGACACTAGCGCCATTCACAGCCTACTTCCGGAACTTCAAGGCCACACCCTGCAGCTCTCCAAACCAGAGCTCCAAGATCTGCGGCCAGGAACTGGACGGTACGCAGAAACAGCAACTGGAGGAGGCGGATGCCAAGAACAAGATCTATGATTACTGCAGTGACCCAAAGAGGAGGATTGGGTCCACGGAGGACTGCAAGTCACAGTAGAAGTGATTCAACTATCAGATACAAAGGATGAGGGGTGTGTACTGGATGATTTAGTCAATTCTTTTGGAATATGAATAGTTCATTATTAGAAAGGAAATAAATCTTTTTCTATGAGAAACAGCACGACGGCCCCTAATATCTCATTAATTCACATGTTCAGTGTACAGATAATGCAATACTAATATACTATACGCCAAAACAAGTCAAATAACTGAACATCATAAAAACCACATAAATTCACATGTTCGTGTACATTAGTATGGAGTATGCGAAATATAGGTCTGAACATACGGTTAAAAGCGCTAGTCAAAAGCATGATAACTGAATGGCGGTAATGTGAAAGCTAACATGCTATATTCAAGCTACTTATGCACAGTACCATAATTATGGTGTACATTCATAGGTAGTAGTAACCAGTAAGCTCAACGAGGACAAAAACTCACTTTAGTATTACAAAAACCGAGGCACGGCGCTTAATCCACGAGGATACGAAATCACAGAACGACACCGAAATTTGTAAATATAGTTTGACGAAATCGGTTTCTCCTCAGGAGCTCCTCTCCATATACTGAATCGATATAGTACATTGATGACAAAGTTCGTCGAGTCCAATAGACACCATCTCAACTATTGCACCATTTTGCAAAAAAAATCTGCACAAGAGCCAGAGCCGATTCAGGCATTCCTGGCACTGATGTGCGGGCCATCCCTCTTGTGATCTCGAATCTAGCCTACAGGTTCTTGTCTGTGGCTACCCCGCGATGAGTTTATATACTAGGTCCACAATGCATGTGTTCGACTCAAATAGCTAACCTTTTGTTAATTATAGGTACAACTAGAGACCATACACGTGCAAATATTTGACACAATTCCAAGAAACTTTCTCATGGCAAATATGTCCTCACCTTACCACTATGTGACTCAACATGTAAGTCCTTTATTTTTATTCATGGAAGTTACAATAGCTGAGGAAATAGAAGCATTTGGATAATGGAAACATGGTGTATCATATGTATCTATACCAAACAATTATCAAAGAGTTTTGAGATAATATGCGAGGACTACAACACAAGAAGGTATGATATTTTAGGATCTAGAGGTGTTTAAATTCAAGGAATGATACAAAGCTAGAAGTAATTCCACTATTTCGATTTAACTTATCAAAGACAAGATTTGTATTTCTAACATGCAACTTAGGTCATCAATACTAAGCTCGTTATCATCAACACAAGCGCTATCACCACTCATCATGTCATTACTTGTGTCAAATGACCCTGTGATGACAAATAAATCTAAGGTGGGATGCAATTGGGATCTCTTTATAATATGAAGACGATATGGGAAACTCCTAAACTGACTCCTCGGACAGAAGATTGTCCTCATTGAGATTTAACAACCTTATTTGTCTTTCAGTTTGGTCCAAATCTCATGATTCGTCTTAAGAATGTTGGGTATCCTTATCATGCGGGTTGTGAGGATATGACCATTTGAAACCTTTTAGGTGGCCCAAAAATGTGTAAGAACTCCATATCCATTAGGATTATGACCCTCGGTCATATTGGACTTTTCACATGAGAGATGTGGGATGTTAAGCCTCTCATCCAGTCACCACTAGGTAGAGTGACGAAAATCCCTTCTTAGCCTCCATTGGAGAAGAAGAAGAAAACCAAGAGAGAACGGAAGAAGAGGAAGTTGAAGGGAGAGCTTCAGATCAAGCATCGGGTGTTCCCCACAAGGTTGTAAAATCCTAATTCGCTACATTATCTCCTTCAAGCTATGGTTTCACCATATTTGTTAAAACTAATCCAATCTCTAGATTTTGTGCCCCAAATCCTCTAGTAATCTCTAGAGAAGAAATTTCTATATCCCACACTTGATAATACTCGAATAATGTTGGAGGAAGATTTGATTGGTTTCGGTCTATAGTTTTCCCTCAAGTTGAGGGTTTTCCACGTAGAAGGATTGGTGTCTTTGTATGTTGATTTGCTATTGTTGTTCTGAGAATCTCTCTCCATAGTACAGACACTCTATATGGTTGAGAGATTCTCTCAAAAGGAGATACATTGTCTCAGCTTGGGTGCGAGCTGTGAAGTGTCATCTTTATACGTTTGGTGCATATGTTTTCTGTTTCCTTTCGACATGAGCAATGATCTCGGAGTTAGTACACACAAGTGGTGCTGAAGATACAACTTATTCTAATATTTTAGATCATACTAAGAGTGTTCTAATGTCCAAGTTGTTAGGAATTGGGAAATGAGCAACTTTTTTTTGAGGGAAATGAGCAACTTGGATTGACTACGGGGCCAAAGGCCAATTACATGTACAGACAATATGCAAAGAGGTCCTTATAAAATGGGCAAATACAATATGAGCTATACATCTCTAACAAACACACTTCCCCTCCCCCAACTCATGTTGGGTCAACAACACTAAGTTTGGAGAGAAAGAATCCATGTTGTGCTCGAGTTTGGGTCTTCATGAAGAAATCCGCTATCTGTAACTCGGAAGGCACATACTAAAGAGCAAGCACATGATCCTACACAATTGTGCGCACAAAGGAGGCATCAACGCCTATGTGTTTGGTGAGCTCATGCTTCATTGGATCACGCGCAATGCTCGTAGCACATGTACTCTCTGATAAGAGGGTAGTCGGTGTAGTAACAAAAACACCAAAATCCTCCAGTAACCAGCGTAACCAAGTCACCTATGTCGTCAAAACATACATTGCTAGAAACTCAACCTATGCACTCGAATGGGAAACCACAATATCTTTCTTTGTCTTCCAGGGAATGAGAGAACCACCAAGAAACACACTGTAAGCAGAGAGTGAATGGCGATCCGAAAGATCACTCGCCCATTGAGCAAGAGTTCCCTGCTTAGCGAGGAAACCACACAACATCTAGGAGATATACTCATGGATAGAGTTAGCACGAAACACACGAATAGGCATGAAAAATTGGGTGTGAACCATGGCAGAAAACGCTTGTATATAGATAAAACTTCACTCTGATAAATCAGAAATAAATCCAAGTGAAGCAAGAAAAGTCATCAATAAAAATAACATAGTAGCGATGACCTCCTCTCAAAGTGAAAGGAGTTGGACCCCATACATCAGAATGAACTAAGTCAAAACGACGTTGAGACACTAACTCACTACTAGGACAGGGTAACTGAGTTTACTTGCCAAGGTTACAACTCTAACAAGGTAAAGAGACATCTCTCGAGACAGGCCCTAGAAGACCTTGGCGAACTAAGGACGGCAAACGAGAACCACATAGATGACCGAGTCGATGATATCACTGTTGAAAAGAGGCGGGAGAAGAAGCAGAGAGAGCACGATAGCTGGTGGGTGTGGTGTTAGAAGAGGGAACACAAATCCACTCGAGCTCCCAAAGACCCTAAGAGTCATGGCGCCGAGGGCCAGCCCCAACCAGAACCTTCATGCGACGATCCTGGATAGAGCAAGAATCAGCAACAACCAGAATCAGTAAGTTGGTCAGTAGAAAACAATTACATGGTAAGACACGGAGCATAAGAAACACCAGGAACAGAAAAAGAGTGGAAAGAGTGCCTCAACTAGCAATGAGAAGCGAATCGCCATCAGTAGTGAGAACATTAAATGGAGAGTCCAGTGGACGAAGAGAGGATAGCGAAGAAGAATCATATGATATATGAAAGAAAACTCCAGAATCTAGGACCCACAAGGATATACCTAACTTTGTAGAAGGTGGTCGCTTAGCGCTATAAGCACCAGTCACAGAGCATGCATTTCCCGTTGAAGAAGAGCCAGAAGCAGCTAGCAGACCCTTCACCTACACAATGTCCTGCTGAGTAAAGGACATGGTAGAGAACGACAAGGAAGGAGAATTTGACCCATAAGAACAAGCACCCTCCTTATGGCGCATCTCATGCTACTTCTTGAAATAGTCATACTCAGGGTGGCCAGGATTCCGATAGTAGGCAAAAAAACAAAAACGAAGGCGATCCGCAACACCAGAAGAAGGCGACCCTCACCACCAGGAATGGGCAGCAGTGGCGAAGCACTATAATGAGAAGGCGTTGATGTAGCAGTCGGCATAGCAGGAGCTCGATCAGCGAGCATAGAGGGAACCACAAGCCAACCAGCACCACGGAGGCGAGTCTCTTTAGCACGAAGCTCGGCAAGCACCTCCGAGAGGGAAATACGGTCCCGAGCAAACAGGTTAGCCCGACGAGTCTCAAACTCTAGACAAAGCCAAGGCAAGAACTCATGAATACGCCGAAACTCCAAGTATGAAAGCACGGGCAAGCACGATAGACAACATTGCACAGAGAGTAAAGTTGATGCTAGATAGAAGAACACTTCGTGCAAAACTCGTCAATAGTGAATTCATCCTGCTGAAGTGCATGCTCTTGACAAACCGCATACAGATAAATAGAATCACCAGAAGGCCGGTACCACGCGCGAAGAGATCCACATCTTGGCAACAATAGATGTGAGTCCCATAAAATCATAGGAAAACTAAGGGAGAACACTGGAAGTGAGCACGGCCACAGCACAAGCATCTGCATCACACCACTGAGTATAAGCTGACAAATTAGCACGATAGCTGGCAAAAAACATCTGAGTAGTAGTTGGATACCTGTTGATCATTGGCACTCATTGCAGCATCTCCTCAAAAGCATCAATAGAAAGAACCGGTGGCGTTGACGAGGTAGGAGCCTAAGGATCAAATGGCACGGTGGACAGGGGACCTTGCTAGAGAGAACACCCAAACACGATGATCATGCATGTGTGCATAAAGCCAACAAACTCAGGGCTCGCAGAAGACGACGTGGTGTCACCTCTGGCTCTGTATGCTCTCTCTCTCTCTCTACACTCACGGGCTGGTAAACAACCTTCCAACAGAAGGAGGCAGCCGGACCTGCACCTAGATAACGTGCCCGCAGCAGGCAGCAACAAATGGAAAGAGCGAGCGAGGCAACAAATGGAGAAGCAGCCGGGCCCCTAGAAGAGACGGAATCAACTCCGAATAGCAGATCGGGCATGAAATTGGGGGGCCCTTGAGTCAAAATAGGACCCCCTTGAGCAGACCAGGAGCACAGTTCTGGCCTTGAGTTGAGGAGCAGCAACAAGTCAACAACGCCCTGAGCTTAGACAAGGAGCAGTGCGACGAGCAGCCGGATCCAATCAAGAACGACTGGGCACATCGATCACGATCGTCACAGCACAGCACGAGGTCGAGAAAGCACCTCACGTGGAGCAGTAGGATAAGAAGAAATGCTCGCGAGAGGAGAGCAACACACGAGGTGCAGCTGCTAGAAGATAGTTGGCAACGACAACGGGCATGAAGAGGGCAAATACAAGACGAGCTATACATATCTAACATAAGTAAGGGGTAATCGGTGTGCCCTGTTTTTCAAACAAGGAAGCCGCGAGTGACTCAAACACTTAGTACTCCCTCCGACTCAAATTAATTGACTTGCTTCCATTTAGATTCGGAGGTATCTAGACTAAAACAAGTCTAGATACATTTGAATCTAGAAAAAAGTCAACTAATTTTGGTCCGAGAAAGTAGATCAAATCATGGTAAGTAGCATTCTTTGTTTAATTTTGCGACAAATATTTTCCTTTTTTGCAATAGATGGATATTTGTATTCCTTCATGAGATAAAAGCCTACAACTACAAATTAGCTCAAAATTTGGACACAGGGGCCCAATAATCACGAAGTATGTGGTTTTTTCACAAGTTATAACATGTCCCATCTAAATCGTAAAGTGGCATTGAGCATTGTATAGCTACTGGACATCTTTAGTCTCTAAGAAGTGAAGCTAAAGCAAGAGACCTTGATCTGATACAAATTGAAAGGACCTAGATGTCCCCTTGAGAGAGGAGGGTGAATGGACGTTTCAAAATAAATATTTGGGTTAATCCTAGTGTGAACTTAATGTAGTCAGATTATTTTCAATCATAAACCCTAAATATGGTAGGATTACCAAGTGCACCCAAATGAGATTTGCAATTCTAGTAAACAAGCAAGAAATACATATATCAACAAAATGAACTAAAGATTGTGGAATCTAAGGAGAGACGAGATAGAACCAATGTAATCCCTAAAGTTCAAAAATTTGTCGATGGTCTACACCCCGCTCTCGATTCATGCTCATCTCTCGAGGAATTACCCCTCGAGGCACTATGGATAGCTTCTTCCTCCACTTCAAAAATGGCAAGCTCCACAACTACTTATCGAACCATTCGAGCCTTTTCACAAGCTTCATGGACAGATCACCGAGCAACAACCAAACTTCTAGGATTTGGTGGTGATATGGGTATGATTACTCGGGTTCTTATGATTTGATTACCCTAGTTGTACAAAGGCTCACGTCCCATGAAGATCCAAGATGAAGGCCCATGAAGCATCTGACGGAAGTCTTATTTTAGTTAATAAGTAAATAGAAACCGATATTATGTTGGTGTTATAATCGTGAATATGTAACCTATCCGTATACGGCCTCGAGACCCAGCCTATTATAAATAGGCTGGGAGGAGCCAGCGGAGAGGTACCAAAAACCCCCAAGAAATCTGTAATAGCATTGTCCATCGATAATCAGACGACTTCGACTCCCTTGTTTGTCTGACATCCGATAAAATCCCCAGCATTCTCTTTTCCGCAAAACCCTAAGTCCATAGCTATGGGCATTGCCGAGGTTACCCCTCGTCAATTGGCGCTGTCTGTGGGAAACCTGAATGCTGGAGTAATGGATTCGGCAGACTCCTTTTCGTGAAGCAACAATCCGATGGAAGCGGCACCACACCCGCCCACCCCTGTCTCGGTCCCTGCCGATTTAAACAGCGGATTCGATCTCATCATCGAAAGTTCTCACTTTCAGGTGGAGGAACCCGAAGAACCGTGCCTCTCGACTCCGATTTCATCGAGACCGTCGGCCAAAAAATTGCGCCTATGGCGATACCCACATCATCTGTCGGATCATCCGCAGAGACGACACACCAGCCAGAGAAAGATAAAGAAAACACTAAAAACATAGCATATCTAGGGGATCTTGATGGTCTTTACGGCGATCTCTCCCTCGGGTCAGACTCTCAACTAACTCCACAACATGGATCGAGCCTAGCAAATACGAAACCCAAAGAAAATGGCGAAAGTATCAACTTCAGAATCAGGATGGCCGAAATCTACCTAGAACAGAAACTACTGGATTTCACTGATCCCCTAGACAGTGTCTCCCTCGAATCCAACGACGACGTAACTAGTTCATACATCACTCACCACCAAGTGTGCGTGATCATCGGGGATGCCTCAACTTAGCGCGACTCTAACGGTAACCATATCCTTGACCCCAATGATATTTTGTCAGATGATAATGCAGGAAGTCATGGAAACGAAGGAGACCCGACAAACAACTGCACAATCCTAGGAGGAGGAGAACCACGCAGAGGCGAGAGGCAAGCTCTCCAACTACCAGCCGAAGCATGGCAAAAATCAAGGGAATCAATTTCGGGTGTGGTCCCAATGATAGCCGAGGCCACATGCGAAGATCTACTAGCCTACCAATATTTGCTTCATCACAAGAAAAGGGATCTCCTAAGGATGCAGAGGCAACTCGACAAAAGGAAAAGGCTAGCCGACGAATCCAGCCTACGGTGGCCGCAACTAAGCTCTACCCGAGGATCAGGAAGTGTAACTGGAGGAGCACCGCCAAGGAGAGGAACCTCATGGCTGCCAAACATCCCTGAAGCTGAAAGAAACGAACTGGCTCGAGATCTTGATTTATCATTCATGTTAGTAGATCCAACAGGACACATCAAACTGAAAACAACCCAAGCCACAGTTGTAGCTACACAAATATATTTGATCACAACTCAACCTGCACCCGATGATCCTCGTGCAGCCCTCCACCGCTCTGCTTTGATGAACCTCGGTATGGTAGGAGCATCCCTTGCATAAGCAGAACAAGGAATCACACGACAACCTGACAGATCCCCACGTCGTCGCAGTAGCCCTCGGCAGGTGGGACACACTTGACGATCACGATCGCCACATCGGGTGCACTTTTCGGGCTCAGCACCGCGAAACAATGCAAGAGACGACATTACGCAGCACAGGATCGACAGATCCAAGGAAGAGCGCAACAGCCGAAGATATTATGATGGGGAAAGTGAGGACGAGCACGGACTATGTGGAGCCAGTTGCTTTACTCAATGGATTCGCAAGACCCTAGTACCCAAGGATTTCAAACTCCCCCATGACCGCCAGAAGTACGACGGCCTCCAGGAACCCGAAGCCTGGTTGGTAGATTATCTGGCCACCGTCAAGTTACAGGGTGGCTCCACGACCACCGCAATGCAGAGAATGCAGCTGCACCTAACCGGCACCACACGATCATGGCTAAGACAGCTACCCGAAGATTCCATCAGCAACTGGAATGACCTTGAAGACAAGTTCATCCGACATTTCCACTCCACATTTAAGCGACCCACATCTCTGGAGCAATTGCGAGTGTGCAAGTAGAAACCTGGAGAATCAATACGAGCCTTCATCCAGCGATGGAACATCATTAAAAACTCGGTTGAGGCCATATCCGACGAAAGGGAAATGGACGCCTTTAATGACGGCCTTTGCCGTCGAGAATTTATAGAAGAACTAGGACAGGTCAAGCCCAAGACAATTTCACAACTAATGGATATGGCAAATCGCTGGGCTGATGAAGAAGACGCAGTACACAACAAGCAAACACGCTCAATCGAACAAGATAGAGACATGCGCAACGATGATAGGAGACGAAGGAGCAACGACGAACACGGCAGGCCAAGCTATGTCATAGCTAGTTTCTCGGAAGAGGACAACCAAAAAATGATGATTACAATGGCGGGCATCGCAATAATAGGGATGATGTTAGAAGAAGGCAACCAACACAGCGATATCAGCCAAGAGTTCGAGACCCACCAATGTCCACAATGCAAATGCTGGAAGGACCCTGTAATATGCATTTTTATGTCGACTTAATGGGTAAAAGGCGATGCAACCATCTCATGAAGGACTACTGAACGTTCCTAAAGATGCAAGAGCTATGCAACACAAATGCAACCAAAGCAGCAAGCCAAGGGTATACTACTACACCTAGTACGTTAGCCATCAGCGCACCACCACCACCACCGCCAAATCACCCGCCGACAGGGCATCCGCAAAACACAACAAAATCAATAAAATGAGTACCCCGGGTCTAAGGGGGTAATGTTAATGATTCAGAAAGGATGCCCATCTAATAGGATCCAGAAGCTGATTACAAGACAAGTCAACATGGCAGAGATGGCACCACCAGCCACACCCGAATATCTCCACTGGTCAAAACAAGAAATCACATTCAGCAGAGCTGATCATCCACTTTGAGTATTGCGACTGGGCCACTCAGCCTTAATAGTGGAAGCACAAGTGGGTGGATTTGATATTAGTAAAATCTTCATGGATGCGGGAAGAAGCATCAACCTGATCTACGCCAAGACACTGAAGATGATGCACTATTCTTTAACAAATCTAGCACCAACAGAAACATCCTTCCATGGCATAGTACCAAGTAAAGCTGAAATTCCCTTAGGTAAAATATCTCTGAACGTTTTTTGGATCCAAGGAAAATTCCAAGTGTGAAAAGCTCGAGTTCAAAGTCATGGACTGGTCGTCATAATATCATGCGATCCTGGGTCGCTCAGCTTTTGCATGATTCATGGCAGTACCACATTATGTGTAACTAGTTTTGAAGATACCATCCCCAAACGGGGTCATAACAGTAAAGGGAAGCTTTACACGTTCCGACAATTGTGATGGGAGTTCAACAAAATCTCCAAATCCTTTGGATGGCAACTGAGTTTGAGTAACTAAAAAAGTCGGCAATCGTAGAACCTCTGGCAGGAGCACATGTCAATCCCGATCAGGCTTTTGACATCACAAAAGATATAAAGGAAGTCCAGATCCACCCTACTAACCCAAAAAAGACAACCTTTGTGGCCTACAATCTCGGTCTCGCATAGGAAAGCCCTCCATGATCACTAGAAGATTTTCGCATGGCTACCTTCCGACATGCCAGGAATTTCCAGGGAACTTGCTGAGCATGCATTAAATTTGGACATAAAGGCAAAACCAGTAAAGCAGTCACTTCGCTACTTTGCAGAGCCAAAATGAAAGGCCATTGGAAAGGAACTCCATCGCCTAACCGATGCGAAATTTATCAAGGAATTAAACAAAGCAGAGTGGGTCGCAAATCTAGTACGTGTCCCAAAGAAAATCATAAAAGAACTACGTATATGCATTGACTTCACGGCATTGAACAAACATTGTGCAAAGGATCACTTCCCACTACCACGGATCAATCAAATAATCAACGCAACCGCGTGAACGTCTTTCCTTCTTGGACGCATATTCATGATACCATCAAATTCGGATGAAGGAGGAAGATCAGGATACAACAACATTCATCACACCCTATGGTGTATTCTGCTATACAACAATGCCCTCTAGCCTCAAAAATGCGGGTGCAACATATCAACGGATAATGCACAACTTCATAGGAAGTCAAATTGGCACAAACGTACAAGTTCACATCGATGATGTTATAGTTATAACAAAACAAGGGTCAACTCTCGTCTAGGACCTCCAAGAAACATTCGAGAATCTCGATAAGTATTGCATCAAGCTTAACCCGACAAAATGTTCCTTTGGAGTCCCTGCAGGGCAACTTCTCGGATATCTCTTTTCAGCACGAGGGATAGAAACCAATCCTGAAAAAATACAGGCAATCCTAACAATGAAAAAACCGACGAATCTTCAAGGTGTGCAGTAGTTGGCTAGGCAAGTCGCAACACTCCGTCGTTTTATCGCCCGTCTAGGAGAAAAAGCACTACCATTCTACGCCCTTATGAGGAAATCAGATAAATTCGAATGGATGGAGGAAGCTCAGCGTGCCTTCGAAAACCTCAAGTAAACACTTTCGACATCCCATGTCGTCGTGTCCCCACGAGAAAAAGAGCCCCTGCTTCTCTACATTGCCGCCACTAATCAGGTGGTCAGCATAGTTTTGGTCGTAGAATGACCCGAAGAAGGGAAAACCCACGGTGTTTAGAGACCATTCTATTTTCTAAGTGAGGTCCTCCCTCCATCCAAACAAAGGTACCCACATTATCAGAAACTTGCATACGGAGTATTCATGACAGCACAAAAATTGCCACTATTTTATGGAACACCCGATCATAGTGGTCAATGAAGCACCTCTTTCCAATATTCTCTATAATCTAGAGGCCACCGTACACGTCTCTCTATGGGACATTGAGCTATCCCCTCGAGATATCACGTACAAAAAGCGCAAAGAAATTAAATCACAGGTTTTGCTTGACTTTATTACTGAGTGGACAGAACTACAGTGCGCGGGCCCACCGGACCTTTCTAGCGCATGGACAATGTACTTCGACGGATCAAAAAGAATAGAAGGAGCAAGGGTAGGAATCATATTAGTGTCACAAAGCTTCTAATAATGAAGCTGAGTACGAGGCCCTGTTGCACGGTATGCGTATGGCTAAAGCTTGCAGTGTAACTCGCCTAAAAATATTTGGTGATTCCAACCTTGTGGCATAACAAGCAATGAACAAGTGTGACATTGTCAGTGACAACATGATTTCCTACCCTGATCTGTATAGCATCATGGAAACTTAATTTGACGGATGTGGGATCTCACACATAGGAAGAGTGAGCAATGAAGAGGCTGACAATTTGGCAAACATCGGATCCTTATGCCTACCAGTACCACCTGGGTTTTTTTGGGAGGAGATAATGGAGCGCTCTATCAAGGCCAAAAGGGTCTCTAAGGTTATAGTGCCCAAAACAGGAAAAAAGATTAAGCTGTAGAAAGACTCGGGGGCTATGCCAGCACACGATGATATAGAAGAAGTCCTCGAGGAAGAGCTAGAAGTCGATGAAATCATGATAGTGGATCCGACATGGATGCAACCGTACATAGCATACATGATGAGAGGATAACTCCCTGAGGACGTGATAGAAGCTTGACGAATCACTCGACGATCAAAAGCCTTCAGGATCATCAATGGAGAACTATATAAGAGAAGTATTTTGGGTGTGCTACAGCGATGTGTCAAACCTGATGAAGGAAAGATTATACTCAAAGACATACATGAAGGAGTATGTGGTCATCACGCTAGCAGCCGGGAAATTGCTGCCAAAGCATTTAGGGTAGGATTCTATTGGCTCACAGCAGTACAAGATGCAAAAGATATTGTCAGAATATGTGAAGCATGTCGGCGGTTCGCAACAAAACCCGGTGCACCTGCCTCTGAATTAAATCCCATACCTCTTGCTTGGCCTTTCGCTCAATGCGGACTTGATATGGTGGGTAAACTTCACAAATCATCCTCAGGAGGATATGTCTTTCTGCTAGTAGCGGTCGACAAATTCACCAAATGGATTGAAGCAATGCCTGTTACCAGCTAGGATGGAACTACGGCTGTAAATTTCATTAAATCAATAGTGTTATGATTTGGCGTGCCAAACAACATCATCACCGACAATGGAACCAATTTCACCTCCAATGAGTTCAAAGAATATTGCGAGGATATGGGTATAAAAGTAAGCAATGCCTCAGTTGCTCTACTGCAAACTAATGGTCAAGTGGAAAAAACCAATGGCCTCGTAACTGCTGGTCTCAAGAAGAGATTACTAGCACCACTCGACAGAGCAAAAGAAGCATGGATTGATGAATTACCGTATGTTTTATGGATCTTGCGTACTACTCCAAATAGTTCGATGCAAGAAACACCTTTTTTCTGGTCCATGTCGCTGAAGCTTCCTTCCAGTCGAAGTAATTCACGAGTCTCCACGGGTAGCTGAATACAACGAGGAAGCATCCATGAAAGCACTTGAAGACGATGTTGATGCACTTGATGAAGCTCCTAATCTTGCCTTACAAAGGGCCACTATATATCAACAGAACTTGCGCAACTACCATAGCCGATGATTACGTCCTAGGTCCTTCATCGTATGAGACCTAGTTCTTCGCCTCAAGCAAGATGGTCACCATAAATTGGAGTCACCTTGAGAAGGACCTTATATTGTTACAGAAGTTATCCCCGAAGGAGCATATTAGCTTCAAGACAAGAAGTCAGAAGTCAAATACTTCAATTCGTGGAACGTCGCACAACTACAGCGTTTTTATGCTTACAATTTATGTTTTCTCGCAATTTAAATTACAATAAGGCTTACGGCCTGGCTTCTTAGCCATAATATTATTCAATAAAGGCCAACATCCAGGTGAACATGTCAAACCATTTATCTTCGTCTTCAGGTGTTAAATAAAAGATGAGTTATCCATACACTGATTCCTTTCTTTATACATTGTTTGTTTTCTTTAGCCACAAATCGGGGGCTTTTTTACACTTAGGAAATTTTCAAGCATCGCTCTGATAAAACTAACAAAAATTATGAGCCTATGTCCAAATACAGGCATCCGAACATAGCCTCGGGGGATACTCCCATCGGGACCGCTGGCGCACACTCGATAGAAAACTATATTGTGTATATAAGGTCAACAATTATTTCTACCCAAAGAAATATCAGCATAAGCCTATGAGTATTACTTTGGTGTATCCTCAAAGGATTACTCCCATCGGGAGATTCTATAAAAACCATCTGACAAAAACAAAAAGCTAATAAACTTCAGCAATTTCATCAGCCAAACAAGGCAGTCGATAAAAATTATACAAAAATCTCGAATCGCGCCCGACGCAATAAAACTCTGAATGTCGTATCCCGACATGAAGATAAGACCCCGGGATTCATCCTATGTGGCCTGGTAATCCCACAAGAATGCGCTATGCCGGTAAAATATCCGTATTGAGGATACGATGAAAAATCCCAACTGACGCATTGGGTACCCGACATAATAGAACTGGAATTCAGCATTCGATAAGACCTCAACGGCTCGAACTGAGTTACGCTAGTAAAATTCCAAGTTCAAGCCCGGGGACTTGAATTTGATGTAGCTCTATAGTGTTTTTTCCAGGAGAAATTAATGGATTCCCGATCTGTTGGATACATCAGGCATGTTGTACTAAATCCCTACAAAGCTAGACAAAATAAAAATATTTCATAAAACCTCGAATCATAGATACTGAAAACATCTTTGAGACTCAACCTGAATCTACGATTCAGATAAAGTCTCGGGGACTACTGACATGGGTATGATTATTCGGGTGCTTATGATTTGATTACCCTAGCTGTACAAAGGCTCACGACCCATGAAGATCCAAGATGAAGGCCCAGGAAGCATCCGACAAAAGTCTTAGTTTAGTTAATAAGAAAATAGAAACTGACATTGTGTTGGTATTGTAATCGTGAATATATAACCTATCAGTATATGGCTTCGAGATGCAGCCTATTATAAATAGGCTAGGAGGAGCCAGCGGAGAGGTACCAAAAAAACCGAGCAATCTGTAATAGCATAGTTCATCGATAATCAGACGACTTCGACTCCCTTGTTTATCTGACATTCGACAAAATCCCCAGCGTTCTCTTTTCTGCAAAACCCTAAGTCCATAGCTATGGGCATTGCCTAGGTTATCCCTCATCAGGTGGCCTCCAAGAGGAACACGCTCCTGGATCTCACTCGAACCAATCAACGTGAATATCTCAAACTGATACAACTTATGCACAAATCTAACCCTCGAACTTCACTCTATGCAACTCGTGTAATAGTTTGATTGTGAAGGGGAATAAAGAGAGAAGTCAACAAATAAATCCTAGGTAAGAATTCTCCTAACCTAGCCAAGGTGGCTACCCATAGTCAACTCTTCATTGATGATCTACACACCGCTCTCGAGGAATTACCCTCCACTTCAAGAATGGCAAGATCAACAACTACTTAGCAAAGCATTCGAGCCTTTTCACAAGCTTCAAGAACAAATCACTAAGAAACCACCAAACTTCTTGGATTTGGTGGCCTCTAAGAGTAACATGTCCTTTCCTTTTACTCGAACCAATCAACGCAGAGATCTCAAACTGGTGCAACTTGTGCACAAATCTAACCCTCGAATCTCACTCTATGCAACTCGTGCAATAGATTGATTGGAAAGGGGAATAAAAAGAGAAGTCAACAAATAAATCATACGTAACAACTCACCCACCCTAGCCATTTTTTGGAACCATTGGTCACTTCAACAATTTTGGGAACTATGGATACTCATTTGAAAATAATAACTCTGGATATGTAATAACCATTAGTCACTTCAACACTTTTGAAAATAAATTGGGATGTAACCAGTGATGTATACCAAAAAAGTGTAAAATATCAATTGAAAATAATGTGTATTTTGAGCTACACAAAAATTACAAAATTGTAAATCTGAGTATAGCGATTTTAAATCTCACCCAAAAAATTAAACTTTGTCATTTTAGTGTAGCTCAGAATACAAAACATCTTGAATTGATATTTTGCACATTTGTGGAATACATCATTAGCTACTTTAAAGATTTTAATTCATAACTTTTTGGAACTTATAAATATAGTTTAAGAAACTTAGTATGCAGAGAACACTGGTGCTCACGAGCACAAAAGACTTTCTTCAATGTTGCCATGTATAGAAAATATATCTAACACTATCCAAGGACTAATTTGAGGTCCTCAAAAGGCATTGACACATGCATATCATGCTGTGCCTCAGCCAAGATATTTTTCAAGTTGAATTTGGCAAGCGAAAGACCATGTTCTTTGAGAAAAGATGACCAATCAAACTACATGGCCTTGTGACCTACTGGTGGCTTTTTTTAACCAAATCAGCGAGCACTTCTTTCATTTGATTAGAACATTAGAAGGATAAGAAAATATAAATTGTTCCGATACAACCGAAATGATAGCAACTAGCAGAGAGAACTCTGTCGAAAACAAACGGAAAAACAGGCTGCAACAAGCATGAGCCTAGAAATTTTCCTATGACTCAACGAAAGAAAATAAGGAAAATCCTGATCAGGCTCTCTTGGTCTACTTGCTAGTTTACAAGCCAAGGGCCTTCCAGCGAAGAGCCAAATGCTTGCCTACTCCACTATCTTGGCAAGGATAACTGCCGGAGAAGAAATCTGGTTGTTAAACACCCCGAGCATTGCGCTCTTTCCAGAAAAACCACCATACCAGCATGATCACCAAATTCCATGAACGCGCTTCTCTTTTTGATTTGCCCACAATTTGCTCATGCCACCAACACTCGAGATCATCAGCCTCTTCAGGCTAAGAGGTGGAGTTAACTCCCAGCTTCTGAAGCACAAGTGCCCACACCTGCAGCAAGAAGGGGCAGTGATCGGGAGGAAGTAATGAACATGGCCATTAAACTTGTATGCCGACTGAACTGAATCATGTTGTCCGTCTAAAAGGTGCACCAATTGCAGCAGCTCCCAGAGCTCAGTGAACGGAATAACAACATCAAAAGTGATGGTTATCTTGATGTGCCTTACCCAACGGCCATCAAGCATAGCTTGCTGGATAGAGAGGTTGCGCATGGTGTAGTTCTTGAATAGGTCTAGCCAAACATCTTTGAAAGCACGGCCATTAAACCATGGATCATGCCAGAAACTATCAGTGGCTTTGCCTGTGACTTTTAGATCGTTTAATTTATTTACTGACAGCTGAACAATACCCTTATTACTAAATGTCCAATGCGCGTTGACATGGACATACCTTATAGGTACTCAAGTTTGGTACATACCTTTAAACTTCTAGCATTGAAGAAGCCCATGACGTTACTAAGTCCCAGTCGAGATTCGGGTGACCAAGGAGACTCCAACTGCTTGCGGCACACAACAAGATCAAGATAGAAGTTTAAAGAGAAAATTCTAATATGTAACCGACTCGGCCTTCTAACCCAAGACCTAGACTATCTATATAAAGGCTAGGAGGAGGCAGCGAGGAGGACAATCCACAACCCTAGTTTTCACATCATCGCCAGATTGCATCTGCGCACCCCCTGTAACTTTCGACTCCTCGATAATTCCAAGATAAGACAAGCAGGAGTAAGGTCCTCTACGAAACCTGAACCTGGGTAAACCCTGCGTCCCTGTGTGCTTGTTTGCTAGCCAATCGATGCCTCCAGCGCTCCGCACTTCCTCGAACCTAAGTCCATCTGCGATGGGCATTGATGAATTAACCCCTCGTCAATTGGCGCCGTCTATGGGAAAAGGGAGTGTTGATGTTGTGGCTTCCTTGGCCCCATCAACCGCGATCTATGACTCCGCAGTAGCGGAGACTCGCCTCCTCTTCGGTGCCTTCGACTTCACCATCCACACACCAGCCACCTGCCCGGATTTCGAGTCCGTATGCGATGGGATCGGCCTGGCGATCGGGAGCTTACGCTTCCAAGATGGTCAGCTAGGCACACTTCGCCTTCCTAACCAGCCGAAGGTTCCCGCGATTGCTCCAGCATCGTGGTTTCCACCGCCGATCGGCACCTTGAGCGAACTCAACGCCTCGACATCAGTCTGGAATACGGACAACAACAGCAGTTGCGAGTCCGATCTGGGCAATCTGGCAATAGAAGATGGAGCCTACGGCTCTGGATCTGAAAGCTGCGGGAGCAACAGCTTCCCTAGCCATTACATGTGCGCCGTCATCAACATGGGAGGCAACGGCGGCACTCGGGACAACACCGGCACTGGCGGTGGAATCCCAGTCGTGAACGGTGGCCCTGCCAACGACGTGCCCACCAACAATGGAATAGAAGGGCCCACCCTAGAAGATCAGCCGAATCTCTCAGTGAATGAGCAGACCCGAGATCGCGTGCTGATAAAGCTCAACGACATTGAGTGGGCTCGTTGCAGGGAAGCTCTACGGGGCAACCCCTGCCCCCTAACTCATCGCAAGACATGCTGATGGGTTATCACTAGCTTCTCAAGGAGGAGTTCAAGCGCCAGCAACAAGTAATCACCTAGCTCAATGCACGTAGAAGGGAAGCGGATAAGTCAAGCCTTCGACGAGCTCAACTCTCTTCCATTGGAGGATCCTCCTCCAAGAGTAACGATCATACAACTTCCAAGAGATGTTCTCGATTGGCTCACCTTACCGATAGGGAGCGAGAAGAGGCCGCACGAGTCCTCGACTTCTCATCTATGACGGTGGATATGCGGGGCAATGTGCTCGCGAAAACACCGCAGGTAGCGGTTACAACGGCCACCATGTACCTGCTCAACAACCAGCCACCGGCTGGAGACCCACGGGCCGCCATGCACCGATCTATGATCGCAAGCCTGGGGTTAGTCGAAGCTACTCTCATCAAGGATCTAGTGTCGGGTCCAAACAAAAACAAGGCTCTGGCCAAGCGCTACTCCCCCCCTCCTCCAGCAACGACAATCATGACTTGTCATGATGACGCCGCTCGCGATGACACGACTACGGCTATGACGCGCGTGATGACATCACGCAGCACAAAGTCGACAAGATGCGCGCTAGGCGTGCCTGTTCGACTGACTCGGAAGATGACAGGATAGAGCTCTGCAGATCCAGCTGCTTCAGCAGAGCCATTCAACAAAAGAGGATGCCAAAAGGGTTCAAACTCCCATCAGAGTACCCAAAATTCGACGGCCTCTAGGACCCAAAGATCTAGCTGGAGGATCATATTTCCTCCGTCAGGCTACATGGCGGAACCACGTGCATAGCAATGCAATGCCTCCAGCTATAGCTGCAAGGCGCCGCTCGTGCGTGGCTCAATAACCTCCCGCGCGGATCGATTCACAGCTAGGATGAGCTGGTCTATAACTTCGTGTGAAATTCAAGGGCACGTACAAAAGGTCTGCATCAATCGAAGAACTAAGAAGCTGCTACCAGAAGATGGGCGAGTTGTTGTGCTCATACATTCAGAGATGGTCCATCATAAAAAACTCTGCAAAAGACATCTCCGAGGATCGCACAATCGATGCATTCAATAGTGGCGTGCACTGTAGAGAGCTCAGAGAGGATCTAGGCTACTCAAAGAGCAAGAAAATCGACCACCTGATGGAGATCGCGAATAGGTGGGCCGATGGAGAGGACTCGGTAAAAAACCGTGTCCACTCAGATGATGACGAAGACCTCGGACGAATACGCGATCGCCGAGGCAAACGTCGAGTGCGCAGTTACGAGGACCACGAGCAAGTCGATATGGTCGCGGCTAGCTATGCTGACAAACGCGACGACAATAACCGCAGCAGCAGATACCGCTGTGGTGGATACCGCGATAGCGGGAAAACCACGCAAGTGTGGCAACGTTGCACTCACGACGAGGCACCTGGAACATCTATCCAGGACAAACTGTCCGGACCGTGCAACGCACACTTTTACATCGACAAGCACAACGGCAAGAAAAAGTCCAGCCACCTTCTAAATGACTGTCGCGAGTTCCTCAAGCTCCACGAAGGCCTAGCCCAGATGAATCGCGACGCGATAAACTAGGGTTGTGGAGCTACCCCGGGCGTTGTGGCTCATGGACCACCTCCACTGCCACCCGGGCCGCCACCACCTGCAGCTGCGCCTATCCAAAACCACGGAGGTGAGCCATACCCACGAGCACTAGGAAACATGGGGATGATCCAAAAAGGACGCCCATCAAATCGGGTGCAAAACTCAATCACTCGCCAAGTCAATCTGGCGGTGAACCCCTCGTCACACGTATTACTAAATCTATTCCTACAACTGGAGAATTTTAGCATTTAAATCATTATATGCACCAACATAATCGACTAGACAAAAACTCCATGCTCCTTTTCTATAGCAATTCCCATTGTTGTACAACAGCATCAACAGAGACTGACAGGCATAGTGACATTTGTTGAAAGCTGCAAAGACCCTAGAAGATAATAAGTGCCCGATTTTCATTACTACCTCTGTTCCAAAATATAAGCCTTTTTAGGAAGCAAATTAAGCTATCAAAAAATGCTTACATTTTGGAACAGAGGTAGTAGATTATTGTGGTCACAAGTGCTAGCAGGTTCTTTGGAGAGCATGGGAGCTGTTTCAATATGTATATATGTGTTTTTGCATTTCTTGAGCATATTTTTATGTGCATTTACACAACCATTTACATGCAGTGTGTGCCACTACAGGAAAAGTTGGCTTTTACAACAGACGATTTCCGTGGTTGAAGGCCCGTTTTTCGTGGCTAAAAAGTCCTCTACGACGGATGCCCATCGTGGTAAAAGCCCCGTCACAAAAGAATCTACCACGGTTTTTTTCCTGACCGTGGTGGATCGCACCCTTCGGCCATGAAAACGTATTCCGTCGTAAATATGTTTGCCAGCCACGTTGACTGCTGACGTCATGCAAAATGACACGTGCCAAACACCGTTAATGCCCAGTTACCGCCGTTAACGGCCACAGAAATCGTGGTAGAAGTCAGACCCAGTCAAGGCCTGCTAATAATTAAGTGGGCCGGCCCATAAGGGGAGACCAATAAGATTATGGCCCATTACTATTTCGTACTGCACTATTTGAAATGGGCCCACTAGTGCAGACATCCGTGGCCCGTGAACTTTCAGGTCCGATACTGTTTCAGCCTACAGAAGGCCCACCTTGGTCCAATACTGTGTGGCCCATTTTCATCCTAGGCTAAGTCTGTCCATTACTGCTAAGGCCTTTTGTCGGCCTGTCACTTTTCTCGCACCCATCATGGGCCGTTACGGCCCTCTATAGTTACGGCCTTTACTGCTCTGGACATTCACTGTTCCAGCCTTCTACTATTCGGTCCCATAAACGGGCTGAAGATTCTGGCATGCTAAAGTTCTGGCCTTGTTACTATTTCTGGTCTGTTACTATTCTGGCCTTTCACTATTCTGGTCTTTCACTGTTGCGGCCTTTCACTATTCCGGCCTTTACTGTTCCGACCTTTCACTGTTCTGGCCTTTCACTGTTCCGGCCTTTACGGCCTTTACTCGGTGTAGGCCTGTCACTGTTGATTGGTGGCCCATCAAGGACTGATAAAACGTTGTGGGCTTGCTACTGTTTAAGCCTATCTAACTTAGATCCATTGCCAGGACATAAACATGGATAAACAAAGAACACAAGTTCTCTAAAATGCTAAATAAATTCTGGAACTGTGGAAAAATCTTATAACTGGAAAATTAGTAAATTATTATAGTCCTGAAAAATTCCGTAGCTCGTAAAGCATCATCAGAGTACAACACAACTGATAAACAATATAATCTCAGTTTCAAAAATGTTCCTTTTAGGGAGCTCGCGCCGCCTCACATGTAACAGCGGGATTACCACGAGACTTGTTGAGGATATTATTAAGTAGATTCTCCGTCAAAGCTTGCCTGTTTTTTAACTCAGATAACTCCTTCCTTACTATGCAGACTACTGCATCTGTTCTGTTGGCTTCCTGTCCAACTACATCAAGTGCATCTTGGAGTGCAGCACCAAAAACTCTTTCTGCTGGAATGTATGGAGCAGTCGAGATTGTGTACCTACGTGAGCAATATGCACTGTCACTGCTGCTCTATCCAAAGAGATCTACACTTGAGGTAGTTGTTTTCTGTTCTGCCTTCATATTTATATTTGCAACCTAAAAAAAAGAAACGTCATATAACATAATTACCAAGGAAAACAAAAACCAACAAATTTCAAATCAGTCGTTTTGCTAAAAGGAAGAAAGCAATTAGTAACGGCAGGGCATCATACATCTCTTTCTTCTAAAATAACTGGAACAGTTGACTTCATAGAGGGATGAGATAGTGTGCAACTATCACTTCTGCCCTGTGAAATGACTGCTCTACTTGATGAAGGCTGAAACTAAGATAAAAGAAGTTACAACATCATACAAAGAAACAAAACTACCATGTTCATTCTCAAAGATTTTCAAAAGATTATTCGGTCTGTTATAGCGATGTAAGCACTCGACACAAGGACCTCATGCAGACGGGTGCCTCTAATAGAATAGAAAAATCATTTTAGAGAAATGGTCAAACAATCTATCGAACAGTTAGAATGTTTAAATTTTTTGATTGTCTGCCCAAAGAAAAAGTGTCCTATCATCTACCTCGTATTAAAATATCCATACACGTGTAGATACCAGAGTGAGATTTGAAGTAGGCGGTTCTTTATATTGGATTCCGTTGCATTTCTAGCCTTGTTATAATCACACTAGTGCCTCCAACAAAAATAACAACTCAACTAGAGTCAATGGCATGACACCAGGGGACTTAAACCTTAAAAAAGGGGGGCGTCCTTACAGTAGCTCTATGTAGAGTCTCAGGGTTGCTGATCTGTACATGTATGTTCATCGACGATGTCCACTGCATCAAGTAATTGGACTGGTGGTCTCCATAATTCAGTGTTGGTCCTCTGCATAATGGTGCAGCGAATAGTGAACACAAAAAGGTTCTAGTCTCACAGATGTTAGCATGAAGTGATACAAAAGCAATAGATACTTACGAGATTATAGGGACTATTCATTCTACAATTTCTAGTGTAAACTGCACATGTTCATTGTGTAACAACAGCAAATGGTTAGAAATAGTGGGGTAAGAAGAAACAAATGAAACAGACATCTTAGTGGAAGCAGCATAACTAATGTAAACGCGTACTACATACATAGGACAACAGCATCAAGCAAGAAATAACAATTAGTGCCATAGCCTACACCAAGCCAGCGAGAAATTATAACCGCATCACATATGGGCACTTACTAAAGTAGATAATGGAAGCAAATGTGTTAACCGTTGGCTGACTCATATTTCACCATGAAATACGAAATCGCACTTGAATGCCTTACGGTTAAACTTGACTACAAAAAAATTATTTTGGAAGATACGGGTAACAAGTATAGTACTTGTAAGTTACTACAAAAGTAGCACCAATGCAAAATACAGTTAACTACTACATATTTATCTTACCAAACTCCAAGGAGATATGGTTACCTCGGTCACGATGGTGTTTAGGCATGATGCGAATCCTGGGTGGTGACGTCGAGGTTGTCGAGGGTGCTGCGGTTGCGGTGCTTGTGGGCGAAGGTGAAGCAGAACAAGGGTTCCTCCGAGCGCTGATCGACATCAGCGAAGAAGAAGATTCCTGGCCGTGGGAATGTGTTCGGCGCGCCAGGAGAGTGGGTCGGTGATGCAGATCTGGTGCAGTGCACGGCGATGACGGTGAATCAGATCTAAGGTGCTGAAGGTAGATCTAGGGTTTTCCGCAGGGCTAGCGCAGCTGGGGCGAGGATTGTGTGTGGGTGAGGGGGGGTCGGTGGTAGGGGTAGGGTATAGAGGTACTGAACGGGGAAATTACAATTGAAGCCCCACGAACCGACTTCACTAGGGATAGAAGGGGGATTCCAAGATGTTTGAAACATTGGATAGCGGGAGATTTTCCCGTTCGACTAAATTCAGATTTATGTATAGTCCAAGTAGTAGTAAATTGGTAAGCCATACTCCCTGGAATCAAAGGCCGACAGGCACATCGGTGATCATCCATGGCCATTTGGCCATTTGGCATTTAAATATTGATCATCCATGGCCTAGATTGGCTCAGTTCAGATATTAAGGACGAGTTTGGCATCAAAGTATTTTTAAATTATTTAGAAAATATTTTGATTTCTGAATAAACTGAACTATTGAATACCTTTTAGTGTTTTCTTCCAACAAATAATAGGGGTTTAAACTGAAGTATTCTCCAAAACTATGTTTTTTAAAATAATTGAGAAAGAGGTCAGACCCCTTTTTAAAGAAACTGAGAAGAGAGAAAACTGAAGTATTACTTTGGTAGGCACTAAAATACTATGGCATTGATATATTTCCGTATTATATCTACTAGTTAAGTGCCCGTGCGTTGCTACGGTCAGTAAAATCCATCTCGCCTCATGCTTTGATCTCAACGTGATCTAGCCTTGCATAGTTCAAGTGAGTATTATCAAGCTCCCATCATTTGCGGAGATGGTGGTGCTTTATTAAGTTTCTCACACATTGCACTCCATAGTTAGTTGATTAATATCTTGTTTTACCAAACTAAGGCTAAGTTTCTTATGTTAGAAATAGAAGCACGAAGTAATCTTATCATCCATAAATAGCAGCATGAAACTTTTGGGTGAATTTTGTAAGAAAGACAAGTTTAATTCACTCTTGTATTTTTAGTCATTAAAAAGTGATTCCAATCAGCAACTCGTGTATGCAAATGTATTCTATTTCCTGACATACTTGAGATCCTCGCGAGATTAAAGTAGCATATAACCTCTCTGCAGAACGTGTAATCGGACATAATATACTATGCCATAGTTAGAATCCAAGACAAATGGCATCACATAAAAACAAAGTTTCTACAGTGATCTCCCGAACAATATATAGCGAAGTTTGTTGACATATTCTAAACCCATACCAAAGGAAAGGAAAAAATTAAGGTATGTATCTTCCGAATCTGGACAAAGTTTTAGCCAAAACACAAAAGCACCTTATGTGTTTTCTGAATCTGAACCAAAACATGGTCAGCTAAGCATTGATCATGTCCCACAAAAATAAAAGAAATGGGACAATGATATAAGAACCACACATTTACATCTCGACAATTAAGCAACACATGGAAGTAAAATCTGATAAGAGCATTCACCAACATGGAAAACCCACTCAGTTTTGCCTAGGCTATTCCAAGAAAATAGTACGGAAGAAGCACCATCCCCCGCCCCATATTTTCATGGCTTATCTATTCCACTGCCAACCTTACACACGTTACCACAATTTTAATCTTACTTTTACACGTCCTATCGGTAGTTGAAGGGTAAACATAGTAACAGATCAAGTGTTGTCGATCACCGGTGGACATCATCTCATCTCTAGGATCCACTTCATATTTCTCTCATCACCTAGCGGACACCCCTATTATTTGGCAAGATTAATCTGTGAAGTAATACAAAAGCTTTGTAAATAATATGATTATAGTACGAGACAAACACTATAAATTAACACCTGTACTTGTAGTGTGAACTCAAGCAAACTACAATACAGATAACTTATAATTAGAAAAAAAATCCAAAAAGGAAATACGAAACATATAGCTAAACTTTGCGATGGCACAACAGCAGATCATCACCTCTGTTAAGAAATCTGAACTCTTCGACAGTAAGCTGATGCTATTCAGTATACTGAGTGCATCCTAGCAGTATAGAGTGCAATGCTGACTCCAAGAAAATAAAATAGTGATAACATACAGCAACTCTTCCTTTTCATTAATAAGAATAATTTGTCTTCCTCTCTACGCAACAACCTGACAGTACAATAAATCTCCTGAAAGATATTTTGGTTATACATAAACACTTAGTTTGCCAAAAATAAATAAATAGCATGACATAATATACTCCTAGTAGCATTATAATGACTTCCCTTTCATACCGCTAGATGACATGATGGTCAAGCACAAGCTTGTGCTACTCATGGACAAAAGCTTCAGTTTTTCTACAATTGTGCTATTAAGATACTGGACTTCGTTTGAGTCACTTAACTGAAATGGCGCGGCAGCCAACTGGATATTTGTATAGGGAGAATGTTAACGATATCTAGAGAGTCACAACAGTTAATACCATATAACTTTTATCTAGGGAGAATGTTAACGATATCTAGGGAGTCACAACAGTTAATACCATATAACTTTTATCTAGGGAGAATGTTAACGATATAACTTTTCTCTAGGGAGAATGTTAACGAAAGTATGGAGCATCACTCGTATCAATGGAACATGGTAGACATGCTGCTTCTTAATTAACGTCTTGCTAAACCTAAACTTACAGTTTTAGCTATTTAGCTATCTTTTGGGTGGTGGTGCTGTTGTGTGGCGCAGCCGACGAGGGAGAAAAGCGCGACCAGGGCTCCTATTGTGGTGCAGAGGACACAGGGGCTTGTCACCAAGTTCATTGTGCTGCTGATCCATAGCAAGTCACAACAGTTTTGTTCCTGTCTGAGCGAGGTTTTAGCACATAACAATAGTTATGCAAAAGATAATATTTGTATAAAGTGCTCAATATAGGTTCTTATGACACATCTGGATTAATTTGAACTTGCACCTTTTCAGTAGAGATTTCTTGAAAAATTGCCTCATCGTTTTTGGTCAGGGAGCTCACAAGTTAGATGGGAGGCAGATACATAGCCTGACATGTAAGTTAACATCTTTTACCATATACCACTGAGCAACTGATGGAAAAGAAACCTCACTTTATATAGGTACTTCCAGTGAACATATTGCACTATAATAATTGTTAGATTACCAAATTTACAAAGCAGAGCAGAAACAACAATTGAAAGTCTAAAACTCTGTCACCATTGCACCAATTACTGATATAGTTGGTTTACCATTTAAATAACTGAATTCACATGCCTAGACAACAAAAACACTGCAGTGTACTATATAGTTTTTCATATTTTCATTTCAACCATGAATTTTTCGATCCATATGTCATCCTAAAGGGGAAAAGATGGGTACCTTTCTTGTCGATGGAGCAGTAGCAGGCATCGAGGTCGTCACAGGATGTTCCCCCTCGCATCAGCTCCACTACATGTTGTAGAAATTGATGTACCAGATCCGTACCAACGCCGATGATGTTGACCAGCATTGATACTGATACAAGCACATACACCGCACCGCGACGACGTGCCCATGGTTGTTATCGCCACCACACCGGACATGGCTGCCAGGGTGGTGGGTGGTCAGGATGGTGACCTCAAGGTGGTAGACATGGGTGGGGTGTGCGTTAGTGGAGACCTTGAGGCGGCCAGAGCCCTAGCGCACGAGAGAGGAAAAGCGAAATTGGGACATCGCATTTTCCAATCATTTCTTGTTCATCACGGCCAGTATGCTTATTTTAGTGATGATGTTTTTCTTCCCACCCAACCATCGGAAGAAAATAATCTTCTCTCTTTCTCGCTCTTCACTCCCCTGCCCACCGCCCATCTGCTCGTCAAAAAATAAGATTAAAAAAATTAATAGTACACTGCAACAACCAATTAGATGAAACCTTATGACAATTCATAAAGCTCATCAACAATTTACATCGGTGTCCACAAAATAGTCATGAACACAACTCTTGCTACAATTGCATACCCCTTTACACAGGACACCACAACATGAAGACAAAGTATTCAATAAATTCCATCAATTCTAAGCAGCAACTACAGAATATATATCCTCCTTGAAACAGGAACACAACATGAAGAAAAATATAGATCCCTACCAAATAATTTGATAAATGCCATCAACTTTAAGCACCAACTACCAATTATAGATCCCTATAAATCTTTATTAGATTAGTCCCGCAAATCCAGAATGCCATGTGTATAACCAAAAGGTCACTATCCTTAAATGAGCTCTTCTCTTTATCCTGTGCTTCACACAATGCTTATATATTTGGACTATAATAATTTAAAATTGATGACAAAAAGAATGATATCCCAGTGGTCTGTTCTAGATTAAAGTTGGGAAGACCCTGCCTCCTGATAAAAATAAGACCATGCAAGCTTACATCCTATCACGACACCAGATTAAGAAACTGAACATAACTACCTTACTACATATTGGACATACTTAAGACTACGTGGTGTTACCAGACTAACAGACAGACGGTAACTTTAGTCCAGTTGAGTGAATGTGTTCTTAATATGGGCGAGTCAAGTCCATGGCTCTTGCTTGCTCGTTTGTCTGATTCCAAAAACTATGTATGCAGCCATCAGTCAAAACAGGATTTCTGAATAATACAAGAACAATCATCTTTCTCTATATTTCCATATCATCAATACTAAAGAAAATTATATTTGCAATGGTACGATTCTTCTTGAACATGCGCAGATACATAAAACCCACTGCTAGTTGGCTGGACTACACAGAGAAGGAAAGCTGGGGAGGAGAACCAAAAAAACTTACCCGACCATAGTCGAGGAACAGTCAAAGCCATGCTCCAAGGTTTTAGTAACAAATACCAACATTCCATTGGCGCCGTAGTTGAGATAGTCACACTGGAGCAGGGTATATGAACTTGATATCTAAGAATGCATAAGTTATGTTAGCTTCAGAAACAAGATGCACTTTGCATGGCAATACCAAAATAGATTAAGGTGGACTTTGTATTACTATCAGCTACCCAGGGCATATTATCTTCTTATAGATTCACAAAAGTGAAAGTAATGCACCTTAAACTGTCGCACATTCTGCAGGCTAACATGGTTAGATCTAGGTAGTAAGAACAATCAAAGAAATAGGATTGTTCGTACAAGCATGTTAACCGCAGATTAAAGCAACTCAACATCTTATTCGGTTCTATTTCTATAATTATTAACATAATATAGCACACTTCAATCAAGTATTTTGATTAAGTGCAAACATCATTAGGATCCAATAATTCCAACTTGTTTACTATAGTGAGGAACACATAATAAATATTTCTACCTTGAAGATATAGAACAGAAAACCCACTTCTTCTGTACTTCCATGCCACCAAGCATGTGGTCCAACTTCTGTTATTGTTGCGCATGCTCCTCCTTCTCCATTGGTCATCTGGCAGTGAGTCTGACATAATTATTTGAGAAAACTTTAAGCAAAATTAGCCAGAACATCCAGAGAAATAGACTGTTGAAAAATGCTTACAACTGCAATGTTGAAGAATTTATTTATTTTTCTTAAGCGAAGAGTGCAAGAATAGTTCTCAAAACTGCCACCATGAAATTATGGACAGTATGCGTTTCACGTGTGTTTGGTCGCTGTAAGCATCTGAAATAGATGATTTGGACACCTCATCAACATGGACTGAGGTCAGTAGCATATATTAGGTATGTCTAGGAACCAAAAAGCAATAAACGTTACTCTTAGGAATTGATCAAGTGACCATAAAAAAGATGAGTGCGCGTCCAATATATGGACTGTAATCAGAACCATGTAAATACTTCGTTCTAAGTTGAGTAACCAGAACCATGTAAATTTTCAAAGCCTGTAGATGGACTGTAATTAGAAGGTTCTATTGTATGAGATAAATGACATAAATCCACAAGAATATGCAACCCACTACTGACTACTCCCTAGCGTCAATTTCTAGTAGTAGAGGCTTAAGATTAAATCAAACTAATGGAATATATATGCTTCTGTACCCAAACTGCGCCTGCATTTAGCACCTCCAGGAAGTTGCTGGGCACACAACTATCCATACGAGCATTAAGTACAAGCATTCACCAATCTAAAAAATAATCGGAGAAAAAAATCAGAACCGCCTATACCTTGATGTGTCCGATGTGGACATTGGGGAGAAGCATGGCCGCCGGTGAAGTTGCTCGCGCCGACGAGGAGATGCAGAGGCAGAGGAGGAGGAGATCGACGGTGGGGCGGTACATGCGGCCAAAGCTGGGATCGGGGCTCCGTAGCTGATACCTCTAGCCACGGTGGTGCTGGAGTTTGGCGGCAGCGGCTCGCCGGGAGGGGAGAGGTCATAGAGGGTAGATCTTTATGGTGGGGTGAGTCGGAGGTGGAACTGGCGGCGATGAAGGCGTGAGTTATCTCGACGTGAGCCCTATGGCAGCGGCGCGAGCCGTGAGGTCGCAGGCTCTGGGGGATGGGGAGAAGGCGATGTTGGAGGGAGGCGTCGCGGCGTTGACTGCGGCTGGTACGGGGCCTCTTTTCTCCTCTGGTCTGCGGGTTGATTTGAGGGGTGAAAATGCAAGATACAGAGGAGACGGGCGACGACGGAGGAGCGAAACGCCTTGTGCCAGGAAACGGAATGCTATGTTCTTTTTAGGTAGTAGAGATAGAGATAACAACAGAGATACATAGGCTTGTTAACCCTAGCAAGCTCGGTTTTAGCTCTCAGGTATGTATATTGATGGTAAGATCTAGATAAATATAAGCCTGCTAGCAAAACACTCCTAACAAAACAATGATAAAGCAGTTTCAGTTTCAGTAAGAAATCTATTTTTTACAAGATCTAATATGCAATACTAATTTCTTTTACTCCTCACTCAATCAATATTAAATAGTACGATCATTAGAATTTTAGAATTTTGTTAACCTGCAAATCAACTATCCAACCAGGGTATGCATACCTATCCTCGCTGTGTGCAAAATCTATGCAAGAAACATAACAAAGATATCGATAGATGACACATATGAGAAAGATTAAGGTTGCAGAGCACGTACGCAAGCAGTGCGAAGATCCGGTCAGCAGAATGGTGAAACGGCGGCAATGTCGACCTTGAGCGCAATCAATCTGGGATTTCGATCAACGGACCTAGACTGGAATCGATCTAGGATTTCGATCAAGAGATTCAAGCTCTTTTTATTGGCATTTTAGAACAAAGTTTGTGTTCGAATAGAGTTCGTATAGGAGACATTTCCTCTTGTATGCTTCCTGGTTTGAGATGGACGAAAATCTAAGGTGTCCACGCGCAAAGGCAGCACCAGTTCCATTGAAAGGAGGCCAGGCGCAATGGCAGCACTCAATTCCATTGAAAGAATGCTAGGCGCAACGACAGCACCAATTCCATCGAGTCCGGTCTAGACCAATGCCCGAGTTTAGCCAGGCTTTAGATTAGAGCGTAGAGGGCCACCTCTAGGAAAATGTGAGGAAGATGACGAAGCCGGCGATCGTGAACATGGAAGAATCGACGGTGGCGTTCTCGGCAGCTGTCTCGCTCACGCCATTGAGCAGAGGCTCCTCCGAAACAGAGGACCGAGACATATCCTCTTCTGGTCGTTTCAGTTGATATTTCTGGACCAGAAGAAAATTAACAGTCAAACAATGAAACCCGGTTGGGGGAAATGTCAACAATAAATGGATCAGATTTCTGGCTTAGAATCCTCACAAAAGGATTTCACGTGCACACATTATAATCATAGTCGATCATTTGGGGAAAGGATCCTCACATCCATGCAATTTACTTGGACCAATATTACCACCACAAAACGAAAACGAAAGGGCCAAAAAACATCGGGGAAAAAAGGGGTTTGTTTCAATGACGGATTAGATTTCTGGTTTGGAATCCTCTGAAAAGGATTACATGTGCGCACGTTATAATCATAGTCTGATCATTTGGGGAAAGGATCCTCACATCCATCGAATTTTACAAGTACCAAAATAATAAAAATCAAGAAAAAAGTGTTTTCAGAAAATAGAGACGAAAATAATGGATCAGATTTCTGGCTTGGAATACCGATGGATTTCATTTGCGCACAGTATAATCACAGTCGATAAGTTGTAGAAAGGGACATATCGTCATATCCAAAATTTCTTGGGAAAACAAACATATCGGGACAGAAAAATAAAAAAGGGGCTAAAACAAAAGAGACAAAGAAAAGATGTAGAAAGGGTCTTGCATCGAGATTATTAGTTGCTTACCGCTGCACATTTTATCAAGATCAACCTGTGGGAATAGCCGTCCCTTCCTTACCAAAGAAAGAAAAAAGGAATGACGCGGTCTGGTTTACAAGTAAGAAAGAAATAGGATTAACAAGGGTAAAGGTTACGTTTTAGCAGAGATGGATCACATTTCTGGCTTGGAATCCTCTGATAAGAACTATATTTGCACACAGTATAATCATAGTCGATAAGTTGGGGAAAGGATCCTCACTTCCATCTCAAATCTGAACGAAAACTGAAGGGGGGAAGAGAGAGATCTCACCGGACAAATACAAAGCAAAACGACCAGAAGAAATATCAACCGAATCTGAAACAGAGGAACAGAGAAATATCCTCCGAGGACCCGGCGACGAGAAGCACCCGGCCGGCAAGGACCGAGATAGCACTGCGCTGGCAAGGACCAAGATGACGTCCGCCCCCCATGGCAGCGCCCCCACTGCGATACCCACGCCACCGCACAGCTCCCCGATGTTGCGCTACTCGAGCTGCAGGTACGCGGCGAGCAGCAGCCACACCACCACGCGGGACACGACGTCTGCTTGGTCCGCCACCGCGTCGGGCGCCCCCCACCCCGCGCCGACGCCGATGTATTTTGGGGAATTTTGAGATTGGATGTGGATGTGGATAAGGGATTTCGCCTGTGTAGGGTCGTTCGCTGGAAGCGGTATTTTTTCAGCGGTGGCATCCGTCGGTAATTTTAGAGCGAACGCTGGAACTCGTGATCAACATCTGTCTAATAAATATCGGACGATCTACATACATCCAACGTTTGATGTTTGAGGACGACCTACGATCACCAACTCCCTTTTAATAGTAAAGATTCATAAACGATGATGCGTATGAAGATGTTGTCACCAAGACAGGTAGTGAGCACAAAAATGATGATTAAAGCCTCAATCAACTCGAGTGAATTTGTTTATCCATAGTCCAACTAATAATAGTAGAATGGTAGGCCGGTGGTATGGAAAATCGAGTGCAATAATAAAGCATCATGAGCTTTTAAAAAATAAAGCACCCTTTATCGATAACTTTTCAATCACTATGGTTGGCAGTGTTCATACATCTATTCTAAACAAAAATATGGGAACCCACTATTTCGCTAATGTGAATAATTTAGCCCGTTAAGTCATGGTACGGGCACGAGTAGATAGACCCATACCCTACCCATTTAAACTGACATAGTAGTAAAATTTACCTGTAGACTTACAACCTATGGGGTCAAGCTATCTAGGGAAGAGTATGATACTTTGGCTTCTAAACTTCAATATGTTTCATGGGTACGGGCATGGGTAAAGTTTTATACCCACGAGTACGGGTATGGGTAAAATTTTCTACCTATTGACTAAACGGGAGTGGGTATGATATTGTTCTACCCTACTCACATCCTACCCATTGTCAGCCTTACTTCGCGTTCATTCATTAATGGTGGCCATGTTTTTCTTCAGGTTTTCCGAAAGTTGTTCGGTCATGCACACATAGCATATTCTATAAAGTACAGTAGTGCAACATACGTAGACCGCAATTAATTATTCGAGCTAATCACTATTGTTCTTATTTAAAAATAAAAATTATTTGGCTTTGGAGCATGTCCAACAAACTTTTTGTATTGAATTGCTAAAATCTGATTCTAGGAAGAGGAGCACGAACGTTTATCAATGGAACACAATTTCCAATTTTCTAGCCTTCCTATAAACATTCATTAGTGTTTGCTCTTCCTAGAAAAAATCATGTCTACTCTCTTTGTTCCGAAATATAAGACGTTTTAGCTTTGTGAAATAAATGTATCTAGACGCCTTTTAATGTAAAGGTTCACTCCAAACATCTACGAATCCAAACACTAAATAGCGTCTAGATACATTCGTTTGACAAAGCTAAAACATCTTATATTTCTGAACAGAGGAAGTACATGACAATGATGTGTGGTGTCAACCACTCGGCCACCCAACAAATAAACCCCCTTTATTGATAAATTTTGAATCATGATGGCTAGGAGTGTTCAAAATTATGTTTAAAAGGAAATTTTGGGAACCCACTATTCCGCTAACGTGAATAATATAGTGCGCCTGAGCAACGAGATCAAAGCCACCCATGAGGTAAGCTCATTAAAAACAAGAAGAGATGTGGGATTGCTAGGCCCCACAAGTAATCTGTCCTCACAACTCTTATTGTCCATTCACGCTCATTGATACATGCGTCCTTATTTTTCCTTGAGATTATTCGAAAGTTGTTCGGTCATGCACATATAGCATCATCGCCAATGTTTTTGAATTATCTCTACTACTATAATGGAGAAGTTTTGAATTAGATCCCACCAATCCTAACTGTTGGTCTGTTAGATCCAATGGTTCAGAGCAGTTGGATTCGTGTTGAAGGAGTAGTACCTAGAGCAAACTCCACCATGTTCTAGAACCATCATGTCACCCCCTTCCCTGCAAAAAAAAAGTTCATAACACAGTAGGTTGTATTCTCAATATGTGTAGATAGTTATTATTAATATACTTAGTATGCATTTTTTTTCTCTGATAAGACTATTGGTTAATGTATATTAAGTTACATTTCATATAGTATATACGAGAGTGGCACGTTCCTTTTACTAGTAGGAAGTAGCGTGTGACTTCTTGCAAATCTTGCCACTATATAATGTACGAGTAACTTTGAATAATGAAAATTGAATCAAGACTGGCAAATCCTAACAATGTTAACTCTTGGATCTTTTTTCCATTCTAGCATGCAGAAGATTCTATCGATAGTCCTTAGCACAATGAACGCTGATACGTCCAAAACGTATCTACTTTTCCGAAGACTTTTGCTATTGTTTCTCCTCTAAACTTGTGTGATTTGGATGCAACTAACGCGGACTGACGCTGTTTTCAGCAGAATTGCCCTGGTGTCTACTATTTGTGCAGAAAATCAACTATCAGGAAAAATCCTGGAAAATATGCCGAAAATCCTATTTGACCAGAAGACTCCTAGAGCCAGAATACGAGATGGAGGGGGGCTGGGCCCAGGCCACACCACCTGGCCGCGTGGGCAAGCCCAGGCCGCGCCAGGGGGTGGTCTGGACGCCCCAGACTCCCCATCGGTCTCCCTCTTCGCCTATAAGTTGCCTTCTGACCTAAAAACTCAAGGGGGTTGGACGTTTTTCCAGAAGGAGTTCCGCTCCGCCGCCACCATCAGATTCCACGAAACAGCACCAGAAACTCCGTTCTGGCACCCTTCCGGGACGGGGAATTTGAGGAGATCATCGCCATCATCATCACCATCGCTTCTCCATCGACCATCCATGTTTCCCCCATCTATGAGTGAGTAATCCTCCGCTGTAGGCTATGGGGATGGTAGGGATTGGATGAGATCGTTCATGTAATGGCATTAGATTGTTAGGGCATGGTGCCTAGTATCTACTATTAGTGCTTTATGACTTTGTTGCGACTTGTTATGCTTAATGCTTATCACTAGGGACCAAGTGCCATGATTTCATATCTGAACATGTTATTGATTCATTATGATAGTATTTTTTTGGTCTTATCTACAAGTTGTATACACACGTTGTTGTCCGGAACCAATGGTCCCGAAGTGACAGAAATCGGGATAACCGGAGGGAATGGCTTTGATGTGAGGATCACATGTGTTCACGGAGTGTTAATGCTTTGATCCAGTGCTTTATTAAAAGGAGCACCTTAATTGCTAGTAGTTCCCTTGAGGCCCCGCTGCAAACGATCTGGCAGGACAAAAGATGTTGTGCAAGTTCTCATTGCGAGCACGTATGACTATATATGGAACACATGCCTAGGATTATCTAGTACTTGGATGCTTATTCTTATTTATCTGCAATTGCCCTATGTTCTGATTGCTATGTGAATTGTCTTGTCCATGCAACACCCGTCCATCCATCCCTATGCCTACCGCACTCGAATCCTACTGTTTACTGATGTCTTTACTTTACTACTGCTGCTACTTTACTATTCCTACTACAAAACTGTTGCTACTGATAAACTGCTGTGAGCAAGATTGTTTCCAGGTGCAGCTGAATTGACAACTCAGTTGTTAAGGCTTATAAATATTCTTTGGCTCCCCTTGTGTCGAATAAATAAATTGGGTTTCACTTCCCTCGAAAATACTGCGATACACCCCCTATACTTGTGGGTCATCAAACGCTATGCAAAAACCACAAAGATTCTAATGACATGTTATACATTTAATTATCTTATCATACCCAGTATATAGTGTATGAATAACTTTGAACTTTAACCGTTGGATGAAGATTAGAAATCCCAACATTGCTTACCGATGGATTTTCCTTCCACTCTAACATTTAGAAGATTCTATTGATATAGTCTTGTGGGTCATCAAGACTATTTTATGGCGCCGTTGCCCGGGAGCGTAGCATTATTTATCAAGTTCACTTGGATTCTCTATTGTTCGCTGCTATCCATCCATTATGGGTAAGTCTCGTGATGGCAAGGTTCCTATTTTACCATCCACTACAAGAAGAGGTACGGTTCTGAACACCTCTATTGTTCTTGATTCACCATCTGTTATGAGTAAGCTTGTTACACCACCGCATACACATGCTACACACACTGCTACTACTGCTGAATCTGAAACTTCTGATGCTTATGATGCTGCTTCTACTGTGCTTGATAAGAGTGGTTCATTAGGTCCGTTCCTAGATGCTACGATTGCTAGAACTATAGCTGGAAATACTGAAACTCTTAATAAAGACAGTACTACACCTGTTAGTTCACCTGAGTCTAGTGAAAGTTATGATATTGAAGATGGTTATGTTGAGATGACCGATGAATTTATTAAAGAATGTAAAAACATCCATGATAGGAGCGTTGCTAAGAGTCTCCTTGAGAGGCGTACTATTAGACCCAAATTGTCTCCTATTGCTAAGTTTGCTGCTTCTCCTATAAACATTATAGATAAAGATTATGATTTCTCTCTTGATCTATCTTACATAGCTATTGTTGAGAAAGAACCTTTTTGTGGGACTAAGAATGAAAGTGCAGTAGCACATATGAATGAACTTTCTACCATGAGTGGCTTGTTTTCTGATGATATTAAGATGCGTACTTACTTTGTTGCTAAGATTTTCCCCTTTTCACTGAAAGGAGAAGCTAAAACTTAGTTTAGTAATTTACCTCCTGGATCTATTGATAGCCCTGATTGCTTGATTAGTACTTTCCTGCAGAAATATTTTCCTCCTAGTGCTAGACATGCTATTTTGCAGGAACTTTTTGATTTTAAACAGGGAGAAAAAGAGGTATTGCCCGAATCTTGGGCAAGGTTTTGTGCTTTGATTCATGCACAGGCTGGAAGTCCATTACCTAAGAATGAGCTTCTTGATATATTTTATAATGGACTAACCGAGGAATCTAGGACATGCCTAGATAGTTGTGCTGATTGCGTTTTCAGGAATAGGACTCCTAAGGAAGCTGAGGAATTAATGGCTAAAATAAGCAAGAACTATGAAGATGGGACTCCTCCTAAACAAGCTATACCTGAAGTAATTGTACCTGAACCTACTATACCAGTGCCTATTACAACATCAAAGAAGAGGGGAGTTATTGAATTAAATGATGAAGTGATGAAGGAATCTAAGAAATGTCTTAAGGAGAAGGGAATTAAAGCTGCAAATGTCAAGAATTTACCTCCTATAGAAGAATTATGTAAGCCTATCCCCTACTCTTCCACTATTGAGGTACACTCTCTCCAACACTTTGATGAAGGTGATATCCCTTACTCTAAACCTCCTGATCAATCTTAGAAGAATTTGATATCTTTATTGTTAAACAAGATAATTTTTAATAAAAGGGTGCAAAATTATCTAATGGAAAACACTAGAGCTATTGTTGAGTTGAAAGATATTGTGGAAAGAACCTCTAATGATGTTAAAATGATTGTTAAACACTTTCAAATGGTTAAAACTCAAATAGATCAACTCGTTAAAGTGCAAAAAGACTTGCTAGTTAATGCTGCTAAAGAAAAACATGCTTATGAAATTAGAACTAGAAGTGGTGCTGCTACCCAGGATCCTCTATATCCTGAGGGGCATCCCAAAAGAATTGAGCAGGATTCTCAACAAGCTGAAAATAGTGGTTCTACTTGTAAGAAAAGGAAAAAGAAACATAAAACTGGTGTAGAACCCTCTGAACCTGCTATAGATCCTAATAGTATATCTATTTCTGATGCTGAAACTGAAAGTGGTAATGAAGAAAATGAAGCTCCAAATGAAGAAAAAGTTGAAGAAGAACCTGAAAAGCACACTAAGAATACTAAATACACTAAAGAAGATTTTATTGCTAAGAAACATGGTAGTGAAAGAGAACCTTGGGTCCAAAAACCTATGCCTTTCCCTGATAAGAAACACAAGTCAAAGGAAGATGAACACTATAATAAGTTTTGTGAGTGGATGAAACCTTTATTCCTGCAAATTCCTTTAACTAATGCTATTAAATTACCTCCTTACTCAAAGTATATGAAAGATATTGTCTCAAATAAAAGGAAGATCCCTAATGAAGAAATCTCTACTTTGCTTGCTAATTATTCCTTTAATGGTAAGGTTCCAAAGAAACTTGGAGACCCAGGGATTCCAACTATCCCTTGCTCTATTAAGAATAGTTATGTTAGAACTGCTTTGTGTGATTTGGAAGCTGGAGTTAGTGTTATGCATTTCTCTCTATATAAGAGGCTTCAACTAGAAAAATTAATACCAACTGATATATCTGCAAATGACTGATAAATCTACCACTATTCTTGTTGGTATATGTGAGGATGTACCTGTTCAAGTGGCTCATAATTGCTTGATATTAACTGATTTTGTTGTGCTTGAAATGCCTGAAGATGATAATATGTCTATTATTCTTGGGAGACCTTTTCTTAATACTGAAGGGGCTGTTATTAATTGTAATCAAGGAAAGGTGACTCTCAATGTTAATGACAAGGAACATACTGTCTATTTCCCCAAGAAGATTGAAAGGACTTTTGGTTTGAATTCAATTGAACATATTGAGGGCATTCGAGTTGGAGAAATATATTGTCCCATACCAAGAGAAAAATTTGAAACTATTATGATTGGGACCATCGCTATCAAGGTTGAGGTCACATAATCATTAGTGGAATACAAAGTTTTGTCTCATATGGAATTGCTTTGGTAGCAAGAGCTGATCAACCTTGTTAACAAAAGGATTCCGTTGAACAAAACAATGTTTTCACTATGATTATCTCTGCTTACTTCTATTCTATCCATTTTAGCTTTTGTTTTCGTTTAGTTTATCTTTTTATTGTTAGTTGCTTGCATGTTAGAGTGTCTTAGAACTTCTGTAGTTCTATCTTTGTTTTGTCCTTGCATCATTTTTCGAGAAAATCTGTCTGTCAGAAAATCATTCTTCTATACCTGAAAATGCCCAAAAATAAAGTGTCTTGAAAAATTCCAGAAAATTCATATTAAATTTTTACGTGAAAAAAGGGGCAGAGGAGTGCCTGGGAGGTACTAGGGGGACCCACCAGGCAGGCTCACCACCTGGTGGCGCGGCCTGCCCTGGGTGGCGCCATGCCATGGTGTGGGCCACCCCTGGCCCTCCACTAACTCTCTCACCTGCCACTTTCTTCTCTCTCTCCCGAGTAAGCTCTAGTTCATTGCTCAAAATTGCGTCCTTGCTGTGCTTGCTCTCGATTTTTTCAATCTCCTTGCTCAGCCCATCTTTGTTGCTGAAATTTGGAGCACTTGTTCTCTGGTATGTGACTCCTCCCCTTGTCCAAGTAGATTTATGTTTAGTGGATTATATCTTGAGTATTTTGCTGCTGTAGGTGACAGGTTATGAGAGCTTGTAAGCTTGTTTGATGCTTAGATATATAGTTTTGATGCATGTTTAGGCCTCTTACAAGTCCCTATGAGTAGTATCCTTCATTATATTCACTTTGCAATCACTTGTTTAATAGGTGTTTAAATTTCAGAATAGAAGATGAATGAGCATCAACTAAACCAACATGAACTATGGGTGCTTGAGGTCATGAAGGTCCACCGGGAGGAGGAAGGTTTTCCTTCCATTTATCCATGTTCTGAGTTCATGAGAGCTACGGGAATTCTCCAAGATTTCCACACTTTGGTTAATAATGAAGGGTTAGAGCACTTTTTGGAATACGAGCCTTGTCAATTTGTGAAGCTAACCATGTCTGTGGTGCAGGACTTTCAATTTAGTCACTCTTTGCCTAACCCCATGGTCCACTACAAAATTTATAATATCGTTGTCAACCTTTCTCTCGATGACTTTTGTGCAGCTATTAAGGTACCTCAATGGGGATCATGTAGAAGGATTAGGGAGCAACCTGAACCACTCATGGATTTATACGCAGAAATTTGCCAAGGGAGCAGCTTCTCGAAGGAGAGTGGAAAAATTCGTAACATTCATCTTCCCTCCATTCGCTACTTTGCCTACTTTATTGCCAAGTGTGTTCTTGCTAGGAAAACTGCCAATAAGTTATCTTCATATGATCTAGCATTTATCTCTGCTGCTCTTAAGCGAGATAGGTCTTACAACTTAGGTGCTTTGATAGCTTTCCGTCTTGCTGCTAACTGATACATTGCAAATGTATCTATAATTTTTGATGTTCCATGCTTGGTTTTATCCACTTTCTTGTGTTTTGTTCCAACTTTGGAGTACTTTTATTATGATTTCTTAGACTAACCTATTAACAAGAGCCACAGTGCCAGCTGCCTGTTTTCTGCTATTTTTGGTTCCAGGAAAGTCAGAAAATGAATATTCTCGGAACTAGACGGGACAAAAACCAAAGTGCCTATTTTTCCGGAATGGATCAAGTGCCAGAATACGAGACGGAGAAGGGCTGGGGGCCGGCCACACCACCTGGCCGCGCGGCCAGGCCTGGCCCGCGCCAGGGGGTGGTCTGGCCGACCCCAGCACCCCCTCGGCCTCTCCTTCCGCCTATAAGATGCCCTCGGGACGAAAACCCTAGGTACCCGATCAAAATCCACGAAAGAGTCTGTAGCTGCCGTCATCTCCATCCCTAGACCGGGAGGGATCTGAAGCTCTTCCTGGCACCCTGCCGGAGAGGGGAATTCACCCTGGAGGCCTTCTTCATCACCATGCAAGCCTCCGGTGTGATGCGTGAGTAGTTCATCCTTGGACTACGGATCCATGTAGTAGCTAGATGGCTGTTTTCTCCTCCTTTGTGCTTTCATGTTTAGATCTTGTGAGCTCCGTTCATGATCAAGATCATCTATTTGTAATTCATACATGTTGTGTTTGCGGGGATCCGATGGATATTGAGATGCTATTTCAGATTGATTATTGATTATATCATGTCTTTATTATTTGAGATCTTGCATGCTTTCCGTTGTTAGTAGCTATCTTGGCCAAGTAGATGCTAGCAACTCCAAGAGTTAGTATTTATGCTCGATAGTGGGTTCATGCCTCTGGTAATCTGGGGAAGTGACAAAAATCTCTAAGGTACTAGATGTGTTGTTGCTACTAGGGAGAAAACAACGATCCTTTGTTCATAGAACAATTGTATTGTTTACTTTACCGCAGTTCGTAAAGCAATAATCTGTTGCTTGCAACTTAATACTGGAGGGGGTTCGGATGATAACCTGAAGGTGGATTATTAGTCATAGATGCAGTTGGATGGCGGTCTATGTATTATGTTGTAATGCCCAATCAAGTCTCAAAGGAGTCAAGATGATTAGTATATGCATGTATTGCTTTCTCGGTGTTTGTCAATTGCCCCGCTGTAATTTGTTCACCCAGCATGTTATCTATCTAAGGAGAGCCACTTCTAGTGAACTATGGATCCCGGTCCTTTTTCTTTACATACAATCTACAACTGTTTACTGCTTTGTGTTTACTTTCTGCAAACTTTTACTTCTTTCCATTCGATACGTTTAATCCTTTGTTTTCCGCAAAACACGGTGAGATTGACAAACTCATCGCAAGTTGGGGACAAAGTTCTGTGGTTGTGTTGTGCAGGTCTCCACGTTGCTACTGGCATCGGTAGTGCGCCCTGCCAAAGCTCAGCTAGTAACACCTTTGGGGTGTTTCCTTGCTCCTACTGGTTCGATTAAACCTTGGTCTCATAACTGAGGGAAAACTTGCTGCTGTGCTCATCATACCTTCCTCTTGGGGTTCCCAACGAGCTCTACGTCGATCGTCGAGTGCATCAAGCTATTTTCTGGTGCCGTTGCCGGGGAGTCAAGTAGATCTTCACAAGGGGAGTCCTTCATAACCAATCTCTTTACTTTGTTGTTTTTGTTTTGCTTAGTTTTCTTTTTGGTTTGTTTGCTTGTTTTGTTCTTCAAAAAACACAAAAAAAATAGTTTTACTAGTTTGCTTTCTTATTGGAAAAAACAAAAAAATTAGTTCCTTTCTTAAGTTGTCTTTATGACTAGCTCTGCTCCAATCACTATTTCATTATGGATAGCTCACTCAGTTTCCTATTTGGGAACAGTATTATGACTGCTAAGGTAATAGGTGAACCACCACCTGCTAGAACCTCCACAGAAGAAGAAATTGTTGAACCTGAAAGCTCATTAGATGAAAGAGAGGAGGAGAGTGATGGACAAAAGGAGGAACAATGGATCTACCCATGCCTACCTTCTAATGAGAGTAACTCTTTATCCCTTACATTATTTGATTGTCCCCCATGCTTATCAAAGGAGGGTGAATGTTATGTTCCCGAGGATTCTTTTGAAAATGTTTATAATAAAGCTCTAGTGCTTGTAGATCATGAAAAGCATGCCTTATGTGATAGTTATATTGTTGAGTTTATTCATGAGGCTACTGAAAATTATTATGAGAGAGGAAAATATGGTTGTAGAAGTTTTTATGGTAATGAAACACCTCTCTATGTGCTGGAAGTTTTGAAGTTACTTTTGTTTTATCTTCCTATGCCTGTCACTTTGCTCTTTGTGCATTTATTTGCATAAAATATTCCTATGCATAGGAAGTGGGTTAGACTTAAATGTGTTTTGAATTTGCTTCTTGATGCTCTCTTTTACTTCAATTCATTTTTCTTATGAGAGCATCTTCTCAAATTTTCATGCCTAACTTAAAGGCATTAAAGAAAAGTACTTATTGGAAGATAACCCAAAAGTTTTAGATGAGTCTTGGAAGTTATTACTTCAGTAATAACCGCTCCTTATCCTTTTTATTTGCTTTTTGTGCCAAGAGTAACCTCTAATGAGAGTGAAGTAATGATTGGGAAAGTTGCTGTCCCGAAACAGATTTTTATGCTTCACCGTAAAAATTCCTGAGAGAGCTCTGTACGTCGGATTGAGCTGTAAGTTTTTGTTCTTCTGCCCCAGGTTGTTATCTAACTTTCGTTAGTTGAACACTTTTTGATTTGAGAAACATAAGGTCTTTGAAAAAATTTGTCTTTACCTGCTGGTCTGTTTTGACAGATTTCTGCCATTTTCTGCATTTGCTTCTTGTTAGTTCCTTCTTGAGTTCTTTTGGGGAATTGAGCTTTTTGAGGGAAGTGCTACAGTAGCTAGTGTTCTAATGGAAGTTTATTTGGTGTTAGAACTGAACCTTGAGACTTATTTATCTTAAGTGCACTAATGTTGCTAATGAGATTGTGTGAAGTTTTGTATGAAGGAAAAATTTCAGGTGTATGGAAGGAATGAGTAATGAGATGAAGGATGGACTAAAGTTCAAGCTTGGGGATGCCATGCGTGTCACCCCAAAAAATATCCAAGAAGTACAAGTGTCAAAGCTTGGGGATGCCCAAGGCATCCCCTTCTTCATCAATAAAAATCCCAGGTTTCTTCCAAACGCTTCATTTTTATTGTTTCATGCATAGTTGTGTTTTTCTTGGAGCGTCTTCTTTTTGGTTTTCGTTTTGGTTTAGTTTGCTTGGTTTGCTTGGTTTTCTGAATAAATTGGTTGGACACCCTCTTTCATACATTGGTTTGCAATTAGTTTGGTTTGGTTTGGAAAAGAGTAGGAAAGCTCATGCTTATGTGGTAAAAAGAGCTCGTTTTTTACTATGGCTATGCTTTGTCATGCCGTGCTTGATATTGTTTTGGCTTTATGCTTAGTACTCTTTGTTGTATCATGACTTGTTATAAACAATTGAGATTGCTTAATGTGCCTTGGATGAATCATGCGTTGTTTTAGCATATTGAAGCATAGTATAGTGGTATTCTCCTTTGATGCTTTATTTGGGTTGACTTGGCGCATGCTCACACCATGTTATGACTATCTCAAGTCACCATAGCCTTTATGATCCTTTATTTTTCAACTTGTAGTATCACTTTATGCTTTGATCAATCATGTTTTGTCGCTCTGCATGATTATGGCCATTATTGATCTCATAGTTTGTCGCTCCCAGTCTTTTGCTAGCCTCCACAACAAAGTATGAGTTCCACTCATGCATCCAACTCCCTAAACCAAGTTTTTCCAAAGAGTCCACCATACCTACCTACTAGCTTATGCTATTCCAAGTATATTCATGCTTTTATTTACCTTCCACTTGTTATGAAAAAACTAGTGATTAAAGCTCTCACGAACTTGATGGCACACTTTACTTTATTGCCTCTAATAAACTTGAACCATTGGGTCCTTCTTTGTTGCGTATATGCTTGCGCTTTATAAGTTGAAATTAGCAGAACCATGTTTCATGGGGAACGCTTTCAACATTGCACTTGTACTTTGTACCCCGTTGATATTATGTTCTTTTGCTTACGGATCCCGGAGGTGTGAAATAAAAGTGGAACTTGTAAGATCATGGAGTTTGTATATGTGTTAGAGAAACGCCTGTTGGGTTCACAGCATAGAAAACAAAAAAATTCCTACGGTGTGAACTACACGCCAAGATCTATCTACTAGGTACAAAGCAAATGGGTGGACATACATCCATAGAGAACTTACCCTCGAAGACAACGAGCTTTGTTAACGAGTAGGAACTCGTGGTTGATGTAGTCGTACACTTGCCGATCTCAAGATCGTGAGGAAGTCCGAGCGCCGCAACTCAACAGCGCATCCGCACTCGCACACACGTTCAAGCCACCGGACAACCTCCACCTCCTCGCTCCAGCGATCGAGCGGAAGCAGCAACTCCTTCCAGACGAAATGCCACCGGGAACATGTATCTCGCTAATCCGAGACCATGGGGGAATAATTCTAGAGGGGGAGAGAGATCCTTCACAAGGAGGTGTGAGGATGAAGGAGGGAATGGGTGGCCTTTTATAGGAGGAGGGGGGGTGCCCCCTCTCTCCATGGCCGGCGCATGGGGGGGGTGACCCCTCACCTCCCCCATTCATGTGCCCTTTTAAAGTCTCCACTTTAAATGCATTAAGTTTCTCCAAATTTAATGCTCTCTCATTTAATAAAACTCTTTTATTAAATTTATTCAGAATTTTGTTAATTACTTTAAATAACAAACATTCACATATAGCCCCTTGCTATATTTCAATATCACATGCAGAACCACCTTCTGCAATTTCACCCGAAACAATTTCTGGTTTTTATTGAAACAATTCCTGTGCTTTGCAATTCTTTCGTCTGAAACATATGTGCTCCAAAATGGTGTCCGGTAACTCTTAAGTGTGCCACCCTACGGTTCGCAAATAATGCAGACATGATCGAGACCCTTCTCCGATCAATAATCAGCAGCGGGACCTAGAGATCCGTACTGACTCCTACACATTCAACGATGACTCCTATGATCGTGAGAACCTTTAACGCTTGTAACTAAATCCCTTTGTCTCTCGATATATTACATGTCCGAGATTCGATCATCGGTATCTCCATACCTAGTTTGATCTCGTTACCGACATGCACTCTTTTCTCGTTCCCGTGATATAACATTCTAGTGATCACATCACTTGCTTGCAAGCTATCCTAATGTGATATCACCGAGAGGGCCCAGAGTATATCTATCCGTCATCTGGATTGACGAATTCCACTCTTGATCCATGAGCCTCAACATAACACCTTCGTAGTACTGAACCCATCTTTATAGTCACCCTGTTATGGTGTGACGTTTGATGTTATCAAGATACTCTTCCGGTGTTAGCAATTAACATGATCTCATGGTCTAAGGATAAAGATTACTTCGTATGATGTTATAGCAATATAAACACAATGACTTGATCGTAATGCTATACTTCGGATGAATGTTCATCACATCATTCCACCAATGGTGTGACCTTGTTATTAACAACATCCAATGTCCATGATCAGGAAACCTTGATCATCCTGTTAATCAACAAGCTAGTCTATAAGAGAGGCATGACTAGGAACCCTTTTTGTTTATTAAACACACATGTATTGATGTTTCCTATCAATACAATTATAGCATGCAAAATAAACATCTATCATATACAAGGAATACATAATAACAACTTTATTATTGCCTCTCAGGGCATATTTCCTTCAGTCTCCCACTTGCACTAGAGACAATAATCTAGTTCACATAGTGATAAATCTAACACCCATGGAGTTCTGGTGTTGATCATGTTTTGCCCTAGGGAGTACTTTAGTCAACGGATCTGCTACATTCAGGTCTGTGTGCACTTTACAAATCTTTATATCTCCATCCTTGACATGCTCGCGGATGGAGTGAAACCGGCACTTAATATGCTTGGAATTCTTGTGAGACTTTGGTTCCTTTGCGTTGGCTATGGCTCCATTGTTGTCACAATAGATCACCATCGGGTCCAACGCACTGGGAACCACACCCAGTTCCGTTATGAACTCCTTCATCCAAACCGCTTCTTGCGCTACTTCTGAAGCAGCAACATATTCCGCCTCCGTTGTTGATTCCGCCACTACAGGTTGTTTGGAGCTCCTCCAACTAACTGCTGCTCCGTTCAAGAGAAATACGTATCCGGATTGAGACTTAGAGTCATCGGATCAGTGTCAAAGCTAGCATCGACATAACACTTAGCGACTAGCTCTTCTTCACCTCCGTATATAAGAAACATATCCTTAGTTCTTCTCAAGTACTTAAGTATATTCTTGACCGCTATCCAGTGTTCCGAACCTGGATCAGATTGGTACCTACTAGTCAAACTAATAGCATGTGCCACATCCGGTCTTGTACATAGCATGGCATACATTATAGAGCCTATGGCTGAGGCATAGGGGATCTTATCCATTATCTCTCTTTCTTCCGCCGTAGCCGGACTTTGAGTCTTACTCAATGTCTTGCCTTGCAACATAGGTAAGAACCCCTTCTTACTTCTATCCATATTAAACTTCTTTAATATCTTATCAAGGTATGTACTCTGCGATAGCCCAATTAGGCGTCTTGATCTATCTCTATAGATTTTAATGCCTAATATATATGAAGCTTCACCAAGGTCTTTCATCAAAAATTTGCTATTTAGATAACTTTTAACACTGTTTAAAAGATCTAAATCATTTCCAATCAATAATATGTCATCCACATATAATATCAGAAATGCCACATTGCTCCCACTCACTTTCTTGTAAATACAAGCCTCTCCATAAGTTTGGACAAATCCAAACTCTTTGATCACCTCATCAAAGTGGAGATTCCAACTTCGTGATGCTTGCTTCAGTCCATAGATGGATCGCTGAAGTTTGCACACCTTATTAGCATCCTTAGGATCGACAAAACCCTTAGGTTGTATCATATACAACTCTTCTTCAATCTTACCATTGAGGAACACAGTTTTGACATCCATCTGCCATATTTCATAATCGAAATATGCAGCAATTGCTAACATAATCCTAACTGACTTAAGCATCGCTACGAGAGAGAATGTCTCATCGTAGTCAAATCCTTGAATTTGTCGAAACCCCTTTGCGACAAGTCGAGCCTTATAGATGGTCACATTACCATCAGCATCAGTTTTCCTTTTGAAAATCCATTTATTCTCAACGGCCTTTCGGCCGTGAGGTAAGTCCACCAAGTTCCAAACCTGGTTTTCGTACATGGATTCCATCTCGGATTTCATGGCTTCTAGCCATTTGTTGGAATCCGGGCTCATCATCGCTTCTTCATACGTCGCAGGGTCATCCATTTCATCAACCATGAAATTCACAACAGGATTGCCGTATAGTTCAGGAGCTGCACGTGTCCTGCTTGACCTGCGAGGTATGGTAGTGTCCTCTTTCGGAGTTTCATGATCAATATCATTAGCTCTCTCTTCATTAGGTGAAGTTAACTCCGAAACAACTTCTGGAGCTGCGCTACTCGCCATTTCATTAAGAGAAGGTTCAATAACCTCTTCGAGTTCTACCTTCCGACTACTCACACCTTTCGCTAGAAACTCCTTCTCAAGAAAGGATCCATTCTTGGCAACAAAAACCTTGCCCTCGGATCTATGATAGAAGGTATACCCAATCGTTTCCTTAGGGTATCCTATGAAGACGCATTTTTCCGCTTTGGGTTCGAGTTTATCCGGTTGAAGTTTCTTCACATAAACATCACATCCCCAAACCTTAAGAAATGACAGCTTAGGTTTGTTTCCAAACCATAATTCATACGGTGTCGTTTCAACGGATTTAGATGGTGCCCTATTTAAAGTGAATGTAGCGGTTTCCAGTGCATAACCCCAAAATGACAGTGGTAAGTCAGTCAGAGACATCATAGATCGAACCATATCCAATAAAGTACGATTACGACGTTCTGACACACCATTACGTTGTGGTGTTCCGGCAGGCGTGAGTTGTGAAACTATTCCACAGTCTTTCATATGTGTGCTAAACTCGTAACTAAGATACTCTCCTCCACGGTCGGACTGCAGAAATTTGATCTTTCTGTTACAATGATTTTCCACTTCATTCTGAAATTCTTTGAACTTTTCAAAAGTTTCAGACTTGTGTTTCATCAAATAGATATACCCGTATCTACTCAAATCATCCGTGAAAGTAACAAAATAACGATATCCACCTTGCGCCGACACACTCATTGGTCCACACACATTAGTATGTATGATTTCCAATAGATTTGTCGTCTGTTCCATTGAACCGGAAAACGACGTTCTAGTCATCTTGCCCATAAGGCATGGCTCACATGTATCAAATGATTCAAAATCAAGTGATTCCAAAAGTCCATCAGAATGGAGTTTCTTCATGCGTTTAACACCAATATGACCTAGACGGCAGTGCCACATATATGTTGATATATCATTATCAAGTTTAATCCTTTTAGCATCAATATTATGAATATGCGTAATATTACTATCGAGATCCAACAGAAACAAACCATTCAACATAGGTGCATGACCATAAACGATATTATTCATATAAATCGAACAACCATTGTTTTCAGACTTAAATGAATAACCACTTTGCATCAAACACGATCCGGATACAATGTTCATGCTCAGTGCAGGCACCAAATAACAATTATTTAGGTTTATAACTAATCCCGATGGCATATGGAGAGGCAGCGTTCCGACGGCGATCACATCAACTCTTGATCCATTGCCGACCCGCATCATGACCTCATCCCTTGCTAGTTGTCGCTTGTTCTGCAGCCCCTGAACCGAGTTACATATATTAGCAACCGATCCCGTATCAAATACCCAGGTGCTACTGTGAGTACTAGTCAAGTACACATCAATAACATGTATATCACATATACCTTTGTTTGCCTTGCCGGACTTCTTGTCCGCCAAATACTTGGGGCAGTTGCGCTTCCAATGGCCAGTCCCCTTGCAATAGTAGCACTCGGTGTCAGACTTAGGGCCAGCTCGGGGTTTCTTTTCAGGCGTGGCAACAGACTTGCCACCCTTCTTTCCCTTGTGCTTGCCTTTCTTGTCCTTCTTGAAATCGGTGGTCCTATTGATCATCAACACTTGATGTTCTTTCCTAATCTCCACTTCTGCAGTCTTAAGCATTGATAGAAGCTCGGGAAGAGACTTCTTCATGCCCTACATATTATAGTTCATCACGAAGCTCTTGCAGCTAGGTGCCAGAGATTGGAGAACATGATGTATGCCTAAGTCAATGGGAATCGTTATTCCCAAGGACACAAGCTTATCGGCGTACCCAGACATTTTGAGTACGTGCTCACTAACGGAGCTGTTTTCCTCCATCATGCATCTAAAGAACTTTTCTGTAGCATTATAACTCTCTACGGCAGCATGGGTATCGAAAATCATTTTCAATTCTCCCATGGTATCAAAGGCATTGCCATTTTCGAAACGCTTTTGAAGTTCTGGCTCTAGCCCATACAGTATGCCGCAATGAACTAAGTTGTGGTCCTCCTGACGAGTTATATAGACGTTCTTTTCCTCGTCAGGGGCATCAGGAGCTGGTGGGGGGCCTAGCAGCGCATCTAGCACATATTGCTTTTGTGCAGCAGTGAGGAGAATCCTCAAATTCATAGCCCAGTTGGTGAAGTTGCTACCATTCGCAGCAAGTTTCTCTTTCTCCATGAACACATTGAAATTAAAAGCAGGCGGTGCCATCTACAACAGAATTTGTAAAGTATATTTAGACTAAGTTTATGATAGATTGAGTTCAACTAATCCAAATTACTAATGAACTCCCACTCAAAAACGACATCCCTCGTGTCCTTTTGGTGATTACATGAACCAAATCCACTAGACCAACTCCGATCATCACGTGAGTTGGTGTAGCTTCAAAGGCGAGCATCTATATGGGCATCATATCAACTATATGACTCATGCTTAACCTTTCGGTCCGTGTTCCGAGGCCATGTCTGTACATGCTAGGCTCGTCAAGTAAGAACCTTAGTATTTGCGTGTGTAAAACTGTCTTACACCCGTTGTATGAAAGCGTAGAGTTGAAAATACCCGATCATCACGTGATGCCTCAAAACACGATCCACAAAACGGTGCATACTTAAGGAAGAACACATTTTATCATGATATCTAAATGAGGGATCATCTTATAATGCTATCAAACGCGCCAAACTAGCAGTATAAGATGCTAACATCTAATGTGTGAAGTGAGGTGATATGGTCCATGCATTTGATATCTATCATTTGCATCGTGGTATGATCTCTATAATTCCTTTGTGTGTAAAGCCAAGGTCTATGGAACTTACACGTTAAGTGAGTTGTAAGAGTATCTATCATACATCTACTTACAACAATACCATATCAAAACACTAGCCCAACAATGATCTAAACTAGACGCCTCTAATTTATCAATTGTAAGTTTTACGTGGCTTAGGGCTTTCGGAGATAGAACCTGTCTAACCTGCGAACATGAACCACAACAAGGATAACCAAGTTATTAGCAACTCGTTGTAAATCAGATATTGACTATAGTAGGAGAGACAGACACCCGCCAGCCACTTATGCAAAACAAGTTGCATGTCAGTCGTGGAACCGGTCTCATGTACGATGACATGTAAGGTTGGTCCGGGCCGCTTCATCCCACTATGCCACCAATATCCAAAGTACATAGAAGATGCAATAACATGATCATCATCGCCCACATGTAAACATATGTGTACTACCCGTGCAAAGCACCTACGCATAGATCAGGCTCTGATACCACTGTTGGGTCCGCAGCATAGAAAACAAAAATTTTCGTACGGTGTGAACTACACGCCAAGATCTATCTACTAGGTACAAAGCAAACGGGTGGACATACATCCATAGAGAACTTACCCTCGAAGACAATGAGCTTTGTTAACGAGTAGGAACTCGTGGTTGATGTAGTCGTACACTTGCCGATCTCAAGATCGTGAGGAAGTCCGAGCGCCGCAACTCAGCAGCGCATCCGCACTCGCACACACGTTCAAGCCACCGGACAACCTCCACCTCCTCGCTCCAGCGATCCAGCGGAAGCAGCAACTCCTTCTAGACGAAATGCCACCGGGAACATGTATCTCGCTAATCCGAGACCATGGGGGAATAATTCTAGAGGGGGAGAGAGATCCTTCACAAGGAGGTGTGAGGATGAAGGAGGGAATGGGTGGCCTTTTATAGGAGGAGGGGGGTGCCCCCTCTCTCCATGGCCGGCGCATGGGGGGGTGACCCCTCACCTCCCCCATTCATGTGGTGGTAACTCCTCCACATTAAAATGCCTCTTCACATTCCCTTTTAAAGTCTCCACTTTAAATGCATTAAGTTTCTCCAAATTTAATGCTCTCTCATTTAATAAAACTCTTTTATTAAATTTATTCAGAATTTTGTTAATTACTTTAATTAACAAACATTCACATATAGCTCCTTGCTATATTTCAATATCACATGCAGAACCACCTTCTGCAATTTCACCCGAAACAATTTCCGGTTTCTATTGAAACAATTCCTGCGCTTTGCAATTCTTTTGTCTGAAACATATGTGCTCCAAAATGGTATCCAGTAACTCTTAAGTGTGCCACCCTACGGTTCACGAATAATGCAGACATGATCGAGACCCTTCTCCGATCAATAATCAGCAGCGGGACCTGGAGATCCGTATTGACTCCTACACATTCAACGATGACTCCTGTGATCGTGAGAACCTTTAACGCTTGTAACTAAATCCCTTTGTCTCTCGATATATTAGATGTCCGAGATTCGATCATCGGTATCTCCATACCTAGTTTGATCTCGTTACCGACATGCACTCTTTTCTCGTTCCCGTGATATAACATTCTAGTGATCACATCACTTGCTTGCAAGCTATCCTAATGTGATATCACCGAGAGGGCCCAGAGTATATCTATCTGTCATCTGGATTAACAAATTCCATTCTTGATCCATGAGCCTCAACATAACACCTTCATAGTACTGAACCCATCTTTATAGTCACCCTGTTACGGTGTGACGTTTGATGTTATCAAGATACTCTTCCGGTGTTAGCAATTAACATGATCTCATGGTCTAAGGATAAAGATTACTTCGTATGATGTTATAGCAATATAAACACAATGACTTGATCGTAATGCTATACTTCGGATGAATGTTCATCACATCATTCCACCAATGGTGTGACCTTGTTATTAACAACATCCAATGTCCATGATCAGGAAACCTTGATCATCCTATTAATCAACAAGCTAGTCTATAAGAGAGGCATGACTAGGAACCCTTTTTGTTTATTAAACACACATGTATTGATGTTTCCTATCAATACAATTATAGCATGCAAAATAAACATCTATCATATACAAGGAATACATAATAACAACTTTATTATTGCCTCTCAGGGCATATTTCCTTCAACGCCTAGGCCGCTAGCCTAAGCCATGCCTAATCATGGTGGAAACTTGCAGCATCACCATAATGAGCACTCTATGAAGCATCCTCAATAAAAACCTATGCAGATAGCAAATAAAAAGATTGCTGAGATGCTCATTGTCTGCTTGTCTTGTCATTTTGATTATGGGAAAGCTCTCGTATCATGTGCAAGGGGTACCCCGTTGGCGGTTCTTAATGATACACATGTACTTACAATGACAAGAGCTTACTCGTGACTGAAGTTGAGTAGCATGAGGATCGGTATTCGTAAGTAAGGGGCATGAGATTTCGGTTTATAACTTGTCAAGCATATCCTCTTAGTTATGTCACTTTAACCTTAATCACCTTCAAGATGCTTATGATAGGGGCAATGAGAGCTCAAAGCTATAAGTACCATAATTTTTGGAAGCTCTTTATGAGACTTGAATCCCTACTTCCTTTTACAAAAGGCCTTTCTGAAATGGATCGTATGGGCACCTAGAGGGGGGGTGAATAGGTGCTACACCAATTTTTAATTCTTTTTCAATTTTAGGCTTAGCACAAAGGTAAATTCTCTAGATAAACTAATGTGTGGAATTTCCCTATATGCAAACCTATCTACTAGCGAGTAAGGAGCGAGTGGAAGAGGAACGAGTGAACCGAAGTGAAGCACGCGGAGACACAGGATTTGTTTGACCGCAGTTCCTTCCTTGTTAAGGGAAGTACGTCTGCGTTGGAGGGGTGGGCGGTACTAAGACCACCACGCCACAAAAGGCCTCACCCTGTTCTCTGATGGATCTCGCCACAACAGGCCTGATCCACCTTCCACTATAGGTAACCTTCGAGGCGGGCACCAGCGCCTTTACACAACTAGCGGGGCAACAACTCCACAACAACTTGGAGGCTCCCGAAATGACAACAAGCTGCCACAAGAACAAAATTGTCAAATACAATAACACGATGTAGGTACTAACGAGAATACTAGATCATGGATTTCTCCAAGTGAATGGAGAGGAGTTGAAGCGCTTGATTCTTGATGTTGATGATGAACTTCTCCTCCTTCAATTCCACCAAAGATCAAGACCTTAGGGTGGTTGAAATGGGAGATCGAGATTTAGAGCTCTTGCATAGGGTCTGGTCGAATTCAAATGAATTAAGAGTTCTGGACGTTGGGGAAGAAGGGGTACTTATACCCCCTTCCAAAAACCAGCCGTTGCACACTTTGGGGGCCGGATTATCCAGCCCAAGTGAGGGCCGGATTATCCGGTCTGGGGAAACTCCGCCCCAGACTCGAAATATCTGGCAGAAAATCCGCCCCCTCTCTGAGCGTCGTGCCGAGCTTACCCTTGATCAACTTCTGGGGGCCGGATTATCCGGCCTGGGGAAGAAAAACCGCCCTAGTTCGGATTTTCCGGTAGAAAATCCGACCGGATACCGAGCAACACGCCTTGGCTCCTTTTGCTCGAAAACTGGGGGCCGGATTATCCGGCCCTTGCGAAACCCGGATTATCCGGCTTGGGGAGGAAAAACCGCCCCAGTTCGGATTTTCCGGGAGAAAATCCGACTGGACAGAGAGCGACGCGCCTTGGCTTCCTTGAGAGATGAAGTAGGCCGGATTATCCGGCCCTTGGAGGGGCGGATTATCCGGCCCCCCTCAAAACTTCCTGCACACTTAGCACACATGAAAAGTCTCCATAGTATTGTTATCTAACACGCAAAACATAGGAAAACATGAAATGTTCTTTCAATCTCCCCCTTTTTGGTGTTAGATGACAATACCAAGATTTGCAGGAGAAAGACACAAGACAAACAAAGATAACTATGGAAGGGACTCCCCCTCAATGTGTGCATAATAGATTTTTGCATTGGAATACAAATGCACACAAATAGGTGAATCTATTCCATAGACAAAAGGGCAAAAACACATACCACCGAAGTAGAGAATAGGCATCCTTGACATAAATCACAATTATTATTGGATAACCATTATGAGCGCGCGCCTTCCGTGATAAACCACCAGCAATAGGATATGAATAGATATAACCATGAGCATAATCCATGATATGAAGTCCATAGGTATCATCCAGACAACCACATAAAGTCTCAAACACAAATCACAAACCACGAATATAAAAGTTCAACGCTAAATGGGCATAAGCAGGAAATAACATAAAAGTTCAACGCTAAATGGGCATAAGCAGGAAATAACGAATAAAAAGTGCAAGTGCTTATGCCCGACCCATGCAAATCCACGGACAACCTAATAGAACTACTTCTCCCCCTTTGGCATCGAGACACCAAAAAGGGAGAAGAGCGATGCTAGCGCCCCATGGGATCACTCATCATAGTCCTCGTCCTCGTCCTCATGCTCTTCCTCATCCTCATCTTCAAGCTCCTCAGTGTCACCTTCCTCATCATCAGCATCAGCAGCAGGCGCAGAGGGGAACAAGTGACGCTCCAGCTCACCATAGTTCAGCCCGGAGGAAGAGTTCCACCGAGCATATGGAGTGGGAGGTGTAGGATCCGGAGGAACATGAGATGGTGCAGCCCCAACCTCTCAGCCACAAACATCGCATCAACAAGATGCGCCTTCTCCAAAGCATCAGCAAGTACCAGAGGGTGCATAGGCCTAATGTTCAGCCTGGCATAAATGTCTTCATAAATCCCTTTCTGTTCTGCACACCAAAACCGGGTATCCCCCAGCTCATCATCACGAGGCAGCTCAGCAAACAAGTCACGGTGACGTATGGCAGAGAAGGAGACCGCATCCAGAGCCCTGTAGTTGATCTTGGGCTCCTTGCCCTTCCTCTTGGACACACCCTTCCTAGTCCTCTTGGATTGTTCAGCCATGCGCCTCTCTTCGTTCTTCCTTCTCCGCAATTCAACTTCGTCCACTAGGTTACCTTGACCGTCGTCCCGAAAGTACTTGGCGCGAGGATGGCGCTTGTAGGTCTTGGGAACACCGGAACCACTTGTGAGGAGAATAAGGCCGATAGCAAGGGGATAAGCATACACACAAGTCCAGGAGAGAGCATGGAACAAGTAGGCAAAAAGTTCATAGGTCAAAACTACTCAATACATACACCATAGTGAAACTGAAGCAGACTTGAATCTATCCGGCCTGGCCAGGGGCGGATAATCCGGCCCTGGCAGAAATTTTCGATTTCACCAAGAATGCATGCAAAAAAAGTAGATCGGGCCTAGAAACTGTAAGACTACAAATTCTATGCGAAAACACATCCTTCTAGACAACGTTCCATCCAACAAGATACACATCTAGCCAAAGATGGGGAGAGAGGGAGTTACCCTCACTCATTGGAGGAAGAACACGGAGGAGAAGGTACTCGGAGGCGCAGAGAAGAAGATCCGGTGAGGCCCAGAAAATCCGGTGGCCAGAGAGGCTCCGGGGAGGGTGAGGGGCGGCAGGCGGCGGCTGGGGAGAAGGAGAGGGCTGGGAGAGAAGTGCTGCTCGATATGAGCCCTTCCCCCTGAGCCCTGCCCTTTAAGATCAAATCCGCCAGGGCCGGATTATCCGGCCTAAAATCTGGGATTCTGTTATACACAGAACCAGGCCTGCGCGTCCCCAAACAACACCCCCACAAGGTGTACAAGGGACTTGTGTGCAAGAATAGATGTCTTAGGGGTAGGGAAGGCTTAGGATTGAGAATGCCAAACTGAGATGGTACTAGACACTCAAAATTGCAAAATCTAAATCAAATAAAAGCCAAGATTGAGTGTGATTCCCATAAGAACATGAGAGAGCAAATAACATCCAAAAAGATCCAATTCTCCACAAGTGAGAGGGCGGTGGCCGAAGCCACCTTGTTGGAGTGTATGGTGTGACACCGCGAAGATATATCTTGGGTTCACGACCAATACTCATCAATAAGCTCACATATCACAACATGATATTAAGAGAAATGATATACTTGCTATTGGCATTATGGGGGGAGGGTTAGCCCAATAAGTTAGGACCACACTCCCCCTATATCCATGCCCACACCTAGACCAAACAAGGATTGAGATGTACGAGTGGGTGCATGGGTAATCAAGACAAGCTCCTGGAATCAATGATATTTAGCTCATTCCTCAAAAAGCAGAATCTTGCTTCATCAAGTGGCTTTGTAAAAATATCCGCCAGTTGGTTCTTCGTGCTCACAAAAGATAGGTCAATATCACCTCGAGCAACATGGTCACGAATAAAATGATTCCGAATCTCAATATGCTTCGTCCTTGTGTGCTGAACTGGATTGTACGCAATTTTGATAGCACTTTCATTATCACATAAAAGAGGCACTTTGTCACAATTGACACCGTATTCCTTTAAAGTTTGCCTCATCCACAATAATTGAGTACAAGCGCTGGCAGCAGCAACTTATAAAGCTTCGGCGATGGAGAGAGATATACAATTCTGCTTTTTGGAGGACCAACATACAAGAGATCTTCCCAAGAATTGACAAGCTCCAGAAGTTGACTTCCGATCATCCTTATCACCAGCCCAATCTGAGTCAGTATAACCACATAAAGAGAAATTGGAGCCCTTGGGATACCAGAGACCAAAGTTGGGGGAATGAACTAAATACCGAAAGATCCTCTTGACCGCCACTAAGTGGCTTTCTTTAGGAGCTGCTTGATACCTTGCACACTCTCCCACACTCAACACAATATCGGGTCTAGATGCGCAGAGGTAAAGAAGAGAGCCGATCATGGACCGATATACCTTTTGGTCCACATCTTTACCATGAGGGTTGAGTTCGAGATGACACTTTGTTTGCATCGGAGTAGCGACACCATTTAGATCTGTCATCTTGAATCTCTTGAGCATGTCTTGGATGTACTTTGCTTGATTAATAAAGGTTCGTTCTCTTAGTTGCTTGATCTCGAATCCAAGAAAGAACCGTAATTCCCCCATCATAGACATCTCAAACCTGTCAGTCATAAGCTTTGAAAATTCATCGTTAAAAGCTTTGTTAGTAGAACCAAAAATGATATCGTCTACATATAGTTGGCATACGAAGAGCTCCCCCTTAACCTTCTTAGTAAAAAGAGTGGGGTCGATTTGCCCAACTTCGAAGCCACGATCTAACAAAAGCTCTTTAAGGTGCTCATACCACGCAATTGGGGCTTGTTTAAGGCCATAGAGTGCCTTATCGAGTTTGTAGACATGGTTTGGGAAGTTAGAATCCTCAAATCCCGGGGGTTGCTTTACGTATACCAACTCATGTAGAGGACCGTTAAGGAAGGCACTCTTGACGTCCATTTGCTGCAACTTAAAATTGGTATGAGCATCATAAGCAAGTTGGATATGGATGGACTCAAGGCGAGCCATAGGAGCATAAGTCTCGCCGAAGTCGATGCCCTCAACTTGTGAGTAACCTTGTGCCACAAGTCTTGCCTTGTTCCTCACTATAATGCCATTCTCATCCTGCTTGTTCTTGAAAATCCACTTGGTGCCAATAACATTGCGACACTCTTTGGGTTTCTCCACTAGTTTCCAGACTTTGTTGCGCTCAAAATTATTCAATTCTTCATGCATTACAACAACCCAGTCTGGGTCTTCAAGAGCTTCAAAGACCTTCTTAGGTTCCACCATGGAGATATGAGCTTGATGCTCACCAAAACTGGCCAATTCTCTTCTAGTAGACACCCTTCATCGAAGATCACCAACAACCTTGTCGAGAGTGTGACCCCTCAACTCAAGGTTACGATCAGCCCGAGCCTTGCGACGAAGTTCAATAAGTTTGTTGTCTCTTGGTGGAGGAGATTCATCACTTGAGTCTTCATTGGAGGCATTTTCTCCGCCTTGATCAGTAGCTGGAACATCAGTAGTAGGTGGTGGATATGCATGCCCTTGAGGTGAGTCCGTAGCCATAACAGGAGGCTATAGAACTGGAGAGTCAGGGCCGGATAATCCGGCCGAAGAAGTGGCCGGATAATCCGGCCTGGGAGGACTTGCAGCAGCATCATCAGGAAGCCTGGGACTTGCTTGACCTGGCGAGGAGCCGGATAATCCGGGGTCAGCCGAAAAATCCGGCCTAGAGCTTGTGTTGATATCTTCACCACCAGGAGCTGCATGGACAGCTGAAGCGGGGTGGCCGGATAATCCGGTATCCACCGGAAAATCCGGCCTGGAGCTTTCTGGAGCATCTTGACCTTTAGCAGTTGATGGAGATGGTGTAGAAGTTGCCCTCGTGGTTGGAGCATGTTGCGTATGTGTAGATGAGGGCTCTATATGAGTAGAGCATTGTCCTTCCCGGTCAGCCACAAGGGGTTCCTCAATGGGGCGGAAGAATCCCACGCCCATTTTCTTATGGCATCTTGGGGTATTTCAACATCTGCATCACAAACACCAACTTGCTCCACATGGGAACCGTCATTTTCCTCGAACACCACACTACAAGATTCTACAACAGTTCCGGAGAGCTTATTGTAGACTCTATAAGTGTGGGATTTGGCACCATAACCAACAAAAATACCTTCTAGAGCCTTAGATTCAAACTTAGATAAACGAACTCCTTTAATAAGAAAGAAACACTTACACCCGAATACCCGAAAGTATGAGATGTTTGGCTTGTTACCGGTAAGTATTTCATACGGAGTCTTGTCCAAAATCTTGCGGAGGTATAAACGATTGGAGGAATGACAAGCAGTAGAGATTGCTTCAACCCAAAAGTTATATGGAGATTTGAATTCGGCCAACATTGATCTTGCCATGTCCATTAGAGTTCGATTCTTCCTCTCGGCTACACCATTTTGTTGAGGGGTGTACGCAGCGGAATATTGATGTCTTATCCCCTCTTCACTTAGGAACTCATTTAAGGTGTAGTTCTTGAACTCCGAGCCGTTATCACTCCTTATAGCCAGAATGGGGATATTGTGTTGACGTTGAACCTCGTTGGCGAAGTTGATGATAGTTTGTTGAGTTTCACTCTTCAACTTGAAGAAATAAAGCCAAGTGTATCTTGAGTAATCATCAACAATCACTAGACAATACTTCTTCCCACCGAGGCTTGCATGAGATGGAGGTCCGAAAAGATCCACATGAAGAAGCTCCAAGATCCTTTTTGAAGAGATAATAGTTTTCCTTCGATGAGGAGAATCATGCATTTTCCATTCAACACACGCCCTGCAGACACGATCTTTGGCAAAAGAGACATTTTCTTTTAGTCCAAGAATGTGGCCACCCTTGTGGAGACTTTGCAAAGTTCGCATATTGACGTGGGCTAGTCGGCGATGCCATAGTCAACCCGCGTCAGCCTTTCCGAAAAGACACATCGGACCTGTAGTGGTTTTCCCCGAAAAGTCTACCACGTACAGGTCGTTTTCAACATATCCCACGAAAGCGACTTTTAGAGACTTGCTCCACAAGAGTACCACCAAATCAGCATCAATGTAAACTGCAAAGCCCATCTTACCAAGGGCACGAACAGAAAGTAAGTTATACCCGAGGGTCTCAACAAGCATGACATCCACGAGAGAGATATCGTGAGCCACCACAACTTTACCGAGACCCAATACCTTAGATTTTGACTTGTCACCATAGGAGACGGTAATGTGATCAAGGTTCGGCCGCATCTCCGTGATGATCTCCTTGCTTCTGGTCATGTGACTCGTACAACCGCTATTGAGTACCCATTTAGAACCACCGAAAGCATAGCCCTGCAAGAGAATTACTTCTTGGTTTTAGGTACCCATTTTTCAATGGGTCCTCTCATGTTAGTAACAAGGGTCTTGGGAACCCAAATAGACCAAGGAATGTAACAATCATAAGGCCCTACATAACTAGCATAAACATCACCATAAGAATCACAATATAGTTCAAAGTTAGGATTGTTGATCCCTGCAAAACCATCATAATTAGTCTTGTCATTGGTAATGTTGCTAGTCTTCGATTGAGCAGTCTTGTTCTTCTTGTTCTTCTTGTTTTTCTTGCTCTTTGTCTTGGGTATGTAACCAAGACCTTCTTTACTGTTGTTTGACCTTTGCCTGCTCAGTATCTCATCAATAACCCCTTTACCTTTGTGTTGAGAACTCCTTGCAAGTTCTTCTTTTCCAAAGGATGAAGATGAGGTACTTGGTACATTATACCGTTTCAATTGAGTTTGGAGCTGGTCATGAGACTCATTTAGAGTAGAATGATCACTCTTCAATGCCTTGTGAGCACTTTCAAGATCATCAAACTTCTCCAAAAGTCTAGCATGAACAGCCCCAAAATCAATCTTTTCTTTCTTTAGTTTCTTTACCTTGGCAAGGGCATGGTAATGTTCTTTAATGAGCTGAGCTACAGCTTCTTCTTGTGACTCCTCTAGGGATTCGAGTCTTTCTTCCAAAGAAACCCGAGTTTCCTCTTCCTCTTCCAAGGCATTCTTCAAAGAGGCTATCTCCAAAGCATCTTCTCTTTCAATTCTGCCCTTTTCTTCGGCTCGAGCAAGTTGACTCATAAGAGTATCAAAATGGAGTTTGTGCTCACCTTGTAGGTTAGTGAAAAAAGTATCCAAGGCAATAACTTCTTCTTTCATTTCAAGACTTTCATGATCATCCATATCCAAAATTATGTTAGTCTTAGAAAATGAGGAGTTAAAAGTCGATACCTCGGATCCTCTTGCCATTAGGCAAGTGGCGTTGTTGTTGATGGCGTTCTCGTTTGGCGAGTCGAAGAGAGAGGAGGGAGTCGATGTGGTGGCTATAGCAGCCACTTCGCGGGAATTATCATCATCCTCTTCATCTTCACTTGCGGAGGAGTATTCCTCTTGAGCTACAAGGACCATCTTGGGTTGCTTCTTGAAAGGACCATTCTTCTTAGCAAATGGCTTCTTCTTAGGAACTTTGGATTTCTCTTTGAGAATGAGCCTTCCACCATTGTCTTATCTATTTTCATAAGGACACTCGGCTACAAAGTGCAGTCTATCTCCACAGTTGAAGCAAGTTCTCAATCCTGGGCCACTTTCTCTTCTTCCATTTGACCCGTTCTTGCGCTCAAGTTCAGACTTGGCTTTGGCAGGGTCCTTCCAAAAGTTCCTTGCATAGAATGCCATGTACTCATCATGAGCACGTTTGACCTCATCGGGGCAGTCCATGGATATCCTCTCAAATGCTCCTTCATCATCCTCTTGCTCAGCAATATTGGCTTTGAGAGCCACATTGACACCCTTTTGCATTCCAATGGCTCGTGCACGGGCATCTTCAGTATTCTTTGCCGCCACTATGAATGACGCCATTTCTTGCATGACTTCATTGGATGTCATTTGATGATAATTGTGTCTACCTTGCAAGCTCTTCAAATCCATCGGTTTGAAAGGCATTAATGCACTCACATACTTCCTTTTTATCCATGCACCATCAATGTGAGTGGCCCCATGCTTCCGAAATGTTGTTGCGATGCCCTTGAGTCTTCTATACATGTCCTCATGGTTTTCACCATCCAACATGTAGAATCCCTCAGCTTCGTTACTAAGGGCATCATACCGGTTTCTTCTCATGCTTTCATTTCCAACAAAAAGGTCCGTAAGAGCATCCCACGCCTCTTTAGCCGTGTTGAGATGTTCAATGTGTGGCATGTCCTTGGGACCCACACCCAGCTGTATCATGTGGAGAGCAGTGGCATTCAACTGGCTATCCACAACTTCCCTTCTTGCTAGATTGGTTTGATATCCAAAATGAAGACCTTCTTCAATGATCCTCCACAATTCAATAGAGGAGCTGCAAACATGAGATTTCATTAGAAATTGCCATTGGTTAAAAGAAGATGCAGTGAGCTTGGGTGGATCACCCCTATTGTTTATATGAGGATGAGGGATAGGTGGGTTGGGGGAATATACGTGGCGAACCTCACTATATTCCTCCTTTCCACTTCCCTTTTTGGAGGTGGAACCATTTAGTTTTTCACCTTCCACATCATCATCCTTAGATCCGGTGTTACCCTTTTCCTTAGATGATGGTGAGGGAGCCTCAGAGGAGGATGGAGATGGGGCTATGGATGATGTAAGGCGAGCAATCATTTGATTCATCTCCTCCATCTTGGCCTCAAAGGATTTCAACAAGGTTGTTTCCAACGACTTGAGATCATCCATTGTGACCTTATCCACAACCTCATTTCCATCATCCCTGGTACCCATACTACTCTTAGGCGGTTAAGCCGGAATTAAGAGCCGGGGCTCTGATACCAATTGAAATGGATCGTATGGGCACCTAGAGGGGGAGGTGAATAGGTGCTACACCAATTTTTAATTCTTTTTCAATTTTAGGCTTAGCACAAAGGTAAATTATCTAGATAAACTAATGTGTGGAATTTCCCTATATGCAAACCTATCTACAAGCGACTAAGGAGCGAGTGGAAGAGGAACGAGTGAACCGAAGTGAAGCACGCGGAGACACAGGATTTGTTTGACCGCAGTTCCTTCCTTGTTAAGGGAAGTACGTCTGCGTTGGAGGGGTGGGCGGTACTAAGACCACCACACCACAAAAGGCCTCACCCTGTTCTCCGATGGATCTCGCCACAACATGCCTGATCCACCTTCCACTATAGGTACCCTTCGAGGCGGGCACTGGCGCCTTTACACAACTAGCGGGGCAACAACTCCACAACAACTTGGAGGCTCCCGAAATGACAACAAGCTACCACAAGAACAAAGTTGTCAAATACAATAACACGATCTAGGTATTAACGAGAATAATAGATCAGGGATTTCTCCAAGTGAATGGAGAGGAGTTGAAGCGCTTGATTCTTGATGTTGATGATGAACTTCTCCTCCTTCAATTCCACCAAAGATCAAGACCTTAGGGTGGTTGAAGTGGGAGATCGAGATTTAGAGCTCTTGCATAGGGTCTGGTCGAATTCAAATGAATCAAGAGTTCTGGACGTTGGGGAAGAAGGGATATACCCCATTCCAAAAACCAGACGTTGCACACTTTGGGGGCCGGATTATCCGGCCCAAGTGAGGGCCGGATTATCCGGTCTAGGGAACTCCGCCCCAGACTCGGAATATCCGGCAGAAAATCCGCCCCCTCTCTGAGCGTCGCGCCGAGCTTGCCCTTGATCAACTTCTGGGGGCCGGATTATCCGTCCCTATGCGAAGGCCGGATTATCCGGCCTGGGAAAGAAAAACTGCCCCAGTTCGGATTTTCCGGTAGAAAATCCGACCGGATATAGAGCGACGTGCCTTGGCTCCTTTTGCTCGAAAACTGGGGGCCGGATTATCCGGCCCTTGCGAAACCCAGATTATCCGGCCTGGGGAGGAAAAACCGCCCCAGTTCGGATTTTTCGGGAGAAAATCCGACTGGACACAGAGCGACGCGCCTTGGCTTCCTTGAGAGATGAAGTAGGCCGGATTATCCGGCCCTTGGAGGGGCGGATTATCCGGCCCCCCTCAAAACTTCCTGCACACTTAGCACACATGAAAAGTCTCCATAGTATTGTTATCTAACACGCAAAACATAGGAAAACATGAAATGTTCTTTCACTTTCTTCCACCATTATATTGAGTCTCCACCTTCTATCTTTATGCACTACTTTGAGAGCATAGTGGCCATTCTTAGTTCTATGTGCATTGTCCCAAGACTAGTTGATTGATGCATAACTTGTTATTGCTTGTTTGAAACTATTGTATCTAGTCATTCTTATGAACTTTGAAGGTGTCCTATGCATTTATATTTGCTACTCTATTGAGGGACAAGCTGAATACTATTATTCTATGTTGTCTTTATGTGAAACAAACAAACGTCTTGCAAAGCATTGTTATTCATGAATCTTTTGTTTGTGCCTTTTCATGTGCATCATAGTTTCTTTGCTTATTGCTAGAACTTTGTCTTTCATGTTATGATTAAAGTACTATGATCCCAGCCTTGAATGTTTTGCAAATACTTTGATCATGTGTTTGATGGTGCATGTCACCTCAAAAATTCTTTCTTTTTATCACTTACCTACTCGAGGACGAGCAGGAGTTAAGCTTGGGGATGTTGATACATTGCAAATGTATCTATAATTTTTGATGTTCCATGCTTGGTTTTATCCACTTTCTTGTGTTTTGTTCCAACTTTGGAGTACTTTTATTATGATTTCTTGGACTAACCTATTAACAAGAGCCACAGTGCCAGCTGCCTGTTTTCTGCTGCTTTTGGTTCCAGGAAAGTCAGAAAATGAGTATTCTCGGAATTGGACAGGACAAAAACCAAAGTGCCTATTTTTCCGGAAGGGATCAAGTGCCAGAATACGAGATGGAGAAGGGCTGGGGGCTGGCCACACCACCTGGCCATGTGGCCAGGCCTGGCCCGTGCCAGGGGGTGGTCTGGCCGGCCCCAGCACCCCCTCGGCCTCTCCTTCCGCCTATAAGATGCCCTCGGGACGAAAACCCTAGGTACCTGATCAAAAATCCACGAAAGAGTCTGTAGCCGCCGTCATCTCCATCCCTAGATTGGGAGGGATCTGAAGCTCTTCCCGGCACCCTGCCAGAGAGGGGAATTCACCCTGGAGGCCTTCTTCATCACCATGCAAGCCTCCGGTGTGATGCGTGAGTAGTTCATCCTTGGACTACGGATCCATGTAGTAGCTAGATGGCTGGTTTCTCCTCCTTTGTGCTTTCATGTTTAGATCTTGTGAGCTCCGTTCATGATCAAGATCATCTATTTGTAATTCATACATGTTGTGTTTGCAGGGATCCGATGGATATTGAGATGCTATTTCAGATTGATTATTGATTCTATCATGTCTTTGTTATTTGAGATCTTGCATGCTTTCTGTTGTTAGTAGCTATCTTGGCCAAGTAGATGCTAGCAACTCCAAGAGTTAGTATTTATGCTCGATAGTGGGTTCATGCCTCTGGTAATCTGGGGAAGTGACAGAAATCTCTAAGGTACTAGATGTGCTGTTGCTACTAGGGAGAAAACAACGATCCTTTGTTCATAGAACAATTGTATTGTTTACTTTACACGCAGTTCATAAAGCAATAATCTGTTGCTTGCAACTTAATACTGGAGGGGGTTCGGATGATAACCTGAAGGTGGATTATTAGTCATAGATGCAGTTGGATGGCGGTCTATGTATTATGTTGTAATGCCCAATCAAGTCTCAAAGGAGTCAAGATGATTAGTATATGCATGTATTGCTTTCTCGGTGTTTGTCAATTGCCCCGCTATAATTTGTTCACCCAGCATGTTATCTATCTAAGGAGAGCCACCTCTAGTGAACTATGGATCCCGGTCCTTTTTCTTTACATACAATCTACAACTGTTTACTGCTTTGTGTTTACTTTCTGCAAACTTTTACTTCTTTCCATTCGATACATTTAATCCTTTGTTTTCCGCAAAACACGGTGAGATTGACAACCTCATCGCAAGTTGGGGACAAAGTTCTGTGGTTGTGTTGTGCAGGTCTCCGTGTTGCTACTAGCACCGGTAGTGCGCCCTACCAAAGCTCAGCTAGTAACACCTTTGGGGTGTTTCCTTGCTCCTACTGGTTCGATTAAACCTTGGTCTCATAACTGAGGGAAAACTTGCTGCTGTGCTCATCATACCTTCCTCTTGGGGTTCCCAACGAGCTCTACATCGATCGTCGAGTGCATCACTAACCGTGAGAAAGGTGGAATTTGTGGAGGCCTCATTGCTTCTCATTTACTAGCATTGCATGGTTTAGTGCCTCATCATCTAGACCTACAGTTCCCCATAGAAAGGCTTGATTTTAATTCCATGATACAACATAAATTTGTTTCCTCGTGGGCTAGTTTGAATGAGTTGTCTTATGAAATAACCTTTCTCAAAGCTGGTTGGAGAAAGAGCAAGTCCGAGCGTGTTGTTCTTTTGCCTGCACCTGTTTTGTTTGACCTTGATAACAGGGAAGGATGGTCCCTCACTAAGGAGGAGCTTGACACGTACTTGGGAGAGCTCTCCCAACAGGAGCAGGACACTAGAAGGGAGGTCACGGATGATTCGTTCCAACCCTCGAATGAGGGGGAGTCTTCATATCAGCAGCCTGTTTATGATTGGGGAGCTTCTTCTTCTTCCCACGGGCCCAACTACGACCATTCTTATCATGATCCTCCTGCTTGGAACCCTTACATGTATCTGGATTGATACCCACTTAGGCCAAAAGCCTAAGCTTGGGGGAGGTACGCCGACATCGCACTCATCTCCTTATCATGTTGCGTCGGTACTTTATATATTCATGTTTCGTTCTCTTTTTAGTTTTCGTTCTTTCTTTGATTTTGCTTTCTAAAACACAAAAAAACCAAAAATATTTCTGTTGTTTCTCTTTGGTTTGCTTCTTCTTCTTTTCACCTTGGTTTGTTTTTCCCTTTTTGCTTTGTTTGAACTACTCGAAAAACCCAAAAAGATTTTGTTTTGCTTTTTTTTCCTTTTTTGGTTCTTGTTTTAAAAATCGAAAACAACAAAAATATTTGTCGTTCTTCTTTGGTTTTGTGAGTTTGCTACAGGGTTCAGCAGTCCTCAGTGGATATTGGTTTCATATTATTATTCAAGCCACACAAGTGAAGAGCAATAATGGGGATTAATGACAACTTGAGGCGTGGTAAGAGGCTGGTAATGAACTTTACTTGTTTTCATTTTTGTACATATACTCATCATTGTGGGCATGCTTAGCCTGTTCATGTAGGGTGTATGTTATCTTTGGATGCTTAGCAGTTCTTGCTTCCGTATGATTAGTTCCAGCTTGCTAATAGTTTGTAGCATGTTATATGAATATTTGCTTGCATTACTCTATTCATAACTTGGTATGACACCATGGTATCCTCCTCTGAATGTTTCATTTGAATTGACTTGGCACATGCTCACGCATGCACATGACTGAAATAATCAGTTAAGCCTCGATGAATTATTTTGCCTTGAGGATCTTGAATCACTTTCATGCCATGTTTAGTCCTGTTTTGTTGCAAACATGATTATGACAGCTATTGCTCTCTCGTTTGTCGCTCCCTTACTATTTCTAGCCTTCACTTACACTGAGTATGTTTTACTCAAGTTTCCAACTCCCTAAACAAAATATTTCCAATGTGTCCACCATACCTACCTATTAGCATCATTTGCTACTCCCGTGCATATTCAATATGCCTTGTTTTCTTCCGAATAAAATGTTTGCTTGTTATGAGAAAGTTAGTTAGTAAAGCTCTCACGAACTTGATGGCACACTTTATTTTCTGCACTTAATAAACCTGAACCATTGTGACTGTCCATGAAAGTTATATGCTTGCAAATTATAGGCTAGGGATTAGCAGAATCGTGCTATCATGGGGAACGCTTTCAACACTTGTAAATATATACCCAGTTGATACCATGCTGTTTTGTTTACGGATGTCATCGGTGTGAAATAAAAGGGGAGCTTGTAAGTCCATGGAGTTATGTATGTGTGTTAGAGAAACGCCTGGTCCGCTGGTCTAATCCATGCTGACATGGTGGAAACCTGCAGCGTAACCATAATGATATCTATGAAGCATTCTTCTTATAAAAAAGAGAGATAGCTATTGAGGAAAAGAAAAAAAGAGAGATTTATAAAAAGAGGAAAGAGAGAAAAAAGCACCATTTTCCCATGGTAAATAAGAAGATTGCTGAGATACTCATTGTCTGCTTAACTTGTCATTTTGATATGGGGATTCTTCCGTATCATCAGGCAAGGGGTACCCCGTTGGCGGTTCTCTATGATACGCACATATTTACGATGACAAGAACTTACCGGTAACTAAAGTTGAGTAGCATGAGGAGCGGCCCTCGTACTCAAGGGACATGGGATTTTCAGTTTATAGTCTGTCAAGCATATAACTCAGATTGGACCTCACTTTCATCTTAACCACATTAAAGATGCTTATGATAGGGGCAATGAGAGCTCAAAGATAATGAGTACCATACTTTCAGCATTTGGAAGCTTTTCAAATTATTCAAAACCTTTTCTTTTACATGTTGAGTCTCCACATATTCTTTGAGAACCTTCTTGAGAGCATAGTTGTCATTCTTTGTGCTTGTCTCATTACTTGACTATTTGTGTTATGACTTTGATGCTTGTATCTTTGGCATCTTTACTTCTAGTCTTCACTTGAACTTCAGAGGTGCCTTGGTACAAAGGCAAGAGAGATACCACTCTGTCATACCTTGTTATGAGCATTGTAATGTTGCTTATGTTTATGCTTCATGCTACTTATTATTTTTGAGTTGGAATCTCTTCATAGCTTGCAATGCCTATTAAGTAAACTTAGTTGCATACTCCTTATTATGAATGTCTAAGTAGTTGATCACGTGCTGAGAATATATACATCATATGAAGCAATTGTGTTCATGAAAGTTCTTTTATCGCACTCAGTTTTCAACTGAATTGCTTGAGGATAAGCAATAAGCTAAGCTTGGGGGGAGTTGATACGTCCAAAACGTATCTACTTTCCCGAATACTTTTGCTATTGTTTCTCCTCTAAACTTGTGTGATTTGGACGCAACTAACACGGACTGACGCTGTTTTCAGCAGAATTGCCCTGGTGTCTACTTTTTGTGCAGAAAATCAACTATCAGGAAAAATCCTGGAAAATATGCTAAAAATCCTATTTCACCAGAAGACTCCTAGAGCCAGAATACGAGACGGTGGGGGGCTGGGCCCAGGCCACACCACCTGGCCGCGTGGGCAAGCCCAGGCCACACCAGCGGTGGTCTGGCTGCCCCAGACCCCCCTCGGTCTCCCTCTTCGCCTATAAGTTGACTTCTGACCAAAAAACTCAGGGGGGTCGACGTTACTCCAGAAGGAGTTCCGCTCCGCCGCCACCATCAGATTCCACGAAATAGCGCCAGAAACTCCATTCTGGCACCCTGCTGGGACGGGGAATTGGAGGAGATCATCGCCATCATCATCACCATCGCTTCTCCATCGACCATCCATGTTTCCCCTATCTATGAGTGAGTAATCCCCCACTGTAGGCTATGGGGATGGTAGGGATTGGATGAGATCGTTCATTTAATGGCATCAGATTGTTAGGGCATGGTGCCTAGTATCTACTATTAGTGCTTTATGACTTTGTTGTGACTTGTTATGCTTAATGCTTGTCACTAGGGCCCGAGTGCCATGATTTCAGATCTGAACATGTTATTGATTCATTATGATAGTATTGTTTCTGGTCTTATCTGCAAGTTGTATACACACGTTGTTGTCCGGAACCAATGGCCCCGAAGTGATAGAAATCGGGATAATCGGAGGGAATGGATTTGATGTGAGGATCACATGTGTTCATGGAGTGTTAATGCTTTTCTCCGGTGCTCTATTAAAAGGAGCACCTTAATTGCCAGTAGTTCCTTTGAGGCCCCGCTGCAAACGGGCTGGCAGGACAAAAGATGTTGTGCAAGTTCTCATTGCGAGCACGTATGACTATATATGGAACACATGCCTAGGATTATCTAGTACTTGGATGCTTATTCTTATTTATCTGCAATTTCCCTATGTTCTGATTGCTATGTGAATTGTCTTGTCCATGCAACGCCTGTCCATCCATCCCTATGCCTACCACACTCGAATCCTACTGTTTACTGATGTCTTTACTTTACTACTGCTGCTACTTTACTATTCCTACTACAAAACTGTTGCTACTGATAAACTGCTGTGAGCAAGATTGTTTCCAGGTGCAGCTGAATTGACAACTCAGTTGTTAAGGCTTATAAATATTCTTTGGCTCCCCTTGTGTCGAATCAATAAATTGGGTTTCACTTCCCTCGAAAATACTGCGATACACCCCCTATACTTGTGGGTCATCAAACGCTATGCAAAAACCACAAAGATTCTAATGACATGTTATACATTTAATTATCTTATCATACCCAGTATATAGTGTATGAATAACTTTAAACTTTAACCATTGGATGAAGATTGGAAATCCTAACATTGCTTACCGATGGATTTTCCTTCTACTCTAACATTTAGAAGATTCTATTGATATAGTCTTTAGCACAATGAACGCTATGCATAAACCTCAAAACACACTTTCCATCATTATAGAATCTATATATCATCTCTCTAGAGCATGTCGGGAATTATGTACCTATTAATAGGTTGATTTCTAAATGATACAACTTACAAGAACCAAAAATACACCAGATACTTTATGAATGTGGCTCAAAATTATAATTATTTTTTGAGCTTTACCTATTATTAATTTAGATAAAAATTGTATTTTAGTACTATATTATATAATTAACTATGAAACGTTTCCCGAAAAAATAAGAAACATTCAGTGACTGGTTATGTATTATGTACAACGATTACAGAAAATGTCTGTATTTTACACAAAAAAGATCTATGGTTGTTGTTATGTCCAAAAACCTCCCCAACATGTGGTGTTACTTGCAATATCCTTGTTGTTGATGCTCTCAGGGCGAAGGAGTACCAACCATTCGATCATGTTTTAATGATGGAAGGGAACTTTTGTAAAAAAAAGATTTAAGAGAGTATAAAAAAATGATGGAAGGGAACTGCCAGGCTGCTCCTATGGTACGTGGCAACTCCTGGATGTCCCGAGCAAGCCTTTTTAAGGGGCCATCAACAACGACCACCTCTACCATCCCGGCACAACGCACACAGCGAAGAACTCTCTCTATCTTTCCCTGTCCCTTTAGGCCGGCCAAGCCACCACACACACAAAAATGCCGCGCAGCTGCTCCGACCAGTGCACCTCCATTGACGAGTCCAACACACGGGGGAATGGGGATATCAGTCCCTACCATGGTGATGGCGAGGAGTCCGTTGATGGGTTGTACTATTCCGACACACCGAAAGGTAATTTTTCTGACGAGGACCCTGCTTATCGTCATCTGATGGAGGGGACGCTGTCGGCAGAGAGAAAAGAGGAGGAGGAGGATCCTTGCTCTTTCATCTATGAAGGAGACATCATCTTCAAGAAGAGTTCTCTCGATCCATCCTCCATTGGCAAGAAGAAGAGGGAGCACGAGCAGGAGGATCAGGGGTCGGAAGATTTATGGCCATTTCTCGACTTCGTATCCAAGAAGAGTGCACTCTATCCCGCCTTCATCCGCAATGAGAAGACGAAGGAGAAGCAGGCGGGAGGCTTGAAGAAAAAGAAGATGGCGAGAGCTGGGGGATGCCACGGGAAGCGGGAGGACGACGCCAGCACGAAGGTGACAACAGAAGGATCCAGGTCCAAGAAGACGAAGAAGTCTTAGGATTAATTTTGTTTAATTTCACCTCTACTTCCTTTTTGTAATAATGTTTGGAGATTGAATATTAGTATTATCAAGTGCAAATTGGAATGGTGTTTGTGATCTATTACTATCATAAGTACTTTGTTTGTCATTTCATCTTCCATTGTGATGCAATAAAACCTCTTATATTACTGAGGAAGGTGAAATTACTTCCTCCCCTTAATTTCTGCATGCGTTCGAGGAAAGAAGGGTGCCAATACAGAGAAATCCACGTTAATTACTCACGTGAATTCAGGTAATTAATACTGAAAGGAAGAAGCCTGGGAACCCGCATGTATTCTTTAATTACCAATATCAGTCATTATAAGTGAAATACAGATTAGTACTATATCAGAGTCCATGGATAAAAAATAACCTTTGTACAGTCCACGTAAATCATCTTCTTGCACGGCATTTCTGGGGCATTGATTTGAAATTATTTAATATCACATTGATTTAAAAACTCAACTGCACCAAACGTGCCACGTGCTTTCCCCTATCCCCTGGCCGTCACCACGACACGTCAAAAAGGCTTCGTCGCCTTCAAAATCAAGCAAGCACGAAACATCAGTTTATATACGCCAGAAGAATCCAGCAGACATGCAAACATCAAAATCATAGCCCTAGCTAGCCTCGGTCCCATTGATGCTCACCGGCGAGGCACATGCGACTACATCAGCATTAAGGTGCACCTCAAGCTTGTGGATTGCCCACAAGAAATAGAAAATTGATTTTCCCTCTCTCCTCTCTCTTCCATTTTATATTTTGAAAATTGTGAGGCTCTTTGTGTTGCTTTTTATAATTTGAAATTTGTGAGGTTGTTTATGAATCCGTTTTGCTCTCTAGAATTGTTTTCAAAACACGGTAAAATTTTGAGGCATGCATATTCTTAGCGAGAAGTTGAATCTTGCCTAACTCTCACTCTTTCTTAGTACATTGACTGCCTGGTGGGTCCACTGAACAGATTTTTGCAAGGTGTGAAGTTAATTTCGAAACACAGCCAAAATTTCGAAACACGGTGAGTCATAGCCTCTTTGATTGTTTTGAAAACTCGGTCAAATTTCTTGGCATGCATATTCTTAGCAATAAGTTGAATCATTCCAAACTCTCACTCATTCTCGATACATTGACTGCCTGGTGGGTCCAGTGAACAGATTTTCACAAGGTGTGAAGTTAATTTCGAAATGCACACAAAATTTCAAAATGCGGTGAGCCATAGCCACTTTGATTGTTTTCAAAGCACGGTCAAATTTCTAGGCATGCATATTTTTAGCAATAAGTTGAATCATTCCAAACTGTCACTCGTTCTCGATACATTGACTGCCTGGTAGGTCCACTGAACAGATTATCGTAAGGTGTGAAGTTAATTTCAAAATACAACCAAACTTTCAAAAAAACGGTGATTCATAGTCTCTTTGATTGTTTTCAAAACACGGTTAATCTTTCGAGGCATGCATATTCTTAGCAAGAAGTTGAATCTTGCCAAACAACGCTTACTCGTTCTTGATACATTGACTGCCTGGTGGGTCCATTGAAAAGATTATCGCAAGGGGTGAAGTTAATTTTGAAACACCACCAAAATTTCAAAACACGGAGAGTCATGGTCTCTTTGTTTGTTTTTAAAACACGGTCAAATTTCTAGGCATGCATATTCTTTGCAAGAAGTTGAATCTTGCCAAACTCTCACTCGTTCTTGATACATTGACTGCCTAGTGGGTCCACTAGACAGATTTTCGCAAGGTATGAAGTTAATTTCGAAACACAGCCAAAATTTTGAAACACGGTGAGTCATAGCCTCTTTTATTGTTTTCAAAACACGGTCAAATTTCTAGGCATGCATATTCTTAGCAATAAGTTGAATCATTCCAAACTCTCACTCGTTCTTGATACATTGACTGCCTGGTGGGTCTAGTGAACAGATTTTTGCAATGTGTGAAGATAATTTCTAAATGCATGCAAAATTCAAAACACGGTGAGCCATAACCACTTTGATTGTTTTCAAAACAAAGTCAAATTTCTAGGCATGCATATTCTTAGAAATAAGTTGAATCATTCCAAACTCTCACTCGTTCTCGATACATTGACTCCCTGGTAGGTCCAGTGAACAGATTTTTGCAAGGTGTGAAGTTAATTTTGAAATGCACGCAAAATTTCAAAACACGGTGAGAAATAGCCACTTTGATTGTTTTATAAACACGGTCAAATTTCTATGCACGCATATTCTTAGCAATAAGTTGAATCATTCCAAACTCTCACTCGTTCTCGATACATTGACTATCTAGTAGGTCCACTGAACAGATTACCGCAAGGTGTGAAGTTAATTTCGAAACACAGCCAAACTTTCAAAACACGGTGAGTCGTAGTCTCTTTGATTGTTTTCAAAACATGGTCAAACTTTTGAGGCGTGCATATTCTTAGCAAGAAGTTGAATCTTGCCAAACAACTCTCACTCATTCTCGATACATTAACTGTCTGGTGGGTCCACTGAAAATATTATCGCAAGGTGTAAAGTTAATTTCAAAACACTGTCAAAATTTCAAAACACGGTGAATCATAGTCTCTTTGTTTGTTTTCAAAAAACGGTCAAATTTTTAGGCATGCATATTCTTAGCAAGAAGTTAATTTCGAAACACACAGAGAAATAGTATACTACTACGTACTATAGTAGAGAGTAGCGAAATGAATTGCCTTGGCTGTGTGGTCAGGCAACAAGGCTTTATCCAATCACTAGGCATCAGGGACCATCTGGAACGTGCATTTGAGCACCTATGTCTCTGGTGTCTCCCTAGAAACCGTGTTATGATGACAGCTACATCTAAGCAGTACAGGACTGCAATACACTACTGAAGTCTTACTTCATGAATTAGTGAGCAGGAGTACTCGAGTACTACTCCGTACTACTAGAACCCTACTGCCACCACTGCCCGCCGCCCTAGGAGTAGTAAAAAGCCGCAAATAGCCACTGCCTCCTGCCACCCACCGCCCGCAGATGCCTACCTACTGGAGTACTAGTAGTATAGTAAAAAGAAGACATATGTACTGTATTACTATTGGAGTACTGGTAGTACAACTCGAGTATAAGAAGACATATACTCTGTATTATTGGAGTACTAGTTCAAATGTACTACGTACTACTACTAGTACTCTGTATCTATATCTGTATCTGGACAAGCTTTAACCACAAGAAAGAAATGAAGAAGAGAAACAAGTCTGCCATGCCGAGAAAGAAAGAGCAAGAAGAGACAAGCAGATAGAATAAAATGCAGATGGTGTTGAAGACATGCATGCAGTCCTTGTTCTCTCCCCCGCAGCACTGTATACTTTGCGCCAGGCCCTAGGTTTATCCGTCTCTCTCTTGGTGTAGACCTTTTCCATTTCCAAAAAAGGCGTAGACCTTCTTACCAGTCACGCGGGTAGGATCTGTTTGTCTGGTACAGTACTGTACATGGTATTAAGTGCCTGATTTACTCTCACCTTTCAACTTTCTGCAGCCTTCGTTCAAAAAACTCAATGCTGCATAAAAATTCAGGACTGCAGGCACTACATCGGCGAGCCGAGCTTCCAGGGAACCACTGCAACGCTGGGCGCGTCGGTGGATTCCACCAAGAGCTAGTCGGCGATGGACAAAGACGAGCTAGCGCCGATAACTGTTCTATGCCCCCACGACGGCTGCCTCACCATGGTCGCCTACCACGAGCTCGACGACCACAAGGCCGCGTGCCCGTACAGCACGTGCGGCTGCATGGAGGTTGGCTGCATATTCACCGCCTCGCTGGTCGAGCTCCTTTTGCACCTCAACGGCGTCCACAAGGTACAAGTGCATAGGCTATCATACGGCCAGCCCATAGAGTGTATAGTAACAATGTCGTTACCGTCCTTTCCACCATCCATGGTCATCGTCTATGGTGATGACGCTACCGTGTTCAGCCTCATCATTGGTGAGCTCGGCCAGGCCGCCACCGTTTCCTTGGTGTGCGTTAGGGCGGCCTCGTGCTCGTGGCCCCGGTACAGGGTGAAGTTGTGCGTGACTGACCCGCAGTCACCGGCGTACTTCTCGACAGACACCCTTAATGGGGTCATTGAGCCGACGAGCTGCGCGTCACCCGACAGTGTTGGCCTCGAAGATCTGACATTCCTCACGGTGCCTCCACGGTACATTACTGTGCCTTATGGACAGTACGGGACGATCAAGCTGTTGTCTTTCTGCGTTTGCATCGACATGATGAATTGATCTTAATCTTCGACTAAGTAATCCTAATGCGATGGTAATGATGTATTACTAGTTAATTTAGTTGTAGAAAAGTACCACTCGTTTACTAGTTAATGTAGTAGTAGTCAGACGCAGGGTCTCTTTTGGCACTAGGAAGGGTGTATTTTGGCTGTAAACTGCCTTTGCTGTTAATATTTATATTTTGGATTTTAAGTGTTTTCTGAAACTGTTCAACTACTACTCCACGTGCCCACTGCTAGGGGGACTCGGATCAGCATGTCCCCTATATCTACCACCCAATATTCATCTGATGGACAAAAGTGATCCAAAGCAAAGTAGAAAATAAACATCTCACACTTACGCCCTAGTTTTCAATTATGTTTAATTTTTTAGACACTAGACAATAAAAATATTTTGTCAGTCATTAATAGTTCAAATACATGCATATATTTATTAAAAAAATACAGACATATAATTTTAACAAATTTTCATAAATTAATTTTCATACTTTTGTCTGCACACTATATATAATAGTGGTAAGATAAGAAAAGAAAGACTATCAATAGTATCTTCTCAATGCTAAAGTGGAAATGAAGATCGAACGTCTCACAATGTTGGGATTCGAGTCTTGATCCAACAGTCAATATTCAAAGTTATTCGTACACTATATACAATGCTAATAAAAAAAATGAGAAACATGTATTTTGATACCATTGAATAAAAAATGGTCTGGCTTCTTCACAATGTGTATTGGCCTATGGTGTACGAACATTCCTGGTTTTGACCCAAATAACCAAGGTCATGACCATATCAACATTGTGTATTGGCCACTCGAGAAGGAGCCAAACTACAAAGTTTTCTGTTTAGGGTCCTTTGTGCTAAATGTATGGACCTCGATGTAATAATTTTCCTTTTTTAGGTCCTTGATGTAAAATATGCTCCCATCGACCGTGTAAAATGTTAATCTAAAAGTAAATGGTAAAATTTAAATGAATTTAAGTTTAGTTGTCAACGGCTATGAATATTCTTGGATTTCAAGCCGAATGACCAAGGTAAGGCCATATCAACATCATACTATATGTTGATGATCCCATGTTAGAGAACTTGCATGGCAACAGATCTGGCCATGTTTTGAAAAAAATCAAAGAGGAAGTAGTATTAAGAGTTTGGCTCAGATCAGGTGATCTCTCGAGAATGAGCCAAACTAGATTTTTTCTTTTAGGGTCCTTTATGCTAAATGTATATGGACCTTGATGTAATTTTTACTTTTTTGAGGTCCCTGATGTAAAATGTACTCCGATCGATCGTGTAAAGTTCTAACCTAAAAGTAAGTGATGAAATTTAAACGAATTTAAGCTTAGTTGTCAACGAGTATTAACCATTCTTGTATTTCAAGACGAACGACCAAGGTCAAGGCCATATCTACATCATACTTTATGCTGATGATCCCATATCCAAGAATTTGCATGCCGACAAATTTGGCCATATTTTGAAAACAATCGAAGATGAAGTAGTATGAAGAGTATGGCTCAATCAGCTACTCTCTAGAGAAGGAGCTGAACCCGACTGTTTTCCTTGCTTAATTTTAGTGTCCTTTGTGCTAAATGTATAGACCTCGATGTAATTTCCCCCTTTTGTTAGGTCTAAAAGTGTAAGTGGTGAAATTTAGATGATTTTAAGCTTACTTGTCAATAAGTATGAGCATTCTTGGATTTTAAGCTGAATGACCAAGGTCAAGGCCATATCAACATTATATTTTGTGCTGATGATCCCATGTTAGAGAATTTGCGTCGCAACAGATTTGGCCATGTTTTGAAAACAATCGAAGAGGAAGTAGTATTAAGAGTTTGGCTCAGATCAGCTGATCTCTCAAGAATGAGCCAAACCAGATTTTTTTCTTTTAGGGTCCTTTATGCTAAATGTATATGGACCTCAATGTAATTCTTTTCTTTTTGAGGTCCATGATGTAAAATGTACTTAGGTCGAACATGTAAAGTTCTAACCTAAAAGTATTATGGTGAAATTTAAACGAATTTAATCTTAGTTGTCAACGAGTATGAAGCATTATTCTTGTATTTCAAGACGAACCACCAAGGTCAAGCCCATATCTACATCATACTTTATGTTGATGATCCCATATCCAAGAATTTGCATGGTGACAAATTTGGCAATATTTTGAACATAATCAAAGATGAAGTAGTATGAAGAGGAGTATGGCTCGATCAGCTACTCTCTCGAGGAGCCGAACACGACTATTTTCCTTGCTTTTAGGGTCCTTTGTGCTCAATGTATGGACCTCGATGTAATTTGCCCCTTTTAGGTCTAAAAGTGTAAGTGGTGAAATTTAGACAATTTTAAGCTTACTTATCAACGAGTATAAACATTCTTGGATTTCAATCCGAACGAGCAAGGTCAAGGCCATATCAACATCATACTTTATATGATGATGATGATCCCATGTCAAAGAATTTGGATGGCAATAGATCTGGCCATGTATAGAAAACAATCTAAGATGAAGTAGTATCAAAAGTTTGGCTCAGATCAACTGATCTCTCGAGAAGGAGCCGAACAAGAAATTTTTCATTTTAGGGTCCTTTCTGCTAAATGTATGGACCTCGATGTATTTTTTGCTTTTTTGAGGTCCCTGATGTAAAATGTACTCCGATCGATCGTTTAAAGTTCTAACCTCCTAAAAGTAAGTGGTGAAATTTAAATGAATTTAAGCTTAGTTGTCCACGAGTATGAACCAGTCTTGTATTTCAAGACAAACGACCAAGGTCAAGGCCATATCTACACCATACTTTATGATGATGATCCCATATACAAGAATTTGCATGCCGACAAATTTGGCCATATTTTGATAACAATTGAAGATGAAGTAGTATGAAGAGTGTGGCTCGATCAGCTACTCTCTTGAGAAGGAGCCGAACCCGACTGTTTTGCTTGGTTGTTTTTAGGGTTCTTTGTGCTAAATGTATGGACCTCGATGTAAAATTTCCCCTTTTTAGGTCCTTGTTGTAAAATGTACTCCCATCGACCGTGTAAAATTCTAACCTAAAAGTAAGTGGTGAAATTTAAACAAATTTCAGCTTATAGTTGTCAACGAGTATGAACATCCTTGGATTTCAAGCCGAACGACCAAAAGGTTAAGGCCATATCTCTACATCAGACTTTATGCTAATGATCCCATATCCAACAATTTGCATGCCGACAAATTTGGCCATATTTTGAAAACAATCGAAGATGAAGTAGTATGAAGAGTGTGGCTCGATCAGCTACTCTCTCGCGAAGGAGCCTAACCCGACTATTTTCATTGCTCAATTTTAGGGTCATTTGTGCTAAATGTGTGGACCTCGATGTAATTTTCCCTTTTTTAGGTCTTTGATGTAGAATGTACTCCCATTGACCGTGTCAAATGCTAACCTAAAAGTAAGTGGTGAATTTCAACGAATTTAAGCATAGTTGACAACGAGTATGAAAAAATCTTGGATTTCAAGCCGAACGACCAAAAGGTCACGGCTGTATCTCTACATCACACTTTATGCTGATGATCCCATATCCAAGAATTTGCATGCCAACAAATTTGGCCATATTTTGAAAACAATCGGAGATAAAGTAGTATGAAGAGTGTGGCTCGATCAGCTACTCTCTCGAGATGGAGCCGAACCTGACTGTTTTCTTTGCTTGATTTTAGGGTCATTTGTGCTAAATGTGTGGACCTCGATGTAATTTTCATTTTTTAGGTCCTTGATGTAGAATGTACTCCCATTGACCGTGTAAAATGCTAACCTAAAAGTAAGTGGTGAATTTCAACGAATTTAAGCATAGTTGTCAACGAGTATGAAAAAATCTTGGATTTCAAGGCGAACGACCACAAGGTCAAGGTCATATCTCTACATCAGACTTTATGTTGATGATCTCATATCCAAGAATTTACATGCCGAAAAATTTGGCCATATTTTGAAAACAATCGAAGATGAAGTAGTATGAAGAGTGTGGCTCGATCAGCTACTCTCTCGAGAAGGAGCCAAACCCGACTGTTTTCTTTGATCAATTTTAGGGTCCTTTTTGCTAAATGTGTGGACCTGGATATAATTTTACCTTTTTAGGCCCTTGATGTAGAATGTACTCCCACCGACCGTGTAAAATGCTAACCTACAATTAAGTGGTGAAATTTCAACGAATTTAAGCATAGTTGTCAACGAGTATGAAAAAATCTTGGATTTCAAGGCGAACGACCACAAGGTCAAGGCCATATCTCTACATCAGACTTTATGCTCATGATCCCATATCCAAGAATTTACATGCCGACAAATTTGGCCATCTTTTGAAAACAATCAAAGATATTAAAAACAAAAAATAATCAATTTCAATTTTCCAAGTGACAAAAATTTATTTTCTGAAAAACAAGTAAGAAGAATTTATTTCCTTTTTTCTGTTAAAAAAATAATGAGCGAGAAGAGACTATGAGCATAGAGGAGGCAGTGAGAGAGCTGCGAAGAGGAGTATTTGAAGGCGGTGCGATGTTAGAGCAAAGCTGGGATGGGTTCCTGACACGAGGTACATGGTACAGTGAGTAGAGTAAATTTCAGGACCACAATATATATGCACGCAAAACGAAATGTGTTTTCTCTCTCCTTCACCCCCCCATCTACACCCCGGCCAGCTGATCTCTCCTTCGTCCAAAACGTGGCACTGCGCACGTGCTTCGACCATTATTGGATTTCAAGCCGAACGACCAAGGTCAAGGACATATATATCAACCATCATACATTATGTTGATGATCCCATATGTGAGAATTTGCATGGCAACAAATTTGGCCATATATTGAAAACAATCGAAGAAGAAGTAGTATCAAGAGTTTGGCTCAGATCAGCTGATCTCTCGAGAAGGAGCCGAACCAGAAAATTTTCCTTTTAGGGTCCTTTATGCTAAATGTATGGACCTCGACATAATTTTTGCTTTTTTGAGGTCCCTGATGTAAAATGTACACTGATTGACCGTGTAAAGTTCTAACCTATAAGTAAGTGGTAAAATTTAAACGAATTTAAGCTTAGTTGTCAACAGGTATGAACCATTCTTGTATTTCAAGACGAATGACCAAGGTCAAGGCCATATCTACATCATACTTTATGCTGATGATCCCATATTCAAGAATTTGCATATCGACAAATTTGGCCATATTTTGAAAACAATCGAAGATGAAGTAGTATGAAGAGTGTGGCTCGATCAGCTACTCTCTCGAGAAGGAACCGAACCCTACTGTTTTCCTTGCTTAATATTAGAGTCCTTTGTGCTAAATGTATGGACCTCGATGTAATTTTCCCCCTTTTTAGGTCCTTGTTGTAAAATGTACTCCCATCGACCGTGTAAAATTCTAACCGAAAAGTAAGTGGTGAAATTTAAACGAATTTCAGCTTATAGTTGTCAACAAGTATGAACATTGTTCGATTTCAAGCCGAACGACCACAAGGTCGAGGCTATATCTCTACATCATACTTTATTCTGATGATCGAGTATCCAAGAAATTGCATGGCAATAGATTTGGCCATATTGTGAAAACTATCGAAGAGAAAGTAGTATGAAAAGTATGGATCAACTGCTCTCTTGAGAAGGAGCCGAACCCGATTGTTTTCTTTGCTCAAATTTAGGGTCCTTTGTTTTAAATGTATGGACCTCGATGTAATTTCCCCCTTTTTTAGGTCTTTGATGTAGAATGTACTCCCACCGACCGTGTAAAATGCTAACCTAAAAGTAAGTGATGAAATTTCAACGAATTTAAGCATAGTTGTCAACAAGTATGAAAAAATCTTGGATTTTCAAGCCGAACGACCACGAGGTCAAGGCCATTCTCTACATCATACTTTATGTTGATGATCCCATATTCAAGAATTTGCATGGCGACAGATTTGGCCATATTTTGAAAACAATCTAAGAGTAAGTAGTATGAAGAGTATGGCTCGACCAGCTGCTCTCTCGAGAAGGAGTCGAACCCGACTGTTTTCTTTGCTCAATTTTAGGGTCCTTTGTGCTAAATGTATGGACCTCGATGTAATTTCCCCCTTTTAAGGTCCTTTATGTAGAATGTACTTTATGCTTATGATCCCATATCCAAGAATTTGCATGCTGACAAATCTGGCCATCTTTTGAAAACAATCAAAGATATTAAAAACAAAAAATAATTAATTTAATTTTTCCAAGTGACAGGAATTTATTTTCTAAAAAGCAAGTAAGAAGAATGTATTTTATTTTTTCTATTAAAAAATAAAGAGCAAGAAGAGACTATATGAGCATAGAGGAAGCAGCGAGAGAGCTGCGAAGAGGACGATTTGAAGGCGGTGTGATGTTAGAGCAAAGCTAGGATGGGTTCCTGACACGAGGTACAGGGTAGAGTGAGTAGAGTAAATTTCAGGACCACAATATATATGCATGCAAAACAAAATGTGTTTTCTCTCTCCTTCACTCCCCCATCACCACCCCCACACCCCGGCCGGCTGATCTATCCCTCACAAAGTGGCACTGCGCATGCGCATCAACCGACAACCTGCCATTGGTGGCTCCGTTTCTTTGTCGGCGGCTCCGTGTCTTTGTCTAGCGTGTTCGCCAGCTGCGTTGGTGGGATCATTTTGGTTCTTACGCAATTCAAACTTTCCCGGTTTCGAAATTTTCACTTCCTTCACAAACATCCGGGGGGAAGGATATTCAATAGATCGTCATTCGTAGTACTACTACTAGTACTACAGGGTATAGTGAGTAGTACCAAAAGAAACATTTTTTGACAAGTAGTACCAGAAGAAACTTCATACAACCATTAACTTCATATAGGACTCGCTGCTGAACTAGTGCAGGTCCGGCGCCTCCTTGCACCTAGTTCGCCGCGCCAGCGGCAGCTCGAGACATCGGCACCAACGACAGCTCCAGCGACAGAGCCGGCTCCTGACTCATCGGCACCTCTGGAGAAGGCGGCGACACCTCCTGAGCCATCGGCGGCACCGCCGGAAAACGAGGCGGTACCTCCGGGAGAACACTATGGATGAAGTTGTCGTTGTTTGGGAACCGGTTCCAGTAGTTGGTGAAAATGTTGGAGACGGTGAACACCACCATCTCGCAGTCGCACTGGAAGGCATGGCCGTAGAGGAGACGGGCATCCCTGAAGTTGATGAACTTGACCTTCAGCGTCTCGTCTGGATTGTCATACATGTCGTACATCTGGTACTTGTGGTCACCGTACCCAGCGTCGAGGAAGGCGCACACCAGCTGCCTATTTGTTCTCTGCGGGGAGAAAGCCCAAATGTGCAGGGCATTGTCCTCTTGTGCGGTGATGTCGGGGTCATTGCGCCCCGGTATGGCAGGCGGCAGCCGGAAGGTGGCCATGGATGATAGACAAGGTCGGAGATGGTTGCTAGAAGCGGGGGATTAGAGATGGTTTGGTGCGGGGAAGGGGAGATATTAAATAGGAAGGAGGTGATCCAAGATTAATGTGGCAGATTACTGAAGCAAGGGGATAATCAATGTCGCTGATGAAGCCGATGCATGTGGAAAATATCGATGACGATGACTAGGGTAAGTGGTTGGACGGAATGCTGTCTCTACTTCCTGCACTCGATGGCCCAATCATAATTTTGTGGTGCATTCAAGGCGACCGCGACCTCCCCAATCTATGGGCCCTACGTGGATGACTGAGTTGATGTGTGAAAACAAATTGATAATGATAAAGTGGTATGAAATGTGATTTAACAAACATTAAGTTGTTTTAGCCAATATTCTTGTTAGAGAAAAAATGCATACATTAAGTCTATTAGTAATAACTATCTACCCATATTGAGAATACCTCCTAGTGTGCTATGAAATTTTTGGGGTGGTGAAATGATGGTTCTAGAACATGTTGGAGTTTGCTCTAGGTACTATTCAAAACGAATCCAGTTGCTCTTAACCATTGGATCTAATAGCCCAACGGTTAGGATTGGTGCTATGGATCCAATTCAAAACTGCTCCATTATAGTAGTAGAGAAAAGTACCACCACCCGGTAGAATGGAAAAAAGAAGATCCAACGGCTAGCATTGTTGTGATTCGCGAGTCTTGCTCCATAGGTTAATACTCAAAGTTATCCGTACATTATATAGTGGTAAGATAATATAACAAAGACTATCAATAGTATCTTATAGATGATGGAATGGATTAGAGGATCCAATAACTAGCAGCAATGTTGGGATTCGCGGGTCATGAATCAGCGGTCAATATTCTAAGTTGTCCGCACACTATATATAAAAAATAGTGGTAAGATAAGAAAAGAAAGACTATCAATAGTATATTCTAGATGCTAAAATGGAAATGAAGATCCAACATCTGGCAATGTTGGGATTCGCATCTTGATCGAACGGTCAATATTCAAAGTTATTCGTACACTATATAGTGCCAAGAAAAAAAATGAGAAACATGTGTTTTGACACCTTTGAATACAAAAACAATGCTATGGCTTCTTCACAAAGTGTATTTGCCTATGGTGTATGTACATTCCTGGCTTTCACCCGAACAGCCAAGGTCATGGCCATCTTGACATCATATCTATACTACTATAATGGAGCAGATTTAATTTGAATTGGATCCATAGCACCAATCCTGACCGTTTGGCTGTTAGATCCAATGGTTTAGAGCAGCTCGATTCGTGTTGAATAGTACCTATAGCAAACTCCACCATGTTCTAGAACCATCATGTCACCACCCCCAAAATTTCATAGCACAGTAGGTTGTATTCTCAATATGTGTAGGTATATTATTAATAAACTTAATGTATCTATTTTTTCTCTAACAAGATTATTGGTTAATAACAACTTAATGTTTGTTAAATCACATTTCATACAATATATACGTGTGTGCACGTGCCTTTTACTAGTAATGGTAAGATAAGAAAAGAAAGACTATCAATAGTATCTTCTCGATGCTAAAATGGAAATAATGAAGATCGAATGTCTGATAATGTTGGGATTTGCGTCTTGATCCAACGGTCAAGATTCAAAGTTATTTGTACACTATATAGTGCTAAGAAAAAAATGAGAAACATGTGTTTTGACACCTTTGAATACAAAAAATGCTCTCGCTGCTTCACAATGTGTATTGGCCTAAGGTGTATGAACATTTCTGGTTTCGACCTGAATAGCCAAGGTCATGACCATATTGACATCATATATAGTTTATGATACAGTACCTGCATCTGGTAGATTTGTGCATCTTCTTCAACAAGATATGCTAAAAGTGAGAAGTGCGTTGTTTTCTTTTGCTAAGCAAGTACTAGTCTTACCATTACCACTATGTTAACACTATATGGTGTACAAAAAAACTTTGAATATTAATTGTTGGATCAAGACTCACGAATCCCAACATTTCCAACCGTTAGATTTGCTTTTCCATTCTAGTATCAAGAATATTCTATTAATAATCTTCATCATAATGAAATACTATGCACAAACCTCAAAACACACATCTCCATCATTCTAGAATCTTCCCCCGTTTCTATAGACCATGTTACCAAAATTTTCAAGCATTTGATTTTAGTGTCTTTTGTGCTAAATGTATGGACTTGGATGTATTTTTTGTTTTTTGAGGTCCTTGGTGTAACATGTACACATCCACTTACCGTGTTAATTAATTGAAGAATCTCGCTCCCTCGGGACATACCTTAGTCAAAAAAGTACCACCACTAGGGCTAGAATTCGAGACGAATCAGCTCGGCTCGACTCGCTAAAGCTCGTTCAATTAATAACCTAGCTTGTCTCGGCTCGTTTACAAAACGAGTTCATATTTGAAACTCGGCTCGACTCGGTAAACTCACGAGTAACTCACGAGTACCTCGTTTAGCATGTTATGAGTGACGAACAAGAGCACATATAAGAAAAACTAGTAATTATCCTACTAATTAAGAACTATAATAAGGATAGTACTTTCATAATAACACGAAGGCAAGATCGAATGGAAAATATAGTAGTTCTACACCATTACATGTACAAGAAACATTCGTAGTATGGCACTCATCAGTGGAAAATTTCAAATTCTATATTCGAACGAGTTTAACGAGCTAAACGAGTAGCTCATTTAGCTTGGGTGAACAAACGAGTTCAAATCTAAAACTAGGCTCGACTCGTTAGACACCGAGTTCAAGACGAGTCGAGCCGAGTCATGAGTTACACTCATTTAGCTCGCGAGTTTCGAATTCTAATTCCAGGCCTAACCACCACCCAGTTTTTTGAAAAAGTGGGGACCATGTTTTCTTACAATTCCCTAGTCTTAGCACATTTCAAGATTCCCTAGCGAACCGTGCCCACTTAAATAACTTTATGTCGATTTAAATAAATTAGGTCAAACTTGAACTACAAGTAAGCGAGGTAGATTCCTCTTGAATTTTCCTAACACCGTCTCAAGGGACCCACGATGTCTATATATCAAGACTTAAGTTCCGGGATGGAGTACTAAACACTAGTAGTACCCGCATCCAAGGATCAAGGCCTATTTTTTTTTGAAAAGTCAAACTATGCAAAGTTTGACCAAGTTTGTAGAAAAATATATTAATATTTACAATATGAAATACATACCCTTTGATACATCATGAAACATATATTCACATGGTATCTACTAATATCATACAGTAGTTCTTGATATTTTTTTAGAAGTTTGGTCAAACTTTTCGTAGCTTCACTTATCACAAAAAGGCCTTAGGCCCTGTTTGGAACAAAGGAAAATCATAGGATTTTTGGAGGATAGGATTCCTATAGGAAAAATTCCTGTGGGTTCGTTTGGGACAAAGGAATAGGAATCTAAGATTCCTTTGAAATTCCTATGGTATAGGCTATTTCATAGGAATTTTCTAGGTAAAATAACATGAGGTCTAACCTCATGTTTCATCTCCTTGTGTCTACAATTCATGCGGTTTTCCTGTGTGACATCCAAACGACACCCTAAATTTTTTCCTGTGGTATTGATTCCTGTAGGAATTGAGCATACATGATACTATCTTAATTCCTGCATTTTTTCTATTCCTATGATTTCATTCCTGCATTCCAAACGGGGCCTTAAGCTTTGGGACGGAGGTACTAGTGAGATGAGGGAAAAACCGAAGAGCAAGAGGAGCTTGGAGAATAAAAGGGAGGCAGGGCGGGTGGGCAGCGTGATAGGGCACTTGAAGGCGGTGCGATATCAGAGCAGAATTATGATGGGTTCCTGACATGAGGTACTATAGCCTTTACAGCGTACACACTCTAGTAAATTTCAGGACTTATGTGCACTCAAAACAAAACAAATTTATTTTGTTCGCTCTCAGTCGCCGCCTCACCATCCATCTCAGCACTCCCTCATCCAAAATGCTGCGCATGTGTGTCTTCGTACGGCGGCTCAGCTGTGTCTCCGGCGTGTGCGTTGGTGTACATAGGAAGGAACCGGACATTGGTGGCAAAAATTTGTAGAATTCAAACTTTCGATTTTATTCTCTTCCTTTCCAAGCATCTGGAATGAAGGTTATTCTAACATCCCAAATCTTTAATCAAGGTTAATCAAGATCCAAATCACCCAATTTAGGGTTAACAAAAATCTTTTTCTATTTAAAATATTTAAGCATGCATATGAGCGTTGCATTTAAATAGGAGTTGTTTGCAATGCCATGATTGTTTGTTCTAATGGTTGTAAAATGGGTCTAAGGTGAATGTCACATCATCTAGATCATTCCCAAGCAAAAACCAAAGAAAAAGAAATAAAAAAGAATTAGATAAAGGAAATGGTCACTTTTACCATTTTAATCAACTAGCCCATTTTGGGTATTCCTAGCACTCAATTTCCAACAGAAACAAATGTGGATCTTTGCACCCCTTGCTAGTACAAGTAGTAATGTGCCAAGGCCCACTTTGTGATCTTCCAAAAATATTCAAACTCTAATTTTAAATGACATTTGAAAATGGAATCTAGTTCATATGTATAGATCACCCTTTTTCAAAAACCATCCAAATGAATTCCATTTGACAAAACCTAGCAACCACAGATGCTTAAGCATGTGACAAACCACTCCACCAAATTTCATTTCAAAATTCCAAATTTGAATTCTTTCAGCCATTTGGTCGAACACATGGCAGGCAAAGAACCAACACACTAGTCAATTCACTGTATCTACAGGGGATTGCCACCCAATTGCACCCCATTTACTCCCTCTGTCCCTCCTAGCTCTAACCAGGCCGAAACCAGCCCATCCCCTAGTCCCTAGCGCTAGTGCCACGCCGCCCCGAGGACATGAACATCGGCCAACCTTGCCAATGCCACAGGAGACCATCAGCCCCTCTCCACCACTCCAGGAAGCAAGGTGCCACCTCACCGCCGTCCACGGTCCACCCCACGACCACTGTCACACCCTGGACCACCGAGGACAAGCCCCACACTATCCTATCTGCGCCGCACCAGAGCACGCCAGAGCGACATCACCGCCAGCACGCCACACGCCGCGCCTCGACACTAGACCGCGCGCGCTGCTCCGCCTTGACCACCTCACCCCGCTAGACACGGTCGTACCCCGCCGCTCGACCCACACTCGTCGAGAACCGCATCGAGCATCGCCCTGTCTCCCAGAGCGCGCGACGCTCCCGACCGTTAGCCACCGCCCCTAGCATCGCCATGAAGCCGTAGAGGACCGCCAGGAGGCAAGCCACCATCTGCCTATGCCGCCCATGCCAATAGCATCATGTATCATCGTCACTGACGAGCGCGTCGTCACCCCCTCGGTCCCCTCCTCGAGCCTATATAAGGAGGCCTTCCCCAGCTTCAATCGCCACACCATTCAACTCCCCTCTCACCACCAGTACTTCCCCACCTCTCGCCGGAGTAGCTCGAGCAGCTAGTTGCCGGAATTGAGCCGGAGACAGCCGCAATAGAGGAGGCGACGCTGCCGTTGATTTCGTCCACCCCAGCCTCTTCCGCGACTTCGCCTGAGCTCGCCATCGTTTCCTCGTTCGTTTTCCTGCCTCACCGCACTCGCTGGAGCCCTAGTACACCCTCACCGCACCCCCACCGAGCCGCTAGGGTTCAGCCTCGCCGGCGACGAGTCCGTCGTCGATGATAAGCCCCAGCCGTAGATTCTGTTCTAATCCTACGGTCCATATCGCCCCATAACGCTTTGCGTGAGATGTACCGCTGACATATGGACCCCTCCTTTCAGCTGTCCTCTGTGCCGCGGAGTGTACATGGGCCAGCCCAATTAGTTTCCGCACATGCCCTGTGATTCAAGTTAGGATTTTTCTTTTAGACTTAGACTTAGTTCTATCCCTTAGTTAAAAATCAATTCAGAGAGTTCTACATATCCAAATTGAGTGATTCCAATTTTGTTGGGAAGGTAATAAAAATCTTTATCCAAGCCCGTTGGATTTAAATCACTTAGACTTAGAGATCTCGTCTTGTAAAAATAACAAGACAGAAGCTTTTGCACAATCAAACATTTTTCTAAAATCAACCATAATAGCTTTTGAGTTGATTCCAACTCTCAAAAATCACATTTAACCATACCTATCTGAATATGTAATAATATTAAGGTTTGCATGCAGTGACTTTGGACTAGTACCAAAATAATGCTATATAGGCATTTCTAGTCACTTTAAATCGTTAATTATTAAGCTTAAACTTATTAAAATGTGATCCAACCCTTAAATCACATTCCCATATGTTAGAATATGTGGTGCTGACTTGTGTCCACATGATCCCATATTTTAATTGGAGAATATTAAATCTTAGTTATTTTCAATAAGTAGAAATTACTTTTCTCAAATAAAATAAATGAAACTAATTCATTAAATCTTGTGATGATTGTGATGATACTAGATCATCAAATGTGTGCCTTAGTGTGCTAAGTAGACTAGTTAAGTATTGTTTGGTGATTGTCTATTCCGTATGTATTTATAGACGATAGTACCGACCAAGTCTTCGAGGAGGAGGAGGAGTTCTACCAAGAAGAGGAGGAAGAGAATTTCAACCACTATACCAACCAAGGCAAGCTAACACTTGCAAGTGTCTTAACTATGCAAGCTAAACCTTGCAAGCTAGATAACCTAAGCAAATGCACTAGGCATGCTTGGTTATACATTTTGACTACTACCTACTCCAAGTTTTATTTACAAGCTTTATTTCCTTTACTTTACCAAAGTTCTTTACCTTGTTTATAGGTAGCATAAAGAGTATAAAACTTGGCCTATCTAGTTAGACTTAGATGTCATTCTATGGCATGAGATTGATATTAGCATCCCACCTTAGTGAACACTCTTAACTTAGTAGCTTAGAGCTAAACCAAAAACTTGATCAGTTTAGATGGGAATACTTGGTGAAAATGATTTGTGAAAACCTTGGAATGATGAATCATTCTATTGAGATGTTTTGACATGTGTTGAGAAACAAAAATGGTTTATGATGATGATGAAAATGCTGAGGCATGAGCCTTAGCCCTTTTACAAAAACTGATGGTTGGGTTCGGATGCGATACCATTCCAATTTTACCGTACAACCACAATACCTGAATTGGGTAAGGCTTAGCCGGAAGTTTATATGCATTAGTATGAGTTCCCTCGCGGGAGAGGTTTGAGCTGAGGCTACCACTCAATGTTGTCCACCTATGCAGTGCCCAGGATGACAGATGGTCATGGCTGGGAGGCCAAGCTCATAGGAGAGGTGCTTATACTAGAGTGTGTAAAGGAAAGGTTATGTTTGATTATCTGCATACTAAGTATGATGATTCAGGGTTATACCTGACAGATGTATCGAATTTTGTGGTGAAAGTGTACCACCTCTGCAGAGTGTCAAACTATTCGAATAGCCACGTCCGTGGGTATGGACAGTTGGAGTGGCCATACTGTTCCGTTGTCAGATGTTTTCAAAATGACTTATGACATGAATTTTGACATGATTTGACCACAACAAAGTTGTGACTATGACAATTAAGTTCCCACTTAGGTGTTTTCAAAATTTATTTTATCCTTCTTTGTTTCTGAACTCAGCTTAGGTTTCAAACTTAACTTTACAAATAAACTTAGAACTTAGCATTCCTACTAGAACTACCTTACTTGTTAGTGATAGTTTGCGAGTACTTAAAGAGTACTCATGGCTTTGTCCTTGGCTATTCCCGTGGCCAGACTATGAGGAGGACTACCCTGAAGGAGGACAACGGGACGGCTACGACAACTAGGATCATCTCCCATCATCAGCATTGCCTGTGACACTGAAGATGGACCCCACCGCTACGCTATTTATTCCGCTACTTGTTTGTATTAAGACTGGATCATGAGATCCTTTATTTGTGTAATACCTTATTATGGTTTGTAATGGATGATGTACTGTGATATCCAATCTGTTATGTCTCGCAAAAATGGAAATCTTGGGATTGCGATGTATGGCATAACAGGCATCTGGGATTAAAAATCTAGGTGTTGACAAGTTGGTATCAGAGCCATCCTGACCATAGGAGACCCTAGTTAGACTAGACGTTCAAAACAAAAACTTAGTTTCCAAAACCAAAGTGAGTATTTGTGAAAACTATTTCCTCTCTTACCCTTGGGATTCTTTCTCTCAAAAAAATTCCTGTTCCTCCAAATTCTTACATTACTACATAAAACTTTGACACACTTGATCACTCCACTAACTTTCTCATCCTAAATTCTTATAGATGGAAGTTCAGTATAACAAGTTCTACCAGTTGGGCAATAGAGGCCAACTGATCTTCGAGAGGGATCTGGATTCACTGTCTGAGTACTTGGAGCGTCCTCATCCGGAATTTCTTGGAGCTCAACTCCCAGGTCCACCAGGAGGAGATTTACAATGGCTAGTAGTTGCTGATCTTTGAGGCAAGTTAGAAGCACCAATGTCCGAGAGGATTCAGTTCTCAGTGAGAGAGAACAACAGGCTAGATGGATTAGCTAGGGCAATGCATGAAGCTCTTGCACGTGTTTGCGCCTAGAGTGTCAACCTAATCCAAGGAACCCGCTTTGTTCACTATGCAAGGCGTGATTCCATGGGAATGCCGCTTGAAATGGCAAGTCACCCCATATTGAAGCGTCAAGTGGAGAACCTCGACTTCCTACTGTACAACAGACAGAAGGAGTTGGACAATGCTAGAGAGTTCGCCAACCACAACCTCGCCATTGCCGCCCAGAAGGGCCAGACTTTCTCACTTCTCGTCAAGGATCGTCAGTCTCTTCGCCGTCAACACGCAAAGAAGGATCGTACCATCGACCGTCTCCACAAGAAGGTAGCCGAGCTTGAGAAGACCATCAAGGAGCAAGAAGCTCAGCTTGCAGCAAAATAAGAAGAAGAGGAAGGTGAAGATATCTAAGGGGATATTGACTCTTACCTTAGCAATGATGATGACTATCTGGAGGATGATGCCATGGACTTCTACACCGACGATGATGACTCCGACTTCATCGATGATGAGTAGATGCACTAGAGCACTATCTTAGGAGTGATGAGTATCGGTCCCATTGTATCGTAGCTTGCAGAATGGTTCTTAAAACCATCTGTTTTCCTTTGATGTTGTGGTGTGTGTGTTTGTATCGTGTGATTTGCTTGAATGAATGAAAATAAGTTAGTTGCAAAACTTGAGTCAAACTCAAAGTTTTAGCTTTGAAACCAAAACCATGAACCTTAGAACTTTCCCTCTTACCCCTTTATCTACCTCAATCTTCATATGACTCATGGAAACCAAGGAGGGAGCAGCTCATCGCAAGACCCAATGCTACAGATTCTGCAGACCCTCATTGCAGACCATGAAGCTAGTAGGGCAGAGCGCCATGCAAATCTAGCCACCCTGCAGCAGATCACCCAGATGGCTCACAACAACCAGAACCATGGAAATCGGGATCATCATGGATCCAAACTCAAAAACTTCCAGAATACCAATCCCCCCATCTTTAGCAAGTCTGAAGACCCACTAGATGCTGATGATTGGTTGCAGACAATGGAGAATAACTTAGAAGTAGCCGGAGTGGATGCCAACGAGAAGGTTCTTTTTGCCACCCACTATTTGGTCGGAGATGCAAGAGCTTGGTGGAACAACACACGCACAAGGAACCATGGTCAAGTGATGACATGGGAAGCATTCAAGATCAAGTTCAGCCGCACCCACGTGCCGCAGGGTCTAGTCACCAGAATGAGGGATGAATTCAGAGAGTTGAAGCAAGGCAGAATGACTGTAGTGGAGTATCGTGACAGATTCTTGTCCCTCGCCAGGTATGCACCTGATGAGATCAACACAGAGGCCAAGAAGAAGGAGAGATTCCTGAACGGACTGCATGATGAGATGTAGACAGTGCTAGTCAACATCCGTTTCGAGGATCTCGAAGAGCTAGTCGACTCTGCCATTCAGATGAAAGGGAAGATTAATCAAGCGAATGACAACCACAAACATCAGATGATGCACCAAGCTGGATCCAACGGTCACCAGAAGTATCGCCCTAACCCGTCTGCCGGATATGCCCTGTGGAACAATCGACCCCCAATGTCTCGTCCAAGCTACCCCAACCGTAGCGGAGGAAATGTGAAGTCCGGAGGAAACAACAATCACCCTAGAAACTCCAACAATTTCAACCGTGCACCTCCCAAGAACAACAGCCACAACAACACTGCACCTAGAACTAGAAGCAATGTTGTGCCCGTGGTAGCAAAAGACAAGTCTCAGATCACTTGTTTCGAGTGTGGAGTGAAGGGTCACTACTCCAATGAGTGTCCCAAGAAGATTGCCGCCACTGCCAATGTGAATGCCCCAGCTCACCAGCAGCGTCGTGTTCAACCAGGAAGAAGATTTTCCCCAGGGAACCCTCACAACCGCAACGGCCATCTCTTCCACATGAACGCCGAAGAAGCCCAAGAAGCGCCAGATGTCGTGCTGGGTATATTTTCTATCAACTCAGGTTTAGCCAGAGTGTTGTTTGATTCTGGAGCATCACACTCATTTGTCACCGAAGAATTTGCATGCACTAGTAAGATTCACCCAACCAACTTGAAGCATGTCATGATAGTTCAAATACCCGGTTCAACTACAAAAGCTAGAAAAATTTGCAAAGTTGTGCCTATCAGAATACATGGAATAGATTTTTATGCCAATCTAATAGTACTTGGAACCAAAGGTTTGGAAGTAGTACTAGGAATGGATTCGATGTCAAAGCATAAAGGATTGATTGACTGTGCCAAGAAAGCCATCACCATGACCAGTAGCTCTGGAGTATCAGTAGAGCATATATCTGAAACCTTGCCCCGTCAATTCAAGTGCAATAAGAGTCTAGCCCTACCCACCATAGACCAAGTTAGAGTAGTCTGCGAATACCCCGACATGTTCCCAGATGAATTGCCAAGTATGCCCCCGGATAGGGATACTGAGTTCATTATCGAACTTATCCCCGGAACCGGACCCATAGCCTAGAGACCCTATAGTATGAACCCCTCAGAGTTAGTGGAATTGAAGAAGCAGTTGGATGCTATGCTGGAGAAAGGCTTGATTCAACCAAGCGCATCGCCATGGAGATCGCCAGTGTTATTAGTTGACAAGAAAGATGGAGGCAACCATTTGTGCACAGATTACAGGAAGCTGAATGAAGTCACAATCAAGAACAAGTATCCTTTGCCAAAGATAGAGGATCTATTTGATCAGTTTACTGGTGCCAATGTGTTCTTTAAGATTGATCTTAGGACTGGTTATCACCAACTTAAGATTCGTGCAACAGATATTCCGAAGATTGCCTTTACTACTCGTTATGGATTATACGAGTATATGGTCATGTCTTTTGGATTAACCAATGCCCCTGCTTATTTCATTAATCTCATGAATAAGATCTTTATGAATTTCCTAGATAAGTTTGTCGTTGTGTTTATGGACGATATCCTTATCAACTCCAAGTCATAAGAAGACCATGAGCAACATCTGAGGATCATCCTTGAAACCCTTAGAGAGCATCGGTTGTATGCCAAGTTCAGCAAATGTGAGTTTTGGCTAAAAGAAGTAGGATTCTTAGGACATATTGTGTCTGCCGGAGGAGTCGCTGTTGATCCTGCCAAGATCAAAGATGTTGAAGAATGGGAAGTCCCAACCACTCCAACCCAAGTCCGTGCATTTCTCGGATTAGCGGGATACTACCGCAAGTTCGTAGAAGGATTTTTGAGCATCGCAAGACCCATGACCAAATTGTTGAAGAAGGACAAGAAATTTGAATGGACCGACAAATGTGAAGCCAGTTTCTAAGAACTCAAGAAGTGATTGATTTTATCCCCAATATTGATCATGCCAGATATCAAGAAGCTATTTGATGTGTATTGTGATGCATCCAAGATTGGTCTCGGATGTGTATTGATGCAAGAAGGCAAAGTCATCGCATATCTGTCGCGACAACTGAAGCAGCATGAGCAGAATTACCCCACCCATGATCTTGAGTTAGCAGCCATAGTTTTGGCGTTGAAGACATGGCGTCATTACCTTATGGGTAATCGTTGTGAGATTTATTCAGATCACAAGAGCTTGAAGTATATTTTCACTCAGAAGGAGCTGAATATGAGGCAAAGGAGATGGATAGAGTTAATCAAGGATTATGACCTTGACATTCACTATCACCCTGGCAAAGCCAATGTGGTAGCGGATGCTCTTAGCAGATTGACGTGTAGGCTAAACACCATGATCAAGGAGAAGCAACCAAGTTTGTATGAGGATTTGGAGCAGTTTAGAACTGAGCTAGTTAGCAAAGGATTTTTAGCTAGCATTGAACTTCAACCCACTTTGATTAGCCAAATCAAGGAAGCCCAGAAGGGAAATGAAACTATCGACAGAATCAAACATCGTATTGGTACAGGAAAGGTACCTGGATTCACCGAAGATGAAGAAGGAGTTCTGTGGTACAAAGGATGTATCTGTGTGCCAGCAGATTCGGAACTGGAGCAAGTTATCATGCAAGAAGCTCATGATACTCTTTATTCTATCCACCCCGAGGGAACAAAGATGTATCAAGATTTGAAAGAGCAATTTTGGTGGCATAAGATGAAGAGAGAAATCAGAATCTACATCGACAAGTGTGATAACTGTTAGAGAGTCAAAGCGGAACATCAGAGACCCACAGGACTGTTGCAACCATTGCAGATTCCGGAATGGAAATGGGATTCTGTCGGAATGGACTTTATCACCGATTTGCCTACTTCTAGTAGGGGAAATGACTCAATATGGGTCATCGTTGATAGACTGTCCAAGTTTGTATGGAACCCCCAAGACCATAGTGTCGGATTGAGGAACCCAATTTACCTCGAGATTTTGGCAGAAAGTCCAAGAAGGATTAGGAACCAAGTTGAATTTCAGCACCACTTATCACCCGCAAACCGATGGACAGACTAAAAGAGTCAACCAAATCCTAGAGGATATGTTGAGAGCTTGTGTGTTGGAGTACAGATCAAAATGGGAAGATTGCCTGCCTTTTGCAGAATTCTCATACAACAATAGTTATCAAGCCAGTTTGCAAATGGTACCATTTGAGTTCCTTTATGGAAGAAAGTGTCGTACCCCTTTGAATTGGTCGCAAGTAGGAGAGAGTCAGATTTTTGGACCCGACATTCTCCGAGAAGCCGAAGAGAAGGTTCACAAAGTCCATGAGCACCTCAAGACCGCCCAATCCAGACAGAAGAGTTATGCTGACAAGAGAAGGAGAGACCTGACTTTCAATGTCGGAGATTTTGTATATCTCAAGGTTTCGCCATTAAAGGGAACGCAATGTTTTAGTTTGAAAGGAAAGTTAGCCCCCAGATATATGGGACCCTTCAAGATTCTGAATCATCGAGGAGAAGTATCGTATCAACTGCAACTGCCTGAGGAGATGTCAGCCATCCACAATGTGTTCCATATCTCGTTACTTCGCAAATGCCTAGAAGTGCCGGAGAAGACTGAAGTTTTCAAGAACATCGATCACCGAGCTGTTGATATCAACAAGGATCTAACGTATCGTGAAGTGCCCATCCGTATCTTGGAGGAAGCTTACAGAACCACCAGGACCTGAAGTATCAAGTTTCCCAATATTCAATGGAGCAACCATACCGAAGAAGAAGCCACTTGGGAGCGAGAAGATTACATTAGGACAGAGTTCCTAGATCTCTTTAGTTCCTAGTTTTCTTTCTTAAATCTCGGGACGAGATTTTGTTTAAGGGGGGAAGGTTTGTAACATCCAAAATCTTTAATCAAGGTTAATCAACATCCAAATCACCCAATTTAGGGTTAACAAAAAACTTTTTCTATTTAAAATATTTAAGCATGCATATGAGTGTTGCATTTAAATAGGAGTTGTTTGAAATGCCATGATTGTTTGTTCTAATGGTTGTAAAATGGGTCTAAGGTGAATGTCACATCATCTAGCTCATTCCCAAGCAAAAACCAAAGAAAAAGAAATCAAAAATAATTAAATAAAGGAAATGGTCACTTTTACCATTTTAATCAACTAGCCCACTTTGGGTATTCCTAGCACTCAATTTCCAACAGAAACAAATGTGGATCTTTGCACACCTTGCTAGTACAAGTAGTAATGTGCCAAGGCCCACTTTGTGATCTTCCAAAAACATTCAAACTCTAATTTTAAATGACAATTGAAAATGGAATCTAGTTCATATGTATAGATCACCCTTTTTCAAAAACCATCCAAATGAATTCCATTTGACAAATCCTAGCAACCACAGATGCTTAAGCATGTGACAAACCACTCCACCAAATTTCATTTCAAAATTCCAAATTTGAATTCTTTCGGCCATTTGGTCGAACACCTGGCAGGCACAGAACCAACACACTAGTCAACTCACTGTATCTACAGGGGATTGCCACCCAATTACACCCCATTTACTCCCTCTGTCCCTCCTAGCTCTAACCAGGCCGAAACCAGCCCATCCCCTAGTCCCTAGCGGTAGTGCCACGCCGCCCCGAGGACATGAACACCGGCCAACCTTGCCAACGCCATAGGAGACCACCATCCCCTCTCTACCGCTCTAGGAAGCAAGGCGCCACCTCACCGCCGTTCACGGTCCACCCCACGACCACTGCCACGCCCTGGACCACCGAGGACAAGCCCCGCACTATCCTCTCTGCGCCGCGCCAGAGAACGCTAGAGCGCCATCAACGCCAGCATGCCACACGCCGCGTCTTGACACCAGACTGTGTGCGCCGCTCCGCCTTGACCACCTCACCCCGCGAGACACGACCGTACCCCGTCGCTCGACCCACACTCACCGAGAACCGCGTCGAGCACCGCCCCTGTCTACGAGAGCGCGCGACGCTCCTGACCGTTAGCCACCACTCCTAGCATCGCCATAAAGCCATAGAGGACTGCCAGGAGGCAAGCCACCGTCCGCCTACGCCGCCCATGTCGATAGCACCCTGTATCATCGCCCCCTCGGTCCCCTCCTCGAGCCTATATAAGAAGGCCTTCCCCAGCCTCAATCGCCACACCATTCAACTCCCCTCTCACCACCAGTCCTTCCCCACCTCTCGCCGGAGTAGCTCGAGCAGCCAGTCGCCGGAATTGAGTCGGAGACAGCCACAATAGAGGAGGAGACATTGCCGTTGATTTCGTCCACCCCAGCCTCTGCCGCGACTTCGCCTGAGCTCGCCGTCGTCTCCTCGTTCGTTTGCCTGCCTCGCCACACTCATTGGAGCCCTGGTACGCCCTCACCGCACCCCCCACCGAGCCGCTAGGGTTTAGCCTTGCCAGCGACGAGTCCGTCGTCGACGATAAGCCCCAGCCGTAGATTCTGTTCTAATCCTACCGTCCATATCGCCTCGTACCACTTCGCGTGAGATGTACCGATGACATGTGGACCCCTCCTGTCAGCTGTCCTCTGCGCCGCAGAGTGTACATGGGCGGGCCCAATTAGTTTCCCGCGCTGGCCCTGTGATTCAAATTAGGATTTTACTTTTAGACTTAGACTTAGTTCTATCCCTTAGTTGAAAATCAATTCAGAGAGTTCTACAAATCCAAATTGCGTGATTCCAATTTTGTTGGAAAGGTAATAAAAATCTCTATCCAAGCCCGTTGGATTTAAATCATTTAGACTTAGATATCTCTCCTAGTAAAAATAACAAGACAGAAGCTTTTGCACATTCAAACATTTTTCTAAAATCAACCATAATAGCTTTTGAGTTGATTCCAACTCTCAAAAATCACATTTAACCATACCTATCTGAATATGTTATAATATTAAGGTTTGCATGCAGTGACTTTGGACTAGTACCAAAATAATGCTATATAGGCATTTCTAGTCACTTTAAATCATTAATTATTAAACTTGAACTTATTAAAATGTGATCCAACCCTTAAATCACATTCCCATATGTTAGAATATGTGGTGATGACATGTGTCCACATGATCCCATATTTTAATTGGAGAATATTAAATCTTAGTTATTTTCAATGAGTAGAAATTACTTTTCTCAAATAAAATAAATGAAACTAATTCATTAAATCTTGTGATGATTGTGATGATACTAGATCATCAAATGTGTGCCTTAGTGTGATAACTAGACTAGTTAAGTATTGTTTGGTGATTGTGTATTCCATATGTATTTATAGACGATAGTATCGACCAAGTCTTCAAGGAGGAGGAGTTCTACCAAGAAGAGGATAAAGAGAATTTCAACCACTGCACCAACCAAGGCAAGCTAACACTTGCAAGTGTCTTAACTATGCAAGCTAAACCTTGCAAGCTAGATAACCTAAGAAAATGCACTAGGCATGCTTGGTTATACATTTTGACTACTACCTACTCCAAGTTTTATTTACAAGCTTTACTTCCTTTACTTTACCAAAGTTCTTTACCTTGTTTATAGGTAGCATAAAGAGTATAAAACTTGGCATATCTAGTTAGAATTAGATGTCATTATATGGCATGAGATTATTATTAGCATCACACCTTAGTGAACACTCTTAACTTAGTAGCTTAGAGCTAAACCAAAAACTTGATCACTTTAGATGGGAATACTTGGTGAAAATGATTTGTGAAAACCTTGGAATGATGAGTCATTCTATTGAGATGTTTTGACATGTGTTGAGAAACACAAATGGTTTATGATGATGATGAAAATTCTGAGGCATGAGCCTTAGCCCTTTTACAAAAACTGATGGTTGGATTCGGATGCGATACCATTCCAATTTTACTATACAACCACAATACCTGAATTGGGTAAGGCTTAGCCAGAAGTTTATATGCATTAGTATGAGTTCCCTCGCGGGAGAGGTTTGAGGTGAGGCTACCTCTCAATGTTGTCCACCTATGCAGTGCCCAGGATGACAGATGGTCATGGCTGGGAGGCCAAGCTCATAGGAGAGATGCTTACACTAGAGTGTGTAAAGGAAAGGTTATGTTTGATTATCTGCATACTAAGTATGATTATTCAGGGTTATCCCTAACAGATGTATCGAATTTTGTGGTGAAAGTGTACCACCTCTGTAGAGTGTCAAACTATTCGAATAGCCGCGTCCACGGTTATGGACAGTTGGAGTGGCCATACTGTTCCGTTGTCAGATGTTTTCAAAATGACTTATGACATGAATTGTGACATGATTTGACCACAACAGAGTTGTGACTATGAAAATTAAGTTCCCACTTAGGTGTTTTCAAACTTTATTTTATCTTTCTTTGTTTCTGAACTCAGCTTAGGTTTCAAACTTAACTTTACAAATAAACTTAGAACTTAGCATTCCTACTAGAACTACCTTACTTGTTAGTGATAATGTGTGAGTACTTAAAGAGTACTCATGGCTTTGTCCCTAGCTATTCTCGTGGCCAGACTATGAGGAGGACTACCCTGAAGGAGGACAGCAGGACGGCTATGACAACTAGGATCATCTCCCATCGTCAGCATTGCCTGTGACACTGAAGATGGACCCCACCGCTATGCTATTTATTCTGCTACTTGTTTGTATTAAGACTGGATCATGAGATCTTTTATTTGTGTAAGACCTTATTATGGTTTGTAATGGATGATGTACTATGATATCCAATCTATTATGTCTCTAAAAATGGTAATCCTGGGATTGTGATGTACGGCATAACAGGCATCTCGGATTAAAAATACAGGTGTTGATAGTTATTCAATGGATGACCATATCGACATCATATCTCTATCTGTACTATTACTAGAAAGTTGCACGTGCCTTCCACGTGAGACTCAGATTGTAGACATATGACATATCATCACTATTTAAAATTATAATTGGTAAAGGACAATAAATTATAAATTTGATCAACATCTATAAAGTATGGGTATATCCTTATACTTTGTATGTCATGTAGAAGTCAAAAATTATTAGCTACCTAACACATGAATTTTTGATAACATGGTCTAGAGAAAAAAGGAGAAGATTCCAGTATGATGGAGAAGTGTGTTTAGAGGTTTGTGCATAGCATTCATTATGCCGAAGACTACAAATAGAATCTTCTAGATGCTAGAATGGAAAATAAGATCCAATGGCTAGAAATGCTGGGATTCGCGAATCTTGATCCAACAGTCAATATTCAGAGTTATTCGTACACTATATAGTGGTAAGATAAGATAATGGAGTAGTTTTCAATTGGATCCTTAGCACCAATCCTGACTGTTGGGCTGTTAGATCCAATGGTTCAGAGTACCTGGATTCGTGTTGAATAGTACCTAGAGCAAACTCCACCATGTTCTAGAACCATCATGTCACCACCCCCAAAATATCATAGCATAGTAGGTTGTATTCTCTCTACTACTACAATGGAGCAGTTTTGAATTGGATCCATAGCACCAATCCTGACTGTTGGTTGTTAGATCCAATGGTTCAGAGCAGCTGTATTCGTGTTGAATAGTACCTAGAGTAAACTCCAACATGTTCTAGAACCATCATTTCACCACCCCCAAAATTTCATAGCATTGTAGGATGTATTCTCAATATGGGTAGATAGTTATTACTAATAGACTTAATGTACGCATTTTTTCTCTAACAAGAATATTGGTTAATAACAACTTAACATTTGTTAAATCATATTTCATACAGTATATACGTGTCTGGCACGTCTCTTTTGATCAACATGTGAGACTCGGATAATAGACGTCTGACATATCATCACTATATACAATTTTAATAGGTAAAACATACAAAAATATAAATTTGATCGATATTTATAAAGTATGGGTGTATATTTGGTTCTTGTACTTTGTATATCATTTAGAAGTCAACGATTATTAGTTATCTAAAACTAGAAAATTCTGGTAACATGCTCTAGAGAAACGATGGAGAAGATTCTAGAATGATGGAGAAGTGTGTTTTGAGTTGTGTGCATGACATTCACTGTGATGAAGACTATCAATAAAATCTTCTAGATGCTAGAATGGAAAAGAAGATCCAACGGCTGGAAATGTTAGGATTCGCGACTCTTGATCCAACAGTCAATATTCAAAGTTATGCGTACACTATATAGTGGTAAGATAAGATAAGATATATATGTAGAAAAACGTCAAAACACACTTATCCATCATTCTAGAATCTTCTCGATTGTTTCTCTAGACCATGGTTCTAAAATTTTCAGTTATTAGGTAGCTAATAAACATTTATTTCTACATGATATAAAGTGCAAGAACCAAATATACACTCATACTTTAGAAACGACGTAGCTCAAATTCATAGATATTTCAAGATTTACCTATTACAATGTTATATACTAATGACATCACGCAGCGCAAAGTCGACAAGATGCACGCGAGGCGTGCCTGTTCGACTGACTCGGAAGATGACGGGATAGAGCTCTATGGAGCCAGCTGCTTCAGCAGGGCCATTCGACAAAAGCGGATGCCAAAAGGGTTTAAACTCCCATCAGAGTACCCAAAATTCGACGGCCTCTAGGACCCGAAGATTTGGCTGGAGGATCATATTTCCCCCGTCAGGCTACATGGCGGAACCACGAGCATAGAAATGCAATGCCTCCAGCTATAGCTACAAGGCGCCGCTCGTGCGTGGCTCAATAACCTCCCGCGCGGATCGATTCACAGCTAGGATGAGCTGGTATATAGCTTCATGCGAAACTTTAAGGGCACGTACAAAAGGCATGCATCAATCGAAGAACTAAGAAGCTGCTACCATAAGACGGGCGAGTTGCTGTGCTCATACATACAGAGATGGTCTATCATCAAAAACTCTGCAAAAGACATCTCCGAGGATCACGCAATCGACGCATTCAATAGTGGCGTGCGCTGTAGACAGCTCAGAGAAGATCTGGGCTGCTCAAAGCCCAAGAAAATCGACCACCTGATGGAGATCGCGAATAGATGGGCCGATGGAGAGGACTCGGTAAAAAACTGTGTCCACTCAGATGATGACGAAGACCTCGGACTGCGAGGAAGTTGATATGGTCGCGGCCAGCTACGCCGACAAACACGACGACAATAACCGCAACAGCAGATACCGCTGTGGTGGATACCGCGACAGCGGGAAAACCACGCAAGTGTAGCAACACTACACTCGCGACGAGGCACCTGGAACATCTATCCAGGACAAACTGTCTGGACCGTGCAACATACACTTCTAAATTGACAAGCACAACGTCAAGAAAAAGTCTATCCAAAATCACGAAGGACAAACTGTCTGGACCAAAATCACGAAGGCAAGAAAAAGTCTATCCAAAATCACCTGGAACATCTATCCAGGACAAACTGTCTGGACCAACTAGGGCTATGGAGCTGCCCCAGGCGTTGTGGCTCATGGAGCACCTCCACCACCACCCAGGCCGCCACCACCTGCAGCTGCGCCTATCCAAAATCACGAAGGTGAGCCATACCCGCGAGCACTGGGAAACATGGGGATGATCCAAAAAGGACGCCCATCAAATCGGCTGCAAAACTCAATCACTCGCCAAGTCAATCTGGCGGTGAACCCCTCGTCACCCGTATTACTAAATGTATTCCTACAACTGGAGAATTTTAGCATTTAAATCATTATATGCACCAACATAATCGACTAGATAAAAACTCCATGCTCCTTTTCTTTAGCAATTCCCATTGTTGTACAACAGCATCAACAAAGACTGACAGGCATAGTGACATTTGTTGAAAGCTCCAAAGACCCTAGAAGATAATAAGTGCCCGATTTTCATTACTACCTCCGTTCCAAAATATAAGCCTTTTTAGAAAGCTAATTAAGCTATCAAAAAATGCTTACATTTTGGAACAGAGGTAGTAGATTATTGTGGTCACAAGTGCTAGCAGGTTCTTTTTGGAGAGCATGGGAGCTGTTTCAATATGTATATCTATGTTTTTGCATTTCTTGAGCATATTTCAATGTGCTTTTACACAACCATTTACATGCAGTGTGTGCCAGTACAGGAAAAGTTGGCTTTTACAATGGACGATTTTCGTGGTTGAAGGACCGTTTTTCGTGGCTAAAAAGTCTTCTGCAACGGATGCCCATTGTGGTAAAAGCCCGGTCACAAAAGAATCTACCACGGTTTTTTCCTGACCGTGGCGGATCGCACCCTTCGGCCACGAAAACGTATTCCATCATAGATCTGTTTGCTAGCCACGTTGACTGCTGACGTCCTGCAAAATGCCACATGACAAACACCGTTAACGCCCAGTTACCGCCGTTAACGGCCACCGAAACTATGGTAGAAGCCAGGCCCAGCCAAGGCCTGCTAATAATTAAGTGGGCCGGCCCATAAGGGGAGCCCAATAAGATTATGGCCCGTTACTGTTTCGTCTGCACTGTTTGAAATGGGCCCACTAGTGCAGACATCCGCGGCCCGTGAACTTTCAGGCCCGACACTGTTTTAGGCTACAGAAGGCCCACCTTGGTCCAATACTGTGTGGCCCATTTTCAGCCTGGGCCAAGTCTATCTGTTACTGTTAAGGCCTTTTGTCGGCCTGTCACTTTTCTTGCACCCATCGTGGGCCGTTACGGCCCTCTATAGTTACGGCCTTTACTGTTCTGGACATTCACTGTTCCGGCCTTCTACTATTCGGTCCCATAAATAGGCTGAAGATTTTGGCATGCTAAAGTTCTGGCCTTGTTACTGTTTCCGGTCTGTTACTATTCTGGCCTTTCACTATTATGTCCTTTCACTGTTGCGGCCTTTCACTGTTGCGGCCTTTACTGTTCCGGCCTTTCACTGTTCTGGCCTTTAACTGTTCCAGCCTTTACTCGGTGTAGGCATGTCACTGTTGATTGGTGGCCCATCAAGGACTGATAAAACGTTATGGGCCTGCTACTGTTTAAGCCTATCTAACTTAGATCCATTGCCAGGACATAAACATGGATAAACAAAGAACAGAAGTTCTCTAAAATGCTAAATAAATTCTGGAACTGTGGAAAAAAACTTATAACTGGAAAATTAGTAAATTATTACAGTCCTGAAAAATTTCGTAGCTCGTAAAACATCATTAGAGTACAACACAACTGATAAACAATATAATCTCAGTTTCAAAAATATTCCTTTTAGGGAGCTCGTGCCGCCTCACATGTAACAGCGGGATTACCACGAGACTTATTGAGGATATTATTAAGTAGATTCTCCGTCAAAGCTTGCCTGTTTTTTAACTCAGATAACTCCTTCCTTGCTATGGAGACTACTCCATCTGTTCTGTTGGCTTCCTGTCCAACTACATCAAGTGCATCTTGGAGTGCAGCACCAAAAACTCTTTCTGCTGGAATGTATGGAGTAGTCGAGATTGTGTACCTACGTGAGCAATACGCACTGTCACTGCTTCTCTATCCAAAGAGATCTACACTTGAGGTAGTTCTTTTATGTTCTGCCTTCATATTTATATTTGCAACCTAAAACAAAAAGAAACGTCATATAACATAATTACCAAGGAAAACAAAAACCAACGAATTTCAAATCAGTCCTTTTGCTAAAACGAAGAAAGCAATTAGTAACGGCAGGGCATCATACATCTCTTTCTTCTGGAATAACTGGAATAGTTGACTTCATAGAGGGATGAGATAGTGTGCAACTGTCACTTCTGCCCTGTGAAATGACTGCTCTACTTGATGAAGGTTGAAACTAAGATAAAAGAAGTTACAACATCATACAAAGAAATAAAACTACCATGTTCATTCTCAAAGATTTTCAAAAGATTATTCGGTATGTTATAGCGATGTAAGCACTCGACACAAGGACCTCATGCAGACGGGTGCCTCTAATAGAATAGAAAAATCATTTTAGAGAAATGGTCAAACAATCTATCGAACAGTTAGAATGTTTAAATTTTTTGATTGTCTGCCCAAAGACAAACTGTCCTATCATCTGCCTCGTATTAAAATATCCATACCCGTGTATATACCAGAGTGAGATTTGAAGTAGGCGGTTCTTTATATTGGATTCCGTTGTATTTCTGGCCTTGTTATAATCACACTAGCGCCACCAACAAAAATAACAACTCAACTAGAGTCAATGGCATGACACCAAGGTACTTAAACCTTAAAAAAGAGGGGCGTCCTTACAGGAGCTCTATGTAGAGTCTCAGGGTTGCTGATCTGTACATGTATGTTCATCGACGATGTCCGCTGCATCAAGTAATTGGACTGGTGGTCTCCATAATTCAGTGTCGGTCCTCTGCATAATGGTGCAGGGAATAGTGAACACAAAAAGGTTCCAGTCTCATAGATGTTAGCATGAAGTGATACAAAAGCAATAGATACTTACGAGATTATAGGGGCCATTCATTCTACAATTTCTAGTGTAAACTACACCTGTTCATTGTGTAACAATAGGAAACGGTTCGTAATAGTGGGGTAAGCAGCAACAAATGAAACAGACTTCTTAGTGGAAGCAGTATAACTAATGTAAACGCGTACTGCATACATAGGGCAAAAGCATCAAGCAAGAAATAACAATTAGTGCCATAGCCTACGCCAAGCCAGAGAGAAATTATAACCGCATCACATATGGGCACTTACTAAAGTAGATAATGGAAACAAATGTGTTAACCGTTGGCTGACTCATATTTCACCATGAAATACGAAATCGCACTTGAATGCCTTACGGTTAAACTTGACTACAAAAAAAATATTTTGGAAGATACGGGTAACAAGTATAGTACTTGTAAGTTATTACAAAAGTAGCACCAATGCAAAATATAGTTAACTACTACATATTTATCTTACCAAACTCTAAGGAGATATGGTTACCTCGGTCACGATGGTGTTCAGGCATGATGCGAATCCTGGGTGGTGACGTCGAGGTTGTCGAGGGTGCTGCGGTTGCGGTGCTTATGGGCGAAGGTGAAGCAGAACAAGGGTTCCTCCGAGTGCTGATAAACAGCGGTGAAGAAGCAGATTCCTGGCGGTGGGAATGTGTTCGGCGCGCCAGGAGAGTGTGTCGGTGAAGCAGATCTGCTGCAGTGCACGGCGATGATGGTGAATCAGATCTGAGGTGCTGAAGGTAGATCTAGGGTTTTCGGCAGGGCTAGCACAGCTGGGGCGAGGATTGTGTGTGGGTGAGAGGGGGTCGGTGGTAGGGGCGGGGTATAGAGGTACTGAACGGGGAAATTATGATTGAAGCCCAACGAACCGACTTCACTAGAGATAGAAGGGGGATTCCAGGATGTTTGAAACATTGGATAGCGGGAGATTTTCCCGCTCAACTAAATTTAGATTTATGTATAGTCTAAGTAGTAGTAAATTGGTAAGCCGTACTCCCTGGAACCAAAGGCCGATAGGCACATCGGTGATCATCCATGGCCCATACTGCCTCAGTTCAGAAATTAAGGGCCCATTTGGCCATTTGGCATCTAAATATTGATCATCCATGGCCCAGATTGGCTCGGTTCAGATATTAAGGACGAGTTTGGCATCAAAGTATTTTTAAATTATTTAGAAAACATTTTTATTTTTGAATAAATTGAACTATTGAATACCATTTAGTGTTTTCTTCCAACAAATAATAGGGGTTTAAACTGAAGTTTCTCCAAAATTATATTTTTTAAAATAATTGAGAAAGAGGTCAGACCCCTTTTTGAAGAAACTGAGAAGAGAGACAACTGAAGTATTACTTTGGTAGGCACTAAAATACTATGGCATTGATATATTTCCGTATTATATCTATTCATGAACGATTATGCGTATGAAGATGTTGTCACCAAGATAGATAGTGTGCACGAAAAAGATGATTAAAGCCCCAACCAACTCGAGTGAATTTGTTTATCCATAGTCCAACTAATAATAGTAGAATGGTAGGCCGGTGGTATGGGGAATCGAGTGTAATAATATAGCACCTCGAGCTTTAAAAAAATAAAGCGCCCTTTATCTATAACTTTTCAATCAATATGGTTGGCAGTGTTCATACTTCTATTCTAAACAAAAATATGGGAACCCACTATTTTGCTAACGTGAATAATCTAGCCCGTTAAGTCATGGGTACGGGCATGAGTAGATAGACCCATACCCTACCCATTTAAACTGACATAGTAGTAAAACTTACCTCTAGACTTACAACCTATGGGGCCAAGCTACCTAGGGAAGAGTATGATACTTTGGCTTCTAAACTTCAATATGTTTCATGGGTACGGGCATGGGTAAAGTTTTATACCCATGAGTACGGGTATGGGTAAAATTTTCTATCCATTAACTAAACGGGAGTGGGTATGATATTGTTCTACCCTACTCACACCCTACCCATTGTCAGCCTTACTTCGCGTTCATTCATTAATGCGGCCATGTTTTTCTTCAGGTTTTCCGAAAGTTGTTCGGTCATGCACACATAGCATATTATATGAAGTACAGTAGTGCAACATGCGTAGACCGCAATTAATTATTCGAGCTAATCACTATTCTTCTTATTTAAAAATAAAAATTATTGGGCTTTGGAGCATGTCCAACAACCTTTTTGTATTGAATTGCTAAAATCTGACTCTAGGAAGAGGAGCACGAAGGTTTATCAATGGAACACAATTTCCAATTTCCTAGCCTTCCTATAAGCATTCATTAGTGTCTGCCCTTCCTAGAAAAAATCATGTATACTCTCTCTGTTCTGAAATACAAGACGTTTTAGCTTTGTAAAATAAATGAATCTAGACGCCTTTTAATGTAAAGGTTCACTCCGAACATCTACGAACCTATACACTAAATGGCATCTAGATACATTCGATTGACAAAGCTAAAACGTCTTATATTTCTGAACAGAGGAAGTACATGACAATGACGTGTGGTGTCAACCACTCGGCTACCCAATAAATAAACTCCCTTTATTGATAAATTTTGAATCACGATGGCTAGGAGTGTTCAACCTTATGTTTAAAAGGAAATTTTGGGAACCCACTATTCCGCTAACGTGAATAATATAGTGTGCCTGAGCAACAAGATCAAAGCCACCCATGAGGTAAGCTCATTAAAAACAAGAAGAAATGTGGGGTTGCTAGGCCCCACAAGTAATCTGTCCTCATAACACTTATTGTCCATTCATGCTCATTAATACATGCGTCCTTATTTTTCCTTGAGATTATTCAAAAGTTGTTCGGTCATGCACATATAGCATCATCGTCAATGTTTTTGAATTATCTCTACTACTATAATAGAGCAGTTTTGAATTAGATCCATAGCACCAATCCTGACTGTTGGCCTATTAGATCCAATGGTTCAGAGCAATTGGATTCGTGTTGAAAGAGTAGTACCTAGAGCAAACTCCACCATGTTCTAGAACCATCATGTCACCCCCTTCCCTGCAAAAAAAAGTTCATAGCACAATAGGTTGTATTGTCAATATGTGTAGATAGTTATTATTAATATACTTAATGTATGCATTTTTTCTCTGGCAAGACTATTGGTTAATAACAACTTAATGTATATTAAGTTACATTTCATACAGTATATACGAGTGTGGCACGTGCCTTTTACTAGTAGGAAGTAGCGTGTGACTTCTTGCAAATCTTGCCACTATATAATATACGAGTAACTTTGAACAATGAAAATTGAATCAAGACTGGCAAATCCCAACAATGTTAACTCTTGGATCTTTTTTCCATTCTAGCATGTAGAAGATTCTATAGATAGTCCTTAGCACAATGAATGCTATGCAAAAACCACAAAGATTCTAATGACATGTTATACATCTAATTATCTTATCATACCTAGTATATAGTGTATGAATAACTTTGAGATTTAACCGTTGGATGAAGATTGGAAATCCCAACATTGCTTACCGATGGATTTTCCTTCCACTCTAACATTTAGAAGATTCTTTTGATATAGTCTTTAGCACAATGAACTCTATGCATAAACCTCAAAACACACTTTCCATCATTATAGAATCTATATATCATTTCTCTAGAGCATGTCGGGAATTATGTACCTACTAATAGGTTGATTTCTAAATGATACAACTTATAAGAACCAAAAATACACCAAATACTTTATGGATGTGGCTCAAAATTATAATTATTTTTTGAGCTTTACCTATTATTAATTTAGATAAAAATTATATTTTAGTACTATATTATATAATTAACTATGAAACGTTTCCCAAAAAATAAGAAACATTCAATGACTGGTTATCTATTATGTACGACAATTACAGAAAATATCTGTATTTTACACACAAAAGGTCTATGGTTGTTGTTATGTCCAAAAACCTCCCCAACATGTGGTGCAATATCCTTGTTGTTGATGCTCTCAGGGCGAAGGAGTACCAACCGTTCGATCATGTTTCAATGATGGAAGGGAACTTTTGTAAAAAAAAGATTTAAGGGAATATAAAAAAATGATGGAAGGGAACTGCCAGGCTGCTCCTACGGTACGTGACAACTCCTGGATGTCCCAAGCAAGCCTTTTTAAGGATCCATCAACAAAGACCACCTCTCCCATCCCGGCACGACGCACACAACGAAGAAATCTCTCTGTCTCTCCATGTCCCTTTAGGCCGGCCAAGCCACCACACACACAAAAATGCCACGCAACTGCTCCGATCAGTGCACCTCCATTGACGCGTCCAACGTACGGGCGAACGGGGATATCAGTCCCTACCATGGTGATGGCGAGGAGTCCGTTGACGGGCTTGTTGGGGTTCCATGTATGAAAACAATAAATTTTACTCTACGCCCCTGAACCCCTGAAACTGCTAGGACCTATCTATTAGTAATACAATAATGGGAGGGACTTTTCGTAAACTTACCCTTGAAGACCAAAAAGCGTTGTCAACGCTCAGGAGAGCGTGGTTGATGTAGACGAGCCGAAGCCGACCTCAAGGTCGTGATGAAGTCCTTGTGCTCCTTGGCTCCAACGACTTGAGTGCCTCAGGTGCGACACCTTGCAGGGAGTTACACATGTCCGGTGCCTGATGATGACTCCCGCTTCCCCGATCCAGCAGCAGTTGCGGAAGTAGAGCTCCCGGATCCGAATCCCGCAGCATGACGGCGCTCCGCGGTGAAGATGTCTCTCGCTTGTGCAGTCCAGACTTGGGACCACGGTCACGAGAGAGAGAGGGAGAGAGAGAAAATATCAATTAGAGGTCCTCCCAAAAGTGGGGAGACCTTTATTGATTATTGGTGTATTTATCTTGGCCAAATACCCCACTATATATAGGGGGAGGAGGGGGTACACCCTCCCTCAAAGTCCCGGGGTGGGACTAAAGGAGAGGAGGGGGTGGGGAGGCCGTCGGCCAGCCTCTAGTGGGCCCTGCGCGGGGGGCTAGGCCCAGCCGACCAGCCCCCTTGCCCCTTCTCCCTCTCTCCTTTCCCTAATGGGCCCTCTCCCTCCGGAAATTGGCCCATTAAGCCTTTGACCATTAAAATTGATTTTCTCTTTATTTAAATAATTATGAATAAATGATTAAATCAACATTTAACATTCATTCACATATTATTCAATCTCCCTGGCTATGGAACACCTTCCACCTCCACTCCGGACATCCTCCGGACTTACCGAAACCCTTCCGATTTTCTCCCTACTCTTCTTCGGTGATTCCACCGATCCTATAAACACTCTCTAAGCATCATCAAGCCCTTAAGCGTGATAATCCCTATAAACACTCTTCTTCGGTGATTCCACGGTTCTAGAACACTCCAGACATGGTCGGGACACTCCCGCACCAATGATTGACGGAGGGACCTGGATGGCCATGTGACCCCTGTGCGTTCCACGAAGATCTTTCGTTGTTTGAACCGGGACAGTCGTGTCTTATTCCCTTTGTCTCTTGATACTTGCATTGCCCGAGATCTGATCAATGACATCACCATGTCGTGTTCAATCTCGTTACTGAACAATGCTACTTGACTCGTTCCGACAAGTGATATCCTCGTGATCAAATCACACGCTGCGCAACTATTGGATATAACTTCTCCGAGTGGGCCCTTGAGTATCTTCCCGTCACATGGACGGGCAAATCCCGCTCTTGACATATATTGCCTCTACGGTTTCCTCCGAGTACCTGAACACACCTTTATAACCACCGTATTACCAGATGGCGTTTGATGCTATCTAAGCACTCTCGGGAGACAGTGATTGATATAGCCTCACGGTCCAAGGAATAGTCTACAAGGATCCATTTCTAATCATCGTAACTTGAACTTCGTGACATGATCGGGTCACGATGTTTAGGTTGGGTATTGGTTCATCATCTCATTCTCCGAATGAGTTGACTCCATTTCCAACTGGCATAAATGCCACATGATCAGGAAACTTGATCATCTGTTGACCAATGAACTAGTGACTAGAGTTTCACTGGGAACCTCTGGTTGTTTGTATATCACACGTGTATTGATGTTTCCACTCAATACAGTTATAGCATGATATAAAACTTAATCATAAACTATATGAAATATGATAATAGTCCTTACTACTATTTGTCTCTAGGACATATTTCCAACAGTCTCCCACTTGCACTAGAGTACAAATACACTAGCTGCATTTGTTCTCAATCTTTGGCACCATATACCCGGTACCCTGAACATGCTTGCTCATGGAAGAGGTTGAGTCTTGGGTCTGTACTTTACAGTCCCAAATCCTTTGCAACTTACTAATGTCACCTTGATTGACATTAATACTTTATCATCACATGATAGCATCTGTGTGTATGCATCGTCGTTATGGCAGTAGAACAAGGCCTGATTCCAGGAGCCTAAAGTGACGTTAGATCAACCTCGAGGGCTTTCTCATGGGCACTGTGCCCTGGGAAACATCATTCTATGTTAAAAGCGAACTAGCCCCGCCATAACATTATACAACACTTTAGATGGTACCCTTATATTTTATTATAAATGTATTCATCGAAACACTAGTGCACTCTATGCAACTTTCGATGTTTTTGTTCACCTCGCTTCCTACTTGACTTTAATCGGTATATATACGGGATTTTCCAATATATTCCCTTATAACATAACTCTTTATGTTTTAAGATATGCCATCCTTTATGGATTTGGAAAACATGTCTACAGTTCTGTATTAGACACTGCGGACAAACTCAGCTAAAACATTCTATGATTCAAACTTAATCACTTTTAAACGTTCCTTCTTGGATCACATATTACGCTAAGTTATCATCATGGTTTTCTAAGAAAGAACATATGTCTCAACATAGTGGATGACGATCATCCTTTTCTTTCTATCAACCATTGATGTTAAACTTGATACTATTCCTAATTTGAGTTATTAAGGACCCGTTCCTTAATTAACTTCTATTCTGGAACCCCTTTCAGAATCCTTTAAGGAATACTACATAATATCATAATACATCTTATAAATCATTATTTATAAGTATTTGCGCTTTCATTCTTAACATACTTAAGAATTACTCTTATAAGCTCCCACTCAAAATATGTTCCCACATATTTGAATTTGAGACTTATATTGCTCCCACTTAAAAATATGTCAATTACATATTGTTTCAGGAAGACTTTCATAGCTCCCACTCAATTTTATGCAAATTGCACATCCACTCACTATTTTGAATAACTTCAAAACCCTTTGATTAAATATCAAACTTGGAGATTTTACTATGAGATACTAGTACTTTACTAGTTTTAAATCCACTAGACATTTAGCACACATGAATCAAATTCATTCGAATTTATCCAATACTTGACAAAATGTGCTTTTGTCATTCACCCCCTTTTCCATTATGGCTTTGCAGTCATTTGGGAAAATTCCAACTAACCCCTTTTACTTGTGAGATTCAGCAATGAATTGCTTTCTAATCTCAAGGGAATTTTGTTTCTAGGATTTCTCATAATTCTAGTTTACCATTATTTCCTTAGTAGTTCGTAGGCATGTCATATTCCAAAAATCATGACAAGTGATTCACAAATGTCTCCATACTAGATATGGATTACATTTTGAATCCTACTTCATGTAGTGAAAACACTAGTGGAGGAAAACATAATTATCAATATCATTGATTCTTTCCTTCTGTGAACAGAGTCATTCAGGAACATTGTCCGTTGCGCTTCTCAACACTCTGATGCAGGGTTTGAATCCTCATCATGTTTTTCACCATCTTCTATTTGCTCCAAAATTGAGAAACATCACTAGAAGTGAGCTTTCTCAAGAATGCACAAAAATCCAAGCAATACATGTTTTGCTTCTCTTTTGGTTTCAGCTATGGATTTTGTATTCAAAGTTTCCAATGAATACTCTACAAGGACTTATTCGCTATTGTTTTGGTTATATCGAATAACCCCAAAACTTTCACGAATTCAAATGGTTCGCTACATTCTAACTGAGTGCTAACTATTTCTAAGCTAATGGTCTCTACATCTACACTACAACGATTTATTTGGTGCCTTCTATTCAACCCCTTTGATATCTAATATCACATTGTGATGCTTTGCATTTTGATGTTTCAAAACACTTTGCATTTCACAATTACTTTTATGCCATTCTTATAAATTCAAATTTCATTACTATTGATCAAATCATAGTAATTAGATTCTCTTTTATCTTTATACCCTTTTATTGATGAAACACTTTGATCAAATCAAATAGTTTCATATTCATGTTTCCTTTGGTAAACTACTTTACACATTTAAACAATCATTTAATGATAATTACCATTTTCGTTAAAACACAATACATCGAATATGTATTAACTTTTAACAATTCTTTAAACACATTATATTCAAGTAATGCACGGTGTTCAAGTTATTTTGCCGAACTTAGGCATGATTTATATGTGCTAAGAAATCGAATGACTTTCACATGTTATCACATAACTTTGAATTTAAACAATGGTTTTCATTCATTAATGAACATATCATTAAGTCGGGTATTTTAAACAAGGCATTTTTAATATTTTACAAATGTTCATGCATTATCAATTAGTTTCAAACAACAAGGATAATTCACACACAATAAAACAAGATATGAACATGAATAGAAATCATTCATAAAAGTGGAACAACTGTTTGTTACAAACTCATATGAATAACCGTCTCACAAAGTGTGAGACACACTAAAAAAGTTCACAATCTCTTGATTACAATAATCATCCTAAAACATAAACTAAGTGATAAATGTCGAGGGAGAGTGTCGTCGGCCATCATCATCATGCTCGCCATCAACATGCAACGTCACCTCCTCTCCAGCAAGCACCTCTCATGCAGAAGGACCTGTTTTCAGCAAAACAGAACAAGTATCAGATATACTTAACACTGCAAATGTGTTTGCAAGATTATAACATTTATAAAACTATATATCAAATATATACCTTTGTCATCGATGACCTCTCTAGTGATTGGTTCAACCTTTACGTTCCTGAAACGTAATATGAACTCATGGAAATCCAATGCTTCCGTATCACCACTCATGATGCTACTCCGGACATGTCCTTCATAGCTAGGAGGCAACGATCGAAGAAGCACGTCTATCGCAAATGGATCAGCCATCCAGTAATCCACGAAGTGAACCAGTCTTATGTGTGCATCAAGCATGCGCTCCAAGTGACCCTTCACACATGTATGCTCTTCCATCTATATGGAAAGGAACTCTCCAAGCAGCTCGTGCTTCCACATGCGCACATGGCCTATGAACTCCGTCTCAACTGATCCACCATCAAATATGGATCAAGATCACCCACGAGCGGATGTAGTTCTCATCCACCTCAAGGAAATATGCCCTGAGAGGCAATAATAAAGTTGTTATTATGTATTCCTTGTATATGATAGATGTTTATTGTACATGCTAGAATTGTATTGACAGGAAACATCAATACATGTGTGTTTAATAAACAAAAAGGGTTCCTAGTCATGCCTCTCTTATAGACTAGCTTGTTGATTAACAGGATGATCAAGGTTTCCTGATCATAGATATTGGATGTTGTTAATAACAAGGTCACACCATTGGTGGAATGATGTGATGAACATTCATCCGAAGTATAGCATTACGATCAAGTCATTGTGTTTATATTGCTATAACGTCATACGAAGTAATCTTTATCCTTAGACCATGAGATCATGTTAATTGCTAACACCGGAAGAGTATCTTGATAACATCAAACGTCACACCATAACAGGGTGACTATAAAGGTGGGTTCAGTGCTACGAAGGTGTTATGTTGAGGCTCATGGATCAAGAATGGAATTTGTCAATCCATATGACGGATAGATATACTATGGGCCCTCTCGGTGATATCACATTAGGATAGCTTGCAAGCAAGTGATGTGATCACTAGAATGTTATATCACGGGAACAAGAAAAGAGTGCATGTCGGTAACGAGATCAAACTAGGTATGGAGATACCGATGATCGAATCTCGGACATGTAATATATCGAGAGACAAAGGGATTTAGTTACAAGCATTAAAGGTTCTCACGATCACAGGAGTCATCGTTGAATGTGTAGGAGTCAGTACGGATCTCCAGGTCCCGCTGCTGATTATTGATCAGAGAAGGGTTTCGATCATGTCTGCATTATTCGCAAACCGTAGGGTGGCACACTTAAGAGTTACCAGACACCATTTTGGAGCACATATGTTTCAGACGAAAGAATTGCAAAGCGCAGGAATTGTTTCAATAGAAACCGAAAATTGTTTCGGGTGAAATTGCAGAAGGTGGTTCTGCATGTGATATTGAAATATTGCAAGGGGCTATATGTGAATGTTTGTTAATTAAAGTAATTAACAAAATTCTGAATAAATTTAATAGAAGATTTTTATTAAATGAGAGAGCATTAAATTTGGAGAAACTTAATGCATTTAAAGTGGAGACTTTAAAAGGGAATGTGAAGAGGCATTTTAATGTGGAGGAGTTACCACCACATGAATGGGGGAGGTGAGGGGTCACCCCCCATGCGCCGGCCATGGAGAGAGGGGGCACCCCCCTCCTCCTATAAAAGGCCACCCATTCCCTCCTTCATCCACACACCTCCTTGTGAAGGATCTCTCTCCCCCTCTAGAATTATTCCCCCATGGTCTCAGATTAGCGAGATACATGTTCCCGGTGGCATTTCGTCTGGAAGGAGTTGCTGCTTCCGCTGGATCACTGGAGCGAGGAGGTGGAGGTTGTCCGGTGGCTTGAACGTGTGTGCGAGTGCGGATGCGCTGTTGAGTTGCGGCGCTCGGACTTCCTCACGATCTTGAGATCGGCAAGTGTACGACTACATGAACCACGAGTTCCTACTCATTAACAAAGCTCGTTGTCTTTGAGGGTAAGTTCTCTATGAATGTATGTCCACCCGTTTGCTTTGTACCTAGTAGATAGATCTTGGCGTGTAGTTCACACCGTAGGAAAAATTTTGTTTTCTATGCTGCGGACCCAACAGTGGTATCAGAGCCTGATCTATGCGTAGGTGCTTTGCACGGGTAGTACACATATGTTTATATGTGGGTGATGATGATCATATTATTGCATCTTCTATGTACTTTGGATATTGGTGGCATAGTGGGATGAAGCGACCCGGACCAACCTTACATGTCATCGTACATGAGAACGGTTCCACGACTGACATGCAACTTGTTTTGCATAAGTGGCTGGCGGGTGTCTGTCTCTCCTACTATAGTCAATATCTGATTTACAACGAGTTTCTAATAACTTGGTTATCCTTGTTGTGGTTCATGTTCGTAGGTTAGACAGGTTCTATCTCCGAAAGCCCTAAGCCACGTAAAACTTGCAATTGATAAATTAGAGGCGTCTAGTTTAGATCGTTGCTGGGCTAGTGTTTTGATATGGTATTGTTGTAAGTAGATGTATAATAGATACTCTTACAACTCACTTAACGTGTAAGTTCCATATACCTTGGCCTTACACACAAAGGAATGATAAAGATCATACCACGATGCAAATGATAGAGATCAAATGCATGGACCATATCATCTCACTTCACACATTAGATGTTAGCATCTTATATTGCTAGTTTGGCGCATTTGGTAGCATTATAAGATGATCCCTCATTTAGATATCAAGATAAAATGTGTTCTTCCTTAAGTATGCATCATTTTGTGGATCGTGTTTTGAGGCATCACGTGATGATCGGGTGTTTTCAACTCTACGCTTTCATACAACGGGTGTAAGACAGTTTTACACACGCAAATACTAAGCTTCTTACTTGACGAGCCTAGCATGTACAGACATGGCCTCGGAACACGGACCGAAAGGTTAAGCATGAGTCATATAGTTGATATGATGCCCATATAGATGCTCTCCTTTGAAGCTACACCGACACACGTGATGATCGGACTTGGTGTTGTGGATTTGGTTCATGTAATCACCAAAAGGACACGAGGGATGTCGTTTTTGAGTGGGAGTTCATTAGTAATTTGGATTAGTCGAACTCAATCTATCATAAACTTAGTCTAAATATACTTTACAAATTTTGTTGTAGATGGCACCACCTGCTTTTAATTTCAATGTGTTCATGGAGAAAGAGAAACTTGCTGCGAATGGTAGCAACTTCACCAACTGGGCTATGAATTTGAGGATTCTCCTCACTGCTGCACAAAAGCAATATGTGCTAGATGCGCCGCTAGGCCCCCCACTAGCTCCTAATGCCCCTGACGAGGAAAAGAACGTCTATATAACTCGTCAGGAGGACCACAACTTAGTTCATTGCGGCATACTGTATGGGCTAGAGCCAGAATTTCGAAAACGTTTCGAAAATGGCAATGCCTTTGATACCATGGGAGAATTGAAAATGATTTTCGATACCCATGCTGCGTAGAGAGTTATAATGCTACAAAAAAGTTCTTTAGCTGCATGATGGAGGAAAACAGCTCCGTTAGTGAGCACGTACTCAAAATGTCTGGGTACGCCGATAAGCTTGTGTCCTTGGGAATAACGATTCCCATTGACTTAGGCATACATCGTGTTCTCCAATCTCTGCCACCTAGCTACAAGAGCTTCGTGATGAACTATAATATGCAGGGCATGAAGAAGTCTCTTCCCGAGCTTCTGTCAATGCTTAAGACTGCAGAAGTGGAAATTAGGAAAGAACATCAAGTGTTGATGATCAATAGGACCACCGGTTTCAAGAAGGACAAGAAAGGCAAGCATAAGGGAAAGAAGGGTGGCAAGTCTGTTGCCACGCCTGAAAAGAAACCCTGAGCTGGCCCTAAGTCTGACACCGAGTGCTACTATTGCAAGGGGACTGGCCATTGGAAGCGTAAGTGCCCCAAGTATTTGGCGGACAAGAATTCTGGCAAGGCAAACAAAGGTATATGTGATATACATGTTATTGATGTGTACTTGACTAGTACTCGCATTAGCACCTGGGTATTTGATACAGGATCGGTTGCTAATATATGTAACTCGGTTCAGGGGCTGCGGAACAAGCCACAACTAGCAAGGGATGAGGTCACGATGCGGGTCGGCAATGGATCAAGAGTTGATGTGATCGCCGTCGGAACGCTGCCTCTCCATATGCCATCGGGATTAGTTATAAACCTAAATAATTGTTATTTGGTGCCTGCACTGAGCATGAACATTGTATCCGGATCGTGTTTGATGCAAAGTGATTATTCATTTAAGTCTGAAAACAATGGTTGTTCGATTTATATGAATAATATCTTTTATGGTCATGCACCTATGTTGAATGGTTTATTTCTATTGGATCTCGATAGTAATATTATGCACATTCATAATGTTAATGCTAAAAAGATTAAACTTGATGATGATATGTCTACATATATGTGGCACTACCGTCTAGGTCATATTGGCGTTAAACGCATGAAGAAACTCCATTCTGATGGACTTTTGGAATCACTTGATTTTGAATCATTTGATACATGTGACCCATGCCTTATGGGCAAGATGACTAGAACGCCGTTTTCCGGTTCAATGGAACGGGCGACAGATCTATTGGAAATCATACATACTGATGTGTGTGGACCAATGAGTGTGTCAGCGCGAGGTGGATATCATTATTTTGTTACTTTCACGGATGATTTGAGTAGATATTGGTATATCTATTTGATGAAACACAAGTCTGAAACTTTTGAAAAGTTCAAAGAATTTTAGAATGAAGTGGAAAATCATCATAACAGAAAGATCAAATTTCTGCGGTCCGACCATGGAGGAGAGTATCTTAGTTACGAGTTTAGCACACATATGAAAGACTGTGGAATAGTTTCACAACTCACGCCTGCCGGAACACCACAACGTAATGGTGTGTTAGAACGTCGTAATCGTACTTTATTGGATATGGTTCGATCTATGATGTCTCTGACTCACTTGCCACTGTCATTTTGGGGTTATGCACTGGAAACAGCTGCATTCACTTTAAATTGGGCACCATCTAAATCCGTTGAAACGACACCGTATGAATTATGGTTTGGAAACAAACCTAAGCTGTCATTTCTTAAAGTTTGGGGATGCGATGTTTATGTGAAGAAACTTCAACCGGATAAACTCGAATCCAAAGCAGAAAAATGCGTCTTCATAGGATACCCTAAGGAAACGATTGGGTATACCTTCTATCACAGATCCGAGGGCAAGGTTTTTGTTGCCAAGAATGGATCCTTTCTTGAGAAGGAGTTCGTCGCGAAAGGAGTGAGTAGTCGGAAGGTAGAACTCGAAGAGGTTATTGAACCTTCTCTTCATGAAATGGCGAGTAGCGCAGCTCCAGAAGTTGTTTCGGAGTTGACTTCACCTAATGAAGAGAGAGCTAATGATATTGATCATGAAACTCCGAAAGAGGACACTACCGGACCTCGCAGGTCAAGCAGGACACGTGCAGCTTCTGAACTATACGGCAATCCTGTTATGAATTTCATGATTGATGAAATGGATGACCCTACGACATATGAAGAAGTGATGATGAGCCCGGATTCCAACAAATGGCTAGAAGCCATGAAATCCGAGATGGAATCCATGTACGAGAACCAAGTTTGGAACTTGGTGGACTTACCTCATGACCGAAAGGCCGTTGAGAATAAATGGATTTTCAAAAGGAAAACTGATGCTGATGCTAATGTGACCATCTATAAGGCTCGACTTGTCGCAAAGGGGTTTCGACAAATTCAAGGAGTTGACTACGATGAGACATTCTCTCCCGTAGCGATGCTTAAGTCGGTTAGGATTATGTTAGCAATTGCTGCATATTTCGATTATGAAATATGGCAGATGGATGTCAAAACTGCGTTCCTCAATGGTAAGATTGAAGAAGAGTTGTATATGATACAACCTAAGGGTTTTGTCGATCCTAAGGATGCTAATAAGGTGTGCAAACTTCAGCGATCCATCTATGGACTGAAGCAAGCATCACGAAGTTGGAATCTCCGCTTTGATGAGGTGATCAAAGAGTTTGGATTTGTCCAAACTTATGGAGAGGCTTGTATTTACAAGAAAGTGAGTGGGAGCAATGTGGCATTTCTGATATTATATGTGGATGACATATTATTGATTGGAAATGATTTAGATCTTTTAAACAGTGTTAAAAGTTATCTAAACAGCAAATTTTCGATGAAGGACCTTGGTGAAGCTTCATATATATTAGGCATTAAAATCTATAGAGATAGATCAAGACGCCTAATTGGGCTATCGCATAGTACATACCTTGATAAGATATTAAAGAAGTTTAATATGGATGGAAGTAAGAAGGGGTTCTTACCTATGTTGCAAGGCAAGACATTGAGTAAGACTCAAAGTCCGGCTACGGCGGAAGAAAGAGAGATAATGGATAAGATCCCCTATGCCTCAGCCATAGGCTCTATAATGTATGCCATGCTATGTACAAGACCGGATGTGGCACATGCTATTAGTTTGACTAGTAGGTACCAATGTGATCCAAGTTCGGAACACTGGATAGCGGTCAAGAATATCCTTAAATACTTGAGAAGAACTAAGGATATGTTTCTTATATACGGAGGTGAAGAAGAGCTAGTCGCTAAGTGTTATGTCGATGCTAGCTTTGACACTGATCCGGATGACTCTAAAGTCTCAATCCGGATACGTATTTCTCTTGAACGGAGCAGCAGTTAGTTGGAGGAGCTCCAAACAACCTGTGGTGGCTAGATCAACAATGGAGGCGGAATATGTTGCTGCTTCAGAAGCGGCGCAGGATGCGGTTTGGATGAAAGAGTTCATTACGGAACTGGGTGTGGTTCCCAGTGCGTTGGACCCGACGGTGATCTATTGTGACAACAATGGAGCCATAGCCAACGCCAAGGAACCAAGGTCTCACAAGAATTCCAAGCATATTAAGCGCCGGTTTCACTCCATCCGCGAACATGTCAAGGATGGAGATATAAAGATTTGTAAAGTGCACACGGACCTGAATGTAGCAGATCCGTTGACTAAAGTACTCCCTAGGGCAAAACATGATCAACACCAGAACTCCATGGGTGTTAGATTTATCACTATGTGAACTAGATTATTGTCTATAGTGCAAGTGGGAGACTGAAGGAAATATGCCCTGAGAGGCAATAATAAAGTTGTTATTATGTATTCCTTGTATATGATAGATGTTTATTTTACATGCTATAATTGTATTGATAGGAAACATCAATACATGTGTGTTTAATAAACAAAAAGGGTTCCTAGTCATGCCTCTCTTATAGACTAGCTTGTTGATTAACAGGATGATCAAGGTTTCCTGATCATGGACATTGGATGTTGTTAATAACAAGGTCACACCATTGGTGGAATGATGTGATGAACATTCATCCGAAGTATAGCATTACGACCAAGTCATTGTGTTTATATTGCTATAACATCATACGAAGTAATCTTTATCCTTAGACCATGAGATCATGTTAATTGCTAACACCGGAAGAGTATCTTGATAACATCAAACGTCACACCGTAATAGGGTGACTATAAAGATGGGTTCAGTGCTACGAAGGTGTTATGTTGAGGCTCATGGATCAAGAGTGGAATTTTTCAATCCATATGACGGATAGATATACTCTAGGCCCTCTCGGTGATATCACATTAGGATAGCTTGCAAGCAAGTGATGTGATCACTAGAATGTTATATCATGGGAACGAGAAAAGAGTGCATGTCGGTAACGAGATCAAACTAGGTATGGAGATACCGATGATCGAATCTCGGACATGTAATATATCGAGAGACAAAGGGATTTAGTTACAAGCGTTAAAGGTTCTCACGATCACAGGAGTCATCGTTGAATGTGTAGGAGTCAGTACGGATCTCTAGGTCCCGCTGATGATTATTGATCAGAGAAGGGTCTTAATCATGTCTGCATTATTCACGAACCGTAGGGTGGCACACTTAAGAGTTACCGGATACCATTTTGGAGCACATATGTTTCAGACGAAAGAATTGCAAAGCGCAGGAATTGTTTCAATAGAAACCCAAAATTGTTTCGGATGAAATTGCAGAAGGTGGTTCTGCATGTGATATTGAAATATTTCAAGGGGATATATGTGAATGTTTGTTAATTAAAGTAATTAACAAAATTCTGAATAAATTTAATAAAAGAGTTTTATTAAATGAGAAAGCATTAAATTTGGAGAAACTTAATGCATTTAAAGTGGAGACTTTAAAAGGGAATGTGAAGAGGCATTTTAATGTGGAGGAGTTACCACCACATGAATGGGGGAGGTGAGGAGTCACCCCCCATGCGCCGGCCATGGAGAGAGGGGGTACCCCCCTCCTCCTATAAAAGGCCACCCATTCCCTCCTTCATCCACACACCTCCTTGTGAAGGATCTCTCTCCCCCTCTAGAATTATTCCCCCGTGGTCTCGGATTAGCGAGATACATGTTCCCGGTGGCATTTCGTCTGGAAGGAGTTGCTGCTTCCGCTGGATCGCTGGAGTGAGGTGGTGGAGGTTGTCCGGTGGCTTGAACGTGTGTGCGAGTGCGGATGCGCTGCTGAGTTGCGGCGCTCGGACTTCCTCACGATCTTGAGATCGGCAAGTGTACGACTACATCAACCACGAGTTCCTACTCGTTAACAAAGCTTGTTGTCTTCGAGGGTAAGTTCTCTATGGATGTATGTCCACCCGTTTGCTTTGTACCTAGTAGATAGATCTTGGCGTGTAGTTCACACCGTAGGAAATTTTTTGTTTTCTATGCTGCGGACCCAACACCACCATCCCGTAACGCATTATTATCTGAATGTAGGTGGACATCTCTTGACGATAGTAGCGGTCTGCCAGCTCTTGTGGGGTCTCATAGTAGTCTAGCTTAGTCAAATCCATCGTGCGGTGTATGTAGTCTACCACATGATTCCTAGTAAGGAGATCATTCAGGCGCACAAGCCAACTAGGGAAGTTGGATCCATCAAGTCTTAGTTTCTCACCCTTTACCCAATCCTCAATGACAAAGTAAGCTTCACGGTGAGCCAACTACATTTATAATTGCAAAAGGAATTTAGACTAAGTTTATAATAAAATGAGTTAATAATAACTCCACTTAGAAACACCTATCCCCAGTGAGGGTTCCTAGTGATAACACGACCCCTATCAGCCACATATCCCCCGATTGATCACAGCCATCGATGTGGGTTCAAAGATAGACGCTAAACGTAGGTCACATCATTCATGCGACTCGTGCTCGATCTTTCGACCATCCGTGTTCCGAGGCCATGCTTCTGTGGCGTGCTAGGCTCGCCAACTCAACCTTAGTGTATTCGTTGTGCAACATGGCTTACACCCACTGTATGCGAACGTAGATATGTCTGACACCCAGGCCTGTAACCCTGGATCGCCTCACACCGAAGAACTTTCTTGGTGGTGCACACTAAGGGGGAACACAATCGTTGGTAATTTTAACAGGGGTCATCTTATTAGGCTACCATCGAGTATCTAATACTAGCACACAATAAGACATACAAACAATAATGTTGAATGTAAATGCTATGTGATATGGTCCTTCATGTCGTGATCTCCATCCGCCGTCACTGGGTTCCAGCGCCAGGGTTCCAGCGTCGTAGTCACCAGGGTATCAGTGTCTTTCCGGCGTGGTAGTTCGTCACCTCCGTGACTATCTACTGCTACGTAACAAAAGGTAATCACTTTACCTTTGCCACAACCATATCACAAAGCAACGCCCCCCTGCAAAACAAAGTTAGACACCTCTACTTTATCTTTGCATGTTTTACGTGGCTGAATGGGCTTTCGTATAAGAACCGTTCTTACCTATGAACTTTCAGCACAACGCTGATCAAGTAGTTGTCTATACTACACCCCTTTCGGGGCCCTCCGTTGCAAATGGTATACCAACTAATGCGAGAGAGACAGACACCCCCTAAGCCACTTTATACGGTACAAGCCGTATGTCAAGCATGGACCAGTCTCGTGAATGAACGCGTAAAGTCGGTTGGGGCCCGCTTCATCAAGCATTACTGCGGTATACACAAATACACATGGGAGGGTAACAACTAAAAGATCAATGCCCACACGCTACATCTCGTGTGTTCTATCCGTACTAGCATTACTACGCATAGATCTAGCTCTGATACCACTGTTGGGGTTCCGCGTATGAAAACAATAAATTTTACTCTACGCCCCTGAACCCCTGAAACTGCCAGGACCTATCTATTAGTAATACAGTAACGGGAGGGGCTTTTCACGAACTTACCCTTGAAGACCGAAAAGCGTTGTCAACGCTTAGGACAGCGTGGTTGATGTAGACGAGCCGAAGCCGACCTTAAGGTCGTGATGAAGTCCTTGCGCTCCTTGGCTCCAACGACTTGAGTGCCTCAAGTGCGACACCTCGCGGGGAGTTACACACGTCCGGTGCCTGATGATGACTCCCGCTTCCCTGATCCAGCAGCAGTTGCGGAAGTAGAGCTCCTGGATCCGAATCCCGCAGCGCGACGGCGCTCCGCGATGAAGATGTCTCTCGCTCGCGCAGTCCAGACTTGGGACCACAATCATGAGAGAGAGAGGGAAGAGAGAAAATATCGATTAGAGGTCCTCCCAAAAGTGGGGAGACCTTTATTGATTATTGGTGTATTTATCTTGGCTAAATACCCCACTATATATAGGGGGAGGAGGGGGTTCACCCTCCCTCAAAGTCCCGGGGTGGGACTAAAGGAGAGGAGGGGGTGGGGAGGCCGCCGGCCAACCCCTAGTGGGCCCCGCACGAGGGGCCTAGGCCCAGCCGGACAACCCCCTTGCCCCTTCTCCCTCTCTCCTTTCCCTAATGGGCCCTCTCCCTCCGGAAATTGGCACATTAAGCCTTTGACCATTAAAATTGATTTTCTCTTTATTTAAATAATTATGAATAAATGATTAAATCACCATTTAACATTCATTCACATATTATTCAATCTCCGTGGCTATGGAACACCTTCCACCTCCACTCCGGACATCCTCCGGACTTACCGAAACCCTTTCGGTTTTCTCCCTACTCTTCTTCGGTGATTCCACCGATCCTATAAACACTCTCTAAGCATCATCAAGCCCTTAAGCATGATACCCCACGGTTCGGGAACACTCCAGACATGGTCGGGACACTCCCGCACCAATGATCGACAGAGGGACCTGGATGGCCATGTGACCCCTGTGCGTTCCACGAAGATCTTTCATCGTTTGAACCGGGACAGTCGTGTCTTATTCCCTTTGTCTCTCGATACTTGCATTGCCCGAGATCTGATCAATGACATCACCATGTCGTATTCAATCTCGTTACTGAACAATGCTACTTGACTCGTTCCGACAAGTGATATCCCCGTGATCAAATCACACGCTGCGTAGCTATTGGATATAACTTCTCCGAATGGGCCCTTGAGTATCTTCCCATCACATGGACGGACAAATCCCGCTCTTGACATATATTGCCTCTACGGTTTCCTCCGAGTACCTGAACACACCTTTATAACCACCGTATTACCAGATGGTGTTTGATGCTATCTAAGCACTCTCGAGAGACAGTGATTGATATAGCCTCACGGTCTAAGGAATAGTCTACGAGGATCCATTTCTAATCATCATGTATTGATGTTTCCACTCAATACACGTGTATTGATGTTTCCACTCAATACAGTTATAGCATGATATAAAAATTAATCATGAACTATATGAAATATGATAATAGTCCTTACTACTATTTGTCTCTAGGGCATATTTCCAACATACTATTCCGACACACCGGAAGGTAATTTTTCCGACGAGGACCCTACTTACCGTCATCTGATGGAGGGGACACTGTCGGCAGAGAGAAAAGAGGAGGAGGAGGAGGATCCTTGCTCTTTCATCTATGAAGGACATGTCATCTTCAAGAAGAGTTCTCTCGATCCATCCTCCATCGGCAAGAAGAAGAGGGAGCACGAGCAGGAGGATCTGGGGTCGGAAGATTTATGGCCATTTCTCAACTTCGTCTCCAAGAAGAGTGCACTCGATCCGGCCTTCATCTGCAATGAGAAGAGGAAAGAGAAGCAGGCGGGAGGCTTGAAGAAGAAGAAGACGGTGAGAGCTAGGGGATGCCACGGGAAGCGGAAGGATGATGCCAGCATGAAGGTTACAGCAGAAGGATCTAGGTCCAAGAAGACGAACAAGTCTTAGGATTAATTTTATTTAATTTCACCTCTACTTCCTTTTTGTAATAATGTTCGGAGATTGAATATTAGTATTATCAAGTGCAAATTGGAACGGTGTTTGTGATCTATTACTAGCATAAGTACTCCGTTTGTCATTTCATCTTCCATTGCGACGCAATAAAACCTCTTGTATTACTAAGGAAGGTGAAATTACTTCCTCCCCTTAATTTCTGCATGCATTCGAGGAAAGAAGGGTGCCAATACAAAGAAACCCACGTTAATTACTCACGTGAATTTAGGTAATTAATACTGGAAGGAAGAAGCCTGGGAACCCGCATGTATTCTTTAATTACCAATATCAGTCATTATAAGTGAAATACGGATTAGTAGTATATCAAAGTCCATGGATAAAAAATAACCTTTGTACAGTCCACGTAAATCATCTCCTTGCGCGGCATTTTCAGGGCATTGATTTGAAATTATTTAATATCACATTGATTTAAAAACTCAACTGCGCCCAACGTGCCACATGCTCTCCCTATCCCCTGGCCGTCACCACAGTACGTCAAAAAGGCTGCATCGCTTGCAAAATCAAGCAAGCACGGAACATCGGTTTATATACGCCAGAAGAATCCAGCAGACACGCAAACATCAGAATCATAGCCCTAGCTAGGCTCGGTCCCATCGATGCTCACCGGCGAGGCACATGCGACTACATCAGCATTAAGGTGCACCTCAAGCTTGTGGATTGCCCACAAGAAATAGAAAATTGATTTTCCCTCTCAACTCTCTCTCTTCCATTTTATATTTTGAAAATTGTGAGGCTCTTTGTGTTGCTTTTTATAATTTGAAATTTGTGAGGTTGTTTATGAATCCGTTTTTCTCTCTAGAATTGTTTTCAAAAAATGTCAAATTTTGAGGCATGCATATTCTTAAGAAGAAGTTGAATCTTGCCTAACTCTCACTCTTTCTTGGTACATTGACTGCCTAGTGGGCCCACTGAACAGATTTTCACAAGGTGTGAAGTTAATTTCGAAACACAGCCAAAATTTTGAAACACGGTGAGTCATAGCCTCTTTGATTGTTTTGAAAACACGGTCAAATTTCTTGGCATGCATATTCTTAGCAATAAGTTGAATCATTCCAAACTCTCACTCATTCTCGATACATTGACTGCCTGGTGGGTCTAGTGAACAGATTTTCGCAAGGTGTGAAGTTAATTTCGAAACGCACACAAAATTTCAAAACATGGTGAGCCATAGCCACTTTGATTGTTTTCAAAATATGGTCAAATTTCTAGGCATGCATATCCTTAGCAATAAGTTGAATCATTCCAAACTCTCACTTGTTCTCGATACATTGACTGCCTGGTAGGTCCACTGAACATATTATCGCAAGGTGTGAAGTTAATTTCAAAACACAACCAAACTTTCAAAAAAATGGTGAGTCGTAGTCTCTTTGATTGTTTTCAAAACACGGTTAATCTTTCGAGGCATGCATATTCTTAGCAAGAAGTTGAATCTTGCCAAACAACTCATACTCGTTCTCGATACATTGACTGCCTAGTGGGTCCATTGAAAAGATTATCGTAAGGGGTGAAGTTAATTTCAAAACACCACCAAAATTTCAAAACACGGAGAGTTATGATCTCTTTGTTTGTTTTCAAAACACGATCAAATTTCTAGGCATGCATATTCTTTGCAAGAAGTTGAATCTTGACAAACTCTCACTCGTTCTTGATACATTGACTGCCTAGTGGGTCCACCGGACAGATTTTCGCAAGGTATGAAGATAATTTCGAAACACAGCCAAAATTTTGAAACACGGTGAGTCATAGCCTTTTTTATTGTTTTCAAAACACGGTCAAATTTCTAGGCATGCATATTCTTAGCAATAAGTTCAATCATTCCAAACTCTCACTCGTTCTCGATACATTGACTGCCTGGTGGGTCTAGTGAATAGATTTTCGCAATGTGTGAAGATAATTTATAAATGCATGCAAAATTTCAAAACACGGTCAGCCATAACCACTTTGATTGTTTTCAAAACAAAGTCAAATTTCTAGGCATGCATATTCTTAGAAATAAGTTGAATCATTCCAAACTCTCAATCATTCTCGATACATTGACTCCCTAGTGGGTCCAGTGAACAGATTTTCGCAAGGTGTGAAGTTAATTTTGAAACGCACGCAAAATTTCAAAACACGGTGAGCAATAGCCTATTTGATTATTTTCAAAACACGGTCAAATTTCTAGGCATGCATATTCTTAGCAATAAGTTCAATCATTCCAAACTCTCACTCGTTCTCTATACATTGACTGCCTGGTAGTTCCACTGAACAGATTATCACAAGGTGTGAAGTTAATTTCAAAACACAACCAAACTTTCAAAACACGGTGAGTCATAGTCTATTTGATTGTTTTCAAAGCATGGTCAAACTTTCGAGGCACGCATATTCTTAGCAAGAAGTTGAATCTTGCCAAACAACTCTCACTCGTTCTCGATACATTGACTGCCGGGTGGGTCCACTGAAAATATTATCGCAAGGTGTGAAGTTAATTTCAAAACACGGCCAAAATTTCAAAATATGGTGAGTCATAGTCTCTTTGTTTGTTTTCAAAACATAATCAAATTTCTAGGCATGCATATTCTTAGCAAGAAGTTGAATCTTTCCAAACTCTCACTTGTCTCCATACATTGACTGCCTGGTGGTGGGTCCACTAAACAGATTTTTGCAAGGTGTGAAGTTAATTTCGAAACACGGGCAAAATTTCAAAACACAGTGAGTCATAGTCTTTTTGATTATTTTCAAAACACGGTCAAATTTCTAGGCATGCATATTCTTAGTACATTGACTGCCCGGTGGGTCCACTAAACAAATTTTTGCAAGGTGTGAAGTTAATTTCGAAACATAGCCAAAATTTCGAAACACGGTGAGTCATGGCCTCTTTGATTGTTTTCAAAACACGGTCAAATTTCTAGGCATGCATATTCTTAGCAATAAGTTGGATCATTCCAAACTCTCACTCGGTCTTGATACATTGACTGCCTGGAGGGTCCAGTGAATAGATTTTCACAAGGTGTGGAGTTAATTTCGAAACGCACGCAAAATTTCAAAACGCGGTGAGCCATAGCCACTTTGATTGTTTTCAAAACACGGTCAAATTTCTAGGCATGCATATTCTTAGCAATAAGTGGAATCTTTCCAAACTCTCACACATTCTCGATACATTGACTACGGCCTGGTGGGTCCAGTGAACATATTTTTGCAAGGTGTGAAGTTAATTTTGGAACGCACGCAAATTTCAAAACGCGGTGAGCCATAGCCACTTTGAATGTTTTCAAAACATGGTCAAATTTCTAGGCATGCATATTCTTAGCAATAAGTTGAATCATTCCAAACTCTCACTCATTCTCGATACATTGACTGTCTGGTAGGTCTACTGAGCAGATTACCGCAAGGTGTGAAGTTAATTTCGAAACATGGCTAAACTTTCAAAACACGGTGAGTCATAGTCTCTTTGATTGTTTTCAAAACATGGTCAAACTTTTGAGGCGTGCATATTCTTAGCAAGAAGTTAAATCTTACCAAACAACTCTCACTCGTTCTCGATACATTGACTGCCTGGTGGGTCCACTGAAAATATTATCGCAAGGTGTGAAGTTAATTTCGAAACACAGCTAAAATTTTAAAACACGGTGAATCATTGTCTCTTTGTTTGTTTTCAAAACACGGTCAAATTTCTAGGCATGCATATTCTTAGCAAGAATTTAATTTCGAAACACACCGAGAAATAGTATACTACTACGTACTATAGTAGAGAGTAGCGAAATGAATTGCCTTGGCTGTGTGGTCAGGCAACAAGGCTTTATCCAATCACTAGGCATCGGGGCCCACCTAGGACGTGCATTTGAGCACCTGTGTCTCTGGCGTCTCCCTAGAAACCGTGGTATGATGACAGCTAAAATCTAAGCAGTACAAGACTACAGTACACTACTGAAGTCTTACTTCATGAATTAGTGAGCAGGAGTACTCGAGTACTACTCCGTACTACTAGAACCCTACTGCCACTGCTGCCCGCCGTCCTAGGAGTAGTAAAAAGCCGCAAATAGCCACTGCCGCCCGCCACCCACCGCCGGCAGATGCCTACCTACTAGAATGCTAGTAGTAGTATAGTAAAAAGAAAACATATGTATTATATTACTATTGGAGTACTGGCGGTACAACTCGAGTATAAAAAGACATATACTCCGTATTACTGGAGTACTAGTTCAAATGTACTACGTACTACTACTAGTACTCTATATCTGTATCTGTTTCTGGACAAGCTTTAACCACAAGAAAGAAATGGAGAAGAGAAACAAGTCTTCCATGCCGAGAAAGAAAGAGCCAGAAGAGACAAGCAGATAGAATAAAATGCAGATGGTGTTGAAGACATGCATGTAGTCCTCGTTCTCTCCCCCGCAGCACTGTACACTTTACGCCAGACCCCAGGTTTATCTGTCTCTCTCTTGGTGTAGACCTTTTCCATTTCCAAAAAAAAGGCGTAGACCTTCTTACCAGTCACGCGGGTAGGATCTGTTTGTCTGGTACAGTATTGTACAGGGTATTAAGTGCTTGATTTACTCTCACCTGTCAACTTTCTGCAGCCTTCGTTAAAAAAAACTCAATGCTGCATAAAAATTCAGGACTGCAGGCACTACATCGGTGAGCCGAGCTCCTAGGGAACCACTCCAACGCTGGGCGCATCGGCGGATTCCACCAAGATCTAGCCGGCGATGGACAAAGATGAGCTAGCGCTGATAACTGTTCTATGCCCCCACGACGGCTGCCTCACCATGGTCGCCTACCACGAGCTCGACGACCACAAGGCTGCGTCCCCATACAACAGGTGCGGCTGCATGGAGGTTGGCTGCATATTCACCGCCTCGCCGGTCGAGCTCCTTTTGCACCTCAATGGCGTCCACAAGGTACAAGTGCATAGGCTATCATACGGCCAGCCCATAGAGTGTATAGTAACGATGTCGTTACCGTCCTTTCCACCATCCATGTTCATCGTCTACGGTGATGATGCTATTGTGTTCAGCCTCATCATCGGCGAGCTCAGCCAGGCCGCCGTTGTTTCCTTGGTGTGCGTTAGGGCGGCCTCGTGCTCATGGCCCCGGTACAGGGTGAAGTTGTGCGCGACCGGCCCGCAGTCGCCGGCGGACTTATCGACGGACACCCTTAATGGGGTCATTGAGCCGACGAGCTGCACGTCACCTGGCAGTGTTGGCCTCGAAGATCTGACGTTCCTCACGGTGACTCCGCGGTACATTACTGTGGCTTATGGACAGTACGGGACGATCAAGGTGTTGTCTTTCTGCCTTTGCATCGACAGGATGAATTGATCTTAATCTTCGGCTAAGTGATCCTAATGCGATGGTAATGATGTATTAGTAGTTAATTTAGTTGTAGAAAAGTACCACTCGTTTACTAGTTAATGTAGTAGTAGTCAGAGGCAGGGTCTCTTTTGGCACTAGGAAGGGTGTATTTTGGCTGTAAACTGCCTTTGCTGTTAATGTTTATATTTTCGATTTTAAGTGTTTTCTGAAACTATTCAACTACTACTCCACGTGCCCACTGCTAGGGGGACTCGGATCAGCATGCCCCCTGTATCTACCACCCAATATTCATCTGATGGACAAAAGTGATCCAAAGCAAAGTAGAAAAGAAACATCTCACACTTACGCCCTAGTTTTCAATTATGTTTAATTTTTTAGACACTAGACAATAAAAACATTTTGTCAGTCAATTATGTTTAATTTTTTATGCATATATTTATTAAAAAAATACAGACATATAATTTTAACAAATTTTCATAAATTAATTTTCATACTTTTGTCCGCACACTATATATAATAGTGGTAAGATAAGAAAAGAAAGACTATCAATAGTATCTTCTCGGTGCTAAAATGGAAATGAAGATCCAACGTCTCACAATGTTGGGATTCGAGTCTTGATCCAACGGTCAATATTCAAAGTTATTCGTACACTATATACAATGCTAAGAAAAAATGAGAAACATGTATTCTGATACCTTTGAATAAAAAAATGGTCTGGCTTCTTCACAATGTGTATTGGCCTACGGTGTACGAACATTCCTGGTTTTGACCCAAATAGCCAAGGTCATGACCATATCAACATTGTGTATTGGCCACTCGAGAAGGAGCCAAACTATAAAGTTTTCCGTTTAGGGTCCTTTGTGCTAAATGTATGGACCTCGATGTAATAATTTTCCTTTTTTAGGTCCTTGATGTAAAATGTACTCCCACCGACCGTGTAAAATGTTAATCTAAAAGTAAATGGTGAAATTTAAATGAATTTAAGTTTAGTTGTCAATGGGTATGAACATTCTTGGATTTCAAGCCGAACGACCAAGGTAAGGCCATATCAACATCATACTATATGTTGATGATCCCATGTTAGAGAACTTGCATGGCAACAGATCTGGCCATGTTTTGAAAACAATCAAAGAGGAAGTAGTATTAAGAGTTTGGTTCAGATCAGGTGATCTCTCGAGAATGAGCCGAACCAGATTTTTTTTCTTTTAGGGTCCTTTATGCTAAATGTATATGGACCTCAATGTAATTTTTACTTTTTTGAGGTCCCTGATGTAAAATATACTCCGATTGACCATGTAAAGTTCTAACCTAAAAGTAAGTGGTGAAATTTAAACGAATTTAAGCTTAGTTGTCAAAGGGTATTAACCATTCTTGTATTTCAAGACGAACGACCAAGGTCAAGGCCATATCTACATCATACTTTATGCTGATGATCCCATATCCAAGAATTTGCATGCCTACAAATTTGGCCATATTTTGAAAACAATCGAAGATGAAGTAGTATGAAGAGTATGGCTCGATCAGCTACTCTCTAGAGAAGGAGCTGAACCCGACTGTTTTCCTTGCTTAATTTTAGTTTCCTTTGTGCTAAATGTAAGGACCTCGATGTGATTTCCCTCTTTTGTTAGGTCTAAAAGTGTAAGTGGTGAAATTTAGATGATTTTAAGCTTACTTGTCTATAAGTATGAGCATTCTTGGATTTCAAGCCGAATGACCAAGGTCAAGGCCATATCAACATTATACTTTGTGCTGATGATCCCATGTTAGAGAATTTGCATGGAAACAGATTTGTCCATGTTTTGAAAACAATCAAAGAGGAAGTAGTATTAAGAGTTTGGCTCAGATCAGCTGATCTCTCGAGAATGAGCCAAAGCAGATTTTTTTCTTTTGGGGACCTTTATGCTAAATGTATATGGACCTCAATGTAATTTTTGCTTTTTGAGGTCCGTGATGTAAACTGTACTTCGGTCGACCGTGTAAAGTTCTAACCTAAAAGCATTATGGTGAAATTTAAACGAATTTAAGATTAGTTGTCAACGAGTATGAAGCATTATTCTTGTATTTCAAGACGAACCACCAAGGTCAAGGCCATATCTACATCATACTTTATGTTGATGATCCCATATCCAAGAATTTGCATGCTGACAAATTTGGCAATATTTTGAACATAATCAAAGATGAAGTAGTATGAAGAGGAGTATGGCTCGATCAGCTACTCTCTCTAGAATGAGCCGAACCCGACTATTTTCCTTGCTTTTAGGGTCCTTTGTGCTTAATGTATGGACCTCGATGTAATTTCCCCCCTTTTAGGTCTAAAAGTGTAAGTGGTGAAATTTAGACAATTTTAAGCTTACTTATCAACGAGTATAAACATTCTTGGATTTCAATCCGAATGAGCAAGGTCAAGGCCATATCAACATCATACTTTATATGATGATGATGATCCCATGTCAAAGAATTTGCATGGCAATAGATCTGGCCATGTGATACATCCATTTTGCATCACTATTCTATGTCTTAATTCACTATTATTCATTGATATATTTCGTATTGAGAGGTGATACTTATGTTATTTCCTCTGTTTTTGCATGGTTGATGACTTTTGGAGAATGGACCGCTGCAGTCAGGATTCTGATGGAAAAGGTGCTGTTTGGAGGCAAAATTCGCGAAGATCAAAAAATCCAGGAAAATATATGGAAAATTCTATTTTTCCAGAAGACTCAAGATGCCAGAAGATGGAGTGGAGGTGGGCCACAGGGGGCCCACACCACCCCATGGCGCGGGCAGGCCTAAGCCGCGCCAGGGAGTGGTGTGGCCACCCTGGCCCACTCCAACCTCTCCCCTCTGGCGTATATCTTCCTCCCGAAACCCTAAGACTGGGGGAGCGACCACAGAAAGATTCCGCCGCCTCTGTGGGGCGGAAAACACCGAGAGAGAAAGATCTCTCCGGCGGACAGATTTCTGCCGGGGGGAATTCCTTCCCGGAGAGGGGAGATCGTCGCCATCAACACCACCATCAAGCTGGACTTCATCGGGATCATCATCATCACCACCATCATCACCATCAGCACCCTCATCACCATCTCCATATTGCTGTAACAATTGTGTTGATGCTATTGAGTGAACCATTGAATTATTGTTTATGTTCAGATTGTTATACATCATTATTCCATCTCTGATCATGATCCATATGATGTCTTGTGAGTAGTTCGTTTTGTTCTTGAGGACATGGGAGAAGTCTTGTTGTTAGTAGTGGAGTTGCGTTGAGAAAGATTCAATAGATTGTAATTTAAGTTGTGGTGTACTTCTTCTAGTGGTGTCATGTGAACGTCGAATACATGACACTTCACCTATATGGGCCTAGGGGAATGCATTGTGTATTTGGCTACTAATCGTAGGGGTTGCCGGAGTGACAGAAACCTGAACCCCCATTAGGAAACCATTGCACAAGGGACGTAAGGGTCTTAGAGTTTAAAGATGTGGTTAGGTTTCTACCTTAATTACTTTCTTGTACTTACGGATGTTTGCAAGGGGGTTTAATCACAACTATGTATTAAGTCTTGGATGGGACGGTACATTAGCACAGGTTCACCCACACAACACTTAGCAAGCTAGAGAAGATTAATCGACTATATGAAGCAAAAGCACTTGACAGTCTTCCCATGTGTCCTCGAGAACGTTTGGTCATCTATAGAAATACAACCGGCTTGTCCTTTGCAACATAAAGGATTGGGCCACTTGCTGCATTTATTCCTACTGTCTTTTATTTACTCGTACTTTGTTTACTTGCTTTATCGAAAACCCCTAAAAATCTGTTTGCTAAGTATTTGTAGAGAATTCCTGATCCATACCACTAGCCAGCACCTTCTGCTCCTCGTTGGGTTCGACACTCTTACTTATCGAAAATACTATGATACACCCCCTATACTTGTGGGTCATCAAGACTATTTTCTGGCGCCGTTGCCGGGGAGTGAAGCGCTATTGGAGAGTGGAACTGGTAAAGGAAACTTCTACTGTGAGTATTGTTTACTTCTGCTAGTTGCTTTATTTTCGTTATGGATAATTCGCTGAGTTTCTTATTTGGTAATGCTACTACCACTGCTAAGGTAGTAGATAAGCCACCACCTGCTGAGAAAGATGTTTTCAAAATACCTACAAGAATTATTGATCGTGTTATGGATAACTACTATGTTGGGGATAGAACTGTCCATCCCGGTGATCATTTCCTATTTATACACGAATTATGCGGGTTGTTCAAGTGTGAAGGTATTACTACAGATCAAGTTAAGAAGAAGTTATTCTCATTATCACTGAAAGGAAGAGCTGAGGAATGGTATAAGCTGCTGAAGAATGGTCAAGCTCTGGAATGGGAGGAAATAGTGCCTCTCTTTTATTCAAAGTTTTATCCTCCTAGTGAGATTCATAAAGATCGGAATCAAATATACAACTTTTGGCCTATTGATGGAGAGAGTACAGCTCAAGCTTGGGGGAGATTGAAGTTACTAATGCTCAAATGTCCCATTCATGAGCTCCCCAACAATATTATTATGAATAACTTTTATGAAAGGCTCCCTCTACATGATAAGGATTTATTGGACGCTTCTTGTGCTGGATCATTCACTCGTATGGAAGAAGAAGTTAAATGGGACCTTCTAGATCATAGTCAAGACAATGTTGAAGCTTGGGAAAATGACAAAGGTAGAAAGTCAGGCATAAATTATGATTATGAATTCATTGAATCTTTTATGGGAACTGATGACTTTCAAAATATTAAAAATGCTTATGGTTTAGACTCTCAAGCTATTGCTTCTTATTTTAAGGCCTTTTCTTCTTATATTGAAGTGCCTAAAAAGAAGTGGAATAAGTATCATGAATCTTATAAAGATATTGCTAAGAGTGTTCCTGCAAGAAATACTGAAGTTTATACTGCTAGTCATGTTTTACCTAAACCTTATATTGAGAAAATGCCTTTCCTAGTTAAGGTAAAGGAACATTCTATGATAGCTAGTATGGTTAATGAAAGTATGAGTAAGGCTGCTGAACCTGATAAACAAAGGATTGATCAACCTATTGTAGCAAATGTGAAAGACTTTGTTGCTAAATATGAAAAAGAGGGACACACTATCCTTTGTAAGGATACCTCTAATATTGTTTCGCATAGTAGTGTTATGAGAGCTAATATTCCTGTGTTTTCTGTTAGAATAAGTGATCATTGCTATGATAGTCCTTGTGATAGCTATATTGTTAAGTTTATGCATGATACTGAAAGCTATTATGAGAGAGGGAAAAGTGTTCTTGTGCCTCTCAATAATATTAAGTTTCCTTGTTTTATGCTGAAAGTTTTTATGTTGCATTTCTTTTTCCTTCTTATGCAAGTTGCCTTTGGTTCCAATAACTTGTTTGTTTACAAAATTCCCTTGCATAGGAAGTGGGTTAGACTTAAATGTGCGTGTGTTTTTGCTTCTTAATGCTCTCATTCACTTCAAATAATATCCCTATGAGAGCTTCTTCAAAATTATCATGCCCATCTTAATGGCTATAAAGAAAGAGCTTTATGGGAGACAGCCCAATTTGTTTTTGCTTTCAGTTTGTTTTTGTTTCTTTGAGTCTTGGAAGTTATTACTTCGGTAATAACCGCTCCTTATCCGTTTTATTTGGTTTTTGTGTCAAGATCAACCTCTAATGAGAGAGAAGTAAGGTTTGGGGAAGTTGCTGTCTCGAAACAGATTTTTGTGCTTCACCGTAAAAATTCATGAGAGATCTCTATATGTCGGATTGAGCTGTAGTTTTTTGTGCTTCTGCCCCAGGTTGTTATTTAACTTTCGTTAGTTTTGCACTTGTTTGATTTGAGTAACAGAAGATTTTCGAAAAAATTGATTTTTACCTGCTGGTCTGTTTTGGCAGATTTTGCCACTCTTGCATCTGCTTCTTTATTCGATTTCCTTTTTGAATTCTTTTTGGGTTTTCGGAAGGAGTTGTTTCAGTAGCTTTTGTTTTGATGGTTTTCAGTTGAAGTTGGACTCAAAAGGTTTTATCACTTCACTTATAGTAATGTTGCTAATGAGAATTGTGTGAAGTTTTGTGTGAAAGAAATTTCCAGGAAGTGGAGACAATGGTGTAATAAGGAAGAGAAGGGTTTTATGACTCAAGTAATAAGTGTATGAAGATGAAGATATTGATGTTATTCAAGTGGTGACTCCGAAAGAATCTACTAGATACCAAATTCAGAGACCTGCAGAGTCCGCTTTCAAATAGGTAACAGTTCTGGTAAGAAAAGTTCCGCGAAAATACTATCCAACTATATTTTTGCAGTTTTCAGTCAATAAGGAAAGCTACGAAGCGAAAGAGGGACGAAAACGGAGCCAGGGTGGCTCACAGCACCCTGTGGCGCGGGCCCACCCCTGGCCGCGCCACCAGGTGGTGAGTCCACCCAGGACTCCGTCTCCGACCCGTTTTCTCCCAGTACCTTCCTTTTGATATGAAACTTAGTAATATATAACCCCCCCGGATCCCCCAAGGTTCATATATCGTGTTTTTGTCATGTTTTTGTTTCGATCTGTTTCTGCCAGGACATACTCTTTGAAGGTTTAGAAGCACAATGGTGTCTGCCAAGGATAAAGGGAAGGAACCTATGGAGGAAGACCTCCAAGACCCCGGGAAGGAGAAGGAGATCAAGAGTGAAGTTGAAGAGGAGCAAGGCCAACATCCGCACACTGGCACTACTATTGCAAGCATTGGAGTGGTGACGAAACCTGCCAGGGTTAGAAGGACGGCACAGATGCAGACTGGGGGGAAAGTTCCCCGTCACAGTTTGGCTCCAAGGTCACTTCCTCCACACACCAAGAATCCCTTCCATACCTTCATCCATAACCATGCAGGAAAAGAAGACTCCAAGAGGGAAGAACGGAAAAAGAATCACAAGAGCTGGGATCCACAAACTGAAATGATCACAAGCCGTATTGAGCACAACTCGGAGTTGATTCGTACTCTCACTTTCGAGATTGAGGACTTGGGGAAACTAATCAGAGAGCTCATCGAGAGGATACCACCACCACCTAAGGAGTAATTCGTCATTAGGTTTGGCATCCCCTTGGTTTGTTCCAAGCTTGGGGGAGTGCCACGGTATCATATCACTATCTTCTATCTTTTTACCTTGTTAGTAGAGTCATATCATGAATAGAGGAGTTATTTTGTAGTATGGTTTGCATTATGGAAATGTCCCCTCTCTCGTTAGATATGTATCCCTTGGTGTGAGTTTCTGTTATGGAATATTAATGAGAAGTTCTATCATTCACTCTTTTGCTTAGCTTATGTTAGTTTTCAATTCATGGTTATATGATTTATCTTGTTGTTAGTATTGGTAGCACTTTGGGATCATTGAGTTAATTTAGTTGGCTTTGGCAAACCTGGCTCGGTTAGTAGCAACACCTTTTTGAGAGTTGAAAAGAAAAAGATAGAAGTACTCTAGAGGAAAATAATTTCATCATCTTTCTTTCTTGATTTGCTCATAAGTTTAGTATTCTCTGGTTAAGATCTTTTGTGCTTCCAAGGAAGATTGCATGTTTTTTTATCATCTGTATGTTTGTTTGTTTCCTTCAACTCTTATACTTGCTACCCAGCCTTGCTAGCCAAAAACCTGTACTGAGAGGGTATTCTTCTCATGCATCCACCTCCTTTAAACCAAAACCTTTGCCATTTGTGTCCACCATACCTACCTAGTAGCATTATTGCTATTCCAAGTAAATTCTTGTTTTGTCTACCTCCCAAATTAAACTTGTTATGCGAAAATTAGTGATTAAAGCTCTCACGAACTTGATGGCACACTTTACTTTCTTGCATTTAATAAAATTGAACCATTGGGTCCTTCTTTGTTGCGTATATGCTTGCGCTTTATGAGTTGAAGTTAGCCAAACCATGTATCATGGGGACCGCTTTCAACACTTCATTGGTACTTGTACCTAGTTGATATCATGTTCTTTTGCTTATGGATCCCGGCGGTGTGAAATAAAAGTGGAACTTGTAAGATCATGGAGTTTATATGTGTGTTAGAGAAATGCCTGGGCCGCTAGCCTAAGCCATGCCTAATCATGGTGGAAACTTGCAGCATAACTATAGTGAGCATTCTATGAAGCATCCTGAATAAAAACCTATGCAAATAGCAAATAAAAAGATCACTGAGATGCTCACTGTCTGCTTGCCTTGTCATTTTGATTATGGGATAGCTCCTGTGTCATGTGCAAGGGGTACCCCGTTGGCGGTTCTCAATGATCCGCATGTATTTACAATGACAAGAGCTTGCTCGTGACTGAAGTTGAGTAGCATGAGGATCGGTACTCATAAGTAAGGGGCTTGAGATTTCAACTTATAACTTGTCAAGCATATCCTCTTAGTTGTGTCACTTTAACCTTAATCACCTAAAGATGCTTATGATAGGGGCAATGAGAGCTGAAAGCTAGTAAGTATCATAATTTTTGGGAGCTCTTTATGAGACTTGTAATCCCTGCTTCCCTCTTTGAAGGGCCCTTTCTTTTACTTTGTAGTTGAGTCAGTAAACCTATTCCCTTCTATCTCAGCAAGTATTTTGAGTTGATGTGTTTCATTCATTCATATGATGATTTATTCAATCATGTTTCTTATGTTCCTTGTTTTGCACATTGCTCTTATCTTGAAGTTTACTACTTTGAAAGCTTTCATTGAAAAACCAGCTATTTGTGAACTCCAGCAAATTATCAACTATTCTTCGACCAAGAGCTATGTTTGCCATTACCAATTATGATTCACTTTATGTATCTTTACTGTGTTTCCTTTACTCATTGCAAGTTGAGTTATATAATAGTGAGTTGTCTTCTATTATGATCTATGTATTTGATGAATGTGATGCATCTTTTCCGTATCCTTTTATCTACTCTTCACTCCATAAACTTGAGGTCATGTTTATTGAGCTCAGTTTCGCTTGGGGACAAGCGAAGTCTAAGCTTGGGGGGAGTAGATACGTCCATTTTGCATCACTATTCTATGTCTTAATTCACTATTATTCATTGATATATTTCGTATTGAGAGGTGATACTTATGTTATTTTATTTGTTTTTGCCTGGTTGATGACTTTTGGAGCATGGACCGCTGTAGTCAGGATTCTGATGGAAAAGGTGCTGTTTGGAGGCAAAATTCGCGAAGATCAGAAAATCCGGGAAAATATACGGAAAATTCTATTTTTCCAGAAGATTCAAGATGCCAGAAGATGGAGTGGAGGTGGGCCACAGGGGGCCCACACCACCCCATGGCACGGGCAGGCCTAGGCCGCGCCAGGGAGTGGTGTGGCCACCCTGGCCCACTCCAGCCTCTCCCCTCTGGCGTATATCTTCCTCCCGAAAACCTAAGACTGGGGGAGCGACCACAGAAAGATTCCGCCGCCTCTGCGGGGCAGAAAACACCGAGAGAGAAAGATCTCTCCGGCGGACAGATTTCTGCCGGGGAAATTCCTTCCCGGGGAGGGGAGATCGTCGCCATCAACACCACCATCAAGATGAACTTCATCGGGATCATCATCATCATCACCACCATCATCACCATCAGCACCCTCATCACCATCTCCATATTGCTGTAACAATTGAGTTGAATCTTGCTATAGTTCATAGGGGAAACTTTTCCGGTGTTGATTACTCTTTGTAGTTGATGCTATTGAGTGAACCATTGAATTATTGTTTATGTTCAGATTGTTATACATCATTACTCCATCTCTGATCATGATCCATATGATGTCTTGTGAGTAGTTCATTTTGTTCTTGAGGACATGGGAGAAGTCTTTTTGTTAGTAGTGGAGTTGCGTTGAGAAAGATTCAATAGATTGTTATTTAAGTTGTGGTGTACTTCTTCTAGTGGTGTCATGTGAACGTCGACTACATGATACTTCACCTATATGGGCCTAGGGGAATGCATTGTGTATTTGGCTACTAATCGTAGGGGTTGCCGGAGTGACAGAAACCTGAAACCCCGTTAGGAAACCATTGCACAAGGGATGTAAGGGTCTTAGAGTTTAAAGCTGTGGTTAGGTTTCTACCTTAATTACTTTCTTGTACTTACGGATGTTTGCAAGGGGGTTTAATCACAAGTATGTATTAAGTCTTGGATGGGACGGTACACTAGCACAGGTTTACCCACACAACATTTAGCAAGCTAGAGAAGATTAATCGACTATATGAAGCAAAAGCACTTGACAGTCTTCCCATGTGTCCTCGAAAACGTTTGGTCATCTATAGAAATACAACCGGCTTGTCCTTTGCTGCATAAAGGATTGGGCCACTTGCTGCATTTATTCCTACTGTCTTTTATTTACTCGTACTTTGTTTACTTGCTTTATCGAAAACCCCTAAAAATACGTTTGCTAAGTATTTGCAGAGAATTCCTGATCCATACCACTAGCCAACACCTTCTGCTCCTTGTTGGGTTCGACACTCTTACTTATCGAAAATACTGCGATACACCCCTATACTTGTGGGTCATCACCATGTATAGAAAACAATCAAAGATGAAGTAGTATCAAGAGTTTGGCTCAGATCAACTGGTCTCTTGAGAAGGAGCCGAACAAGAAAATTTTACTTTAGGGTCCTTTATGCTAAATGTATGGACCTCGATGTAATTTTTTCTTTTTCGAGGTCCCTGATGTAAAATGTACTCCGGTCGATCATTTAAAGTTCTAACCTCCTAAAAGTAAGTGGTGAAATTTAAATGAATTTAAGCTTAGTTGTCCACGAGTATGAACCATTCTTGTATTTCAAGACGAACAACCAAGGTCAAGGCCATATCTACACCATACGTTATGATGATGATCCCATATCCAAGAATTTGCATGCCGACAAATTTGGCCATATTTTGATAACAATTGAATATGAAGTAGTATGAAGAGTGTGGCTCGATAAGCTACTCTCTCGAGAAGGAGCCGAACCCAACTATTTTGCTTGCTTGTTTTTAGGGTTCTTTGTGCTAAATGTATGGACCTTGATGTAAAATTTCCCCTTTTAGGTCCTTGTTGTAAAATGTACTCCCACCGACTGTGTAAAATTCTAACCTAAAAGTAAGTGGTGAAATTTAAGCAAATTTCAGCTTATAGTTGTCAACAAGTATGAACATCCTTGGATTTCAAGCCGAATGACCAAAAGGTTAAGGCCATATCTCTACATCAGACTTTATGCTGATGATCCCATATCCAAGATTTTGTATGCCGAAAAATTTGGCCATATTTTGAAAACAATCAAAGATGAAGTAGTATGAGGAGTGTGGCTCGATCAGCTACTCTCTCGAGAAGGAGCCGAACCCGACAGTTTTCTTTGCTCAATTTTAGGGTCATTTGTGCTAAATGTGTGGACCTCGATGTAATTTTCCTTTTTTTAAGTCCTTGATGTAGAATGTACTCCCATTGACCGTGTAAAATGCTAACCTAAAAGTAAGTGGTGAATTTCAACGAATTTAAGCATAGTTGACAACGAGTACGAAAAAATCTTGGATTTCAAGCCGAACGACCAAAAGGTCACGGCCATATCTCTACATCAGACTTTATGCTGATGATCCCATATCCAAGAATTTGCATGCCGACAAATTTGGCCATATTTGAAAACAATCGAAGATAAAATAGTATGAAGAGTGTGGCTCGATCAGCTACTCTCTCTCGAGAAGGAGCCGAACCTGACTGTTTTCTTTGCTCAATTTTAGGGTCATTTGTGCTAAATGTGTGGACCTCGATGTAATTTTCCTTTTTTTAGGTCCTTGATGTAGAATGTACTCCCACTGACCGACTAAAATGCTAACCTAAAAGTAAGTGGTGAATTTCAACGAATTTAAGCATAGTTATCAACGAGTATGAAAAAATCTTGGATTTCAAGGCGAACGACTACAAGGTCAAGGCCATATCTCTACATCAGACTTTATGTTGATGATCCCATATCCAAGAATTTGCATGCCGAAAAATTTGGCCATATTTTGGAAACAATCAAAGATGTAGTATGAAGAGTGTGGCTCGATCAGCTACTCTCTCGAGAAGGAGCCGAACCCGACTATTTTCTTTGCTCAATTTTAGGGTCCTTTGTGCTAAATGTGTGGACCTCGATATAATTTTCCCTTTTTAGGTCCTTAATGTAGAATGTACTCCCACCGACCGTGTAAAATGCTAACCTAAAATTAAGTGGTGAAATTTCAAAGAATTTAAGCATAGTTGTCAACGAGTATGAAAAAATCTTGGATTTCAAGACGAACGACCACAAAGTCAAGACCATATCTCTACATCAGACTTTATGCTCATGATCCCATATCCAAGAATTTACATGCCGACAAATTTTGCCATCTTTTGAAAACAATCGAAGATATTAAAAACAAAAAATAATCAATTTCAATTTTCCAAGTGATAGAAATTTATTTTCTGAAAAACAAGTAAGAAGAATTTATTTCCTTTTTTATGTTAAAAAAATGAGCGAGAAGAGACTATGAGCACAGAGGAGGCAGTGAGAGAGCTGCGAAGAGGAGGATTCGAAGGCGGTGTGATGTCAGAGCAAAGCTGGGATGGGTTCCTGACACGAGGTACAGGGTACAGTGAGTAGAGTAAATTTTAGGACCACAATATATATGCACGCAAAACAAAATGTGTTTTCTCTCTCCTTCACTCCCCCATCACCACCCCCACACCCCGGCCGGCTGATCTCTCCCTCGTCCAAAACGTTGCGCTACGCACGCGCTTCGACCATTATTGGATTTCAAGCCGAACGACCAAGGTCAAGGCCATATAAATCAACCATCATACATTATGTTGATGATCCCATATGAGAGAATTTGCATGGCAACAAATTTGGCCATATATTAAAAACAATCGAAGAGGAAGTAGTATCAAAAGTTTGGCTCAAATCAGCTGATCTCTCGAGAAGGAGCCAAACCAGAAATTTTTCCTTTTAGGGTCCTTTATGCTAAATGTATGGACCTCGACGTATTTTTTGCTTTTTTGAGGTCCCTAATGTAAAATGTACTCCGATTAACCGTGTAAAGTTCTAACATAAAAGTAAGTGGTGAAATTTAAACGAATTTAAGCTTAGTTGTTAACGGGTATGAACCATTCTTGTATTTCAAGACGAACAACCAAGTTCAAGGCCATATTTACATCATACTTTATGCTCATGTTCCCATATTCAAGAATTTGCATATCGACAAATTTGGCCATATTTTGAAAACAATCCAAGATGAAGTAGTATGAAGAGTGTGGCTCGATCAGCTACTCTCTCGAGAAGGAACCGAACCCTACTATTTTGCTTTCTTAATATTAGGGTCCTTTGTGCTATATGTATGGACCTCGATGTAATTTTCCCCCTTTTTAGGTCCTTGTTGTAAAATGTACTCCCATCGACCGTGTAAAATTCTAACCTAAAAGTAAGTGGTGAAATTTAAACGAATTTCAGCTTATAGTTCTCAACGAGTATGAACATTCTTTGATTCCAAGCCGAACGACTACAAGGTCGAGGCTATATATCTACATCATACTTTATTCTGATGATCGAGTATCCAAGAAATTGCATGGTGATAGATTTGGCCATATTGTGAAAACAATCGAAGAGAAAGTAGTATGGATCAACTGCTCTCTTGAGAAGGAGCCAAACCTGATTGTTTTCTTTGCTCAAATTTAGGGTCCTTTATTTTAAATGTATGGACCTTGATGTAATTTCCCTCTTTTTTAGGTTCTTTGATGCACTCCCACCGACCGTGTAAAATGCTAACCTAAAAGTAAGTGATGAAATTTTAACGAATTTAAGCATAGTTGTCAACAAGTATGAAAAAATCTTGGATTTTCAAGCCGAACGACCATGAGGTCAAGGCCATATCTCTACATCATACTTTATGTCGATGATCCCATATTCAAGAATTTGCATGGCGACAGATTTGGCTATATTTTGAAAACAATCGAAGAGGAAGTAGTATGAAGAGTATGGCTCGACCAGCTGCTCTCTCGAGAAGGAGCCAAACCTGACTGTTTTCTTTGCTCAATTTTAGGGTCATTTGTGTTAAATGTATGGACCTCTATGTAATTTTCCCTTTTTTAAGGTCCTTTATGTAGAATGTACTTTATGCTTATGATCCTATATCCAAGAATTTGCATGCCGACAAATTTGGCCATCTTTTGAAAACAATCGAAGATATTAAAAACAAAAAATAATCATTTTCATTTTTCCAAGTGACAGGAATTTATTTTCTGAAAATCAAGTAAGAAGAATGTATTTCCTTTTTTCTGTTAAAAAATAAAGAGCGAGAAGAGACTATATGAGCACAGAGGAGGCAGCGAGAGAGCTGCGAAGAGGACGATTTAAAGGCGGTGCGATGTCAGAGCAAAGCTAGGATGGGTTCCTGACACGAGGTACAGGATACAGTGAGTAGAGTAAATTTTAGGACCACAATATATATATGCACGCAAAACAAAATGTGTTTTCTCTCTCCTTCACTCCCCCATCACCACCCCCACACCCCGGCCGGCTGATCTATCCCTCGTCCACAAAGTGGCACTGCGCATGCGCGTCGACCGACAACCTGCCATTGGTGGCTCCGTTTCTTTGTCGACGGCTCCGTGTCTTTGTCTGGCGTGTTCGCCAGCTGCGTTGGTGGGAACCATTTTGGTCCTTACAATTGAGTAGCAATTCAAACTTTCCCAGTTTCGAAATTTTCACTTCCTTCACAAACATCCGGGGGGAAGGATATTCAATAGATCGTCATTCGCAGTACTACTACTAGTACTACAGGGTATAGTGAGTAGTACCAAAAGAAACTTTTTTTGACAAGTAGTACCAGAATAAACTTCATACAACCATTAATTTCATATACGACTCGCTACTGAACTAGTGCAGGTCTGGCGCCTCCTTGCACCTAGTCCGCCCCGCCAGCGGTAGCTCGAGACATTGGCACCAACGACAGCTCCAGCGACAGATCCGGCTCCTGACTCATCGGCACCTCCGGAGAAGGTGGCGACACCTCCTGAGCCATCGGCGGCACCACCGGAAAACGAGGTGGCACCTCCGGAGCCATCGGCAGCTCCGGGAGAACACTATGGATGAAGTTGTCGTTGTTTGGGAACCGGTTCCAGTAGTTGGTGAAAATGTTGGAGCCGGTGAACACCACCATCTCGCAGTCGCTGTGGAAGGCCTAGCCGTAGAGGAGACGGGCGTCCCTGAAGTTGACGAACTTGACCTTCAGCGTCCCATCTACATTGTCGTACATGTCGTACATCTAGTACTTGCGATTACCGTACCCAACATCGAGGAAGGCGCACACCAGCTGCCTATTTGTTCTCTGCGGGGAGAAAGCCCAAATGCACAGGGCATTATCCTCTTGTGCGGCGATGTCGGGGTCTTTGCGCTCCGGTACGGCGGGCGGCAGCCGGAAGGTGGCCATGGATGACAGACGAGGTCGGAGATTGTTGCTAGAAGCGGGGGATTAGAGATGGTTTGGTGCGGGGAAGGGGAGAGATTAAATAGGAAGGAGGTGATCCAAGATTAATGTGGCAGATTACCGAAGCGAGGGGACAATCAATGTCGCTGATGAAGGCGATGCGTGTGGCAAATATCGATGACGATGACTAGGGTAAGCGATTGGACGGAATGTTGTCTCTACTTCCTACACTCGATGGCCCAGTCATAATTTTGTGGTGCGTCCAAGGCAACCGCGACCTCCCTAATCTATGGGCCCTACGTGGATGACTGAGTTGATGGGTGAAAACAAATTGATAATGATAAAGTGGTATGAAATGTGATTTAACAAACGTTAAGTTGTTTTAGCCAATATTCTTGTTAGAGAAAAAATGCATACATTAAGTCTATTAGTAATAACTATCTATCCATATTGAGAATACATCCTAGTGTTCTATAAAATTTTTGGGGTGGTGAAATGATGGTTCTAGAACATGTTGGAGTTTGCTCTAGGTACTATTCAAAATGAATCCAGTTGCTCTTAACCATTGGATCTAACAGCCCAACGGTTAGGATTGGTGCTATGGATCCAATTCAAAACTGCTCCATTATAGTAGTAGAGAAAAGTACCACCACCCGGTAGAATGGAAAAAAGAAGATCCAACGGCTAGCATTGTTGTGATTCGTGAGTCTTGATCCATAGGTTAATACTCAAAGTTATCCGTACATTATATAGTGGTAAGATAAGATAACAAAGACTATCAATAGTATCTTATAGATGATGGAATGGATTAGAGGATCCAATAACTAGCAGCAATGCTGGGATTCGCGGGTCATGAATCAGTGGTCAATATTCAAAGTTGTCCACACACTATATATAAAAAATAGTGGTAAGATAAGAAAAGAAAGACTATCAATAGTATCTTCTCGATGCTAAAATGGAAATAAAGATCCAACATCTGGCAATGTTGGGATTCGCATCTTGATCCAATAGTCAATATTCAAAGTTATTCGTACACTATATAGTGGTAAGAAAAAATGAGAAACATGTGTTTTGACACCTTTGAATACAAAAACAATGCTATGGCTTCTTCAAAATGTCTATTGGCCTATGGTGTATGTACATTCCTGGCTTTCACCCGAACAGCCAAGGTCATGGCCATATTGACATCATATCTCTACTACTATAATGGAGCAGTGTTAATTTGAATTGGATCCATAGCACCAATCCTTACCATTGGGCTGTTACATTCAATGGTTCAGAGCAGCTCGATTCGTGTTGAATAGTACCTATAGAAAACTCCACCATGTTCTAGAACCATCATGTCACCACCCCCAAAATTTCATAGCACATTAGGTTGTATTCTCAATATGTGTAGATATATTATTAATAGACTTAATGTATCCATTTTTTCTCTACGGTTAATAACAACTTAATGTTTGTTAAATCACATTTCATACAGTATATACGTGTGTGGCACGTGCCTTTTACTAGTAGTGGTAAGATAAGGAAAGAAAGACTATCAATAGTATCTTCTCGATGCTAAAATGGAAATAATGAAGATCGAATGTCTGACAATGTTGGGATTCGTGTCTTGATCCAACGGTCAAGATTCAAAGTATTCGTACACTATATAGTGCTAAGAAAAAATGAGAAACATGTGTTTTGACATCTTTGAATACAAAAAATGCTCTCGCTGCTTCACAATGTGTATTGGCCTAAGGTGTATGAACATTCCTGGTTTCGACCCGAATAGCCAAGGTCATGACCATATTGACATCATATATAGTTCATGATACAGTACCTACATCTGGTAGATTCGTGCATCTTCTTCAACAAGATATGCTGAAAGTGAGAAGTGCGTTCTTTTCTTTTGCTAAGCAAGTTCTAGTCTTACCATTACCACTATGTTAACACTATATGGTGTACAAAAAAAACTTTGAATATTAATTGTTGGATCAAGACTCATGAATCCCAACATTTCCAACCGTTGGATCTGCTTTTCCATTCTAGCATCAAGAAGATTCTATTAATAATCTTCATCATAATGAAATACTATGCACAAATCTCAAAACATACTTCTCCATCATTCTAGAATCTCCCCCCCCCTCGTTTCTATAGACCATGTTGCCAAAAAATTTAATCATTTGATTTTAGTGTCCTTTGTGCTAAATGTATGGACTTGGATGTATTTTTTGTTTTTTTAGGTCCTTGGTGTAACATGTACACATCCACTTACCGTGTTAATTAATTGAAGAATCTCACTCCCTCGGGACATACCTTAGTCAAAAAAAAGTACCACCACTAGGGCTAGAATTCGAGCCGAGCCGAATCAGCTCGGCTCGACTCGCTAAAGCACGTTCAACTAATAACCTAGATTGTCTCGGCTCGTTTAAAAACGAGTTCATAGCTCGACTCGGTAAACTCACGAGTAGCTCGTTTAGCACGTTATGAGTTACGAACAAGAGCACATATAAGAAAAACTAGTAATTATCCTACTAATTAAGAACTAGAATAAGGATAGTACTTTCATAATAACACGAAGGCAAGATCGAATGGAAAATATAGTAGTTCTACACCATTACATGTACAAGAAATATTCGTAGTATTGCACTCATTAGTGGAAAATTTCAAATTATATATTTTAACGAGTTTAACGAGCTAAACGAGTAGCTCATTTAGCTTGGGTGAACAAACAAGTTCAAATCTAAAACTAGGCTCGACTCGTTAGACACCGAGTTCAAGCCCAGTCGAGCTGAGTCACGAGTTACACTCATTTAGCTCGCGAGTTTCGAGTTCTAATTCCAGGCCTAACCATCACCCGGTTTTTTGAAAAAGTGGGGACCATGTTTTCTTACAATTCCCTAGTCTTAGCACATTTCAAGATTTCCTAGCGAACCATGCCCACTTAAATAACTTTATGTCGATTTAAAGAAATTAGGTCAAACTTGAACTACAAGTAAGCGCGGTAGATTCCTGTTGAATTTTCCTAACACCGTCTCAAGGGACCCATGATGTCTATATATCAAGACTTAAGTTCCGGGATGGAGTACTAAACACTAGTAGTACCTACATCCAAGGCTCAGGGCCTATTTTTTTTTGAAAAGTCAAACTATGCAAAGTTTGACCAAGTTTGTAGAAAAATATATTAATATTTACAATATGAAATACATACCCTTTGATACATCATGAAACATATATTCACATGGGATCTACTAATATCATACAGTAGTTCTTGATGTTTTTTTAGAAGTTTGGTCAAACTTTTCAGAGCTTCACTTATCAAAAAAAGGCCTTAGGCCCTGTTTGGAACAAAGGAAAATCATAGGATTTTTGGAGGATAGGATTCCTATAGGAAAAATTCCTATGGGTTTGTTTGGGACAAAGGAATAGGAATCTAAAATTCCTTTGAAATTCCTATGGTATAGGCTATTTCATAGGAATTTTCTAGGGAAAATAACATGAGGTCTAACCTCATGTTTCATCTCCTTGTGTCTACAATTCATGCGGTTTTCCTGTGTGACATCCAAACGACACCCTAAATTTTTTCCTGTGGTATTGATTCCTGTAGGAATTAAGCATACATGATACTATCTTAATTCCTGCATTTTTCTATTCCTATGTTTTGCATTCCTGCATTCCAAACAGGGCCTTAAGCTTTGGGACAGAGGTACTAGTGAGATGAGGGAAAAACGAAGAGCAAGAGGAGCTTGGAGAATAAAAGGGAGGCAGGACAGGTGGGTAGCGTGACAAGGCACTTGAAGGCGGTGCGATGTCAGAGCAGAATTATGATGGGTTCCTGACATGAGGTACTATAGCTTTTACAGCATACACACTCTAGTAAATTTCAGGACTTATGTGCTCTCTAAACAAAATAAATTTATTTTTTTCGCTCTCAGTCGCCGCCTCACCATCCATCTCAGCACTCCCTCGTCCACAACGCTGCGTTTGTGTGTCTTGGTACGGCGGCTAAGCTGTGTCTCCAGCGTGTGCGTTGGTGTACATAGGAAGGAACCGGACATTGGTGGCAAAAATTTGTAGAATTCAAACTTTCGATTTTTTTCTCTTCCTTTCCAAGCATCGGGAATGAAGGTTATTCAATGGATGACCATATCGACATCATATTTCTATCTGTACTATTACTAGAAAGTTGCACGTGCCTTGCACGTGCGTGAGACTCAGATAGTAGGCGTATGACATATCATCAGTATATAAAATTATAATTGGTAAATCACAATAAATTATAAATTTGATCAACATCTGTAAAGTATGGGTGTATCCTTGTACTTTGTATGTCATGTAGAAATCAAAAATTATTAGCTACCTAACACATGAATCTTTGATAACATGGTCTAGAGAAAAAAGGAGAAGATTCCAGTATGATGGAGAAGTATGTTTGGAGGTTTGTGCATAACATTCATTATGCCGAAGACTACAAATAGAATCTTCTAGATGCTAGAATAGAAAATAAGATCCAACGGCTAGAAATGCTGGGATTCACGAATCTTGATCCAACGGTCAATATTCAAAGTTATTCGTACACTATATAGTGGTAAGATAAGATAATGGAGTAGTTTTCAATTGGATCCTTAGCACCAATCCTGACTATTGGGCTGTTAGATCCAATGGTTCAAAGTACCTGGATTCGTGTTGAATAGTACCTAGAGCAAACTCCACCATGTTCTAGAACCATCATGTCACCACCACCAAAATATCATAGCATAGTAGGCTGTATTCTCTCTACTACTACTACAATGGAGTAGTTTTGAATTGGATCCATAGCACCAATCCTGACCGTTGGGGTATTAGATCCAATGGTTTAGAGCAGCTGTATTCGTGTTGAATAGTACCTAGAGCAAACTCCAACATGTTCTAGAACTATCATTTCACCACCCCCAAAATTTCATAGCATTATAGGATGTATTCTCAATATGGGTAGATAGTTATTATTAATAGACTTAATGTACGCATTTTTTCTAACAAGAATATTGGTTAATAACAACTTAATGTTTGTTAAATCACATTTCATACGGTATATACGTGTGTGGCATGTCCCTTTTGATAAACACGTGAGACTCGGATAATAGACGTCTGACATATCATCACTATATACAATTTTAATAGGTTAAACATACAAAAATATAAATTTGATCGATATATATAAAGTATGAGTGTATATTTGGTTCTTGTACTTTATATATCATTTAGAAGTCAACGATTATTAGCTATCTAAAACTAGAAAATTCTGGTAACATGCTCTAGAGAAACGAGGGAGAAGATTCTAGAATGATGGAGAAGTGTGTTTTGAGTTGTGTGCATGCCATTCACTGTGATAAAGACTATCAATAAAATCTTCTAGATGCTAGAATGGAAAAGAAGATCCAACAACAGGAAATGTTGGGATTCGCGAGTCTTGATCCAACGGTCAATATTCAAAGTTATGCGTACACTATATAGTGGTAAGATAAGATAAGATATATATATAGAAAAACGTCAAAACACACTTATCCATCATTCTAGAATCTTCTCGATTGTTTCTCTAGACCATGGTTCTAAAAATTTCAATTATTAGGTAGATAATAAACATTTATTTCTACATGATATAAAGTGCAAGAACCAAATATACACTCATACTTTAGAAACGACGTGGCTCAAATTCATAGATATTTCAAGATTTACCTATTACAATGTTATATATTAATGACATGTCATGCTTCTGAATATTATGTGATTTTCATGTGTAAGACACGTGCAGCTTACTGGTACTACTACGAAGAGCATGGCTCAGCTCCGTGATAGAGGAGCAGGACCCGACTACTAATTTTAATTGCTTGATTGTAGGGTCATTTGTATTAAATGTATGGACTTGGATGCAATTTTCACCTTTTTAAGGTCCTTGGTGTAACATGTACACATGCACTAGTTGTGTTAATTATTGAAGCATCTCACTCCTTCGGGACATATCCCTGTAAAAAAAAGTGCCACCACCCAATTTTCAGAAAATGCGGATATGTTTTGTTACAATTCCCTAGTCTTAGGACATTTCAAGCTTTCCTATATATTAGCTAACTACGCCCATGCACTCAAATAACTTTATGTCTATTTAAAAAAAGTAGGTCAAATTTGAATTACAAGTAAGCGCGATAGATTTTTTTCTTGAATTTGCAAGAGTGTTGGAATCTGTCAATCTATATCCAATGATCGATGTTCAAAGATATCCATGTTATATATCTTATTAGTAAGTTGCACATGCCTTGCACGTGAGAATCATATTGTAGAAGTATATGCCATATTATTTTTTCTCTACTACTATAAATGAGCAGTTTTGAATTGGATACATAGTACCAATCCTGACCATTGGGCTGTTAGATCCAATGGTTCAGAGCAGGTGGATTCGTGTTGAGTACTACCTAGAGCAAACTCAAACTCCATCATGTTCTAGAACCACATGTCACCCTGCCCCCCAAAAAGAATTCATAGCATAGTAGGTTGTATTCTCAATATGTGTTGATAGTTATTATTAATAGACGTAATGTATGCATTTTTCTCAAACAAGACTATTGGTTTATAACAACTTAATGTTTGTTAATCACATTTCATATAGTATATACATGTGTGGCACGTGCCTTCTACAAGTTTATATAAAATTATAATAGGTGAAGCCCAAAACTAATTATAATTTCGAGCTACGTCTTGGATCTTAATTCTAGCCATTCTAGCATCTAGAAGATACTATTGATAGTCTTTAGCACACTAAAAGATATACACAAACCTCAAAACACACTTCTCAATAATTCTAGAATGTTCTTCGTCATTTCTCTAGAGCATGGCGAGTACTATTAGTTAGCTAATAGGTTGATTACTACTACTCCCTCCGAGCCATATTAGTTAACTTGGATTTGTCTAGATACAGATGTATCTAATACTAAAATGTGTCTAGATACATCCATATCTAGAAAAATCTGAGTCAACTAATATGTGTCGGAGGGAGTACATGATACAAAGTATAAGAACCAAATATACAACGAATTTTCTATGGACATGGCTCAAAATTATTATTATTTTTTGAGCTTCACCTATTATTATAGTTTTTTGGTAGTCCTAATTATCAGAGTTGGGCATGTGGGTTTAAATCGTCCGCGTGCTAGAAAAGCGATTCTACGGTGCACGCTATCTAGCAGGGAGGAAAGAAATGTGGGTTCATGTCCTTTCCTGAAACACAGTCTACGTGACGAGACGGTATAATACTGAGCCAGGACGTGACAGCTTGCTAGTCTAGCACTCTAGCTATAACTCCAACAGGCATCCTCGATCCACTACAGAAGATCGATGAGGGAACACGCAAAATTAACACCCCTCGTTCAAATATCCTCCCATCTTCCCCATCTCCGGCGATCCCCATTCGCTAACGCTAGCTAGCCGCATTTTGGATCCTCTCGAGCGCCGCACTTCCTAAATTTTCCTAGCCATTTCTCGCCCGCTGCATTGGTTCTTGTAGGCCTCCATCACTCTCCTCCGAGAAACCCCAACAATCATATTTGAATCCGCCCTTGCCCCTAGTCCATCTGGACGCAATGGCAGATTCGATGCACAACATTCGGTACGGTGGCTAGAGCAAGGTCAGCGACGACGCCTTCGGAGAAATCGCTATGCGTATGGACACTACCAGCGTCGTTCGGCTGGCCGTATGCTCCAAGTAGTTGTGCCGCCAGGTCGTTGGCGGAAAAGGTAGCAGATGCCCCAATGTCGGTTGCGGGACATTGGTCGCCTTCCACGACTTCCTCAACCACAGGATGGCATGTACGCACGACCCGTGCAACTACACTGAGCCTGGCTGCGAGTTCGCCGCCCCGCCCACAACGCTCCTCGCTCCTCGCTCACCTCGAAAAAGCCCACTCAATTGAAGTGCAGAGTTTCCACTACGGCGAGGAACACAGGTACATCTCTCAGCCTTTGCTGGCACCTGTCTCATGGAGAGTAGAGAACGTGTTATCCGGGAATGATGGTATATTGTTTGACGTACGATTTAACATTCTCGACTATGGTCTCGCCGTATCCGTCTAGTGCATCAAGTCGGCGGCGTGCTTGTTTCCATGGTACGTGGTGGAGTTGCACTTTTATAAACCTTCAATGATTGGAGAGGACCTGGAGGAGTTCGCCGAAGATAGCCTGTTTTTCGAGCCGATGGGTAGCGCGTCGCCGGCCTCCGTCGGGATTACTGAAGATTACCTTAATTTCCTGATTAAGAAACATGATAGGTTTACACTGGATTACTCATTTTGCATCCACAATATGGGAGATAGCAAATATGACCATCATGAAGGGAATATGCCCGAGAGGCAATAATAAAGTGGTTATTATCTTATTCCATGTTTATGATAAATATTTATTTTACATGCTAGAATTGTATTGATCGAAAACATCAATACATGTGTGTTTAATAAACAAAAAGGGTTCCTAGTTATGCCTCTCTTATAGACTAGCTTGTTGATTAACAAGATGATCAAGGTTTCCTGATCATGGACATTGGATGTTGTTAATAACAAGGTCACACCATTGGTGGAATGATGTGATGAACATTCATCCGAAGTATAGCATTACGATCAATTCATTATGTTTATATTGCTATAACATCATACGAAGTAATCTTAGTCCTTAGACCATGAGATCATGTTAATTGCTAACACCGGAAGAGTATCTTGATAACATTAAACGTCACACCGTAACAGGGTGACTATAAAGGTGGGTTTAGTGCTACGAAGGTGTTATGTTGAGGCTCATGGATCAAGAGTGGGATTTGTCCATCCCGATGACGGATAGATATACTCTGGGCCCTCTCGGTGATATCACATTGAAATAGCTTGCAAGAAAGTGATCTGATCACTAGAATGTTATATCACGAGAATGAGAAAACAGTGAATGTCGGTAACAAGATCAAACTAGGTATGGAGATTCCGATGATCGAATCTCGGACATGTAATATATCACAGGACAAAGGGATTTAGTTACTAGCGTTAAAGGTTCTCACGATCACAGAAGTCATCGTTGAATGTGTAGGAGTCAGTATGGATCTCCAGGTCCCGCTGCTGATTATTGATCGGAGAGGGGTCTCGATCATGTCTGCATTATTCGCGAACCATAGGGTGACACACTTAAGGGATACCGACACCATTTGGAGCAAATATGTTTCAGATAAAGATTTAAGAAAGCGCTGGAATTATTTCAATAGACACCGAAACTGTTTCAGGTGAAATTGCTGAAATTGGTTCTGCATGTAATATTGAAATGTTGCAGGGGTTTTATGTGAATGTTTGTTAATTAAAGTAATTAACAAAATTCTGAATAAAATTAATAAAAGAGTTTTATTAAATGAGAGAGCATTAAATTTGGAGAAATTTAATGCATTTAAAGTGGAGACTTTAAAAGAGAATGTGAAGGGGCAAATTTATGTGGAGGGAGTTACCACCACATGAATGGAGGAGGTGAAGAGACACCGCCTCCATGCGCCGGCCATGAAGGAGGGGCACCCCCCCTCCTCCTATAAAAGGCCACCCCCTCCTCACTTCTCACACACACCTCCTTGTGAAGGATCTCTCTCCCCCTCTAGTATTATTTCCCCATGGTCTCGGATTAGCGAGATACATGTTCCCGGTGGCTTTATCTGGAAAGAAGTTGCTGCTTACGCTGCTTTGCTGGAGCGAGGGACGGAGGTTGTCGGGGTACCGAACGTGTGTGCGATCACGGATGCACCACTGCTTTGCGGTGCTGTAGCTGGATCTGATGGACGTGCTGGAGCTGGACCTGCTGGACTTCATCACGATCTTGAGATCGGCAAGTGTACGACTACATCAACCACGAGTTCCTACTCGTTAACAAAGCTCGTTGTCTACGAGGGTAAGTTCTCGTTGGATGTATGTCCACCCGTTGCTTTGTACCTAGTAGATAGATCTTGGCGTATAGTTCACATCGTAGGAAATTTTTTGTTTTCTATGCTGCGGACCCAACAGTGGTATCAGAGCCTGATCTATGCGTAGGTGCTTTGCACGGGTAGTACACATATGTTGATATGTGGGCGATGATGATCATGTTATTGCTTCTTTCATGTATTTTGGATATTGGTGGCATAGTGGGATGAAGCGGCCCGGACCAACCTTACATGTCATCGTACATGAGACCGGTTCCATGATTGACATGCAACTTGTTTTGCATAAGTGGCTGGCGGGTGTCTGTCTCTCCTACTATAGTCAATATCTGATTTACAACGAGTTGCTAATAACTTAGTTATCCTCGTTGTGGTTCATGTTCGTAGGTAAGAACGGTTCTATCTCCGAAAGCCCTAAGCCACGTAAAACTTGCAATTGATAAATTAGAGGCGTCTAGTTTAGATCGTTGTGGGGCTAGTGTATCGATATGGTATTGTTGTAAGTAGATGTATGATAGATACTCTTACAACACACTTAATGTTTAAGTTCCATAGACCTTGGCCTTACACACAAAGGAATGATAGAGATCATACCACGATGCAAGTGATAGAGATCAAACGCATGGACCATATCATCTCACTTTACACATTAGATGTTAGCATCTTATACTGCTAGTTTGGCGCTTTCTGTAGCATTGTAAGATGATCCCTCTTTTAGATATCAAGATAAAAATGTGTTCTTCCTTAAGTATGCACCATTCTATGGATCGTGTTTCGAGAGATCACGTGATGATCGGGTGTTCTCAACTCTACGCTTTCATGCAACGGGTGTAAGACAGTTTTACACACGCGAATACTAAGGTTCTTACTTGGCGAGCCTAGCATGTACAGACATGGCCTCGGAACACGGACCGAAAGGTTAAGCATGAGTCATATAGTTGATGTGATGACCATATTGATGCTCGCCTTTGAAGCTACACCGACTCACGTGATGATCGGACTTGGTGTAGTGGATTTGGTTCATGTAATCACCAAAAAGGCACGAGGGATGTCGTTTTTGAGTGGGAGTTCATTTCTAATTTGGATTAGTCGAACTCAATTCGTCATAAACTAAATCGAAGTGAATTTGCATAATTTGTTGTAGTCATTCGCATATGTTCACTACCTTATGTTTAGTTTTTATTTGAGATAATAGAACTATAGAATTCTGGATATTTACTTTACGAACTGGTATCGTATTGTTTCGAATATCAATTTAAAGTTTATAAGTCCTATTGCAAACTTTCAGCAAACTCTATTTACTCCATGAAGTTTAATAAGTAGTATTAAATCAAGAGTAAGAATTCCAATGTTAGTATCTAAAGTATCATGTTTGCCTCCATGATTATTGATATTCAAAAAGTTGTTTTAATATCAAGACTATATTGGAGCTGAAAATTGTTTCAGAAACCATCATGTGTGAAAGATATTGTGATATCTGAAACAATGTTTTTTTTTGGTTGCATTATGATAGAGTATAATTTAGCAAAATACATGTTCTCATATTGTATGAGAATTTGTGAAGGATGGAGATGCTAGGCATCCGAATCTACCAAAAAGGTTTTGGGAACTGATATTATACTCGTGATTCTTCCTTATAAGCTATAGTAGCTTGATCATGAAAGTTGTCATGATAAGGATGAATAGAAGATGTAAGTAAAATGTTTACTACACTAATAGATTACTAAAGAATGGATTTTTGAAAGAATGCCAAACATTTGATGATGGTGATCCACTTCAAAGTGCAAATCCAAAGGTATTAGCATTTGACTATATACGCTTTGTACCATGTGTCATGTTGATGACACCACTATTGATGTTGATAGATTCTTTTAAAAGAAAAGGAATTGCTGAAAGAGAATCTAGAAAATATTTGGCAGAAAATAAAAGGTTGGAGATGTCCAACTTAGGTATATAGAAGATATACATGTTATGGCTATATTCCTTGCTTGTTAAACAATGTGGTTCTTAGGTATTGGATACCGAATTGGTTGGTATGAAGTGTCATACAGGACAACGCAATTCATGAACTACAATGGCCTAAGTAACCAGCAGGAGAATGAGTGATGATGTTCATCGAAAACAAATAAAGTGTTATTGTGTTTTTCATTGTCATCAAACCAAGCCTTCAAGATTTGTTTAAATAATTGTTATTTTGTTTCGGTATCATGAGAACAATGGCTGTTCAAATAAGTACCGTATTCCATAAAGGATGGATGAACTTTTACAAGTCTAGTTGGAGAAATCACATCCATAAACACTATTGCTAAAAAGTCGCAAGACAAATGATTGAAAGATCACTTATGAAGTGACATTGCTGTTTAAATTATATTGGAAAGAAAACATGAAGAAACTCCATGTTGATGGATTTTCGGAGTCTTTGATTTTGATCAATTGACGCATGTGAGACTTTCCTCGAGATAATTGAAACTCCGTCCATAGGCCAGAGAGGAACGGATGACTAGCTTATTGGAAATTGTGCATGCTGATGTGAATAGTCCATTATGTGTAGCCATATGCGATGGATCTTTCTGCTTCATATGCTTTCTCCGAAAATTTGAGTGAATATATCTGTATATTTACTTAATAAGGAAGAAGTAGGAAACATTTGAAAATAGTTCAAAGACTTTTAAGATGAAGTGGAAAATCATTGTAACAAGAAAATAAAAAGTTTATGATTCGATCATAAAGGAATATATTTGAGTTACATGTTTAGCAAAAACACCTAAGACTTGAGGAATTGTTCCATGATTTGTGTTTCCCGATAAACCATAGGAGTATGGCATATTCGAGAGATAAAATCAAACCATGTTTGACATGATAAGATCAAGGGTGTCAATTATAAAACTGCCATTATGTTTTAAGGATTGAAGCTTTAGAGACTACCGCTTTTACACTGAAAAGAGCACCATCGTGATCCGTTGAAATGACACCATATGAGTTATGGTTTGGGATAAAACCCGAATTATCTTTTCTTAAATTTTGGTATGCTATGCATAAGTAAAATGTTTACAACCAAAGTCGGATAAGCACGTCTTTGTAGGTTATCCCAAAGAATTTGTTGGGAATTTCTCTATAACACCGAGGACAAAAGAGTTTGTCGCTTGGAACGTCAAGTTTCTTGAGAAGGAACTTTTCGTGAAAAGTTAAGTGGGAGGACAATAGAACTTTGATAAGGTTGTTGAACCTTAGCTATATGTGCTAAGTAGCGCAGCGCCGAAAAGTGTCCCGATGGCGGCCACAATGCTCATGGCTCTCGTGATTATAAAAGGTGTGATCTCGGAGATTAGAGTTCCTATAGAACCGTGTGGGTCGGTAAGAATCAAATAGTAAGATTTGATAAGCAAGTCGTTATTGTTTTGACAATGATGAACCGACTACATGCAAAGAAGCGATGATGGGCCCTGACTCCATAAAATGACTAGAAGTCATAGAATCCGTGATAGTATCCATACACGAGAAGACAAGTTTCTGAACTTGGAAGACCCTCCGAAAAGGCGTGAAGCCTATCGGTCGTGTTTGGATCTATAAAGAAATAAGACATGGATGTTTAACATCTATGAAATAGTCGACATGTCGGAAAGAAGTTTACGACAATGTTCAAGGAGTTGACTATGACAAGATTTGATCTTTCATAGCGATATACAGTCTTGACGGATTAATGTAGCAACCACTACATATAATTTGGTATATGGTAGTTGAATAAACAAAACTAGGTTCTTCTAATAGAACGGTAACCTAGGACATGTACATGACATGGTCCGAAGGGTTTTGTTAATTCAAAGGGTGCTAAAAGGGCATGTAAACTTCAATAGTTGAAGTAAGCATAGCGGAGTTGGAATCTTCATCATGATGAAACTATTAAAAGAGTTTAAATTCATCGGAGATGATGAAGATGCTTGCATTTGCAAGAAATTAAGTGGGAGCACTGAGACATATTTCTAATACATTATGTAGAGGACATATTGTTGATTGGAAATGATGTATCTTGTATTGACACAAGTTAAGAATTTCATTAAAATAAGATTTCGATGAAAGATTTGGGCAAACCCGGAATATTAGGCATCAATATCTATATGGATAGATTAAGGCACTAATATGGTTGTGTCAGACATACATATATGAGATATTGAAAGGGTTCAATATGGAAACAACAAGAAAGGTTCTTGCTGCATGGAAAGGATTGTATCAAAATTCAAGTGTTTCAACACTTGGTGAGTAAAATCACATGAAGATTTTGATCGATTATACCATGATATGTATATATCCAGAATGTCCTATGCTCTAAAGATTATGAGCATATACCAGAATGATTCATAAGATGATCATTGGACAATAGTAAAGATATTCTTATGAGCTTTGGAAGAACTAAGAATATATAATGTATAAGTGACAAATAGTTAAAGGTAGTTCATTGTAAAGTGTTACATTGATACTAGTTTTGTCACAAGATACAAATTAAATTTATCTCAATTTAGACTATGGGTGGCACAATATAGTGGAAAAGATGTTCCATGACGGATTTGGATGAGTTCCAAAGTTGAGATATTGTGACGGATACTACAATAAAAGACTAAGTATATGACTGCTATAGTAGCAGCATAGGAGGGCATTTGTGTTAAGCAGTTTGTTATCAAACTAGGTGTGGTTCAAAGTGGGCTAATACTATGAAGATATATTGTGTGACAATAATATCAACATATTTTGAGCCGAACGAACTAAAGGTCTCACCAAAGGACCAAATTTATACAATGCCATCTCATTTGAGAATGAGTGATGCGTAGAGACGCAGAGACATGCAAATACACACGGACCTGAAACTGTCAGATCCAGAGATTATGTTAATCACTAGTAAAAGCGTATATGCAACACCAGAAAGCCATAGGTGTTCAATATGCAAAGTTTTTCAAACTAGATTATTGACTCTAGTGCAAGTGGGAGACTGAAGGGAATATGCCCGAGAGGCAATAATAAAGTGGTTATTATCTTATTCCATGTTTATGATAAATGTTTATTTTACATGCTAGAATTGTATTGATCGGAAACATCAATACATGTGTGTTTAATAAACAAAAAGGGTTCCTAGTTATGCCTCTCTTATAGACTAGCTTGTTGATTAACAAGATGATCAAGGTTTCCTGATCATGGACATTGGATGTTGTTAATAACAAGGTCACACCATTGGTGGAATGATGTGATGAACATTCATCCGAAGTATAGCATTACGATCAATTCATTATGTTTATATTGCTATAACATCATACGAAGTAATCTTAGTCCTTAGACCATGAGATCATGTTAATTGCTAACACCGGAAGAGTATCTTGATAACATCAAACGTCACACCGTAACAGGGTGACTATAAAGGTGGGTTCAGTGCTACGAAGGTGTTATGTTGAGGCTCATGGATCAAGAGTGGGATTTGTCCATCCCGATGACGGATAGATATACTCTGGGCCCTCTCGGTGATATCACATTAAGATAGCTTGAAAGCAAGTGATGTGATCACTAGAATGTTATATCACGGGAACGAGAAAAGAGTGCATGTCGGTAACGAGATCAAACTAGGTATGGAGATACCGATGATCGAATCTCGGACATGTAATATATCGCGGGACAAAGGGATTTAGTTACTAGCGTTAAAGGTTCTCACGATCACAGAAGTCATCGTTGAATGTGTAGGAGTCAGTATGGATCTCCAGGTCCCGTTGCTGATTATTGATCGGAGAGGGTCTCGATCACGGCTGCATTATTCGCGAACCGTAGGGTGACACACTTAAGGGATACCGACACCATTTGGAGCAAATATGTTTCAGATAAATATTTAAGAAAGCGCTGGAATTATTTCAATAGACACCGAAACTGTTTCAGGTGAAATTGCTGAAATTGGTTCTGCATTTAATATTAAAATGTTGCAGGGGGTTTTATGTGAATGTTTGTTAATTAAAGTAATTAACAAAATTCTGAATAAAATTAATAAAAGAGTTTTATTAAATGAGAGAGCATTAAATTTGGAGAAATTTAATGCATTTAAAGTGGAGACTTTAAAAGAGAATGTGAAGGGGCAAATTTATGTGGAGGGAGTTACCACCACATGAATGGAGGAGGTGAAGAGACACCTCCTCCATGCGCCGGCCATGAAGGAGGGGCACCCTCCCCTCCTATAAAAGTCCACCCCCTCCTCACTTCTCACACACACCTCCTTGTGAAGGATCTCTCTCCCCCTCTAGTATTATTTCCCCATGGTCTTGGATTAGCGAGATACATGTTCCCGGTGGCTTTATCTAGAAAGGAGTTGCTGCTTCCGCTGCTTTGCTGGAGCGAGGGACGGAGGTTGTCGGGGTACCGGACATGTGTGCGATCACGGATGCACCACTGCTTTGCGGTGCTGGACTTGGTGGTGCTGGAGCTGGATCTGATGGACGTGCTGGAGCCGGACCTGCTGGACTTCATCACGATCTTGAGATCGGCAAGTGTACGACTATATAAACCACGAGTTCCTACTCGTTAACAAAGCTCATTGTCTACGAGGGTAAGTTCTTGTTGGATGTATGTCCACCCGTTGCTTTGTACCTAGTAGATAGATCTTGGCGTATAGTTCACACCGTAGGAAAATTTTTGTTTTCTATGCTGCGGACCCAACACATCATGATTCTGATGATGATCTGCCATTTAAGTTTCTTTAGATCAAATACTGGAGATGATCTAGCATTTCTTTTAAAACATGGCTCTATATTTTTTTTCTTGGGAGTGGCTAGATCTCAGGCGCATGAGAACTTCTTATATGTATATTTAGCATGCTGCAATTTAGTCTGTCAGTTTTTACTTCCTTTAGAAATCCCAGGTTCATCTCTCAGCCGCTGTCAGCATCGCGCTCATCAAGACTAGAGAACATCGGATCTGGGGATGATGGTACGGTGTTTGCTGTGCTATTTGACATGCTCGAGTGGGGCAAAATCATCGTATCCATCGTGTGCATCAGGCCGGAAGGGTGCTCATCGCCCTTGTACAATGTGCAGTTCACCGTCTATCACCCATCACCAGAGGCTAGGTTTTGGGAGGGTGCAGTGCGCAATTCCTTCACTGCTGGGAGCAGGGCGGTGCCAGGCATCATGCAGAAGCAAAAGCATTCCATGGTGGTGTACCTTCAAACTTCTCAGACCCAGGGCCTGTATTACTCAATATGCATCCATCGCAAGGGAGAATTCCAAATTGACCATTCTACTACCTCAGATTTTGTTTATCCTACTCTCACTACATACCACACACGTACGTGTACTAGAGATTGGATTTTAGATGCAGAGTAGTACTAGTATAGCACTAGTTCTTATAGTTTGGACTATTTTGTACTACTATATACCGGTACCGGTAGTACTTGTTTAGGCCAAGGACTGGAGATAGTCTTGCTTTGCCTTTATTTTGTCGTTGCTATTACTAAAACTAGATGAAACCCCGCACGTTGCGGCGGGAATCTATAGAGACTAAACAATTGATCAATTTAACCCATGTGAAGCATACTATGATGGAGATGCATTTATCCATCAACAATAGAAATTTAGAAAATCTAATTAGCAAAACTACAATATACTTTAGCATAGGTACTGCAATAACACCAATCTTTACTACTTTCAAGGTAAACTAAATTGTTGCATGCTCTCCAAGATACAATTATCTATATTATATTTTAGTAAGATATTATATAAATAGAGCAACAAAAGGTGATAATAGAAACATGAAACATGTGATCATCCATAGTCATGCACTCAGATGGATACTCTTCCAAATGACTTGCTTGTGGTAGTTGACTACTAAAGAGAAAATCTTGTGAAAAACTATTAGGAGCAGAAAATCTTGTGAAGAACTATTAAGAGCTTATTCTGTAGCACAGTTGGCATCGAACTCCAAATCCACACAATAGGTTTTCATATATGTCAATACACGTACTGTTGACTTGAAACATAGTGGTTTGTAACCGATATATTGACATTAATCCCGTATGTGATGTTGTAACAATGTACAACATATGGCCGCAGGCATTCGCCATACATGTCCTGAAAAATAAAACCAATAAAAAAAGAGAAATTTATGGAAGTAGCTGAATATGTATCATGGAGAAAGAAACAATACCGTCTCCAACTTATGATTTCCCCTTTCAGCTCAGTTCCTGGAAATACAGTTGTCGAGTTGGAAGAGAGCCACCCAAATCAAACAACGCTTGTAGATCAACAAACCTGATCAGACACACATTATGTGCATGTAGAGATGTACAGAATATCACTTGCAATTAATATACTCATACGGCCTAATTGGGGAGTTGGGATTACCTCGTACTCCATAATCCGCAAGAGCAAAAGTAACCAGCAGAAAACAAATTATTTAACATTTGATAGCAGCTTGAAAGAGGTAACAAAAAGGATACAAAGATATAGGTGGTCTCATCCGTTCAATTGGTTGAGAATTCCACCAAAAATAAATTGGTGTAGGAGATGGCCAAATGGATCGGAAGAATCTGCAAGATTCAATCGGCACAGGAAAAATTAGGCAAATTCCGTTGAACAAACCGAGTTGAGACCTTACGAAGAAATATTCATGTGGCATACTGCATTGTCCAACGCTATGGTGGGAGATGGCTGCTCTCTGGAGTGGTGTTGGCAGAGTACGGAGGAGGATGGGAGGGGAGATGAACTTGCCGTGAATATTGGAGTCGGCGAGTGCACACGATGTGGTTGAACGCGAGGATATATGCAGGAAGTCAATAAAGGAGGAAGGGGAGGTGAATTGGCTGAATCGTCCTAATAGTGGAGAGCAAATCATAATTCAATTGATTGCAGATTCCATGCAGGTTTTAATGTCTTCCGTTACTAACCGGGCGAGGATATAGAACGAAACATGCGGCACTGGAGTGAGTTATGGAGGAGACGTGGGACTGCTGAATCAATTTGTGGTGTCAACGTGGTGAGTTGCTTTTGTCTCGCTAAAATATCTAGGCGTTAATAACTGATCCAAAGTAGAGTACCCAAACTATTAGGGTGACGTGGCTGCATGAAATTGCAGAGAATTCCTTGTAGTGGGGGATTGCTATTTAGATATAAAAGATATTTTGTTTAACTAATAGTGATGTACGGTTACTTGTTTAGATCAAGTACAGCAGTTTGTCTTGCTTTTCTTTTGAAGGTTAGCATTGTCATAATTATCTAGATGAGTCTTGGGCATTTTGGGTTGCATATGGGAGTCACACAAGCATTGTCACTTGATTGTCAGTTTTACTTGCTCCAATGATCGAGTCTATTTTTTGAGTTGGAACAAGAACTTATTCTCTCTGTACTGCTATTGAATTTCAAGCAGGACAGCTTTTGTGAAACGAGTTTATCTAGACTCGTTTTAGTGTGTAGTTCAGAGTGAACCCATATACTAAAAGGGGTCTAGATACACTCGTTTCACAAAAGCTAAAATATCTTATATTTGAAACGGAGGGAGTACTACGTATATTTTATCAAAGTCAGGTCACTCATATTTACTTTATCATATTTTTATTATAATATTTAGCATGCTGAAATTTAGTCCGCTGAATCTTACTTCCTTTAGAAACTCCAGGTACATCTCTCAGCCGTTGTTGGCACCGCGCTTATCGAGAGTAGAGAAGATCGGATCAGGGGACGATGGTACGGTGTTTGCTCTGCTATTCGACATGTGTGAGTCGGGCGACATCAGCGGATCCATCGTGTGCATCAGGCCGGACGCATGCTCGTCGCCCTTGTATAATGTGTTGATCACTGCCTATTACCCGATAGTAGAGCTAGGGTTTTGGACCCGTACAATCTGCAGTTCCTCCACGCCTGGGAGCTGGGAGGTGTCGGGCATCATCCGGAGGAAAAAACATTCATTTATGTTATGCAGTGAACCATCTCATATTACTAGCCTGCATTACTCAATATGCATCAATCACGGGGGAGAATCCTATGATCGAGCCTATTCGGAGAACAGGGCAAATTGATCATGCGCCATGGTTTTTTGAGATGGAACAAGAACTTATTATCTCTGTACTACTATTGAATTTCAAGCAGGAAAGCTATTGAATCTCTCAAATATTCTGTCGTTACTAGTACTAAAGCATTTTGTAGAACTAATACTGATGTACTGGTACTTGTATTTCTTTTGAAACATGGCCATGTCACAATCTAGATGAGACTTGGGCATTTGGGGTTGCATACGAGGGTCACACAGGCATTGATGTGAGAAGAAGGTATTCAAAGCATACTTGATCGTCAGTTTTGCTTGCTCCAATGGTCGAGTGTGTTTGGTAAAAAAGACAAACTGATCGTGTGACAAGGTTTTTAGAGCTGAAACAAAAATTGGTTCTCTATGTAATGCTATTGTATTTCATTGTCTGTATTGCTGAATTGGTCACTTTTGAAATGTTGCTGAATTGGTCAAGTGCTCATGAATATGAACTTCGAATCTGTTGATAATTTTTCTACCTTATTTTGTACTGCTAAATTTTGAAATGAATAGCTGCCAAAAAGAATTATCGCTTTCCCCCTCCCTCTCTGAGGTCTTTGTTTCGAATCTGGCCGAGCACATCACAATGCATTTTTTATTAACTAGGACAAGAAATCTAGTAGCTCATTCGGCCCCTCTTTAGCCCAGAACATTTTTATTCGGTCTTTTTGGTGTTAGGGGACTGCTGACCACAGTCCAGTGAAATTTGAGAAAGGACTCCATGGAGCATAGCCGAGAACATATTAATTCGGCCTTTTAGGGGTCAGGGGACTGCTGAGCACAGCCCACTAAATTTTGAGAATGAAGCTCATGGAGCCTGCCCTACGGAGTATAACCCTCGTAGAGCAGCCTATGTAGAATAGCCAAACTCTTTTTAATTCGGCCTTTTGGGCATTGCCCCCCACCTCTCAAAATAAAAAAAACTCTACCTAGCCATGTTTTTAAGAAAATACTTCATTATGTGGCATTTTATAAATTGAGATGCCAGGAGCGCTGCCCTTTTATATTTTAAAAGAGATAAACATAGACACCCAAAATATTTTTAAGAAGACTAATACATAAATTGTAGTACTAAAAAAGTTTAATGATATTTATTCTATAAATATCTTTGTTGTAGTGGCAACACACTTAGTTTACGTTTATTTGATTTGAAGGTCTTTTGTTCGAATCGTATCTTGGATTTACATTTTTTTCTAGCAATATTGCATTACGGAGAGGCTGACATCACGGACCCACCAGCATGCAGCGTCCCTGGAGTTTGTTTTGAGGGTGGGTTCGAAATAAAAGTTTAAATACTTGTACATAGAAGCTTGCATCGGGGACCCACCAGACAGAACATACAAGGCTGCATCGGGGACCCACAAGCCAGAACATGCTAGAGAGGCTGACATAAGGGCCCTAGCTGTAAGACCATACATGGCTGTCACGGTGAAAATAGCGTACGCGACCGAAAAAAAGTCCATCATACACACGTTACACTTACAGAGAAGCTGACATGTCGGACCCAGCAGGCCCATGCATAGTCCATGAAATTAGCCTATCAGCCCCAAGAATAGCCCAATACCTTCTAATTCGGCATTTTCGTGGTCTTGTGGCCACCGACCGTAGCCCATTCAATTTAGGAGTGAGCCCATGGAATATAAGCCATGACGAATAGGGCATCCGCCCCGAGTTAGCCCAGAATCTTTTTAATTCGGCCTTTCTAAGCATTTTTTGTACTCTAAGGCTGACATCTGGGACCCGAAAAACAGTCCAACATGCACACGTTTCTTTCAAATAGAGGCTGTCAGTTGGGACCCAGCATAGACACGTTTCCTGTACAGAGGTGGTTGACATCTGGGACCCAGCAAGTTCCCAAGGTCAAAACATCGGACATGGCCAAAAAAAGTCCATCATAAGCATGTTTCATTTACAGAGAGGCTGATATGTGGGACCTAGCAGCGCGACCTTATACAGATGCTGCATCGAGCAACGTAGCCAGTTCGAAATAGGGAGGCGCGAGCGAGAAAAAAGTTCAGCATATACACGTTTCTTTTAATGAGAGGCTGAAATGGGGGATCCAGCAGCGTGAGCAAACGGCAGATTCGTCGAGCAACGCTATCTAGTTCGGAACAGGGTAGCACTAGAGAAGAAAAAAATTCATCATACCCACGATTCTTCTAATGTGAGGCTGACATAAGGGACCCACCAGTCTGAATAAACGGTTGATGATGTGAGCAAAACTATCAAGTTCGGAACATGAAGGCGCGACAGAGGGTAAAAAATCCATCATACACACATTTCTTCTAATGAGAGGATGACATGTGGGGCTCAGGAGGTTGGTTAAATGGTAGATGCGTCGAGCAGCGCTATCAACTCGGAATGGGGTAGCGCCAGCGAAGGAAAAAATCTATCATACACACGTTTCTTCTAATGAGAGGATGACATGTGGGACCTAGCAGCCTGACTAAACAGCAGACGCCTCGAGCTACGTTATCAAGTTCAAATCAGGGAGGCGCGACCGAAAAGTATGGTCCGCTAGAGACATTGACGTCTGGGACTCACACGCCTCAAAAGACTTCGGCGAGTCAACATCGTGCGAGGAAACGAAAATCTTGCTTCTGCCACGCACTGGACGAGCTTCCTCCATGTTTTTAGCAGATCTGTCGTAGTAGAGGGCCGTGAAACCGGAAAAAAAAGTTTTCCATCAGCCACGGTCGAGCCGAGAATTTCGTCGCGGAAGATGCGCCTTCTACGACGACTGTCGGGTCAATTCGTTGCGGAAGGAAACTTTTCTTGTAGTGTGCCAACACAGCAGCAGCAGCATTAGTTCCTCTCAAGAAAAAAACACAGCAGCACTGGATCATAAACCCTCAACTTCAAAATCATGGGCCTAAGAGCATCTCCACTTGTTGGAGGTTCCCAGGCCCAAATTCGATGCCAGATGGAGCTAAATAGATCTAGATGAATGTATTTTTTGCCTTGGGAATGAGCCGTTTTCCAGCCATGTTCCTAGTGGAGAAGTAACAATGGTACGTGATGAGTCCAAAGTTGAAGCATATTTACCTTTTGTTTTTGCATAAATAGAGTGGGGATCTTTGTATTTCACTGTATTTGCACGCACCATTTTGTTCTTGTTTTAACACGATCCCAAATCACTAAGTCTTATATGAACATATCAATTGAAACTATCATATTGTGTAATTATATGATATTTCTAAGTGATAAAAGTCATTTTATGGATTTACCTTTGCACCTGGGAGAATACCAACCGAGGAGGAGCAATCAGTACCGATAATGACCGATGGTACGGGCGAAGCCCGCCCGTACTAGGTGCCAACGTGATCATGTCGTCAAATACTTTCTCCTAGCGAAAACGAGAGGGGGGTCCAACATTCACAGCCACCAAAAACAATGAAAAACCACATACGAAAGGGATCTGAAGGAGGAACTTGGCTGGGGCAAAATCGCAGTTGCTTCACGGATCATTGGAGGACAATGCATCATCCCCTTCATCATCAACCGATGCATCTTCATTACCACCAGTACCCCCCCATCTCCCATCTACTATAGCTTGTTGTAATTGCATATTCAATTGTGGTTTGCATTAGATATATCTTTGCACTTCTATCCATTCATTTGATTATGATGATGTTGTTGATTGTTTCCATGTGTGAGTAGTTCCTTTGTTCTTGGGGAGATGGAGAAACCCTAGCACCATTATGAATTTGTAATAAATATGATCTATTCGTGTGCCCATATAACTTGTCGGTCTATGATAGATTTACGATTTGTGTTTGATCTCTCTCTTTAGATGGCATGTGTAGTCGGCCACATATCATTTCCCCTTGGGAGTCTTGGGATCGTACCCAGAATGGCCCCGTGATAGATTAGCATCGGCTCATAACCTGCACGGTCAAAGGAGGATAAAAGAGGGACTCCCTGGGCTAATTGCGATATCCATGGAGAAACCCTTAATTTTGGTGGTTTGTATGGGTGATTGCTCTCAGACATTGCAATGGTTATTTAGAGGTGACCTCACTCTTGGCTCAACAAAGTTGCCTCCTATGAGCGTTGTAGTGAATATCTATTATGGAGCTCTCTCTACACATCTCATGATACAAGAAGTATGTTATCTTGATTATTAATAACCAATAATCTATGCTAGTGTTGTATCCTACATCCCCGAGAATGTTTTAGCCCTATTGAGTTTAACCACGCTTTCATACAACCTTGTTACTTGTTTCCATTTACTCGTTTTAATTACTTTTCTGCAAACAATCAAAAACCTTTCAAACATCCTTTACTTGAGATCAAAGGCAGCTTACAAGTATCCTTTGGTAGATAGTAATGAGGGGCATAAAGACCTTTACCAATAGCTCTCGGTGGGTTCAATATCTTTACTTTGAAACTAGCTACAATTGATCTGTGCACCTGTAGTCATCGGTACGCATGGTGGCACCTCTGGCCAGCTTGACGACGCCCGTTCCGGCCAGCTCGCTCAGGTCGCACGCGGCAAGCTGGACGGAGGGTGGCGAGCGGGCGAAGATTAGCATGGGGTGTGCACGGCACGCATTGAGGGCCAACGAGCACGCGAGCAGGGCTGCGAGCCGGCGGGCGAGCTTGGTCGGCGAGCAGGCAGGCCAGCAACACGGTCGGCGAGCGGGCAGGTGAGTAGTGCACCGACGAGCACGGCTAGCGGGCGAGCAGCTCGTACAGTGAGTAGGAAGAGGAGAGAGGAGGACGTGGGGTTGGTGGGGAGATAGAAAGGGTTGGGTGAGTGGGTGGGATGGACGGGACCACTTTTATTTCTCTATTTCACTAACTAGTGGGCTAGGTAGACGAAAATGCCTCATCTGGGAACTATTTGGGATTGCCAGACGAAAAAAGGACCAAATTCGGCCTGGTATTGCATCCTAGGAACGCTACTAGGGTATTTTTCCCATCCTGATGGAAAAAGTGGCCTAGGAAGGGCTTCCTGGGAATGCTAGTCGAGGTGCTCTAAAACCCACTTGATGTCATAGTGCCATTGAAGGAGATATTCCCTAGAGGCAAATAAGAAATAGGTTTTTATTATCATATCTCAATTAGTTTATAATAGTTTCATATTGTGCTATAACTGTGCCAAGTAGAAACATTGGTACAGGTGTGGTATGAAACAACAAAGTCCCTAGTAGCCTCAATTCATACTAGTTCGTTGGTCACGAAGATGATCTGGGTTTCAAGATCATGGGCATTTATGCCGACTGACAACGAGATCATATCATTGGAGAATGATGTGATTGGACATTCCTCGAAGGATTGCAACACGATCAAGTCATATAGTTCATCGTTGTAATAGCTATACCTAGACTCCTTCTCCTTAGACTGTGAGCTCATATTACTCATTGCTTCCCTAGGCTGCTTAGACTGCTTCAACCGTCATCTGGTAACGCGGTGGCCATAAAGGTGTATGTTGGGTATTCCGAAGGAACAGTAGATGACATGTGACTACAAGACCGTGATTTGTTCACCCACATGACGGGTAAAGATACATACGGCCGTCTTGATGAGATTACATCTATAAATGTTGCAACATGTGACTAGGTCACGGAGATGTAATATCACGGTAACAAGAAAACATAACTTGTTATGAACGAGATTGAACAAGGTATGGGATACCAATGATCCGATCTCGGACAAGTTGTATCGAGAAACAAAAGGAAGAGGATGCTACATTTAGACGGTTCAAACGACATTGTCATCAGGAATGCATAGGGGTCACATGGATATCCCTGGTCCCTCTGTTGATCATTGATACAGATCATGTCTAGAGCATTCCCGAGCCGTGAGAGGATACACTTAAGGGTACGATGAGAGCGATCATTCGTAAGATGGAATCATAGTAGAGAAAGACAGAAAGTCGGAATCATTCCGCAAAGAGACGCGAAGTTGTTCGGAGAAAGAATAAAGGAAAAGCCCTGAAAAGTGTTTTTGGATAAATGGGAATTTAAATATATATTAATTATGAATTAATATATTATAAATAATATTTAGATTAAGATTTATAAAGTCAACATTTATATTAGATCAAATCCCAGAGGGAAAAGGCCTAGAAATAAAAGTGCAGAAAAAATAAATGGAAAAAGGGCAAAACAGCCAGCCTATGGGCGGCAGATAACCGCCACCACACAGGGCGGCAGATAGCTAGGCGACGCCAGCGGGCAGGCCAGGCCGCCGTGGGCCGCCGCTGTCCAACCGGCCCACCCGGGCCAGGGGAGGCGGGGCGGGGTGCTGGGCCGCCAGGGGGCAAGCCGGCCCACCCGGGCTGGCTCAGCCAGGTCGCTGGCGAGAGGGCCGTGCAGGGGCAAAGGCCCACCCGGGCCGCTGGCTGCCGCCGCCTGCTGGCTAGGCGCGCTGGGCCGCGGTGGGCAGGACGGCCCACCCAGCTGGCTGCTGCTACTGCATTTTCTCTTTTTCTTTTTATTTAGCATTTTCTGTTTGCTATTTGGGCTGAGTACTTTTGCCCCATTTGGCAGTCCAAATTTCTGCTGACTTTTTCCTTTAGTATTAGTCCCACATGGCTAACCCAATAGGGAGGACACACCCCCTCCGCCTATATAAAGGGGTGCCCATGGGTGGGATTAAACACATAATTGGAGAAGTCCTTTGGTTAACTTTCTCCTCCTCCCTCTCTCTGTACCTCGTGACCATGGCCCCATGTCTGGGTGTGCGATCGAGGCACACCTGCAGTACGTCGTTGTGCTGCAGTGATTCCTAGCCGGATATCAACTTCTGCACTCCCGGCGGGATCGGGGAGCTGGAGGTCTCATCGTGCACCACTAGTTCCCGGCCCTAGAGGGAAAAATTGAGCAGTTTGCGAAGGTACTTGCCCCCAAACGCGTAAGCCTCCTCCCGACTCCGCGTAAAATAAAAATGAAATGAAAGAAAGGCACAGTCTACTTATCCCTTTCCTTACGAAGACACGAGGCGCAACACTTGGGGCGCTTAAATGTCGTGAGCCGGAGCTGTTGCACGATAAAGATGATGAAGATCAAGAAGGAGCAAGGGGTGACCTGCAAGGAGCTTCGCGACCTTGAGGTCGGCTTCGAGTACGACTACATCAACCACGTTCCCCGCGAAACGTTAACCGCCTACGGTCTATAAGGATATGTATTCTCTATCGGCCGTTACCGCATTACTACATAGAAAGATCCTAGGCAAGTTTCTGGGGTTCAACGTAGGATTTTTTTTGTTTTCCGCACCGATCCCCAACAGTGGTATCAGAGCCGATCTATGCGTAGGAGTGTTGTACGGCCAGTACGCACAAGTTTTGTGCGGGCATTGATCCCTTACTTGTTACCCTCTAACATGTACTTGTTTATATCATTGTATCGTTTGATGAAGCGGCCCGAACCGACCTTACGCGTATTCGTACGCGAGACTGGTTTCACGCTCAACATACGGCTTGTACCGTATAAGTGGCTAGCAGGTGTCTGTCTCTCATTCAATAGTTGATAGAGCATTTACAATGTAGGGCCCCGAAAGGGGTGTAGTAGAGACAACTATCGGATCCATGTTGTGGTTGGAAAGTTCGTAGTTAGAAATGGTTCTAGTGCGAAAGCCTTAACAACCACGTAAAACTTGCAATAGATAAATAGAGGCGTCTAACTTTATTTTGCAGGGGGACATGTGAATATGATATGGCAATGGTCGTTACGAAGGTAAAATAGTTTACTTTTCTGTTGCTAAGTAGTATAGTAATAGTCATCATTCCGATGAACGACCTGGTGGAGGCGTCATGGACTTGGCGTCAAACCAAGGGCACGATGGAGATCATGCCGGAGTGCTCGATGGAGATCAAGGCGCAAGAAAGACCATATCATATCACATTATACATGTGATGTTGATAACAGTTTTTACATCTTATTGTGTGCTAGTATTTAGATACTCAACGGTAGCAAATAAGATAATCCCTATTTAATTCCAATGTTCCGTGTTCCCCTTGTGTGTGCACCACCAAGAAAGTTCTTCGGTATGAGGCGATCCAGGGTTACAGGCCTGGGTGTCAGACATATCTACGTCCGCATACAGTGGATGTAAGCCATGTTGCACAGCGAATACACACAAGTTAGATTTGGCGAGCCTAGCAAGCCACAGAAGCGTGGCCTCGGAACACAAGAGATCGAAAGATCGAGCATGAGTCATATGGATGATGTGATTGGCATTAGTGAATGTCTACCTTTGATAATGCACCGATGGCTGTGTAACACAGGGGAGGTGCGGAGGATAGGGATCATGCGATCACTAAAATCGTCCAGGGGATGACCGTTTTAGTGGAGACAAATTATAAATTGATCTCTTATTATAAACTTAGTCTAGATGTTTGTTTGCAAATATCTTAGTAGATCTTAGCCTATCCCATTGAGGTCCTTTGCGACCATGGGAATATATTGCTTAATTTGGAACTTATCAAAAGGGTCCAACTTCATAGATTAATACCCACGCCTGAGGGATATCCTCGTAAAAGGTGATCTTCTCTTCTTGATATGATAACCATTAGGAGATAATTCGATGACTCCGGAATGTTTGTGTTTTCTCCATAATCATCCAATAAACCATTCTCCATTCGATGGAGAGTTGGGCTACATTTTGTATTCTACAGAATAAGGCACATAGAGTATGAGCCATTGGATGGGTTTTCCTCCATCATGGATGAAAAGAGAATGTTTGGAAAAACACTTAGTGATCTTGCATTAGAGTTGAGAACTCTTAGAAGGGCTTGATTGCAAATGGAGTCTTGGATGAAAAGGTATATGTTAGATATACAAATTATAAATGTGGTTCTTGCAAAACTCATTGCAAATTGCAAAGTATTTGATACTTGTCCCGTTTTGTGAAAACAGGATGATCTGCTTGAGAATTGCTAGATTTGAGGCAATGTGACTTGATGACAGCAAGCAAAACAGTTGATGGCCGACATCACTTCTTCCCTCAAAGTCTATCATTTGGATTAGTAGACTTGAATATAGATTTGTAATCCTAGTTTGTGTGTCTTTCTTTTGGCGAGACGATTATTCATATGAACAAGTTACAAACCAGTTTGTACTATTCTTATGAACAATACCTTATGGTCACATTGCGATTATAAATAAAGTTGTTCTCACCACTATGTTAATGATAATAGTTTAAACATTTATAAAGGATTAGAATGCTAAAAGATATCCAAAGCTTAATAATGAAAAGACACTACAGTTTAAGTCATTTTGATTATTGAAGGTTCTTTATGAAAGATCAGGGTCCTAGATGCTTAATCTAGAGACTTTGCAAAACCATGCCTCTTGGGCAGAATGACTAAAACTCTGCATTCTGGTAAAACGGTGATATGCGAAGAAATGTTGAATCTTGTACATAGTGATGTATCGTATTTTCAACAAGTAGTGGAAATCACTTATTGTGGACTTAAGTGAATAAGTGTATTTACTTAATGAAACATGAAGTTTGAAATGATTTGAATTGTTCAAATGAGTTCATAACTAAATGGGATATTGAATTAACTAAATTAACAAGTCTTTTCGATTTGATCGACATGACTAAGGTATTCAGGTCGAGTTTAGCATAAAAGGAACTTGTGAAAGATGTTTCACAAATTATGATAATTGGATGAATTCAAACTTTGTTGAAATATCCAAACATCATAATCATTTTGTATTAGATACATATTATCTATTATCAGGGTTGTAGTTATCGTTTAGAGCTAGAGATCATAATAAGAAAACACTCATTTGAAATACAAAGGAACATCTAAAAGATTCGTGGAAACAACACCATAAGTGTTATGGCACGTTCGAGTTTTTGGAGATTTCGACTTGTCGAAATCATGGCGAATAAACAAGTCTTTGTAGAGCATTCTTAGGAAGCTATGAATGCATCTTCCACAAAGGGGCAAACCTGTTGTTGTCCTAAGTTAATGTGTCTTGATGAAGATACGGGTGGAAGAAAGTAAAAGATCAAAACAAGGTATTTGACCTTACCTCCGGATTGTTGAGTGGCGCAGCGGAATCTGTTTCGTGAAACCAAACTCTACAAATAGAGGAGAAACTAATGATAATGATCATAAAGTTTCAGTGAATACTTTTACTAAAGTAAGTAGGATTCAACTATATATATTCTACAAGTTTGTAGAATTATATTGTTGATTCACTTGTCATGTTTTGAACAAGACATACCTATGAAATACAAAGAAGCGTGATGGACCTAAGTACGAGAAATGAATGGTCATTGAAATCTTGTTAGTGGAATTCTCGATTTGATAGTGATCAAAGAATTTTGGAATGTCCAAGATTATCGAGAGGACCTAGATTTAAGTGGGGGCAAATCAGCTTGGCTAATTCATAATATGTAGCTGGTATATTTTGAGTGGGAGCTAAGTGAAATCCCTGGATCTCAAATATGAATGTCATATTTGAGTGGGAGCGTGAAATCATTCTGGGATATATGGACGACATATGTGAATGATGTGATTGGTGTTAATAATATTTAAGTTAGGATGAAGTTGAAGTTGTTAAACAAAAGATCTATCGAGATAGATTAGTAAGTTTAATAAACATTGAATGTCGATGCTTCCTGGACTTGATTCTGAAAGATGTTCAGAATGTCCTAAGCAAGATTCTGAAGTAGCTCAGAATGGAACATGTGAGAAAGGAGTTCTTACTATATGAAGCATTGAGTATTGCAACTATGGTTGAAAGAAAGAGATGTGTTGCATCTCATATGCCTCAGACATAGGTTCTTCCATACAACCATGTTGTATACTCGACATAAAGTGACCCGAAGTTCTGGTTGGTAGGACAAAGTCTTAACTGTAAGAACGTGTCTTTTAAGTGATTCCTAAGCTGATCACTGAACCAGAATTAAGTTTGTACTTAAATGACAAGAAGCAATGTAAGTGGCATAGATGCTTTTCATGCACTAGGATCTACATAGATATAGAAGTATAAAGGCTACATATGATGTGATGTATAATGTTATGGCGGGGCTAGTTCGCTTTTAACGTAGAAGGATGTGTCCCAAGGCCCAGTGTCCATGAGAAAGCCCTCGAGGTTGATCTAATGTCACTGTAAGCTCCTGGAATCCGGCCTCGTTCTGCTGCCATGACTATAGTATATACACAAAGGATAGCAAAGTGTGTTTTGAAGTTTAGATGACAATGGTGAAAACAACCGTCATCACAAACACTATAAACAAAGTCTCACTTTGCCACCAAACAAATACTTCAACCCATTATAAGATAATGGAGTGAATGTCAAAATTAGGAAGACATTAACGGTTTGCAAAAGACATAATGATCTGGTAAAACAGCACATTGGCATGACGTTTTGTAACTACCTCGGTGAATTACGCTCCTAGTTACAAGCCTGGATGAGCGGAAATGGTTAAAATAGTATGGTGGGGCCCAAATGCCACTCACAGGTAGACCTTTCGGCTGTCCTAACCATTTCCAAACATCGGGACAAGAACGGGCGGCGTAATCGGCAGGCGAAGGGATCAACTACATACACAAATGAGTATGTATGCAAGCCACCATACAATAGTTCTCAGAGCCATTCCATCTAAAAGAAATAGAAATATTGCAACGCCATACGGCAAGATCCAAATATCCTAGATAGATATAATAGTTTAGGATATCTCCTCATACATCAAACATCAGAGTATCAAGCGGAAGCGGAAAACAAGATCCGAGTATGGATAAGAAGCAAATCGGCATAAGATGCCCCATAAATAAGCACATCCCGCCCACAGATCTCACGGATCCCCGTTCCCGGAATCTCTACACCGAATGATCGTTGCCCACATCGTCCGTCTCCTCCACCCAGTATCCATCTTGCGAGTTTACCTGTTCATATGAATCAAACAATTTATCGTGTGAGACCCTAGGGGTACTCAGCAAGTCTTTATGCCTCTAAAGGGGACACAACCTGGGGTGACGCAATTGCAGCAAAAGATAAACCCTAACAATTCTATAGATACTCGCTAACCATCCGCCTAACCAGAGATAGACGGATGTCCGTGAATTAATAACAACAGTTATAACGGTAATATAACAGATCCATCCTCCTCCTCGCTTACCGACGAGGAAGCGGACGAACAACCCTCCATCCGTTGGCAGTTTTATTATCCATTCCATGAGTGTTGCACTATTTACTAGTCAGGTACTGAGTCAAATTAAAAGCGGTACTTTAGTTATACTTGTCTATGATCGAGAAACTGTGCTCCAAGTCGTCCATAACCGCGGACACGGCTTTCAGAAAGATTTACCCTGCAGGGGTGCACAAATAGCAACACACACTCGATCAACCTCCGAAAAACCAAATCAAAACCCAACGAGGCATTCACGACAAAGCGATCACAGGATTCAGAAATATTTTAGGGGGCCACCCCATTAAGCTACCCGCAACGAAGTTAGCCAACTCCGAGACGGACTCAAGGTTTGCGTCAGTGGCTGTAAACGACTGGGAACCCGAAAATGTGACTGGGCTTGTCGATACCGCGAAAACACTCCACTTCCCTAAACAGTACAGGTGCATTCCTCGCACAATTTTAAATTAAGCAGTAAAGCATGGCATAAGTACAGGATAGTAATGAAACCTCAAACTACTTTGTGGCCCCAAGAAATAAGAATGAATCAAGCTCTGGCTCAGGGGGGTTCATAAGCCTCCCGGATGTGGATAGCGCGAATATTCAAGGAACGGGAATCAAGTACTCGGGGTCCTACGGGACACAAGTGAGCCTGAAAAACCAAATAGCAAATATGACTCACCGGCGCCACTTTCATTAGTTATCCCATTTCTACTTAGGTTAAGTTGTTTAGGTACCTCGTTATCCATCAGACAATCACATTCTCTACACATGCTGTTCTACGACTCGCATGGCTCAAACAACTCCTGTAGTAATGGCTCATGGGATGGAGGAACAGGCTTCAGTGGGGTTTAAAAGTAAAGGCTGTGCAATACTTGGGATCCAGATTAATGCAATCGCGACTCAATGATGCAAGAATAAGATAGATGCAATAGGTACTATAAGTATGCAAGCATGTGGTAGTGCTTGCCTGGCAGCTCAGTTGAAGCGAGAGAAGGATCTGGGTAGTGCTCCTGGGTTTCTTGATATATTCCCTGCTCAGCGTCTATTCGAAGAAGAACCAAACAAACAAGGGCCAACATAAATAAAGTGCACAAGCATATGAATACAATGCGACAAGCAAACAATCATGCCATGATGAATGATGCACAATTTGCATGGCAATAATGTAGCATGGCATGGGTGAGGTGTGGAATACAAGTATAAATCATTTTGTTGAGTTTTAATCATGTTTTAACCTCAATTAAGTTGCTGTGTACATTATATTTATATGATGCATGCTGCAAAACAGAACAAGGAATGCATAAACAGAAAGGTCTCGTCGAGCTAATCATTTTAGACATATTATTTGTTAAATTTGAAGTTATAAAACAAAAGTTATTAATTAATTAAGGAAAAGGGCATTTTATTGTAATTTTAATCAACTTAAAAATTAAAGTGTCCAAAATATATTTTGAATGGCATATTTGAATTCCTCATATTTTTCTGATTTGAAAACATATATTATTTGTATTATTTGGGTTTATATTTTAAAAGTTATTTGTAAACAGATTTGAAATTTGAATTTAATTTAATTTGAAAAAGTTTGAATTAAAACAGAAATACGGAAATACTTTTGTCACTCGCTCAAATCTAGCCACAGACAATGACAGGTGGGGCCTGGCTGACTGGACGCCACAGCGCTCAGAAAACCCTCTGTCACCGCGAGCACGCCCGGCCACAGTGGATGACAGGTGGGGTCCGAGGCTTTGCTGACCCACACGCCAGTGGGCGGATGCGAGGCTGCCACGCGGCACAGCGGGGGATTGCGGGTTGAGGCGGTGTAAAACCCAGGCGCCTAACTGCAAAGTGGTACTACGGCTGTCAGGTGGGCTCGGGCGGACCGCGGGTTAGGAGTAAAAAGCTGGGGGGGGGGGGTTTGTGCAAAAAGGCGACACGACACTGTGCTTCTTCTCTGAATCTCTGACGACAAAACGGTGTTCGACAGGCGGGGCTCGATGCAGGGGTCGATCCCGCGACCTCGCGTGCGCGCGCGGCGGCGGTTACCGTTGCGGTAGGCTAGGGGAGTTGATAGGAGAGGGCAACGCGGCTAGGTAAGGTTCTCGGTGGCGTAGGAAACTGGCGAACACCGACGAGCCCGACGCACTGACGGCGCTCGACGAAAGGAACGGCAGCGCTAGACGGTGGTGATGACGCGGAGGATGTCAGGGAGAAGGAGATGCTCACCGCGGAGTGATCTGTGTGGTCGGATCGGCTAGGGGAGCAGCGGATCGTCGGCGAAGCAGAGGCCGGCGGAGCTAGGGTTTGGCGTCGGTGGCAGCGGTGGTCTTCGGCTCCATCCCTTCTCCTCCTCGACGGCGGGTACAGGGCGATGCAGAGAGGCCTCCTCGTCCTCCCCGACCACCTCCACGTCGCGCGCCCGCCTCCTTGTTCTGAAGATGGACGGCGATACCGAGAGCGGCGGTCGGGTAGACGGTGGTAGGGTAGATGGGGAGGGAGAAAAAGATGGGCACGACCCTGGGGAGATCTGGGAGAGGTAGCAGGTGAGAGAGAGGGAGATGATAGGGACGGGAGAGGAGAGTGGTGCCGTGGGGGATCGGTGAAGAGAAAAAGGCGGCTCGGCCACCTTTTCTTCTCCCTCCCTCACGTGCTCGGGCGGCTTGGCCTGGGGCAGGTAGGCAGCTGGCAGGTGGGGCAAGGTGAGGCCAGGAAGTTAGGAGAGGCTCGGGCTTGTGGGGCATGCAAGGCAGAGAGAGAGAAGAAATAAGGAGAGGGGAGGCATGGAGCTCGGGTGGGAGCTAGGCCCGGTTAGGGTTTGCACTAGGGGAGGGGTAGGGCAGCTCGGGTTGGACCAGGGTGACCAGGTGGGGCTAGCTAGGTGAGAGAGGAGGGAGGCCGAGATAGAGAGGGTGGGGACTAGGGTTAGCTAGAGAGGGGCTCGGGTTAGGTTAGATGATGCCCATGGTGGTGGTAGGGTGTAACTAGGGTAGATGAGGGGTTAGGTTTAGGGTTTAGCTTAGGTGAGAGATTTTGGAGAAAAGATTAGGGAGGGAGGGTATGGTTTAGGGTTTAGGCATGATCCACATGACCATGCAAGGATGGAGGTGAAAAGGGAGGGGAAGATGAGGAATAGAGAGAGGGAGAGAGGGAGAGAGATGAACCACTCAAGAATTCAAATAAAAATCCAAAAAGACTTAATTGTGGTGGCACTTGCATGGCCCATGCAAAATATTTATTGCCATGTTTATTCTTGTGATAACAATAATATTAACATGGCATTATTATTATACATTCCCAAAAATATGGAATTAAGCCAAGCAAAAGAATCTAAAGGAAAGTTCCAGATAGAGTAGATGGAGATGATCACATTTGATTATAATTGGGACTTGCTAGTGTGTATATTCCACTAGATGTTTAATAGTCCCAAAAATACCCCAACATGATAATAACCCCAAAACAACCCATATGGAAGATAGGGAAAAGTTCCACTCACAAGGCATGCAAAGGTGGCCATGTGGCTCTCCTCAACCAATAATGTGAAAACAATATGGTGCATATATGAGAGCATGTGGAGATAGAATGGATCCACACCAACACATATGAGCTAGAGGTAAAACCAAATAAGTTGCAATGCTCATATATGGTGGAATGGTGGAATGATGGGTGATGACAAGAAAGGTGGTGGAGTTAACAAAAGATATGCCCCCAACTCAACTTGGGCATTTAAACAATATATCAAGAACCAAATACAATATCAAGAGGCAAAATACAATTAATGATGCATATGAGATAAGAACCAACACAAAAAGGGTTTTATATGTTGCTCAAATGCAAGGTGGCATGATGACATGAGCATGATATAATGATGATGCAACAATTATATATTTGAAGTAACCATTATATTACTAGACCAAGTAGCATTACAATTGTTAGACAATTGGGATGCTACAACTCTCCCCCACTAAACAGGAATCTCGCCCCGAGATTCTAGGAAGAAGAAGAAGACACAAAGATGGTAGGATACTTGGCACGGAGCTCATCTTCACGTTCCCAAGTGGCTTCATCAACGGAATGGTGCGACCACTGCACCTTGCAGAACTTGATGGACTTGTTGCGAGTCCTTCTTTCTGCGGTCTCAAGTATTTTTGTGGGGTGTTCTTGATAAGACAGGTCTCCTTGGAGATTGATAAGCTCATGGTCCACGGTCCTGCCGGGATCCTTGAATCACTTCTTGAGTTGAGAGATGTGGAAAACATCATGGACTTTGAGTTTTTCCGGGAGCTCAAGAGCATAAGCAACTTCTCCTCTTCTTCCACGAATTTTGAAAGGACCGATGTATCTAGGAGCCAGCTTTCCTTTGATACCAAAGCGGTGCGTGCCTCTCATGGGAGTGACACGAAGGTAAACGAGATCACCAGGGACATACTCCATGTCCGTGTGCTTTCTGTCATAATTGCTCTTCTGGCGACTTTGAGCAATCTTCAGATTTTCAAGAATGATGTGCACTTTCTCCTCCGCTTGAGTTACAATGTCAGGGCCAAACAATATTCTTTCTCCTGCACCCGACCAACCAATCGGAGTTCTGCATTTGCGACCATAGAGAGCCTCAAATGGTGCCATCTTTAGACTTTTCTAGAAGTTGTTGTTGTAAGAGAATTCAGCATAAGGAAGACATTCTTCCCACTTCATGCCAAAAGAGATGACGCAAGCACGTAGCATATCCTCCAGAATCTGATTGACCCTTTCAACTTGTCCTTGCGACTGAGGGTGGTAAGCTGTGCTGAAGTTCAATTTTGTTCCCAAAGCATTTTGGAAACTTTCCCAGAACTTGGAAGTGAAGATGCTTCCACGGTCTGAATTGATCTCAAGCGGAACCCCATACAGAGAGACAATTCTGTTGATATAGAGCTCAGCCAACTGAATTGCAGAAATTGTTTCCTTGACGGGGAAGAAGTGAGACACTTTAGAAAGCCTGTCAATGACAACAAAGATTGCATTGTTGCCCTTCTGCGACCTTGGAAAACCAGTGATGAAGTCCATCTCTGCTTTTTCCCATTTCCATTCCGGAGGTCTCAATGGCTGTAGAAGACCAGAAGGTTTTTGATGGACAGCTTTAACTCTGCGGCAGACATCACACTTCGAGACATACTTGGCACAATATCTTTTCAAACCCGGCCACCAATATTGTGTTTTCAAGTCCATGTACATCTTTGTGCTGCCAGGATGGATAGAAAGATCAGAATCATGCGCCTCCTTGAGAACTTGTTCTCTCAAACCCGGGTAGTTCGGAACAAACATCCGGTGTTCAAAGAAAAGCGTGCCTTGATCATCGACGTGGAAGGACTCATACTTCGGAAGCTGAAGTTTGGAAATGATCTTTCTGGTGTACGGATCACCAAGCTGAAAGGAGTGAACCTTCTCTTCCAAGAGAGGAGTAGCCAGAAGGTTCAGGAGATACCCTTGTTCCACAATTTCAAGGTTGAGCTGACGGAATTCCTCGCACAAGAGAGGTTGTTGTTCTTCCATCATGAGGTTGTTGACATAAGCTTTGCGGCTGAGAGCATCGGCCATGACATTAGCTTTGCCCGGAGTGTAGTTGATGGTCAAATCAAAATCATTGATTGCTTCAATCCATCTCCTCTGCCAAAGGTTGAGATCAGGCTGAGTGAAGATATACTTCAAACTCTTGTGATCAGAAAAGATTTCACAACGGTTGCCCAGCAAGTAATGCCTCCATATTTTCAAAGCAAAGACAACTGCTGCGAGCTCGAGGTCATGTGTAGGATAGTTGATCTCATGCGTCTTCAACTGTCGAGAGGCATAAGCAACAACTTGTTTTTCTTGCATAAGGACCGCACCCAATCCTTGCAAAGAGGCGTCACAGAATATCTGGAAAGGCTTAGATGTGTCCGGAGGAACCAAGACTGGTGTGGAAGTGAGCTTCTCTTTGAGTGTCTCAAAGCTTGCTTGACATGCAGGAGTCCAAAGGTATTTCTTGCCTTTCTTGAGGAGATCGGTAAGAGGCTTCGCTATCTTCGAAAAGTTCTGAACGAAGCGACGGCAATAACTAGCCAAACCGAGGAAACTCCGCACTTCTTTGACATTCATAGGAGGAAGCCATTCAACAATTGTCTTCACAGTTTCCGGGTTGACTGCAATGCCCTTGGCAGAGATGACGTGACCAAGATAGGTTACTTGAGGCAGCCAAAACTCACATTTGGAGAACTTTGCATAGAGGCGGTTCTCACGAAGCTTGTTTAGGACACACCGAAGGTGTTCTTCATGTTCTTCCTTAGACTTAGAATAGACTAAGATGTCATCCAGATAGACCACAACGAACTTATCAAGATACTCCATGAAAACCGAGTTCATGAGCCTCGAGAAGGTGGCAGGTGCGTTGGTGAGACCGACAGACATGACCGTGTACTCATACAGGCCATAGCGGGTGGTGAAAGCTGTTTTAGGAACATCTTCCTTGCGAATCTTGATTTGGTGATAACCACTTCTCAAGTCAAGCTTAGAGAATACCACAGCTCCAGCTAGCTGATCGAAGAGATCATTAATCCACGGAAGGGGATATTTATTCTTGATGGTTTTAGCATTGAGAGCCCGATAGTCAACACAAAGTCTATCAGTCTTGTCTCGCTTCTTCACAAAGATTGTTGGGCTACCCCAAGAAGAAGTAGTGTGTTGAATGAAACCCAACTTCTCTTGTTCATCAAGCTGCCGTTTGAGTTCAGCCAACTCAGCAGGACCCATTTTATAAGGCCGCTTGGAGATAGGAGCGGTACCAGGTTCAAGCTCAATTACAAACTCAACCTCACGATCCGGAGGCATACCTGGCAACTCTTCAGGAAAGACGTCTGGGAACTCACAGACCACCGGAACACTCTGAATAGCTTCCATAGCATCATCATTCAGAGCCGCCAAAGAGAAAAGCTGGATAGCAGGAGTCTGACTTGGAGAATAGACTATATGGCCTTCAGGAATCTTCAGAGAAACCGAGCGTTCAGCACAATCAATCACAGCTGCATTTGCTGTCAACCAATCCATGCCCAAGATGACATCAATGTCAGAGTTGCCCAGAACAATTAAGGACGCCGAGAACGAAGAACCACCAATCTCAATTTGATTGCCATGGCTGATTTTAGAAGCTGCCATCTTTTCTCCAGGAGAAAGGACCATTAACCGCTTAAGGAGAGGATCCAACGCTAACTCATTCTCATGTGCAAACTTGTGAGAAACAAAAGAATGCGATGCACCAGAATCAAACAAAACTCGTGCAGGGACTGAGTTAACGGGAAGCATACCCATCACAACTCTAGGTGCATGCTCAGCTTGAGCGGCGTTGACACAGTTGGCACGAGCAACAGCAGACCCGGGCTTGGTGTTGATGTTGAGAGCCCGAGGTGGTGGTGCACGAACCATAGGAGAGCTTGCCGCAGATCTTGGAGGTGGTGGAGGAAGAGCTTTGTTTTTCATCGGACAGTTCCAGTGCTGATGCCCAGTGTCTCCACAAGTGTAACAAGCACCAGGTGGACGTGGAGCAACGTAGCCAGGGACTCCGCCAGGCGCTCCAGGGTAGTGGTGGTTGTAGCCCCTGGGAGCAGCAGTGAGGAAGTTTGGTGGCCTTGCCGCGTAGCTTGAAGGTCTTGGTGGAGCCGGGAGCGACGGTGGGTTGTTGGGAACCCAGACACGACGCTTAGAAGGAGTTGACATAGCTGAAGAGCTTGCTGCATCACGGCTGTGTTTCTTTGACTCCTCAAACACTTGCCTACTTGCTTCTTCCTGCAGAGCTGTATGCTGAAGTTCCAGAAAAGACGCCGGCCTTGCATGTATGATTGCATATTTAATCGATGCATTGAACCCTTGTCGGAACCTCTTTTGCTTCTTCTTGTCATCAGAGATCTCATCGCCACCATAACGAGAAAGGTTCATGAAGTTCCTGATGTAGGTATTGACATTATCATTGCCCTGCTTGAGGTTGAGAAACACTTCCTTCATCCTCTCCATGACAATTTCTGACAGATACTGCTCTTTGAAAGCTCCAGTGAACTGTCCCCAAGTAGGCTGAAAACCAGTGCAGTTTGCCTTCAGGTAATTCTCCCACCAGAGAGCTGCATCTCCCTTCAGAAGGTGAGTAGCACATTTTACCCATTCTTGCTCAGGAACATCCGCAGTCATCAATAACCTTGACATCTCACGCAACCAATCATCCGCATCAAGTGGTTGATCAGAAACATCAAATTGGCGTGGGTTGAACTTCAGGAAGCTTTTGATGTCTCCTCGCTTGGGAGGTGGAGGTAGCGGAACAAACTCATTCCTCCTGACACTTTCTTCAAAACGCTACTGGTTCTGCTGCATTGCTGCCAAGGCATTGGCGATGCTTGACAACGCTGCCCCCAGTTCAGGTTGTATGTCCTCCTCAGAACGGCGTGGTGGTGCCATGCTGTGATTGATATAAAACACAAGTCAGTACTATAATGGAGAATAATAATAATCCAAAATAGTACCAAGATGGAATTAACCAAGATTAAAGGATACAATTTACTAAGATGATATTAAAATATCAACATAGTTCAAAGCACCTAGAAGATATTAAGCATATCGCACACGACTGAAAAGGAGTGTGGTACACAACTTAACAAAGAAAAAATTTCCACAAATTTCGGCATGAAAATACCAATAGATGCGCAAAATCACTTAACGAATCAAGATTAGTGACTCTACCAATTCAATATACAAGAGCGAATGATACAAGTAGTGGTATGGTCGCGACTCCATCCCGCACTCAAATCATTACTCCGCACATGAATAAGTAAAACACATATCCCAACACCTTCTTATCAAGATAACCTAAAGATTAGTAACTACGGAAACGAACACCCAAACAAGATAACGTCGGATAACAAAGAGTAAGACAGATCGCGGCGGTATACAACGAATCAGATAGATCGCGTCGGTTTGCAAAAGCCTGTCGGTATGGAATGTACCAACAGTTGATAACCAAAAGGCCGATAAAGATAACATGTTGGATGCAACAGATAGACAAGGAATTACACACACACACACACACACTCAACCTATGGTACTACGGAAACCCAGAACACGTGAATCCTAGTTTGAATTTTAAGAAGAGGATTGAAAACGTTGCACTTCCTTACCAGAAAAGGGTGGGTGGGTGGGTAAGAAGAAAAGTGGAAGCAGTCCTACTCTCGCGTTTTGTTTTTCCCTAGTATACATAGCTACCAAAAATAATTGCTAGACTGACAACGACCATTTGGCTGAGACCCTGAAGGTCGGGATGGCTCTGATACCAATTGTAACTACCTCGGTGAATTACGCTCCTAGTTACAAGCCTGGATGAGCGGAAATGGTTAAAATAGTACGGTGGGGCCCAAATGCCACTCACAGGTAGACCTTTCGGCCGTCCTAACCATTTCCAAACATCGGGACAAGAACGGGCGGCGTAATCGGAAGGCGAAGGGATCAACTACATACACAAATGAGTATGTATGCAAGCCACCATACAATAGTTCTCAGAGCCATTCCATCTAAAAGAAATAGAAATATTGCAACGCCATATGGCAAGATCCAAATATCCTAGATAGATATAATAGTTTAGGATATCTCCTCATACATCAAACATCAGAGTATCAAGCGGAAGCGGAAAACAAGATCCGAGTACGGATAAGAAGCAAATCGGCATAAGATGCCCCATAAATAAGCACATCCCGCCCACAGATCTCACGGATCCCTGTTCCCGGAATCTCTACACCGAATGATCGTTGCCCACATCGTCCGTCTCCTCCACCCAGTATCCATCTTGCGAGTTTACCTGTTCATCTGAATCAAACAATTTATCGTGTGAGACCCTAGGGGTACTCAGCAAGTCTTTATGCCTCTAAAGGGGACACAACCTGGGGTGACGCAATTGCAGCAAAAGATAAACCCTAACAATTCTATAGATACTCGCTAACCATCCGCCTAACCAGAGATAGACGGATGTCCGTGTATTAATAACAATAGTTATAACGGTAATATAACAGATCCATCCTCCTCCTCGCTTACCGACGAGGAAGCGGACGAACAACCCCCCATCCGTTGGCAGTTTTATTATCCATTCCATGAGTGTTGCACTATTTACTAGTCAGGTACTGAGTCAAATTAAAAGCGGTACTTTAGTTATACTTGTCTATGATTGAGAAACTGTGCTCCAAGTCGTCCATAACCGCGGACACGGCTTTCAGAAAGATTTACCCTGCAGGGGTGCACAAATAGCAACACACACTCGATCAACCTCGGAAAAACCAAATCAAAACCCAACGAGGCATTCACGACAAAGCGATCACAGGATTCAGAAATATTTCAGGGGGGCACCCCATTAAGCTACCCGCAACGAAGTTAGCCGACTCCGAGACGGACTCAAGGTTTGCGTCAGTGGCTGTAAACGACTGGGAACCCGAAAATGTGACTGGGCTTGTCGATACCGCGAAAACACTCCGCTTCCCTAAACAGTACAGGTGCATTCCTCGCACAATTTTAAATTAAGCAGTAAAGCATGGCATAAGTACAGGATAGTAATAAAACCTCAAACTACTTTGTGGCCCCAAGAAATAAGAATGAATCAAGCTCTGGCTCAGGGGGGTTCATAAGCCTCCCGGATGTGGATAGCGCGAATATTCAAGGAACAGGAATCAAGTACTCGGGGTCCTACGGGACACAAGTGAGCCTGAAAAACCAAATAGCAAATATGACTCACCGGCGCCACTTTCATTAGTTATCCCATTTCTACTTAGGTTAAGTTGTTTAGGTACCTCGTTATCCATCAGACACTCACATACCCTACACATGTTGTTCTACGACTCGCATGGCTCAAACAACTCCTGTAGTAATGGCTCATGGGATGGAGGAACAGGCTTCAGTGGGGTTTAAAAGTAAAGGCTGTGCAATACTTGGGATCCAGATTAATGCAATCGCGACTCAATGATGCAAGAATAAGATAGAGGCAATAGGTACTATAAGTATGCAAGCATGTGGTAGTGCTTGCCTGGCAGCTCAGTTGAAGCGAGAGAAGGATCTGGGTAGTGCTCCTGGGTTTCTTGATATATTCCCTACTCAGCATCTATTCGAAGAAGAACCAAACAAACAAGGGCCAACATAAATAAAGTGCACAAGCATATGAATACAATGCGACAAGCAAACAATCATGCCATGATGAATGATGCACAATTTGCATGGCAATAATGTAGCATGGCATGGGTGAGGTGTGGAATACAAGTATAAATCATTTTGTTGAGTTTTAATCATGTTTTAACCTCAATTAGGTTGCTGTATACATTATATTTATATGATGCACGCTGCAAAACAGAACAAGGAATGCATAAACAGAAAGGTCTCGTCGAGCTAATCATTTTAGACATATTATTTGTTAAATTTGAAGTTATAAAACAAAAGTTATTAATTAATTAAGGAAAAAAGGCATTTTATTGTAATTTTAATCAACTTAAAAATTAAAGTGTCCAAAATATATTTTGAATGGCATATTTGAATTCCTCATATTTTTCTGATTTGAAAACATATATTATTTGTATTATTTGGATTTATATTTTAAAAGTTATTTGTAAACAGATTTGAAATTTGAATTTAATTTAATTTAAAAAAGTTTGAATTAAAACAGAAATACGGAAATACTTTTGTCACTTGCTCAAATCTAGCCACAGACAATGACAGGTGGGGCCTGGCTGACTGGACGCCACAGCGCTCAGAAAACCCTCTGTCACCGCGAGCACGCCCGGCCACAGTGGATGACAGGTGGGGTCCGAGGCTTTGCTGACCCACACGCCAGTGGGCGGATGCGAGGCTGCCACGCGGCACAGCGGGGGATTGCGGGTTGAGGCGGTGTAAAACCCAGGCGCCTAACTGCAAAGTGGTACTACGGCTGTCAGGTGGGCTCGGGCGGACCGCGGGTTAGGAGTAAAAAGCTGGGGGGGGTTTGTGCAAAAAGGCGAAGCGGCACTGTGCTTCTTCTCTGAATCTCTGACGACAAAACGGTGTTCGACAGGCGGGGCTCGATGCAGGGGTCGATCCCGCGACCTCGCGTGCGCGCGCGGCGGCGGTTACCGCTGCGGTAGGCTAGGGGAGTTGATAGGAGAGGGCAACGCGGCTAGGTAAGGTTCTCGGTGGCGTAGGGAACTGGCGAACACCGACGAGCCCGACGCACTGACGGCGCTCGACGAAAGGAACGGCGGCGCTAGACGGTGGTGATGACGCGGAGGATGTCAGGGAGAAGGAGATGCTCACCGCGGAGTGATCGGTGTGGTCGGATCGGCTAGGGGAGCAGCGGATCGTCGGCGAAGCAGAGGCCGGCGGAGCTAGGGTTTGGCGTCGGTGGCGGCGGTGGTCTTCGGCTCCAGCCCTTCTCCTCCTCGACGGCGGGTACATGGCGATGCAGAGAGGCCTCCTCGTCCTCCCCGACCACCTCCACGTCACGCGCCCGCCTCCTTGTTCTGAAGATGGACGGCGACACCGAGAGCGGCGGCCGGGTAGACGGTGGTAGGGTAGATGGGGAGGGAGAAAACGATGGGCACGACCCTGGGGAGATCTGGGAGAGGTAGCAGGTGAGAGAGAGGGAGATGATAGGGACGGGAGAGGAGAGTGGTGCCGTGGGGGATCGGTGAAGAGAAAAAGGTGGCTCGGCCACCTTTTCTTCTCCCTCCCTCACGTGCTCGGGCGGCTTGGCCTGGGGCAGGTAGGCAGCTGGCAGGTGGGGCAAGGTGAGGCCAGGAAGGTAGGAGAGGCTCGGGCTGGTGGGGCATGCAAGGCAGAGAGAGAGAGAAGAAAGAAGGAGAGGGGAGGCATGGAGCTCGGGTGGGATCTAGGCCCGGTTAGGGTTTTCACTAGGGGAGGGGTAGGGCAGCTCGGGTTGGACCAGGGTGACCAGGTGGGGCTAGCTAGGTGAGAGAGGAGGGAGGCCGAGATAGAGAGGGTGGGGACTAGGGTTAGCTAGAGAGGGGCTCGGGTTAGGTTAGATGATGCCCATGGTGGTGGTAGGGTGTAACTAGGGTAGATGAGGGGTTAGGTTTAGGGTTTAGCTTAGGTGAGAGATTTTGGAGAAAAGATTAGGGAGGGAGGGTATGGTTTAGGGTTTAGGCATGATCCACATGACCATGCAAGGATGGAGGTGAAAAGGGAGGGGAAGATGAGGAATAGATAGAGGGAGAGAGGGAGAGAGATGAACCACTCAAGAATTCAAATAAAAATCCAAAAAGACTTAATTGTGGTGGCACTTGCATGGTCCATGCAAAATATTTATTGCCATGTTTATTCTTGTGAGAACAATAATATTAACATGGCATTATTATTATGCATTCCCAAAAATATGGAATTAAGCCAAGCAAAAGAATCTAAAGGAAAGTTCCAGATAGAGTAGATGGAGATGATCACATTTGATTATAATTGGGACTTGCTAGTGTGTATATTCCACTAGATGTTTAATAGTCCCAAAAATACCCCAACATGATAATAACCCCAAAACAACCCATATGGAAGCTAGGGAAAAGTTCCACTCACAAGGCATGCAAAGGTGGCCATGTGGCTCTCCTCAACCAATAATGCGAAAACAATATGGTGCATATATGAGAGCATGTGGAGATAGAATGGATCCACACCAACACATATGAGCTAGAGGTAAAACCAAATAAGTTGCAATGCTCATATATGGTGGAATGGTGGAATGATGGGTGATGACAAGAAAGGTGGTGGAGTTAACAAAAGATATGCCCCCAACTCAACTTGGGCATTTAAACAATATATCAAGAACCAAATACAATATCAAGAGGCAAAATACAATTAATGATGCATATGAGATAAGAACCAACACAAAAAGGGTTTTATATGTTGCTCAAATGCAAGGTGGCATGATGACATGAGCATGATATAATAATGATGCAACAATTATATATTTGAAGTAGCCATTATATTACTAGACCAAGTAGCATTACAATTGTTAGACAATTGGGATGCTACACGTTTCCCATTAGCATGCATGATCTGTAAACGCATATGGTATATGGTTTATATGAGTAAAATGCAAGCTAGTTTATTTGTACTCTAGTGCAAGTGGGAGACTGAAGGAGATATGCCCTAGAGGCAAATAAGAAATAGGTTTTTATTATCATATCTCAATTAGGTCATAATAGTTTCATATTGTGCTATAACTATGCCAAGTAGAAACATTGGTATGGGTGTGGTATGAAACAACAAAGTCCCTAGTAGCCTCTATTCATACTAGTTCGTTGGTCACGAAGATGATCTGGGTTTCAAGACATGGGAATTTATGCCGACTGACAACGAGATCATATCATTGGAGAATGATGTGATTGGACATTCCTCGAAGGATTGCAACACGATCAAGTTATATAGTTCATTGTTGCAATAGCTATACCTAGACTCCTTATCCTTAGACCGTGAGCTCATATTACTCACTGTTTCCCTAGGCTGCTTAGACTGCTTCAACCGTCATCTGGTAACGCGGTGGCCATAAAGGTGTATGTTGGGTATTCCGAAGGAACAGTAGATGACATGTGACTGCAAGACCGGGATTTGTTCACCCACATGACGGGTAAAGATACATACGGCCGTCTTGCTGAGATTACATCTATAAATGTTGCAACATGACTAGGTCACGGGGATGTAATATCACGGTAACAAGAAAACATAACTTGTTGTGAACAAGATTGAACAAGGTATGGGATACCAATGATCCGATCTCGGACAAGTTGTATCAAGAAACAAAAGGAAGAGGATGCTACATTTAGACGGTTCAAACGACATTGTCATCAGGAATGCATAGGGGTCACATGGATATCCTTGGTCCCTCTGTTGATCATTGATACAGATCATGTCTAGAGCATTCCCGAGCCGTGAGAGGATACACTTAAGGGTACGATGAGAGCGATCATTCGTAAGATGGAATCATAGTAGAGAAAGAGAGAAAGCCGGAATCATTCCGCGAAGAGATCTGAAGTTGTTCGGAGAAAGAATAAAGGAAAAGCCCTGAAAAGTGTTTTCGGATAAATGGGAATTTAAATATATATTAATTATGAATTAATATATTATAAATAATATTTAGATTAGGATTTATAAAGTCAACTTTTATGTTAGGCCAAATCCCAAAGGGAAAGGCCTAGAAATAAAAGTGCAGAAAAAATAAATAGAAAAAGGGCAAACAGCCAGCCCTGTGGGCGAGGGATAACTGCCACCGCATAGGGCGGCAGATAGCTAGGCGACGCCAGCGGGCAGGCCAGGCTGCCGCGGGCCGCCGCTGTGTAGCCGGCCCACCCGGGCCAGGCGAGGCGGGGCGGGGCGCTAGGCCGCCAGGGGGCACGCCGGCCCACCCGGGGTGGCTCAGCCAGGCCGCTGGCGAGCGGGCCGCGCGGGGGGCAAAGGCCCACCCGGGCCGCTGGCTGCCGCCACTTGCTGGCTAGGCGCGCTGGGCCACGGTGGGCAGGCCGGCCCACCCGGCTGGCTGCTCTGCTGCTGCTGCCTTTTCTCTTTTTCTTTTTATTTAGCATTTTCTGTTTGCTATTTGGGCTGGATACTTTTGGCCCATTTGGCAGTCCGAATTTCTGCTGACTTTTTCCTTTAGTATTAGTCCCACATGGCTAACCCAATAGAGAGGGCTCACCCTCTCCACCTATATAAAGGGGTGCCCATGGGTGGGATTAAACACACAATTGGAGAAGTCCTTTGGTTGACTTTCTCCTCCTCCCTCTCTCTGTACCTCGTGACCATGGCCCCATGTCTAGGCTATGCGATCGAGGCACACATGCAGTACGTCGTTGTGCTGCAGGGATTCCTAGCTGGATATCAACTTCCGCACTCCCGGCGGGATCGGGGAGCCGGAGGTCTCATCGTGCACCGGGTGTGTACGAAGACACGAGGCGCAACACTTGGGGCGCTTAAATGTCGTGAGCCGGAGTTGTTGCACGATGAAGATGATGAATATCAAGAAGGAGCAAGGGGTGACCTCCGAGGAGCTTCGCGACCTTGAGGTCGGCTTCGAGTATGACTACATCAACCACGTTCTCCGCGGAACGTTAACCGCGTACGATCTACAAGGGTATGTATTCTCTACGCATCGGCCGTTACCGCATTACTACATAGATAGATTCTAGGCAAGTTTCTAGGGTTCAACGTAGGAAATTTTTTGTTTTCCGCACCGATCCCCAACAGCCATAAACCCTCAACTTCCAAGAAAACAAGCTTAATTTGTTAGAGGACACCATGGGGCGACTCAAATTGGTCCTATGGTAGACCTATCAACTGCACACCTGATCGTTAATTCCCATCTGAGCTTTGCTTCAAGCCCTTCTTAATTTTTTTATATTGAACTCTTCATTTTCCAATCAATTATATCTAGTTCATTATATATTCGACGATGAATCCAACTCAATGCTCTGATACATCTTGTTTATACTTCACACACTAGTCCCTCATTCACTTGAGTCTATATAAGTCTTCACGCCATTTCGGACATATCATGCTCAGAGTGTACCTACTCAGTTAACACCACTTGAATGTCATGGAGCGAGGAAGGGCTCATTTGCTAGCCACTCTAGAAGCATTCTATCTCATCCTAGCAGTCTCCCCGATAATAGGTGACATGAGGGATAGCCTTGAAATGCTATAGGGCAACTCCAAGGTAGAGCATGACAGCAGTGACCACCAAACAGTGTCATTGTCCCTTAATAGAGGGGCACTAGAAATTAAGTTAATGGGGTGCACACAAACATTTATGCCAAAGGAACAGGTGGCCAAGAAAAGCAGTACTGACTTTGGTTTGGTCCCACCTAAGGTTTCCATACCTACTTGATCCTCTAGAACCGACACGAGATATTGAATGTTCCCATCTTATCTTGCTAAAATTATAAGTTCTTATACATATGGTGCTAGTACTGCTAATATTATTAGTGGTAATCAATTATGAATATGATTAACCAGTGAAGGTAGATTGTTCATCCCAATTAAAAGCGCTAATCCTAAATCATATGCTTGCTCTTGGGTTGCAGAATACTTGTTGATGGCACACCACTCCGTTAGATGAAGAACCAATTCAGAAATGATATCTCTTTCCCACTTTATCAGCCAATGAGGTTGTACAGCTGCATCTTGAACGATGATGACTGCGCGACACAGGGCGGGCGCATCAAGACCGACTGGTCCCAAGCACCGTTCATCCCACTCTTCCGGAACTACAGTGTTGACGCATGTGTCCCAAAGAAGACTTCCTGGATTTGTGGCCAAGGTTCTACTAACAGCAATTGGTTCAGCCACGTATTGGACAAAGAGGGGTAGAAGAAACTCAAGGAGGTCGACTACTACACTGACTCAACGAGATACCCTAATGGGTACCCCCCCTCTCCCAGTACGTGGGTGACAGTAGAAGTGGTTACAATATTGATTGCAAAGAGGAAATGAGTATTGAAGGATTTAGTTCTTTCTAAGTATGAATAATATAAGACAAGTTTTTTTTTAGTTCTCAAGATGTTGCTACGCACATTTCAGTCGAACACATTATACTCAATAATTATGTAAACATGAACGAAATATGATACAGGTGAATTTGTATGTTGATGATATTATGTTGATGCGACTGATTGAATGTGGTTGTTGTGAGAATAATCCTTGCTTAGATGTTAAGCTAGTACTAGTAGGTTCTATTAGTACTGGTAGGTTCTAGTAGTGTGTAAACCATAGGCAGTAAGTAAGCCAGGTAGCAATAGGAAACTCTAGAACTATCAGGTTGGGATGTCATGTGCACACTGACCTGCCCTTACCGATCTTGTACTCCTATATATACTCTATGCAATACAAGGACTTCAAGCTTTTTTTATGTAGCCTAGCATACGGTCATCACCATGCCACCCAACACAATCAAACATGAAGCATGGAAGATATGACAAAAGAAGCAACAGCTTCAAGACCGGAGTCTCCATTCTCTGCACACCGGAGTCTCCAACGCCTCCTCACTGGAATCCCCTGCCACGCCTCACCGGAGTCTCTAGCCCTGCTCTCCACGACTCGTGAAGCTAGTTCTTAAACATGCAGAACCCCAGATCAGAGATGACACAGAGACCAACCAGAAACTCCGACATTGCACCCCTAGAATGGAGTCTCCGCCACGACGTCACTAGAGTCTCTTGCTTGCATGTTCACCTTGTCTTATATAGTAACTTGATTGATGCTAATGGTTATGTGCACAAGATAAGAAGCATCATGATGGATGATATGTTCATCTAGCACGCACATACGTTATTTCTTTCATCTATTGTATGTGTAGGTACTTGCAATCCAATGTCAACCTCGATTGAGCACGGATAACAAAAAAAACTCTTGAGAGCATAATTCTTGTGAGTTCTCTTTTCTCACTTTGTGATGAGATCACATGTTTTGCATCAAACATGTCGACCAATTTATCTTTCTTATGGTTTGTTTACAAACATGTTGATGATTTGGATTTCATTTTCGACAACCATGCTCCCATGATCCTTGATTGATGTTTTGTTTTTTGCCACGAAAAATGTTGAACAATTTTTCTTTGTGATGTTTCCTGTGCAACCATAATTCCATTATGAGCATGTATTGTCATGAGAGTTGTCAATCCTCTCGTAATTTTGCAAAAAAATATAATGGAAACTTGTTCTTTCCAATAGTTTGTTTGCACATAAGTTGATGCTTTGGATATTCTTCCTCGTGTGTTTTTGCTAAGCCAGTAGTGACAACCTACATAAACCTAGATCAAAGACAACACGGGGACCAACCAGAAACTCTGACATCGTACCCCCATACCGGAGTCTCTAGCCACGAGGAGTTTGTTGACGATTTTGAGACGATCTCATTCCGCAATGAGGAGTATATTAACGATTTTGTCACAAGCCTCGACACGCTCTGAGCACCTATCGATGAAACTCAAGTCGTCGAGAAATTCTTGCAGATTAGGCCTTCTAGGCCCTTGAATTGAGACCCTCCTTGACACTTCTGAGATGATGGAGGAGGTCACCGATCGGCTAACGGTAGAGGAGAACCATCTCGGGTCGTCTGAGAAACCGCATGAGCAGGGCAAGCTCCTACTCACCGAGGAGGAGTGGCTTGAAAAGATGAAGTGGTGCCAAGGAGGCAGCTCCTCCAGGCCTGTGCACAACAGCAAGTAGCGACGAAGACCGCTACTGCATAAAAAGGGTGGAGAAGGCGGTGGTGATCGTGTCATAGCTAGGAATGGCCCGCGTGATGACACATGTCACAGTTGTGGTCGTCATGGCCATTAGGCCAAGGACTGCAGTCTGCCTTGGAGAAACAGGGCATACATGGCCCAAGTAGAGGAAGATGATGAGGAGCATGCACTCCTTATGGCGCAGGTCTACACTACTCCTGCCCCAGTCATGACGGTGCAGCAAAGTGACGCTCTAGTTGCTTCCATGGTGATGCAGCAAAATTTTGCGCAAACCCCAGCCATAGTGGTGAAGGACAACACCACCACAGCTCCGAGGATGCCCCGCTTCACAATGATGAGTTGAAGGCAAAGGCTTACTTGGGACAAGTGGCGATGACGAGCGTATCAAGCCATCCCTTGACACCGGCGCCACAAATCATATGACAGGCCATGGCGATGCATTTGTTGAAGTTGACCGTACAGTCGCAGGGACCATAAAATTTGGTGACGGCTACGTCATCGAAATCAAGGACATCAGCACCATCATCTTTGCTAGAAAAAATGGAGAACACAAGGCTCTCACCGGCATCTACTACATCCCACGCTTGAAGAACTCAATCATTAGCATTAGTCAATTCGATGAGAGTGGTGCATGTTGATGCATGTAAAATGCATACATGACCTTTGTAGTTTGTTAACATGTTTCCCACATGTTTGCATCATATATAATGTTATATCCCTATTTTATATTGATTTTTGGGGACTTACCAATGATCCCCTTTATTTTGGTTATAACCCTACAGGGCAAAAAAACCCTGTTTTCAATGTTTTTGATGTTTCAGGACCTATACGAATTAAAATGGACCTGCACTTTTGGGAATATCAATATTTATCCACGAGAAGCATCTGGAGCACTGGAATCTCACTAGGAGGGCCAGGAGGGCCAAAAAAGCCCACGAGGCGCGCCCACTAGGCCTGGGCGCGCCACCCATGCTCTTCCCCTCCTCGATCGTTCGATCGCCTTGATTCTATCGCCTATGGAGCTCTCTTGACCCAAAAATCCCTATATAAGGACCCCTTAGGGCGTCCTCAAAACAGAAGCAACGGGAAGAGACGAGAGCCACCAGAGACAAAAACACCACCAGATCTAGCGAGGATTGGAGGGGGAAACTCCACCGGAGCCATCTTTGGGGAGATCTCCACCCTCTCCAACATCTCCAGCTTCATCACCATGATGACGAGGGAGTAGTCCACCTCCGGGCTATGGGTTTGTGGTAGTAGCTTGATCTATTTCTCTCTTGTTCTTCATAGATCTAGTACCATATGAGTTTCCCAACATGATTATGGTCATATTTATAATTCATATGTGGTGGATCTTTGTTCTATGATTTTATATTTGAGATTGGAATCTATTTTGTGTAAGATGTTTTAATAGATGCATATCATGCACCCCATTCTTTATTGCTTGTTTTGATCCAACTTGTATGCAAGAGCTTGTACGGGGAAAGTGTGTGTTAGATGGAGTAGCATGGGGGTGGAGACTGAATTGTGACACATAATATTCAAGATCTACTTTGGTTTTTACCTTTCTTTGCTGTCTCACTAAGGGTAAAGTGAAATCATGTGCTATAGTCATCACGTGATAGTGTGATGACCTTGTTAAATCAATATAGCATATTTGTATTTCAAACATTATATAATATTGCTTATAGCTATACTCTGATTTGTTCTTAAATCAAGATTGCATGGAGATTTCCCTTTCTTGAGGAGTATAAGAGAGAGATGTATTACATCTCAATATTAGAATGTGATGTCCATATTAGTTCCTTTTATCAAGCACTTATAGAATTTCCATGAATCTTTATTATTGATGATTGTTTTGTGATCACTACAACCTAAAAAGAGAGTAGACAAGTGAACCCATGAACCCCGGTCCAATTTTTATCATAAGAAACACATTTCTATTGCATCTACTATCCTTTACAATTTCTGCAATTTATTATTTCGAAAATACAAAAATACTTTCTCTATTTGCAATCACTTATAAAACCCCAAAACAACTCTATTATCTTCCATATCATCTAGTTTGCATTACTTTACTTTATTTACTGCTTTTATTTCAGTTTACACTTTATTTTATTTCATATTACTAATATGAAACCTTGTGCTTGACAACCACTTGGTGGAGTTAGGGACACAAGACAAATAATTTTACTTTACAGGTTGCTTGAAGAGGAGAAGACAAACATCCTTCCATAACCAATTCCCTGAGAGTTCGATATAAACCCCCGAGTCACCCTTGTGGGGAAAAGAAGCTTGCTATAACACTCCGCACTTGGAGTCCCAATGAAAAGTGGCCATGTTTGTTGCCATCAAGACTATTTTCTGGCGCCATTGCCGAGGAATTGACGAAGGTACATCACAACTACATCATCATCAAGTTTGAAGAGCAAGGTAAATCCCATGACAACTGCTTATTTTCTGGCGCCGTCATCTTCATCAACTTGTGCAACAACCCAAACTTGGGGAGGTTGCACCACTTTGAGATTTTTCTTCTCCTTTTAAATTTTTAAAGTATTTTAGTTTGTCTTATTTTTAGTCTTTTTACGTTTTCTTTAAAACACAAAAACACATAAAAATTAGTATAACCTCTAAATATGCATGCTAAAAATGGAGAAACTTGGAATCCACATACCTATAGGTCATGTAAAAATGTTGGAAGCCTACTATGAATATAGATCAACCGAAGAAGTAAATAGAATGGATGAATTGCTTATAGATCTTAATAAATTTGCTATTAACTTTTGTGAATCACATGATATAACTTGTTGCACTAAAAAGACTATAAACACTCTCACTATCAATGTAATCATAATAGTGATCCTATTATTGCTTCTTACCAAGAGTGTAAATTTTTATGCCATGATATAGAACAAGTTGAGAAATATATTGCCTATGTTAGAGCCCATGAGCTAGACTCTCTTATAAATCAAAATTTTGAAACTAGTCATGATGCTCGTGTAATGAAAGGACACATAGATATTATCCTTCAGATTTGCAACGAAGAATTTAGTGATAATGCTTATGTTATTAAACATAAAGAAAGAACTCTTGCTGCCATGGAAAGTACTAATATATTGCACGAAAAAGATGATGAAAACATAAGCTTGGAAGAACAACTGTGGAAGATGAAACCAGAATATGTGAAGAGACCTGAAAGAAGCATTATCAGAATTCTAGCTGCACAGTTTCCGCTCCAGTATTCAGAATTAAACTGAGAATTGTGTCTTCGTTTAATTTTTTGAAAACGAATTTAGCAACATATTTACATAGATGCAAGAACAAATGGAAATCCACCAACACATGAACATGCATATACAGGTTTATCCATTACTCCATTAGATTAGCACACTTCGTCTAACCTATAAACATATAGCATGCCTATCCAAAACCCAGCTGATAAAAAGTGCATGGTGGCTCGTTTGCTCGTCCGAGCCATCGATCCTTGTCCGTCCGATGGGTCGTTGATGGCTCAAAATGTATCGAGCTCGTTGGGGAACCCCAAGAGGAAGGTATGATGAGCATAGTAGCAAGTTTTTCTTTAGTTATGAAACCAAGGTTATCGAACCAGTAGGAGCAAGGAAACACCCCCAAGATGTTGTTTTCAACTTGGAATCCTGCACAACACAACCACAGAATTTTGCCCCCAACTTACAGTGAGGTTGTCAATCTCACCGGTTTTTCTGAAAACAAAGGATTAAACGTATTGTGTGGAAGATAGTAATTGCTTGCAGAAAGTAAACAGAAAACAGTAAATAGCTTGTAGATTGATGGTAAAAGAATGGACCGGGGTCCATAGTTTACTAGAGGTGATTCTCCTTAAGATAGATGACATGTTGGGTGAACAAATTACAACAGGGCAATTGACAGACACCGATAAAGCATACATGCATATACTAATCATCTTGAATCCTACAAGATTTGATTGGGCATTACAACATTATACATAGACCGTAGTCCAACTGCATCTATGACTAATAATCCACCTTCAGTTTATCATCCGAACCCCGTCCAGTATTAAGTTGCAATCAGCAGATAATTGCATTAAGCAAAGTGTGTAAAGTAAACAATACGATTGCTCCATGAACAAAGGATTGCTGTTTTCTCCCTAGTAGCAACAACACATCTAGTACCTTAGAGATTTCTATCACTTCCCTAGATTCCTAGAGGCATGAACCCACTATCGAGCATAAATACTCCCTCTTGGAGTTGCTAGCATCTACTTGGCCAAGATAGCTACTAACAACGGAAAGCATGCAAGATCACAAATAACATAGACATGCTAGAATTAATAATCAATCTAAAATAGCATCTCAATATCCATCAGATCCCCGCACACACAACATGTAAGATTACAAATAGATGATCTTGATCATGAACAGAGCTCACAAGATCCAAACATGGTATCACAAAGGAGAATAACCAACCATCTAGCTACTACATGGACCCGTAGTCCAGGGATAAACTATTCACGCATCACACCGGAGGCAGTCATGGTGATGAAGAAGGCCTACAGGGTGATCTCTCCCTTCCGGCAGGGTGCCAGGAAGAGCTTAAGATCCCTCCTAATCTAGGGATGGAGATGGCGGCAGCTATAGACTCTTTCGTGGAATTTTGATCGGGTACTTAGGGTTTTCATCCTAGGAGACTTTTATGGGCAAAGGGGCAAGGTCGGTGGAGGCTCGAGGGGCCCACACCACCCCCTGGTGTGGCCTGGCCTGGCCCGTGCCACCAGGTGGTGTGGCCACCTCGTGGTCCTTCTCTGACTCGTCTTCTGGCTCCATGAGTCTTCCGGTAAAATATTGACTTTGGCTTTTGTCCGGTCCAATTCCGAGAATATTTCTTTTCCAACTTTTTTGAAACCAAAAACAGCACAAAACAGGCAATAGGCACTGTGGCATCTTGTTAATAGGTTGGTTCCATAAAATGTGTAAAAATACTCCAAAGTGTGGACAAAACATAAGAATATAGATACGTTCACAACGTATCAACATCCCCAAGCTTAACTCTTGCTCGTCCTTGAGTAGGTAAGTGATAAAAAAGAATAATTTTTGAGGTGACATGCACCATCATAATCTTGATCAAGGTATTTGTAAAACATTGATAGCTGGGATCATAGTACTTTAACATAGCATGAAAGACATAGTTCTAACAATAAGACATAGCAACTATGTTATAACATGAGAAGGTACAGACAAAAGATTCATGAATAACAATGCTTTGAAAGACGTTTGTTTGTTTCACATATAGAAAACATAATGAGAATGGTATTCAGCTTGTCCCTCATAGTGTATCAAAGCATAAATGCATAGGACACCTTCAAAGTTCATAAGGGTGACTAGATACAAATATTTTAAGAACAAGCAATATCAAGGTTATGAATCAATCAACAAGTCTTGGGACAATGCACATTAAACTAAGAATGTCCACTATGCTCTCTTAATAGGTGCATAAAGATAGAAGATGGAGACTCAAAATAAAAAGTAAAAGGAAGTCCCTTCATAGAAGAAAGCAGGGATTCAAGTCTCATAAAGAGCTTCCAAAAATTATGGTACTTATTAGCTTTCAGCTCTCATTGCCCCTATCATAAGCACTTTAGGTGATTAAGGTTAAAGTGAACAAATATGAGGATATCCTTGACAAGTTATAAGCTGAAAATCTCATGCCCCTTACTTACGAGTACCGTTCCTCATGCTACTCAAGTTTAGTCACAGGTAAGTTCTTGTCATTATAAGTACATGTGTATCATAGAGAACCGCCAACAGGGTACCCCTTGCCTGATGATACGGAAGATTCCCCATATCAAAATCACAAGGCAAGCAGACAATGAGCATCTCAGCAATCCTTTTATTTCCAATTTGCATAGGCCTCTTTTTTCTCTTTTTTTTCTTTCTCTTTTTTTCTATTTTTTTATTTCTCTTTTTTCCTATTTGCATAGGGTTTTTTATAGAGGATGCTTCATAGATTGCTCACTATGGTTACGCTGCAGGTTTCCACCATGATTAGGCATGGCTTAGACCAGCCGCCCAGGTGTTTCTCTAACACATGGACGAACTCCATGAGCCTTACAAGCTCCCCTTTCATTTCACACCGCTGGGATCCATAAGCAAAAGAACATGATATCAACTAAATAAAGTTCAATGTTGAAAGCGTTCCCCATGATAACATGGTTCTGCTAATTCACAACTTACAAACCGCAAGCATATACGCAACATAGATGGGCACAATGGTACAAGTTTATTAAGTGCAAGAAAAGTAAAGTGTGTCATCAAGTTCGTGAGAGCTTTAATCACTAGTTTTCACATAACAAGTTTAATTCGGAAGGTAGATAAAAACATGAATATACTTGGAATAGCAAATGCTAATAGGTAGGTATGGTGGACTCTTTGGAATAACTTGGTTTTATTTGGAGTTGGATGCATGAGTGGAACTCATACTTGGTACATGTGGAGGCTAGCAAAAGACTGGGAGCGACCAACTAAGAGAGCAATAATGGCCATAATCATGCAAAGCGACAAAACATTATTAATTAAAGCATAAAGTGATATTACAACTCGAAAACTAAATGATCATAGAGGCTATGGTGACTTGGTGTAGTCTTAACACGGTGTTGCATGCGCCAAGTCAACCCAAATAAAGCGTCAAAGGAGAATACCACATTATTATGCTTTTATATGCTAAAACAACGCATGATTCTTTCAAGGTACATTAAGAAATCTCAATTATTTGTAACAAGTCATGCTACAGTAATAATCACTAAGCATAGAGTCAAAAAAATATCAAGCATGACATGATAAAGTCTAAGCCACAGTCAAAAACAAGCTCCTTTTATACCACTTAAGCATGAACTTTCCTACTCTTTTCCAATCCAAATCAACTCATTTGAAACTAGGTATGAATGCGGGGGTCCAACCAATTTATTCAAGCAAACTAAGCAAATGAAAACTAAAAACAGAAACAAAGACGCTCCAAGAACAACACAATTGTGCATGAAACAATAAAAATGAAGTGTTTGGAAGAAACCTGAAATTTTTATTGATAAAGAAGGGGATGCCTTGGGCATCCCCAATCTGTGACGCTTGTACTTCTTGAATATTTCTTGGGGTGACACGGGTGGCATCCCCAAGCTTGAGCTTTTGTCCATACTTCATCTTATCACATTACTCTTCCCTACACTTTAAAATTTTCTTCATACAAAACTTCACACAATCTTCATTAGCAACATTAGTGTACTCAAGATAATAAGTCTTTTTGGTTCAGTTTCAACATAAGTAAAACTTCCATTAGAACACAATCTGATGTAGCACTTCCTTTAAAAAGTTCAAGTGATCAAAGAGAACTCAAAGAGAAAGAGATTAAGAAGCAAATGTAAATAATGGCAGAAATCTGTCAAAACAGACCAGCAGGTAAAAACCAATTTTTTCGAAGACCTTCTGTTGCTCAAATCGAAAAGTGTTGAACTAACGAAAGTTGGATAACAACCTGGGGCAGAAGCATAAAAAAATACAGCTCAAACCGACATACAGAGATTTTTCACGATTTCTTTCAGCGAAGCACAAAAATCTGTTTCAGGACAGCAACTTTCCCAAAATCTTACTTCTCTCTCATTAGAGGTTACTCTTGGCACAAAAACCACACAAAAAAGATAAGGAGAGGTAATTACTGAAGCAATAACCTCCAAGACTCAACAAAAGATTCCTAAAGAAATTTGGGTTATCTCCCAATAAGTGCTTTTCTTTAACGCCTTTGAGCTAGGCATAAGAAGCAAGAATCAAGTATTCTCAAATGAAGAAGCATTAAGATCAATACCAGAAATATCTTCAACAAGGCAAGGTATCTCATCCAAATAAGTCCTAGAGGATCCTCTCTCACTACTCTTGGGTTCACTATTTTCATCAAACGGGTTTTCGGGAACAATCCAATCGAAATTCTTTTCTAAGGCTTCATGCATTCCTACAAGTTTAAAAGGTATCGGTATTTTAATTTCCTCGCCATTTTTAGATTTGGTTTTATCCATCTTTTCTCGTGTACCAATAACATCTACACATGATCCTAGCATATTAAAACGATCAAAGACTTTTCTGGCTTCCTTAACAATATCATAGAATTCTTTAAGCAAAGTTTCTAGAATAAAATCTCTCTTTTCAGGTTCCTCAATATCTTTAAGTTTAAGAAACATTACTTGCATTATGGGGGTAAGGTTAACAAACCTAGCTTCCAACATTTGAACTAAATAAGCTGCAGCAATTTCATAATTTGGAGCAAGTTCTTCTAGGGATCTATCCTCAATATCCTCATGCTTGCTAACATGATTAAAGAATTTTTTGATATTATCTTTCCCAATTATAGAGCCACTACCTATTGAAAGGTCTTTCAGGGTGAACTTAGGGGTCAACATGGTGAGCTAAGAACGAGGTAACAACTATAGAAAGAACTATTTTTTGTTTTTGATAAAGAAAAGCAAACCAGTACAACTAATTTTTTGTGTTTTCGATAAAAGAAACAAGCAAACAAAGCAGAAATAAACTAAGCAAAACAAAAAATAAAGTAAAGAGATTGGTTATGAGGGACTCCCCTTGTGAAGATGTCCTTGACTCCCCGGTAACGGCGCCAGAAAAAGTGCTTGATGGCTCAAAATGTATCGAGCTTGTTGGGGAACCCCAAGAGGAAGGTATGATGAGCACAGTAGCAAGTTTTCCCTCAGTTATGAAACCAAGGTTATCGAACCAGTAGGAGTAAGGAAACACCTCCAAGGTGTTGTTTCCAACTTGGAATCTTGCACAACACAACCACAGAACTTTGCCCCCAACTTACAGTGAGGTTGTTAATCTCACCGGTTTTGCTAAAAACAAAGGATTAAATGTATTGTGTGGAAGATAGTAATTGCTTGCAGAAAGTAAACAAAAAACAGTAAAGAGCTTGTAGATTGATGGTAAAAGAATGGATCGGGGTCCATAGTTTACTAGAGGTGATTCTCCTTAAGATAGATGACATGTTGGGTGAACAAATTACTGCGGGGCAATTGACAGACGCCGAGAAAGCATACATGCATATACTAATCATCTTGACTCCTACGAGATTTGATTGGGCATTACAACATTATACATAGACCGTAATCCAACTGCATCTATGACTAATAATCCACCTTCAGGTTATCATCCGAACCCCCTCCAGTATTAAGTTGCAAGCAACAGATAATTGCATTAAGCAAAGTGTGTAAAGTAAACAATACGATTGCTCCATGAACAAAGGATTGTTGTTTTCTCCCTAGTAGCAACATCACATCTAGTACCTTAGAGATTTCTTTCACTTCCCCAGATTCCTAGAGGCGTGAACCCACTATTGAGCATAAATACTCCCTCTTGGAGTTGCTATCATCTACTTGGCCAACATAGCTACTAACAACAGAAAGCATGCAAGATCACAAATAACATAGACATGATAGAATCAATAATCAATCTGAAATAGCATCTCAATATCCATCGGATCCCCGCAAACACAACATGTAAGATTACAAATAGATGATCTTGATCATGAACGGATCTCACAAGATCTAAACATGGTAGCATAAAGGAGGAGAACCAACCATCTAGCTACTACATGGACCCGTAGTCCAGCGATGAACTACTCACGCATCACACCGGAGGCAGTCATGGTGATGAAGAAGGACTCCAGGGTGATCTCTCCCCTCCGGCAGGGTGCCGGGAAGAGCTTCAGATCCCTCCCGATCTAGGTATGGAGATGGCGGTGGCTACAGACTCTTTCATGGAATTTTGATTGGGTACTTAGGGTTTTCGTTCCGGGAGACTTTTATAGGCGAAGGGGCAAGGTCGATGGAGGCTCGAGGGGCCCACACCACCCCCTGGCGCGGCCTGGCCTGGCCCGCGCCACCAGGTGGTGAGGCCACCTCGTGGCCCTTCTCCGTCTCGTCTTCTGGCTCCGTGAGTCTTCCGGTAAAATATTGACTTTGGCTTTTGTCCGGTCCAATTCCGAGAATATTTATTTTCCAGCTTTTCTAAAACCAAAAACAGCAGAAAACAGGCAACTGGCACTGTGGCATCTTGTTAATAGGTTAGTTCCAGAAAATGTGTAGAAATACTCCAAAGTGTGGACAAAACATAAGAAAGTAGATATAAAACAAGCATGGAACATCAAAAATTATAGATACGTTTACAACGTATCAATCGTGATGAACCCCACGACGATTGTTTCCGACAGGGAGCAAAAGCGACATGAGTGGACTCCAAAAAACGCACGCCTCCGTCTCTCACCACCGACACACGCATCTCCATCGATCCCCTTTTCTCTCTGCCGCTTAGCTCAGCTGGTGGTGTCCCTCGTCGGCACTCCCCCTTCCTCTCCGACCGTTGGGGCCACTCCCCATGGCTGATTCTCTCACTGACGCCCTATCTATGCAGCCCCCAAACACCAGCGGGAACCCATCGTGATAGCGAATGGTCGTCGGCGAAGAGAGTCTCGCGAATTCCACCCCCACTCCAAGGTCGGATGTTCGTCTGTTCATGGAGGCGTCAACCGCTGGCTTCAGCAGGAGCAGCGTGGATTCACGTTGGCGCAGCGATTCTCACGAATCCCAACACCACTGGCCACCGGCCGGCCTGCCAGCCGTCCGTGGAGGAGGCGACAACAGAAACAGCATGGCGGGCGAAGAAGGCAACAACAGTGGCAGAAGCAGCGAGTTCACCACGACCACTCTGCAGTTTCCGACACAGAGTTGTCTTCTAGGTTAGCTCTGATTTACCATTGGGCTTATACTTATCGTCTTTCCATTATCCATGTGAAAAATTTCCAGTAATCTGTTTTGAAAAAACATCATATCTCATACTGCAACTTGTAGTGGTTGTTTGCTATCTAGCAGGAATGTTGTATCATTTGGAAGCCTTTTGTGTTCAAAAGGTATCTATGTAACTAACTTTTGGATCTGTCAATTCCATATTTTCTTGATCTAATTTCTAAAGGCCAGATAGCCTTTTATAGATACCGAGCTACACATTTTGCCTGAAAGTGAGGGACACCATGACTAAGTTGTGGTGTTCTTTGTAGGTTATTCAAATGGATCTTTAGTGAACCAGTTGCTCAAACTAGAAATTATGGACTTGTGCCTTGCTCTGTATCGAGTTCGTGCAACTGGACAAGATGAAGGGATCATTGAATTTACTCACTCCAGCTCGCGTGCATAGGTAACTCGATATTGAGGACAATGGATGCTAGTAGCCGGTGTTGAGTTTCCAAATTACACTCATTATCTTTTCCATTGTCTAAGATTGTTCTACACATTCTAGCTACAGTTCTCTAGGAGATTACTTTTGTTGATTTAAGATAATTGTTTTATCAAAATTGCAGTATTATAAGTTACGTACAAAAGTTCCACCCAAATAAAGATGATCATTTTTGTATAAGTATAATTGCCTAGTGCTTGAAGCTTTTATAAGAACTATGCCATTTTTTGTCATATATTGGTGTTGGAGACAGGTTAGTGTTTGGATTCTGGCTTGAACTACCTGTAGGAATCAAGATAGCTAACCTTCTATGCTTAGAAACAAATATACATAAACCTTTCTTTTAGTTCACTATAAATCCAGCAATCCTCAACCGTCTCTAGTGTTGTATCTCCGAGACCATTCAATTTTGGTTACGAAGATATTGAACTTATTGGCATTCCCTACTACATTCTTATTCTATGTTGTGTACTGCTCTTTTTGTTGTGTTTCTGCATATCCGCTGATGTAGTTTAGTTCTTATGCTTCATCCTTGTAACTTGTTTTACCAACATAGTTAAGTTGCTTTTAGCATCTAATTAAGTTGATCACATGTCTTATCCTAAGTTGCATACAGATCCCTTGTTAAGTTGGCATTTTTAGTTTTTCACATATATAGGATTGCGGTGGTGCTATTTTGATCCATCCTTCTTTTTAATCAATTTGTTCTACCAACATAGTTAAGTTACGTTTTAGAATCTAATTAAGTTGATCACATGTCTTAGTCTAAGTTGTACACAATTTTCCATCTAGTTGTATTTTACGGTACCCCTAAGTTGCAGCAGGGATCATGTAGAGTTATATGGTGATTTATGGTTAGTTGCTTTTCCTGAAATCTATGCAACCAAGTTGGTACATGATTCATCTAGTTGTATTTATTGCATCCTAAGTTACAGTAGGGATCATCTAGAGTTGTACAATGATTTTTGGTTAGTTGCTTTTCCTGAAATCCATGCAGCCAAGTTGGGTACATGATTTATCTAGCTGTATTTGCTGTACCACTAAGTTGTGGCAGGGGTCATATAGAGTTGTATGGTGATTTCTAGTTAGTGGTTTTTTCTGAAATCCATGCAACCAATTTGGGTACATGATTCATCTAGTTGTATTTATTATACTCCTAAGTTGTAACAGGGATCATATAGTGTTGTATGGTGATTTCTGGTTAATTGTTTTTCCTAAAATCCATGCAACCAAGTTAGTTTTATCCAATGCTTGTCTCATCCTGTATGAGGGTGTTTTTTCGCTTCACTATGCTCTTGTTTTAGGATGCTTTTTTCATAGCTTAGTTGTGTTATCACCATACCTAAGTTGATTTTGTGATCATATCTAATTGCTTTTCACCAACTTACGTAAGTTCGATTCCATATAGTATGCTACATGTTCTGCCTTAATTGGGAGTAGATTAGGTAAGTTGTTCCTTCTTTTATAGTTAAATTGATTTGCGGCAATTAACTAAGTTATTTGTAGCATGGACATTTGCTATTTTGCCTAGTTTGATTAGTTTTTTCTTTATATGTAAGTTTATTTTCAAAATAGGTAAATCGAACATGTTTTTCATGCAATATACATGAAAGTTGTACCTTTTTATACACTTCTTTGCAAACCAAATCAAATTAATTTATATTATTTCTTATTGCAACTTTTTTAGGTGCACGAGGCAATAAAACTAATAACGGTGTCTTGGCATTATTAGTGAGCTACAGAGAAATGTTTATCATACGCTTTCACTATGTAAAACTGAAATAGTAACCAGGGTCTTCGTTTAACTTACTAGCTTAAACTACAGATAAGTCAGTATTTGATGCACAACTAGTTGTTGCTTCAAGTGGCCATCTCGAATATTTCACAGTAGCCGTACTTCTCCACTGTGAATTTTAATATACGTGATCTTTTAATATGTGTGCCTTTTATGATTTAATAAATGTTTTCCCAAATGCGCTAACCAATCTTTGAAAATCTAACTAAGTTGTTGATGGGCTTGAACTGTTTTATTCATGTGGACAACAATATGGTCCTAGGAATTTCAAAACATGGGCATGAGGTTTGTTTCTGCAAATACTATTTTCCTAGTATTGTTATGTCATCGGTCCACCCACATGATTGCTTCTACCTGGGCATATATCCTAAGGTATTCCTGGATAACAAACTGTCCAGGCTTGCATTGTATCTATTCATACAAGTAAGTTTTTTAGATTTGTGTCATAGTTGCTTTTGTCAGGTAGAAGACATAAATCTCCTCATTTCTTTCCAATGTTAATCTAAGTTGCACTATGTTGATGTAGAGTGTGCTTTACATGCAACTTTTGGTGTTCCTTGTGGCTGGTTCAGTCTAGTCGTCTCTTGACATAATCCCCTCAATTTGTTGGTATAGAGGAGATGGATCTAAACATGTACAAGGGTGCTTATTGTGTTTTTGGTTGATAATCGAGTTAGAGGGGTGCCATATAGAGCCGCCCGTGTAAAATTAGACCCAAAAGAAAGTGGCGGCTGGAGGTCCTCGGCCCAGATGGCAGTAAGTGGCGGCGGGAATTCGGGCCTAGATGGGCCACGATCTGCTCTGTTCGTTGCCCTCGACGTCGGCGCCCAGGTTCCCAGGGACATGTTCGCGACACTAGGGCGCTTGGGGCATCTGTCCCTGGCCTAGACTGTACCCCTTAGTTGCAGCAGGAATTATGTAGAGTTGTATTGTGATTTCTGGTTAGTTGCTTTTTCTGAAATCCATGCAACCAATTTGAGTTTTTCAGTGCTGGTCTCATCCTGTAGGATGTGCTTATTTTTTCTTCACTGTCCTCTTGTTTTTAATAGCATACTCCACCTACTTTGTAAAATGCAAATAAACTATTTACATGTTGCACTCTAAGTTGACTTTTACTCTCTGTTTTCAGGTTTTGCACTCAAACTCACTTGCATTCTATATGTGCAAGTGTAACCTGCGATTTACCAGAACCTGAAGAAGTCGGTCAGAGAAGGAACTTGAGGGAGTCATCTTGCACCTCAAGTACATGTTGAAGTCGGTCAGCGTGTATGTGACAGGGAGGACACACATTTATTTTGGAGTTCATGACATGCTTTACGTCCACACTGATGCATTTGTTTCTTGATGCTTCCGTTTATTATAGCAACCAAGTGCAAATAGTGGACATCTAGCTGCTGCATCAAACTCAAGCATGGTTGCACTTAAAAGTAAAGTAGGCGCACCTGCACATACTATGGCTACGCCAAATGCACATGTAGCAGTAAAGCCTCCTTGTGCACAACAGAAGGTAGAGTGCAAAACAGTGTCTCACTGGGTTAATGTTAAGTTCCTGATCTGGTTAGGCATCCAACTATTGGGGGAGATGGATGTACTATCAACTGTTCGTTGTTTTCCAATTAAGTTGCAGGTATAAATACTTATGTTGCTCCCAGATATGTTTTGTAGGTTTCTATGCACTATACTTCTGCAACTGGTATTTCCATCGAGGGGGTTTTCTATAACTTTTTTATTACCACCTTTTCTATTTCTCTAGAGCTAAGACTTCTGATTCATGGAAATCTGAAGAATTCCAGGTCTAATCTAAATCTGCATGAGAGGAAAGGAGAGCTGTCTTGGAGAGGAAAATAAGAGAGGGGAGGATGAGGGCATCACGTGGTCGTTTTTTTCTTTTGGAGTGGTTGGAGCGTGTTGTTTTGGTGCAGGTGCTATTATCGGGGCATCGTGTGCCTGGCAAGGTGTGTTACCTCGTTTGGTCTGTGTTTCCGGATCGGTGGGTTGGAAGGGATCTTTCCTAATTAGTCGATGGCTAACCAGCCATCGATTGCTGTCTAGACGTGCCCATCCAAAATCACATGTGTTTATACAAGGAATGCAACAGGTTAAGCTGTCCTATCCTGGGGGAGTGCCTTAATTTTCTCTAATAGAATTAGTTTCTATGGTGAAATTTGTCATAGTTGGGAAAACACTGGAATAGGGAAATTACAAGAATACAGAACCAAGTCACAACTTACAAGAAAACCAATCATCATTACAACATCAATCGGTTCTAAAGATATCAGACACACCAAATATTTCATTAACCAAACATCATAGACCAGGTGTTGTTAAAGCAGATTGCAACACGTCTTCAAGGTACTTCTCTGCAGCTGCATACTGCCTCTTTTTGTCTTCTATAGCTAGCGCAGCTAGAGCTTTATCCTGATTACAATTGCCAGAGATTACCAAGGATAAGCATAGGATTCCATCAGAAGTAAAAGAACAAAATAGAAGGCAAAGACATACTGGAGGCAAATCCTGGTAGCTTCGTAATGTGTCTGCAATGGGTTTCGTTTTCCTCTCAAGATCCTTCTTATGCTCTGCCATTTCCATCAACACACCATGATTGACTTCTGGGGTATATCCCACTCGGTTAAGCATTGCCTGATAGACAAAAGGAGACAATGAATATAAAGGTACCAAAGTATATTTCCTAATCAGACAACACTGTGTTACTAAGTACGTACAATGCAAAGTTGGCCCAAAAGGGGGCACAGATAACTCAGATAGCTAAGGCAACCAACGTAGACTGACAAGCATCTGACTTTAGATCAGATAACTAACGCAACCAACATAAAGACTGACAAACATCTGAGTTTTGCTGAAACTAGAACACTGGCTGAGATAGGCGTCTGACTTCTGCCTAAACTCTAAAACCTAAAAGTGTCAAATATATTTTGTAGTACTAAGTACTAACAATTAACGACATCAGACCTTGATGACTTCTCAATTCATGATGATATAACCTAGTACATTGCTAGCTAATAATCCCAATACTGGAAACAGATGATGCGGGAGCATATCAATTATCAAGAAAAAATGTGCACAAACCAAGTTCCACTGATTAATTGGATGAAAATATAATAGTAGCTGAATGACTTAATTCACCAACATTCAACAGTTTTTACAGCTTTGTTACAAATGCACATTATATACCTATTTCCCTATCTTGCGAACAGTCAGACATACATATAAGCATATCTTGGTCCCATCACACAATTCTCACGTCTCGGTGAAAATATCAGAGCCATGTTAATTCCACCAGGGATTGAGTCTCTCGTCTTTGACCCCAAACAAGCCGCGCCTCCTAGCCATCCTCCCAGTGGTGTTTCATCCTTCTCAGGAAACAAATTCTTCAAAAGCACCAATGAACAAGAAAAACTTGCTGAAATGCAAAGGTCACACTCGAACACTGACTGAAATAAGCCTCTGACCTTTGTGTCAGGTACTAGAGGGAGAAGATTGGAGGGCTAGGATGAGAAGAACCTGATCTACAGCCTTATTTATTTTCACCTTTTTACTGCTTTTACTTTTGCGCCCCAGTTAAGTCTGTGTAGTCCTCAAGGCTATACTACCTCTGTTCCTATGAATAAGGCGCATGCGCTTTTCAAGACGAATCTTTGACCAGATTTTTGATCAATAATATTTCTATTATGTTATATAAAATTGGTATTGTTGGATTCATATTGAAAAACAATTTCTAATGATATAAAATTTTCATCAAATAGTCCTCATATTTTTTCGCGAAAACGCAAAAGCTTTGTGTTTCGATTCATTGATAGAAAAAGAGACTGTTGTACAAAATATACACAAGATCAGAGAGCTAACACCGCACCGACTCAACCCACTAGACTACGGAGTCGCAGGGAGCAGGGCCCGGAGGCTAGCGCGCCAGCGGCCGCCCAGGAGCGAGCTTCCGATCGAATCGTGCCGAGGAGGCTCCACAAGGTAGGGGACACGTTGTCGAAAACGACCGTGTTGCGCTGCTTCCAAATCCACCAGGCCATCAGCATGATCAGCGAGGTTGTCCCCTTGCGCATCGCTCGGGGGGTAGATGCCGAAGCCTGCAGCCACCAATCCACGAAGTCTCCTCCATCCGGTGGTGTGGCCGTGGATCTGATCCAAGATAGCACCTCGTGCCAAATCGCCCTGGAGCATGGGCAATCTACCAGGAGGTGAGTCATGGTCTCCTCCGACTGGTCACACCGGGGGCAGCGCCGGGGGTGGGCTAGGCCCCGTCTCGCCAGCCGCTCAGCCATCCAGCAGCAATCTTGGCATGCAAGCCACACAAAGAACTTGACCCTGGGCGGCGCCCAGGCCTTCCAGTTCAGTTTCCATGACCTCGAAGTGATCGAGCCCTGGAAGAGGAACTCGTAGCAAGACCGTGCGGAATAAACAGCATCAGGCGTCCAGCACCAGAGAAGGGTATCGGGCTCGTCGGAGAGCTCGAAGTCGCGTAGCCTGGCCCAGAGCTGAACATACTGCCATAGGGCAAGCGGACTAAGCGCTCCTTGGATGTCAGTAATCCAGCGGCGCTCGAACAGCGCCTCTCTCACCGTACGGCGCTTTCTAACCCGCTTGGGAATCAGCGGGAACAGCTCCGGCGCCATGTCACTCACGGTCATCCCGTCGAGCCACCGGTCCAGCCAAAAAAACGATGTAGCTCCATCCCCCACCGTCATGGTTGTGGAGGCGTCGAAAACCGCAGCTCAACCGCGGAGAAGCGCCAGGCCGCGCCAAGGTCGCAGCGGGTCCGTGCGCATCCTCCATAACCAACGGGTCCGGAGGCTAACCGCCGTGCGGGCAAGGTCGGGTATCCCCAGCCCACCGAAGCACTTCAGTGTACACACCCTCTCCCAGTTGACGTGGCAGTGGCCGCCGTTGGCCTCTGCCGTCCCGGCCCACAGGAAGCTCCTCGCGATCTTTTGGATCTGCCTCAGTGTCGGCTTGTTCAGCCCCAACACGATGATCTAGTGAAGGGGTATCGCCATCAGTACTGAGCGCACCAGCACCAGGCGCCCAGCCTTAGCCATCATCGCGGCTCTCCAAGTTGGCAGCTTGTTGGCGATGCTGTCCACCAAGGGCTGGAGGGCCGCGGCGGATAGCCTCCTTAGGGACAAAGGGATGCCAAGGTACCTGACGGGGAAGGGTGCCACCTGGCTCTCCATCACCCCGGCCGCGTGCAACGCCACCTCGTCCGAGCAAGCAATCGGCGACACCGTACACTTGGCAAAGTTGGTGTGCAGGCTTGAAGCCTCACCGAACAGAGCCAGCAGTGCGCGCACAGTGCGCAACTCTGCCTCATCTGGGTAACAGAAGATCAAGACGTCATCCGCATAGAGGGAGACAGCCGTTGTCAACTCCCGGGCCGCAAGCCGTTTCAGCATCCCGAACTCCAAGGCCTTGGCCAACAGCCTGTTGAGCGTCTCAATGAAGAGCACAAACAACATCGGCGACAGGGGGTCTCCCTATCTCAGACCCCTGCGATGCCAAATCGGGGGGCCTGGCTCGCCATTGAGCATCACCCGCGTGGTGGCCGTAGAGAGAAGGATAGCCACCATCTCGCGGAATCTGGGTCCGAACCCAGCCTTCCGAAGCACCTCAAACAGCAAAGCCCAGGAGACAGAGTCAAATGCCTTAGCTATGTCGAGCTTCAACATGACTCGTGGCTCCTTCAACCTATGAAGCAGTCGTGCTGTCTGCTGAACCAGCATGAAGTTATCATGGATGCAGCGCTTCTGGATGAAGGCGCACTGGTTCGGGTCAACCATGGCGCCTAGTCTCGGAGCCAGCCTCAAAGATAGTATCTTGGCCCCTAACTTAGCGAAGATATGAATGAGGCTAATCGGCCTGTAGTCACCCAGGGAGGCCACATCCCCATGCTTGGGCAGCAGTATGGCCAAGGCCCTGAAATCCGCGCCCATTCATGGAGTACAACTTGGCAAAAGCAGCCATGAAGTCCACTTTCACAATCTCCCAACAGCTCTAGAGGAACTCAGTCGTGAACCCATCCGGGCCTGGCGCCTTGCCATGGGGCAACCGCCTGATCGCCTCCCACACCTCCTCCTCCGAGAAGGGGGCATCCAGGGCCGACAAGTCCTCGGGGGTAGAGCCAAGGAAGTCAAGGTCTAGAGAAAACTGCCGATCCGCAGTCGTGCCTAGCAGGTTCTGAAAGTGGTTGAACGATGCCTCCGACATGGCTGCGTGGTCCACGATGACCGCGCCATTGGCCTGAAGGCTGCGGATCACGTTCTTCTGCCTGCGGTAGGATGCATGCTGGTGAAAGAAGGCCGTGTTGGCGTCACCCTCGCTCAGCCACCTAATCTTAGCCCTCTGGCGGACCATGGTACGCTCCAGCGAAGCGAGCCCTAGATAGGTCCGCTTAAGCATTGCGCGAAGGGCGGCGCGCTCATCCGGTGAGAGCTGTCTAGACTCCATGGCCACATCAAAACGGTAGATGAGCACCCGCGCTGTCATCAGCTGCAGTTTCATGGAGCCTACCTTCTTGTCAGCCGAGCTCATCAGGTGGCGGGCGGTGCGCTTAAGCTTGGCAACCAACCTCCGGAAGGGGTCCGGGTCGCCATCAATGGTCGCCCAGGCAGCGGCTACAACATCATTGAACTCATCCAGCTTCAGCCAGAACTGCTCGAACTGGAACCGTCCCCTACCGACAGCCACCGGTGTACAGTCCAGGAGCAAGGGACAGTGGTCCGAAATCACCGTCGAAAGGCAGCGCAGCGAGCAGCTTCCGTACAATTCCTCCCAGTCTGACGTGCAGAACATCCTGTCTAACCTAATCAGGGTCAGGATCTCCCGTTCGTTAGACCAGGTATATCTCCTGCCATGGAGGTAGATCTCCTTGAGCACGCAGTCGTTAAGGAATCTCCGGAAGCGGCCCATCATGCGGCGGTGCAGGTTGCCATTGTTCTTGTCCTCATCACGATAAATCATGTTGAAGTCTCCACACGGCAACCAAGGGCCAGATCGCGCTCTCCGAACTTCTCTGAGCTCAAGGAGGAAGGCGATCTTGTCATCGTCAGCTTGCGGTCCGTAGACGCAAGTGAGCCACCAAGGGGTGCCGCCTGTGGGCGAAACCCTCGCCGTTACGCTGTTCACGTCCACGTGTGCGCTATCCAGCTGCACCACCCTACTTTTCCAAGCGACAATTATACCCCCTCCCCCTAGTTTCGGCAGCTGGCAAGCAGAAGTAATCGTCAAAATCCGCGCCTAGCGTTTCCATAACAATCGAAAGAGTTACAAATGCCAGCTTAGTCTCCTAAAGGCATACAATGGAAGCGTTCGTCGTAGCAACGACGCTCCTCACACCCGCTAGACGCGCACGGTCATTTAGACCACGCACGTTCGACACCAAAATCATAGGTTCGTACGACATCACGACGAATGAAAACACCCGAGTGTGACCAAACGATCACACCGCCGCCAAGTGGCCACCCGACTCTGCTGTCATGGGTGCAGCGCAACCCCTGATCGCTGAGAGCGTCCACCCGTAGAGCTCCCCCACCGCCTCAATCATGTCGTCTGTGAGAGGGGTCTCGAACATCCGATGGAAGGCCGCATCAGAGGGTGCCTCTTCTCCCTCGATGATGCCTAGCTTCCTCAGGGCGATCCTGGAACTCCTGCGTGGCTGGAAGTTCAGTGCCAACAACCTGCGTTGCACCAGGGGTGCTAGCAGAAGTGCATCCGAGCGTAGCTTGGCCGCGGCCAGAAACTCTCCCAGTGTCCGTGGTCGAGCCGCCTGTGGCGTGCCTGTGCCCGCTTCAGGAGCTACAACCCTACGGCTGTAGAACTGGGTCGGGGGCGTGGCTAGCCTGTCAGCCATGCGGGTGGTAGGGGGGGTGGGCGAAGCAGGGACTTGGCTCGTAGTGGCTCCTGCAGAGGACGTCGAGGTCGCAGTTGCTTGCGCACTACCCAACTTGTCAACATCAAAAAGCCACTGTGGCATCCCCAGCTCCTCCACGGGAGCCCTTTGCCCACCGCACCACTGTGCTCCCTCAGCAGCAGTGACAACTGAAGATTGCCCCTCGAAGACCACCAAGGCGGAAGAAGCGGCACTTGGGAGAATCGGCCCATGAAATAGTCTAATTCGACTAATTTTGGCCAAAGCGAAATCTTGGAATGCGCGTGCGCCTTATCCATTGGAATGGAAGGAGTATAAGCCTTTGTAACCAGGGAGAAGGGTATCGGTCATTTCTGCCAAAATACTGGATTGTATCATAGTTCTCTTGTTCTTCCTGTTCTTACACATTTTCCCAATTATTTGTGCTTGATCCCCCTCGATTCCATGTCAGCCCATCAAGGATCTAACACTATGTCTCTTCAAGTTGAAAATACACTGACATAATTGATTCAGAAGTTTTACATTTATTTGACAATCATATATTACACCCTGTCTAATTCACTAATACAAGGAATCGATAGCTCACAGGGTTGGCAGTTTCTAGAAAACGTCATTGGCTTTAGCAGTGCAAACTGTCAATACAAGTTTGTTTTAGAGTAGTTTGCTGCATATAGCAGGTCGATATCAAGAACTAAAAGCCTGTTTGGTTTCCAGCCAGAGTGTCATGCTTGAAAATTCCTATGGTTCATGTATCATAGAGTCGACTTTTTGCTAAATCTTGCCACAATTTTGGACAGCTTAGCCATACATGTCCCAAATCCATACCTGGATTGTACACCTCACCAGAAATACGAGTTACCTTGTAATTTGAGACTTGGAGGACGTATTGCCGCTCCTTCGAGTCCATCATGACCAGCTTTGTCTGCCAGTCTGTCATTTGCTCCACCTGTTGCTTCTCAACATCATTTTTAAATTTTTCCAGCATCCTGTGAACAGATTATATATAACATTTTCCTCGAAAGACATAGGTGGTGATAATTAGTAAGTACTCCTTAAGTAACTAAAAACAGAGCAATTATCAACTCACTTCTTGAGCTCAGTAAGTTTGGTGATGGCCTTCCTTGTGTAATCAAGAAGTGCCTTTGACTCTTTATGCACTTTGTCCCTCTTCTCCTCCACTTCTGCTCTCCTCAGCCACAAGTCTGCACTGGCCACCACAAAGCTGCAAGCCACCATTTCAAACTTATAAGAAAAACTGAAGCACTGAGAATCACCTGCATACTCCTAACTACCCCCATACATCTTATTGGGTATTTTGGTTTGACACTTCTTCACACCCAAAAATATTGATGCTCCCTTCATGCTCGCTTTATGAGTGGAACCAAGGTCAATAAACTGTTCATGCTAATTCATAGACTATGGTGGTTTCTATCCCAAATCAAGACACGCCCGAGCCTGCACCAGAACTCAATCCTTTGAAAGGGCCAAGCACAGAGGCTCAAATAATTGCTCATAGCATAAGCTAACCTTCATTGTTTGTGCCAGCTTTTTTTCCTATGTCTTTACGCACATCGGAGCATCTCTGCATCTACCAGGTCCAGACTCTCAGGAATCCCTCGGTCCAGTAGATTGTGCATTGCACTTACTAGTCAAATCCCCAGCTCCAACAGGAGTCATTTATTTAAATAGTCAAAATCTTCCAATTTCTTCTTTTTTTCAAGTTGTTTCCTGTTATTTAGTTGTCATTGTTTAAGACTGATACTGTGCATTTTCCCACTATCATGCAAATTGCTCCGACTGGATAACAACCAAAAATACTCAGGATTCTCCACTAAGATAGGCTACAGTGTTTCAAGCTCAAGCCTCAATATGATTATTGATGCAAATGCACAGTCTGGAAAAGGTAGGCTCAAATGTAAACTCTTTAAAGAAATGCGAAGGTAGCAGGGCGCTTCCAGGCCTGTTTTTTCTAGTATTTGGCAAAACACGGATATCCCCGGCAGACACTCTGCTCACTGCACATCCATCGGAATTCATTTAATTTCGAGGTTAAAGTCAGAAACCATGAATAATTCTTCCCATCAGAGGCCTAGATCTAACGCTCATTAAGTCTACGAGAGAAAACAAAACGAAACTCAGAACCCTAGTCCCAAGTTACCTGCTCATCTCAGTGTCGCGGATGGCCAATAGATTCGCGACAGCTGCGACGGCGCGCGCGGCTGAGGCAGCAGGCGGAGGGAGCGCGTCCCGCGCGAGGCCGGCCCGCTCCAGCGCCTCCCGCAGGCGCGCCGCCTCGGCCCGGTACTCGGCGGCCTGCGCGCGCAGCCCCGAGGCCGCGATCCCGGCCGCACGGGACCGCGCCTGCGACGCCGCCGCGAGCGCGCGGAGGTACGACACCCCGCGCGGCGTGGGGTCGGGCCCCAGCGACAGCTCGGAGGCCACCGCCGCACCGCCGCCGCGCCCTCCCACTCCGCCTCCGTCCGCAGCCAGGGAAGCCAGCCACGCGTTGACCTCGGCGACGGAGGCGGGGGCGGATGCCGGGGCGGCGGGATCGAGGTGCTCCGCGGTGTGATCCATAGCTGGTAAGATGGTTGAGCGGCCGGCGAGAGGGAGAGGCTTCTAAAATTGAACTTGGCGAATTTGAAAAGGCTAGGGTGTGTTTGGTGGACCGGGTGTATCGAGAATCCCCTTTCTCGTCTCATACATGATGATCCCAAACAAGTTGGACAGAGATTATGTCATCTGTTTGGTAGCCTGTGCCTATCAAGACTTTCTGAGTTGAGATGTTGTTTGGTAGTTCAGAGATGCATACATCCCAGATAATCTAAAACTTTTTATAGTACAAAGATGTATACACAGTTGATTGACATACACATCCGCAAGAGCTATGCAAAATTCATCTGTCAGTAAAAATTACTCTCTGAATATACACACATGACCAAACTTTTTTCAATCACAACTAGAAACACATCTACAATCACAAGACACGGCCATTACTATACATCAATCAATCGTTATTGTACAAATCAAAAGGGCTAGAGAGCTATGATCTTCAGTCCATTAAACACGCATTAAACCCAATAACAGAAGGGAAAAACACAATGAAGAAGGCACACGGGAGATACGGAATAGTCGTCACCTGAGATCAAGACGAACAGAACAAAAAACATGAGAAAAACTACCGGATTCAGCAGGTCATTTATGAATAACATCAAGCCTGCAGATCTGCCAGTGTGGAATCACGCCACCATGGGGTCGTGCACGTGAGCTGCAACCGTGGGGATTCAAAAGCTCTTCGACAGCGGGATCTGGCGCTGGGAACGGGTTCGAAGACCATCTGCTGTAGATCGGGGCGGAGGAGTTCGGTGGTCCACGCCCTCGTCCGGCGCAATGCCGGCTGCTATAGACGGGTAGCCGGTGGTCCTTGTCCGGCCATGGCAAACTCCATGGCGCTGATGTGGATCTGCCGACGAACATAGGAGGGCGGCGCGCGAAGGGGACGAGCGCTCAGAGGGGGTTTAGCTGAGAGAGATGGGCGGGGAGGCTGACCGGCGGCGAGATCTGGGGGCGGGAGGGATGACGGTGATGTGCGATGTGGGTGAGTGGAAGAGGCGGAAAGAAGAAACGGGGGCGGCTTGGGGGCGGGTTGGGGTCTGGGGGTGGTGGACGCGGACGAGCGGGGAAGAATTCGCGACGCGTGAGACCGTTTTTCGGGATGGGCTCGGCAGGGCTGAGGTGCGAAGCTCGTTCTGAGCTTCTCAACCACACAGTGCCCATAGACTATTTTTGTATCAGGTGGGCAGTGTCCACACCATAGACCCAACCTACCAAACACCTGAAATTGAGCTGAGGTGAGAAATTCTAGGTTGAGACGGGCTACCAAACACACCCTAATGCTCACGGAAAGTGTCTTTTGACTCCCGACCTCCCTTCATTTAAAAAAAGAACATATATTTACAAATTTTGAAAACATTGAAAATAATTCTGAACATAGTTAATGTTGTATCGACTAGCATGCAGAATCGTGGCACGAAATTGTTTTATTGTGTGCTACATAAAAATGATAAAATTTGATAAAGTTTAGGAATTTGAAAAGTGCATGAACAGATCCACACTTTTATCATTTTTGTGTAGCTTAAAATACATAATATTTAAAACTGATATTTTACACATTTGTAGAAAAAATTATTGCATCCTAAAACATTCATACAAATATTTAAAAAAAATATCAACCACGTAGATATAACTTATCTAGTGTATCAATTATATCACAAAGTTGCAAATACAAATTTGGAATACATCTTGAGAAATAAAAATGACAAATTTGGCTCTCCTATTATCGATGGGCTCAATTTACAGCCCAACTTAAAACAACTACTCTCTCCGTCCTAAAATAAGTGACTTGAGTTTGTCTAGATTCGTATGTATCTAGGCTTAAAACATGTCTAGATACATACGAATCTAGACAATCTCACATCACTTATTATGGAACGGAGGGAGTACTATTCACAATGTGATTTGCCATATTTTATTCAGGAGTTTATGGTATAGTTTGAAATTGAAATTTTGTGTCATCAGTGATATACACTCTATCTAATTGATAATTGATAAATTACTTTTGACATTTTTCTGTAATTTTCCGTGTATGTTTTAGGTTTGGTGCACCAATTTGATGGGTGCAGAGGATACATTCTTAGGTGGGTAGTTGTAACTAGCATAACAGGGTTTAAAACTTAGGTTTCTCACATGTGTGCCTCATAAATACGGAATATAGTTTTATTGGGAGGTGTGTTTCCGTCAATAGCGGATAGTTTGTGGTGATTTCGTCAATCTGACCCGATCCTTCGACGTCGTTTCTCGAAGGTGCTTGTAGGGATAGAGTGTGCGTGCGTGATTCATAGGGAGGAGTGTGTTTCTAGAAAAAACAATTGAAAGGTGACATGTTTGCGTATGTATTATGGTTGTCCTCACCTGGAAAAACATTGTTTTCATGCGTTGTAGTTTTTGCTAGAGTTGCTCTAACAATATTTGAGTATACTAGTTAGGATTGGCTAATGCCTATTTGGCAGGTGTAGTTAGCACTTTGAGGGAAAAGCGCACTTTGCCGCGCTGCCTATAGTCCGTTTGACATTCCATGATATACGTGGTAGATATACGGACTAACCGCACAAACTGCTAGTCAGGGACAGGGAGAAAAACACAAAAAATTATAAAGGACTACAAAATAAATATTACTTCCTCCGTCTCAAAATGTAAGACGCCTAAGGTTAAAGTATAAGTGAAAAGTCAACATTTTCTAAGCTCCAGCAAGATTATACACAAAAATATGAACATTTACAATACTGAATCAATAACGATGCATTCATCATAAAATATATTTTCTTAATGTGTCCATTTAATAATGTAGATATAGATATTTTTTTAAAATTATTTGGTCAAAGTAAAAAATATTTGACTTTTGAAAATCTTTAGAGCGCCTTACATTTTAGAGCGAAGGAGGTACTAAACAATATATCAAATATAGTCTTTATATTAAAATACACTGATTATATGAATAACATTGTCAACACGAAACTGCAAAAACATTAATCATATCATTTAGAGGAATAAAATTGAGATCGAGACAAAGAAATAGGATGATGCTCACCTCCCTTGTATCCTTGATATCGTCACCTAAAGGTTGGTGAGAACATAATTTCTCTTAAGCAACCTCTACAATGATTACATGAGTATATCAAACAAGAATTCCACTCCAAAATGATAATTAAATGAATGCTTTAATTTTTAGAGAACTACACTTCATGGTTTCTCATCCATGTGATTACAATAACCAGAACATGAGAACTTAACTCTTCTTCATATCACTTCTCAAGAGGATCATTAAAAACCAACATCTCACCCACGACTATAATCTGGTGGTTAAGTTTGCCCTTCTTCAAGTTGTAATGCTAGCGTTGACCTCTTCCAAGAAAGAATATAATTATTGGGTTTCGTAGCAGAAAACAAACAAAATCTAACTATGCGAACACTAATACCAGGATCTATACTATGTAGACATTAGTAATGGAAAAGGAAGACGGTATTTAACGAGGGGTAACCTCGGCAATGTTCATAGTTATGGACTTAAGGGTTTGCGGAAAAGAGAACGCTGGGGATTTCGTGGGATGTCAGGGAAACAAGGGAGTCAAAGTCGCCTGATTATCGATGAACAATACTATTATAGATTGCTCGGTAGTTTTTTCGGTACCTCTCCCTTCTTCCAGCCTATATATAATATGCCAGGTCCCAAAGACGTATATGGATAGGTTACATATTTATGATTACAAAACCAACACAACGTCAGTTCCTATTTCCTTATCTAATACAATTAAGGCTTCTATCGGATGTTTCTTGGGCCTTCATCTTTGAGTTTTCATGGGCCGTGAGATACAGGGTAACAAAACATAAGCACCCAGGTAATCATACATATGTCAATAGCCCCCGAGACTTTACCTGAATCATAGATTCAGGTTGAGTCTCAAAGACGTTTTCAGTATTCACAATTTGAGATTTATGAAATATCTTTATTTTTCTAGCTCTGTAGGGATTTGGTACAACGGGTCTGATGCATCCAGCCGATCGGAAATCAGTTAATTACTCCTAGGAAAAAACACTGTAGACCTACATCAAATTCAAGTCCCTAGGCTTGAACTCGAAATTTCTACTGGCGTAACTTAGTTCGAGCCATTTGAGGTCTTATCGAATACTGAATTATAATTCTATTATATCAGGTACCCAACATGTCTTTCGAGATTTTTCATCGTATCGTCGATACAGATATTTTACCGGCAGAGCGTATTCTTGTGCGGTTACCAGGCCACACAAGACGAATCCCGGGGACTTATCTTCATGTCGTGGATACGACATTCGGAGTTTTATCGCGTCGGGTGCAATCCAAGAGTTTTGTATAATTTTTATCGACTGTCTTGTTTGGCTATTAGAATTGCTGAAATTTATTAGCTTTTTATTTTGTCGGATGGTTTTTAAAGAATCTCTCGATGGGATTAACTTTTTGAGGATACACTAAATTAAAACTCATGGGCTTTTTGATATTTCTCTAGGTCACGATTGTTTGACCTTATATGCATAATATAATTTTGTATCGGGTGCACGCCAGCACTCCCGATGAGAGTAGCCCCCAAGGCTATGTTCGGATGCCTATATCTGGACATAGGCTCATAATTTTTGTTAGGTTCATTAGAGCAATGCTCACAAATTTTCTAAATGTCTTTATAAAAAACCCTTGTTTTTGTGGGTCAAGAAAACAATAAAGAAGTCAGAGTATGGAGAACTTATCTTTTATTTATAATCTGAAGCCGAAGATACATGGTTTGGTGGGTACACCTGGTCGTTGTCCTTTATTGAATAATATTCTGGCTAAGAAACCGGGCCGTAAGCCTTATTGTAATTTAAATTACAAGAAAACATAAATTCTAAGCGTAAAAACGTTGTAGTTGTGTGACGTTCCATGGATTTGAGTATTTGAGTCTTGTCTTCTTGTCTTAAAGCCGATATGCTCTTCTAGGGATAACTTCTATAACGATGTAAGGCACTTCCCAAGGTGACTCCAATTTACGATGTCCATCTTGCTTGAGGCGAAGAACTAGGTCTCTTACAACGAAGGACCTAGGATGCAATCGTCGGCTGTGGTAGTTGTGCAAGTTTTACTGATATATAGTGGCCCTTTGTAAGGCAATATCGCAGGCTTCATCAAGTGCATCAACGTCGTCTTCAAGTGCTTCCCTTGATGCTTCTTCGTCATATTTAGCGACCCGTGGATACTCGTGAGATACTTCGACTAGAAGGACAGCTGCAGTGTCGTGGACCAGAAAGAATGGTGTTTCTTGTGTCAAATTATTTGGAGTAGTACGCAAACTCCACAAAACAGATGGTAACTTATCACCCATGCTCCTTTTGCTCTTTCAAGTGGTGGTAGTAATCTTTTCTTGAGGCCAGTAGTTACGAGGCCATTGGCTTTCTCACGTGCCCATTAGTTTGCGGGTGATCAACTGAGGCATAACTTACTTTTATACCCATCTCCTCGCAGTATTCCTTGAACTCATTGGAAGTAAAATTAGTTCCATCATCGGTGATGATGTTGTTTGGCACACCGAATCGAAACACGATTGACTTAATAAAATTCACAGCCAAAGTTCCATCCTAGCTGGTAACAGGCATTGCTTCAATCTATTTAGTGAATTTCTCGACTACTACTAGCAGAAAGACGTGTCCTCATGGAGATGATTTGTGAAGTTTACCCACCATATCAAGTCCCCACTAAGCGAAGGGTCAAGCAAGAGGTATGGGATTTAACTCGGCAGCAGGTGCGTCGGGTCTTGTTGCGAATCGCTGATATGCCTCACATGTTCTGACTATATCGTTTGCATCTTGTACTACTGTGAACTAGTAGAATCTTGCCCTAAATGCTTTAGCAGCAATTTCCCGGCTGCTAGCGTGATGACCACACACTCCTTCATGTATGTCCTTGAGTATAATATTTCCTTCGTCGGGTGTGACACATTGCTATAGCACACCCGAAATACTTCTTTTATATAATTCTCCCTTGATGATTCTAAAGGCTTTTGATCTTCGAGTGATTCGTCGGGCTTCTGTCACGTCTTCAGGGAGTTCTCCCCGAGTCATATATATTATGTATGGTTGCATCCATGTAGGCTCTATTATCATGACTTCATCAACTTCTGGCTCTTCTTCGAGGATTTCCTCTATATCCTCGCTTGCTAGTGCAACCCCGAGTCCTTTCGTGGCTTGATATTTTTCTATGTCTTGGGTGCTATAACCTCAGAAACTCTCTTGGCCTTAATAGAGCGCTCTATTATTTATTCCCAAAAACCCCGGGTGGAATTAGTAGGCATAAGTACCCGATGTTTGCCAGATTGTCAGCTTCCTCATTGTTTGCTCTTCCTATGTGTGATACTTCGCATCCACCAAATTGGGCTTCCATAATGCTGTACAGATCATGGTAGGCAATCATGTTATCGCTGATAGCGTCACACTTGTTCATTGCTTGCTGTGCCACAATATTGGAGTCACCGAATATCTTGAGGCGAGTTGCACCGCAAGCTTTAGCCATACGCATACCATGCAACAAGGCCTCATACTCAACTTCATTATTGGATGTATTTGCGAAGCTCATCCGAAATATGTATCACATTTTATCGCATTGTGGTGATACTAATATGCCCCTGCTCCTTCTGTTCTTTTTGATACGTCAAAATACATTGTCCATGTTCTAGAAAGGTCTGGTGGGCCCGCGCACTGTAATTCAGTCCATTTAGTAATAAAATCAGGCAAAACCTATGATTTAATTACTTTGCGCTTCTCGTACATGATATCTCAAAGGGAAATCTCAATGCCCCATAGAGAGACACGTTTGTTTGCTTCTGGATTATTAAGGATATTGGATAGAGGCGCTTCATTGACCACTGTGATCGGGTGTTCCGAAAAATAGTGGCGCAACTTTTGTGTTGTCATGAACACTCCATATGCTAGTTTATGATAATGCGGGTATCTTTGCTTGGATGGCGAGAGGACCTCGCTTAGAAAATAAACTGGTCTCTGGACACCGTGGGTCTTCCCTTCTTTGGGTCGTTCCATGACCAGAACTGTGCTGACCACCTGATTAGTAGCGGCAATATAGAGAAGTAATGGTTCTTTTTCTCGTGGAGACATGACGACATGATATGTCAAAAGTGTTTTATTGAGATCCTCAAAGTCACGTTGAGCTTCTTCCGTCCACTCGAATTTATCTGATTTCCTCATAAGGGCGTAGAATGGTAGTGTTTTTTCTCCTAGACGGGCGATAAAACGGCTGAGTGCTGCGACTTACCCAGCTAGCTGATGTACACCTCAAAGATTCATTGGTTTTTTCATTGTTAAGATTGCCTATATTTTCTCGGGATTGGCTTCTATTCCTCTTGCTGATACGAGATATCCAAGGAGTTGCCCTGTAGGGACTCCAAAGGATCACTTCGTCAGGTTGAGTTTGATGCGGAACTTGTCAAGGTTCTCGAATGTTTCTTGGAGGTCATTGATAAGAGAGGACCCTTGCTTTGTTGTGACTATGATATCGTCGATGTAAACTTGTACATTTGTACCAATTTGGCTTCCTAGGCAATTCCGCATCATCCGTTGATATGTTGCTCCGACATTTTTTAGGCCAAAGGGCATTTTTGTGTAGCAGAATACGCCATAGGGCATGATAAATGTTGTTTTATCCTGATCTTCCTCCTTCATTCGAATTTGATGGTATCCTGAATATGCGTCTAAAAAGGAAATACATTCGCACCCCGCAGTTGCAGCGATTATTTGATCGATTCGTAGTAGTGGGAAGTGATCGTTTGGACAGTGTTTGTTCAACATAGTGAAATCAATACACATCCATAGTTGCTTTGTATATTTCTTTGGGACACATACTAGATTTACGACCCACTCTACTCTCTTCAATTCCTTGATGAATTTAGCGTCGGTTAGGCGATGGAGCTCTTTTCCAATGGCCTTTCATTTTGGCTCTGCGAAGCGGCGAAGCAACTATTTTGCTGGCTTTGCCTTTGGAACCAAGTTTAATGTGTGCTCAGCGAGTTCCTTGCGAATTCCCGGCATGTCGGAAGGTAACAATGCAAAAATCTTCCAGTGCTCACGGAGGAATTCGATGAGCGTGATTTCCTATGCGGGGTCAAGTTTGGAGGCCACAAAGGCCATCTTTTTTGGGTCGGTAGGGTGGATTTGTACTTCCTTTGTATCTTTCGTGGTGTGAAAAGCCTGATCGGTATCAACACGCGCTACTGCTAGAGGTTCTGCGGTTGCCGACATTTTTAGCTGCTCGAACTCAGTTGCCATCCTAAATGATTCAAAGATTTTGTTGAACTCTCGATCGCAATTGTCGGATCGTGTGAAGCTGCCCTTTATTGTTATGACTCCCTTTGGGGCTGGCATTTTCATAACCAAGTATGCATAATGTGGTACTGCCATGAATCGTGCAAAAGCTGGGCGACCCAGGATCGCATGATACTATGATGGCCAGTCCATGACTTCGAGTTCGAGCTTTTCTCGCCTGAAATTTTCCTTGGATCCAAAAAATACATCAATAGATATTTTACCTAAAGGAATTTCGTCCTTACCTGGTACTATGTTGTGGAAGGATGTTTCTGTTGGTGCTAGATTTGTTAAAGAGCAATTCATCGCCCTCAGTGTCTTGGTGTAAATCAGGTTGATGCTACTTCCCACATCCATGAAGACTTTACTCATATCAAATCCACCCACTTGTGCTTCTACTATTAAGGCTTAGTGGCCCGGTCGTGGTACTAGAAGTGGATGATTAGCTCTGCTGAATGTGATTTCCTGTTCTGACCAGTGGAGATATTTGGGTGTGGCTGGTGGCACTATTTCTGCCATGTTGACTTGTCTTGTAATCAGCTTCTGGATCCTATTGGATGGGCTCCCTTTCTGAATAATTGGCATTGCTCCCTTGGACCTGGGGTATTCATTTTCTTGATTTTGTTGTATTTTGCGGTTGCCCTGCTGGCGAGTGTACCAGTGGTAGTGGTGGTGCGTTGATGGCTAATGTGCCAGGCGTAGTGGTATATCCCCGGCTTGCTGCTTCAGTTGCCTTTGCGTTGCATAGCTCTTGCATCTTTAAGAATGTTCGACGGTCCTTCATGAGATGGTTGGATCGCCTTTTTGCCCGTTGAGTCGATGTAAAAGTGCATATTACAGGGTCCCTCTAGCATTTTGTATTGCGGACATTGGCGGGTCTCGGGTTCTTGTCTGATATCGTGGTGTTGGTTGGCTTCCTCCAATGTCGTCCCTGTTGTTGCAGTGCCCGCTGTTGTAATCGTCGCTTCTATGGTTATCCTCTCCCGAGAAACTACCTGCGACATAACTTGGTCCCCCTTGTCCATCGTTGTTCCTTCTTCTTCTACCGTTGTTGCGTTTATCCCTGTCTTCTTCGAGTGAATGTGTTTGCTTGTTGTGAACTGTGTTCTCTCCATCAGCCCAGCGATTTGCCATATCCATCAGTTGTGATATTGTTTTGGGCTTGACCCATCCTAGTTCTTCTATGAATTCTCGACGACGGAGGCCATCGTTGAAGGCGTCAACTGCCCATTCGTCGGATATGGCCTCAACTTAGTTCTTGATGATATTCCATCGGTGAATGAAGGCTCTTATTGATTCCCCAGGTTTCTATTTGCACGCTCACAATTGCTCCAGAGATGCGGGTTGTTTGAATGTGGAGTGAAAATGTCGGATGAACTTATCTTCAAGGTCGTTCTAGCTGCTGATGGAATCTTTGGGTAGTTGTCTGAGCCATGACCATGCAGCACCGGCTAGGTGCAGCTGTAGGATCTGCATTGTGGTGGCCATGGATCCACCCTGTAACTTGACGGTGGCTAGATAATCTGCTAACCAAACTTCGGGTTCTTGTAGGCCATCATACTTATGGCGGTCATGAGGAAGTTTAAAATGCTTGGGTACTAGGGTCTTGCGAACCCGTTGGGTAAAGCAGTTGGCTCCGCATAACTCATAGTCGTCTTTGTTGTCGTCATTGTAGTATCATCGGCTATGTCCCTGATACGTCCAAAACGTATCTACTTTCCCGAACACTTTTGCTATTGTTTCTTCTCTATACTTGTGTGATTTGGATACAACTAATGCAGACTGACGTTGTTTTCAACAGAATTGCCTTGGTGTCTACTTTTTGTGCAAAAAATCAACTATCAGGAAAAATCCCGGAAAATATGCCAAAAATCCTATTTCACCCGAAGACTCCAGGAGCCAGAATACGAGACGGAGAAGAGCCAGGGTGGCCACACCACCTGGTGGCGCGGGCCAGGCCAGGCCATGCCAGGGGGTGGTGTGGGCCCCCCAGGCACCCCCTCGGCCTCTCTCTTCGCCTATAAGGAGCCTTCTGACCTAAAAACTTCGGGGGGTTCGACGTTTTTCTAGAAGGAGTTCCGCTCCGCCGCCACCACCAGATTCCACGAAACAACACCAGAAACTCCGTTCTGGCACCCTGCCGGGATGGGGAGTTGGAGGAGATCATCGCCATCATCATCACCATCGCTTCTCCATCGACCATCCATGTTTCCCCCATCTATGAGTGAGTAATCCCCCGCTGTAGGCTATGGGGATGGTAGGGATTGGATGAGATCATTCGTGTAATGGCATCAGATTGTTTGGGCATGGTGTCTAGTATCTTCTATTAGTGCTTTATGACTTTGTTGCGACTTGTTATGCTTAATGCTTGTCACTAGGGCCCGAGTGCCATGATTTCAGATCTGAACATGTTATTGATTCATTATGATAGTATTGTTTATGGTCTTACCTGCAATTTGTATACACACATTGTTGTCCGGAACCAATGTCCCCGAAGTGACAGAAATCAGGATAACCGGAGGGAATGGCTTTGATGTGAGGATCACATGTGTTCACGGAGTGTTAATGCTTTGCTCCGATGCTCTATTAAAAGGAGCATCTTAATTGCCAGTAGTTCCCTTGAGGCCCCGCTGCAAACGGGCTGGCGGGACAAAAGATGTTGTGCAAGTTCTCATTGCGAGCACGTATGACTATATATGGAACACATGCCTAGGATTATCTAGTACTTGGATGCTTTATCTTATTTATATGCAATTGCCCTATGTTCTGATTGCTATGTGATTTGTCTTGTGCATGCAACGCCCGTCCATCCATCCCTATGCCTACCGCACTCGAATCCCACTGTTTACTACTATTGTTACTACTGTCTTTACTTTGCTACTACTGTTACTTTGCTATTCCTACTACAAAACTGTTGCTACTGATAAACTGCTGTGAGCAAGATTGTTTCCAGGTGCAGCTGAATTGACAACTCAGTTGTTAAGGCTTATAAATATTCTTTGGCTCCCCTTGCATCGAATCAATAAATTGGGTTTCACTTCCCTCGAAAATACTGCGATACACCCCCTATACTTGTGGGTCATCAGTCCCTCATCCCTTAACCCATCGTTCCTGTGTTGTGTGAGGTAGTTTCTTGTGTTGTCTCGTGGTTCGGAGCTGGAGAAGTGCACCCGATGTGGTGACCGAGATCGTCGGGTATGCCCCACCTGCCGAGGGATGCTGTGACGGCGTGGGGATCTCTCGGGTTGATGTACGATTCCTTGTTCTGTCTGTGCAAGGGATGCACCCACCATACCGAGATTGATTAGAATGGATCGATGGAGAGCTGCACGGGGATCGTTGGGTGCTAGTTGAGTTGTGAACGGGTATGTTTGTGCAGCAACAATTGCCGCTTGAGCTATTTTTGCTTTGATGTGCCCTGTTGGATTTATCGACATAAATGAAAAATCGAGGTCTCGTTAGTTTGTTTCTTTCAACTTCAGGGATATTCTATAGTCGCGAGGATCCTCTCCTTGGTTGCGCTCCTACTACAAAACTGTTGCTACTGATAAACTGCTGTGAGCAAGATTGTTTCCAGGTGCAGCTGAATTGACAACATAGTTGTTAAGGCTTATAAATATTCTTTGGCTCCCCTTGTGTCGAATCAATAAATTGGGTTTCACTTCCCTCGAAAATACTGCGATACACCCCTATACTTGTGGGTCATCAAGACTATTTTCTGGCGTCGTTGCCGAGGAGCATAGCTTTATTTATCAAGTTCACTTGGATTCTCTATTGTTCGCTGTTATCCATCCATCATGGGTAAGTCTCGTGATGGAAAGGTTCCTATTTTACCATCCACTACAAGAAGAGGTACGGTTCTAAACACCTCTGCTGCTCTTGATTCACCATCTGTTATGAGTAAGTTCCTTACACCACCACTTACACATGCTACACACACTGCTACTACTGCTGAATCTAAAACTTCTGATGCTTATGATGCTGCTTCTACTGTGCTTGATAAGAGTGGTTCATTAGGTCCTTTTCTAGATGCTACGATTGCTAGAACTATAGCTGGAAATACCGAAACTCCTAATGAAGACACTACCACACCTGTTAGTTCACCTGAGTCTAGTGAAAGTTATGATGTTGAAGATGGTTATGTTGAGATGACCGATGAATTTATTAAAGAATGTAAGAACACCCATGATAGGAGCGCTGCTAAGAGTCTCCTTGAGAGGCGTACTATTAGACCCAAATTTTCTCCTATTGCTAAGTTTGCTGCTTCTCCCATAAACATTATAGATGAAGATTATGATTTCTCTCTCGATCTATCTTACATAGCTATTGTCGAGAAAGAACCTTTTTGTGGGACTAAAAATGAAAGTGCGGTAGCACATATGAATGAACTTTCTACCATGAGTGGCTTGTTTTCTGATGATATTAAGATGCGAACTTACTTTGTTGCTAAGATTTTCCCCTTTTCACCGAAAGGAGAAGCTAAAACTTGGTTTAGTAATTTACCTCCTGGATCTAATAATAGCCCTGAGTGCTTGATTGGTACTTTCCTGCAGAAATATTTTCCTCCAAGTGCTAGACATGCTATTTTGAAGGAACTTTTTGATTTTAAACAGGGAGAAAAAGAGGTATTGCCTGAATCTTGGGCAAGGTTTTGTGCTTTGATTCATGCACAAGCTGGAAGTCCATTACCTAAGAATGAGCTTCTTGATTTATTTTATAATGGACTAACAGAGGAATATAGGACATACCTAGATTGTTGTGCTGATTGTGTTTTCAGGAATAGGACTCCTAAGGAAGCTGATGAATTAATGGGTAAAATAAACAAGAACTATGAAGATTGGACTCCTCCTAAACAGGCTATACCTGAAGTAATTGTACCTGAACCATCTATTCCGGTGCCTATTCCAACATCAAAGAAGAGGGGAGTTATTGAATTAAATGATAAAGTGATGAAGGAAGCTAAGAAATGTCTTAAGGAGAAGGGAATTAAAGCTGCAGATGTCAAGAATTTACCTCCTATAAAAGAATTATGTAAGCCTATTCCCTACTCATCCACTATTGAGGTACACTCTCTCCAACACTTTGATGAAGGTGATATCCCTTACTCTAAACCTCCTGATCAATGCTTAGAAGAATTTGATATCTTTATTGTTAAGCAAGATAACTTTAATAAAAGGGTGCAAAATCATCTAATGGAAAACACCAGAGCTATTGTTGAGTTGAAAGATATTGTGTAAAGAACCTCTAATGATGTTAAAATGATTGTTAAACACTTTCAAATGGTTCAAACTCAAATAGATCAACTCGTTAAAGTGCAAAACTGTTGGGTCCGTAGCATAGAAAACAAAAAATTTCCTACGATGAGAATTATACGCCAAGATCTATCTACTAGATACAGAGCAACGGGTGGACATACATCCATGGAGAACTTACCCTCGAAGACAACGAGTTTTGTTAACGAGTAGGAACTCGTGGTTGATGTAGTCGTACGCTTACCGATCTCAAGATCGTGTGGAAGTCCGAGCGCCGCAAATCAGCAGCGCATCCGTCCTCGCACACACGTTCAAGCCACCGGACAACCCCCACCTCCTCGCTCCAGCGAATCAGCAGAAGCAGCAACTCCTTCCAGACGAAAGGCCACCGGTAACATGTATCTCGCTAATCCGAGACCATGGGGGAATATCTAGAGGGGGAGAGAGACCCTTCACCAGGAGGTGTGGTTTGTGAGACGGGAGAGGGGGGCTTTATATAGGAGGGAGGGAGACCCCTCCCCTCCCATAGCCGGCGCATGAGGGGGGGGGACTCCTCCCCTCCTTCATTCATGTGGTGAACCTCCACTCACATAAACATGGCCTCCACCCAAAATCCCACTCACATGTATTTAATTTCCACCAAATTAAATGCAACTCTCAATTAATAAAACTCTTTTATTTATTTTATTCAGAATTTTGTTAATTACTTTAATTAACAAACATTCACATAAAACCCCTTGTAACATTTCAATATCACATACAGAACCACTTTCTGCAATTTCACCTGAAACAATTCCGGTTTCTATCGAAACAATTCCTGTTTCTATCGAAACATTTCCTTCGCTTTGCAAACCTTTTGTCTGGAACATATGTGCTCCTAAATGGTGTCCGACAACCCTTAAGTGTGTCACCCTACGGTTCGCGAATAATGCAGACATGATTGAGACTCCTCTCAGATCAATAATCAGAAGCGGGACCTGGAGATCCATACTGACTCCTGCATATTCAACGATGACTTATGTGATCGTGAGAACCTTTAATGTCAGCAATTTAATCCCTTTGTCTCATGATATAATACATGTCCGAGATTCGATCATCGGTATCCAAATACCTAGTTTGATCTCGTTACCGACATGCACTCTTTTCTCGTTCCCGTGATATAACATTCTAGTGATCACATCACTTGCTTGCAAGCTATCTTAATGTGATATCACCGAGAGGGCCCAGAGTATATCTATCCGTCATCGGGATTGACAAATTTCACTCTTGATCCATGAGCCTCAACATAACACCTTGGTAGTACTGAACCCACCTTTATGGTCACCCTGTTACGGTGTGACGTTTGATGTTATCAAGATACTCTTCCGATGTTAGCAATTAACATGATCTCATGGTCTAAGGATAAAGATTACTTTGTATGATGTTATAGCAATATAAACATAATGCCTTGATCGTAATGCTATACTTCGGATGAATGTTCATCACATCATTTCACAAATGTTGTGACCTTGTTATTAACAACATCCAATGTCCATGATCAGGAAACCTTGATCATGTTGTTAATCAACAAGCTAGTCTATAAGAGAGGCATAACTAGGAACCCTTTTTGTTTATTAAACACACATGTATTGATGTTTCCTATCAATACAATTATATCATGCAAAATAAACATCTATCATATACAAGGAATACATAATAACAACTTTATTATTGCCTCTCAGGGCATATTTCCTTCAGTCTCCCACTTGCACTAGAGACAATAATCTAGTTTATATAGTGATAAATTTAACACCCATGGAGTTCTGGTGTTGATCATGTTTTGCCCTAGGGAGTACTTTAGTCAACGGATCTGCTACATTCAGGTCCATGTGCACTTTACAAATCTTTATATCGCCATCCTTGACATGCTCGCGGATGGAGTGAAACCGGCGCTTAATATGCTTGGAATTCTTGTGAGACCTTGGTTCCTTGGCGTTGGCTATGGCTCCATTATTGTCACAATAGATCACCATTGGGTCCAACGCACTAGGAACCACACCTAGCTCCGTTGTGAACTCCTTCATCCAAACCGCTTCCTGCGCCGCTTCTGAAGCAGCAACATATTCTGCCTCCGTCGTTGATCCAGCCACCACAGGTTGTTTGGAGCTCCTCCAACTAACTGCTGCTCCGTTCAAGAGAAATACGTATCCGGATTGAGATTTAGAGTCATCCGGATCAGTATCAAAGCTAGCATCGACATAACACTTAGCGACTAGCTCTTCTTCACCTCCGTATACAAGAAACATATCCTTAGTTCTTCTCAAGTACTTAAGGATATTCTTGACCGCTATCCAGTGTTCCAAACCTGGATCAGATTGGTACCTACTAGTCAAACTAATAGCATGTGCCACATCCGGTCTTGTACATAGCATGGCATACATTATAGAGCCTATGGCTGAGGCATAGGGGATCTTATCCATTATCTCTCTTTCTTCCGCCGTAGCCGGACTTTGAGTCTTACTCAATGTCTTGCCTTGCAACATAGGTAAGTACCCCTTCTTACTTCCGTCCATATTAAACTTCTTTAATATCTTATCAAGGTATGTACTCTGCGATAGCACAATTAGGCGTCTTGATCTATCTCTATAGATTTTAATGCCTAATATATATGAAGCTTCTTCATACGTCGCAGGGTCATCTATTTCATCAATCATGAAATTCATAACATGATTGCCGTATAGTTCAGGAGCTATACGTGTCCTGCTTGACCTGCAAGGTTCGGTAGTGTCCTCTTTCGGAGTTTCATGATCAATATCATTAGCTCTCTCTTCATCAGGTGAAGTCAACTCCGAAACAACTTCCGGTGTTGCGCTACTCGCCATTTCATGAAGAGAAGGTTCAATAATCTCTTCGAGTTCTACCTTTCGACTACTCACACCTTTCGCGAGAAACTCCTTCTCAAGAAAGGATCCATTCTTGGCAACAAAGACCTTTCCCTCGGATCTGTGATAGAAGGTATACCCAATCGTTTCCTTAGGGTATCCTATGAAGACGCATTTTTCTGCTTTGGGTTCGAGTTTATCCGGTTGAAGTTTCTTCACATAAACATCGCATCCCCAAACTTTAAGAAATGACAGCTTAGGTTTGTTTCCAAACCATAATTCATACGGTGTCTTTTCAATGGATTTAGATGGTGCCCTATTTAAAGTGAATGCAACGGTTTCCAGTGCATAACCCCAAAATGACAGTGGCAAGTCAGTCAGAGACATCATAGATCGAACCATATCCAATAAAGTACGATTACAACGTTCTGACACACCATTACGTTGTGGTGTTCCGGCAAGCGTGAGTTGTGAAACTATTCCACAGTCTTTCATATGTGTGCTAAACTCGTAACTAAGATACTCTCCTCCACGGTCGGACCGCAGAAATTTGATCTTTCTGTTACGATGATTTTCTACTTCATTCTGAAATTCTTTGAACTTTTCAAAGGTTTCAGACTTATGTTTCATCAAATAGATATACCCGTATCTACTCAAATCATCCGTGAAAGTAACGAAATAACGATATCCACCTCGCGCCGACACACTCATTGGTCCACACACATCAGTATGTATGATTTCCAATAAATCTATCGCCCGTTCCATTGAACCGAAAAACGGCGTTCTGGTCATCTTGCCCATAAGGCATGGTTCACATGTATCAAATGATTCAAAATCAAGTGATTCCAAAAGTCCATCAGAATGGAGTTTCTTCATGCGTTTAACGCCAATATGACCTAGACGGCAGTGCCACATATATGCAGATATATCATTATCAAGTTTAATCCTTTTAGCATCAACATTATGAATATGCGTAATACTACTATCGAGATCCAACAGAATAAACCATTCAACACAGGTGCATGACCATAAAAGATATTATTCATATAAATCGAACAACCATTGTTTTCCGACTTAAACAAATAACCACTTTGCATCAAACATGATCCGGATACAATGTTCATGCTCAGTGCAGGCACCAAATAACAATTATTCAGGTTTATAACTAATCCCGACAGCATATGGAGAGTCAGCGTTCCGACGACGATCACATCAACTCTTGATCCATTGCCGACCCACATCGTGACCTCATCCCTTGCTAGTTGTCGCTTGTTCCGCAGCCCTTGAACCGAGTTACATATATTAGCAACCGATCCCGTATCAAATACCCAGGTGCTACTGCGAGTACTAGTCAAGTACACATCAATAACATGTATATCACATATACCTTTGTTTGCCTTGCCGGCCTTCTTGTCCGCCAAATACTTGGGGCAGTTGCGCTTCCAATGGCTAGTCCCCTTGCAATAGTAGCACTCGGTGTCAGACTTAGGGCCAGCTCGGGGTTTCTTTTCAGGCGCGGCAACATATTTGCCGCCCTTCTTTCCCTTCTGCTTGCCTTTCTTGTCCTTCTTGAAACCGGTGGTCTTATTGATCATCAACACTTGATGTTCTTTCCTAATCTCCACTTCTGCAGTCTTAAGCATTGACAGAAGCTCGGGAAGAGACTTCTTCATGCGCTGCATATTATAGTTCATCACGAAGCTCTTGTAGCTAGGTGGCAGAGATTGGAGAACACGATGTATGCCTAAGTCAATGGGAATCGTTATTCCCAAGGACACAAGCTTATCGGCGTACCTAGACATTTTGAGTACGTGCTCACTAACGGAGCTGTTTTCCTCCATCATGCAGCTAAAGAACTTTTCTGTAGCATTATAACTCTCTACGGCAACATGGGTATCGAAAATCATTTTCAATTCTCCCATGGTATCAAAGGCATTGCTATTTTCGAAACGCTTTCGAAGTTCTGGCTCTAGCCCATACAGTATGCCGCAACGAACTAAGTTGTGGTCCTCCTGACGAGTCACATAGACATTCTTTTCCTCGTCAGGGGCATCAGGAGCTGGTGGGGGGGCCTAGCGGCGCATCTAGCACATATTGTTTTTGTGCAGCAGTGAGGAGAATCCTCAAATTCATAGCCCAGTTGGTGAAGTTGCTACCATTCGCAGCAAGTTTCTCTTTCTCCATGAACATATTGAAATTAAAAGCAGATGGTGCCATCTACAACAAAATTTATAAAATATATTTAGACTAAGTTTATGATAGATTGAGTTCAACTAATCCAAATTACTAATGAACTCCCACTCAAAAACGACATCCCTCGTGTCCTTTTGGTGATTACATGAACCAAATCCACTACACCAAGTCCGATCATCACGTGAGTCGGTGTAGCTTCAAAGGCGAGCATCTATATGGGCATCATATCAACTATATGACTCATGCTTAACCTTTCGGTCCGTGTTCCGAGGCCATGTCTGTACATGCTAGGCTCGTCAAGTAAGAACCTTAGTATTCACGTGTGTAAAACTATCTTACACCCGTTGTATGAAAGCGTTGAGTCGAGAACACACGATCATCACGTGATGCCTCAAAACACGATCCACAAAACGGTGCATACTTAAGGAAGAACACATTTTATCTTGATATCTAAATGAGGGATCATCTTATAATGCTACCAAAAGCACCAAACTAGCAATATAAGATGCTAACATCTAATGTGTGAAGTGAGGTGATATGGTCCATGCATTCGATCTCTATCATTTGCATCGTGGTATGATCTCTATCATTCCTTTGTGTGTAAGGCCAAGGTCTATGGAACTTACACGTTAAGTGAGTTGTAAGAGTATCTATCATACATCTACTTACAACAATACCATATCAAGACACTAGCCTAGCAACGATCTAAACTAGATGCCTCTAATTTATCAATTGCAAGTTTTACGTGGCTTAGGGCTTTCGGAGATAGAATCGGTCTTACCTACGAACATGAACCACAACGAGGATAACCAAGTTATTAGCAACTCGTTGTAAATCAGATATTGACTATAGTAGGAGAGACAGACACCCGCTAGCCACTTATGCAAAACTAGTTGCATGTCAGTCGTGGAACCGGTCTCATGTACGATGACATGTAAGGTTGGTCCGGGCCGCTTCATCCCACTATGCCACCAATATCCAAAGTACATAGAAGATGCAATAACACGATCATCATCGCCCACATATAAACATATGTGTACTACCCGTGCAAAGCACCTACGCATAGATCAGGCTCTGATACCACTATTGGGTCCGCAACATAGAAAACAAAAAATTTCCTACGATGAGAACTATATGCCAAGATCTATCTACTAGATACAGAGCAACGGGTGGACATACATCTGGAGAACTTACCCTCGAAGACAACGAGTTTTGTTAACGAGTAGGAACTCGTGGTTGCTGTAGTCGTATGCTTGCCGATCTCAAGATCGTGTGGAAGTCCGAGCGCCGCAAATCAGCAGGGCATCCGTCCTCGCACACACGGTCAAGCCACCGGACAACCTCCACCTCCTCGCTCCAGCGAATCAGCGGAAGCAGCAACTCCTTCCAGACACAAGGCCATCGGGAACATGTATCTCGCTAATCCGAGACCATGGGGAAATATCTAGAGGGGGAGAGAGATCCTTCACGAGGAGGTGTGGTTTGTGAGAGGGGAGAGGGGGGCTTTATATAGGAGGGAGGGAGACCCCTCCCCTCCCATAGCCGGTGCATGAGGGGGGGGGGACTCCTCCCCTCCTTCATTCATGTGGTGAACCTCCACTCACATAAACATGGCCTCCACCCAAAATCCCACTCACATGTATTTAATTTCCACCAAATTAAATGCAACTCTCAATTAATAAAACTCTTTTATTTATTTTATTCAGAATTTTGTTAATTACTTTAATTAACAAACATTCACATAAAACCCCTTGCAACATTTCAATATCACATGAAGAACCACTTTCTGCAATTTCACCCGAAACAATTCCGGTTTCTATCGAAACAATTCCTGTGCTTTGCAAACCTTTTGTCTGGAACATATGTGCTCCTAAATGGTGTCTGGCAACCCTTAAGTGTGTCACCCTATGGTTCGCGAATAATGCAGACATGATTGAGACTCCTCTCAGATCAATAATCAGAAGCGGGACCTGGAGATCCATACTGACTCCTGCATATTCAACGATGACTTCTGTGATCGTGAGAACCTTTAACGTCAGCAATTTAATCCCTTTGTCTCATGATATAATACATGTCCGAGATTCGATCATCGGTATCCAAATACCTAGTTTGATCTCGTTACCGACATGCACTCTTTTCTCGTTCCCGTGATATAACATTCTAGTGATCACATCACTTGCTTGCAAGCTATCTTAATGTGATATCACCGAGAGGGCCCAGAGTATATCTATCCGTCATCGGGATTGACAAATTCCACTCTTGATCCATGAGCCTCAACATAACACCTTCATAGCACTGAACCCACCTTTATGGTCACCCTGTTACGGTGTGACGTTTGATGTTATCAAGATACTCTTCCGGTGTTAGCAATTAACATGATCTCATGGTCTAAGGACTAAGACTACTTTTTATGATGTTATAGCAATATAAACATAATGACTTGATCGTAATGCTATACTTTGGATGAATGTTCATCACATCATTTCACAAATGCTGTGACCTTGTTATTAACAACATCCAATGTCCATGATCAGGAAACCTTGATCATCTTGTTAATCAACAAGTTAGTCTATAAGAGAGGCATAACTAGGAACCCTTTTTGTTTATTAAACACACATGTATTGATGTTTCCTATCAATACAATTATAGCATGCAAAATAAACATCTATCATATACAACGAATACATAATAACAACTTTATTATTGCCTCTCAGGGCATATTTCCTTCAAAAACGACTTGCTAGTTAATGCTGCTAAAGAAAAACATGCTTATGAAATTAGAGCTAGAAGTGGTGCTGCTACCCAGGATCCTCTATATCCCGAGGGGCATCCCAAAAGAATTGAGCAGGATTCTCAGCAAGCTGAAAATAGTGGTTCTACTCATAAGAAAAGGAAAAAGAAACATAAAATTGTTGTAGAACCCTCTGAACATGCTATAGATCCTAATAGTATATCTATCTCTGATGCTGAAACTGAAAGTGGTAATGAAGAAAATGAAGTTCCCAGTGAATAAAAAGTTGAAGAAGAACCTGAAGACCACCTTAAGAATACTAAATACACCAAAGAAGATTTTATTGCTAAGAAACATGGTTGTGAAAGAGAACCTTGGGTCCAAAAACCTATGCCTTTCCCTGATAAGAAACACAAGTCAAAGGAAGATGAACATTATAATAAGTTTTGTGAGTGGATGAAGCCTTTATTCTTGCAAATTCCTTTGACTGATGCTATTAAATTGCCTCCTTACTCAAAGTATATGAAGGACGTTGTCTCGAATAAAAGGAAGATCCCTAATGAAGAAATTTCTACTTTGCTTGCTAATTATTCCTTCAATGGCAAGGTTCCTAAGAAACTTGGAGACCCAGGGACTCCAACTATCCCTTGCTCTATTAAGAATAGTTATGTTAGAACTGCTTTGTGTGATTTGGGAGCTAGAGTTAGTGTTATGCCTTTCTCTCTCTATAAGAGGCTTCAGCTTGAAAAATTGATACCAACTGATATATCTTTGCAAATGGCTGATAAATCTACCACTATTCCTGTGGGTATATGTGAGGATGTACCTGTTCAAGTGGATCATAATTCCTTGATATTAACTGATTTTGTTGTGCTTGAAATGCCTAAAGATGATAATATGTCTATTATTCTTGGGAGACCTTTTCTTAATACTGCAGGAGCTGTTATTAATTGTAATCAAGGAAAGGTGACTTTCAATGTTAATGACAAGGAACATACTGTCTATTTCCCCAAGAAGATTGAAAGGACTTATGGTTTGAATTCAATTGAACATGTTGAGGGCATTCAAGTTGGAGAAATATATTGTCCCATACTAAGAGAAAAATTTGAAACTATTATGATTGGGACCATTGCTATCAAGGTTGAGGTAACATAATCATTAGTGGAATACAAAGTTTTGTCTCATATGCAATTGTTTTGGTAGCAAGACTTGATCAACCTTGTTAACAAAAGGATTCCATTGAACAGAACAAAACAATGTTTTCATTATGATTATCTTCGTTTATTTCTATCCTTTGCATTTTAGTTTTTGCTTTCGTTTTGTTTTCTTTTTGTTGTTAGTTGCTTGCATGTTAGAGTGTCTTAGAACTTTTCTAGTTCTAGATTTGTTGTGTCCTTGCATCATGTTTCCAAAAAAAATCTGTCTGTCAGAAAAATCATTCTTCTATGCCTGAAAATGTCCAAAAATAAAGTGTCTCAAAAAATTCCAGTATATATTAAATTTTTACGTGAAAAAAGGGGCAGAGGAGTACCTGGGAGGTACCAGGGGGGCCCACCAGGCAGGCACACCACATGGTGGCGCGGCCAGCCCTGGGTGGCGCCATGCCCTGGTGTGGGCCACCCCTGGCCCCCCACTAACTCTCTCACCTACCACTTTCTTCTCTCTCCCGAGTAAGCTCTAGTTCATTGCTCAAAATCGCGTTCTTGCTATGCTTGCTCTCGATTTTTTCGATCTCCTTGCTCAGCCCATCTTTCTTGCTGAAATTTGGAGCATTTGTTCCCTGGTATGTGACTCCTCCCCTTGTCCAAGTAGATTTGTGTTTAGTGGATTATATCTTGAGTATTTTGCTGCTGTAGGTGAGTGGTTATGAGAGCTTGTAAGCTTGTTAGATGCTTAGAGATATAGTTTTGATGCATGCTTAGGCCTCTTGCAAGTCCCTATGAGTAGAATCCTTCATTATATTTACTTTGCAATCACTTGTTTAATAGGTGTTCAAATTTCAGAATACCAAGCATGAACAACCATACTTTTGGAGAGATATTTGAGAGTGATGAACCTAGGAGGTCGAGGCCCTCAAGAACAGCCTCTCAGGCTAGGCCATCATACAACGAAGATCTCACTGCAACTCGTATTGGTAGTGAAAGGGATGATGGGGATGCTCACCCATCCTCTTTTCCTTGTTTTACTTTCTTACAAGCTGCAGGTATTCTTGATGATTTCTTGCTACTGATTGAGAGGGTTGGTTTGACCTCATATATGCAAGATGAGAGTGCGCAATACGCTATGCTCACCAAAACTTTTGTTGAGAGCTTCACGTTTACTAACACATCCTATTAGTCGACTGTCTCTTTTAAAATCTACAATCTGCCCTTCACCATGCCTTTGGAGAGATTTTGTAGTATTGTAGGTGTACGCATGACAGGGACCATGAAGAAAATTCAAGGGCGACCCGCTGATTTATTGGATCTTTACCGAGGGGTGACCAATGATGATGACCGCCTGGCGTAGCGCGGAAAGATAAGAAATATCCAACTCCCTTCTCTTAGATACTTTGCATATTATCTTGCTACTAGCGTGCTTGGTAGGGAGAACACAAGTAATATCTCCAACTATCATTTAGCGTTCCTTGCTGCTGCGCTTAACAACGATACTCGGTACAATCTTGGCTTGCTTATTGCTCGTCGCCTAGCTGCTAGGGGGTATCTATCTATGGGGGCATCATTGCCTCACGTATAGTCAATGCATTAGGTCTTTCAGTGGATCCCTATGATGATATGCTGGCACCACAGAGGCTTGACCTTGTTGCTATGAAAACTCATCACTTTGTCACTGCTACTTCTGATTTGGATAGTCTAGTATATAGGATGCTTTTCACTGACGGGGATGAAAGGGAGATCCTTTTGCCACATCCTTCTTTGTTTAGTGTTCACAGGAGACCGTGGTCGCGCTCCAAGGAGGAGGTGGACGAGCAGCTTCGCTTGTTGGGTTTCCACGAGCAGCACCAGGAGGATGTGCCCTCCTATGATTACTCCGCACATTATGGAGGGACGTACTCGAGCTTGCACCAGGACGAGGGTACTTCCTCGTCGTACTATGGTGACACTTCATCCTGGCCAGCTTGGGATTGATACCCACTTAGGCCAAAATCCTAAGCTTGGGGGGAGGTACGCCGACACCGCACTCATCTTCATATCATGTTGCGTCGGTACTTTGTATATTCATGTTTTCGTTCTCTTTTTAGTTTTCGTTCTTCTTTTGCTTTTGCTTTCTAAAAACACAAAAAGACCAAAAATATTTCTGTTGTTTCTCTTTGGTTTGCTTCTTCTTTTTGCCTTGGTTTGTTTTTCCCTTTTTGCTTTGTTTGAACTATTCGAAAAACCCAAAAAGATTTTGCTTTGCTTGTTTTTCCCTTTTGGTTCTTGTTTAAAAATCAAAAACACCAAAAATATTTGTCATTCTTCTTTGGTTTTGTGAGTTTGCTATAGGGTTCAGCAGTCCTCAGTGGAATATTGGTTTCATATTATTATTCAAGCCACACAAGTGAAGAGCAATAATGAGGATTAATGACAACTTGAGGCATGGTAAGAGGCTAGTAACGAACTCTATTTGTTTTCATTTTTGTACATATACTCATCACTGTGGGCATGCTTAGTCTGTTCATGTAGGGTGTATGTTATCTTTGGATGCTTAGTAGTTCTTGCTTTCGTATGATTAGCTCCAGCTCGCTAATAGTTTGTAGCATGTCTTATGAATGTCTGCTTGCATTGCTCTATTCATAAATTGGTATGACACCGCGGTATCCTCCTCAGAATGTTTCATTTGATTGACTTGGCACATGCTCACGCATGTACATGACTGTAATAATCAGTTAAACCTCGATGAATTATTTTGCCTTAAGGATCTTGAATCACTTTCATGCCATGAGTAGTCCTGTTTTGTTACAAGCATGATAATGACAGCTATTGCTCTCTCGTTTGTCGCTCCCTTACTATTGCTAGCCTCCACTCCCACTGAGTGTTTTACTCATGTTTCCAACTCCCTTAAACCAAATACTGCCAAAGTGTCCACCATACCTACCTATTAGCATCATTTGCTACTTCCGTGCATATTCAATATGCCTTATTTTCTTCCGAATAAAATGTTTGCTTGTTATGAGAAAATTAGTTAGTAAAGCTCTCACGAACTTGATGACACACTTTATTTCCTGCACTTAATAAACTTGAACCATTGTGAACTCTCCATGAAAGTTATATGCTTGCAAATTATAGGCTGGGGATTAGCAGAACCGTGTTGTCACAGGGAACGCTTTCAACACTTGTAAATATATACCCAGTTGATGCCTTGCTCTTTTGATTGCGGATGTCGTCGGTGTGAAACAAAAGGGGAGCTTGTAAGTCCATGGAGTTATGTATGTGTGTTAGAGAAACGCCTAGGCCGCTGGTCTAATCCATGCTGACATGGTGGAAACCTGTAGCGTAACCATAATGATATCTATGAAGCATTCTTCTTATAAAAAAAGAGAGAGATAGCTATTGAGAAAAATAAAAAAAGAGATTTATGAAAAGAGGAAAGAGATAAAAAAGCACCATTTTCCCATGGTAAATAAGAAGATTGTTGAGATACTCATTGTCTGCTTGCCTTATCATTTTGATATGCGGATTCTTTCGTATCATCGGGCAAGGGGTACCCCATTGGCGGTTCTCAATGATACACACATATTTACAATGACAAGAACTTACCGGTAACTAAAGTTGAGTAGCATGAGGAGCGGCCCTCGTACTCAAGGGACTTGGGATTTTCAGTTTATAGTCTGTCAAGCATATAACTCAGATTGGACCTCACTTTCACCTTAACCACATTAAAGATGCTTATGACAGGGGCAATGAGAGCTCAAAGCTAATGAGTACCATACTTTCAGCATTTGGAAGCCTTTCAAATTATTCAAAACCTTTTCTTTTACTTGTTGAGTCTCCACATATTCTCTGAGCACCTTTTTGAGAGCATAGTTGTCATTCTTTGTGTTTGTCCCATTGCTTGATTATTTGTGTTATGACTTTGATGCTTATATCCTTGATATCTTTACTTCTAGTCATCACTTGAACTTCAGAGGTGCCTTGACATTCATAATCAAAGGCAAGCGAGGGGGTGGCCACACCACCTGGTGGCGCGGGCCAGGCCGCGTCAGGGGGTGGTGTGGGCCCCCCAGGCACCCCCTCGGCCTCTCTCTTCGCCTATAAGGAGCCTTCTGACCTAAAAACTTCGGGGGGTTCGATGTTTTTCCAGAAGGAGTTCCGCTCCGCCGCCACCACCAGATTCCATGAAACAGCACCAGAAACTCCGTTCTGGCACCCTGCCGGGACGGGGAGTTGGAGGAGATCATCGCCATCATCATCACCATCGCTTCTCCATCGACCATCCATGTTTCCCCCATCTATGAGTGAGTAATCCCCCGCTATAGGCTATGGGGATGGTAGGGATTGGATGAGATCGTTCATGTAATGGCATCAGATTGTTAGGGCATGGTGCCTAGTATCTTCTATTAGTGCTTTATGACTTTGTTGTGACTTGTTATGCTTAATGCTTGTCACTAGGGCCTGAGTGCCATGATTTTAGATCTGAACATGTTATTGATTCATTATGATAGTATTGTTTATGGTCTTACCTGCAAGTTGTATACACACATTGTTGTCCGGAACCAATGGCCCCGAAGTGACAGAAATCAGGATAACCGGAGGGAATGGCTTTGATGTGAGGATCACATGTGTTCACGGAGTGTTAATGCTTTGCTCCGGTGCTCTATTAAAAGGAGCACCTTAATTGCTAGTAGTTCCCTTGAGGCCCCGCTGCAAACGGGCTGGCGGGACAAAAGATGTTGTGCAAGTTCTCATTGCGAGCACGTATGACTATATATGGAACACATGCCTAGGATTATCTAGTACTTGGATGCTTTATCTTATTTATATGCAATTGCCCTATGTTCTGATTGCTATGTGATTTGTCTTGTGCATGCAACGCCCGTCCATCCATCCCTATGCCTACCGCACTCGAATCCCACTGTTTACTACTATTGTTACTACTGTATTTACTTTGCTACTACTGTTACTTTGCTATTCCTACTACAAAACTGTTGCTACTGATAAACTGCTGTGAGCAAGATTGTTTCCAGGTGCAGCTGAATTGACAACTCAGTTGTTAAGGCTTATAAATATTCTTTGGCTCCCCTTGCATCGAATCAATAAATTGGGTTTCACTTCCCTCGGAAATACTGCGATACACCCCCTATACTTGTGGGTCATCAGTCCCTCATCCCTTAACCCATCGTTCCTGTGCTGTGTGAGGTAGTTTCTTGTGTTGTCTCGTGGTTCGGAGCTGGAGAAGTGCACCCGATGTGGTGACCGAGATCGTCGGGTATGCCCCACCTGCCGAGGGATGCTGTGACGGCGTGGGGATCTCTCGGGTTGATGTATGATTCCTTGTTCTGTCTATGCAAGGGATGCACCCACCATACCGAGATTGATTAGAATGGATCGATGGAGAGCTGCACGGGGATCGTTGGGTGCTAGTTGAGTTGTGAACGGGTATGTTTGTGCAGCAACAATTGCCGCTTGAGCTATTTTTGCTTTGATGTGCCCTGTTGGATTTATCGACATAAATGAAAAATCGAGGTCTCGTTAGTTTGTTTCTTTCAACTTCAGGGATATTCTATAGTCACGAGGATCCTCTCCTTGGTTGCGCTCCTCTGGTTATGCTTCCTGATCCCCAGGTAGAGCTTAGTTGCGCCTACCGTAGGCTGGATTCATCGACTAGCCTTTTCCTTTAATCGAGTTGCCTCTGCATTCTTAGTAAGTCCCTCTTTTTGTGATGAAGCAAGTATTGGTATGCTAGTAGATCTTCACGTATCAACTGTCATTGGGACTGCGCCCGAAATTACTGCCCTTGCTTTTTTCCATGCTTCAGCTGGTAGCCGGAGAGTTTGCCTCTCGCCTCTACGTGGTTCTTCTCCTCCTGGTATTATGCGGTTGTTCGTCAGGTCTCCTTCATTTTTGTGATCTCCTGCATTGCTATCTGACAAGTTACCATTGGGGTCAAGGATAGGGTTACCGTTGGAGTCGAGTTGTGTTGAGGTTTCCCCGATGATTACGCACACTTGGTGGTGCATTATATATGAACTAGTGACGTCATCGTTGGATCCAAGGGAGACACTGTTTTAGGGATTGGTGAAGTCCAGCGGTTCCTGTTCTGGATAGATTTCGGCCATCCTGATTCCGAAGTCGATTCTTTTGCCGCTTTCTTTGGGTTCTGTATTTACCGGGCTTGATCCACGTGGTGGATTTAGCTGAGATCCTAACCCGAGGAAGGTACCATCGTAAAGACCATCAAGATCCCCTAGATCTACTGTGTTTTCAGTGTTTCCTTCATCTCTCTTTGCCTGGAGTGTAGTTTCTGCGGATGATCTAACAGATGATGCGGGTATCGCCATAGGCATAGATTTTTCAATCAATGGTCCTGATGGAGCCGACAGGAGCGATTCTTCGGGATCCTCCACTTGAAAGTGGAAACTTCCGATGATGAGGTCGGATCCGCCGTTGAAGTCGACGGGTACCGAAATAGGGGTGGGCGGGCATGGAGCCGCTTCCATTGGGTTGATGCTTGATGAATAGGGGTCCACCGAATCCATGACTCCAACGCTCAGGTTTCCCATAGACGGCACCAATTGACGAGGGGTAACCTTGGAAATGTCCATAGTTATGGACTTAGGGTTTTGCGGAAAAGAGAACGCTGGGGATTCCGTCGGATGTCAGGCAAACAAGGGAGTCGAAGTCGCCTGATTATTGATAGATAATACTATTATAGATTGCTCAGGTTTTTTTGGTACCTCTCCATTGGCTTCTCCCAGCCTATATATAATAGGCTTGGTCCCAAAGCCATATACAGATAGGTTACTTATTTATGATTACAACACCAATACAACATCCGTTCCTATTTCCTTATCTAATACAACTAAGGCTTCCATTGGATGCTTCTTGGGCCTTCAGCTTTGAGTCTTCATGGGCCATGAGCCTTTATACAGGGCAACAAAACATAAGCACCCAGGTGATCATACCTATGTTAGTATTCATACCCTTGAATACTGAGGAACGCCTTACGCAGGAAGGCGTATGTTGATGAAGACGAGCAGCACCAAGCACCCCAAGTGTGGTGCCTCCGAAGTACTACACACGTCCGATGTAGGTAGCGTCTCCCGGGCTCCGATCCAGCCGAGCAGTGGAAGAGGAATATGGCGGACCGAAGATCACACGACGGTAGTGTGAAAGTGGAGAACTCAAAACCCTCGAGGTCCTCTCCAATATTACGGAGAAATCCTCAAAGTAAATGAGAGAGAAAGAAGAGAGAATGGGATGATTGCAAGGGGAGGGGGAGACCCCCTATATATAGTGGGAGGGGAAGGGCACCACCCAAGGGATAGGTGGTGTGGGACTAAACCCCACAGCTGGCGGCCACCAAGGGGGAGCCTCCAGCCCTAGGTGGGCCCCACTTGGGCAACCCACCAAGCCTTGGCCGGCTAGCCCTCCTCCCTAGGCTCCTTGCCCCTTTGGGCCTCCCCTCCGGGTGAGGCCCATTAGCAATGGGATGCCTATAAAAATAAACTAAACTAAATATTTTAATATTAATTCAACTAATTAATATAAAATACACATATTATTATATTCCTTCACTCCGAAAGTCCTTCCAGATCCCCTGATCAACATCCGGTGTTACCCAGAACTATTCTGGTTTCTCTCTCTCTATTTCTCCTACGCTACTACATCTATCCCTATGCGTCCCCACCCTCAAGCGTGACATCCTTCGGTTCAGGAACACTCCGGACATGATTGAGACCTCTCTCATATCAATGATCATCAGCGGGACCTGGATGCCCATGATGAACCACATGCATTCCATGAATCTTATCGCTCGAACCATTAACGTCGTTTCCCATTCCCTTTGCCACTTGATTCCTAGTTCATCCGAGACTTGATATTTGGTTGTTCGATCTCGTTACCGATGAACTTGTTTACTCGTTCCCATGTTGTTGCATTCCATGACCCAATCACACGCTTGCAAGCTTCGTTAATGCAACGTCACTGAGATGGCCACATGCATCTATCCGTTACATGGATTGGCAAATCCTAGTCTTGATATGTATTCTTCTACGCGCCCCTTTGGGAAACCTGAGTAGTACCTTTTTGATCACCTAGTCATAGTATGATACTTGATATCTGCTTGTTGGCTCAAAATATATCAAGCTCGTTGGGGAACCCCAAGAGGAAGGTATGATGAGCACAACAACAAGTTTTCCCTCAGTTATGAAACCAAGGTTATCGAACCAGTAGGAGCAAGGAAACACCTCCAAGGTGTTGTTTCCAACTTGGAATCCTACACAACACAACCACAGAACTTTGCCCCCAACTTATAGTGAGGTTGTCAATCTCACCGGTTTTGCTGAAAACAAAGGATTAAATGTATTGTGTGGAAGATAGTAATTGCTTCCAGAAAGTAAACAGAAAACAGTAAATAGCTTGTAGATTGATGGTAAAAGAATGGACCGGGGTCCATAGTTCACTAGAGGTGATTCTCCTTAAGATAGATGACATGTTGGGTGAACAAATTACAACGGGGAATTGACAGACACCGAGAAAGCATACATGCATATACTAATCATCTTGACTCCTAAGAGATTTGATTGGGCATTACAACATTATACATAGACCGTAATCCAACTGCATCTATGATTAATAATCCACCTTCAGGTTATCATCCGAACCCCCTCCAGTATTAAGTTGCAAGCAATAGATAATTGCATTAAGCAAAGTGTGTAAAGTAAACAATAGGATTATTCTATGAACAAAGGATTGCTGTTTTCTCCCTAGTACCAACAACACATCTAGTACCTTAGAGATTTCTGTCACTTCCCTAGATTCCTAGAGGCATGAACCCACTATCGAGCATAAATACTCCCTCTTGGAGTTGCTAGCATCTACTCGGCCAAGATAGCTACTAACAACGGAAAGCATGCAAGATCACAAATAACATAGACATGATAGAATCAATAATGAATCTGAAATAGCATCTCAATATCCATCGGATCCCCGAAAACACAACATGTAGGATTACAAATAGATGATCATGAACGGAGCTCACAAGATCTAAACATGGTAGCACAAAGGAGAAGAACCAACCATCTAGCTACTACATGGACCCGTAGTCCAGGGATGAACTACTCACGCATCACACCGGAGGCAGACATGGTGATGAAGAAGGCCTCCAGGGTGATCTCTCCCCTCCGGTAGGGTGCCGGGAAGAGCTTCAGATCCCTCCCGATCTAGGGATGGAGATGGCAGTGGTGTGAACACCCGGATTTTTAATCCCAGATGCCTGTTATGCCATACATCACAATCCCAGGATTACCATTTTTGCGAGACATAACAGATTGGATATCACGGTACATCATCCATTACAAACCATAATACAGTCTTACACAAATAAAGGATCTCATGATCCAGTCTTAATACAAACAAGTAGAAGAATAATAAGCTTAGCGGTGGGCTCCATCTTCAGTGTCACGGGCAATGCTGATGATGGGAGATGATCCTAGTTGTCGTAGCCGTCCTGCTGTCCTTCTTCCGTATAGTCCTCCTCATAGCCTGGCCACGGGAATTGCCAGGGACAAAGCCATGAGTACTCTTTAAGTACTCGCAAACTATCACTAACAAGTAAGGTAGTTCTAGTAGGAATCCTAAGCTCTAAGTTTATTTGCAAAAAGGTAGATTTATCTAAACTGAGTTCAGAAGTAAAGAAAACTAAGTAAAAGTTCTAAATCACTTTAAGTTGGGAACCTAGTTTTCATATTCACAACCCTGTTGTGGTCAACTCAAAATCATAGTTCACTTCACAAGTCATTTTGAAAACATTTGACGACGGAATAGTATGGCCACTCCAACTGTCCATGACCGCGGATGCGGCTATTCGAATAGTTTGACACTCTGTAGAGGTGGTACACTTTCACCACAAAATTTGATACATCCGTCAGGGATAACCCTGAATCATCATACTTAGTATGCGGATAATCAATCATAACCTTTCAATTACACACTCTAGTATAGGCACCTCCCCCATGAGCTTGGCCTCCTAGCCATGGCCATCTGCCATCCTAGGCACTGCATAGGTGTACATCATCAAGAGGTAGCCTTAGCTCAAACCTCTTCCGCGAGGGAACCCATACTAATGCATATAAACTTCCGGCTAAGCCTTACCCAATTTAGGTATTGTGGTTGTATGGTAAAATTTGAATGGTATCGCATCTGAACCCAACCATCAGTTTTTATAAAGGGCTAAGGCTCATGCCTCAACATTTTCATCATCAAAAACCATTTGTGTTTCTCAACACATGTCAAAACATTTCAATAGAATGACTCATCATTCCAAGGTTTTCGTAAGCATTTGCACCAAGTATTCCCATCTAAAGTGATCAAGTTTTATGCTTAGCACTAGCCACTAAGTTAAGAGTGTTCACTGACGAGGGATGCTAATCTCAATCTCATGCCATAGAATGACATCTAGTATAGGTCAAGTTTTATACTCTTTATGCTATCTAAACTATTTTCTAAAATCTCACAAAGCATTACTAGGAGTAAAGAAACTTTGATAAAGCAAAAGTAAAACTTGTAAGTAAAACTTGGGATGGTTATAAATCAAGGGGTATAACCAAAGCATGCCTAATGCATCTTGCTTAGGTTATCTTGTATCTAGTGATGGCGTGCAAGTATTAGCTTTCCAATAATAGCTTGCATAGTTAAGAAAATTGCAAGTGTTAGCTTGCCTTGATTGGTGCAGTGATTGAAGTTCTATTCGTCTTCTTTGGGGTAGAACTCCTCCTCCTCGTAGACTTGGTCGGTACTATCGTCTATAAATACATACGGGATACACAATCACCAAACAATACTTAACTAGTCTATTTAGCACACTAAGGCACATACTTGATGATCTAGTATCATCACAATCATCACACGATTTAATGAACTAGTTTCATTTATTTTATTTGAGAAAAGTAATTTCTACTCATTGAAATTAATTAAGATTTAATATTCTCCAATTAAAATATGGGATCATGTGGACACATGTCATCACCACATATTATAATACATGGGAATGTGATTTAAATGTTGGATCATATTTCAATAAGTTTAAGTTTATTATTTAAATGATTTAAAGTGACTAGAAATGCCTATATAGCATTATTTTGGTACTAGTTCAAAGTCACTGCATGCAAACCTAAATATTATTACATATTCAGATAGGTATTGTCAAATGTGATTTTTGAGAGTTGGAATCAACTCAAAAGCCATTATGGTTGATTTTTGAAAAAAAATTGAATGTAGAAAAGTCTCTGTTTTGTTATTTTTACTATATGTGATCTATAACTCCAATTGATTTAAATCCAACGGGCTTGGATAGATATTTTAATTATCTTCTTAACAAAATTTGAATCATTCATTTTGGTTTAGTAGAACTCTCTTCATTGATTTTTAAACTAGTGGACAAAATTGAGTTTAAACTTAATTAGAAAAATCTTTATTTGAATCTGCGGGATAAGGCGGAAAACTAAATGGGCCGGCCCAGTGACGCTCCGCGGCGCAGAGGGCAACTGATAGGAGGGTCCACACGTCAGCGAGACATCTAACTCGAAGTGGTATCTGCTAATCTAGACCGTTCGATCAAATTCTAATCTAACGACCAGAGTTCATCGTCGATGACGAACTGGTCGCCAGCGAGAACTAACCCTAGCGGCTCAGTGGGGGTCGATTGGGGGCTTACCAGGGCTCCAGCTAATGTGGCGATGGGGGCGGTCGAACTGGTGGACGATGGCTGACTCAGGCGTGGTCGCGACAGCTCCTGGGGTGGTCGCAATCGATGGCTCCCTTTCTCCTCTGCTGTGGCGAGCTCTGGCACAATTCTGATGACCGAGGGCTCGAACGGCTCTAGGAATGGTGTGAGGGGATTAGTGGAAGGTGGTTAGTGTTGGAGTGTGGAGAAATGGGGTTGGGGAGGTCTCCTTTTATAGCTCGACGAGGGGACCGTGAGGTGCGATGGTGAGCTCGTCAGTGACGATGGTACAGGGGGCTAATGGCATGGGAGAGGTAGGCGGACGGTGCTCTGCCTCCTGGTGGTCATCTACGGTGTAATGGCGCGGCTAGGGGCGGTGGAGTTTGGTCGGGCGTGGCTGGCGCTCTGAGCGGGAGCGGCGGTGTTCGACGCGGCTCACAGCGGGTGCTAGTCGCACGATGGGAAATGGACATGTCCGGGAGTGTGCTGGGGTCAAGGCGGAGCGGCGTGCGCGGGCTATCATCGAGGGGCGGCGTGTGCTGCCTTGTCGGGCACGGCGCACTGGCGTGCTCCAGACACGGCGCAGAGGCTTGGTGCATGGCTGCTCTGAGGTGGTCCAGTGCTCGGCTGCATCCGTGGGGTGGACAGGGGGTCGCGGTAGGGTGCGGCGGAGCTAGGGGACATGCTGGGTAGGTGCGGCGTGATCTCTGGTGCGTCGGCAATGGTCGGCCGGCGACGACCATATTCGGGAGGCGTGCCACTGTACTCCACATCGAAGGGGGATGTTGGTCTGGGCTGGGTTGGATCAGAGGGGACATGGGAGAGTAAAGAGGGCAATGCATTGAAGGATCACTGCTCAAAACAGTAGAATTAGGCTAGAGTTTATTCTGTGTCTGCAAGGTGTTCGGTCAAATGGCCGCAAAAAAGTTCTATTTGAATTTTGAGAAGATTTTTGGTGAGTGTGTTAGTCATAAGCTTGATCATCTATGATTGCATGGGATTGTCAAGGTGAACTCATTTGAGTGGTTTTTGAAAAAGTGGGATCTATGCATATGAAGTGGATTGAAATTTCAAATGCCACTTAAAATTAGTGGCTAAGGGTTTTTGTAAGCTTGTAAAGTGGGCCTTGGTAGATCTTTACTTGTACTAGCAAGGGGTGAAAAGAGTTAGAATTATTTCTGTTAAGAATTTACTTCTAGGAACACCTAAAGTGGCCTAGTAGATTAAAATGGCACAAATGACCATTCACATTTATTAATCTTATTTGATTTCTTTTTCTTTGGATTTTATTTTTGAATGATCTATATGATGTGGCATTCACCTTTGAATCATTTCACAACCATTAGAACAATCAAACATGTCAATTTCAAACAATTGTATATTAATGCAAACACACATGCATTCATAATTGTTTTTAATAATAAAAGTTTTTGTTAACCCTAAATTGGGTGATTTGGATCTTGATAACTTTGATTAAAGAGTTGGGATGTTACATGCGGCTACAGACTCTTTCGTGGAATTTTGATCAGGTCCTTAGGGTTTTCATCTCGGAGGCAATATATAGGCGAAGGGGCAAGGTCGGTGGAGGCTCGAGGGGCCCACACCACCCCCTGGCGCGGCCTGGGCTGGCCCGCGCCACCAGGTGGTGTGGTCACCTCGTGGCCCTTCTCCGCCTCGTCTTCTGGTTCCGTGAGTCTTCCGGTAAAATATTGACTTTAGCTTTTGTCCGGTCCAATTCCGAGAATATTTCTTTTCCAGCTTTTCTGAAACCAAAAACAGCAGAAAACAGGCAACTGGCACTGTGGCATCTTGTTAATAGGTTAGTTCTAGAAAATGTGTAAAAATACTCCAAAGTGTGGACAAAACATAAGAAAGTAGATATAAAACACGCATGGAACATCAAAAATTATAGATATGTTTGCAACGTATCAACATCCCCAAGCTTAACTCCTACTCGTCCTCGAGTAGGTAAGTGATAAAATAGAATAATTTTTGAGGTGACATGCACCATCACAATCTTGATAAAGGTATTTGTAAAACATTGATAGTTGGGATCATAGTACTTTAACATAGCATGAAAGACACAGTTCTAACAATAAGACATAGCAACTATGTTATAACATGAAAAGGTACAAACAAAAGATTCATGAATAGCAATGCTTTGAAAGACGTTTGTTTGTTTCACATATAGAAAATGTAATGAGAATGGTATTCAACTTGTCCCTCATAGTGTAGCAAAACATAAATGCATAGGACACCTTCAAAGTTCATAAGGGTGACTAGATACAAATAGTTTAAGAACAAGCAATATCAAGGTTATGAATCAATCAACAAGTCTTGGGACAATGCACATTAAACTAAGAATGGCCACTATGCTCTCTCAATAGGTGCTTAAAGATAGAGCAAGGAGACTCAACATAAAAAGTAAAAGAAAGGCCCTTCATAGAAGGAAGCAGGGATTCAAGTCTCATAAAGAGCTTCCAAAAATTATGGTACTTATTAGCTTTCAACTCTCATTGCCCCTATCATAAGCATCTTTAGGTGATTATGGTTAAAGTGAACAAATATGAGGATATGCTTGACAAGTTATAAGCTTAAAATCTCATGCCCCTTACTTACGAGTACCGTTCCTCATGCTACTCAAGTTTAGTCACATGTAAGTTCTTGTCATTTTAAGTACATGTGTATCATAGAGAACCGCCAACGGGGTAACCCTTGCACATAATACACGAGCTATCCCACAATCAAAATGACAAGGCAAGCAGAGCATCTCAGCATCCTTTTATTTCCAATTTACATAAGCATCTTTTTTTCTCTTTTTTCTTTCTTTTTCCTTTCCTATTTGCATAGGTTTTTTTATATAAGGGATGCTTCATAGATTTCTCACTATGGTTATGCTACAGGTTTCCACCATGATTAGGCTTCACTTAGACCAGCCGCCCAGACGTTTCTCTAACACATATACAAACTCCATGAGCCTTACAAGCTCCCCTTTTATTTCACACCGCCGGGATCCATAAGCAAAAGAACATGATATCAACTAAATAAAGTGCAATGTTGAAAGCGTTCCCCATGATAACATGGTTCTGCTAATTCACAACTTACAAAACACAAGCATATACGCAACATAGATGGGTATAATGGTTCAAGTTTATTAAGTGTAAGAAAAGTAAAGTGTGCCATCAAGTTCGTGGGAGCTTTAATCATTAGTTTTCACATAACAAGTTTAATTCGGAATGTAGATAAAAACATGAATATACTTGAAATAGCAAATGCTAATAGGTAGGTATGGTGGACTCTTTGGAATAACTTGGTTTTATTTGGAGTTGGATGCATGAGTGGAACTCATACTTGGTATGGAGGCTAGCAAAAGACTGGGAGCAACCAACTAAGAGAGCAATAATGGACATAATCATGCAAAGCGACAAAACATTATTGATTAAAGCATAAAGTGATATTACAAGTTGAAAACTAAATGATCATAGAGGCTATGGTGACTTGGTATAGTCTTAACATGGTGTGAGCATGCGCCAAGTCAATCCAAATAAAGCATCAAAGGAGAATACCACAATATTATGCTTTTATATGCTAAAACAACGCATGACTCTTTCAAGGCACATTAACCAATCTCAATTGTTTGTAACGTCATGCTACAACAATAATCACTAAGCATAGAGTCAAAGCAATATCAAGCATGACATGATAAAGTCTAAGTCACAGTCAAAAACAAGCTCCTTTTATACCACTTAAGCATGAACTTTCCTACTCTTTTCCAATCCAAATCATCTCATTTGAAACTATGTATGAATGCATGGGTCCAACCAACTTTATTTAAGCAAACCAAGCAAACAAAAACTAAGAACGAAAACGAAGACGCTCTAAGAACAACACAATTGTGCATGAAACAATAAAAATGAAGTGTTCGGAAGAAACCTGAAATTTTTATTGATGAAGAAGGGGGTGCTTTGGGCATCCCCAAGATTTGATGCTTATACTTCTTGAATATTTCCTGGGGTGACACGATTGGCATCCCCAAGCTTGAGCTTTTGTCCATACTTCATCTTATCATATTACTCTTCCCTACACTTTAAAATTTCCTTCATACAAAACTTCACACAATCTTCATTAGCAACATTAGTGCACTCAAGATAATAAGTCTTTTGGTTCAGTTTCAACACAAGTAAAACTTCCATTAAAACACAAGCTACTGTAGTACTTCCTTTAAAAAGGTCAAATGATCAAAGAGAACTCAAAGAGAAAGAGATTAAGAGGCAAATGCAAATAATGGCAGAAATCTATCAAAACAGACAAGCATATAAAAACCAATTTTTTCGAAGACCTTCTGTTGCTCAAATGGAAAAGTGTTGAACTAACTAAAGTTGGATAACAACCTGGGGCAGAATCACAAAAATTTACAGCTCAAACCGACATACAGAGATTTTTCACGAATTGTTACAGCAAAGCACAAAAATCTATTTCAGGACAACAACTTTCCCAAGTCTTACTTCTCTCTCATTAGAGGTTACTCTTGGCACAAAAACCACACAAAATTGATAAGGAGAGGTTATTACTGAAGCAATAACTTCCAAGACTCAACAAAAGATTCCTAAAGAAATTTGGGTTATCTCCCAATAAGTGCTTTTCTTTAAGGCCTTTGAGCTAGGCATAAGAATTTCGATGATGCTCACATAAGAAATATGAATTGAAGTAAAAGAGAGCATTAAGAAGCAAATTCAAAACACATTTAAGTCTAACCCACTTCCTATGCATAGTAATATTATATGCAAATAAATTCACAAAGAACAAAGTGACAGGCATAGGAAGATAAAACAAGAGTAACTTCAAAACTTTTAGTAAATAGAGAGGTGTTTCAGTACCATGAAAACTTTTACAACCATATTTTCCTCTCTCATAATAATTTTCAGTAGCCTCATGAATAAACTCAACAATATAACTATCACATAAAGCATGCTTTTCATGATCTACAAACACATAATTTTTATCAAGCTCAAAAATAGTGGGATTAAAACCTTTAGACCCACTTTTAACAATTTTATAACAAGATGACTGGTCAATCTCATTTTCAATAGTAGTACAATTAATATTATCAACCAATAGAGGACCATCATCTAGAGATTTATTATAAAAAATTCAAAAGAATCCATAGGAACATAACATTCATCCTCCTTTGGTAAGCATGGAGGATAATCAAATAATGTAATGGGTAAAGAGTTACTCTCATTAGAAGGTAGGAATGGGTAGATCCATTCTTCCTCCTCTTGATCATCACTCTCCTCTTCTTTTTCATCCAATGAGCTTCCATTTCAGCAATTTCTTCTTCCATAGGCTCCTGCAAGGCATTAGTCTCTTCCATTGGTGGAGAGCATCTATTAAGATATTCAAGAATATATCCATTCTCTACCTTGTAATTATCAAAGAAAAATTTAATTATATCATAAACCTCATATTTATAAGGTGCATCATCAGTATTTTCAAGCAAATAAGCAAGTTCAAATGCACCCTTCCAAGCACTAAATTCTTCAATTTGTTCCACATCATAAAAGTCATAATTTCCCTTAACATAAGAAGATATGGTAACATCATCATTATACTCACATTGAAAAGGGAGGTGTTTATACCTCCTACAGCAACAAGATTTATCAAAGCAATAAGTAACATTATAAGTAGAGCACAAGTTTCTAGCAATGGTACACAATTTATCAATTTGTTCCCATAAGAGTTTCCCTTTTTGTGACAAGCGGTGTTCCTCATAATATTTTTGTTGTTCCATGAACCCATCTTGCCAATAAGATCTAGTTTCAAAGAAACCCACCATTGATAGAAAGCTTGATAAAGCAGGCCAATAACAGATCAATAGAAATAACAACTATAGCAGGAACTATTTTTGTGTGTGTTTTTGATAGAAAGAAATAAGCAAACAGAGCAGAAATAAACTAAGCAAAACAAAAAAACAAAGTAAAGAGATTGGTTATGAGGGACTCCCCTTGTGAAGATGTCCTTGATTCCCCGGCAATGGTACCAGAAAAAGTTGCTTGTTGGCTCAAAATATATCGAGCTTGTTGGGGAACCCCAAGAGGAAGGTATGATGAGCACAACAACAAGTTTTCCCTCAGTTATGAAACCAAGGTTATCGAACTAGTAGGAGCAAGTAAACACCTCGAAGGTGTTGTTTCCAACTTGGAATCCTGCACAACACAACCACAGAACTTTGCCCCTAACTTACAGTGAGGTTGTCAATCTCACTGGTTTTGCTAAAAACAAAGGATTAAACATATTGTGTGGAAGATAGTAATTGCTCGCAGAAAGTAAATAGAAAACAGTAAATAACTTGTAGATTGATGGTAAAATAATGGACCGGGGTCCATAGTTCACTAGAGGTGATTCTCCTTAAGATAGATGACATGTTGGGTGAACAAATTACAACGGGGAAATTGACAGACACCGAGAAAGCATACATGCATATACTAATCATCTTGACTCCTACGAGATTTGATTGGGCATTACAACATTATACATAGACCGTAATCCAACTGCATCTATGACTAATAATCCACCTTCAGGTTTTCATCCGAACCCCCTCCAGTATTAAGTTGCAAGCAACAAATAATTTCATTAAGCAAAGTGTGTAAAGTAAACAATACGATTGTTCTATGAACAAAGGATTGCTGTTTTCTCCCTAGTAGCAACACCACATCTAGTACCTTAGAGATTTCTATCACTTCCCCAGATTCCTAGAGGCATGAACCCACTATCGAGCATAAATACTCCCTCTTGGAGTTGCTAGCATCTACTCGGCCAAGATAGCTACTAACAACGGAAAGCATGCAAGATCACAAATAACATAGACATGATAGAATCAATAATGAATCTGAAATAGCATCTCAATATTCATCGGATCCCTGCAAACACAACATGTAGGATTACAAATAGATGATCTTGATCATGTACGGAGCTCACAAGATCTAAACATGGTAGCACAAAGGAGGAGAACCAACCATCTAGCTACTACATGGACCCGTAGTCCAGGGATGAACTACTCACGCATCACACCAGAGGTAGACATGGTGATGAAGAAGGCCTCCAGGGTGATCTCTCCCCTCTGGCAGGGTGCCGGGAAGATCTTAAGATCCCTCCCGACCTAGGGATGGAGATGGCGGCGGATACAAAATCTTTCGTGGAATTTTGATCGGGTCCTTAGGGTTTTCATCCCGGAGGCAATATATAGGCAAAGGGGCAAGGTCAGTGGAGGCTCGAGGGGCCCACACCACCCCCTGCCGTGGCCGGGGCTAGCCCACAGCACCAGGTGGTGTGGCCACCTCGTGGACCTACTTCGTCTCGTCTTCTGGCTCCGTGAGTCTTCCGGTAAAATATTGACTTTGGCTTTTGTCCGGTCCAATTCTGAGAATATTTCTTTTCCAGCTTTTCTGAAACCAAAATCAGCAGAAAACTGGCAACTGGCACTGTGGCATCTTGTTAATAGGTTAGTTCCAGAAAATGTGTAAAAATACTCCAAAGTGTGGACAAAACATAAGAAAGTAGATATAAAACAAGCATGGAACATAAAAAGTTATAGATATGTTTACAACGTATCAATACCATCTAAGCCCCCTCCAAAACAGTGATTTGCATTATCTCACAGTCTAAGGATCAGGTTGCGAGATTTCCTTTGTTTATCATTAATGGTGAACTTTGTAGCTAGATATCATTATGACACAACTATCAGATGTTTGCCTATCACATCATTCAACCAATGACATGACCTCATTGTCAGTTGCATAAATGCCCATGATCTTGAAACCCTAGATCATCCTCATGACCAATGAGCTAGTTCGCTAGAGGTAACTAGAGACATGATTTGTTTACATACCACACGTGTATTAACGTTTCATATTAATACAGTTATAGCATTATGAAACGTAATATGAGCATAAGAGATATATCAACCAAAATGCTTTATTATTTGCCTCTAGGGCATATCTCCTTCGGTCCCCACTTGCACTAGAGTACAAATTAATCTAGTTTACAATAGGCAGGAACCTAACACCGATGGCATCCCGGTATTGCTCATGCTTGGCTTGTAGGAGAGCTTTAGTTAGAGGATCTGCAACATTCAGATCCGTGTGCACTTTGCAAATCTTGATTTCACCTTCGTCAACGTTCTGTCGGATGACGTGAAACCGTAGCTTGATGTGTTTGGTCGTGGAATGAGTTCTTGGTTCCTTTGCATTTTCAATAGCGCTTGTATTGTCACAATAGATCATCATGGGGTCTTGGGCACTTGGAATAACTCCCAGTTTGATGACGAAATTCCTTAGCCAAACAGCTTCATTCGCTGCATCAGCATCAGCGATGTATTCCGACTCCATTGTAGACTACGCTACTACTGGTTGCTTCTTGCTCTTCCAGCTTAACGCCCCACCATTCACTAAAAACACAAATCTCATCTGAGACTTCGAGTCATCAGGATCTGAGTGCTAGCTCGCATCCATGTAACTAGTTATGTTTAGAGCTTGATTGTTTCCTCCATAGACTTGTATCATATCCTTTGTTCTCTTGAGATACCTTAGGATATATTTCACAGCTGTCTAGTTATCCATTCCTGGATTACTTTGGTATCGGCTTGCCAAACTAAGAGTTAATGCCACATCAGGTCGAGTACTTAGCATTGCATACATGATAGATCCAATGGCTGAGGCATAGGGGATGTAAGACATCCTTTCTCTATCAACATTCGTTGTCAGATATTGAATCAAACTCAGTGTGCTACCATTTGTTACAGGCACCAAACCCATCTTGGAATCTTCCATTTTGAACCTCTTCAAAATCTTCTCAAGGTAAGTACTTTGACTTAATGCAATCAGGCATGTCGATCTATCACTATAGATTTTGATGCCTAATATGTATGCAGCTTCACCTAAGTCCTTCATAGAAAATTGGTTGCTCAAATATTCTTTCATACTTTCCATAAGTTCCACATTATTTCCTATAAGTAATATGTCGTCCACATATACTACTAGGAAAACCATTGAGCTCCCACTCGCTTTCTTGTAAACACATAACTCTTGTTGATTTTGGACAAATCCAAAACTCTTGATCACTTGATCAATACATTGGTTCCAGCTCCGAGATGCTTGCTTCAGTCCAGAAATGGATCGCTGAAGTTTGCATACCTTCCTAGCATACTTAGGATCAACAAAACCTTCCCGTTGCATCAAACACAACTATTCATCAATGTGACCATTGAGTAATGCGGTTTTGACATCCATCTGCCAAATTTCATAGTCGAAATGAGCAGCAATTGCTAGTATAATCCGAATAGCTTTAGGCATCACTACGGGGGAATAAGTCTCATCGTAGTCAACTCCTTGAATTTGTCGAAACCCCTCTACGACAAGTCGAGCTTTGTGAATGGTTACATTACCATTCACATCTGTCTTTTTCTTAAAGATCCATTTATTTTCCATGGCCTTGCAGCCTTCCGGAAGATCTACCAAGGTCCAAACTTGGTTTTCATATATGGATCCTATTTCGTATTTCATGGCTTCTAGGCATTTCTTGGAATCAGCACTTTCCATAGCCTCTATGTAGTTTGCTTGTTCTTCTTGTTCATTAAGAATGACAGTCATCACAAGACTACTATACCCATTAGGAGTGGCACGTATTCTTGTAGACTTGCAAACCGCAGGAGTTTCGATGTAGTTGTTTTGATCATCATCATTTGATTATTCTTCCATGTTGGAGGGTGGTCTTGGAACATCTTCCTTTGCGCTACTCAGAATTTGGAGAGAAGGATCAACAACCTCATCTAGCTCAATTTTCCTTTCACTAACTCCTTTAGCGAGAAACTCATTCTCAAGAAAGATTTCGTTCTTCGTGACAAACGTTTTGCCTTCGTACTGGTTGTAGAATGTATACCCAACGGTTTCCCTTGGGTATCCCACAAAGATACATTTTTCCGCTTTGGGTTCGAGTTTGTTAGGCTATAGTTTCTTGACGTAAGCCTCACATCCCCAAACTTTCAGAAATGACAACATTGGCTTCTTGCCATACCATATCTCATATGGGGTTGTCTCCATGGATTTGGACGGTGCTTGGTTTAAAATAAAAGCACCAGTTTCTAACGCATATATCCCCAAAATGACACAGACAAATCAATCAAAGACATCATGGACCGCACACTATCCAATATAGTATGGTTACGCCGTTTCGACACACCATTACACTATGGTGTCCTGGCTGGCGTAAGTTGTGGTATGATCCCACAGTCCTTCAAGTGCATGTTAAACTCATAACTCAAATACTCGCCTCCCCGATCAGATCGAAGATGCTTGATTTTCTTGTTAAGTTGATTCTCTACTTCTTTCTGAACTTCCTTGAACTTTTCAAGGGTTTCAGATGTGTGCTTCATTAAGTAGATATATCCATATCTACTCAAATCATCAGTAAAGGTAACAAAATAACGATATCCATTGCGTGTTGAGATGCTCATTGGTCCGCACACATCCATATGTATGATTACCGGTAGGTCCACAACCCTCTCCATCATGCCAGAGAAGGGTGTCCTAGTCATATTGCCCATAAGGCATGACTCGCATGTATCAAGAGATTCAAAATCCAATGATTCAAGAAGTCCATCTGAATAAAGCTTCTTCATGCGCTTTACACTGATGTGACCAAGACGGCAATGCCACATAAACATGGAATTATCATCATTATGCTTACAATATTTAGCATCAATATTATGGATGTGAGTATTGCAATCAAGATCCAGTAAGAATAAACCATTACACACCAGGCGCATGAACATGGAAAACATCATTCATATAAATAGAACAACCATTTGTTCCGGATTTAAATGATTAATGATCTTGCAACACGCAACATCCACTCACAATATTCATACTTAATGTGGGTACATAGTAGCATTTATTAAAAACCAAAATCAATCATGATAGCAGATGTAGAGGTAAAGTACCGATAACCACCATATCGACCTTCGTGCCATTGCTGACGCACATCGTCACCTCGTCCTTCCCTAGTGTCCTCTTACTTCGCAGCTCCTGCTGAGAGTTACAAATGTGAGCAATAGAACCGGTATCAAATAGCCAGGTTTTACTCCTGGCATTAGTAAGGAACACATCTATAACGTGTATATCACATATACCTTTGTCTTTGGCAGCTATCTTGCCGGCTTTCTTGTCCTCAAGGTACTTAGGGAAGTTGCGCTTCTAGTGCCCACCCCCTTTGTAGTAGTAACACGTGGTGCCAGGCCTAGGACCAGGCCTAGTAGCCTTAGAGGTGTTGGCAACAGGTTTTCCATCCTTCTTAGGCTTCTTTGCCTTGCCTTTTTGCCCCAGCTTCTTAAAATTGGTGGTCTTATTTACCATCAACACCATGTGCTCCTTGTTGATTTCAACCTCAGCAGTTTTGAGCATGGCGAACACCTCATCAAGGGTCTTAGTCATATCTTACATGTTGTAGTTCATCACAAAGCTCTTGTAGGTAGGGGCAGCGAGTGCAACACCCTATCAATCACGAGCTCCTCCGAGATTTCACAATCCAGGGCATTCAAGCGCTTAACATAGCCAAGCATTTTGACTACGTGCTCACTAATACTATTGTGCTCTTCCATCTTGGTGGAGAAGAAGAGCTCGGAAGCATCATACCTCTCCACCCGAGCCTGTGGAGCAAAGACAGCCTTAAGATCTTCAATGATGTCAAAAGCATTCATCTTCTCAAAACGCTTTTGAAGCTCCGGGTCCATGGCATAGAGCATTCCACTCTAGATGAGGGAGAAATCATCCACCTTGGACTGCCAAACATTCTCTTTGTCCTGGGAGGCAAAATCTGTAGGCTTAGCTGGAAGTTTAGCCTCGATGACATAAGTCAACTTGTAGGGGACTAGGAGGATCCTCAGATTGCGGAACCATGCGGTGAAGTTGGTTCCATTAGTTTTCAGCTTGTCCTTCTCTAGGAACATGCTAAGGTTGAAGGTGGGTGGGCGAGACATCTACAATGGATTTGCAAAGTGTTTAGACCATGTTCGTAATAATGAGTTCAAGTTTTAATTTATACTACTAAACTTAAAACAAAAGGAACTCCCACTCAAACGAAAATCCCTCTATTAGTTTAGTGATCACATGACCCCAATCCGCTACTCCACCCCCAATCGTCATGGCCGGCAAAGCAGTTTCAAAGGTAGACATTCTCAATGTCAATCACATCCCACGTGATTCATGATCGACCTTTCTGTCTCTTGTTGACGAGGGTTCAACTCGTCAATGCCCATTGTTATGGACTTGGGTTTTGGAGGAGGGAGTGCTGGAGGCATCAATCGGCTAGCAAACAAGCACACAGGGACGCAAGGTTTACCCAGGTTCAGGCCTCGTAGAGGTCCCTACTCCTGCTTGTCTGCTCTTGGAATTATCGAAGGAATCGAAGATTACAGGGGAGCGCAGATGCAATCTGGCGAGAGTTGTGGAAACTAGGGTTGTGATTGTCCTCCTCGCCGCCCCTCCTAGCCTTTATATAGATAGGCTAGGTCTCAGGTAGCAGGTCGAGTCGGTTACAGATTAGGGTTTGCCCTTTGAACTTTCTATCTTAAGCTTCTTCTTGTCTCGCAAGTAATCGGAGAGTCCATGGGCCACTCGAATTCTTCATTGGGCCTTGGCAACGCCATGGGCTTCTGCCGTATCTGGACCGTATATGCCAAACTCGAGTACCTGTAGGGTATACCCATGTCAGTAGCCCCCCGAGTGTTCAGTGGAATCGTAGATTCGACTGGAGACTTTATGAAGTCTTTCGAGTGCATGACTGAACATTTTTTTGAGTGTTCTGTTTGTGTCATAGGGATTGTTGATATACGTGCCTGATTTATCCGATGTATCAGTATCAGTTAACCGCCTTAGCGAAAAACAACGCAATCTACTCAAACTCGAGTCCCCAGACTCGAATTTGGAAAAGTGCTGGCGTAATTCGACTCAGGCCACGGAGGTCTTACAGGAGTCGAATTCTAGTGTATAAATGTGAGCACTCGACGCGTCCGTCAAGGCATGTTCATCATACCTGCAGGTATGGATATATTTCTAGTAGAGAGCAGCAGATGCGTTTCCAGGCCTTATTCAGGTCTTATCTTCACGCTGCTAGCGCGACATCTGAATTTTTGTCATTGCGGAGATGATTCGGGTGGCCCAGGAGACGTAATCTCTTTGTAGGGAAAATATGAGGCGGAATCGCCATAGCTTTTGAGTGTGGATGTTATCGACACACAATACGATGTACAAATAATCATAGGGTGCACGACCAGCGCTCCCTATGGGAGTAGCCCTCGAGTGCCTATTCGAGTCGTAGACTCGAGTGGGGACTAAGAAATTTTTTGCGACTGTTGTCGTCTTTTGTTGCTTGTTTTAGTCGAATATGCTTCTAGCGCTCCCTATGGGAGTAACCCGCAGTTCACAATCAGATTGTTGATTCGAGTGAAGTGTTTATCTTGAATTCACATACACCTGCATAAAAATTCTTCCGGGTGCGCGGCCAGCGCTCCTGTTAGGAGTAGCCCCCGAGTGTTTGGTTGAGTCGAAGACTCGAGCAAGGACTAAAGTAGTCAAAATCTTCTTCTGCTAGAATCAATGACATCAGTGCTGACAATGTGATGACCATAGTTGCCCGCGTGAGCGGCTTTGACGGGACGTGACGAGCGGTGGGTCCCAGTTTCTGACTTCGATTTGACTGGGCGTGCGTAATCTTCTTGTTAACTGCGTCTCCTCGATTTCTGCGCGTAATGGGAGTAGTGGGGGACGGTTCGTGGTTCAGCTTCACCATGTGTCGATGATGATGTGCGCCACGCGTCCAGTAGGGTTTCTACTAGCCGTTGGATGGCATCCGCGAGGAGGTTAAGTAGCAGCGTAGCTGCGGTAATTTTCCCATCTCTCTTCTTGCTCGTGCTTCCTTCGCCATTGCTGTTCTCTCTGCTTCCTTGCGCGCTTCCTCTTCGTGGCACTGGACCAGCTCCGCGTTTTCCCCAGATACTTTGTCCGCTTGCATCACCATTGAAAGATGGGCAAGAAGAAGGGAGGCACTGCCAATGGATCTACGACCACCATTGCCGCCGCCAAGAAGAAGGGTGGTACCACTGCTGTGGGCACCAGCGCCGCCGCCGCTGGGAAGAAGAAGGGTGGCACCCGCGTCACCAACGCCTCCTGGCACGCGTCTATCATCAAGTCCTCTGAGCTGCACCTTCATCGTCAAGATGGAGATCTTCTGCCCGCGGAAGATGACTCACAAGTGCCTGGCGATTAGGTAATCCCTCGTCCTCCTCCAGGTTTCCGGGTGATGGTCCTTGCGTTTATCATTCGAGGTCTCTCTTCCCCTGCATCCTTTCTTCAGGGGTCTTCTTTGTTTCTATGGGCTCCAGCTGCACCAGCTGTCCCCAAATTCCATTCTCCACATCTCTTGCTTCATCACACTTTACGAGTGCTGGCTCGGAATCGAGCCACACTTTGGCCCTTTCAAGAGGCTTTTTAACCTCAAACGTCAGTCGGCGTCTGGTTCGGTACTCTACGACATAGGAGGCTGCGGAATTGAAGGAAATATGCCCTGAGAGGCAATAATAAAGTTGTTATTATGTATTCCTTGTATATGATAGATGTTTATTTTGCATGCTATAATTGTATTGATAGGAAACATCAATACATGTGTGTTTAATAAACAAAAGGGTTCCTAGTTATGCCTCTCTTATAGACTAGCTTGTTGATTAACAATATGATCAAGGTTTCCTGATCATGGACATTGGATGTTGTTAATAACAAGGTCACAACATTTGTGAAATGATGTGATGAACATTCATCCGAAGTATAGCATTATGATCAAGTCATTATGTTTATATTGCTATAACATCATACAAAGTAGTCTTAGTCCTTAGACCATGAGATCATGTTAATTGCTAACACCGGAAGAGTATCTTGATAACATCAAACGTCACACCGTAACAGGGTGACCATAAAGGTGGGTTCAGTGCTATGAAGGTGTTATGTTGAGGCTCATGGATCAAGAGTGGAATTTGTCAATCTCGATGACGGATAGATATACTCTGGGCCCTCTCGGTGATATCACATTAAGATAGCTTGCAAGCAAGTGATGTGATCACTAGAATGTTATACCACATGAATGAAGGAGGGGAGGAGTCCCCCCCCTCATGCACCGGCTATGGGAGGGGAGGGGTCTCCCTCCCTCCTATATAAAGCCCCCCTCTCCCCTCTCACAAACCACACCTCCTCGTGAAGGATCTCTCTCCCCCTCTAGATATTCCCCCATGGTCTTGGATTAGCGAGATACATGTTCCTGGTGGCCTTGCGTCTAGAAGGAGTTGCTGCTTCCGCTGATTCGCTGGAGCGAGGAGGTGGAGGTTGTCTGGTGGCTTGAATGCGTGTGCGAGGATGGATGCGCTGCTGATTTGCGGCGCTCGGACTTCCACACGATCTTGAGATCGGCAAGCGTACGACTACATCAACCACGAGTTCCTACTCGTTAACAAAACTCGTTGTCTTCGAGGGTAAGTTCTCCATGGATGTATGTCCACCCGTTGCTCTGTACCTAGTAGATAGATCTTGGCGTGTAGTTCACACCGTAGGAATTTTTTGTTTTCTATGCTGTGGAGACAACAACGGTATCAGAGCCTGATCTATGCGTAGGTGCTTTGCACGGGTAGTACACATATGTTTATATGTGGGCGATGATGATCATGTTATTGCATCTTCTATGTACTTTGGATATTGGTGGCATAGTGGGATGAAGCGGCCTGGACCAACCTTACATGTCATCGTACATGAGACCGGTTCCACGACTGACATGCAACTAGTTTTGCATAAGTGGCTAGCGGGTGTCTGTCTCTCCTACTATAGTCAATATCTGATTTACAACGAGTTGCTTATAACTTGGTTATCCTCGTTGTGGTTCATGTTCGTAGGTAAGACCGGTTCTATCTCCGAAAGCCCTAAGCCACGTAAAACTTGCAATTGATAAATTAGAGGCATCTGGTTTAGATCGTTGCTGGGCTAGTGTCTTGATATGGTATTGTTGTAAGTAGATGTATGATAGATACTCTTACAACTCACTTAACGTGTAAGTTCCATAGACCTTGGCCTTACACACAAAGTAATGATAAAGATCATACCACGATGCAAATGATAGAGATCAAATGCATGGACCATATCACCTCACTTCACACATTAGATGTTAGCATCTTATATTGCTAGTTTGGTGCTTTTGTTAGCATTATAAGATGATCCCTCATTTAGATATCAAGATAAAATGTGTTCTTCCTTAAGTATGCACCGTTTTGTGGATCATGTTTTGAGGCATCACGTGATGATCGTGTGTTCTCGACTCAACGCTTTCATACAACGGGTGTAAGACAGTTTTACACACGTGAATACTAAGGTTCTTACTTGACGAGCCTAGCATGTACAGACATGGCCTCAGAACACGGACCGAAAGGTTAAGCATGAGTCATATAGTTGATATGATGTCCATATAGATGCTCGCCTTTGAAGCTACACCGACTCACGTGATGATCGGACTTGGTGTAGTGGATTTGGTTCATGTAATCACCAAAAGGACACGAGGGATGTCGTTTTTGAGTGGGAGTTCATTAGTAATTTGGATTAGTTGAACTCAATCTATCATAAACTTAGTCTAAATATATTTTACAAATTCTGTTGTAGATGGCACCACCTGCTTTTAATTTCAATGTGTTCATGGAGAAAGAGAAGCTTGCTGCGAATGGTAGCAACTTCACCAACTGGGCTATGAATTTGAGGATTCTCCTCACTGCTGCACAAAAGCAATATGTGCTAGAGGCACCGCTAGGCCCCCCACCAACTCCTGATGCCCCTGACGAGGAAAAGAATGTCTATGTGACTCGTCAGGAGGACCACAACTTAGTTCATTGCAGCATACTGTATGGGCTAGAGCCAGATCTTCGAAAGCGTTTCGAAAATGGCAATGCCTTTGATACCATGGGAGAATTGAAAATGATTTTCGATACCCATGCTGCCGTAGAGAGTTATAATGATACAGAAAAGTTCTTTAGCTGCATGATGGAGGAAAACAACTCCGTTAGTGAGCACGTACTCAAAATGTCTGGGTACGCCGATAAGCTTGTGTCCTTGGGAATAACGATTCCCATTGACTTAGGCATACATCGTGTTCTCCAATCTCTGCCACCTAGCTACAAGAGCTTCGTGATGAACTATAATATGCAGGGCATGAAGAAGTCTCTTCCCGAGCTTCTGTCAATGCTTAAGACTGCAGAAGTGGAGATTAGGAAAGAACATCAAGTGTTGATGATCAATAGGACCACCGGTTTCAAGAAGGACAAGAAAGGTAAGCATAAGGTAAAGAAGGGTGGCAAGTCTGTTGCCACGCCTGAAAACAAACCCCGAGCTGGCCCAGTCTGACACCGAGTGCTACTATTGCAAGGGGACTGGCCATTGGAAGCGCAACTGCCCCAAGTATTTGGCGGACAAGAAGTCCGGCAAGGCAAACAAAGGTATATGTGATATACATGTTATTGATGTGTACTTGACTAGTACTCGCAGTAGCACCTGGCTATTTGATACGGGATCGGTTGCTAATATATGTAACTCGGTTCAGGGGCTGCGGAACAAGCGACAACTAGCAAGGGATGAGGTCTCGATGCGGGTCGGCAATGGATCAAGAGTTGATGTGATCGCCGTCGGAACGCTGCCTCTCCATATGCCATCGAGATTAGTTATAAACCTAAATAATTGTTATTTGGTGCCTGCACTGAGCATGAACATTGTATCCGGATTGTGTTTGATGCAAAGTGGTTATTCATTTAAGTCTGAAAACAATGGTTGTTCGATTTATATGAATAATATCTTTTATGGTCATGCACCTATGTTGAATGGTTTATTTCTGTTGGATCTCGATAGTAGTATTACGCATATTCATAATGTTGATGCTAAAAGGATTAAACTTGATAATGATATATCTACATATATGTGGCACTGCCGTCTAGGTCATATTGGCGTTAAATGCATGAAGAAACTCTATTCTGATGGACTTTTGGAATCACTTGATTTTGAATCATTTGATACATGTGAGTCATGCCTTATGGGCAAGATGACTAGAACGCCGTTTTTCGGTTCAATGGAACGGGCAATAGATCTATTGGAAATCATACATACTGATGTGTGTGGAACAATGAGTATGTCGGCGCGAGGTGGATATCGTTATTTTGTTACTTTCACGGATGATTTGAGTAGATATGGGTATATCTATTTGATGAAACACAAGTCTGAAACTTTTGAAAAGTTCAAAGAATTTCAGAATGAAGTGGAAAATCATCATAATAGAAAGATCAAATTTCTGCGGTCCGACCATGGAGGAGAGTATCTTAGTTACGAGTTTAGCACACATATGAAAGACTATGGAATAGTTTCACAACTCACGCCTGCCGGAACACCACAACGTAATGGTGTGTCAGAACGTCGTAATCATACTTTATTGGATATGGTTCGATCTATGATGTCTCTGACTGACTTGCCACTGTCATTTTGGGGTTATGCACTGGAAACCGCTGCATTCACTTTAAATAGGGCACCATCTAAATCCGTTGAAAAGACACCGTATGAATTATGGTTTGGAAACAAACCTAAGCTGTAATTTCTTAAAGTTTGGGGATGCGATGTTTATGTGAAGAAACTTCAACCGGATAAACTCGAACCCAAAGCAGAAAAATGCGTCTTCATAGGATACCCTAAGGAAACGATTGGGTATACCTTCTATCATAGATCCGAGGGAAAGGTCTTTGTTGCCAAGAATGGATCCTTTCTTGAGAAGGAGTTTCTCGCGAAAGGTGCGAGTAGTCGAAAGGTAGAACTCGAAGAGATTATTGAACCTTCTCTTCATGAAATGGCGAGTAGCGCAACACCGGAAGTTGTTTCGGAGTTGACTTCACCTGATGAAGAGAGAGCTAATGATATTGATCATGAAACTCCGAAAGAGGGCACTACCGAACCTTGCAGGTCAAGCAGGACACGTATAGCTCCTGAACTATACGGCAATCATGTTATGAATTTCATGATTGATGAAATAGATGCCCCTGCGACGGATGAAGAAGCGATGATGAGCCCTGATTCCAACAAATGGCTAGAAGCCATGAAATCCGAGATGGAATCCATGTACGAAAACCAGGTTTGGACCTTGGTGGACTTACCTCACGATCGAAATGCCGTTGAGAATAAATGGATTTTCAAAAGAAAACTGATGCTGATGGTAATGTAACCATCTATAAGGCTCGACTTGTCGCAAAGGGGTTTCGACAAATTCAAGGAGTTGACTATGATGAGACATTCTCTCCCGTAGCGATGCTTAAGTCGGTTAGGATTATGTTAGCAATTGCTGCATATTTCGATTATGAAATATGGCAGATGGATGTCAAAACTACGTTCCTCAATGGTAATATTGAAGAAGAGTTGTATATGATACAACCTAAGGGTTTTGTCGATCCTAAGGATGCTGATAAGGTGTGCAAACTTCAGCGATCCATCTATGGACTGAAGCAAGCATCCCGGAGTTGGAATCTCCGCTTTGATGAGGTGATCAAAGAGTTTGGATTTGTCCAAACTTATGGAGAGGCTTGTATTTACAAGAAAGTGAGTGGGAGCAATGTGGCATTTCTGATATTACATGTGGATGACATATTATTGATTGGAAATGATATAGATCTTTTAAACAGTGTTAAAAGTTATCTAAACAGCAAATTTTCGATGAAGGACCTTGCTGAAGCTTCATATATATTAGGAATTAAAATCTATAGAGATAGATCAAGACGCCTAATTGTGCTATCGCAGAGTACATACCTTGATAAGATATTAAAGAAGTTTAATATGGACGGAAGTAAGAAGGGGTACTTACCTATGTTGCAAGGCAAGACATTGAGTAAGACTCAAAGTCCGGCTACGGCGGAAGAAAGAGAGATAATGGATAAGATCCCCTATGCCTCAGCCATAGGATCTATAATGTATGCCATGCTATGTACAAGACCGGATGTGGCACATGCTATTAGTTTGACTAGTAGGTACCAATCTGATCCAGGTTCGGAACACTGGATAGCGGTCAAAAATATTCTTAAGTACTTGAGAAGAACTAAGGATATGTTTCTTGTATATGGAGGTGAAGAAGAGCTAGTCGCTAAGTGTTATGTCGATGCTAGCTTTGACACTGATCCGGATGACTCTAAGTCTCAATCCGGATACGTATTTCTCTTGAACGGAGTAGCAGTTAGTTGGAGGAGCTCCAAACAACCTGTGGTGGCTGGATCAACGACAGAGGCGGAATATGTTGCTGCTTCAGAAGCGGCGCAGGAAGCGGTTTAGATGAAGGAGTTCATAACGGAACTAGGTGTGGTTCCTAGTGCGTTGGACCCAATGGTGATCTATTGTGACAATAATGGAGCCATAGCCAACGCCAAGGAACCAAGGTCTCACAAGAATTCCAAGCATATTAACCGCCGGTTTCACTCCATCCGCGAGCATGTCAAGGATGGAGATATAAAGATTTGTAAAGTGCACACGGACCTGAATGTAGCAGATCCGTTGACTAAAGTACTCCCTAGGGCAAAACATGATCAACACCAGAACTCCATGGGTGTTAGATTTATCACTATATAAACTAGATTATTGTCTCTAGTGCAAGTGGGAGACTGAAGGAAATATGCCCTGAGAGGCAATAGTAAAGTTGTTATTATGTATTCCTTGTATATGATAGATGTTTATTTTGCATGCTATAATTGTATTGATAGGAAACATCAATACATGTGTGTTTAATAAACAAAAGGGTTCCTAGTTATGCCTCTCTTATAGACTAGCTTGTTTATTAACAAGATGATCAAGGTTTCCTGATCATGGACATTGGATGTTGTTAATAACAAGGTCACAACATTTGTGAAATGATGTGATGAACATTCATCCGAAGTATAGCATTACGATCAAGTCATTATGTTTATATTGCTATAACATCATACAAAGTAGTCTTAGTCCTTAGACCATGAGATCATGTTAATTGCTAACACCAGAAGAGTATCTTGATAACATCAAACGTCACTCCGTAACAGGGTGACCATAAAGGTGGGTTCAGTGCTATGAAGGTGTTATGTTGAGGCTCATGGATCAAGAGTGGAATTTGTCAATCTCGATGACGGATAGATATACTCTGGGCCCTCTCGGTGATATCACATTAAGATAGCTTGCAAGCAAGTGATGTGATCACTAGAATGTTATATCACGGGAATGAGAAAAGAGTGCATGTCGGTAACGAGATCAAACTAGGTATTTGGATACCGATGATCGAATCTCGGACATGTATTATATCATGATACAAAGGGATTAAATTGCTGACGTTAAAGGTTCTCACGATCACAAAAGTCATTGTTGAATATGCAGGAGTCAGTATGGATCTCCAGGTCCCGCTTCTGATTATTGATCTGAGAGGAGTCTCAATCATGTCTGCATTATTCGCGAACCGTAGGGTGACACACTTAAGGGTTGCCGGACACCATTTAGGAGCACATATGTTCCATACAAAAGGTTTGCAAAGCGCAGGAAATGTTTTGATAGAAACAGGAATTGTTTCGATAGAAACCGGAATTGTTTCGGGTGAAATTGCAGAAAGTGGTTCTGCATGTGATATTGAAATGTTGCAATGGGTTTTATGTGAATGTTTGTTAATTAAAGTAATTAACAAAATTCTGAATAAAATAAATAAAAGAGTTTTATTAATTGAGAGTTGCATTTAATTTGGTGGAAATTAAATACATGTGAGTGGGATTTTGGGTGGAGGCCATGTTTATGTGAGTGGAGGTTCACCACATGAATGAAGGAGGGGAGGAGTCCCCCCCCTCATGCGCCGGCTATGGGAGGGGAGGGGTCTCTCTCCCTCCTATATAAAGCCCCCCTCTCCCCTCTCACAAACCACACCTCCTCGTGAAGGATCTCTCTCCCCCTCTAGATGTTCCCCCATGGTCTCGGATTAGCAAGATACATGTTCCCGATGGCCTTGCGTCTGGAAGGAGTTGCTGCTTCCGCTGATTCGCTGGAGCGAGGAGGTGGAGGTTGTCCGGTGGCTTGAACGTGTGTGCGAGGACGGATGCACTGCTGATTTGCGGCGCTCGGACTTCCACACGATCTTGAGATCGGCAAGCGTACGACTACATTAACCACGAGTTCCTACTCGTTAACAAAACTCGTTGTCTTCGAGGGTAAGTTCTCCATGGATGTATGTCCACCCGTTGCTCTGTACCTAGTAGATAGATCTTAGCGTGTAGTTCACACCGTAGGAATTTTTTTGTTTTCTATGCTGTGGACCCAACAGGAATCCATGTCAACTCCTCCGCCCTCTACTTCGACATCAAGATCACCGCATATGTTCAAGGGTGGAGAGACAAGTGGTTCTACATCCGTGACTAGAAGGCCGGTGGAGAGCACTACGGACTCGCGCCCTTCGACTCCGTGGCAGCTTCTAAGAGGAGACGTTCTTGGAAGAACGTCGTGATGCCTGGCGAGTCCGAAGAAACAGAGGTTCTGTATCAGCGCGTCTGCGACCTTGAAGGCCGCATAGGCAAAGAAGAGCGTGTCACCGCTCTCATTCGCATGTGGTTGTGCTGCCGCGTTCAGCCTCTACAGGCTAGAGTCCACCCGATGTACTGCTGGACTAGTGCGAGCGATGTCACTCGCATATCCTTGGAAGGCATTTCTGCGGGTGAGGTAGATAGGAGGTTGCGATTGGTGACCAAGTACACTGCCAAGGAGGATCTCCCAGGCGAACCAGTCCTGCCTCCTTTCGACGCCTCTAACCCTCCTCCTGAGGTAGAACTGTACTGTGAAGTAGTTTTCTTTGCCGATTGCCATCAAGTGTTTGATATATAATGATGTATCTTCTGATTGCAGGACTGGAGCGTGGCTGCCAGTTTGCCTCCTCAGCCCAAAGGAACTATTCGTCGCAAAGCGTAGGAAGAGGACGAGTCAGAATCGACTGTCCCAATTGAAGAAGAGGAGGGAGCCGCCAAGTCCAGCGGCCACGACACTCGCAAGCGGTCCTGCAGCGAGGATTCTAATGCTTCTTCACCGATGACACCGGAAGGTCCCTCTGCTGCTGCAGAGGAGCCAATCCCCACCGTGCCTGTGCGCGCCATGGCTCCTCCTGCTCGGAAGAAGCTGCGACTGTCGAAGGAGTCGTCCGATGACTCCTTTGACATCGACAAATTCAACTAGTAAGCTTTTAATGTCTTGCTCTCTTTGAATTTGCTTTTTCTGAAGTGGTGCTGGGCACGTTTTGCAGTCAAGCGGCGTCGTTGTCTTCTGACGACGTCCAATTTGTAAAAGAGTCCGGAGTCGCAGACTCCAAGGCCAAGGAGGTGGCCGAACGGTCTCCTTCTCCTCTAGTGGCGGCCCACTCCGGCGCCAATTCTTCGAGTTCCCCACATGCTGGGGAGCATCAGATGGTTGCCTGGACGACTGCACGACATTTATCTTCGGAGTCCCTAGAGGAACATGTGAGTGTCCTTTTTGCTGTTTTGGCAGTCGAATTTGTACTTTGGGTTGCTGAATCTCTGTTTCCCTTGATGTAGCTCATTGTGAAGGAAGCTGCTCGCCTTGGAGAGCAAGTCCTTGCTATGGGTCGATAGCATGCTCTGCTGGACAATCGCCACCGCGCAGTTGAAAGTTAGCTTTGACTTTGTCTTTGTCTTCGTGGAAATTTGTTATCTCAATTGTTGATATGCCATGTGTTTTTGTAGGTGAGCACAATGAACTTATCCATCGTGTTACGTCCCTCGAGAAGGGGCTTGCCGCGGTGGAGAAAAGGCGCGATGAGGCAGTCGCGACTCTAGAGGAGTCGCAAAAGCGTGAGGAAGACCTGCGCTCTTCCAATGCTGAGAGGGAAAAGTTGTTCGAAGAATAACTTTTTTCGATTGCCAAGGCCCTCTCAGGTAATTTTCAATTTGATTTGTGTTGCTCCTTGTTGGATGTCATGTTGTTGTGCTAACGCCTTTGTGTATGTAGATGCCACCGGCCTGGGCTTTGACGCCCAGTCCATGCGTCGCGCAGATGCGTTGGCTGGCGCCGTTGCTGCAGTCAAGGGCCATAGTTTTCCCTTCAGGAGACGTTGGGGAAGGCCAAGGATGTGCTCAGCCGCCTCCGTGAGGACCTGACTCCCAAGGATGGGTTAATTGACAATCTTGATGACCTGGTGGAATCCTTCGCTGGAGGTATTCCCGTGGAATTCAGGAACTCCCGGCGGTCTGTTGGCGCCACCATGGCACTCGCGATGGTGCAAGCCCATGGCGTGGAGTTGGATCCCGCCGCGATCTCCGAGGCGATGCCTGTCGACGCCGGAGGCCAGCAGGTAGTGGTTGATCCCTTCGCTAGTAGCTACGCTAAATATGGGTCTCAGCTTATTGAGACAATCACCAAATACTCTAAGGAGCGGCGGCGAGCGAAGGTGGCGAAGGCCGCGACATCTGGGGCTACCACTGGTAAGTCCGTGGTGTCAGAGACTACCACAGATGCGATGAAGCCCCCGAAGTCGAAGTCGAAGTCGAAGAAGCAAAATGCTCCCTAGTCTTCATGTGTAATAGCTGTAGCTTAGCCTTTTGTTTGAACCGTGCTTTTGTGGGAGGTGTTCCCTTGACATTTTATCAAGTTTGACTGCAGTTCTCTGTTTATCAATGTGTGATGAGTCTCATTTGCATCTTGCTTGATTGTACCTAGGGTCCTTCGAGTGGTTCTCATGATTCTCCTCCCACCGATGAAACCACGGCGCAGCCGCGTTCAAAGGTGGAGGAATTGTCGTTGCTTTCGCAACTGCGTGATCACATTAAGCAATTGGAGTGTGAGTTGCCCATCATCCGTGGTAGTGCGGATGTGTGGAAGTTGAAGGCGGAGAAGGCCACCGCCCACGAGAAGTATCTCTTGGAGGATGTGGCGTAGTTGAATGAGCAGTTCAAATATTAGCTTTCTGCCTTCTCATCTTTTCTTTTAGTCAGCCGAGGCGATGCCTTGTCTTCCCACTTTGCTGCTTGCTTGGTGTAGTCGTTAGCGCTCGTCATCCGCAGGATGAGAAGGACCGGGTGGCCATTCGAATGAACTTGACCCAGGAGCAACTGCAGGCGAGTGGGTATTTTTGAGTGAACCATGATCGTGCAGTCGTGCTGGCGACCCTGCAGGATCGCTCTTCTCGAGTGCTCCAATACATGAAGAAGGCGCAATCGTGTCTTAGGCACATTTATCAGACGATGTTTCCGCTAGACGCCGTCCCTTCAAGCCTGTTGGCTCTTCTGGCGAAGTTTCAAGATATAAGCGCGGTACGCGAGTGCGTACGTCAGCAACTGGTCGCAGGTGCGAAGGCTGCCCTGTCGTTGGTGCGACTGCATCGGCCAGATGTGGACATAGCGGCCGTTGCTGCTGGGCCACCGCCACCGCCAGAAGGGATGACCTGGAACATGGTGCCTAACTACCAGGTGATTGATCGGCCGGCGGAGGACATCGTCGAATTCTTTGAAGATTAGACGAACATTCATCTTCTGCAGTAGTAGTTGTAGTTTGTATCCTGCACATAGATGTATGAGTATTTTAAAGTTTGTATGATTATGTTGGGTGTAATTAGTACCCATTGATATGTGAAGAGCTTGCTAGCTTGTATATTTTTTGAGTGTATTGTACTCTGCCGTTCCTTTTTGTTAGCCCGACTTATGTTTATCTCAGCACCTTGCCAACCTGTTAGGTGCGTTGCAACTGGGTTGGTATTTATCAAGGGTTCGATTGGTAATGCGTCAGCTACTCAGGATATTGTGATTTGTTCGTGGAACAAAAGTGTGAAGGGTGGCGCAGCCCCCGAGTGATGAAAGTGCAAGAAAATAAGGAAAAACACAGAGTTTTGGGGCACTTAGCTTTATTTATTTGCAGAATAGTATGGGGTACAATATGTGGCTAAGTAGCCTGGCTGAATAGCCTTATTTGTAATGTAAAAACGACTAGGGGTAGAAGCAACGTAGCCGCATGATGGGGTTGGAGTATGCGACTCCGCTCTCGAAATCTTTAAGGTGATAGGCGCCACCTGGGATTACTTCTGTAATCACGTAAGGTCTTTCCCAAGGGGACTCAAGCTTGAGATGCCCTTGTTGCTTCAGTCGCAAGACTAGGTCTCCTTCAATGAAGGATCTGGGGTGTAGCCTTCTGCTGTGGTAGTTGCGGAGGCTCTGCTGGTAGATCGTTGATCTCTCCGCTGCGATTTCCCGTGCCTCGTCAAGGAGGTCGACAGAGTCTTCGAGTGCAAGAGTTGACTCCTGCTCGCTATAAGCAACCACCTGTGGGGCTTTGTAGCGTACTTCTGCGGGTAGCACCGCTTCAGCACCGTGCACCATGAAGAAAGGAGTGTATCCCGTGGCGCTGTTTGGAGTTGTACGCAGGATCCAAAGAACTGATTGCAACTCGTCTGGCCAGCATCCAGCGGCTTGTTCGAGTGGTCGGAGGAGTCGTTTCTTGATTCCGTCGTAGACGAGGACGTTGGCCTTTTTGACTTGACCGTGGGTCTGTGGGTGAGCCACCGAGGCGTAGCTTATGTTGATTCCCAGGTTTTCGCAGAATTCGTTGAACTCCTTAGAGGTGAAGTTCGTCCCATTGTCCATGATGATGCTGTGTGGCACTCCAAAGAGGTAGAAAATGGACTCGAAGAACTTGACAGCGCTAGCTCCTGATTGTTTCGTCACCGCATGACCTTGATCCACTTGGTGAATTTGTCGATTGCGACCAAGAGGTAGACATAACCTCCTCGCGAGGACTTTGGGAGCTTACCGACCATGTCGAGTCCCCATTGTGCGAAGGGCCATGCCAATGGTATTGGCCTGAGCTCCACGCCAGGTGCGTGAGGTTTGTCGGTGAATCGCTGGCAAGCGTTACAGTGCTGGACGATGTCCTTGGTGTCGCGCATGGCCGTGGGCCAGTAGAATCCAGCTCGCAGAGCTTTGGCAACGAGGGAGCGACTGCCATCATGATGTCCGTAGGTGCCTTCATGTATGTCGAGGAGAACGACCCTTCTGTCCCTGTTGGAGACGCACCATTGAAGTACTCCTATGATGTTGCGCTTGTACAGTTCGCTGTTGATGAGGGCGAATGCCTTGGATCATCGCACGATGTGTCGCATCAGTCGGGTCATCTGGCAGCCTCTTGCTGAGTAGGTATGTGACGTAGGGTTCTGTCCAAGATGGCTCGATCATCATGACCCCCATTGGTTCTTCGAGCCCTGTATCAAACTCCATGTCATCGAGTGCCATTGGCTCATTGGGTGGCGTAGCCCCCGAGTTTATTGATGTACTTGCTTTCTTCTCTGGAGGCTTGGGCTTGATGGAGCGCTCGTAGATGCGCTCGAGGAATACCCCAGGTGATATGGGGGCGCAGGTGGAGCCAATGTTGGCGAGTAGATCCGCCTCTTCATTGCTTTCGCGGCCCACATATCGCAGCTCGTAGCCGTTAAAGTCCCCTTCGAGTGTGTCGTAGAGGTCGCGATAGGCGATCATGTTGTCACTCAGTGCGTCGCACTTGTGCATCGTTTGGTTGACCACTAGTTTGGAGTCGCCGTAGATAATGAGCCTCTTGGCACCGCAGGCTTTCGCCATTCGCATTCCATGGATTAAGGCTTCATATTCAGCTTCGTTATTGGAGGCGGTGAACTGCATTCGTAGAATATATTTCATCTTGTCCCCTTGGGGCGATGTCAGTATGACACCTGCGCCAGCCCCGTCCTTTCGCTTGGATCCGTCGAAGTGCATTGTCCAAAGATAGGACATGTCTAGCTTATCGGGGAGCTGGTTCTCCATCCAGTGCACGAGGAAATCCGGCAGAACTTGCGACTTGATTGCGTCGCGCTTCTCATATGTGATGTCTCATGGAGACAGTTCGATGCCCTAGAGCGCGACTCGTCCTGTGGCGTCGGGATTATTGAGTATATGCCCGAGCGGGGTGTCATTGACCACCACGATTGGGTGCTCCTGGAAGTGGTGGCGCAGTCGCCTGGCTGTCATGAAGACACCATAGGCCAGCTTCTGGTAGTGCGGGTACCGCTGCTTTGTTGGTGTGAGCACCTCGCTGAGGTACTATACTGGGCACTGGACACTATGGACCTTATTTTCTTTGGCTTGTTCCACTACGAGCACCGTGCTGACCACCTGGTTGGTGGCGGAGATGTAGAGAACAAGTGGTTCCTTCTCACGAGGTGTCACTAGTACTGGCAAGGTGGATAGTAGACGCTTAAGATCTTCGAATGCTTCTTGCGCCTCGTCTGTCCACTCGAACTTGTCAGCTTTGTGGAGAAGTTGGTAGAAGGGCAGTGCCTTTTCGCCCATTCGACTGATGAATCAACTGAGCACCGCGATTCGCCCAGCCAGCTGCTGGACACCTTTTACGTTCTTCGGCTTCTCCATGGCCAGTATGGCCTTTATTTTCTTTGGGTTTACCTCGATCCCTCTCGCAGAGATGAGATACCCGAGTAATTGCCCAGATGGTACGCCGAAGGCGCATTTGTCTGGATTGAGCTTGATCCGGTAGCGGTTGAGGTTAGCGAAGGTCTCGCGGAGATTGTCAATTAACGAGGCTTCCTCTTTTGTTTTGATGACGATGTCGTCAACATAGACTTGGATATTATGACTGAATTGATTCTTGAGGCAAGTCTGCATGCACCGCTGATAGGTGGCTCCTGCGTTTTTTAGCCTGAAGGGCATCATGTTGTAGTAGAACACACCAAAGGGCGTTGTAAACACCATTTTCTCCTGGTCTTCCTCCTTCATTCGAATCTGATTGTAGCCTGAGTAGGCGTCAAGGAAACAGAGGCGCTCACATCCCGCGGTGGAGTCGATGATTTGGTTGATTCGTGGCAACGAGAAGTGATCCTTTGGGCAGTGCTTATTCAAGGAGGTGAAGTCCACGCACATCCACAGGATATCCGTGTCTTTTTTAGGTACAAGCACTGTGTTAGCGAGCCAGGTGCTTTCCTTGATCTCGTGTATGAAGTTTGCGTCGAGGAGTCTGTTGATCTCCATTCCGACTACTTTTGCTCTTGGTTTAGACAATCGTCGTATTGTCTGCTTGACTGGCCTTGCGTCTGGATTCACGTTGAGTGAGTGCTCGGCGAATTCCCTGGGAAACCCTGGCATGTCCGCTGGACACCAGGCGAAGATTTCCCAGTGCTCACGGAGGAATTCGACGAGCGCGAGTTCCTATGCGGAACTCAAGTTGTTGGCGATGAGGGCCGTCTTGGTCAGGTCCGTTGGGTGGACCTGGACTTTCTTCATGTGTACCGATGAGTCGAAGGACAGGTCGGGTGAACTTGGCCTGTTCAGGGGAGGCAGAATGTTGTCTGTCGACTCCTTCAATCTTGCGAGTTCCTCCTGCATGCCGAAGGATTGGGAGATTCTGTTGAATTCCCTGTCGCAGCTGTCAGATCTCTCGAAGTTTCCATTGATTGTGATGACGCCGTTTGGACCTGGCATTTTCATCTGCAGGTAGGCATAGTGCGGCACTGCCATGAACCTTGCGAACGCGACACGTTCGAGGATGAAGTGGTATTGTGAGGGCCAATCGACGACTTCAAAGTCAATGCGCTCTCGCCGAAAGTTTTGCGGCGTGCCGAAGATGACGTCGAGGTTGATTTTGCCCAGGGGATATACGCCCTTCCCTGGGACGATGCCGTGGAACATCGTGTCTGAAACTTCCAGACAAGTCAGAGGGATCCTCATCACACACAAGCTGCTTGCGAACATAAGGTTGATGCCGCTCCCGCCGTCCATGAAGACGCGACTCATATCTAAGCCCCCGATTTGCGCCTCGAGTACGAGGGGACAGTGGCTTGGACAAGGAACTTGGCACGGGTGGTCGCGCTTGTCGAAGGTGATGTAGGAGTCGCTTTCTCTGAGGTACTCAGTGGTGGAAGGTGGAGAGTTTATCGCCAGATTGACTTGGCGAGTGATTGCCTTCTGCACTCGATTGGAGGGATGCCCCTTTTGGATCATCCCCATGTTGCCCATAGCTCGTGGGTACGCCTCTCCTCCATGATGCTGGACTAGCGCAGCCGTAGGTGGTGGTGGCCTGGGTGGCGGTGGCGGAGGTCCGTGTGCTACAGCAGCTGGGGCAGCTCCATAGCCCCTATTGATCGCGTCACGATTCATCTGGACCAGGCCCTCATGGAGTTTGAGGAACTCGCGGCAATCCTTGAGAAGGTGGCTGGATTTTTTCTTGCCGTCGTGCTTGTCGATGTAGAAGTGCACGTTGCATGGTCCAGACAATTTGTCCTGGATAGATGTTGTGGGTGCCTCTTCGTGAGTGCGGTGCTGCCACACCTGTGTGGTTTTCTTGCTGTCGCGGTATCCACCACTGCGATATGCATTGTTTCGTTTGTCGTCGCGTTTTTCGGTGTAGCTGGCTGCGACCATATTGACTTTGTCGCGGTCATCATAGATGCGCATTCAATGTTTGCCTCAGCGGTCGCGTCTGCGCCTGAGGTCGTCGTCATCGTCGGAGTAGGTGCGGGTTTTCACCGAATCTTCTCCGTCAGCCCACCGATTCGCAATTTCCATCCGGTGGTCGATTGTTTTGCGCTTCGAGCGGCCCAGCTCCTCCCTGAGCTCTATGCGGCGAACGCTGCCGTTGAACGCGTCGATTGCGTGGTCCTCCGAGATGTTTTCTGCGGAGTTCTTGATGATGGACCACCTCTGGATGTACGAGCACAACGACTCGCCAGACCTTTGCTGGTAGCTTCTCAGTTCTTTGATTGATGCGAGCCTTTTGTAAGTGCCCTTGAAGTTGCGCACGAAACTATAGACCAGCTCTTCCCAGCTGCGAATGGATCCGCGCAGGAGGTTGTTGAGCCATGCGCGAGCGGCTCCCTACAGCTGTAGCTGCAGGCATTGCATGGATGTGCTTCGACTCCCACCGTGCAGCCTGACGGAGGAGATGTGGTCCTCCAACCAAATTTTCGGGTCTTGTAGGCCGTCAAATTTTGGGTTCTCCGACGAGAGTTTGAACCCCTTAGGCATTCCCTTCTGCCTGATGGCCCTACTGAAGCATCTGGCGTCGTAGAGCTCAGTTTCATCTTCTTCCGAGTCAGTCGAACGAGCACGTCTTGCCCACATCTTGTCGAACTTGCACTGCGTGATGTCATCACATGCATCGTAATCATGGTCATGCCGCCGTGAGCGACGTCGCCATGACAGATCGTGACTGGCGTCACTGGAGGAGTACGAGTAGTAGTATTTGTCCAGAGCCTTACTTTTCTTTGGCTCTGGTGTTGGTTCTTTGTCAAGGGCGGCCTCGATTAGCCCTAGGCCCACGATCGTATATCGGTGCATGGCAGCTCGCGGGTCTCCAGACGGTGGCTGGTTGTTGAGGAGGTACATGGTGGCCGCTGTCACCGCAGCTTGCGGCGTCTTCGGGAGCACGTTGCCTCGCCTATCCACCATCATAGAGCCAAAGTCGAGGACTTTCACGGCTTCTACGCGCTCTTGCTCGGTGAGGTGGGCTAGTCGAGATCGTCTTTTGTTGGCCAGGTACTTGTTGCCTTTGGAGGAGGATCCTCCATGGGAGGAGAGCCTAGCTCGCCGAAGGCTCGACTCGTCCGCCGCCTTTCTGCGCGCCTCGAGTTGCACGATCACCTGTTGCTGGTGCTTGAATTCCTCCTTCAGCAGCCAATGGTAGCCCATCAGCATGTCCTGCGGTGTGTTGGGGGTAGAGGATTGCCCCATAGAGCTTCTCGATAGCGGGCCCACTCGTTGTCTTTGAGCTTGATCAGCATACGCTCACCGGTGTTCTCATTCGTAACGAGGTGTGGCTCTCCTCCTGTCCCGTTATTGGTGGGCGCGCCGTTGGTGGGGACACCATTGGGTGTACTGCCGTTGGGTATACCGCCGTTGGGCGGCCCGGTGCCAGATCTGGTGCCGGAGTTTTCGCAATTGACGCCAGTATCGCCCGTGTTGATGATGGCACACATGAAGTGATTAGGGAAGCTATTGCTCCCACAACTTTCAGATCTAGAGCCGTAGGCTCCATCTTCTGTGGATAGGTCACCCAGATCGGATCCGCGATTACTATCGCTGTCCATATTCCCAACTGTTGCTAAGGTGTTGAGCTCGCTGAGGGTGCCGATTGGTGGCGGAAACCATGATGCTGGAGCAATCGCGGGTGCCGTTGGCTGGTCAGGCATGCGAAGCGTGCCCAGTTGACCAACCTGGAAGCGGAAGCTCCCAATCGCCAGGCTGATCCCATCGCCCACGGACTCGAAAGCCGGGCGAGTGGCTGGCGTGTGGACGGTGAAGTCGAACACGCCAAAGAGCTGGCAAATCTCCGCTGTTGCAGAGTTATAGATCGCGGTTGACGGGGCCGAAGAAGCCGCGACATCAGCACTCCCAGTTCCCATAGACGGCGCCAATTGACGAGGGTTCAACTTGTCAATGCCCATTGTTATGGACTTGGGTTTTGGAGAAGGAGGAAGCGCTGGAGGCATCAATCGGATAGCAAACAAGTACACAGGGACGCATGGTTTACCCAGGTTCAGGCCTCGTAGAGGTCCCTACTCCTGCTTGTCTGCTCTTGGAATTATTGAAGGAATCGAAGATTACAGGGGCGCAGATGCAATCTGGCGAGAGTTGTGGAAACTAGGGTTGTGATTGTCCTCCTCGCCGCCCCCTCCTAGCCTTTATATAGATAGGCTAGGTCTCAGGTAGCAGTTCGAGTCGGTTACAGATTAGGGTTTGCCCTTTGAACTTTCTATCTTAAGCTTCTTCTTGTCTCACAAGTAATCGGAGAGTCCATGGGCCACTCGAATTCTTCATTGGACCTTGGCAACGCCGTGGGCTTCTGCCGTATCTGGACCATATATGCCAAACTCGAGTACCTGTAGGGTATACCCATGTCACTTGTATTCCGAGGCCATGTCTACACATGCAAGGATCGCCAATTCTAACTTGTGTTATTCGCGGTGCAACATGTCTTACACCCACCTTATGCGAACGCAGATATGTCTGACACCCGATCGTCACGGCTTGCCTCATAATGGAGAACTTTCTTGGTGGTGCACACAAGGGGAATACTAAAACTGGAATTATGTGAGGCATTATCCTATTATGCTACCATCGTATATTCTAACATACTAGCATAATAAGATGCAAAAAGGAATACTTCATAAAGTAAGGTGCCATGACATGGTTTTGGCATCTTGATCGCTATCGGGCGCTCCAATGAAAAGTTTCACAAACTTTTCATTGACATGTCACAACACATGCCCCTATGCCTAATAAATATAGACACCTCTACTTTATCTATTGCAAGTTTTACGTGGCCTTAGGGCTTTCGTGATAGAACCCCTTCCACCTACGAACGGAGAGCCACAACATGGATTCAAAGATTGCCGTTTCACTTCCCTTTTCAGGACCCTCCAATGTTGATGCCATATCAACTACTATAGAGAGATAGACACCCCCAAAGCCACTTAACTGTGGACCAGTCTCGTGAATCACCACGTAAGGTTGGTTGGGGGCCGCTTCATCAAACAATGTCGCGATATGAACAAGAACACAAAAGAGGGTAGGAACTAGAAAATCTATGCCCACATATTGCTATGTGTTCTATCCGTATGACATGCCTACCCATAGACCTTCTCTGATACCACAATTGTGTTTCGTAGCAAAAAACAAAAATTCTAACTATGCGAACACTAATACCAGGATCTACACTATGTAGACATAAGTAACAAAAAAGGAAGACGGTATTCATACCCTTGAATACCGAGGAACTCCTTACACAGGAAGGCGTATGTTGATGAAGACGAGCAGCTCCAAGCACCCCAAGTGTGGTCCCTCCAAAGTACTACACACATCCGGTGTAGGCGGCATCTCCCGGGCTCCGATCCAGCCGAGCAGCGGAAGAGGAAGATGGCGAACCGAAGATCACACGACGGTAGTGTGAAAGTGGAGAACTCAAAACCCTCGAGGTCCTCTCCAATATTATGGAGAAATCCTCAAAGGAAATGAGAGAGAAAGAAGAGAGAATGGGATGATTCCAAGGGGATGGGGAGACCCCCTATATCTAGTGGGAGGGGCACCACCCAAGGGGTAGGCGGTGTGTGACTAAACCCCATAGCCGCCAGCCGCCAAGGGGGAGCCTCTGGCCCTAGATGGGCCCACCTGGGCAGCCCACCAAGCATTGGCCGGCTGGCCCTCCTCCCTAGGCGCCTTGCCTCTTTGGGCCTCCCCTCCAGGTGAGGCCCATTAGCAATGGGATGCCTATAAAAATAAAATAAAATAAATATTTTAATATTAATTCAATTAATTAATATAAAATACACATATTATTATATTTCTTCACTCTGGAACTCCTTCCGGACCCCCCGATCAACATCGGGTGTTACCCGGAACTATTCTGGTTTCGCTCTCTCTATTTATCCTACGGCACCGCATCTATCCATATGCGTCCCCACCCTTAAGTGTGACATCTTTCAGTTCGGGAACACTCCGAACATGATTGATATCTCTCTCATATCAATGATCATCAGCGGGACCTGGATGCCCATGATAAACCCCGTGCATTCCATGAATCTTATCATTCGAACTGTTAACGTTATTTCCCATTCCCTTTGCCACTTGATACCTAGTTCATCTGAGACTTGATCTTTGGTATCTCCATACCTTCATTTAATCTCGTTACCGATGAACTTGTTTACTCGTTCCCATGTCGTTGCATTCCGTGACCCATTCATATGCTTGCAACCTTCGTTAATGCAATGTCATCAAGATGACCACATGTATCTATCTGTTACATGGATTAGAAAATCCTAGTCTTGATATGTACTCTTCTAAGCACCCCTTTGGGAAACCTGAGTGGCACCATTTTGATCACCCAGCCACATTATGATACTTGATACCATCTAAGATCCCTCCAGAATGGTGATTTGCATTATCTCACAGTCTAAGGATTAGGTCTTGTAGTGCAGCCTCAGCTTCGTCAGTCTAAACGAACTTTTTGGTCTTTTTCAGGAGCTTGTAAAGTGGTGCAGCTCTTTCACCAAGCTGGCTCACAAATCGACTGACTGCAGTAATGCAACCAGTTAGTCTTTGAACGTCCTTCAGGCAAGTATGCCTGGAAATATTGAGTATAGCCTCGATCTTGTCGTGGTTCACCTCTATGCCTCTTTGTGATACAATGAAACCTAATAATTTTCCGGCTGGTATTCCAAAGAAGCATTTCTTCGGGTTAAGCATTATGTTGTATTTGCGTAGATTGGCGAATGTCTCCTCCAAGTCGGAAATTAAGGTTTCCTTCTTTTTGGACATCACCTCAATGTCGTCCACATGTGCATGTACATTGCGTCCGATTTGGTCATGGAGGCAACACCGCATAGTGCACTGGTAGGTAGCTCCTGCGTTTTTGAGCACAAAGGGCATCGTAACGAAACAGAAGGTTCCAAAGGGGGTTATGAATGAAGTTTTGACTTTGTCTGATTCCTTCTTCCGAATTTGGTGATAGCCGAAATATGCATCGAGAAAACTTAGGAGTTCTGAGCCTACCGTAGAATCGATAACTTGATCAATCCTAGGCAGAGCGAACGGATCTTTGGGACAAGCCTTGTTCAAGGCGGTATAATCAACACACATCCTTAAATCAATGGTGTCCTTTTTAGGGACCATTACAGGATTGGCCGACCACTCAGTGTGGATGACCTCTTTTATGAATCCGGCTAACTCGAGTCGGGCTAGTTCCTTAGCTATTGCTTTTCACTTTTCATCACCAAAACATCGTAAGGACTGTTTGATGGGTTTAGCGTTTGGGTGTACATTTAGAGTGTGCTCGGCAAGTTATCTAGGTACTCCGGTCATGTTAGATGGCTGCCATGCGAAGATATCTTGATTTGCTTTGAGGAACTTGACGAGCGCGCTTTCCTATTCGCGGTCTAAACCTACCCCTATCTGGGTCACCTTGGAGGGGTCATCATCCTTCAACAGCGTCGTATTCGTCTCTTTTGATGCCTTGAACTCCGGAGTTGGCTTTGTCACCTCCTTCTTCATTGCGGGCATCTCGGACGGGTCGATGGTCTTCTTGATCTCCTGGTACTCCTAGGTGTGCAACACAGCTTCAGCAAAGGCGGCATTTCCGTCCTTGCACTCTCGTGCTTTCTTCGGGTCTCCCTTGATGGTGAACACGCTGTTGGGACCTAGAATTTTCATCATATTGTAAATGTAACACAGACGAGCCATAAAAGCCCAGTAAGCCGGCCATCCGAATATAGCGTGGTAGGCGCTCTTGAACGGGACCACTTCGAAGGAAAGTGCCTCCGTCCGATAATTCTTTGGAGTACCAAAGGTGACATACAAAGTGATCTCTCCCAGGGAATTTGCTTGTCTTCCTAGGGCAACTCCGTGAAAGATCACAGAGCTGTGATTCAGCTGTGTCTCCGAGATCCGCATCCGGCGTAGCGTTTCGACATATAGAGTATCGGAGAAACCATAGCCGTCAACAAGTGGATTGACGATTAAGGCGTATTTTCCTCGCATGTGCAAGTTAGGTGGATGATCAACACGGTCAAAGGTGATTGCCACTTCCGACCAGTCCAAGTATTGTGGGATAGCTGGAACAGTCACGTTGAGTTCGTGCAGTACTGCTTTCTTGACCTTAGCTGGTTGAGACCCAAGGAAAGTGACGTAAGTGTCTTTCTTTGTTGGGAAGTTCTTCTTTCCATTCGACTTGGGATTTGAAGTATCAACTTCCTCCATGTAGGAATCTTCCTTGGTCTCTTTCTCTTTTTTGGGATTATTTTTTCCCTTCTTCTGCTTAGCTCTGCAGCCAGCGGTATTATCCTTCTTGATGTCGTCATTGAAACAGCACTCGGCGTTTGTGTGGGATGAGCCCCCGTTGGTATCTAAGTGATGGACGCACGGGTTATTGGCAATGTGGGCCCACAAGTAGGTTTTGGTATGTTGCTGGTCTCCTCTACCCTGGACCCTTGATGTCCCACGACCACGTCCACGGCCACCACAGCGCCCTCCTCGTCCTCTAGACCCAAAAGTAGCAGTGACAACCGTTGTTTCCGCGTTGGGCTTTTCTTCCGAGGTTTTCTTGCACTTCTGAGCTTGTTGCTTTGGTTGTTTTACCGATTGTGACATAGCTAGGACGTTTAGTAGTCCTTCCACGTCATTGTCACCATATGTGTACTTGCTCATTGTTTCTATCATCTCTCCCAAATCAGTGACCTTGTCACACTTCAAGCAGTGAGGCAGTAAACCAATTGGGAGTCCTGCAATGAAAGCTTCAATCGTAGTTTGGTTGTTTACTCCCTCACAGGAGTTCTTGGTGTCGATCCATCATCCAAGGTAATCTCGGCAAGTTTCTCCGGCTTTCTGGGTGCAACACTGCAGGTCTCCTACCGTACAGGGCCTCCGATAAGTGCCTTCGAAATTCCGAAAGAACGCGCTTTGCATGTCATACCAGTTGTGGATGGTGTTTTCCGGAAGTTCATTGAGCCAGGATCATGCCATCTTCCGCAGCATAAGTGGGAGATATCGGGTTGCGACCAAGCTATTTTCGCCTTTGGCGATGCAACAAGCCTGGAAAAAATCCTGGAGCCAAGTATCTGGCCGAGATACACCATCGTAGGCCTGAATATGCCTTGAGATAGCAAATCCTTCCAGGAAGTGCGTTTGTCGTATGCGCGGCCCGAAGCATTTTGGACCCACATAGATTTCGTCGTTCTCGTAGCGCCGCGCCTCTATGTTAGAGTTGATCTGATGTCTCGCGTCACTTGGTGACAGAGATCGCCGTCCAGGTTGACGGCTATGGCGACGGTGCCTTGGAGCCAGACTTTTGCTTCTGCCACCCCCTCCTCCGCCACGGCGCCCTCCTTGAGAGTCGTTGTGGTGGCTACTTGGTGGAGAGGGTGGATCAGGTGGATTGTTTCCGGCTGATCGCCGACCTCCATACGGAGCATCATTATTCCGGTTCCAGGGACGGTCTTCATTATGACGAGCCCCCTGCCGGCTTGACTCGGCATGGTGTCCGTCGTTCTTTCATCCGTAGTTCCCCATAGCTTGGTGGGGTTCAGCCGGATGGTTTGTATGTCTAGGAGCTGGCATATTTTGACGGCCCTCCTCCCGACGTTTCTCTTTGTCTTCTTCTCTACGATTGTTTGACTCTCGCCAAGGAGGGTGTCTTGGATACAGTGCTTCAACTGCGTCTCGCTCTGTGGCTGGGGCAATATTGCTCCAGTTACGTGCGGTTCTGTGCCATTGGCCTGAAGATCCGGTTCTTGAGTAGTTGTCTTCCTGACGGTCAGAACGGTGATGTTGTTCCGACATTCATTGGGGCCTGATATCGTCCCAGGCCAGATCCGTGCGACATTGGTCGGATTGAGAGACCAGTTTTCCGCATCCAGATTTCGCTACCTTCTGTTGCTCTAGACCCTTGGTGTGTAGGTTTATGCCCAAATGAACCTCTTCTGGGCCTGGGTTATTTGCTAGGATATCTCGAGCCACAGCGGTGTTCTGCACTGGTGTTGGGTACACCAGATCTCCACTGATGTCGAACCGAGGCATCATCGGGTCTCCCTCAAAGAGAACCTTGCGGACTTCCGGAAATTTGTCGGCCCGTACGTGGCCTTTCCGGGTCTTCTGATGCTATAGAGAGATAAGCTTCTCCGCAGTAGCCATGCGCTTCTTCTCTTCCTCGATGGTTTTGGCTTCATCGAGGAGTACTTGGCGACGCACTTCTAGGGCCTGAGCCCTTTCTTCCAATTCCGCAACAATAAGTTCTACCGCTGTAGGGATAGGTGTGGTCAATGCAACATCGATGAGTTTACGGGCACCAACGGTGACCACGAGTCCATCCACCGAAGCTTCTTTGGGCTCATCTAGGATTAAAGCTCCATCCGAGTCTTCTTTGTAATCCTCAGCAACCACTTCCTCTGCTGGAGGATCTTTTGTCAGGGTCTTGTTTTTCTTGTTCTTCTTCTTTGCCTTCTTGGCAGCGCCAATAGCAAAGACAGCTTTGGGTCCGTTTCCTGGAGTCAAGCTCTGATCGGTACTGTTGGACATCTAGATATCGGGATTGTCTCCGTGATCCATGTCATCCTGCGCTTTGGGAGAGTTTTCTCTGGATCCTTCGTCCATGGTTTCTCCTTCTTCTGCAGCTTTGGAGTTGTACTCCGCTTCATATTCCTCGGAGAACTTTCGAAAATCTGCCGACGTCATGGAATCATCCGAAGATGCTGGTAAGTCGATGTTTGTTCCGATTGCCTCCAGCACCGAGTCTTTGTTGTCTCCCGCATCGGCAGAGCCGGATCCGGATCCAACATATTCGACAAAGTGCGATGTATGTGTCCTGAGGTAGTCGCGGCTTTCCTCGTGGGCTTCCTCGAAAATTCTGATGGTTTTGAGAACCTCATCCACGCTTGCGTCTTTCATCATCATGCGCCTCAACGTATGCCTCAGGAAGGGTTGATCTGTTCTGGTGTTAGAAGAGCCGGAACCAGCATTGTTGACTTGTTCCTCCTGGATTTCGACCCCGGTGGGCGGGTCGATCTGGGATTCGGCCTCTCTAGGGAGATCCACTCTAGATTCGACTTGCACCGCGAGATCTGCTTCAGGCTCATCTTTCTCCACTATCTCCGCAACAGGTGCGAGCTGGGTGGGATTAGGGTTTTCTGGGATCCAGAACTCTGCCTCCTCCGCGGACAGAGGGGAGCCAAAAACTTCTTCTGCCTCTATCATCACCGCTGGGGTTGGTGGGGCAGGTTCAGCAAAGCCGATGTACACATCAATCTCATCAAAAGACATAATGGTGTAGGCAGTCACAACCTCCCTAGCCGGAATCCAAGTCTCGTCGAGAATGATGAGAGGGACATCGCTGGTGTAGAGGATGCGACCGACGGTGATGGTCTCGCTGATTCCGATTCTTGCATATTTTGCCTGAAACGCAGATCCGAAGCTCACTTGCCCCACGGTGGGCGCCAACTATCGTCGGATTAATGACAAGTACGCCATGAGGGGGTCCTCTAGGCATGCGGAAGAGAGGAGTGTGAGACGTACGATATTCTGGGATGATGAGCACACAAGTTTACCCAGGTTCGAATCCGCCGGCTTTGAATGGAGCCTACTCCTGCTAGCAATCTAGTAATATGGTAGAGTCGGAATATGGGTTACAAGGGTTTCGCCTGTGCGAGTTGAGAGTATTGTAAGGGGTTGTCACCCTAAAGGCTTTCCCTAGGACGGCTTATATAGATATCCGGCCTAGGGTTTACAGGAGAGACCTATCCGGCTACGACTAAGAGTCGGTTACAGAGTACATCTTGAACTGCAAGTAACACTACAAGCCTATGTCGGTAAGTCTTCTGGGCCTTCCCATAGCCAGACTGGACTCCGTCTCTTCTCCCTAACTGGGCCGCCTGTGGAAGCAAAGCTCTAACCCTAACTGGGCCACCCTGGTCAGTGAGGCACAATGAGGATACCCGAAAAGTATATCCCCAACAGTCCTCCCGACGAGTCAAATAGACGTTCTTTTCCTCGTCAGGGGCATCAGGAGCTGGTGGGGGGGGGGGGGCTAGCGGCACTTCTAGCACATATAGCTTGTGTGCAACATTGAGGAGAATCCTCAAATTCATGGCCTAGTCGGTAAAGTTGCTACCATTCATCGCAAGTTTCTCTTTCTCCATGAACACATTGAAATTAAAAGTAGGTGGTGCCATCTACAACAAAATTTGTAAAGTTTAGACTAAGTTTATGATAGATCGAGTTCAACTAATCCAAATTACAAATGAACTCCCACTCAAAAACAACATCCCTCGTGTCCTTTTGGTGATTACATGAACCAAATCCACTACACCAAGTCCGATCATCACATGAGTCGGTGTAGTTTCAAAGGCGAGCATCTATATGGGTATCATATCAAATATATGACTCATGCTTAACCTTTCGGTCCGTGTTCTGAGGCCATATCTGTACATGCTAGGCTCACCAAGTAAGAACCTTAGTACTCGCGTGTTTAAAACTGTCTTACACCCGAAATATGATCGTGGTCTCAAGTACACCCGATCATCACGTGATGTCTTGAAGCGGTGAAACATAAACGGTGCGTACTTAAGGGAGAACACATTTTTATCTTGATATCTAAATGAGGTATCATCTTATAATGCTACTAAAACGCCAAACAAGCAATATAAGATGCAAACATCATATGTGTAAAGTGAAATGATATGGTTCTTGCACTTGATCACTATCATGTGCATCATGGTATGATCTTTATCATTCCTTTGTGTGTAAGGCCAAGGTCTATGGAACTTACACGTTAGGTGTGTTGTAAGTGTATCAACTATACATCAACTTACAATATTACCATATAATGACACTAGCCCAGCAACAATCTAAACTAGACGCTTCTAATTTATCCATTGCAAGTTTTACGTGGCTTAGGGCTTTCGAAGATAGAACCTGTCTTACCTACGACAATGGAATCACAACGATGATAACTAAATTATTATCAACTCGTTGTAAATCATATATTGACTATAGTAGGAGAGATAGACACCCACTAGCCACTTATGCAAAACTAGTTGCATGTCAAGCGTGGAACTGGTCTCATGTGCAAGGACATGTAAAGTTAGTCCGGGCCGCTTCATCCCACTATACCACCAATATCCAAAATACATATAAGAAGCAATAACATGATCACCATCGCCCACATACTCATATGTGTACTACCCGTGCAAAGCATCTACGCATAGATCAGGCTCTGATACCACTGTTGGGTTCGCAACATACAAAACAAAAAATTTCCTACGATGGGAACTACTTAGCACCAAGATATATCTACTAGATACTAGCTACGGGTGGATATACATCCATAGAGAACATACCCTTGTAGATCGACAAAGTGTAACGAGGTTGAACTCGTGGATGATGTAGTCGAACGCTTGTCGATCTTAGGATCGAGAAGAAGTCCAGCGCCGCAACTCAGCAACGCATCCGTGATCGCTCACGCGTTCACGACACCGAACAACATCCACCTCCTTGCTCCGGCGATGCAGTGGAAGCAACAACTCCTTCCAAACGAAATGCCACCGGGAACATGTATCTCGCTAATCCGAGACCATAGGGGAATAATTTTAGAGGGGAGAGAGATATCCTTCACGAGGAGGTGTGAGTGAGAAGGAGTGAGAGGGGGATTTATATAGGAGAGGGGGACAGCCCCTCCCCATGGCCGGCGCACCATGGGGGGGGTGCCCCCACCTCTTCTTCATTCATGTGGAGGGAGCTCCACTAAAAAATCCCACTCATATGCATTAAATTTCCACCAAATTTAATACAACTCTCTTTTAATAAAACTCTTTTATTTATTTTATTCAGAATTTTGTTAATTACTTTAATTAACAAACATTCACATAAACCCCCCTACAATATTTCAATATCACATGCAGAATCAATTTCAGTAATTTCACCCGAAACAATTCCGGATCCATTGAAATAATTCCAGCGCTTTGCAATTCTTTCGTTTGAAACATATTTGCTCCAAATAGTGTTGGTATCCCTTAAGTGTGTCACCCTACGGTTTGCGAATAATGCAGACATGATCGAGACCCCTCTCAGATCAATAATCAGAAGAGGGACCTGGAGATCCATACTGACTCCCACACATTCAACGATGACTTCTGTGATCGTGAGAACCTTTAACGCTAGTAACTTAATCCCTTTGTCTCGCGATATATTACATGTATGAGATTCGACCATCGGTATCTTTATACCGAGTTTGATCTCGTTACCGACATGCACACTTTTCTTGTTCCCGTGATATAACATTCTAGTGATCACATCACTTACTTGCAAGCTATTCTTAATGTGATATCGCCGAGAGGGACCAGAGTATATCTATCTGTCATCGGGATGGACAAATCCCACTCTTGATCCATGAGCCTCTACATAACACCTTTGTAGTACTGAACCCATCTTTATAGTTACCCTTTAACGGTGTGTCATTTTATGTTATCAAGATACCCTTTCTAGTGTTAGTGATTAACATGATCTCATGGTCTAAGGACTAGGATTACTTCGTATGATGTTATAGCAATATAAACACAATGACTTTGATCGTAATGTTATACTTTGGATGAATGTTCATCACATCATTCCACAAATGTTGTGACCTCGTTATTAACGACATCCAATGTCCATGATCAGGAAACTTTGATCATCTTGTTAATCAACGAGCTAGTTTATAAGAGAGGCATAACTAGGACATTTCTATTTGTTTATTAAACACACATGTATTAATGTTTTCATATTAATACAATTATAGCATGCAAAATAAACATCTATCATATACTTGGAATACATATAATAACAACTTTATTATTGCCTCTCAGGGCATATTCCCTTCAGCTTCATAGTCTACCAACTTCAAGAACAAGACTGATAAGAAGAAAGGTGCATGTCATGTGTGCGGCTATCCTGATCATTGGGCTCCTACTTGTCCCAACCGCTTTGACAAGCGCCAGCATGGGAAGGGTAGTAAGACTGCTAATGTTGTCATCAGCGACATTGAGATGAAAGATGTTGGGTATGGTATATTACCTACTATTCTTTCATTATGTCATTCTCCTGATTGATGGATTGACATAGGCGCTAATGTACATGTCTATTCTGATATGTCCATGTTTTCTTCATATCAAGTCAGAGGGACTCAAACCGTGCTGATGGGGAACAACTTCTGTTCATGGTGTTGGTACGGTCGATCTGAAGTTCACTTCGAGAAAGACCGTGCGCCTGAAAAACGTGCATCATGTTCCCTCAATAAATAAAAATCTTGTTAGCAGATCTCTTCTGTGTCTAGATGGCTACAAGATTGTATTCGAGTCCAATAAATTTGTAATCTCCAAGTATGGAACCTTTGTTGGTAAAGGTTATGAGTGCGGAGGCTTGTTCCGCTTATCTCTGTCAAATGTGTGTAATAAAGTTGTTAATCATATTTACACGAATTTTGAATCAAATGTCTGGCATTCTCGTCTTTGCCATATTAATTTTGGTTGTATGATGCGACTAGCCAAAATGAATTTAATCCCTGATTGTACTACTGTTAAGGGATCTAAGTGCCAAGTCTGTGTGCAAGCAAAACAACCTCGCAAGTCACATACGACTGCAGAAGTGAGAAATTTAACACCACTGGAACTCATACATTCTAACCTTTGTGAGATGAATGGTGTGTTGACAAAAGGTGGAAAGAAATATTTCATGACGTTGATCGATGACTCTATGTGATATTGTCATGTGTATCTTCTGAAATCAAAAGATGAGGCTTTGAGTTTCTTCAAAATCTATAAAGCTAAAGCAGAAAACCAACTTAACCGAAAGATTAAGAGGCTTAGGTCTGATCGTGGTGGAGAGTATTTTTACAACAAGTTTGATTCTTTTTGTGTGGAACATGGTATAATCCATGAGAGGACGCCTCCCTATTCACCTCAGTCAAATGGTGTAGCTGAAAGAAAGAACCGTACTCTAAGAGATTTGGTTAATGCCATGTTAGATACATCGGGTATATCTAAGGAATGGTGGGGGGAGGCTCTATTGAATGCATGTCATGTCCTAAACCGAGTCCCACGAAGAACAAAGAAATTACTCCATTTGAAGAATGGGAGAAGAAAAAGTTAAAACTCTCTTACCTAAGGACTTGGGGATGTTTGGCAAAAGTTCACGTGCCAAATCCCAAGAAGCACAAGCTTGGACCAAAAACCGTTAACTGTGTATTTCTAGGTTATGCTTTCCATAGCATTGGTTATAGATTCTTGATAGTAAAATCCGAGTTACCTGACATGCATGTCGGTACAATTATGGAGTTGACTGGTGCAATTTTCCTTGAGGATATCTTTCCTATGAAGTATATACCTAGCTCGTCAAATCAGGAGATGTCTAGTTCATCCAGTTAGGAATATTCTACAAAATTGGAACCTACCACTCCAATTGAACATGTTGAAAATCCTAAGGAGGATGATAATGAAGTTCCTAAAAGGAGCAAGAGACAGAGGACTACAAAGTCCTTTGGTGATGATTTCATTATGTACCTCGTGGATGATACTCCCACTTTTATTTCAGAAGCCTATGCATCTCATGATGCTGACTACTAGAAGGAAGCCGTCCGCAGTCAGATGGATTCCATCTTAGCTAATGGAACATGGGAGATCACTGATCATCCTTATGGGTGCAAACCTGTAGGATGGAAATGGGTGTTCAAGAAAAAGCTTAGGCCTGATGGTACTATTGAGAAGTACAAGGCATGACTTGTGGCTAAGGATACACTCAAAAAGAAGACGGAGACTTCTTTGACACTTACTCACCTATTGACAGATTAACCACCATTCGAGTAGTACTTTCATTGGTTGCCTCTCATGGTCTTCTCATTCATCAAATGGACGTTAAGACAACTTTCCTAAATGGAGAGTTGGATGAGGAAATTTATATGGATCAGCCAGATGGCTTTGTGGTAAATGGTCAAGAAGGAAAGGTGTGAAAATTGTTGAAGTCTTTATATGGCCTAAAACAAGCCCCTAAGTAGTGGCATGAGAAGTTTGAAAGAACTTTAATTGCTGTAGGCTTTGTTGTAAATGAAGCTGACAAATGTGTGTACCATCGCCATGGTGGGGGTGAAGGAGTCATCCTTTGTTTGTATGTTGATGACATATTGATTTTCGAAACTAACCTTAATGCAATTAAGGAAGTCAAGGATTTCTTATCTCATTCCTTTGAGATGAAAGATCTGGTGTAGCTGATGTTATCCTAAACATCAAGATATTGAGAGATAATGATGGTGGGATTACATTGCTTCAGTCTCACTATGTGGAAAAGGTCTTGAGTCATTTCAGGTATAGCGACTGCAAGTCTTCTTCTACACCGTATGAACCCAGTGTGATGATTCGAAAGAATTGAGGAAATACTAGAGACCAACTAAGATACTCTCAAATTATTGGCTAGCTTATGTATCTAGCTAGCACCACGAAGCCTGACATCACTTTTCCTGTAAGCAAACTTAGTCGATTTGTTTCAAATCTAGGAGATGATCACTGGCATGCTCTTGAGAGAGTTATGCACTATTTAAAAGACACTGCAAGCTACGACATTCACTATACCGGGTATCCAAGGGTACTAGAGGGTTATAGTGATTCAAATTGGATATCTGATGCTGATGAGATAAAGTCCACGAGTGGATATGTATCCACACTTGGTGGTGGCATTGTTTCTTGGAAGTCTTGCAAGTAGACCATCTTAACGAGGTCAACTATGGAAGAAGAACTCACAGCATTGGACACAGTCATAGTTGAAGCAGAGTGGCTTCGTGAACTCTTGATGAACTTACCTGTGGTTGAAAAACCAATACCCGCAATCCTTATGAACTGTGATAATCAAACTGCGATTTTCAAAGTAAATAGTTCTAAGGATAATGTGAAGTCATCAAGGCATGTGAAGAGGAGACTGAAATCTGTCAGGAAAATGAGAAACTCCGGAGTTATTGCATTGTATTATATCCAAACATCTAAAAACTTGGCAGATCCCTTTACAAAGGGTCTATCACGCAATATTATAGAAAATGCATCGAAGGAGATGGGTATGAGATCCACAATATGAGTTTTTCATAGTGGTAAACCAGTCTATGTGATCGAAGATCCTGTGAATTAGAATTGGGAGACAACCTGTTGATTAGCTGAGAGGAAAGTATCCCTACTTTAATGAACACCACTCCATGAAGATGCAATACTTTCCTATTCTACACGACAGGTTGATTTGTTATCTTAATGTGTTCTAAGTGGCTTATCTTAAGCAGAGATGTTGTCCTGCAGAACATCTTTTGAAGAACACGCCTATATGAGTCTGACTATTAAACATCGTAGTCTATGAGAGTGGGGTGCTCTCTAATAAACTCATGAAAGGCCATGGAGTATGACGCATAAGCTCCACCCATGGGGAAGTTCCACGGAAGCCTAGTATCGGTCAAGACTTTGTGTGAATCTAGGTTTGCAGCAAACTTGCAGTTCAAGGCATAGTCCACTGTACAAGTTGCATCCTAGTCTAGCATAAAATTCTAGGTGGAAGTTCAACCTAACAGTCTCCACTATAGTACCGGTATATAAACAATGTTTTGGAACCAAAGGCAAACTTCATGTGCCTGTGGGATCTGGTGGGGGATTGTTGGAATTCTTTCCTAAATGGCCCATCCCATATTCCATTTTAATAATTCCTGAAAATCCTAGAGGCCCATGTGGCTCATTCATGCATGACAAGAGGCGGGACAAATGTTTAGTCCCACATTTCTAGTTGAAGGAAGATTTCACCACCTTATAAGGGGGCTCTTCCACCACTTAGTAAAAGGATGAGAAGGAGAGAGACGTACACACGCGCTCCTCCTCCTCCGTCGCCCGCCTCACCTCGCCTTGCCTCGTCACAATGCGCGCATCGCGGGTTGCGGGAATGCCTCGAGCCGAGAGCTTCCTTTTCTTTTTGCCGCACATGAATGGATTAATGATTTGAACAGTATGCGATTTAATTTGAACGTTTTCTCTAAGAATTAATTCGACCGTTTCTCTGAGATCTAATTAGAACTTAATGGAGGTCGTTTCCTCTCCCGACGCTGCCTGTTCGCCTGCCTACCTGTGCCTATAAAAGTGAGAGGTCGCTCCTCTGCTGTGACATGCTTCAGTACATCACCTCCAGTTCCAGAATATTGCGCTACCGCTCCGTTCTTCCCTATCCCGTCTTGCGGCGTGCACTACTAGCCCGGACAGTAGGCCTCCGAGACCCCGCTGCTTCGAGTCCTGTACGGGAGAAGGGCGATAAGGTTTTTGGGGAGCGCTATTGGCGCGATACTGGCTTCATCACGGACTCCTTCACGAATAGCGACTGCACCAACGTCTTCCCAACGAGGACTTCTTCCTCGACATAATCAACCTATTCCTCAATGACATGGCTAATGACAGTGCCAACGCCAACACAGGCGGTTCCTCTAGCGGTCCCTGTGCTATGATGTACATCCTCTTACTCAATCTTGTTTATCTTACTCAGATAGTATGTCGTTCCCTTCGGTTTTCTATAGATCTTGCTCTAATCTTATTTCAAGTTGTATGCTTTGCAATCCTCTTGGATATCTGCTTTAATTTGTACCCGCTAAATCATATGATTAGTTTAATTTCCATTATTCTATTTATGTTTTATTTAGCATTTACCTTGGGTAAGTTGCTCTTATATTCAACAGCAAGTAGCAGCACCAGTACAAAAACTATGGAAGAATGTTATTCAAAATTATATGGAGATATTTTTCTAGAAAAGTAGTCAAAGGAACTCGTTTATTTGCTTACCATATTGCAAACTGAAGCTTCGATCAAACATACATCATGTATGATTAGCATTGACCTTTAGCTTCAAGAGGAAATCTAGCTCCGGCTCCTTCTGTCTTAGATGAACTTCTACATACTTATTTTGAACCATATATTATTCAAACTCTGATACAAATTTTCTATTTCGTTGTCTTTCTTCTATGTAAAGCTCTCCCACTTCATGAGCAATGATTTCTGAAGCTTTCTTGCTTGGCAAGCCAAATCCTTTGGCACAAAACATAAGTTGATTTCATCTAGAAAAAATACTAATATCAAGTGTGATACTTTATCCACAAACATCACTCAATCTTGAGGTGACAAAACCAACATCAACCTTATACAACAGTGATACATCCTTTTATTCTTAAGAGGATTCCTTATGTTGGTATGAGAAAATTAATATTCAGGAGATTTTTCTAAACGAAAGTGATTAGAATCAGTATTGGTACAAAATCGAGAAGAATTAATTCATCACACTAAATAAAAAACATAGCCTGTTAGAAGCTGCGCGGATGGAATATATAGGAAAGATCTGTACAACACGCAAAGGCACATAATAAATAATGTCATCGCTCTTTTGCTCGCAACATTGTGTCTGCCTAATAGACATCTTCAAAACCACCATTGGACTGAGGGTGATCCACCTTGGTTTTCTCCATTCCTCCCCTGCGCCATCCTCTGTGAATTGTGGGATAGGAAAATTCTCAGTTTCACATATGCATAGCTAAGAGAAGAATCACCGGTACGCTAATACTTAGGACATTAACCTGCTCTTTTATGCCACAGCAGTTTCATACAATTAGTGAATTAAATATAGATAATATTTTTTATGTCCCTATTTAAGGATAAAAGGGCATATTTGTTGGTCACCATTACTTAGGAAGATATATATTAGGTACATGAAAGCATTATTTGACCAAAATAAAATACTCTAAATCAGTCGCCAACACAAAGTTCAGATGAGCATAAGCTAAACCAGCAAGGAGAATGCATGCCACTGTTCCAACATAACTTGTTAAATAAAATGGTAGCTCCTCGTTTGAAAATTCACCTTCAATTAATTTGGCTACAATCCACTTCAATGTGCAACTGTCAATCCTGGCTCCATGGCACGAAAACATTGAGCTTTCTAAAAATGAAGGGGGACGAAACTAACCCAAATCGTAATGTCAGTTGTAGTTCTTACAATTTTGGCTACATGCTGGTACAACTTCACACATCATGACTGATTATTCTATATTTCTATCCCTAAGGCATATGAAACTCTTTGCTGCTTGAAGAAAAATAAGAAGATAAAATTGCTAATAATAATGTCTTATATGGAAATACTTTCCTTCTTAAATGTAAAGAGAAATAGAAAAGTGCCACAGATCGAATGTCTCTGAAATTAATTTTACCTCTTACATCACCTGTACCTGTATCCAAATTTTTTTAGGCTCAATAAAACTGATAAAAACTCACCCGGTCTCACCTTGGACCAATATCAGAGTAGAGAGGTGATGATAGAAGATGCATACCTAAATCAATGGATAGGGCACGAATCCCGTGAAGGCGTAGTAAGACATCTGGCTAGCGCAGCCTGTATGGGACGACCAACATACGAAATTGATCCCACCGAGCTTAGCCCATTAGTTGTGGAGCTGCCTAGAATTAGAGTTGGCATGCCTCTAAGCCTCTCCAGCAAGATCACCTCCCACAAACATCTAGGCTAGGATAAAGAGAGGCGTGTACGGTGAGGCTCACATCGTGCTGTCCTCCACGGTCGTCGGCGTGATTGCTGATGTACCGCACTAGCGGGGTAGACCGAATGGATGGTGCTGCTCGGCTAATGCTACTTTGGTACTACGCTTGACAGAGAACGAATCTGTCTCCAACAGGAACAACAACTCTATTGAAGATCGAATAATTTCAATTGCTTTTTCACAGCGAGCATCTCTGCCCGTAACAACAATTTTATTGATTTTGGACCTGATTGGTTTTTCCAAAAGATTTGTGAGGTCTTACTTCAGAGACCTCGCGTGCTCTAATTTAGTGTGTCTAGTAAACTGTTGCTCGTTGCACGCTAAAATAGAGCTTCCCGTAAAGTTGTTCTCTGCCACACACGCTAAAAGTGGATCCAACACGCTACAAAGTGTTTTTTACAACACCAAAATTTATAGCCTGTGTTGGAGATCACTCCAATGGGTACCTCTAAATCGGACACGCAAAATGTCCTATTTGATCTGTTTGCGGGGCCGTGAGGAAAAAATTGGACCGATTGTCCTCCCTTTTCCCGTTTGCGATGGGTCTTGTACCGAACGGTGGAAACACATGCGCACACCAGAGATGGAGCCATCAGAGGCACGACCGAGCTGGGCGGAGGGGAGAGGCCGAGCATGGTGGAGGGGACAGACCGAGCATGACTGGAGCTTGGGGGTGGGCGGCAGCGCCAGAGGTAGAGTGATGAACGCACCACAGCGGTAGCCACGATGGAGCTTGGGGAGGGCATTGTCGATGGGGGCAGAGTTCAGGGAGGGTGACGGTCACATCGGAGCATAGGGAGAGTGGCAGCACTAGGGGCGGAGCAATGAACGCGCCGCAGCAACGATCATGGCGGAGCTTTGAGAGGGAGGCTATGACGGGGGCAGAGCTCGGGGAAGGTGGCGGAACCAAGGGCGGAGCTTGGGGAGGGCAGCGGTCACGATGGACTTTGGGTTGGGCGGTAGTGCCGACGCCGAAGCGACGAATGCGCTACAGAGGTGGTCGCGGCAGAGCTTGGGGTGGGCGGTGGCACCGGGGGTGGAGCGACGAACGTGCCGCGATGACGGTCTGGTGGAGCTTGGGAAGGGAGGCAATGCCAGGACAAAGATCAGGGAGGGTGACAGTCCGGTGGAGCTTGGGGTGGGCGGCGGCCCTAGAGGAAGAGCTCGGGGAAGGCGACTCAGCTCGGGAGGAGGACGATGACGGGAACAACAGGGAAGAAAAAGATAGGAGAAAGAGATGTAGTACGGGTAGGTAGAGATCTCGGTGATTGTCATGTGGGCCAAAGTCAGGCACGGGAGGACAGGGTCGGTCGCATCTGCTTGTCTGTTTCACTGCAAACTGGCATCAAATTAAGGTCGTAAATAGGGTGATCCGGGCCTAAAAGGACAAAACCAAATTTTGGACTGTATGCGATCGGATAAAACCGGACCTGGTTTGTCTGTTTGAGGGCCTGATACTTGCATTTTGCATCATCATTTTTAGAACCTTTATGCACTATTTAGAATCATATTTACCTTGATCCTTCATTATTTATGCATATTTAGATGATTTACGGGACTTTCCTCAAAGTCCCTTTTATTGGTATTTATTTTCTGGGAGGCAGAAAACCTCCTTTTTATGTTTTTGTTGTTTCAGGACCTTCTGGACGTCAATAAATTTAAGGAAAAACACCTGACAAGTTTTTCACCAGGAGAACCAACTTGGGCCAAAGAATGAAGCGAGAGGATCCACAAGGCCCAAAAGAGTCCAGGTGGCGTACCCACCCCCTGGGCGCGCCACACAGGCTCTTTCGGCCCTCGAGCGTCGTCTCAACTCCTCGTTTCTATAGACGCCTTCGTATCACCAGAAAACCTACGCCGCATTTTCCCCACAATTTATAGAGGCAGCGGTGGAGGCGAAAGTCCTCTCCTACTCCGGGAGGGGGCAGATCCTGCCGTACCGGAGCCTCCGGTGAGGGGGAAATCGACGCCACCATCATCACCACTCCTCCTAGGCATAGGGGAGGACTCTCCATCAGCACCATCATCATCACCATCACCATCTCCAAGATCCATCTCATTTCCCTCATAGTTTGTGATTGATTGAACCCGAGATATTGTTTTAAGGGCTATTTACATGTTTGTGATTGACATCTTGTTTTTATTTGGTGGAGAGATTATATTTTCAGATTATGTTGTAATCCCTATGCTACTGGTCCATATCATGTTTGGCACTTGTGAGTAGATCCCCATGTTCCTGAGGGCATAGGATGAATCGGCTATGATTTCCATATAATATGCAATTAGTATGTGGTCTAGTTTTCTATCTTTTATATTGTTCTATGATGGTTTTATGCGAACGTCGACTGCATATTACTTCACCTGCATGGGCTCATAGGATAATACATTGATGCAATGATAGGGGTTGGAAGGGACGAAATTGACAGAAACCGTTTCCAATTCTTTAAGTTGCATTGGAGGGATTATATGTCAGGGACCAATGAACCTATTGCTATGGTGAGACATGTATGTCTTAATGATTCCTAGATGTTCATGTAAATGGATCTAGGACCCATCATAAGTGGTGCATTTAGTCCATACCTATGGCTGCACCTAATTAGGCTCCGCCCTAAGGGAATAAAACTTGACAACATATTCACCATATTGTGTAGAAATCTTTATGCTAAGTAAATTCATGCCACCCTCGGGAACGCTTGTCACATATAAAGTACACACACACTTGAGCTTGTCCTCTTGCTGCATAGGGGATTTGGCTTTCTCTCATTGAAAGCATTCACTTTTTACTATTTACTTTCAGCATTTTACATTCTTGCAAAACTACAAACCCAAAACACCAAATCTACTGCACTTACTATTATTTCCTTTGTCAAATTTGCTAACCAATACCTTCAACTCCTTGTGAGTTTGATAACCTTTCTTTATTGAAAAGTACTACAATTGATCTCCTGCACTTGGGAGCCATTAATGACCCACAAGTATAGGGGCTGTATCGCAGTATTTTTGAGGGAAGTGAAACCCAATTTATTGATTCGACATAAGGGGAGCCAAAGAATATCTATAAGCCTTAACAACTGAGTTGTCAATTCAGCTGCACCTGGAAACAATCTTGCTCACAGCAGTTTATCAGTAGCAACAGTTTTGTAGTAGGAATAGTAAAGTAACATCAGTAGTAAAGTAAAGACATCAGTAACAATAGCAGTAAACAGTAGGATTCGAGTGCGGTAGGCATAAGGATGGATGGACAGGCGTTGCATGGACAAGACAATTCACACAGCAATCAGAACAGGGAAATTGCAGATAAATAAGATAAACCATCCAAGTACTAAATAATCCTAGGCATGTGTTCCATATATAGTCATACGTGCTCGCAATGAGAACTTGCACAACATCTTTTGTCCTGCCAGCCCGTTTGCAGCGGGGCCTCAAGGGAACTACTGGCAATTAAGGTGCTCCTTTTAATAGAGCACCGGAGCAAAGCATTAACACTCCGTAAACACATGTGATCCTCACATCAAAGCCATTCCCTCCGGTTATCACGATTTCTGTCACTTCGGGGCCATTGGTTCCGGACAACAACGTGTGTATACAACTTACAGATAAGACCAAAAACAATACTATCATAATGAATCAATAACATGTTTAGATCTGAAATCATGGCACTCGGGCCCTAGTGACAAGCATTAAGCACAACAAGTCGCAACAAAGTCATAAAGCACTAATAAAAGATACTAGGCACCATGCCCTAACAATCTGATGCCATTACATAAACGATCTCATTCAATCCCTACCATCCCCATAGCCTACAGCGGGGGATTACTCACTCATAGATGGGGGAAACATGGATGGTCGATGGAGAAGCGATGGTGATGATGATGGCGATGATCTCCTCCAATTCCCCGTCCCGGCAGGGTGCCAGAACAAAGTTTCTGGTGTTGTTTCGTGGAATCTGGTGGTGGTGACAGAGCGGAACTCCTTCTGGAAAAACGTCGAACCCCCCCGGAGTTTTTAGGTCAGAAGGCTTCTTATAGGCGAAGAGGGAGACCGAGGGGGTGCCTGGGGGCCCACACCACCCCCTGGCGTGGCCTAGCCTGGCCCGTGCCACCAGGTGGTGTGGCCACCCCCTGGCTCTTCTCCGTCTCGTATTCTGGCTCCTAGAGTCTTCGGGTGAAATAGGATTTTTGGCATATTTTCTGGGATTTTTCCTGAAACAATAGCAAAAGTGTTCGGGAAAGTAGATACGTTTTGGACGTATCAACTCCCCCCAAGCTTAGCTTATTGCTTGTCCTCAAGGAATTCAGTTGAAAACTGAGTGCGATAAAAGAACTTCCACGAACACATTTGCTTCATATGATGTAAATATTCTCAGCAATGTGATCAACTACTTAGACAGTTCATAATAAAGAGTATGCAACGAAGTTTACTTAATAGGCATTACAAGCTATGAAGAGATTCCAACTCAAAAATAATAAGTAGCATGAAGCATAAACATAATCAACATTACAATGCTCATAAAAAGGTATGATAGAGTGGTATCTCGCTTGCCTTTGATTATGAATGTCAAGGAACCTCTGAAGTTCAAGTGATGACTAGAAGTAAAGATATCAAAGATACAAGCATCAAAGTCATAACACAAATAATCAAGTAATGGGACAAGCACAAAGAATGACAACTATGCTCTCAAGAAGGTGCTCAAAGAATATATGGAGACTCAACAAGTAAAGGAAAAAGGTTTTGAATAATTTTGAAAGGCTTCCAAATGCTGAAAGTATGATACTCATTAGCTTTGAGCTCTCATTGCCCCTATCATAAGCATCTTTAATGTGGTTAAGGTGAAAGTGAGGTCCAACCTGAATTATATGCTTGACAGACTATAAACTGAAAATCCCATGTCCCTTGAGTACGAGGGCCGCTCCTCATGCTACTCAACTTTAGTTACCGGTAAGTTCTTGTCATCGTAAATATGTGCGTATCATAGAGAACCGCCAACAGGGTACCCCTTGCCCGATGATACGGAAGAATCCCCATATCAAAATGACAAGGCAAGCAGACAATGAGTATCTCAGCAATCTTCTTATTTACCATGGGAAAATGGTGCTTTTTTCTCTCTTTCCTCTTTTCATAAATCTCTTTTTTCTTTTTCTCAATAGCTATCTCTCTTTTTTTATAAGAAGAATGCTTCATAGATATCATTATGGTTACGCTACAGGTTTCCACCATGTCAGCATGGATTAGACCAGTGGCCCAGGCGTTTCTCTAACACACATACATAACTCCATGGACTTACAAGCTCCCCTTTTATTTCACACCGACGACATCCGCAAACAAAAGAGCAAGGTATCAACTGGGTATATATTTACAAGTGTTGAAAGCGTCCCATGACAACACGGTTCTGCTAATCCCCAGCCTATAATTTGCAAGCATATAACTTTCATGGAGAGTCACAATGGTTCAGGTTTATTAAGTGCAGGAAATAAAGTGTGCCATCAAGTTCGTGAGAGCTTTACTAACTAACTTTCTCATAACAAGCAAACATTTTATTCGGAAGAAAACAAGGCATATTGCATATGCACAGAAGTAGCAAATGATGCTAATAGGTAGGTATGGTGGACACTTTGGCAATATTTGGTTTAAGGGAGTTGGAATAATGAGTAAAACACTCAGTGGAAGTGAAGGCTAGCAATAGTAGGGTAGCGACAAACGAGAGAGCAATAGATTTCATAATCATGCTTGCAACAAAATAGGACTACTCATGGCATGAAAGTGATTCAAGATCCTCAAGGAAAAATAATTCATCGAGGCTTAACTGATATTTCAGTCATGTGCATGCGTGAGCATGCGCCAAGTCTATTCAAATGAAACATTCAGAGGAGGATACCACAGAGTCATACCAAGTTATGAATAGAATAATGCAAGCAAACATCCATAAGACATGCTACAAACTATTAGCAAGCTGGAGCTAATCATACGAAAGCAAGAACTATTAAGCATCCAAAGATAACATACACCTTACATGAACAGACTAAGCATGCCCATAGTGATGATATATGTACAAAAATGAAAACAAATAGAGTTCGTTACCAGCCTCTTACCATGCCTCAAGTTGTCATTAATCCTCATTATTGCTCTTCACTTGTGTGGCTTGAATAATAATATGAAACCAATATCCACTGAGGACTGCTGAACCCTGTAGCAAACTCACACAACCAAAGAAGAACGACAAATATTTTTGTTGTTTTCAATTTTTTTTAAAACAAGAACCAAAAGGAAAAACAAGCAAAGCAAAATCTTTTTGGGTTTTTCGAAAAGTTCAAACAAAGCAAAAAGGGAAAAACAAACCAAGGCAAAAAGAAGAAGAAGCAAACCAAACAGAAACAACAGAAATATTTTTGGTCTTTTTGTGTTTTAGAAAGCAAAAGCAAAGAAAGAATGAAAACTAAAAAGAGAACGAAACATGAATATACAAAGTACCGACGCAATGATATGGAGATGAGTGCGATGCCGGCGTACCTCCCCCCAAGCTTAGGCTTTTGGCCTATGTGGGTATCAATCCCAAGCCGGCCAAGATGAAGTGTCACCGTGGTATGATGAGGAGGTACCCTCGTCCTGGTGCGAGCTCGAGTACATCCCTCCGTAGTATGCGGAGTAGTCATAGGAGGGTACATCCTCCTGGTGCTGCTCGTGGAAACCCAGCAAGCGAAGCTGCTCGTCCACCTCCTCCTTGGAGCGCAACCATGGTCTCCTGTGAACACTAAACAAAGAAGGCTGTGGCAAAGGGATCTCCCTCTCATCCCCGTCAGTGAAAAGCATCCTATATACTAGACTGTCCAAATCAGAAGTAGTAGTAACAAAGTGATGGGTTTTCATAGCAACAAGGTCAAGCCTCTATGGTGCCAGTACAGTATCATTGGGGTCCACTAAAAGGCCTAATGCATTGACCATACGCGAGGCAATGATGCCCCCATAGATAGGCCCCCTAGCGGCTAGGCGGCGAGCAATAAGCGAGCCAAGATTGTACCGAGTATAATTGTTAAGCGCAACAGCAAGGAATGCTAAATGATAGTTGGAGATATTACTTGTGTTCTCCCTACCTAGTATGCTAGTATCAAGATAATATGCAAAGTATCTAAGAGCAGGGAGTTGGATATTTCTTATCTTTCCGCGCTGCGCCACGCGGTCATCATCATTGGTCACCCCTCGGTAAAGCTCCAACAAATCAGCGGGTCGCCCTTGAATTTTCTTCACGGTCCATGTCATGCGTACACCTACAATACTGCAAAATCTCTCCAAAGGCATGGTGAAGGGCAGATTATAAATTTTGAAAGAGACAGACGACTGTTAGGATGTGTTAGTAATTGTGAAGCTCTCAACGAAGGTTTTAGTGAGCATAGCGTATTGCTCACTCTCATCTTGCATATATGAGGTCAAACCAACCCTCTCAATCAGTAGCAAGAAATCATCAAGAATACCTGCAGCTTGTAAGAAATTAAAACAAGGAAAACTGGATGGGTGAGCATCCCCATCATCCCTTTCATTACCAATACGAGTTGCAATGAGATCTTCGTTGTATGATGGCCTAAACTGAGAGGCCGATCTTGAGGGCCTCTGTAACTACCTCGGTGAATTACGCTCCTAGTACAAGCCTGGATGATCAGAAATGGTTGAAATAGTACGGTGGGGCCCAAATGCCACTCACAGGTAGACCTTTCGGCCGTCCCAACCATTTCCAAACATCGGGACAAGAACGGGCGGCGTAATCGGCAGGCGAAGGGATCAACTACATACACAAATGAGTATGTATGCAAGCCACCATACAATAGTACATCAGAGCCATTCCATCTAAAAAGAAAGGAAATATAGCAACGCCATACGGCAAGATCCAAATATCCTAGATAGATATAATAGTGTAGGATATCTCCTCATACATCAATCAACAGAGTATCAAGCGGAAGCGGAAGACAAAATCCGAGTACGGATAAGAAGCAAATCGGCATAAGATGCCCCATAAATAAGCGCATCCCGCCCACAGATCTCACGGATCCCCGTTCCCGGAATCTCTACACCGAATGATCGTTGCCCACATCGTCCGTCTCTTCCACCCAGTATCCATCTTGCGAGTGTACCTGTTCATCTGAACCAATAATTTATCGTGTGAGACCCTAGGGGTACTCAGCAAGTCTTTATGCCTCTAAAGGGGACACAACCTGGGGTGACGCAATTGCAGCAAAAGATAAACCCTAACAATTCTATAGATACTCGCTAACCATCCGCCTAACCAAAGATAGACGGATGTCCGTGAATTAAGAACAACAGTTATAACAGTTATAAAGGTAATCTTAACAGATCCATCCTCCTCCTCGCTTACCGACGAGGAAGCGGACGAACAACCCCCAACCGTTGGCAGTTTTATTATCCATTCCATGAGTGTTGCACTATTTACTAGTCAGGTACCTAGTCTAGTCAAATTAGAAGCGGTACTTTAGTTATGCTTGTCTATGATCGAGAAACTGTGCTCCAAGTCGTCCATAACCGCGGACACGGCTTTCAGAAAGTTTTACGCTGCAGGGGTGCACAAATAGCAACACACACTCGATATGCCTCGGAAAAACCAAATCAAAACCCAACGAGACAGTCACGACAAAGCAATTGCAGGATTCAGAAATATTTCAGGGGGCCACCCCTTTAAGTAGATCCCGCAACGAAGCCGGCCGGCTCCGAAACGGGCTTAAGGTTGTGGAGGCGGTTGTAAACGACTGGGAACCCGAAAGTGTGGCTGGGCTTGTCGATACAGCGAAATCGGGCCACGATCCTAAACAGTACAGTGTGCTCCTCGCACAAACTTAAATAAAGCAGTAAAGCATGGCATAAGTACAGGATAGTAAATAAAACCTCAAACTAGTTTGTGGCCCTCAAGAAATAAGAATGAATCAAGCTCTGGCTCAGGGGGGTCCATAAGGCCTCCCGGATGTGGATAGCGCGAATATTCTTGGAACAGGAATCAAGTACTCGGGGTCTTACGGGACACAAGTGAGCATAAAAACCAAATAACAGATATTGCTCACCGGTGCCACTTTCATTAGTTATCCCATTACTACTCAGGTTAAGTTGTTTAAGTACCTCATTATCCATCAGACACTCACATACCCTACACATGCTGTTCTACGACTCGCATGGCTCAAACAACTCCTGTAGTAATGGCTCATGGGATGGAGGAACAAGCTTCGGTGGGGTTTAAATGTAAAGGCTATGCAATACTTGGGATTCTATTTAATGCAATCGTGACTCAATGATGCAAGAATAAGATAGAGGCAATAGGTACTATATGTATGCAAGCATGTGGTAGTGCTTGCCTGGCAGCTCAGTTGAAGCAAGGAATGGATCTGGGTAGTGCTCCTGGTTCTCTTGATATATCCCCTGCTCAGCGTCTATTCGAAGAAGAACCAAACAAACAAGGGCCAACATAAATAAAGAGCACAAGCATATGAATAAATGCATCAAGCAAACAATCATGCCATGATGAATGATGCACAATTTGCATGGCAATAAGGTAGCATGGCATGGGTGAGGTGTGGAATACAATAATAAAGCATTTTATTTAGTTTTGGCCCCATTTAATACTCAATTAAGTTACTGTACTCTTTATATTTATATGATGCATGCTGCAAATCAAACCATGGAATGCATAAACAAAAAGGTCTCATCGAGCTAATCATTTTAGACATATTATTTGTTAAATTTGGATTTATAAATCAAAAGTTATTAATTATTTAAGAAAAAGGGCATTTATTGTAATTTAAATAAACTTGGAAAATAAAGTGTTCAAAATATATTTTGGATTGCATATTTGAATTCCTCATATTTTTCTGATTTGAAAACATATATTATTTGTATTATTTGGGTTTATATTTTAAAAGATATTTAAAAACAGAATCATATTTGAATTTGAAATAATTTGAAATAAATTTGAAATAAAACAGATAAGCCGAAAATACTTTTTATACTCCAGTGAACCTAGCCGCAGACGCCGACATGTGGGGGCACGGCTGACTGGACCAAAAGCGCGCGGAAACACTTCTGTCACCGCGAGCTCTTCTAGCCCTAGCGGATGACAGGTGGGGCCGGGGGTCTTCGCAGGCCCACGCGTCAGCGGGCGACCAAGGGGTGTGCCACGCGGCATAGCGAGGACTGCTGGTTGAGGGCTTAACACTGCGGGATCCTTTTTGCAAAAACGCCAGAGGCAGACAGGTGGGGTCGGCAGGAGCGCGGGTTACGGTAAACAAAACGGGAGGGGGTTTTCTGCAAAACGTCGCCGCGACACTGTTTTTCTTCTCCTCTCTCTGAATAAAAAGGCAGAGGCGGTGCGCGCGGCTCGGGGCTTCGATCTCGTGACCTGGGGCTTGCACGCAGGGCGGCTGCCGCTGCGGTGGCTTGGGCTAGGTGACAGAGAGGTGGGCGCGGCCTAGCTAGGCTTCTACGACGCTACGGCGAGGCGGACCGAGCGCGACGCTGACGCACAGAGCGTGCACGACGAAACGTCCGGCGAACACAGGCGACGGCAGCGAGGCGGACCGTGTCTAGGGGGGTACAGGGGCTCACCGAGAGGTTGTCGGTGGCGCTGGATCGGGCAGGGGCGCTGGCGATCAACGGCGATGCAGGCGGACAGATGATCTAGGGTTCCGGCACGGGCGTTGATGGTTCTGGCGGTCTGGGGCTTCCTCTTCGCGGTTCCGTGTACGGGGCTGCAGCAGGGGGTCTCCTCGGTCCACCAGACCACTCCACGGTCTGGCTGCGCGTCCGGATCGTCGAGGAGCGGTGGAGGCCGACGGTGGCGGCGAGAGGGAGGTAGGCGTCGGTGGGGAGGAGAAATGATGGCCGGCTTGGTCCTGGGGGTAGATCTGGGGCAGAGGAGAGCCGTGCGGGGGTGGATAAAGCGGAGAGGAAGAGGGGTGCCGTGGGGGTGGGGTAGATGGAAAAGGTGGCTCGGCCACCTTTCCTCTCCCTCCTTCACGTGCTCGGTTCGGCCAGGGCAGGCCAGGGGCAGGTAGGGGGGGCTGGCAGGTGGACCAGGGCGAGGCCAAGGAGGCAGGGACAGGCTCGGGTTGGAGGGCCCTTGTGGCATAGAGAGAGCAAGAGAGGGAGAGGGGGTAGCCTCGGGTAGGGCTAGAGCTAGGCTCGGGTAGGTTTGGGGTTGGTAGCTAGGGCAGGGAGAGAGGGGTGGTAGCTAGGGTAGGACATGGTGGTGTGGCTCGGCTAGAGAGAGAAGAGATGAGGGGGGTACTTAGGGTTTAGGTTAGAGCTAGGTTAGAGGGGATGGTAAAGAGGAGAGGTAGGGTGGTGATAGCTAGGTGATTAGGGTGATGGGGTGGTGGCTTGGGGTTTATAGGAGATTGCATGCTCCAACTAGATCAAGCAACACAAGAGAGGGGTGTGGTGATGATGGTCTTAAGCAAGCTCAAACAAGATCAAGCTAAGAGGAAAGAGAGATGTGGTTTTAAACTCACTCAAAATTCAAATAAAGTCCAAAGAACAAGCAAAAGGTGGGGCTTGCATGGCCCATGCAAACATTTATTGCCATGTTGATTATTGTGAGAACAACATTAATACATGGCATTATTATTATGCATCCCCAAAAATTGGAGTAAGGCCCAAGCAAAGGAATTTAGAAAGAATTCCAAGTGGAGTATATGGAGATGATCACATTGGATTATATTTGGGACTTGCTAGTGTGTATATGCCACTAGGTCTTTAATAAGCCCACAAAAATATCCCAACATGATGATAACCCCAAAACCACACATATGGAAGCTAGGAAAAGGTCCCACTCACAAGGCATGCAAAGGTGGCCATGTGGCTCTCATGTTTCAATATTGTGAAAACAACATGATGCTAAGATGAGAGCATGTGTAATAGAATTGGATCCATCCCAACCCACATGAGCTAGAGGTAAAACCAATAAGTGCCAAGCTCATATTTAGTTGGATGGTGGAATTATAAGGTGGTGAAAGAAAGGTGGTGGAGTTCATAAAAGATATGCCCCCAACTCAACTTGGGCATTTAAATAATATATCAAGAACCAAATACAATATCAAGAGGCAAATACAATTAATAATGCATATGAGATAAGAACCTAAACAAAAAGGGTTTTATATGATGCTCAAATGCAAGGTGGCATGATGACATGAGCATGATATAATTATGATGCAACAATTATATGTAGGAAGTAGCATCTATATAGACTAGGCTAGTAGCATTGCAATTGTTAGACAATTGGGATGCTACAACTCTCCCCCACTAAACAAGAATCTCGCTCCGAGATTCCTAGGAAAAAGAAAACAACACAAGGAGAGGCGGGTGTCCGAACGAAGGTGACCCTCACGTTCCCAAGGTGATGAAGAACTGAATGGTGCGACCACTACACCTTGCAAATCTTGCTAGACTTGTTGCGAGTCTTGCGTTTTGCTAGAGAAACGACGGGTAGAAGAGTTGAAGGATTAACGTGAGACAAGAAGGATAGGATAGACATAGCTCCGGTTTTCTCAAGAAACAAGATAAAAGAATAGATCCACTTGTGAAAGGAAGGGGAAGATGATGCAGCATGGATAAAGAAAGGCACACCGATAAGATTAAAGATTTACCGATACTAGAGAGGATGAATCTTTGTCTCGCCGGAAGAAAAGAGCTAGATTGGAGAGGTTTTGAAGCACTATGACAATAGCATCGTATTCTCTCTCGGATTGAAGAAATGAAGTACGGAAACAATATTGCCTTCAAACAATAGAGTCCCTTGATATCAACAGAAAGATTTAGATAGACATCGTCGGATTAGATTCTTGTTGCGCCGGTAAGAACCAAAGGATCACGCAGTTGAGGTGCGCGGATATAACTTCCAGATACGGATGTGAAGATAGATCATGGGGGATAGGTTCCTTTCATCTTGTTTGGGGATGTAAGTACCGGTAGAAAGATGAGGACAGAAAAGAGTTTGCGTTTGTTTCCACCAGATAATTGAAGATTTTGCTCCGTGTAGAAAAGGACGAGATCACCAACAAGAGATTATTGATTACTTTCTTTGAGAGAGCACTCCGGAAAGACAAGGACGGAAGTAAAAGTATCAAGGGATAAAGGCCACTTATAACTTCCGTGGAATGATTGAAGTCACATTAGTTCACCAATTCAATGCACAAGAGCGAATGATAAGAGTAGTGGTATGGTAGCTACTCCATCCCGCACTCAAAGCATTACTCCGCACATGAATAAGAAAACCATGCAACCCAACTACCAAGACAGACTGAAGGTATTTACAAAAAGAACTCATAGAACTCCGTTAGAAAACAAGGATAGATGCAAACGATTCACCGGATCCAAGATAGATAAGGGTGATGATGTTGTCGTCATATCAGAAGTAACCAGACACCGGAAAGATATGAAGGAAGATCGCGGGGACAACTGCAAGATTCCACAGATAACGAAAAAGGTAGCACCACTTGAACAGAAGGATTACAAAATATCTGAAAAGTCTTCCTGGCCTCCGGTGGATTGAGCATAGACGATAGAGCGAGAGGGTTTCAAGAGATTACTTGTCGAGACTGAGGTGAAAGAACTCCATGTCCTCCTTGAAATGATTGAGAGAGATTTAGCAGACTTGAGAAAAACTTTAGCAGAACGACGGTGATAACTTGCCAACAAGGAACCACTCCGTATTGGTTGAAGATGGAGGATGGAATTAACAATGGACTTGCTAATTCCAGAATTGAGGAAGATGCACGGAAAGAATAGATTATCTGGTCCTTCGGAAGAAAAAGAGATGTCACCTGGTTCACGTTGTCGATTGGGTCACCGGTTACAAAGATAAAGAGACCTTGGATAAGAAACGATGATATAACTTTGCTTAAGGTATGAGCTATCAGAGACGAAAAAGATGTGCAGATATGGAGTTCAAAAAGATGTGCAGCATGATGGACAGATGATAGACCGCCGTGGTGCCTTGAGAGACTCCGGATTTCCAAGGATGCTTTAATAAGCATAGATAGGATCACGGTGTACTCAAAATCACAGGAGATAACCTTATCCTCCAGATGGTGACGGTTGATAGCATTTTTTTCCATATTCCAATCGACACTTATCATGAGTGGAATATAGCTATGCCGAGAGCCAAATTACAATCACCAGCATCGGATCGACACATGTTATGTAATTAGCCCAAGAGACTTGAAGATGAAAAGAAACTCCAGGATTAAGCGCCGGCGACAAGATAATGAGTTAGCATGGACATGCTGATAAAAGGGAGATAGATAATGTTTCACACACGACTGAAAAGGAGTGTGGAAACACAGATGGATCAAAGAAAAATTTCCCGCATTTTTCGGCATTAAAATACCAATAGATGCGCAAAACACTTATCGAGAAGAGATTAGCAACAGATGCTTGCACTGAAAGAGGAGTTGCTAGAAGGAAGAACACCCTTAAGAAGATGGCACCGGGTAACAAGGAGTCAGATAGATCGCGCCGGTTTCCAAAAGCCTGTCAGTATGGAATGTACCAACAGTTGATAACCAAAGGCAGATATAGATAACATGTTGGATGCAACAGATAGACAAGGAATTACACACACACACACACTCACACAGATACACAACCTATGGTACTACGGAAACCCAGAACACGTGAATCCTAGTTTGAAGTTTAAGAAGAGGATTGAAAACGTTACACTTCCTTACCAGAAAAGGTGGTGGTTGGGTAAGAAGAAAAGTGGAAGCAGTCCTACTCTCGCGTTTTATTTTTCCCTAGTATACATAACTACCAAAAATATTTGCTAGACAGACAACGACCATTTGGCTGAGACCCTGAAGGTCGGGATGGCTCTGATACCAATTGTAACTACCTCGGTGAATTACGCTCCTAGTACAAGCCTGGATGATCAGAAATGGTTGAAATAGTACGGTGGGGCCCAAATGCCACTCACAGGTAGACCTTTCGGCCATCCCAACCATTTCCAAACATCGGGACAAGAACGGGCGGCGTAATCGGCAGGCGAAGGGATCAACTACATACACAAATGAGTATGTATGCAAGCCACCATACAATAGTACATCAGAGCCATTCCATCTAAAAAGAAAGGAAATATAGCAACGCCATACGGCAAGATCCAAATATCCTAGATAGATATAATAGTGTAGGATATCTCCTCATACATCAATCAACAGAGTATCAAGCGGAAGCGGAAGACAAAATCCGAGTACGGATAAGAAGCAAATCGGCATAAGATGCCCCATAAATAAGCGCATCCCGCCCACAGATCTCACGGATCCCCGTTCCCGGAATCTCTACACCGAATGATCGTTGCCCACATCGTCCGTCTCTTCCACCCAGTATCCATCTTGCGAGTGTACCTGTTCATCTGAACCAATAATTTATCGTGTGAGACCCTAGGGGTACTCAGCAAGTCTTTATGCCTCTAAAGGGGACACAACCTGGGGTGACGCAATTGCAGCAAAAGATAAACCCTAACAATTCTATAGATACTCGCTAACCATCCGCCTAACCAAAGATAGACGGATGTCCGTGAATTAAGAACAACAGTTATAACAGTTATAAAGGTAATCTTAACAGATCCATCCTCCTCCTCGCTTACCGACGAGGAAGCGGACGAACAACCCCCAACCGTTGGCAGTTTTATTATCCATTCCATGAGTGTTGCACTATTTACTAGTCAGGTACCTAGTCTAGTCAAATTAGAAGCGGTACTTTAGTTATGCTTGTCTATGATCGAGAAACTGTGCTCCAAGTCGTCCATAACCGCGGACACGGCTTTCAGAAAGTTTTACGCTGCAGGGGTGCACAAATAGCAACACACACTCGATATGCCTCGGAAAAACCAAATCAAAACCCAACGAGACAGTCACGACAAAGCAATTGCAGGATTCAGAAATATTTCAGGGGGCCACCCCTTTAAGTAGATCCCGCAACGAAGCCGGCCGGCTCCGAAACGGGCTTAAGGTTGTGGAGGCGGTTGTAAACGACTGGGAACCCGAAAGTGTGGCTGGGCTTGTCGATACAGCGAAATCGGGCCACGATCCTAAACAGTACAGTGTGCTCCTCGCACAAACTTAAATAAAGCAGTAAAGCATGGCATAAGTACAGGATAGTAAATAAAACCTCAAACTAGTTTGTGGCCCTCAAGAAATAAGAATGAATCAAGCTCTGGCTCAGGGGGGTCCATAAGGCCTCCCGGATGTGGATAGCGCGAATATTCTTGGAACAGGAATCAAGTACTCGGGGTCTTACGGGACACAAGTGAGCATAAAAACCAAATAACAGATATTGCTCACCGGTGCCACTTTCATTAGTTATCCCATTACTACTCAGGTTAAGTTGTTTAAGTACCTCATTATCCATCAGACACTCACATACCCTACACATGCTGTTCTACGACTCGCATGGCTCAAACAACTCCTGTAGTAATGGCTCATGGGATGGAGGAACAAGCTTCGGTGGGGTTTAAATGTAAAGGCTATGCAATACTTGGGATTCTATTTAATGCAATCGCGACTCAATGATGCAAGAATAAGATAGAGGCAATAGGTACTATATGTATGCAAGCATGTGGTAGTGCTTGCCTGGCAGCTCAGTTGAAGCAAGGAATGGATCTGGGTAGTGCTCCTGGTTCTCTTGATATATCCCCTGCTCAGCGTCTATTCGAAGAAGAACCAAACAAACAAGGGCCAACATAAATAAAGAGCACAAGCATATGAATAAATGCATCAAGCAAACAATCATGCCATGATGAATGATGCACAATTTGCATGGCAATAAGGTAGCATGGCATGGGTGAGGTGTGGAATACAATAATAAAGCATTTTATTTAGTTTTGGCCCCATTTAATACTCAATTAAGTTGCTGTACTCTTTATATTTATATGATGCATGCTGCAAATCAAACCATGGAATGCATAAACAGAAAGGTCTCATCGAGCTAATCATTTTAGACATATTATTTGTTAAATTTGGATTTATAAATCAAAAGTTATTAATTATTTAAGAAAAAGGGCATTTATTGTAATTTAAATAAACTTGGAAAATAAAGTGTTCAAAATATATTTTGGATTGCATATTTGAATTCCTCATATTTTTCTGATTTGAAAACATATATTATTTGTATTATTTGGGTTTATATTTTAAAAGATATTTAAAAACAGAATCATATTTGAATTTGAAATAATTTGAAATAAATTTGAAATAAAACAGATAAGCCGAAAATACTTTTTATACTCCAGTGAACCTAGCCGCAGACGCCGACATGTGGGGGCACGGCTGACTGGACCAAAAGCGCGCGGAAACACTTCTGTCACCGCGAGCTCTTCTAGCCCTAGCGGATGACAGGTGGGGCCGGGGGTCTTCGCAGGCCCACGCGTCAGCGGGCGACCAAGGGGTGTGCCACGCGGCATAGCGAGGACTGCGGGTTGAGGGCTTAACACTGCGGGATCCTTTTTGCAAAAACGCCAGAGGCAGACAGGTGGGGTCGGCAGGAGCGCGGGTTACGGTAAACAAAACGGGAGGGGGTTTTCTGCAAAACGTCGCCGCGACACTGTTTTTCTTCTCCTCTCTCTGAAGAAAAAGGCAGAGGCGGTGCGCGCGGCTCGGGGCTTCGATCTCGTGACCTGGGGCTTGCACGCAGGGCGGCTGCCGCTGCGGTGGCTTGGGCTAGGTGACAGAGAGGTGGGCGCGGCCTAGCTAGGCTTCTGCGACGCTACGGCGAGGCGGACCGAGCGCGACGCCGGCGCACAGAGCGTGCACGACGAAACGTCCGGCGAACACAGGCGACGACAGCGAGGCGGACCGTGTCTAGGGGGGTACAGGGGCTCACCGAGAGGTTGTCGGTGGCGCTGGATCAGGCAGGGGCGTTGGCGATCAACGGCGATGCAGGCAGACAGATGATCTAGGGTTCCGGCGCGGGCGTTGATGGTTCTGGCGGTCTGGGGCTTCCTCTTCACGGTTCCGTGTACGGGGCTGCAGCAGGGGGTCTCCTCGGTCCACCAGACCACTCCACGGTCTGGCTGCGCGTCCGGATCGTCGAGGAGCGGTGGAGGCCGACGGTGGCGGCGAGAGGGAGGTAGGCGTCGGTGGGGAGGAGAAAGGATGGTCGGCTCGGTCCTGGGGGTAGATCTGGGGCAGAGGAGAGCCGTGCGGGGGTGGATAAAGCGGAGAGGAAGAGGGGTGCCGTGGGGGTGGGGTAGATGGAAAAGGTGGCTCGGCCACCTTTCCTCTCCCTCCTTCACGTGCTCGGTTCGGCCAGGGCAGGCCAGGGGCAGGTAGGGGGGGCTGGCAGGTGGACCAGGGCGAGGCCAAGGAGGCAGGGACATGCTCGGGTTGGAGGGCCCTTGTGGCATAGAGAGAGCAAGAGAGGGAGAGGGGGTAGCCTCGGGTAGGGCTAGAGCTAGGCTCGGGTAGGCTTGGGGTTGGTAGCTAGGGCAGGGAGAGAGGGGTGGTAGCTAGGGTAGGACATGGTGGTGTGGCTCGGCTAGAGAGAGAAGAGATGAGGGGGGTACTTAGGGTTTAGGTTAGAGCTAGGTTAGAGGGGATGGTAAAGAGGAGAGGTAGGGTGGTGATAGCTAGGTGATTAGGGTGATGGGGTGGTGGCTTGGGGTTTATAGGAGATTGCATGCTCCAACTAGATCAAGCAACACAAGAGAGGGGTGTGGTGATGATGGTCTTAAGCAAGCTCAAACAAGATCAAGCTAAGAGGAAAGAGAGATGTGGTTTTAAACTCACTCAAAATTCAAATAAAGTCCAAAGAACAAGCAAAAGGTGGGGCTTGCATGGCCCATGCAAACATTTATTGCCATGTTGATTATTGTGAGAACAACATTAATACATGGCATTATTATTATGCATCCCCAAAAATTGGAGTAAGGCCCAAGCAAAGGAATTTAGAAAGAATTCCAAGTGGAGTATATGGAGATGATCACATTGGATTATATTTGGGACTTGCTAGTGTGTATATGCCACTAGGTCTTTAATAAGCCCACAAAAATATCCCAACATGATGATAACCCCAAAACCACACATATGGAAGCTAGGAAAAGGTCCCACTCACAAGGCATGCAAAGGTGGCCATGTGGCTCTCATGTTTCAATATTGTGAAAACAACATGATGCTCAGATGAGAGCATGTGGAATAGAATTGGATCCATCCCAACCCACATGAGCTAGAGGTAAAACCAATAAGTGCCAAGCTCATATTTAGTTGGATGGTGGAATTATAAGGTGGTGAAAGAAAGGTGGTGGAGTTCATAAAAGATATGCCCCCAACTCAACTTGGGCATTTAAATAATATTTCAAGAACCAAATACAATATCAAGAGGCAAATACAATTAATAATGCATATGAGATAAGAACCTAAACAAAAAGGGTTTTATATGATGCTCAAATGCAAGGTGGCATGATGACATGAGCATGATATAATTATGATGCAACAATTATATGTAGGAAGTAGCATCTATATAGACTAGGCTAGTAGCATTGCAATTGTTAGACAATTGGGATGCTACAGCCTCGACCTCCTAGGTGCATCACTCTCAAATATCTCTCCAAAGGTATGGTTGTTCATGCTTGGTATTCTGAAATTTAAACAAACAAGTGATTGCAAAGTAAATATAATGAAGGATTCTACTCATAGGAACTTGTAAGAGGCCTAAACATGCATCAAAACTATATCTCTAAGCATAAAACAAGCTTACAAGCTCTCATAACCAGTCACCTACAGCAGCAAAATACTCAATATATAATCCATTAAACACAAATCTACTTGGACAAGGAGAGGATTCACATACCAGGGAAAAAATGCTCCAAATTTCAGCAAGAAAGATGGGCTGAGCAAGGAGATCGAAAAAATCGAGAGAAAACACAGCAAGAACGCGATTTTGAGCAATGAGCTGGAGCTTACTCGGGAGAGAGAAGAAAGTGGCAGGTGAGAGAGTTAGTGGGGGGCCAGGGGTGGCCCACACCAGGGCATGGCGCCACCAGGTGGTGTGCTTGCCTGGTGGGTCCCCCTGGTACCTCCCAGGTACTCCTCTGCCCCTTTTTCACGTAAAAATTTAATATGAATTTTCTGGAATTTTTTGAGACACTTTATTTTTGGGCATTTTCAGGCATAGAAGAATGATTTTCTGACAGACAGTTTTTTTTTGGAAACATGCAATGACAAAACAAGGCTAGAACTACAGGAGTTCTAAGACACTCTAACATGCAAGCAACTAACAACAAAGAAAACTAAACAAAAACAAAAACAAAAATGGATAGAATAGAAGTAAACAGAGATAATCATAGTGAAAACATTGTTTCGTTCAATGAAATCCTTTTGTTAACAAGGTTGATCAGGTCTTGTTACCAAAATAATTCCATATGAGACGAAACTTTGTATTCCACTAATGATTACGTTACCTCAACCTTGATAGCAATGGTCCCAATCATAATAGTTTCACTTTTTTCTCTTGGTATGGGACAATATATTTCTCCAACTTTAATGCCCTCAACATGTTCAATTGAATTTAAACCATAAGTCCTTTCAATCTTCTTGGGGAAATAGACAGTATGTTCCTTGTCATTCACATTGAAAGTCACCTTTCCTTGATTACAATTAATAACAGCTCCTGCAGTATTAAGAAAAGGTCTCCCAAGAATAATAGACATATTATCATCTTCAGGCATTTCAAGCACAACAAAATCAGTTAATATCAAGCAATTATGAGCCACTTGAACAGGTACATCCTCACATACACCAATAGGAATAGTGGTAGATTTATCAGCCATTTGCAAAGATATATCAGTTGGTATTATTTTTCTAGTTGAAGCCTCTTATAGAGAGAGAAAGGCATAACACTAACTCCAGCTCCCAAATCACACAAAGCAGTTCTAACATAACTATTCTTAATAGAGCAAGGGATAGTTGGAATCCCTGTGTCTCCAAGTTTCTTAGGAACCTTACCATTAAAGTAATAATTAGCAAGCAAAGTAGAAATTTCTTCATTAGGGATCTTCCTTTTATTCGAGACAATATCCTTCATATACTTTGAGTAAAGAGGCAATTTAATAGAATCAGTCAAAGGAATTTGCAAGAATAAAGGTTTCATCCACTCACAAAACTTATTATAGTGTTCATCTTCCTTTGACTTCTGTTTCTTATCAGGGAAAGGCATAGGTTTTTGGACCCAAGGTTCTCTTTCACTACCATGTTTCTTAGCAATAAAATCTTCTTTGGTGTATTTAGTATTCTTAGTGTGGTTTTCAGGTTCTTCCTCAACTTTCTCTTCATTAAGAGCTTCATTTTCTTCATTACCACTTTTAGTAAGGGATCAGAGATAAATATACTATTAGGATCTAAAGCAGGTTCAGAGGATTCTACAACAGTTTTATGTTTCTTTTTCCTTTTCTTACGAGTAGAACCACTATTTTCAGCTTGTTGAGAATCCTGCTCAATTCTTTTGGGATGCCCCTCAGGATATAGAGGATCCTGGGTAGCAGCTCCACTTCTAGTTCTAATTTCATAAGCATGTTTTTCTTTAGCAGCATTAACTAGCAAATCGTTTTGTACTTTAACGAGTTGATCTATTTGAGTTTGAACCATTTGAAAGTGTTTAACAATCATTTTAACATCATTAGAGGTTCTTTCCACAATATCTTTCAACTCAACAATAGCTCTAGTGTTTTCCATTAGATGATTTTGCACCCTTTTATTAAAATTATCTTGCTTAACAATAAAGATATTGAATTCTTCTAAGCATTGATCAGGAGGTTTAGAGTAAGGGATATCACCTTCATCAAAGTGTTGGAGAGAGTGTACCTCAATAGTGGATGAGTAGGGGATAGGATTACATAATTCTTCTATAGGAGGTAAATTCTTGACATCTGCAGCTTTAATTCCCTTCTCCTTAAGACATTTCTTAGCTTCCTTCATTACTTCATCATTCAATTCAATAACTCCCCTCTTCTTTGATGTTGGAATAGGCACCAGAATAGTAGGCTCAGCTACAATTACTTCAGGTGTAGCTTGTTGAGGAGGAGTCCAATCTTCATAGTTCTTACTTATTTTAGCCATTAATTCCTCAGCTTCCTTAGGAGTCCTATTCCTGAAAACACAATCAACACAACTATCTAGGTATGTCCTAGATTCTTCGGTTAGTCCATTATAAAATATATCAAGAAGCTCATTCTTAGGTAATGGACTTCCAGCTTGTGCATGAATCAAAGCACAAAACCTTGCCCAAGATTCGGGCAATACCTCTTTTTCTCCCTGTTTAAAATCAAAAAGTTCCTGCAAAATAGCATGTCTAGCACTAGGAGGAAAATATTTCTGCAGGAAAGTACTAATCAAGCACTCAGGGCTATCAATAGATCCAGGAGGTACATTACTAATCCAAGTTTTAGCTTCTCCTTTCAGTGAAAAGGGGAAAATCTTAGTAACAAAGTAAGTACGCATCTTAATATCATCAGAAAACAAGTCACTCATGGTATAAAGTTCATTCACATGTGCTACCGCACTTTCATTCTTAGTCCCACAAAAAGGTTCTTTCTCAACAATAGCTATGTAAGATAGATCGAGAGAGAAATCATAATCTTTATCTGTAATGTTTATGGGAGAAGCAGCAAACTTAGCAATAGGAGACAATTTGGGTCTAATAGTATGCCTCTCAAGGAGACTCTTAGCACCGCTCCTATCATGGGTGTTTTTACATTCTTTAATAAATTCATCGGTCATCTCAACATAACCATCTTCAATATCATAACTCTCACTAGACTCAGGTGAACTAACAGGTGTGGTAGTGTCTTCATTAGGAGTTTCGGTATTTTCAGCTATAGTTCTAGCAATCGTAGCATCTAGGAAAGGACCTAATGAACCACTCTTATCAAGCACAGTAGAAGCAACATCATAAGCATCAGAAGTTTTAGATTCAGCAGTAGTAACAGTGTGTGTAGCATGTGTATGTGGTGGTGTAATGAGCTTACTTATAACAGATGGTGAATCAAGAGCAGTAGAGGTGTTCAGAACCGTACCTCTTCTTCTGTGGATGGTAAAATAGGAAACTTGCCATCACGAGACTTACCCATGATGGATGGATAGCAGCGAACAATAGAGAATCCAAGTGAACTTAGATAAATAAATCTATGCTCCCAGGCAACTGCGCCAGAAAATAGTCTTGATGACCCACAAGTATAGGGGGTGTATCGCAGTATTTTCGAGGGAAGTGAAACCCAATTTATTGATTCGACACAAGGGGAGCCAAAGAATATCTATAAGACTTAACAACTGAGTTGTCAAATCAGCTGCACCTGGAAACAATCTTGCTCACAGCAGTTTATCAGTAGCAACAGTTTTGTAGTAGGAATAGTAAAATAACAACAGTAGTAAAGTAAAGACAGCAGTAACAATAGCAGTAAACAGTAGGATTCGAGTGCGGTAGGCATAGGGATGGATGGACGGGCGTTGCATGGACAAGACAATTCACATAGCAATCAGAATAGGGAAATTGTAGATAAATAAGATAAAGCATCCAAGTACTAGATAATCCTAGGCATGTGTTCCATATATAGTCATACGTGCTCGCAATGAGAACTTGCACAACATCTTTTGTCCTGCCAGCCCATTTGCAGTGGGGCCTCAAGGGAACTACTGGCAATTAAGGTGCTCCTTTTAATAGAGCACCGGAGCAAAGCATTAACACTCTGTGAACACATGTGATCCTCACATCAAAGCCATTCCCTCCGGTTATCCCGATTTCTGTCACTTCGGGGCCATTGGTTCTGGAAAACAACGTGTGTATACAACTTGCAGGTAAGACCAAAACAATACTATCATAATGAATCAATAACATGTTCAGATCTAAAATCATGGCACTCGGGCCCTAGTGACAAGCATTAAGCACAACAAGTCGCAACAAAGTCATAAAGCACTAATAAAAGATACTAGGCACCATGTCCTAACAATCTGATGCCATTACATGAACGATCTCATCCAATATCTACCATCCCCCTAGCCTACAGCGGGGGATTACTCACTCATAGATGGGGGAAACATGGATGGTCGATGGAGAAGCGATGGTGATGATGATGGCGATGATCTCCTCCAATTCCTCGTCCTGACAGGGTGCTAGAACGGAGTTTCTGGTACTGTTTCGTGGAATCTAGTGGTGGCGGCAGAGCGGAACTCCTTCTGGAAAAACCTCGAACCCCCCGGAGTTTTTAGGTCAAAAGGCTTCTTATAGGCGAAGAGGGAGGCCGAGGGGGTGCCTGGGGGGCCCGCACCACCCCTGGCGTGGCCTGGCCTGACCCGTGCCACCAGGTGGTGTGGCCACCCCCTAGCTCTTCTCCATCTCGTATTCTGGCTCCTGGAGTCTTCGGGTGAAATAGGATTTTTGGCATATTTTCCGGGATTTTTCCTGTTAGTTGATTTTCTGCAAAAAAAGTAGACACCAAGGCAATTCTGCTAAAATCAGCGTCAGTTCGCGTTAGTTGCATCCAAATCACACAAGTTTAGAGGAGAAACAATAGCAAAAGTGTTCGGGAAAGTAGATACGTTTTAGACGTATCAGCCATCAGGACACTTTTCTGGCACCGTTGCCGGAGAGCGTTGTGCTATTGGTAAGCTGTTTGGTAAGGAAACTTGAAATCTATTTTTATTCTTTTTTACTGCTGTTTTATCATGGCTTTCTCAAACCATAGAGAATTTCAACTCACCTTATTTGAGTTCATTCATGACAAGAATAAAGAGAAAGTTGTGAAGCCTACAGAACCAGAAGTTGAATATCAAATTCCTATTGGTATTGTCGACATAGCTAGGGAGGCAACTTTTGCAGGTGATGGAAGCCAAACTTCTATGGGATATTTATGTGAAATTGAAGAACTATGTTCCCTATATAGACTTGCAGTATTTGAAAGAGAATGTGGGCCCCATGTCTGGTTTTGGTAATTAATGATAATCTTTATGGACTAATGTTTGTATTAAGTTGCATTTGTAGGAATTATCCATTGGCATCGCTTGGAGCATGTGTTGGCTTCAAGGTAAATTAAATGAAGAAGAAGATGTGTTGTGCAAGCTCAAAATGCGCCATCTCTAGAAGATCTCTTGTTTGATGCTTGCCATCCTTGGTGATTATGGATCGATAAAGACAAGGTCAAAGTATGCTCAAGGCAAATGTATTCTTGATAGGTTTTCCCTTTTGCCGGTCTCATGTTGTTAATTGGGAGACTGGGTTTAGGATAGATAGCCGTACTATCAAGAGTGGCTCTCGAGTGAGTAGCTCGATCATATCTTTCAGAGAGAGAGATCAAACCATTGCATTCTTAGCATCATCCGTCTTGGTTGTTTGTTGGTCCTATCCATGTGAGGATATAGAGCTTGTGGTAATCTTCTTAACAAGCTCTTGTTCATCAAAAATAGATTTGCCTTTTATACCTTACTAGGAAAAGTGCCTGTGCGTTGCACTAGGACAACGAGAAATAATATTTTTGATGAAAAACTAGAGCAACCCAAATTTTACTTTGAGTTTTGGATAAAATTGCTAGGATTAGTTTTTAATGGTATGGCACTGAACCATAAATCCTATGTAATTATATGTTGAATGTTGATCCTCCAAATAATTCAAAGATACGATATGTTTATTTGAAATGGAAAACTCAAATAATTAGCAGTTGTCGGAACCCGCTGGGACTATTTTCCTCAATGGACGAAGCGGCAACCTAAACCTAGAATTTGCAGAAGTCACAAGCATTGATGCAAGTTTATAGTCCCAAAGACTTGGAAAAGTTGTCTCAAATGTGCTAGGCCGATGTTTCTATCTTGCTCAGATTCTTGTTGCGGACCTTGGTGATGTAGCAGGGCTCGTAGTGGATAAAGAGGGCCACCGTCTGTAGAATATAAAACACAATACTACACAAAGGTCGTCAACAAATTAAATAGTAAGACACCACTAAAAGTTAAATGAATCATGGGAAAATATACAACTAATTGCTGTGTATAAACCATGTGATACCATGATGACATGTGAAAATAGAGACTTGCTCAACTGCAGCCATGTTGTGCGGTCACTCCCGGCACAGATGATCAATCGGTTCAGTCACGCTTCTATCGGTCATCCCTCACCCGACTGACCGTCACCTCCTCGTTTTTTTGGTTGGGGGGGGGGGGACCACGAATAGGCTCATGTTTTGAGTCCTACTGCGCAGGCAACCTGGTCGTGCGAGATCAACCATGGGTGGAGTCAGTTAGGCTGCCGTATGTAATCAATTATCTATGGTTTACTCCTTTCATTTCAAAATACAAGATGTTTTAGCTCAGATACATTCACTTCACAAAAGCTAAAACATTTCATATTCTGATAGATTAGAAAGAAAAAGTGGATAGCTTACATACTGATGGAGAAGTAAAATGTTTGGGAGTGCATATTCAAAAACAAAACAATCCGGAAGATAGGGATCAAGGAAAAACATAGTTGGAGCTCCGATGGGACGAGCTGGTCAGTGATTATAGCCAGCCATCTCAGTTGTTCGGGTTAACAACAATAACACCGGCAACATCAAAACATACTTCTCCTTGCATTGTAAGTTTAATTGTTAACCTTCTACATGTGGCGAACAAAATAAAGATAATAATTGCAACTAATAAACCGCTATATATCTTCTCTATGAGCTCTTAGGAAATTTGCAGAATTATCGGATTAATTAATAACTAAATATAGACATGAGAATTAACATCACCTGAAGCAATGTATGTCGGGTGAATGAAAAGCTGGGAGGCCTATTTTGTAGAACTCTGGATTAACTCGCCTCCCGAATTGTTTGGCAGACATATTTTGTAGTCACAGGAAAACCAACGTATTTGCTTTCTGTGAAAAGTAGTCTAGCTTGTCTTCATTGTCGGCTGAACCGGTTATCGGCTAGTAGCAGAAGACGTGCATGGTGCACCTATATCAGAGTCTCATCTGCCGTCTAGCATCAATGGTGGAAGCCCACGTCGATGGAGAAGGAAGAGACGTTGGATATTGCAGCACACATGTCAGCGACACCTGTCTGGACTGCTAGGAGCCGCCGCCCTGGTGGCCTCGACCGAGAGGATGGGCGCACTCTACATCACGCTGATGCGAGCACACACACGCGACACCGTGATGGTATCGGATCGGATGCGGAGGCTTGACGACAAGTACGCTGGTCGGTTTCTTAACTATGGCTAGCAATCTTGGCACACGTGGCAGGTCCGACGGAAGCTAGAGCCTAGCATCAGAGTTTCGGCGCCGTCATAGCGCCCCTGCTCCGTTGCGCTGCCGATGATTCCTTCCCAGTGGTTGGCCTGGGAATCGATCTAATTTCTAGAGGAGGCATTGTTGTCGATGGTATATCCATCTTGACCTCGTAGGGCGAGTTAGGTGGTATAGGCGGCAGCAAGATTGGATCACGCGCCGACGAGATCAGTTGTACATGCGCGACAAGATTGGATCGAGACTCGAGAGGAGCGTTCGTTTTTCTGGAGGCCTCTGTTTATTTTACGTACTTACGTGGGGCAGGTGGGTTATTTTCTCTAAACTGCAGGGACAAAACCGTTCAAAAAAAAGAAACCGTAAGAAACATTTCGTATTTTATTATTAGGTATATATTGTGTTTTTGATATTGGAGGTTTTTCGGATTCTCACCAAGTGAGGTATTTCACTTTAAAATGCATGGATGTTTCTCGCTTGGTGATATCCAATATTTCCCCAACATCTTGTTGTCCTCTTTCCAACAAAATTGGTTTTGGGTCAATCGGAGTCTCCTAGCTCAAGTTATTGCATTTTGAATTTTCCTCGTATTTGTTTTTAAAAAGAAAAAGGACATAGCTTTTGTATCTGGACGAGAGGTAGTACCGGACCACTACCGCTCGCCCCGACGCGCTGGCCTGTTGTCTGCCTCGCCCGGTAGGCCTGGCCGGTGCTACCGGGCCGGCCAACCGGTACTACCGGCCGGCCTAGCCAGCTCCTAGGCCCAGCCTCTTTTTTCCTGCCCAGCTTCCTCGCCTTGCCTAGCCATCCCAGCTCGCGCAGGCCGCTCGTTCCGCAGTCGTTTCTCCCGTGCTGGCCTAGCTACACCGCTGCCTCTCACGTGCGCGTCGATGCCTCTCACTGGCCTTGCGCGCTCCCGTGGTCAGCCGCCTCCCGATCCCCTACGCGCCCTGATCCCATGCTTCCCTCCCGCTTGCTAGGTTGTGTGCCCTGCTCCCGATTCCCCGTGTTGACTGCTTCAGTTCCTGGCGCTGGTTGTTGGGTCCGGTAGTACCGGCCCAACAATGGTACTACCGTCCCAGCCAAAATCTGGCCCCAACAGGCAGATATTCTAGGCCCCTATATAAGCCTTTTTCCCTCTCCCTTTTTAAGTGGTTCTTCTTCTCTCTATTTTCTCAAGCCTTTGCCTCATTTGGTTTAATCTCTTGTGCTTGATTTCTTCCTCCCCTCCAATGATTCTTGCCAATATTTGAGGGAAAGTTAGAGGAGATCTAGATCTACAATTTGACCAATCCAAATCACCTCTTTGTGAGTGAATCTTTAGGATCTAGATCTTGGGGGATTTTGTGTTCTCTCTTTGATTCTTCCTCTTTTATTCCCCCAAGTGCTTTAGTAGCCTTGTTGGAATTTGAGAGTGAAGTATTGGAGCATCTCCGTGGTGTTCTTGCCTTTTGCATTAGGTGCACAAGTTTGTTTTCTCCCTAGAGCATTTGATTGGTGAAATCAATAAGTTTGTCCCTCTTGGGTTCTTGGAACCCTAGACTGTTGTGTGGCCTTTGTGGCGTGTTCTTGGGGCCTTCTATTAAGTTGTGAAGCTCTCCCCAAGATTGAGGCCTTGGTGGCGATTATTGGGAGCCTCCAATTAAGTTGTGAAAATTTTCCCAATCTTGTACGGGTTTGGTGACCACCCTCAAGTGTCCTATAGTGGAGGGGGTGCTTTTCGCGTGGTGGGTGCTCGGGAGAATAGGGTGAGGCCTCTTGTAGTGTTGGTGGTCTTAGTACCGCCCACTCCTCGAACGAGATGTACTCCCTTGTTGGGAGAAACTCGGTAAAATATCATCGTCCCCACGTGCCTCGGTTATCTCTATACCCGAGGTCTTTACTTATGCACTTTATATTGTGATAGCCTTCTGATGGCTCTGATTTTTGTCATCTTCCATTGCGTTTAAACATTGTTTTTGGTCAAGCAATTGCCAAATAAACTCTCAACCTTGCCACTAATGACTAATAATTGCAAAGATCTGCAAATCCCTTCTTTGATTTATGTTGTGCAGGAAATCACTACTTTTATGGCGAAATAAGGAGTCATAATGAAGGATTTTGAGGAAGTACACACGTCCAAGTAATTGGGAAGCAGTTCCAAGGCATCAGAATGCTTAATGACCACTGGTACGGGCGCGGTCCGCCCGTACCGCCCATCCATACCAGGTGGCAACAACTTCGTCTCGTCAAATCCTACAACTTTCGTGAAGACGCCTATATAGTTTGAGGCTCCAGCCGCCGGCCAGAGAGCCGTCATTCTCAGATTGCATCACAACACCCCCAAAGGAGATCCACACCATTGTTCATCCATTGTTCATCACTTCCACCATCCATCCATCCACTAGCCATAGCCATTGCTTTGTACTTTTAGATCTCCTTGTGATTTGGTGACCATTGTAAGAATATTTGATTTCAATCTAAGTATTGCATGATGTTTTTTATCTCCAATCTATTTGTTATGAATAAGTAGTTCTCACGGGCTGCGGGTTAGAGAGAAACCTCGCAGCAATTATGTGCATCTAGATCATGGGAGAATTGTATTTTGTGTGGATTCATGATTTTTATCTTTTGTTTCTTCGTCTCTCACCTCGATATGTGGACTTGTAGGTACCCAAGATCCCATAGATTGATAAAGGCTTGAGGTGAGATACTTGGGCTAGCGACGATCTCATAGGAAACTCAGTGACAGAAAGGGAAGTACGGTCTTTACTTAGTGCCTCATTCGGGATCAACAACAACATCACCACTTAAATCTTTAATCTGTGTTTACACTTAATAATCGTTTTCAACCCGTGGCTTCGGTGTGCTCTCGGTTGGATTAAAAGTCTATTGATATGCCTGCTGCATCACAGGGGCTCTAGAATATTAGGATGTGTTGCCCACAAAAGATGATCTCAATATAAATATTATACATGACTATGGTTATTATTATCTTTCATCCTATTTAATGTGCAGCTGCAGGTGGATCTTCAACCCTGGCCTATCTCCATCCATTGATTCAAACCCGTTATAAAGTAAACTAGATTGGTCCGGTCAACTAAGGTAAAACGAACAAACAAAGTCTTGTAGACGTGTTCTTTCTTATTACCTTTTAGCAGTGCTTTCTAAGGTTCGATTAAACCTAGGTCTTCTAGGGAAAAAGCTATTATACTACATCCGTGAATCCGGATCGAAGTTATCAACCCTTTTTATGGCGGCGTTGCCGGGGAAGCAATTTTGCTATCCTGGTGAGGTCATTAGAGACCTTGTTTTTAGTTTTATTATTAGTTGTAGTTTAATTCTTGTTATTAGTTTACTTTCTTGTTATCTATTTGAAAACCCAAAAAAATAGTTACTTGTTATTTGTTTTCATTACTTAAAAATTACTAAAAAGATAAGAGCCATGGCCCAAAAGAGATTAGGGGAGTATGCTACTCCCACCGATGATTTTATTCGTGCACCCATCACTCAACCCGCAGTTGATGCGTTATGAGATAAAACCTAACCTTTTAAGTTTGGTTCAACAAAACCAATTTTGGGGTTTATCTTCTGAGGATTTAGGATTGTACTTAAATACTTTTACTGAGATTTGTGACATGGTGCGTATTAAAGATGTAGATCTAAATGTTGTTAAGCTAAGATTATTCCCTTTCTCTCTTAGAGGAAAGGCTAAGGATTGGTTGCTAGCTCTACCAAAGGGCACTATTAAATCTTGGGAGGAATGTACTAATTTGTTTATGACTAAATTTTCCTCAGCTAAGACTATGCATCTAAGATCTAACATCACAAGCTTTAGACAAGAAGACCATGAGCCACTAGCGCTTGTATGGGAAAGGATGAAGGAAGCCGTAATGAACTGTCCTAATCATGGGATGGAAGAATGGCTTATATTACACTCATTTTATAATGGTCTTAACCCAATATCTAAGTCTATGCTAGATACTGCAGCAGGAGAAACGATTATGGGAAAACATGTAAGTGTTGCAAAGAAGTTATTTGGTGATATGCAAAATAACCATGTCCAATGCAGAAAAACTAAAAAAAGCATGCGTTCTCCGGAGGTCGCCCTCTCCCGGATGCACGTGGTGGGTGGGCGGCGAGTCCGGTGCTTTTCCGATGCCTTCATTTGTGCACCACGTGGAAAAGCAAGCGCACGCGTGATTTCTGCATGCTAACCGTAGAGACTAGAGCAAGTGCGTGATTTCCACATGCTAACCATAACAAGTTTGAATTGTTCCATGATGCTCCTGATGAGGACTCACCGGCCCACTTTTTTTTGGTATTTTTCCTTTTTCTCTTTTTTATTTGATTACTAAAAACATAATACATTTTGAACTGTACATCCAAATCAAAATATGTTTGCACTATTGAGCTAGTTGTGTCGAGATCTACAAAACTAGATCCCATATTGATGGGTTTTAACGAACTTTTTTTCCCGTGCACTGCTTCCTGACTGGTAGTGCACTGCTTCCGAACAGGCAGTGCACTGCTTCGATAGGCACTGTACTGCTTCTAGACAGGCAATAACTGCTTCTGGATAGACAGTGCACTGCTTCGATGAGCAAGGCACAACTTTTGGGTAGGCGGCACACTACTTCCGGTTAGGCAGTGCACTACTTCTAGGTAGGCAGTGCACTGTTTTGATAGGCAGGACACTGCTTCTAGGTAGGCAGTGCACAACTTCCGGACACGTAGTGTATTGCTTCTGGGTAGGCAGTGCACTGCCCTATGTATATGCACGACATTGGATTTTCTTCTCCTTTTAGGTTTTTTAGCACTTCATAAAACTAGCATGAAAACCTGGCTAAGACAAAAAAGGCCAGTGACGTGCATGGCATGCACTAGCGCTCGCACTAGGAGGCTGGGACTGTCCCGTGCGTGTACAACATGCACCGGCGCTCGCGTCGTGCGCATGTCCTCGCGCGGATGTATTGGGACCTGCTCTGGCACCCCGCACATGCAAGCACGTGGCGAGCATGCAGAAGCCCCTGCGCTGGGTCGCTCGCCGTCGCAAGTTGCTAGTTCGTGCTTCCTAGAGGGCCCGCTACTGCTAGTCATTCTCTGTCCAATGGCATATAGCAAGAACTTCGAAGAGAGTAAGTTCAATTACCGAGGTAAACAATGAGGAGCTTATATCTAAGGTAGATGAGTTGCTTAGCCTAGTAAAGGATAATGAAGATACCCAAGTTAATGCTATCACTACCAATGTCAATGATGTTAATTTTATAGCCTGCACTCCTTTTAATCCTGCATGGAAAAATAATTATGCTTCTAATGTTAAAAAATATCATGCTAATCCTGCAGGAGCTCCTTATAATAATTATGATAATACTAATGGAGCAAATCATGACAATCTCCCGTTTGAGCAAACTGTTAGAACATTTATACATGCTCAAACCGAACAAAACAATATGCTTATTAAGATTACGGAGAACCATGAAAGTAGTTAAGGAAGATTATCTAATTAGACTATTGCAATTAGAAATGATGTGCAAGATCTATATGAAAGAACAAAGACTATGGAGGCTCAACAAGGTAAAGTGGCCGAGAGCCAAGCTCTCATACTAGCAAAGTTCGTCGGCAAACCCGAGCCAAATCCGGTACAAGACCTCAAAATGATGAGGGTGGTAACAAACAATGAAAAGCCCGAAGAGCTAGATTATAGCAACGCGCCAACACCAGAATATACCGTGGAAGATCTATTGAAGATGATCAGCATTAAGAATCCAGGTATAGAACAAGGTAACGATGCTATGTACCAACAATTCATACAACAAGTAGCATCTAAGGTTCATGACTTAGAGATGGAGTATAAAAGACTAGCTGAAAAGCTTCCAGCTAAGCTAGATGATATATTTGAGCCCACTATTAAAATTAAGTTTGGAGTTAATGAGATATCCGCACTTTGTGATCTTGGTGCAAGTGTCTCAACAATTTCCAAAAGACTATTCGATAAATTAAACTTGGGGCCATTTGTTACAACTGAATTAAGACTCCATCTAGCTGATTCGACTTATAAACAAACTGTGGGGATCAAAGAAAATATAATTGTTGAAATTAAAGAAAGTCCTGCTCTTATTGATCTAGTTATTATGGATATGCCTGAAGATCCCATAGGACCTATAATTCTAGGTAGACCATTTCTAAGAACTATTAAAGCTTTGATTAATTTACATGAAGGGAATGTAATGATATGATGAGGATATCCCTACAGTTACACCTACCCCAATTGATAATGAAGATGTTCCAATTGCAAAGAAGGATCAATCCAATGAGATAAGGATTGGACCAATCACAAGAGATCGTGCTAAACTACTAGAACAATATGTGAACTTGTTTCTTAATGAACCTGGTGTTTTAATCAATGAGAATTTTATACTACCTAAGTCTTTGAACTATTGCATGATCAGGTACTTAGGAGAAGAAGGCATAGCAAGGAGCGAGGAGCTAATAGAACAAGACGTGTTGATCAATGAAGAATGTACGAGGGAGGAGAGGGAGGAAGCGCAAGGAGTTGTCCAAGACAAAGATCAACAAGAGGAGGGAGTTCTCTCCCGCAGCAGAGAAAATCCTCGTTTCTCTGCCACGGCAGGAAAATCGACTAGGGCTCTGCCACGGCAGAGCCAGTCTTGGCCGAGCCACTTGTGGCCGGTTTGTATCCAGGTTGGGTGGAACCAAATCGGGTTCCACCATAGGCCGCCGCCCCTTGGACCCATAAATAGATGGGGGCGTCGTAGATTAGGGTTTTCGACCACGTTAAAATATTTTGGAGTTGTTTATTTCATAGAACCTCTGGAATTACCCTGTGTTCAAATTCTACAACTATAATTGAGTGTGATCTGTTGTTCCATTGGGAATTAGTAGATTGCATACTACCGTTCGTGTTCATGGCTGCGTGCTCAAGAGTGTGGTGTTGTGAATATCCTACAAGGTTCGAGATCTGTTGCACTGGCATCAGGGATCGAGCGGGAGAGATCATAGCTACGCATTAGTTATCTATCATCCACCATATCATCGACAAGAGCTTGCTGAGAATATCGGGCCACCCCATATCATCTTGGTATCAGATTTCCTCGTTGTCTCGGTAAGCAATCCACAATCCATCCATAGATTAGAGAGTGTTTTTCGTCTTATACAGAAAAAGGCCCACAAAAAGAGTTGTCATAGAATAGATTACATCGTAGACGAGTAATAGTTGTTGGTCGTGTTCATCCTTAATTTAGATCTAGATCTGTTCTTCGTAGATCTGTTTTTTCTAGTCATTTTCTAGTCAATTTCCACCATTGTTTCCGCCACCACAAGGTCAGATCCGATCTAATCTAAGAGTCCTAGTCTACTACTCTTGGCCGAGTTGGAATTAAAAAAAATTCTATCGACTCTGCCGCGGCACGGAAATAGCCTGTTTTCCTGCCGCGGAGTCCTGTTCTGCCACGACTCGGATTCGCTGCCGCGACACGTTTTTGACATGTTTTTCTACTGCGGCAGGATTTTCTGCCACGACACGATTTTGCACTGTTTTTTTTGCCACGGCATGAACTTTTACAAAGTGCGAATTTTGTACTTTTCCTTAACTTTAGCCACAACCAATCTACTACGTAGGTGTAGGAACTTGCCCATTCAGACTAGTTTCCGCTCCTACAGGCTGCTCTTAGGATTTTGGTGCTGTACGTTGTAATTGGCCGTGTGTGATTTATAAAATCAAAAAAAAAGAAAAAACAAGATAGCAAAAGAAAAAGTATAAAAAAAGAGAGTTATACAAAAGAAAAATTGTGGAAAAAAAGAGAATTTGAGCAAGAGGCCTAGTGATACCTTTGTGCACTGGTAGATTGAGCAATCTTGTGCCTGTTTACTTTGAGCTTTGCTAGTGTCTCTCCAGCGTAGTGCAACATCCTTCATAGTTGCATTGCCACGTTTATCTCCAAGTGTGTGTTTTCTTGGGTTTTGTACGATCAACACTAGGACTTGTTTGCGGTGTAGATAGGATACCATACCTAGAGCTCCACCATAAATAACGTGTGTGCCCTGCGATCGTTCTCTATACCTTTGATATTCACTTCATCATATCAGTGCATACGTCTTTGATTCCGTTTGGTAAAGCATCTCTATTCACTTTGGAACGGTAAGATCTCCTTTCTTGTCAGTTGTAAGTGAGTTGTGAGAGTTTTCCACCACACAGATTTTGATTTTGCACTAACCTACTAATCATATCTTCTAGTGATGATGATGTTGTGTTACAGAAAAAGAAGGATGAGAAGCTTGTTAGTTGGCGTGAATATGAGGCTTTGAAGTCCCACTTGACACGTGTGTTTACTAGCACGACAGATGCCATTGACAAGAATCTCCAGGATATGAATATGAGATTGGATCAGCATGTTGAAACGGTTGATACTATCCAAACACAAGTGGCTACGCTCAATGTCAATGTCACCACTTTGCAGCGTTCCATTGAGGGTTTGACAGCCTCCTTACATAGAAGGGAAGATCCTCAACATGATGATGCCTTTGATGATTTCGATGAGGATAGCGTTGTGGATGCTGCTCCACATGTTGGCAGGGCACGTGCTATTCCCTCTGTACATGCAACTGCTCATGGCCGTGGGCTTGCTCCTCTTGGGCGTGCTCAACGTGTTCACAACCAAGCTGTTGATGATGGTTTGGGCAAGCCAAAGTTCTCGATTCCCAAGTTTGATGGTTCCATTGATCCTGAAGATTACCTCACGTGGGAGTTGAAGATTGAGAAACTCTGGCGCTTATTTGACTATCCAGAAGATAAGAAGGTCAGGCTTGCATCATCTGAATTTGATGGTTATGCTTTGTGTTGGTGGGATGCTCAAGTGCAACATAGGAGGGAGGATAATGAACTTCCTGTGATGGATTGGCGCGAGATGAAGCAAATCATGAAGGCTCGTTTTGTTCCAACCAACTACTTGCGATCAGTTTTGATAAATTGATGCAATTGAAGCAAGGTACCATGACAGTAGATGAGTACTACATGGAGATGGAGCTGCTTATGGAGCGTGCTAGAGTTCGTGAGTCCATTGAGATGACCATGCAGCGATTCCTAAACAATCTGAAGTTGCCAATCAAGAGCATAGTTCATCATCACAAGTATGAGACCATGAATGAGCTATTAACCATGCTAGAGAGGCCGAATCCCAGTTGGCAGAAGAGGCGAAGTCACGCGCTCGTTTTCCATCCTCCAGCAGATTTTCGGCCAGATCTACTCCTCCTACAACCAGGCCACTGGCTGCTGCTCCGTTTACACCATCGACCAAACCAGCAAGTACGCCTTTGTTTGGTGGTTCTAATGCAAGGAAACCCGCTGCTCCTGGTGCTAGCTCGGGTTCTAACATGTCTACGACACGTACGCATGATGTGGTGTGCCATACTTGTGGAGGTAGAGTACACTACAAGAAAGATTGTCCAAACAGCAAAGTTATGTTTGTTAACGAACAAGGAGAAGTAGAGAGTGGAGATGAAGCTTCTGACTCTGATATTGAGGACGGCGAGGATGGTGCTGATGCATATGCTAAGCGTGCACAACTATTGTCGTATCCTCACGTGTACTTAGTGTGCAACCGGTTGAGGAATCCCAGCGTTGCAACTTGTTCCAAACAAAAGCGCTAGTTGGACTAACAAAGCTTGCAAGGTCATTATTGATGGAGGTAGCTGCAGAAATCTTGCAAGTAAGGAACTATGTGCCAAACTGAATTTGGCATACTTACCTCATCCCATGCCATACTACATACAATGGTTGAGCAACAATGGTGAGATGAAGGTAAATCATATGGTACGTGTGAATTTTCAAATAGGGCCATACAAAGATTCTATTGATTTTGATGTGGTTTCTATGACTGTTTGTCACCTACTTTTGGGTCGGCCTTGGCTCTATGATCGCCATGTGCAACACAATGGCCGAGCCAATACATATCACTTGGAATTCAAAGGGAATAAGATTACTATGCAGCCAATGACACCACAAGAAATTGTGAATGATTCTCGCCAGAAGATAGAGGTGAACTTGAAGGAAGATACTACCACTCGGCGAGACTGTGTGACAACTGTTCCTGATGTAATTGAGCCTCAATTGAGTGATATAACGAAAAGTGAGAGAGTGCCTGGGTTATTGATACTAGCCACCAAGGAGGATATGAGAGAGTTCCGTGAGGATCCTACAGCCATGCCACTTGTGCTCATGTATAAGGGTGAGGTATTGGTTTCTAACGACATGACCCCTATTTCTCTTGGTGTCTCTTCTGTTTTGCAGGACTTTGGGGATGTGTTTCCAGAAGATATATCTGAAGGAAATATGCCCTGAGAGGCAATAATAAAGTTGTTATTTTGTATTCCTTGTATATGATAGATGTTTATTTTACATGCTATAATTGTATTGATAGGAAACATCAATACATGTGTGTTTAATAAATAAAAAGGGTTCCTAGTCATGCCTCTCTTATAGACTAGCTTGTTGATTAACAAGATGATCAAGGTTTCCTGATCATGGACATTGGATGTTGTTAATAACAAGGTCACACCATTGGTGGAATGATGTGATGAACATTCATCTGAAGTATAGCATTACGATCAAGTCATTGTGTTTATATTGCTATAACATCATACGAAGTAATCTTTATCCTTATACCATGAGATCATGTTAATTGCTAACACCGGAAGAGTATCTTGATAACATCAAACGTCACACCGTAACAGGGTGACTATAAAGATGGGTTCAGTGCTACGAAGGTGTTATGTTGAGGCTCATGGATCAAGAGTGAAATTTGTCAATCCAGATGATGGATAGATATACTCTGGGCCCTCTCGGTGATATCACATTAGGATAGCTTGCAAGCAAGTGATGTGATCACTAGAATGTTATATCACGGGAACGAGAAAAGAGTGCATGTCGGTAACAAGATCAAACTAGGTATGGAGATACCAATGATCAAATATCGGACATATAATATATCGAGAGACAAAGGTATTTAGTTACAAGCGTTCAAGGTTCTCACGATCACAGGAGTCATCGTTGAATGTGTAGGAGTCAGTACGGATCTCCAGGTCCCGCTGCTGATTATTGATCGGAGAAGGGTCTCGATCATGTCTGCATTATTCGCGAACCGTAGGGTGGCACACTTAAGAGTTACCGGACACCATTTTGGAGCACATATGTTTCAGACGAAAGAATTGCAAAGCGCAGGAATTGCTTCAATAGAAACCGAAAATTGGTTCGGGTGAAATTGCAGAAGGTGTTTCTGCATGTGATATTGAAATATTGCAAGGGGCTATATGTGAATGTTTTTTAATTAAAGTAATTAACAAAATTTTGAATAAATTTAATAAAAGAGTTTTATTAAATGAGAGAGCATTAAATTTGGAGAAACTTAATGCATTTAAAGTGGAGACTTTAAAAGGGAATGTGAAGAGGCATTTTTAATGTGGAGGAGTTACCACCACATGAATGGGGGAGGTGAGGGGTCACCCCCCCATGCGCCGGCCATGGAGAGAGGGGGCACCCCCTCCTCCTATAAAAGGCCACCCATTCCCTCCTTCATCCTTACACCTCCTTGTGGAGGATCTCTCTCCCCCTATAGAATTATTCCCCCGTGGTCTCGGATTAGCGAGATACATGTTCCCGGTGGCATTTCGTCTGGAAGGAGTTGCTGCTTCCGCTGGATCGCTGGAGCGAGGAGGTGGAGGTTGTCCGGTGGCTTGAACGTGTGTGCGAGTGCGGATGCGCTGCTGAGTTGTGGCGCTCGGACTTCCTCACGATCTTGAGATCAACAAGTGTATGACTACATCAACCACGAGTTCCTACTTGTTAACAAAGCTCGTTGTCTTCGAGGGTAAGTTCTCTTTGGATGTATGTCCACCCGTTTGCTCTGTACCTAGTAGATAGATCTTGACGTGTAGTTCACACCATAGGAAATTTTTTGTTTTCTATGGTGCGGACCCAACAGTGGTATCAGAGCCTGATCTATGCGTAGGTGCTTTGCACGGGTAGTACACATATGTTTATATGTGGGCGATGATGATCATGTTATTGCATCTTCTATGTACTTTGGATATTGGTGGCATAGTGGGATGAAGCGGCCCGGACCAACCTTACATGTCATCGTACATGAGACCGGTTCCACGACTAACATGCAACTTGTTTTGCATAAGTGGCTAGCGGGTGTCTGTCTCTCCTACTATAGTCAGTATCTGATTTACAACGAGTTGCTAATAACTTGGTTATCCTCGTTGTGGTTCATGTTCGTAGGTTAGACAGGTTCTATCTCCGAAAGCCCTAAGCCACGTAAAACATGCAATTGATAAATCAGCGGCGTCTAGTTTAGATCGTTGCTGGGCTAGTGTTTTGATATGGTATTGTTGTAAGTAGATGTATAATAGATACTCTTACAACTCACTTAACATGTAAGTTCCATAGACCTTGGCCTTACACACAAAGGAATGATAGAGATCATACCACGATGCAAATGATAGAGATCAAATGCATGGACCATATCACCTCACTTCACACATTAGATGTTAGCATCTTATATTGCTAGTTTGGCGCATTTGGTAGCATTATAAGATGATCCCTCATTTAGATATCAAGATAAAATGTGTTCTTCCTTAAGTATGCACCGTTTTGTGGATCGTGTTTTGAGGCATCACGTGATGATCGGGTGTTTTCAACTCTACGCCTTCATACAACGGGTGTAAGACAGTTTTACACATGCAAATACTAAGGTTCTCACTTGACGAGCCTAGCATGTATAGACATGGCCTCGGAACACGGACCGAAAGGTTAAGCATGAGTCATATAGTTGATATGATGCCCATATAGATGCTCGCCTTTGAAGCTACACCGACTCACGTGATGATCGGACTTGGTGTAGTGGATTTGGTTCATGTAATCACCAAAAGGACACGAGAGATGTCGTTTTTGAGTGGGAGTTAATTAGTAATTTGGATTAGTTGAACTCAATCTATCATAAACTTAGTCTAAATATACTTTACAAATTCTGTTGTAGATGGCACCACCTGTTTTTAATTTCAATGTGTTCATGGAGAAAGAGAAACTTGCTGCGAATGGTAGCAACTTCACCAACTGGGCTATGAATTTGAGGATTCTCCTCACTGCTGCACCAAAGCAATATGTGCTAGATGCGCCGCTAGGCCCCCCACCAGCTCCTGATGCCCCTGACGAGGAAAAGAACGTCTATATAACTCGTCAGGAGGACCACAACTTAGTTCATTGTGGCATACTGTATGGGCTAGAGCCAGAACTTCGAAAACGTTTCGAAAATGGCAATGCCTTTGATACCATGGGAGAATTGAAAATGATTTTAGATACCCATGCTGTCGTAGAGAGTTATAATGCTACAGAAAAGTTCTTTAGCTACATGATGGAGGAAAACAACTCCGTTAGTGAGCACGTACTCAAAATGTCTGGGTACGCCGATAAGCTTGTGTCCTTGGGAATAACGATTCCCATTGACTTAGGCATACATCGTGTTCTCCAATCTCTGCCACCTAGATACAAGAGCTTCGTGATGAACTATAATATGCAGGGCATGAAGAAGTCTCTTCCCGAGCTTCTGTCAATGCTTAAGACTGCAGAAGTGGAGATTAGGAAAGAACATCAAGTGTTGATGATCAATAGGACCACCGGTTTCAAGAAGGACAAGAAAGGTAAGCATAAGGGAAAGAAGGGTGGCAAGTCTGTTGCCACGCCTGAAAACAAACCCCGAGCTGGCCCAGTCTGACACCGAGTGCTACTATTGCAAGGGGACTGGCCATTGGAAGCGCAACTGCCCCAAGTATTTGGCGGACAAGAAGTCCGGCAAGGCAAACAAAGGTATATGTCATATACATGTTATTGATGTGTACTTGACTAGTACTCGCAGTAGCACCTGGGTATTTGATACGGGATCGGTTGCTAATATATGTAACTCGGTTCAGGGGCTGCGGAACAAGCGACAACTAGCAAGGGATGAGGTCTCGATGCGGGTCGGCAATGGATCAAGAGTTGATGTGATCGCCGTCGGAACGCTGCCTCTCCATATGCCATAGAGATTAGTTATAAACCTAAATAATTGTTATTTGGTGCCTGCACTGAGCATGAACATTGTATCCGGATTGTGTTTGATGCAAAGTGGTTATTCATTTAAGTCTGAAAACAATGGTTGTTCGATTTATATGAATAATATCTTTTATGGTCATGCACCTATGTTGAATGGTTTATTTCTGTTGGATCTCGATAGTAGTATTACGCATATTCATAATGTTGATGCTAAAAGGATTAAACTTGATAATGATATATCTACATATATGTGGCACTGCCGTCTAGGTCATATTGGCGTTAAATGCATGAAGAAACTATATTCTGATGGACTTTTGGAATCACTTGATTTTGAATCATTTGATACATGTGAGTCATGCCTTATGGGCAAGATGACTAGAACGCCGTTTTTCGGTTCAATGGAACGGGCAACAGATCTATTGGAAATCATACATACTGATGTGTGTGGACCAATGAGTATGTCGGCGCGAGGTGGATATCGTTATTTTGTTACTTTCGCGGATGATTTGAGTAGATATGGGTATATCTATTTGATGAAACACAAGTCTGAAACTTTTGAAAAGTTCAAAGAATTTCAGAATGAAGTGGAAAATCATCATAATAGAAAGATCAAATTTCTGCGGTCCGACCGTGGAGGAGAGTATCTTAGTTACAAGTTTAGCACACATATGAAAGATTGTGGAATAGTTTCACAACTCACGCCTGCCGGAACACCACAACGTAATGGTGTGTCAGAACGTCGTAATCGTACTTTATTGGATATGGTTCGATCTATGATGTCTCTGACTGACTTGCCACTGTCATTTTGGGGTTATGCACTGGAAACCGCTACATTCACTTTAAATAGGGCACCATCTAAATCCATTGAAAAGACACCGTATGAATTATGGTTTGGAAACAAACCTAAGCTGTCATTTCTTAAAGTTTGGGGATGCGATGTTTATGTGAAGAAAATTCAACCGGATAAACTCGAACCCAAAGCGGAAAAATGCGTCTTCATAGGATACCCTAAGGAAACGATTGGGTATACCTTCTATCACAGATCCAAGGGCAAGGTCTTTGTTGCCAAGAATGGATCCTTTCTTGAGAAGGAGTTTCTCGTGAAAGGTGTGAGTAGTCAGAAGGTAGAACTCGAAGAGGTTATTGAACCTTCTCTTCATGAAATGGCTAGAAGTTGTTTCGGAGTTGAATTCACCTAATGAAGAGAGAGCTAATGATATTGATCATGAAACTCCGAAAGAGGACACTACCGAACCTCGCAGGTCAAGCAGGACACGTGCAGCTCCTGAACTGTATGGCAATCCTATTATGAATTTCATCATTTATGAAATGGATGACCCTGTGACATATGAAGAAGCGATGATGAGCCCGGATTCCAACAAATGGCTAGAAGCCATGAAATCCGAGATGGAATCCATGTACGAGATCCAAGTTTGGAACTTGGTGGACTTGTCTCACGACCAAAAGGCCGTTGAGAATAAGTGGTTTTTCAAAAAGAAAACTGATGCTGATGGTAATGTGACCATCTATAAGGATCGACTTGTCGCAAAGGGGTTTCGACAAATTCAAGGAGTTGACTACGATGAGACATTCTCTCCCATAGTGATGCTTAAGTCCGTTAGGATTATGTTAGCAATTGCTGCATATTTCGATTATGAAATATGGCAGATGGATGTCAAAACTGCGTTCCTCAATGGTAATATTGAAGAAGAGTTGTATATGATACAACCTAAGGGTTTTGTCGATCCTAAGGATGCTAATAAGGTGTGCAAACTTCAGTGATCCACCTATGGACTGAAGCAAGCATCACGAAGTTGGAATCTCTGCTTTGATGAGGTGATCAAAGAGTTTGGATTTGTCCAAACTTATGGAGAGGCTTGTATTTACAAGAAAGTGAGTGGGAGCAATGTGGCATTTCTGATATTATATGTGGATGACATATTATTGATTGGAAATGATTTAGATCTTTTAAACAGTGTTAAAAGTTATCTAAACAGCAATTTTTCGATGAAGGACCTTGGTGAAGCTTCATATATATTAGGCATTAAAATCTATAGAGATAGATCAAGACGCCTAATTGGGCTATCGCAGAGTACATACCTTGATAATATATTAAAGAAGTTTAATATGGACGAAAGTAAGAAGGGGTTCTTACCTATGTTGCAAGGCAAGACATTGAGTAAGACTCAAAGTCCGGCTACGGCGGAAGAAAGAGAGATAATGGATAGGATCCCCTATGCCTCAGCCATAGGCTCTATAATGTATGTCATGCTATGTACAAGACCGGATGTGTCACATGCTATTAGTTTGACTAGTAGGTACCAATCGGATCCAGGTTCGGAACACTGGATAGCGGTCAAGAATATCCTTAAGTACTTGAGAAGAACTAAGGATATGTTTCTTGTATACGGAGGTGAAGAAGAGCTAGTCGCTAAGTGTTATGTTGATGCTAGCTTTGACACTGATCCGGATGACTCTAAGTCTCAATCCGGATACGTATTTCTCTTGAACGGAGCAGCAGTTAGTTGGAGGAGCTCCAAACAACCTGTGGTGGCTGGATCAACAACGGAGGAGGAATATGTTGCTGCTTCAGAAGCAGCGCAGGAAGCGGTTTGGATGAAGGAGTTCATAACGGAACTGGGTGTGGTTCCCAGTGCGTTGGACCCGATGGTGATCTATTGTGACAACAATGGAGCCATAGCCAACACCAAGGAACCAAGGTCTCACAAGAATTCCAAGCATATTAAGCGCCGGTTTCACTCCATCCGCGAGCATGTCAAGGATGGAGATATAAAGATTTGTAAAGTGCACACAGACCTGAATGTAGCAGATCCGTTGACTAAAGTACTCCCTAGGGCAAAACATGATCAACACTAGAACTCCATGGGTGTTAGATTTATCACTATGTGAACTAGATTATTGTCTCTAGTGCAAGTGGGAGACTGAAGGAAATATGCCCTGAGAGGCAATAATAAAGTTGTTATTATGTATTCCTTGTATATGATAGATGTTTATTTTACATGCTATAATTGTATTGATAGGAAACATCAATACATGTGTGTTTAATAAACAAAAAGGGTTCCTAGTCATGCCTCTCTTATAGACTAGCTTGTTGATTAACAAGATGATCAAGGTTTCCTGATCATGGACATTGGATGTTGTTAATAACAAGGTCACACCATTGGTGGAATGATGTGATGAACATTCATCCGAAGTATAGCATTACGATCAAGTCATTGTGTTTATATTGCTATAACATCATACGAAGTAATCTTTATCCTTAGACCATGAGATCATGTTAATTGCTAACACCGGAAGAGTATCTTGATAACATCAAACGTCACACCGTAACAGGGTGACTATAAAGATGGGTTCAATGCTACGAAGGTGTTATGTTGAGGCTCATGGATCAAGAGTGGAATTTGTCAATCCAGATGATGGATAGATATACTCTGGGCCCTCTCGGTGATATCACATTAGGATAGCTTGCAAGCAAGTGATGTGATCACTAGAATGTTATATCACGGGAACGAGAAAAGAGTGCATGTCGGTAACGAGATCAAACTAGGTATGGAGATACCAATGATAGAATCTTGGACATATAATATATCGAGAGACAAAGGTATTTAGTTACAAGCGTTCAAGGTTCTCACGATCACAGGAGTCATCGTTGAATGTGTAGGAGTCAGTACGGATCTCCAGGTCCCGCTGCTGATTATTGATCGGAGAAGGGTCTCGATCATGTCTGCATTATTCGCGAACCGTAGGGTGGCACACTTAAGAGTTACCGGACACCATTTTGGAGCACATATGTTTCAGACGAAAGAATTGCAAAGCGCAGGAATTGTTTCAATAGAAACCGGAAATTGGTTCGGGTGAAATTGCAGAAGGTGTTTCTGCATGTGATATTGAAATATTGCAAGGGGCTATATGTGAATGTTTGTTAATTAAAGTAATTAACAAAATTTTGAATAAATTTAATAAAAGAGTTTTATTAAATGAGAGAGCATTAAATTTGGAGAAACTTAATGCATTTAAAGTGGAGACTTTAAAAGGGAATGTGAAGAGGCATTTTTAATGTGGAGGAGTTACCACCACATGAATGGGGGAGGTGAGGGGTCACCCCCCCATGTGCCGGCCATGGAGAGAGGGGGCACCCCCCTCCTCCTATAAAAGGCCACCCATTCCCTCCTTCATCCTTACACCTCCTTGTGGAGGATCTCTCTCCCCCTCTAGAATTATTCCCCCGTGGTCTCGGATTAGCGAGATACATGTTCCCGGTGGCATTTCGTCTGGAAGGAGTTGCTGCTTCCGCTGGATCGCTGGAGCGAGGAGGTGGAGGTTGTCCGGTGGCTTGTACGTGTGTGTGAGTGCAGATGCGCTGCTGAGTTGCGACGCTCGGACTTCCTCACGATCTTGAGATCGGCAAGTGTACGACTACATCAACCACGTGTTCCTACTCATTAACAAAGCTCGTTGCCTTCGAGGGTAAGTTCTCTTTGGATGTATGTCCACCCGTTTGCTTTGTACCTAGTAGATAGATCTTGGCGTGTAGTTCACACCGTAGGAAATTTTTTGTTTTCTATGCTGCGGACCCAACAGTACCCACAGGTTTACCTCCATTACGTGGTATAGAACATCAAGTAGATCTAATTCCTGGCGCCACACTTCCCAACCGTGCACCTTACGGGACTAATCCCGAAGAAACTAAGGAAATTCAGAAGCAAGTACAAGCGTTGCTGGATAAAGGGTACATTCGTGTCTCTCTTAGCCCTTGTGCTATTCCTGTTATTTTAGTTCCTAAGAAAGATGGTACATGGCGCATGTGTGTTGATTGTAGAGCGATTAATAACATCACTATTCGACATCGTCATCCTATTCCACGCTTAGAGGATATGCTAGATGAATTGAGTGGTGCTGCTATTTTCTCTAAAATTGACTTGCATAGTGGTTATCATCAAATTAGGATGAAAGAAGGGGATTAGTGGAAAACTGCTTTCGAAACTAAATTCGGTTTGTATGAGTGGTTAGTCATGCCGTTTGGTCTTACTAATGCACCTAGTACCTTCATGCGTTTGATGAATCATGTTTTGAGAGAGTTTATTGGTCGTTTTGTGGTTGTTTACTTTGATGATATACTCATATACAGCCACAACGAATATGAACATTGCACTCATATTAGACAAGTTTTGCAAGTGTTACGTGATAATAAACTGTATGCTAATCTTGAGAAGTGTACATTTGCAAAAGATAAGGTCATATTCCTAGGATTTGTTGTTTCTAAGCATGGAGTAGAAGTAGATCAATCTAAAATTGAATCAATTCAGAATTGGCTTACTCCAATGAATGTAAGTCAAGTGCGTAGTTTCCACGGTCTAGCTGGTTTCTATAGGCGCTTTGTGAAAGATTTTAGCACCATTGCTGCACCATTAAATGATTTGACAAAGAAAGGTGTTCCTTTTGTTTGGGGCGCGGCCCAAGACATTGCTTTTGATACATTGAAACGTTTGCTTACTTCTGTACCATTACTTGCATTACCTGATTTTTCGAAGCAATTTGAAGTTGAATGTGATGCTAGTGGTATAGGCATAAGTGGCGTTTTGATGCAAGAGGTTCGGCCTATAGCTTATTTTTCTGAGAAATTGACTGGTGCTTGTTTGAATTATTCAATCTATGATAAAGAATTGTATGCACTTGTTAGAGTACTTGAGGTTTGGCAACATTATTTGTGGCCAAAGGAATTCATCATACATTCTGATCATGAAGCATTGAAATACTTGAAAGCTCAATCAAACTTGCATAGAAGATTAGCTAAATGGGTTGAGTTCATTGAGTCTTTTCCTTACATCATTAATTATAAGAAGGGAAAAGAGAATGTTGTTGCTGATGCTCTATCTAGGAAGAACATGCTATTAACCAATCTTGATGTTAAAATTCCTGGATTAGAAGCTATTTGTGCACTTTATGCAACTGACCATGATTTTGCTGAACCATATCGTTTGTGTGCTCTTAGAAACGCATGTGATAACTATCATATACATGATGGATATTTGTTTCGAGCTAACAAACTATGTATTCCAGAATCGTTGTTGCGTTTGTTCTTAGTGCAGGAATCACATGCTGGTGGTTTGATGGGTCACTTTGGGCGTGAGAAGACGTTGCTCATGCTTGCTGCTCACTTTTATTGGCCCAAGATGAGGCGTGATGTGTACAGATTTGTGAGCCAATGCATTACTTGCCACAAGTCAAAATCCAAGTTGAAGCCTCACAGTTTGTATACACCTCTCTCTACACCTACTACTCCATGGGAAGATATTAGTATGGATTTTGTGCTAGGTCTACCTAAAACTCAGAGAGGTCATGATTCTATATTTGTGGTAGTGGATAGGTTCTCTAAAATGTCTCATTTTATTGTCTGCCACAAAAGCGATGATGCGTCGCATGTTGCTAACCTGTTTTATTGCCTACCACAAAAGAGATTACATGGAGTATCTAAGACGATTGTTTCTGACCGGGATGTGAAGTTCATGAGCTACTTTTGGAAGACCTTATGGGGGAAGCTAGGAACGAAGCTACTATTCAGTACTACATGTCATCCCCAAACAGATGGTCAAACAGAGGTGGTGAATAGAACATTGTCACAGCTGCTAAGGACCATGATTAAAAAGAATCCACGGGAGTGGGAAGAGTGTTTGCCACATGTTGAGTTTGCTTACAACAGGGTTGTGCATTCAAGTACTCAGCTTTGTCCTTTTGAGGTGGTGTATGGTTTCAAGCCATTGATGCCACTTGATATGTTGCCTCTGCCATTACATGAGAGAGTTGATATGGAGGCATCAAAACGTGCTGATTACGTGAATAAGATACATGAGAAGACTAGAGAGGCTATTGAGAATAAAGGCAAGAACATTGCTGCTGCAAGGAATCAAGCAAGAAAAGAAGTGTTGTTCGAGCCTGGAGATATGGTTTGGGTGCATCTGCGCAAGGACAGATTTCCACTACTACGCAAGTCCAAATTGAAGCCACGTGGTGCTGGTCCTTACAAGGTGCTAGCCAAAATTAATGATAATGCCTACTCAGTTGATATACCTATTGAGGAGTTTGGTGGCGCTAGCAATAGCTTCAGCATTGCTAATTTGTCACCATATGCTAGAGAAAACCTTGGAGCGTCGAGGTTGACGCCTTTTGAAGGGGGGAGATGATGAGGACATCCCTATAGTTACAGCTACCCCAATTTATAATGAAGATGTTCCAATTGCAAAGAAGGATCAATCCAATGAGATAAGGATTGGACCAATCACAAGAGCTCGTGCTAAACTACTAGAACAACAGGTGAACTTGTTTCTTAATGAACCTGGTGTTTTAATCAATGAGAATTTTATATTACCTAAGTCTTTGAACTATTGCATGATCAGGTACTTAGGAGAAGAAGGCGTAGCAAGGAGCGAGGAGCAAATGGAACAAGGCGTGTTGATCAATGAAGAATGCGCGAGGGAGGAGAGGGAGGAAGCGCAAGGAGCTGTCCAAGACAAAGATCAACAAGAGGAGGGAGTTCTCTGCCGCAGCAGAGAAAAGCCTCGTTTCACTGCCACGGCAGGCTGTCGCGGCAGGAAAACCGACTAGGGCTCTGCCACGGCAGAGCTAGTCTTGGCCGAGCCACTTGTGGCCGGTTTGTATCCAGGTTGGGTGGAACCAACTCGGGTTCGACCATATGCCGCCGCCCCTGGACCCATAAATAGATTGGGGCGCCATAGATTAGGGTTTTAGACCACGTTAAAATATTTTGGAGTTGTTTCTTTCATAGAACCTCTGGAATTACCCTGTGTTCAAATTCTACAACTATAATTGAGTGTGATCTGTTGTTCCATTGGGAATTAGTAGATTGCATACTACCGTTCATGGTCACGGCTGCGTGCGCAAGAGTGTGGTGTTGTGAATATCCTACAAGGTTCGAGATCTGTTGCACTGGCATCAGGGATCGAGCGGGAGAGATCATAGCTACGCACTAGTTATCTATCATCCACCATATCATCGACAAGAGCTTGCTGAGAAGATCGGGCCACCCCATATCAGGATAGGGCTACCATCTAGAGATCCGTTTGTAGTCCACTTCCCTAGGAAAAAGAAGGCAAAGTCTAATGATGATGATGGTGTGATTACTTTAAAAGCAAACTATTTTGGAGTGGGTATTCCAGTCCCCAAACTAAGTGATCGCCATCAAGGTCAAGCTAATTGACGTTAACTAGAAGCACTTCATGAGAGGCAACCCATGTGAAATAAATTTTCTTTAAGTTTTTATTATGTTTTATTTTCGTGTTAGTTTTTGTTTTGTTTTTGTTTTTAATAAAGAGTGTTCAAGAAGACCTATGGAAAGAGGATAAGAAATAAGGTAATCCTCTATATTATATTTTACTAACACATGGCCTAAGAAGTATTGCTGGATCATTACTCAGTATTTTTGCTCCTATCTAACCTTTTGATAAAATGTGCGAAGGCGTATAGAGCTACTAATCAAATTCTTGAGTTTATTGTGGTTCACAGCATCGATAACAACCACTGGTATGGCCGGAGTGGCCCGTACCATGCGCCCATAACACCTCAAGGCAAAAGGGGATAGAATTTTTGATGATTGCCGAAGGAATCAGAGGCAATAACGACCACTGGTATGGCCGGACGCGCCTGTACTGCGCGCCCGTACCGTACCCCCGATCAAACATCAGATTTTGAAAGTCTCTGAATAGATAATGACCAGCAGTACGGGCGCACGGGACCATACCGCGCGCCCGTACCGAGTGCACCGCCTAGGAGCATACGTCGCCCCCAAGGTAAGCCACCCGGTACGGGCGGACTCCGGCCGTACCGCCCGCCCGTACCGAGTACGCGGACGCCATAATCTACCTGAGGAGGTAACCTAAAAATCCTAATTCATCTATTTTCTCTTTCTTCTTCCTCCAAACTTCAAACCACCTTCATTGGATCTTCAAATTTACCCAATCTTTCTTCGATTCTTCGCACTCACTCGATCTAAGGTATGATTCTCCTCCAATCCCCTACTTATTTGTGCAAAAGCTTGGCTTAGTCATTCATCATTGTCAATCTAGACATGGGTCTTGTTCTTGATTCAATCTAGGTACTAAGTATTCTTAGCATTGTTTTTTAAAGGAGTTTTCTTTTGTAGTTAGTGTAGAGAATCACTTATGCTATATTTCTATTGGACCAAAAAATTATTAGCAATTTTATTTACTTTATCTTGTTTTTATTTATTAGATGAACACGAGGAGTCATACACGTGAGATGGCTCCGGAGTCCTCTGTGCCACCTGGTGATACGTTAACCCTCGAGTCACTTGGCATCGAGTTCACCGAGGAGTTCCATCTTACCCGTTTCGATCGTCTCAGGATTCGAGAGATCAAGTGGGCATGTCCTTATATCCTAAACCAACTTGGCATTCGTGCTGATTTTGATTTACTTTGCAACAATGTTGGTTTGTACAATTTTGTCTTTCAGGATGTCGCAACATACCGCCGCTTGACACTTGAGTTCTTAAGCACCCTGACACACACGATGGATCCTTATGGTTGTTCTGAGGAACAAAGGCCTGGAGTTGATCGAATAAATTTCGCCTTATGAACTATGAGTATACTTTGACACTTAGCCAATGGGCTCAATGCTTTGGGTTTACCAACAACACCACCAATGTATGCACAACTATCTTTGTTTTAGATCCTTCCCCTTCACAATACTTTAACTTGATGAGAATTCGTGGACACACACCCAAGGGGAACCAAATTGATCATCCTGCCATTCGATATTTGTTCTATGTTATTGCTAACACATTGTAGACACGTGGTGAGTTTACTAGAGTTAATGAGGAGGACATGTTGATCCTCACAAAAGCTACACTTATCAATTGTAATTCAATGCCAAAGTTGGGCGCTTCACTTGTGTTTTATCTTAAGCATCAAGCTCTTTAATCTCGAGGACCCATATGTGGAGGAGGAGTTGTGACCGTTCTCGCACGCGCACTTCACATCAACCTAGGTAACATCCAACCGTTGACTGGAGGTAACCATCTTGGTCCATCTACTCTAAGAGCATGTGGTATGATTTGTAAAAATCATGGTAGATATTTCTTCAATATACCTGGAGCGGATCACTTGATTCCTACTCCTTTGCCTAACGGTCTATTCTCTATCGAGGATGGACATTTGCGTTTTGATGCGCAAGTTGAAGCTAACATACCCCTACAAGAAATACCCGTGGGAGGAGGAGAAGATGAAGAAGTAGAACAAGATGGACCCGAACATGATGTGCATCCACCAAACTACTACACCACCTATGAAGATATCTATGCACTCGAAGGAAATATTCACACAATGAACAACCTCTCCATCAACCTTAGAGATGTTGCTTCAAGCCTCGCAACCTAGTTCCATGATTGGAGCAGCCAATGGAACGTGGGAGATTATCCACCACCACCACAATGAAAAACAAAGGGGCTTGCAAAAGCCTGAGCTTGGGGATGTAGTCCCGTAGAATATTTATCTGTGTAATAACGAGGTTCTACTCCAGATCCTTGTGAGCTTTGAAACACTCGTGTTGGCCTATTCCAACACTTTGATTTTTTCCTTTGATTTTTAAATTTGCTTTCATTTTAGTTTATTTGTTTTCTTTTATTTTTATTTAGCCCTTGCTTGGTCGCAAGTTCTTTACTATTCTTTAATCCCTATCCTCAAAAATACAAAAAGATATTTCCGTTTATCCTTTTTTCGTAGAAGTGGATTCATACTTTGCCTATTTTCTTTGATATCATTTTGAGAGTAATCGTGTTTGAGTTTTGAAGGAACACATCCTATAAGGAAGAGGATCATGAAGTTACTTATGAGAGGTATGTCCTTTGTCTCCCACTTATGAAGTTTGAATTGTTTATCTTAGTTGGTTGATTTTCTAAGATGCATGCTAGTGGGAAGTAATTTAATATGGTTAGAGTAAGGCTTTTTATTAGTATGATGATTAGTTGTTAAAGATCTTACTCTAGTTCTTTTAGTTAACCAAGTTTTGCCTTGGAAATAATAATGCCAAACAAGTACAACAAGAAAAAGTCTGAAATTTACAACTTGTTTGATGAATGATTGACTTGAGAGTATACCCTTGATTATACTTAACCCCATAGATATTTTGACAGTCTCAACAACACTCATGAAACGAATTGTTTGATTGAAATAAAGTCTAGTGGTAATTGTGACGCATGCCAAAGCTAACCTTGTGGATAAAACCATGGTTCTAGCTCAAAAAAGGGAGAAAAAGATGCGAAACAACTTTGTTCTATGTCTCTGACGCACACCTTTGGGATGCCAACAACTCCGCTAGCTTTTGAACGATCTATGGTATAACCCCGGATTTCGGCTATGAGTTGATGACATGATTGGCATCCATGTCAATGTATGGGCAAAAGTATTGGTACTCTCAAAGGTTGGGAAAATACTAGCAAAAAGAAACAAATAACGATCCTTGAAAAATGAGATGAAAAAGAAAGAAAGAAATAAAAAAGATATCTATGAGGATCCACATAAGAAGTCCTTAGCATGGTCTCATTACTACTTTACGGATTTTCTTGAAAGACAATAACTAGATTAGGAGTGTTTTAGATTGACTTGATCTATTGATGTGGGTGTAAATAAGACACTTCATTGTTATACTACTTGGGACTTGAAACTCTCTTACTCAATTATGCTATTTAAACATCTTAAGTGTTCCTTGGCAAGTTGAGAGCTAATTAGGGGAATTGGATTGATTGCTATACTTCTAGTTATTTATAATTATTTTAAACTTTACTTTGATTATCTTGACTTACCGAAGCATGAATAGTATTCTTTTCATCTCTCTAACTTTGATAAGCTTTGGAAATGAATGAAGTGTTGAGCACATAGGACTACCTACTGTAAGTGAACTCCTATTCTTGTTGTTTCAAGTTTAAACGCTGAATTCCTTATAGTTCTTTTGGTTCTTCTTGCTCATGGAAGATCAAGGTTTGAGATTTGGGGAAGTTGATGGCTTCGATTTTTGCCATATTCCACTGTGTTTAAAAGTTGTTTTTGGTTAAGCAATTGCCAAATAAACTGTCAACCTTGCCACTAATGACTAATAATTGCAAATATGTGCAAATCCCTTCTTTGATTTATGTTGTGCAAGAAATCACTGCTTTTAACGCGAAATAAGGAGTCATAATGAAGGATTTTGAGGAAGTACACACGACCAAGTAATTGGGAAGCAGTTCGAAGGCGTCAGAATGCTTAACGACCACTGGTATGGGTGCGGTCCGCCCGTACCACCCGCCCATACCAGGTGGTGACGGCTTCATCTCGTCAAACCCTACAACTTTCATGAAGACGCCTATATATTTTGAGGCTCCAGCCACCGACCAAAGAGCCGCCATTCTTAGATTGCATCACAACACTCCCAAAGGAGATCCACACCATTGTTCATCACTTCCACCATCCATCCCTCCACTAGCCATAGCAATTGCTTTTTACTTTTAGATCTCCTTGTGATTTGGCGACCATTATAAGAATATTTGATTTCAATCTAAGTATTTGCATGATGTTTTCTATCCCCGATATATTTGTTATGAGCGAGTAGTCCTCACGGGCTGCGGGTTGGAGAGAAACCTCGTAGCAATTATGTGCATCTAGATCATGGGAGAATTGTATTTTATTTGGATTCGTGATTTGTATCTTTTGTTTCTTCGTCTCTCGCCTCGATCTGTGGACTTGTAGGTACCCAAGATCCCATAGATTGATAAAGGCTTGAGGTAAGATACTTGGCTAGCGGCAATCTCATAGGAAACTCAGTGACAGAAAGGGAAGTACGATCTTTGCTTAGTGTCCCATTCGGGATCAACAACAACATCACCACTTAGCTTTAATCTGTGTTTACACTTAATAATCATTTACAACCCATGGCTTCGGTGTGTTCTCGGTTTGATTAAAAGTTTATTGCTACGCCCGCTACATCACGGGGGCTCTAGAATATTAGGATATGTTGCCCACAAAAGATGATCTCAATACAAACACTATACATGACTATGCTTATTATTATCTTTCATCATATTTGATGTGCAGCTGCAGGTGGATCTTCAACCCTGGCCTATCTCCATCCATTGATTCAAACCCGTTATAAAGTAAACTAGATTGGTCTGGTCAACTAAGGTAAAACGAACAAACAAAGTCTTGTAGACGTGTCCTTTCTTATTACCTTTTAGTAGTGCTTTCCAAGGTTCGATTAAACCTAGGTCTTCTAGGGAAAAAGCTATTATACTACATCCATGAATCCAGATCGAAGGTGATACCTTCGTGCTTGAAGTATTGTATATTGCTATCACATTGTTGCTTGTCTTGCTTAGCATAAGTTGTTGGTGCACGTAGGTGAACCTTAGTATATCTAGACTTTGTGCTTGACAAAAGAAAACACTAGTTTTATTCCGCCATTGTTAAGCCCATCTCGTAAAAGTTTTAAACCGCCTATTCACCCCCATCTAGGTGACATCTAGGAACTTTTGGTATTCATGAGAATGAAGTAAGAAGGAAGCTATTATTTTCATCTTTATCTGGTAAAGCTCGTGAATGGTATAGATCTCTGGATGATGAATATCATGTTGATTGGGAAAATCTGAGAAAGGCTTCCTATCTTAAATATTATACTCCTAAAGAAGATTATTATGATTGTTGCCATATTCATAAGTTTTGGCTTCATAATGGAGAAAGTATTGCTCAAGCTTGGGGAGACTGAAGGGTCTTATTCGTAAAAATCTTCATCATGATTTCTGAAAGCATTATCTTAATAAAATTTTATATGAGATTGCCTCAGCATCATAGGGATTTCCTGGATAATTCTTCAGGAGGAAGTTTCACTAATAGAACTGAAGGAAATATGCCTTGAGAGGCAATAATAAAGTTGTTATTATGTATTACTTATATATGATAGATGTTTATTTTGCATGCTATAATTGTATTGATTGGAAACGTCAATACATGTGTGTTTAATAAACAAATAAAAGGTTCCTAGTTATGCCTCTCTTATATACTAGCTCGTTGATTAACAACATGATCAAGGTTTCCTGATCATGGACATTGGATGTTGTTAATAACGAGGCCACAACATTTGTGAAATGATGTGATGAACATTCATCCGAAGTATAGCATTACGATCAAAGTCATTATGTTTATATTGCTATAACATCATACGAAGTAATCTTAGTCCTTAGACCATGATATCATGTTAATTGCTAACATCGAAAGAGTGACTTGATAACACCAAACGTCACACCATAAAAGGGTGACTATAAAGGTGGGTTCAGATACTCCAAAGGTGTTATGTTGAGGCTCATGGATCAAGAGTGGAATTTGTCAATCCCGATGACGGATAGATATACTCTGGGCCCTCTCAGTGATATCACATTAAGATAGCTTGCAAGCAAGTGATGTGATCACTAGAATGTTATATCACGGGAACAAGAAAAGAGTGCATGTAGGTAACGAGATCAAACTAGGTATTGAGATACTAATGATCGAATCTCAGACATGTAATATATCGCAAGACAAAGGGATTTAGTTGCTGTCGTTAAAGGTTCCCACGATCACAGAAGTCATCGTTGAATGTGTGGAAGTCAGTATGGATATCCAGGTCCCGCTTCTGATTATTGATCTGAGAGGGGTCTCGATCATGTCTGCATTATTCACGAACCGTAGGGTGACACACTAAAGGGTTGCCAACACCATTTGGAGCAAATATGTTCTAGACGAAAGAATTACAAAGCGTTGGAATTATTTCAGTAGACACCAGAATTGTTTCGGGTGAAATTGCTGAAATTGTTTCTGCATGTGATATTGAAATATTGCAGGGAGTTTTATGTGAATGTTTGTTAATTAAAGTAATTAACAAAATTCTGAATAAAATAAATAAAATAATTTTATTAAATGAGAGTTGTATTAAATTTGGTGGAAATTTAATACATATGAGTGGGATTTTTGAGTGGAGAAAATGGAGGGGCAATTTATGTGAGTGGAGCTCCCTCCACATGAATGAGGAAGAGGTGTGGGCACCCCCCATGGTGCGCCAGCCATGGGGAGGGGCTGCCCCCCTCTCACTCCTTCTCACTCACACCTCCCCGTGAAGGATCTCTATCCCCCTCTAGAATTAATCCCCATGGTCTCGGATTAGCGAGATACTTGTTCCTGGTGGCATTTCATCTGGAAGGAGTTGCTGCTTCCGCTGCTTCGCTGGAGCGAGGAGGTGGAGGTTGTTCGGTGGCATGAACGTGTGTGCGAGGACGGATGCGCTGCTGATTTGTGGCGCTAGGACTTCCACATGATCTTGAGATCGACAAGCGTTCATCTACATCATCCATGAGTTCAATATTGTTACACTTTGTCGGTCTTCGAGGGTATGTTCTCTTTGGATGTATATCCACCCGTTGCTTGTATCTAGTAGATAGATCTTGGCGTAGAATAGTTCTCATCGTAGGAATTTTTTTGTTTTCTATGCTGCAAACCCAATAGTGGTATCAAAGCCCGATCTATGCGGAGATGCTTTGCACGGGTAGTACACATATGAGTATGTGGGCGATAATGATCATGTTATTACATCTTATATGTATTTTGGATATTGGTGGCATAGTGGGATGAAGTAGCCCGGACTAACTTTACATGTCCTCGCACATGAGACCTGTTCCACGCTTGACATGCAACTAGTTTTGCATAAGTGGCTAGCGGGTGTCTGTCTCTCCTACTATAGTCAATATCTGATTTACAACGAGTTGCTAATAATTTGGTTATCATCGTTGTGGTTCCATGTTCGTAGGTAAGACCGGTTCTATCTTTGAAAGCCCTAAGCCAAGTAAAACTTGCAATTGATAAATTAGAAGCGTCTAGTCTAGATCGTTGCTGGGCTAGTGTCATGATATGGTAATGTTGTAAGTTGATGTATAGTTGATAATGTTACAACACACCTAACGTGTAAGTTCCATAGACCTTGGCCTTACACACAAAGGAATGATAAAGATCACACCACGATGCACATGATAGTTATCAAGTGCAAAAACCATGTCATTTCACTCTACACATATGATGTTTGCATCTTATATTGCTTGTTTGGCGTTTTAGTAGCATTATAAGATGATTCCTCATTTAAATATCAAGACAAAAAATGTGTTCTTCCTTAAGTATGCACCGTTCTATGGATCGTGTTTCTAGACATCACGTGATGATCGGGTGTACTCGACTCTACGCTTTCATACAACGGGTGTAAGACAATTTTACACATACGAGTACTAAGGTTCTTAATTGGCGAGCCTAGCATGTACAGACATGGCCTCGGAACACGGACCGAAAGGTTAAGAATGAGTCATATAGTTGATATGATGCCCATATAGATGCTCTCCTTTGAAGCTACACCGACTCACATGATGATCGGACTTGGTGTTGTGGATTTGGTTCATGTAATCACCAAAAAAGACACGAGGGATGTCGTTTTTGACTAGGAGTTCATTCGTAATTTGGATTAGTCAAACTCAATCTATCGTAAACTTAGTCTAAATAAACTTTACAAATTCTGTTGTAGATGGCACCACCTGCTTTTAATGTCAATGTGTTCATGGAGAAAGAGAAACTTGCAGGAAATGGTAGCAACTTTACCAACTGGGCCATGAATTTGAGGATTCTCCTCTCTACTGCACAAAAGCAATATGTGCTAGAAGCGCCTCTAAGCCCCCCACCAGCTCCTGATGCCCCTAAAGAGGAAAAGAATGTCTATTTGACTCGTCAGGAGGACCACAACTTAGTTCATTGCGGCATATTGTATGGGCTAGAGCCAGAACTTCGAAAGCGTTTCGAAAATGGCAATGCCTTTGATACCATCAGAGAATTGAAAATGATTTTCGATACCCATGCTGCCATAGAGAGTTATAATGCTTCTGAAAAGTTCTTTAGCTGCATGATGGAAGATAACAACTCTGTTAGTGAGCACGTACTCAAAATGTCTAGGTACGCCGATAAGCTTGTGTCCTTGGGAATAACGATTCCCATTGACTTAGGCATACATCATGTTCTCCAATCTTTGCCACCTAGCTACAAGAGCTTCGTGATGAACTATAATATGCAGGGCATGAAGAAGTCTCTTCCCGAGCTTCTGTCAATGCTTAAAACTGCAGAAGTGGAGATTAGGAAAGAACATCAAGTCTTGATGATCAATAAGACCACCGGTTTCAAGAAAGACAAGAAGGGCAAACAGAAGGGAAAGAAGGGCGGCAAATCTGTTGCCGCACCTGAAAAGAAATCCTGAGCTGGCCCTAAGTCCGATACCGAGTGGTACTATTGCAAGGGGACTGGCCATTGGAAGCGCAACTGCCCCAAGTATTTGGTGGACAAGAAGGCCGGCAAGACAAACAAAGGTATATGTGATATACATGTTATTGATGTGTACTTGACTAGTACTCGCAGTAGCACCTAGGTATTTGATACGGGATCGGTTGCTAATATATGTAACTCGATTCATGGGTTGTGGAACAAGAGACAGCTAGCAAGGGATGAGGTCACGATGCATGTCGGCAATGGATCAAGAGTTGATGTGATCACCGTCGGAACACTGCCTCTCCATATGCCGTCGGGATTAGTGATAAATCTAAATAATTGTTATTTGGTGCCTGCACTAAGCATGAACATTGTATCCGGATCGTGTTTGATGCGAAGTGGTTATTCCTTTAAATCAGAAAACAATGGTTGTTCGATTTATATGAATGATATATTTTATGGTCATGCACCTGTGATGAATGGTTTATTTCTATTGGATCTCGATAGTAGTATTACGCATATTCATAATGTTGATGCTAAAAGGATTAAGCTTGATAATGATATATCTGCATATATGTGGCACTGCCGTCTAGGTCATATTGGCGTTAAACGCATGAAGAAACTCCATTCTGATGGACTTTTGGAATCACTTGATTTTGAATCATTTGATACATGTGAGCCATGCCTTATGGGCAAGATGACTAGAACGCTGTTTTCCGGTTCAATGGAACGGGCGACAGATTTATTGGAAATCATACATACTGATGTATGTGGACCAATGAGTGTGTCGGCGTGAGATGGATATCGTTATTTTGTTACTTTCGCAGATGATTTGAGTAGATACAGGTATATCTATTTGATGAAACATAAGTCTAAAACCTTTGGAAAGTTCAAAGAATTTCAGAATGAAGTGGAAAATCATCATAACAAAAAGATCAAATTTCTGCGGTCCGACCGTGGAGGAAAGTATCTTAGTTACGAGGTTAGCGCACATATGAAATAATAGTTTCACAACTCACGCCTGCCGGAACACCACAACGTAATGGTGTGTCAGAACGTCGTAATCGTACTTTATTGGATATGGTTCGATCTATGATGTCTCTGACTGACTTGCCACTGTCATTTTGGGGTTTTGCACTAGAAACTGCTGCATTCACTTTAAATCGAGCACCATCGAAATCCGTTGAAATGACACCGTTTGAATTATGGTTTGGAAACAAACCTAAGTTGTCATTTCTTAAAGTTTGGGGATGCAATGTTTATGTGAAGAAACTTCAGCCGGATAAACTCGAACACAAATCGGAAAAATGTGTCTTCATAGGATACCCTAAAGAAATGATTGGGTATACCTTCTATCACAGATCCGAGGGCAAGGTTTTTGTTGCCAAGAATGGATCCTTTCTTGAGAAGCAGTTTCTCGTGAAAGGTGTGAGTAGTCGGATGGTAGAACTCGAAGAGGTTATTGAACCTTCTCTTCATGAAAGGGCAAGTGGCGCAGCACCAAAAATTGTTTCGGAGTTGACTTCACCTGATGAAGAGAGAGCTAATGATAATGATCATGAAACTCTGAAAGAGGACACTACCGAACCTCGCAGGTCAAGCAGGACACGTGCAACTCCTAAACTGTACGAAAATCCTGTTATAAATTTCATGATTGATGTAATAGATGACCTTGCAATGTATGAAGAAGCGATGATGAGCCCTGATTCCAACAAATGGCTAGAAGCCATGAATTCTGAGATGGAATCCATGTACGAAAACTAGGTTTGTACCTTGGTAGACTTACCTCACGATCAAAAGGCCGTTGAGAATAAATGGATTTTCAAAAGAAAAACTGATGTTGATGGAAATGTGACCATCTATAAAGCTTGACTTGTTGCAAAAGGGTTTCGACAAATTCAAGGAGTTGACTATGATGAGACATTCTCTCCCGTAGCGATGCTAAAGTCAGTTAGGATTACGTTAGCAATTGCTGCATATTTCGATTATGAAATATGGCAAATGGATGTCAAAACTGCGTTCCTCAATGGTAATATTGAAGAAGAGTTGTATATGATACAACCTAAGGGTTTTATCGATCCTAAGGATGCTGATAAGGTATGCAAGCTTCAGCGATCCATCTATGGACTGAAGCAAGCATCCCGGAGTTGGAACCTCCGCTTTGATGAGGTCATTAAAGAGTTTGGATTTATCCAAACTTATGGAGAGGCTTGTATTTACAAGAAAGTGAGTGGGAGCAATGTGGCATTTCTGATATTATATGTGGATGACATATTATTGATTGGAAATGATATAGATCTTTTAAACAGTGTTAAAAGTTATCTAAACAACAATTTTTTTATGAAGGACCTTGGTGAAGCTTCATATATATTAGGAATTAAAATCTATAGAGATAGATCAAGGCGCCTAATTGGGCTATCGCAAAGTACATACCTTGATAAGATATTAAAGAAGTTTAATATGGACGGAAGTAAGAAGGGGTTCTTACCTATGTTGCAAGACTAGACATTGAGTAAGACTCAAAGTCCGGCTATGGCGGAAGAAAGAGAGATAATGGATAAGATCCCCTATGCCTCAACCATAGGCTCTATAATGTACGCCATGCTATGTACAAGACCGGATGTGGCACATGCTATTAGTTTGACTAGTAGGTACCAATCTGATCCAGCTTCGGAACACTGGATAGCGGTCAAGAATGTCCTTAAGTACTTAAGAATAACTAAGGATATGTTTCTTGTATACGGAGATGAAGAAGAGCTGGTCGCTAAGTGTTATGTCGATGCTAGCTTTGACACCGATATGCATGACTCTAAGTCTCAATCCGGATATGTATTTCTCTTGAACGGAGTAACAGTTAGTTGGAGGAGTTCCAAACAACCAGTGGTGGCTGGATCAACAACGGAGGCGGACTATGTTGCTGCTTCAAAAGTGGCATAGTAAGCGGTTTGGATGAAGGAGTTCATAATAGAACTAGGTGTGGTTCCTAGTGCATTGGACACAATGGTGATCTATTGTGACAACAATGGAGCCATAGCCAATGTCAAGGAACCAAGGTCTCACAAGAATTCCAAGCATATTAAGCGCCGGTTTCACTCCATCCACGAGCATGTCAAGGATGTATAAAGATTTGTAAAGTACACACGAACCTAAATGTAGCAGATCCGTTGACTAAAGTTCTCCCTAGGGCAAAACATGATCAACACTAGAACTCCATGGGTGTTAGATTTATCACTTTGTAAACTAGATTATTGTCTCTAGAGCAAGTGGGAGACTGAAGGAAATATGCCCTGAGAGGCAATAATAAAGTTGTTATTATGTATTCCTTGTGTATGATACATGTTCATTTTGCATTCTATAATTGTATTGATTGGAAACGTCAATATATGTGTGTTTAATAAACAAATAAAAGGTTCCTAGTTATTCCTCTCTTATAGACTAGCTCGTTGATTAACAAGATGATCAAGGTTTCTTGATCATGGACATTGGATGTTGTTAATAATGAGGTCACAGCATTTGTGAAATGATGTGATGAACATTCATCCGAAGTATAACATTACGATCAAAGTCATTATGTTTATATTTCTATAACATCATACAAAGTAATCTTAGTCCTTAGACCATGAGATCATGTTAATTTCTAACATCGGAAGAGTGACTTGATAACATCAAACGTCACACCGTAAAAGGGTGACTATAAAGGTGGGTTTAGATACTCCGAAGGTGTTATGTTGAGGCTCATGGATCAAGAGTGGAATTTGTCAATCTCGATGATGGATAGATATACTATGGGCCCTCTCAGTGATATCACATTAAGATAGCTTGCAAGCAAGTGATGTGATCACTAGAATGTTATATCACGGGAACGAGAAAAGAGTGCATGTCGGTAACGAGATCAAACTAGGTATTGAGATACTGATGATCGAATCTCGGACATGTAATATATCACGAGACAAAGGGATTTAGTTGCTATCGTTTAAGGTTCTCACGATCACACAAGTCATCATTAAATGTGTGGGAGTTAGTATGGATCTCCAGGTCCCGCTTCTGATTATTGATCTGAGAGGGGTCTCGATCATGTCTGCATTATTCACGAACCATAGGGTGACACACTTAAGGGTTACCAACACCATTTGGAGCAAATATGTTCTAGACGAAAGAATTACAAAGCTCTGGAATTATTTCAATAGACACCGAAATTGATTTAGGTGAAATTGCTGAAATTGGTTCTGCATGTGATATTGAAATATTGGAGGGGGTTTTATGTGAATGTTTGTTAATTAAAGTAATTAACAAAATTCTGAATAAAATAAATAAAATAGTTTTATTCAATGACAGTTGTATTAAATTTGGTGGAAATTTAAGACATATGAGTGGGATTTTTTAGTGGAGAAAATGGAGGGGCAATTTATTTGAGTGGAGCTCCCTCCACATGAATGAGGAAGAGGTGGGGGAACCCCCCATGGTGCACCGGCCATGGGGAGGGGCTGCCCCCTCTCCTATATAAAACCCCCCTCTCACTCCTTCTCACTCACACCTCCTCGTGAAGGATCTCTCTCTCCCCCTCTAAAATTATTCCCCATGGTCTCGGATTAGCGAGATACATGTTCCCGGTGGCATTTTGTCTGGAAGGAGTTGCTGCTTCCGCTGCTTCGCTGGAGCGAGGAGGTGGAGGTTGTCTGGTGGCCTGAACGTGTGTGCGAGGATGGATGCGCTGCTGATTTGCGGTGCTAGGACTTCCACATGATCTTGAGATCGGCAAGCATTCGTCTACATCATCCACGAGTTCAATCTTGTTACACTTTGTCGGTCTTCGAGGGTATGTTCTCTTTGGATGTATATCCACATGTTGCTTGTATCTAGTAGATAGATCTTGGCGTAGAATAGTTATCATCGTAGGAATTTTTTGTTTTCTATGCTGCGAACCCAACAAGAACTCAAAATGAGGCAGCGGATTTATTGGAAACTATTTCTCAAAATACTGAAGCTTGGGATCTCGATAAAATAATAAGCCAGGTTTTGAATATGAATACTCATATGTAGAGAATTTCTCTACTTCTCTATTATTTGAGGAACTTACGAACAGGTTTGGTGTTGACCCTCATGTTTTAGTAGAAATTGCTAAATCTTTTGCTAACCATCTTAATGTTCCAAAGAAAGGATTTAATGTATTTCCTAAACCTCCTAAAAATTCTGCATATATTTCTAAGGTTGTGAAACAGGTTCATCAAGTCTCATCTCCTAAGATAGAAGAAATATTTGAAGCTCCTCCTTATCCTAGCAAAGTGAAGGAAAATTTACTCACCACTGTTACTAATAAGAGTGCTAGGAGATGTCATGAACCATATGAACAAATTCAAGTTCAACATCAAATTTCGTCCATTAAAGCATTAAATGAAGAAGCACCTTGTCATGTGTACCTATGTGAAGATTCTACCAAGGTAATAGAAGGTAACACCACTAGAGTTGGGAAACCTATCATATCATGTACTATTGGGACTTCATCTTATCATGGACTTTGTGGTATTGGAGAAAGTATAAGTGTGATTCCATATTCTCTATATCTTGAAATCAAGCCTGATATTGATCCCATCCACATGGAAGAGACAGGTATAACTACCCAACTGGCTGATAAAGAGTATATTTGTCCTCTTGGTATTGTTAGAGATGTTGGAGTATTAATTGGAAAGATTAAGTATCCTGTTGATTTTATTGTGCTTGGTTGCTCCCAAGATGCATTTTGTCGTGTTATATTTGGTAGACCTTTCTTACATATTGTTGGTGCTAAAATTAATTCGCTTAAAGAGAAAGTGTTCATTAAATTTGCTGGTGAAAGACTTGAGTTTAACTTTTCAAAGTTTACTGATAAACATTAAAGGAAAACTCTCTAAAGACATAGTGGAGACTCTTGCTTCAGTGGCAGTTGCTTAATCGGAGGCGATGGAACGATATGTGCTTAATCAAGAGGAGCCATTTAATGATGAAGAGAAAGAATCTCTAGAACAAATACTGTCTCAACAACCACAACAGATACCGTTACATATTCCACCTAATAATCTTGGAGAACTACCACCACCTAAAGGAGATCCTAGTTTTGAACTTAAACCATTGCCCAAAGACATGAAATATGCATTCCTTGATGATAAGAAAATATATCCTGTTATTATTAGTGCTAACCTTTCAGAGGAAGAAGAATCACAATTACTTGAAGTACTGAGAGCTCATAGGCCAGCCAATGGCTATTTACTTGATGATTTGAAAGGTATAAGTCACGCTTTATGCATGCATAAGATTAACTTGGAAGAAGATGCAAAGCATGTTGTTGACTATCAACGTCATCTTCATCCAAGAATGAAAGAAGTGGTAAGAAAAGAGGTAATCAGACTCATTGAGGCAGGTATTATCTATCCCATAGCTGATAGTAAATGGGTAAGTCATGTCCATTGTATACCTAAAAAGGGTGGAATCACTGTGGTTCTAAATGATGAAAATGGACTTGTTGCTCAACATACTGTTACAAGTCATAGAATGTGCATTGATTATAGGAAATTTAATAAGGCAACTCGCAAGGATCATTATCCTTTACCATTCATTGATCAAATGCTTGAAAGATTATCAAAACACTCTCACTTTTGTTATTTATATGGTTATTCAGGGTTCTCACAAATTCTGGTGCACAAGGATGATCAAGAGAAGACTACTTTCACATGTCCCTTTGGTACTTATGCTTATAGGAGAATGCCATTCGGTTTGTGCAATGCTCCTGCTACTTTTGAAAGATGCATGAATGGTATATTTGCTGATTATATTGAGAAAATTATGGAAGTATTTATGGATGACTTTTCTATGTATGGTACCTCTTTTGAAAACGGCTTGTTCAATTTTAACAAAGTTTTGCAGCGCCGTGAGGACCAACGCTTAGTCCTAAATTGGGAGAAGTGACATTTCATGGTGGAAGAAGGTGTTGTTCTTGGACATCGAGTTTTAGGAAGAGGCATTCAAGTGGACCGCACCAAGATAGAAGCGATAGAGAAGCTACCATATCCTAGGGATATAAGAGGTATAAGAAGTTTTCTTGGTCATGTTGGTCTCTATAAAAGATTTATCAAAGACTTTTCTAAAATATCCAAGCCTCTAACAAATCTTTTCCAAAAAGATGTTCCATTTTATTTTAAGGATTGTGTAGTCTTTTGATATTTTAAAGAATGCTTTGATAAGTGCTCCTATAATTCAACCTCCTAATTGGAATTTGCCTTTTGAAATCATGTGTGATGCTAGTGACTATGTTGTAGGAGAAGTTTAATGTGATATATTATGCTAGTAAGACTCTTGATGGCACCCAAAGAAATTATGCTTCAAATGAAAAAGAATACTTGGTTGTACTTTTTACATGTGATTAGTTTACATCTTACATCATAGACTCTATGGGGATAGTACACACTGATCATTTTGCTATTAAATACCTTATGAATAAAAAACATGATAAGCCTAGACTCATAAGATGAGTTCTTTTACTTCAAGAATTTGACCTACATATTATAGATAGGAAAGGTGAGGGCAACACGATAGCTGATCATTTATCTAGAATGTAAAACATTCCAGTAGATCCAATTCCTATTAATGATAACTTTGCAAATGAACAACTAGCAAACATTAATGTATATGCTACTAGAGTGGCTTCCCCATGGTTTGCTGATTATGCTAATCTCATAGTTGGAAAAGTAATTCCTCCACATTTCACACACCAACTAAGGAAGAAATTTTTTATGATCTTAGACATTATTTTTGGGATGGCCCATTTCTTTATAAGAAAAGTGTAGATGGTATTATTAGACATTGTGTCCCTGAGTTTGAGCAATAGGCTATCATAAGGGATTGTCATGATAGTCCTTATGGAGGACATCATGTAGGAGACCACACTGCTGCAAAGGTATTACAATCTAGTTTTTATTGGCCTACTTTATTTAAAGATTGTGATAATTATGTTAAAACTTGTGAAAAGTGCCAACGTGTTGGAAATAGTGGTAAGATAAATGAAATGCCTATGACTTATTCACTGCCTCTTGAACCATTTGATGTATGGGGGTTTGACTTTATGGGACCATTTCCCCCATCAAAAACAAAACATACTCATATTTTGGTTGGAGTGGATTATGTTACAAAGTGGGTTGAGGTAATTCCAACAAAAATTGCAGACCATGCCACAACAATGAAGATGCTTAAAGACATCACCTTTCCCAGGTTTGGAGTACCTAGGTTTTTAATTACTGATGGTGGTTCTCATTTTATTCATGGAGTATTTATAAAAAACTCTAGCTAAATATGGTGGTAATCATAGAATTGCATCTCCATATCATCCTCAAACTAGTGGGCAAGTTGAATTAAGCAATAGTGAAATTAAACTCATATTGGAGAAGACAGTTAATAAAGCTAGATCTGATTGGCCAACTAAAATTAATGATGCTTTATGGGCTTATAGAACTGCTTTTAAAAATCATATGGTCATGTCTCCTTATAAAATGGTTTATGGAAAAGCATGTCATCTTCCAGTTGAATTAGAACATAAAGCTAGATGGGATGTTAAACAACTCAACTTTGATTTTAAAACTGATGGAGAGAAAAGAATTCTTGATTTAAGTTTATTAGATGAATGGAGGAATGAAGCATATGAAAGTGCTAGACTATTTAAAGAAAAAGTAAAAATTTGGCATGATAAGAAAATAAAAAGAAAGGAATTCAAAATAGGAGATATAGTACTGTTGTTCAACTCTCGTTTCGAGTTTTCTGCAGGAAAGTTAGCCTCAAGATGGCAGGTTCCATTAGTTGTGCTGGAGGTGTATCTCTCCAGAGCCATTCGTCTTCATGGAGACTTTAACGGTAAACCTAATGTCGTTAATGGACAACGTCTTAAACATTATATTGCAGGCCAAACATTTGCCAGAAGGGTTGAAGTAATGAATCTCCAAACTCTGGCAGCCATAATTATGAAAATTTTCCCCTGCTAGATACTCAAAATCACCAAAAGTCAAAAAGAGGTGCGTAACGATCTCGGAATATCTTCATATTTTAGGAAAGTCATTATTTTGGATTTTTTTGGCGAAAACGCAACAGGCTTTGCGTTTCGATTCATTTATAGATAAGAAGAATAGTTTACAGGTCCAAAAGAGGACCAACACCCACACCATACAACTCAACCCAGGCTAGACTAAGGGAGTATCTGGCGCACCCCCCAGGCTCCGGCTTCTGCCCATGACCTGGCCTTGGACCTGATCGTAGCGATTAGGGAAGCCACCTAAGGGATCTCGTTGTTGAAGATGATCTCGTTCCTATGCTTCCAAATCCACCATGCTGCAAGCATGATCACATACGAGGTTTCTTTGCGCAACGGACATGGGATGGATCGCACCACCAGCTTCCACCACTCCGCGAAGGGGCCTTCATCAACCGGGGCCTAGCGGTAGATCTAATCCATGACAAGACCGCGTTCCAGATAGTCCGAGAAAACAGACACCCGGTGAGGATGTGTGACATGGTCTCCGCAACCTGGTCGCAGAGCGTGCAGGATGGCCTATGGGGCAGTCCCCAACGTTCCAACCTCTCACCCATCCAGCATCTGTCTTGGCATGCAAGCCAGAGGAAGAACTTCACACTAGGTGGCGCCCAAGATTTCTAGATCAGCTTCCAAGGTCCTGAGACTATGGATCACTAAAATAGAGCATAGTAACAGGATTGGGAGGAGTACTGCCATCCGTCGTCCACCGCCAAACTAGCCTACCTGGCTCACCCCCAACTACATGTTCTGCAGTTTGGTCCATAGCTCGACATACTGCCAAAGCGCAAGTGGGTTAATCACACCCAAGATGTCGGAAATCCAGGCACGGTCAATGACCGCCTGCTAGATCGTCCGTGTTCTTCGGAGTCATCGTGGGACCAGCGCTAGGAGGTCTGGCGCTATTTCCCTAATCGACTTCCCATCCACCCATCTATCCGTCTAGAACAACGCAATGGTCCCCTCGCCCACCACCATTGAGGTGGAGGAGAAAAAGATTTTGTGCTCTTCCTTGGTGAATTGCATATCCAGCCCACTCCAAGGTCTCAAGGGGTCTGTATGCATTCGCCACATCCATCAGGTTCGGAGACTAGTGGCCGTGCGGGCCAGGTCTAGAATCCCTAGACCCCCAAAACATCGGGTCCGGAGACTAGGGGCATGCACACCTTTGCCCAGTTGACATGGCAGTTCCCACCCTTGGCCTCTTTCCTACCCACCTAGAGAAACCCGCGCAGTATCTTGTTCACCTGCTTGAGTGCTTTCTTGTTCAGGGAGAGCACTATCCGCTGGTGAAGCGGAATCGCCACGAGCATCGCCTGGATAAGGGTAAGCCTCCCAGCTTTAGGCATCATAGAGGCCTTCCACGTGGGCAGCTTGTCCGCAATACAATCGATGACTGGTTGGAAGGCTTCAACCGGCATCCTACGAATTGCCAGTGGTATGCCAAGGTACTTTACAGGGAAGGGTGCCAGCTGGCACTCCATCACCACTGCCACCTCGTTGGCTACCTCCTCCTCCGAGCGATCAGGGAAACTGAGCATTTCACAAAGTTAGTGCGCAGACCGGAGGCTTGACCAAATGTGTCGAGGATACTCTGGATCGTACATAGCACACCCTCATCCGGATGACAAAAGATCACCACATCATCCGCGTATAGCGAGACCGAGGTCGCCAGCTCCTGTCTCGCTGAACGTATTCATCATGAGGACAAATATCATGGGGGAGAGGGGGGTCTCCCTGCCTAAGGCCCCTCCGATGCTAGATGGGGGGACCTGGCTCGCTGTTAAGCATCACCTGTGTGCTGGTTGTCAATAGCAGAATAGCGATAAGCTCACAGAACCTCGGTTCGAATCCTACTTTGTGGGGGACCTGGAAAAGGAACCCCCAGGAGACTGAGTCGAAGGCCATGGCTATGTCCAGCTTCAACATCACCCTATGTTCCTTCTCCCAATGAAGGAACCTCGCCGTCTACTGATACAACATGAAGTTGTCGTGGATGTTGCACTCTGATGTCTACGCACTTCTATTCTTGTAGACAGTTGTTGGGCCTCCAAGTGCAGAGGTTTGTAGAACAGCAGCAAGTTTTCCCTTAAGTGGATCACCCAAGGTTTATCGAACTCAGGGAGGAAGTGTTCAAAGGTATCCCCTCTCAAGCAACCCTGCAATCAAGATACAAGAAATCTCTTGTGTCTCCAACACACCCAATACACTTGTCAGGTGTATAGGTGCACTAGTTCGGCGAAGAGATAGTGAAATACAAGTGGTATGGATAAAAGACAACGGTGCCAGAAAATACTTTGATGGCGTGGAAGAGACTAAAGGCAAACTAAAATAAAGATAGAAGCAAGCAAACATGTAACATATCTAATTGCAAACAGTGTTTCAATGCTTAGAAACAAGGCCTAGGGATCATACCTTCACTAGTGAACACTCTCATATAAATATCTTCTCTTCATGATACTACTCTTAACTACTCTCCGATTGGACACTCTAATCCATGGTAGGGCTATAACAACACACCTCAAAGTTTGCTTTCCCATCTAGATAACCCCACACTGTCACCTTGAGCACTAGATGGTTCCAACAAACACCACAATTTCATAGAGACATCCAACTCCAAATATAACTCATAACAAGTATTTGTAATCTCTAGCCTAAGTGCCACCATGGTGTGCACACTGCCAACTTCACACACATGGAGAGAGCAGAGATCTATTAAAGCACTTGAGTAGCAAGGTAGATCTATAGATTACAAGCTCATGATCTCAATAAGATCATGCATAGAGAGAGAGATGAACACATAGCTACCGGTAGAACCCTTAGCCTCGAGAGATAACTACTCCCTCCTCATCATGGGAATTAGCAATGGTGATGGAGATGGTGGTGGAGATTGATGGAGATGGCTCCGGGGGCACTTACCCATCCCGGCAGGGTGCCGGAACAGAGACTTTCTGTCCCCCAAATCTCCCCTTCGGTGGCGGCGGCGCTGCAGAAATTTTCGTGGATGGAGGCTTGACGACTTAGGGTTTTTGCATCGGGGGGCATCTTATAGGCGAAGAGGCAAGGTCGGTGGGCGGCCAGGGGGCCCACACCACCTGGTGGCGCGGCCATGGCTAGCCCGCGCCACCATATGGTGTGGCCACCCTGTGGCCCCTCTCCGTCTCGCCTTCTAGCTCCGTGAGTCTTCCGGTAAAATATCGACTTTGGCTTTTGTCTGGTCCAATTCCGAGAATATTGATTTTCTGACTTTCCTGGAACCAAAAACAGCAGAAAACAGGCAACTGGCACTGTTGCACTTGTTAATAGGTTAGTCCAAGTAAGTGTATAGAAAGTACTCCAAAGTTGGAACAAACCACAAGAAAGTAGATAAAACCAAGCATGGAACATCAAAAATTATGGATATGTTAGCAACGTATCAACATCCCCAAGCTTAACTCCTGCTCGTCCTCGAGTAGGTAAGTGATAAAAACAAAGAATAATTTTTGAGGTGACATGCACCATCATAAACTTGGTCAAAGTATTTGTAAAACATTGATAGCTGGGATCATAGTACTTCAATCATAACATGAAAGACAAAGTTCTAGCAATAAGACAAAGCAACTATGTTGCAACATGAAAAGGCACAAACAAAAGATTCATGAATAACAATGCTTTGCAAGACGTTTGTTTGTTTCACATAAAGAAAACATGGCATAGTGGCATTCAGCTTGTCCCTCATAGAGTAGCAAACATAAATGCATAGGACACCTTCAAAGTTCATAAGAGTGACTAGATACAAATAGTTTAAAACAAGCAATATCAAAGCTATGCATCAATCAACAAGTCTTGGTACAATGCACATAGAACTAAGAATGGCCACTATGCTCTCAAAGTAGGTGCATAAAGATAGAGGGTGGAGACTCAACATAAAAGTAAAAGAAAGGCCTTCATAGAAGGAAGCAGGGATTCAAGTCTCATAAAGAGCTTCCAAAAATTATGGTACTTATTAGCTTTCAGCCCTCATTGCCCCTATCATAAGCATCTTGAAGTGATTAAGGTTAAAGTGAACAAACTATGGTGTATATGCTTGACGAAGTATAAGTTGGAAATCTCATGTCCCTTGAATACGAGGGTCGCTCCTCATGCTACTCAAGTTTAGTTACTGGTAAGTTCTTGTCATAGTAAGTACATGTGTATCATAGAGAACCACCAACGGGGTACCCCTTGCCCGATTAAACGGAAGAATTCCCATATCAAAAATGAGAAGGCAAGCAGACAATGAGCATCTCGGCAATCTTCTTATTTACCATGGGAAAATGGTGCTATTTTATCTCTTTCCTCTTTTCTCATATCTCTTTTTTTTCTTTCCTTTTTCTCTTTTTTCTCAATCTGACTTTTTTTATAAGAAGAATGCTTCATAGACAGCTCATTATGGTTACGCTGCAGGTTTCCACCATGACAACATGGATTAGACTGGCGGCCCAGGCGTTTCTCTAACACATATACATAACTCCATGGACTTACAAGCTCCCCTTTCATTTCACACCGACGACATCCATAGACAAAAGAGCATGATATCAACTAGGTACAAAGTAGAAGTGCAATGTTGAAAGCGTTCCCCATGGCAACATGGTTCTTATAATCCCCAACAAATAAGTGCAAGCATATACAACATAGACAACACAATGGTTCAAGTTTATTAAGCGCAAGAAAAGTAAAGTGTGCCATCAAGTTCGTGAGAGCTTTAATCACTAGTTTTCTCATAACAAGTTTAATTCAGAAGGTAGATAAAAACATGAATATACTTGGAATAGCATATGCTAGTAGGTGGGTATGGTGGACTCTTTGGAATAACTTGGTTTTAGGAGTTGGATGCATGAGTGGAACTCATACTTGGTTGTGGAGGCTAGCAAAAGACTGGGAGCGACCAACTAAGAGAGCAATAATGGCCATAATCATGCAGAGCGACAAAACATCATTGATCACAGCATAAAGTGGTACTACAAGTTGAAAACTAAAGGATCATAAAGGCTATGGTGACTTGGGATAGTCCTAACATGGTGTGAGCATGCGCCAAGTCGACCCAAATAAAGCATCAAAGGAGAATACCACAATAATATGCTTTAATATGCTAAAACAACGCATGATTCTTTCAAGGCACATTAAGCAATATCAATTGTTTATAAAATGTCATGCTACAGCAAAGAATACTAAGCCTAAAGCCAAAACAATATCAAGCATGGCATGACAAAGCATAGGCCATAGTCAAAAATAAACTCTCTTTACCACTTAAGCATGAACTTTCCTACTTTTTTTCAATCCAAACCAAACTATTTGAAAACCAATGCATGAAAGAGGGGGTCCAACCAATTTATTTAAGCAAACCAAGCAAACCAAAACGAAAAACGAAGATGCTCCAAGAACAACAGAATTGTGCATGAAACAATAAAAATGAAGTGTTTGGAAGAAACCTGAGATTTTTATTGATGAAGAGGGGGATGCCTTGGGCATACCCAAGATTGTACTTATTGGATATTTATTGGGGTGACATGCGTGGCATCCCCAAGCTTGAGCTTTATTCCATCCTTCATATCATTACTCATTCCTTTCATACACCTGAAAAATTTCCTTCATACAGAAATTCACACAATCTTTATTAGCAACATTAGTGCACTCAAGATAATAAGTCTTTAGGTTCAGTTATAACACCAATAAAACTTCCATTAAAACAAAAGCTACTGTAGTACTTCCCTCAAAAAGCTCAATTCCCCAACAGAACTCAAAAAGAAACCACAAGAAGCAAATGCAAATAATGGCAGAAATCTGTCAAAACAGACCAGCAGGTAAAGACAATTTTTTTCGAAGACCTTCTGTTGCTCAAATCAAAATGTGTTGAACTAACGAAAGTTAGATAACAACCTGGGGCAGAAGCAAAACAATTCACGCCTCAAAACGACATATAGAGATTTTACAAGAATTTTTACAGCGAAGCACAAAAATATGTTTCGGGACAACAACTTTCGCAAGCATTACTTCTCTCTCATTAGAGGTTACTCTTGGCACAAAAAGCAAATAAAAAGGATAAGGAGCGGTTATTACAGAGGTAATAACTTCCAAGACTCATGTAAAACTTTTGGGTTATCTCCCAGTAAGTACTTTTCTTTAACGCCTTTAAGTTAGGCATGATAGTTTGAGAAGATGCTCACATAAGAAATATGAATTTAAGTAAAAGAGAGCACCAAGAAGCAAATTCAAAGCACATTTAAGTCTAACACACTTCCTATGCATAGGAATCTTGTAAAGAAACAAGTCATGAAAGCAAAAAAGCAACAAGCATAGGAAAACAAAATAAGTGCAACTTCAAAACTTTCAACATAAAGAGGGGAAACTTAATATTGTTGAGATACATAACACCATGTTTCCCTCTCTCATAATAACTTTCAGTAGCATCATGAATAAAATTAACAATATAACTATCATATAAAATATTCTTATCATGAGCCACATGCATAAAAGAATTAATACTCTCCACATAAGCATAGTCATTCTTATTAATTGTAGTGGGAGCAAATTCAATAGCTATCAGTATTATTCTCATCACCATAATCATCAAATATAGGAGGCATATTGTAATCATAATTAATTTTCTCCTCAATAGTAGGTGGACTGAAAATATAATATTTATCATTGTAATCATCATATATTGGAGGCATAGTATCATCAAAGTAAATTTTCTCCTCCGTGCTTGGGGGACTAAAAATATCATGCTCATCAAAACCAACTTCCCCAAGCTTAGACTTTTCCATAGCATTAGCAATAATGGTGTTCAAAGAATTCATACTAATAACATTACTATTAGCATGCAAATAAAGTTCCATAGGTTTTTTAATTTTCTCTTCAAACTCTTCATGTCCTAACTCAAGATAAATACTATAAAGCTCTCTAATTTTTGTTGTTGTTTTCCATTAAGCCTAACTAGTGAAAACAAGTAACAAAAAGACAAAATTGCAGAATCTAAAGGAAATAAGTTTGAGCACTCACACCAGAGGATGTGAGTACCTTTTACCTTACCTCCCCGGCAACGGCGCCAGAAAATAGCTGCTAGCACGTGGTTGACGTGGGAGCTTCTTCTTCTTCTTCAGTCCCCGGCAACAGCGCCAGAAAATAGCTTGATGTCTACGCACTTTTATTCTTGTAGACAGTTGTTGGGCCTCCAAGTGCAGAGGTTTGTAGAACAGCATCAAGTTTTCCCTTAAGTGGATCACCCAAGGTTTATCGAACTCAGGGAGGAAGTGGTCAAAGGTATCCCCTCTCAAGCAACCCTGCAATCAAGATACAAGAAGTCTCTTGTGTCCCCAACACACCCAATACACTTATCAGGTGTATAGGTGCACTAGTTCAACGAAGAGATAGTGAAATACAAGTGGTATGGATAAAAGACAACGGTGCCAGAAAATACTTTGATGGCATGGAAGAGACTAAAGGCAAACTGAAATAAAGATGGAAGCAAGCAAACATGTAACAGATCTAATTGCAAAACAATGTTTCAATGCTTAGAAACAAGGCCTAGGGATCATACTTTCACTAGTGAACACCCTCATATAAATATCTTCTCTTCATGATACTACTCTTAACTACTCTCCGGTTGGACACTCTAATCCATGGTAGGGCTATAATAGCACACCTCAAAGTTTGCTTTCCCATCTAGATAACCCCACACTGTCACCTTGAGCACTAGATGGTTCCAACAAACACCACAATTTCATAAAGACATCCAACTCCAAATATAACTCATAACAAGTATTTGTAATCTCTAGCCTAAGTGCCACCATGGTGTGCACACTGTCAACTTCACACACATGGGGAGAGCAGAGATCTATTAAAGCACTTGAGTAGCAAGGTAGATCTATAGATTACAAGCTCATGATCTCAATAAGATCATGCATAGAGAGAGAGATGAACACATAGCTACCGGTAGAACCCTTAACATCGAGAGATAACTACTCTCTCCTCATCATGGGAATCAGCAATGGTGATGGAGATGGTGGTGGAGATCGATGGAGATGGATCTAGGGGAACTTCCCCGTCCCGGCAGGTAGCCAGAACAGAGACTTTCTGTCCCCCGAATCTCCCCTTCGGTGGTGGCGGCGCTGCCGAACTTTTCATGGCTGGAGGCTTGACGACTTAGGGTTTTTGCATTGGGAGGCATCTTATAGGCAAAGAGGAAAGGTCGGTGGGTGGCCAGGGGGCCCACACCACCTGGTGGCACGGCCATGGCTAGCCCGCGCCACCATATGGTGTGGCCACCCTGTGGCCCCTCTCCGTCTTGCCTACTAGCTCCGTGAGTCTTCCGGTAAAATATCGACTTTGGCTTTTGTCTGGTCCAATTCCGAGAATATTGATTTTTGGACTTTCATGGAACCAAAAACAGCAGAAAATAGGCAACTGGCACTGTGGCACTTGTTAATAGGTTAGTCCAAGAAAGTGTATAGAAAGTACTCCAAAGTTGGAACAAACCACAAGAAAGTAGATAAAACCAAGCATGGAACATCAAAAATTATGGATACGTTAGCAACGTATCAACATCCCCAAGCTTAACTCCTGCTCGTCCTCGAGTAGGTAAGTGATAAAAACAAAGAATAATTTTTGAGGTGACATGCACCATCATAAACTTGATCAAAGTATTTGTAAAACATTGATAGCTGGGATCATAGTACTTCAATCATAACATGAAAGACAAAGTTCTAGCAATAAGACAAAGCAACTATGTCGCAACATGAAAAGGCACAAACAAAAGATTCATGAATAACAATGCTTTGCAATACGTTTGTTTGTTTCACATAAAGAAAACATAGCATAGTGGCATTCAGCTTGTCCCTCATAGAGTAGCAAACATAAATGCATAGGACACCTTCAAAGTTCATAAGAGTGACTAGATACAAATAGTTTAAAACAAGCAATATCAAAGCTATGCATCAATCAACAAGTCTTGGTACAATGCACATAGAACTAAGAATGGCCACTATGCTCTCAAAGTAGGTGCATAAAGATAGAGGGTGGAGACTCAACATAAAAGTAAAAGAAAGGCCTTCATAGAAGGAAGCAAGGATTCAAGTCTCATAAAGAGCTTCCAAAAATTATGGTACTTATTAGCTTTCAGCTCTCATTGCCCCTATCGTAAGAATCTTGAAGTGATTAAGGTTAAAGTGAACAAACTATGGTGTATATGCTCGACGAAGTATAAGTTGAAAATCTCATGTCCCTTGAATACGAGGGCCGCTCCTCATGCTACTCAAGTTTAGTTACTGGTAAGTTCTTGTCATAGTAAGTACATGTGTATCATAGAGAACCACCAACAGGGTACCCCTTGCCCGATGAGACGGAAGAATCCCCATATCAAAATGACAAGGCAAGCAGACAATGAGCATCTCAGCAATCTTCTTATTTACCATGGGAAAATGGTGCTTTTTTATATCTTTCCTCTTTTCTCTTTTCTCATATCTCTTTTTTTCTTTCCTTTTTCTCTTTTTTCTCAATCTGACTTTTTTTATAAGAAGAATGCTTCATAGACAACTCATTATGGTTACGCTGCAGGTTTCCACCATGACAGCATGGATTAGACTTGCGGCCCAGGCGTTTCTCTAACACATATACATAACTCCATGGACTTACAAGCTCCCGTTTCATTTCATACTGATGACATCCATAGACAAAAGAGCATGATATCAACTAGGTACAAAGTACAAGTGCAATGTTGAAAGCGTTCCCCATGGCAGCATGGTTCTTATAATCCCCAACAAATAAGTGCAAGCATATACAACATAGACGATACAATGGTTCAAGTTTATTAAGGGCAAGAAAAGTAAAGTGTGCCATCAAGTTCGTGAGAGCTTTAATCACTAGTTTTCTCATAAAAAGTTTAATTCAGAAGGTAGATAAAAACATGAATATACTTGGAATAGCATATGCTAGTAGGTAGGTATGGTGGACTCTTTGGAATAACTTGGTTTTAGGAGTTGGATGCATGAGTGGAACTCATACTTGGTTGTGGAAGCTAGCAAAAGACTGGGAGCGACCAACTAAGAGAGCAATAATGGCCATAATCATGCAGAGCGACAAAACATCATTGATCAAAGCATAAAGTGGTACTACAAGTTGAAAACTAAAGGATCATAAAGGCTATGGTGACTTGGGATAGTCATAACATGGTGTGAGCATGCACCAAGTTGACCCAAATAAAGCATCAAAGGAGAATACCACAATAATATGCTTTAATATGCTAAAACAACGCATGATTCTTTCAAGGAACATTAAGCAATATCAATTGTTTATAAAATGTCATGCTACAGAAAAGAATACTAAGCCTAAAGCCAAAACAATATCAAGCATGGCATGACAAAGCATAGGCCATAGTCAAAAATAAACTCTCTTTACCACTTAAGCATGAACTTTCCTACTTTTTTTCAATCCAAACCAAACTATTTGAAAACCAATGCATGAAAGAGGGGGTCCAACCAATTTATTTAAGCAAACCAAAACGAAAAACGAAGATGCTCCAAGAACAACAGAATTATGCATGAAACAATAAAAATGAAGTGTTTGGAAGAAACCTGGGATTTTTATTGATGAAGAGGGGGATGCCTTGGGCATCCCCAAGCTTGTACTTATTGGATATTTCTTGGGGTGACACGCGTGGCATACCCAAGCTTGAGCTTTATTCCATCCTTCATCTCATTACTTATTCCTTTCATACACCTGAAAATTTTCCTTCATACAGAACTTCACACAATCTTTATTAGCAACATTAGTGCACTCAAGATAATAAGTCTTTAGGTTCAGTTATAACACCAATAAAACTTCCATTAAAACACAAGCTACTGTAGTACTTCTCTCAAAAAGCTCAATTCCCCAAAAGAACTCAAAAAGGAACCAACAAGAAGCAAATGTAAATAATGGCAGAAATCTGTCAAAACAGACCAGCAGGTAAAGACGAATTTTTTCGAAGACCTTATGTTGATCAAATCAAAAAGTGTTGAACTAACGAAATTTATATAACAACCTGGGGCAGAAGCAAAAAAAATCACGCCTCAAAATGACATATAGATATTTTACAAGAATTTTTATAGCGAAGCACAAAAATCTGTTTCGGGACAACAACTTTCCCAAGCATTACTTCTCTCTCATTAGAGATTACTCTTGGCACAAAAAGCAAATAAAAAGGATAAGGAGCGGTTATTATAGAGGTAATAACTTCCAAGACTCATGTAAAACTTTTGGGTTATCTCCCAGAAAGTACTTTTCTTTAACGCCTTTAAGTTAGGAATGATAGTTTGAGAAGATGCTCACATAAGAAATATGAATTTAAGTAAAAGAGAGCATCAAGAAGCAAATTCAAAGCACATTTATGTCTAACACACTTCCTATGCATAGGAATCTTGTAAAGAAACAAGTCATGAAAGAAAAAAGCAACAAGCATAGGAAAACAAAACAAGTGCAACTTCAAAACTTTCAACATAAAGAGGGGAAACTTAATATTGTTGAGATACATAACACCATGTTCCCCTATCTCATAATAACTTTCAGTAGCATCATGAATAAAATTAACAATATAACTATCACATAAAATATTCTTATCATGAGCCACATGCATAAAAGAATTAATACTCTCCACATAAGCATAGTCATTCTTATTAATTGTAGTGGGAGCAAATTCAACAAAATAGCTATCAGTATTATTCTCATCACCATAATCATCAAATATAGGAGGCATATTGTAATCATAATTAATTTTCTCCTCAATAGTAGGTGGACTAAAAATATCATATTTATTATTGTAATCATCATATATTGGAGGCATAGTGTCATCAAAGTAAATTTTCTCCTCCGTGCTTGGGGGACTAAAAATATCATGCTCATCAAAACCAACTTCCCCAAGCTTAGAATTTTCCATAGCATTAGCAATAATGGTGTTCAAAGAATTCATACTAATAACATTACTATTAGCATGCAAATAAAGTTCTATAGGTTTTTTAATTTTCTCTTCAAACTCTTCATGTCCTAACTCAAGATAAATACTATAAAGCTCTCTAATTTTTGTTGTTGTTTTCCATTAAGCCTAACTAGTGAAAACAAGAAACAAAAAGACAAAATTGCATAATCTATAGGAAAGAACTTCGAGCACTCACACCGGAGGATGTGAGTGCCTTTTACCTTACCTCCCCGGGAACGGCGCCAGAAAATAGCTGCTAGCGCGTGGTTGACGTGGGAGCTTCTTCTTCTTCTTCAGTCCCTGGCAACGGCGCCAGAAAATAGCTTGATGTCTACGCACTTTTATTCTTGTAGACAGTTGTTGGGCCTCCAAGTGCAGAGGTTTGTAGAACAGCATCAAGTTTTCCCTTAAGTGGATCACCCAAGGTTTATCGAACTCAGGGAGGAAGTGGTCAAAGGTATCCCCTCTCATGCAACCCTGCAATCAAGATACAAGAAGTCTCTTGTGTCCCCAACACACCCAATACACTTATCAGGTGTATAGGTGCACTAGTTCAACGAAGAGATAGTGAAACACAAGTGGTATGGATAAAAGACAACGGTGCCAGAAAATACTTTGATGGCGTGGAAGAGACTAAAGGCAAACTGAAATAAAGATGGAAGCAAGCAAACATGTAACAGATCTAATTGCAAATGTTGTTTCAATGCTTAGAAACAAGGCCTAGGGATCATACTTTCACTAGTGAACACTCTCATATAAATATCTTCTCTTCATGATACTACTCTTAACTACTCTCCGGTTGGACACTCTAATCCATGGTAGGGCTATAATAGCACACCTCAAAGTTCGCTTTCCCATCTAGATAACCCCACACTGTCACCTTGAGCACTAGATGGTTCCAACAAACACCACAATTTCATAAAGACATCCAACTCCAAATATAACTCATAACAAGTATTTGTAATCTCTAGCCTAAGTGCCACCATGGTGTGCACACTGTCAACTTCACACACATGGGGAGAGCAGAGATCTATTAAAGCACTTGAGTAGCAAGGTAGATCTATAGATTACAAGCTCATGATCTCAATAAGATCATGCATAGAGAGAGAGAGAGATGAACACATAGCTACCGGTAGAACCCTTAGCCTCGAGAGAGAACTACTCCCTCCTCATCATGGGAATCAGCAATGGTGATGGAGATGGTGGTGGAGATCGATGGAGATGGCTCCGGGGGCACTTCCCCGTCACGGCAGGGTGCCGGAACAGAGACTTTCTGTCCCCCAAATCTCCCCTTCAGTGGCGGCGGCGCTGCGGAAATTTTCGTGGATGGAGGCTTGACGACTTAGGGTTTTTGCATCGGGGGGCATCTTATAGGCGAAGAGGCAAGGTCGGTGGGCGGCCAGGGGGCCCACACCACCTGGTGGCGTGGCCAGGGCTAGCCCGCGCTACCATATGGTGTGGCCACCCTGTGGCCCCTCTCCATCTCGTCTTCTGGCTCCGTGAGTCTTCCGATAAAATATTGACTTTGGCTTTTGTCCGGTCCAATTCCGAGAATATTGATTTTCCGGTAAAACCTTGACCTTCAATGAAGGGGTGTTGCTCATGGAGGAGGTGAAGGCACCCAAGACCGAAGGCACCATGCAGAAGAGGCTGCAAGTCTTGGAGGACACCGTCTTTAGGTATGGTACGGTGGTTGAGCGCAGCCTTGATGCTCATCACCTCATGAATCTAGAGTTGGAGAAAAAGGTTGAAGTCTATGAAGCAAGGATCAAAGATCTGAAAGAGAAGTACATGCATACTCTCTCATAGCTAGATAGGTTCCAAGCCCTCACGTGGGATGTGGAAAACCAGAACTGTGAGTATGAGGATCGCTTCAAGAATATCGCCGAGGCTGTCTCCACCAAGTTCAACGATCCTCCATTGTCCTTCTATAATGGGAAGCCCTATCCTTGAAAGATCAAGGAGTGGGACGCCTACTATGAGGAGAACACGCCAAGGAAGAAGAACCGGCGGCAAACCTCTAAGCTTGGGGGAGTTCCACCATACTTTATGCTTTTTAGTTATCGTATTTGCATCTAGTTCGTAATTATTAGGAGGTTTTTACTTGCATCCATTAGGTATCGATTTTCCTAAAGTTTGAAGAGCTCTTTGAGCGTTATCATGTATCCTTGGTTGAGTGGTTTTGAATAAATATAAAGTATGGTGTCATCCATGATTCTCTTGTCTGGAGATTTATGGGTAACACTCATGCGGATGTGCGCACCATATGTATAAATTTCACTTACATATTTCCTTGAACTAAATTAACTTGAGAATGTTGGACAAGCATTAAATTACTCAGCAAGCTAAACTTGCAAATAAGGAAAGATCCATGCAAGGGAAGCAACACTTATTAAAAAAGGAACATTGTAAATTTGTGGTGAGATAAGGAGACTTATAAAATAAATAGTTGGAAAGAGGAGGATGACAAAGGGACATGAGATGCTCATATCCTACTTAGTAATCAACGAGTAAACTGAAGGATTTTCATGGGTATTTCAATACATATGCTCTACGGGAAAGTGTTTGAAAGGCAGGCACCTGAGAATTCGGCTAGCCATGGAAAGTGAAATACAAAGGTTGTCTAGAGCATATGACATGATTTAAAGACCCATGAATAAGGTTTATACTTGTTACTAAGAGGGCATGACCGTTAACTGATGCCATGCAAAAAGTGGTGAAAGTTCTTGACAGAAAGTCAAAATAGTCATGTATGTCTTTTTGTTTAAACAATTCTCTTTTCCACTATTTGTTTTATGAGAAACTTATCTTTATTACAAAGGCATATCCAAAGGTTAAATTAAAATCTGGTAAAAAGTCATGCAAAGCTATTAAAGATAGCGGAGTGTATGATAAATTGAGACTTGTTTAATTATCCAACATGTAATGGTTAGTTTTTATTCAAAAAGTAAGGGGTAAGTGATAATATCTATCTATGTAGCCCATATGTGCATGTCGGTTAGTTCATATTTCTTTTGGACAAGTGAATATGCATAAGTTGATGATACTATGCTCGTATTTTCTTGTCAACCATAAGCTCATTGAAACATGATCATGATTATATTCACTTATTTGCTCGAGGACGAGCAAAGGTTAGCTTGGGGGAGTTGATACTTGTATTTTGCATCATCATTTTTAGGACCTTTATGCACTATTTAGAATCATATTTACTTTGATCCTTCATTATTTATGCATATTTAGATGATTTACGGGACTTTCCTATAAAGTCCCTCTCATTGGTATTTAATTTCTAGGAGGTCGAAAACCTCCATTTTCATGTTTTTGTTGTTTCAGGACCTTCTGGATGTCAATAGATCGAAGGAAGAATACCTGACAAGTTTTTCATCAGGAGAACCAACTTGGGCGAAAGAATGAAGCGAGAGGATCCACGAGGCCATAAAGAGGCCAGGTGGCACCCCCACCCCCTGGGCGCGCCACACAGGATCTTTCGGCCCTCGAGCATCGTCTCAGCTCCTCCTTTCTATAGACGCCTTCGTATCGCCAGAAAACCCACGCCACATTTTCCCCATGATTTACAGAGGCAGCGGCGGAGGCGAAAGTCCTCTCCTACTCCAGGAGGGGGCAGATCCTGCCATGCCGCAGCCTTCGGTGAGGGGGAAATCGACGCCATCATCATCACCACTCCTTCTAGGCGTAGGGGGAGGCCTCTCCATCAACATCTCCATCACCACCATCATCATCACCATCACCATCTCCAAGATCCATCTCATTTCCCTCATAGTTTGTGATTGACTGAACCCCATATATTGTTTTAAGGGCTATTTACATGTTTGTGATTGGCATCTTGTCTTTATTTGGTGGAGATATTATATTTTCAGATTGTGTTGTAATCCATATGCTACTGGTCCATATCATGTTTGGCACTTGTGAGTAGATCCCCATGTTCCTAAGGGCATAGGATAAATTGGCTATGATTTCCATATAATATGCAATGAGTATGTGGTCTAGTTTTCTATCTTTTATATTGTTCTATGATGATTTTATGCGAACGTCCACTGTATATTAATTCACCTACATGGTCTCATATGAGAATACTTTGATACAATGATAGGGGTTGGAAGGGATGGAATTGACAGAAACCGTTTTCTAATTCTTTAAGTTGCATTGGAGGGATTATATGTCGGGGACCAATGAACCTATTGCTATGGTGGGACATGTATGTCTTAATGATTCCTAGATGTTCACGAAATGGATCTAGGACCCAACATAAGTGGTGTATTTAGTCCATACCTATGGCTGCACCTAATTAGGCTTCGTCCTAAGGGAATACTACTTGACAATATATTCACCATATTGTGTAGAAATCTTTATACTAAGTAAATTCACGTCGCCCTCGGGAATGCTTGTCACGTATAAACTACACACACACTTGAGCTTGTCATCTTGCTACATAAAGGATTGGGATTTCTCTCATTGAGAGCATTTACTTTATACTATTTACTTTCAACATTTTACATTCGTGCAAAACTACAAACACAAAACACCAAATCTACCGCATTTACTGTTATTCCTTTGTCAAATTTTCTAACCAATACCTTCAGTTCCTCGTGGGTTCGACAACCTTTCTTTATTAAAAAGTACTACAATTGATCTCCTGCACTTGGGAGCCATCAGGGCCTCCTGTTGGAGAAGCTATCCCGAGTAAAAAAGAGAGTCCAATAAAAGCAATTAACGGGCTCGACGGCTTCTACAAAATCATGCGCATGTGGATACCCTCAGCAGCCGCGGCGGTCACCGCGCTTAAGTCTATAAATAATGTCCCTCTCATAACCTGAATCATTTTGATGACGATGTCCATAGGTTTAATTCAAACTGGCAGCATAACCAATAAGTATTTTGGAGAGACACTAAAAGTATAGATACATCAAGAAATATGATTAAGATTTTTCCAAAAATGATGAAAAACACAATTTTGAAGAAAACTATTGAAAATATTAAAAAATACCGAGAAACCTTTTTATAGTATTTTTTATATATGTTTACGGAATCCATGAAAGTATGAATTATTCACGAGTATTCTCATTTTTTATATCTTTTCTAGAATACCTACGATTCTACATATTTCTCCACATTTCAGATTTTATTGGATGCAACATTCATAATTTATCTAGAACGTGTTGCAAGATTTTTAGTGTTACTGGTTCATTTTCCTGATTTACTATTTTTCCCTTTTTAAATCGATTTTCCAATTTTGTAAGTCTTGATTTTTTCTCTCGGTTACTTATTGAGTGTGTTCCACGTTTGGAAACCACTTCCATGTCATCCATTAGATCTCCTTGGAGCGAGAGACGGCGGTCCTGCGGGCCCGGGTGAGCAATGGTGGCGATGTCGCTACTGTTTGGTGACGGGGATCTGCAGTTGTGGCGGATCCACTGGTGGACGGAGGAGTAGGGATTAACGCTAGGGTTGGCGTCGATGATGGCACCCTTGCTGTAGTGTGGCGGCGGGGATTCACGAGTCCATTTGGACTCGCTGGACGAGGAGGGTCTAGTTTTCCCATGTTGTTGCATCCGGTGGGCTATCACCCTCTGGCGGTGGATGTAGTTCCCTCCCGCGTGTTACTGTATCGCCGACCCCTGCTGAAGTTTCCTATTTTCGGTTGTACCAGCCTCGTATCGTGAGTCACGGTGAGACGATGGAGGCGACTGCAAGATCGCGGTGGCGTGTGCATGTGGACGACAAGCCAGGTGGAGCCATTCGAAGTGTCCGGGAGTGTGGTTTTTTAAGGGATCGGCAGAAATACTTGTTGTTCAGACACCGACGCGGTGACGACTGCGGGTGTCGCCGTCCTTCATGAAGGGCGTCAGGAGTATCTCTTTCCCACCTCCTCCCGTAGCGTACCGGGAGAAACCATAGGACTAGTTCAGGCAGCAGCGTCGTTGTCGTCGCTTCCCTTCTTAGGGGTGATGCTTGGTACGTGATGCTTCAGAGTGCTAAACGTGAGGTACTACATTGTCAGAGGGCGCAGCGGTTGCGAGTTATCTCTGTTTTTGTCAATCTGTCAGCTTCGGCTTTGTTTCTCTTTTTCTTTCTTTTTGTTTTCTTTTTGGGCTAGTTGTTGTGCTGTCTGCCCTAGCAGTGATCGTATCAGATGGTTGCTATATTAATATAACTGGATGCAAGACTGTTTCGAGGAGGTGGAGCAAGAGACGGACCAAACTATTCCACTTTAAAATGTTAAATGTTATTATTGTGTGGTATTGAAGTTCAAGGACCAACATGTTTTCCTTACGAAAGATCGGCAATCATGCATTACTCATGTAAAGAGATCTCGTAATGTTAGAAGCCACTTCATGGAAAATTATGCTAAAATTAATAGGCGCACATCAGTTGGCTATCTTCCAGTCTGGAAGGTTTAGTTGAGACCTGCCAAGATTTTATAATCCCTAATACTTTTTAAGTAATGCAATGATTCATTCGCAAAAAAAAGGGTCAACATGTTTTGAGACATGGTTGAGTGTTAAAAATATGTTTTTTGCACAATTCGTAAACTCCTAGAACCTCGCGATACAATATAATGTGAAAGCTAGCGACACTACGAGTGTGTACTTCAAGACCATGGCAACATTTTCGAATGGCAATCTACCAAGTAGATGTTGTCATCTTACCCGACTTAGTACTCGTGCATGCGTGCATGTGGGACACGGTGCTACCAGCTGCACACAACAAGCACTACAGGAAAAACTGTTTTTCCGTGTGCATGTAGATTTGCCGTGAGCATTCGGTCGGGGCACACGGCGAATCTCTGTTTTACCGAGAGCTGCTGATAAACCGCACGGCGAATAGAAAATGCACGGTAAATTACCAGAAAGCACACGGCAAATACAACGCTCATGGCAAATACGAGGAAAACTCACCAGCAATGCTACACTTACGCACAGATTGTTACGAAATAGTTTTACGGATACGCCGTGGAGTTATGTGATTGGAAGGAATGACAATTGTTTGCCTCGAGGAAATCTCTCATTATCCATGTATCCATGTGTGGTTGACATGTCCGTCCGTAACATAATTCCGTAAACATATTTCTGTAAGTGTTGCATTATTGAAAACTCACGGTAAATATAGACACTCGGTAAAATAATAAAAAACTCACGGCAAATATTAGCCTTCGGAAAATCTGCTGGCCGCGTGTCCTCGCTGTCGGAACATAACGGTGAAGCCAATTTGCCGTGTGCTATTTGATGGGGGCTCACGGTAAATATCGGAGAAAAAATATTCTTCTGTCCGGACTCTCCAATTCAGCTGTGTAGGGCTGCAAATGGGCTGTAGCCCAACGTCACATGAATGATGGTCCAGATAGTTTTTTCCTTCCAGCTTAATTTTCTTTTCGTTCTCATTTTAATTTGCCTACTCATCTTCTTAGATTTTCTCAAAAAAAATCTCTTAGAGATATCATTATATAGCAGCCGTAGGCGAGGACATGACTGTACAACCCGTACAGACCGGAGAGTACAACGAACCGTTATAGCACTTAAATATAATTGTGTCTTCGTACAAACACAATTTGACGAAGGACATTGGTCAGCTCTCTTCAGATTCCTGGTACGTCTGAGATCTTGAGATCGAATCCCCGGTCGCATGAAACGCTACATTTTTTACCTTTTATCCATAGCTGACAAGTGGGCCTGACACGTCAGCCTCGATATAGTTATCCTATAAGAAGGCATCTGACTCAGACCAGGCCCCGCATGTTTGTGCCTGGGTCTCCCGTTTAACAAAAGTTTCTGTCTATTTTTATTTTTTCAAAACCAATTTCTTAAATGTGCTTAAACTTCTAAAAATCATATCATTTAATATGTAGCTCAAAATTAGATGTTTTATATATGAAAACTTATCAGAAAATTGCAACGGTACTATTTGACAACTTAATTTATGCACGTGCTTTAACAGATAAACCAACTTTTTTGGCTTTTCTGCATTAACAAAATGCAAAATCATGGTTTTGATGATGGTTTTGGCCAAAAACAAGGCATTCCTAGACGAAATGCACCCAAAGTTAGCAGACAGGTTCCTCTTGGCTTTGCAAACAACTTCTACGACTACGGATTTTGGCGTTTAGTAAAAATCTTCATTTTTCATTTTCGAGTCCAAAAATTCGAATCCTGACTTGACTTTTTCAAAGGACGTCATGCTGGATGGAGACGGTGGATTTTCTCGAAGTGTAGCCATATACTTTTTTTTCTGAGATATGCCTCAAGAAGTGTGCGTTTTAACTGTAGGTACCCTAAATATTAGTCACCGTTTTTTCTAAAAAATGTTTTGAGGTGCCTTGGAGGTGTCCTAGGCTTGATCCGCTCGTAGGATTCAAAATTTTCAAACCCTTGCATACAAAACTTTAAACATATTTCTGCAATTTTAACACGAAAAATATTCTAGGCTAAAACATTTGCTACACAGGCCAAGCTACCCACTGGTGCTGACGTGTGGGCCCGGATGCTGACATGCCGCTCTATGGTTCCTGAGGCTGACCTGCAGGGTCCACTTGTCAGCACAGAGTAAAACTGAAAATTAAACATAGCTCTCAATGGCCTCCTAGGCTGATCTACAAGGTCCACATGTCAGCGTGGAATAAAACTAAAATCGGACTTTGCATGTGGTTGAGAAGAATCGAAATGGGACCTCCCGCATAGTAATGTATAGAACATGCCATCTGGTCTAGCTATGAGGTAAGTATTTGTAGGTATTTAATAGAATCTAAGTATATGAGGTGCCTTCTTCAACCTGCAGGGTCCACTTGTCAGCACACAGTAAAACTGAATATTAAACATGGCTCTCAATGGCCCCTAGGCTGGCCTACAAGGTCCACATGTCAGTGCGGAATAAAACTAAAATCGGACTTGCATGTGGTTGAGGAGAATCGAAATAGGACCTCCCGCATAGTAATGTATAGAACATTCCATCTGGTCTAGCTATGAGGTAAGTATTTGTAGATATTTAATAGAATCTACGTACGGAGTATATGAGGTGCCTTCTTCAACCTCAAGATCCTCACAGATCTGTACTCGGTGGTAGCCGCCCGGGCGGAGGCCAACCCCGCGCTGACCGAGTCGCAGCGAGCTCGATGGACACAATTATTTAGTAAACGGTGTGAACAGTGGTAGAGACACACAAGGGCAAGACGTACATTATATTGACAGAGTAGTCTCAAATAATCTCAAACCCATAATAGACTCTAGAACACAGAATGCAATTATGGAGCGGGAGTCGGACAAAACATATTACAAAAGAATGCCCATGTTCACATTTTGCAGCACTTTGCAAAATATCTTGTGGAAAAAGAAAAGAAAATGCACAACACGAAAATATTGACACACATTTGGTTGAGTGCTTCAGCACTAATACTGACAAAGAACCATAAACCCTTCGGTACATGGTATTATGGAAGTACCATGCCGGAACCAAAACGCCCAGGTCACATTAGACCAAAGCAGCCAGAGCAAGCATCACACAATGAATTTGGAGCAACAAAGCCAACAAAGTCAGGCAAGTCTTCAAGGCTGGCCAGCATGAACTGAAGAAGCACCGGATTTAGCTAGCATGTCTTATTGACATGCCAAGAAAAATTTAGGTATGAAGTACTGATTTAGCTAGTATGTGTAATGTAGGCATCTTCTAATTTTTCCATGAAGAAAAACATGATGGCCAAAAAGAAAGTGTACCTCATTATATTTCTGTACAGCAGGCATCAAATTCTTGTAGTATTTATCTTTGTAATCCTTGTCTACACTGATATCATATAAAGTATTGAGGTCCCTATAAGAAAATCAAATAGTTCATTCAGGCATATTCATTACGAGTACACTGCATGTGGAAAAGCACATTAATTGTTTCATGAACGGCATACAACTTCTGCACTTAAAAGACAACAATACTTTGCGCAGGAGTTGTAAATCGGTGGGACAAAATATAGGAAGATCATATTCAGGTTCGGAGAAAGCATGAAAGTCAAGAACTTGCATGGGCGTATGCACGATAAGTACAGTGGCTTATAAACAAGACAAATTTTACAGTACCTTTTACTAGTTCTTAAAGATGACTAGTATAATCTGATCTGATGGCTGGGAGAGATTTGGCCAATTGGCCCAGCTAGTAATTTTGTGCAAAAACAATATGACAAACGAAAAGAAGGGTCGAGGCTGGAACAAAACAGATCGTGGGGCGCGGCCGCCACTCCCCCGGACGTGCGCCGCCGCCGCCGCCTCTGCCCCGGACGAGCGCCGCCGCTTCTACGCCGCCGGACGCATCCCGCCGCCGGCGGACACGCGCCTTCGCCGCCTCTGCCCCGGAAGAGCGTCGCCGCCGTCTCTGCCCTGGACGAGCGCCGCCGCTTCTCCCCCAGACGCGTGTCGCCGCTTCTACCCCAGACGCGTGCCGCCGCTTCTACCCCGGATGCGCGCCGTCGCCGCCTGCCCGCACTCGCGCCGCCACCACCCTCCTCTCCACTAGCGCCGCTGCCACCTCTCTCTCCGCTCTCCAAGTTTCCATGCATGCTGCAGCCACCTCCTCCACATGGGAGGTCGCCTCCACGCCGCCAAACGCCCGCTCCGATCTCCTTGACGACGGACCCGTCTCCATGACCGCTTCCACATCCACTTGGCTGAGCCGACGCCAACCGCACAACGCCCTCGACACAGTTCCTTCCGCATCAAGTACGTTTTCCATACTCATGTTTATGATTTCAATATAAGTTTCAGATTTTTTTCCGGTTTTCTTGTCTGCAGTTCTACTAATTATGCAATTGGTATTCAGTCGCAAAGGGACTAAATGTGCCATCAAGACATATGATTTGTTGATTCGAAATTGTTCAATTGCTAGATTAATTTTAGACGAGCTAGAATGGTTCAAAGTAGATAGGACTTAATTAGCATGAAACTCTTTTTTATTGTAGCCAATTTAATTGATATGTTACTTGCTAAATTGGATAACTTCTCATCATACAGTACATCGGGGTGACCTACTACCTTGTACACGGTTGCATGCTTTGAAAAGGAAGAATTAACTGATCAGTGATCACCATGCCCATAACTTGGCGAGTTGTCATGTGTATATAACTATATACTCTTCCTCCCTAGTCAAGATCCATGCATATAAAGAAGCATGCACTGAAATACTCTAGTAAGATATGATTTTTTTTTTGCTATTATGTGTTTGTAGTATCTCCTTGCTATTTAATCCATACAAGGATGCATGCATGACATTTAGTTTGTTCAAGCTTGCTAACTACAGTTGCAGGCAAACATTGCTCTTAATTTTTTCCGGTGTTGCTAATTTATTTCCTTTATCTTTCTAGGCATATGTTAAGGGGAAGTTGAGCTGCAAGTGGCCTTTATCAGAAATAAGAGAGCAAAAGGTGGTGCTAAGATGGATCCGCAATTCTAGGCATATGGTAAGATTTTATAATGAACATGCGCACTCTTTCACCTAATCCTGTACTGGCCTTTCTTGAAAAAAACATGCTGGATAAGTGTTTCTCTTCAGTTAACTTTGGTCTGTCACATTAGCAGCGCAAAACACTCTCCAAATTTGGACTCTACGCCTTGTTCATATTGAGAAAATATGCCAGAGCTTCTAAGCGTTATCAGAAGGTCTGACATCGTCTGTTTTGGAACTAAAAATACTAATCCCAGGTTGTTTTAGGTTTTTTTGATTTATCTACGTTGTTTGTTTGGCTGATCTCAAATCTAAACATTCGCATGCTGCAAAGTTCATTGAGTATGACACTTCATTCTGTGAAGATGAGAGAAAAAGTTCTTGATCATACAATAGTGAATTTGAACTAAGACTGAATTTGAAATACTCCAACTATATTATTCATACGGATTGCTTGTTCAACAGTAATCCAAACTATTTGTTCATACAGATTGCTTGTTCATTGAGTAACGAATTTGAACTGTCAGGAGCTATACAGTTGCATAACTTTGTATGCTCAAAACCTGTCAAGAATAATTCTTGAAATCTCTAGATACTCTGTTTTGCTAACTTAAAATCCACTATTCCTTCTTTATTTTCACAAGGGTCCTTCCTGATTGTACCAACTACATTTTACTATTCAGTAAAGCATTTGAATTGTGATTTTTTACAAGATAGTATCAATTGTGTTTATGGTCTCATTGTAGTCAATAACACAATGTACTTGTGAAAAGTCGGTTGCTATTTTTACTGTCAGTTGTTGTATATGCAGGAATTACACATGGCCTCTGTGTGGGTTATGGAGTACAGAAATGGAGTACCATCATGCTCATCAGGTGCATGAGGTTCATCAGGATTATCTTGAGGTTGTGGAGGCTAGTGACGGCGGGGTGGGGCACGTAGAGAGGCAACGCCGCCGTGCCCGGGACCCCGCAGTTGTCCATGGCGGCAACGCAGCTTTTGGGTGGCCAACATGTTACACTTGTTTGCAGGAGCTCAGGCGTGTTCCATACAGATGGAGGTGGAGGCTATGGATGGGGTAGAGGAACAAAGGAGGGTGTCGTACCTGGCCGAGGCGGAGGTGCGCACCTGACCAACTCGAGGCAGAGGGATGCAGGCGGAGAGGCTTCACCGCCGGCGTCGCGCACTTGACCAACTCGAGGCGGAGAGGGAACTAGGTTGAGATGGCTCTGGGCGTGCACCTGACCAGCTCGAGGACCTCGCCTGCTGGCAGGCGGAGAAGAATTTGAATCTCGAAAGTATTTTGTGAAGATTTAAATGTAGGGGATTTTCTGTAAAATGAACTTTGTTAGTGTGTTGTGACAAGTAATACTCTGTACTTTTCATCCATGGGTCTGGACGAACAAGACATGGTATTGACGGGTCCTGATGAGCGAAAGAGCAAGAGGGGAGGTAGATAATAAATTTATGAAATTTATGATTTGTTTCGTTGCAGCACAGAGTAATTCGCTAGTAGAACATAATGTATTAACAAATCTAAGACAGCTAATTTAAGATGGAGGAGTACTATTTTCTAATCAATTAGTACATATACTTGGGAAAAAAGAAAGCCTCCGTTCGTATTTCCTCTGTCTTAAATAGATGTCGGAGTTTTATCTAGATTTGTATTTTGTTGGAATCTGGGTTAGCATAGCAATGATGTCCTAGGAGAGTCTGGAATATTCTAGTGAGTGTTGGAGCCTGAGTTAGTGTAGTAGTAGTACTCTGGTAGAGTCTAGAGTATTCTAGGGAGCGTTAGTATAGTAGTAGTGTTCTACTAGAGTCTAGATCATTCCAGTGTATGAGTGAATATGTAAGGCTAAGTTGTGCATATATAAGAGGGTGTGGAGGTCCATGGGACTATGCCCATCCAGAAATTTTCCCCCAAAACCTACATAGTATCAGAGCTAGGCTCCTCCTATCCCTAGCTACCACCGTTCCACTGCTCAGCACCCACCCCGGCTCTTGTTGTCAACAACAGCAGGCACATTGTAGTCACCCAAGCGGCGGGAGGCCGCACCATATTGCTCTCTGCAGGCAGTAGCCACCTCGTGTTGCACGGTGCGTTATGTGAGGCTTGGTTGCTGCTCTGCACGAGGGTTGCTCAGAAAGCTAGTTAGAATGGTGCAATTGAGGTGCTGATAGGAGGATAGTAAGTTGGTGAGGTTTGATTTGGGGACCAAGAGAAACTGAGGATGGAGGACCTCTGATCTGGTCGGAGATGGGCAGATGTTGAGGCGATGCCGGTAGTAGTGAAGTAGTTGGGCATCTGTGTTATGGAGGTGATGGCTGTAGCGCAATGGTGATGTTTATGGTGAGGCGGCTGTGGCTCTGTAGGAGTTGTTGTGAGGTGAGGCAGCCGTGGTTCTGCGGGAACCGGAGTTGATGAAGAGAGAATGACGATGCTCAAGCTGACGAGGGAAGGTGTGTGGTGCCGCCGTTGTCCGCGCCGGCGTGAGAAGGCACATGGCTGGAGAGGCAACAGTGGACCAACGCAATAAGGATTGGAGGTGGCTAGCTTGATGCAAAGTTTGTGCATGGTGATGGTTTGTTGATGCGGCATGTGGCATAGCTTGAACGGTCAGTGTTGGATGGGTGCTTGACCGCAAATGGTTAAAGACCAATGGAGCAAGAGCTAGAGTAAAATACTCTCATGTATCTGTGGGCGCTTGTAAGCTAGAAGTGTAGTGGTAGTAAGTCTCATGGAGTTGTGGCAAGATGGTCATGGTGACTGACCCATGCCCATCTTGAGGGGGAGTGCTGGAATCTGGGTTAGCATAGCAATGATGTCCTAGGAGAGTCTGGAATATTCTAGTGAGTGTTGGAGCCTGAGTTAGTGTAGTAGTAGTACTCTGGTAGAGTCTAGAGTATTCTAGGGAGCGTTAGTATAGTAGTAGTGTCCTACTAGAGTCTAGATCATTCCAGTGTATGAGTGAATATGTAAGGCTAAGTTGTGCATATATAAGAGGGTGTGGAGGTCCATGGGACTATGCCCATCTAGAAAGTTCTCCCCAAAACCTACATATTTGTATGTATCTAGACACGTTTTAGTACGCAATATGAATTAGACAAATCTCTGATATCTATTTTGAAACAAAATAAGTAGTATTAAAGTTGCCGATAATCAAGCTCACGTCAAACTCTATGTACATATATGAAAAAACGGGACGCCTGTCCATAAACACACAACTCCATGATAGGCCGTGTCGCCGTCTATATCTTGTTTTTATTTTTTTAGAAATACCGGTGTTACTGTGCTATTATTCAAGGGCAATGATACGGTAAGTACTTTTGGGCCGTGGCCCGACAACGGCCTATCTACCGTGCAGTGTTGATTTTTTTACTAGTATAAATTGTACTAGTCTCTTTTTTAGCACTAGTATAAATTGATAAGGACCGTTAGATGCACAAAATTGAAGGGCTGTTATTTATTTAAGGGTACCACAAAAGAACTCTATAACAAGTATATAAAAAATGCTTGCACAAGTGAAACGGCACAGGTCAAGTGGACCATGACAAATGCTCCAAGATAAGTAGTACTCCCTCTGTCTCAAAATACATGTCTTATGATTTCATCCAAAATTTAACAATCATAAGACATGTATTTTGAGACAGAGGCAGTATCAATAATCATACTATATGGAATAAACATAGCATGCAAACAAAATTTTCAGCTTTTGGTCTTTTTGACAATTCTTGGAGAGTTTTTGCCAAGAAAAGTTGAACTTGGAACACACCAAGACAGAAGGAATACCTGAACTGAGTTTTTCTTCTCCACTGTCAAGTTTCGAAGCTGTCTTATTTTGGGCGCATTGAATGAGAGAGCACTAAAACAATATTGTTTATGAACTTGAACAGCACAATGAAATGCCTACGCCTAGCAGCACGTTTCTTCATCAGACTATCATAAAGTGATGATGGAGAGTGTGCTCTGAACTCTCAACTAGTATAGTGTTCTAAGTTAAGCCTTTGACGTGACAGAACAGCAACATATAACTTTGTAGATTAACAAACCGAACAACTAATACGCAATATATCAACTATTTTGCACCTTCTAGAACCATAGATTAAAAAACTTGTTCAAGACGCCAACAAAATAAGACAACTCATAACAATAACTTGTCTAACTAAAGAAACAAAGATTTTGCTTCAGTCATTGTTTAGTCTTGGTCCAGAGGAGAGCCAGCAATGTGCCGCTGTAAGATCAAGGCCAAACAACATAGTTCTAACACGCAATTGCAAACACAACTGTATGCTTTGCCCCTCTCTTACAGACTGAAGTTTCCCCCAAGCAGGCAAACGCCAGTTTCACACACCCACAGTACCTAACAGCCTAGCACTAAGCAACTAACGGTAGCACGCATGCACGCAGCTGAACCTTAGGAACATCTATCACCTTGAGCATTCCCGTTAGTGAAATAGTAAGTACTACTAGTAGGATAGCAGCAATGAGCCAAGCTACCGAGCAAAAGCTCTGTTCCATTTGCGATACTTTGATACCGGTAAGCATAAATTAATTGATTAACTTTTCTAATAGTGTCCATAGTCCATACCTCAAATTCCGAGTGTGGCAGTGCATTGGCGGAAGCTGAAACTCACTCACAAGAAGCTCCTGGGAAGATACAAACATGTGAAATTATGAAGCTAAATGTTCCACAAATGTACTCCCTCCGTTTCAAAATATAAGATGTTTTAGTTTTGTGAATGAAGTGTACCTAGACCCCTTTTAGTGTGTAGGTTCATCTAGATTTGGAGTGAACCTAGACACTAAAACAAGATTAGATACACTCCTTTCACAAAGCTAAAACATCTTATATTTTGAAACGGAGGAAGTATCAAAGACTGCAATGACCTCATCAAGTTTCAGAATCAATTTTTGGTGCTCTTTCAACCTTTGAGGTTAGTTCCACAATATTTGTTCAACATCCTCAAAAGGACTTCACTTTTCTAATATTTTAACCTTCAATCTAGATATACAAGAAACTTATAAGACGGTTCCAGCAGAAACAAGTACACGGAAGAAATATTTATGATCAGAACTTTCAAAAGCCACGAAAATCAAGATTGAGTAGAGAAAATCAAAACATAGCGGGGATAGTATGGTGGGATAAGAAATTTATATATGATGTATACAACACAAAAATACTAATCCCATGTACCATGAGTAATTTAAACTAAATTAAATGATAAATACGAAATGCAATGAGTTCAAGTCAGATCCAGCTGATTATGAACTACAAATTGTCATAGGTCGGAACTTAAGTGGTTACTAAAGCAGAACTATAATCTGAAAAGAACACTAAAACTACATGCATCATCACATATGCATGCAACAGATGAAGTCTTTTTATTTACCTACCACGAACCTAAAAAGGAGCACCCCAGCAGAAAGCTAACATGCTTAGATCATGGGGCCTAAAAAGGAACACTGCAGTAGAAAGCTAACATGCTTAGATCATGGCGAGAGCTCGTTACGGGTCAGAACTAAAGTCTCTTGCATGTATGCAATCCAAACAAAATGATGGACAAGTTGAGGGAGATAACCTACTTGGAATTGGAGAAATTCTACAGTCCAAGGTAGGGTACCGAACTTTCCTGTAACCTGTAACATGAAGGGTGTCATATCAAGGTATTAGCAAAAACAAACTAGTGTAGCAAGGTGTGATAATAATTTACCTCGAGGGCTGCAGTACAAGGCGTTATACCTAGGGATGATCATTTAATCCATCCAGAGCCAAAAAAGAAAAAGAAACCTTACACGATCACTTAGAGCAGAACAGAAATAAAACAATAGTGGTTCAGGACCAATATACATTGCTAGATCAATTCAAATTTCACAAACCATTGAAGAAGGGGAATAATAGGAATTACAAATAAACAAGTTCTTTATAAAGATGGGAAAACTAGAGAACACATGATTATTGTGAATTAGCTCTCTATTATTTAGCTTCTTTTACTTGACTTGCTTCCACTAGCGCGACCCCTCGTCTGCTTGCTGTTCTGCGAGGCGAGCATGTCCGGCACCACCCTCTTTGGCAGCCTCAACTATGGAGACATCATGTTGAGATTAGATTATTAGACAGTCTATCTACTTGTCGTTACCAATAAAAAACTATCCTGGTAGCTCACCTTGTTCTCAGATTTTTTGTAGAAATCCCTCAGAAGTATGTTCCTTGGTCTATTGTAATTATTGAAGTAGGGACAGATCGTCAGTGCCTAATACGTCCATCTTGCATCACTATTCTATGTCATAATTCACTGTTATTCATTGATATATTTCGTATTGAGAGGTGATACTTATGTTATTTCATCTGTTTTTGCATGGTTGATAACTTTTGGAGATTGAACTACTATAGTCAGGATTCTGATGGAAAAGGTGTTGTTTGGAGGCAAAATTCGCGAAGATCAGAAAATCCGGGAAAATATACGGAAAATCCTATTTTTCCAGAAGACGAAGGAAGCCAGAAGGAGGGCTGGAGATGGGCCACAGGGGGCCCCCACCACCCCCTGGCGCGGGCCAGCCTAGGCCGCGCCACCAGGTGGTGTGGCCGCCCTGGTCCACCCCTGGCACTCCCCTCTGGCGTATATTATCCTCCTGAAACCCTGAGACTCGGGGAGCGATCACAGAAAGATTCCACCGCCTCTGCGGGGCAGAAAACACCGAGAGAGAAAGATCTCTCTGGTAGATAGATTTCTGCTGGGGGAATTTCTTCCCGGAGAGGGGAGATCGTCTACATCAACACCATCATCAAGCTGGACTTCATCGGGATCATCATCACCATCATCACCATCTCCATATTGCTGTAACAATTGGGTTGAATCTTGCATAGTTCATAGGGAAAACTTTCCCGGTGTTAATTACTCTTTGTAGTTGATGCTATTGAGTGAACCATTGAATTATTGTTTATGTTCAGATTGTTATACATCATTATTCCATCTCTGATCATGATCCATATGATGTCTTGTGAGTAGTTCGTTTTGTTCTTGAGGACATGGGAGAAGTCATGTTGTTAGTAGTGGAGTTGTGTTGAGAAAGATTCAATAGTTTGATATTTAAGTTGTGGTGTACTTCTTCTAGTGGTGTCATGTGAACGTCGACTACATGACACTTCACTATATGGGCCTAGAGGAATGCATTGTGTATTTGGCTACTAATCGTAGGGGTTGCCGGAGTAACAGAAACCTGAACCCCCGTTAGGAAACCATTGCACAAGGGACATAAGGGTCTTAAAGTTTAAAGCTGTGGTTATGTTTCTACCTTAATTACTTTCTTGTACTTACGGATGTTTGCAAGGGGTATAATCACAAGTATGTATTAGTCCTAGGAAGGTCGGTACATTAGCACAGGTTCACCCACACAACACTTAGCAAGCTAAAGAAGATTAATCAACTATATAAAGCGAAAGCACTTGACAGTCTTCCCATGTGTCCTCGAGAACGTTTGGTCATCTTAAGTAATACAACCGGCTTGTCCTTTACTGCATAAAGGATTGGGCCACTTGCTGCATTTAGTCCTACTGTCTTTTATTTACTCGTACTTTGTTTACTTGCTTTATCAAAAACCCCTAAAAATCCGTTTGCTAAGTATTTGCAGAGAATTCCTGATCCATACCACTAGCCAGCACCTTCTGCTGCTCGTTGGGTTCGACACTCTTACTTATCGAAAATACTGTGATACACCCCCTATACTTGTGGGTCATCAGGACTATTTTCTAGCACCGTTGTCGGGGAGTGAAGCGCTGTTAGAGAGTGGAACTGGTAAAGGAAACTTCTACTGTGAGTATTGTTTATTTTTGTTAGTTGCTTTATTTTCGTTATGGATAATTCGTTGAGTTTCTTATTTAGTAATGCTACTAGCACTTCTAAGGTAGTAGATAAGCCACCACCTGCTGAGAATGATGTTTTTAAAATACATACAAGAATTATTGATCGTGTTATGGATAACTACTATGTTGGGGATGGAACTATTCATCCCGGTGATCATTTACTCTTTATACACGAATTATGCGGGTTGTTCAAGTGTGCAGGTATTACTACAAATCAAGTTAAGAAGAAGTTATTCTCATTATCGCTGAAAGGAAGAGTTGAGGAATGGTATAAGCTGCTGAAGAATGGTCAAGCTCTAGAATGAGAGGAAATAGTACCTCTCTTTTATTCAAAATTTTATCCTCCTAGTGAGATTCATAAAGATCGGAATCAAATATACAACTTTTGGCCTCTTGATGGAGAGAGTACAACTCAAGCTTGGGGGAGATTAAAGTTACTAATGCTCAAATGTCCCATTCATGAGCTCCCCAACAATATTATTATCAATAACTTTTATGCAAGGCTCCCTCTACATGATAAGGATTTATTGGATGCTTCTTGTGCTGGATCATTCACTCGCATGGAAGAAGAAGCTAAATGGGATCTTCTAGACCGTATTCAAGACAATGCTAAAGTTTGGGAGAATGACAAAGGTAGAAAGTCAGGTAAAAATTATGATTATGAATGCATTGAATATTTTACGAGAACTGATGACTTTCAAAATATTAAAAATGCTTATGGTCTATACTCTCAAGATATTGCTTCTTATTTTAAGGCTTTTGCTTCTTATATTGAAGTGCCTAAAAAGAAGTGGAATAAGTATCATAAACCTTATAAAGATGTTGCTAAGAGTGTTCCTGTAAGAAATACTGAAGTTTATACTGCTAATCATGTTTTACCTGAACCTTATATTGAGAAAATACCTTTCCCAGTTAAGATAAAGGAACATTCTATGATAGCTAGTATGGTTGATGGAAGTATGAATGAAGCTGTTGAACCTGATAAACAAATGGTTGATGAACCTATAATAGCAAATGTGAAAGACTTTGTTACTAAATATGAAGAAGAGGGACACACTATCCTTTGTAAGGATACCTCTAATATTGTTTCACAAAGTAGTGTTATGAGAGCTAGTATTCCTGTGTTTTCTGTTAGGATAAGTGATCATTGTTACGACGGTCCTTGTGATAGTTATATTGTTAAGTTTATGCATGATACTGAAAGTTACTATGAGAGAGGGAAAAGTGTTCTTATGCATCTCAATAATATCAAGTTTCCTCATTTTATGCTGAAAGTTTTTATGTTGCACTTGTTTTTCCTTCCTATGCTAGTAGCCTCTGGTTTCAACAACTTGTTTGTTTACAAAATTCCCTTGCATAGGAAGTGGGTTAGACTTAAATGTGTGTATTTTTGCTTCTTAATGCTCTCTTTCACTTCAATTCATATTCCTATGTGAGCATCTTCAAAATTATCATGCCCATCTTAATGGCTATAAAGAAAGAGCTTTTTGGGAGACAACCCAATTTGTTTTTGCTTTCAGTTTGTTTGTGTTTCCTTGAGTCTTGGAAGTTATTACTTCGTTAATAACCTCTCCTTATCCTTTTTGTTTGGTTTTTGTGTCAAGATCAACCTCTAATGAGAGAGAATTAATATTTGGGTAAGTTGCTGTCCCGAAACAGATTTTTGTGCTTCACCGTAAAAATTCTTGAGAGATCTCTGTCTGTCGGATTGAGCTGTAATTTTTTGTGCTTCTGCCCCAGGTTGTTATTTAACTTTTGTTAGTTTTGCACTTTTTGATTTGAGCAACAGAAGATTTTCTAAAAAATTGATCTTTACCTTCTGGTCTGTTTTGACAGATTTTGCCACTCTTGCATTTGCTTCTTTATTCGATTTCCTTTTTGAATTCTTTTTGGGTCTTCAGAAGGAGTTGCTACAGTAGCTTGTGTTTTGATGGTTTTCAGTTGAAGTTGGACTCAAGAGGTTTTATCACTTCACTTATACTAATGTTGCTAATGAGAACTGTGTGAAGTTTTGTGTGAAAGGAATTTCCAGGTAGTGGATATAATGGTGTAATAAGGAAGTGAAAGGTTTTATGACTCACAATAAGTGTATGAATATGAAGATATTGATGTTATTCAAGTGGTGACTCCGGAAGAATCTACTAGATACCAAATTCAGAGACCTGCAGAGTCCATTTTCAAATAGGTAATAGTTCTGGTAAGAAAAGTTCCGCGAAAATACTATCCAACTATATTTTTGCAGTTTTCAGCCAATAAGGAAAGCTACGAAGCGAAAGAGGGACAGAAACGGAGCTAGGGTGGCTCACACCACCCTGTGGCGCGGGCCCACCCCTGGGTGCGCCACCAGGTGGTGTGGCCACTCCGGACTTCGCCTCCGACTCGTTTTCTCCCAGTACCTTCCTTTTGTTTTGAAACTTCATAATATATAATCCCTCAGATCCCCCGAGGTTCATATATCGTGTTTTCGTCGTGTTTTTGTTTCGATCTGTTTCTGCCAGGAACTATTTGTGAAAGCTTAGGAGCACAATGGTGTCTGCCAAGGACAAGGGAAAGGAGCCTATGGAGGAAGACCTCCAAGACCCCGGGCAAGAGAAGGAGATCAAGAGTGAAGGTGAAGAGGAGGCAAAGCACACCGGCACTACCATTGCAAGAATTGGAGTGGTGGCAAACCCTGCCAGGACTATGTCAATTGGAGGGAAGCCTCCTCATCACTGTTCAGATCCCTGGTCACTTCCTCCGCGCGCCAAGAATCATTTCCATACCCTTATCCATGAGCATCAATACCAGAATATGCCCAAGGAGAAATTACCCTCCAATTGGGATTTGCCCCGTTCTAGCCATGTAGGAAAAGAAGACTTCAAGGAGGTAGAGTGGGGAAAGAATCGCAAGAGTTAGGATTCTCAACCCGACATGATTATGAGCCGCATTAAGCAAAACTCGCAGCTTATTTGTAATCTCACCTCCGAGATTGAGGACTTGGGGAAACTTATCAAAGAGCTCATCAAGAGGATACCACCACCACCGAAGGAGTAATTCGTCATCGGGTTTGGCATCCCCTTGGTTTGTTCCAAGCTTGGGGGAGTGTCGCGGTATCACATCACTATCTTCTATCTTTTTTTACCTTTTTAGTAGAGTCATATCATGAATAGAGAAGTAATTATGTAGGATGGTTTGCATTATGGAAGTGTCCCCTCTCTCGTTAGATATGTATCCCTTGGTGTGAGTTGCCGTTATGGAATATTAATGAGAAGTTCTATCATTTACTCTTTGGCATAGCTTATATTAGTTTTCAATTCATGGTTATATGATTGATCTTGTTGTTAGTTTTGGTATCACTTTGGGATCACTGAGTTAATTTAGTTGGTTTTGGCAAACCTGGCTCGGTCAGTAGCAACACTATTTTTGAGAGTTGAAAGAAAAGATAAAAGTACTCTAAAGAAATATAATTTCATCATCTTTCTTTCTTGATTTGCTCATAAGTTTAGTATTCTCTAGTTAAGATCTTTTGTGCTTCCAAGGAAGATTGCATGTTTGTCTTTATCACTTGTATGTTTGTTTGTTTCCTTCAACTCTTATACTTGCTACCCAGCCTTGCTAGCCAAAAACCTGTACTGAGAGGGAATTCTTCTCGTGCATCCAATCCCTTAAACCAAAACATGTGCCATTTGTGTCCATCGTACCTACCTATTAGCATTATTGCTACTCCAAGTAAATTCTTGTTTTATCTACCTTCCAAATTAAACTTGTTATGTGAAAAGTAGTGATTAAAGCTCTCACGAATTTGATGGCACACTTTACTTTCTTGCACTTAATAAACTTGAACCATTGTGCTCACCTATGTTGCGTATATGCTTGCGCTTTGTAAGTTGTGAATTAGCAGAACCATGTTGTCATGGGGAACGCTTTCAACATTGCACTGGTACTTTGTACTTAGTTGATATCATGTTCTTTTGTCTATGGATGTCGTCGGTGTGAAATGAAAGGGGAGCTTGTAAGTCCACGGAGTTATGTATATGTGTTAGAGAAACGCCTGGGCCGCTGGTCTAATCCAAGCTGACATGGTGGAAACCTGCAGCGTAACCATAACAAGCATCTATGAAGCATTCTTCTTATAAAAAAAGGGTCTGATATTGAGAAAAAAGAGAAAAAGAAAAAAGAGATTATGAAAAGAGGAAAGAGAGAAAAAAGCACCATATTCCCATGGTAAATAAGAAGATTGTTGAGATGCTTGTTGTCTGCTTGCCTTGTCATTTTGATATGGGGATTCTTCCGTATCATCGGGCAAGGGGTACCCCGTTGGCGGTTCTTTATGATACACATATGCTTATGATGACAAGAACTTACCGGTGACTAAACTTGAGTAGCATGAGGAGCGACTCTTCTATTCAAGGGACATGAGATTCTCAACTTACAACTTGTCAATGCATATCCTCATATTTGATCACTTTAACCTTAATCACCTAAAGATGCCTATGATAGGGGCAATGAGAGCTGAAATCTAGTAAGTACCATAATTTTTGGGAGCTCTTTATGAAACTTGCAATCCCTGCTTCCCTCTGCGAAGGGCCTTTCTTTTACTTTTTAGTTGAGTCAGTAAACCTACTCCCTTCTATCTCAGCAAGTATTTTGAGTTGTTGTGTTTCATTCATTCATATGATGATTTATTCAATCATGTTTCTTATGTTCCTTGTTTTGCACATTGCTCTTATCTTGGTGATTACTACTTTGAAAGCTATCATTGAAAAACCAGTTATTTGTGAACTCCAGCAAATTATCAACTATTCTTCGACCAAGAGCTAAGTTTGCCATTACCAATTACGATTTACTTTATGTATCTGTATTGTGCTTCCTTTACTCATTGCAAGTTGAGTTATATAATAGTGAGTTGTCTTCTATTATGATCTATGTATTTGATGAATGTGATGCTTCTTGTCCGTATTCTTTTATCGACTCTTCACTCCATAAACCAGAGGCCATGTTTATTGAGCTCAGTTTCGCTTGGGGACAAGCGAAGTCTAAGCTTGGGGGAGTTGATACATCCATTTTGCATCACTATTCTATGTCATAATTCACTGTTATTCATTGATATATTTCATATTGAGAGGTGATACTTATGTTATTTCATCATTTTTTGCATGGTTGATGACTTTTGGAGCATGGACCGCTGCAGTCAGGATTCTGATGGAAAAGGTGCTGTTTGGAGGCAAAATTCGCGAAGATCAGAAAATCCGGGAAAATATACGGAAAATCCTATTTTTCCAGAAGACGAAGGAAGCCAGAAGGAGGGCAGCAGATGGGCCACAGGGGGCCCACACCACCCCCTGGCGCGGGCCAGCCTAGGCCACGCCACCAGGTGGTGTGGCCGCCCTGGTCCACCCCTGGCACTCCCCTCTGGCGTATATTATCCTCCCGAAACCCTAAGACTCGGGGAGCGACCACAGAAAGATTCCACCGCCTCTGCGGAGCAGAAAATACCGAGAGAGAAAGATCTCTTCGGCAGACAGATTTCTGCCGGGGGAATTCCTTCCCGGAGAGGGGAGATCGTCGCCATCAACACCACCATCAAGCTGGACTTCATCGGGATCATCATCACCATCATCACCCTCATCACCATCTCCATATTGCTGTAACAATTGGGTTGAATCTTGCATAGTTCATAGGGGAAACTTTCCCGGTGTTGATTACTCTTTGTAGTTGATGCTATTGAGTGAACCATTGAACTATTGTTTATGTTTAGATTGTTATACATCATTATTCCATCTCTGATCATGATCCATATGATGTCTTGTGAGTAGTTCGTTTTGTTCATGAGGACATGGGAGAAGTCATGTTGTTAGTAGTGGAGTTGTGTTGAGAAAGATTCAATAGTTTGATATTTAAGTTGTGGTGTACTTCTTCTAGTGGTGTCATGTGAACGTCGACTGCATGACACTTCACCTATATGGGCCTAGGGGAATGCATTGTGTATTTGGCTACTAATCGTAGGGGTTGCCGGAGTGACAGAAACCTGAACCCCCGTTAGGAAACCATTGCACAAGGGACGTAAGTGTCTTAGAGTTTAAAGCTGTGGTTAGGTTTCTATCTTAATTACTTTCTTGTACTTACGGATGTTTGCAAGGGGTATAATCACAAGTATGTATTAGTCCTAGGATGGTCGGTACATTAGCACAGGTTCACCCACACAACACTTAGCAAGTTAAAGAAGATTAATCAACTATATGAAGCGAAAGCACTTGACAGTCTTCCCATGTGTCCTCGAGAACGTTTGGTCATCTTAAGTAATACAACCGGATTGTCCTTTTGCTGCATAAAGGATTGGGACACTTGCTGCATTTAGTCCTACTGTCTTTTATTTACTCGTACTTCGTTTACTTGCTTTATTAAAAACCCCTAAAAATCCGTTTGCTAAGTATTTGCAGAGAATTCCTGATCCATACCACTAGCCAGCACCTTCTGCTCCTCGTTGGGTTTGACTCTCTTACTTATCAAAAATACTGCGATAAACCCCCTATACTTGTGGGTCATCAGTGCTCGGCAGACAACAGCCAATCAAAATACCACAGAAGGTGATCGTTATACAACATAAGAAAATAGATACGTGAGAACTCTAGCAATTATAGATATCTAGTGGGAGTGGAAGAAATTTAACTAAAAAGAGAAGGAATATAGAGCAACCATTGGATCTAATATACTTTGAACATTTTAACTTAATGCACTCAACAAGATATGCAAAGCACATAATTGGCACTTATGGTGAAATAATAATCATAACTAGCAGTTGGTTTCAATAAATTTGGGAGCGGTCTATTCCTTAATTCTAAAAAATGAAATAGATCAGTATGCTAAAAAATAGGCAATGAGAAAGCTTGTTGGGATGCACATACAACTAGAAAGGTTGGGATCATGAGGATCGTAAACCAAATCGTTTTTGGGATCAGCTGGAACCTCATCATCAATATCACACTCCTCATGGATTATGTCATCCTCAGGCAGACCATCATCGTAAGCATCACTTCCTAACCGTAAGTTCTCAAGCATTGATGGGTCATCTAGATCCGCAACCTCATCTTCTTCGATGTCATCTCCATCACTATAATCATCTACTTCCATGTCCTCAGCTCTTGGCAAGTCGATATGAATCTCGAAACGCCCTGTTAGCCCATGTTCTTCTTGGAAGAGTTGTCCCTCACATGTGTCGGGGTCTATGTGAGGGTGATAATCTTCCTCGTTTGGGGTAGGTGCTCTACCACGTGGCGACACCTTGTACACGACATCCCAGCCCTGAAGTTTCCGTGCTTTTTTGCTTGTACATGGGTAAGAGAGATAATAAACTTGAGTGGCATGTTGAACCACAATATAGACATCTGGACAATCTATGCTACCTCATTGAACTTCGACTAGCCCAATTTTATCGTCTCGTCTAACTTTGTTCGGATCGAACCAATGCCATTTGAAGATGACGACCTTCGGAGGATTGCACCCAAAGAAGCTCAGTTCATATATTTCTTCAACTCTTCCATATTACTCAACTTTATTGCACAAAGTAAACAACCCAGTATTTGTTGTTTTTCAATCAGGATGTGTACACTCGTGCTCAATAGTATGGAAGCGATACCCATTGATATCGTATTTCTCGAATTTACCGACCTTAAAGTCAAAACCATTAGCAACTTCTTTCAAGTCATCCCTCATAGACGGGTCATCTCTAGCCTACAAGTTTAAGTGGATAAGATTGGTGTATTAGTAACATGTAAGACCAACTTGAGAAGTCATCCTAACAAGGATCCAAGATAGAAAGTACCCTTTGATGGATCCAAGAACTGAAATCCTTGTCTACAAGAAGCTCGTACTCTTGTATGTCGTCAGGGAGGTCAACATGTGTCCAAAATTTGTCAATGAATTGAATGCAAAAAAGATAATAAGCGGAATTAGAAAAAAACTTGTCAGTAGTTGTGAAATAGTTTACTAAGCACTTACTCAATGTACGGTCGCATTTCTCATAAGTTGGTGAAGATATACAATGTAATCGTCTGCCAATCTTCTTGTGACAACTTCTTTGATCCTGAAGCACCCGCAGGTCCTAGTTGTCCTTTGAATAGACTAAGCTTCGATTCACGCTCGAGGTCGCCAATATTGTAGCGAGAGATTGGATTGTGCAAGGTGGGAATATTCTCATTATAGTATGATGTCGTGAAGTTTGTCACTTCCTCCTGCAGATATGCCTCGGCTATGGATGCTTCAACTCTAGCTTTGTTTGTACATTTAGCCCGGAGAGTCTTTTGCATTCTCTCAGTTGCATAGCACCAACGGGGATGCACGGGGCCCCCGAGTCGTGCCTCAGACGGGAGGTGTAAAATCATATGTAGCATCGGAACAAACAAGCCCGGTGGAAAGATCATCTCTAACTTGCAGAGCAACACAGGCGCCAATTTTTCCATGTCTTCTACCACTTTAAGAGACAGTTCTTTAGCACAAAGAACACGGAAGAAATAGCTTAGCTCTGCCAGCACTAGCCAATCTTCCTCCGGGATATAGCCACGAACCATCACCGGCATTATCCGCTCAAGCCATATGTGCCAGTCGTGACTCTTCATTCCATTGATTAGCAAGGTATCAAGATTCACTCCTCTTTTCAGATTCGTTGCATACCCATTAGGAAACATCAAAGTTTTGAACCACAAGCAGGGCCGTACCCGAGAAAATAGAGGCCCGGTGCGAAACAAAAATTTAGGCCCTCAACATAACCACATGCAAATAGAAAAAATGTTTTATATTATATTTATTATCTGGTTGGTGGTACAGATTTTGGAATATTACATCTTATCACAAAGTGATCTCAGAATTCAAAAGTACTTTATCTCCTCGAGAGAAAAGCTTCAGCCGAGACATGCCATTCTTCTAGCATTCCTTGAGATAAAATCTTCAATTAGTTCTTCATAAGAAACTTTCTCCAAAATATCGTTTTCAATTGCTATCATAGCCAACCCACTAAGTTTTTCTTGTGTCATTATCGAACGCAAGTATGACTCCAACAACTTTAGCTTAGAAAAGCTTCTCTCCGCGGATGCAACGGTCACTGGAATAGTCAGCAAAATTCTATATGCAATGATTGCATTAGAAAAACAGACCATTCGCTTCAAGAAATTCAAAATATCAACAAGTCCCAAATTTTCTTTTGGAATTAAAGTTCAGAGTAACTTTAACTCTATATATAGCTCATTAGCATCAATGTCTGATTTTTTACCATCAATATCAGATTTTTTTAGCATTTTTAAGTGTAGTCTCAAGGCAACAACAAGAAGAAAGTTTTTATCATCCAACATGCGTAGTGCACTAGAAGTAAATAAGAAACCAAATATTTTGTTAGAAATTGAGAAGAAAACACAAATAAATAGATACTGGATTGAGGGTCATCCTGCAACGGACCTTTGTACATACTCATTGCATCAACGGATCTCTTCTAGGGAAATCACGACGCAATTAAATCCACAAGGAGTTGCCGTTAGAGCTATGGAAGAACTTCCGCTGGTACTGGATGAGAAAGTTAGAAAAGAAAGAAGAGAGAGAAGGAAGAGGCGTGCGTAAGTTTGGGGCTAAGTTAATTCCAGGAATTCCCAAGTGATACGGGTCAAAGGATTTATTAGGCCCAACTAAACTAGTCATTATTAGTACTAAATATTGTTTAACATAAAAATTAGGGGCCTCCTATTTTGGAGGCCCTGTGCAGTCGCACACCCTACACATGTGTGCGGTACGGCCCTGACCACAAGAGTACTTCCCTCCTCTGATCCCTCGTAAGAACAAAATCTGCCTTCAGCTTCCGCCAATTTTTTCCACCTTTCGGTGGTTGCATGTTTACTTTGGTTCTATCACATAGTCTCTCTTGATCAACTCTAGCCTTAATGTTATCCTTCGTCTTCTCAGCAATGTCAAACATTGTGCCAAAAAAGACCTCTCCAATATTCTTTTCGGTGTGCATTACATCAATGTTATGTGGAAGCTTGAGCTCCTGGAAGTAGGGGAGATCCCATAAGCATGGCTTGTGAGTCAAAGCATGCTCCTTACCATATCCCAGATTAATACCCGAGATGTTCAGAATCGGGCTGGAGAGCATCTAACTGCTCATGAATCTAGAAACCTGTCATCTCAGCTATATCTTTAGTGAAGTTCACCATGTCTTGTCTAAAAGGATGGTCAGGGTCTAGGAATTATCTATGCAAGTCGAAGCAAACATACTTGCACCCTTGTTCATCCAAAGGAACCTCATAGCCGCTTTGCATCTTGGGCATGGGAATTTCCCATGCACACACCAGCCACAAAATATCCCATATGCTGGTAGGTCATGTAACGAGAACTGGTACCAAACATGCATTGTGAACTTTGTTCGTGTAGCTGATACGTCCAAAATGTATCTACTTTTCCGAACACTTTTGCTATTGTTTTTTCTCTAATTTGTGTGATTTGGATACAACTAATGCGTAACGTTGTTTTCAGCAGAATTGCTTTGCTGTCTCGTTTTTGTGCAGGAAATTAACTTTCAGGAAAAATCCTGGAAAATATCACAAAACTCCTATTTTACCAGAAGACTCATGGAGCCATAAGATGAGACGAAGGGGGCCACGAGGGGCCCACACCACCTGGCCGCGCGGGCCAGGCTATGCCAGAGGGTGGTGTGGCCGCCTCGGTCTTCGTCTCGACCTCTCCTTTCGCCTATATAAGCCCTCTGACCTAAAAACAGAGTGGGGTTTGACGTTTTTCCAGATAGAGTTCCACTGCGCCGCCACCACCAGAAACCACGATTTGGAACCAGAAACTCCGTTCTGGCACCCTGCCGGGACGGAGAATTGGAGGAGATCATCGCCATCATCACCATCGCTTCTCCATCAACCATCCATGAATCCCCCATCCATGAGTGAGTAATCCCCCGCAGTAGGCTATGTGGATGGTAGGGATTGGATGAGATCGTTCATGTAATTGCATCAGATTGTTAGGGCATGGTGCCTAGTATCTATTGTTAGTGCTTTTTGACATTGTTGCAACTTTTTATGCTTAATGCTTATCACTAGGGCCCGAGTGCCATGATTTCAGATCTGAACATGTTATTGATTCATGATGATAGTATTGTTTATGATCTTACCTGCAAGTTGTATACACGCATTATTGTCCGGAACCCGAGCCCCCGAAGTAACAGAAATCGGGATAACTGGAGGGGAAGGCTGTGATGTGAGGATCACGTCTGTTCATGGAGTGTTAATGCTTTGCTCCGGTGCTCTATTAAAAGGAGCACCTTAATTGCCAGTAGATTCCCTTGAGGCCCTGCTGCAACGGGCTGGCAGGACAAAAGATGTTGTGCAAGTTCTCATTATGAGCACGTATGACTATATATGGAGCACATGCATATGATTATTTAGTACTTGGATGCTTTATCTTATTTATCTGCAAATGCCCTATATCTTGATTGTCATATGAATTGTCTTGTCCATGCAACGCCTGTCCATCCATCCCTATGCCTACCACGCTTTAATCCTATTGTTTACTTCAATTGTTACTATTGTCTTTATTTTACTACTGCTATTACTTTGCTATTGCTATTACAAAACTATTGCTACTGATAAAGTACTGCGAGCAAGACTGTTTCTAGGTGCAGCTGAATTGATAACTCAGTTTCTTAAGGCTTATAAATATTCTTTGGCTCCCCTTGTGCCGAATCAATAAATTGGGTTTTACTTCCCTCGAAGACTGTTGCGGTCCCCTATACTTGTGGGTCATCAAGACTATTTTCTAGCGCTGTTGCCGGGGAGCATAGCTCTATTTATCAAGTTCACTTGGAATCATTATTGTTCGCTGCTATCCATTCATCATGGGTAAAACTCGTGATGGAAAAGTTCCTATATTACCATCCACTACAAGGAGAGGTATAGTTCTAAACACCTCTGTTGCTCTTGATTCACCATCTGTGATAAGTAAGCTCCTTACACCACCACCACATACACATGCTACACATACTGCTACTTCTGCTGAATCTAAAATTGCTTCTAATACTTATGATGCTACTTCTACTGTGCTTGATAAGAGTGGTTCATTAGGTCATTTCCTAGATGCTACGATTGCTAGAACTATAGCTGCAAATACTAAAACTCCTAATGAAGATACTACTACACCTATTAGTTCACCTGAGCCTAGAGAGAGCTATGATCTTGATGACGGTTATATTTAAATGACTGATGAATTTACTGAAGAATGTCAAAACACTCATGGTACAAGTGCTATTAAGAGTCTTCTCGAGAGACGTACTATTAGACCTAAATTATCTCCTAATGCTAAGTTTGCTACATCTCCCATAGACATTAAAGATAAGGATTATGATTTCTCTCTCGATTTATCTTACATAACCATTGTTGAGAAAGAACCTTTTTGCGGGACTGAAAATGAAAGTGCTGTAGCACATATGACTGAGCTATCTACCATGAGTGGCTTATTTTCTAATGATATTAAGATGCACACCTACTTTGTTGCTAAATTTTTCCCTTTTTCACTGAAAGGAGAAGCTAAAGCTTGGTTTAATAATTTACCTTCTGGATCTATTGAAAAAGCCCTGATTTCTTGATTGATATCTTCTTTCAGAAATATTTCCCTCCTAGTGCTCAACATGCCATTTTAGGAACTTTTTGATTTTAAATAGGGAGAAGAGGAGAAATTGCCTGAATCATGGGCAAGGTTTTGTGCTTTGATTCACGCACATCCTGGATGTCCATTACCTAAAAAGGAGCTTATTGACATATATTATAATGGACTAACTAATGAATCTAGGACATACTTGGATAGTTTTGCTGATTGTGTTTTTAGGAAGAGAACTCCCGAAGAACTGAGGAATTAATGGCTAAAATAAGCAAGAATTATTATGACTGGACACGTGAGTCAACTACACCTGAGCCAATTGTGCCTGGGCCAACACCAACACCAAGGAAGAGGGGAGTGATTGAACTAAACGATGAAGTGATGAAGGAAGCTAAGAAATGTCTCAAGGAGAAGGGTATTAAATGTAAAGATGTGAAGAATTTACCTCCTATAGAAGAATTATGCAAGCCAATCTCCCATTCATCCACTATTGACGTACACTCTCTCCAACATTTTGATGAAGGTGATATTCCTTATTCTAAACCTCCTGATCAATGCTTAGAAGAATTTGATATCTTTGTTGTTAAGCAAGATAATTTTAATAAGAGAGTGCAGAATCATTTAATGGAAAACTCTAGAGCTATTAATGAGTTGAGAGATATTGTGGAAAGAACCTCCAATGATGTTAAAATGCTTGTTAAACATTTCCAAATGGTTCAAACTCAAATTGATCAGCTTACTAAAGTACAAAACGATTTTCTAGTTAATGCTTCTAAAGAAAAACATGCTTATGAAATTAGAACTAGGAGTGGAGCTCTCACTCGGGATCCTTTATATCCTGAAGGACATCCTAAAAGAATTGAGCAGGATTCTCAACAAGCTGAAAATAGGGGTACTTCTTCTAAGAGAAAGAAAAAGAAACATAAAACGGTTGTAGAATCTTCTAAACCTGCTAAAGATCCTAATAGTATATCTGCTTCTGATGCTGAAACTGAGAGTGGTAATGAGAAAAATGACGCTCCTGATAAAGAAGAAATTGAAGAACCTGAAAGGCACACTAAGAATACTAAATACACTAAGGAAGATTGTGTTGCTAATAAACATGGTAGTGAAAGAGAACCTTGGGTTCAAAAACTAATGCCTTTTCCTGATAAGAAACACAAGTCAAAGGAAAAACAACACTATAACAAGTTTTGTGAGTGGATGAAACCTTTATTGTTGCAAATTACTTTAACTGATGCTATTAAATTACCTCCTTATTCAAAGTATATGAAGGATATTGTCTCTAATAAAAGGAAGATCCCTAATGAGGAAATTTCTACTTTGCTTGCTAATTATTCCTTTAATGGTAAGGTTCCAAAGAAACTTGGAGACCCAGGGGTTCCAACTATTCCATGTTCTATTAAAAATAATTATGTTAGAACTGCTTTGTGTGATTTAGGAGCAGGAGTTAGTGTTATGCCTTTTCTCTCTACAAGAGACTTCAATTGGAGAAATTAATACCAACTGATATTTCTTTGCAAATGGCTGATAAATCTACTACTATTCCTGTTGGTATATGCGAGGATGTTCCTGTTCAAGTGGCTCATAATTGCTTGATATTAATTGACTTTGTTGTGCTTGAAATTCCTGAAGATAATAATATGTCTATTATTCTTGAGAGACCTTTTTTAATACTGCAGGTGCTGTCGTTAATTGTAATTAAGGAAACGTAACTTTTAATGTTAATGACAAGGAGCATATTGTCTATTTCGCCAAGAAGATTGATAAGACTTATGGCCTAAATTCAATTGAAAATATTGAGGGCATCCAAGTTGGAGAAATATATTGTCTCATACCAAGAGCAAACTATGAAATCATTATGATTGAGACTATTGCTATCACGGTTGAGGTAACATAATCGTTTAGTGGAATGCAAAGTTTTATTTCATATAAAATTGTTTTGGTAACAAGACCTGATCAACCTTGTTAACAAAGGGATTTTAATGAATAAAACAATGTTTTCATCATGATTATCCTCGCTTACTTTTATTTTATCCATTTTTAATTTTTGCTTCCACTTAGTTTACTTTTCCATTGCTAGTTGCTTGCATATTAGAGTGTCTTAGAACTTCTGAAGTTTTAGTTTTGTTTTGTTATTGCATCATTCCAAAATCATTTTTTTGCCAGAAAATCATTCATCAACACCTGAAAATTGCCAAAAATAAAGTGTCTCGAAAAATAAAGGCAAGAACACCACAAAGATTCCCAATCTTCACGCTCAAGTTCCAACAAGGCTACGAAAGCATTTGGGGGAACAAGAGAGGAAGAACACAAAAGAGGAACAAAAAATGCCCCAAAGATCTAGATCCCAAAGATTCACTCACAAAGAGGAGATTTGATTTGGTCAAAACATGGATCTAGATCTCCTCTCTATACCTCTCAAATATGAGAAAGAATCAATGGAGGGAGAGAGAGAAATAAAGCTTCAAAGAATAAGAGCAAATAGGGCAAAGCTTAGACAAAAGGGAGGAAGAAGGAACCCTAAATGAAAAGGCAAAAATGCTTAAATAGAAGAGGGGCCGAAATCTATCCGTTGGGGCAATTTTTCTCCCTAGTCCGCTAGTACCGGTTTGGCCCGGTACTACCGCCCACGACCAGAGAAACTGCCAGGAAGCAGATGATGCGGAGGCAGCAGCGCAGCGATCTGGTCAACATGGGGGCGAACGATCAGCAGAAGGGGATCGGTGGGAGGCGCGAGCAAGTGGGCGCATCGTGGGTGCAAGCGCGCGCGGCAAGCTGAGGCCCAGCAAGAAGCAGCGGCAAGGAGCAGGCAGGGCAATGCTAGGATGGCCCGTGAGCGGGAGCAGCGGCAACGAGCGAACAAGCGCGCGTGCGGGCGGAGGGGAGCGCGTGCTGTAAGCGAGCGAGAGAGGTTGGAAGGGGATCGAGGGAAGGCGAGCGATACGGGAGAACCAGCAGAGCGAGCAAGCAAAGTGATGGCTATCAGCAGCTGGTGGTTCGGCCTGGTAGTACAGACCCGCCCGGGCGGTACTACCGCAAAGGGCTGGTACCACCGGATGAGCCTACCGGATGGGCCAGAGAGAATGCGCCGCGCACAGACCCAGGCGGAGGCGGATCCGGTACCTCCGGTTTGCCCCAAAAAAACCTTTTTCTTTTTCTTTTTCAAAACAAAAGGGCAAATATTGAAACTGCAATAACTTTTGTTTGGAACTCCGATTGACCCGAATCCATGCATTTGGAAAGAGGACAAGGAAAGAGGACAATAAGAGCTACCCAACTAAAAGTAGAAATATTGGATATCACCAAGTGAGAAAGTATCAAGTATTATAATGTGAGATACCTCACTCGGTGAGCATCCGGAAAACCTCAAAGATCAAAATCGCAACAAGATATAAAAGGGAGATCCGATTTTGATGAACAAGAGATTGTTATGAAGATTACCACACAATCTATATCCTCACATGGATAAGACAAATAAACAACCAAATACAATGATGTAAGTATGCAAAGGTTCGAGCTCTCTCCGAACGATATGATTGAGTTACTCACTCGAGAGCCCCTCTTGATAGTACAGCTGAGATTCTTGATAGTACGGCTGAGATTCTATGTTATGATGTTGTTTGGTTCCTGTCAAATTGTGTCTATATACGCCAATATATTATACTGCATATGTGAGCTTGGGGATACTCACCCCAACTCCTAGTGCTCTTTGCTGAGATTACGTAGGCTCACGGTGAATAGCTGATGGATGGGTACGGTATTTGCCGTGTGCAAACAGTAAGCTCCAGGTAAATATCTGGCAGGTGGTACCACGGTTGGATCTCTTTTTGACGTGTGTAAACACTATGGTCTCGGTGAATATCTGACAGGTGGGTCCTCCGTTTGGCGTGTGTAAGAACTAAACTCACAGTGGATAAATGATAGGTGCCACCTCTATTTGTCGTGTATGAAATCTATGCTCACGGTGAATATCTGATAGGTGGGTCTGTCCTATGCCGTGTGTACGCAGAAAACTTACGGTGGATAATTGACATGCGGGACCTCAATTTGCCGTGTATAAACATTAAACTCACCGTAAATTTCTGATAGGTGGGTGTGGTGTTTACAAACGGGGCCATGTCATTTGCCGTGTGTAAGCTACAAGCTCACATTGAATACCTGATAGGTGGGTCCGTTGTACGCTGTGTGTATGCAAAAAACTCACGTTGGATAACTGACACGTGAAAGAACATTTCATGTTTTCCTATGTTTTGCATGTTAGATAACAATACTATGGAGACTATTCATGTGCGCTAAGTGTGCAGGAAGTTTTGAAGGAGGCCGGATAATCCGTCCCACCAAGGGCCGGATAATCCGGCCTACCTCATCGCTCAAAGGAAGCCAAGGCACGTCGCTCGGTACCCGGTCGGATTTTCTTCCAGAAAATCCGAACTGGGGCGGTTTTTCCTCCCCAGGCCGGATAATCCGGGTTCGTACGGGCCGGATAATCCGGCCCCCAGTTTTCGAGCAAAAGGGGCCAAGGCACGTCGCACGGTATCCGGTCGGATTTTCTCCCAGAAAATCCGAACTGGGGCGGCTTTTCCTCCCCAGGTCGAATAATCCGGCCCTCACATATGGCCGGATAATCCGGCCCCAGAAGTTGATCAAGGGCAAGCTCGGCGCGACGCTCTGATAGGGGCCAGACTTTCTGCCGGATATTCCGAGTCTGGGGCGGTGTTTTCCCCAGGCCGGATAATCCGGCCCTCACTTGGGCCGGATATCCGGCCCCCAAAGTGTGCAATGGCTGGTTTTTGAAGGGGGGGTATAAATACCCCTTCTTCCCCAACGTTCAGAACTCTTGATTCATTCGAAATTGACCAGACATTGTGCAAGAGCTCTAGTTCTCGATCTCCCACTTCAACCACCCAAAGGTCTTGATCTTTGGTGGAATTGAAGGAGGAGAAGTTCATCATCATCATCAAGAATCAAGAGCTTCAACTCCTCTCCATTCACTTGGATAAATCCCTGATCTAGTATTCTTGTTAATCCCTAGATCTTGTTTACTGTATTTGATAAGTTTGTTCTTGTGGCAGCTTGTTGTCGTTTCGGGAGCCTCCAAGTTATTGTGGAGTTGTTGCCCCGCTAGTTGTGTAAAGGCGTCGGTGCCCGCCTCGAAGGGTACCTATAGTGGAAGGTGGATCAGGCCTTTTGTGGTGAGATCCATCAGAGAACAGGGTGAGGCCTTTTGTGGCGTGGTGGTCTTAGTACCGCCCACCCCTCCAACGCAGACATACTTCCTTTAATAAGGAAGGAACTGCGGTCAAACAAATCCTGTGTCTCCACGTGCTTCACTTCGGTTTACTCGTTCGTCTTCCACTCGCTCTTTACTCGCTAGTAGATAGGTTTGCATATAGGGAAATTCCACCTAATAGTTTATCTAGAGAATTTACCCTTTGTGCTAAGCCTAAAATTGAAAAAGAATTAAAAATTGGTGTAGCACCAATTCACCCCCCCCTCTAGGTGCCCATACGATCCATTTCAATCGGTATCAGAGACCCGGATCTTAATTCGGGCTTAACCGCCTAAGAGTAGTATGGGTACCAAGGATGATGGAAATGAGGCTGTGGATAAGGTCACAATGGATGATCTCAAGTCGTTGGAAACAACCTTGTTGAAATCCTTTGTGGCCAAGATGGAGGAGATGAATCAAATGATTGCTCGCCTTACATCATCCATAGCCCCATATCCATCCTCCTCTGAGGCTCCCACACCATCATCTAAGGAAAAGGGTAACACCGGATCCAAGGATGATGATGTGGAAGGTGAAAAACTTAATGGTTCCACCTCCAAAAAGGGAAGTGGTAAGGAGGAATATAGTGAGGTTCGCCACGTATATTCCCCCGACCCACCTATCCCTCATCCTCATATAAATAATAGGGGTGATCCACCCAAGCTCACTGCATCCTCCTTTAATCAATGGCAATTTCTAATGAAATCTCATGTTTGCAGCTCCTCTATTGAATTGTGGAGGATTATTGAAGAGGGTCTTCATATTGGAGATCAAACCAACCTAACGAGAAGAGAAGTTGTGGATAGCCAGTTGAATGCCACCGCTCTCCACATGATTCAGCTGGGTGTGGGTCCCAAGGACATGCCACACATCGAACATCTCAACACAGCTAAAGAGGGTTGGGATGCTCTTACGGATCTTTTTGTTGGAAATGAAAGCATGAGAAGAAACAGGTATGATGCTCTTAGTAATGAAGCTGAGGGATTCTACATGTTGGATGGTGAAAACCATGAGGACATGTATAGAAGACTCAAGGGCATCGCAACAACATTTCGAAAGCATGGGGCCACTCACATTGATGATGCATGGATAAAAAGAAAATATGTGAGTGCCTTAATGCCTTTCAAGCCAACGGATTTGAAGAGCCTACAAGGTAGACACAACTATCATCAAATGACATCCAACGAAGTCATGCAAGAAATGGCTTCATTCAAAGTGGCAGCAAAGAATGTTGAAGATGCCCGTGCTCGGGCCATTGGAATGCAAAAGGGTGTCAATGTGGCTCTCAAAGCCAATGTTGTTGAGCAAGAGGAAGATGAAGGAGCTTTTGAGGGAATATCCATGGACTGCCCCGATGAGGTCAAAAGTGCTCATGGTGAGTACATGGCATTCTATGCGAGGAATTTTTGGAAGGACCCTGCCAAAGCCAAGTCTGAACTTGAGCGCAAGAACGGGTCAAATGGAAGAAGAGAAAGTGGCCCAAGATTGAGAACTTGCTTCAACTATGGTGATAGAATACACTTTCTAGCTGAGTGTCCATATCAAAATAGAGAGGACAATGGTGGAAGGCTCATTCTTAAAGAGAAATCTAAAGCACCTAAGAAGAAGCCGTTCATTAAGAAGAATGGCCCTTTCAAGAAGCAACCCAAGATTGTCCTAGCAGATCAAGAGGAATACTCCTCCGCAAGTGAAGATGAAGAGGATGATGATAGTTCCCGCGAGGTGGCTGCTATAGCCACCACATCGACTCCGTCATCACTCTTCGACTCGCCGAACGAGAACGCCATCAACAACAACGCCACTTGCCTAATGGCAAGAGGGTCCGAGGTATCAACTTCTAGCTCTTCATTTCCTAAGACTAACATAATTTTGGACATGGATGATCATGACAGTCTTAAAATGAAAGAAGAAGTTATTGCCTTGGATACTTTTTTCACTAACCTACAAGGTGAGCACAAACTTCATTTTGATGTTCTTATGAGTCAACTTGCTCAAGCCGAAGATCTCCTTGAAGAAAAGGGCATAATTGAAAGAGAAGATGCCTTGGAGATAGCTTCTTTGAAGAATACTTTGGAAGAGGAAGAGGAAGCTCGAGTATCTTTGGAAGAAAGACTCGAATCCCTTGAGGAGTCACAAGAAGAAGCTGTAGCTCAGCTCATTAAAGAACATGACCATGCTCTTGCCAAGGTAAAGAAACTAAAGAAAGAAAAGATTGACTTTGGGGCTGTTCATGCTAGACTTTTGGAGAAGTTTGATAATCTTGAAAGTGCTCACAAGGCATTGAAAAGTGATCATTCTGCTTTAAATGAGTCTCATGACCAGCTCCAAACTCAATTGAAACGGTATGATGTGCCAAGTACCTCCACTTCATCCTCTAGAAAAGAAGACCTTGCAAGAAGTTCTCAACACAAAGGTAAAGGGGTTATTGATGAGATACTGAGCAGGCAAAGGACACACAATAGTAAAGAAGGTCTTGGTTACATACCTAAGACAAAGAGCAAGAAAAACAAGAAGAAGAAGAATAAGAGCAAGACTGCTCTACCAAAGACTAGCAACATTGCCAATGACAAGACTAATTATGATGGTTTTGCAGGGATCAACAATCCTAACTTTGAACTATATTGTGATCATTATGGTGATGTTTATGCTAGTTATGTAGGCCCTTATGATTGTTACATTCCTTGGTCTATTTGGGTTCCCAAGACCCTTGTTACTAACATGAGAGGACCCATTGAAAAATGGGTACCTAAAACCAAGAAGTAATTTTCTTGCAGGGCTATGCTTCCGGTGGTTCTAAATGGGTACTCGATAGCGGTTGCACGAGTCATATGACCGGAAGCAAGGAGATCATCATGGAGATGCGGCCAAACCTTGATCACATAATCGTCTCCTATGGTGACAAGTCAAAATCTGAGGTATTGGGTCTCGGCAAAGTTGTGATGGCTCACGATATCTCTCTCGTGGAGGTCATGCTTGTTGAGACCCTCGGGTACAACTTACTTTCTGTTCGCGCCCTTGGTAAGATGGGCTTTGCAGTTTATATTGATGCTGATTTGGTGGTATTCTTGTGGATCAAGTCTCTAAAAGTCGCTTTTGTGGGATATGTCGAAAACGACCTGTACGTGGTGGACTTTTGGGAGAAAACCACTACAGGCCCGATGTGTCTTTTCGGAAAGGCTGACGCGGGTTGGCTATGGCATCGCCGACTAGCCCATGTTAACATGAGAACTTTGCAAAGTCTCCACAAGGGTGGCCACATTCTTGGACTAAAAGAAAATGTCTCCTTTGCCAAAGATCGTGTTTGCAGGGCATGTGTTGAAGGGAAAATGCATGACTCACCTCATCGAAGGAAAACCATTATCTCTTAAAAAAGGATTTTGGAGCTCCTTCATGTGGATCTCTTCGGACCTCCATCTCATGCAAGCCTCGGTGGGAAGAAGTATTGTCTAGTGATTGTTGATGATTACTCAAGATACACTTGGGTTTATTTCTTCAAGTTGAAGAGTGAGACTCAACAAACTGTTATCGACTTCGCTAACGAGGTTCAACGTCAACACAACGTCCCCATTCTGGCTATAAGGAGTGATAACGGCTCTGAGTTCAAGAACTACACCTTAAATGAGTTCCTAAGTGAAGAGGGGATAAGACATCAATATTCCGCTGCGTACACCCCTCAACAAAATGGTGTAGCCGAGAGGAAGAATCAAACTCTAATGGATATGGCAAGATCAATGTTAGCCGAATTCAAATTTCCATATAACTTCTGGGCTGAAGTAATCTCAACTGCTTGTCATTCATCCAACCGTTTATACCTCCGTAAGATCTTGGACAAGACTCCGTATGAAATACTTACCGGTAACAAGCCAAACATCTCATACTTTCGGGTATTCGGGTGTAAGTGTTTCTTTCTTATTAAAGGAGTTTGTTTATCTAAGTTTGAATCTAAGGCTTTAGAAGATATTTTTGTTGGTTATGGTGCCGAATCCCACACTTATAGATTCTACAATAAGCTCTCCGGAACTGTTGTAGAATCTTGTAGTGTGGTATTCGAGGAAAATGACGGTTCCCGTGCGGAGCAAGTTGGTGTTTGTGATGTAGATGTTGAAATATCCCAAGATGCCATAAGAAGAATGGGCGTGGGATTTTTCCGCCCCATTGAGGAACCCCTTGTGGCGGACCGGGAAGGACAATGCTCTACTCAAATAGAGCCCTCATCTACACATGCTCAACATGCTCCAACAACGGGGGCAACTTCTACACCATCTCCATCAACTGCTGAAGGTCAAGATGTTCTAGAAAGCTCCAGGCCGGATTTTCCGGTTGACACCGGATTATCCGGCCACCCTATTCTAGCTGATCATTCTGCTCCTGGTGGTGAAGATATCAACGCAAGCTCCAGGCCGGATTCTCCGGCTAGCCCCGGATTATCCGGCCCCTCGCTAGTTCAAGCAAGCCCCAGGCCTCCTGATGAAGCTGCTACAAATACTCCTAGGCCGAATTATCCAGCCTCTCCATCGGCCGGATTATCCGGCCCTGACTCTCCAGTTCTGCAGCCTCCTGTTACGGCTACGGACTCACCTCAAGGGCACGCGTCTCCACCACCTGCTACTGACATTCCTATTCCTGATCAAGGTCGAGCAAATGCTTCCAGTGAAGACTCAAGTGATGAATCTCCTCCTCCAAGAGACAACAAACTTATTGAACTTCGTCGCAAGGCTCGGGCTGATCGTAACCTTGAGTTGAGGGGTCACACTCTCGACAAGGTTGTTGGTGATCTTCGACGAAGGGTTTCTACAAGAAGAGAATTGGCCAGTTTTGGTGAGCATCAAGCTCATATCTCTATGGTGGAACCTAAGAAGGTCTTTGAAGCTCTTGAAGACCCAGACTGGGTTGTTGCTATGCATGAAGAATTGAATAATTTTGAGCGCAACAAAGTCTAGAAACTCGTGGAGAAACCCAAAGAATGCCGCAATGTTATCGGCACCAAGTGGATTTTCAAAAACAAGCAAGATGAGAATGTCATTGTTGTGAGAAACAAGGCAAGACTTGTGGCACAAGGTTACTCCCAGGTTGAGGGCATCGACTTCGGAGAGAGCTATGCTCCAGTGGCTCGTCTTGAGTCCATCTGTATCCTTCTTGCTTATGCTGCTCATAACATTTTTAAGTTGCAGCAAATGGACGTCAAGAGTGCCTTCCTTAACGGTCCCCTACATGAGTTGGTATACGTAAAACAACCCCCGGGGTTTGAGGATCCTAACTTTCCGAATCATGTCTACAAACTCGATAAGGCACTCTATGGCCTTAAACAAGCCCCACGTGCGTGGTATGACCACCTTAAAGAGCTTTTGTTAGATCGTGGCTTCGAAGTTGGGCAAATCGATCCCACTCTTTTTACTAAGAAGGTTAAGGGGGAGCTCTTCGTATGCCAAGTATACGTAGACGATATCATCTTTGGTTCTACTAATAAAGCTTTTAATGATGAATTTTCAAAGCTTATGACTGACAGGTTCGAGATGTCTATGATGGGGGAATTATGGTTCTTTCTTGGATTTGAGATCAAGCAACTTAGAGAAGGAACCTTTATTAATCAAGCAAAGTACATCCAAGACATGCTCAAGAGATTCAAGATGATGGATCTAAATGGTGTCGCCACTCCGATGCAAACAAAATGTCATCTTGAACTTAACCCACATGGTAAAGATGTGGACCAAAAGGTATCAAGCAGCTCCTAAAGAAAGCCACTTAGTGGCGGTCAAGAGGATCTTTCGATATTTGGTTCATTCCCCTAACTTTGGTCTCTGGTATCCCAAGGGCTCCAATTTCTCTTTATGTGGTTATACTGACTCAGACTGGGCTGGTGATAAGGATGATCAGAAATCCACTTCTGGAGCTTGCCAATTCTTGGGAAGATCTCTTGTATGTTGGTCCTCCAAAAAGCAGAATTGTATATCTCTCTCCACCGCCGAAGCTGAATATGTTGCTGCTGCCAGTGCTTGCACTCAATTATTGTGGATGAGGCAAACTTTAAAGGAATACGGTGTCAATTGTGACAAAGTGCCTCTTTTATGCGATAATGAAAGTGTAATCAAAATTGCGTACAATCCTGTTCAGCACATAAGGACGAAGCATATTGAGATTCGAAATCATTTTATTCGAGACCATGTTGCTCGCGGCGATATTGATCTATCCTTTGTGAGCACGAAGAACCAACTGGCGGATATTTTTACAAAGCCGCTTGATGAAGCAAGATTCTGCTATTTGAGGAATGAGCTAAATATCATTGATTCCGGGAGCTTGTCTTGATTACCCATGCACTCACTTGTACATCATCAATCCTTCTTTGGTCTAGGTGTGGGCATGGATATAGGGGGAGTGTGGTCCTAACTCATTGGGCTAACCCTCCCCCCATAATGCCAATAACAAGATAAATCATTTCTCTTAATATCATGTTGTGATATGTGAGCTTATTGATGAGTATTGGTCGTGAACCCAAGATATATCTTCGCGGTGTCACACCATACACTCCAACAAGGTGGCTTCGGCCACCGCCCTCTCCCTTGAGGAGAATTGGATCTTTTTGGCTGTTATTTGCTGTCTCATGTTCTTATGGGAATCTCACCCAATCTTGGATTTTATTTGATTTGGATTTTGCAACTTTGAGTGTCTAGTACCATCTCAGTTTGGCTCTCTTAATCCCAAGCCTTCCCTACCCCTAAGCCATCTATTCTTGCACACAAGTCCCTTGTACACCTTGTGGGGGTGTTGTTTGGGGTCGCGCGGGCCTGGTTCTGTGTATAACAGAATCCCAGAATTTAGGCCGGATAATCCGGCCCAAGTGTTGGCCGGATAATCCGGCCCTGGCGGATTTCATCTTAAAGGGCAGGGCTCGGGGGGAAGGGCTCATAACGAGCAACACTTCTCCCCCAGTCCTCTCCTCCTCCACAGCCGCCGCCTGCCGCCCCTCACCCTCCCCGGAGCCTCTCCGGCCATCGGATTTTCCGGGCCTCCCCGGATCTTCTTCTCCGCGCCTCCGGGTGGTTCCGGTATTCCCAAGACCTACAAGCGCCATCCTCGCTCAAGATACTTTCGGGACGACGAACAAGGTAACCTAGTGGACGAAGTTGAATTGAGGAGAAGGAAGAACGAAGAGAGGCGCATGGCTGAACAATCAAAGCGGACTAGGAAGGCGGTGTCCAAGAGGAAGGGCAAGGAGCCCAAGATCAACTACATGGCTTTGGATGCGGTCTCCTTTTCCGCCATCCGTCACTGTGACTTGTTTGCTGAGCTACCTCGTGATGATGAGCCGGGGGATATCCGCTTTTGGTGTGCAGAACAGAAGAGGATCTATGAAGACATCTATGCCAGGCTGAACATTAGGCCTATGCACCCACTGGTACTTGCTGAAGCTTTGGAGAAGGGGCATCTTGGGGATGCGATGTTTGTGGCTGAGAGGATGGGGCTGCACCATCTCATGTCTCTCCAGTGCTCCTTTGACTCTGAGGTGGTGAAGCAGTTCTTCTCCACTTTGGTGATTTGTGGGGATGAGCGTCGCACTATGAAGTGGATGACTCATGAAAGGCTCATGACTGCTGATTTTCACGTGTTTGCTGAGGTTCTGGGGTACTCCTTCCGCAGCAGAGATAGAGCCAGTGGCCACCGCATCATCACTCAGCTGAAGCCCAACAAGGATGCTGCTCTCTCTCCTTGCACTGTGGACAATGGCATTGCGGGTACTGTGGCTGGTCATGCTCCCATCTATGCTGCATTGGTGGGTCTCTTCCGTGACTCTATTACAACGACTGGGGGTAACAATGACAGCATCCGTGGTCACCTTGTTCAGCTACTTCAATTTTCTCATGAGGTTGCCTCCTGCGAGGACGAGTCAGTGCAGTATAGGCTGGATGTCATGGACTTCATTTACCATGAGTTGTGTAATGCTATGTTCAACCGTCTGTCCATTCCCTATGCGCCCTACATTATGCTGCTCATCCGTCACCTGCTTCCTGCTGAGGAGTTTCACATCGACTCAGTGCACAAGGCCAAGACGATATACAACAAGGTTCGGAAGACCTCTCACCCCTCCTCTGCTCCTGAGGGTCTCATGAGGGATGCTCGCAGGCCCCCTGTGCCTCCCGTTGCACGTGAGATCAAGAAGCTGAACTGGTTTCAGCGTCACATTCTCTGCATGGGCGTGGACACGCGCAAGGGTCAGTACGAGGCATACAAGCAGCGCCATGAGTTGGCTCACTCCCAGCAGCTCATTCTCCACCACGTGTCCGACGCTTCGGGTGGTCCTCCGGCTCATACACCTCCCACTCCGTATGCTCGGTGGAACTCTTCCTCCGGGCTGAACTATGGTGAGCTGGAGCGTCACTTGTTCCCCTTTGCGCCTGCTGCTGATGATGAAGATGAGGAAGGTGACACTAAGGAGCTTGAAGATAAGGATGAGGAAGACAATGAAGAAGAGGACGAGGACGAGGACTACGAGTGATCCCATGGGGCGCTAGCATCGCTCTTCTCCCTTTTTGGTGTCTCGATGCCAAAGAGGGAGAAGTAGTTCTATTAGGATGTCCGTGGATTTGCATGGGTCGGGCATAAGCACTTGCACTTTTCTATTCGTTATTTCTTGCTTATGCCCATTTAGCGTTGAACTTTAAATTTGTGATTTGTGGTTGTTTGAGACTATTTGTGGTTGAACTGGATTATGCCTGTGGTTTTTTAATCATGGACTATGCTTATGGATCTATCTATTCATATCCTATTGCTGGAGGTTTATCACGGAAGGCGCACTCATAATGGTTATCCAGTAATAATTTTGACTTATGTCAAGGATGCCTACTCCGGTAATAATTGTGACTTATGTCAAGGATGCCTACTCTCTACTTCGGTGGTATGTGTTTTTTGCTCATATGTCTATGGAATAGACTCACCTATTTGTGTGCATTTGTATTTCAATGCAAAACTCAATTATGCACATATTGAGGGGGAGTCTCTTTCATAGTTATCACTGTTTGTCTTGTGTCTTTCTCCTGCAAATCCTAGTATTGTCATCTAACACCAAAAAGGGGGAGATTGAAAGAACATTTCATGTTTTCCTATGTTTTGCGTGTTAGATAACAATACTATGGAGACTATTCATGTGCGCTAAGTGTGCAGGAAGTTTTGAGAGGGGCCGGATAATCCGCCCCACCAAGGACCGGATAATCCGGCCTACCTCATCGCTCAAAGGAAGCCAAGGCGCGTCGCTCGGTACCCGGTCGGATTTTCTTCCGGAAAATCCGAACTAGGGCGGTTTTTCCTCCCTAGGCCGGATAATCCGGGTGTCGTACGGGCCGGATAATCCAGCCCCCAGTTTTTGAGCAAAAGGGGCCAAGGCGCGTCGCACGGTATCCGGTCGGATTTTCTCCCGGAAAATCCGAACTAGGGCGGCTTTTCCTCCCCAGGCCGGATAATCCGGCCCTCACATATGGCCGGATAATCCGGCCCTCAGAAGTTGATCAAGGGCAAGCTCGGCGCGACGCTCTGATAGGGATCGGACTTTCTGCCGGATATTCCGAGTCTGAGGCAGTGTTTTCCCCAGGCCGGATAATCTGGCCCTCACTTGGGCCGGATAATCCGCCCCCCAAAGTGTGCAACGGTTGGTTTTTGAAGGGGGGGGTATAAATACCCCTTCTTCCCCAACGTTCAGAACTCTTGATTCATTCGAAATTAACCAGACATTGTGCAAGAGCTCTAGTTCTCGATCTCCCACTTCAACCACCCGAAGGTCTTGATCTTTGGTGGAATTGAAGGAGGAGAAGTTCATCATCATCATCAAGAATCAAGCGCTTCAACTCCTCTCCATTCATTTGGAGAAATCCCTGATCTAGTATTCTTGTTAATACCTAGATCTTGTTTATTGTATTTGATAAATTTGTTCTTGTGGCAGCTTGTTGTCATTTCGGGAGCCTCCAAGTTGTTGTGGAGTTATTGCCCCGCTAGTTGTGTAAAGGCGCCGGCGCCCGCCTCAAAGGGTACCTATAGTGAAAGGTGGATCAGGCCTTTTGTGGTGAGATCCATCAGAGAACAGGGTGAGGCCTTTTGTGGCATGGTGGTCTTAGTACCGCCCACCCCTCCAACGCAGACGTACTTCCCTTAACAAGGAAGGAACTGCGGTCAAACAAATCCTGTGTCTCCGTGTGCTTCACTTCGGTTTACTTGTTCCTCTTCCACTCGCTCTTTACTCGCTAGTAGATAGGTTTGCATATAGGGAAATTCCACCTAATAGTTTATCTAGAGAATTTACCCTTTGTGCTAAGCCTAAAATTGAAAAAAAATTAAAAATTGGTGTAGCACCTATTCACCCCCCTCTAGGTACCCATACGATCCATTTCAACACGTGGGGCCTCGATTTGCTGTGTGTAAACATTAAACTCATAGTGAATATATGACAGGTGAGTCCGGTATTTACGGACTGGACCCATATGTCATAACTTCCGTTAATGTTTGGCGCCGTCTTCTAGATGTATTTGTCGTGTGGGATACTGCAGCTCACAGTGAAGATTTCCTCACGGCAAACAGTTCGCTGTGAGCCTGTGCATTTGCTCTCGGCGAATCCCCAATTTATCGTTTATTATTCGCCGTTATATTTCACCGTGAGCAACACATGCGAATTATTTGCCGTGTGGAATAGGGCCTTCGCCATGTGTTTTGGGCACACGGCGAACTGCCTTTTTTCCTATAGTGAAGTACATCCTTGGCCCACACAAGCAGCGAAACGTGGTCTCACAGGCTCCCTGCTCACCACGCTTAAGAAATTAGTATATTAGTTATTTTTTAGTATAGTCTAATAATTTTCCGAGAAGTAAAAAATATAATAAAGTAATATAAGGGACGGTGTTCATAGAGTTGGAATGTTGACACATACTTACCCAATGGTGTATATATTGATAAAATAGAAGTAGAAACGGTCTAGTTTATCACATACTCACAAAAAATGATAGCTAAATTTCTTTTCTGAGAATAGCTAAGATTATTAAGTAGGTAACCAAAGATTATACCCGCATATGCGATAAAAAGAAAGGATTTGAGTACATGATTTCATTAGCCAGCCCAACGACGATGAGGTTGACCCTGGCTAGGTCGGTACATACATGTTTTATCCTGTCTTGCCAGCCAATAGTCCAATAGTAATGAGCTAGGCCTTTAGCTAGGTCGATCCGTACGTGATTTATGGATTATGGCCCGGTTTTTTCTTATGTTCTTCCTATCTACTCGATTTTTCTCGGCTACAACGATAGAGAAAGAAGAAGATGAGGACCGAGGAGATAGAGGCTGTAGAGAAGAAGGGGTGAAGGTTAATGCGGAGCTGTTGTCGGCTGAGATCCTACACTTTTCAGGTTTAAGCCAAGTTGTTGCTGTCCCTCAGAGCGACCACGGACGCGCTCAGGCTGGTCCTAGTGGAAGTATCATAGCTAGTATCATGCGTGCCATGTTGGCCAAAATCTGATGTGACACAATAATTAATGAAGAAAGAGATGGTTAGAGTATCATAGGTAGATACCGTATCAGCAGTAAAACTAGAAAATCCTCATGCAAATAAATCTTATACACAATTTCACATTGAGATTCTACAAATCATTAAATATAGTATTAATATGACACTACCATACGATACCATGCACTATAGAGATAGTACTACCTCTGTTTAGGATTATAAGTCCGGAGAGCTTTTTTATATTGTTTGAGATTATAAGGGCTATCTCATTTATTAGTCTCTCTTGTTCAATGCATGTTCTTTTCCACTCACTTCTCTCATGCATGTAAAACTATTGGTGCATGTGAGAGAGTTATGAGGTGTCTTGGTACTAGCAACTTGGTCCTTAGGACTAATAATCCCAAATAGAGGTAGTATCATACAATAGTACCATATGCATGATACTAGTAGTATGATACTACCACTATGACCAGCCTCATCGCTCCGGCATGGCGGTCTGCCCTACGGCACACTACAAAAGAAACGGCACGACCAATAGAGGAGCGTCCGCCAATAGCACCAATCGTCTTGCCCGTGCTTCTACTCTGAGGACTTTGTCTCTACGCCCAAGAGTTTCCGCCAATAGTGCCTGGTGTAGTGCCGCCACAAGGGAAACCGAGGAGTAAGGTACGAACGACGGGGACGCGGCTATGGGCACACCGACCACTAGAAATTCGGTGCTTCGGTGTCACAGATCTCGTCAATTAGACGGAAAGCCGCCAGGGTAATCGCCCATTACTACCTATAAAGGGCGCAACCCTACCCGGCCTCCCAGGGGTCTCGGCGTGCACACAAAGCTGGTCCGTTCGATTTACCCTGCATAGTAAGGTTTCAATCCCCCTTTTGGCTGTAGCCGTTGGATGCCATCGTTACTTGTTTCACCTCCTGCTCCTCTGACTTAGTCCATGAAATCTGGGCCCAAGAGCGCGTGGGACACATAGTCGGAGGCAGTGATGACTGCTGGTCTGTGTCTCCTTTCTTTGTTTCCTATCCGCCTAGGGTGAAACCTTACACTGGCCAAAATATCCCAGGCCACAACCCCCAATCGGCAGGCTCCTATCCTCCTCCCCGATACGCTACCTCCTCTGCTCTTCCCAGATCCACCGCCACCTCCTCTCCTCCTCCCCGGCTCCACACGAGGCGGTGCAGAGGATGTGGGGAAGGAGGCAACGTAGCAGCAACACAGAGGAGGACCAGAACGACAAGGCACAGAATGGTCATGGTGGCGTGCCCCCAATCGGCAGGCTCCTATCCTCCTCCCCGATACTCCGCCTCCTCTGCTCTTCCTAGATCCACCACCACCTCCTCTCCTCCTCCCCGGCTCCACACGAGGCGGTGCAGAGGGTGTGGGGAAAGGAGGCAACACAACAGCAACACAGAGGAGAACCAGAACGACAAGGCACAGGATGGTCACGGTGGCGAGCTGGAGCGCGCATGGATGAGGGCGGTGGCGCACAGAGTGGTGGCGGCACGAGTGGAGTCCTCGGCATGGCTTGTTGGGGGGGAGGAAGAGGATACACAATCTCCCCGCTCCTGCCTGTGGTGAACCTTCGAGAATAGCTTCAATCAACAGATATGTAGCAGGAATAAAACAACGAGCACATGCACAGGTGACACAAGGATTTACGTGGAAAAACCTCCTCAAGGTGAGGAGGAAAAAACCAGGGGTGTGGACCAACCGGTCCACGCGAGCTTCACTATGAGCAATTTGGGTACAGAGACTTTTCTAGAACATCTAGAGATGTACAATACACTCAGCATGTTGCTAACCGGCAACAACAACAACAACCACTTGAGAGAAAGATTACAGCAAAGCAGAGTATCTCAGTTATCAGCAAACTGCTCTTAAACAGCAGATCCAATCAGCACCAAACTTGGTAGACAAGCTGACATATGGGTACTCAACATACATACCAAATTTCAGGTCAATCGGACACCGTTTGCCTGCCCAAACTGTTCGTCTACCAAACTGCTCGGTGCTGAAACTGTAGTAGTCCGAACTGAATAAACCGCTTCTAAATCTGAAGCTACACTGACCCAAACCTCAAACCAGCTAACCAGATCGAAGTATCAAAGCAAGGAACGAGCTCACCAAGTTTGGAGTCAATCCACGCACCTTTGAGTCTCCAAACACCAACTTAAAGACAAACCGGTCAGATCTTAGAAATCTAGACAGAAATCATCTCTCCTTCTTCTTCCTCTCTTCTCACTAGGTTGTGGTGTTTTCACTTTCTTTTCTACTCCTCTCTCAAGGAGCACCTCAGCCGTTGGATACGAACATCGATCAATAGTTGAAACGTGTTGGACTTCATGGGCTGATGTTGGGCTTCCAACACACTTCCATGTGAAGGGACATGGCCCAACATGGCTCTCCGCTGGCACGTCCCCGGCAGCAGCGGCGCTCTCCCTCAGGTCCGCCTCCTAGCCTCCCACCCCAATCTCTGCTCCTCTCTCTCTCTCCCGTCTCACCCCCTCCCTCTCTCTCAGTTGGCGGCGACGACGTAGAGCTGGAGCATGCAAGGAGCTCGACATGCGACCACGCGTCCCCGGCTCCATGGTGGCCAACAACAACAACATCTGGCCGCTATCGACTACAACGTCCCTGTAACCTTTTCTTGCTGTCCTCATGTCAATCAAGGTGATGTCAAGTGCTATGTCCTTGATCTCTTTTGTTGTTTGTGTGTGGATCTCAAATAGCAGGCTATTAGTTATGATTGGGTGTGCTAGGATTAGTTGTAATTTGGTGTTATCCATTCAAGTTTGAGTATTGTTTACCTTATTGCAGAATAGTTTTATTAGGTAGAAGTGTAGATCTGGTTTTGATGTCAAATCTCTCTGCTATATGGCAGGTCTACATGCATGATATGCTCTTATATAAGTTTTTTAGAAAATTTGTGGCCTTGTCATCATTTTTTCTTCACATCTTTGCGGTAACAAGTGATTGTCGATGATTTTTTCCTCTTGCATGGTTTGATTAGATGCAATTAATCTTGTCCTATTGATTGTGTTTCTTCTCAGGAGAAGGAAGTTGTGACAAAAACAAGTTTTTATTGTCATGGTTTGTTTGGATGGAGCCTACGATTTGTGATGATCTAAGTAAAATGCAGACAACAGTTTAGCATAGTGCTGAACAACGACGAGCTTTATCCTTTTGCCATTAAGTTAAAAGATGTCTAAACATGTCACCTATGGTGAACTGTCAATTTTATTGTTTCGACAGTGAGTGGTAAAAGCAGTCTTAAGTTGTACTGTTGTTTCTTGATGAAATCGTCACCCTGCAGTAGCTTGGTTCCCAGTTTTTGACTTTATTTTTATAGTTCATAGAAAGTTATTATATAAACGGAGCATGTATAAATGACTGGGGTTGTTGAATCACTCCACAAAATCACTATTTTTTAACGGGAAGTTAGCAATGTATGATGATGAGTAGCATGCAGTGTACGTTTTCAGAAAGCAGCTAGGTTTGTTTTGAAAAAAAAAGCCTTGTACACAGTACCGCTACATGGTTTAGCTGGCTTATTTTTTTCTTCCATTGCTTAATAGTTTTGATATCGTCTTATTCTTACAAAGCATCAGTTTGGGTAAATAATTGAACCTTTGGCGGCTATATATGGTGTCTATCTTAGTATTTTTAGTGAGATGGTATATATAATGTACTCTGATTATGATCTTATTAATATCCAGGTAATGAACCGATGATCATCTTGGTCGCTACCTATGATGAGCATGATCAGGTCGTTTCTCCGCGAAAACAAGACAAGTAATACTCCACACATGTGGTGTTAGTACCATACTGGTTCTTTTATCATGTAGGATATGGTACAATAGTTCCCAATTCTGGTGGGTCTATCCTCCAAGCCGATTTATCGCCTCGGTCTGAAGCACTAGGTGAGGTCCCTCTTTCACTCTTTCTTTGGTCGTGGCATCTCAAGCCTCCGTTCGTCCTGCACATGAACTATTTGATGAAATGTCTTTGTGCTGATCCATTTTTGTGTGAAATTTGTCAGCACCTGAAACTGCGCGGCTGAGATGACTCAGACTAAAGATCAAACTGCCAGAAACACGTGCGCAGGCAGATAGCCTTAGATGACTCTCTTTTGCTCAGGCTTAAGCTATACTATAATACTTGGTGGGTGTATTTCAAAAAAAATATAGTCATAGCCAACATCTCATCTAATATTTTTGTGAGTGTACTTGGTGGGTTCACGGAGCTCCTTTACATGATGAGGACATGCTCTCTCTCTCTCTCTCTCTCTCTCTCTCTCTCTCTCTCTCTCTCTCTCTCTCTCTCTCTCTCTCTCTCTCTCTACTTCTGAATACTTTTTGGGCTGCAACTACTACTGAATTTATTTGTGTTGCATCCATTAGTCTATGTATTATTTTTCTTTGCTTTGGTTGAAGATACATGTGTGTCTAAGGTTTCTAGGAGTAATAAAGCTATGTATGGCATGAGCCTGTCTCCATCGTGAAATCAAATATGATGCATTTTGGATTGATTTTGATACAGCAAAGTCGTATAAGTACCATCTATACTATTTGGGGTTTATTTTACTTTTCCTTTTTATGCAGCTAGGATTTGGCTGCTGAGACATACGTACTCAGCAGTTAGCGGCCAACCAGATTATTGGGTTCATAATTGTCTAGAATGTGATGCAGGTGTGTCATGCCTCCCATCTCTTTGGCTTTTGTCCATCTGTTGGAATCTCTCACAATGCACTTGAATTTAGGTGTAAATCAACTAGAATCTTTGAAGAGGAGTTCACACATATAGGTTGGACTTGAAGCAAGAAGTGGAGGAGCATGTTCTAGAGCTCCGTCTCCACCTCTCCTTATCCTCATCTTCCATTTACACTCTTGTCCTCCTAACATTTACAATTTACACTTGAGTACATACCCGTACCAAATATAAATTTACAAACTATAAACTCAACACTCCCCCTCAAGATGGGGCAAACACATCATATAGCCCCATCTTGCTACATATGCTAAAAAACACTTTTTCAGCTAGACCTTTGGTCAGAATATCCGCTAGTTGGTTTGAAGAGCTCACATAAGGCATACAGATTATTCCTTGGTCTAGTTTCTCTTTGATAAAGTGTCGATCGATTTCTATGTGCTTCGTTCTACCATGTTGAACTGGGTTATTTGCTATATCTAGTGCAGCCTTATTATCACAATACATCATCAATGGTCTCGTCTGAAATAGACCCAACTCCATGAGTATGATTTTCAGCCACAAGACTTCACATACTCCATGAGCCATAGCTCTGAATTCTGCTTCTGCAGTGGACCTTGCAACAACATTTTGTTTCTTACTACGCCAAGTAACTAAGTTTCCTCCAACAAACGTACAGTATCCTAAAGTAGACCTTCTATCATCTAATGAACCAGCCCAATCTGCATCGGTATAGCATTCTATTTGTAGGTTGCCACTTGGCTTATACAATAAACCTCGACCTGGGCACCCCTTTAAATACCGAATAATTCGATGTACTGCATCCATGTGGCGAGTTCTAGGATTATGCATAAACTGGCTCACCACACTAACAACGAAAGCTATATCAGGACGAGTATGTGATAAATAGATCAAACGACCGACAAGTCTCTGATATTGCTCTCTATCAACAGGTTCCCCTGACTCACTAGTCAACCGGTGGTTTTGTTCAATTGGTGTTACAGCTGGACGACACCCAGACATACCCGTTTCCGTCAATAGATCTAGCACATATTTTCTTTGAGACAAATAAATACCTCTTGAGCTTTGCGAGACTTCAATTCCAAGAAAGTACCTCATTTGTCCTAGATCCTTGACTTCAAACTCATTCATCAAATGTTGCTTCACTTTTCCAATACCTTGATCATCATCTCCTGTAATAACAATATCATCAACATAGACAATTAATATTGCCAATTTCCCACCACATCTTTTATAAAATAAAGTATGGTCAGCATTGCTCTGGCTGAAATCCATTTTCACCATAGCTTTTCTAAAACGATCAAACCATGCACGGGGAGATTGTTTTAAGCCATACAGTGAATGGTGGAGTTTCAAGACCTTGCCTTCAGTTTGTGCTGTGTTGAAACCAGGTAGTATATGCATATAAATTTCCTCCTGAAGGTCTCCATGCAAGAATGCATTTTTTACATCCATCTGAAATAAACTCCAGCCAAGATTAGCTGCACAAGATATCAAAGTTCTTACTGTATTCATTTTTGCTATAGGGGCAAATGTTTCCTCATAATCTACACCATAAGTCTGTGTGTAGCCTTTGGCGACCAATCGAACTTTATACCTTTCTATTTTACCTTCAGGGTTATACTTGATAGTATAAACCCATTTGCATCCAACTGGTTCCTTGCCCCTCGGCCATTCAACCAATTGCCAAGTATTATTCTTTTCTAGAGCATTCATTTCCTCCAACATTGCCGTCTTCCATTTAGGATTATTCACTGCGTCCTTCCAATCTTTAGGCACTGGTGTAGAATCCAAGGATGTAATAAAGCTCCTAAAAGAGGAAGCACATCTGTCATATGAAACAACTTTTGCAAGATCATGTTTATATCCTACACAATCCTTGAGACGCGCAGGTATATCTACAATTCTTTTATTCTTTCGTAAGGAAATTGGTTCATCATTTATTTGAGTACTAGAGGTTGGTAGATGGGTCTCAGTACCTTCAGCACTATCCTCATCATGGGACATTTCTTCACTTGTTGGTGCCTCATGTAGTACTTGTGGCTGATCAACGGCTCCTTCATCAGATTCCAGAGGTACACCCTCCCGATCATCTGTTTCCACCCCTGTTGACCTGAAAGATTTTCATAGGCTTCAGGTATTAATGTATTATTGTCTTCTTCATTTGTATTGGCAACTTTCTCCCCATTTGTTTCATCTTCTGAACGTATGATGTCTACAATAGGTGCCATTACAGTTCCTCTATCATTACTCTATTTTATGAGATTCTCCCCCTTACTACATGTACCATTGTCATTTTCTTTGAAGGAATAGAATGGTTCTTTTTCATGAAAGGTAACGTCCATACTCACAAAGAATTTTCTTTCAGCAGGAGACCAGCACCGATACCCCTTTTTGTGGCGGAATAACCCACAAAGATATATTTGATGGCTCTTGGGTCAAGTTTTCCTGCTGAACTCCTGTAATCATGAACAAAACAGGTACATCCAAATATTTTTGGTGGCACAATAAATGAGTTAGAGCCATACAAACATTCAATTAGAGTCTTATGCCCTAGAAATCTAGAAGGCATACGATTTATTAGATAGGCAGCAGTTTTTACTGCTTCTCCCCAAAGGAATTTCAGCACATTCATCATAAACATGAGAGCTCGAGCAACTTCTAGTAAATGTCTATTCTTTCTCTCCGCCACCCCATTTTGTTCTGCAGTATTCACACACGTGGTTTGATGTATAATACCATGAGTAGACGAGAAGTTACCAAATTCACCATTGATACATTTAGTACCATTATTAGAGCGTAATGTTTTCACGTTCATACCAAACTGGTTACACACCATATTAAAGAAATCTTTGAATGCAAGCAGAACTTCAGACTTATGCTTTAGAAGATATAACCATGTGCATCTATTGAAACCATCAATGAAAGTCACATAATATCTATCTCCTATGAGGGAAGTTACGACCGATGGACCCCATACATCTGAATGCACCACATCAAAAGGTAACTTACTTCTCTCATTAGTACTCGGATAATTGGCTCTGGTGTGTTTAGCCAGCTCACACACATCACACAAAAGCTTTTCCTTGCAACGATTTTTAACCAGAGATGGAAACATACGACTAAGGGCTTGGAATGACAGATGCCCTAGTCTATAATGCAACAAAAGTAATTCATCGGATGACATAATACCCTTCACACAGAGTGCATATGGAGCTTGAGTGTTGTTGAGGTAGTAGAGGCCCTCGTGCTCAACTCCAGTCCCTAGTATTCTTCCTGTCTTCAGGTCCTGGAATGTACATGAATAAGGTTCAAAAGATACCCTGCAATTAAGCGACTTTGTAATTGAGCTAACAGACAGGAGGTCCACTGGAAAGTTTGGGACATGTAAGACAGGGCTGAATGAAAGAGGAGTACATGTGATGTTCCCAGCGCCCATAATTGGAGCCGAGGAACCATCAGCTATGCGTACTCTATCTCTTCCAGATCGTGGAATATATGTGGAAAACAACTTAGATGAGCCAGTCATATGATTCCTAGCCCCTGAATCAATTATCCATGATGGTAACATCTGTTTCGCACCTTTTGTAGTATGAGCATCAGGGGTAGTCTCAGAAGGGCCTGCTGCAGTAGTCGCCATAAGCTTTGCCTTAAACTCTTCCAATGCCTGAGCTGTAACTTCAGATTGTTCTTCTCTAGATGAGGTGAACTGAGCTTGATTTTCCCTTCTCATATTACCACCACGAGTAAACCTGCTAGTTGCTTTACGTTTCCATCGAGGAGGGTAACAGACCAAATCAAAACATTTTCCTTTTACATGACCTGGAATTTTGCAATGATCACACACAACCCTAGTCCTCTTTGCATAGTCAATTCTAGGAGCACCTCCTAGATCATTTTCTGATTGAATTTTATTAGCCGAAGATAGTGCAGCCCGACTGTCGATACTTCCTTGTGGAGCTGTGATTTGATTTGCCAATCTTGTTTCCTCCTCAAGTATACTAGCAATGGTCTGGTCGAGTGTAGGCCAATCTGGCATAGCTTGTATGAGATGGGAACGGAGATTGAACTCAGAGTTCAGGCCATCAAGAAAAGCCTGAACTAACAATGGTTCAAACCACTCACGAAGGAGTGCGACATCCCTAGGATCATGTGCTTTAAATGGTCTAAAATACTCTAGGCCTCTATATAGTTTCTTGATTTCTCCAGCATATTCAGTCACGGTCTTCTGCTCTTGCTTGATATGCCTCAGTTCATGAAAAATCCTACTGACCTGCATCTTATTCGATTTCCTTGAGAACTGTTTCTCAATGCTTGTCCACACTTCAGCGGCAGACTGAAGCCCTTCAACTTGTTCCCTCACAGTCTTCTCCATCGAACTGAGCAGCCACACCGTGACTCTCTTCTGGTTTTGGTCACATTGATATGGTGCGACTTCCCCTGGTTTTTTCTCATCTTCTTTAAGAAACTTCTCCAAACCATGTGCCTCTAGGATCAATAAAGCATTTCGGGACCAGCTAAAGAAATCACCCGGACTGGTCAACCGGATTTGGTTCTAAATTGTTGAATACATCAGTACCACTAATTGTCTTTGTTTGTGCCTGCTCTAGCAACTGAGTCATCATGCGCTGCATGCTTTTAACAAGTTTATCCACACTTGAATCCTTGCTGGTTTCTCCCATGGTTCAGTTCAATGGCAGCAGCAGCTTCACACAGCATTCAGTAAACAAACAGACCGAAAGACTACAGCAGTTTCATACAAAATTCAGGACACAATCAGACCAACAATCCTAGCTCCACTCCAATAAAATAATCACAGCAGACAAGGAGGATTCAATCCACTGGTTCGCCTTTCAGACCAGATCCGATTTATACCTGAGGTGTAGGATCTTCAGTTTCCTCTGTTCTGGTCCAAGACGTGCACAGGATATGTTATATGTTGATCAAATTCTACAAAGTAAAGGCCAACTTCAGACGGAACGGAGCGAGTTACCACCGCTATATATACTTCTTGTAAGCCACCGGTTGGGATAAGTTGCATCTGTGAAACCCCGGCGTTGTGTAAACACTCTCCGATATAGTGAAGTTTCGATGGCTGGCGCCCGTGGTTTTTCCCCTCTCTTTGTTGGAGAGGGTTTTCCACGTTAAATCTGTGTTCCCCTCGCTGCAATTTTATTTTTCGTTCTTCGTTATTTACTTGTCGCAAAGCTAACAAGGATAGCCACGGCAAGAATCAACGACAACTCCAAATCGCTGCAGCGCAGGACTAGCTTCAGACCCGTGTGGCACAACGGCGACACAACTCTGTACAAAGACAGCGGCAGCAGCGCGACCGCGACAGCACAAACGCGGTGCGAACTTGGCGATGCACAGCACGATGCGGACCAGAAATCAAACAGAAAAATCACTTGGGATTGGCCCGCTCTGATACCATGTTGGAATCCCTCACAATGCACTCGAATTTAGTTGTAAATCAACTAGAATCTTTGAAGAGGAGTTCATACATACAGGTTGGACTTGAAGCGAGAAGTGGAGGAGCATGTTCTAGAGCTCAGTCTCCACCTCTCCTTATCCTCATCTTCCATTTACACTCTTGTCCTCCTAACATTTACAATTTACACTTGAGTACATACCCATACCAAATATAAATTTACAAACTATAAACTCAACACCATCTCTATCCCTCGCGATTAGATCTGCCTCCACCTCCTAATTTTGCTGATTAGGAGGAAGAGTTGAAAAAGATTGGTGGGTTGCTATATTTTGTTTCTCATATTTATTTTTAAGTTTAAGAATGTATGTACCTAAAGTATTCTGGGTCCTAGGTATACTCCTAGAAATAAATTGTATGTGCATGTGTTCCAGCAATTTTAGTTTTTTTTTGAGATAAACGCTGCATTCTATTAGATTAGTCGGCACACTCCGAAGCCAGGGCGAGTATAATTAAGTCTGGTGGATGACCCAACCAAGTCTTACACACTTTGTTCACGCAGTTATGCTTTGCCAGGACATGCGCAGCAGTATTGCAACTCCGGCGACAGTGTCTGACCTTGAAGTCACCGAAACTTCACAGCAACTTTTTTATTTTTTCCACCAGCGGCCCATGCACGGATCGGTCGATCTCAGCTTGTTGCAGCTTTGTTACAGCCCCTAGGCAATCCGATTCCAAGTACACCTGAAGAACTCCCATCTCCTTAGCCAGGTTCAGCGCCCTCTTACAGGTGAACAACTCGGCACGTTCAGGGTCTGGAACAGAGGTTAAAAAATGGCCAACTCCTGCCAAGAAACCGCCATGGTGATCCCGAAGAACCACACCGCACCCTCCATGACCATCATCTGCATGAAACGCTCCGTCCGCATTTGCTTTGTGCCAACCCTCATCCGGTGGCTGCCAGCGTTCTACCACCATAGGGCGGGGAGGGGGGTGTGGTTGTCCAGACATGCCCATTCTTCAGTCAAGAACAGGGAGCGCCTGACAACCTCCCGAGGATCCTCAATAACTGTCTCCTCCCTCGCTGCATTACGATCCAGCCACAGTTGATAAGTAACCATGAGCGCCACAGCCAACTCCTTAGCCTCCAACTTCCCAATCCAGTCTAAGAACCAGCCCTGTAGATCACTAGTTCCATGCCCACGTTTTGGCGGTTCAGCGAGCTGTAGGTCCGCCAGTTCACGAGCAATCTCCTAGGCCTTAGCTGAGTGAGGACATCTCCAGAATCGGTGCAACAACGACTCATCTCTATTGCAAACAATGCATTTGACCTCTCTCTTAATGTTCCTTCTGTCCAGTTCCTTGCCAACTGCTAACCCGTTCTTTGCCAACCTCCATGCGTGTATCTTGGCCTTGCCTGGTACATCCGCTTCCCACAGGGAAAGCCACCCCTTATGCGCATCCACAGAGGTTGAAGCACTTGGTTGGCCCGCATTAACCGCATTCAGCTGCATTTTGAGGTGATATGCCGATCTGACCGTGAAAATCCCGTTTTTGGTGTAGTTCCATGCAACATAATCCCTTGATCCTGCAACATAATCCCTTGATCCCTCCGATTGTAGTATACTCAACGTATGGTACAAATAAAAAAACCACTGGTTGATCTTACCGGTTGAGCACTTGCTCCAATCATTGAAACAAAGACAACTGTGGAAATCCAGTTGTGATTATTTTGCAGAACAGGACGAAAATTACTATTATTACTTAGAAGTTTATATAGTGAGGGAATAAAATGCACCCCAATCACTTTTTGAATTATCGTTTTTATAGCTTCATATTTTCTTGCATAATCATGTACAATCAAAAGATGGAGTCCGCTGGGATTGTAAGAACTAAAAGAGTAGTTGTGGCAGTTGTCGCTGATCTCTGTTGTAAGTTAGGGGGGACAGAGTGTGTGTCTCTCCTCTCTGTTGTAAGTTAGGGGGACAGAGTGTGTGTCTCTCCTATGTTGTCAGTTAGCTTGGAGATTGTATGCCTCTTCTCTCTGTAGTTGTTGACACCTTAACTCCGATTGTTGCTTAATAATAAATATGTTGTTACTTGTTCTTGTGACTGGAGCTTACTTCTTTTGAGAGAAGTTAGACTGGAGCTTACTTTTTTTGTTCTTTTGACAATATATCTCTTGGAGATGAATCTATGAGACCATTTCCCTCAAAAGAGTTATCCATGTATCTTCAAAATTATATGTGTTGTGTTCTGATCACAACATGCTTTGAGTTGTGTTGTGTGACTCGAATGCCTGCTACTAAAGACAAGAACATGTCACTCTACAGAGGTAAGGGGTTAACTTTCTACTGAAACAAAAGCACACACTCATCTTTTGACCATTGAATTGATCTTGGAAAATGCTTAGTACAATGGGAGTACTTAAAAGCCAGTGAAAACTGCTCACTCCATAATATATAAGATGGTACAGATGGCGTAAGGAAGATAGTAAATTGTTCCCCTTCACTGTATTTAACTATTCAAATCAACTTATGGCGAAAATACGGCCTCGCTTCTGGCCTCGGCGCCAGCGGCGCACCGGGTCATCTAGTTTAAGTCAACGATGCGAGCTGACCTACTGCTAAAAGGTATGATACTTTATCTACATGTGTCAGACTCCCAATTTCTTATATTATATGAGTTAACTCTCAATTCTTGTCTCTGAGTTAAAGAAGACGGGGACAGCCACAGTCACGAACTGACAGCAACTCCCTCCTCCCGTCGCCTCCCCGCGGGCGGCCGGGGCGCCCCCGTCTCCTTCCTCCCGAGCCCCTCCCCTCCCCCTTCCCCTTGCCGCCGCCGCCGGCAAAGCCCGGGCGGTTCTGGCGGCGGCGGTTTCCCCTTCCCCTCACGTTTGGTGGGCCTGACGGGGCGGGCTCCGCCCGGGCGATGGTGAGGCTCACCGGCTCTGGCTCGGCCTGGCGCCGCTTCGGCTGTGGTCTCGCAGGTGGCGGCCATCGCGATGCGGGCGACGCTGCCTGCCGCCTGGAGGCCGCGTTTGGGACGCCTGGAGGTGCTTCTGTTTCGGACGGGCTGGTCCCGAGGCCCCGGCAGGGGTGCGTCGTGGTCGCGGTGGTGCGGGTGGCTGCCTGGGTGGTGCCCCCACTACTGGAGCTGCAGGGGCCGGGTGGGTGACGACGGCCAGATCTGGATCTAGGCCGGCGGGCCTAGATCTTGGTCTGGTGGGCCTGAGGGATGGTGGCCAGATCTGGGCGGGCAGCCTAGGTTAGGTCCAGGTTGGGCCCAGCCACTGTCCCTGTATCCCTACCCCACTCTCGACACTCTGTAGGTCTGGGTCGGTGTTTGACTACTGCCGGGTGTCGTCCTTGCCGGTGCGCCGGGAGGGGTTCCCGGGGCCGGTGCATGCTTGCCGGGGTAGGCAGCATGTTTTCCCCCGACCCTCGGGTAGGTCGGGGATGCGGCTGTGTTTTCGGCTGGATCCGCTCTACGCCCTCGCGTTGGCGTCCGGATTTTGGTTTGGTTGGATCTCGGTGAAAGCTGCTCTTGGCGTAGGCTAAGGTCGGTGAAGGCGTCACCTCCGGGTGTCGTTCCCTTGTTGAAGGCGTCCCGATGGTGATCCCCTGGGCCAGCTAATGGATTCCGTCCCTCCGTCCCAAGTTGTTCCCTGGGTGGTCTCACTTCGGGTTAGTCTCTCTAGTAGTGGCCTGTGGAGCACCCCGTGTCCTCTCGCTGGTGTCGCAGTCCTCGCATTCCATCGGCCTGGCTACATTTACACGGTAGGGCCGCGGTAGCTGATGTCGCCTCTAGCTCCTTGGAGGGCTCAACTATGGGGGCATATGGTCGTAGCTATTACCGGTGGGCTCTTCCCAATGCCAGGGGAAGGTGGTTATGTCTGGGTCTGGTCCTAGCCCGAGCTCCGGAGGTGGTGGGTCCGGGTCTAGGTTAAAACTTTGCAGGACCTCAGTCCTTGCCGACAACGACGACGCGTGTTTGCACCATTCACCTTCTTGGAGGCGTCGCCGCAAGACCCCCCTCCTTTGGCTCCTCAAGATCTGCTAGGTGGCTTCCCGTTGCCGAGTCCCCCGTGGGCTGCTGTCTTGGTGCGGTGGAGGTTTGTTGATGTGGATTTGGTCATGATCACTCCGGTGCAATAGAAGACAAAGCTCCCTCATCTTGGACCATCTGGCCCTCCGGCTTGACATTTTCTGTGTTGACTTTTGTTGTGTGCTGTGGTGGGCACTTTCGGGGCATGAGTGTTGTAACTCATGGTGTAACTCCTAGCCGGTCGTTGGTTTCGTTAATTCAAAGTTGGGTTCATTTCGAGCCTTCCGTCTAAAAAAAAGTTAAAGAAGATATCTGTGCTGTTTCCAGTTTCATCTTTGACATGTCTAGTATACTGAATTCTATTCTCTGCATTCATATGAATGAGCTATAATTCAAAAAGCAAAGAGAGTGTAAATATGTTGACCAATTGTTAGGTGAACCGGTCACACTGGTTTAGAAGTAATACAAACACAACACACACCGTGACCAATTGTTTGGTGAGACGGTTACAACAATCAGGAGTGATACAAACTTACTTAAAACAAAAGGTAGACTTCACTAAAAACAAAAGGTATACTTCACTATCTTGGTTACAGACACACAAGGAAACATAACAGTGCCATTCAATAGAAAGCGCATCACTTAATAGAACCTCCAGTCTTTGGAGCTGCCCCTAACTTGTTTGGATAGGTCAAGAATCGGGCACTTGCAACCATTGTCGGTGCAAATTTGTTTTAAATCCGCCAATCACAGTGGAAACATCTTGATTTGTAATGTAATTGGCATGACTTGTTTTACTAATCCAAAAGGACTTGGTACATACTCAATCATTGTAGCTGAATTTAGATTACAGGAAAACCACTTATTTTGAAGCTGAACAGTTTCGGTGACCACACATCCCACTGAACCATACTCAGGTGTGCATTGAATAAGCTTCAACACTACCTTGTTAATCTAGTCCTCTACTATGTATTGAAATAGACAACATCAAATAGACAACATCTTATACAATGATATAAAAGGTGTTGGACCACGTAGAGATAAAACAAAATTTTCCTACGCGGTGATCCCAAGATCTAGCTGAGATAGAAGGCCACGAGGATTACCACTAGACGCGGTTGCGGAACTGATGAAGCGTGTCACTTGATGCAGTACAGTCGCCACAATTCGATCCAATCCACCATCGTCGAAGTGCTGATTGTACAACACCTACACCAGTATCTACATGTACGAGGAGGAGCGCCAGTGGTGGACTATTAGGTCCGATACGACTGAACTAAACTGGAGCTAGGGTTTCCAACACATGGAATGATCTAACCGTGCCCCTTGGGCATCTGCGCCCTAGTATATATAGGGAGTGAAAGTGGGCTCCATTCACTTGTGGCCCATTCACTAAAAGGCCGATATTAGTCTCTATGAGTCCAACTTACTCACTCGGTCCGTGTTCGATTCGGTTCCAACCCAAACTTGCTCCCGCTCTTAAGTGTGTGATCCGACAGCTCATGGTGACCTAGATACGATTCGAGTCTTACTAGTTATGATCAGTCAACAACGGCTCCTAGCAGAACATGCCGACTCCCATGTACAAAAAGTCATGATGACATACCTTCCAATGCGACTTGCGTCTGAGTCCCTTTTGCCTCACGATACATCTTGTCAAGATATAGGCGAATAATCATCATGCTTCAAATATCTCAACTCTCTTCTCGATCCGAGATAAGTGATTCATCCGACTAACTCTTAGTCGGCCGCCTCGGTTAACACTTAAACAAGTTGTGCATGACCATGCTTTCTGAATCATATCTTCTGAGAGGGCCCAGAGAATATCTTTCCAGTCGGAGAGGGAAAATCCCATCTTGGTCATTCACATCACGCAACTTGATTCTCAGCCGACCCGAACTCTGCCTTTATAACTTCCCTTTGATGGAACAATGTTTGACAAAACCTAAATCGGTGATCCACAAGTTAGATTGTGCAATAACCTCAGGTCTAAGGATTATATTGATTGAGACATACAAATAGCGACTTGTTCATTGTATCTCAATATGGGTCAATCCGACTCGTTAAACTCTTTAGCCGAATCCGTGCAAGTCGGAATAGCATCATATGTTGGGTCCGCAGCCTAGAAAACAAAAAATTTCCTACGATGAGAACTATACGCTAAGATCTATCTACTAGATACAGAGCAACGGGTGGACATACATCCATGGAGAACTTACCGTCGAAGACAACGAGTTTTGTTAACGAGTAGGAACTCGTGGTTGATGTAGTCATACGCTTGCCGATCTCAAGATCGTGTGGAAGTCCGAGCGCCGCAAATCAGCAGCGCATCCGTCCTCGCACACACGTTCAAGCCACCGGATAACCTCCACCTCCTCGCTCCAGTGAATCAGCAGAAGCAGCAACTCCTTCCAGACGCAAGGCCACCGGGAACATGTATCTCGCTAATCCGAGACCATGGGGGAATATCTAGAGGGGGAGAGAGATCCTTCACGAGGAGGTGTCGTTTGTGAGAGGGGAGAGGGGGGCTTTATATAGGAGGGAGGGAGACCCCTCCCCTCCCATAGCCGGCACATGAGGGGGGACTCCTCCCCTCCTTCATTCATGTGGTGAACCTCCACTCACATAAACATGGCCTCTACCTAAAATCCCACTCACATGTATTTAATTTCCACCAAATTAAATGCAACTCTTAATTAATAAAACTCTTTTATTTATTTTATTCAGAATTTTGTTAATTACTTTAATTAACAAACATTCACATAAAACCCCTTGCAACATTTCAATATCACATGCAGAACCACTTTCTGCAATTTCACCCGAAACAATTCCGGTTTCTATTGAAACAATTCCTGTTTCTATCGAAACATTTCCTGCGCTTTGCAAACCTTTTGTCTGGAACATATGTGCTCCTAAATAGTGTCCGGCAACCCTTAAGTGTGTCACCCTATGGTTCGTGAATAATGCAGACATGATTGAGACTCCTCTCAGATCAATAATCAGAAGCGGGACCTGGAGATCCATACTGACTCCTGCATATTCAACGATGACTTCTGTGATTGTGAGAACCTTTAACGTCAGCAATTTAATCCCTTTGTCTCATGATATAATACATGTCCGAGATTCGATCATCGGTATCCAAATACCTAGTTTGATCTCGTTACCGACATGCACTCTTTTCTCGTTCCCGTGATATAACATTCTAGTGATCACATCACTTGCTCGCAAGCTATCTTAATGTGATATCACCGAGAGGGCCTAGAGTATATATATCCATCATCGGGATTGACAAATTCCACTCTTGATCCATGAGCCTCAACATAACACCTTCATAGCACTGAACCCACCTTTATGGTCACCCTGTTACGGTGTGACGTTTGATGTTATCAAGATACTCTTCCGGTGTTAGCAATTAACATGATCTCATGGTCTAAGGACTAAGACTACTTTGTATGATGTTATAGCAATATAAACATAATGACTTAATCGTATTGCTATACTTCGGATGAATGTTCATCACATCATTTCACAAATGCTGTGACCTTGTTATTAACAACATCCAATGTCCATGATCAGGAAACCTTGATCATCTTGTTAATCAACAAGCTAGTCTATAAGAGAGGCATAACTAGGAACCCTTTTGTTTATTAAACACACATGTATTGATGTTTCCTATCAATACAATTATAGCATGCAAAATAAACATCTATCATATACAAGGAATACATAATAACAACTTTATTCTTGCCTCTCAGGGAATATTTCCTTTAGTCTCCCACTTGCACTAGAGACAATAATCTAGTTTATATAGTGATAAATCTAACACCCATGGAGTTCTGTTGTTGATCATGTTTTGCCCTAGGGAGTACTTTAGTCAACGGATCTGCTACATTCAGGTCCGTGTGCATTTTACAAATCTTTATATATCCATCCTTGACATGCTCTCGGATGGAGTGAAACCGGCGCTTAATATGCTTGGAATTGTTGTGAGACCTTGGTTCCTTGGCGTTGGCTATGGCTCCATTATTGTCATAATAGATCACCATTGGGTCCAACGCACTAGGAACCACACCTAGTTCCGTTATGAACTCCTTCATCCAAACCGCTTCCTGCGCCGCTTCTGAAGCAGCAACATATTCCGCCTCCGTCGTTGATGCAGCCACCACAGGTTGTTTGGAGCTCCTCCAACTAACTGCTGCTCCGTTCAAGAGAAATACGTATCCAGATTGAGACTTAGAGTCATCTGGATCAGTGTCAAAGCTAGCATCAACATAACACTTAACGACTAGCTCTTCTTCACCTCCGTATACAAGAAACATATCCTTAGTTTTTGACCGCTATCCAGTGTTCCGAACCTGGATCAGATTGGTACCTACTAGTCAAACTAATAGCATGTGCCACATCCGGTCTTGTACATAGCATGGCATACATTATAGAGCCTATGGCTGAGGCATAGGGGATCTTATCCATTATCTCTCTTTCTTCCGCCGTAGCCGGACTTTGAGTCTTACTCAATGTCTTGCCTTGCAACATAGGTAAGTACCCCTTCTTACTTCCATCCATATTAAACTTCTTTAATACCTTATCAAGGTATGTACTCTGCGATAACCCAATTAGGCGTCTTGATCTATCTCTATAGATTTTAATGCCTAATATATATGAAGCTTCACCAAGGTCCTTCATCGAAAATTTGCTGTTTAGATAACTTTTAACACTGTTTAAAAGATCTATATCATTTCCAATCAATAATATGTCATCCACATATAATATCAGAAATGCCACATTGCTCCCACTCACTTTCTTGTAAATACAAGACTCTCCATAAGTTTGGACAAATCCAAACTCTTTGATCACCTCAGCAAAGCGGAGATTCCAACTCCGGGATGCTTGCTTCAGTCCATAGATGGATCGCTGAAGTTTGCACACCTTATCAACATCCTTAGGATCGACAAAACCCTTAGGTTGTATCATATACAACTCTTCTTCAATATTACCATTGAGGAACGCAGTTTTGACATCTATCTGCCATATTTCATAATCAAAATATGCAGCAATTGCTAACATAATCCTAACCGACTTAAGCATCGCTACGGGAGAGAATGTCTCATCGTAGTCAACTCCTTTAATTTGTCGAAACCCCTTTGTGACAAGTCGAGCCTTATAGATGGTTACATTACCATCAGCATCAGTTTTTCTTTTGAAAATCCATTTATTCTCAACGGTCTTTCAATCGTGAGGTAAGTCCACCAAGGTCCAAACCTAGTTTTCTTACATGGATTCCATCTCGGATTTCATGGCTTCTAGCCATTTGTTGGAATCAGGGCTCATCATCGCTTATTCATACGTCGCAGGGTCATCTATTTCATCAATCATGAAATTCATAACAGGATTGTCGTACAGTTGAGGAGCTGTACGTGTCCTGCTTGACCTGCGAGGTTCGGTAGTGTCCTCTTTCGGAGTTTCATGATCAATATCATTAGCTCTCTCTTCATTAGGTGAAGTCAACTCCGAAACAACTTCCGGTGCTGCGCTACTCGCCATTTCATGAAGTGAAGGTTCAATAACCTCTTCGAGTTCTACCTTCCGACTACTCACACCTTTCGCAAGAAACTCCTTCTCAAGAAAGGATCCATTCTTGGCAACAAAAACCTTTCCCTCGGATCTGTGATAGAAGGTATACCCAATCGTTTCCTTAGGGTATCCTATGAAGACGCATTTTTCCATTTTGGGTTCGAGTTTATCCGGTTGAAGTTTCTTCACATAAACATCGCATCCCCAAACTTTAAGAAATGACAGCTTAGGTTTGTTTCCAAACCATAATTCATACAGTGCCTTTTCAACGGATTTAGATGGTGCCCTATTTAAAGTGAATGCAGCGGTTTCCAGTGCATAACCCCAAAATGACAGTGGCAAGTCAGTCAGAGACATCATAGATCGAACCATATCCAATAAAGTATGATTACGACGTTCTGACACACCATTACGTTGTGGTGTTCCGGCAGGCGTGAGTTGTGAAACTATTCCACAGTCTTTCATATGTGTGCTAAACTCGTAACTAAGATACTCTCCTCCACGGTCGGACCGCAGAAATTTGATCTTTCTGTTATGATGATTTTCCTCTTCATTCTGAAATTCTTTGAACTTTTCAAAGGTTTCAGACTTATGTTTCATCAAACAGATATACCCGTATCTACTCAAATCATCCGTGAAAGTAACAAAATAACGATATCCACCTCGCGCCGACACACTCATTGGTCCACACACATCAGTATGTATGATTTCCAATAAATCTGTCGCCCGTTCCATTGAATCGGAAAAACGGCGTTCTAGTCATCTTGCCCATAAGGCATGGCTCACATGTATCAAATGATTCAAAATCAAGTGATTCCAAAAGTCCATCAGAATGGAGTTTCTTCATGCGTTTAACGCCAATATGACCTAGACGGCAGTGCCACATCTATGCAGATATATCATTATCAAGTTTAATCCTTTTAGCATCAACATTATGAATATGCGTAATACTCCACAGTCTTTCATATGTGTGATAAACTCATAACTAAGATACTCTCCTCCACGGTCGGACCGCAGAAATTTGATCTTTCTGTTACGATGATTTTCCACTTCATTCTGAAATTCTTTGAACTTTTCAAAGGTTTTAGACTTATGTTTCATCAAACAGATATACCGATATCTACTCAAATCATCCGTGAAAGTAACAAAATAACGATATCCACCTCGCGCCGACACACTCATTGGTCCACACACACAGTATGTATGATTTCCAATAAATCTGTCGCCCGTTCCATTGAACCGGAAAAACGGCGTTCTAGTCATGTTGCCCATAAGGCATGGCTCACATGTATCAAATGATTCAAAATCAAGTGATTCCAAAAGTCCATCAGAATGGAGTTTCTTCATGCGTTTAACGCCAATATGACCTAGACGGCAGTGCCACATCTATGCATATATATCATTATCAAGTTTAATCCTTTTAGCATCAACATTATGAATATGCGTAATACTACTATCGAGATCCAACAAAAATAAACCATTCAACACAGGTGCATGACCATAAAAGATATTATTCATATAAATCGAACAACCATTGGTTTTAGACTTAAACGAATAACCACTTTGCATCAAACACGATCCGGATACAATGTTCATGCTCAGTGCAGGCACCAAATAACAATTATTCAGGTTTATAACTAATCCCGATGGCATATGGAGAGGCAGCGTTCCGACGGCGATCACATCAACTCTTGATCCATTGCCGACCCGCATCGTGACCTCATCCCTTGCTAGTTGTCGCTTGTTCCGCAGCCCCTGAACTGAGTTACATATATTAGCAACCGATCCCGTATCAAATACCCAGGTGCTACTGCGAGTACTAGTCAAGTACACATCAATAACATGTATATCACATATACCTTTGTTTGCCTTGCCGGCCTTCTTGTCCGCCAAATACTTGGGGAAGTTGCGCTTCCAATGGACAGTCCCCTTGCAATAGTAGTACTCGGTGTCAGACTTAGGGCCAGCTCAGGGTTTCTTTTCAGGCGCGGCAACAGATTTGCCGCCCTTCTTTCCCTTCTGCTTGCCTTTCTTGTCCTTCTTGAAACCGGTAGTCTTATTGATCATCAACACTTGATGTTCTTTCCTAATCTCCACTTCTACAGTCTTAAGCATTGACAGAAGCTCGGGAAGAGACTTATTCATGCCCTGCATTATAGTTCATCACGAAGCTCTTGTAGCTAGGTGGCAGAGATTGGAGAACACGATGTATGCCTAAGTCAATGGGAATCGTTATTCCCAAGGACACAAGCTTATCGGCGTACCTAGACATTTTGAGTAAGTGCTCACTAACGGAGTTGTTCTCTTCCATCATGCAGCTAAAGAACTTTTCAGAAGCATTATAACTCTCTACAGTAGCATGGGTATCGAAAATCATTTTCAATTCTCCCATGGTATCAAAGGCATTGCCATTTTCGAAACGTTTTCGAAGTTCTGGCTCTAGCCCATACTGTATGCCGCAATGAACTAAGTTGTGGTCCTCCTGACGAGTTATATAGACGTTCTTTTCCTCGTCAGGGGCATCAAGAGCTGGTGGGGGGCCTAGCGACGCCCCTAGCACATATTGCTTTTGTGCAGCAGTGAGGAGAATCCTCAAATCCATAGCCCAGTTGGTGAAGTTGCTACCATTTGCAGCAAGCTTCTCTTTCTCCATGAACACATTGAAATTAAAAGCAGGTGGTGCCATCTACAACAGAATTTGTAAAATATATTTAGACTAAGTTTATGATAGATTGAGTTCAACTAATCCAAATTACTAATGAACTCCCACTCAAAAACGACATCCCTCGTGTCCTTTTGGTGATTACATGAACCAAATCCACTACACCAAGTCCGATCATCACGTGAGTCGGTGTAGCTTCAAAGACGAGCATCTATATGGGAATCATATCAACTATATGACTCATGCTTAACCTTTCAGTCCGTGTTCCGAGGCCATGTCTGTACATGCTAGGCTCGTCAAGTAAGAACCTTAGTATTCACGTGTGTAAAACTGTCTTACACCCGTTGTATGAAAGCGTAGAGTCGAGAACACCCGATCATCACGTGATGCCTCAAAACACGATCCATAAAACGGTGCATACTTAAGGAAGAACACATTTTATCTTGATATCTAAATGAGGGATCATCTTATAATGCTACCAAAAGCGCCAAACTAGCAATATAAGATGCTAACATCTAATGTGTGAAGTGAGGTGATATGGTCCATGCATTTGATCTCTATCATTTGCATCGTGGTATGATCTCTATCATTCCTTTGTGTGTAAGGCCAAGGTCTATGGAACTTACACGTTAAGTGAGTTGTAAGAGTATCTATCATACATCTACTTACAACAATACCATATCAAGACACTAGCCCAGCAACGATCTAAACTAGACGCCTCTAATTTATCAATTGCAAGTTTTATGTGGCTTAGGGCTTTCGGAGATAGAACCGGTCTTACCTACGAACATGAACCACAACGAGGATAACCAAGTTATTAGCAACTCGTTGTAAATCAGATATTGACTATAGTAGGAGAGACAGACACCTGCTAGCTACTTATGCAAAACTAGTTGCATGTCAGTCGTGGAACCGGTCTCATATACGATGACATGTAAGGTTGGTCCGGGCCACTTCATCCCACTATGCCACCAATATCCAAAGTACATAGAAGATGCAATAACATGATCATCATCGCCCACATATAAACATATGTGTACTACCCGTGCAAAGCACCTACGCATAGATCAGGCTCTGATACCACTGTTGGGTCCGCAGCATAGAAAACAAAAAATTTCCTACGGTGTGAACTACACGCCAAGATCTATCTACTAGGTACAGAGCAACGGGTGGACATACATCCATGGAGAACTTACCCTCGAAGACAACGAGTTTTGTTAACGAGTAGGAACTCATGGTTGATATAGTCGTACGCTTGCCGATCTCAAGATCGTGTGGAAGTCCGAGCGCCGCAAATCAGCAGCGCATCTGTCCTCGCACACACGTTCAAGCCACCGGACAACCTCCACCTCCTCGCTCCAGCGAATCAGCGGAAGCAGCAACTCCTTCCAGACGCAAGGCCACCGGGAACATGTATCTCGCTAATCCGAGACCATGGGGGAATATCTAGAGGGGAGAGAGATCCTTCACGAGGAGGTGTCGTTTGTGAGAGGGGAGAGGGGGGCTTTATATAGGAGGAAGGGAGACCCCTCCCCTCCCATAGCCGGCGCATGAGGGGGGGACTCCTCCCCTCCTTCATTCATGTGGTGAACCTCCACTCACATAAACATGGCCTCCACCCAAAATCCCACTCACATGTATTTAATTTCCACCAAATTAAATGCAACTCTCAATTAATAAAACTCTTTTATTTATTTTATTCAGAATTTTGTTAATTACTTTAATTAACAAACATTCACATAAAACCCCTTGCAACATTTCAATATCACATGCAGAACCACTTTCTGCAATTTCACCCGAAACAATTCTGGTTTCTATCGAAACAAGTCCTGTTTCTATCGAAACATTTCCTGCGCTTTGCAAACCTTTTGTCTGGAACATATGTGCTCCTAAATGGTGTCCAGCAACCCTTAAGTGTGTCACCCTACGGTTCGCGAATAATGCAGACATGATTGAGACTCCTCTCAGATCAATAATCAGAAGCGGGACCTGGAGATCCATACTGACTCCTGCATATTCAATGATGACTTCTGTGATCGTGAGAACCTTTAACATCAGCAATTTAATCCCTTTGTCTCATGATATAATACAAGTCCGAGATTCGATCATCGGTATCCAAATACCTAGTTTGATCTCGTTACCGACATGCACTCTTTTCTTGTTCCCGTGATATAACATTCTAGTGATCACATCACTTGCTTGCAAGCTATCTTAATGTGATATCACCGAGAGGGCCCAGAGTATATCTATCCGTCATTGGGATTGACAAATTCTACTCTTGATCCATGAGCCTCAACATAACACCTTCATAGCACTAAACCCACCTTTATGGTCACCCTGTTACGGTGTGACATTTGATGTTATCAAGATACTCTTTCGGTGTTAGCAATTAACATGATCTCATGGTCTAAGGATTAAGACTACTTTGTATGATGTTATATCAATATAAACATAATGCTTTGATCGTAATGCTATACTTCGGATGATTGTTCATCACATCATTTCACAAATGCTGTGACCTTGTTATTAACAACATCCAATGTCCATGATCAGGAAACCTTGATCATCTTGTTAATCAACAAGCTAGTCTATAAGAGAGGCATAACTAGGAACCCTTTTGTTTATTAAACACACATGTATTGATGTTTCCTATCAATACAATTATAGCATGCAAAATAAACATCTATCATATACAAGGAATACATAATAACAACTTTATTATTGCCTCTCAGGGCATATTTCCTTCATCATCATGCCCATGACAAGTGGAACCGAGTCATCAGCCGACTTTCACATTAGTCTAAGTTGTGTGTCCAACACAACCTCAATGGCCAAGGATATTTAGTATGAACAACATGAATATATAGTTCCACAACTAAATCACATATTCAATGATATACATCAGAAGTTCATACAAGAACAACTGAATAACTTTATGAATACATGATTGCCTCTAGGGCATATTCTCAACAGTCTCCCACTTGCACTAGAGTCAATCATCTGACATCACATGTCTAGGCATCTAATTCCTATAGATCTCAGGTGTGCCTCATACTTCAGATGTGGTAGCGACTTTTTCAGCGGATCCACAATGTTTGCATTTGTGTGTACCTTGCATAACTTGGTATCACCTTGATCGAAAAATTGCCGAATTAGATGGTAACACATGAGTATATGTTTGTTCTTCTGGTATTGTCTAGGTTCCTTGGCTTGTGCAATAGCACCATTGTTGTCACAATACATGTCTAAGAAATTGGATGAGCCCTGAGTCACACCAAGATCCATGAGGAAAATCCTCATCCAAACGGCTTTCTTTGTCGCCTCCGAGGCGGCAATATACCCAGCCTCTGTCGTAGATGCAGACACAGTCTCTTGCTTGAAACTCTTCCAGCTCACAGTCCCTCTGTTTATTACAAACACGTATCCGGATTGCGAACGAGAATCATCGGAGTCAGTAAGACAACTCGCATCCGTGTAACCGTTTACACTGAGTTCATCCTCTCCTTTATAAACTAGAAACATATCCTAAGTCCTTCTCAAGTACTTAAGGATATTTTTAGCCGTTGTCTAGTGTATTTATCCAGGGTCAGCCTGGTATCTGCTCACAACACTTAGAGCATAGGAAACATCTGGCGTTGTACAAATCATAGCATACATGATGGATCTGACTGCAGAAACATACAGAATCACACTCATCTGACTTTGCTCATCAGTTGTCGAAGGACACTGAGTCTTGCTAAGTTCTACACCATGGGACATTGGTAAGAACCCCTTCTTATAACCAGGCCTAGCAGAAGCTCCATCTCTTGCTTGCTTTCTACCAATTTTGGATAGTGAGTGCCCCTGCCTCCTGAGTGGCAAGTTTCTCTTTTTGATAGACTGTTTTTGGTCATTTGATGATTCCATGTTAAAAAATTTCAACACTTTGTCCAAATAAGTACTCTGACTCAATCCAATGAGCCGCCTTGATCTTTCTCTATAGATCTAGATTCCTAGTACATACGTCAGCTCACCCAAGTCCTTCATCAAAAAACTCTTTCCCAATGATTCCTTATTTTTTGCAACATCTGGACATCATTTCCAATCAGTAATATGTCATCTACATATAAGATTAGGAAGTTTACTTTGCTCCCACTAAACTTCTTGTATAAACAAGAATCATGATCACTCTTGATGAAGCCAGATGATTTGACTACCTCATCAAAGCGAATATTCCAACTCCGAGATGCCTGCTTCAACCCATAAATGGATTTTTGAATCTTGCATACCTTGTCAGCTTTAGCCGGATCGACAAAACCCTCGGGATGTATCATATACATGTCCTCAATTAAATTTCCATTAAGGAAAGCCGTCTTGACATCCATCTACCATATCTCATAGTCGAAATAGCCTGTTATAGCTAACATGATCCGAACTGGCTTAAGCATCACTACGGGTGAGAAAGTCTTATCATAGTCAACACCTTGAACCTATCGGAATTCTTTTGCGACAAGCGTGCTTTATAGATAGAAATGTTTCCATCCATATCAATTTTCTTCTTAAAGACCAATTTGCACTCTGTGGGTCTTGCACCGTCTGGCAGATCAACCAAGTTCCAAACTTGATTTTCATCCATAGACTTTAACTCGGAGCTTATGGCTCCAAGCCACGACTCGAAATCGGATGGCCCCATCGCTTCCGAATAAGTTGTCGGCTTATCAGTGTCTAACAGTAACACATCACGAAAATTCATGATCTTGCCGACCTTCGCGGTGCAGGTGCAGTTGCTGGCTGAGCCACCACGATCGGCTCAACCTCCAAGGATTTTGCTGACTCGCTACTAGCCGGTACCTCTCTAATTTCTTCGAGTTGCACCACGCTCTCACTGACTCCCCGACTGAGAAAATCTTTCTCAAGGAAGATACCGTTCTGAGCGACAAACACTTTTCCATCTTCTCGATTGTAGAAGTAGTAACCCAAGGTTTCCCTCAGATACCCCATGAAAATACACTTATCTGACTTGGCCGTGATCTTGTTCGACTGAAGTTTCTTTACAAAATCTTTACAACCCCAAATCTTAATAAATGACAAATTCGGCTTCTTGCCAGTCCACATCTCATGCGTTGTCTTCTCTACCATCTTTGGTGTTACTCTTTTTAGTGTGAACGCTGTAGTTTCTAGACAATAACCTCAAAATAATAAAGGTAGCTTCGTCTGACTCATCGATCGTACCATGTCTAACAAGGTCCAATTCCGCTTTTCCGATACACCACTTCTTTGCGATGTTCCTCGTGGAGTGAGTTGGGGAACTATTCAACAACTCTTCAGATAGTCATCAAACTCATGGCTCATGTACTCACCTCCTTGCACTACAACGCGGATCTCGGGCGCTGACGCTTATAGACGCCAAGGCACAGCCTTAGTCGTCGCGCTCGTGTTGACGCGGCAAAAAAATCCGCCAGGAATAACTACGTCGGAGATTCGCGAACGGTGGCAGAGTTTTTACGCGGCACAACGTGATCCGCCGACCTAGCGCTTCAGCGGCATGGCAGAGGATATGCCTCGTTACATTAATGAAGACGGCAGAAATTTGGTGCCGCGTACCCGCGGATTATTTGTCGTGTTACACCTTCCAACATTTAGTGAAACTTAATTACATTAACAATAACTGATTTATTTTGCTAATATAAATAGATTATGGTGCACATTAGTTTAAGTTATAAAATTCCATTTTATTTAAAAACATAAAACTCATTACATTACATTTCATTATTCCACTCTTCTAATGGTTTGATTTTAAAATAGAGGACGATTAGAAAAGTGCAATAATCATTCATCTAACCTAACCACCTAACCTAATTACACTAATTTCTTGTTTGCTTTGTTGATGCGGTGGTGAAGCAGATGACGAAGGCGAAGGCCACCATCTCCCACACAGTGCATGTGCAAGGCCCTATCCATCTTCCTTGAGGTGAATCTGCAGGCATCGCCACCATCTTCCTCCTAGTGGATCTTCAGGGCCTCACCAACATCTTCCGCAGGGTGGATCTGCCCGCGGTCGATCTTTGACATGGTGGATCTGCCCGCGGTCAATATTCCGAACGATGGATCTTCTCGCGGTTGATCTGCCAATGGTTGATCTTCAACATGGTGGATCTGCTTGCTGCCCATAGTGGATCTACCCACGGTTGATCTTCCGCGTGGTGGATCTGCCCGCGGTCGATTTGCTCGCGGATCTAACTCATACAGATACGGGATAAAAGAAGAGAATAAGATGGAGTAAGAAAATTTCTGATTGAGATAATGGGGAGATCCAGGAGTACGGCGGCTGCCGAGTGAAGGAAGGATTTCCTGTATTATATATAGGAACTAGGTTTGGGTTTGGGGATTAGGGTTTCTGATGGGCCTTTAGGTTATGTGACACAACATTATGGGACACGGTAGCTCTGAGGGCCCATAGTAGGATAATCCGATGCTCACTTGTTAGTGAGACATGCTAGTGAGTGGGAGAACTAAATTTTGTCGAAAATACACATAAATGTAATACATATTGCTACCTAAATTGAAAAGTTATATTACTCATAAGTAAGCTGATCTAGAGTTTCTGCAAGCGGCTCCAACGCATCAGCCATAGACGCGCACGTCACCTTAATCGCCCTTATCACATGATCCACCTTGTCCTCTGGTTCCTTCTTCACTTGCATCACCGTTTCCTCATAGTCAGAGTCAGACAATTTAGACAAGTTGTGGATGGTGTCATTCCACAAGGCCACCAACACACTTGCAGCTTTGGCGAGTGTTCTTTATCAATATAAAATATGAAGTCGCACTTCGATTGCTCGTGATGACACCCGAGGAACTTGCGGCCAGTGTTCATGCCCTCGTATGCGATTAGGCAACATGGCTGTAGGCCGCACTTGCAAAGTAGATCAGAGTTCAATTTGAAGATACCGATCCGTCCATCTACTTTCAAATCGATCCACCTCGACACCAAGCCCTGATCGAGAAAACCCCAAACTAGTGTTGACATAGGAGATAAAAGAAATACGCAATTAAATTACATAAGCACGGACTTCGTCATCGCCCTGAATGCATCCATGATGCAGGATCTCGCAACCTCTTTCGTGCTCAATACCTTGAGGATTCTGCATCTTGATGTCACCGCCGGTAACCGCCTCTACAGTCCCCTCCGTGCGCTAGTGAAAGCTGTAGGAAGAGGGTGTGTGGATGTGGATGTAGCGTATATACTACTAGAGAAGAGAACAATTCGGCCCTGGTGGGTTACACCAGTCAGTGAGACCAGCCTGACCAGTCAACAACGTGGAACACACTTTCCTGCGGCACTACAATGCAAAGTGCACTAAAATATGCCCTCGTCCATCTACTGCGGCATTACAATGCGCCGGCCTAACCGGACAATGACCATGACACCAAAAGCTACCGGTATCCTGTGTGCCTAGGCGTATAATTGGCCACCGCAGAAAAATGGTGCTGCGATTGCTCATCCGCCGGGTATCCAACTATTGCAGGTACTTTTCGCTTATGCCGCCCCAAAAATTCGCTGGGTATGAGGGTATTTTTGTAGTGTCAGTCTGACCGGAGAATTTTTATTTTCTTGCCGAGTTGATTCTATACCTCATTCTGGAATTTCTTGAATTCAAAGGCTTCCGACTTATTTTTTATCAAGTAGATCCATACCTACTCAAATCATTAGTGGAGGTAATGAAGTACTCATAACCACCTCTGGTTGTTGTGCTCATCGGGCCACATACATCACTATGTACTAGTCCCAATAAGTCGGATGCCCTCTCACAACTCTTTGCAAAAGGTGCCTTTGTAATTTTGCCGAGTAGGAAAGATTCGCATGTCTCGAACAACTCCAAGTCGAACAAAGTTAGAAGTCCATCATCATGGAGCTTCTTCATGCATTTCCAACTTATATGACCAAGCCGACAGTGCCAAAAGTAAGTCATATTCAGATCATTTAGTTTCAACATTTTCACATTTATGTTATAGACCAACTCACCATCAAGATTCAAAATAAATAACCCATCCTAGATGGGTGCAAATCCGTGAAACTTATCATTCAAATACAAAGAACAACCATTATTCTTAATATTCGACTCATAGCCTTGTCTCATCAAACATGAGATAGAAATAATGTTTCGACTAAGAAGTAGAACACAATAACAATTATTCATCTCTATTAAGAAACCGGAAGGTAAATGAATTTGCATCTTGCCTACTTCCAACGCAACGACTCTCGCCTTATTATCGACTCGAATGTCAACCTCGCCTCTCGCCATGCTCTTAGTTCTTACCAGTCCCTACAACGAGTTGCAGATGTGAATAACTAATCCAGTATCATATACCCCAAGAACTATTAGGTGCATCGGCAAGATAAATGTCTATAATATTGAAAACAAGCGTACTTGAGCCGGAATTCACACCTCCACTCTTGGCTTTGTCAGCCAGATGCTTGCTTCAATTCCTCTTCCAGTGGTCATCCGCCTTACAATAGAAGTAGGTGGATCTGACTGAAGGAGATGTCTTAGTACCCGATGAAGTGCTTGGGGCTAGGTCCTGAACCTTGCCTCTCGACTTAGCCTTCTTCTTCTTAGTCCAAGAATTCTTCTTAAACTTAGCCTTATTTTGCACCATCAACACTTGACTGACGCCTTTCTTGAGATCCGTCTATGCCTACTAGAGCATCCCATGTAGTTCAGTGATCTTATTATCCATACCATACATGTGGTAGTTCAATATGAACAGACCATATGCACTAGGAAGAGAATTATGTCTGTAGCGAACTCTTCGCTAATGGGGTAGCCCGGCCTTTCCAGAGACTGCATGTAACCAACCATCTTTATCACACGCAGACTCATCGGATCGCCATCCTTAAGCTTACGACTCAGCAACGCTTGAGAGACTTGATACCTCTCGGTCTTTGACTAAGCCCGGAATATACTTTTGAGGCTTTTGATCATATCGTAGGCCTCAACATTCTCGAACTGTTGCTGCAAGTCCGGTTCCATGTGAGAAACCATAAGACAACTAATTTCCGTGGACTCATCACAAGTCCGATGGTAGGCATTGGTGGCAGCGACAGTCGCATTCTCATTCAGATCATCTAGAAGTGGGTTGTCTAGGACATGGTCCATCTTTTCTGATTTTAGAACAATTCTCGGATTATGATACTAGTTGGTGAAATTAGTTCCATTAAGCTTATCTTTCTCTAGGATAGTTCTCAACACAAAACTAGAAATCTGAGGGAGACTGCTAGGTGCCATGGTTCTGCAATAGAAAATATGCAAAACACTTAAGGCATGTATCCATAAAAGAGAAAGCATATTAAATATTTTAATACTTATGCTCCCACTAGAACCAACACCCGTCCGATGGTTACTTAGTGCTTCAGGATCCTAAATAAGCAAGCCGACTAGTGAGATTTAGCATCACCGCTAGTCATCAAGTGATCTAGGTAGACAACTCCTTGTCAATTGTATCTCATACGAGTCCTGTTGGTCTGGTGGCATCACATGCCCCAACTCCCGTATGACTTTTCTCCGAGCCCCACTACCGTTGTGATAGACCCGTCTAGATTACCGAGTGCTTACGCTATAAGAGTCTGACTCAAACCCACCTAGTCAGAAAGAATTGATCACACCTCAATTTTATGAGCCCACTACCATAAATGTCCGACTTGTGATGGTGCAATACCGGCGGGAAAACCGACTATACCTTCTTTGAGGGATTACTTTCTACCAACTATCTAATAGAGGTAATATAGAGACATAACAATAACACAAATAAAGCAATTATAATGTGAAATTTTATGGCTCTCTTCATGGCGATATCCATCTCCACAAAGCTTGTAATTCGACTCATGCCAACTCTTATCACGTGCCGCCTTACTCCATGTAGTCGACTTGTACATCGACTTACATGCCATCCAGGTTCTCTAAACAGCTACACTAGCTAGTAAAGTAAATTACCTAAAGAATCCGACATGTGGGTCATTTATACAATAAAATAACAACACCTAGGCTCTAGCCGACTGACAAAATTCGTGATACGGAGATCACGTATGGATTATACACATCACATGCACATCAGCCATATCATTCACAACATCATCCTACAAAAACAAGTTATGCATACATATGATATTTACCGGTGTTGTAAAAGTTGCAATGACATCTAAAGCGGTATAGGGTGAAGCCGGCGGTCCCTCGCGTGTGCGGGTAGCGCCCGGCTATTTTGCCAAAAAACACAGATCTCATTTGCATTCCAAATATGGATTTCTTAATAGAATAAAAGAGTTTTACCCAAATCTGATCCGTACTATGATTAGATAAAACTCTTTGATCTTCGATCATCGCACCTGGATTTGCGTGTCACAGTCTACCCCGATAGCGGAAGCTGGCCGATATGGGTATGTTGTTCCACGACCTCAGCAGTATGATCCCGGAAACCAGATCATCCATCTGCCCGAGTACAGTTGATCCAATCAACCTCACACTATAATGATATATCTCATAGATCAACCACCAAAACAACAATAGATCCAATCTAACGCCAACTATATATCACTTATGCACGATCTCAAGCCTAAAACCAGAAGCTATCGCTCTGATACCACTGTTGGACCACGTAGAGATAAAAAAAATTTCCCTACACGATGATCTCAAGATCTAGAGGTAGAAGGCCACGAGGATTACCACTAGACGCGTGGTTGTGAAACTGATGAAGCGCGTCACTTGATGCAGTGCAGTCCCCACGATCCGATCCAATCCATGATCGTCGAAGTGCTGATCGTACATCACCTCTGCCAGTATCCACATATATGAGGAGGAACATTGGCGGTGGACTGCTAGGTCTGGTACGACGGCTGGAGTGAACTGGAGCTAGGGTTTCCAACGCATGGAATGACCTAACCATGCCCCTTGGGCATCTTCGCCCCAATATATATAGGGAGTGAAAGTGGGCTCCACTCACTTGTGGCCCATTCACTAAAAGGCCTATATTAATCTCTACGAGTCTAACTCACTGACTCAGTCCATGTACGATTTGGGTCCAACCCAAACAGATTTCCAGTTCGGGTCCAACCCAAACTTGCTCCCGCTCTTAAGTGTGTGACCGGACATGCTCATGGTGACCCAGACATGATTCGAGTCTTACTCATTATCAATCAGTCGACAACGACTCCTAGCAGAATGTGCCAACTCCCAAGTACCAAAGAGTCATGATGACATACCTTCTAATGTGACTTGTGTTCGAGTCCCTTTTGCCTCACGATACATCTTGTCAAGCTATAGGCGAATAATCGTCATCCTTCAAATAGCTCAACTCTCTTCTCGATCTGAGATAAGTGATTCATCCGACTAACTCTTAGTTGGCCGCCTCGGTTAACACTTAACTGAGTCGTGCATGACCATGCTTTCTAAATCATATCTTCCGAGAGGGCCCAGAGAATATCTCTCTAGTTAGAGGGGTAAAATCCCATCTTAGTCATCCACATCACGCAACTTGATTCTCAGCCAACTCGAACTTTGCCTTTAGAACTGCCCTTTGACGGAACAAGTGACAGAACCTAAGTCGGTGATCCACAAGTCAGATTGTGCAATCAGCTCAGGTCTAAGGATTACATTGATTGAGACATACAAATGACGAGGTATTCGTTGTATCTCAATATGGGTCAATCTGACTCGCTAAACTCTTTAGCCAAATCCGTGCAAGTCGGAATAGCATCACCATGCCCATGACAAGTGGAACCGAGTCATCATCAGACTTTCACATTAGTCTAAGTTGTGTGTCCAACACAACCTCAATGACCAAGGATATTTAGTATGAACAACATGAATATATAGTTCCACAACTGGATCACATATTCAATGATATACATCAGAATTTCATACAAGGACAACTTAATAACTTTATGAATACATCGGGAATAACATCATACATGATTACCTCTAGGGCATATTCCAAACAAAAGGATAATCTCGATCGATGTATAGCAAGAATGCATTGTCATTTAGCATCGTAACACGAACCCAGACATGCACATCTGATTCAATAAATTCACAAACATGCTCCAAATCTACCATGTAAGAATTGGGTTCATGATGTAGAACTACTGTAGAAAAGTATTTCTAAATAGCTGCATGGTCAAGCAATGTTGTTGAGATATAAAACTCAGATGGATGGACCATATATGTTGTAGATACAATAGGCACACTGGCATATCTACACCTCATAATTCCATGGAGGTACTATGCTTTCTCCACAATTACAATATATTTGCTTAAAAATAGAAATGTTGTTGCCATCGATGAACTAGAAATCTCACCCACATTGGTACCCAGAACCTTGATTACGAAGAAACCCAAATATCAGCTACATGTGTATTTTATGTTATCTTAAGATGCAGTAAAGCAAGATACACAACAAAAAAGGACAACATATTATCATCCATCAATAGGTCAGAAATATGAGAATTTGAAATTCTCGAAGAAACCTACTGATTAGTTTAAGAACCAGCCTCAAAATAAGCAGTGTTCACATGTTTTCTATAGTATGAACGCACTACTTTTGAACTTGAAGTAATAATTGGTCTCCTGGTTTCCAGGCCGAATGTCCTAAACTTAAGTGTGAAAGGAGACATAAGTTCTAGTGCTGCACCTGCATCTCAATACAAAAGACAAAAGTTCCCATTTACTACATGCATAATGACATAATTAATTCCATTTTCGTGTATGCATGTTATGTTCCTGTTTATCTTTGTTTCCTTGATCCCAAAGTAGGAAGAGCATATCCTTAGGCAGAGACTTCGTCGTCACCTAATCTCCATCGAAATAACCAGTTGTGAATAAAATAATATTCATGAGTCATACAAAGGAAACGAAGATACTCAATAATTTATATTTAATCGATCATAACCTCATTCGAGAGTATAGAGAGAACTAAAAGAATCATGTTAACACTCAATCAATCATGCAATACTCACTTTCTCTCTTGTGGTGGTCAATTTTTTGTAAATTGCATTGGTCATCCATAATTAGGTGGTCACCTCACCCAGAACTCAACATCACAGAGTTCCTATTTAGCTAGCCTCTCCTGGTGATGATGCCAATCCCGAGTCAAAAACAATGACACCAACTAATCTCCTGCTATGCATTAAAAATACTAAGCATCACTTGAAGCCCAAGCATGAAATGTCCCCTACAATAGGATGCATTAGAATATCTAAATTGGCAAGCCTATACACATCGCATATAACGATATTAGTATAATACTTTATAGACACTCACACATAAAACAAATAATACATCTTTATCTGCATTCAACCATCCACTCAAGTAATAGAGTCTAGAAAGCTATAATAGAAGCTTGAATTTACAAAGCTTTCCCGTATACCAGCTACAACAAATCACACCATACTTGTTCTTGAATCTTTGTTCTTCTGAATCACAGCTCCCCTTCTGGATCTATTTGGCTGAGGCTCACAGAACAATGTACAACATGAAAAAGATAACAAAAAAGTGAATGGTAGAAGCCTAACACAGTGATAAGTATTTGTAATATGAAGTACTAAAACAAAATACAACTTATTTTTCCATAGCAGAAGCAAATCTTCATATGTCTTGGGGCATACGGATAACATATTTCTCTAGACGCAAGTAGGCTGGCCGTCATCCTGCAGACATTTCAACCTAATTGCTGAAGGAGATATACCCTAGAGGCAAATAATAAATAGGTTTTTATTGTCATATATCAATTAGTTTATAATAGTTTCATATTGTGCTATAACTGTGCCAAGTAGAAACATTGGTACAGGTGTGGTATGAAACAACTAAGTCCCTAGTAGCCTCTATTCATACTAGTTCGTTGGTCACGAAGATGATCTGAGTTTCAAGATCATGGGCATTTATGCCGACTGACAACGAGATCATATCATTGGAGAATGATGTGGTTGGACATTCCTCGAAGGATTGCAACACGATCAAGTCACATAGTTCATTGTTGCAACAGCTATACCTAGACTCCTTCTCCTTAGACCGTGAGCTCATATTACTCACTGTTTCCCTAGGCAGCTTAGACTGCATCAACCGTCATCTGGAAACGCGGTGGCCATAAAGGTGTACGTTGGGTATTCCGAAGGAACAGTAGATGATATGTGACTGCAAGACCGGGATTTGTTCACCCACTGCCGACTTGGTGAGATTACATCTATAAATGTTGCAACATGTGACTAGGTCACGGGGATGTAATATCACGGTAACAAGAAAACAGAACTTGTTGTGAACGAGATTGAACAAGGTATGGGATACCAGTGATCGGATCTCGGACAAGTTGTATCGAGAAACAAAAGGAAGAGGATGCTATATTTAGACCAATGACATTGTCATCAGGAATGCATAGGGGTCACATGGATATCCCTGGTCCCTAATACATTGCAAATGTATCTATAATTTTTGATGCTCCATGCTTGGTTTTATCCATTTTCTTGTGTTTTGTTCACACTTTGGAGTACTTTTCATATGATTTCTTGGACTAACCTATTAACAAGAGCCACAGTGCCAGCTGCCTGTTTTCTGCTGTTTTTGGTTCCAGGAAAGTCAGAAAATGAATATTCTCGGAATTGGACGGGACAAAAGCCAAAGTGCCTATTTTTCCAGAAGACTCTAGGAGCCAGAATACGAGACGGAGGAGGGCTAGGGGCTGGCCACACCCCCCAGGGGCGGGCTAGGCCTGGCAGCGCCAGGGCATGGTGTGGTGGCCCCAGGCACCCCCTCGGTCTCCCTCTTCGCCTATAAGAAGCCTTCTGACCTAAAAACTTTGGGGGGTTCAACGTTTTTCTAGAAGGAGTTCCGCTCCGCCGTCACCACTAGATTCCACGAAACAGCACCAAAAACTCCGTTCTGGCACCCTGCCGGGACAGGGAATTGGAGGAGATCATCGCCATCATCATCACCATCGCTTCTCCATCGACCATCCATGTTTCCCCCATCTATGAGTGAGTAATCTCCTGCTGTAGGCTATGGGGATGGTAGGGATTGGATGAGATCGTTCATGTAATGGCATCAGATTGTTAGGGCATGGTGCCTAGTATCTTTTATTAGTGCTTTATGACTTTGTTGCGACTTGTTGTGCTTAATGCTTATCACTAGGGCCCGAGTGCCATGATTTCAGATCTGAACATGTTATTGATTCATTATGATAGTATTGTTCTTGGTCTTATCTACAAGTTGTATACAGACGTTGTTGTCCGGAACCTATGGCCCTGAAGTGACAGAAATCGGGATAACCGGAAGGGAAAGGCTTTGATGTGAGGATCACATGTGTTCATGGAGTGTTAATGCTTTGCTCCGGTGCTCTATTAAAAGGTGCACCTTAATTTCTAGTAGTTCCCTAGAGGCCTCGCTGCAAACCGGCTGGCAGGACAAAAGATGCTGTGCAAGTTCTCATTGCGAGCACGTATGACTATATACGGAACACATGCCTAGGATTGTCTAGTACTTGGATGCTTTATCTTATTTATCTGCAATTGCCCTATGTTCTGATTGTTATGTGAATTGTCTTGTCCATGCAACGCCCGTCCATCCATCCCTATGCCTACCGCACTCGAATCCCACTGTTTACTGCTTTTGTTACTACTGTCTTTGCTTTAGTACTGCTGTTACTTTACTATTCCTACTACAAAACCGTTGCTACTGATAAACTGCTGTGAGCAAGATTGTTTCCAGGTGCAGCTGAATTGACAACTCAGTTGTTAAGGCTGAAAAATATTCTTTGGCCCCCCTTGTGTCGAATCAATAAATTGGGTTTCACTTCCCTCGAAAATACTGCGATCCTCCTATACTTGTGGGTCATCAAGACTATTTTCTGGCGCCGTTGCCGGGGAGCATAGCTTTATTTATCAAGTCCACTTGGATTCACTATTGTTCAAGCTAAGTTTATTTTCTCCTTGTTTGCTTGTTTCTTTATCAAAAATACAAAAAAAATTAGTTCCTACTCTAGTTGTTATTTTCGTTGGTCTGTTATTGTCTTGCTTTGTCATGCTTGTTGTCAATGGTTGGTTTCTTTGAAACTGAAGCTTATTGGCAAGGTGGGTTCACGAAATATCAAAAATATTATTATAAGGAACACCGCTTGTCACAAAAAGGGAAACACCTATGGGAACAAATTGATAGATTGTATACCATTGCTAGAAACGTGTGCTCTACTTATAATGTTACTTATTGCTGTGATGAGTCTTGTTGCAGAAAGAGGTATAAACACCTCCCTTTTCAATGTGAGTATAGTGATAATGATACCATATCTTCCTATGCTAAAGGAATTTATGACTTTTATGATGCGGGACAAATTGAAGAATTTATTGCTTGGAAGGGTGCTTTTGAACTTGCTAGTTTGCTTGAAAATATTGATGATTCACCTTATAAGTATGAGGTTTATGGTATACTTAAATTTTTCTTTGATAATTACAAGGATGAAAATAGCTATATCCTTGAATATTTTAATAAATGCTTTCCACAAATGGAAGAGACTAATGCCTTGCAGGACCCTATGGAAGAGACTAATGCCTTGAAGGCTCCTATGGAAGAAGAAATTGATGAACCTGAAATCTCATTAGATGAAAAAGAGGAGGAGAGTGATGAACAAAAGGAGGAAGAATGGATTAGCTACCCATGCCTACCTTCTAATCAGAGTAACTCCCTTACATTATTTGATTGTCCTCCATGCTTACTAAAGGAGGATGAATGTTATGTTCCCAAGGTTTCCTTTGAAAATGTTTATAATAAAGCTCTAGTGCTTGTAGATCATGAAGAGCATGCTTTATGTGATAGTTATATTGTTGATTTATTCATGAGGCTACTGAAAATTATTATGAGAGAGGAAAATATGGTTGTAGAAGTTTTCATGGTATTGAAACACCTCTCTATGTGCTGAAAGTTTTGAAGTTACTCTTGTTTTATCTTCCTATGCTTGTCACTTTGTTCTTTGTGAATTTATTTGCATACATGATTCCTATGCACAGGAAGTGGGTTAGAATTAAATGTGTTTTGAATTTGCTTCTTGATGCTCTCTTTTATTTCAACTCATATTTCTTATGAGAGCATCCTCTCAAACTTTATGCCTGAAGATGATATTATGTCTATTATTCTTGGAAGACATTTTCTTAAATCCTGCAGGAGCTGTTATTAATTATAATCAAGGGAAGGTGACCTTCAATGTTAATGACAAGGAACATATTGTCTATTTCCCCAAGAAGTTTGAAAGGACTTATGGCTTGAATTCAATTGAACATGTTGAGGGCATTCAAGTTGGAGAAATATATTGTCCCATACCAAGAGAAAAATTTGAAACTATTATGATTGGGACCATTGCTATCAAGGTTGAGGTAACATAATCATTAGTGGAATACAAAGTTTTGTCTCATATGAAATTGTTTTGGTAACAAGACCTGATCAACCTTGTTAACAAAATGATTTCATTGAACAAAACAATGTTTTCACCATGATTATCTCCGCTTACTTCTATTCTATCCATTTTCAGTTTTTGCTTTTACCTAACTTAAAGGCGTTAAAGAAAAGTACTTATTGGGAGATAACCCAAAATTTTTAGATGAGTCTTGGAAGTTATTATGTAACATCCCAAAACTTTAATCCAAGCTTATCAAGATCAAATCATCCAAAAATAGGGTTAACAAAAACTTTTCCAAATTTAAAATGAAAGCATTCATATGTGTATGCATTTAAAATAGGAGTTGTTTGAATTGCCATGATTGATTGATCCAATGCTTGTAAAATATTTCCTAGGTGATTTAAACATCATCTACATCATTCCCAAACTTTTCCTAAAGAAAATCAAATAAAAAAGAACTAAAAAGAAGGAATGGTCATTTTGGCAAATTTAACTCTCATGCCTACTTTGGCTATTCCTAGTACTCAATTCTTAACAAAAACAATTCTCGATCTTTTCACCCCTTGCTAGTACACATAATGAGGTACCAAGGCCCACCTTTTGATCTGCTAAAAACATTCTGTTAACTATTTTAAATGACAGTTTAAAATTGAATCTAATGCATATGCATAGATCACCCTATTTCAAAAACCATCTATTTGAGCTCCATTTTCAAAACCCTTGCAACCAGAGACTACCTATCACTAGTGGAGATCACTCAAAATTTTTGAAACCAAAATTCAAAACTTTCTTTCATGCGGCCTTTTCATCAAACACTTGGCATGCATACTCTCTACTCTAATCCTAGCTCACTGTTTTGAACAGGGTTTAGCCCCCAAATGATCTACATTTATCTCCTCTGTCCCCTCCTAGTCTAACCAGACCCTTAACACCCCTCTCCCTTGTCCCTAACCCTCTTGCCATGTCAACCCGAGGGCATGGTCGCCGGCCAAACTTTGCCCCGCCCCAGCAGACCATCTCCCCCTCTCTTGCCATATCTAGGAGGTAGCCAGGAGCTCACCGCCACCCCCTGTCCCTTGCCCGAGCCCAGAGCAGCAGTGGACCACCGAGCACAAACCGCGCCCAGTGCCACCGCACCATGCCAGTGCCACCCCCAGAGCGCGCCCTATCCCCACTCGCACAGACCATCCCTTGGCACCAGCCCGCGTGCCACCGCCCCTATGGTTGCATTCACTTCCTAGAGCACCGCCAGGAGACCGCTTGTCGATCGCCACCCTCAGCCATGCCGCTAGCCGGCCGTAGCCTTGTCGCCACCGTCGCCTGCCCATCCCACTCGGTCTCACCGTCGGGCCTATAAAAGGATCCCTCCCCAACCTCTTCTCTCCACACCATTCCACTCCCCTCACCTCTCTGAACCTCACCCACCTCTAGCCGGAGCAAGTGGAGCTCTGCCTCGCCGGAATTGGAGCCGGAGCAGCCGCGACAGGAGGAGAAGGACGCCGTTGATTGCGACCACCCCAAGATCCACCGCAACCGCGCCTCGCCTTGCCGTCATCTTCCACGTCGTTTGCCCGCCTCGCCGACCCTGTTGGAGCCCTGGTACACCCCCAGTAGACCCCCACCGAGCCGCTAGGGTTCGAGCTCGCCGGCGACCTGTTCGTCGTTGACGACGACCCTCAGCCGTTGATCTCGCTTCTAATCCTACGACCCACATCGCGCGTACCGTTTTGCGTTTTAAGTGCCGCTGACACGCGGGACCCCCTGTCAGCTGATCCCCGCGCCGCGGAGCGCCACTAGGCCGGCCCATTCCTTTTCCCGCGCTTGTCGATCGATTCAAATCTGGATTTTTCTTTTTAGTTAAATCTAGTTTCTATCCCCTAGTTTCAAAAATCAATTCAAAGAGTTTTAGAAATCCAAATTGCATGAAACCAATTTTGTCTGAAAGGTATTAAGATGGTCTATCCAAGCCCGTTGGATTTAATTCAATTAGAGTTATAGATCTCTCCTAATAAAAATAACAAAACAGAAGCTTTTGCAAGTTGCAACATTTTTATAAAATCAACCAAGTTAGCTTTTGAGTTGATTCCAACTCTCAAAAATCACATTTCACCATATCTATCTAAATAAGTAATAATATTAAGGTTTACATGCAGTGACTTTGGACTAGTACCAAAATAATGCTATATAGGCATTTCTAGTCACTTTAAATCATTAAATAATGAACTTAAACCAAAGTAATATTGATCCAACCTTTAAATCTCATTCCCACATGTTAGAATATGTGGTGAGGACATGTGTCCACATGATCCCATATTTTGGTGGTGAATATTAAATTTTAGTTAATATTTCAATGAGTAGAAATTACTTTTCTAAAATAAAAAGGATGAAACTATTGAATTAAAACTTGTGATGTTTGTGATGATAATAGATCATCAAATGTGTGTTTTAGAATGCTACTTAGCCTAGTTAAGTATTGTTTGGTGATTGTGCACTCCCTACATATTTATAGACGCTAGTACCGACCAAGCTTTCGAGGAGGAGGAGTTCTACCAAGAAGAAGAAGAAAACTTCAACCACTGCACCAACCAAGGCAAGCTATTGTCAGCAAGCTAGAATTAAGCTAGATGAATGAGCAAGGATGCTTTAGGCATGCTTTGATCACACCCCTTTTTAACTATTAGTACCCCAAGCTTTACTTACAAGTTTTACTCCCCTTAGTATACAAAGTTCCTTACTTATTTTGAAGGTAGCATAAAAAGTATAAAACTTGACCTACTTAGAAACCTTTAGATGTCATTATATGGCATGAGATTGATCCCATCTTTCCACCTTAGTGAACACTCTTAACTTAGTATTTTAGAGTAGATCAAAAACTTGAGTCACTTTAGATGGGAGCACTTGGTGAAAATGAATTGTGAAAACCTTGGAATGATGTGTCATTATATTGAGATGTTTTGACATGTGTTGAGAGACACAACTGATTTATGATGATGAAAATGATGAGGCATGAGCCTTAACCCCTTTTATAAAACTGATGGTTGGATTCGGATGCGATACCATTCCAAATTACCGTACAACCACATTACCTGAATTGGGTAAGGCTTAGCTGGAAATTTATATGCATTAGTATTAGTTCCCTCACGGGAGAGGTTTGAGCTGAGGCTACCTCTCAATGTTGTCCACCTATGCAGTACCCAAGATGACTGATGGTCATGGTTGGGAGGCCATGCTCATAGGAGAGGTACTTGTACTAGGGTGTGTAAAGGGAAGGTTATGTTTGATTATCTGCATACTAAGTATGATGATTCAGGTTTATCCCTGACAGATGTATCGAATCTTGTGGTGAAAGTGTACCACCTCTGCAGAGTGTCAAACTATTCGAATAGCCGCGTCCGCGGTTATGGACAGTTGGAATGGCCATACTGTTTCGTTGTCAGATGTTTTCTAAATAACTTGAAATGAATGATGAATTTTGACTTGACCACAACAGGGTTGTGTTGATGATAATATCTTCCCAACTTAAGTGATTCTAGAACCTTATTTTATCTTTCTTGGTTTCTGAACTCAGCTTAGGTTTCAAACTTAACTTTATAGTTAAACTTAGATTTAGCACTTTAATTTAGAACTATAGTACCTGTTAATAGTAGTTTGCGAGTACTTAAAGAGTACTCATGGCTTTAGTCCCTAGCTATTATCATGGCCAGACTATGAAGGAGATTATCAAGATGATGGTCAGCAGGACGGCTATGATAACTAGGACTATCTGCCTTCGTCAGTATTGCCTGTGCCCCTGAAGATGGACCCCACCACTACGCTTATCTTTTATTTCTGCTGCTTGTTGTATTAAAGACTGTATCATGAGATCCTTATTTGTGTAAAACCTTATGTATGGTTTGTAATGGATGATGTACTGTGATATCCAATCCGTTATGTCTCGCAAAAATGGTAATCCTGGGATTGCGAGGTATGGCATAACAGGCATCTGGGATTAAAAATCTGGGTGTTGACATATTACTTCAGTAATAACCGCTCCTTATCCTTTTTACTTGCTTTTTGTGCCAAGAGTAACCTCTAATGAGAGAGAAGTAATGATTGGGAAAGTTTCAGTCCCGAAACAGATTTCTGTGCTTCACCGTAAAAATTCGTGAGAGAGCTCTGTATGTCGGATTGAGCTGTAATTGTTGGTGCTTGTGCCCCAGGTTGTTATCTAACTTTCGTTAGTTCAAAAGTGTTTGATTTGAGCAACAGAAGGTCTTCAAAAAAATTCGTCTTTACCTGCTGGTCTGTTTTGACAGATTTCTGCCATTTTCTGCATTTGCTTCTTGTTGGTTCCTTTTTGAGTTCTTTTGGGGAATTGAGCTTTTTGAGGGAAGTGATACAGTAGCTAGTGTTCTAATGGAAGTTTATTTGGTGTAAAACTGAACCTTAAGACTTATTTATCTTGAGTGCACTAATGTTGCTAATAAAGATTGTGTGAAGTTTTGTATGAAGGAAAAATTTCAGGTGTATGGAAGGAATGAGTAATGAGATGAAGGATGGACTAAAGCTCAGGCTTGGGGATGCCACGCGTGTCACCCCAAGAAATATCCAAGAAGTACAAGCGTCAAATCTTGGGGATTCCCAAGGCATCCCCTTATTCATCAATAAAAATCCTAGGCTTCTTCCAAACGCTTCATTTTTATTGTTTCATGCACAGTTGTGTTGTTCTTGGAGCGTCTTCTTTTTCGTATTCATTTTGGTTTTTAGTTTGCTGAATAAATTGGTTGGACCCGCTCATTCATGAATTGGTGTTCAAATAGTTTGGTTAGGTTTGGTTTGGAAAAGAGTAGGAAAGCTCATGTTTGAGTGGTAAAGAGAGCTTGTTTTGACTATGGCCTATGCCTTGTCATGTCATGCTCGATATTGTTTTGGCTTTATGCTTAGTATTCTTTGCTGTAGCATGACTTGTTATAAACAATTGAGATTGCTTAATGTGCCATGGATGAATCATGCGTTGTTTTAGCATATTAAAGCATAGTGTAGTGGTATTCTCCTTTGATGCTTTATTTGGGTTGACTTGGCACATGCTCACACCATGTTATGACTATCCCAAGTAACCATAAGCCTTTATGATCCTTTAGTTTTCAACTTGTAGTATCACTTTATGCTTTGATCAATGATGTTTTGTCGCTCTGCATGATTATGGCCATTATTGCTCTCTCGTTTGTCGCTCCCTTACTTTTGCTAGCCTTCACTTCCACTGAGTGTTTTACTCATGTTTCCAACTCCCTAAACCAAATATTTCCAAACTGTCCACCATACCTACCTATTAGCATCATTTGCTACTTCCGTGCATATTCATTATGCCTTGTTTTCTTCCGAATAAAATGTTTGCTTGTTATGGGAAAACTAGTTAGTAAAGCTCTCACGAACTTGATGGCACACTTTATTTCCTGCACTTAATAAACCTGAACCATTGTGAACTCTCCATGAAAGTTATATGCTTGCAAATTATAGGCTGGGGATTAGCAGAACCGTGCTGTCACGGGGAACTCTTTTAACACTTGTAAATATATACCCAGTTGATACCTTGGTCTTTTGTTTGCGAATGTCGTCGGTGTGAAATAAAAGGGGAGCTTGTAAGTCCATGGAGTTATGTATGTGTGTTAGAGAAACGCATGGGCCGCTGGTCTAATCCATGCTGACATGGTGGAAACTTGTAGCGTAACCATAATGATATATATGAACCATTCTTCTTATAAAAAAAGAGAGAGATGGCTATTGAGAAAAATAAAAAAAAATATTTATGAAAAGAGGAAAGAGATAAAAAGCACCATTTTCCCATGGTAAATAAGAAGATTGCTGAGATACTCATTGTCTGCTTGCCTTGTCATTTTGATATGGGGATTCTTCCATATCATCGGGCAAGGGGTACCCCGTTGGCGGTTCTCAATGATACGCACATACTTACGATGACAAGAACTTACCGGTAACTAAAGTTAAGTAGCATGAGGAGCGGCCCTCGTACTCAAGGGACTTGGGATTTTCAGTTTATAGTCTGTCAAGCATATAACTCAGATTGGACCTCACTTTCACCTTAACCACATTAAAGATGCTTATGACAGGGGCAATGCGAGCTCAAAGCTAATGAGTACCATACTTTCAGCATTTGGAAGCCTTTCAAACTATTCAAAACCTGTTTATTTCCTTGTTGAGTCTCCACACATTCTATGAGCACTTTCTTGAGAGCATAGTGGCCATTCTTAGTTCTATGTGCATTGTCCCAAGACTTGTTGATCAATGCATACCTTGATATTGATTGTTTTAAACTATTTGTATCTAGTCACTCTTGTAAACTTCAAAGGTGTCCTATGCATTTATGTTTGCTACTCTATGAGGGACAAGCTGAATGCCACTATGCTGTGTTTTCTTTATGTGAGACAAACAAACGTCTTGCAAAGCATTGTTATTCATGAATCTTTTGTTTGTGCCTTTTCATGTTACATCATAGTCTCTTTGTCTTATTGCTAGAACTTTGTCTTTCATGTTATGATTGAATTACTATGATCCTAGCTTTGAATGTTTACAAATACTTTGGTCAAGTCTTTGATGGTGCATGTCACCTCAAAAATTATTCTTTCTTTTTATCACTTACCTACTCGAGGACGAGCAGGAGTTAAGCTTAGGGATGTTGATACATTGCAAATGTATCTATAATTTTTGATGCTCCATGCTTAGTTTTATCCACTTTCTTGTGTTTTGTCCACACTTTGGAGTACTTTTCATATGATTTCTTGGACTAACCTATTAACAAGAGCCACGGTGCCAGCTGCCTGTTTTCTGCTGTTTTTGGTTCCAGGAAAGTCAGAAAATGAATATTCTCGGAATTGGACGGGACAAAAGCCAAAGTGCCTATTTTTCCAGAAGACTCCAGGAGCCAGAATACGAGACGGAGGAGGGCCAGGGGCTGGCCACACCCCCCAGGCGCGGGCTGGGCCTGGCCGCGCCAGGGCATGGTGTGGTGGCCCCAGGCACCCCCTCGGTCTCCCTCTTCGCCTATAAGAAGCCTTTCTGACCTAAAAACTTTGGGGGGTTCGACGTTTTTCCAGAAGGAGTTCCGCTCCGCCGCCACCACCGGATTCCATGAAACAGCACCAAAAACTCGATTCTGGCACCCTACCGGGACGGGGAATTGGAGGAGAACATCGCCATCATCATCACCATCGCTTCTCCATCGGCCATCCATGTTTCCCCCATCTATGAGTGAGTAATCCCCCACTGTAGGCTATGGGGATGGTAGGGATTGGATGAGATTGTTCATGTAATGGCATCAGATTGTTATGGCATAGTGCCTAGTATCTTTTATTAGTGCTTTATGACTTTGTTGCGACTTGTTATGCTTAATGCTTGTCACTAGGGCCCGAGTGCCATGATTTTAGATCTGAACATGTTATTGATTCATTATGATATTATTGTTCTTGGTCTTATCTACAAGTTGTATACACACGTTGTTGTCCGGAACCTATGGCCCCGAAGTGACAGAAATCGGGATAACCGAAAGGGAAAGGCTTTGATGTGAGGATCACATGTGTTCACGGAGTGCTAATGCTTTGCTCCGGTACTCTATTAAAAGGAGCACCTTAATTGCCAGTAGTTCCCTAGAGGCCCTGCTGCAAATGGGCTGGCGGGACAAAAGATGTTGTGCATGTTCTCATTGCGAGCACGTATGACTATATACGGAACACATGCCTAAGATTGTCTAGTACTTGGATGCTTTATCTTATTTATCTGCAATTGCCCTATGTTCTGATTGTTATGTGAATTGTCTTGTCCATGCAACGCCCGTCCATCCATCCCTATGCCTACCGCACTCGAATCCTACTGTTTATTGCTTTTGTTACTACTGTATTTGCTTTAGTACTGCTGTTACTTTACTATTCCTACTACAAAACCGTTGCTATTGATAAACTGCTATGAGCAAGATTGTTTCCAGGTGCAGCTGAATTGACAACTCAGTTGTTAAGGCTGATAAATATGCTTTGGCTCCTCTTGTGTCGAATCAATAAATTGGGTTTCACTTCCCTCAAAAATACTGTGATACATCCCCTATACTTGTGGGTCATCAGTCCCTCTATTGATCATTGATACAGATCATGTCTAGAGCATTTCCGAGCCGTGAGAGGATACACTTAAGGGTACGATGAGAGCGATCATTCGTAATACGAAATCATGGTAGAGAAAGAGAGAAAGCCGGAAATGTTCCACGGAGAGATCCGAAGTTGTTCGGAGAAAGAGTAAAGGAAAAGCCCCGAAAAGTGTTTTCGGATAAATGGGAATTTAAATATATATTGATTATATGTTAATTATGAATTAATATATTATAAATAATATTTAGATTAAGATTTATAAAGTCAAATTTTATATTAGGCCAAAATCCTAGAGGGAAAAGGCCTAGAATAAAAGCTGCAGAAAAATAAAAGGGAAAAAGAAAACAAACAGCCCACGTGGGCGGCAGATAATAGCCGCCGCACGGGGCGGCAGGTTACTGGCCCGCGCTCGCCAGCAGGTGGTGGATAATACACGCTGCACGGGGGCGGGCCACTACTGCCGGTCGCCGCTCGAGCGCAAGCCACCTCGCGGGCTCAAGCTGGGCCACCGGCCCACCTGGGCGGGGTCGCCTGGCCGCCTCTGCGAGCTGGGCGGGGGTTGCTGGGCCACGGGGATGCCGGCCCACCCGGGCTAGGTTGGCAGGCCACCAAGGCGAGCCGGGCCGCGGGAGCCAGCGGGCCGCCAGGGGGGTGGCCAGCCCACCCGGGCTACCTCACCAGCGACCTCCGCGGGGCTGTTGGGCCGCCGGTGGGCAGGCCAGCTCACCCGACTGGCTGCTATTGCTGCTGCCTTTTCTCTTTTTCTTTTTATTTAGCATTTTCTGTTTGGTATTTGGGCTGAGTACTTTTGGCCCATTTGGTAGTCTGAATTTCTGCTGACTTTTTCCTTTAATATTAGTCCCACATGGCTAACCCAATGGGAAGGGTACACCCCCTCCGCCTATATAAAGGGGTGCCCATGGGTGAGATTAAACACACAATTGGAGAAGTCCTTTGGTTGACTTTCTCCTCCTCCCTCTCTCTATACCTCGTGACCATGGCCCCATGTCTGGGCTGTGCGATCGAGGCACACCTGCAGTACGCCGTTGCGCTGTAGGGATTCCTAGCCGGATATCAACTTCCGCACTCCCGGCGGGATCGGGGAGCCGGAGGTCGCATCGTGCACCGGATGTGTACGAAGACACCAGGGGCAACACTTGGGGCGCTAGAATGTCGTGATCCGGAGCTGTTGCACGATGAAGATGATGAAGATCAAGAAGGAGCAAGGGGTGACCTGCGAGGAGCTTCGCGACCTTGAGGTCGGCTACGAGTATGACTACTTCAACCATGTTTCCCGTGAAACGTTAACCGCGTACGGTCTATAAGGGTATGTATTCTCTATGCTCCGGTCGTTACCGCATTAGTACATAGATAGATCCTAGGCAAGTTTTGGGGTTGCATCGTAGGAATTTTTTTGTTTTCCGCACCGATCCCCAATAGTGGTATCAGAGCCGATCTATGCGTAGGAGTGCTGTACGGCCAGTACGCACAAGTTTTGTGCGGGCATTGATCACTTAGTTGTTACCCTCTAACGTGTACTTGTTTATATCGTGGCATTGTTTGATGAAGCGGCCCAGACCGACCTTACGCGTATTCGTACGCGAGACTGGTTCCATGCTCAATATACGGCCTGTACTGTATAAGTGGCTAGCGGGTGTCTGTCTCTCATTCAACAGTTGATACAACATTTACAACGGAGGGCCCCAAAAGGGGTGTAGTAGAGACAACTGTCGGATCCATGTTGTGGTTGGAAAGTTCGTAGTTTAGAAATGGTTCTAGTACAAAAGCCCTAACAACCACGTAAAACTTGCAATAGATAAAGTAGAGGCGTCTAACTTTATTTTGCAGGGGGCATATGATTATGATATGGCATTGGTCATTGCAAAGGTAAAGTAGTTTACTTTTCTGTTACTAAGTAGTATAGTAATAGTCATCGTTTCGACGAACGACCTGGTGGAGGCGTTGTGGACTTGGCGTCAAACCAAGGGCATTATGGAGATCGTGCCGGAGCGCTCGATGGAGATCAAGGCGCAAGAAGAAAGACCATATCATATCATATTATACATATGATGTTGATACCCGTTTTTACATCTTATTGTGTGCTAGTATTTAGATACCCAATGGTAGCAAATAATATAATCCCTATTGAATTCCAATGTTCCGTGTTCCCCTTGTGTGTGCACCACCAAGAAAGTTCTTCGGTATGAGGCGATCCAGGGTTACAGGCCTGAGTGTCAGACATATCTACGTTCGCATACAGTGGGTGTAAGCCATGTTGCACAGCAAATACACACACGTTAGATTTAGCGAGCCTAGCATGCCACAGAAGCGTGGCCTCGGAACACAAGAGACCGAAAGATCGAGCATGAGTCACATGGATGATGTGATTGGCATTAGTGAATGTCTACCTTTGATAATGCACTGATGGCTATGTAACACGGGGGAGGTGCAGAGGATAGGGATCATGTGATCACTAAAATCGTCCAGGGGATGACCGTTTTAGTGGAGACCAATTATAAATTGATATCTTATTATAAACTTAGTCTAGATGTCTGTTTGCAAATATCTTAGTAGATCTTAGCCTATCCCATTGAGGTCCTTTGCGACCATGGGAATATATTGCTTAATATGGAACTCAGCAAAAGGGTCCAACTTCTTAGATTAATACCCACGCCTGAGGGATATCCTCAGAAAGGTGATCTTCTCTTCTTGATACAATAACCATTAGGAGATAATTTGATGACTCCAGAATGTTTGGAAAAACACTTGGCGATCTTGCATTAGAGTTGAGAACTCTTAGAAGGGCTTGATTGCAAATGGAGGTCATGGATGAAAAGGTATATGTAAGATATACAAATTATAAATGTGGTTCTTGCAAAACTCGTTGCATATTGCGAAGTATTTGATACTTGTCCCGTTTTGTGAAAGCAGGATGGTCTGCTTGAGAATTGCTGGTTTTGAGGCAATGTGACTTGATGATGGCAAGCAAAATAGTTGATGGCCGACATCACCTCTTCCCTCAAAGTTTATCATTTGGATTAGCGGACTTGAATATAATTTTGTAATCCTAGTTTGTGTGTCTTGCTTTTGGCAAGACGATTATTCATATGAACAAGTTACAAACCAGTTTGTACTATTCTTATGAACAATACCTTATGGTCACATTATGATTATAAATAAGTTATTCTCATCACTATGTTAATGATAATGGTTTAAACATTTATAAAGGATTAGAATGCTAAAAGATATCCAAAGCTTAATAATGAAAAGACACTACAGTTTAAGTCATTTTGGTTATTGCAGGTTCTTTATGAAAGATCGGGGTCCTAGATGCTTAAACTAGAGACTTCGCAAAACCATGCCTCTCGGGCAGAATGACTAAAACTCCGCATTCTGGTAAAACGGTGATATGCGAAGAAATGTTGAATCTTATACATAGTGATGTATCGTATTTTCAACAAGTAGTGGAAACCATTTGTTAACTTTGGATTTAAGTGAATTTACTTAATGAAACATGAAGTTTGAAATGATTTGAATTGTTCAAATGAGTTCATAAATAAATGGGATATTGAAATTAACGAGAATACGAAGTCTCTTCGATTTGATCGACATGACTAAGATATTCAAGTTAAGTTTAGCATAAAAGGGACTTGTGAAAGATGTCTCACAAATTATGATAATTGGACGAATCCAAACTATGTTGAAATGTCTAAACATCATAATCATTTTGTATTAGATACATATTATCTCTTATCGGAGTTATAGTTATCATTTAGGGTTAAAGATCAAAATAAGCAAACACTCATTTGAAATACAAAGGAACATCTAAAGATTCGTGGAAACAACACCATAAGTGTTATGGCACGTTCGAGTTTCTGGAGATTTCGACAAGTCGAAATCATGGCGAATAAACAAGTCTTTGTAGAGGATTCTTAGGAAGCTATGAATTCATCTTCCACAAAGGGGCAAACTTGATGTTGTCCTAAGTTGATGTGTCTTGATGAAGATACATGTGGAAGAAAGTAAAAGATCAAAACAAGGTATTCGACCTTGCCTCCGAATTGTTGAGTGGCGCAGCGGAATTTGTTTTGTGAATCCAAACTCTACAAATAGAGGAGAAACTATTGATAATGATCATAGAGTTTCAGGGAATACTTTTACTAAAGAAAGTAGGATTCAACTATATATTCTACAAGTTTGTGGAATTATATTATTGATTCACTTGTAATGTTTTGAACAAGACATTCCTACGAAATACAAAGAAGCGTGATGGACCTAAGTACGAGAAATGAATGGTCATTGAAATCTCGTTAGTGGAATTCTCGATTTGATGGTGATCAAGGAATTTTGGAATATCCAAGATTATCGAGAGGACCTAGTTCTGAGTGGGAGCAAATTAGCTTGGCTAATTCATAATATGTAGCTGACACATTTTGAGTGGGAGCTAAGTGAAATCCCTGGATCTCAAACATGAATGTCAAATTTGAGTGGGAGCGTGAAATCATTCTGGGATATGTGGACGACATATATGAATGATGTGATTGGTGTTAATAATGTTTAAGTTAGATAAATAAGGATGAAGTTGAAGTTATTAAATAATAAGATCTATCGAGATAGATTGGTGAGTTTAATAAATACTAAATGTCGAATGCTTCCGAGACTTGATTCTAAAAGATGTTCAGAATGTCCTAAGACAAGATTCTGAAGTAGCTCAGAATGGAACAAGGTAAGAAAGAAGTTCTTACTGTATGAAGCATTGAGTATTGCAACTATGGTTGAAACAAAGAGATGCGTTGCATCTCCTATGCCTCAGTCATAGGTTCTTCCATAAAACCATGTTGTATACTCGACATAATGTGACCCAAGGTTCTGGTTGATAGGACAAAGTCTTAACAGTAAGAACATGTCTTTAAGTGATTCCTGAGTTAATCACAAAACCAGAATTAAGTTTGTACATAAATAGCAAGAAGCAATCTAAGTGGCATAGATGCATTTCATGCACTAGGATCTACATAGATATAGAAGTATAAAAGCTCCATCTGATGTGATGTATAATGTTATGGCGGGGCTAGTTTGCTTTTAATGTAGAATGATGTGTCCCAGGGCCCAGTGCCCATGAGAAAGCCCTCGAGGTTGATCTAATGTCACTGTAAGCTCCTGGAATCCGGCCTCGTTCTGCTGCCATGACTATAGTATATACACAAAGGATAGCAAAGTATGTTTCGAAGTTTAGATGACAACGGTGAAAACGACAGTCATCATAAACACTAGAAACAAAAGTCTCACTTTGTTGCCAAATACTTCGACCCATTATAACATAATGGAGTGAATGTCAAAGTTAGGAAGACATTAACGATTTGCAAAAGACATAATGATCTGGTAAAACAGAACATGGACATGACGTTTCCCATGAGCATGCATGATCTGTAAACGCATATGGTATATGGTTTATATGCGTAAAATGCGAGCTAGATTATTTGTACTCTAGTGCAAGTGGGAGACTGAAGAAGATATGCCCTAGAGGCAAATAATAAATAGGTTTTTATTGTCATATCTCAATTAGTTTATAATAGTTTCATATTTTGCTATAACTGTGCGAAGTAGAAACATTGGTACAGGTGTGGTATGAAACAACTAAGTCCCTAGTAGCCTCTATTCATACTAGTTCATTGGTCACGAAGATGATCTGGGTTTCAAGATCATGGGCATTTATGCCGACTGACAACAAGATCATATCATTGGAGAATGATGTGGTTGGACATTCCTCGAAGGATTGCAACACGATCAAGTCATATAGTTCATTGTTGAACCAGCTATACCTAGACTCCTTCTCCTTAGACCGTGAGCTCATATTACTCACTGTTTCTCTAGGCTGCTTAGACTGCATCAACCGTCATCTGGTAACGCGGTGGTCATAAAGGTGTACGTTGGGTATTCTGAAGGAACAGTAGATGACATGTGACTACAAGACCGGGATTTGTTCACCCACATGACGGGTAAAGATACATACGGCTGACTTGGTGAGATTACATCTATAAATGTTGCAACATGTGACTAGGTCACGGGGATGTAATATCACGGTAACAAGAAAACAGAACTTGTTGTGAACGAGATTGAACAAGGTATGGGATACCAGTGATCGGATCTCGAACAAGTTGTATCGAGAAACAAAAGGAAGAGGATGCTACATTTAGATGGTTCAAACGACATTGTCATCAGGAATGCATAGGGGTCACATGGATATCCCTGGTTCCTCTGTTGATCATTGATACAGATCATGTCTAGCGCATTTCCGAGCCGTGAGAGGATACACTTAAGGGTACGATGAGAGCGATCATTCATAAGACAGAATCACGGTAGAGAAAGAGAGAAAGCCGGAAACGTTCCACGGAGAGATCCGAAGTTGTTCGGAGAAAGAGTAAATGAAAAGCCCCGAAAAGTGTTTTCGGATAAATGGGAATTTAAATATATATTTATTATATGTTAATTATGAATTAATATATTATAAATAATATTTAGATTAAGATTTATAAAGTCAACTTTTATATTAGGCCAAAATCCCAGAGGGAAAAGGCCTAGAATAAAAGCTGTAGAAAAATAAAAGGGAAAAAGAAAACAAACAGCCCACGTGAGCGGCAGATAATAGCCGCCGCACGGGGCGGCAGGTTACTGGGCCGCGCTCGCCAACAGGCGGTGGATAATACACGCCACACGGGGGCGGGCCACTGCTGCCGGCCGCCCCTCGGGCGCAGGCCACCTCGCGGGCTCAAGCTGGGCCGCCGGCCCACCCGAGCGGGGTCGCCTGGCCGCCGCTGCGAGCTAGGCGGGGGTTGCTGGGCCGCGGGGCTGCCGGCCCACCCGGGCTGGGTTGGCAGGCCACCAGGGCGAGCCGGGCCGCGGGAGCCAGCGGGCCGCCGGGGGGTGGCCAGCCCACCAGGGCTGCCTCGCCAGCTACCTCCGCGGGGGCTCCTAGGCCGCCGGTGGGCAGGCCGGCCCACCCGGCTGGCTACTGCTGCTGCTGCCTTTTCTCTTTTTCTTTTTATTTAGCATTTTCTATTTGCTATTTGGGCTGAGTACTTTTGGCCGATTTGGCAGTCCGAATTTCTGCTGACTTTTTCCTTTAATATTAGTTCCACATGGCTAACCTAATGGGGAGGATACACCCCCTCCGCCTATATAAAGGGGTGCCCATGGGTGGGATTAAACACACAATTGGAGAAGTCATTTGGTTGACTTTCTCCTCCTTCCTCTCTCTATACCTCGTGACCATGGCCCCATGTCTGGGCTGTGCGATCGAGGCACACCTGTAGTACGCTGTTGCGCTGTAGGGATTCCTAGCCGGATATCAACTTCCACACTCCCGGCCGGATCGGGGAGCCGAAGGTCTCATCGTGCACCAGATGTATACGAAGACACGAGGCGCAACACTTGGGGCGCTAGAATGTCGTGAGCCGAAGCTGTTGCACGATGAAGATGATGAAGATCAAGAAGGAGCAAGGGGTGACCTGCGATTAGCTTCGTGACCTTGAGGTCGGCTACGAGTACGACTATTTCAACCACGTTCCCCGCGGAACGTTAACCGCATATGGTCTACAAGGGTATGTATTCTCTATGCTCCGGCCATTACCGCATTACTACATAGATAGATCCTAGGCAAGATTTGGGGTTGCATCGTAGGGAAATTTTTGTTTTCCGCACCGATCCCCAACAATTGCTCGAACAACATGGCCCTATAATTTCGTAATAGATAGATAAAATTCCAACTGTCTCAAATTATTTTTCGTTACTTAAGCTTAAGTGATCTTGTGTTCCATAATATCACGCCAACCCATTGCCATTGCATAACAACAACCAGTTATTCGCCAAGGCAAAGGATTGGGTACCATGGCTACTGCAGCAAAGAAATGACTGATCTTGATAATAGGAAAAAAAATTAGAGATGCTAATAAGCTTCACGATGTACAACACATTCATAAGAATAGGCACTATACATAAAAGGAAGTTTAAGCGTGGGACGACAACGATTGTGTAGTTGGATTAGAGGGAACATCTTCAATTGAGGTCAATAAAATGGAATACCGGAGGTACGAGGTCATCTGCGTCGATAAAATGGGACTACCGGAGGTACAACGACCTCAATTAAAGATGTTCCCTCTGATCCACCCAAAAATGACCTCGTGCCTCTGGTAGTCCCATTTTATCGACCTCAATTGAAGATTTTCCTCTGATCCACCCACATATGTCAACTCCTTTCCATCATTCCAAAGCGAACCTCCCCAATGGAATATCACCAAAACAAACCCATCCATCTCTAAATCCTACGTAACAACACCAGGGAAAATGAATGTCAATAGTTATTGATTCCATCAACTAAACAAGCGACAACACTGCTTGGTTATGGTACTCACCGACTACTTATGTAGATTACGGACGTGGATTGCAGCCACTGGATTCCCCGTAGCCACCAGTCTCGCCTCCGCTAGGGTTCTCCACAAAGACAGAAGAAGATAGAGAAACGAGGGCAACTGTCAGCGAGATCTCTGGATTGATCTGCATTAATCCTTCCCACCAAAGATTATGTTTGTTAACGTTGCTAATTGATAGCAAGGCATGATAATCTATTATATTACGTGGAGGGTTAGCCCTTAGCAGCATAAACCAGTGATATTTGGCACGGTCGATTGGTGAAAACAATGTTTCGCGGTGGCAGGGGCGAACACTGAACGGGTTAAAAAGATTAGGCACCAAAGTTGGACTTCTCCAAAGTTTGAGGTCATATTTGGGCTTCATCCGAAGTTAAGGGGCTAATTATGGACTTTTTCCTCCAAAGTTTAGGGTCATATTTGGGATTCATCCGAAGTTAAGGGCCAATTATGGAATTTTTCCTAGCTAGAAAGGCAAAGAAGAAAATAGATACACTGAGCATGTAGGGAGAAAGAATTGCTAGCCATTTAACTTCTTAGCAAATATAGTCAACTAAAATGCGTCTAAATTTCTCTACTTTGCTTTGGTTGACCATTGGTTTCTCAAAATCAAGATTCATTAACTATTTTAAAAGCTAAGTCTATGATAACACACTTCTAAAGAGAACTTGATTGTGACAGTACTAAACCTTTATCTATATTATAATCGTATTGTTTATCTCTACTACTTAAAAAGAAGGAATTTCCTCTGTTTCCTCCGGTCGCTGCGTTTCGTCCAACATTTCTTTTAGACTATTTTGCCCTCCCACTAAATCTCTACTCCTCTATTTTTTTCTCTACCTTTTCATCATAAAAATGAAGTCCAACATTTTTCTTGCTCGCGCATCGCTCTACCGAAAAAAAAGTTTCGTCCTAAATGCCCTCTCTCCTCACACAGGCGTAGCACCCGACCTGGTCGCGTAGGGTTCCTCGACCCGTGGACATCGCCGCCTCCTCCACAGCACCACCACCGTCCCCAACGCAGCCTTCAGTAGCAGCCCAGCGCCGACGAGCACCTCCTTAATATCTCGTCTCCGGCAAGGTCCTCCTTCATACCTCGAGCAACCAGCGCCGCCGGCAGGATCGGGGGATCCACGAGGCCGTCATCGCCGGCACGATCCCCATCCATGAAGTCTTGGGTACGCGACCAACCACCACCACGTCGTCCTAATTTGATCCTGTCTAATATGAAAGTGCCAATTTTTTGTTACTGATCAGATCACGGCATGCTTGTGGCCAGATCCGTCAGTACATTCTTGTATGTTCTGGATAGTGTTCTTGATTAGTGCAGGGAATAAGTGCATGGTTTTTGGAGTATTCCAAAGTAACAGTTGATGCGAGATTTCAGTCAGAAGGATTTGTTGGTCCATGTTCTTCCAGATGGACTTGTTTTTCCAAGATTTTTCCTTATTTCACTCTGATCTACTTCCATTTACCAAGCCTAGCATGGCAGATATTAACAGATATAATGTTGGATCTCTATTCTGCATTGGCCATTGCTCATGAAATGGACGCCTCAAATATTGAGTACGTTTGTGGATGAATTTTCGGATGAGTTTTGTCCAATTAACTAACACGTAACTGCAGGTTCGTGAGATTTATGATTGATTGTACTGTCATGGTGAAGCAAAAGTATAATTTCAGGGTTGTCATTGATAAAGCAATTTGATGAGTTTTTTTGGACAATATATATTTTTGTGATTTCAACTCCTAATATTCTAAGTCAATTATCAGTTTGCCAGACCCGTATCTAATTTAGCTCTATTTTGTACAAAAGTTTGAGCTTACCAAGTGTGGAAGGTCTAGGCAAAACTAGATCCGAAATAAGAATGCGTACGATGAAATATTTGTCCTCTCAATAAAAAAGGAAGGAGATAGGCGGCGGTCGTTCACACACAATCACCATGGATGCTGCCATGGTATGTACTTCAGTTACCTAGAGTAAACAGTAGCAATTGTATATGTATAGTTGATAATGTTTGTGTTGCTGGCAAATATTTATTCTTTGCTGAATTTTTTACTGGTTGCTTACTTGCTTTAATCCCACACCTATCGGTATAGTCTCTGCTCAGATTCAGTTTACTCATATTGTTCTCTTTTAGGTCTGTTAGGAATTTCAGCTCCGCGCACTATTATAGATTAGTATAGTTGAGTATAGTTTTGGCAACTGGCGTGACAATATTTTCTGATGAGATCGAATATCCCTTTGATCTTTCTTGTCTTTGCCAAGCAGGGAGAAATTTGTAGTCAGTCTGATGGAAAAAAAATCCACCGTGTCGAGGAGCACAATTTGGCACGAACAAACAAATTCTCAGGTTGCAACTTATTGAGGTTATTGCTACTATATACTCCTGACCGGTATAATTTATAATGCCTCCTCAGGTGCCTTCCCCGCCTCCCCCTTGATTGTCCCAGTCCTCCACCCCACATCTCGGGGCATGGAGTCCTGTGCCCTCCCCAGATCGTGAGCAAGAGCAGCAGCACGGAGACGCATCTCGAGGCCTGGATCTAGGCATAGGTGCCCGAGATATAGGCATGGATGCCTGGATCCGACCTCCTCCTTGACCTTCCTCATTTGATCTTCTAAGGTGAATTTGTGGATGTTTTGAAGTAAATTGCATTTTAATTTCATGGATCTATGTGGATATGAATCTGTGCTGTAGATAGCATGATCAATTATCCGTATAGATTTGAGAATATAGAGGAGTACGCACTATCTTATTCTAGTATAGGGCATATACATACTCCACCTATCCTCTCCTAACACGTTGAGGTAGTTTTAAGCTTGGCTGATACTTGAGGTCTAGAGTTTAAGCCGAGATGCGGTCGCTCGGTCGCTTCACAACAGTCATCGTCATCTTAGCCAATGCTGCTATCCACGCTGGCAACTCAAAACACCTCCAGTCCAGTTAGTTGAGGTCTCTTATAATCTGTTTTTACTGAAAATTAACTTAAACTGCTCAAGAAATTAGCATGTATGTGACTTTGCGTGAGATATCAGGCAAGGGAAGAGAAAGAAGAGTTGTGATGTCAGTATCTATAAAGTATGTATCAGTAGATATGTTGCGCAATTGTGCAAATGTTACCGAGCTTTGAGCTGTGAAGTTGAGATTCACGCTGATGGATAGAACGCTTACACGGCGTAAGTTTCAGTTCAAGGAAAGTTTTACTAAACTATAACCATTTATTGAATGATAACCAAACACCAAGTATGACAACTGAAGCTCCATATGAAGCGAACACTGAGTTTACACGACAAGAACGAATCTCCTGCCTTCCTAATACATGCCAATGCACCAGTTCAGCAGACAACAGTCTGTTTTCTGCCCTCCAGTGGTTTCCTAGACATTAGTTTAGGATATATGATATTTGGCTGAAGATGTGGATTTTTCACTCCAATATCCATTGCTGCTCGGTGTCCTTTGTGCAAGTTGCGTTTATTTGAATTCCATGCAAAGTCAATTTTTTGTCCTAATATTGTTGCATAGAAACCTTCCCTTTTGATGTTCTGGTCATAGTACTCGTGGCCTTTTGTAGATTGACGAGTTTGTGAAAGGAAGAAATGTAAAGATGAATACTTGGGTGCCAGGCAGAGAAATTAAATTGACTTGGGTGTGGTCAGTGATTAAAGATGAACATATGAGCATGCCACTTGCAGGTGTGTATATTCTGTGAAAACATATTGGTTTGAAAAATCTACATTTGTATGTACTTATGTTTTGCATCAATCGTAAACTTTCAATCCTGCTATTGTTTTACAAGTTGTGTCGTTTCTCTGATTGTTCCCAGTAGGACCTGATGCGGCTATCTTTTATCTATTGTTACTCAAGATATGTTGACGATGTGAGAGTTGTGCATCATCCCACAATTTTACTTGGCTGACAAATGTGGGTTTTCTATTTTCCTGTTGTTGTATTCTTGAGATGTAGATACTATTCATCATAGTAGGGACCTGTGACAATAGTCAGAAGTGTTGCAGCATATTTTTCTAATAATCTTAACCTCAAATGTGGGTAAGCACCCTATCTTACTCATCCAGAACACATCACCGAATCAAAGTAGTTTTATGTGTTGGATGGAGATCCTCCAGGGTCTGTATTACCCTTTTATTGTAAACGTTGAAACCTGGTATCTAAGAAATAAAGCACAAACAAGCTTTCCCTTAAAAAAAGTTGTAATATGTGATTATAGAGCTTAACAAACCAAGTTAATGAGTTACTGATTTAACTTGTTAGAGCATCTCCACTCATCCCCCAAATACGGCCTTCCGCCTCTGATGGGGGTATTTTTTTTGCCCGTAAGGGGGACACTGGCTATTTTTTGATTATGGGGGGTGGATACTACCAGTCATGCCACCATTACCAAAATATATTTTGTTTTAGCATTTTCACAAACACCATAGACGCAAGAGCAACGGGTGGCGCGTCTCCTTGCCGATGGCTTCGAAGCCTGAAACTTTCGAAGCCTAGAACTTGGCCACTCCCTTGAGGCGTGTGGCATCTGGCCGGATGGCCAAGTCTTGCCCGGTCGGTGGCCGGCGTGGAAGCGGTGGCGGGTGGCAGGCGGAGCAGGAAGAATACAAGGCATCGGCCATGGCGTTGTTGATGGGTGGCATGGAAGCGCCGGCGGAGGCGCGTCAAGATCTGCAGGATGGCCTGCATGTTGGGTTGCTCCCAAGGGTTCGGGTGGCTGCACGCGAGCCCGAGCAGTAGAACCCGCTTTGCGTCGGGCTCATCGAACTCGCCACCGAGCTTAGGGTCGACAACCTTGAGGATGCTGCCTGCGCCATGGAGCTCCCACACTTCCTTTAGTAGCTGGCCGAAGACGTCCGCCTCCCTCGTCTACGATGGTTGTGTTGGCCGCGGCGTCCTTGCCAGCCATGAAGGCTACTGCAGCCGCCAATTCCGAGAGCCGCGAGCTTCGTCTGATCCATCCTTCTTGGGCACGACGACGGAGGTGGAGGTGGTGGGCAGGAAGAGGAGCGGAAGTGGAGGTCGTGCATCGAGGTGGCAGAGCGGCGCGGGAGAGACGCGAGCGCGGCCGGTGGCGCGCGGTCGCGATGGAGAGCAGTGGCTCGAGCGGGGCAGTTGGATGAGCGGGGTAGGTGGGCTGCACAGTGGAAAGAGAGAGAGAAGAGGATATTAGAGGAAGTGGTCCACAGTAGACGCGTGGCACGTTTTAACCCATTTATGTTTAGCTGGCACCCCCGATTGACTCCCTGTGGGTTGGGGGTGTTCTAGGGGAGCCGGATATCTATTTTGTCTGCGCCAGATGGAAAATAAATTTGAGGGAGACAGGTGGGAGCCTTTTTGGCGCCGAAGCCCCTATATATCACTTGGGGGGTGGGAGCCTCCAATGGAGATGCTCTTAGCCTTGGTAAAAAATAATGTCAACATGGGAGTGATCGCAAAGTATAGTGATGGCTTTCTTGGAGTGGAGTGACTATATAGAATACTGGCTAGACACAATGGTGGAAGAGGTGAAGGCGAGGGGCTGGTGCGAAAAGAGAATGGATGGTAGTTACATCCTTCCCATGACAAAGGGAGAACTTTTTAGAGTGGAGTGGGCGACTATGAATCGCAGCAATTGTGTAATGGACATGAAGTCGAGCGGTAGGTGAAAAAAGAGAAGGAATGACACAACAATGATCAATAATGATATGTAGTTTGAATAAACCAATTTACCTGGTCTTTGTGTTTACATGTGGCTTTGTGTTTACATGTGTTGGTAGGAATAGAAATTTAAGCACTGTTCGTGGCAACGCACGGGCATTTAACTAGTTGAACTAAAAAAGATTATATTATACTTACATCGAAGTAGCAGATTTGGGAAAATTTTGAACCATCTGATATTTTTCTCTTTAAATAAATATTAAATGTATTCCACCAAGGACTTTCCTTTCATTCTATTCAGGAATCTTTGGGTTGTATAAACCTTCAAGCATACATAATAGATCTCACAGAGTACTCCATGAACCATTATCATGCTTTACTCGGATAAACCTGCACAAGAGACAACACTGGACTATTTTTATTAGAAACACAATATGAATACTCCTAGAATAAATGCTATACCTATTTGCAGTAAGAATCACCTTTTAATGTTTGTCTCTAGATTATTTTCTTACTAGGAGTAAATAATAGTGCAAGATTGTTTAGCATCAAACTGCTATCCACATCATTTCGATTCTTTTGGGCCGAGGATGGACGCCGGGAAGACACGTGGCGACGTTGCAATGGAGCCCTACTATCCTATGAGCAGGCCCTGTCGCGGGCCAGGGCGAAAGATTTCATGCCGCGGATGGGTATACCGCCTACCGTCATACCCCGTTCATTGGACGGTGGGCCGCGCGTGACATGGGCCCGACGTCAGCATTTGAGGGGTCAAATGCGCGCGGTGGAAGTCATTTCCTATGCAACGACGCTCCAGACCCGCTAGGTTGCGGGGCCCACGGAAGCTGACGTGGCGTTGTGAGCCCTGCGGGCCGTGGTTTATCGCGGACACGAGCCCGCTTTATGCTTATGTGGCGGTGTTAACCCATGCTTTCTACGATATCTCGCGAGTGTCGGTACCGTACGCTAGACGCCATGGCGACGTAGGCTCTACATGTAGCGGTTTGTCGCGTAGCTAGGGCCCGTCGAGAGTGGACGTGGCGCGGTAAGCCCATGCTAGGCGCGATTTCTCACGTTGTGTGGGGTGTGTTCTGTGCTGACATGCTCAGGTTCTCACGAGTGTGCGTTCCATCTGGCAGTCTAGACCGTAGACGTCCACTGCTCCTTGCAGCGGGATCGTACAGTGGGTCATGTTCAGATCTGACCAGATCCTACGCGGGGAACAGTGACTCGCCATGCATGGTGTTATCGCGCGCCACACGGCCATCGTGCGTGAGAGCGGTTTTCCGTGCCAACGGGACCAACCCGCACGTTGTAGCCGTGAGAACCCGTGCACGCCTTGCACAGTGGGTCGTGGCTCGCCTATAAAAGATCCCTCGGTTTTCTTATCTGTGACATCCTATTAGTTCTTCTCCTTTGTTCTCGCGGCCTATCCTAGAAGGACCATCACCAAATCGCTCTTGAACGATGGCTTAGCTGTATCCGATAGATTCTGGGGGATGGTGTGGTTTCTTCTAGGTTCGAGAGCGGGATGAGGACAACGCGGTAAAGTAGGTTTGTTTTATACAGTGGGCTTGCGAGTGTCTCACCGGAAAAGCATCTACTGTTGTTACTTATCGGTATGGCATGCTGCATCTTTTTTCGAGGCCACCACCGTCGGCGGCGCGTGGGGTACACCAACGGCGGGATAAGAGTATAATTAGACGTCTAATAATACGCTTTTCCCCGTCGTTGGTGTTTTCCACTTTCCTTCATAGCTCGACAGAAGGCGATGAGAGGAGCATCCTTCCACACGATCAACTGCGAGGAAACCTGCCAGGAATGACCTGCTTCTTGCGAGGCGGTCGGAAGATGCTGCACTCGGCGGTTCCAACTACGTGCCGCTATTCCTACGGCGGTCGGCAGCTAGAGTACTGGATGTGGCTTTGAAGATCTTCATCGGTTGCTTCTTCAGGATGGTGTTCTGACGATTTCATCACCATCAGTCTTCCTTTCTCAGCGTCTGTCGGAAGCCAGAGCACTGGAGGTGCATGTGAGGATCTTCATCGGGTGCTTCTTTCGGCCTGTGTTCCGACGATTTTATCACCGACAGTTTTCCTTTCTTTACATGTATTGGCAGCTTTGCCTGTAGAGTTACCGAGCGGTTCGCCCCATTGTTAGCCCTTTCGCATGGTTTTGTAGTATTCTAGGCTTCATCATGTATACTTTTCCTTTTTCGGTGTTCCAAGTAATGGTTATATGTTTGTGGTGTTTGTGACTACATGTGGAAAACTTTGTGCGTCCATTTTTGCAGCTTTCTTTTCTATGTTCGTGTTACCGTTTGCCGATGTGATTTTTCTCGAAGAGGTATTCGTAGTGTAGAGAAAGTATCTAGCGTGTTCTCTTACTACGCCATTGTCTGGACATCTTCCTCTTCATGTTCTCTTATGCTAACCCGAAAGATATTATCTGACCGTCCTTACGATATTTTTTGGAAATATATATTGATTTACTTATCTTAGATAGTAAACAACAAACGCGTAGGCAGCATGCTATGTATGCTATGCGCGTCTCCAAAACATACCTACTGCCTTCGTGTTAATGCCCTTAGCAGATAGCAGGCTTGGGGTTTGTGCTGTCTTCTGTCACGTGTATATAATTCAAAAGCGAGATGGCACGTTTGGCCACAGCGTGTGAGACTGACCTTTCTATTTCCTCTTGCGTTTAATGCCCGTACCTGCGAGCAGACGTGCACGGCAGGCTCCACTTGCCTCAGACGTGTTTAGTAACTTCCAGCTTGGAAGAAAATGGCACACGAACGAAGGATTTAAACGTTTGGCGACAACGCGTGAAGCTGATCTTTCTATTTCCTATCGCGTGTAATGCCCATACCGGCGACCATACGCATAAGGAAAGGTCCTCCGGGCGCCGCTCGCATAAGACATGTTTAGTCCCTTACATCTTGAAAGCAAATGACACGCGAATAAAGAATTTACATGTTTGGCGTGCGTGAAGCTGACTTTTCTGTTTTCTTTTGTATTTAATGCATGTACCGGCGACCATACACGCACAGATAGGTCCTCTAGGCGCCACTCACGTCATACGTGTTTAGTCCCTTCCATACTGAAAGAAAATTAAACACGAGTTGAGGATTTTCTTTCACTCATGACATGACCATAGCACTGGCCATTGCATTTGTGTTTGATGTCGTTCTACTATAAACAGTATAAGTTTTGTTCTGCTGCCATCTACCCTCCTTCGCCTCTCCTTGCTACTCCTCTCCAATCCATGCCCATGCTTCGCATAACTCCGATACGGCGATATGCGGGTAGAGTTCTTCCAGTCCACGACGATGCAGGAGGATCCTCGGTGGCTGTGTGGTCACTGATAAATCTGTTTCCTTGGTCATCTCATGGTGATGAAGGATTCATCATGCCTGTGCGGTCATTCGTGGATGCGAGCATGCCATGAATGCCCACCGGATGTTGCTTGGCAAGCCAGTCCGTATGGGCGTACCGACGCTGCGACTTGCTTTGCCGTCGACGTTTTTGGGCCTCGCCTCGACTGCGACGAACCCGAGTTCTTATCGAGCGAGATGGCCTGGATACAGGGCAATCTTTCTTGACCGTATCGACGCGTCCCTCGAAGGAAGCCGCCTACCGATGGTGGTTTCTTTCAAGCTATTGACCACGGCGATCCCTCACCGACTCTAGAAGAGCTTGTGTGGATAGAGGCTAACGCCGATGGACCGCGGTGACACGGTCCTCGAACGAAGACCATGTTGACCTAAGGCGTCGCCTGGGTTGAGGTCGCTCGGGACAAGCCTCCCTACACGTACACACGCACGGCCCTACGCGACTACGGCGCGCGGGTAGAGACTTTGTTTGCCGACGGCTACGTGCATTGCCGTCTGCCGGCGGAAGTTAGTACCACCGCTGGAGCGGCGGTGCCTTCTATGGACAGTTTCAGCGCCGCGACAAGTGTGCCGCACGCATCAGAGTTGGCAAGGATTATACGTACGAAACGAACTTCTACGGCGACGAGTGTGACAACAAGAAAACAGTTCCTCTTTAGTTCTGCTGATCGTAGTAGACACGGTTATGTTCTCTTTAGTTTTATTTAATCGATTTGTTTTAAATCGTATTACTCGGTATACCAAACTAATCTGTTTAATCATTTTCATCTTCCCTATTTATTCTATTACCGCTGATTAATTAGTTCTTCCTCGTATAACGAACTGTCTATCAGCCCGTGCCCCGGGGGTGTAGAGAAAATTCTAGTAGAATATAAGCCCGCAATAAAATATTTGAATATGGATGATACTTCTAACTTCTTGCGCAAACCAGTATAGATACAACCTGTAAGAATATGCATGTTCCACCTACATGTTTAACTTGCCTCTATATTTGTAAGGAAATGCATGCTCCATCATTGCCTTAGAATGCTCCACCTAAAGGTTTAACTTGCCTCTATACTACAAAAGACAATCTAATTCACCTTCCTATAACTCATGTCCTTACTGAAATCCGTATCCAAACTGCAAGAAACAACAGAAAAGCAGATGGAGCACCAACCATTCCAGCGAGCTAGAAAAAAATCTACATCCAACTATGCAGTTCTAGAGACATGTACATGAAATCAAGAAATTACCAATACACTCTAGAAAAAATATTCCATTGGTCTGAGGAATGGATGGCCTATGCATGGTGGTACCTTTGTCTGATCCGAAAGCACATTCACCGCACAATGATCATATGCTCCAAAGAGCAGCAGAAATAAACACATATATGATTTCTAAATGACCATTGTCTCAGTACTTGTTATCTGCACTAAGAAACACATCCTAGTAACTGTTGGGTAAGAACGACGTGACAGAATAGTGAGTGTATGAAAACTCTAATACATAATGTAAATAGTGAGTTTTCTGTAACTAAAAAAATATAGTGTGATACTATGGAAGATAATAAACCTGACAAAAACAAATATATATGAGACTTCCTATTTTGACCAAAAAAATATCCCCAGTTTGATCACCAACACTAAACAAGCATTTGGAAAAATTAATCACCACAAACGTGCTTCCAGCTACTCATCATCACGAAAGTCAAAGAGCCTAACGGCAAAATTATGTCACCTTGATGGAGATGTCGACCTCCTCCTGGCACTGTAGCTTGCCTAGCCCGGCGAGCTTATCTGCCTTGAGCAGTTGTGCCATGTACGGCTTAAGGAACCCCGACAGCCTCACCTCGCCCCCCTTGAGATATATTCCTGTTTAGAATCCTTTATCTATTCCAAGACATCTAAAAGATACCTGAATGTGAGAGTAAAAATGGGCTGATGCATAATTATATAAGAAAGGGGCTAGTGCATAGTTACATAAAAAGAGTTTATCTGCAGCAAGAAGCATAATTACTCATAGAGATCTGAAGGAGTAAATCTGGGAATCAAAATTGTCAAAATTGTCTTCTGAGAGAGAGAGAGAGACAGGAACCTGTAGGTGCAGCGGTCGGCATTGAGGTCTAGCCCCGGCAAGTTGGCCATCAAGAAGGGGAAGAAAGCTAGGGATAGAAGGAGGGTCCACCCTGCCTTGCGCCGCGGCACACTCGGGCATATTCTTCCGCCTCCATGCCTCACGCCACCAGAGCAGAGGGGAGCCCAGAGGAGAGAAATAAGGGAGGAGCAGCGAGTCAGGAACACTTGCAATGCACCTGACGAAGCAAAGGTTCAGACCAAGCCTAACTTACTATTTCGCGCCAAGGCAGTCGTCTCCAACACCGTTGATTGGACGTCCAACAACTGAAGCTCCTCCGCCTATCGCTGTTAGTTTGTACTCTGCTTTTTGCCTCAACTGCCCACTTCGTTGACTCTATTAGCTGGCTATTTAGCTCAAGTCCGAGCATGTAAAAGACATATAATTGTTGAGTGGGTTGTAACCTAGCCACCATGTTCTGGCTGGCCTAGATCTCCTTGTAAGAGCAAACTCCTGGCACAAATCGTTCCTCTGAAAGTAATGGAAGTGAGATCCTAAGACACTGAAATTCTCTGTTTCCTCTGTTCGATCGTGATGGATTTAGTCTAGGCACAACAATTGGTAACAAGAGCCATCGATCCTTGGAGGCGAGTGATGAGTGCAAATATAATACATATTTAAGTATACAAATTATTCATATTGTCATTCATCACATGCTATATGTACCTACAACTATGACCATTATGCATGATTACTAGTTCTCATTTATTTTCATGGACTTTGCACAACTAGTAATTTTAGTAGGATTTTATTATTTTTTCCTTATCTTTGACTTGTGTGTAGGTGCTATGGACAATCATGGATAAAAAAAGACAATAAAATTCAATATGGAGAAGTTACAGGCGCTAGACTTAGCCATATGAGATGTGGAAATGTCATATTTTTTCAACATGTCATATTTCTGATCCAATAACATGGTGTTGTATCCCTCGTCCATACGAATCCAACGAGTCAAAGAACACCTCAATCGGAGTCTACATGAAGAAATAGCGGCCAAAACACTGCACTATACAGAGGGTTTAACAACCTATGATATGGTGTCAACACCCGGATTTTTAATCCCAGATGCCCGTTATGCCATACCTCGCAATCCCAGGATTACCATTTTTGCGAGACATAACGGATTGGATATCACAGTACATCATCCATTACAAACCATACATAACGTCTTACACAAATAAGGATCTCATGATCCAGTCTTAATACAACAAGCAGCGGAATTAAAAGATAAGCGTATCGGTGGGGTCCATCTTCAGGGGCACAGGCAATGCTGACGAAGGCAGATAGTCCTAGTTATCATAGCCGTCCTGCTGGCCATCATCTTGATAGTCTCCTTCATAGTCTGGCCATGAGAATAGCCAGGGACAAAAGCCATGAGTACTCTTTAAGTACTCGCAAACTACCACTAACAAGTAGTATAGTGCTAAGTTAAAGTGCTAAATCTAAGTTTAACTATAAAGTTAAGTTTGAAACCTAAGCTGAGTTCTGAAGCAAAGAAAGCTAAAATAAAATTTCTAGAATCACTTAAGTTGGGAAGCTATTATCATAAACACAACCCTGTTGTGGTCAAGTCAAGATTCATCATTCATTTCATAAGTTGTTTGGAAAACATCTGACAACGAAACAGTATGGCCATTCCAACTGTCCATAACCGCGGACGCGGCTATTCGAATAGTTTGACACTCTGCAGAGGTGGTACACTTTCACCACAAGATTCGATACATCTGTCAAGGATAACCCTGAACCATCATACTTAGTATGCAGATAATCAAACATAACCTTCCCTTTACACACCCTAGTATAAGCACCTCTCCTATGAGCATGGCCTCCCAACCATGAACATCAGTCATCTTGGGCACTGCATAGGTGGACAACATTGAGAGGTAGCCTCAGCTCAAACCTCTCCCGCGAGGGAACTAATACTAATGCATATAAATTTCCAGCTAAGCCTTACCCAATTCAGGTAGTGTGGTTGTACGATAAGTTTGGAATGGTATCGCATCCGAATCCAACCATCAGTTTTATAAAAGGGTTAAGGCTCACGCCTCATCATTTTCATCATCATAAACCATTTGTGTTTCTCAACACATGTCAAAACATCTCAATAGAATGACTCATCATTCCAAGGTTTTCACAATTCATTTTCACCAAGTGTTCTCATCTAAAGTGACTCAAGTTTTTGATCTACTCTAAACTACTAAGTTAAGAGTGTTCACTAATGTGGAAAGATGATGGGTTCAATATCATGCCATAGAATGACATCTAAAGCTTAGCTAAATAGGTCAAGTTTTATACTTTTTATGCTACCTTCAAAACAAGTAAGGGACCGTGTGTAAACTGAAGGAGGTAACACTTGTAAACAAAGAATTGGGGTAACTAATAATTAAAGGGGTGTGACTCAAGCATGCTTATAGCATCCTGGATCAAGTTAACTAGCTTAATTACAGTTCACTACAATAGCTTGCACTTTTAATGGTGGCTTGCAAGTACAACTTGCAAGGGTTAACTTGGATAGGGCTAGCTTGCCTTGGTTGGTGCAATGGTTGAAGTTTTCTTCTTCTTCTTCTTGGTAGAACTCCTCCTCCTCGTAAGCTTGGTCGGTACTATCTTCTATAAATACATATGGAGTACACAATCACCAAACAATACTTAACTAGTTTACTTAGTACTCTATGGCACAGAATTGATGATCTATTGTCATCACAAGCATCACAAGTTTTATTCAATAGTTTCCTCTTTTTTATTTTAGAAAAGTAATTTCTACTCATTGAAAAATTAACTAAGATTTAATATTCACCACTTAAAATATGGGATCATGTTGACATATGTCATCACCACATATTGTAATATGTGGGAATGAGATTTAAAGGCTGGATCATAATTACTTTGGTTTAAGTTCATTATTTAATGATTTAAAGTGACTAGAAATGCCTATATAGCATTATTTTGGTACTAGTCCAAAGTCACTGCATGTAAACCTTAATATTATTATATATTCAGATAGGTATGGTGAAATGTGATTTTTGAGAGGTGGAATCAACTCAAAATCTATCTTGGTTGATTTTATAAAAATATTGTAAGTTGCAAAAGCTTCTGTTTTGTTATTTTTATTAGGAGAGATCTATAACTCTAATTGAATTAAATCCAACGGGGTTGGATAGATCATTTCAATACTTTTCAGACAAAATTAGTTTCATGCAATTTGGATGTATAAATCTCTCTGAATTGATTTTCAAACTAGGGGACAGAACTAATATTTAAACTAAAAAGAAAAAATCCAATTTTGAATGGCTGGGCTAGCGCGGGAACAAACATGGGCCGACCCAGTGGCGCTCCGCGGCGCGGGGCTGAGCTGACATGCGGGCTCCACCAGTCAGCGGCACAAAAACACCAAAACGATATCTAGCATTCTAGGTCGCACGATTAAAAGGGGATCTAACGGTGGTGGTTCATCATCGTCGACGGATTACTCCGGCGAGAACTTGACCTAGACGCGGCGGTGGGGGTCGACTGGGGGCGTACCAGGGCTCCAGAAAGGTCGGTGAGGCGGGCAAACAAACCGGAAGACGATGGCGAGGCGAGGCGCGGTTGCGGCGGAGCTTGGGGTGCCCTAAATCGCAGGCGCCCTTCTCCCCCTGCTGCGGCGGCTCCGGCTCCAATTCCAGCGAGGCAGAGATCGAGCGGCGTCGACTAGAGGTGGGTGAGGTTCAGTGAGAGGTGGAGAGTGAGTGAGTGTGGAGAAATGAGGCCAGGGAGGCCGGCTTATATAGGCCCGACGGTGAGACCGAGCGGTGTGGGCAGGCGACTCCGGCGAGGGCGGCACAGGGGGCTAGCAGCATGGCTCGAGGTAGGGGACGGTGGCCTGTCTCCTGGCGATGCGCTGAGGCTTAAAGGCGCGTCAAGGCAAGCTCTGTGCTGGTCGGGAGCGTCACGCGCTCTGGGCGGCAGAGGCTGCGGGTTCGACGGCGAGCGGTGGCTGGGATGCGTTGGGCGGCTAGCGGGGGTGTCTGGGGTGTTCCCTAGGTGCTGGCGGAGCGGTAGGCGCGGGCTGCGGCCGAGGGGCGGTCTGTGCACGCGGGGACAGTGCACGCTCTGCGGGCGGCGTCAACATGGCCGACCAGCTCCGGGCGCGGCGGTTCTTGGCCGTTATGGTCTCTAGCTCTGGGCTAGGGCTGGTTGGACGGTGGAGGTGGACCACGGGCGACGTGCTAGACAAGATGAGAGAGGCTAGCGGCTGTTGTGGCGTGATGTCGCCGGTGAGGGTGCTCAAGGTGCTCAGCCTTAATGGCCATGACCATTTGGTCGTGTGCACAGGGCTTGGCCGGGCTAGCAAGGGGTAGGGGTGCACTGAGGGGGACAAGGGGACCGAGTTAGGCCCAAATGGTGACCAAAATCACTGCTCAAAATAGTGTTTTGAATTTGGCCAGATTTGTGCTTGCCACCTGTTTGATGAAATGGCCGCAAGAAGTAAACTTTTGAATTTTGGTTTCAAATTTTTTGGGTGATCTACACTAGTGCTAGGTAGTCTCTGGTTGTAAGGGTTTTGAAAGTGGAGCTCATTTTGATGGTTTTTCAAATAGGGGTGATCTATGCATATGCATTGAATTCAATTTTCACATGCCATTTAAAATAAGCAAAAGAATGTTTTTAGCAGATCAAAAGGTGGGCCTTGGTACCTCATTATGTGTACTAGCAAGGGGTACAAAGAGCATGAATTGTTTCTGTTAAGAAATGAGTGCTAGGAACACTCAAAGTAGTGTAGTGGATTAAAATGGCCAAAATGACCATTCCTCCTTTTTAATTGTTTTTTATTTGATTTTCTTTAGTAAAAGTTTGGGAATGATGTAGATGATGTTTAAATCACCTAGGAAACATTTTACAACCAAAGAATCATAGAACCATGGCAATTCAAATCAATTCCTAATTTAAATACTCATACACATGAATGCTTTCATTTTTAATTTAGAAAATTTTTTGTTAACCCTAAATTTTGATGATTTGAATCTTGATAAGCTTGGATTAAAGTTTTGGGATATTACATATGGGAAGATCCCGCCCATACCATACGGTTGTACCACCCTCTGACGCCTTTGTTTTATCAAATGGAACAATATTTGTGAGGCCCCAATGGGCATTTTCGGCCCTGAGCTCCGTCGGATCGCGAAACTGACCTCCAGAATGCTTATTTAAGGAGGGGAACCCTAGCCGCCTCCATCATCATCCATACACGCCCTTAGGGAGGAGCCCTTCCACTCCGCCGCCTATCCATAGCCCCCAAGACCAAGATCTCCTCAAACACCTCCAAGATCAAGATCTCCTCCAACACCTCCAAGATCAAGATCTCCTCCAACACCTCCACAATATCCAAGTAAGATAAGGAGAAGGAGACGCACCCATCTTCACCGTGCGCACTGTTCATCGTCATCCTCCCCAACGGTGTCTCTACCTCTCTCTCTCTCCCTTGTTTTAGATTTTTTATTTGTAAGATTGAACATGATGATCTCCATGAATTACTATTAATATTTCTATTCATTTATGTTTGAGTATTTGTTTCGATTTTAGGTTGAGGTATGATCTAGTATGCAACCCTAGACTTTGTGTTTCATCTATTATGTATTACTCTATCTTCACGTGACAAACAGGAGGTAGATGAGTTCATGTGATCCTTTGGGCCAAAGTGTATTGTTGACTTGCGTAGTGAAAATGCGAGGTTGAAAGTAGTACACGCCATGTGACAATAGGCAACCATCAAGAGGAGATCGTTTATTTATCTAGAGTATTATCTTGCGTAATTCCAATAGATGACTACATAGTTTCCCATCTAGTACTAGTGAGACCAAAAGCATAGACACCATATTTTATTCTATTCAATTCTACAAGTACAACCCATTTTGTTTACTTTTTGTTTTAGTTTAATTTGTTCTTGTTTAGCTCCTTGTTCTTAGTTACATCAATCCTCTCTCAAATCATTGTCATTCTAGTAACCTATTGAAGCGAACCGACCCGGTAGGGGTTTAAGTCTCTTTGCTATATTGTGCTAGTCCCTGGATCGACTCACTAGCACGCACAGTTCAAGATGTAATATCACGAAACAAAGGTCTTAATTCTATTACATCGAATGATTCAGAATATAACATAGTATAAAACAAGTTGCATAGAAGAAGGCCTAGCTCCTCATAATCAAAGTTCAATAGCGGAAGACTAAAATAAGATAAGGATCTCCATTCAAAATGCCACAGGCGAAGCATGCTGAGTGGAGACTCGCGAACCTAACATCGTACTTCAAACATCTTTGGGGAAACCTGCAACATGAAACGTGGTCAATACTTTGAATGTGTTGGCAAGTATCACTAAGAAAATAAACCATTCATATCAGTCAATATCAAATATTAATCAATGGCCATAGCTCTATGGTCAATCTAACAAAATTCCAAAGGGTTCCACAATATAAAATCTCGACACCATGACTCCGGGGTTCCTACTCCATGACTCCGTAGGTTGTACACCATGTCTCCGTGGATTGTACCCCATGTCTCCGTGGATTGTACACCATGTCTCCGTGGTTGATATCCCATGTCTCGTGGATTGTACCCCATGTCTCCGTGGTTGATATCCCATGTCTCCGTGGTCTCTTCTGTGTGTCTCCGTGGTCTCTACTCCAGATCTCTGTGGTCTCTACCTACTTCCCTATACTAAAAACGGAGGTAGTTCCCATATATATCTGTTTCTAGCATAGCCAAACAGTTCCAACAAACCATAGACACACAACAAACAGGATTGAATATCCATATGACTATCCTATCTAGGTTTCATAGTGTACCATCCTTCAAACAGAAATACTTCTACGCTCACATAGTAAGCATAGCCTAAACCATGGTAAAGTTAGACTTGCAAAGCAAGCATAACAATGTCAAATGTATAGATAAACTTGCAAGGTAAGCATAACTTGGACAATGGTTTAGATTGACTTGCCTTATTGGTGATGGACGTTCATACACTTCTTACAATCACAGGGTTTGCACACCTCACAATCTATACGACAAAGAATTCCAATGAACACCCATTCACACAACAAACATCATGCCCAAGTAAGGCATTCATGATATTCATACAAAACATTTAGTGTGTATTTGAAAATCATTAATAAGGTTTTATAAAAGTTAAAACATGCATGATGCAAAAATATTTAGTTCAAAATCATTTTTAACACTAAAGTTATGTTCTAAATAGTTATTAAAAGGGTTTAGTTTCATATATAAACAAATTAGTTGTAAACATAGTTTTAAATTTTATACTCTAATCCTATTGGATAGGGAACCAATATATAATCATTTAGCAAAAAGAAACACTTTAAAAATCATTTTTAGTACTAAAGTTATGCCCAGAATACCCTAATGGCAATCCTGTAATATTGTTCAATTTAAAATAGTCAAGTTTGAAAAATAACAATGGGAAAACATTCTATAGGTTACAAGGATTCTATAAAGATATTATTTTAATTATTTGGACTTGTAGATAAAAAGTTATGACACTTCTAAGTTGTAGGAGCTTTTCTGCAAAATATCCATCTAATTATCGGGCGGAAGAATCTGTTTTTAAATAGCTAGGCCACGTGGCAAGATCCTACTGGAGGATACCCCTTCACAACTGGAACTAACCTGGGCCGTTGGATTTACGTAATATGAACGGACGAGATCGTTGCGGCTAGCGGCTCGGCTCCTAGCGTGGCTCGACTCAGCTAGATGCAATCGTGGCCATTCACGCGTGATCGGACGGGCAAGAGGGAAGGAGCAGGCTCACCTTGTGGCTCCTTCGCCAGAGACAGAGAGGGGTGGCGGCGCTGCGCTCCGTCGTGGACGAGGCGTGTGTTGTAGCGGTATTGGGGGTGTGGGAAGTAGCGGACGGGCCGCGCTTCGTCGAGGGGGGGACTGATAGTGGCGGCAGAGATGATTGTTTCTTCCTCAGACGGTGTAGGGAGACGGTTGGAGCGGTGGTGACGTCGGTGACCGGCATCGGCTTTGGCGTGGAGGCGTTCTTGGCTTGGAAACGGCACGGAAAAGGGGTCAGAGGCTGTGCTCGGGAGAAACAGAGAAAGGGGACAGAAGGATAGGGGCGGGGACCTCGTGTACTGGCGGGAATCGGCGGTGGCGGCTCGGCGGACGACGGTGCTCCGACGACGAATTTAAACAACCTGGCGGCATCGTTTAGAAGGGAAAGAGGGGCATCGCGGAGGAGGGAGTGAGGCTTTAAGGAGGTGGGCTCGGACTAGGCGTGGGCAAGCGGGAGTGGGGTGAGTGGGGGAGGTGTTGGGGCGACTGGGTCATGGGCGCGTCGGCGAGGGAGCGGTGTGGGAGAGAGACGATGCCATGGGGTCAGCGCGTTAGTGAGAGGAGGGGGTAGGCAGGCCGGTGGTGCTGCTACGCGTCGCTCACGTGGGCGGGCACACTATAGATAGGGCGAGGGATGCTATGGACCGTCCCAGGCTGGTCGGTTCAGTAGGTTATTCTTTTCTCTTTCTATTTCACTAATTCCTTTATAGTTTTAGGTTTATAAATCCAAAATGAGTAAAACTAGTTTCTAAAATTTTGTAAAATTAAGACACACCACGATAAATTTTAGAAACTAAGTTTGACTAGAAATAAAATATCAAAATTTCCATTTGCATAGTATTCACTATATGGCTAATTTGAAAAGGTGGGAAATTAGGGTTTAGGTTTTTTTTAAACATACGGGAAAATTTCAAAAATTTCAAATAATCGAACATTGTCAATAAAATTCACATTCCAAAAATTCATAGAATTCTACCACCCTTAAAAAGAATCTCGTCCTCGAGATTCGAGAAGGCTAGAAAAAAGGGTTTAGGTTTAGGGTAGACTAGGGTGCTACCACCCTAAAAAGAATGGTCTTACGGGATTGGTTTTCGAGGGTTATCCTGGCTATGATTTCTTATGGATAACCACCCAAATTATTGTTGTCTCCTCGATATGAATGAATACGATGCATGAGTGTCGAAAAGAAAGAGTTGGTCAAAACTTACTATGTGTTGTAGTTGTCTCTTCAAAGACTTCTTCCACATCGACATGGTACACATGTCCTTTATTGAACGAACTGGGCTTGTTCACATTGAAGCCTCCACCATTCTTCTTCTTTTCCAGGCAGTTTTTTTGCAAAGTGTCCCAACTTCTTACAATTGTAGCACAACACCTGGCTAATGTCCTTCTCACTAGATTTTATGGGGTTCTTGTTGCCTTGGTGATCATGTCCATTTCCTCCATGCCAATTGTTCCCATTTCCATTGCGATCATGGTGGTGATGTCCCGCATGTTGGTTGTACCTGGAATTACCACCATATTCATAAGATGTGCGTGGCCTGTGTTGAGATCCTGAGTTGAACTTTCCATGGTTGTTGGACTTCCTCTTGCGGTGCTCCCTCTGCTCCTGCTGGTTCTCAAGGATAATGGCTTTGTCGAATAATGCTTGAAAGTGAAAGAACATTTCATGTTTTCCTATGTTTTCCGTGTTAGATAACCATACTATGGAGACTTTTCATGTGTGCTAAGTGTGCAAGAAGTTTTGAGGGGGGCCAGATAATCCGCTCCACCAAGGGCCGGATAAGCCGGCCTACCTCATCTCTCAAGGAAGCCAAGGCGCGTCGCTCTGTGTCCAGTCGGATTTTCTCCCGGAAAATCCGAACTGGGGCGGTTTTTCCTCCCCAGGCCGGATAATCTGGGTTTCGCAATGGCCGGATAATCCGGCCCCCAGTTTTCGATCAAAAGGAGCCAAGGCGCTTCGCTCGGTATCCGGTCGGATTTTCTCCCGAAAAATCCAAACTAGGGCGGTTTTTCTTCCCCAGGCCGGATAATCCGGCCTTCGTATAGGACCAGATAATCCGGCCCCCAGAAGTTGATCAAGGGCAAGCTCGGCGCGATGCTCAGAGAGGCGGCGGATTTTCTACCGGATATTCCGAGTCCGGGGCGGTGTTTTCCCCAGGCCGAATAATCCGGCCCTCACTTGAGCCGGATAATCCGGCCCCCAAAGTGTGCAACGGCTGGTTTTTGGAAGGGGGTATAAGTACCCCTTCTTCTCCAATGTTCAGAACTCTTGATTCATTCGAAATTGACTAGACCTTGTGCAAGAGCTCTCATTCTCGATCTCCCACTTCAACCACCCGAAGGTCTTGATCTTTGGTGGAATTGAAGGAGGAGAAGTTCATCATCAACATCAAGAATCAAGCACTTCAAATCCTCTCCATTCACTTGGAGAAATCCCTGATCTAGTAGTCTTGTCAATACCTAGATCTTGTTATTGTATTTGACAACTTTGTTCTTGTGGCAGCTTGTTGTCATTTCGGGAGCCTCCAAGTTGTTGTGGAGTTGTTGCCCCGCTATTTGTGTAAAGGCGCCGGTGCCCACCTCGAAGGGTACCTATAGTGGAAGGTGGAGCAGGCCTATTGTGGCGAGATCCATCGGAGAACAGGGTGATGCCTTTTGTGGCGTGGTGGTCTTAGTACCGCCCACCCCTCCAACACAGACGTACTTCCCTTAACAAGGAAGGAACTGCGGTCAAACAAATCCTGTGTCTCCACGTGCTTCACTTCGGTTTACTCGTTCCTCTTCCACTCGCTCTTTACTCGCTAGTAGATAGGTTTGCATATAGGGAAATTCCATCCAATAGTTTATCTAGAGAATTTACCCTTTGTGCTAAGCCTAAAATTGAAAAAGAATTTAAAATTGGTGTAGCACCTATTCACGCCCCTCTAGGTGCCCATACGATCCATTTCAATTGGTATCAGAGCCCTGGCTCTTAATTCGGGCTTAATCGCCTAAGAGTAGTATGGGTACCAAGGATGATGGAAATGAGGTTGTGGATAAGGTCACAATGGATGATCTCAAGTCGTTGGAAACAACCTTGTTGAAATCCTTTGAGGCCAAGATGGAGGAGATGAATCAAATGATTGCTCGCCTTACATCATACATAGCCCCATCTCCATCCTCCTCTGAGGCTCCCACACCATCATCTAAGGAAAAGGGTAACACCGGATCCAAGGATGATGATGTGGAAGGTGAAAAACTAAATGGTTCCACCTCCAAAAAGGGAAGTGGTAAGGAGGAATATAGTGAGGTTCGCCACGTATATTCCCCCGACCCACCTATCCCTCATCCTCATATAAACAATAGGGGTGATCCACCCAATCTCACTACATCCTCTTTTAACCAATGGCAATTCCTAATGAAATCTCATGTTTGCAGCTCCTCTATTGAATTGTGGAGGATTATTGAAGAAGGTCTTCATATTGGAGATCAAACCAATCTAGCGAGAAGGGAAGTTGTGGATAGCCAGTTGAATACCACCGCTCTCCACATGATACAGCTGGGTGTGGGTCCCAAGGACATGCCACACATTGAACATCTCAACACAGCTAAAGAGGCGTGGGATGCTCTTACGGACCTTTTTGTTGGAAATGAAAGCATGAGAAGAAACATGTATGATGCCCTTAGTAATGAAGCAGAGGGATTATACATGTTGGATGGTGAAAACCATGAGGACATGTATATAAGACTCAAGGGCATCGCAACAACATTTCGGAAGCATGGGGCCACTCACATTGATGATGCATGGATAAAAAGAAAGTATGTGAGTGCCTTAATGCCTTTTGAGCCAACGGATTTGAAGAGCTTGCAAGGTAGACACAACTATCATCAAATGACATCCAACGAAGTCATGCAAGAAATGGCGTCATTCAAAGTGGCGGCAAATAATGCTGAAGATGCTCGTGCTCGGGCCATTGGAATGCAAAAGGGTGTCAATGCGGCTCTCAAAGCCAATGTTGTTGAGAAAGAGGAAGATGAAGGAGCTTTTGAGGGGGTGTCCATGGACTGCCCTGATGAGGTCAAACATGCTCATGGTGAGTACATGGCATTCTATGCAAGGAACTTTTGGAAGGACCCTACCAAAGCCAAGTCTGAACTTGAGCGCAAGAACGGGTCAAATGGAAGAAGAGAAAGTGGCCCAATATTGAGAACTTGCTTCAACTATGGAGATAGACTGCACTTTGTAGCCGAGTGTCCTTATCTAAATAGAGAAGACAATGGTGGCAGGCTCATTCTTAAAGAGAAATCCAAAGCTCCTAAGAAGAAGCCGTTTATTAAGAAGAATGGCCCTTTCAAGAAGCAACCCAAGATTGTTCTTGTAGCTCAAGAGGAATACTCCTCCGCAAGTGAAGATGAAGAGGATGATGATAGTTCCCGCAAAGTGGCTGCTATAGCCACCACATCGACTCCCTCCTCTCTCTTCGACCCACCAAATGAGAACGCCATCAACAACAACGCCACTTGTCTAATGGCAAGAGGATCCGAGGTATCAACTTCTAGCTCTTCATTTTCTAAGACTAACATAATTTTGGATATGGATGATCATGACAGTCTTGAAATGAAAGAAGAAGTTATTGCCTTGGATACTTTTTTTCACTAACCTACAAGGTGAGCACAAACTTCATTTTGATGTTCTTATGAGTCAACTTGCTCAAGCCGAAGATCTCCTTGAAGAAAAGGGCAGAATTGAAAGAGAAGATGCCTTGGAGATAGCTTCTTTGAAGAATGCCTTGGAAGAGGAAGAGGAAGCTCGAGCATCTTTGGAAGAAAGACTCGAATCCCTTGAGGAGTCACAAGAAGAAGCTGTAGCTCAGCTCATTAAGGAACGTGACCATGCTCTTGCCAAGGTAAAGAAACTAAAGAAAGAAAAGATTGACTTTGGGGCTGTTCATGCTAGACTTTTGGAGAAGTTTGATAATCTTGAAAGTGCTCACAAGGCATTGAAGAGTGATCATTCTACTCTAAATGAGTCTCATGACCAGCTCCAAACTCAATTGAAACGGTATGATATGCCAAGTACATCCACTTCATCCTTTGGAAAAGAAGACTTTGCAAGAAGTTCTCAAAACAAAGGTAAAGGAGTTATTGATGAGATACTAAGCAGGCAAAGGACAAGCAATAGTAAAGAAGGTCTTGGTTACATACCCAATATAAAGAGCAAGAAAAACAAGAAAAAGAAGAAGAAGAGCAAGACTGCTCAATCAAATACCAGCAACATTACCAATGACAAGACTAATTATGATGGTTTTGCAGGGATCAACAATCCTAACTTTGAACTATATTGTGATCATTATGTTGATGTTTATGCTAGTTATCTAGGGCCTTATGATTGTTACATTCCTTGGTCTATTTGGGTTCCCAAGACCCTTGTTACTAACATGAGAGGACCCATTGAAAAATGGGTACCTAAAACCAAGAAGTAATTTTTCTTGCAGGGCTATGCTTCCGGTGGTTCTAAATGGGTACTCGATAGTGTTGCACGAGTCATATGACCGGAAGCAAGGATATCATCACAGAGATGCGGCCAAACCTTGATCACATTACCGTCTCCTATGGTGACAAGTCAAAATATGAGGTACTGGGTCTCGGCAAAATTGTGGTGGCTCACGATATCTCTCTCGTGGACGTCATGCTTGTTGAGACCCTCGGGTATAACTTACTTTCAGTTCGTGCCCTTGGTAAGATGGGCTTTGTAGTTTACATTGATGCTGATTTAGTGGTACTCTTGTGGAGCAAGTCTCTTAAAGTCGCTTTCATGGGATATGTCGAAAACGACCTGTACGTGGTGGACTTTTCAGGGAAAACCACTACAGGCCCGATGTGTCTCTTTGGAAAGGCTGACGCGGGCTGGCTATGGCATCGCCAACTAGCCCACGTCAATATGAGAACTTTGCAAAGTCTCCACAAGGGTGGCCACATTCTTGGACTAAAAGAAAATATCTCTTTTGCCAAAGTTCGTGTTTGCAAGGCATGTGTTGAAGGGAAAATGCATGATTCACCTCATCGAAGAAAACCATTATCTCTTCAAAAAGGATTTTGGAGCTCCTTCATGTGGACCTCTTCGGGCCTCCATCTCATGCAAGCCTTGGTGGGAAGAAGTATTTTCTAGTGGTTGTTGATGATTACTCAAGATACACTTGGGTTTATTTCTTCAAGTTGAAGAGTGAAACTCAACAAACTGTCATCGACTTCGCCAACGAGGTTCAACGTCAACACAACATCCCCATTCTGGCTATAAGGAGTGATAACGGCTCGGAGTTCAAGAACTACACCTTAAATGAGTTCCTAAGTGAAGAGGGGATAAAACATCAATATTCCGCTGCATACACCCCTCAACAAAATGGTGTCGCCGAGAGGAAGAATCGAAGTCTAATGGACATGGCAAGATCAATGCTAGACGAATTGAAATCTCCATATAACTTCTGGGCAGAAGCAATATCTACTGCTTGTCATTCATCCAACCGTTTATATCTCCACAAGATATTGGACAAGACTCCGTATGAAATACTTACCGGTAACAAGCCAAACATCTCATACTTTTGGGTATTCGGGTGTAAGTGTTTCTTTCTTATTAAGGAGTTCGTTTATCTAAGTTTGAATCTAAGGCTTTAGAAGGTATTTTTGTTGGTTATGGTGCCGAATCCCACACTTATAGAGTCTACAATAAGCTCTCCGGAACTGTTGTAGAATCTTGTAGTGTGGTGTTCGAGGAAAATGATGGTTCCCGTGCGGAGCAAGTTGGTGTTTGTGATGCGGATGTTGAAATACCCCAAGATGCCATAAGAAGAATGGGCGTGGGATTCTTCCGCCCCATTGAGGAACCCCTTGTGGCGGACCAGGAAGGACAATGCTCTACTCACATAGAGCCCTCATCTACACATACTCAACATGCTCCAACCACGGGGGCAACTTCTACACCATCGCCATCAACTGCTGAAGGTCAAGTTGCTCCAGAAAGCTCCAGGCCAGATTTTCCGGTTGACACCGGATTATCCGGCCAACCCACTACAGCTGACCATTTTGCTCCTGGTGGTGAAGATATCAACGCAAGCTCCAGGCCGGATTTTCTAGCTAGCCCCGGATTATCCGGCCCCTCACCAGTTCAAGCAAGTCCCAGGCCTCCGGATGAAGCTGCTGCAAGTACTCCCAGGCCGGATTATCCGGCCTCTCCATTGGCCGGATTATCTGGCCCTGACTCTCTAGTTCTGCAGCCTCCTGTTATGGCTACGGATTCACCTCAAGGGCATGCGTCTCCACCACCTGCTACTGATGTTCCAGTTACTGATCAAGGAGGAGAAAATGCTTCCAATGAAGACTCAAGTGATGAATCTCCTCCTCCAAGAGACAACAAACTTATTGAACTTCGTTGCAAGGCCCGGGCTGATCGTAACCTTGAGTTGAGGGGTCACACTCTCGACAAGGTTGTTGGTGATCTTCGGTGAAGGGTCTCTACAAGAAGAGAATTGGCCAATTTTGGTGAGCATCAAGCTCATACTCCATGGTGGAACCTAAGAAGGTCTTTGAAGCTCTTGAAGACCCAGACTGGGTTGTTGCTATGCATGAAGAATTCAATAATTTCGAGCGCAACAAAGTCTGGAAACTAGTGGAGAAACCCAAAGAGTGCCGCAATGTTATCGACACCAAGTGGATTTTCAAGAACAAGCAAGATGAGAATGGCATTGTTGTGAGGAACAAGGCAAGACTTGTGGCACAAGGGTACTCCCAAGTTGAGGGCATCGACTTTGGCGAGACCTATGCTCCTGTGGCTCGCCTTGATTCCATCCGTATCCTACTTGCTTTTGCTGCTTATAACAATTTTAAGTTGCAGCAAATGGACGTCAAGAGTGCCTTCGTTAACGGTCCTCTATATGAGTTGGTATACGTAAAGCAACCCCCGGTGTTTGAGGATCCTAACTTCCCGAACCATGTCTACAAACTCGATAAGGCACTCTATGGCCTTAAACAAGCCCCACGTGCGTGGTATGAGCACCTTAAAGAGCTTTTGTTAGATCGTGGCTTCGAAGTTGGGCAAATCGACCCCACTCTTTTTACTAAGAAGGTTAAGAGGGAGCTCTTCGTATGCCAACTATATGTAGACGATATTATCTTTGGTTCTACTAACAAAGCTTTTAACGATGAATTTTCAAAGCTTATGACTAACAGGTTTGAGATGTCTATGATGGGGGAATTACGGTTCTTTCTTGGATTCGAGATCAAGCAAATTAGAGAAGGAACCTTTATTAATCAAGCTAAGTACATCCAAGACATGCTCAAGAGATTCAAGATGACGGATCTAAATGGTGTCGCCAGTGCGATGCAAACAAAATGTCATCTTGAGCTCAACCCGCATGGTAAAGATGTGGACCAAAAGGTATACCGGTCCATGATCGGCTCTCTCCTTTACCTCTGCGCATCTAGACCCGATATTGTGTTGAGTGTGGGAGTGTGTGCAAGGTATCAAGCAGCTCCTAAAGAAAGCCACTTAGTGGCAGTCAAGAGGATCTTTCGATATTTGGTTCATTCCCCCAACTTTGGTCTATGGTATCCCAAGGGCTCCAATTTCTCTTTATGTGGTTATACTGACTCAGACTGGGCTGGTGATAAGGATGATCAGAAATCCACTTCTGGAGCTTGCCAATTCTTGGGAAGATCTCTTGTATGTTGGTCCTCCAAAAAGCAGAATTGTATATCTCTCTCCACCGCCGAAGCTGAATATGTTGCTGCTGCCAGTGCTTGCACTCAATTATTGTGGATGAGGCAAACTTTAAAGGAATACGGTGTCAATTGTGACAAAGTGCCTCTTTTATGCGATAATGAAAGTGTAATCAAAATTGCGTACAATCCTGTTCAGCACATAAGGACGAAGCATATTGAGATTCGAAATCATTTTATTCGAGACCATGTTGCTCGCGGCGATATTGATCTATCCTTTGTGAGCACGAAGAACCAACTGGCGGATATTTTTACAAAGCCGCTTGATGAAGCAAGATTCTGCTATTTGAGGAATGAGCTAAATATCATTGATTCCGGGAGCTTGTCTTGATTACCCATGCACTCACTTGTACATCATCAATCCTTCTTTGGTCTAGGTGTGGGCATGGATATAGGGGGAGTGTGGTCCTAACTCATTGGGCTAACCCTCCCCCCATAATGCCAATAACAAGATAAATCATTTCTCTTAATATCATGTTGTGATATGTGAGCTTATTGATGAGTATTGGTCGTGAACCCAAGATATATCTTCGCGGTGTCACACCATACACTCCAACAAGGTGGCTTCGGCCACCGCCCTCTCCCTTGAGGAGAATTGGATCTTTTTGGCTGTTATTTGCTCTCTTGTGTTCTTATGGGAATCTCACCCAATCTTGGATTTTATTTGATTTGGATTTTGCAACTTTGAGTGTCTAGTACCATCTCAGTTTGGCTCTCTTAATCCCAAGCCTTCCCTACCCCTAAGCCATCTATTCTTGCGCACAAGTCCTTTGTACACCTTGTGGGGGTGTTGTTTGGGGACGCGCGGGCCTAGTTCTGTGTATAACAGAATCCCAGAATTTAGGCCGGATAATCCAGCCCTGGCGGATTTCATCTTAAAGGGCAGGGCTCGGGGGAAGGGCTCATAATGAGCAGCACTTCTCCCCCAGCCTTCTCCTCTTCCCCAGCCACCGCCTGCTGCCCCTTACCCTCCCAAGAGCCTCTCCGGCCACCGGATTTTCCGGGCCTCCCCGGATCTTCTTCTCAGCACCTCCGGGTAACTTCTCCTCCATGTTCTTCCTCCAATGAGTGAGGGTAACTCCCTCTCTCCCCATCTTTGGCTAGATGTGTATCTTGTTGGGTGGAACGTTGTCTAGAAGGATGTGTTTTCGCATAGAAATCGTAGTCTTGCAGTTTCTAGGCCCGATCTACTTTTTTGCATACTATCTAGGTGGAATCGAACATTCATGCCAGGGCCGGATTATCCGACCCTGGCCAGGCCGGATAATCCGGCCTGACAGATTCAATTCTGCTTTAGTTTCACTATGGTGTATGCATTGAGTAGTTTTGTCCTATGAACTTTTTGACTACTTTTTCCATGCTCTCTCCTAGACTTGTGTGTATGCTTATCCCCTTGCTATCGCCCTTATTTCTCCTCACAGGTGGTTCTGGTGTTCCCAAGACCTACAAGCGCTGTCCTCGCGCCAAATACTTTCGAGACGACGAACAAGGTAACCTTGTGGACGAAGTTGAATTGAGGAGAAGGAAGAACGAAGAGAGGCGCATGGCTGAACAATCCAAGAGGACTAGGAAGGGGGTGTCCAAGAGGAAGGGCAAGGAGCCCAAGATCAACTATAGGGCTTTGGATGCGGTCTCCTTCTCTGCCATCCGTCACCGTGACTTGTTTGCTGAGCTGCCTCGTGATGATGAGCTGGGGGATACCCGTTTTTGGTGTGCAGAATAGAAGGGGATTTATGAAGACATCTATGCCAGGCTGAACATTAGGCCTATGCACCCACTGGTACTTGCTGAGGCTTTGGAGAAGGCGCATCTTGTGGATGCAATGTATGTGGCTGAGAGGATTGGGCTGCACCATCTCATGTCTCTCCAGTGCTCTTTTGACTCTGAGGTGGTGAAGCAGTTCTTCTCCACTCTGGTGATTTGTGGGGATGAGCGTCGCACTATGAAGTGGATGACTCATGACAAGCCCATGACTGCTGATTTTCACGTGTTTGCTGAGGTTCTGGGGTACTCCTTCCACAGCAGGGATAGAGCTAGTGGCCATCGCATCATCACTCAGCTGAAGCCCAACAAGGAAGCTGCTCTCTCTCCTTGCACTATGAACAATGGCATTGTGGGTACTGTGGCTGGTCTTGCTCCCATCTATGTAGCATTGGTGGGTCTCTTCTGTGACTCTATTACACCGAGTAGGGGCAACAATGACAACATCCGTGGTCACCTTGTTCAGCTACTTCAATTTTCTCATGAGGTTGCCTCCTACAAGGACGAGTCAGTGCAGTACAGGCTGGATGTCATGGACTTCATTTACCATGAGCTGTGTGATGCTATGTTTATCCGTCTGTCCATTCCCTATGCGCCCTACATTATGTTGCTCATCCGCCACCTGCTTCCTGCCGAGGAGTTCCACATCAACTCGGTGCACAAGGCCAAGAAGATATACAACAAGGTTAGGAAGACCTCTCATCCCTCCTCTACTCCTGAGGGCCTCATGAGGGATGCCCGCAGGCCCCCTGTACCTCCCGTGGCTCGTGAGATCAAGCAGCTGAACTGGTTCCAGCGTCACATTCTCTGCATGGGCGTGGACACGCGCAGGGGTCAGTACGAGGCATACAGGCAGCGCCATGAGTTGGCTCACTCCCAGCAGCTCATTCTCCACCACGTGTCTAGCGCTTCGGGTGCTCCTCCGGCTCCTACACCTCCCACTCCGTATGCTCGGTGGAACTCTTCCTCCGGGCTGAACTATGGTGAGCTGGAGCGTCACTTGTTCCCCTCTGCGCCTGCTGCTGATGATGAAGATGAGGAAGGTGACACTGAGGAGCTTGAAGATGAGGATGAGGAAGAGAATGAAGAAGAGGACAAGGACGAGGACTATGATGAGTGATCCCTTGGGGCGCTAGCATCGCTCTTCTCCCTTTTTTGGTGTCTCGATACCAAAGGGGGAGAAGTAGTTCTATTAGGGTGTCCGTGGATTTGCATGGGTCAGGCATAAGCACTTGCACTTTTCTATTCGTTATTTCTTGCTTATGCCCATTTAGCGTTGAACTTTTAAATTCGTGATTTGTGGTTGTTTGAGACTTTATGTGGTTGTCTAGATGATGCCTATGGACTTCATTGCTAGATTATGCTTATGGTTATATCTATTCATATGCTATTGATGGAGGTTTATCACGGAAGGCGCGCGCTCATAATGGTTATCCGGTATTAATTGTCATTTTTGTCAAGGATGCCTATTCTTTACTTCGGTGGTATGTGTTTTTGCTCATATGCCTATGGAATAGATTCACCTATTTGTCTGCATCTGTATTCCAATGCAAAGCTCTTTTATGCACACATTGAGGGGGAGTTCCTTTCATAGTTATCTCTGTTTGTCTTGTGTCTTTCTCCTGCAAAACCTGGTATTGTCATCTAACACCAAAAAGGGGGAGACTGAAAGAACATTTCATGTTTTCCTATGTTTTGCGTGTTAGATAACAATACTATGGAGAGTTTTCATGTGTGCTAAGTGTGCAGGAAGTTTTGAGGGGGGGCGGATAATCCGCCCCACCAAGGGCCAGATAATCCGGCCTACCTCATCTCTCAAGGAAGCCAAGGCGCGTCGCTCTGTGTCCAGTCGGATTTTCTCCCAGAAAATCCGAACTAGGGCGGTTTTTCCTTCCCAGGCCGGATAATCCGGGTTTCGCAATGGCCGGATAATCTGGCCCCCAGTTTTCGATCAAAAGAAGCCAATGCGCGTTGCTCGGTATCCGGTCGGATTTTCTCCCGGAAAATCCGAACTGGGGTGGTTTTTCTTCCCCAGGCCGGATAATCCGGCCTTCGTATAGGACCAGATAATCCGGCCCCCAGAAGTTGATCAAGGGCAAGCTCGGCACGATGCTCAGAGAGGGGGCAGATTTTCTGCCAGATATTCCGAGTCTAGGGCGGTGTTTCCCCAGGCCGGATAATCTGGCCCTCACTTGAGCCAGATAATCCGGCCCCCAAAGTGTGGAACGGCTGGTTTTTGGAAGGGGGTATAAGTACCCCTTCTTCTCCAACGTTCAGAACTCTTGATTCATTTGAAATTGACCAGTCCTTGTGCAAGAGCTCTCATTCTCGATCTCCCACTTCAACCACCCGAAGGTCTTGATCTTTGGTGGAATTGAAGGAGGAGAAGTTCATCATCAACATCAAGAATCAAGCACTTCAAATCCTCTCCATTCACTTGGAGAAATCCCTGATCTAGTAGTCTTGTCAATACCTAGATCTTGTTATTGTATTTGACAACTTTGTTCTTGTGGCAGCTTGTTGTCATTTCGGGAGCCTCCAAGTTGTTGTGGAGTTGGTGCCCCGCTAGTTGTGTAAAGGCGCCGGTGCCCGCCTCAAAGGGTACCTATAGTGGAAGGTGGATTAGGCCTGTTGTGGCGAGATCCATCGGAGAACAGGCTGAGGCCTTTTGTGGCGTGGTGGTCTTAGTACTGCCCACCCCTCCAACGCAGACGTACTTCCCTTAACAAGGAAGGAACTGCGGTTAAACAAATCCTATGTCTCCGCGTGCTTCACTTTGGTTTACTCGTTCCTATTCCACTCGCTCTTTACTCGCTAGTAGATAGGTTTGCATATAGGGAAATTCCATCCAATAGTTTATCTAGAGAATTTACCCTTTGTGCTAAGCCTAAAATTGAAAAGGAATTAAAAATTGGTGTAGCACCTATTCACCCCCCTCTAGGTGCCCATACAATCCATTTCAGAATGTTTGGAGTGTAGACCACGAACACTTGGACCGATAAATCATCATTCAGTCCATACAAGAACTTCTCCCTTCTCTTGGCATCGGTTTCCACATCGTCTGGTGCGTAGCATGCCATTTTTTAAATCGTCAATGTACTCAGCAATAGTGTGGTTCCCCTAGTGGAACTTGTGAAACTCTTTCTTCTCTAGACTCATAACTCCCGCGGAGATATGATATGAGCGGATACCTTCCTTGAACATGTTCCAGTCAACTTCTTCGATGGGGTGGGTGATCTGATAGTTCTCCCACCATGATGCTGCAGGGCCTTCCAACAGGTGACCAGCAAACCTCACCTTCTCCGCGTCAGTGCAGTCCATAGTCACTAAGTTCTTGCTGATAGAACAAAGCCAGTCATCTGCCATAATTGGATCAACAACATTAGAGGAAGTTGGTGGTCGAAGCCTTAGAAACCTTGTGAGTCTGTCCACGTGCGGTGGTCGGTGGTTATTATGGACACCATTGTTGTTGTCTCTATTGTTGTTATTGTTGTTGTTGTTGTTTTTGTTGTTGTTGTTGCCATTGCTATTGTTTCCTCTATTTTTGTTGTTTGTCAGATTCTCTATCAAGGCTTGCATCATCTGACCATGGTTCTCTATCAGTTGTCCTCGTCTCTCCATCATCTGACCTTGTCTCTCAAGCAACTGCTGCAAGCCTGGGGGCATCCCGGGGACACGTCTCGATGGCATCTATTTAGGCTAGCAGGGATGAGTATAGATAGAACATCTAAGGGATAAGCCATCCATTTTTCCTAATCACAACAAAACAAACAACACTCTAACAACATTCAAACAATCACACAATCAGGCACGCAACTACTATTTTGAAAATAGTTTTATTTATTTTTTGTCACAAAAAATGCAGAAGTAACTAATAAAACAAAACTAACACTTATAGTTAGCTAAGCGTGCACCATTTAGCTTCCTGATGGTCACTGGTGATCTCCCGACAAACTTGATGAGGGTGGTCATATAAAGTTTTGGAAACATAGAAAATGATGAGGATAAATCATATGAGACAAAAGGAGATGCAAAATACAAGATTTTGAATCGGTATAGTACTTTCATTTTCCTAAGGTCATGCCTAGCTTCTAAACGGGTTCTAGGGTCACGAACCTATAGTCAACACAATGCTCTGATACCATGTGAAGCGACCCGACACGGTAGGGGTCCAAGTCTCTGTGCTATATTGTGCTAGTGCCTGGATCGACTCGCTAGCACACAAAGTTAAAGATGTAATATCACGAAATAAATGTCTTAATTCTATTACATCGAATGATCCAATATATAACATAGTATAAAACAAGTTGCATATAAGAAGGTCTAGACCCTCATAATCAAAGATCAACAGCAGAAGACTAAAATAAGATAAGGAGCTCCATTCAAAATGCCACAGGCGAAGCTTGCTGAGTGGAGACTTGCGACCCTAAATCGTACTTCAAACATATTTGGGGAAACTTGCAACATGACACGTTGCATCTACGAGTGGTCAATACTTTGAATGTATTGGAAAGTATCACTAAGAAAATAAACCATTCTTATCACTCAATAACAAATATTAATCGTTGGTTATAGCTCTATGGTCAATATGACAAAATTCCAAAGGGTTCCACAATATAAAACCTCGACACCATGACTCCAGGGTTCCTACTCCATGACTCCGTGAGTTGTACACCATGTATCCGTGGATTGTACCCCATGTCTCCGTGGTTTGTACACCATGTCTCCGTGGATTGTACACCATGTCTCCGTGGTTGATATCCCATGTCTCTGTGGATTGTACACCATGAAGGAAATATGCCCCGAGAGGCAATAATAAAGTTGTTATTATGTATTCCTTGTATATGATAGATGTTTATTTTGCATGCTATAATTGTATTGATAGGAAACGTTAATATATGTGTGTTTAATAAACAAAAAGGGTTCCTAGTTATGCCTCTCTTATAAACTAGCTTGTTGATTAACAAGATGATCAAGGTTTCCCGATCATGGACATTGGATGTTGTTAATAACAAGGTCACAACATTTGTGAAATGATGTGATGAACATTCATCCGAAGTATAGCATTACGATCAAGTCATTATGTTTACATTGTTATAACATCATACGAAGTAATCTTTATCCTTAGACCATGAGATCATGTTAATTGCTAACACCGGAAGAGTATCTTGATAACATCAAACGTCACATCGTAACATGGTGACTATAAAGGTGTGTTAAGTGCTATGAAGGTGTTATGTTGAGGCTCATGGATCAAGAGTGAAATTTGTCAATCCCGATGATGGATAGATATACTCTGGGCCCTCTCGGTGATATCACATGAAGATAGCTTGCAAGCAAGTGATGTGATCACTAGAATGTTATATCACGGGAACGAGAAAAGAGTGCATGTCGGTAACGAGATCAAACTAGGTATTTGGATACCGATGATCTAATCTCGGACATGTATTATATCATGAGACAAAGGGATTAAATTACTAGCGTTAAAGGTTCTCACGATCACAGAAGTCATCGTTGAATGTGCAAGAGTCAGTATGGATCTCCAGGTCCCGCTTCTGATTATTGATCTGAGAGGAGTCTCAATCATGTCTGCATTATTTAGGAGCACATATGTTTCAGAGAAAAGGTTTGCAAAGCACAGGAAATGTTTCGATAGAAACATGAATTGTTTCCATAGAAACCGGAATTGTTTCGAGTGAAATTGCAGAAAGTGGTTCTGCATGTGATATTGAAATGTTGCAAGGGGTTTTATGTGAATGTTTGTTAATTAAAGTAATTAACAAAATTCTGAATAAAATAAATAAAAGTTTTATTAAATTGAGAGTTGCATTTAATTTGGTGGAAATTAAATACATGTGAGTGGGATTTTGGGTGGAGGCCATGTTTATATGAGTGGAGGTTCACCACATGAATGAAGGAGGGGAGGAGTCCCCCCCCCTCATGCGTCGGCTATGGGAGGCGAGGGGTCTCCCTCCCTCCTATATAAAGCCCCCTCTCCCCTCTCACAAACCACACCTCCTCGTGAAGGAGCTCTCTCCCCCTCTAGATATTCCCCCATGGTCTTGGATTAGTGAGATACATGTTACCGGTGGCCTTGCGTCTGGAAGGAGTTGCTGCTTCCGCTGTTTCGCTGGAGCGAGGAGGTGGAGGTTGTCCGGTGGCTTGAACATGTGTATGAGGACGGATGCGCTGCTGATTTGCGGCGCTCGGACTTCCACATGATCTTGAGATCGGCAAGCGTACGACTACATCAACCACGAGTTCCTACTCGTTAACAAAACTCGTTGTCTTCGAGGGTAAGTTCTCCATGGATGTATGTCCACCCGTTGCTTTGTATCTAGTAGATAGATCTTGGCGTATAGTTCTCATCGTAGGAATTTTTTTGTTTTCTATGCTGCGGACCCAACAGTGGTATCAGAGCCTGATCTATGCGTAGGTGCTTTGCACGGGTAGTACACATATGTTTATATGTGGGCGATGATGATCATGTTATTGCATCTTCTATGTATTTTGGATGTTGGTGGCATAGTGGGATGAAGCGGCCCGGACCAACCTTACATGTCATCGTACATGAGAACGGTTCCACGACTGACATGCAACTAGTTTTGCATAAGTGGCTAGCGGGTGTCTGTCTCTCCTACTATAGTCAATATCTGATTTACAACGAGTTGCTAATAACTTGGTTATCCTCGTTGTGGTTCATGTTCGTAGGTAAGATCGATTCTTTCTCCGAAAGTCCTAAGCCACGTAAAACTTGCAATTGATAAATTAGAGGCGTCTAGTTTAGATCGTTGCTGGGCTAGTGTTTTGATATGGTATTGTTGTAAGTAGATGTATGATAGATACTCTTACAACACACTTAACGTGTAAGTTCCATAGACCTTGGCCTTACACACAAAGGAATGATAGATATCATACCACGATGCAAATTATAGAGATCAAATGCATGGACCATATCATCTCACTTTACACATTAGATGTTAGCATCTTATACTACTAGTTTGGCGCTTTTGGTAGCATTGTAAGATGATCCCTCATTTAGATATCAAGATAAAATGTGTTCTTCCTTCAGTATGCACCGTTCTATGGATCGTGTTTCGAGACATCACGTGATGATCGGGTGTACTCGACTCCGCGCTTTCATACAACGGGTGTAAGACAGTTTTACACACGCGGAATACTAAGGTTCTTATTGGCCGAGCCTAGCATGTACAGACATGGCCTCAGAACACGGACCGAAACGTTAAGCATGAGTCATATAGTTGATATGATGCCCATATTGATGCTCGCCTTAGAAGCTACACCGACTCACGTGATGATCGGACTTGGTGTAGTGGATTTGGTTCATGTAATCACCAAAAGGGACACGAGGGATGTCGTTTTTGAGTGGGAGTTCATTAGTAATTTGGATTAGTTGAACTCAATCTATCATAAACTTAGTCTAAATATACTTTACAAATTCTGTTGTGGATGGCACCACCTGCTTTTAATTTCAATGTGTTCATGGAGAAAGAGAAGCTTGCTGCGAATGGTAGCAACTTCACCAACTGGGCTATGAATTTGAGGATTCTCCTCACTGCTGCACAAAAGCAATATGTGCTAGAGGCGCCGCTAGGCCCCCACCAGCTCCTGATGCCCCTGACGAGGAAAAGAATGTCTATATAACTCGTCAGGAGGACCACAACTTAGTTCATTACGGCATATTGTATGGGCTAGATCTAGAACTTCGAAAGCGTTTTGAAAATGGCAATGCCTTTGATACCATGGGAGAATTGAAAATGATTTTCAATACCCATGCTACTGTAGAGAGTTATAATGCTTCTGAAAAGTTCTTTAGCTGCATGATGGAAGAGAATAGCTCCGTTAGTGAGCACGTACTCAAAATGTCTAGGTACGCCAATAAGCTTGTCTCCTTGGGAATAACGATTCCCATTGACTTAGGCATACATCATGTTCTCCAATCTCTGCCACCTAGCTACAAGAGCTTCATGATGAACTATAATATGCAGGGCATGAAGAAGTCTCTTCCCGAGCTTCTGTCAATGCTTAAGACTGCAGAAGTGGAGATTAGGAAAGAACATCAAGTGTATCAATAAGACCACCGGTTTCAAGAAGGACAAGAAAGGCAAGCAGAAGGGAAAGAAGGACGGAAAATCTGTTGCCGCACCTAAAAAGAAACCCCGAGCTGGCCCTAAGTATGATACCGAGTGCTACTATTGCAAGCGGACTGGCCATTGGAAGCGCAACTTCCCCAAGTATTTGGCGGACAAGAAGGCCGGCAAGGCAAACAAAGGTATATGTGATATACATGTTATTGATGTGTACTTGACTAGTACTCGAAGTAGCACGTGGGTATTTGATACGAGATCGGTTGCTAATATAGGTAACTCGATTCAGGGGCTGCGGAACAAGCGACAGCTAGCAAGGGATGAGGTCACGATGCGGGTCGGCAATGGGTCAAGAGTTGATGTGATCACCGTCAGAACGCTACCTCTCCATATGCCGTCAGGATTAGTGATAAATCTAAATAATTGTTATTTTGTGCCTGCACTGAGCATGAACATTGTATCCGGATCGTGTTTGATGCGAAGTGGTTATTCTTTTAAATCTGAAAACAATGGTTGTTCGATTTATATGGATAATATCTTTTATGGTCATGCACCTGTGTTGAATGGTTTATTTCTATTGGATCTCGATAGTAGTATTATGCATATTCATTGTGTTAATGCTAAAAGGGTTAAACTTGATGATGATATATCTACATATATGTGACACTGCCGTCTAGGTCATATTGGCGTTAAACGCATGAAGAAACTCCATTCTGATGGACTTTTGGAATCACTTGATTTTGAATCATTTGATACATGTGAGCCATGCCTTATGGGCAAGATGACTAGAACGCCGTTTTCTGGTTCAATGGAACGGGCGACAGATTTATTGGAAATCATACATACTGATGTGTGTGGACCAATGAGTGTGTCGGCGCGAGGTGGATATCGTTATTTTGTTACTTTTACAGATGATTTGAGTAGATGTGGGTATATCTATTTGATGAAACATAAGTCTAAAACTTTTGAAAAGTTCCAGGAATTTCAGAATGAAGTGAAAAATCATCATAACAGAAAGATCAAATTTCTGCGGTCCGACCGTGGATGAGAGTATCTTAGTTACGAGTTTAGCACACGTATTAAAAATTGTGGAATAGTTTCACAACTCACGCCTGCCGGAACACCACAACGTAATGGTGTGTCGGAATATCGTAATCGTACTTTGTTAGATATGGTTCGATCTATGATGTCTCTGACTGACTTTCCACTGTCATTTTTGGGTTATGCACTGGAAACCGCTGCATTCACTTTAAATCGGGCACCATCTAAATCCGTTGAAACGACACCGTATGAATTATGGTTTGGAGACAAACCTAAGTTGTCATTTCTTAAAGTTTGGGGATGCGATGTTTATGTGAAGAAACTTCAGCCAGATAAACTCAAACCCAAAGCGGAAAAATGCATCGTCATAGGACACCCTAAGGAAACGATTGGGTATACCTTCTATCACAGATCCGAGGTCAAGGTTTTTGTTGCCAAGAATGGATCCTTTCTTGAGAAGGAGTTTCTCGCGAAAGGTGTGAGTAGTTGGAAGGAAGAACCCGAAGAGGTTATTGAACCTTCTCTTCATGAAATGGCGAGTAGCGCAGCACCGGAAGTTGTTTCGGAGTTGACTTCACCTAATGAAGAGAGAGCTAATGATATTGATCATGAAACTCCGAAAGAGGACACTACCGAACCTCACAGGTCAAGCAGGACACGTGCAGCTCCTGAACTGTATGGCAATCCTATTATGAATTTCATGATTGATGAAACAGATGACCCTGCGACGTATGAAGAAGCGATGATGAGCCCGGATTCCAACAAATGGCTAGAAGCCATGAAATCCGAGATGGAATCCATGTACGAAAACCAGGTCTGGACCTTGGTGGACTTACCTCACGATCGAAAGGCCGTTGAGAATAAATGGATTTTCAAAAGAAGAAATGATGTTGATGGTAATGTGACCATCTATAAGGATCGACTTGTCGCAAAGGGGTTTTTGACAAATTCAAGGAGTTGACTACGATGAGACATTCTCTCCCGTAGCGATGCTAAAGTCGGTTAGGATTATGTTAGCAATTGCTGCATATTTCGATTATGAAATATGGCAGATGGATGTCAAAACTACGTTCCTCAATGGTAATATTGAAGAAGAGTTATATATGATAGAACCTAAGGGTTCTGTCAATCCTAAGGATGCTGATAAGGTATGCAAACTTCAGCGATCCATCTATGGACTGAAGCAAGCATCCCGGAGTTGGAATCTCCGCTTTGATGAGGTGATCAAAGAGTTTGGATTTGTCCAAACTTATGGAGAGGCTTGTATTTACAAGAAAGTGAGTGGGAGAAATGTGGCATTTCTGATATTATATGTGGATGACATATTACTAATTGGAAATGATATAGATCTTTTAAACAGTGTTAAAAGTTATCTAAACAGCAAATTTTCGATGAAAGACCTTGGTGAAGCTTCATATATATTAGGCATTAAAATCTATAGAGATAGATCAAGACGCCTAATTGGGCTATCGCAGAGTACATACCTTGATAAGATATTAAAGAAGTTTAATATGGACGGAAGTAAGAAGGGGTTCTTACCTATGTTGCAAGGCAAGACATTGAGTAAGACTCAAAGTCCGGCTACGACGGAAGAAAGAGAGATAATGGATAAGATCCCCTATGCCTCAGCCATAGGCTCTATAATGTACGCCATGCTATGTACAAGACCGGATGTGGCACATGCTATTAGTTTGACTAGTAGTTACCAATCTGATCCAGGTTCGGAACACTAGATAGCGATCAAGAATATCCTTAAGTACTTGAGAAGAACTAAGGATATGTTTCTTGTATACGGAGGTGAAGAAGAGCTAGTCGCTAAGTGTTATGTCGATGCTAGCTTTGACACTGATTCGGATGACTCTAAGTCTCAATCCGGATACGTATTTCTCTTGAACGGAGCAGCAGTTAGTTGGAGGAGTTCCAAACAACCTGTGGTGGCTGGATCAATGACGGAGGCGGAATATGTTGCTGCTTCAGAAGCGGCGCAGGAAGCGGTTAGGATGAAGGAGTTCATAACGGAACTAGGTGTGGTTCCTAGTGCATTGGACCCAATGGTGATCTATTGTGACAACAATGGAGCCATAGCCAACGCCAAGGAACGAAGGTCTTACAAGAATTCCAAGCATATTAAGCGCCGGTTTCACTCCATCCGCGAGCATGTCAAGGATGGAGATATAAAGATTTGTAAAATGCAAACGGACCTGAATGTAGCAGATCTGTTGACTAAAGTACTCCCTAGGGCAAAACATGATCAACACCAGAACTCCATGGGTGTTAGATTTATCACTATGTAAACTAGATTATTGTCTCTAGTGCAAGTGGGAGAGTGAAGGAAATATGCCCTGAGAGGCAATAATAAAGTTGTTATTATGTATTCCTTGTATATGATAGATGTTTATTTTGCATGCTATAATTGTATTGATAGGAAACGTCAATACATGTGTGTTTAATAAACAAAAAGGGTTCCTAGTTATGTTCTCTTATAGACTAGCTTGTTGATTAACAAGATGATCAAGGTTTCCTCATCATGGACATTGGATGTTGTTAATAACAAGGTCACAACATTTGTGAAATGATGTGATGAACACTCATCCGAAGTATAGCATTACGATCAAGTCATTATGTTTACATTGCTATAACATCATACGAAGTAATCTTTATCCTTAGACCATGAGATCATGTCAATTGCTAACACCGGAAGAGTATCTTGATAACATCAAACGTCACACCGTAATAGGGTGACTATAAAGGTGGGTTCAGTGCTATGAAGGTGTTATGTTGAGGCTCATGGATCAAGAGTGGAATTTTTCAATCCCGATGACGGATAGATATACTCTGGGCCCTCTCGGTGATATCACATTAAGATAGCTTGCAAGCAAGTGTTGTGATCACTAGAATGTTATATCACGGGAACGAGAAAAGAGTGCATGTCGGTAACGAGATCAAACTAGGTATTCGGATACCGATGGTCGAATCTCAGACATGTATTATATCATGAGACAAAGGGATTAAATTACTAGCGTTAAAGGTTCTCACGATCACAGAATTCATCGTTGAATGTGCAAGAGTCAGTTTGAATCTCCAAGTCTCGCTTCTGATTATTGATCTGAGAGGAGTCTCAATCATCTCTGCATTATTCGCGAACCGTAGGGAGACACACTTAAGGGTTGCCGGACACCATTTAGGAGCACATATGTTTCAGACAAAAGGTTTGCAAAGCGTAGGAAATGTTTCGATAGAAACAGGAATTGTTTCGATAGAAACCGGAATTGTTCGGGTGAAATTGCAGAAAGTGGTTCTGCATGTGATATTGAAATGTTGCAAGGGGTTTTATGTGAATGTTTGTTAATTAAAGTAATTAACAAAATTCTGAATAAAATAAATAAAAGAGTTTTATTAAATTGAGAGTTGCATTTAATTTGGTGGAAATTAAATACATGTGAGTGGGATTTTGGGTGGAGGCCATGTTTATGTGAGTGGAGGTTCACCACATGAATGAAGGAGGGGAGGAGTCCCCCCCCTCATACGTCGGCTATGGGAGGGTAGTGGTCTCCCTCCCTCCTATATAAAGCCCCCCTCTCCCCTCTCACAAACCACACCTCCTCGTGAATGATCTCTCTCCCCCTCTAGATATTCCTCCATGGTCTCGGATTAGCGAGATACATGTTCCCGGTGGCCTTGCGTCTGGAAGGAGTTGCTTCCGCTGATTCGCTGGAGCGAGGAGGTGGAGGTTGTCCGGTGGCTTGAACGTGTGTGCGAGGACGGATGCGCTGCTGATTTGTGGCACTCGGACTTCCACACGATCTTGAGATCGGCAAGCGTATGACTACATCAACCACCAGTTCCTACTCGTTAACAAAACTCGTTGTCTTCAAGGGTAAGTTCTCCATGGACGTATGTCCACCTGTTGCTTTGTATCTAGTAGATAGATCTTGGCGTATAGTTCTCATCGTAGGAAATTTTTTGTTTTCTATGCTGCGGACCCAACACACCATATCTCCATGGTTGATATCCCATGTCTTCATGGATTGTATCCCATGTCTCCATGGTTGATATCCCATGTCTCCGTGGATAGTACCCCAAGTCTCCGTGGTTGATATCCCATGTCTCCATGATCTCTTCTCCATGTCTCCGTGGTCTCTACTCCAGGTCTCTATGCTCTCTACCTACTTCCCTATAATAACAAGGGAGGTAGTTCCTGTATATATCTATTTCTGGCATAGCCAAACAGTTCCAACAAATCATAGACACACAACAAACAAGATTGAATATCAATATCGCTATCATATCCGGGTTTCATAGTGTGCCATCATTCAAACATAAATACTTCTACGCTCACATAGTAAGCATAGCTTAAACCATAGTAAACTTAGACTTGCAAAGCAAGCATAACAATGTCAAAGGTATAGATAAACTTGCAAGGTAAGCATAACTTGTACAATGGAGTAGATTGATTTGCCTTATTGGTGATGGACGTTCACACACTTCTTAAAATCACAGGGTTTGCAGACCTCACAATCTACACGACAAAGAATTCCAAGGAACACCCATTCACACAACAAAATCATGCACAAGTAAGACATGCATCATATTCATACAAAACATTTAATGTGTATTTCAAAATCATTAATAAGGTTTTATAAAATTTAAAACATGCATGATGCAAAAATATTTAGTTCAAAATCATTTTTAACACTAAAGTTATGTTCTAAATAGTTATTAAAAGGGTTTAGTTTCATATATAAACTAATTAGTTGTAAACATAGTTTTAAATTTTATACTCCGATCCTACTGGATAGGGAACCAATATATAATCATTTAGCAAAAAGAAACACTTTAAAGATCATTTTTTAGTATTAAAGTTATGCCCAGAATACCTTAATGGCAATCCTGTAATATTGTTCAATTTAAAATAGTCAAGTTTGAAAATAACAATGTGAAAACATTCTACGGGTTACAAGGATTCCAGAAAGATATTATTTTAATTATTTGGACTTGTAGATAAAAAGTTATGACACTTCTAAGTTGTAGAGGATTTTCTGCAAAATAGCCATCTAATTATCGGGCGGAAGAATCTGTTTTTAAACAGCTAGGCCACATGGCAAGATTCTACTGGACGATACCCCTTCACAACTAGAACTAACCTGGGTCATTGGATTTACATAATATGAACGGACAAGATCGTTGTGGCTAGCGGCTTGTCTCCTAGCGTGGCTCGCGGCTCATCGAGCGGCTCGACTCGGCTAGAGGCAATCGTGGACATTCACGCATGATTAGATGGGCAAGAAGGAAGGGGCATGCTCACCTTGCGGCTCCTTCGCCAGAGACAGAGAGGGGCGGCGGCGCTGCGATCTGTCGTGGACGAGGCGGGTGTTGCAGTGGTATTGGGGGTGTGGGAAGTAGCGGACGGGCCACGCCTTGTCGAGGGGGGACTGATGGAGACGGCGGAGATGATTGATTCTTGCTCGAACGGTGCAGGAAGGCGGCTTGAGTGGCGGTGACGTTGGTGACCAGCGTCGGCTTCGGCATGGAGGCATTCCTGGCTTGGAAACAACAGGGAAAAAGGGGCCAGAGGCTATGCTCGGGAGAAACAGAGAGAGAAGACAGAAGGACATGGGTGGGGACCTCGTGTACTGGCGGGAATCGCCAGTGGTGTTTCGGCGGACGACAGAGCTCCAGCGATGAATTTGAACGGCCTAGCGGCATCGTTTAGAAGGGAAAGAGGGGCAACGAGGAGAGAGGAGTGATTCTTTAAGGAGGAGGGCTCGGACGGGGCGCAGGTGAGCAGGAGTGGGGTGAGTGGGGGAGGTGATGCGGTGACGGGGTCGTGGGCGCGTTAGCGAGGGAGCGGTTCAGGAGAGAGACGATGCCGTGGGGTCGGTGCGTTAGTGGGAGGAGGGGGTAGGCAGGCCGACGGGCTGGCGGTGCTGCTACACATCGCTCACGCGGGCGGGCGCGCGGTAGATAGGGCGTGGGAAGCTACGGGCCGGCCCAGGCGGGTCAGTTCAGTAGGTTAGTTATATTTTTTTCTCTTTCTCTTTCACTAATTCCTTTGTAGTTTTAGTTTTATAAATCCAAAATGAGTAAAACCAGTTTCTAAAATTTTGTAAAATCAAGACACATGGCAATAACTTTATAGAAACTAAGTTTTACTAGAAATAAAATATCAAAATTTCCATTTACATAGTATTCATTATATGGCTAATTTGAAAAGGTGGGAAATTAGGGTTTAGGTTTTTTTAAACATACGGGAAAAATTTAGAAATTGTTTTTGGGCTTTCAAATGATCAAACATTTTCAGTAAAATTAACATTCCAAAAATTCATAGAATTTTGGGATGTTACACCTATATAGTAGACTATTTCCAAACACCATTTTGGGTGCAACCGTGGCCGCATTGACAACATGGATACGGGGTTGTGTGATTGTCATTTGCAAAGCTTCCATGGGAGGAACTTTCTAATAAATAGTTGTTGCTACAAGTACTGCAATAACCCTATTGTTGATCATAAGAACCTATGCATCAACTTGGCACCGTTGCTGGGGAGCATAGTGTTTGGTTATTACCTACCCATTCGCACATAGTTTATTTCCGTTTGTTTCTATCTTACCCCCTTTTACTTATTTGAAAAGAACAAAAATTATAAAACCCCTAAAAACTTTTGCTACTAATCATGTCTTCCGAGATTACTCTTTTTGAACAGATGAAGCTAGAAACAGAGGAGACGCGGTTCGAAACTTTTGGATATTATGTTACGAGGCAAGAGACATTATAAGAATGGTTGAAATGGTTGAATGGTTATTCCTCCATATTATGTGCCTCATACAAATTTTTGTGTGAAAATTGTGGATCCATAGATCATATTAATTATCAATGCGAATGTAGCATTGATACCATATTAGAATCTTACAATAAAAGTAATGAACGCTTTGTTGATGTGGAGTTCTAGAATATGTGCTTTTTACTGGTTATTGTGAGTTTCTAGCTCGCATGAGAAATATAAATGAAGAAGATAAAGCACTAGATAGAATCTACGGAGTAGTAAATCATATATACTATTATTGTTTTGATAACTTCAGTAGTAATGCATTATTGAGCACTTCTATTGTGGAAGAGACTAACCTTTTGCATGACTCATAGAAGAAAGAAGAAAAGGATGTACACCATAGTGAACATACTACTGCCACTGGTATGGGTTTGTTTAACTTGTACGATCTGTTATATGGTTGTGCAGAATCCTTTTGTAATTCATATCTTGAGACTTGTGATAAATGTATGGTAGTTGGGAACTTTAATTTTCAATGTTCCATTACTCTTGAAGAGTCCCTAGTGTCTCACACTAGATATGAAGTCATAGAATATTTGGTTTATAAAGGTGTCCATGATCTACTCTCAAAATATTCAATCATGAGAAAGAGTAGTCATAGTATGCTTCATATGAAATTTACCAACTTGTTACCAATGTTACAATCTTATTGCCAAGAACCTCTTGGTGGTAATCCACTCGTGGTAGAGAGTAAGGCGCGGTTTAAATCCGTAGTGCCCGAAGGTAACCATTTGCAGGAACCATAAGATAAAGAGGAGGAACAAGAAAAATGTGAGGTTGACAAAGATTGGCACACTACAAATACTTTGTTTGATAATGATGCCCTCTCTATTAATGATTATTGTACTAACTAAACTGGTTATAATTTATATGTGGAGGCCTTGTGCCTAGACACTCATCAGGAGAGCATTACAAATTATGAACTAGAGATAGAACCTTGCTCAGCATCTTTCGATGCTAATATGCCGGTACCTGATTTACTCCCTATTGCAAAGGAAGAATACTATGAAGCATTCCTCTACAATGGTAACCAAGGTAAAAGTTTAATAACTTTATTTCAACCTCTAATCCTCTTGTTGCAGCTTCATAAGAAGGCATGCTCACCACACTTGGTGCATCCACGCTCGCTTGGAAGCAAGAACCTATTCATCTACAAGATGTCGATGCACCGCAAGATGGTATGACTCCGACCATACTCTTCTATGAGATGCTCCAACCCTTTGCTAGAGAAAAGTACCATTACACCTAGAATTGATACCCACTGGGATCCAGGTGGATGATTTAATGGAGCAACTAAGCCTGGCTTTATGGCTTTAAAGAAAGTGCTTCCCGAAAGGCAACCCAGAAGTTTTAGGTGTCTTTGTTAACTTCGTGTATTGAGTCTAGTTGCATTCATGTTGCATTGGCACTTGTATATATGCATGATTTCCTATTAGAGTTGGCTTGGGACTGTAACATCCCACTTTTAGCAACCCAGATTAGTTGTCTAGAATCCAAAAAAATCAGGGAGAACAAAACCTTTTTGTTGTTAGTGATGCAATGTTTGCTTGTTGTTTGTTTGTGCTTATGCATCTGAATGTGTAGCAGATGACATACTCCTTACCTCACCCTTAGTGGAAAAAAGCTATTTCACAAAACTGTCTTGGCTTACTTTCCATATTCTCAAATATCCCAACATTTCAAAAACTTAAGCCAAGATTCCTTGACAACAATAATTACTTTGTTAGCTTCTTTTAACAAAATTATGGATATCTAAATGATATAATCTCCTTATGTTTTTAAGATAGAACTTCCAACTACTCTTACCTCTATAAAGCTTTTAAATCCCATTCTAGGTAGATGTACTAAGGACCTTACCTTATTCAGAACTCCAACCTTTTCAAAATACCCATCCTTACCTCAAGCTATTCTTGATGGTATCCATACCTGTAATTGGATTTGATCTTAAGATGAATTGCCTTGATCTGCTATCTAACTTATTTTCTTAGGAAGTAGTATGAGCTACTCTAGGAGATCACCCTCTAGGCTCAAGCTAAATTAAGATCACACACCCTAAGCAAGTTTCCAAAGCTAGATATGCTCTCTAGTCTATACCTAATAATAATGGTTTGTGTTTTCGTCCATATTTACATCTTCTGTGAGAAGGTTTCCTACGACCAGACCGATCCATCGATTTCTGAACATAATGTGTCCACCGAAAACTCAGTGGAAGTGGGCATCGTACCGGCCGGGTGTGTTTCATGGAAGGCGCTATACCCTAGCATAGGCTAGCAATATAAATTCCACTTGCAGCGAACCCTCCGTATCTTTTATCCCTCGCCGACCCAAGAAAATCCTATGCGGCCGATCGATTCGATCGGTAGAAGTTGATCGATCACGGCGTCAAGCCTTACAATGGGATTATTTTTTATGGCTGGCCCAAGCCTTACAATGGGATCCTTTTCTATGGTTGACCCGATCCCACTTGCCATCTCACATTGCTCCCACGCCAAACCGCCTCCAAGGTTCATGTCCGCCATTGTTGGCCAAAGCGAGGAATATTGCAGGCAGATAAAAAGGTGATGTACAAAATGATAAGACGCACAACACACACAGGTCATGGTCACTGGCGCCACCGCACATCTACCTTTTCTGGCCGCACCCGCGCTCCACGGTGGCAGCAACGTCGATGTTTTCCACTGAGGTTGGAGGCTCCATTGTTTACTTTTCGATATCAGGGCGAGAATTAAAGTGGATATTGGTGTTTTTTCTTATTAGTGGTGTTTGATGATGGTAAAACAGGCTGCTGCGCGGTCCCGCGCTTAGCTCGTGCTTCGGCCACTGGAGGTGTTTGCTCGGATGTAGTAGGAGGGCGAGCATAACTGTAGGGTGCAGGGCATGGCAGTCAAGTTCGGCCCCGCGGAGCATGAACACCAGTACACCCTGCACACTTTGATCAAATGGATGAGTCGCGGCTGTTTGTGTGCATGCTCTAGGAAGGCATTACGCTGAACAGGTACACCTTCATGTCACTACCCAAGATGTGCGTGACCGCCACACTCTCCAGGGAGGAGAGACGGCAAGCACACAACATGGCAGTCAAGAAAATTTGGTGCTGCCAAGCATGAGCGTCTTGGCCCCGCAGATCAACATGCATGTACGTGGATTGCGAGGCCTGGATGGGGTGTGCGTTTTCTCAACATGATGAATAGATCGACAACATGAGAGAGTATGGAATCGTTCCTACGATAAAGGACTATGATTCTATGATTGGTGCTATTTCTATCAAGTTAGCTTGAAAAGGTTTACATGTCCATTAACGAACTGCCAATAAATCCCCACGCCATCTTACATAGGATATTTATTTCTGCTTGTGGAAGCCATGGAGCTCATGATTTTTCAAAATGTGAATGTTAGAGGATTCATGGGTTGGATGATTGTCGTTTCAGGAAAAAGGGCTGGATTATTCTCATGATGTGTATTCCATGATAAAACTTGTCTCTACAATCTTTAATAGGTTGACCATACTCAGTGATCTGAATCGTTTCCACCACTTTGAGGATACTGCTGATAGATTTTATGATATAATTTCTGTATATGATGCTATATATTTCTTCTGTTTAGTTAGGTATGGTCAACATAAGTATTCTATGAGAAATTCAAATCCAGACTTAGTTCAGTGCTAATGAGAACAAATAGAAATCTAGATGAAGGGTAACTAAATGCAAGAACGGGAGCTAAAGGAGAGGTGCTTGTTCTGGTAGTGGATAAATTTATTTTTGCTGCTACATGCTATTCTGCTAGAGCCCAGTACGAAATAGTGTATTTAGTTATTTTGTTGTGCTAGAGAAATACGAGTGTATAAAATATTTTACGTACATTTTGTGCATTGTGAAGGAGAAAATTGTTTACCTTTTTTTTGCATTTTTATAGGAGAAATTTGTGTATATGTTTTTGTATCTATATACGCATGTGTACATAAAAATTCAAATTTGGATTTAACCAATGTTTATAAACTGTAAGCTTGAAAATTTGCTAGAAAATATATATTTCAATATTTTGGATTAATGTAGGTTAATCGTTCTCTCCTGCATTGCCCGTCTTTGTGCTCCTTCGTTGTCTACTACGCGACACCACCGATCTTAATGTCCGAGACGAGGCCACATTGTTGACAAGGTAAGTGTCGTTGTTGCCCCTAAGCTCCCCATTCCCCGTCGATCCGTTTTCTTTAGATGGGGCCTTCCTTACCCCACGATAGATCCTACTACACAAATAAAATAAACCTATAGCAACACATGGGCAAATTTACTAGTCACTAATAAGGTGACAATCTAAACCCTTAACCAGATCCCATTAGGGCTAATCCTTTCTAGAAGTTTCCAAGTCAATGAAGACCTTCCATAAGCTTGGATCCCTTCCACTCAATACACACTTCAACATCATCCATTTGATGATGAGTTTGGTACCTAACATCCTCCCAAAATCATCCTCTTTTGTATTCTAGTTAAAAACCCCAAATATGACCAAGTCTGGAATCATTATAAACATCACTTCTTTGAGTCTCTCTCCTTCTCAACCCTTGTGCATTTTTGTAAATGCACTTGAACCATCTTGTAAACCCTCCTAAAGACTCCAAAGTACCACACTTTCCCTTGTCTAGACCATCCTTTAACCCACTTGTTCTTGATGGTTTTGCAGCCAAGAAAATAATCCTTCCCGCAAATCTTCCCAACATGCCTACTTTGGCAGAAGCTCACATCTCCATGGTAACTTATTTTGACCAAATCTTTGCATGATTGTATTCTACTACTGAAGGTCTATTTATCCATACTTCACTTGTTCCAATTGGATCTCTATGCCTCAAAAACCCACATGGTTTTTGAAGCTAAATAATATTTTTGCTATGACACCCTTATTTTTAGCCAACTTTGACATCAATCCTAGGAAAGCTCAATCATGATCAACCTCAACACTTTGTACCATGGTGATATAGATAATTTGGTCTATCTATCCATCTAGCCCATGACCCAAGGTGAGATCTGAGCTCCAAGATCCAACAAAGATTTGATGGTATAAAAATAACTTTGCCTAAGATCCTCAATTTCATGTTTTCTTCCAGAATCAAGTTTGTTATTCAAAACCCAAGGCTGAAAATGATTGATACATCATGTAGACTTTATCTATCTTGGATATAAAGATTTATCAAATATTATCCATAATTGTTTTGACCTTAAAATTATTTAATTCCTTTCTTCTAACAAAATCTCAAAAACTTCCTTTATATAGGAAAGTTTGTATTTATCCAAAACACTTGCCCAACTCTAAGCACATTTGAGGCCTATATATCATATCCTATCCTCCCACTTCAAAAATAATTTTTTTTGAAGAGTCTTAATATTACTTTTTGCCCTTTTTCCTAAATGACATAGATGTGAAAAAAATGTTTTTAATACTTTCACTTCTCAATAAATCTTGGGAACTCCCATGTGTAAAATGGTGTTTCTGTCCTTCTTAAACCAAAAAAACCCCTTGTCCAATTCAAAACTTTCAAATGAATTCAATAAAACAGTTTCAACACTATTCGAAGAATGGATATAAAGTTGATCTAAAATCATCTGATAAATCCCACAAAATTCTTGGAATTGTGTCTTGACACTATCAAAGTACCATTATCATTGCCTCATTTTGTCAAGATCAAAAATCAAGGACTACCTCATGATCATCAATTTAGAAACAAGTGTTAATTAGACAAAACTTGATACGAAACCTCCACCAAACCCTCACCAACCCCCATAATAAATCCTCCACATCACCCACACTCTCCCTGGTCATGTGCTACAATAGCTCGACACTATAGCAGACCCCTTTTTTCTCTTGTCCTCTACCCATTGGAAGATTGGAGAGAGAGAGAGTTTTACAAATCTTTACACACCTTGCAAATTTAAGCAGCAACAGCTACCAGCCCTCCCTGTCCCATCTAGTTGAGTTACAGAACCACCAGTACCTATCTATCACCCTGGCCCCTGCCCTAGTTAACCCTAGCTCCTTATTCATACCATTTTCTTTATTCACCCGAAGCAAAGGAGGAGAGCCTCAAGGGCTCTTGAAGCAGACACGCTGCCGCTCCTCGGTACCCTGGCCCCACACCACTCTCCCCACCGCCCTCTTCGACCTAGCCCTTGCCAGCTCCATCCCCTTACCCTCCCATGGTCTAAGTCAACCATGGACCCTTGTTCCTTGGTTTAAAAAGGCCAGAGGCCGGTGTTGCCTTTCCACTTCCCTCATTTCACTCCCTCATTCCCACATGCTTCACCTCGAGCTTCAGTCCCTCCCCCGCGCCCTACATATTCAAGGAGAGCCACTTCCTTTCTTGGGATCCGCAAGGAAGAACTCTAGCGCGAGAGCTCTTCCCTGCTCTCCCCGCCCTCCTTCTCCTGCAGGGAGTCTCCCTTATCCTTACCTACCTAACCCTGCCCTCCTGTTTGACATGTAGACACCCAGGTGGTGCTCCGACGAGCTCCTGAACCATGTCCCGTCGTGGGAAGCACTTGACCCAGAGATCTGCAACAACACCACCTCTTTTGTCCATTGCTGAGATCGCCGTGGATCTCCGCATCGCCCCGTACCCTTGTCGTTGCCCCTCCATGCCCGAGGTGAGCCCCCGCACTACCCCCAGTCGTGCCTAGGGTTTCTGTCCCACGAGCCCAGCAAAATGTTGAAGATGAGCCTGCGCTGTCAGATCCTCTTTAATCGTGCAGCTGGTATTACTCGGTACCCCTTCAGCCGCCACTCTCACTGACTAGCGGGGCCCGTACATGATGAGTCCAAAATTGAAGCATTTTTACCTTCTATTTTTTACATAAATAGAGTAGGGATCTTTGTATTTCACCGCATTTGCACGCGCCATTTTGTTCTTGTTTTAACAGGATCCTAAATGATTGAGTCCTATATGAACATATCAATTAGAACTGTCATATTATGAAATTATATGATATTTCTAAGTGATAAAAGTCATTTTATGGATTTACCTTCGCACCTGAGAGAATACCAAGAGAGGAGGAGTACCAGTACCGATAACGACCCGTGGTACAAGCGGAGCCCGCCCGTACCGTCTGCTCGTACGAAGTGCCATCGTGACCGCCTCATCAAATACTTTCTCCTGGCGAAGACTAGAGGGAGATCCGACATTCATAGCCACCATAAACCACGAAAATCCACATTTGAAAGGGATCTGAAAGGGACAACGCATCATCCCCTTCATCATCAACCACTACATCTGCATTACCACCATTACCCCTATCTTTCATCTATTAGATCTTGTTGTAATTCCAGATTCAGTTGTGGTTTGCGTTAGATCTAGATCTACCTCCATACTTTTATCCATTCATTTGATTATGATGATGTTGTTGATTACTTCCATGAATGAGTAGTTCCCTTGTTCTTGGGGAGATGGAGAAACCCTAACACTATTATGAATTTGTAATAAAGATGATCTATTCTTGTGTCCATATGACTTGCCCATCTATGATATAATTATGATTTGTGTTTGATCTCTCTCTTTAGATGGTATGTGTAGTCAGCCATATATCATTTGCCCTCGGGACTAAAGGGAGGGAGAAATCCTTTGGACGTATCTTGGAAGCGTACCCGGAATGTCCCCGTGACAAATTGACGCCGGCTTGTAACCGACACGGTCAAAGGAGGATTAAAGAGGGACTCCCTAAGCTAATTATAATATCCACGGGGAAATCCTTAATTGTGGTGGTCTGTATGGGTGACTGCTCTCAGACATCGCAATAGTTATTTAGAGGTGACCTCACTCTTGGTTTAAAAAAGTTGCCTCCTACGAGCCTTGTAGTGAACATCTTATTATGGAGCTCTCTCCACACATCTCATGACATAAGAAGTATGTTATCTTGATTACGTATAACAATAATACTATGCTAGTGGTGTATCCTACATCCCCGATATTCTCCATACTTTCTGTGCATAGTATATTCATGATGCTAGAGGCCAACAATGGAATCTTCTATATGTTAGAAATGACATAATCAAATATACCGAAAGAGATCCAATGGTCAACAATGTCGTGGTATTGACACGGAAGATGCTATAGGGGTACCTTACGTAGAGGAGGCAAGGCGGTGTCGGAGAATCCGAGAGCGAGATTGGCACATGATGTACCCTGGTTCATGTCCCCTCGGTGGAGGATCGCTACATCCTGCTGTCAATCTAGTATATGATCATAGATTAGTTACATGGGAGCCGTCGTAGGCGGAGGGAGAGACTAGATAAAATATGACGTACCCCGTGGGGGTGTCCCTGGTGGCCTTATATATGCTTCCAACCAGAGTTTACAAGTGTTTTGGTGGGCTACATATTGCAGTCGCTATATTTGGGCTTCAGTCGGTGAGTCGTTTGGGTCCAATAGGCGCCAGTCGTCGTATTTGGTGAGTCAATCCGCCCTGGGTTAAGCTTTAGTCAGCTCGATCCAGCTGGCGACCTCGCTTCATGGGTATACCCCAATTGGTATTCCCCCATCAGTAGTCCCCGAGCGCATCAGGGATTCGGTGATGACTTCAAGCCTCCGAATCAGCGTAGGCAATTTTAGGGTAGAGTCAATGGTGGGTCGTTGGTGAGCTCCTGAAACAGAGAAATAGCTTATGAAATAGTTCATTCGTCAAGGAGAGTCGACGCGCTAGGCGGGTTGCCATTGTATGGAGTCACCCCTTGGAGTCGTCGCCTTATTATCTTGCTATTGTAGAGCCTTCTTAGTCGGAGTGAAGATAGCGTCACCGAGTCGGCGCAGGTGATCCCGCGATGGACGAGTCCGCGAGGGTGGCGAGTCCCCAAGTGTGGAGAGTCCACGAGAGCGACGAGTCCCCAAGCATGGAGAGTCCACGAGGGAGGCGAGTCCTCAAGCGTGGCGAGTCCAAGAGGGAGAGTCCCTGAGCATGGCGAGACTACGAGGGGAGAGTCCCCAAGTGTGGTGAGTCCACGAGCGTTGCGAGTCCACAAGGACGAGGTCGTGATGGCGAGTCTGCATCGGGCGAGTCCGCGATAGCGAGTCCCCGAGGGAAATTCCACGAGAGTGGGGAGTCCTCCGAGGGCGAGTCCGCATATATGCCATAGCAATCACATGGGCACAATGAATTCAAGTGCGATGTCACACTCGAGAGGAAATGTTGTTGTCGAGCCCTGAGCCGAACAAATGAGATTTGACGAGTCGTCCACCGATTGGAGTTGACTTGCTTTATGCTTAGCTTAGCAATATGCCTAGGAGTAGTCCCCGAGACTCTAGTTGGCTTATAAAGGTGACTTGAGACTCTTTAGAGATGCATATTCTAAAAATAGTAATGGTTGTTCTTGAGCATGACGAGTGGCGCTTGACACACTAGAGTGCGGCGAGTCCGTGAGGAAGAGTCCCCGAGCAGGATGAGTATGCGAGGGCGAGCTCGTGATGGTGAGTTCCCGAGCATGGCGAATTGCTCATCCAATGTTGGCAAGGATTGATTGCGCTACTTTTTTAGTGAGCCTTTCTTCTTGGCCCAGGAGGCCAGTCAAACGGAGACTCCAAAGATGGCTCTCGGCTAGGCTTTCTTCCTAGATGATCCGGGGCTCGGTTTGCGAATCCTCGTCCGCAGTACTTGGCCGTACGAGTCGCACTATCTAAGGTTGAGGAGGTCATGGTGCTATTTGTGTAGCATGGCCATAGGCCACTCGAGCAAGGCAACTCTAATGATGGCTCTAGGTTATCGTTTTTCATGGACAATCCAAGGCTTGGTTTGCGAGTCCTCGTTCGCACTACTTGGCCTTTGCGAGTCGCTCTATCAAAGGTTGACAAAGGCTAATTGATTTTTCCCGGAGGGAAGAGACGCCCAGTGGTGAGTGCATGCGGCATAGCATGCGACCCTCTCTGGCGACTCATATGATGAGGGGCCCTTAGCAGGGGCGGCGCACGCAATCAACGTAACGGAAGTATAGGCGCACTTTGGCAAAGTCGACGCAGTAGACATGGGATCGACACGACAAATGGAGGTTGCGCTATGTCAAAGTCGATGCGGCAGATATAGGGTCAACACGGCGGAAGGGGGTCGCGCTATGGCAAATTCGACATAGTGGACACGGAGTCGACGTGGCGGTCGTATGGTTGTGCTTTGGCGGAGTGGACGCGGCGGACGTATGAACGTGCTTTGGCGGAGTCGACGCGGCAGACATATGGTCGTGCTTTGGCGGAGTCGACGTGACGGGCGGAGGTTGTGCATTGGCGAAGTCGTTGCGGCAGACACGGGGTTGGCACGACAGGCGTCGTGCTTTGGAGGAGTTGACGCGGTGGACATGGAGTCGACGTGACCGACGGAGGTCGTGCATTGGCAAAGTCATCACGGCGGACACGGGGTCGACGCAGCGGACACAGAGTCGACGCGATGGATGGCGGTCACTCATTAGCGAAGTCATCGCGGTAGACACAAGGTCGACACGGCAGACAGAGGTTGCACTATGGCGAAGCCGTGCGGCGTTTAGCCGGTAGCATGGCGAGTTCGCGGCAGGAAAGTTGCCGAACATGGCGAGGCCGCGATGATGAGTCCATGACGGGTGAGTCAACGGCCAGCAAGTCCCCGATCGTGATGAGTCCACGAGGGACGAATAGCGATAGGCGAGGTGAGTCTCCCGAGATGGGAGAGTCCGCGAGGGGCAAGCCGCGAGTCTCCTTGCATGGAGAATCCGCGAGGGAGCTGAGTCCATGAGGGGAAGTCGAATCGTCGAGCATGGAGAACCCGCGAGGGAACCAAGGCCACAAGAGTAAGTCCGCGATGGATGAGTCCCCGAGCGTGGCAAAATCATCGGTTTTTTTCATCCGGAGTGGATGCGTCGGAGTCGTCACAACAAACGAAGCCACGTAGCGGAATTGGCCAGATTTTTGTCAGATTCGCGGCGTCGAAATCCTTGTCGGAAGAGGCCATCAGACGAGCCGGTGAGGATAGCCAGTCCCTGTTGTTGTGCACTCAGAGAAAAATGGTCTCCGTTTCAGTGAGGTGTATCGGCCGTCGTGTGGCATGTTCGCAATTGCCACTGTTGCCGCTGCCTGTGCGGCTGGTTCATCGTCGAGGTCGTGAACGATCGACACTGCACGAAAACCGACTCGCCGAGTTCCGGGCCACGAGTGACGGTGTCAATGTTGTGTGTCATGGCCTGATGTACATTACACAATGCATGCAAACAAAAACAAATACAGTCGGTTAGATAAAGTAATCAATTGATGGAGTAATCATTGCGTAAGAGATTGGATTAGAAAAACTCGTTTGTCATGGACGCACGAGGCGTGTATTTTTTGTGCAGCTTTTTCCTCGTGGGGAACAAGACCATGTGGTGGTGATCGAGTAGTACTACTCGGACCAGCATAATTCTTTTTTCCCTAGGACCTGAGCCTTGATGCGTAGGCGATCGAATCAGCCTTGTCGCGCGCAGGGGCACTTGCCGCTCTGGGAATATGCCGTTCCTCACGCTGTCACTGACAATGCGGAGAACACCGCCGGTCGCGTCCAAGTAAAATAGCACGTCCAGTCGATTAGGGTTTTGAGGCTGCCTTGGATCACGGTCACTGCGGTGCCCCCTATGAGATTCAACCTTTCACCTATGAGAACATGCAGCGTAAGACGATTTGATCCAAATAAATCAATTACTAAAATAATCAATGAGAGAAAAAGATGAGATCAGATTGGAAAATTGTCAGCCGCCGTGAGGTTCTTCTTGATCACACGCATATGTTGACGATGAATTTGAGGATCCCGTCTGGATCATCACCTCCAAGCACCGCTTGCCCCAAGATGGGCGCCAACTGTCATGGTATTGACATGGCAGATGCTATAGAGAAAGCTTATGTAGAGGAGGCAAGGTGGTATAGGAGAGCGAGATTGACACACGATGTATCCAGGTTCACGTCCCCTTGGTGGAGGATGGCTACATCCTGTTGTCAATCCAGTGTATGATCATAGATTAGTTACACGGGAGCCACCGTAGGCGGAGGGAGAGACTAGATCTAATATGATGTGCCCCGTGGGGATGCCCCTGGTGGTCTTATATATGCAGCCAGCTAGGATTTACAAGTGTTTTGCTAGGCTACATATTGCAATCGCTATCTTGGGCCTTCAGTCGGTGAGTCATTTGGGTCCAGTAGGCGCCAGTCGCCGTATTTGGCGAGTCAATCCGTCTTGGGCTAAGCTTCAGTCGGCTCGATCGAGTTGGCAACTCTGCTTTATGGGTATACCCCAATTGATATTCCCCCATCAAACAATGTTGGTTTTTGCCAATCTATATTCAACTACCGATGTTCGAAGTTACTCATACACTATATAGTGGTATGGAAATTATGAAGCAACATAGCATTTTTTTTCTTTTGAAAAGAAGTGTCAAACACTTATTTTTGATTTTTTTATGGGGAGCAATATGCATAAGAGGATGCCACATGAAAGTATTTGGTTTATTCTTTGTTTTATTTCAATATCTTCAAAATATTATCAAATTTGTAGGCATGCATATTCTTAGCACGAAGTTAGTTGCAATTTTTAAATCTCTTGACGGTTCTCGATATATTGACAACATTGGTACCAACAAACGGCATCTATAAATTCAAGAGCAACCTATCACGCTTACTTGTAGTTCATATCTGACATAATTTCGTTAAATCGGCATAATATCCTCTAAGTGGGGGAAGTTACCTAGCTAGGAAGCTTCAACAATTCTAAAACTAGGAATTTATAAGAAAGCATGGTCCAATTTGTCTGAAATGTGGGGCAGTGACACCTTTTCAACTAGGTTTGGTCCAGAAGGAGAGAGATGCTTCGGTTAACAACTTAACATGGTTAGTGGAAGTGTACATGTTACATCAAGGACCTTAAAAAAGATAAAATTATACCCAATCCATATTTTAGTATAAAGGGGCCTAAAAAATAAGCATGGAAAAGCAGTCGGGACTAGATCTCCTTCTCCACCCACTAGCTGAGGCATACCGTTCGTACTAGAACAACAACATCTTGTTTAACAAAGAGGAAATCAGCGTGGCGCTCACTTTTGCCAGATCTTGCTCATGAAGTGCATCGAATGCGATGGGATATGTATATACATGTATACATATCAAGTACAATATTCCTTCTCTAGTATTGCGTGTGTCGATCTTTGGAATAAGCTTCCATGCCGATGTTTGGGACAAAGCAAGTGAAAAAACCGAAACCCAAAAAGTTTGATTCGCGACTACTTTTTGCCGCCGCCCCAACCCAAGGCCCAAAGTGGTTCCTTACTATGCACACCAACACAACATAGTCGACGAACACATAATAGACAGACACAAAGCCATTGTACCATGACTAGAGTTGAAAGCGGCATCCGACGAAAGTTTCACTTCTAGTTCGTTTTGAAGTACTCCTATAAAAACTTCAAAATGAACTAGAAGTGGGACTTTCGCGGGATCCCGCTCGCAACCCTAACCATGGCACATGTGTTGAGAACCACACCACGGACGAGGGAGATATCTACTAGCAGGTGTGCGCACGGGTGCCGAGAAGATACATACTTGATTACATTATGTAAAATTTGATCGACTAAATTGAGTAACTAATAATTGATTACTTTGTGTAAAATTAGTACTGTTGGAGGTAGAGTAATACTTTCCAATAATGCTTATTTTGTACCAATATTCTTTATATATTTAGAGTAAATCTTGGTCAAAGAGAAAACATGCAAAACAAGGACGCCTTATTCCTCGGGATGGAGGTAGAGTAATACAGTACTGCTTACTACTACTACTTACTATGCAAATACTACAGTAGAACCTGTAAATAAATAATATATCTGGTCAAACTGACATGACGAGACTATACTGCACTAGGAGGTGATATGGTTAATTTGTTACAAGGAAAGAAAAAACCTCTTTCAAAGAGCCATCTCATCTTTCCCATATCCGTTTAGTTTATCCCCACTCGCGGACACCGCCTAGTCCCATTTGGGATCCTCTCCACCACGCGGTTCACACATTTTCCTCGCCATCTCGCCCGCTGCATCACTCCTTCCAGACCACCATCTCTCTCCTCCAAAAACCCCAAATAGTTCTATATAGATCTTCCCTTGCCCCCAATCCTCTCGGACACGATGGAGGATCGTCTGTACAAAATTTGGAGAGGTTCGAGGGAGAGCCGGTGGTGCAGCGGCTTTAGCAAGGTCGGCGATGAAGTCGTCAACAAAATTGTTGAGCGTCTAGATGCTAAAAGTGTCGCCCGGCTGGCCGCATGCTCCAAGGAGCTACATTGACAAGTTATCATCGGAGAAGGTTACACCTGCCTGAACTACAACTGTTTGAAAGTGGTCTCCTTCAACGAACTCTATGCCCACATGATCTCGTGCATCCATAACCTATTTATCTGCATGGAGCTAGGATGTAAGTGGGTTGGCAACAAATTAATGTTGTATCTGCACCTCAAATCCACCCCTCGATGGAGGTGCCCATAGTCATCTACATCATCAAATAATGGGACCCGTCTAAGCCGGTGCCTACATGGGGATAGTGGAGAACAAATGTCATCAGCATCTGGAAGACGGGCACGCTGTTCATCGGCCAGATTGATGGGCACAACACGGATATTGTCCTGTCCGCCAGCCGCGTAAGGTCGGCGGTATGGGAATTGGAGGAGTATGAGGTAAGGATGTCACCATTGGCCTCTTTTCCTGGGTTCTACCAGCTCGAGTTTTATTCTGAGCCAAAGATTGTGGAGCCACTGACCAAAGCCGCGCTGGATGCGCTCAACCATTACCTATTGGTGCCACGGACTTATTGTCAAGCTCCCCAATCATTGGTCGGAGCTCCTTGTGGAGTTCCAATATTGGATCGACGATGATAGCAACCCATTGTGAGATATCACATCTTAATATTCTCCTGATGATCCTAATATAAATGTACTACTGTATGCAATTTTATAGTCCCTCTATTCTAATATTAATTACTTTATTTATGTTAGTGGTAGATTCCCTTCGTAATCGTAGTGGTGGAAATTGCTAGAAAGATCTGTGAATATTACATCTATCTTGCTGAGGGTGAACATGCGAAATCCTGTTACGAGGATACACATATGATGGTAAAATGAGAGAAGCGTGCCAGGCTATAAAGCAAGCGCTACCCGACCACTACTTGGACACGCTGAATCGTTGGCATACATATCTTGTGGTGATTCTGACCTCTCTCTTTTCTCTCATGCATGTTTGGAGTATATGATGAGACATGTAATCATTCCTAGCTAGCTTAAGGTACTACTACGAGTAGTTTTATACTTCTACTGAGTATTTTATACCGAGTTCTGTAACTGCTAATATATTTTATAATAATTCCTATGTACTGGGAATTGTTCAGATCGAGTGCAGAATATGGCCTGTACTGCTGAATCTTTCAAAAGATACCGAATCTCTCAAATGTCCTAATGTTGCTATTATTAAAGTATTCTGCAGAACTAATACTATTGTACTGGTACTTTTTTTTTATTAATGGCAGTAGATTGTTTTGCTTTTCTTTTGAAACATGGCCTTGCCACAATCTAGATGAGCCCTGGGCATGTTGGGTTGCATATATGTTGGTCACACATTCATTGATGTCAGAACAAGGTATGCACACAAATGCAGACTTGATCGTTAGTTTTTCTTGCTCCAATGATGGAGTGTGTTCGGAGAAAAGGGTAAACTCATCCTATGCCATGTTTTTGGGAGCTAAATCAAGAACTGATGCTCTCTCTACTACTATTGAGTTTCAGTGTTTGTATTGTTGAATCGGTCCCTTTGAAATGCTACTGAATCTGTCAAGTGCTGCTGAATAGGAATCTGTGATATTTTCCTGTCTTATTATGTACTGCTGAATCTTTTAAATTTGAACTAAAAGTAAATCTTAGGTTTCTTTGAAACTTTTACGAAAAAGCTTTTGGAGGTACCCATCGGGGGTTAATTAATATATTGGAAACCACCAAGAGTTTGGACAACAAGCGACGAGGGTTGAACTCATCAATGCCCATTGTTATGGACTTGGGTTTTGGAGAAGGAGGGAGTACTGGAGGCATCAATCGGCTAGCAAACAAGCACACAGGGACACAAGGTTTATCCAGGTTCAGGCCTCATAGAGGTCTCTACTCCTGCTTGTCTCCTCTTGGAATTATCGAGGGAGTCGAAAGTTACAGGGGGTGCGCAGATGCAACCTGGCAAGGTTGTGGAAACGAGGGTTGTGATTTTCCTCCTCGCCGCCACCTCCAAGCCTTTATATAGATAGGCTAGGTCTCGGGTAGCAGGTCGAGTCGGTTACAAGTTAGGGTTCGCCCCTTCAAACTTTCTATCTTAAGCTTTGTCTTGTGCCGCAAGCAGTCGGAGTCTCCATAGGTCACCCGAATCCTAGATTGGGCCCTGGTAATGCCATGGGCTTCTGCCAGATCAGGCTGTATATACCAAACTCGAGTACCTGCAAGGTATGCCCATGTCAGTAGCCCCCGAGTGTCCAGTGGAATCACAGATTCGAGTGGAGACTTTATGAAGTATTTCCGAGTGCATATTTGAGCATATTTTCGAGTGCTCTGTTTTGTATCATAGTGATTGTTGATATACGTGCCTTATTTATCCAATGTATCGAGATCAGTTAACTGCCTTAGGGCAAAACAACGCAATCTACTCAAACTCGAGTCCCCAGACTCGAATTCAGAAAAGTGCTTGTGTAATTTGACTCAAGCCGCGGAGGTCTTATAGGAGTCGAATCCTAGTGTGTAAGTGTGAGCACTCGACGTTTCTGTCAAGGCTTATTCATCGTACCTGCAGGTACGAATTTACTTCTGGTAGAGTGCAGCAGATGTGTTGCTGGGCCTTATTTAGGTCTTATCTTCACGCTGTAAGCGCGACATCCGAATTTTATCATCGCGGATATGATTTGGGTGACCCAGGAGACGCAGTCTCTTTGCAGGGAAAAAATATGAGGCGGAGTCGCCATAGTATTCGAGTGTGGATGTTATCAAAACACAGTGTAAGGTATAAGAAAAATTCATAGGGTGCACGGCCAGCACTCCTTATGGGAGTAGCCCCCGAGTGTCTATTCGAGTCGTAGACTCGAGTGGGGACTATAAGTATTTTGCGATTGCTGTCGTATTTTGCTTGTTTCAGTCGAATGTGCTTTCAGCGCTCCCTATGGGAGTAACCCGAGGTCCACAATCGAATCATAGATTCGAGTGAAGGGTTTGTTGTAATGCTTGGACATTTTTTGTAAATTTCTTCTGGTGTGTGGCCAGCGCTCCTATTAGGAGTAGCCCCCGAGTGCTTGGTTGAGTCGAAGACTCAAGTAAGGACTAAGAGTATCTCCACTCATAACCCCCATACGGGCTCCGGCGCGGCCCGTTTTTGGCTCATATGGGGGGCCGCCGGCGCGAAATCGGAAATGGGGGCCGTCGCCTTCCCAGCCGTGCCCCCAAAGTAAACACATATTTTAATAAAATAATATTTAAATAAGGAAAACCTAATTTTATTACATAATAAAAATAGAAAATTAGTCATAATCGTGCCTAGCCTTGTAGTACTCGTCCCCGTCCTTGTGGTCATCACGGGAGCCGTCGTCTTCGTTGTTGGTCGGCGCGCACTCCGGCCTCGGCGGCGTTGGTCGATCACGATCGCGCCACATCGAACGATCGCCAAAGAGCGATCGCCGCTTTGGGGACCGGTGCCCGTAATAGCTACAGCCTTCGCCATCGCCTCCGCCACACGCACGATAGGCCTCCTCCTCCTTCCGCCACCAGGTGTCTCCCGACGGCGTTGGTTCGAGCGACACGCAAATGGCCGCACGCTAGCCCGGAAATTCTTCCGGGTCGCCGGGACGCCTATGCTGGCGCGCCGCCACGGTGTATTCTGGAGGGACCACCCACTCCATTCGAGGCTCCGATTGAGGTTCCGGCCGAGCCTCCAGTAGCCGGTCAAGGCGTAGCATCGCACGTGGGGAAAGAGGATCCCAGAACACCACGCGACCTCCGCCCTTTTTCCACTGGAAGTGCGAGTACTAGAGGCGGGGATAGTCGCCCGGCATTATGTGGTCCATCACGCTGGCAAGAGTCCGGGTGCCCCACCACAGCCTGCGGCCCTCCTCGTTGTTGTTGATGGGCGGCAGACCATCCCCCTCGTACATGGCGAGCTGCCGCTCGCGATGGTTCACGAAGAAGGCGTTCCAGGTGGCGGCAATCTCGGGGTCCTAGTTGGTGTCCATCCACTGCTCCGGCATGAGCTCGCGGTAGTAGTGGTTGGTGATGGCCAACCGGTGGGCAGCACCTTGAGGGACGGGCGGGACCGGCACGCCACCGGTGCTCAACCTCCAGCCCGGAGGGCACCCGTACCCCGGCAGGCAGGGGTAGTGGGAGCTCCGCCTCGGCGTATGTTAGTGTGGGGAGATTGGAGGATGCCATTGCGTGTAGATGTGAGCTATGGCAATGGCGGCCGTGGCCTATGTAGCCGGAAATGGCGGGAAGTTGAGGCAGGAAGCAGTAGAACTGGCAGAAAGCGGTGGAACTGGCAGGAAGGAACTGGCGGGAACATGGTGGCGGCCACATTCGGCCACCGCGTGGCCGCCGAAGGGCGCGTGGCTTGATAGGGCAATATTTTATTCCCCTCCGGCGCGCCCGCTTGCCTCCCTGTAGATAGGGTTTCGCATGGGGCCACTGGGTTAATAATTGGGCCGCGCTGGCGGAAATTCTAAACTGAGGGCCACGGCTGGGCGCGTTTTTTGGCGCCGGCGGCCCTCATAGGACTTTGGGGGGCTTTGAGGACCCCGAGTGGACATACTCTAAAGTAGTGAAAATGTGCTCCTGCTGGAGTTGGTGACATCAACGATGACGATGAGATGACCTCAGTTGCCCGCGTGAGCGGCTTTGACGGGACGTGACGAGTAGTAGGTCCTGCTTTCTGACTTGGACTTGACCAGGCGTGTGTAATCTTCTGTTTTAACTGTGTCCTTGATTCTCGCGTGTAATGGGTGGAGTGGCGTGATGGTTCGTGGGTTATCCTTGCCACGTGTCAACTTCGATGTGTGCCACACGTCTGGTTGGTTGTCTCCTGGCCGTTGGATTACATCTGCTGTGAGGTTAAGTAGGGGTTCACCGTGCGGTAATTTCCCCACATCATCTTCTCGCTCGCACACCTCCGCCATTGCTTCTCTTGCCGCTCCATTGCTCGCATCTCCTCCGTGGCACTGGACCAACTCCGTACCTTCCACAGCTACTTCCTGCGCTCACATCACCAGCGCAAGACGGGCAAGAAGAAGGGAGGCTCCATCGTTGGATCTGCGGCTGTTGCCGTCGCAGCCAAGAACAAGGGCACTGCCGCCACGACCACCAGCACAGCCGCATTTGGGAAGAAGAAGGGCACGGGACCTCACGTCACCAATGGGTCATGGCGCCCATCCGTCATCAAGTCCTCTGAGTTGTTCACTTAGTGCTAGGACAAGGTGCTCTCTACCGTGGAGAACAATTCTCGCATTCCCGACGATGAGGTAATTCCTAGTCCTCCCATGGGTTTTCGAGTGATGTTCCTTGTGTTCATCATTCGCAGTCTTTATCTCCCCCTACATCCGTTTGTTAGGGGTCTCCTTTGCTTCTATGGGCTCTAGCTTCACCAGCTGACCCCCAATTCTATCCTCCACATCGCTTGCTACATCACTCTTTGAGAGTGCTGGCTCGAAATCGAGCCACACTTCGGCCTTTTCAAGAAGCTCTTCAATCTCAAACGTCAATTGGTGTCAGGTTTAGTAGTCTACGACATAGGAGGCTTCAGGCTCCACGTCGATTCCAACGTCACCTACTTCGCCATCAAGCTCACTGCATCTGTCCAAGGATGGAGGGAGAAGTGGTTCTACATACGCGACCAGAAAGCTGATGGAGAGCACTACAGACTCGCAGCCTTCGATCCAGTTGCCCCCAGCAGGCGGAGGAGATCTTAGAAGAACGTGATGATGCCCGCCGAAGTCAAGGAAACAGAGGACATGTATCAGCGCGTCTACGAGCTCGAAAACCGCATAGGCAAAGAAGTAGGTGGCGCAGAGCTCATTCGCACTTGGATGCGTCACCGTGTACAGCCTCTGCAGGCTAGGGCACACCCTATGTTCCGCTGGATTGGTGCTGATGATGTCACTCACATTTCTACTGAGGGCATTTCTTCTGGCGAGGTAGACATGAGGTTTCGACTGTTGACTAAGTACACCACCAAGGAGGATCTTCCAGGTGACTCAATCGTGCCTCCATTCTGCGCCAACAATCCCCCCCTAAGGTGGATTTCTCTTTGAAGTTTCTTGATTTCTGATTGCCTGTAGATGCTTTGTTTTATATACTGATGTTTCTTCTGCTATTAGGACTGGACCGTGCCCGCCAACTTACCTCCTCTGCGTGAAGGAATTATTCCTCGCGAGGTGGACGCAGAGGATGAGTTAGGCTCTACCGTCCCTGTTGGGGAGGAGCAAGAAGCCCCCGAGTCCAGCGATCACGGGACCCGCAAGCGCTCTCGTAGCAAGGATTCAAATGCCTCCTCACTATCAACACCAGAGGATCCTTCCGCTGCTACATAGGAGCCAATCCCTGCCATGCCTATGCACGCCATGGATCCTCCCTCAAGGAAAAAGCTGAGGTTGCCAAATGAGTCATCAGAAGATTCTTTTGACCTCGAAAATTTTGACGGGTAAGTCTTTATATTTTTGTGAGTTCATCTTGTTTTCCTTGAAGCTTTCTCTTCTGAAGTGGTGCTTGGTATGTGGCAGTCAAACGGCATCGTCGTCCTTCGATGACTGCCAATTTGTTAAGGAATCCGGAGTCGCAGACACTCCAAGAATAAAGAGGTGACAGTACAGTCTCCTTGTCCTCCGGTGGTGGCCCACTCCGGCGCCAATTCTTCGAGTCCCCCCCCCCCCACACTGGGGGCACCAGATGGTTGCACAGATGCCCACTTGATAGGAACCTTCGGAGTTCCTGGAGGAGCATGTAAGTGTCTCTTGTCGCTAGCAATCGAATTTTCAATTGATGTTCGCACTTGTCCATTTTTTGCCAATGCTGATGCTTTCTTTTCTTTTGATGTAGCCTATGTTGAAGAACTCTGCTTGCCTCGCAAAGCAGATTATTTCCTTGGGTCGGTAGCATGCCATGTTGGACAACCGCCATCATGCAGTCGAAGGTTAGTGTTAAGCTTGTCTCCCTGCTCTTCCTCGTCGCGTCACTTCCCTCGAAAAGGGACTTGCCATAGAGGAGAAGAAGCATGCCGAGGCAGTCGTGGCTCTGGAGGAGTCGTAGAAGCACGAGGAAGATCTGCGTGCTTCCACTGCTGAGAGGGAAAAGTTGTTCGCAGAACATCTTTTCTCTATCGCGAAAGCGCTCTTAGGTATTTACACTTATTTTCTTGCATTTTCCCTAGTTTTTTTATCCATGTCACTATACTGATACGCGTGTCTTCAGATGCTGCCGGTGTAAGCTTCGACTCCTAGGCTTTGGCCCACACGGATGCCTTGGCTGGCACCATGGCTGCAGTCGAAGACCGCAGTTCCTCCCTCCAAGACACACTGGGGAAAGCCAAGGGTGTGCGGAGCCGCCTCCGAGAGGATATGGTTCCCAAGACCAGCTTAATCGAAAAATTTGATGGCTTGGTGGAATCCTTCGCAGAAGGCGTCCCAATGGACTTCAAGAATGCGCAGCGGTCTGTTGGCGCAACAATGGCACTTGCGATGGCGCAAGCCCATGGTATGGAGCTAGATCCTAGTGCAGTCTCTGAGGCGATGCCTGTCGACGCAGATGGCCAGCAGGTAGTGTTCGCTCCCTTCACTGGTAGTTGCAGTAAGTATGGGCCTCGTCTCATTGAGACAATCGCCAAATATTCTGCAGAGCTGCGACGAGTGTAGGCGGCGAAGGCTGCGTCTGGGGCTACCACTGGGAAGTCTGTGGTGTCAGAGACTGCCACGGATTCAAGGAAGCCCCAAAGTCGAAGTCGAAAAAGCAGAGCATGCCTTAGGTGCCATATGTAATAGTTTAGATTTCCGTTTGCTAAACCATATTTTGTGGGGGTACCCCTGTTGATACTTTGCCGAATTTCAATGCACTCCTCCCTTTTTATCAATGTATAATTGGTCTTATTTGCCTCTTGTTTGGCTGTAATAGGGTCCTTCGAGTGGTCCTCCGCCTGACTCTCCTCCCGCCGATGAAACTGTGGCGCGACCACGTTCAAAGGTGGAGGAGCTATCACTGCTTGCGCAACTGCGTGATCACATGAAGAAGTTAGAGAGAGAGAGAGAGTTGCCCATTATCTGTGGTAACGCGGATGTGTGGAAGTCGAAAGCTGAGAAGGCCACTGCCCGCGAGAAGTATCTCCTGGACGAAGTTGCGTAGTTGAACGAGCAATTTAAATGTTAGCTCTCTATCTTCTTATCCTTTTCTTTAGCCATTTGTGGCGATGCTCTGTCTTATTCTTTGGTCTTGCTTTTTGTAGTTGTTAGCGCTCGTCACCCGCAGGATGAGAGAGATCGGGTTGCCATTCGAATGAATGACTTAACCCAGGAGCAGCTGCAGGCTAGTGGGTACTTCTAGGTGGACCATGACCATGCAGTCACGTTGGCGACATTGCAGGATCATGCGTCGCGGGTGCTTCAATGCTTGAAGAAGGCACATTCGTGCCTGAGGTATATTTTCCAGATGATGTTTCCGCTGGACGTGGTGCCTTCAAGCCTCTTGGCTCTTCTGGCGAAGTTCCAGGATATCAGCGCGGTCCGCGATTGCGTGCACCAAAAGCTGGTCACGGGTGCCAAGGCTGCGTTGGCGCTTGTTCGACTGCATCGGACCAATATGGACATCGCGGCTGCTGCCGCTGGACCACCGCCGCCAGAAGAGATGACTTGGAATATGGTGCTGCACTATTAGGCAGTTGACTGGCCAGCAGAGGATATTGTAGATTTCTTTGAAGAGCAAACAAATGTGGTCCTTTTGCGGTAGTAGTGTAATGTGGACCTACACATAAGTGTATAAGTGTTGTAAAATTCGTAAAATTGTGCTGGGTGTGTTTGATACCCGTTAATGTGAAACAAGCTTACTAGCTTGTATATTTTTCGAGTGTATTGTAATCTATAGTTCCTTTTTGTTAGCCTGACACAAGTTCATCTCAGCACTTTCCAACTTGTCAGGTGCATTGCAGCTGGGTTGGTTTTATCAAGGGTTCGATTGGTAGTGCGTCAGCTACTTAGGATACTGTGGTTGTTCGTAGAACAGAGTGTAAATGGTGGTGCAGCCCCCGAGTGATATAATTGCAAGTAAAACAGAAAAAAGACACAAGGTTTGGGGCACTTAGATTTATTTATTCGTGGAATATCACGAGGTATAATGTGTGGCTAAGTAGCATGGCTGAATAGCCTTATTTGTAAAGTAAAAAATCTAAGGATAGAAATGGCGTAGTTGTGCGACGTTCTAGGGATTGGAGTATGCGAATCCACTCTCTAAGTCTTTAAGGCGATAGGCTCCACCTGGGATTACTTCGGTAATCACGTAAGGTCCTTCTCAAGGTGACTCGAGTTTGAGGTGCCCTTGCTGCTTCAGTCGCAGGACCAGGTCTCCTTCGACGAAGGATCTGGGGCGTAGCCGTCTGCTGTGGTAGTTGTGGAGGTTCTGCTGGTAGATCGTGGATCTCTCCGCTATAATCTCACGTGCCACATCAAGGAGGTCGACGGTCGAGTGCGAGAGTTTACTTAGTCTTGCTGTATGCTACCACCCGCGGGGTGATTCCGCTGCAGACGAGGCTGTTGGCCTTTTCAACTTGACCATTGGTCTGAGGATGTGCCACGGAGGCGTAGCTGATGTTTATTCCTAGGTTTTCGCAGAATTCCTGGAATCCTTGGAGGTGAAGTTCATCCCATTGTCCGTTATGATGCTGTGTGGCATCCCGAAGCGAAAGATGATGGACTCGAAGAATTTGACAGTGCTAGCTCCCAATTGGTTTGTCACCGGCATGGCATCGATCCACTTGGTAAATTTGTCAACCTCGACTAGAAGGTAGATGTATCCTTCTCGAGAAGATCTCTGGAGCTTATCGACCATGTCGAGTCCCCATTGCGCGAAAGGCCAAACTACATGTATTGGCCTGAGCTCCGCGCTAGGTGCATGCAGTTTGTCTGCGAATCACTGGCAGGCATTGCAACACTGGACGATGTCCTTGGCATCGTGCTTTGCCGTTGGCCAGTAGAATCCAGCTCGTAGATCTTTGGCTATGAGGGCGCGATCGCCGGTGTGATGCTCGCAAGTGCCTTCGTGTATGTCGAGTAGGATGGATCTTCCATCTCTGTTGGATACGCATCATTGAAGGACTCCTGTGATGGTGCGCTTATACAGTTCGAGTGTTGATGATGGTGAATGCCTTGGGTCGTCGCGCTATGTGAGGCGCATCAGTCGGGTCATCCGGCAGCCTTTTGCTGAGCAAGTATGTGATGTATGGCTATTTCCAGGATGGCTCGATCATCATGACCACCATGGGGCCTTCGAGTCATGTGTCTGGCTCCATGTTGTCGAGTGCCATTGGCTCGCTGGGTGGTGTAGCCCCCGATTCCTTTGGCGTGCCAGCTTTAGGTTCTGGAGCCTTTGGCTTTATGGAGCGCTCGCAGATGCACTCTAGAAATACCACAGGTGGCACTTGGGCACAGGTGGAGCCAATATTGGCGAGTATGTCCGCCTCCTCATTGCTTTCGCGGCTGACGTGTCGCAGCTCGCAGCCGTCGAAGTCCCCTTCGAGTGTGTCATAGAGGTCACGGTAGGCGATCATGTTGTCGCTCAGAGCATCGCACTTGTTCATTGTTTGGTTGACTACCAGTTTGGAGTCGCCGTAGATGACGAGTCGTTTGACGCCGCAGGCTTTTGCCATTCGCATTCCGTGGAGCAAGGCTTCGTATTTAGCTTCATTGTTTGAGGTCGTGAACTGCATTCGCAGAACATACCTCATCTTATCACCTTGGGGTGATGTCAGTATGACACCTGCGCTAGCTCCTTCCTTGCGATTGGACCCATCGAAGTGCATTGTCCATAAGTAGGACATGTCTGGCTTGTCGGGGAGCTGGTTTTCCATCAATTGTACGAGGAAGTCCGGCAGAACCTGTGACTTGATTGCGTCGTGCTTTTCGTATGTGATGTCTCGTGGAGACAGCTCTATTCCTCAGAGCGCGACTCGTCCCGTGGCGTCGGGATTGTTGAGTATGTGCCAAAGCAGGGCATCATTCACCACTATGATCGGGTGCTCCTAGAAGTAGTGATACGGTCGCCTGGCAGTCATGAAGATGCCATACGCCAGCTTCTGGTAGTGTGGGCACCCCTATTTTGTTGGCATGAGCACCTCGCTGAGGCAGAGACTGGGCGTTGTACCCCGTGGACTTTGTTTTCTTCGGCTCGCTCCACCACGAGCATAGTGCTGACCACCTGGTTGGTGGCGAAGATGTATAGTAAGAACGGCTCCTTTTCGTGAGGTGTTACCAATACTGGCGAGGTGGACAGTAGGCGCTTGAGGACTTGGAATGCTTCTTGTGCTTCGTTTGTCCACTCGAGTTTGTTAGCCTTACGGAGAAGTTGGTAGAAGGGTAGTGCCTTTTCGCCCATTCGACCGATGAATCGATTGAGCGCCACAATTCGCCTAGCCAGCTGCTGGACGCCTTTTACGTTCTTTGGCTTCTCCATGGACAGTACGGCCTTTATTTTCTTCGGATTTGCCTCGATCCCTCTTGCAAAGATGAGGTACCTGAGCAGTTGCCCAGATGGTACACCAAAGGCGCGTTTGTCTGGATTGAGCTTGATCCAGTAGCGGTCGAGGTTATTGAAGTTCTCATGGAGATCGTTGAGTAACGAGGCATCCTCCTTGGTTTTGATGATGATGCTGTCGATGTAGACTTGGATATTGCGACCAAGTTGGTTCTTGATGCAGGCCTGCATGCACCGCTGATAGGTGGCTCCTGTGTTTTTCAGCCCGAAGGGCATTGTTGCGTAGCAGAAGACGCCAAAGGGCATAACGAACGATGTTTTCTCCTGGTCCTCCTCCTTCATTCGAATCTGATTATAGCCAGAGTAGGCATCGAGGAAGCAAAGGCGCTCGCATCCTACAGTGGAGTTGATTATTTGATCGATCAGCGACAACAGGAAGTGATCTTTCAGGCAATGCTTGTTCAGGGAGGTGAAGTCCACGCACATCTGCAGGATATCCATGTCCTTTTTAGGGACAAGCACGGGATTTGCGACGCAGGTGCTTTCCTTGATCTCACGTATGAAATTAGTGTCGAGGAGTCTGTTGACTTCCATACCAACCACTTTTGACCTTGGCTCCGACAGTCGCCGTATTGTTTGTTTGACTGGCCTTGCGTCAGGATTCACGTTGAGTGAGTGCTCCGCGAATTCCCTAGGAACTTCTGGCATGTCCGCAGGACACCGGGCGAAAATTTCCCAGCGCTCACAAAGGAATTCGACGAGCGCATGTTCCTATGCGGGACCCAAGTTGTTGGCGATGAGGGCCGTCTCTGTTGGGTCCGTTGGATGGACCTAGACTTTCTTGGTGTGTACAGTTGTGTCGAAGGATTGGTTGGGTGAGCTTGGCTTGCTCAGGGGAGGCCAGACTATTGTTTGTTGACTCTTTTAACCTTGCCAGTTCCTTTTGCATGCTAAAAGACTGGGAAATTCTGTTGAATTCCCTATCGCAGCTGTCAGATCTTTCGAAGCTTCCGTTGATTGTGATAATGCCGTTTGGGCCCGGCATCTTCATTTGTAAGTAGGCGTAGTGTGGCACTATGATGAATCTTGCAAACGCGACATGTCCGAGGATGCAGTGGTATTGTGAGGGCCAGTCGACAACTTCAAAGTCGATGCGCTCTCGCAGAAAGTTTTGTGGTGTGCCGAAGATGACGTCGAGGTTGATCTTGCATAGGGGGTATATGCCCTTCCCTAGGACGATGTCATGGAACGTCGTGTCTGAAACTTCCAGACATGTCAGAGGGATCCTCATTGTGTGCAAGGTACTCGCGAACATGAGGTTGATGCCACTTCCGCCGTCCATGAAGACGCGACTCATCTCGAAGCCTCCAATCTATGCCTCGAGCACTAGGGGATAGTGGCCTGGGCGAGGAACTTGACACGGGTGGTCGCTCTTGTTGAAGGTGATGCAGGACTCGCTGCCACTGAGGTACTCAGTGGTCGAGGGCGGAGAGTTCATCGCCAGATTGACTTGGCGGGTGATCAATTTCTACACTCGATTTGAGGGGCGACCCTTCTGGATCATCCCCATGTTCCTCAATGGTCGGGGGTATGGTTCACGTCCATGGTTCTAGACTGATGCAGCCGCAAGTGGTACTGGACCTGGTGGTGGTGGAGAAGCTCCATGTGCCACTGCACCCGGGGCAGCTCCATAGCCTTGGTTAATCGCGTCCCGATTCATCTGGGCCAGGCCCTAGTGGAGCTTGAGGAACTCGTGACAATCCTTTAGGAGGTGGCTAGACTTTTTCTTGCCGTCGTGCTTGTCGATGTAGAAGTGCACGTTGCACGGTCCGAACAGTTTCTCCTGAATGGAGGTTGCGGGTGTCTCATCGCGAGTGCGGTGTTGCCACACTTGCGTGGTCTTTCCGATGTCGCGATATCCACCCCTCGGTATCCGCTGCTGCGGTTGTCATCGCGTTTGTCGGTGTAGCCTGCTGCGATCATGTCGACTTCTTCACGGTCATTGTAACCGCGCGTCCAATGTTTTCCTCGACGACCGCATCTGCGGCCGAGGTCGTCATCATCATCGAAATGGACACGGTTTTTCACTGATTCCTCTCCGTCGGCCCACCTATTCGCAATCTCCATTAGGTGGTTGATTTTCTTGGGCTTCGAGCGACCTAGCTATTCCCTAAGCTCTCTGCAGCGTATGCCGCCATTGAACGCGTCGATTGCGCAATCCTCGAAGATGTCTTCCATAGATTTTTTTATGATGGACCATCTCTGGATGTACGAGCACAACGACTCTCCTATCTTTTGGTAGCAGCCACACAATTCTTTGATTGATGCGGGCCTCTTGTAAGTGCCCTTGAAATTGCGCACAAAGTTGTAGACCAGCTCTTCCTAGCTACGAATGGATCCGAGCGGGAGATTATTGAGTCACGCACGGGAGGCGCCTTGCATCTGTAGCTGGAGGCATTGCATCGCCGTGCTCGTGGATGCGCCGTGCAGCCTGACGGAGGAGATGTGATCCTCCAGCAGATGTTCGGGTCCTGCAGGACGTCAAATTTCGGGTTATTCAATGGGAGTTTGAACCCCTTAGGCATTCGCTTCTGCCTAATGGCTCTGCTAAAGCAGCTGGCACCACAGAGTTTGGTCCCGTTGTCCTCCGAGTCAGTCGAACGGGCACGCCTCGCATCCATCTTGTCAACCTTGCGTTGCGTGATGTCATCACGCACATCATAGTCGCGGTGATGCCGCCGTGAGCGGTGATGTTGAGATAAGTCGTGGCTATCATCGCTGGAGGAGGGAGAGGAGTAACGTTTGGCCAGAGCCTTCCTCTTTTTCGACTTTGGTGTTGGATCCTTGATGAGGGCGGTTCGACTATCCCCAAGCCTACGATCGTAGATCGGTGCATGGCAGCTCAGGGATCCCTAGTCAGAGGCTGGTTGTTGAGGAGGTACGTGGTGGCCACCGTCACCGGCGCCTTCGTTGTCTTTGGGAGCACGTTGCCTCGTGTATCCACCATCATGGACAAGAATTCAAGGACTCGCGCTGCCTCTTCTCGCTCCTTGTCAGTGAGGTGGGCCAGTCGAGAGCGCCTTTTGGTGGTTACGTGGTCATTGCCCTTGGAGGAGGATCCTCCCATGGAAGAGATCTAAGTTCGCCGAAGGATCAACTCTTCCGCCGCCCTTCTTCGCGCATCGAGTTGCGCGATTACTTGTTGTTGGCGCTTGTATTCTTCTTTGAGCAGCCAATGGTAACCCATCAGCATGTCTTGGGTTGAGTTTGGGGGTAGAGGATTACCCCGTAGAGCTTCTCGATAGCGGGCCCACTCGTTGTCATTGAGGTGGATCTGCACACGTTCTTCGGCATGCTCATTTGCCGTGAGATGCGGGTCTCCTCCCATCCTGTTGTTGGTGGGTGCGCTGTTGGCGGGACCACCATTTGCGACTGGGATGCCGCCATTGGTCGGACCAGTGCTGGTGTTTTCACGACTGGTGCCGGTGTCGCCTGCGTTGATGACGGTGCACATATAGTGATTGGGGAAGCTGTTGCTTCCGAAGCTTTCATATCCAAAGCCGTAGGCTCAATCTTTAGTGGCTAGATCGTCTAGATCGGATGCGCAATTGTTGTCACTAATCTTGTTCCTGACAGTTGTCGGGGTGTTGAGGTTGCTCAGGGTACCGATCGGCGGTGGAAACCACGATGCTGGAGTAATCACGGGAACCATGGGCTGGTGAGGGAGGCAGAGTGTGCCTAGCTGACCAACTTGGAAGCGCAAGCTCTCGATCGCCAGACCGGTCCCTTTGCCCACGGACTCGAAAGACGGCCGAGTGGCCGGCGTATGGACGGTGAAGTCGAAGGCACCAAAGAGGAGGCGAGTCTCTGCTGTTGCAGAGTTATAGATCGCGGTTGACGGGGACGAAGAATCCGCGACATTAGCACTCCCAATTCCCACAGACGGCGCCAATTGACGAGGGTTGAACTCATCAATGCCCATTGTTATGGACTTGGGTTTTGGAGAAGGAGGGAGCGCTGGAGGCATCAATAGGCTAGCAAACAAGCACACAGGGATGCAAGGGTTAGCCAGGTTTAGGCCTCACAGAGGTCCCTACTCCTGCTTGATTGCTCTTGGAATTATTGAGGGAGTCAAAAGTTACAGGGGGTACGCAGATGCAATCTAGCGAGGTTGTGGAAACTAGGGTTGTGTTTGTCCTCCTCGCCGCCCCCTCCAAGCCTTTATATAGATAGGCTAGGTCTTGGGTAGCAGGTAGAGTCGGTTACAAGTTAGGGTTCGCTCCTTCAAACTTTCTATCTTAAGCTTTGCCTTGTGCCGCAAGCAGTTGGAGTCTCCGTAGGTCACCCAAATCCTGGATTGGCTCCTGGTAACGCCATGGGCTTCTGCCAGATCAGGCCGTATATACGAAACTCGAGTACCTGCAAGTTATGCCCATGTCAACAGGTTTAACTTGCTTAGATGTTGCATCTTGACAATTTAACGAAATTTGGTCAAACTTGATCTACACAAGTAAGAAACAAGAGGGAGGCAGCACGAGACTTTAAAAAAAGAGGCAGCACGATAGCAGCGAAGAGGAGGATTTGAAGGCGGTGCGATGTCAAAGCAAAGCTATGATAGACTGCTAACACGAGGTACATGGTACACTCCACTACTAGTAAATGTATGGACCTACTACTAGTATATGCACGCAAAACAAGTTGTGTTTTCTCTCTCCTTTGCTGCCTCTCACCATCCATCCTCCATCGATCTCTTCTCTGTAGCCACGGGCGCACAATCCGGCTTGTCTCTTCCTCGTCCACAACGTGGCACCACGCATGTGCGCCTTGGTACGACACATCGATCTACTTCCAACAACCATTTTTTCCTATTCCAAAATTCAAAATAATCATCAACACCAGTACAAAAAGGCTCAAACGTAACAATAATTACAAAAAAGTCCTCGGACCACCTTGCGACGACAACAAACCCAGCGCGATAACAAAAGCATCTCGCTCCTCCACGACCTCTAGTTCCAAAAAATAAACAAAGAATGCCACCACCGCAATTTTCAGACAAGGTGTACCATTCTTTCTTAAAATTCCCAAGTTTTAGGATTTTTTAAGCGGACATAGAAATGTTTTTTATTTTATTCATGTTCAATCTTCTTGCTTTTTGATGAGGTTGTTGCATCGTAATGCTAGCTGTTGTATAGTTTAATCGCTAGGTATTGTATATGCTGGTATAAGGCTGGTAGTAAACGACGTGTCACTTTGCTATACCTAAGACTTGGTTATACTATTGAACTTTCTCTCACACACTTCTTGTAGATTATGAAATTAGACCTAATTCAACAAATCGACGGAAAGTTGTTTGAGTGGGTTAAATTAGGTAGAAAATTAAGCCTGAAAAATATAACATGTAATTTATCCAACCACTTTATGTACTAGTAATTTATCCAACCACTTTATGAACTCTAATTTAGCCATATTAACCGTACTTCGTTCTGAAAAAACTTTTACTTCTTTACCACGTTATCATGCATCGACCTATACCAAAATATGGACACATCGTCATTATATTGATGAAGATATATAGAGTATGTCCATGACCTTTGTCATTTGCCTTTAAACCCAAGAAAGTTCACACGTAGTACATGGTATGGTAGGCCATACCGTGAAGTGAGTTTTTCAAGTATTTTATTGGTAGAATAAATAAAAGAACAAAGAATGCCCCCAACATATTTTTGTACAAACTGGACAATTCTTTCTTATAGTTTCCCAAGTTTAAGTATTTTTCAAACTTCCAAGCCAAAGCTCCACGCACTTAAAAGACTCTATGCAGATAAAACAAAATTAGGTAAAACTTGAATACATGTGAGCGTGATAAACTATTACTCTTGAAAATTTCCAAAATTCTTCTGAAGGAACCCGAGCGGGGAATATATCATAGGCCAACAATAGTTTTGAAAAAGCTAGCACTTATTAGTATTTGCATAACCACAAATTGGCTTGAGTGACCGATCAAGGTCATGGCCATATCCACATCATAGTTTAGGACCCACGAGTCTAGCACGATGGGAAGGGGATTACAAGGCACGAGTGTCTAAGGGCATCTGTAATGTAGGACCCACCCAGCTTATATGGAAATTACCACCATGTATAAGGTCAACATTTGCCACAAGCTAGGACCCACATAGCTTGTCATATTTCTCCATGCAAGAGAGAGGAGTGAGGGGAATAATGTTTCTATTCTCTATGGGCAACCCACAAGCTGGAGGCAACTTTATTTTCTCCACAATGTATACAGTAAACCTTAGCGAATGCCACATAGGCTTTAAGGTGTGTTTTTTACACACTACATATGCACTAAGGAAAAAGCAAATAATGGCCCACTTGGCAGTGTATGACCAAGCTATAAAACTCCTATGCAAAAGTTAGCATCTTTAGTTTAGTATGTCCCACGGATCATCTCATTTATACACCGTCTAAATGGTGCAACTTACTCGCAGTACTGTAAGTAGTACTCCCTCAGTTTCAAAATATAAGATGTTTTAGGTTTGTGAAGGTTTTGTATCTAGTCATCTTTTAGTGTGTAGATTCAGAGTGAACCTCTATGAACCTATACATTAAAGGTGTCTAGATATATTATCTTCACAAAGCTAAAACATCATATTATATTATGAAACGGAGGCAGTATTTCTTTTCTTAGACATATGTTCACCTCTGTCCACGCGTTATACATGCTGAGAGAATAAAACATAGGCAAGGGAAGAGGCGGCAGCAAATAAACAATAATAGGAGTTAAAGGCGGTTGGATGTTAGAGCAAAGTTATGATGGGTTCCTCAAACGAGGTACTCCTGCCGCCTTACAGTGTACACTCTGCTAGTAGTAAATTTCTTAGGACCTATGCACGCAAAACAAATTGTGTGATTTCTCTCTCCTTTGCTGCCTCTTATCTCCCCTCTCCCCTCACACACTGCCCGACTGATCTCTCCCTCGTCCACAACATGGCGATGTGCATGTGTGCCTTGGTATGGTGTCTCTATGTCTCTCGCGTGTTTGGTAGCCGCGTCGGTGTGGAGTAGGAGGAGTCATAGGAAGGAAACCACTTTGGTCCTTGGCAGCAAAAACATTTCAAACTTTTCTGGTTTCGAAATTTTCACTTGCTTCCCAAACATCAGGAGGGGAGATTATTCAAAAGACCAGGCATTCGCTGTACTATCTTTATCTTGTATTATCTCTTACAATACCATACCACTATATAGTGTACGGATAACTTTGAACATTGATCGTTGGATCAAGACTGGCAAATCCAAACATTGCTAACCACTGGATCTTCTTTTCCATTCTTAGCATCTAGAAGATTCTATTCATAGTCTTTAGCACAATGAATGCTAGTATGTGCAAACCTGAAAACACACTCCATTTCTTAGTTTCGGGGACCTTGTGCTAAATGCATGGACTTGTATGAAGTTTTCATTTTTATGAGGTCCTTGAGGTTACTTGTATTTCCACTGACTGTGTTAACAAAAGCACCTCGCTCCTACGGGACCTACCACAGTTAGAAGAAAATGCAACAACCCCAATTATCACACAAAGTGTACCGCGGTTTGTTATAGTTCTATTTTAAAGCTTCCTAGCTAACTTCGCACACTTCACTAACTTCTTGTTGATTTAACGAAATTAGGACAAACTTGAGCTACAAGTACATGCGATAGATTTCTCTTGAATTAAATGTCTTTTCGGAGGTAGATGTGTGCATCTTCTTGTAGTAAACAATGTCGTTAGTGTAAGTTTGCAACTATTACGAAAGAACATTATCAGTTTCCAACCATCGGGAGGTCTTTTAATATATCACAAACCACCACCAAGAGTTTTGACAATAGGTCCAACTTCTTGCTAGATTTTGCATCTTGACAACTTAACAAAATTAGGACAAACTTGAGCTACAAGTAAGCGCGATAGATTGCTCTTGAATTAATGTCTTTTTAGAGGTAGATGGGTGGATCTGCTTCTTGTAGTAAACAATTCCATTGTTGTAAGTGTCCAACTACCACGAAAGAGCATTCTCAGTTTCCAACCATCATGGGGTCATTTAATATATCACAAACCACCACCGACATTTCTGACAATAGGTTAAACTTCTTGCTAAGATTTTGCATGTTGACAACTTAACGAAATTAGGTCAAACTTGAGCTACAAGTAAGCATGATAGATTGCTCTTGAATTAATTGTATTGAAGGTATATGGGTCAATCTTCTTTTAGTAAACGATGTCGTCGATGTGAGTTTCCTGCCATTAGGAAAGAACATTCTCACTTTTCCCATGTTTTGCAAATTTTAAAACTTTCTAGCTAACTTTGCTGACTTGAATGAGACTTTGTGCCATTTATCGAAATTAGGTCAAATTTGAACTATAAGTAAATTGTAGGTTGCTTTGAAAGTTTTACGAAATAGATTTTTGGTGGTTTTCGATGTAATGAATTCCTAGTTACCTTCAAAAGTTATTTGGAAAATTCTCCTCTTCACTGATCTCGTGCTGCCTCCTGTGTGCTCTCAGCCTCTTCTTCTCTCCTAATTTTTTTTAAACACGGGGAAAACTCCTAGTGGCAATATTGTTCATCATGCAAGGAAGCTCATATGTACTCCTACCAAATACAGGAACTCCACCACGCCAAGTTCTTGCGTACTCGCTCCGTCCACAAATAAGTGTACTTCTAGTAGCTCTTAGTTTAAGTCAAACTTTTTTAAAATTTGAATACTTTTTAAAACTAATCTAGCAATGTATATAACATGAAATCTACATATTATAAAGTACATTTCAAAACGAATCAATCTGTACTAGCTTTATGTTTGCTACTTTTATATATAAAAGTTGGTCGGAAATAGTTAAGTTTGATTTAGAACATATGCTAGAAGTACACTTATTTGAGGATGGAGCAAGTAGATAAATGCACAAGATACATCACATCCAATGTTCATGATTTATCTCATACTTTTTGAGAATTTGAAAGTACGACAAATAAAAAGGGACGCGTGCACAACTACTTTGTGGAATATGCTTTAGATATTGCAACGAAGTTGTGCAATATACTTGATAAATCTGAGACATCTATTTTGAGATGGAGGAAGTATTATTTGGGCGCTAGCCAAATACAAAGTCTCTGTCAAGCGGCAAAATTTACCACGTACACTATGTGAATCATAGGTATCCAATGTTGCGTGCAAAAATATGGATATGGATGATCAGTTGACGGTCTTGAATTCCTGGATAGATAGCTTACGGTCTACTACCTTTTTTATTACGAGGTGGACTCTAGCCAAATTCAAAATCTGAAATGAGCAGCAAAATCGCCCACCGACCTTGAAGCATTTCCCGCCCCACCGATTCAAAACCTTTGAGCCAAAATCTCCCACCGGATAGTACCATTTTTCTATTATTATTAGCTGAACGCTAGCCAAATTCAAATTTCAATCGACCGACAATATCACACACCGACCTTGAAGGATTTTGCTCCCCTTTGTTTCAAAAACTTTTGTCTTTAAATTTCCTGTTCTACCCATTGTTTGGACGATAGATGGGCATCCTAAAGTTAGTAGCTCGGGGTACGATCGTAATTATATTTCTGTTCACCTCTATGGTCTCGATTCACGTAGTTTTTCCTGCTAGCCCTCCCAAAAATGCCAAGCTCCTCTGCCCCCCCCCACGGCCACCGTGCGTAGCAGCTTGATCTGTGGTCTCGTGCACTGCCTCGGAGCCGCTTCACCGACGCTCACCCACCGGATATAGTTCACCGGATCTCTCTGCCACTACACCAGAGCTACGGTGTCGTTCACCACACTGATGGCATCATCGACCTCCCAAGCTTTGCTTCCTCGCTGCTGAAAGCTACCCAACCGTACCGGATCCGCTTCACGGGTGTCCACCGGACGTGATCTAGTTCAAGGAGTTCCATGTCCACCGCTCCAGACCAGATGCATGGCTATCACGATTCACTGCACCGGATCTGCCTCAGCGATGCTCTCGTCTACCGCACTCAATCTAGTATCGACCGCCCAAGATCTGCTTCCTCAATGTCAACAACCACCGCAACCGCAACACCCTCGGTGACCTGGATGTCACCTGCACGGTACCGACTATTCTTAGATGCCTCTCCTACCAAGGTAACCAAATATCAAACCCGTTTTTGTTTTGTCAGCAGTATAGTAGGTTCAATCCTCTCGCAGTGAACTATATTTTTGTAATCCTGCTACACACCAAGTCAATGCGCACGCATGTTGTACACAGTACATACAAGGTCACTAGATATGTTTGTTTTCATTCGCTACTCTACAAATTTTAAAGTCATACACATGTTCTTAGCTACTACGTACAATAGTAATTGCCTGCTACCATGTAATTCTTGCAAAAACTAAAGTCAGTGGAAAATATTAGTATGGATTCCCTGCTCTACAGTTACTGAATCTATATGGTTCGTCCTGAGATTAGTTCCTGTTATTATTTCCTCCTTGGCATCGTTCTGCTATCCTATAGTAGCCATTTAAACTCTTCGTACTAATTCTATTATAATTTTATTGTTGCAATCTGGTGCTTCAAAAGTTGCATCACTAACTTTTTTTTCTTGCATAGAGCTCAAAATAGAACAATGAATATGTTGGTTTGCATAGCCTATTCTATAGGTTCACAAGTGACACCATTATTTCCTTATCTGGTGCTGGTTCGTCTTGAGCAACGGCATAAATGTCCTTTACTATGTATTTCACTGGTGGTTTGCATTCCTTCTCTAGAAGTTCACTTATGATGCCATTATAATTTCTATCTGGTTGATTCTTAGCTATGACAGTAACTACATGTCATTGTGTAGCTCACTGCAAATTCTAAGTCACCCAACGTCTCTTGCATTCCATATATATCTTCTAAAATGATCTGGCTAGTTTATATTTGCTAAAATTCTAAGAAACACTTTGTTTGATTGCTCATTTCATTGTAGGCGCACTTGTCTAATGCTTGTTGTTCCTGTTCTATAGGTTCACGAGCGACGCCATCATATCTCGCATCTGGTTCTGCTTCTTCCTAAGCAACGACATAACTATCCTCTAATATATATAGTTCATTCGTGGTTTGTACTCCTACTCTACAAGTTCTTGTATGATGCGGTTATAACTTCTATCTGGTTCATTCTTAGCTACGACAGCAACTACATGCCATTGTGTATACAACTGCTTCCATTCTGTCCTACTTAGTGCAAATTCTGAGTCACCCAGCGTCTCTTGTATTTTAGGATATACAACTGCTTCCATATATATTGGTTGAAATGACCTAGCTAGTTTATTTGGTGAAATTCTAATCCACACACACTTGTTTTGATTGCTCGTTTCACGGTAGGCACACTTGTTTAATGCGGTGCTTGCTTGTCCTGTTTGTTTGACATGTTGGTCAATAATTGAACCATTGATCAGTTGTAAACTCTAGTTCATAGCTCCTGTCATATCAGCCAAATGAGTAGTTTGTCTTATTTGATGTATTAACTTGTTATTACTTAGTTCCAGACCGCAATTATTGCTATCACCACCAAAGAGGGGCTGAAAGATAATGTATCCTCTAATGTAGCTATCACACTCAAAGGAAGATGCAGGTGATCAATTGAGAAAGCAAATTGAGGACTCTGCTATCAACTCGATTGTCAACTGAAATGCCAAATTTTATTTCCCTTGAGTTGATAATATGTAATAATTTTAAGAAGTTTACAGCTGATGTAGTATCTAGATAACTTGCATAGGCCATGCAGGTATTTAGTTGACGCCATCCACACATGGTGGTAGTGGTTACTATAACTACGCCAGGCAGGTCAATTAGGGAACGTTATCGTGCTTTGTTATTGGCCTATCTTGTATTCGGCCAAAGATGAATAGTACAAGATGCTCGCTAATTGTACATCTTTTATGATATTGGCATGGGCTTCAGAAAGGCCGAAACTGTAAAAGACCGTAAACATAATGGTCCGACCCACATGTGGGAAAACGTAACAGTAATAGGCCAGACAACAACATGCCAGAATAGAAGCATGCCATAATAGTAATAGGCCACAACAGTAAAAGGAAAGAAGCTATAAAATGGTAGAACAATAACATGCCAGAGGATTAATGGGCTAGAATAGTAGCAGGCCACAACAGTAAAGGGCCAAAACAGTTAAAGGACAGAACAGTAATGAGACAAAATAGTAACGGACCGAGAAATTTCTAGACGAGAACAATAACAAGTCGACAAAATTACCAGGCCAGAACAGTAACAGGCCGCCTCTGGGCCTGAACAGTTAACGACTGGAATAGTAAAAGGCCAGAATAGTAACGAACCATCTCAAAGAAGGGCCGATAGTAGGCGGCCCACGACGGGCTGCCTGAATAGTGACTGGCTGATAGCATGCCCTAACTGTACAGGAGCGACTTGCACATGCTGCTAATGGGCCGCACAGTGTTGGACCAACGTGGGCCTTTTGTAGGCCGAAACAGTATCGGACCTGAAAGTTTGCAGGCTGAAGCTGGCTGCATTAATGGGCACACTTCAAGCAGTGAAGAACGAAACAGTAATGGGCTGTCTACTTATTGGGCTCTCCTCATGGGTCAGCCCACTTAATAATTAGCAGGCCTTAGCTGGCCAGGTTTCTTAGACCATTAATGGAGGTAACCGATCGTTAACGGTGGCTACCACATGGCAGTTTGCATGACATGAGCAGTCAACGCGGCTTGCAAGGAGATCTACGATGGAACAAGTTTTTGTGGCCGAAGGGTGCGATCCGCCATGCTAAAAAAAAACCATGGTTGATTCATTTGTGACGGGGCTTTTACCACGAAGGCCATCCATTGCGGAAGACTTTTAGCCATGAAAAACAGGCCTTCAACTACGAAAATCGTCCGTTGTAAAAGCAAAATTTTCTTGTAGTGTGGGTGCCCATGGCCCCGCCCTCGGAGCTAACGGGTGCCACTTCCCGGCTCCACTGTCGCCCCTATCGAGGGTGAGCGGGCGCCCGTCCGGTGGCCGGGGGCACTAGAAAGGGTGCCACAGGGATTCACAGTGGGCGAAGGTGTACTCCTCCACATCTCCATGCAGGGTGACGAGCGAAGATTGGGGGCTAACCAAGGTCCAATAGGCCCTTGCATGTGGCCTACCTCTTGAACCCCAGGCACATCTTCCCAACGTTGGGGAAGTAGTTCGTCCTAGCGCAGTTGTCGGTTCCATCCACCCAAATGACAGTGGGGCGGATGGCTGGGATCCCGCAAGGGAAGGGGACTCTTTCCTAGCCTGGCGGCGAGGTGTTGTGATGGCCGCCCTCTGACCAGGAAGTGACGTCATGATGCCTGGGGGTGCCACCGGAGCGCCAGGTCACGCAGTGATCCCTGGTTCCGAAAGCCTCGTCCCCGGAGTGAGCCCCCAACCGCGGGTAAGCGAGGGCGGTGACACTGAGGATCTTGGCGAGGTAAGTGATCCACCTTTCTTGGTCTAGTTCGGTCGATGGGAGAAGGGGTTGCCCGCACGCCATGAGCTCGGTCGTCTCTGGTGCGGACCGGCTGGACCAGCCGTGCGGGGGCACAGTGTGGCGGGCCACCACGTCCCCACATGGGAGAAACCATGGCCCCCACGAGGAGAAAAAGGGGAACCTAGTTTGGCCCTCAACCGTGCAGCAGGTGCTGCAGTTGGGCGCAACAGGGCGGGGTCCATCCTTGCCCGCACCGCAGCATCATGATGGGCATGCTGCCGTCCCGGTCTTGACTCGATGCGGGCCGTCATGCCGACGACGTTGGCGAAGGTCATCGGAGCGTGCCTCAGCCCCCTACCTGGCGCGCCAAATGTCCACTACTAGGAAAACAACTATAGATAGATGGCTATTTTGTGGCGCATATCTAGGACTATGCGCCACAAAGAAAATCCAGTGGCGCATGCCAGGCCATGCGCCACAGAAACCTTCACTATTATTTGGCGCATTTAGGAAAACATGCGCCACAGAAATTTGGTGGGACCCGCCACCAGGGTTGGGCGGCCAACTTTCTATGGCGCATATGACCATATGCGCCACAGAAAGTGAACGGGGCCCACCACAGAATTTGGTTAACCAATTTTCTATGGTGCATATGGTGATATGCGCCACAGAAATGTTTGTTTTCTATGGTGCATATCTCCATATGTGCCACATAAAGTTGACGCGGGTCCCACCGTGGAAAGTGCAACTCTTTATTCTGTGGCACATATAGCCATATGCGCCATAGAAATGGAAGGGGCCCACCATAGATCCTAACACACCCTTCAGATGGTAGCCAGTGAATGCATTGGACATCGATTTCGAAGAGTTCGAGGGCGATGCACGGAACGTCAGGCTGTGTATGAGCACCAATGGACTCAATCCTTTTGGCAACCAGAGTAGCACGCATAGCACCTAGCCCGTGTTTGTATAGTCTTACAACCTCCCCCCGTGGCTGTGCACAAAGCAAAGGTATGTACACATGAGCATTCTTATTCAGGGGCCGAAACAACCAGGTATCGATATGCATCTGTATCTCGGGCTGTTGAGAGAGGAGTTTGCCACATTGTGGGAGACGCCAGCCCATACGTGGGATGCATACACTAGAGAATATTTCCCTCTAAGAGCCAAGGTTACTCGGGGAAGATAAGTAGATAATTGGATGTATCAAAGAAGAGGTTCAGCGGTATGAAGTCTCGTGAATATCACATGCTGACGACGAAGATACTTCCTGTAGCAATCCGAGTTATGATGGACAAGCATGTCTATGAGACATTGTTTGGCCTCTACAACTTTTTCGACATCATCTCTAGTAAGTTGATCAGCGTGAATCAGCTCGATAGGCTACAAGAAGAGATCGTGGTGATACTACACGAGCTCATGATTTACTTCCCGCCTGCATTCTTCGACATCATGGTGCATCTGCTTTTCCATGTCGTGGATGACATCATTTAGTTGCGGCCGACATTCCTGCACAACATGATGCTGTTTGAAAGGCTGAATGGTGTCATCAAAGGATTCATTCGCAACAGGTCTTGTCTAGATGGAAGCATAGCCAAGGGCTTTCTGATCTACGAGTGCATCTCCTTCTGCTAGAATTATCTAACCACCGAGAACGAGGATGTTGGAATACCCACCAAGAAGCACCTCGGCAGGCTCACTAGATATGGTCACCGCGAAGGCTACCGCTCACTGCATGTCAGCATTGCTGGTCGACGCACCGACTTTGACAGGGCACAGTGAGTCACGCTACAACATATTGAATTGGTCGGCCCTTGGGTTGAAGAGCACAAAAGCTTAATTGAGCAGGAGTATGTCCACCTAGGCTGGTCGAGGAAGAAGGGGGACGTAACCACAGAGCACAACTCTAGCTTCACGGGTTGGTTCAGGAAAAGGATGCTGGACAATCCCCCATAGAGGCCTTCTATGGAAGATCAAAAACTCATATTCTCCTTGTTACAGGGATCAACGCACAACCTAAGGACCTATTAGTCATATGACATAAATGGTTATAGATTCTACACCAAGGGAAATGATAGGAATAGCGAATATCAAAACTCAGGAGTAACTATTCTATCCTTCACCGATGACGAGAATACTATCATGGAAAGATTCTATGGAAGGATTGAGGAGATATGGGAGCTCGACTACTATGTAGAGATGGTATCGATGTTCCGTGTTAGATGGGCCAAGACCGTGGAAAAAGAAGCCCGATATTTCACCACCATGGTTATACACGATGCCAAGTTGGCGAAGAACGCATCGGCAAAAAATGAGCCATCGGTACTCGCTAGCCAAGTTGATCAATGCTTTTTTAATTACCGACCCATCAAAGCCCAACAGTGTTGTAGTGAGGAGGGGCAAGAGGAGCATCATTAGAATGGAAGGAGCCGCCAACGAGGAAGACTTCAACAAGAACAACGATTCGAAGATCGAAGAGGAATTTGACAAGTACTTTGACATGGCCACTACTACTACAGTAAGAAGGAAGACCACCCTATCTACGAAAGGTTGTCCCTTCACGATAAGAAATCTCAAGGTGCCCGAGCTAAAGTATTCAACCGTGGCGAAAAAGGGCAACAAGATTGTGAAGAGACGCTAGCTCGAAACCGGTACATCACATGATGATGTGACCTTTTTTGTTTATTAATTCACATGTGTGCTCGCAAATATATTAGTTAGACTAAAACATATATTATGATATTCATGTGGGTATACAAATATGCATATGTGTGTGTGACAAGCATATAGATATATATATATGATTTAGGAGGGTTTTTTTGAATAAATATGCGTGTGTATGTTATTGCTTTTTAACATATTTGTAACATAATTAAAAATATTTTTTTAAAAAGGAAAAAAGTCTAAGACAACGAGGATTTGAACCTGGCTGCCCCAGGTTTAGAGTTGTCAAGGAATACCACTATGATGTGTGTGTGTTTCATGTCAAACTATAATGCCACGCTGATTTGTGCAAAGATTTTGTGGTGCATATCTTAGGAATGCGCCACAGAAGTTGGAAATTCTTTAGCGCAGGAATGCGCCACCGAATTTTCACACTTAGCTAAATAATGGATGGTTCGGCCTAATCCCCTTCTTCCATTTCTTCCCCAAATTGATCGCCCGTGCAACCCTAGCTCTCCCCGCCGGTGCCTGTGGGGAGGGAGCCAGTGATCGCCATGCTTCAGGAGGAGAAGGCAGCCACTTGCCGCCGCTAGAGCCTGTGGAGGAGGAGTTCATCCCGTGCGTGACCTAGAAGGAGGAGGTCAGTCCCGCGCGTGACCTAGGAGGAGGAGGCCAGTCCCGCGCCTGTCCCATGGCAGGAGAACCGCCGTACCTTGTCGATGACCGCCTCCCCATCTGCAGGTAAATATCGTCCTCTCTGTCTCACCGTCTCTTGCCTGCACCACACTACACCTATCTCTTGCATGCACTAGTTTCTTCTAGGCAGTAGATCAATCAGGAGTAGTAGGAGTGGGGGGGTACTGTTCATCAACTCCCCATCCTGCTTTGCTTCTCCACTACTAGACAAACAGTGTAGGTTTGCGTCTGTCAGGAATTCAAGATTAGCAGTAGTTTATCAGAGTCATTCAAGAAAATTATTCTTGCCTAATTATGCAAGAAATTTTATTATTAACTGCATGGAGATGGGTTAGTGGCCCATTCCTTGTTTATGACTGGATGGAGATGGGTTAGTGTAGTTTACCATAATAAGTTGGTATTCTTCTGTTGTTAAATAAACAGGAATTGATAGAATCCTTTTATCTACTTCCCTTTATTGTCAAAAAAGTTGGAGGACTAGGTATTTTTGCTTGTTACAAGGACATACTGACCTGTGATTTTTATCTACTTACCTTTGTCATCAGACAAGTTGGTGGACTAGGTACTCAGACCCAGGTGATTTGTTTTTTCCTCATAAATATGCTTGTTTTTTATCTTAGTATACAAGAACATAGTACCTTACACCTGTAGTAAAAAAGCCAGTTAGTCTGTATATGATTAGTTTGCATCAGTTAGTGGAAAGCAATGTTGTACTTGTATTGTTCTCACATGAGTTAGGTAGTAATAGCTATGATTAAAAAAACTCTAGTAAATGGTTCATTAAATCTTGCTTAGTTTTTAGATTATATCATGCCTGCTAAGTGGAAATATCTATTATGTATTGTTCCCTTTATCCCTCTTCTTGGAATGAATGGATTACATCCCAGCTTTGCTTTGCTGAAAGCCATCAGGAGCATCATGATTGTGTGTGTACTGTCGCTAGATAAAATTTTATCCCCTCTACTAAACTGTCAAGGTGATGTGTGTGTACTCTAACTTGATAGCATGTGTGTGTGCAAGAAGAAGACATCATGTGTGTGTACTATAACTGCTACTCAGTTTTCATTCAATAGAAGCACAAGTCTGATATATACATGTATCTGATAGAAGCACAATACTATAACTTGCTTTACCTTTTTAAGATTTTAAAGTTCTTATTATACATGTATCTGTTATACTATTGTGTGAATGATGGATGGGGTTGCATGGATGATGGATCTGTTATACACATGTATCTGTTGATGGATGATGGATGGGGTCAATGGGGCTGTCAATGGGGACGGTGCTATTTTTTCTTGCAGGGATTTCAATTGAGTTGCCCATTTCTCCCGAAGTGTTGATTCACTTCTATTTCGGTTCAGAAATGGGCACTCCTAGGTCAAACAATTAGCAAAGGTCATGCCGAATTTTTTGGTCGATATTTGTGCTAACTTTTTGCCTCTTTTTTATAAAGTGTAAACATGTCGGCCAATGACGAGGTCGGCCCTTCTAAGCACATGAGCATCAAAGAACAAGCTAGAGACGACAACGATTCATTCTGGCGGGTGTCCCAAGAGCAGGAGGAGGAGGAGGAGGAGGTGAGGATGACATCACCACTAATGGCGGCAACCACCGCCGAAGCTGCTGGGGCAATGAGGGAGATGCTGATTATAAGGGGGACCATGATGACTATGAAAAAACTAGTGAATGCGGCAAGGAGGATTACACCACTGATGGTGGCGCCTGCATGGATGGCGGCGAGCACACAGATGGAGGTAGCGGCAACCCGGTCGCTATGAAGAAGAAGAAGAAGGAAAGGAAGGATCAGAAGACACAAGTGCTCTCCAACATCTGCGATGAGTTCACTGAAGTTACAAAAAGTGGCCAACCCATGGCTCCTACGACGATTGGCAAAGGATACGACATGCAACTCGGGTGCATCATCTGGGAAAGCATGTCGATCAACACAAAGCACATCAGAGGTGCTACCAATGTGGCTTTGGTCGATAACCTCCTTAAGAAGCTTCACAAGTGACCTAGAGTGGTTCAGAAACCTGGAGAGAAATAACCCGGTCAACAAACTAGTGATCACGAAGATGAGCAATGCCTTGTGGAGCTAGAAAACCCGGGTAAAGAACAACATTGGCAAAGGTGAAAGCTGGGAGGTTATAATTAAGAAAAATCCGATGCTCGATGAAGAAGAGTTCAAAATATTCAAGTAAGATATAGCTACCGATGACACTATAAAATGGACTAAGTGGGGGAGGAGTATGCAGGAACAAAACATAGGTTACCACCGGCTTGGAAGTGGCGGTTACAGAGGGAAACAACCCATTTGGGACAAGGAGGATGCCAAGCTTGAATGCCTGGGTAAAGACAACATGTGGATTAAAATCACAGACTTGCAGGTAAGGAACTTTGTCCAGGCTTGCTACTACCTAGACCCGATTACAGGGGAGTTCGTCACCGACGATCCAGAGGTGAAGGACTTGGAGAGGGAGCTGGTAAATAATTTACCACGGATCTCAAGTATATCGCACTCTAACTAAAATAATGAAGCCAAGAATCTAAATGGGTTCACCTTTCCTTGTCTCTGCAAGAGAAGGAACTGAACACTCCTGCTGAGTCATCATCTCAGGATTCGATGGAGCCGTGGGACACGGTTTTCAATAGCACAACAAACGCTTAAAAGAAGAGGGACAAGTGGTTGCCGCCATCCTCAGCTTGCCGTGTGTCTGGCTTCGGTACGAGCATGAAGTTTACCAAGTAATACAAAGAGGACACCAAGAAAAGAAGGATATGAAGTACCAGTCGACAACTAAGGATAAAGCTGTTGTTGAAGAGCTGAAGATGAAGGTGCAGACACTAGAGCAAAAAGTGGACGATAAAACAGTGGACAAGTTAGTGGAAGTGAAGCTCTGCATGATCATCCCCCTAGGTTTTCTGTGGGGCTAACTTCTTGGAATACGGGAGGTTTACAAGAGCCGATACAGCTACCGAGCTTTAGCAGCAGCAACTCGAGCATCAACGTTAACATGTCTCCAGACCTAGTGACCCTACCAGCCATCAACGTCGCGGCGCAACCGCTCGTTTTGGTCGCACCGATGCCCCTCGATACCAAGGGGTAGCCGACGACGGTGGTGCTTCATAAGGCACCCGAGCGGGAGAATGCTGATAGGCCGACCGCCGGTATCGGCCGTGTCTCGACATTAGCGGATCTAAAAGCCATCACCAAGGTAACTAATTAGTTAGTGCACGTCATCTCCTTTATGCCTTTGATGACCGCCATATCATGATGCCCAACATGTTTTGACTCAGGACACTGCTTACATACTCCTACTTAAAGTTGCCGACGGCGAGTTGAAGGATGTTGCCAAGGGAACTATCATACAACCGTCATGCCGCACGATGCACAACAATACAATAGAGGATGATGTTATGAGGGCCAAGCTGTATCGGGTGTTGCCAGGGTGCGATGACATGGACCCCCTTTCAACCTCAGGGAGCCAAACACAAGACCCTTGCATAATGCCACAACTGGCCCTTGACATGGCCGAAGACCTAGATTTGTCTTGCGGAGGGAGGGAGCACTGGCGCCACCTCGATCATCCGGCCACCACCTTGGAAGCCAGTCATCATCGCCGCCACCAGTCGTCACCAACAACTCTTGGGAGCATGTGTACCTCCCCGAGGCGAAGATGTACCACAACGGCCATCGCCCTAGCCGCCACCACCACATGATGGCAACCACGAAGATGATGATGAATTAGTCAACGTCCACGGCTTCATCAACACCGATATGGACAAAGGATTGTATATGCCTTGTGTGGATTAAGAACACTTCACCTCTCACGACAATAAAGATGGTCATCCCAATACATGCATGCAGCACTTGGTCTTCCATGGTTTTTTCAAGAGACGCCTCTGGTGGCTGATCCACATGAGAAACCGGGATTGGTTTTCAGCCCTAACACACTGTGAAGGGCGGTCGGTGGGCAGATAGCAACCCTAATGGAGGACCCTACCGCGAAGAAAAAACCAGGAAGAGAAGTAATAATAATAATAAAGATGTGAACTAGCCTCCTCCGAAGAGGACCCGGGCTCAAGACATTGTCGTCGTACTAGCCAGCCAGGGTGGCTTGCCTCGAGTGCATGTCGCTGGTGATCCGATATTGACTCCAGAGCTGCTCCACATCAAGACACTAGAGGGCCTCCTTCTTAAAGACAAAGATCCAAATTACCTGGTTTTCATGGACAAGGTGCCATCGGACATGGGCTTTGTCCATGAAGCCCCCATGGATCTATTCATCATAGAGTACAAGGACATCTTCGAGCTGTTTCTCTCAAAATGGCTGGACTATTACTTGGTCCGCCTATACGTGCTCAGTCTGGCGATGAAGATCAAGAGAGAGAGTACCCCGCAAGTTGCGATAGTGGATCCCTACTACATGCGGGATAGCCAGTTGGTCGAAGGATCAGAGACACGGACCAAGGTGTCGGCGTACCTTGAGAAGTACATGGTGGACAACAAGAGGAAGGAGACACTTCTTTTTTCCTTTCTTTCCCAAATAAGTACACACTCGCTTGTTGCCGTAACTTATGCCTTTCTTATAGATTTCTTCCTTTGCTCTTTTTCCTTCATTCCGTTCCAATTGTGTTGAGAAGAGACAAATACTGCACACTCATCATCATTTCCCCGAGGTATTCTCTAGCCACGTATTTCAACTCGGGGAGTTTGACGAAGAAGAAAGACTACACCAGAATAAGGGGTGTTCTCCATGAGGCTATTGAGGGCTACACCAAAAAGGGATGCCCCTTCGCAAAATAAGGGGGGTTATTTCAGGGATGGAAGACACGTGTTCAAGCATGTGCTCGAGTTCCCCTGCGTTAAGCAGCCGACTACTGGTAGTGCCAAGGAGGCCTTCTATGTCCTCCATCACCTTAAAGGGTTTGTCCAGGATTGCCAGAACCTACCGCTCCCTTATAGTCTCCGAGGATGGGCCGAAAAGTTGGCGCGAATCGACGATGATGATCTTAGAGAAGGCTTCCATCGCATCCAGATGAAGTTGTCAGAAATCATCATTGAAGATGTCAACACAAGGGGGGTCCACAACAAGCCAGCGGGTTGACTAAGAGGGAGATCTAAGAACACCTCCATAAGAAGGGTGAGACCAGGACGTGGAATACGAAAGAGGGCTATCAACCATTCTCGAAAGTGAGCGAGAAGAAGTCTTCATGATCGATGTGTGCCTAGCATGATCGAGTGTGTGTCATAAACTTAACTATCTTCATGAGTTTGTGTATCAATGGACGTGTGTAGTGTGTCGTAAAATTAACTTGCCTAGCTCGAAACGGTCGGTGTTCTTGGACTAAACTATATTGTGGTCGTGTTCTCATTGAACTTATTACTTCTATGATGATTGTGATGCTAGCTTTTAAGTTTATGAATCCTCTACTTCTATTTTGTGAACATATATCCATGTGAACCCTTTAACTCTTTCCATTCATGATTTACTAATATGACTTGTCTATAGAGATGATGAAGTGGTATGTAGTGTACAAGGGTTGGGTTCCAGGAGTCTACGAGGAGTGGGAGGATGTCATAAACAAGTGAATAAGTTCAGCGGCAATAGCTACAAAGGATACACGACTAAAGAGGAGGCGGTAGCCAAGTGGAGGAACCACCTGTGCAAGAAGAACCATATGAAAATATTGGTCGGGCTCCTTCTCTTGCTCACCGTCATCACAGCTGTATTCTATTTGATCCTAGTGTAGGCGGTGACCACTTCATTTGTAATGTGAGATGATATGAACTTTGTATTCCGCACTGATGTAAAAATTCCGCACTTGACACTATATATGTATCTCGATCGGGCTCTAAGTGTGATGACATTATACTTGTGTTTGTATTATATGTCAGTTTTCATATACTATGTGCAATGTACTGTTTCTACTGATATGTATAAATCCTATATAAATATATGATTCTATACCAGGGCTATATTTCACTTTGAATACCTGTAATACAATATGTGGCGCATATGTTAAGAATTTTGTGGCGGATGACATTTCTATGGCGCATGGCGGGATATGCGCCACTAAAACTAATTCTGGGGTGCATATGGAGAAATGCGCCACATAATTCTCAGATTTTTTAGTGGCGATGTAATAGTGGTGCATCCTATATGCGCCACAGAATATCAAAAACCGCGCGCCACTAATAAGGTGTTCCCTTGTAGTGGTCAGAGATGTGTCCCGCGAAGGAACAGGGGTCCAACGAGCCCTGAGTTCGAGAGGTGGATGAATCACATGTTCCGATCTTCTTGGCAGCAATAGATATGGCGGCGCTCAAGCACGATCGACAGGTTGACAAAGGGGTTTTTACCCAGGTTTGGGACCCTCGTGAGGAGGTAAAGCCCCTACTCCTGCTTGATTGTATTGCTCGCAGTGCTTTACGTGGATACAGTGGAGAACCAATGTATAGGGTTAGAAGTGCTAGGAATCGGCCCCTTTCAAGGTAGGATAAGGCCTCCTTTTATAGGGCGACAGAGCCTCTTCCCCCAAAGTTTAGGAGGGAAGGGTCACCATAATGCCGCCACTTGAGAACCTGGTCCACATGACTACTTTCTCTGGACTCGGTTCTCCTTGCCTTGGTCTCCTGCCGGTCCTTCATAAAGCCGGTCCTTCTGACGCCGTCCTCCACTCCCTGACGTCGCCCTTGTCCCCTGAGCACCAAAGTGGCAAGGGACAACTGTCTTGGATCCTTTAACATCCTTACGCTAGTCGGTGGACTGCCCTACCTTTCTTTGCCGAGGTGACTTGTCTGGGCCTGGTCTTCCCTGCATGGTCTTGTCTTCATCTTCCGTGTCGTGGCAGGATTATCTACATGCCCCCAAGCATTCTCTAACCTTCTCGAGGCTCCCTTTGGATCCCAAGGGAGTCGGCCCTCAACCGAGGTAGAGGGCACGGCCCGGAAGCGCCCTCACGAGGCACTAGCCTCGGACTTCCCTCATGAGGCCTTCTACCCGTCTCGTCGCCACAGGAAAAGCCGGTGGGCCCGCCATCCATAGGATCGGGGTACCCTAGGTACCAGGACTCCAATAGTAGCCATGACAAGGTCATCAAAGGAGGAGGAATTCCCTATAAGGCGTACTTTGTGAGAGAAAAACAAAGGGAGAAAGAGTGAGAGGTGAGTTGGAGTTGAGGCCCGGGGTGCTTTTTATAGAGCATTCGAGGGTGTCCGACATTGATGACATGGGGAGGCAACTCCGTTTCTAGTACGGCTGACCGCAATGCTTACACATGTGGTCGTGCACCGATACGAGGTACTCCCTCCGTTTCAAGATATAAGATGTTTTAGCACTATGAAAAAAGTGTATCAAGACCCTTTTTACTATGTAGGTTCACTCCAAACCTAGATAAACCTAAATGAGTCTAGATACACTCCTTTCATAAACCTAAAACATCTTATATTTTGAAACGTAGGGAGTAGGTAGTCGAGCAACTGTAGAGAGAGGGCCTAGATCCACTATGCCGACGATGTCAGCAAACGTCGTCTAAACAATGGTGGTGCTCTGATCTGTGAAGGGGAGGTGCAGGGAGGTAGCTGAGGCAAAGGAGCTCCGACTTGAGAAGGTTTAGGAGAGGGTAAGGAAGCACGACGTTGAACATAAATCGACCCGTTGCCCTGCATGGGTTGTTGTGATGACGATGCCACTATGCTAGTGGTCATGACCAGATCGACATCATGTTTCATTCAGCCCGGAGATCAAACTAGGAAGAGGTTTTCACCCATTTGCGCCAAATTTAACTCTCCATATTTTTCATACTGAAAGATTTGCAAGATTAAAAACTTTTCTATCATGAAACTTCAAAAAACCATTCTCGTCAAAAAGAAAATAGTAGGTTCAAAGATGTAGGTGCAATGTAGATGATGCATATAACATGCATCTATGATCTTTGTAGTTTATTGTGTTATATTCCATTATATTTGCATCATATTATGAGTTACTAGACTTCTCTCTGCGTCCCCCACGGGGTGCGATCGGTAGACAAAATGTTTTATAATGTGATAATGCTACATCTACGTGCAAGACAAAATATATGTTATGCTAAGTGATAGCTCTTTGGGGGTAACAATGTCCTATTCTTATGTTGTGGGCCATAGCGCGACTTAAAACCGAGTCGCACCACTAAATCCTATGGTAGTATTCCAAAGCCGGATATTGCATGACCACTCTTACGTAGGTACATGAATTAAGCGAGACTGGCAAACTTCAAGTCTATGATCGCCTCGTGGATAAAACGTCATTTCGTAGACCAAGCCTAAGAAGATAGGTCAAACACCGATGATTCAAGAGGAAAAACATATTTACGTGCAACGGTTAGGCATATATTATATATATATACAAACATCAATGATACACGTACGTAGTTCTTTTACGGAAACTCTTACGGGCACAACGTGGCCTATCACAATTGTAGGCTCTACTCCAGCTATTCTGAATTCTACTACAGCAACACTGTTCCAAGTTTGTTTGACATGTCATCATGTAATCATAGTTCGTAATAAATCCGTTCATAGAGTAGCATGATTCCATACATGTCTACATATCTGAGTGCACGATAGATTCCGCCAGAATTCTAATGGTAGAAGAAGGGAACAGATCATCAACGGGCGCGACGTCATAAAATTCACATCTGTTGAAAATATGTCTGCTCTTAAAGCATTACAAATATTTTACATCACAAATAATAAGAAACTCTTAGACACACGAACCAAAAGGTACATTGGCAGTAAACAAAGATAACAAAAGCCGCTTATTTATTTCAAAAGTTAACATTGACTTAGCTCTGTCTGACACGCTAATGGCTAGACTCTAGACTACTACATAGAAGTGATGCTTACGAAGAAGAACGACTTCCATGTGTAGAAGACTTCATGATCGCTGCCTCTCCCGCTGCCTTCCGCTTTCATTCCACCAACACATACAATGTGATCGATCACGTATACGATCTGCTTCCTTGTGTCTTCAGCACTTTGGTAAGCATATGAAGCCTCTCTTGCAGGCGCTCGTTCGCGGGAAGAAGCGAGGCAACCTCTCCATGCTCGAGCTGACACATTCTTCATTTGAGCTGGAAAATTTCCACATGTATGGGAACCAAAAAGATGTGAACACGTAGAGGAAGTAGCCAGAAGAAGAGGAGGAGGATGACACCGTAAACAAGGGCAAAGTGGGAAGAAGGAAGAGGGAGACTAGGTCTAACATAGTAATTAGGAAGAAGCTCTCCATGCTCTAATTATCCGAGCAGAAGACAAGGAGAGGAGCAAAGGGAAGACGGGATGGAGCATACCGGAAGGCGAGAGAAAATTGGTGGGTTCATTGCATAAAAAACAAAATAATCCTACGATTGCAACTGCAAAGATCAAATCTAGGCGATACTTGTAATAGTTTTAGAAGGACTCACCCTCAAAGATCGAAAGTGGGATAACGTTCCTGCAAACAAATGTGGCTTATGTAGAATGTACCCATCCGTCCTCAAGGACGCGAAGAAGATCAGCGCCACAAACGGGAAATGCCTCCATAATCGGTCACACGTACAGCATGACGCCGACCTCCACCCCTTACTCCAATTGGGCAGCGGAAGCAACGGATCCTGGAGAACTCCAGCAACACTACACCATGGTGGTGGTGGTGGTAGAGAAGGTCTTGAGCAGGGCTTCGCCTAAGAACTGTACTCACGATAATGGATTATCTACCAAGGGGAAGAAGATGTCAACCAAAGGGCATATGAGAGGGAATGTAATAGTGTGCGAGAGGGTATCCACCCCTCCTTATATAGGAGAGGGGGCACACCAAGGGGGTGGCCGGCGCCCCATATGGTGACCCCACCTCTCCCCTCTTAATTACTAGTGGACTCTCCACTCACAAATAATCAAAAGCCATTTTCTCCCATTAAATCTCCACTCAAAAACCAAAGGTCTTTCCATTAAAACACTTTTAATTCACTTGGTTTAGTGCCACTCAAATTAATGAACACTTCATTTAATTAACATATTAACAATTTATTCTCTTGCACTATTTTGATACACCGAAACTATTCCAGCAATTTTATCAGAACAGTTTTTGTGTTGTCTAGTATTTTCTCATGCGTTCCGTATCCACTCAAAAGCGTTGACGAGCATGTTGGGTTTCACAGCAGAAAACAAAAGAAAGTCTAACTACGTGAACACAATAACCAAGATCGATTCTACATAGACATAAGTAACAAAGGAGGAGATGGTGTTTAGACCCTTAAAGACCGAGGTACGCTTGGTAGGTGTATGCTGATGAAGATGAGAAGCTCCAAGTGCAACAAGTGCGGAGCCTCTGAAGTTCTTACACAAGTCCGGTTGAGGCGACATCTTCTAGGTCCGATCAAGCCGAGCAGTAGAAGAAGATAGATGTCGGACTGAAGAGCACACGATGGTAGTGTGAATGTGGATAACTCAAGTCCCTGAAAGTCCTCTCGAATATTATGAGAAAACCTCAAAGGAAATGAGAGAGGGAAGAGAGAACATGATGCCTTCCAAGGGGAGGGGATGACCCCTATTTATAGTAGGAGGGGAGGGGCAACACCCAAGGGGCAGGCGGTGTGGGACTAATGCCCACACCCGCCAGCCACCAAGGGGCGCCACCGGCCCATGTGGGCCCCACGTGGGGAGCCCACTAGGGCTAGGCCGGCCAGCCCTCCTCCCTTAGGTACCTTGCCCTCTTGGACCTCCCCTCCAGGTGAGGCACATTAGCAATGAGCTGCCTATTAAAATAAAATAAAATTATATGTTTTATTATTAATCCAACTAATTAATATAAAACATATATTATTATATCTAACAGTCTGGAACTCATTCTGGACCCCTCCCATCAACATCGGGTGTTACACGGAACATTTATGGTTTCTCTCTCTCATTTCTCCTTCGGTACCGAATAGTCCCGATGCATCCCCACCCTTAAGCGTGCCACCCTTCAGTTCGAAAACAATCCGGTCATGACCGAGACCACTCTCGTATCAATGATCATCAGTGGGACCTGGATGCTCATAATGACCCCTGTTCTTTTCATGAATCTCATTGCTTAAACCTTCAACATAGCGTCCCACTTACTTTGCTATTCGATACCTAGTTCATCCGAGATTTGATCTTTGGTGTCTACACACCTAGTTCAATCTCGTTACTAATGAACTCGTTTACTCGTTCCTATGTTGTTTGCATTCCATGACCTAGTCATATGCTTGCATGCTTCGTTAATGCAACGTCACCGAGTTGGCCATGTGTATCTATCCATTACTTGGATTGGAAAATCTAGGTCTTGATACATACTCCTCTACTCGTCCCTTCGGGAAACCTTAGTCGTACCTTTTTGATCACCCTTTCATAGCTTGATACTTGATACCATCAAAGCTCCCTCCGGTAACGGTGATTTATACTATCTCACAGTCAAAGGATTAGGTTGCAAGGTTTCTTTGTTATCATTAATGATGAACGTTTGTAACTAGATCTCATTATCATATTACTTTGGGTATTTGTCTATCATATCATTCAACCCTAGATCACCTATTTGACCAATGAGTTAGTTTGATAGAGGTAACTAGAGACACCCTAGATCACATACCACACGTGTATTAATGTTTCACATTAACACAGTTATATCATGGCATGAAATGTATATGAACATGCAAGAGATATATCACACAAAATACTCTATTATTTGCCTCTAGGGCATATCTCCTTCAGTCTTCCACTTGCACTAGAGTACAAATTAATATAGTTTACATTACGCAATGATCTAACACCCATAGTAGTCTGGTGTTGTTCATGCTTGGATTGTAGAAGACCTTTAGTCAATGGATCTGCAACATTCAGATCCATGTGTACTTTGCAAGTTTTGATTTCACCCTCGTCAACATTTTTTCTGATGGCGTGAAATCGTATCTTGATGTGTTTGGCCATGGAATGAGTTCTTGGTTCCTTCGCGTATTCCTAGTTCCATGAAGAAATTCCTTAGCCAAACAACTTCATTTACCGCTTCACTAACATCGATGTATTCTGACTCCATTGTAGACTGTGCCACCATAGGATGCTTCCTGCTTCTCCAGCTTACCGCACCACCATTCACCAAAAACACATATCCTGTTTGAAACTTCGAGTCATCAGGATCTGTGGCTAAGATCGCATCCACGTAACCGATTATGTTTAGAGCTTTGTCACTACCTCCATAGACTATGAACATATCCTTATCTCTTGAGATACTTTAGGATACATTTCATAGCTATCCAATGATCCATTCCTGGATTACTTAGGAACCAGGTCATCAAACTAAGAGCCAAGGCCACATCAAGTCGAGTGCTCAACATAGCATACATGATAGAGCCTATGGCTGAGGCATTAGGGATTCTAGACATCCTCTCTCTTTCATTAGTTATTGCTATACATCGAGTCAAACTCAGTGTTCTACCTTTCATGACAAACACAAAACCTCTTTTGGCCACTATCATTTTGAACCTGTTCAAAATCTTCTCAAGGTAAGTACTCTGACTTAATTGACTTAATGCAATCAGGCGTCTTGATCTATCCCTATAGATCTTGATGCCCAATATATACGCTGCTTCACCTAAGTCCTTCATGGCAAACTAACTACTCGGATATTCCTTTATGCTCTCTAGAAGTTCCACATCATTCCCAATCAGTAATATGTCATCCACATATACTACTAGGAAGTCCACTGAGGTCCCACTCACTTTCTTGTAAACACAGAACTCTTGTTGATTTTGGACAAATCCAAAACTTTTAATCACTTCATCAAAATGTCGGTTCCAGCTCAAAGATGCTTGCTTCAGCCCATAAATGGATCGATGAAGTCTGCATACCTTTCAAGCATCCTTAGGATCAACAAAACCTTCTGGTTGCATCATATACAATTCTTTATCAATGTGTACATTGAGGAACGCGGTTTTAACATCCATATGCCATTTCTCGTAATCAAAATATGGATCAATTTCTAGCAAAATCCGGACATATTTCAACATCGCTACGGGAGAGAAGGTCTCATCATAGTAAACTCCTTGAATTTGTCTAAAACACTTTGCGACAAGTTGAGCCTTTTGGATGGTCACATTACCATCCACATTTGTCTTTCTTTTAAAGATCCATTTCTTTTCCGCGGCCTTGCGATCTTCTGGAAGATCTACCAAGGTCCAAACTTGGTTTTCATGCATGGATCCTCTTTCGGATTTCATGGCCTCCAGCCATTTCTCGAAGTGAGCACATTCCATAGCCTCTTTGTAGTTTGGAGGTTCATCTTGTTCAACCAACAAGAAAGTCATCACAAGACTACTATACCAATCAGGAGAGGTACTTATTCTCGTTGACTTACGAACTACAGGAGCTTCAATGTGATTACTATGATCATTATCATTTGATTCTTCCTATACCAATGAGGGAGGTTCCGGAATAGCTTATGTTGTGCTACTCGGTATTTGGAGACAAGGATCAATAACCTCATCAAGCTAAATCTTCCTTCCACTAACTCCTCTAGCGAGATACTCTTTCACAAGAAAGGTGTCATTCTTCATGACAAACATTTTCCCTCGACCTTGTTGTAGAAGGTATACCCAATAGTCTCCTTTGGGTATCCCACAAAGATGCACTTTTCTGGTTTTGGTTCACGTTTGTCAGCCTGTAGTTTCTTAACATAAGCCTCACAACCCCAAACTTTCAAGAACTCGAACTTTGGCTTCTTGCCATACCACATCTCATTTGGTGTTGTATTCATGGATTTTGATAGTGCTCTGTTTAAAATAAAAGCGGCAGTTTCTAATGCATATCCCCAAAACGATACAGACAAATGGGTCAAAGACATCATGGACCGCACACTATCCAATAGATTATGATTACGCCGTTCCGGCACTATGTTACGCTGAGGTGTTTCGGCTGGCGTAAGCTATGGTATAATGCCACAGTACCTCATGTGCGTGCCAAACTCATAACTCAAATACTCGCCTCCCCGATAGGATCGAAGATGCTTGATTTTCCTGTTAAGTTGATTATCTACTTCCTTCTGAAATTCTTGAACTTTTCAAAAGTTTCATATTTGTGCTTAATTATGTTGATATATCCATATCTACTCAAATCTTCAGTAAAGGTAACAAAATAACAATAACTATTGCATGTTGAGACACTCATTGGGACACATACATCTATATGTATGATTCCCAATAGGTCTACTGCCTGCTCCATCATGCCGGAGAAGGGTGTCCTAGTCATCTTGTCCATAAGGCAAGGCTCACATCTGTCAAGGGATTCAAAATCCAATGACTCTAGGAGTCCATCAGAATGGATCTTCTTCATGCGCTTTAAGAAAATGTGACCAAGACGGCAATGCCACAGATACATGGTATTATCATCATTGTGTTTACAACGCTTGGCATCAACATTATGGATATGAGTACCGCTATCAAGATCGAGCAAGTATAAACCATTACACATAGGCGCATGAACATAGAAAACATCATTCATTGGAATAGAACAACCACTTATGCGGACTTAAACGAATAATGATCTTGCAACAAGCAAGATTGGTTGGGAATATGCCCTAGAGGCAATCATGTTTGATGATATTCCCCAAAGTATTCATAAAGTAATAAGGTTGTCCTTGTATGAAAATCAGATATATATCATTGAATATGTGATTCAGTTGTGGAACTATATATTCATGATTGTTCATACTAGATGTCCTTGGTCATTGAGGTTGTGATGGACACACAACTTAGACCAATGTGCAAGTACGCTGATGACACGGTTCCACTTGTCATGGGCATGTTGATGCTATTCCGGGTTACACTGATTCGGTTAAAGAGTTTAGCAAATCGGACTAACCCACATTTGAGATGCAACGAGCATGTTGTCATTTGTATTCTCAAGCAATGGAATCCTTTGAATTGAGGTGATTGCAATTATTCGAGTTGTGGATCGCCAACTTAGGTTCTATCAAATGATGTTCCGTAAATGGGTAGTTATAAAGGTAGAGTTCGGGTTGGTTGTGAAGCAAGCTGTGTGACATGGATTACCAAGATGGGATTTGACCCTCCATACTGGAGAGATATTCTCTAGGCCCTCTCGTGTGATATGATTCGGAAGCATGGCCATGCGCTACACAGTTAAGTGTTAACTGAGGAGTCAGACTAAGTGTTAGTGCAGTGAATCACATATCACGGAACGTCACATATCACAGAACGGGAAGAGAATTAAGCTATTTAAGGGATGTCAACTACTCACCTATAGCTTGACATGTATATCATGTGGCAAAGGGACTTCGACAAAAGTCACATTAAAGGTTCGTGTTCTGACTTTACGACACTTGGTAGTTGGCACATCTTGCTAGAGGAAGCTACCATCTATATACTTGAGACCGAGTGTTCATGGGAGTGAGTTGGACGCAAAGCTATGACGGGATATATAACATCCAAGGATTAGCACCTAGAAATAGAGAGGACACATGTGTGTGCATTGCATTCATGCATAAGAAAATCCAGGGAATTTTCATGCAAAACTTAAAGAGTGTAGAGGGATCGAGATCTCTCTTGTTGTAGTGGAAATATCAGGATAAGTGCGATGGATTTCGACATGACCTCTATTGAATCTTTATGTTTTGAAGGGAAAATAGTTCCGACATGTATTTGAACTTCAAATTTGAATTTAGAAAATTCAAAAATTGAAATATGAAGTATTTAATAACTTATTGGATTTGAAACAAAATAAAATTGTGTTATGGATAATTTTAACATTTCATAATTGGAATACAATTATGAATAAACAATATATACTTTATAATTGAATCACATTTATTAATAAGATATATTACAAGAGAAATTGAATTTAAAAAAACTAAATTTATTAAATAAGATATAAATAGTACAAGATTAAAATTACAAAAAGAAAAGGAAATTCAACTTTATTAAACATGATACAATAGTAGATTGTCTTTACAAAGTCCTAGAATTAGAAAGAATAGCTACAAAGGATAAAAACAAATCCTAATTAATCTCTAGGCTATGTATTCAAACTTGTATCTTCATTCCTTAGTTTGATCCCTACTAGAATAAAACAAAAAGAGAAATAGATAAACAAAAAAAATAGAAAGATATTGGGTTAGTATTTTACTCCTAGAATTGCAATGAGATGCACTGCTATATCATCACTGAGTAAATGGAATGGGGCCAAAGTAGTATTTATGTTCTTATCAGAGTTGCCTCAGACTAGTGCATCATTGGCCTAAGAGGGGAAAGTTTCACCATTACATAATCACTTGGCATCACAAAAATAAGGATCAAGCCAAGATAATACCAATCCAGCCCAAGCACATCCATAGTAAATATCTTCCAAGCAGAGCTCATCCATAGGCATAAGTCCCAGGGATGGAAAGTTGTAGCACCCTGGGAAAACCACTGCCAGAAAATTGCTCATTGTTTTTATTTTTTGCATCATCATGATCGTATGCTCATGTCATCATGCCACATTGCATTTGAGCATCGTCATGTCATCATGCATGGTTTGCAAAAACTAATCCCCAAAAGCCTACCTTTGTTTTATAGATATCCCCCCGTCTTTAATTGAAATCAAAACCCGACCTCTTCTGGATATTTTGTTTAATCTAAAAATTATTTACAAAATAACTTTAAAATATGGCAGAACAATTTTATAAACAATGAAGCCCAACCGGGCCAGACTACTAATATGTTGCAAACGTATCCATAATTTTTGATGTTCCATGCTTGGTTTTATCTACTTTCTTATGTTTTGACCACACTTTGGAGTACTTTCTATACACTTTCTTGGACTAACCTATTAACAAGATGCCACAGTGCCAGCTGCTTGTTTTCTATTGTTTTTGGTTCCAGGAAAGTTAGAAAATGAATATTCTCGGAATTGGACGGGACAAAAGCCAAAGTCAGTTTTTCACCGAGGGGGACACAAAGCTAGAATACGAGACGGAGAGGGGCCAGGGGCTGGACACACCACCTAGCCCGTGCCAGGGGGTGGTCTAGCCGCCTAGGGCACCCCTCGGCATCCCCTTTCGCCTATAAGATGCCTCCGGTATAGAAACCCTAAGTACCCGATCAAAATTCCACGAAAGAGTCTGTAGACGCCATCCCTAGATCGGGAGGGATCTGAAGCTCTTCCCGGCACCCTGCCGGAGGGGATAATTCACCCTGGAGTCCTTCTTCTTCATCATGCAAGCCTCCGGTGTGATGCGTGAGTAGTTTATCCATGGACTACGGGTCCATGTAGTAGCTAGATGGCTGGTTCTTCTCTTTTGTGCTATCATGTTTAGATCTTGTGAGCTCCGTTCATGATCAACATCCTCTATTTGTAATCCTACATGTTGTGTTTGTGAGGATCTGATGGATATTGAGATGCTATTTTAGATTGATTATTGATTCTATCATGTCTTTGTTATTTGTGATCTTGCATGCTTTCCATTGTTAGTAGCTATCTTGGCCAAGTAGATGCTAGCAACTCCAAGAGTTAGTATTTATGCTCGATAGTGGGTTCATGCCTCTAGTAATCTGCGAAGTGACATAAATTTGTAAGGTACTAGATGTGATGTTGCTACTAGGGAGAAAGCAACAATCCTTTGTTCATAGAACAATCATATTGTTTACTTTACATGCAATGCATAATGCAATTATCTATTGCTTGTAACTTAATACTAGAGGGGGTTCGGATGATAACCTGAAGGCGGATTATTAGTCATACATGTAGTTGGATTACGATCTATATATAATGTTGTAATGCCCAATCAAATCTCGAAGGAGTCAAGATGTTTAGTATATGCTTATATGCTTTCTCGATGTTTGTCAATCAGTGAGATTGACTACCTCACTATAAGTGGGGGGCAAAGTTCTGTGGTTGTGTTGTGCAGGTTTCCACGTTGCTACTGGCGCCCTGCCAAAGTCCAGCTAGCAACACCTTGGAGGTGTTTCCTTGCTCCTACTGGTTCGATAACCTTGGTTTCATAACTGAGGGAAAACTTGCTGCTGTGCTCATCATACCTTCCTCTTGGGGTTCCCTAATGAGCTCGAGATATTTTGGGCCATCAACTACCTAATACCTGGCCCGTATAAAACCAGATCTACCCTAGACCCACCCTACCTAACACCAAAATCCTAACCCTAGATGTAGCTATCCCAAACCCTAACCCTAAACTCCCCACCCGACCTGACCTGAACCCAACCACACTCAGGCGCTCCCTTGGACCCGTCACCACACGCGATTGATGCGTCACCGACAACCACCCCTATCCCGTGTGCATACATGTCCCCACCCCGCGGACCCTACTCGCTTCTCTCCCCCATCCCCGTGACTCCGTTGCCGCCATCCGCTCCCCGCATCGGCCCTCTCTCGCCTCCACCCTGCAAATGGACCCCCGCATCGCCCTAGTGACCCTGCGACCCCACCACCCTCGGCTCAGCAAGCGCCGCCGGAGACCTTGCCGGCCCGAGCGCCGCCGCTACCCCCTTCTTCCCCAGTGATCGCTGCACGGAATCCCTATTGTGCTCCTATCCCGTGTCGACCTCCCCTCTACATCGACCCCGCGGCCTCCCTCTCGCCGGAGCCTTGCTAGGGCCAACGCTCTCTAATGCCAATGTTGCGTCTCCGCCGCAGCGAACCCTGCCCGGGCCACCATCGCTGCTGCCCTGCTTCCTCGCCTGGCAAGTGCCATCTAGCCCGCCTCCCCATGCTCCTCTCACGACCCTGCCTCCTTCTAGGTGTCCGTCGTAGAGACTGTTGTTTCCATGTGAGGGTTCTCGCGTATGGCTCGAAGTGTGCCTGCTCATATGTGCGTGCGTCTGTGGATGCTAGTGTGTTTGTGTTGCTATGAGCCATCCGAGTACTTGGCGTCCTGCTGATGACTACAAGTGCACAGATCGTTTTTAGCTAGTTTCGAAATAAAGATATCGATCCCACAGGGAGCAGGAGTCTGAAGTCTAATAACTCTTGAATTAAATACTACAATAGAAATGCTAAATAAAGTTCTAAGTAACAAGATAAAATGTGAGTATTGTGTAAAAAGGTGTTTTGGGGGGTTTTTGGTATAAGAGAACAATAAGTAAAGTAAAACAACTAGACACAGAAAGTAAGTATCGCGTATGTAAAACAGATTTGAAACTGCAATGGGAAAAAGTGTTCTCAGGGAGTTGCGGATACAACTCTAGAATTATAAAGAGCTAAGGTAAAGATTATTATCATGAACATTCTCAACTATGTATGTGTGGGAGGAACTCCGTATTTGGACAAATAGGCAGCAACCACTGCTCACATCATCCTCATAACCACAACAGACAGTAATCGACATCAATAGAATTACTGCGCTTTTAAGGGACTTAATCCCGTAGGACGTATCCCATGGCATGGATATTTTTCCCTGAGTTTCCTCGGTTCCCAAGTTTCTACGTAAGGGGTGCATATAGCTTTATAGTCACTATATGTGCTAACACACCTCCGTCTACCACCAAGTAGTTCCCTCCATCAAGTCCCCACAAGAGGCAAATATTGACAGGTCGACTTCTCCCAACATCAAGATGAAGACAATATAACACATGGTCACAGCGATGAATATCATAATAAACCTTATATTATTTCAATCTCATACTAGGGTTTCTCCATCTCCCCAAGAACTAATGATCTACTCAGACATGGAGGCAATAAACATCATGGCAATAACAATGGAATCTATCATAGATGAATAGTACTTGTATAAATCCACAATAAGTACGAAAATTACAACAAGATCTAGACAAGATGTAGATGGGATGGATGGATATGGTGGTGATGCAGCAGTTGATGATGAAGATCGATGCCTTAGCCTCCCGGATCTGCGTAGGGCGAAGATGGATCCCCGGTGGACGAGTCCCTCCTCCAGATGCCTTCCGAAGGTGAGGTTTCGGTGATTTCTGGTTGTTCTGTATGTCGTCTCCCTGATCCAGTTGCATGGGGTGAAACTATTTGAGGAGGCCGTGGCGGCACCAACTATACAGCGGGAACTATATGGCCGGAAAATTAATTCCCGCCATATAGTTGGTCGTTAAACCTTCTGGATGCCTCGGTCGCTTCAGGTTTTCTTCTAGTGTTATTGATATTTCCCAAATAAGCGATTTATGTTGTTTTGACTCTGTTTCTCCCCAATACAACTGCTCCAAGAATTGTGTCCATTATGTCCATCATCTGTCCTGATCCTGGTGAAAATAGACATAAAATGTGCACGCGGACACCGTAAAATACCAATATCCTACAACTACATTGCAAATATGCACTCATCAACTTCCCCAAGCTTAGACTCTTGCTCGTCCTGAGCAAGTTTAGCTTAATGGATGTGATCCTCATATTCATGAAGATGAGTCGATAAAATAGATGTGGAAGTTGCAGCATGTTTTTATCATATATGATACATAGGAATAAGTTCATGAATAGTACCTTACTCGAACTATCTGAATAATATTAGCAGGCTTCCACACCTTAGCATTTAACAGTTCACAAAAGATTACTCTCAATATGATGTAAAAGTATTCAGTTCAACCGAGTGAGTTAGCGAGGTAGTCCCAAGTGTCTTTGGATTAACATATTAACTTGGGATTTAGAATCTCAAACACTTCTTTGTCATACTACAATATAGTGGTCTATGCCTATTTGCTCTTTGCACATTCGCTCTTTTTCTTCTCTCTTTTCTTTTTATATATATATGCTCACACTTTTGTTTAAGTGTTGTGCAAAGGAGCTAGCCATACATTACACTTCATGTAGGAATTCAAAGTTTAACGATCTCAATCACCAAATTCCAATTGTATATGAAGCAATATTTATAGCTTTAATATTCTACCTCGTCTTGTTCTAACTCTAATTTGATAGCACTTTTAATTTTCCTTTGTTCAAGGTTCCTTTGTCAACTTAACTGATTAGATAATTTTTTCTTTGTAAATCAAACAATGAACTTAGAACATATTGATCAAATTATCTTTGTATGTTCCATTAATACCAATGGTGTGGAAGACACCTATTGCTATCATCAAGTGCAAGTAAAATTATACTCAAGACATTCATATATCCAATAGGACAAGCATAAACTCAATAATTCTCCATATATGATAATAAACTTGGAATTTCATAAAAGGGATCGACTATTCCTAAAGGAAATTCTAATGATGCAATTTTATTTCTAATTTGAACTAATGCAAAACTAAAATAGTAATGTAAAACTTATAAGAGAGATTACAAGGTCTTAAAGATCTCCCCAAGCTTGGAATCAAGCTAGGCGGGATCAAATAATCCCTTGCGATTATTTGATACCATGATTATTGTAGATCATTGTGGCGCCATGGCATGTAACACCATGGTGCATAGCTTCTTGTTGGTATCCACCAGAGCAGTGATGTGGCTATAGCACCTGCACAAATCATATTGCAAAGTGTCCACTTTATCTGCGAGTTTAGTCACCAATGGGAGAAGATCATCCTTCTTCTTTATCTCCTTGAGACGGTGACGAACTTCAACGTGATGGAGTAGCTCCTGCTTCTGATATATCGCCAGTGCCCGCACGCGGTCCTGGGTTTTGGGAACAACTTCTTCTTCCTCATCCATAATTGATGGATCGGGGAAGTAGAAACCGTTCCTCCACTCTTCTTGAGGATTCACCCTCATACGAGCACCAATTGTAGGCTCCAAGAGTGGCACCGTCACTCCCTTGCTAGCACCTGCACGAATATTAGGTAATTCCTTATGCTTGTGCGGCCTAGGGTCCATGGCGATGAACTTGACCGTCTCCACATGCCCTTTTCCATGCGGCTTGTGACCTTCTCTCTCTTGTTGAGCTCTCTTCATTGCCACCCAGTTGATCTCCAGGGGATCATAGACATCACGGAAGATGTAGATGTCACTCCAATATTCAACGGGATCACTATTGTAGAAGCTTGGCTTGATGTACTCCTTGTACTCGGGCTAAACCTCTCCACCTCCTCGTTGTCGTCCTCCATGGACGGGCTGCAAGAGTGGTCCATGGAAGGAGCAATGAGACCCAGGGGTTTTCCACAGCCTGGGACGGGATATAGCATGGTTGGATTGGTTCCAGGTGATTATGATTTAGAGAGAAACACAATGGCAGTATATAAGGGGGTCAGAGGTCGGTAAAACTCGCGAAAAACACCAAATTCATGCCCAAGAAAAGAATCTTAATGGAACAGGGAAAGAAATCGTGGATTTGGAGAAGTCCTACCGCTTAACGAGCAACTATACGGGCGCGACCCATATAGCTTCGACCGTATAGTTGGTTCCGGGCAGATATTTCTAAATATCTCAAGTCCAGGTCGATTAAGTTACCGACTTGGAACCGACAAAACTATTTTTTTTACAATCTAAAATGAAAATGGAATCGAAAATGTCTGAGAGTTTAACGACCAACTATACGGGGGGAAGATTTTCTCCGGCCGTATAGTTGCGACCGTATAGTTTCCAGACATCAAAAACAATTTTACGAAGAAGGTACTAAAGGTTTAAAGACCAACTATATGGCGGGAGATTTTTCTCCGGTTGTATAGTTGCGACCGTATAGTTGGTAAAAACCTTCAGAAACTTCAGAAAAACACGAGGAATTCAAAGGCAAAAATTTCAGAAGTAAAATTTGTGAAAACAAATCACTTATTTGAGTAAGAACACTTACCTTGAACTTACCGTTTACTTATTCGGGGATGACAAGCTCCTCCAACAACAAAGACGTCTTCTCTTTTGGAGGAATTGACCTTAGTTAATTTAATAATTATCATAAACGAAAACCACCAGGACTAAAGTTCCTCTCAATAAGATTGGTGTCTTGCTGGGCAAATATGGACACTGTATCCAGCATCTTTATTTCTTGCCTCTATATAATCTGCAACTCAAATTCTTGAAGTAAAAGGATCCAACGGATCAATCTTAGCTTATGATTTTTCTCAAAGAGTTCTTTTAAACCATCACGATCCGTATGAACTCTTACTTTTGCATCAACTATATAAGAACAAAATTTATCGCAAGAGAAAAAATACAGCAAAAAGTTCCCTTTCTTCCTTAGGATAATTCTTTTGAGAACTATTAAGAGTTCTACTAGCATGATGTATAATATTAAATTTGTTGGGCCACGCAGAGATAAACACAACTTTTTACCCTACACAGTACTCGCAAGATACAGCTCACGTGATAGGCCACGAGATTTACCACTAGACGCGCAGGTGCGGATTGTTGATGAAGCGCGTCAGTTGATGCCGTGCCGAACGATCCCCGTACAGCACGTCCAGATCCCCACGGACCTCCTTGTCTCCAGCGCCGCACGTGCAACGCTTCTACCGGTATCCACACGTACAGGAAGGAGCTCCAGGCAGTGGACTGCTAGATCCTGTCTAGCCCGAAATGGGGGGTGGAGAAAGTGACGGCTAGGTCAGGGACAATCCCTTGTCACTCCACTAATATACACTCCTAGGTAGGCTCAACGCTTGAGGCCCATCTAGGTCGTACCCCAATCTCCACATGGATCGAATCCACATGGGCTCCTTACCCTTAATTGTGTGACCCTATAGGTTTACGTACACCTGGACACGACACGAGTCTCCACTCCGAGTCGATAGTTGGTAGCGGCCTCTAGCAAGACGTGCCAACTCCCAAGCGTCGTAAAGTCAGAAGACAAACCTTTCTTAATGTGAATTTCATCCATGTACCTTTGCCTCACGATATATCTAGTCAAGCTATAGGAGAGTTGTTGCCATCCTTTTAATAGCTCAACTCTCTCGTCTTGTTCCATGATATACGATTCACTGGACTAACACTTAGTCCGACTCATTGGTTAACACTTAACCAAGTCGCGCATGGCCATGCTTCCGAATCATATCACACGGGAGGGCCCAGAGAATATCTCTCCATTACGGAGGGGCAAATCCCATCTTGGTAATCCACGTCACGCAGCTTGCTTCACAACCAACCCGAACCCTACCTCTATAACTTCCCATTTACAAAACAACGTTTGATAGGACCTAAGCTGGCGATCCACAACTCGGATCATGCGATCAACTTAGGTCAAAGGATTCCATTGCTTGAGACTGCAAATGACAACATGCTCGTTGCATCACAACTGTGGGTCAGTCTGATTCGCTAAACTCTTTAGCCGAATCAGTGTAAGTCGGAATAGCATCTCCATGCCCATGACAAGTGGAACCGAGTCATCAAGCCGACTTTCACATTAGTCTAAGTTGTCTGTCCAACACAACCTCAGTGACCAATGACAACTAGTATGAACAACATGAATATATAGTTCCACAATCGAATCACATATTCAATGATATATATTAGTAGTTCATACAAGGACAATAACTTTATGAATACATTGGGAATAACATCATACATGATTGCCTCTAGGGAATATTCCCAACTGTCTCCCACTTGCACTAGAGTCAATCATCCCGACATCACATGTCTAGGCATCTAATGCCCATAGCTCTCAGGTGCGCCTCATGCTTCGGCTGTGGAAGTGGCTTTGTCAACAGATCCGCAATATTTGCATCCGTGTGTACCTTGCATAACTTTATATCACCTTGATCCACGAACTGGCGAATAAGGTGGTACCGCATGAGTATATGTTTGTTCTTCTAGTGTTGTCTAGGTTCCTTGGCTTGTGCGATAGCACCATTGTTGTCACAATACACGTCTAACAGATTGGACGAGCCCTGAACCACACCAAGATCCATGAGGAAATTCCTCATCCAAACAGCTTCTTTTGCCGCATCCGAGGCAGCAATATACTCAGCCTCTGTTGTAGATGCTGACACTGTCTCTTGCTTGGAGCTCTTCCAGCTCACAGCCCCTCCGTTTATCACAAACACATATCTAGATTGCGAACGAGAATCATCTGAGTCACTAAGATAACTCGCATCCGTGTAACCCCTTACACTGAGTTCATCCTCACCTCCATAAACTAGGGACATATCCTTAGTCCTTCTCAAGTACTTAAGAATATTTTTAGCCGCTGCCCAGTGGATCTCTCCAGGGTCAGCCTGGTATCAACTCACAACACTTAGAGCATAGGAAACATCCGGCCTAGTACAAATCATAGCATACATGATCGATCCGACTACAGAAGCATACAAAATCACACTCATCTGACTTCGCTCATCAGTTGTCGAAGGACACTAAGTCTTTCTAAGTTTTACGCCATGGGACATCGGTAAGAACCCCTTCTTAGACGATTCCATGTTGAACTTCTTCAACACTTTGTCCAAGTATGTACTCTGACTCAATCCAATGACCTTAAGAGACACAATCTCGTTTTTTAAATCAACTTTGGCACCTACATCACTCAAAAAGTTTCTTCCAAATATAATTGGGCAAAGAGTGTTAGCTGGCATATCAACAACTACAAAATCGATAGGAAAGTTTTTATTGCTAATTGTGATAGTTGCATCTTCAACTACTCCCATTGGAATTATAAGAGTTTTATTGGCTAACATGATTGTCATATTAGTATTTTCAATTGTAGCTGGTTCTATTTCTTCTTTTATTTATAAATAAAAATCATAAGATATACATTAACTTCGGTGCCAAGATCACATAAACCATAATGAGAGGTTTCCTTAAATATGCAGGGAAGAATAGGCTTACCCACATCATTTACCTTTGTTTGGCCTTCAACCAATACGGAAGTCTCTTTATCAAGTTCAACTATGTTATAATGTGCATACATAGCCATAATTTCTTCCTTGGTTACCTCTTCATCTTTGGTTTCTTCCATATATTCCTCAACTTCTGGCATACTTTCCTCTTTCTTCCTCTCATGTACTGCTTTGACCTGTTCATATTCAAAATATGCTTCTGTGAAGTGTTAGGGAAAGGTATCTCATATATTGGTTCCAGGGAGGACAATGTTTCTTTAACTTCTCTTTACTTCTCAGGTTCGGGTGGTGGATCACACTTGACCAAACCCTCTTTTGGAGCTTTGATGCGTTCTGTAAAAGCTTTAACAACATGCAACACAAGATCTGAATCCAAAAAAAGTTCTTTAGATAATTCGTTAACATGGCCCTTTTTATTATAGTCATGAATACAATCATAATCTATTTATATGCCTCCTTCGCTTCCTAGACCAAAATTCCATGAAACTCTATGGTCGCGAATTCTATTAAGTGAAGCCCAAGCTTTAGTTATTGGAAGATTCATAAAATCTCCTCTCGCGAAAGAGTCTAGTTCAATTTTATTAGGTTCAATTAAACTGCCATAAAAGATATGCAATAAATACCATTCAGGCAAATCATGATGAGGACATTGATTAAGTAAATCTTTAAATGTGATATAAGCTCTTACTAGTCCTTCATTAGGATGGTTCCTCCAAGTCATTATAAGACGCCTGATTCCAAAAGATTTTGATAATGGATAATATTTTGCTAGAAACTCATAGGCTAAATTATCCCAAGTAGTAGTGGCTTCTGGGTAGAGATCTATACCATGAGAGAGACATACTAGTCAAAGTCTGACTAAAAAGTTTCACCCTTAGCTCATTAGTAGTATATCCCGATAATTGGTAAGTGCCACATATATCTTTGAAACATGCAGTATGCTCATATGGATCGGGATCTTCTTCATCTCTAGTAAATTGCTTCTTGTGTAGAATACCAAGTACTAGAGGATTTATTTCAAACCCCTTGTCTTCTTGTTGGAGTTGTCTCTTTTATGAATATCATAGGGCTTCCCAAAGTGGTTGAGTGGGTTAGCACTAGCCATATGCTCAAACTCCATCATGTTGGTGGAAACCTGTAACACAAAATAAAACTTAGCAAGACAAAAATAAATAAGAAAAAACTAAAAAACCTACAGCTCTTAGCTCCCTGGCAACGACACTAGAAAATAGCTTGATGGCTGCAAGTGCACAGATCGTTTGTAGCTAGTTTCGAAATAAATATATTGATCCCACAGGGAGCAGGAGTCTGAAGTCTAATAACTCTTGAATTAAATACTATAATAGAAAATGCTAAATAAAGTTCTAAGTAACAAGATAAAATGCAAGTATTGTGTAAAAAGGTGATTTTGGGTTTTTGGTATAAGAGAACAATAAGTAAAGTAAAATAACTAAACACAGAAAGTATGTATCGTGTATGTAAAAGAGATTTGAAACTGCAATGGGAAAAAGCGTTCTCAGCGAGTAGAAGATACACCTCTAGCATTATAAATTGCTAAGGTAAAGATTATTATCATGAACATTCTCAGCTATATATGTGTGGGAGGAACTCCGTATTTGGACAAATAGGCAGCAACCACTGCTCACATCATCCTCATAACCATATCAGACAGCAATCGACATCAATCGAATTATTGCGCTATTAAGGGACTTAATCTCGTAGGACATATCCCATGGCATGGATAGTGTTTAGTGAGTTTCCTCGGTTCCCAAGTTGATACGTAAGGGGTGCCAATAGCTTTATAGTCACTGTGAGTGCTAACAAGCCTCCGTCTACCAACAAGTAGTTCCCTCCATCAAGTCCCCACAAGAGGCAAATATTGAGAGGTCGACTTCTCCCAACATGAAGATGAAGAAAATCTTACACATGGTCACAACGATGAATATCATAATAAACTTTATCTTATTTCAATCTCATACTAGGGTTTCTCCATCTCTCCAAGAACTAATGATCTACTCAACATCATGGCAATAACAATGGAATCTATCATAGATGAATAGTACTTGTATAAATCCACAATGAGTATGGAAAATACAACAAGATCTAGACAAGATGTAGATGGGATGGATGGAGATGGTGGTGATGCAGTGGTTGATGATGAAGATCGATGCCTTAGCCTCCCGGATCTAGGCAGGGCGAAGATGGATCCCCAGTAGATGAGTTCCCCCTCTAGATCCCTTCCGGAGGTGAGGTTTCGGTGATTTATGGTTGTTCTGTATGTCGTCTCCCTGATCCAGTTGCATGTGGTGAAACTATTTGAGGAGGTGGTGGCGGCGCCAACTATACGGTGGGAACTATATGGCCAGAAAATTAATTCCCGCTGTATAGTTGGTCGTTAAACCTTTCTGGATGCCTCTATCGCTTCGGGTTTTCTTCTGGTGTTATTGATATTTCCCAAATAAGCGATTTATGTTATTTTTGACTCCTTTTCTCCCCAATACAACTGCTCCAAGAATTTTGTCCATTGTATCCATCATCTGTCCCGATCCTGGTGAAAATAGACATAAAATGTGCATGCGAACACCGTAAAATACCAAGATCCTACAACCACAGTGCAAAATAATAATATAAAACATGATGAAAATATGCACTCATCACCTGTGTTTGATCCCCATTGTCTTATGCCAACCTCTATAAGATCTACATAAAGGGTGTGCACGAGAGGTGATGACAAGATCTTGTCGACTCGGAACATCGGAAAATGGAGAATGTTACCATGAGAAGACCCTACTGAACCCGGTGGCACCTGAGACATCATCGACAAGACCTTCAACATGGATTTGTAGTACTTCGACATGGACTCCATGGTTGTTTACATGGAACACTGAGTCCTCCATCACGAACCCAAAGGCTGATCCCAGATCCGAAGACCAGAAGACCGAACCCAAATCCCATCGAACCCCCCGGTGAACACCAAGATTATCGATCCACTGTGTGACCCCTATACGAGACCCCTATATTTTATAATATATGACATATACTTGTTGCATATTAATTGAACATGTTTGCATACATATTATTGGTGTTTGGGGGTATTTCTATGATTCACCTAAATTAAATATGGAGATCATATGTGGTCAAATCTATTCTTATATTTGCTCCATTTAAATTTGTGTAGCGGACCGGTGCCATGTTTTGTCTTGTTAAGACAACATCTAAAATTCGGGGTATCTAAACAACTTGAACCATCTAAGTAATTGTCGGGATCCCGATTCCTCTTAATATTGTCTAGTTCCATCGCATATTACCATGCCATGCATCATATCATGAACATACCGGATCTTTTGTCATAGTATTAAATCGTGAACCCGGTGTTTCTTTTAGCGCTATGCTTCTTCACGGAGTATGCCGTTGAGTTGATGCGAGCTTCGATCCATTGTTCAAATGAATCTTCGACTATGTTTCCTAGGCGAGCATTCTCCCTCTTTCTACCTATTTTGTATTTATAGTCTTTACTTCCTTTTGTTGATCTATTGCTATGCGTGTTGCGATGCTTTAGTTTCCATGCACCATTTATATTCCTTGCAGCCTCTATATGGCATGTTGTTTGGTAGACGGTTGGCCTTGCGAATCATAGTTACTTACTCATGTGTTGGTTCAAGTCGTCGAGTTCCACCATTGTTGGGAGGTTGGTAGATGCTTAAAGGTGGAGATGGTCATGGCTTTCATTATAACTTGTCAATTGAAATGCTGAAAATAGATATAATGCAGAGGCACAGGTGGGTAATAGTCAATATTTGGTTTTTAACTGCTCACTTTTGTCCACCTAGGACCCAAGTTCTTGACACCTGTTCCGAGACTGAGTGCCCTAACCACATGTGGGGTGTCTGGGCGCCTCTATCGGCTTATTAGCTGATTTCAAAGTACTATACTGGGGCCACAAAACTAGTTCAGGCTTTACATGTTACCTACTGTACCTATGCCACATTTATTACCTATTGTTCGATGAGTTTTTATTACTGTTACATAGGTGCGATACTCTGTTAAGGGAATATATTGTCTAAGGTCTCTGCTCGCCTGACAAGTCCACGCAACATTAGGGTCCATACAAGGAGGATTAGATATACCTCGTATAGGTAGCTCTTTCGTGTGGCCCCATGTACTTGCTCTGGGTCTAGGAAAGCGTCGTGTCTAAAGCCCTGCCGACATACCAATGGAAGTATGTTAATTAACCTGGCAAAAAGGGTGGATGTCCATGTGGAAACTTTGATGCACCCCTGTAGGGTTAAATCTTTCCGAAAAGCCGTGTCCGCGGTTATGGACAACTTGGAGCATAGTTTCTCGATCATAAACAACTACAACTAAAGTTTACTATTATAATTTTCCTTGTATCTGCTATGACTAGTAAATTGGATAACCACCATGGAAAGAATGAATAAAACTGCCAACCATGTGAGTTTTCTCGGAAGGACTTCCTCGTATGGTCTTGAGGGGGAAATACCAGGATGGGTATGTTTGGTGTTAGCATCAGGATGGTTCCTCATAGGTCATTCTTATCTCTCTCTGATAGCCAACAATTGTATCGAGTCTCTATAGGTTGTTTAGTGCATGCTTCGCTATCGCTTTAGTCCACTATACCTATGTAGGCGAGAGCCGCCGAATTCTAGACTAATCGTGTACTAGCCTCAGTACTGAATGCTCCCTTTTTTCTTTGCCCTTTGTCGGCACCCCTTTTATTTAACAGGTATAAGTTCGACGTCGTTAGCAGGATTACCCTTCCGACTTGGCCTGGGAAGGGTTATGGACGCCATTAGGTATTCTTCAGGGATCTTAGCCCAATTTGCTTCTTATCCGTACTCAGATGTTGTATCCTTTTCAAGGTGATTTGGATCTTTGTACTATATACATGTATTATTGACTTGTTGTTTCGTTGTTGTATATATATGTTCTATGGGTTCCATCATCAACTCTTGTGTAATGGTATTACTATGTTTTTCCACCCGCACACAAGTGCCTGGTGGGCATCTTTGAATCGTTTCTATGCGGGTTTGGTGGAAATTGCTAAAATTTTATAGGAACGATTTGAGGGTGTTAAAACACTTGCACCATATGGGGCCCAGATGTAAGCAGCTTACTCACATACAAGTGATGTGTTTTCCATCTCAGCATAGTAGTATAAAACTAGAGCACAGCCGTAGAAAACCAGCTTGAGACACCACTTCCATTTTATTTTCCACAACACCTCTCTTGCTCACATCATCAGTTCTTCATGGTGAGCAAAACTAGCAAGAGTAATTTTGGTTCTTCTCAGTTTATCCACATAAAATAAATTAGCCAACCAAATAACACCATGGTTAATAGTAGATCAGAGAAGAACTAGGCAACAATATAGACTAGAAGGAGATGATCAAGCTCATCAAGAAGGAGAAGAAATCAGGATTATAAGAACAAACCATAGATGGTCATGATCTCCAACAGGCAATAAATCACACATCAACATCAAGTAGATATCCATCAGGGTATAAATAAGATCATGTAGTACCTGTTCTTATTAGCTTGTATCATTCAGATCAAAGAGAAATTAAGGGAAGCATCCAAACATGATACATCCAGATACCCTTCAACTAGATTTTCATCTAGGAGGATTGAAAGGAGTGGTACTCTCAACTTAGCAAAGAATTGCTTTGCCAAAATCATCATGGAGTAATAGAAAGCCCAATAATAGCATTTATCATTGTTAACCAAATTGGTTATACCTCAGCCTTTGCATCATAGGTCAGGATAAGAAATCAAGCACATAAATCTGTTCTTATGTAAGTTAAGCCTCAACCTTAGCATCATTTGGCCACCAAGTAGAACCTCCTGGATAGCTCATCCTAATAGCTAGCTATCAGGTGGTAGCTACCACTATGTACACTCCCAAAGGAGGCATCACAGTGGCAGATACACTAATAGCAGCCACAAAGTTGGCTAAATCAGAAAAGGATTCAAACTAGGCACCAACGTAGAAGCCAAATGACCAACCAGCTATCTATACAAAGATATCATTTCCCCAGTTTTAAAATCTAGGAATCATTCTTGAAGTTATTCAGTGAGATGTTGACAGTGTCAAACTATTAATATTTATGAATACAAGGATTCAGCAAAGCATGAACAATATCACAAATATCAGCCAAAACCGTGTATTGTTCATGTCCATGTTCCCAAATTATGTCCTTAAATAATTTTCCTAGGAATCATCATGTGCATCACACTTGATGTCATGAAGAATAGTGTTCCTTTAGTAAACACATTACTGAAGTAAAGCTTCACTTAAGTTAAAAGGTATCTTATATATGAATAAAGCACAACCAGCTAATAGAAATAACACACTTTGTCATAATATAACATACACTTCTAGGAGAACCCCACAATAGTGGATTTCAAAGGCAAATAAACCTTTGATCAAAGCCACATGCACCAACAATAATCATTTTTGATTCAAGTATCACACTATCCATTTTTCCTTTTAAAACACAAGTAAATAAATCAAGCCACTGGAATATAGCTAGTCAGATTAAACACAATAGGAAACCAACAACTAATATGTGCTTACTGGGAATAAATATTCAAACCCACAATATCATCATCACATCATTAGGCTACTAATATATTATGCAAGGAATCAAATAAGTAACCAGGATCATAACTAATTTGACCTAGACATGATCACCAATGGGTACCGAGAGAATTCAGGGAAAGAAGAGAGGGTAGAGTAGAGCATGTACCTAGCCTAGGAATGTCGGGGTTGCAGCCATGCTGCCATCCCACCGGCATCCGGTTGAGGAAGAGCAGGGCGAAGCGGGGTGCCATAGCCGTGGCAGCCACAGATCGAGGATGAGCAGCAACGAGTGGTCACCACAGCCCTAACACCACCACCACAAAGAGAACCATAGCTCTACATCACAATGAGTCACTCTCTCCCACGCAGCAACTGCACCAACACCTCTGCATCACCACCATGCTTCACACCGAGATAATCGCCACAAGTCAAGGCACCGGGTTACGGTACGCACCACCGTCCCACCAGAATAGAGTGGTAGAGGGGAAGGGTTCGGTGGAATAGAGGAAGGGGCGGATCCATGCTAGAAGAAGGGGCATCGAGGTGAATCCGTAGTGGACGGAGTCGGGAAGGAAACCCGGGGTTCTAGGGGTCGAGGACGAGAGCTAGTGGGCAAATAAACCAAATTGAATTGGGTAGACAAGGGGAGCTCAATGAGGCACTTCGATTGGGGCCAATGCCGCCGGCCGGAGTGGATGGAGTTCAACGGAATATGGAGTAAGGATGGAGGCGCCATGGAGTCGCCCAAGTGAGGTCGAGAGAGGAGAAAGGGGTGTGGGTACTGTCGAGTGAGGGGGTGGAGTCTGGGGTTGGGCTCGGGTTAGCCCAACCTAGTTGGGCCTTAATAGGCCAGAGGGGTATTGTGGACTAGGCTAGCTCACAGGCCAGGCCCAATTAAAAGGGAAGAAGTTGAAAGAAAATTATTAAGAATAAAATCAAAATTACCACAATGCCCTTGTGCACACTTTTAGCCCTAAACAATATAGAAAAATCCTAAAAATATATATAATATATCAAAAAGACCACAAAAATATTATATACCTAGGAAAAATCTAACATTACTTGTTTGAGTTAAGTAAAATGCAAATAAATATTAACACCATTAAATCCTAAGTGAAATTTCTTAAAATAAGGAAAAGTCCTAAAAATGAATAAAATAATTTTTGCATATAAAAATAAATCTACTATTTTATAAAAATACTAATTTAATGTTTTTTTGAAGCAAATGTTCAAAGACATTTAATCATTTGTGGAATTTTATAAAAATAAAACTTAAAAATAACTAAAAAACATTTTTAAGATCTTGAATAAATATACTTTACTAGAAAAATACTAAATATAATAGGGATTTCTATTTTCGTGCTCCTGTTTCGTTAGTTGTACTCAGTTTCCCCAGCCGCTTAACTTCTGCTCACTTTTCCCCTCCCTCTATTATGAAACCCTCGCAGGCACTCGGACGGAGGGATGCCGTCAAGTTAAAGGCTTTACCGTTACATGCTGACTGGTGGAACCGCATTGGGACGGGTCGTGTGTTGAGAGTTATGTGGGTTCGACCGTTACATGCTGATGGTAGGGGCCGTGTTGGGACGGGTCCTGCATACTGCATACGTAGTGAAGGGTGGGGCCGCGTTGGGACGGGTCTTGTATACGTGGTGAAGGGTGGCGCCGCAGGGAGACACGTCGGACTGGCCATTCTCGCTCACCCAAAGCATTCGCTTCCCCTGAGCCTGGAAGAACTCCCACATTGCCCCCCCACTCCCCCACCATCGTGCTCTCCTACCTTGTGTCGTCCTCATCCCCCGAGCCGCCCCTCTCCCTAGCTATGGAGCTCACTCCACCTTTTTCTCTACTCCCTCCCCCGCTAGATCTACCCCTTCCGCGGAACAGTATGCAACACCGGCTGGTCTACCGGTCCTCCTCGTCGAGCGCAGAGAAGATTGGGTGGAATTGGAGGGATCTAACGCATGGATTTCATCTAGGTAAGCATCGTTTCCCTTTGTGAATTGATTATAGGTAGTAATTGAGCGCGAATCGCTGGTTCTCAACTAACTGCCTTGCTTTTCGAATAGGATTGATCCAGCGTTGGCATTTTGGCTGGCGGTTAAACTGGATACTAGTGTAATTCGTGGTTATGAACAGTATCTCTGTAGATTTTACTTCCTAGCAATGGTTGTAACCTCCATAACTCTCAGAGATTTGAAATATAACATATATTCAAATTCCCCTGGAGCAATGGCCATTCAGTTGATTTGCAATATTTCAAAATTAGAGAGCAAAGATTGCTCCCACTAACTAGTGAAGCTAATCTGGTAAAGTTTTTATTTTTGAATCCTTCCGAACGTTTTGGTCGAATTCGTCTCCATGTGCAACCTAAAGTTGAACACACGGGAAAGAGGGTTAAAGCATCATCTCATGCCCAGGCATCATCAGGTGGTCGGGCATCATGTGTCTCTGCTGTCTCTGCTAATAGTGTGCGCCCCCGCGCTCCTTGTAGGTCCAAAACAATACCATCTATTCGCACTGTGAGTGTAAGCCAAATCGCTCATGCAGATGATGTGGACAACGAAGCACAACCTGACAAGGGAGCGCCTCCACTAGATGATGATGATGAGTTGATGTTTCCTGAACTGGTAGATAGATTTAGTAAACAGGCACTAGAGGATCAATACACGGAGGAAATGACCCATAGTGCCAGATTTGACGACACTGATGACGAAGAGAACGAGGAGAACAATGATAGTCTCGTTTTAGCCAAGTTTGATGGTGATGACTTGCTAGTAATTGAGTAGGACATGAACGATCCTAAGATTTTAGAAGGCACCATAGTTGAAATGATGCGTGACTGTTGTAATGCCCTTACTAATATTGCATCCACACCACTAATGATTATGATGTTATTAAGAGTGATCCAACAAGGTTCACAGTGAAGTGCCCATATAAGAGGTGTAGGTGGAGGATGCATGCATCCACTATGCTCAGGAGCAGTTTGGTTTAGGTATTACAACTAGTTGTGTATTTTAGATCATTGTGTAGAGTTTGTTAACTGTACCTGATATTTTCATTATGTTTCAGATAAAAAGTAACTGGTTCGAAATTCTTGTCCACCTCAAGGGGGACAGCCAAAGGACAAAACAAAACTAGCAAATACTAGGTGGTTGGCAGATGCGATCATGGATTTGATGAGAGCAAACCCATCACTTGGTGCAACAGCGCTCATAAAATAAGTTTCTAAAAAGTTTAATACTATAGTACCTTACATGAGGATGTTCAATGCAAATGAAATGGCTCTTGATAGGATCAATGGTCCATGGAATGAAAGTTTTCAGTTGCTTTACATCTTCAAAGCTAAAGTGGAGATGGCTAGTCCAGGTAGTGTTGTACAGATAGACAGGCATAAAGTTCAGTACAAAATAAGAGGAAAGACAATGGAGAAGGAGTGCTTTAGAAGGGCTTTTGTTTGTTTCAAACCTTGCTGGCATGGGTTTCTGGATGGTTGCATGCCTTATTTTGTCGTGGATGCAACAGCTCTTCATGGAAGATTTATAGGACAACTAGTAGCTGCTACTACAGTTGATGGCCACAATTGGATGTTCCTTGCTTTTGGAGTTTTGGAGATTGAGTCAGAGAAAAGTTGGACTTGGTTTCTAGAGAATTTGTGTGACCTTACTATCCACCAGGACTTACTATCCACATGGATGCTTGCAAAGGTTTGGGGAAGCTGTAGAAGCAGCGTTCCGCGGAGTGGAGCATAGGAAATGTATGCGACACTTAGTGCAGAATTTTACAAAGAATTTCAAGGTTAAAGTTTATACTGAGAACCTACGGAGAGCTTCATACACATGCAGTTTGAGGAAGCATCTGTATCATTTGGATGTGTTGTATAAACAATAACCTGCGGTGAAGGAGTGCTTGGATGCACATCATGGAATGGTGTGGTCAAGAAACCAATTCAATGAAACTTGCAAGGTAGACTATGTAACAAGTAACCTTGCATAGAGTTTCAATGCAAAGGTCAAGTCATTGAAAAGGGCTTATGTTTTGGAAAATAATTCATAAGATTAGGTAGATGATCATTATAAAGATCGATTTGCATCAAAGAATTGCATTAACAATATATGCTGGCCATCCCATCCTCTCATCTTTGATTAAGGCTTTGCATGCCCGGGCAAAACAATTGAAGATGAAATGCATTACAAGATGAATGGTTGCTGAGGTAACATACACTAACAGTAAAGATAGGCAATGGAGGTATCCAGTGAGTTTGGTTGATAGGACATGCCATTGCAGGCAATGGCAGCTTCGTGGGAAACCCTGCATACATGCATTACTTTTCATGGGTGTTCTAGGAGGTGAAGAGGGTGAAGTTTATCATTATGTGTCAGAGTATTTCTCTGTTGCCAAATTTAGGGAAGCATATGCTCAGAATGTTCTAGCTTTGTTGGGAAAAGACCAATGGATGGAAGTGGATCCAGGCTTTAAGCTATACCCTCCAGTTTTTACTAGACCAGAAGGTAGGCCAAGGAAGAATAGGATGATAGCTAGTGAAGAGGGTGGTGCACCACCTCGATGACGTAAGTGCAAATGTTGTGGGATCCTAGGGCACATTGCTAGGCTTTTAAAAATGTAGTGGACCCAACTTATGGAATGGATGATCAGGCGAGAGAAGCAAATGTAGATGAGAATGGATTATTTGAACGAGAGGAGAATGAAGAAATGGATACATTGCAGATTGAACCAATGGATGAAGAGGAGATTGAACCAAATGCAGAGGAGATTGAACCAAATGCAGGGGAGATTGAACCAAATGTGGGGAGATTGAACCAATGGATCGAGAGGAGATTGAACAAAATGCATGGGATATTGAACCGAATGCATGGGAGATTGAAGAAATTGATTCATTGGATATAGAGAATAAAGCAATTTATTCATTGGAAGCAGAGTTCAAAAGTAAAGGAATTACACAACAGGGTATTGAAGAAATGATGCCAATGCATTTTGAACCGTATGAACAAATTAATCTAAACATGATTTAACCAATTGTACGACAGACTGAAGCACTTAATTCATTGGATGAAGAGAAAAAGAACAAAGGGAACAAATGGAAGAAGCTAATGGTGGACTCCAAGAATATTCCATCTAGGATCATCTGGAGCAAGGTGGTGAACTCCGAGAATATTCCAGCGAAAAACACTAGGAGCAAGAAAAAAATGAATTTGAATTTGTATGATGAATTTGAGCTACTATCAATGTTTGTATTGAATTCGAACTAGTGTGATGCTCCCAAGTTTGTATGTTGCATAATCCTGTAATGTACATGTTATTGCAAGTTTCTATGGTCATCCACCTAGTTTCTTAGCACTGCTCAGTTTTGCCCTCAACATGTGGTCAACACATGGGGTTTAGCTACTTCATGGATTAAACCATAGCATACATTAACCAATTGATCCAAAATTTGGCACACTTATCTATCTTGGATTGATTTACCATATGAAATTGGAAATTTTGGATTTAATTGTAATTAGCCACATTTTTCTTTTTATAAGTGATTAAATTCAAAAAAATGGTTTTAGGGTAAGTTTAATTCAAAAAATTCAAAACATAGTGCAACCTTCGCATGGAGTCTTGTTATGTTACCTACAACCTAGAATGAACAATAAAGGAAAAGGAAATAAATAGAAATGGACTTATCCCCTAAACCACTTCTTAAACCCTTCTTGGAATGAGCTACTAGCTATGAAGATGCGTGGCTTTCTACTCAATCAACCTCTAAATTAACCCATCCCAAAACATACTTTGTCTAAATGAGGACAAATTTGGAACACTTGTGCATCTTTGAGTTGCAAACAATATAATGTCGGCCAAGATGGATTATTTTGTTCAAATAACAAATTTTCCATTTTTATGCCAAAAGCTTGAATTTCCCTTAGTCATTTTTTTATCCGAGTGCCCTTGTTTTCCTTAGCTCTACTCAGTTTTCCCCTCCTGCTAAAGTTTTCCTCGCTTTTTCCCTCCTGCTAAAGTTTTCCTCACTTTCCCCTCTCTCTCCTGTCTCAGTTTGGCTGCACTCTGATTGGTCGAGATGTATGTCACATGGATCTTGGCCAACCACCGTTGGATACATCATGATCCGACGGGCTAGAGGTCTTGCTATCCCGATGGGCGAGGCACACCTACCTTGTACAACGAGGATAGCCCGACAGGCTGGAAGTCTCTCCCTCCCTTCCCCTATCGCACGTATACCAGCCGCATCAACTAGCGCTCAGTTTGTCTATGCTCTGATTGGTCGAGATGTATGTCACACGGATCTTGGCCAACCACCATCGGATACATCATGATCCGACGAGCTAGAGGTATCTCTCTCCTGTTAGGCATAGCTACTCTGTACGGAGAGGAGATCCTGATGGGTTGGTCTCTCCCTTCCTTTCCCTGTTGATGTATGGAGGTGCGGCAGTCCGAAAGGCGAGCGACAGCACGGATCTAAGCGCGGCGATCCGAACAGCGTGGGAGGCGTGTATCTAAGCGTGCCAGTCAGTGTAGCATCCCAATTGTCTAACAATTGTAATGCTACTTGGTCTAGTAATATAATGGCTACTTCAAACATATAATTGTTGCATCATAATTATATCATGCTCATGTCATCATGCCACCTTGCATTTGAGCATCATATAAAACCCCTTTTTGTTTGGTTCTTATCTCATATGCATTGTTAATTGTATTTGCCTCTTGATATTGTATTTGGTTCTTGATATATTGTTTAATGCCCAAGTTGAGTTGGGGGCATATCTTTTATTCCACTCCACCACCTTTTCTTTCACCACCTTATAATTCCACCATCCAACTAAATATGAGCTTTGCACTTTAGTTGAGTTTACCTCTAGCTCATGTGGGTTGGGATGGATCCAATTCTTTACCACATGCTCTCATCTTAGCATCATGTTGTTTTCACATTATTGATATATGAGAGCCACACGGCCACCTTTGCATGCCTTGTGAGTGGAACCCTTTTCCTAGCTTCCATATGGGTTATTATGGAGTTATGCTCATGTGGGGATATTTTTGGGAATAGTAAGCATCTAGTGGAATATACACACTAGTAATTCCCAATGATAATCAAATGTGATCATCTCCATCTACTCCACTTGGAGCTTTCTTCTAAAATCTTTTGCTTGGCTTATTCCACTTTTGGACATGCATAAGAATAATGCCATGTTTATTATTTTGTTTCACAAGGTTAAAACATGGTATTAATTAGTTTTGCATGGGCCATGCAACCATCTCCATCTTTGGTCCTCCTTGTTTTAGTTGGACTTTTGGGTGAACCATCTCATCTCTCATCTCTCTCCCCCTCCTTTTGGCTTGGTCTTATTGATCTTGCTTAAACCATATCACCACATCCCTCTCTTTTCTTGCCTTGATCTTGTTGGAGCTTGGCATGTGCTTGGCTTGATCTTGACAAAAGCAAACCCTAGTTACCATACCACTCCTCTCTCTTCACCCCCCTCTCTAAACCACACCCCATCTAATCTAACCCTAGCCTCTCTCTCTCTAACTAAAACCCTAACCCGAGCCTCCACTACCCAACCCTAGCTCCAACCCGAGCTCCCCTCTCCTCCTCTCTTCTTCTCTCTCTGCCATGAGGGCCCCTCCAACCGAGCCTCCCCACCGGCCCTACCGTCCCCACCTGGCAGCCCCCTTCACCACCTCGCCCTGCTCCTGCCCCTGCCCGAGCACGTGAGTAGGAGGGAAGGAAAAAGGTGGCCGAGCCACCTTTAACCCTACCCACTCCCCCACGGCACCCCTCTCCCTCTCTGCTTTACTCCCCTCCCTCTCTCTCGTCTGCTGCCTCCCCAGATCTACCCTAGGGCGCCTGCCGCTCCTCCCCTCCCTCTCCATCGACGTCTACCCCCAACGCCGGCCACCGTCTGCTCCACCGGCGCTGCTTCGATCCAGACGAGGAGCGCGACGTGGAGGTGATCGAGGAGGACGAGGAGGTCCTCTGCATCCGCTCCGTACACGCCGTCAAGGAGGAGGAGGACCAGAGCCACCAGGCCGACACTACTCTGACGCGAAACCCTAGCTCCGCCGGCCTCTGCCTCACCGCCGATCGTCTGCACCCCTGCCCGATCCACCGCCACCAACAGCCTCACGGTGAGCCACACAACCTCCTAGACACCCTCGCCTTTGTCGTCGTTTCCTGGTTGCGTTGATCTTTCCGTCGTACACCCTCGGTGCACCGACGAGCGCGCGCGTCTGCTCGCTCCCACGTCGCACCAAAACCCTACCTAGGCTGCGCCTGACCCCCTAACAGCTACCCCGCCCTAGCCCAGCGGTGGCCGCCTCCGCGCGCACGCCCAGGTCGCGTGTTCGAGCCCCGCGCGCCGCGCCCCGCGCCCTGTCGAGCATCGATCTGCCGTCAGTAAGTTCAGAGAAGAAGCACAATACCGCGGCGGCGTTTTGCAGTTTAGCCCTCCCTTTTTGTTTCGCTTAACCGCGGTCCAGCTAGCCCCACCGTCAGCCTCTCTGATCGTTTTGCAAAAACACCCCCGCAGATTGATGTCCTCAACCCGCAGCCCCCCTGGATCCGCGACGTATCATCCGCTAGACGGCTGCGCGCGCAGTGGACCCGCGAGATCGCCGGCCCCACCTGTCGGCCTCTTGGTCTAGCTCAGCCGCGGTGAGAAAAACCCTGCTCTGCCACTGTGTCGTCCAGTCAGCTCGGCCCCACCTGTCACTGACTGTGGCTAAGTCTGGGTCGAGTAAGAAAAGTATTCTCTGTATTCTGTTTTAATTCAAACTTTTTCAAATTAATTCAAATTCAAATTTTATTTTTGTTTTTAAATAACTTTTAAAATACAAATCCAAATAATACAAATAATATATGTTTTCAAATCAGAAAAATGTGAGGAATTCAAATATGCCATTCAAAATATATTTTGAACACTTAAAATTTCAAGTTGATTTAAATTACAATAAAATGCCCTTTTACCTTAATTAATTAATAACTTTTGTTTTATAACTCCAAATTTAACAAATAATATGTCTAAAATGTTTAGCTCGACGAGACCTTTCTGTTTATGCTTTCCTTTATCTGTTTTGCAGCATGAATCATATAAATATAAAGTATACAGCAACTAATATGAGGTTAAAATGGGGCCAAAACTCAATAAAATGATTTATTCTTGTATTCCACACCTCACCCATGCCATGCTACTTTATTGCCGTGCAAATTGTGCATCATTCATCATGGCATGATTGTTTGCTTGTCGCATTTTATTCATATGCTTGTGCACTTTATTTATGTTGGCCCTTGTTTGTTTGGTTCTTCTTCGAATAGACGCTGAGCAGGGGATATATCAAGAAACCCAGGAGCACTACCCAGATCCTTCTCTCGCTTCAACTGAGCTGCCAGGCAAGCACTACCACATGCTTGCATACATATAGTACCTATTTGCCTCTATCTTATTCTTGCATCATTGAGTCGCGATTGCATTAAATTGAATCCCAAGTATTGCATAGCCTTTACTTTTAAACCCCACCAAAGCTTGTTCCTCCATCCCATGAGCCATTACTACAGGAGTTGTGTGAGCCATGCGAGTCGTAGAACAGCATGTGTAGGGTGTGTGTGTGTCTGATGGATCACGAGGTACCTAAACAACTTAACCTGAGTAGTACTGGGATAACTAATGAAAGTGGCATCGGTGAGCCATATTTGCTATTTGGTTTTTCAGGCTCACTTGTGTCCCGTAGGACCCCGAGTACTTGATTCCTGTTCCTTGAATATTCGCGCTATCCACATCCGGGAGGCTTATGAACCCCCCTGAGCCAGAGCTTGATTCATTCTTATTTCTTGGGGCCACAAACTAGTTTGAGGTTTTATTTACTATCCTGTACTTATGCCATGCTTTACTGTTTTATTTAAATTGTGGGAGGTACTGCACACTGTACTGTTTAGGAAAGCGGAGTGTTTTTGCGGTATCGACAAGCCCAGTCACATTTTCGGGTTCCCAGTCATTTACAGCCATTGGCGCAAACCTTGAGTCCGTCTCGGAGTTGGCCAACTTCGTCGCGGGTAGCTTAATGGGGTGGCCCCCTGAAATATTTCTGAATCCTGTGATCGCTTTGTCGTGACTGCCTCGTTGGGTTTTGATTTGGTTTTTCCGAGGTTGATCGAGTGTGTGTTGCTATTTGTGCACCCCTGCAGGGTAAAACTTTCTGAAAGCCGTGTCCGCGGTTATGGACGACTTGGAGCACAGTTTCTCGATCATAGACAAGAATAACTAAAGTACCGCTTTTAATTTGACTAAGTACCAGACTAGTAAATAGTGCAACACTCATGGAATGGATAATAAAACTGCCAACGGATGGGGGGTTGTTCGTCTGCTTCCTCGTTGGTAAGCGAGGAGGAGGATGGATCTGTGGACATTACCATTATAACTGTTGTTATTAAATCACGGACATCCGTCTATCTCTGGTTAGGCGGATGGTTAGCGAGTATCTATAGAATTGTTAGGGTTTATCTTTTGCTGCAATTGCGTCACCCCAACTTGTGTCCCCTTTAGAGGCATAAAGACTTGCTGAGTACCCCTAGGGTCTCACACGATAAATTGTTTGATTCAGATGAACAGGTAAACTCGCAAGATGGATACTGGCTGGAGGATACGGACGATGTGGGCAACGATCATTCGGTGTAGAGATTCCGGGAACGGGGATCCGTGAGATCTGTGGGCGGGATGTGCTTATTTATGGGGCATCTTATGCCGATTTGCTTCTTATCCGTACTCGGATTTTGTCTTCCGCTTCCGCCTGATACTCTGATGTTTGATGTATGAGGAGATATCCTAAACTATTATATCTATCTAGGATATTTGGATCTTGCCGTATGGCGTTGCAATATTTCCTTTCTTTTTAGATGGAATGGCTCTGATGTACTGTTGTATGGTGGCTTGCATACATACTCATTTGTGTATGTAGTTGATCCCTTCGCCTGCCGATTACGCCGCCCGTTCTTGTCCCGATGTTTGGAAATGGTTAGGACGGATGAAAGGTCTACCTGTGAGTGGCGTTTGGGCCCCACCGTACTATTTTAACCATTTCCGCTCATCCAGGCTTGTAACTAGGAGCGTAATTCACCGAGGTAGTTACAGTCAGATAGTCGTGCGACGGTGTAGATCTAAGTGTGGCGGTCAGAATGGCGTGCAGTGGCACAGACCTAAGTGTGGCGGTCGGAATGGCGTGCGGTGGTGTAGACCTAAGTGTGGGGGTCGGAACTGCTAGCGGCGGTGCAGATCTAAGCATTTCGGCTAGAATGGCGTGCAGCGGTGAGGATCTAAGCATCATAAATTTCTGTCTCTATCTGTCTCACTTCCGTTCACCTCTTCAGATGCGACAACGATTGAAGCCATCATCCGCAACATTAGTGCAACGACGATGGTGCCGACAGTGGACATTGATGCAATGACGATTGAAGCCATCATCCGCAACATCACTGTGATGGCGCAGATCAAGCCCTTGCGAACCAAAGCTATGGGAGGCTGGCCGTAGATCACGGTGAATGCCGGATGTACCTCGTGGTTGGATGGATGGCATACGGCGGCGAGGGCGACTAGCTTACCATCCAATTAAAATTGGGACAAATTCGAGCCCAATTTGAACCAAATTTCTGTGACTTAAAATATATGTATGATTTGAATAAATTTGGTATGTATTTGAGCCGTGAGACCGGTGGATATGCTCTAAAGCTGAATCATAAGTAGTAGTACTTGCTTTGACAATCTCCGGTGGGCTTGTATAAATTTGATCGAAATATGTACCATTTGAATCAAAATTGATATGTATTTGAGCTGTGAGGATGATAGATATGCTCTAAAGCTGATTCATAAGTAGTACTCCCTCCGATCCAAATTAGTTGATTTAGATTTGTCTAGATTCGATTGTATCTAGACATGAATTAGTATTACAGTGATTCATATCAATTTGAGTCAACTAATTTGGATCGGAGAGAGTAGTACTTTCTTTGACAATCCCAGCCACTAATTTGGAACGGGGAATGTATGATGCCGCCAACGCTGCAAGTCTACATGGCAGGCACGATGGCAGCGACAGAACGGTCAAAATTGATAGGGCCCAAACTTGACCCTTTAGGCATTTGGCACACCAACTATGGCCAGCTAGATCCAATGGCAAGCAACTTGGGCCCTGCAATGCATTTTGTCAACAACTTTGGGATCGCTAGATCCAATGGCAAGCAACTTGGGCCCCGTAATTCATTCTCTCGACAACTTTGGGACCGTAAAGTGACTAAATTCGTAGAAACTCACAACCATCCATTGAATAACAAATCTACTCTCTAAATTAGCTATCAATTCAACTAATTATCACATGTGCCACCCTTCACAACAACTGCATACTGTAACTGCTAGGATAGGGATGATAACTACTAAAATTGCCCACATGAATCTACTATTCTCCTACCCCTTCACTTGAAATTCATGTTTTATATTTTCTACCACTTGATCAGATACGGCAAAATCAGATTCAAGTGTCAACTTCTCCTTGCGAATAATCTTTGAATTCTTTTTTCTTCCCCGACAGTACGCTTGAGCTCGAACATTAACAGGTTTTTATTGGCCAATTCATCACCTAAATTGGCAACCATCTCCTCCAAATCCATCATCTGGTTAGACCACTGGGTTCATTTATTTTGGTATGCAATGTACCATGGATCATCGACCTGCATAGCACACTGTAACAATCCCAAAACAAACCCAATTTAAATAGGTCCAATAGGCCATGGTGGCACTTCAAATTCAACGGTAGTACAAAGAGAAGGAGCTACCTACACTTCCGAGTTCTAACGTGGTAGGAGAAGGAAAATGTGGCAACGACATGATCGAGTACCCACGCCGGTGTACCCGCTACGACCATACATTGAGGACTAATTTGCACCTACAATATCGAGGAAATTACGGGAACCTAATCGATTAGGGTGGGCGGAGCAGGAGAGAAGGTCTTACCAAGAACTACTAGAAATTGCTATGATTGTTCGTCAAGCTATGGCGGTGGAACAAAATCAAGATCATCGTGGGTGGCGGACCTACTTGCAGTCGGTACTGCCTCAACGTATAATGCGTGTCGATGAAACAGGTGCTAGAGCCATGGTTGAGGTGCAACGCGGCAGTCCGTCTAACATCTCCATAGGACGGATCGATCGACGCGTCTACGCGCCAACGATGGCTGCTCTGTCCGTCGGTGGGATAGGGGTTGCTCGGGGCTAGGGTCTGGGACCAGATGAGAGAGAGAGCCGACCTTACATGTCATACACGACCCCATCTGTCAATGTTTGGGGTAGTAGCTGCTCCGGGATTTTTGCATATTTTCCAATTTTGCATATCTACCAAACTTTTTCTTTCAAATTTGCATATTTTCCACATGACCACCATATGTCAGTGACACACAAAATGGCAAATATGCAAGTTACAAAGTAAAACGTGGCAAATATGCAAATCCCCCCTTCAGCACCACACGAAGGCCCCATTGGTCATTGGCTTCGACGGCCCCACAGAACAGCCTCACATGGCGGCACCATCGTTCATTGGCTTCGACGACCCCACAGAACGACCTAATTTGTCATTGGCTGCACCAGCACACAATCAGGAAAAATGGGGCCCACAAGTCAGCGAGAGATGGATGGATGGTCCGACGTGTATGCTGGCCCCACCCGTCATCATGTAACATCCATGGTAGGACCTGCCCCAATGCGGTCCCACCGGTCAGAATGTAATGGTCAAGCCTTTGACCTGACGGCATCCCTTCTTCCGAGCGCCTGTGAGGGTTTTAGAATAGAGGGAGGGGAAAAAGTGAGGAAAATTTAAGCGGCTGGGGAAAACTGAGTACAACTAACGAACCAGGGGCACGAAAATAGAAATCCCAATATAATATACTAAAGGTTTTGAAGATTTTAAAGGAATAAAACCTTATAAATTTTATAAAATACCTATTTTGTAAATTATTTATAAAACAGTTCTTAAGTAAGAAATAATCACAATTCTATATAAAACCTTAAATATTTTAAGTCTAAGTACTAAAGTTCAAAACCATAATTAAGATTTAAAATAAAACTTAAATATAAACTATTCACTTTATAAAATTATTTTAGAACTTTAAATCCAATTTAAACCAACCTCGTTTAAACTAACATTATGCATCATTCATCTATATTGTGGGTGAATGATCTTTATCTCTTAACCACTCTTAACATAACTTCAAACCCTAATAAATTAATAAGATCATCTAACCATGCTCCCATTAATAAGTTGGATATGATTTTCATAATAGCAAATCAAATTTAAACTCATCATTCACTTAAATTGAACTCACACTCTTCAACATGCTTATTACAAAACTAAACACTTATTAAAATACTTTAAAACACATCATACCCTAAGTCTACTTATGTTTTAAAGTTAACTTTGGTCCACAAAGTTATAAATGCAATGTATAAAGCTTAATTGTATTTTTATAGTTAACTTTGGTTTGTTTCAATTAAGTCATAAGTCATCTCAAGTCCAGACTATTCGAGCAAACACAAACGACATCAATCACATTCCATTAACCATAAAGATTGGTTAAACTTATCAAAGAAACCTTTTCTTCAAAAGTTATTCGTTTTGCCACTTCAAACAACAACCTTATAATAAGTCCTATAACTCTTAATAACCTAACACATTAACTTCCATCATAATTACCAGATAGAAATTCACCTCAATCTTAGAGTATTACTATACTTCACTTGTATACTTTGCATGATAAACTCTTAAATGCTTTGTAGATATATTCGCTTGTAAACAAAACTTGAAGATAAACCAAATATTAAGGAAATCAACCCAAGATTAAAATTAACCACCATATTGGGTATTACCTCGGGGTTTTCCAAATTGCATTACATTACTTATGCATCACAACATATTGCTTCTTTAAACATTATTCCTTACCAGACCAATGATGCTATTTTCATATGTTGTGAGTGCATAATGCTTGCAATCACAAAAGGCAAGTTCACACTTGCTCATGTCCTTTGATTATTTTCTATCAAGTACTTGTAACTCAAATGTTGTCATCACATGCATTTCAAAAAGGTCAGAAAACACTATTTTCACAATAATATGATACTAAGTTATTTACCAAATGGTAATAACCTACTATTATAGTTCCAGTGGTAAAGGAACATAATACCTAGGAATTAACAACCAATGTCGCCAGTGATTCTAGTGTCGTATATAACGCGTTAACCATGAGATCTACAATGGATCTAGGGAAGTCAGCTGGATCTTCTCCCTTTTGTATGCTGACGAACAACTTTTATCGGAGCCGTGATCCTACATCTAGGCACGTGCAAGGGTGGGAACCGTCAATTCCCTGATATTAGATATCGACTTTTGCTCTCTTTAGGAATGTAAACCGGCGTAGTCGTTGTCCTGACCTAGCAAAAGGGTGAGCATACGGGGTCGCGGAGAAGGGCAGTGATTAGCTTGCATCTTAGGTTGGGCCTCAAAACAAGGAAGTTTGAATGAGGACATACTCCTGGCTGTGCAACAAAGCTTCAGGTCTCTTGTGGGTAAAGTAGTGCACCTCTGTAGAGTGTAAGAACTATGGCATGTTACTCCCTATTCTGGGAAGGAGCTACGAACGCTGCAAGAAAGGAACTCCACGAAAGTTACCTCGTAAACCTGTGAAGGCTGACGGACATAGCTTTTCTGAATAAAAGCAACCTTGGAAGAAATGTTTACGAAAACCTGCATAACCTACGACCTTTGGTATGTGGTTATAGTTAGTGCATCAAACAATCCGTTTTAGTGAACTTGCTGAGTACGCTCATACTCACCCGTACCTTATTAACCCTTACTAGATTCTAAAGCCAATGAAAATGACGTCAACACCAATCTATGCTCAAGGAATCGACATCAAAAGCCCAAGTTCTTAATTGAAGTCAATGAAGTCAAGGGATACATCAACTAAAGTGAAGACGAAGTTCCTGATTAGATAGGAGTACAATATCTAGCCTTAGAACCTACTTCTATAGAGCAATGCAATAGCCGCATTTGCAAGCTAGATAGTTTAGATGCTAGTCTATTAGGGAAGTGTTTATTTCTGGTTCATCTTTGTAAGAAGTTGATTTGTTCCTCTTTAACCTAGAATTCTCTCTGGATCTTTTGTAAAGAGTCGAGTTGTAACATATAGCCATGTCTTGGACCTGCTATGTTTATGGTCTACCACTCTGAGGGATGTAATACTAGTGGAACGGTGTTTCATTGGTGTTATGTCAACGACTATAGTGTACTACATCATGCAATGGTATGCTGGGTCATCGTAGCTGGTATCAGAGCATATGCTTTGACCTTAGGATTAAAACCCTTTTAGGAGATCTGTAGGTTGGATAGTGACTATAGGAAGCCATCTTATCTAAACCAATGTCGGACTACTGGTACCGGGTTGCTGGGCCCAGCAAGGGCGCCCCCTCGAGGGATCTCAAGAGATATGAGTCTCTGGAAGGGGAACGAAGCCTGGACTCCCCATGCACGCTCGGGGCTGTGGCGGTTGGGTGACGAGGCCTACCCAACGAAACCCCGAGAGGGGAACCTCGCCAGGCACCGACGCGGTTCACAAGACGATGCCCCAACGGTTGGTCAAAGTGGAGGCCGGCGCACCCAAATAATGGGTGGCATGAAGAGTTGGTGGGGTGACGCAAGACAGAGGCAGCTCCTGACACAGCCGTTTTGGTGCAAGCAGACCAAGCTGATGACATAAAGTGTGAGGGCGACCGACCCACCCTCTGGCAGCGCAGCCGTCCAAAGGTCGCAAGAAGATAAGGGATGGCCAAGATCATTGGCGGGAATGTGGTTGCCCTTCCCTCCCATGAACCGGGGGGAGAGGCCCGGCGCCGCCCTATATAAAAGGCCCTTCTCCTACCTTGCAAGGGATAGATCTGAGAGATCTAAAACCCTAGACTTTCTTCCACCATTGTAACCTCGTGAGTCAAGCGAGCAATACAACAAAGCAGGAGTAGGGGTATTACCTCCTCACGAGGGTCCCGAACCTGGGTAAAAAATCCCGTGTCTACTCTCTGTTGTGCGTCTGTGATGGCTCAAAATGTAGAGCTCGTTGGGAACCCCAAGAGGAAGGTATGATGAGCACATCATCAAGTTTTCCCTCAGTTATGAAACCAAGGTTATCGAACCAGTAGGAGCAAGGAAACAACTGCAAGGTGTTGCTAGCAACTTGGAATCATGCACAACACAACCACAGAACTTTGCTCCCAACTTATAGTGAGGTTGTCAATCTCACCGGTTTTGCTGAAAACAAAGGATTAAACGTATTGTGTGGAAGGTAGTAATTGTTTGTAGATAGTAAATAGTAAATAGTAACAGTAGAAGGTATAGCAATGGTAAAAACATGGACCAGGGTCCATAGTTCACTAGAGGTGATTCTCATTAAGATAGATAACATGTTGGGTGAAAAAATTACAGCGGGGCAATTGACAGATTCGAGAAAGCATACAATGCATATACTAGACATCTTGACTCCTATGAGATTTGATTGGGCATTACAACATTATACATAGAACGTAATCCAACCGCATCTATGACTAATAATCCACCTTCAGGTTATCATGCAAACCCCCTCCAGTATTAAGTTTTCAAGCATCAGATAATTGCATTAAGCAAAGTGTGTAAAGTTAAAATACGATTGCTCCATGGACAAAGGATTGATGTTTTCTCCCTAGTAGCAACAGCGCATCTACAACCATAGAGATTTCTGTCACTTCCCCAGATTACTAGAGGCATGAACCCACTATCGAGGATAAATACTCCCTCTTGGAGTTGCTAGCATCTACTCGGCCAAGATATCTACTAACAACGGAGAGCATGCAAGATCACAAATAACAAAGACATGATAGAATCAATAATCAATCTGAAATAGCATATTAATATCCATCGGATCCCCGCAAACACAACATGTATGATTACAAATAGATGATCTTGATCATGAACGGAGCTCACAAGATCTAGACATGGTAGCACAAAGGGGAAGAACCAACCATCTAGCTACTACATGGACCCGTAGTCCAAGGATGAACTACTCACGCATCACACCAGAGGCTTGCATGGTGATGAAGAAGGCCTCCAGGGTGAATTCTCCCCTCCGGCAGGGTGCCGGGAAGAGCTTCAGATCCCTCACGATCTAGCGATGGAGATGATGGCGGCTACAGACTCTTTCATGGATTTTTGATCGGGTACTTAGGTTTTTTGTCCCAGGAGGCTTTTATAGACGAAGGGGCAAGGTTGGTGGAGCACCAGGGGGCCCACACCCCCTGGTGGGGCGCCCCCCTAGGCCGCGCGGCCACCAAGTGTGGCCGCCCTGGTGCGCCACTTCGTCTCCCCTCCGAACTCCGTGTTGCTTTGGGTAAAATACTGACTTTCGATTTTGTCCCGTCCAATTCCGAGAATATTTCCTTACTAGCTTTTCTAAAACCAAAAACAGTAAAAAATAACTGGCGCTGTGGCATCTCGTTAATAGGTTACTCCCAGAAAATGTATAAAAATACCTCAAAGTGTGAACAAAACGTAAGAAAGTAGATACTAATCAAGCATGGAACATCAAAAATTATAGATACGTTTATGACGTATCAACATCCCCAAGCTTATCTCCTGCTCGTCCTCGAGTAGGTAAGTAATAAAAAAATATTTTTTGAGGTGACATGCACCATCATAGTTGTAAAGCATTGATAGTTGTGATCAAAGTACTCTAATCATGAACATAAAAGACAGAGTTCTAACAATAAGACATAACAACTATGTTGTAACATGAAAAAGGTACAAACAAAAGATTCATGAATAACAATGCATTAAAAGACATTTGTTTGTTTCACATATAGAAAACATAATAACAATGGTATTCAGCTTGTCCTTCATGATATAGCAAAACATAAATGCAGAGGACACCTTCAAAGTTCATAAGGGTGACTAGATACAAATAATTTAAGAACAAGCAATATCACAGTTATGAATCAATCAACAAGTTTGGAACAATGCACATTAAACTAAGAATGATCACTATGCTCTCTCAATTGGTGCATAAAGCTAGAAGATGGAGACTCAACATAAAAGTAAAAAAGAAAGGCCCTTCATAAGAGGAAAGCAGAGATTTCAAGTTTCATAAAGAGCTTCCAAAAATTATGGTACTTATTAGCTTTCAGCTCTCATTACCCCTATCATAAGCATCTTTTAGGTGATTAAGGTTAAATTGAACAAATATGAGGATATGCTTACAAGTTATAAGTCGAAAATCTCATGCTCCTTGCCTATGAGTCCCGGACCTCATGCTACTCAACTTTAGTCACAAGTAAGTTCTTGTCATTGTAAGTACATGTGTATCATGGAGAACCGCCAATGGGGTACCCCTTGCCCCATGATACAGGAGCTATCCCATATCAAAATGACAAGGCAACAGACAATGAGCATCTCAACGATCTTTTTATTTGCTATTTGCATAGGTTTTTATTGAGGATGCTTCACATAATGCTCACTATAGTTATGCTGCAAGTTTCCACCATGATTAGGCATGGCTTAGGCTAGCCGCCCAGGCGTTTCTCTAACACATATACAAACTCCATGAGCTTACAAGCTCCCCTTTTATTTCACACTGATGGGATCCATAAACAAAATAACATGATATCAACTGAATAATAAGTGCAATGTTGAAAACATTCCCCATGATAGCATGGTTCTGCTAATTCTCAACTTATAAAGTGCAAGCATATATGAAACATAGATGGATGCAATGATTCAAGTTTATTAAGTGCAAGAAAGTATAGTGTGACATCAAGTTCGTGAGAGCCTTAATCACTAATTTTCACATAATAAATTGGAAGGGTAGATAAAAGCATGAATATACTTGGAATGGTGTAACACACCATGCATAGGAATTTATAGTGGACTCTTTGGAATAACTTGGTTTTCTTGGGAGTTGGATGCATGAGTGGAACTCATACTTAGTACATGTGGAGGCTTAGCAAAAGACAAGGAGCGACCAACCAAGAGATCACTAATGGCCATAATCATGCAAAGCGACAAAACATTATTATTTTAAAGCATAAAGTGATATTACAAGTAAAAAAACTAAATGATCATAGAGTCTAAGGTGACTAATACATAGTCTAAACATGGTGTAAGCATGTGCCAAGTCAACCCAAATAAAGCATCGAAGGAGAATACCACAGTATTATGCTTTTGTATGCTAAAACAACGCATGATTCTTTCCAGGCACATTATGCAATTTCAATTGTTTGGAACAAGTCATGCTACAATAGTAATTACTAAGCATAAATTTAAAGCAATAGCAAACATGACATGATAAAGTCTAGGCCACAGTCAAAACAAAACTCCTTTTGTACCACTTATAAGCATGAACTTTCCTACTCTTTTCCAATCACCAATCAACTTATTTGAAATATCATATGAATGCAGGGGTCCATCAAATTTATTTAAGCAAACCAAACAAAAGAAAACTAAAAGAAAAAACAAAGACGCTCCAAGAAAAACACAATTGTACAAGAAACAATAAAAATAAAGTGTTTGGAAGAAAACCTGAGATTTTATTGATGAAGAAGGGGATGCCTTGGGCATCCCCAAGCTTTGACGCTTGTACTTCTTGAATATTTCTTAAGGTGACACGGGTGGCATCCCCAAGCTTGATCTTTTGTCCATACTTCATCTTATCACATTATTCTTCCCCAACACTTGAAAATTTTCCTTCATACAAAACTTCACACAATCCTCATTAGCAACATTAGTGTATGATGTCTACGCACTTCTATTCTTGTAGACAATTGTTGGGCCTCCAAGTGTAGAGGTTTGTAGAACAGCAGCAAGTTTCCCTTAAGTAGATTACCCAAGGTTTATCGAACTCAGGGAGGAAGTGGTCAAAGGTATCCCTCTCAAGCAACCCTGCAATCAAGATACAAGAAGTCTCTTGTGACCCCGACACATCCAATACACTTGTCAGGTGTATAGGTGCACTAGTTCGGCGAAGAGATAGTGAAATACAAGTGGTATGGATATAAGACAACGATGCCAGAAAATAGCTTGATGGCATGGAAAAGACTAAAGGAAAACTGAAATAAAGATGGAAGAAAGCAAACATGTAACAAATCTAGTTGCAAATGGTGCTTCAATGCTTAGAAACAAGGCCTAGGGATCATACTTTCACTAGTGAACACTCTCATATAAATATCTTCTCTTCATGATACTACTCTGAACTACTCTCCGGTTAGACACTCTAATCCATGGTAGGGCTATAACAGCACACCTCAAAGTTCGCTTTCCCCATGTAGATAACCCCACACTGTCACCTTGAGCTCTAGATGGTTCCAACAAACACCACAATTTCATAGAAACATCCAACTGCAAATATAACTCATAACAAGTAATTGTAATCTCTAGCCTAAGTGCCACCATGGTGTGCACGCTGCCACTTTCACACACATGGGGGGAGCAGAGATATATTAAAGCACTTGAGTAGCAAGGTAGATCTACTTGATTACAAAGCTCATGATCACAATATGATCATGCATGGAGAGAGAGATGAACACATAGCTACCGGTAGAACCCTTAGCCTCGAGGAAGAACTACTCCCTCATCATCATGGGAATCAGCAATGGCGATGGAGATGGTGGTGGAGAGCGATGGATATGGATCCGGGGGCACTTCCCCGTCTCAGCAGGGTGTCGGAATAGAGACTTTCTGTCCCCCAAATCTCCCCTTCGGTGGCGGCGGCGCTGTGGAACTTTTCGTGGCTGGAGGCTGGATTCTTTAGGGTTTTTGCATCGGAGGCTTCTTATAGGTGAAAGGGCGGTGTCAGAGGGTGGACCAGGGGCCCACACCACCTGGTGGCGGGGCCAGGGGGACCCGTGCCACCACATGGTGTGGCCAGCCCCTGGACCCTCTCCGTCTCGTCTTCTAGCTTCATGAGTCTTCCGGTAAAATACCGACTTTGGCTTTTGTCTGGTCCAATTCCGAGAATATTCATTTTCTGACTTTCTAGAACCACAAACAGCAGAAAACAGGCAACTGACACTTTGGCATCTTGTTAATAGGTTAGTCCCAGAAAGTGTATAAAAATACTCCAAAGTGTGGACAAAACATAAGAAAGTAGATATAAAATAAGCATGAAATATCAAAAATTATAGATACGTTAGCAACGTATCAACATCCCCAAGATTAATTCCTGCTCGTCCTTGAGTAGGTAAGTGATAAAAAAGAAAGAATAATTTTTGAGGTGACATGCACCATCATAATCTTGATCAAGGCATATTGATAATTGGGATCATAGTAATTTAACATGGCATGAAAGACATAGTTCTAACAATAAGACATATTAACTATGCATATAACATGAAAGGATACAAACAAAGATCATGAATAACAATTCATTGAAAGACGTTTGTTTGTTGCACATATAGAAAACATAGCACAGTGGCATTCAGCTTGTCCCTCATGGAGTAGCAAAAGATAAATGCATAGGACACCTTCAAAGTTCATAAGGGTGACTAGATACAAATAGTTTAAGAACAAGCAATATCAAAGTTATGAATCAATCAACAAGTCTTGGGACAATGCACATTAAACTAAGAATGGCCACTATGCTCTCTCAATAGGTGCATAAAGATAGAAGATGGAGACTCAACATAAAAGTAAAAGAAAGGCCTTCATAGAAGGAAGTAGGGATTCAAGTCTCAAAAAGAGATTCCAAAAATTATGGTACTTATTAGATTTCAGCTCTCATTGCCCCTATCATAAGCATCTTGAAGTGATTAAGGTTAAAGTGAACAAACTATGGAGTATATGCTTGACAAAGTATAAGTTGGCAATCTCATGTCCCTTGAATACGAGGGACGCTCCTCATGCTACTCAAGTTTAGTTACCGCTAAGTTCTTGTCATAGTAAGTATATGTGTATCATAGAGAACAGCCAACGGGGTACCCCTTGCCCGATGATACGGAAGAATCCCCATATCAAAATGACAAGGCAAGCAGACAATAAGCATCTTAGCATCTTCTTATTTACCACGGGAAAATGGTGCTTTTTTCTCTCTTTACTCTTTTCTCATCTTTTTTTTTATTTTTTCTCAATCTCTATCTCTTTTTTTTATAAGAAGAATGCTTCATAGATTGCTCATTATGGTTACGCTGCAGGTTTCCACCATGATTAGGCATGGATTAGACCAGCCGCCCAGGCGTTTCTCTAACACACATACATAACTCCATGGACTTACAAGCTCCCCTTTCATTTCACACCGACGACATCCATAAACAAAAGAGCATGATATCAACTGGGTACAATGTATAAGTGCAATGTTGAAAGCATTCCCCATGATAGCATGGTTCTGCTAATCCCCAACGTATAAGTGCAAGCATATACAACATAGATGACACAATGGTTCAAGTTTATTAGGGGTAAGAAAAGTAAAGTGTGCCATCAAGTTCGTGAGAGCTTTAATCACTAATTTTTACATAACAAGTTTAATTCGGAAAGTAGATAAAAACATGAATATACTTGGAATAACAAATGCTAATAGGTAGATATGGTGGACTCTTTGGAATAACTTGGTTTTATTTGGAGTTGGATGCATGAGTGGAACTCATACTTGCTATGGAGGCTAGCAAAAGACTGGGAGCGACCAACTAAGAGAGCAATAATGGCCATAATCATGCAAAGCGACAAAACATTATTAATTAAAGAATAAAGTGATATTACAAGTCGAAAACTAAATGATCATAGAGGCTATGGTGACTTGGTATAGTCTTAACATGGTGTGAGCATGCACCAAGTCAACCCAAATAAAGCATTTAAAGGAGAATACCACAATATTATGCTTTTAATATGCTAAAACAATGCATGATTCTTTCAAGACATATTAAGCAATCTCAATTGTTTATAACATGTCATGCTACAGCAAAATCACTAAGAATAAAGCCAAAACAATATCAATCATGACATGACAAAGCATAGGCCACAGTCAAAAACAAGCTCCTTTTTACCACTTAAGCATGAACTTTTCCTACTCTTTTCCAATCCAAACCAACTTATTTGAAAACTAATGTATGAATCAGGGGGTTCAACCAATTTATTCAAGCAAACTAAGCAAAAAAAAACAAAGACGCTCCAAGAACAACACAACAGTGCATGAAACAATAAAAACGAAGTGTCTAGAAAGACCTGAGATTTTTATTGATGAAGAAGGGGATGCCTTGGGCATCCCCAAGCTTTGACGCTTGTACCTCTTGAATATTTCTTGGGGTGACACGCGGTGGCATCCCCAAGCTTGAGCTTTTGTCCATTCTTCATCTCATTACATCATTCTTTCCCTACACCTGAAAATTTCCTTCATACAAAACTTCACACAATCTTCATTAGCAACATTAGTGCATTTAAAAGATAATAAACCTTTGGGGTTTAGTTTTAAAACAGAAAAACTTTCATTAAAAACACAATCTACTGTATCAATTCCCTCAAAAATCTCAATTCACCAAAAAGAACCCAAAAAGAAATCGATAAAGAGGCAAATGCAAATAATGGCAGAAATCTGTCAAAACAGACCAGCAGGTGAAAACCGATTTTTTCGAAGACCTTATGTTGCTCAAATCAAAAAGTGCTGAACTAACGAAAGTTGGATAACAACCTGGGGCAGAAGCACAACAAATTACAGGTCAAACCGACGTACATAGATTTCTCACAAATTTTTACAGCGAAGCACAAAAATCTGTTTCGGGACAGCAACTTTCCCAAGTCTTACTTCTCTCTCATTAGAGGTTACTCTTGGCACAAAAACCACACAAAAATGATAAGGAGAGGTTATTACTGAAGCAGTAACTTCCAAGACTCAACTAAAACTTTTGGGTTATCTCCCAATAAGTACTTTTCTTTAACGCCTTTAAGTTAGGCATGATAGTTTGAGAAGATGCTTACATAAGAAATATGAATTGATGTAAAAGAGAGCATCAAGAAGCAAATTCAAAACACATTTAAGTCTAACCCACTTACTATGCGTAGGAATCTTGTAAAGAAACAATTCATGAAAGCACAAAGCAACAAGCATAGGAAAGCAAAACAAGTGCAACTTCAAGACTTCCAACATAAAGAGGGGAAATTTAATATTGTTGAGACACATAAAACCATGTTTCCCTCTCTCATAATAACTTTAAGTAGCATCATGAATAAAATTAACAATATAACTATCACATAAAACATTCTTATCATGAGCCACATGCATATAATAATTATTACTCTCCAAATAAGCATAGTCATTCTTAATAATTATGGTGGGAGCAAATTCAACAAAATAGCTATCATTATTATTATCATCACCATAATCATCAAATATAGGAGGCATATTGTAATCATTAATTTTCTCCTCAATAGTAGGTGGACTGAAAATATCATATTCATCATTGTAATCTTCATATATTGGAGGTTTGGTATCATCATAAGCAATAGAATAGCTATCTTCCAAAGCTGGGGAACTAAAAAGATCATTTTCATAAAAACTAGCTTCCCCAAGCTTAGACTTTTCCATAGCATTAGCAATAATGGTGTCCAAAGATTTCATACTAACAACATTGCTATTAGCACGCAAATAAAATTTCCATAGGTGTTTTATTTTTCCTTCAAACACTTCATGTCCTAACTCAAGATAAATACTATAAACTCTCTAATTTTGTTGTTGTTTTCCAATAAGCCTAACTAGTGAAAACAAGAAACAAAAAGACAAAATTGCAGAATCTAAAGGAAATAACTTCGAGCACTCACACTGGAGGATGTGAGTACTTTTTACCTTACCTCCCTGGCAACGGCGCTAGAAAATAGCTTGATGTCTACGCACTTCTATTCGTGTAGACAGTTGTTGGGTGTCCAAGTGCAGAGGTTTGTAGAACAGCAGCAAGTTTCCCTTAAGTGGATTACCCAAGGTTTATCGAACTCAAGGAGGAAGTGGTCAAAGGTATCCCTCTCAAGCAACCCTGCAATCAAGATACAACAAGTCTCTTGTGTCCCCAACACACCCAATACACTTGTCAGGTGTATAGGTGCACTAGTTCGGCAAAGAGATAGTGAAATACAAGTGGTATGGATATAAGACAACGGTGCCAGAAAATAGCTTGATGGCATGGAAAAGACTAAAGGCAAACTGAAATAAAGATGGAAGCAAGCAAACATGTAACAAATCTAGTTGCAAACGGTGTTTCAATGCTTAGAACAGAAGGCCTAGGGATCATACTTTCACTAGTGAACACTCTCACATAAATATCTTCTCTTCATGATACTACTCTGAACTACTCTCCGGTTGGACACTCTAATCCATGGTAGGGCGATGTCAGAGGGTGGACCAGGGGCCCACACCACCTGGTGGCGCGGCTAGGGGGACCCGCGCCACCACATGGTGTGGCCACCCCCTGGCCCCTCTCCGTCTTGTCTTCTGGCTCCGTGAGTCTTCCGGTAAAATACCGACTTTGGCTTTTGTCCGGTCTAATTCTGAGAATATTTATTTTCTGACTTTCTGGAACCAAAAACAGCAGAAAATAGGAAATTGGCACTGTGGTATCTTGTTAATAGGTTAGTATCAGAAAGTGTATAAAAATACTCCAAAGTGTGGACAAAACATAAGAAAGTAGATACAAAAGAAGCATGGAATATCAAAAATTATAGATACGTTAGCAACGTATCAGTGTATTCAAGATAATTGGTCCTATGGTTTAGTTTCATCACGAGTAAAACTTCCTTAAGAACACAAGCTACTGTATCAATTTCTTCTAAAAGCTCAAGTGATCAAAGAGAACTCAAAGAGAAAGAGATTAAGAGGCAAATACAAATAATGGCAGAAATCTGTCAAAACAGACTAGCAGGTAAAAACCAATTTTTTCGAAGACCTTCTGTTGCTCAAATCGAAAAGTGCTGAACTAACTAAAGTTAGATAATAACCTTGGGCAGAAGCACAAAAATTACATCTCAATTCGACATACAGATATTTTTCACGAATTTCTATAGTGGAGCACAAAAATCGGTTTCGGGATAGCAACTTTCCGAAATCTTACTTCTCTCTCATTAGAGTTTATTCTTGGCAAAAAAAACACACAAAAAGGATAAGGAGAGGTTATTACAGAAGTAATAACTTCCAAGACTCACCAAAGAAAAACTTACTGACTAGAAATTTGGGTTATCTCCCAAAAAGCTCTTTCTTTATAGCCATTAAGATAGGCATGATAAATTTCAATGATGCTCACATAAGAGTATGATTTGAAGTAAAAGAGAGCATCAAGGAGCAAATATACAGATATTTAAGCCTAACCCACTTCCTATGCATAGGAATCTTATACGCAAATAAATTCACAAAGAACAAAGTGACATGCATAGGAAGATAAAATGAGAGTAACTTCAAAACTTTCAGCAAATATAGTGGTGTTTCAGTACCATGAAAACTTTTACAACCATATTTTCCTCTCTCATAGTAATTTTGAGTAGCCTCATGAATAAACTCAACAATATAACTATCACATAAAGCATGCTTTTCATCATCTATAAACACATAATTTTTATCAAGCTCAATAATCGTGGATTAAAACCTTCAAACCCACTTTTAACAATTTTATAACAAGATGACTGATCAATCTCATTTTCAATAGTAGTACAATTAATATTATCAACCAATATAGGACCATCATCTAGAGCTTTATTATAAACATTTTCAAAAGAATCCACAGGAACATAACATTCATCCTCCTTTGGTAAACATGGGGGATAATCAAATAATGTAAGGGGTAAAGAGTTATTCTCATTAGAAGGTAAGAATGGGTAGATTCATTCTTCCTCCTCTTAATCATCAGTCTCCTCCTCTTTTTCATCCAATGAGCTTCCAGTTTCAGCAATTTCTTCTTCCATAGGCTCCTGCAAGCCATTAGTCTCTTCCGTTGGTGGAGAGCATCTATTAAGATATTCAAGAATATAGCCAGTTTATTCCTTGTAATTATCAAAGCAAAATTTAAGTATATCATAAACCTCATATTTATAAGGTGCATCATCAGTATTTTTAAGCAAATAAGCAAGTTCAAATGCACCCTTCCAAGCAATAAATTCTTCAATTTGGTCCACATCATAAAAGTCAAAATTTCCCTTAACATAAGAAGATATGGTAACATCATCATTATACTCACATTGAAAAGGGAGGTGTTTATAACTCTTACAGCAACAAGATTTATCAAAGCAATAAGTTACATTATAAGTAGAGCACATGTTTCTAGCAATGGTATACAATTTATTAATTTGTTCCCATAAGTGTTTCCCATTTTGTGACAAGCGGTGTTCCTTATAATAATATTTTTGTTCTTCCGTGAACCCACCTTGCCAATAAGATTCAGTTTCAAAGAAACCAACCATTGATAGAAAGCATGATAAAGCAAGACAATAATAGACCAATGAAAATAATAGCTATAGTAGGGACTAATTTTTTTGTATTTTTGATAGAAAGAACAAGCAAACAAGGCAGAAATAAACTAAGCAAAACAAAAAACAAAGTAAAGAGATTGGTTGTGAGAGACTCCCCTTGTGAAGCTGTCCTTAACTCCCCAGCAACAGTGCCAGAAAAATTGCTTAATGGCTAAAAATGTAGAGCTCGTTGGGAACCCCAAGAGGAAGGTATGATGAGAAGAGCAGCAAGTTTTCCCTCAGTTATGAAACCAAGGTTATCAAACCAGTAGGAGCAAGGAAACAGCTGCAAGGTGTTGCTAGCAACTTGGGATCCTACACAACACAACCACATAACTTTGCTCCCAACTTACAGTGAGGTTGTCAATCTCACCGGTTTTGTTGAAAACAAAGGATTAAACGTATTGTGTGGAAGATAGTAATTGTTTGCAGATAGTAAACAATAAATAGTAACAGTAGAAGGTATAGCAATGGTAAAAACATGGACCGAGGTCCATAGTTCACTAGAGGTGATTCTCCTTAAGATAGATAACATTCTGGGTGAACAAATTACAGCGGGGCAATTGACAGATTCGAGAAAGCATACAATGCATATACTAGACATCTTGACTCCTATGAGATTTGATTGGGAATTACAACATTATACATGGAACGTAATCCAACTGCATCTATGACTAATAATCCACCTTCAGGTTATCATGCAAACCCCCTCCAGTATTAAGTTCCAAGCAATAGATAATTGCATTAAGCAAACTATGTAAAGTAAACAATATGATTGCCCCATGGACAAAGGATTGTTGTTTTCTCCCTAGTAACAACAGCACATCTACAACCTTAGAGATTTATGTCACTTCCCCAGATTACTAGAGGCATGAACCCACTATCAAGCATAAATACTCCCTATTGGAGTTGCAAGCATCTACTTGGCCAAGATAGTTAGAAACAACAGAGAGCATGCAAGATCACAAATAACATAGACATGATAGAATCAATAATCAATCTAAAATAGGATCTCAATATCCATCGGATCCCTGCAAACACAACATGTAAGATTACAAATAGATGATCTTGATCATGAACGGAGCTCACATGATCTAAACATCATAGCACAAAGGAGAATAACCAACCATCTAGCTACTACATGGACCCGTAGTCCAAGGATGAACTACTCACGCATTACACCGAAGGCATGCTTGGGTGATGAAGAAGGCCTCCAGGGTGATCTCTCCCCTCCGGCAGGGTGCCAGGAAGAGCTTCAGATCCCTCTCGGTCTAGGGATAGAGATGACGGCGGCTACAGACTCTTTCATGGAATTTTGATCGGGTACATAGGGTTTTCGTCGTAGGAGGCTTTTATAGGAAAAGGGGAAAGGTCGGTGGAGCACCAAGGGGCCCACACCCCCTGGTGGCATGCCCCCCAGGCCGCGGCGCCACCAGGTGTGGTCGCCCTGGTGCACCACTTCGTCTCCCCTCCGGACTCCGTGTTTCTTCGGGTAAAATACTGACTTTGGCTTTTGTCCCGTCCAATTCCAAGAATATTTCCTTACTAGCTTTTCTGAAACCAAAAACAGCAGAAAACAGGCAACTGGCACTGTGGCATCTCGTTAATAGGTTAGTCCCAAAAAATGTATAAAAATACCTCAAAGTGTGAACAAAACATAAGAAAGTAGATACTAATCAAGCATGGAACATCAAAAATTATAGATACGTTTATGACATAACAGTCCGCTTCACTGCCGTAGCCGTCGCCGAGTTCCTACGGAGTCACGTGTTCGGACCCCTCACAAACCCAGGGATCGTTGGACCATAGTTCCTTCACGGGACAAATCTCCAACATTTGGCACGCCAAGTAGGGGGCTGAGGAGCGACCCGAAGGACTTCAGACCCACGACAGCCGCTCCCGGTGGGAGCAAGCAGGGAGACTCAAGGGCTCGCATCGGACTACCCCCTACTCCCACGCCTTGCTTCGGGGCCGGCAGTGGACTCTGCCCACGTGCATCTGCAAGGAAGGGTGGGGAGTTCTCTTTGTCGAGAACTTCGCTGGCCTGAGCGACTCGCACCCCCTCACCTCGGAGACGGCTCGCATCATGGCGAGGGAGATTCTCTGCTACTCGCCCGTGGAGGACGCTAGGGAAGAGTGGCAGGCACGCCTCACGGCTTTGATGGATGTCACCTAGGACAACCCCGTGACTCGCGATGCACGACTGGGCGATGTAGCCTACGAATCGCCACCACCCTCTCCTCTCCGTGATAGACCCGGGGCCCGGAAGAGGAGAAGCCACCCGGTGTGGCAAACCCAGGGTATGCCCAAGCCCGAGCGAAAGTCACCCTCTCAGTGGAGGATGTGCGGGTGACTTTAGCTAGGCGGCCGGGGCCGGGAGGCCCGGACCCTCCAAGCCATCTCGACCGCAGGGCTGTAGAACCGAGTGAAGCTCACTGGCGGCATGGAGACCCGCAGCTCCAGCTATCCCATGCTTACCGAGCACCACCGCTGAGTGGTGTGGCCGCCCAAATTCAAGCTGGAGATGCCGCCCCAGTACGACGACATCACCAACCCCATGGAGTTCTTGCAGCGCTTCGCCACAGGCGTGGAAGCGGCCGGGGGATATGACCACGTCCTTGCCAACTGGTTTCTAATGGGCCTAGGGCCAAAGGCGTCTCCCTAGATCTAGAACCTCCCTGAGTGGTCCATCGGCTCGTGGTCCGAGCTCTGTGGCCTCTTCGTCGCAAAGTTTGGGGATGCAGACGAGTCTGCATACACGTGTGAGGACCTCCGAAAGGTGCGCCAATGACCTGGAGAGCCTCTATACAAGTATCTATAGCGGTTCGACCGGAGCCTCATCAAGGTTAGTAGGGCCACCGATGCGGAGGTCATCACGTCTTTCGCAAATGGTGTCTCTGATGCTCAGGTGCTCGACAAGGTCGGCCGCCGCGGGGAGAACCTATCCACGGTGGCTGACCACTGAAGGAAGAGGTCATGGATCTGTTTGACCACGGCGAAACCGGGCCTGCAGACCCCACCAAGAAGGACAAGACAAGCCCCGCCAGACCTTGAGAAAGGGCGGCAATCGGCGCCTCCTCATGAGAGAAGTAGACGACTCTACCAGCCCACACTTGTACTGTGCCTTCCATCAAAGGCAGGGTCATGATACGAACGAGTGCGTCAGGCTCAGAGAAGTAAGGGAAGAATATGACAACAAGAGGATGCACGAACATTGCATCAAGCACAATAGGCCCTGGTGCCTCGAGACCCCGGAGCCGTAGTCTCGGCAAGGTGCTCGGAGGCTGGGTGGGCAGCAGCGCCAGACAGCTCAACCCCACGGAGGAGCCCTGGGAGGTAGAGACACCCGCACCCTAGGAACAAACACCTCCACAGGCCTTGGCCCCTCAAGGTGATCCTTATATATCATTCCTCCTCTGCCAGGTGACACTTTTTGTGCCCCTCACCAGGGCATCCGGGAAGGGAGACAGTTGCAGCCGATGACAGTTTCTACCTATTTGTTTGGTTGATTTCTTCTGTTCTTCGGTTTTCTTCCTGCTCATGTGCTGGCTATGGCCCTGTATATCCACCATACGAGAGGGGGCTGGGATGGTGCCTACCACCCGATCGCCTCCATCATTGTCGGGACTGAAGGAGTGACCTTTGAACTTATGGACTAGCTCCGGAGATAAGTCACCTCACTCATAGGTCCCTGGCACTCGAGACCCTCGTATGATGTAACGAGATGGGGCAGCACTGGGAATGCGGCTCAGCCAGGGCATACATGGCCGTGGCTAGGACCGCCGCAACATGCGACACTTGTGATCTCCTCCTCGAGAGGATCACAGGGCAGCATGGGCCCTACGCTTCTCTCCTCGAGAGGCTTATGTGGTGGCTCGTGAGGCACTTCCCTTCGGCAGCCCAAAAATTTCTAGGACCTAAAGTGTCGAGCTCTAAACTTACGGCACGTATCTCGGCTGTAAGTTACCTCACCCATCGTTCCTGTCGGCTCACGAGGCACTTCCCTCTGGTGGCCTCAAATTGCTAGGGCCTAAAGTGTCGAGCTCTAAACTTACGGCCTGTTCATCAGCCGCAAGTTACCTCACCCACGGCCCCCATCGCAAGAAAAAGACCGCAAAGACGGCATGCCAGGCCTAGCCATTATGAGTTCCCAAGGGCCTAAAGTGTCGAGCTTTGAACTTGTGACCCGTTCCTCGGTCGCAAGTCACCTCACCCACGGTTCCTAACTAAAACAAACACATCCTCACTAATGACTGCAAGTGAACAGATCAATTGTAGCTAGTTTCGAAGTAAAGATATCGAACCCACATAGAGCTATTGGTAAAGGTCTTTATGCCCCTCGTTAGTATTTACCAAAGAATACTTGTAAGTTGTCTTTGATTCCAAGTAAAGGGTGTTTGAATTGTTTATGGTTGTTTGAAGAAAAAGTAATTAAAACAAATGAAAGAAACCAAGTAACAAGATTGTATGGAAGCGTGGTTGAACTCAATAGGGCTAAAACATTCTCGGGGATGTAGGATACACCACTAGCATGATACTATGATTATATGTAATCAAGATAACATACTTCTTATGTCATGATATGTGTCGAGAGAGCACCATAATAAGATGTTCACGACAAGGCTTGTAGGAAGCCATTTTGTTGAGCCAAGTGTGAGGTCACCTCTACATAACCACTGCAATGCCTGAGAGAAATAACCCATACAGGCCACCGCAATTAAGGGTTTCCCCATGGATATCGTAATTAGCTTAGGAAGTCCGTCTTGATCCCCCTTTGATCGTGCGGGTTATGAGCCAACGCGAATCTATCAAGGGGCACTCCGGGTACGCTTCCATGACACATCCAAAGGGTTTCTTCCTCCCTTTACTCCGAAGGCAAATGATATATGGTCGACTTCACATATCATCTAAAGAGAGAAATCAAACACAAGTCATAATTATATCATAGACAAACAAGTCATATGGACACAAGAATAGATCATCTTTATTACAAGTTCATAGTGGTGTTAGGGTTTCTCCATCTCCCCAAGAACAAAGAAACTACTAACTCATGGAAGCAATCAACAACATCATCATAATCACAATTGGATTTGGAATTACAAAGAGATATAATAGATGAAAGATAGGGTAATGGTGGTGATGAAGATGCAGCGGTTCATGGTGAAGGGGATGATGCGTTGTCCTCCAATGATCCACGAAGAAGCTAGGATTTTACCCCAGCCAAGTTCCTCCTTCAGATCCCTTTCGGATGTGGTGTTTTGTGGTTTCTGGTGGCTGTGAATGTCGGATCTCCCTCTCGTCTTTGCCAGGAGAAACTATTTGATGAGGCGGTCCCGATGGCGCCTGGTACGGGCGGGCTCCGCCCGTACCAGTGCTTGTTATCGGTGCTAATGCCTCCTCCTTGTTTGTTATTCTTCCAGGTATGAAGGTAAATTCATAAAATGGCTTTTATCACTTAGAAATATCATATAATTATAGAATATAGCAGCTCTAATTGATATGTTCATCTATGACTCCATGATTTGGGATCCTGTTGAAACAAGAACGAAATAGCGCGCGTAGGTGCAGTGAAAGACAAAAATCCCTAATCTATTTATGCAAAAACAAAAAGTAAAAATGCTTCAATTTTGGACGCATCAACTCCCCCAAGCTAGGTTTTTGCTCTTCCCCGAGCAAGATGGTGTCTTATGGACAAGATAATCATGTTCATGAGACACGAGACGTTAAAATAAATGAGGCAAAAATTGAAACAAGAATATATTATCGGATGTAAAGATACATCCGGGGTATTACCATACCCTTACACATTACATAACTTAGAGGCTTCCACACCCCTTTTCTAGTATTAATGAAATTATAAGAAGCTACTAGTGATTCAACATATCATATAATCACGGAGTGTAGAGATTTATAGCTCTAAGTTTCATAGTGAAGATTCATGATCATTTTCTTTTTCTTCTTCCTCTCTTTTATATGCTTGATTCTTTTGATAACTGTTTTCTTTTTCTTTTTCTACACTTGTATGTCTATATTTTTCCTTGCTCTCTTTTTCTCTTTTTCTTTTCAGCAAGCTATTTGATCATGCTCAATACTTCAATGGTTTTTGAAAACTCTTAATCATAATATGCTACCAGAATTCTTCTTCTCATAACTTAATCAATACTTCTAAAGGTGTGGAAGTCCCTAAAATTATGACAGCTGCACAAGTATCATAACACTCAACCTAGTTCAATCATCTAATATAATAATCATGAATCAAAACACAACTTCAATTATCATAAAGTCTCATAACTCAACGGATATAATTCTTCTCTTGAACAAAGGGAACTCTAAGTTGATGCAACTAATGCAAAATTACGAATTTAAACCTAACCATGCGTGCAGGAAAAGTAAACATGTTAAAACTGTAAGATAGATTACAAGGTTCTCACGGATCCCCCAAGCTTGGTGTCAAGCCGGGTCGATCAAATAACCCCTTGCGATTACTTACTCCTTTTTGGGAGTAAAGAAGTCACCTTCTTCCTCTTCTTCATTTGTCTTGAGGTTACAGGCTTGAGCAATACACGCGAATCACGCAGACATCTCTATGATGCCAACACATAATTCCTTGATTCTTTGTTTAAAGTTCTTCTATCATCTGCCATCTCCATAATGATCTTGGTGAGGAGTTGTACACTACCGTCGATGTCATCGACCTTCTTTTCGAGGTCTTTGCCCATCGTCCAGTAAGAGTCAACCCCTTCCCCAATGGTCTCAACAAAATTCTTAGAAATCTTTTCAAGGTTATTGATCTTCTCTCGAATCTAATCTCGGTCTCCCCTTTTCTTGGAAGAGGTTTACGGAGGTGATTTAAGAGAAGATCCATGAAGGTTATACCTGTAGGGGTTGAGCAGAGATTCTTATTTGTTCCTTCCTTTCTCCATGTGCCTGAGCATCTCCAATTTATGTGGAAACATATCTTCCCAATTAGGGAGTGGAACCACACATGGAAGCTCGCGGTTTGAGGAATGCAAAGTATCCCATTTGGATCCCTTCTTCTTGACTCGTCCTTCAGCGACGGGCTCCTTCTTGGCCCATATCTGCTTGATATGAAAAGGTTGTATGGACCTCGAGTAACCAAGTGAGATCCGAGGTTTCATTATAGAAGGATAGGGAAAAGATGTAGATCTAAAATCAGATGGAGAAGAGCGAGGAAGAAGAAAAAGTGCAGATTGGAAAGCAAAATCGGAAGTTTCAAGGGACCAGAGTTGGTCGCGGGCTATGGTACAGGCGGGCTTCGCCCGTACCGCGCTCCCGTACGGACTACTTGTCGACTTCAATTTTTTAACACAAGAATAAATTTATCACAAAGGAAATAGTACTGGTGACGACCACCGCTACGGGCGGATCAGCCCATACCGTCCGGTCATACCATATCACAAAAAATCGAAGCTGGTACTCCGAATAGTTAACGAATGTGGTAAGGGCGCGTCTGACCTTAAGGTCTGCCCGTACCAGGTCGAAAACCATTCAGAATGACCAGAAAAACCAGACGAGTTCAGAACGAAAAATAGAATCATCCAAAAAAGGTTTCAAAAACAGAACTTAAGTAATTTATACTTCATTACCTAGTCTTCTCTTGTTGTGTTCTTCCACTGGGATCATAGAGATTAATTCCACAATATTTACTTCGCCAAATCTATAATGCTTCAGTCGCTACCCATTAACAATCTAGGATGAAGAAGAGGGTGTAGTATTTTTCAGTCTCACCACTCCCGATGGATATGCTTCTTCAACATTGTATGGTCCTTCCCACCTAGATTTCAACTTTCCTGCGAAAATCTTAAGCCTAGAGTTGTAAAGTAAAACTTTATCTCTGGTTTTAAATTCCTTGCCTTCTAACTTTCTGTCATGCCATTTCTTAACTTTTTTTTAAATATTATAGCAATTTCATAAGCCTCATTCCTTAGTTCATCTAAAGCATGAATGTCTAAGAGTTTTTTTTTCACCTGTAGTTTTAAAATCAAAATTCATAGTTTTGATAGCCCACTGAGCCTTATGCTCGAGTTCTAGTGTAAGATGACAATTTTTACTGTAAACCATTTTGTATGGTGTCATTCCCATAGGGTTCTTGAATGTTGTGCGATATGCCCACAGTGCATCATTAAGCTTTAGAGACTAGTCTTTTCTTGACCCGTTCACCGTTTTCTGGAGTATGGTCTTGATTTCTCTGTTTGATAATTCCACTTGCCCACTGGTTTGAGGATGGTAAGGTGAAGCTACCCGATGGTCTACTCCATATTTTTGAAGTATCTTATCAAAAGTTCCTTTCATAAAATGAGTTCCACCGTTAGTAATCAAAAATCGAGGTACTCCAAACCTGGGGAAGATGATGTCCTTGACCATCTTGATAGAAGTGGCTGCATCTGCATGAGCTGTAGGTATAGCTTCAACCCATTTTGTAACATAATCAACAACAGCAAAAATATGGGTATAACCGTTAGAGGGAACAAATGGTCCCACAAATCCATTCCCCATACATCGAATGGCTCTATTACTAAGTTATATTTCATATTTATCTCTTGTATTTTTCCTATATTACTTATACGTTGACAGGCATCAAAATTTTAACATATTCATGAGAATATTTGACTAAGGTAGGCCAGTAGAAGCCTGGCTGTAAAACTTTGTCTGCGGTGCGATTACCAGCTGCCCACCATAGGGACTATCATGACAGGCTTTAAGGATGTATTTAATCTCACTCTCGAGCACACATTTCCAGATTATCCCGTCTAGACCATGTCTGTATAAGTATGGATGATCCCAAAAGTAATGTTTTAAATCATAGAAGGATTTCTTCCTTTGATTGTAATCCATTCCTTTTGGTAGAAACTTACCTACAAGGAAATTAGCACAATCTGCAAACCAGGGGTCGTGAGTTTCTACAATTGCAAGATATTCACTCGTCATAGATTCATTAATAGGAATAGGATCTTCCATGATTCCTTCCATTCATGACAAATGGTCAGCTACAGGGTTATCCTTTCCCCTCCTATCCACTATTTGTAAATTATACTCCTGAAGTAATAAGACACATTTGATTAGACGGGGTTTAGCATCCTTTTTAGCTAGAAGATGTCTTAGAGCTTGATGATCAGTATGAACTATTACTTTTGAGTTGATGATATAGTGTCTAAACTTATCACAAGCAAAAAACGACAAGGAATTATTTCTCAGATGTTGCATAGTGCCTTTGATCATCATTAAATACTCGACTAGCATATTGAATAACATTAAGGTTAGGGTCATCTCTTTGTCCTAAAACAACCCCAATAGCATAATCACTAGCATCACACATAATTTCGAATGGTTCGTACCAATTGGGTGCTTGAATAACCGGTGCGGAAATTAAAGCTTTCTTTAACTCTTCAAAAGAATCATGGCAATCTTTATCAAAAGCAAAAAGAATATCTTTATCTAGTGGATGAGTTAAAGGGGCGGCTATTTTAGCAAAATCTTTGATTAAGTGTTTCTAAAGTAATTAAGTTTGAACTATCGATATTAATATTTTTCTCAGAAATTTTATGCCCAAAAACTATACCTTCCCTTACCATGAAGCGGCAACTTTCCTAGTTTAGAACCATCTTGGTTTGTTTACACCTCTGCAAAAATCTATTAAGATTATATAGACATTGTTCAAATGTATATCCATAGACAACAAAGTTATCCATAAGAACTTCCATGGAACTCTCTAGAAAACTGTCAAAGATTTTTAAAACACACTCTTGAACAGTAGCAGCTACATTACACAATCCAAAAGGTATTAATCGATAAGCAGAGGTTCCATAGGGGCACATGAAAGTATTTTTTTTCTTGATCTTCAGGTTGGATAGCTATTTGAGAATAACCGGATTATCTGTCAAGAAAACAAAAGTAAGAATTAGCGGACATCCTATCCATAATATCGTTAATGAGGGGAAGTTGCTTATGCATTTTTAAGATTTCTTTATTCAACTTCCTAAAGTCAATACACATTCTATATCCTGCTATTGTTCTAGCTGGAATCAGTTCATCCTTATCATTATTAATTATTGTTATGCATCCGTCCTTAGGTATGCAATGAGTTAGACTCACCCATTTGCTATCTGAAATTGGATAGATAATACCACTGTGTAACATACAGATTACTTCCTTTCTCACTACCTCTTTCATTTTGGGATTTAATCTTTTTTGGTTATCAACAAATGGTTTAGTATCCTCAACCATGGGAATCTTGTGAGTTACTATGGTCGGATATATACCTTTTATGTCATTCAGAGTATATCCAAAAGTTTCTCGTTGTTTGACAAGTACTTTAACAACTTTGTGCTTTCATCTGGAGAGAGATTATTGTCAAAAATTACTGGACATTTACCTTCGTTGTCTAAGAATTCATACCTGAGCCCTGGAGAGAGAGAGGTTTTAGAACAATAGGAGGTGGATCCTCGTCACATTTTCTTTCAAGCTCTTCATATCCATCCCTGAGCCCTTGTTCATCCTCCGGTGTGGTGTTGAGGATTTCATCCAAATCTTCTGTTGCAGAGTCGTTGGCAAGAGAATCATCACTTGTCAAACTTCTCTCCAATTCAAATTGTGGGGTGCAAAAGTAGATTGCTGCCAATTCTTCAATAGTCTGCTCCTCCTTAATCTCGATTTTCTTCTCATAAGGTTGTCTCGTGAATTGGCTGTAGCTTATTTCTATAGTTTCTTCACCAAGATGTAAAGATAAAGCCTAATTTTGTTGTCAATATCAATATTCATAGAATTGTAAAAACGATTACCAAAGATAACCGGGCAACTAGAATTCAAAGGTATTTCGATAATATGAAAATCAACTGGATAAACAAAAGCCCCAATAGAGATGCGAACATTGCGAAGTATTCCGTGAGTAGGATGCAAAGTTCGATTAGAGAACATACAATTTTCTTCTGATGGCTCAAGGTAGGATTCATCATGGTGATCGCACAATTCTTTATAAATGGTATAAGGCATTATGTTTATAGAGGAACTTAAGTCACAGAACCCTACGTAAGTAATCCCTCCTAAACAAAAAGGAATTTTCTATTGACATTTATTCCTACTATCAAAATTTCCTCCTATCAATTCGGAGGATTCTTTACTTACCATTATAACCTCTTTCTTGAACAATTCAGGTTCCAAAAGTTCTTTTACTATCCCAATGTTTTCTTTAATGGCTCCTAAATTTCTAGTTAATTTTCCTATTCTTTTATTCCCTTCACCCCTACTATCCATTATCTTAGTAAGAATAGTTTCCTCTTCAGCTAACATTTTATTTTGCATTTTTGAGTATCTATCATTGCGGCTAGTTTTAGATAGTTTTTCTTCTATAGGTGGTGTATAGCGTTCCCAATCTTTTGGAATTTGCAAGTAGTCGGCATAGAATCTAATAATCTGAATGATCATGCGATGGTCAAGGTTAAAATTTCCAAGAAATTTTCTACCTTTCCAGAAGCTAGAAACCTCTTTAAACAATTATACTCTATGGAGTTTTCCTTTTTAAATTCTGCCTCACAACAGGCTTTCTCTATCCTATTCACCGTATCTAATAAATTCCACGCCCTCTCAATACTGAATTCGATGAATGACCCGTTGGTAAGGAAATCGAGTTCAATTATATTACCATCATCCAAACCTACGTAGAAGGTATGTATCACTAGCCAATGTGGGAAATTATGATGGGGGCAGCGGTCAAGCAAACCCCGAAATCTTGTATACCCCTCATGCAGGCTTTCTCCAGGTTTTCCTTTAAAATTTGTAATCATGCGTCTTGTGCCAAGAGTTTTTTTCCTAGGAAAGAAATCAACTAAAAATAGAGACGCTAGGCTCTCCCAGGAATTATTAATCTTTGCAAAACTCTGAATATACCAAGAACGAGCTTCATCAATGAGGGTTTGGGAAAAGATAGCAAACGAAACCTCATCCTCAGTTTGTATATTAAGATGGAAACTCTCACAAATATCTTAGAATAACCCTACATGCTCATACGGATCCTACGTACCATCTCCTACAAAAAAATTCATGCAAAAGATCTAAAAGCATGGGGTTAATATCATACCCTCTTGGGTTATTGGATTTTAAATATGTGTCCATGGGCGGACCGGAATTCCTCATAGCCTCAAGCTAAATTATATGTTGGTACTCGCCCATAATGTATCACCTGAAACTAATAAACAACTTTAGTAAAACAATGAGTAAAGTAAGTAACTAAGAATAAAGACCAAAAGCGCTTAGCTCCCCAGCAACGGCGCCAGAAACTAGCTTGATGACTGCAAGTACACAGATCAATTGCAGCTAGTTTCGAAGTAAAGATATCAAACCCACAAAGAGCTATTGGTAAAGGTCTTTATGCCCCTTGTTACTATTGACCAAAGAATACTTGTAAGTTGTCTTTGATTCCAAGTAAAGGGTGTTTGAATTGTTTATGGTTGTTTGCAGAAAAAGTAAGTAAAAAAATAAAATAAAACAAGTAACAAGATTGTATGGAAGAGTGGTTAAACTCAATAGGGCTGAAACATTCTCAGGGATATAGGATATACCACTAGCATGATACTATTATTATATGTAATGAAGATAACATACTTCTTATGTCATGATATGTGTGGAGAGAGCCCCATAATAAGATGTTCATGACAAGGCTCATAGGAAGCCACTTCGTTGAGCCAAGTGTGAGGTCACCTCTAAATAACTACTGCAATGCCTGAGAGCAATCACCCATACAGGCCACCGCAAATAAGGGTTTCCCCATAGATATCGTAATTAGCTTAGGGAGTCCCTCTTGATCCCCCTTTGACCGTGTGGGTTACGAGCCGTCGCCAATCTATCACGGGGCACTCTGGGTACACTTCCACAACATGTCCAAAGGGTTTCTTCCTCCCTTTAGTCCCGAAGGCAAATGATATATGGTCCACTTCACATATCATCTAAAGAGAGAAATCAAACACAAGTCATAATTATATCATAGACAAGAAAGTCATATGGACAAAAGAATATATCATCTCTATTACAAGTTCATAGTGGTGCTAGGATTTCTCCATCTCCCCAAGAACAAAGGAACTACTCACTCATGGAAGCAATCAACAACATCATCATAATCAAATGGATGAAATAAAGTCCATGTGTAGATCTAATGCAAACCACAATTGGATCTGGAATTACAAAGAGATGTAATAGATGAAAGATGGTGTAATGGTGGTGATGAAGATGCAGAAGTTGATGGTGAAGGGGATGAAGCATTGTCCTCCAATGATCCGCGAAGCAGCTAGGATTTTACCCCAGCCAAGTTCCTCCTTCAGATCCCTTTCGGATGTAGTGTTTTGTGGTTTCTTGTGGCTGTGAATGTCGGATGTCCCTCTCGTCTTCGCCATGATAAACTATCTGACGAGGTGGTCCCGATGGTGCCTGGTACGGGCGGATGGTACGGGTGGGCTCCGCCCGTACCAGTGGTTGTTATCGGTGCTGATGCCTCCTCCTTGTTTGTTATTCTTCTAGGTGCGAAGGTAAATTCATAAAATGGCTTTTATCACTTAGAAATATCATATAATTACACAATATGACAACTCTAATTGATATGTTTATCTATGACTCCATGATTTGGTATCCTGTTGAAACAAGAACGAAATAGCACGCGTAGGCGCAGTGAAATACAAAAATCCCTACTCTATTTATGCAAAAAAAGAGGTAAAAATGCTTCAATTTTGGACGCATCACTCACCTTGCAATGATGACACGCGAGGCCTAGTCATCCGCAGCCTGAGGTCCCATGGGCCTGAAGTGTCGCGCTCTGGACTTGTGACCCGTTCCTCTGTCTCAAGTCACCTTACCCACCTTTTCTAACTAAAATAAATGCATACTTTCCTTGTAGAAACATGTCATGGGACACCTGCCCCCTTGCCCGATAGGAAGCTTAAGGGTTCAGCGGGCGGAGCTCTGAACTTGCCACTCGATCATAGCCTCAAGTCACTTCGCCCGCAGGAACTGACACCCGTGCCTCGCCATAAGAATCTTTTACAGATGCCCCCGGCGCGCACGAATCCTCGGATACCCCCTCAGGAAATCTAGGACAAAGCCCCCTGACAACAAAATGGACAAGTACACGCCGCAAAATAAACATCAGGTTTGAAACACGGCTGCTATGCTGGTACATTACATATCACAGTCAAGAGGGCCTCTCAGGCCAACGGCTCGTCACTTCCTCCAGTGATAGGAGAGCCAGGCGGGGAACCTCCGCCTCCACCGTCAGAGGACTCAGCAGCCTAAGCATCCTCATCTTCTTTTATCAACCGAAAGATGGGAGAACTCATTGACGCGTTCCTCCACGAGCCGGTTGAACTGCGCAATCTTGCTAGGCGGGTTCCTCTCCGAGTGTGTCACCTCCTATAGGAGAACCCTCCAAGGGAAGTTGGCGTCATGCTGATAGAGGACGGAAAGAACATGGGTTGCCATGGCCCGCATCATCTTACGGCACTCGCCCAAGTGATAATCATGGTAAAGCTCGACCCTTCCCTCTAGCGCCACTATGATCCGGTCGAAGAGTGCTAGGAAAGCACCATCCGTGCTAGCATCGGCAAGGGGCACGATGTAGAAATCGGTCACCCCGAAATCTCATAGAGTGGCGACCGCATGTTGGGCAACTGCCCGGTACATCTTACACCTCTCCTTCTCCAGCACCTGGAGATCATGCTCCACCTGGTCGCGAAGGTTCCAACGCTTCTGGAGCTCCTGATGGGCGGATCTCAGCTCCTTTAGGGAACCCAGGTCGGCAAGAGCCTGGGCCAGCTGCTCCTATGCCGAACAAAGAGAAGCCTGCAGCTCCTCCCACTTTTCCACGAAGTGGGACTGCTGTAGTTTGGATTTCCCTTGCCATTCTGCCCAACAGGCCTGGCAAAGCTGAGAGAGCACCACCTCGTTGTCCTTCTTCATCTGCTCCCGCTTCGCGGTGACCTTGGCGTAGCACCGCTGTATGCGGTCGTTGATGTTCGTGCAGTAAAGATTGACATCAAGCGTGCGCTCCTCGAGCTTCCGCTGGGCCATCCCCAGTTGCGCCTCAAATGCCTCCAGACGGTCCTCTCCAGCTGAGCCTTGTCCTCATGAAGCTGGATGGCCTCCTCACAGAGGGCCACATCCCGCTCCCTCTGCGCGACTCTACGATGATCCTCTTCAACTTCCCGCTCGGGTAGGCGAGTGCACGGTCGTGCAAGGAGAAGTCCTGGGAGACACTGGCTGGGCTCTCGGGATAGACCTAAGGAGACGGAGCGCGACCCCTGACTGCCTCAGAGGCCGCCCCGACCTCGCGAGGGGAATCCGTGAGGTCCCGACCGCCCCAGGAGCCCGTAGCCTCGCTACAAGTCCCCCACTGCTCCTGGGCCTGCTCGAGAGCTGCCTACTCTAGGTAAAGGCTGCGCCATGCCCTAGCTAGGCGATGCTCCTCTGTGGCGATGTCAGTGAGGAACCGGTCAAGCCCGGAGCGGGCATCTGCGTTGATGCCTCGTAGATGCCCCAAACGGCTCGAGGAGCCATCCTCGGGTGGCGGCAAGGTCAGCACGCTTGGCCCCGCCACATCCGGAGCTCGAGGGTTGCCTCCTACGAAGCCCTGGTTGTCACGGGAGGGCGATGGGGTCGCAGCTTGCGCACCAACGGGATCATCGGGAAGGAGGTCCTCGCTGCCATCCACGACCACCTCAGAGTTAGGATAACCCTCGTCAGCCGGGTTGTCCCTCACCATAGCAGGTCCACGGGCAGGCGAGGAGGCAGAACCGCCCACAACACGCCCTCCCACTACTCCCGGGTTGACAGTCGCCACCTCTGTTTTCCTGTTCCCCCCGCGCCTACAATCAACATAATAAGTTGACGCCACGAGGAAAAAGGACAGGGGAAGCAGGGAAGCTTCACGGAGGGGGCCTACCTCTTTGCACTTCCCCCCGCCAAGGACCAGTTGGCCCTTCTCGTGCTAGGAGGAATGAAGGTGCTACCACCGCCCCGCTTGAGGCGCTTCTCGACCGCCAGCACGGGCACCGGAGTAGCTGATGCCTCAGACTCAACCTGTTTCCCGCGGACATCCCTGTCGGAAGGAACGTCACTGCAATGAATGCCCGCGACATCCTCCTCCTCTGAGGACGACATGCCGTTGATCGTACTCCCGTGTCGCGCGCATCAGGGCGGCACGGGGGCTTGATCTGGCCCTTCATCTTTGTCGTCCAGCTCTACCAAGTGGCACACCCCCTTGGCATCAAAGGTGGGGAGGCCCGCTCGCGTGACTCTCATGTCCCCCACCGAGTACAGGGGGTACGCGCCCTAGGGAAGCTCCGTCACTTTGTCCATGCCAAGAAGAAGCACCATGAGCGCGGACACGGTGTCCTCGGCGTGGCCCCCCTAGAGAGTCAGACCGTGCCACGATCAGGCGACACGGCCCACACAGGCCTTCTGTGCTCCTGAAGAGGGGCAATTTGTTGTCGCAGGAACTCCCTCACCACCATAGTGTCGGACAGTCCCTAGCCCATCAGGTGCACCACGCACCTTGTGGGGGCCAGTGACCCATAGAGGCAGTCGCCTTGCGAGCCTAGCCCAGATTCTCCACCGCTGCTCCTGCGGGAGCACGAAGCGGAGGCCAGGCCCGGCCGGTGTCCACCAGGACCCAGTTGCACCGGAATTCCGACGCCACGTCAAGGATGGAGATAGTTAGGAAATCTCCCTCCTCCCCGACAAAGAATCTGACGCTCCCAAGAATGTTCCCCTTGTTGGGTCCGCAGCATAGAAAACAAAAAATTTCCTACGGTGTGAACTACACGCCAAGATTTATCTACTAGGTACAAAGCAAACGGGTGGACATACATCCATAGAGAACTTACCCTCGAAGACAACGAGCTTTGTTAATGAGTAGGAACTCGTGGTTGATGTAGTTGTACACTTGTCGATCTCAAGATCGTGAGGAAGTCCGAGCGCCGCAACTCAGCAGACACGTTCAAGCCACCGGACAACCTCCACCTCCTCGCTCCAGCAATCCAGCGGAAGCAGCAACTCCTTTCAGACGAAATGCCACCGGGAACATGTATCTCTCTAATCCGAGACCATGGGGGAATAATTCTAGAGGGGGAGAGAGATCCTTCACAAGGAGGTGTGAGGATGAAGGAGGGAATGGGTGGCCTTTTATAGGAGGAGGGGGGTGCCCCCTCTCTCCATGGCCGGCGCATGGGGGGGTGACCCCTCACCTCCCCCATTCATGTGGTGGTAACTCCTCCACATTAAAATGCCTCTTCGCATTCCCTTTTAAAGTCTCCACTTAAAATGCATTAAGTTTCTCCAAATTTAATGCTCTCTCATTTAATAAAACTCTTTTATTAAATTTATTCAGAATTTTGTTAATTACTTTAATTAACAAACATTCACATATAGCCCCTTGTAATATTTCAATATCACATGCAGAACCACCTTCTACAATTTCACCCGAAACAATTTCCGGTTTCTATTGAAACAATTCCTGCGCTTTGCAATTCTTTCGTCTGAAACATATGTGCCCCAAAATGGTGTCTGGTAACTCTTAAGTGTGCCACCCTACGGTTCGCTAATAATGCAGACATGATCGAGACCCTTCTCTGATCAATAATCAGCAGCGGGACCTAGAGATCCGTACTGACTCCTACACATTCAACGATGACTCCTGTGATCGTGAGAACCTTTAACGCTTGTAACTAAATCCCTTTGTCTCTCGATATATTACATGTCCGAGATTCGATCATCGGTATCTCCATACCTAGTTTGATCTCGTTACCGATATGCACTCTTTTCTTGTTCCCGTGATATAACATTCTAGTGATCACATCACTTGCTTGCAAGCTATCATAATGTGTTATCACCGAGAGGGCCCAGAGTATATCTATCTGTCATCTGGATTGACAAATTCCACTCTTGATCCATGAGCCTCGACATAACACCTTCGTAGCACTGAACCCATCTTTATAGTCACCCTGTTACGGTGTGACGTTTGATGTTATCAAGATACTCTTTCGGTGTTAGAAATTAACATGATCTCATGGTCTAAGGATAAAGATTACTTCGTATGATGTTATAGAAATATAAACACAATGACTTGATCGTAATGCTATACTTCGGATGAATGTTTATCACATCATTCCACCAATGGTGTGACCTTGTTATTAACAACATCCAATGTCCATGATCAGGAAACCTTGATCATCTTGTTAATAAACAAGCTAGTCTACAAGAGAGGCATGACTAGGAACCCTTTTTGTTTATTAAACACACATGTATTGATGTTTCCTATCAATACAATTATAGCATGTAAAATAAACATCTATCATATACAAGGAATACATAATAACAACTTTATTATTGCCTCTCAGGGCATATTTCCTTCAGTCTCCCACTTTCACTAGAGACAATAATCTAGTTCACATAGTCATAAATCTAACACCCATGAAGTTCTGGTGTTGATCATGTTTTGCCCTAGGGAGTACTTTAGTCAACGGATCTGCTACATTCAGGTCCGTGTGCACTTTACAAATCCTTATATCTCCATCCTTGACATGCTTGCGGATGGAGTGAAACCGGCGCTTAATATGCTTGGAATTCTTGTGAGACCTTGGTTCCTTTCCGTTGGCTATGGCTCCATTGTTGTCACAATAGATCACCATCGGGTCCAGCGCACTGGGAACCACACCCAGTTCCGTAATGAACTCTTTCATCCAAACTGCTTCCTGCGCCGCTTCTGGAGCAGCAACATATTCCTCCTCCGTTGTTGATCCAGCCACCACAGGTTGTTTGGAGCTCCTCCAACTAACTGTTTCTCCGTTCAAGAGAAATACGTATCCGGATTGAGACTTAGAGTCATCCGGATCGGTGTCAAAGCTAGCATCGACATAACACTTAGCGACTAGATCTTCTTCACCTCCGTATACAAGAAACATATCCTTAGTTCTTCTCAAGTACTTAAGGATATTCTTGACCGCTATCCAGTGTTCCGAACCTGGATCAGATTGGTACCTACTAGTCAAACTAATAGCATGTGCCACATCCGGTCTTGTACATAGCATGGTGTGCATTATAGAGCCTATGGCTGAGGCATAGGGGATCTTATCCATTATCTCTCTTTCTTCCGCCGTAGCCGGACTTTGAGTCTTACTCAATGTCTTGCCTTGCAACATAGGTAAGAACCCCTTCTTACTTCCGTCCATATTAAACTTCTTTAATATCTTATCAAGGTATGTACTCTACGATAGCCCAATTAGGCGTCTTGATCTATCTCTATAGATTTTAATGCCTAATATATATGAAGCTTCACCAAGGTCCTTCATCGAAAATTTGCTGTTTAGATAACTTTTAACAATGTTTAAAAGATCTAAATCATTTCCAATCAATAATATGTCATCCACATATAATATCAGAAATGCCACATTGCTCTCACTCACTTTCTTGTAAATACAAGCCTCTCCATAAGTTTGGACAAATCCAAACTCTTTGATCACCTCATCAAAGCGGAGATTCCAACTTCGTGATGCTTGCTTCAGTCCATAGATGGATCGCTGAAGTTTGCACACCTTATTAGCATCCTTAGGATCGACAAAACCCTTAGGTTGTATCATATACAACTCTTCTTCAATCTTACCATTGAGGAACGTAGTTTTGACATCCATCTGCCATATTTCATAATCGAAATATGCAGCAATTGCTAACATAATCCTAACCGACTTAAGCATCGCTACGGGAGAGAATGTCTCATCGTAGTCAACTCCTTGAATTTGTCGAAACCCCTTTGCGACAAGTCGAGCCTTATAGATGGTCACATTACCATCAGCATCAGTTTTTCTTTTGAAAATCCATTTATTCTCAACGGCCTTTCGGTCGTGAGGTAAGTCCACCAAGTTCCAAACTTGGTTCTCGTACATGGATTCCATCTCAGAATTCATGGCTTCTAGCCATTTGTTGGAATCTAGGCTCATCATCGCTTCTTCATATGTCGAAGGGTCATCCATTTCATCAATCATGAAATTCATAACAGGATTGCCGTACAGTTCAGGAGCTGCACGTGTCCTGCTTGACCTGCGAGGTTCGGTAGTGTCCTCTTTCGGAGTTTCATGATCAATATCATTAGCTCTCTCTTCATTAGGTGAAGTCAACTCCGAAACAACTTCTGGAGCTGCGCTACTCGCCATTTCATGAAGAGAAGGTTCAATAACCTCTTCGAGTTCTACCTTCCGACTACTCACACCTTTCGCGAGAAACTCCTTCTCAAGAAAGGATCCATTCTTGGCAACAAAGGCCTTGCCCTCGGATCTATGATAGAAGGTATACCCAATCGTTTCCTTAGGGTATCCTATGAAGATGCATTTTTCCGCTTTGGGTTCGAGTTTATCCGGTTGAAGTTTCTTCACATAAACATCGCATCCCAAACTTTAAGAAATGAGAGCTTAGGTTTGTTTCCAAACCATAATTCATACGGTGTCTTTTCAACGGATTTAGATGGTGCCCTATTTAAAGTGAATGTAGCGGTTTCCAGTGCATAACCCCAAAATGACAGTGGCAAGTCAGTCAGAGACATCATAGATCAAACCATATCCAATAAAGTACGATTACGACGTTCTGACACACCATTAGGTTGTGGTGTTCCGGCAGGCGTGAGTTGTGCAACTATTCCACAGTCTTTCATATGTGCGCTAAAATCATAACTAAGATACTCTCCTCCATGGTCGGACCGCAGAAATTTGATCTTTCTGTTACGATGATTTTTCACTTCATTTTGAAATTCTTTGAACTTTTCAAAAGTTTCAGACTTGTGTTTCATCAAATAGATATACCCATATCTACTCAAATCATCCGTGAAAGTAACAAAATAACGATTTCCACCTCGCGCCGACATACTCATTGGTCCACACACATCAGTATGTATGATTTCCAATAGATCTGTCGCCCGTTCCATTGAACTGGAAAACGGCGTTCTAGTCATCTTGCCCATAAGGCATGGCTCACATGTATCAAATGATTCAAAATCAAGTTATTCCAAAAGTCCATCAGAATGAGGTTTCTTCATGCGTTTAACGCCAATATGACCTAGACGGCAGTGCCACATATATGTAGATATATCATCATCAAGTTTAATCCTTTTAGCATCAACATTATGAATATGCGTAATACTACTATCGAGATCCAACAGAAATAAACCATTCAACATAGGTGCATGACCATAAAAGATATTATTCATATAAATCGAACAACCATTGTTTTTAGACTTAAATGAATAACCACTTTGCATCAAACACGATCCGGATATAATGTTCATGCTCAGTGCAGGCACCAAATAACAATTATTTAGGTTTATAACTAATCTCGGTGGCATATGGAGAGGCAGCGTTCCGACGGCGATCACATCAACTCTTGATCCATTGCTGACCCGCATCGAGACCTCATCCCTTGCTAGTTGTCGCTTGTTCCGCAGCCCCTAAACTGAGTTACATATATTAGCAACCGATCCCGTATCAAATACCAGGTGCTACTGCGAGTACTAGTCAAGTACACATCAATAACATGTATATCACATATACCTTTGTTTGCCTTGCCGGACTTCTTGTCCGCCAAATACTTGGGGCAGTTCAGCTTCCAATGGTCAGTCCCCTTGCAATAGTAGCACTCGGTGTCAGACTTAGGGCCAGCTCGGGGTTTCTTTTCAGGCGTGGCAACAGACTTGCCACCCTTCTTTCCCTTGTGCTTGCCTTTCTTGTCCTTCTTGAAACCGGTGGTCCTATTGATCATCAACACTTGATGTTCTTTCCTAATCTCCACTTCTGCAGTCTTAAGCATTGACAGAAGCTCGGGAAGAGACTTCTTCATGCCCTGCATATTATAGTTCATCACGAAGCTATTGTAGCTAGGTGGCAGAGATTGGAGAACACGATGTATGCCTAAGTCAATGGGAATCGTTATTCCCAAGGACACAAGCTTATCGGCGTACCCAGACATTTTGAGTACGTGCTCACTAACGGAGCTGTTTTCCTCCATCATGCAGCTAAAGAACTTTTTTGTAGCATTATAACTCTCTACGGCAGCATGGGTATCGAAAATCATTTTTAATTCTCCCATGGTATCAAAGGCATTGCCATTTTCGAAACGCTTTCGAAGTTCTGGCTCTAGCCCATACAGTATGCCGCAATGAACTAAGTTGTGGTCCTCCTGACGAGTTATATAGACGTTCTTTTCCTCGTCAGGGGCATCAGGAGCTGGTGGGGGGCCTAACTGCGCATCTAGCACATATTGCTTTTGTGCAGCAGTGAGGAGAATCCTCAAATTCATAGCCCAGTTTGTGAAGTTGCTACCATTCGCAGCAAGTTTCTCTTTCTCCATGAACACATTGAAATTAAAAGCAGGTGGTGCCATCTACAACAGAATTTGTAAAGTATATTTAGACTAAGTTTATGATAGATTGAGTTCAACTAATCCAAATTACTAATGAACTCCCACTCAAAAATGACATCCCTCGTGTCCTTTTGGTGATTACATGAACCAAATCCACTACACCAAGTCCGATCATCACGTGAGTCGGTGTAGCTTCAAAGGCGAGCATCTATATGGGCATCATATCAACTATATGACTCATGCTTAACCTTTCGGTCTGTGTTCCGAGGCCATGTCTGCACATGCTAGGCTCGTCAAGTAAGAACCTTAGTATTTGCATGTGTAAAACTGTCTTACACCCGTTGTATGAAAGCGTAGAGTTGAAAACACCCGATCATCACGTGATGCCTCAAACATGATCCACAAAACGGTGCATACTTAAGGAAGAACACATTTTATCTTGATATCTAAATGAGGGATCATCTTATAATGCTACCAAACGTGCCAAACTAGCAATATAAGATGCTAACATCTAATGTGTGAAGTGAGGTGATATGGTCCATGCATTTGATCTCTATCATTTGCATCGTGGTATGATCTCTATCATTCCTTTGTGTGTAAGCCCAAGGTCTATGGAACTTACACGTTAAGTGAGTTGTAAGAGTATCTATTATACATCTACTTACAACAATACCATATCAAAACACTAGCCCAGCAACGATCTAAACTAGACGCCTCTAATTTATCAATTGCAAGTTTTACGTGGCTTAGGGCTTTCGGATATAGAACCTGTCTAACCTACGAACATGAACCACAACGAGGATAACCAAGTTATTAGCAACTCGTTGTAAATCTGATATTGACTATAGTAGGAGATACAGACACCCGCCAGCCACTTATGCAAAACAAGTTGCATGTCAGTCGTGGAACCGGTCTCATGTACGATGACATGTAAGGTTGGTCCGGGCCGCTTCATCCCACTATGCCACCAATATCCAAAGTACATAAAAGATGCAATATCATGATCATCATCGCCCACATATAAACATATGTGTACTACCCGTGCAAAGCACCTACGCATAGATCAGGCTCTGATACCACTGTTGGGTCCGTAGCATAGAAAACAAAAATTTTCCTATGGTGTGAACTACACGCCAAGATCTATCTACTAGGTACAAAGCAAACGGGTGGACATACATCCATAGAGAACTTACCCTCGAAGACAACGAGCTTTGTTAACGAGTAGGAACTCATGGTTGATGTAGTCGTACACTTGCCGATCTCAAGATCATGAGGAAGTCCGAGCGCCGCAACTCAGCAGCACATCCGCACTCGCACACACGTTCAAGCCACCGGACAACCTCCACCTCCTCGCTCCAGCGATCCAGCAGAAGCAGCAACTCCTTCTAGACAAAATGCCACCGGGAACATGTATCTCGCTAATCCGAGACCATGGGGCAATAATTCTAGAGGGGGAGAGAGATCCTTCACAAGGAGGTGTGAGGATGAAGGAGGGAATGGGTGGCCTTTTATAGGAGGAGGGGGTGCCCCCTCTCTCCATGGCCGGCGCATGGGGGGGTGACCCCTCACCTCCCCCATTCATGTGGTGGTAACTCCTCCACATTAAAATGCCTCTTCACATTCCCTTTTAAAGTCTCCACTTTAAATGCATTAAGTTTCTCCAAATTTAATGCTCTCTCATTTAATAAAACTCTATTATTAAATTTATTCAGAATTTTGTTAGTTACTCTAATTAACAAACATTCACATATATCCCCTTGTAATATTTCAATATCACATGCAGAACCACCTTCTGCAATTTCACCCGAAACAATTTCCGGTTTCTATTGAAACAATTCCCGCGCTTTGCAATTCTTTCCTCTGAAACATATGTGCCCCAAAATGGTGTCCGGTAACTCTTAAGTGTGCCACCCTACGGTTCGCGAATAATGCAGACATGATCGAGACCCTTCTTCGATCAATAATCAGCAGCGGGACCTGGAGATCCGTACTGACTCCTACACATTCAACGATGACTCCTGTGATCATGAGAACCTTTAGCGCTTGTAACTAAATCCCTTTGTCTCTTGATATATTACATGTCCGAGATTCGATCATCGGTATCTCCATACCTAGTTTGATCTCGTTACCGACATGCACTCTTTTCTCGTTCCCGTGATATAACATTCTAGTGATCACATCACTTGCTTGCAAGCTATCCTAATGTGTTATCACCGAGAGGGCCCAGAGTATATCTATCCGTCATCTGGATTGAAAAATTCCACTCTTGATCCATGAACCTGTTACGGTGTGACGTTTGATGTTATCAAGATACTCTTCCGGTGTTAGCAATTAACATGATCTCATGGTCTAAGGATAAAGATTACTTCGTATGATGTTATAGCAATATAAACACAATGACTTGATCGTAATGCTATACTTCGGATGAATGTTCATCACATCATTCCACCAATGGTGTGACCTTGTTATTAACAACATCCAATGTCCATGATCAGGAAACCTTGATCATCTTGTTAATCAACAAGCTAGTCTATAAGAGAGGCATGACTAGGAACCCTTTTTGTTTATTAAACACACATGTATTGACGTTTCCTATCAATACAATTGTAGCATGTAAAATAAACATCTATCATATATAAGGAATACATAATAACAACTTTATTATTGCCTCTCAGGGCATATTTCCTTCACCCCTGTGCGAGGACGCGAAGGCTGAAGAAGTGCCAGAACAGTGCCAAATACGGCTCCACCCCGACAAAGGCCTCGCACCAGAACACGAAAGCGGACAAGAGGGTCACGCTCCGCGGGTGAAGGTGAAGAAGGTGTATGCAGTAGTGATCCAAGACATCCATAAGGAAGGGGATAACGGTGGAATAAGGCCGGCGGCGGTGGAGTGGGTGAAAACGGGGGCTGCGGTGGCGACCCACCCGCCTCCCCCAACACCGGCGCACCACACATGGGATGTGCCCCACTCACTCGAATCGGAGGCCATCAGCTTGTGAACCTTCTCTAGCCCCTCCTTATTGAGGATCGCCGCCGGCGAGAGCAACCCCACGATCGGTGAGGGAAGGCCCGATGCGGTGGAAGCAGAGCGCGCTCTCTTGAGTGCCATTGCGCAAGCGTGGAGGAAGAAGGAACACCGTCACATGGATCTCTATCGGTTTAGTAGTGAAGGAAGGAGGAAGCTAGTGAGTCCCTCAGAGATTTGGGGTTTCTTTGGGTAGCTCCGCCCCAAGGCTAATTAGAGAAGCGACGGTTCCTGTACCCAGCGTACACCGCCTCCCGCATTGGTACGTGGGGACTGCGGGCGGCCACTTCGAAGATCGTGCAACAACGCGACTAATCAGAGGGCCTGGCTCTAGTTGGTCCCTTGACTTCCTCATCTTGCAGTAGGAGCGTGCAAGTCAAGTGGCCGGGGGATACTATCGGACTACTGGTACCGGGGGTACCCTGTCCCACCAGGTTACCGAGCCTAGCAAGGGCGCCCTCTCAAGGGCTCTCAAGAGGTACGATTCTCCCGAAGGGGAACGACGCCTGGACTCCCCACGCATGCTCTAGGCTGTGGCGGTTGGGTGATGAGTCCTACCTAGCGAAACCTCGAGAGGGGAACCTCGCCAGGCCTAGGCGTAATTCACGAGATGACGCCCCAACGGTTGGTCAAAATGGAGACCGGCGCACCCGAAGAAAGTGTGGCACGCAGAGTTGGTGGGGTGATGCAAGATAGAGGCAGCTCCTGACACAACCGTTTTGGTGCAAGGAGACCAAGCTAACGACATAAAGTGCGAGGGAGACCGACCCACCCTTTGGCGCCGCAGCTATCCCGCGGTCGCAACAATACAAGGCATGGCCAAGATTATTCGCAGGAATGTGGTGACCCTTCCTGTCCATGAACCGGGGGAAGAGGCCTGGTGCCACCCTATATAAAGAGCCCTTCGCCTACCTTGCAAGGGACGAATCCGAGAGATCTGAAACTCTAGACTTTCTTCCACCATTGTAACCTCGCTAGGCAAGCGAGCAATACAACAAAGTAGGAGTAGGGCCTTTACCTCCTCATGGGGGTCCCGAACCTGGGTAAAAAAACCCGTGTCTACTCTCGGCCGTGCGTCCGCTTCACCGCCGTAGTTGTCGCCGAGTTCCTCCGGAGTCACGTGTCCGGCCCCCTCACGAACCCAGGGATTGTTGGACTCTAGTTCCTTCAGGGGAAAAATCTCCGACAACCAAGACTTGTGATGGGTATCCACCTGAGGATAATCTTGTCACACTTAAGTTGAATGCTTTACTCACCTTTCTTAGGAGTAGTTATCCATCATTTATTGGTGTACTGCTATTTCTGAGAAGGTATATCACCATTTAGATGTCGTAAGTGAGTTAAAAGATCGAAGTAGATTATAACTAAGATTAGGATATCATATGTAGTAGAATTCTAATATTAGTGGGTAACACTATACCACGTAATGAAGACAATTGGAACATGTATTGATATAATGGGAAGTACTCATATGGCATTCACTTCAGAATTCTACGCGATGGAGTGGAATTTTGTTAAAAATCAACCATAGTAATATAATAAGAAGAGTCACCATGATGAGATTAGTTCTTAAATCATGAGGAAGAGGTAAATCATAACAAGATCATGGCGAGATTAGCTCCGAAACCATGATGTAGGTATAAAAATGACAAGAGCATAGTAAATAATATTGAAGTAGAAGTAAGTAAAGAAAAGTGTAGGACCATGATAGAAGTAATAAATGTTATAAATCTCCATCAATCTTTGGTTTAAGGTAGTTAACGGATTTTGTGTAGCTATCTAGAAATATTATGTGAGGATAGTTTACAATAGAATAGAAAATTGGTAGTCTTTAGTAGTCCCGATAGAATAGAAAATTGGTAGTCTTTAGTAGTCCCAAAAAAAGAGTAAGAGGTGAGTCAAAACCAAATTAAGACCACTTTGCTCAAAATTATCCAATTGCAATTGAACAATTTAGATAAATGCTGAGACAAAGTATAGTTTGAACCCTAAGTGCTAAATATCATGATTTAAACCTATACTAGGAGGTGTCATATATTACACAACTAAACCTGAATTCTAGATATATTTTATTCAACTACTAGCAAAGTGCCCATGCATTGCAACGGCTCTAAAATAAATAAATAATAAATAATACTACACACTCATGAGTCATGACCCTGGAAATTCACCACCGAACAACGATGTTCAATCAAGAAACATTCACAAACCTGACAATGCTATGGATTCCGGTCACCACCGGAATGCTACAGTACAGACCACCACGGATGTACCCAACCCCCAACTATCGACCCTTGTTCTACCGTCCAAGAATTCTTCAGCTTCCGTCTCAAGTAGTAATGGACATGCATCGATTTCCATAAGGGACCGGATAAATCCCATCTCTTGATTTTCTTTAGGCTATATATCTTCTTCTTCATTTACCCCGACCGAGCTTGATCAACCACCGGGCACGAAGCACCGGCCAGTGACGTTGTCGCCCTTAGGCTTGCCTTCCTTCAGCTCTCCACCTTTGGTCGCCCTGGCATGGGAAGAGGCTAGCGAATATAGTCGCCTTAACCTGTGTTGAATAAGTTTCAGTTTTGTCAGTTAAGTGTCTAAGTGTCGATAGATTCAGTTTCGTCAGAGTTTTCTTCGTTGTGTTGGTCTGGACGATGACGCGTTCTGTGCGCTCACGTCCTAGTCTTTAGTAAAGCCGTGCGCTCGATCCAAATCGTGGGATGGCACGACTTAGTCAGGATCGTGGCGATCGCCACGGCTAAGCTTTGTATTCCTGCAGAATAAAAGGAAGAGATAGACCAGAAAAGCAGTAGGTTGAGCACTGCACAAAAAAAAACCCTGTGTCCATCTTCTTCCTCCTCTAGCTCGATTGTGTGCGTGTAGGGCTAGAGCTGACAAGTGGTATCAGAGCCACGTTGGTGAATGCCGAAGGGAGGGATACCGAAGGACGGAGGTGACCCGTCCAAGAAGCCCGTCGAGGAGGCGGCTGCGGACGCGGGCAAGCTCCAGCTCGGATCGCCACCGGCGGCATCGACGCAGCGCGCGCTCGCCGCTCCGTGCTCAGGGCGCGACATGGCCAGCGGCTCGGGAACGACGTGGCCCGTGCTCACCAGGACCAACTACAACTCGTGGTCCCTCATGAAGGTGATCCTGCAAGTTCAACACCTGTGGGATGCGATCGAGAGCGGGACCGAGGACTACGACGATGATCGGTCGGCCATGGAGGCGATCCTCCGCGCGGTGCCGCCGGAGATGATCCCCATGCTCGCCGTCAAGAAGACGACAAAGGAGGCCTGGGACGCGATCGCGACGATCCGCGTCGGCGCCGAGCGGGTGCGCGAGTCCAAGGCGCAAAACCTGCGCAAGGAGTACGAGGCGATCCGTTTCAAGCCCGGTGAGACTGTCGATGAATTTGGCATGCGCTTGCAGGAGCTGGTTCATCAGATGGAGGTCCTCGGTGATCCGGTGGATGACAAGAAGGTCATCCTCAAATACCTGCGCGTCGTGCCAAAACAATTCAAGCAGATGGCGCGCTCCATTGAGGGCCTGCTCGACCTCTCAAAGATGTCGATCGAGGAACTCACCGGGCGCCTCAAGGTCTGCGAGGAAGACGACAAGGACGAGCCCGTAGGCGCCACCAACGGCAGCCAACTGCTGCTCACGGAGGAGCAGTGGCGCGCGCGTATGAAGGAGGACGGCTCGTCGGGGAGTGGCGGCGGTGGCAGAAACCGCCGCGACAAAGCACGCGGCCACGATGGCGCGCGCGACAAGCCGCGGGGCGGCAACGGCGGTGCTGCCCGCAGCGACAAGTGTCGTTATTGCGGAAAGCTCGGGCACTGGGCCCGAGACTGCCGTAAGAAAAAGCGCGAAGAGGCTCACTTCGTCAAGGAAGGGGACGATGACGAGCTTGCGGCGCTTCTCGCGGCACAGCTGAACGTCACCGGCAATGCACCGGAGCTGGACGACGGCCTCGTGTTCCTGAACGAGGAGCGGGCAAACGTGCGGATCGGCGACGAGACGGAGCCGATCGACGTACCTTGGTACCTCGACAGCGGCGCCTCAAATCACATGACGGGCAGCCGCGACGCTTTGGCCGACCTGGACACCAAGATCGTCGGCACCGTGCGACTCGGCGACAACTCCATCGTCCACATCCGCGGGCGCGGCACGGTGGTGATCACGTTGCGCGGTGACGAGCACCGCGCCCTGACTGACGTGTATTATATTCCCAGGCTTAAGACAAGCATCGTCAATCTGGGGCAGCTCGATGAGAATGGCTGCCCCTCCTTGATCCGCGGCGGCTTCATGTCAGTGTGGGATCGGAGGAATTGTCTGCTCGCGAAGGTGCCACGATCGCCAAATCGTCTCTACAAGATCAAGCTGCAGATCGTACAGCCGGCGTGCCTGTCTGCGCGTCATGGCGACACGGACTGGACCTGGCACGAGCGCCTCGGACACCAGAACTTCGGGGCCCTCCGCACCATGTCTCGCAGCGGCATGGTTCGAGGCCTGCTAGAGATTGGGCACGTCGACCAGCTGTGCGACACGTGCTTGGCAGGGAAGCAGAAGCGCGCGACCTTTCCTCAAGTGGCGAAGTTCCGAACGACGACGCCCCTCGAGCTCATCCACGCTGATCTCTGTGGGCCTATCTCGCCGGCGACTCCGGGCGGGAAGCGCTACTTCCTCCTCATGGTGGACGACTACAGCCGCTACATGTGGCTAGTGCTGCTCTCCACCAAGGACGAAGCAGAAGCGGCGATCAGGCGCGTCAAGGCTGCAGCAGAGGTCCAGAGCGGGTGCGTGCTGCGCACGCTGCGCACCGATCGGGGAGGGGAATTCACCTCCCGCTCTTTCGACGAGTTCTGCGCCGACAATGGCGTCCAGCTCCACCTCACCGCTCCGTACACACCGCAGCACAATGGCGTCGTCGAGCGGCGAATCAGACGGTGGTGGCCACCGCCAGGAGCATGCTCAAGGGGAGAGGTGTTCCCAGCATGTTTTGGGGGGAGGCAGTGACGACGTCGGTCTATCTGCTGAACCGCTCCATCACGCGCGCGGTGGACGGCAAAACTCTGTACGAGCTGTGGCACGGGACACCACCGAGCCTGCACCACCTGCGTGTCTTCGGATGCGTCGTCCACGTCAAAACAGCGCGTCCACACCTCAAGAAGCTGGAGGACAGGAGCACGAAGATGGTCCTGCTTGGCTACGAGCCAGGCACCAAGGCGTGGAGGGTGTTCGACCCGCTGTCGAAGCGGGTTCACGTGACCAGAGACGCCATCTTCGATGAGGCAGCATCGTGGAACTGGGAGGATGGAGGCGTGGAGTCACTGAATGGAGATTTCGACATCGCGTACACGCCAGCGTCCAAGGTCCTGCGTGGCTCTGCGAGTGCGTCAGAGAACGCACCGGCCGCGCGCGGCGAAGCTTCAGATCAGGCCGCGCACAGGGAGGCGTCACCTGCCACACCGCCACCGATGGGGACCCCTACTGCGCCCACATCCGCTGGGCCGTCTCCACCACAACGTGCAGGGGTGGAGTTCGTCACGCCAGCGACCGCTAACACTCCGACCGCGGAGGACCGCGACACTCCTGTGCGCAGGTACAGAACTGTGGCGAACATTGACGAGGAGCTCGAGCAGGACCTGCTCCTTGTAGAAGGAGAGGATCCTGGAACGCTCGCAGAGGCCCAGTCTGAGGCAGGATGGCGAGCGGCCATGGCTGAGGAGATGGCCTCAATCAAGGAGAATGACACGTGGGAGCTTTGCGACCTCCCCGTCGGCCACCGTCCCATCAGCCTCAAGTGGGTCTACAAACTTAAGAAGAACCCTGCAGGAGAGGTGGTGCGGCACAAGGCGAGGCTCGTGGCAAAGGGCTACGCGCAGCGCGCCGGCATAGACTTCGACCAGGTCTTCGCACCGGTGGCGCGTTTGGACTCCGTGCGTGTCCTTCTCGCCGTTGCTGCGCACCACAGCTGGGAGGTGCACCACCTCGATGTGAAGAGCGCGTTTCTGAACGGCGATCTGACGGAGGAGGTGTATGTGTCCCAGCCACCTGGCTTCGTTATCGACGGCATGGAGGGCAAGGTGTTGCGCCTGAAGAAGGCGCTCTATGGGCTCCGCCAAGCACCACGGGCGTGGAACGCCAAGCTCGACAACACGCTTCGGTCGCTGGGGTTCACCCGGAGTCCCTCGGAACACGCCGTGTACGCTCGCGGTGAAGCCAGCTCGCGCCTGATGGGAGGCGTGTACGTCGACGACCTGATCGTCACCGGCGGCAGCACACTGGAGATCGCCAAGTTCAAGCGGGAGATGACGGACAGGTTCAAGATGAGTGATCTGGGCCTTCTTGCTTATTACCTTGGCATCGAGGTGACTCAGCGGAGTGGCAAGATCACGCTTTGCCAATCTACATACGCCGCCAAGCTCCTGGAGAAGGCCGGCATGATGGACTGCATCGCGTCGCAGGTGCCCATGGAGCCACGCCTGAAGCTCAGCAAGGCAAGCTCGAACCCGCCGGTGGACGTGACGCTCTATCGCTCCATCGTCAGGAGCCTCCGCTATCTGGTTCACAGCAGGCCGGACATCGCTTTCGCTATGGGCTATGTTAGCCGCTTCATGGAGAAGCCAACGACGAACCATTTGAGTGCCGTCAAGTTTCTCCTCCGCTACATTGCCGGCACCAAGAACTTCGGGTGCGTCCTTCGTAGCAGCAGCGAGTAGCTCGAGCTCGTGGGCTACAGCGACTCCGATCATGCCGGTGACCTAGATGATCGCAAGAGCACGACGGGCAGTCTCTTCTTCATAAATGGTTGTCCAGTGACATGGCAATCTGTCAAGCAGCATGCAGTTGCTCTGTCATCATGCGAAGCTGAGTACATGGCCGCCACTGCCACGGCGTGTCAAGCTGCCTGGCTTCGACGTCTCCTCGGCGAGCTGCTGAACAAGGAGGAGGAGACTGTGAAGCTCTACATCGACAACCAGAGCGCCATTCAGCTGATCAAGAACCCGGTGTATCATGAACGCAGCAAGCACATCGACACGCGATTTCACTACATCCGGGAGTGCGTTGAGGACGGCAAGGTCGCCGTCGAGCACATCGGCACCACCAACCAGCTTGCCGATATTCTCACCAAGTCCCTCGGGAGAATTCAGTTCTAGGACCTGCGTGCAAGGATCGGTATCATCGACATCACCAAGGACTGAAACTTAGAGGGAGATTTGTTGAATAAGTTTCAGTTTCGTCAGTTAAGTGTCTAGGTGTCGATAGGTCCAGTTTCGTCAGAGTTTTCTTCGTTGTGTTGGTCTGGATGATGACGCGTTCTGTGCGCTCACGTCCTAGTCTTTAGGAAAGTCGTGCGCTCGATCCAAGTCGTGGGATGGCATGACTTAGTCGGGATCGTGGCGATCGCCACTGCCAAGCTTTGTATTCCTGCAGAATAAAAGGAAGAGATAGACGAGAAAAGCAGCAGGTTGAGCGCTGCACAAAAAAAAACAACCCTATGTTCATCTTCTTCCTCCTCTAGCTCGATCGTGTGCGTGTAGGGGTAGAGCTGACAACCTGCCGTGCCTCGGCAACGACCCCAATTGAAGGTCATGGCCCCAATTGAAGGTCGAATCAGCAAGCAAGCAACCGAAGGACGAAGCCCACGATTGGTAGGGATTCTAAAACGGACTCCACACCGCATATCCGGGGATTTCCGGTCCGGCCACCATGGTCTGCATTGCGGTCAAGCCTCGACATCGACCCTCCGCCGCCGGCATGCATCCCCGATGCTCCTGAGTGGGACGCCTCCCCATCCCCTCATGGGACACCCTAGTTGCTCTCTTCCGTCTGGTGGTCTTTTCCCGCAACTTCCATGTACTGGTCTGGTGTGCGTATGCATGGCCGGGAGGCAGCGCGATGGCGCAGTAGCGGAGGCGGAGGAAGGGGCTGTCGGCCGCCAAGCCGGATGCTCGGCGGGGGCAGCGGCGTGGGGCAGGTGGGGGAGCGCTGGTGTGACCTCCTGGTCGGCGGGGGAAGCTGCGCCACCGGCTAGGAACCTAGCTGCGCAAAGGGATGGCACATTGGTGTCATGGGGAACGGGCGCGTCGTGGGGATAAGGGGGTTTCTCCCCGTGCGCCTGCCTGCTTCCCGTGAGAGAAGGAGAAGGGGATCGATGGGAGTGAGCTGGCGCCGGGATGTTTCCGATTGAATTTACAGTGGTAGCATGGGTAATATCTTGGAACAATCGCGGGGAAAATAGCCATTGAACCGGTAGACGGAAAATAAGGGTGACAAACTACGTGAATCTTTTTAATCAGGGACGGAGCTGGAACTCGAGTCACCCTGATGCCCCATTTTATTAGGCATAATTTTTTTAACCAACGGTCTACTGAGACTGTATAAAAGTACGGTTTGTTTCTTCTAAGTACATAATAGGACATAGTAAGTGACAATTGATAGTACAAAGAAACACGTACTAACAAAAAACAAAATTCTTACTATATAGATGGAAGAAAAGACAAAGCTACTTGCAAAAGATGTCTTCCATTTTCGAATTCCAAAATACATCATCAAGAAAGAATGCTCAATAGCCTGCAAAATAAAATAAGTAGCTTCAGTTTTCAAGTGGAATAGTTAAATGACTACAATTACAGTACTCAAGTAGCTAATGTTTCACAATACCTTTTTTAGTACAATCGATTTTTCAAAGCCATGAAATACTTAACCACTTGATCATTGTCACTTTCTTCATCTCTTCTTTCTTCACATAACAAATAACATCATCACTCAAGCTTTCATCATTGAGGCGATTGCGCAAAAATGTTTTTACTAGTTTCATGGTTGAAAAGCACCTCTCAACTGTAGCAGTGGCAACAGGCAACACAATCACTAGTTTCAACAATCGATAAAATAGAGGATACATAATGTGCCTCCTTGTCTCCACCATTTTTTTTGAAAGCTCAATGATTGTTGATATGTTAGAAAAATTATCATCTGTGTGTACATCAGCAATATAGAGGCATAGATCCTTATCAAGATCCCTCGGCTCTATAGAATCAAAATCTTGAGGATATAGTTTATCCAAATTTATCAAACTCTCCAAATCAAAGTCACGAAAAGAGTCTCTTGGACTCAAAGACATTGACCAAAAAAGCAAATTGGATGATGTCTCACTGAATCGACCATCAAGCTCTTGAACTAGCCAATCAAAAACATCATTAAAGCAATCCACTTGATAGTGATGTTTGTTGGTAATTCCAGTTACATGTCTTCTCTTTTTTGGATTAACATAGGCCTTCCATATCGAACTCTTCAATATCGTGTTTCTCACAAAAACCATGAACTTCAACTAGCAGGGATTCCCATCCATGTTCTCTAAGTTCATTCAAAACAGTTCTAGTTGACTTCACACATTTCATGGCATTTACTATGTCTTGATCCTTCCGCTGCAGTGCTAATGACAGTGTGTTTGTAGTTGTAAGAATTGTCAACATGAGATGCAAATAGAACACAAAGTCAAAGGACTGAAAGTACACTAAGAGACCATTTGCTAAGTCTATTTGTTCTATCGGTGTCTTCTTCTCCCACATATTCTAGAACTTTAATAACTGATCGAAAGAGGTAAACTAAAATTTTAAGTGTTTTGGCATGAGAACCCCAACGAGTGTCTCCTGGTCTTTGAAGGCATTGCTCTTGATTTAGCCCTGTACCAGTTGTAAGTTGCCCACATCCTAAAGCTTTGCTCATTTCTTCAAGATTGATATCTCTAATCATATCCCTTCGCTTGTTAGATCCACCCACTACATTTAACAATGTAGCAATCATACTAAAGAAATTACTAACTTCTTTATTGTAACACCCTCAAATCGGCCCTATGCAGGTTTTAGCCCATTCCGCCAAACCCGCATAGAAACGATTCAAGGACGCCCACCAGGCACTTTCGTGCGGGTGGAAAACAAAGTAATAACATTACACAACAGTCCTCGATGGGACCCACAGAACAGATATATATACAACAGCGACTCAGTCAGTCAAGAATACAGATATACAATACAAAGATCCAAATCACCTTGAAAACGATAGTGCGTCCGACTACGGACAAGATGCAAATGGGGCTAAGAGCCCTGAAGAATAACCAATAGCGTCGATAACCCTGCCCAGGCCAAGCCGGAAGGGTAACCCTGCTAACGACGTTGATCTCAAACCTACTAAAACAAAAGGGGTGCCGACAAAGGGCAAGGAAAAAGAGGAGCGTCAGTACTGAGGCCAGTACATGGCGAGGCTAGAATTCGGCGGATCTCGCCTACATAGGTATGGTGGGTTGAAGCGGTAGCGCAGCGGCACTAAACAACCTATAGAGACTCGATACAACTGGCGGTTATCAGAGAGGGATAAGTAATACCTAAACGGAACCAACCTGAAGCTAACACCAAACAAACCCATCCTGGTATTTCCCCCTCGAGACCAAACGAGGAAGTCGGACCGAGGAACTCACATAGTTGGCAATTTTACTCATTTCGTTATAGTTACAGCAATTACTAAGCAGGTACAGATAGCATGAGTCATCCTGATAGCATAAGTAGTGGGCAGTTTTAATCACCATTCCATTGTAGTTGGAACATTTACTAATCAGATATAATTGTCTTGAGGAATCCCAAACCCAACAGTTGTTTACACTTTTATCACATTCCATTGGAGTTGCAATACTTACTAGGCAGGTATATCAGAACACGATACGACCAAGATCCACCAGTTGTTGGCATTTTTAATATCCATTCCGTTATAATTGAGCTGATTACTAGTCACATATTAAGTCAAATTTATAGCACTACTTTAGTTATGCTTGTCTATGATCGAGATACTGTGCTCCAAGTCGTCCATAACCGTGGACACGGCTTTCAGAAAGTTTTACCCTGCAGGGGTGCACAAATAGCAACACACACTCGATCAACCTCAGAAAAACCAACTCAAAACCCAACGAGGGATTCACGACAAAGCGATCACAGGATTCAAAAATAGTTTAGGGGGCCACCCCACTAAGCTACCCGCAACGAAGTTGGCCGGCTCTGGAACGGACCCAGGGTTTGCGTCAATGGCTGTAAACGACTAGGAACCCGAAAGTGTGACTGGGCTTGTCGATACCGCGAAAACACTCCGCATCCAAAACAGTACAGGTGCTCCACGCACAATCTTAAATAAAGCAGTAAAGCATGGCATAAGTACAGGATAGTAATAAAGCCCCAAACTACTTTGTGGCCCCAAGAAATAGAAATGAATCAACCTCTGGCTTAGGGGGGTCCACGGCCTCCCGGATGTGGATAGTGTGAAAAATCAAGGAACAAGTATCAAGTACTCGGGGTCCTACGGGACACAAGTGAGCGTGGAAGAACCAAATAACATCTATTGCCCACCGATGCCTCTGCATTAGTTATATCTAGCATTTTAATAGTTGTATTTAAAGTCATGATCAGCTCCACCATTAAGCATCTCCACCATTAAGCATCTGCCAACCTTCCAACAACTGTGGTACTTGACAACACGAGATCGCACCTGAGCAAGCCACGACGACTCGCAAGGCCAGCTATCTACCAAACACAGGTAATAGGAGGTGTCCAAGGCAATATAGAGGCTGCACGGGATATAACTGGTGCACGGAAACTAAAGCATCGCGACACGGATAGCAATAGATCAACAGGAGGAAATAAAGACTATAAACGCAAAATAGGTAGGAGGGGAAGAGATGCTCGCCTGGGAAACACTGCCGGAGATTTATATCCGAAGAACTTGTTGATACTCACATCCACTGATCGGTCTAATCCGCGAAGAAGCAAACACTAGGAGAAACACCGGATGCAATATTTAGTACTATGGCAGAAGAATCGGCATGATTATGATATGATGCAGATGCGGTGCAATTAGGCAATATTAGGCGGAACCGGGGTCCCGACAATTAATTAATAGGTTCGAGTTATTTAACAACCCTGCAAATTAAATGTTGTATTAACAGGGCGAATCATGGCATCGGTTTGCTACACAAATTTAAATGTAGTCCGGAATAAGACAAAGGTATCCCGCATATAGACTCCATATTTAATTATGAGGTGAATCGGCATAATGCCCCCAAACCATAAACAAGTATGCATGCATGAACAATTTAATATGCGACAGTTGATAATGTCATATTATAAAAATAGGGTCTTAGGGTCACACATCTGGGTTCGGCAGATCTTGGTTCCGGGGTTCGGGGCTCGACAGGGTTCGACGGGAAGGCAATGTTCGGTTCGATGAGATCGATCTTTGGAGGTTGTCGAAGGACTTGGTTCGGCGTCGGCGGCTCATCGGATTCGCCCTGGTCGGGGTCGATCTTGTCGTCATGAAGATCTTGTCGGGTCCGCGCCATCGAGTCGGTCTTGGCGTCCAGGGTGAAGAACTTGGCGTCCTCGAGGAAGTACTTGGCGTATCCGGGATGGAGAACTTGGCATCATCGGGTCCGGGTCTTGGCGTTCGGTCCTCGGGCATCGGTGTCGATCTTGGGGTTCCAGGGCGAAGATCTTGGAATCCATGACGAGGTCCTTGGTGAAACGTGAAGAAGATCTTTGTATTCGGTGGTCTTCGGGTTCCTCGATTTTTCGCCCTTGGGTCCACGAAGGAGGTCTCGGTCTCGGTCAAAGACGCCGATGTAGGTCTGAGCGGTGCACGAAGTGCATGTCGAACTTGTTTACCGAACGCCTACAGCAGCACCGCATGGCTAACACATCTTTTGCCGTGCAACTTCACACTACAACAAAATATTGATAACAACAACAAAGAGGACCGGCATCGGTTGCTTGAGACGCTGATGTCGGTGACGGACGGACTTGGGGTAACGGTCATGGAGGAGGGTGTCACCGGCGAGGACAGCGGGAAGATCAAGGACGCAGCGCCGTGAGACGCGGGCGGCAGCACGGGGGCATGCGGGACGACCGAAAACGCAGAGGGCGAGGCGGCGGAGAAAGGCGGTGGCGAGCTTGATGCAGAGAAGAGGGAAGGCCGCGGCGACGGCTGACGACGGGCTGCGCGGAGGCGGAGGCGCGCTGCTGGCGGCGAGGTCGGGTCGGGGGCCTCCCGTGGCGGCGGTGGTTACGGGAGATCCCGTCCGGGACGGGGTCGGTGGTGAAGACGGAGGGGAGGGGCGGCGCTGCGGGGCAGAGGCCATGGTGGAGGGCGGCGGCGGCCGTCGGACCGGACTTCAGTGGCGCTGGGCGCGGTTCGACGGTGGGGCCTGGCCAACGAGGAGGACCTATGCGAGGTGGCGGCGGCCGTCGAGGTGGTGGAGGCTGGCGAGGCGGGGCCCACGGCTACGCGGAGCTCGGCGGCAGGGACGACGGCGAGGTGGCCGAGGCGGTAGCGGACGGGGATCTGCCAACGGCCGGCGAGGAGGGGAGAGAAGCGGGGCGCAGGGCGCGTCGGTGGAGGAAGAGGGAGGAGGAAGCGGGGCGCGTCGGGGATGGCCTCTCTAGCAGTGGGGCCTGGTGCGAGAATCGAGGCGGCAGGAGGGGTTGGGGCACGTGCCCAGGAGGGCTGCGGTCGGTGTGGGGGTTGGTGGGGTGGTGGAGATGGGGAGTGGACCAGATGGCGACGTGGGGCTGCTGGTGGGCTGGTGGGGTGAGGTGGCAGCGGTTGAATGGATGGAGAAAGGGACCAGGCTGATGTGGCACCATGGGATAGGTTGGGGTGAGGTGGAGGGGGCTGGGTAGATTAGGTTTAGGTAGAAAAAGGGTTTGGGGGGATCTGGGGTAGATAGGATTTTATCTGGAGGTGGCCGGCTGGGCTTTCGGGCCTGGCTGGCTGCCGCCCAAAAAATAATTTAAATATATCATTTATTAAAAACGAGGCTTTTGCAAACCGTTGATAGACAAAACAAAATATTCCGGACAAGACCGGTGTTTTTGATTTGAATTAAAGACGGGGTATTTAGAAAACCAAAACTGGACTTTTTGAAAATAGTTTTATGCAATCAAATGCAAGATGACATGACGATGCTCAAATGCAAGGTGGCATGATGACATGAGCATGCGGTCATGATGATGCAATGCACAAAAACAACGTGATTTTCTAGTAGTGGTTTTTGCGGGGCGCCGCATTTATGCTTTCTAACCATAGCCACAACAACTAACTGAAGCTGGTGAGCGAACCAATGGACATAATAAGCCATGTTATTTTCTCTCATTATGTAACACCCTCAAATCGGCCCTATGCAAGTTTTAGCCTTTTCCGGCAAACCCGCATAGAAACGATTCAAGGACGCCCACCAGGCACTTTCGTGCGGGTGGAAAACAAAGTAATAACATTACACAACAGTCCTCGATGGGACCCATAAAATAGATATATACATCAACGACTCCATGAGTCAAGAATACAGATATATAATACAAAGATCCAAATCACCTTGGAAACGATAGAGTGTCCGACTACGGACAAGATGCAAATGGGGCTAAGAGCCCTGAAGAATAACCAATGGCGTCCATAACCCTGCCCAGGCCAAGCCGGAAGGGTAACCCTGCTAAAGACGTCGAACTTAAACCTGCTAAAACAAAAGGGGTGCCGATAAAGGGCAAAGGAAAAATAGGAGCGTCGGTAATGAGGCCAGTACACGGCGAGGCTAGAATTCGGCGGCTCTCGCCTACATAGGTATGGTGGGCTGAAGCGGCAGCGCAGCGGCACTAAACAACCTAAAGAGACTCGGTATCACTAGCGGCTACTAGAGAGGGTAAGAAAGACCTATTCGGATCCTACCTGAAGCTAACACCAAATAAACCCATCCTGGTATTTCCCCCTCGAGACCAAACGATGAAGTTAAGCCGAGGAAACTCACACGGTTGGCAGTTTTATTTAATCTTTCCATTATAGTTGCAGCACTTACTAATCAGATATAGATAGCATGAGACATCCTTAAGCATAAGTAGTGGGCCGTTTTAATTACCTTCCCGTTGTAGTTCGAACATTTACTAGTCAGATATAATTGTCCGGAGGAATCCCAAAACCCAGCAGTTGTTGACACTTTTATCACATTCCATTGGAGTTGCAATACTTACTAGGCATATATAACAAACAACCCAGAACCACTAGCTGTTGGCATTTTTAATATCCATTCCGTTATACTTGAGCTGATTACTAATCACATATTAAGTCAAATTTATAGCACTACTTTAGTTATGCTTGTCTATGATCGAGATACTGTGCTCCAAGTCATCCATAACCGCGGATACGACTTTCAGAAAGATTTACCCTGCAGGGGTGCACAAATAGCAACACACACTCGACCAACCTCGGAAAAACCAACTCAAAACCCAACGAGGCATTCACGACAAAGCGATCACAGGATTCAGAAATATTTCAGGGGGCCACCCCACTAAGCTACCCGCAACAAAGTTGGCCAGCTCCGGAACAGACCCAGGGTTTGCGTCAATGGATGTAAACGACTGGGAACCCGAAAGTGTGACTGGGCTTGTCGATACCGCGAAAACACTCCGTATCCAAAATAGTACAAGTGCTCCACGCACAATCTTAAATAAAGCAGTAAAGCATGGCATAAGTACAGGATAGTAATAAAACCCCAAACTAGTTTGTGGCCCCAAGAAATAGAAATGAATCAAGCTCTGGCTCAGGAGGGTCCATAAGGCCTCCCGGATGTGGATAGTGCGAAAAATCAAGGAACATGTATCAAGTACTCGGGGTCCTACGAGACACAAGTGGGCGTGGAAGAACCAAATAACATCTATTGCCCACCGATGCCTCTGCATTAGTTATATCTAGCATTTTAATGGTTGTAATTAAAGACATGATCATCTCCACCATTAAGCATCTCCACCATTAAGCATCTGCCAACCTTC